>OY728142.1:1997781856-2000498364 GCA_963277665.1 Viscum album | reverse complement strand
ATTCTAGTATACAGATCGCACCATTTCAGGCATTATATGGGAAGCGGTGTCGAACTCCAGCTTTCTGGGATGAAGTGGGTGAAAGGAAGTTTATGGGACCAGAATTGGTAGAAGAGTTGGCAGAAATAGTTCAGCTGATACAGAAACACATGAGAACAGCTCAGAGTAGGTAGAAGAGTTATGCAGAAAACAGGAGGAAGGATCTCTCTTTTGAGGTAGGTAATCCTGTTTTTCTCAAAGTATCACCATGGAAAAGTGGGATGCGACTTGGTAAGAAAGGAAAGTTGAGTCCAAGGTTCATTGGACCATATGAAATTCTGGAGAGAGTTGGATCAGTTGCTTACCGAGTGGCTTTACCTCCGAGTTTATCTCAGGTACACAATGTTTTTCACGTTTCGATGTTGAGAAAGTATAGGCCAGATCCATCTCATGTTTTGAGTCCAGAGATAGTTTAGCTGGAAGAGAACCTATCTTATGAGGAACAACTGGTCCAGATTCTTGACCATAGGGAGCAAGTGTTACGGAATAAGGTGATTAATCAGGTAAAGGTTTTGTGGAAAAACCACATGATGGAAGAGGCAACATGTGAATATGAAAATGCAATGAGGGATAAGTACCCCCATTTATTCGATAAGTAAATAAATTGAGGGGACACAATTTTCTAAAGGGGGGATGGATGTAACATCCCAAGTAAGTAATGAATAATAGATATTTTTATCTATGACTATTAATGATTAAGATAGTGTTTTAGAGGATTAAAATGAAAATAAATACAATCTTATGCATGGAATACACTAATATTCTTAAAAGATTGTTTTACTGCCTTTTGAGGGAAAACCCTTTTTAAATCTATCTTTTGACAATTTTATAAGATATGTTTGTCAAAATATACTTATTATTTATGATTGGGACATCAAAATTTACTTTGTGTGAATTTTTGGTATTTTTCCGATAAAGTTCATTTTTTTAATGAATAGTGAAAAATGTTGTATTTTAATTCAAAACCACTTTTCAATATAATTTATTTATATGATAATATTATCTTTTGAATTGGTTCGGAAGTAAAATTAGAATATATTTTTACCATTTTATCCAATGGTGGTCATTGGAATCAATTTCACTTTGAAATTGGACTTCAACTAGTGTCAATCTTTTGATACTTATTGTTTCATAAAAACACGCTATTTGTCATGACAACGGGAATTAGTTATTAAATTAATTAATGCAACTTAAATGTTTCGAATTTTGTAAAATAGAAATCATTTTTGAATTTGGAATATCAAATATAGCTTAGGGGTTGTTTTGGTATCTTTCTGAAAAACTTCAATTTTTGATGAATATTGAAACCACTAAGTGGTAGTTAAAGAAACTGATTTTTCGTTTAAATGAAACTTTGCCACTTCTGTGATTTGATTTTCAAAAATCTGACATACATGGTTGTCATTTAGAAGTAAAATGTGGTTCAATGAGATTAAAATAATTTTTTGGTGAATAGTAACTTTTAAGTTCTTAATCGCGATTAGTGGTAATTAGTGTAGTTTAATGTAAAAATAATGTTTTAATAATATGAGATGAGGTTGACACATGTCATACCCTTATTTGATGTGTCATGACCGACAAAGAAAATCCATGGGTCAACCTGGGGACCCCATGGAGCCACTTTGTTTAGGGAATGACATAAATAACTTTTTATTTAATGTTAAAGTAAAAATGACACAAAAAATAGATGTTTTATTAAAACAATTTTTACATGGGGTTATACAATTCCTATTTTTTATTATAAATAGTAATTAGAAAGCGAAAAATATTTCCTACATCATAGAATTTTTTTAAATTTTTAGACTTTAAATAAATTAAATTATTTATGTCATTATGATGATGCAGTGATTAACTCATTAATAAAGGATTTAAATAAAATGAAATGATAATGTAAAATCTATGAACTAGACATGTCCAAAACCTACTTGATGGGTGGATTTCGAACCCTTATCAACTTAACCTAGAATTATATCTATTTGGTACCTTTTGAATCCGAAACTCATTTTAAAATAAAGTAACATTTCTTTACTTTCCAAGAGTGCCCCTCCTCTCCTCTTATAAAAGGCCCCCACCTCTACCTCCTTACCCACACTCCCAAAGCCTTTGGCTCGGCCAAACCCTACCAATTTTCTCTCTCCAAATCCCTCTCTTACTCCTTGAAGCCTCACTTTTGGCAGAAGCCTTCCCAAGGATGCCTTTGAGCTCAAACCAAAGGAAGTTACCCGATTTTAAGGTAATGTCTTCACTTGAGTCCTTTTGATTTATTTTGTTTCTCCAACCCCCTAAACTCTTTTTATTCATTTCTTTTGTAACAACTCCAGTATCTTCAATATACTAGTATGTTGTTATAATAATGATTCATACTACACTTACACACACCTACATATAATGGTTAAAGGACATACTGTTTCCGTGGATGGTGAATTTATGCCTCCCGAAATGATGATTGTTCAACATTCTATTAACACCTTCAAAGGTGGCCATTAAGATGTATCTATATTTATATATGATATATAATATGTTTATGTTTTCCTTAAGCTTCTGTATTTTTTACTTTGGGCATACCTTTATGGTTTCCATTATGGGTAAAACGCGATATCTTCATTTAAGGATGTGCGGACTACCGCCCCCTCAAACTGATTTGATTCGTTAAATACCATATGTGGGATGTATAAAGGATGGAACTATGATATTATATATGATATTATACTGGAATTATAATATACCTTTATATCATTATGATTCCATTCTATAAAATACGAAATAGAAATGAAAGTAGCGTTCATGCGTACGTACGGCTTACCATCTCCATGAACGGTGCATTTCATTTCTTACCTCTAAATGATTATGTAATATAATAAATGCATGCATGTACTTGATATATATGACATATATGATATCTACATCATGAATACCATTATGGATATAATGGATACATGAACAACTTGTAATTATAAAGGGCTTATTTTTGACTCAAGTACCAATGCTCGTTAAAACAACCGTTATTAACTTAAATAATTACATAGTGTTCATGACATGGAAATAAGTGATATAAAAGGAATAATGAACCTGAAAAAAGTTCTTAAACAAGTAGAAATTAGCTCAAGTTTATTATTCAGGAGATTAATAAACGACCGAGTCAAGTCGGACCCGAGGTATGGGACTTCGTCTCAATCTCCTTTCATTGAGGCATATTTTGTTTTATACACAACCTTCTTTTATACGGGGTATAAACCCCTTTGACTTTTACATTTATTTAAAAGGAATATTTTTTATACTAAGTGTTTACTAAACGACCAAAGGGAATATTTTTTTCGTACGTATGCGGCGATAATGACTTCTCTACCACCGTGACCATTATTTGAGTTTCGGCTTCCTCTATAAGCCATTCCTTTCATTAAAAGAAAAATAAATAACATGTTTTACTTTTCTTTTATTTTGGTATTGAAAATTGTTTTCATAATGTTTTTATATCAATTTGTTTTATTGATATCTTGTGATTGAAAGGTGGAAATTTTATGTTTCCTTTATGCATGTTTTATGTGATACGATTATGTTGAGGTTCCTGGGCATTATTATGAAGACGGGTGGTTCCGTGATAGACTAAGGGTGGGTGAGCCCGGTATAGCTCTCCAATGCATTGGGTAATGCGAAGGAGTGAAACGTTAAGGTTTCTCTGAAGAGATTTAGGGAATATACTGTGATGGGTATTCCAAACATAACCAAGAGGGTTACTCCCTACGTAAAAATGTTATGAATGCCTCAAGTTACCTTTGTGTCTTATGATTTCTATTATTTATTCATGATTTGATGAGGTATGTTAACGTGCTTATGTTTTATGGGTAACGTATGATTTAATTCTTATGTATATATGTACCCATGTTTCCTTCCCATATTTTTATATCCCTTACTGAGCTTTTTATGCTCATCCCATGTTTTTTGAAATGTTTTTCACAGGTCAAGGGAAAGGTACATGATATGATGATAGTGTCAAGGAAGTGTCAAGAAAGAATCCATGTTTTATTTTAAATATGTATCCATTGATGGGAAAGAAGAATATTATCTTTATGTAACCACTTTGTTTATATGTGGAATGTAATTCATGTTTTATGATCTAATTCTCTAAAACTCTAAACCCGAAAAGATCCTCAATGTGTAATCTTGTAATAACTCAAGATTATGTAAGGTTTAATGCTGGGGCCGTTATAGTTGGTATCAAAGGTCGGTTTAGATAACTTTAGGAGTTATAATTCTATTAAATGATTATCCAAAAATATTTTCTTATGGTCAAATTGAAGTGATATAGTATTTGAAGATTACCATGTTGCTTCATCTAAGACATGTTTGTTCAGAATGGTTTTCCGCAGAGGAAACAGGGAAGCAGTGCTAAGAAGGAATACAAAAAGAAATAACCTTCCGAATCAACATCCTGAGATGTTCAGAATTGGAACTGAACAATTTGTTTCATTAATGGCGCAGTTGACTCAAGCGATAAATGGTGGTGGTATCCATGCACGAGATCAACAAGATCAACCGCAGAGGAACATGTCAGTGGTGGAACATTTCATGAGGAAACATCCCCCATAATTCAAAGGATCATCTGACCCTGTGTTAGCTGAAGGGTGGATTAAAGCACTGGAGAAGATTTTTGATGTCATGGGGTGTTCAGACAATCAAAAGGTTACTCTTACTATTTACCGTTTGGTGGGTGAAGCAGATCAGTGGTGGTCGATGGTTAAAAATATCAGGGACGCTGATGAGATTGATGCTCTCGACTGGGATGAATTCAAAGTTATGTTTCATGAAAAGTATTTTCCTAAGGCTGTTCGACTTAGGATGTAAAAGAAATTCTTGGAATTGAGGTAAGAGGAAGACTCAGTGGCTACCTATGATGAATGGTTCACTCGATTGGCAAGGTATTCTCCAAATTTTATACGAGACCTTGATAGTAAAATCAATAGTTTTTACTCAGGATTAAAGCCAAAATATCGAAGGTCATTAGCTTCTCCTGAGTTTAAAAGTTATGAAAATCTTGTTCGATGTGATGAGAAGGTGGAAATGGAGTTTTCCGATGATCAGGTGTTCTATAACAACCAACATAAGAAGAGACCGAGGTGGTAGGAGAAAGGTAATAATTATTCAAAAAAGTCTGATGTTAAGAAGACTATGTTTTCAGTTTGTGATAAATGTGGCAAAAGGCATGCTACGGAATGTCTTCTCAATTCTGGAAAGTGCTACCGATTTGGTAAGATGGGACACAAGGCCCGTGATTGCACTGAAAAAGATCAAGGTGAAGGTAAGACCAAATTTGATTTACAGTTAGTGAAATGTTTTAAGTGCAATGAGATGGGTCACTATACAAATGAGTGTCCGACAAAGAGCTTGAGTTATGGGAAGTAGTTTGACTACAAGCAGAAAGGGGTGGTGAAATCCTTTGCAACTACTTCAGCAGATGTCGGCCCATCAAATGAAGTTGTATCAGGTACTTTATTTGTTTTTTCAGATTATGCCAGTGTGTTGTTTGATTCGGGGTCCACACATTCTTTCATCTCTGAAACCTTTTCTAGTAAAATGGGAATACCATCTCAAGAATTGACTCCTGAACTTTTGGTAAAAACACCTGGGGGAAATGTTGAGGAAAAAATAATTTATAAAAATCTTCTTATCCTTATCTGTGGAAAGAACCTACTTGAAAACCTTATTGTTCTACCTCTAGTAGAGTTTGATGTTATCCTGGGTATGGATTGACTCTCTATTTACCATGCTATGACTGACTGTAGAGCTAAAGAAGTTTCTTTTCAGAAAGACTGTCAGTTTGTGTACAAGAATGAACCATTACGGTTGATAACTTATCAAGAGGCCGAGAAACTTGTAAAATATTGAAATGAATGTTACCTTGAACACATCGTTGAAAATAAAGGAACTGTTGAGATTAATGATGTGCCAGTGGTAAATGACTATCCTGATGTTTTTCCTGATGAGTTTCCTGGAATAATACTAGATTGGGAAGTTGAATTTACTATTGACTTAGTTCCTGATGCTAAGCCAATTTCAAAACCCCCTTATCGAATGGCTCAAATTGAACTTTTAGAGTTGAGGAGAAATTGCAAGATTTATTAGAGAAAGGTTTCATTCGACCTAGCACATCACCATGGGGTGCTCCTGTTTTATTTGTTAAAAAGAAATATGGTTCAATGAGACTTTGCATTGATTATAGAGCCTTGAATAACATCACTGTAAAGAACAAATATCCTTTGCCTCATATCGATGATTTGTTTTATCAGCTCCAGGGAGCTCAGTATTTTTCAAATATTGACTTGAGATTGGGGTACCATCAGCTGAAGGTAAAGGAAGAAGATGTTCCGAAGACTGCGTTCCGTACAAGATATGGCCATTATGAATTTGTAGTAATGCCTTTTGGGCTAACCAATTCACCTGCTGTATTCATGGACTTAAGGAATATAATTTTCCCTGAGTTCTTGGATAAGTTTGTGGTGGTTTTCATTGATGATATTTTGGTGTTTTCTAAAAGTAAAGAGGAGAATGAAATACATTTAAGGGTTATCTTGCAAACCTTAAAATAAACGAAATTGTTTGGGAA
Source organism: Viscum album (assembly GCA_963277665.1). Lineage (NCBI taxonomy): Eukaryota > Viridiplantae > Streptophyta > Magnoliopsida > Santalales > Viscaceae > Viscum > Viscum album. The sequence continues at coordinate 2,000,491,724 of OY728142.1, read as the reverse complement.
ATTAAGCAAGTGTGAGTTTTGGTTGCAACAAATTTCATTTATTGGTCACATTGTTTCTAAAGATTGGATAACTTTTGATCCTGCAAAAACAAAAGTTGTGGAAGACTGGACAATACCTACAAATGTAACTGAGATTCGTAGCTTCCTTGGTTTGGCAGGCTATTACTGAAGGTTTGTTAGAAATTTTTCATGGTTATCTAGTCCAATGACTAAGATAACTCGGAAGGGTGTTAAGTTTATCTGGAAAAAATAATGTGATGATTGTTTTCAGGAAATGAAAATAAGATTGGTGAATGCTCCAGTTTTGGCACTACCTTCCAAGAATGGTGAGTTTGTTATCTACAGTGATGCTTCATTGAAAGGACTTTGTTGTGTCCTAATGCAGAATGATCAGGTAATTGCTTATGCTTCACGACAGTTGAAAACTCATGAAGTAAATTACCCTACACATGATTTGGAATTAGCTGCTGTTGTTTTCGATTTAAAAATTTGGAGACATCATTTGTATGGAGTAAAGTGTGAAATATATACTGATCACAAAAGTTTAAAATATATATTCACTCATAAAGAGTTAAACATGTGACAGAGGATATGGCTAGAATTAATCAAGGATTATGATTGTACAATTCATTACCATCCACGAAAAGCAAATAAAGTGGATGATGCTTTGAGTCGAAAAATTAATGCTTCATAAGCAATGTTGCATTTGGAACGTGATCATTTGGTTAAGGATTTGATGAACTTTGGCATAGAAGTTGTTGGCGCATGATGTTCTTCTGTTTTTTTTAGGTATCAGTGAGATCTTCTCTATCAGACAGAATCAGGCAAGCACAGAAGCAAGACAGTGAGTTGCAGAAAAAGGTAGAGCTAGTTCAGAAAGGTAAGTTGCCTGAATTCAACATTGATAGTGATTGTGTTTTGAGATTTGGGAAGAGATTGTGTGTTCCTTGTGATTCACAGTTGAAGAGAGAGTTGTTATGTGAAGCTCATAGTTCTCCATTTTCAGTTCATCATGGCAGTACTAAGATGTACAGAGATCTGCGGGAGTATTACTGGTGGGATGGAATGAAAAGAGATATTGCTGATTTTACTGTGAAGTGTTTGACTTGTCAACAGGTTAAAGCAGAGTGGTAGTTACCTAAAGGGATGCTTTATCCTTTACCAGTGCCAGAGTGGAAATGGGAGAATATATCCATGGACATTGTTGTTGGATTACCGAAGACATCTTGAGGTAATAAATGCAATCTGGGTTATTGTTGATCGCTTGACTAAATCTACTCATTTCCTTGCTATACGAGATACTTTCGCTCTAGAAAAATTTTCTCGTTTGTATCTTAAAGAGATAGTCAGGTTACATGGAGTTCTTCTCTCCATTGTATCTGATCGTGATCCGAGGTTCACATCTAACTTTTGGAAAGGCCTTCAGAAGTCGTTGGGTACTGAATTAAATTTTAGTACAGCATTTCATCCTCAACCAGATGGACAGTCAGAACAAACAATTCATACCTTCGAGGATATTCTACGAGCTTGTTTTATGGATTATCAGGGAAGTTGGGACCAACATCATTCTTTGGTTGAATTTTCATATAATAATAGTTTTCATTCTAGTATACAGATGGCACCATTTCAGGCATTATATGGGAAGCGGTGTCGAACTCTAGCTTTCTTGGATGAAGTGGGTTAAAGGAAGTTGATGGGACCAGAATTGGTAGAAGAGTTGGCAGAAAAAGTTCAGCTGATACAGAAACACATGAGAACAGATCAGAGTAGGCAGAAGAGTTATGCGGACAACAAGAGGAAGGATCTCTCTTTTGAGGTAGGTAAGCATGTTTTTCTCAAAGTATCACCATGGAAAAGTGTGATGTAATTTGGTAAGAAAGGAAAGTTGATTCCAAGGTTCATTGGACCATATAAAATTCTGGAGAGAGTTGGATCAGTTGCTTACCGAGTGGATTTACCTCCGAGTTTATCTCAGGTACACAATGTTTTTCACGTTTCGATGTTGAGAAATTATATGCCAGATCCATCTAATGTTTTGATTCCAAAGGTAGTTCAGCTGGAAGAGAACCTATCTTATGAGGAACAACCGGTCTAGATTCTTGACCATAGGGAGCAGGTGTTACAAAATAAGGTGATTAATTAGGTAAAGGTTTTGTGGAAAACCCACATGATGGAACATGCAACATGGGAATCTGAAAATGAAATGAGGGATAAGTACCCCCATTTATTCGATAAGTAAATAAATTACGGGGTCACAATTTTCTAAAGGGGGGAAGGATGTAACATCCCAAGTAAGTAATGAATAATAGATATTTTTATCCATGTCTATTAATGATTAAGATAGTGTTTTAGAGGCTTAAAATGAAAATAAATACAATCTTATGCATCGAATGCAATAATATTTTTAAAAGATTGTTTTACTGCCTTTTGAGGGCAAACCATTTTTAAATCTATCTTTTGAAAATTTTATAAGATATGTTTGTCAAAATAATATTATTATTTATGATTGGGAAAACAAAATTTATTTGTGTGAATTTTTGGTATTTTTCTGATAAACTTCATTTTTTTAATGAATAGTGAAAAATGTGGTATTTTAATTCAAAACCTCTTTTTAATCTAATTTATTTATATGAATAGATTATCATTTTAATTGGTTTTGAAGTAAAATTAGAATATATTTTTACTATTTTATCCAATGGTGGTCATTGGAATCAATTTAACTTTGAAATTGGACTTAAACTACTGTCAATCTTTTGATACTTATTGTTTCATAAAAACATGCTATTTTTCATGACAACTGGAATTAGTTATTAAATTAATTAATGCAACTTAACTGTTTTGAATTTTGTAAAATAGACATCATTTTTGAATTCGGAATATCAAATATAGCTTTGGGTGAAGTTTTGGTATCTTTCTGAAAAACTTCAATTTTTGATGAATAGTGAAACCACTAAGTGGTAGTTAAAGAAACTGATTTTTCGTTTAAATGAAACTTTGCCACTTCTGTGATTTGATTTTTTTAAAAATCCGACATACATGATTGTCATTAAGAAGTAAAATTTGGTTCAATGAGATTAAAATAATTTTTTGGTGAATAGTAACTTTTATGTTCTTAATCGTGATTAGTGGTACTAAGTGTAGTTTAAGGTAAAAATAATGTTTTAATAATATGATATGAGCTTGAAACATGTTATTCCATTATTGGATGTGTCATGGCCGACCAATAAAAGTCATGGGTCGACTTGGGGACCCCATGGAGCCACTTTGGTTGGGAAATGACATAAATAACTTTTTATTTAATGTTAAAGTAAAAATGACACAAACAAGAGATGTTTTACTAAAACAATTCTTACATGGGGTTATACAAGTCAGATTTTTAATTATAAATAGTCATTGGAACTCTAAGATGATTTCCTACTTCATATTATTTTTTTTAATTTTTACACTTTAAATAAATTAAATTATTTATGACATCATGATGATGCAGCGATTAACTCATTACTAAAGGATTTAAATAAAATGAAATGATAATGTAAAATATATGAACTACACATGTCCAGAACCTATTTTATGTGTGTATTTTTGAACCCTTATCACCTTACCCTCTAATTATATCAATGTGGGACCTTTTGAATCTGAAACTCATTTTAAAATAAAGTAACATTTCTTTACTTTCCAAGAGTGCCCCTCCTCTCCTCTTATAAAAGGCCCCCACCTCTACCTCCTTACCCACACTCCCAAAGCCTTTGGATCGGCCAAACCCTACCAATTCTGTCTCTCCACATCCCTCTCTTACTCCTTGAAGCCTCACTTTGGGCAGAAGTCTTCCCAAGTAAGCCTTTGAGCTCAAACCAAAGCGAGTTACCCGATTTTAAGGTAATGTCTTCACTTGAGTCCTTTTGATTTATTTTGTTTCTCCAACCCCCTAAACTCTTTTTATTAATTTATTTTGTAACAACTCCAGTATATTAAATATAATAGGATGTTGTTATAAGAAGGATTCGAGCTACACTTACACACACCTACATCTAATGGTTAAAGGACATACTGTTTCCGTGGATGGTGAATTTATGCCTCCCGAAACAATGATTGTTCAACATTCTTTTAACACCTTCAAAGGTAGACATTAAGATGTAACTATATTTATATATGATATATAATATGTTTATTTTTTCCTTAAGATTCTGAATTTTTCATTTTGGGCATACCTTTATGGTTTCCATTATGGGATAATGCGATATCTTCATTTAAGGAAGTGCGGACTACCGCCCCCTCAAAGTGATTTGATTTGTTAAATACCATATGTGGGAAGTATAAAGTATGGAACTATGATATTATATATGATATTATACTGGAATTATAATATACCTTTATATCATTATTATTCCATTTTATAAAATACAAAATAGAAATGAAAGTAGCGTTCATGCGTATGTACGGCTTACCATCTCCATGAACGGTGCATTTCATTTCATACCTCTAATTGTTTATGTAATATTATAAATGCATGCATGTACTGGATATATATGACATATATGATATCTACATCATGAATACCATTCTGGATATAATGGATACATGAACAACTTGTAATTATAAAGGGCTTATTTTTTACTCAAGTACCAATGATCGTTAAAACGATCGTTATTAACTTAAATAATTACATAGTGTTCATGGCATGGAAATAAGTGATATAAAAGGAATAATGAACATGAAAAAGGTTCTTAAGAAAGTATAAATTAACTCAAGTTTATTATTCCGGAGATTAAAGAACGACCGAGTCAAGCCGGACCCGAGGTATGGGACTTCGTCTCAATCTCCTTTCATTGAGGCATATATTGTTTTATACACAACCTTCTTTTATACGTTGTATAAACCCCTTTGACTTTTACATTTATTCAAAAGGAATATTTTTTATAAGAAGCGTTTACTAAATGAAAAAAGGGAATGTTTGTTTTGTACGTATGCGGTGACAAAGACTTCTCCGCCGCCGTGACCATTATTTGAGTTTCGGCTTCCTCTACAAGCCATACCTTTTTTTTTAAAGAAAAATAAATACCATGTTTTACTTTTCTTTTATTTTGGTATTGAAAATTTTTTTCATAATGTTTTTATATCAATGTGTTGTATTGATATCTTGTGATTGAAAGGTGGAAATGTTATGTTTCCTTTATGCATGTTTTATGTGATACGATTATGTTGAGGTTCTTGGGCATTATTATGAAGACGGGTGGTTCCGTGATAGACTAAGGGAGGGTGAGCCCGATATAGCTCTCCAATGCATTGGGTAAAATGATGGAGTGAAACTTTATGGTTTTTCCGAAGAGATTTAGGGAATATACTGTGATGGGTATTCCAAACCTAACCAAGAGGGTTACTCCCTACGTAAGAATGTTATGAATGCCTCATGTTACCTTTATGTCTTATGATTTCTATGATTTATTCATGATTTGATGAGGTATGTTAAAGTGCTTCTGTTTTATGGGTAAAGTATGATTTCATTCTTATGTATATATGTACCCATGTTTCCTTTCCATATTTTTATATCCCTTACTGAGCTTTTTATGCTCATCCCATGTTTTTTGAAATGTTTTTCACAGGTCAAGGGAAAGGTACATGATATGATGATAGTGTCAAGGAAGTGTCAAGAAAGAATCCATGTTTTATTTTAAATATGTTTCCATTGATGGGAAAGATGAATACTATCTTTATGTAACCACTTTGTTTATATATGGAATGTAATGAATGTTTTATGATCTAATTCTCTAAAACTCTAAACCCGAAAAGATCCTCAATGTGTAATCTTGTAATAACTCAAGATTATTTAAGGTTTAAGGCTGGGGCCGTTATAAAAATACAGGAAGATAGATGATGAAGGTAAGAAATAAGAACATATATCTTACCTAGGGGAGTCCAACTACCTTGATGATGTTGAAAATAGAATCTAGGTGTAGAATATCTTGCAGATGTTATCTGAGTAGTTATGTGCTCCTTCATGTGGCACCTATTCCATGTAAGATATATAAATAATACCCTATTGAAAAACAATTATACACCTTTTTCTATAAACTGAATCAGGAATTTACGTGGAATGTAAATGATATACATGTCATATAACTCTTCATCATTCCATACCAGAGAAAGCAATCTACAAAAAGTGAATGAAATATTGTCATCCAAATAAAAATCATGTATTTGGTCAATATCCTGTTTCCAGCCATACTGCTTTCTCATTTATTTAGAATAACAAATCCTCCATTTGGTATAGTATGTATATGTATGAAATAGTAAAATAAAATATACATCCCTGAAAATCTGAGACATTACATTATCTATGAAATTCATAATAGTACAATCTCAGATAACTCACATTATGAATAAAAATAAGAATCTAGTGAAACACAATCCTTATTCTAAGAAAGATAACATTACTCTTAACCCATTAAAATGTTAAGGGACTCTAAAAAATAGTGGATCTTATGATACTCTCATCATGGAATTTATTATTAACTCAATTGAGAATATAATATTTTCCCTCCAATTCCTTGACTATGAGAAATTCATACTGGCTATTTCACACATGGAGGAGGATATTGGTCAGTTTAGTTAACTAATCCAGAACATGAAATCCAAAAATGAAATATATTTCATTATATGGGATGGATTCCTGATAATATATTTTAATAAATATTTTCCATAAACTCATTATTTTAATATGGAGATGTAGTTCCTCCGACAGGAGAAAATGAAAGTTGACTCTATCGGAGTGTTAGAGGTAGTGATCCCAAATAATTCATGTATGAATCCATCATTTTAGTCAACATTAAAATTATGGTTGTTCACATATATAATTTATTAATGTTGATACAAAGAAAGTATTTATTTATTTTAGAGTTTTATAGTTGGAAATATAGTATTTTCTCTTATGTTTGAGGTAGTGATCAGTCACTCTCATTGGTGTCATGGTGATGGACACATAAAATGTTAAGTATATTTTAATTCAAGAGGATTAATTGATTTATCCCTTAGATAAAAGATAACCCAACTGACCACACTTTGAGAATATGGTTACAAGAATCCAATAAACAATCCAAATTGAAACACGTGATATTTGAAATATAGAAAACATGGGCGTCATGTTAATTAGTGTTTAAGGGATATTATGATACACAAAAAATAAGATGGAATAAAATATATTTTGGATAAAAAATAATCTAATGGTATAATGTTTTATGTGAAAGGGATATAGTAATTTGGAAATAAAATACCATTATCCAAATCTTTTTGGAGAAAATGAAATAAAATATCTTCCAAGTCATAGAAAGTAATGGAAGGTATGGTTGATCACTACTTATGATGTGAATACCCAAAAGGATGTGGATATTAGTACGTTGGTTATTCATTCAAGGATAGAAAATGAACATTTTTATTGAAGTTCTAAAAATTCATACAATTGTTCATGTTTAGAAAATCTATTCTAACAACACAATAAATACAGGGGTTAATCTATCTATGAGAACAAAAAATAGTGAAATAGTTTCATCCCATTAATATATATCATCTGTAGTTAATTTCATTATGAACATCCTATAAAATAAAGAAAAACATAATACAGATGAATTTAATGCTATATTCGTAATATATTACCTGCTATTATATAAACCCAAAACTATCTACCAGGAGTGTGATATCAACCTTCACATATCGGTAAATCCCCTAAGTCTGTAAAATGGTTAAGAAAAGATTGAATATCCTTAGAAATTTTCAACTAAATTGTTGATAATATTTCTTTCATATATAGAATATATTACAAAAATGATTAACACAATGGAGATAATCAGGATTGAATAGATTTTCATTTTGATTGATTATAATAATGTACTTCTAGAAGAGTTTTCATTTATTTATCCAAATTGATATGTTTAGATGTCAATTGACCATGTACCTTTATATTTTTCTATATCCAAAAATCCTTTAAGAATATTCACTATTGATTTTAAATAACAAAATAATATGTTTACAAGAGAATATGACAGATGTGTTTATGTGTTTGTGTTCTTCATTAGGGTGTGTTTGTTATCATTATTATTAATATTAATGGATAAATGAACCTATACACATGTTATATTTTACACAAAAATTATGATAAAGATAAATTATCCTCTTCCTCTAATTGATGTCTTTTTTATCAACTATGTGTGACACAATTATTTTTAAAGAAGAAATATGGTAGTATATGAATAATAAAATGTGATGAATGAAGATATTCCCAATATTACCATTTAAACATTTTATGGACACAACAGGTTCATCGTGACTCCCTTTAGAATCATGAATTATCCATCTATCTTCATGGAGATAAAGAATTGTTTCGTTGGAGATTACCTTCAAAAAATTATGGTTTTTAGTATGTATGAAATTATTATAAACTATAGCATCATGGAAATGAATGATGATAATTTCAATTCATAACTAAATACTTTTCCAAAAATGAGGTTATATGAAATGCATTGTAAATGTGAGTTATATAAAGAGGAAGTCTCATTCTTGGTTTATGTTATCATCACAATATTAATATATGCAGACCCTTCTAAGATAATGTCAATTGAGGAGTGGAAAAAACAATATATAAAATGGATATCCACAATTTCTTAGACTCTCTATATATTATTGGTGATTTTTTAGAAAATTATCATTATTTAAAACCCCTTATCCATGATGAACCGAATATGAGAAATTTTTTATTGACCAATGAATGTTAATAAACATTTAAGGAATTAGAAAATCGGATTATCAATACAGAAATAAATAAATTTACCTTCATGATACATGATTGAGGGTATTGTAATGTGTATTGACGTTGAATTGTAAGGTTAATACCTACACCTCAAAGCAGCTAAAAGTTGATGAGAAGTTCCAAACAACATATTATATGGATATCAGTGTAATAATCACCCCATTAAATATTTTGAAGTATTATATATATTGGGGGGAGTGTGAAATATATATTAACCCAATGATATTCAAACATATTCTCATATAGAATGATATTATTATGCACTAATGAATATGGACAGTGTTTATGATTGACTATGACAACTCAATTAGCGAAATAAAGAGAATGAAAATAATGTGACAAAAGATCTAAGTATAAAGGTTAATTTAACCATTTACATGATGATAGTTTGGAGGGATGTGAATATCATAGGTCAGAAATGGATAGACATGGGAAAAAATTATGGATCATCATAATCACATTGTAAAATGATACCTCAATCATCCCTTTTAATGGATATAATAGATGCTCAAAGAGATGATAACGAAATTAGTTAATAATTTCAAAGATAAAAGAAATTTCGGATCGTTGGATTTAAAAATTGATGATGAATGAGTTTTTTGATTTGGGAATGAAATTTTTATACCCTCAAATCCTATGATATATAAGGATTTTTTAAATAATTCGCATATTTATCCCTTCTCCATCCACCAGTTATAATAATGTTGAATTAAAATCACTTAGAGCGCTATTAGTTGAGTGAAATTAGTAAATAGATCATAGAATTTATTTTAGTGTCCCAAGATTTCATTTACGGGAAGGATGAAATTAAAAATTCCAAGTTATTATACAACCATTACCAAAACAACTATGGAAATGGGAGAAAATAACTATGATTTTTTTTAATGGTATTCTAGATATATCAAATAGAAATAATAAAATAAGTGTTTTAATGGGTATAATTATAATGAAATCTCATTTAATTTCAAATCCTGAGGCCATATAACCCAATCAAATTAAAATGATATACATTTTAGAAGTTGTGAGTTTGAATGGAATTCCAATATCAATTTTTTCCAATAGATATATAATTTTTTTCCATCTCTTAGAAGATTATCCAATATTCTCTAAACGCTAAGTTGAACATATGTATGAATTATTACCCCCAATATAAATTTCAATATGATCCAAAAATCGAGGCCCTTGATGAAAAATTGAGAGAATGATTGATGGTCTTCAAAGGTGTATGGCATGAGTATCAACATTATGGTGGTCTTCTTAAATAATAATTGATGTAACTAAATATTTTGAATGACTCTATATGATGGAATTTATGAATTACTACTATTTAAACCTATAACAATGCTAATAACTGAAAATATCTATGCTATATAAGAGCTAAACAACCTATCAATGCTAGAAGTATTCCTTTATTAGTGCAATTTTTCACTTTTAATGGATGACCTTATCACTTCTTTTTTAGCATTGATAAACGGTCACATTATCAATAATAAAAATTTCATAGATAATTTCACCCATTATTAGTTAATTTGTATTGTGGACAACATATATGAATTTTTATCACGATCCACAATACCTAATTTCATTGCACTTTCAACCCTCATTCTCAGTGCTTTTAACTACCCAAAAAACCATCACACACACCCTATACCCTAATAATCACTCACGATCACCCACCCATACATCCTTATTGCTATAATTCCCCCCAATACATGCTCACACTGGGAATTGATCAAGTCACCTCAGTTCAATGATTAAATTCATTTAACCACTCTACCAATCATAATTTTTTTTATATTTTACATTATTTATATATATTCATATATATATATATATATATATATATCTTTTTATAACTATGAGAGATATATATGCACACATATATTTATTTAAATATATTATTTATTAATATTCATTGATATATATTTGAATATACATATAACTATAAATTAATATATTTGTGTGTTAACACACATAAATATTTAAATATAAATATTTTATATACATTTGAGTAAGTATATATATATATATATTATTATAATGTATAAAAAATAAATAGATATTGTTTGAAATAAAATTGATAAAAATTAGTATCATATGATTTATATAATTGTTTTTAAATGAAATTTTAAAATACATATATATATTGAGACATAAATTTTATACATTGCTTATATATTTATATGTCTTAATATTTATAGATATATGTATTTATAATTACGTGTAATGATGTATTTTGATATACATTTATTATATTTTATTAATAGATATTTACTTCAAATACATTATTTACTATATTTAGATATAATTATATATATTTACACACACAATTCATATATGATGTATATTCACAATAATGATACACATACACATACACACATATTTACACACACACACACACATATACAGTTATCTTTCTCAAATACAGATAATAGATTTTAGGTATATATCTATATATTTATATGTAATAAAATATGTATACAAATAGATATTTTCTTATTGAAACACATGTGTACATATAAACATATTAATTAATTTATATAATGTACATAAAATTGATAATTTTTCACTTTATATTAAATGAATGATAAATATTTATTTCTATTTTGATTAAATATTTAAAAATGAATTTTATTTAAATATGATTAAATATGTAAATATGTTTTTATAAAAATGATTTATTATAAGTAAAATTTTAAAACCAGGAATATGGTTATTTATAAATAAAAATATATTACGAGAAACAAATAAATTCATGAAACCAAAACATCTATAAGAATGCAATCAATAGTAATAAATTTAGTTTCCCTATTAAATTTGAAAAAAACTTCGATAAAGATGAAATACATGCTAATAATAAAAACACTATATTCCAATCAAAAGCATAGTTTAATAGGCCTTACAAACCTTAATTCACATATAATAAATAGTTACTAGGATAATCAGCACCAATACACAATAGACCACTTCACATGCATTGATTAGATATGTGGGAGATCCTTAACGGACTCAGGGGTCAAAATTGATTGTTGATTGATATTAAATTAATTTTTTCACCAAATCATAGACCGTAAATTAATTAAAATAATATTTATTTCATACTATTTTTATTAAAAAACTATAACTAGACCTTAATTATGAAATTCTTAATCAATAGTTTTTTTAAATTTGATTATTGGAAATGTCTCACTAAATATCATTTATATTAATTGTAAATTCATATTTAGCTTTATCTAAATAATATGTAATAAATACTATATTTATATAAATAAATATATAACTATATATATTAAAATAATATTTCTAATGATATATACTTTTTCTATGGAATATACAGTTTATCATTGCAATAAAAAAACATTGATCATGACCACCCTTTTCATTAGATTTTTTATAAGATAATGGCACTCCATTATCAGTACATTATTATTAGCACTAATAATGGGTCTATCTTTATGAACACTAATTTATTAGCACTAATAGATGTACCCATTCATCAGTTCATTTATTTTGCTAATAAAGGCCATATTATTAGTGATTTTAGCTAGAACTATTACAACCAACACTATTAAAGGACGAATCTATAGATACGATGATAAGAGATATATAAAATCGACATGATGGGATGAAATTGGTGAATAAAATCTTTAGGGAAATGAAATGACTGAGGATTTGGAAGGGAATGGAAATAAAAGTATGCACAAAATGCAAGAATATTATAGATCAGTGATATTATATGTTGAAAATAATTTATGGGACCTAGTGTATGATGTTTTAGGGAAACATTTTCCTCTTCAGATCAAAATTTAATAGGGTCATATGCTTTGGGATGGATGGAATGCAAATTCTTTGGTACACCAACCCCTTTGAGAATCATGATCACATCAGAGTCGTGGCGTACATACCTATACTTGTATGAATCTGATCTCAAATACATGAAGTATTCCACAAGTCCCTCATGAGAAATCTCATACCATATTTCTCACAAATAATTAATTTAAGGGTGGTATTGCTTGAATATAATCCCATATGAGGAGAAACCAATAAAGATCTCATACTATATAACAAAATATTTATACAACTTGATAACCCACATAGTAAATATAGTCTAGAATATCTATAAGTATAAAGATGTTAAATGAGAAAAATAGGATTCCATGAAGTATAAGTACCCTCTCATATTTACAATATATTATGTAATATGAAATTTTTACGGTGAAATTTATTATAGTGGGAATAATGTAACGACATAGATTTTTATCAATATATTTTCCCTATTACTATTTAATTGTCTCATATATAGTAATTTAGATTAATATAATGTTCATTCAAAATCGAAACGATCCAAAAACATTATATTTTAATTTTTTTATTATAAATTTTATAAAATAAACATGTCTATATAAATAGTAATATGAACATTAGGAATAAAAACTTAACCATTTGAATAGTATTCTCACTTATGCAATATTTGAATAGTTTCTACATATCATATAAAAGAAAAAATCAAACATAATTATATCACGATACAGGTAAATAATTGAATTAATATTTTCAAAACAATTGTTTGTATTTTGGAAAACCATATATGTTTTAATTGTATCTTTATGAAAAAAATAATAATTTAAAATAAATTGATTTTTTATAAAAATGTATTATAGGGTAATATTATGATGTGTTATAATGATAACATCATTTTAATAATACCATAAGAATTTTTTTCAATGGTCTAATTTTTAATCATTATATTAATTTTTTTTTGAAAAATTAAATATTTTTAAATTTAATAAATAAATGTATTATATATATAAATTTATTTCCATAAAGTATATTATATTTAATGAATATAAATTCTTAAAAATTATTTGGGAGTCTTTTTTGAATTTTTCCAAAATAGTCTAATTTTTTAGGGTAAAATGAAATACTGTAAAATATGAAATATGACATTATTAGTTAAAAATATGATTAATTATAAAAGGGATGAGGTATGGACATATTATTTCACATTCACATGCACTATAGACTGTATATAGTAAAAAATAATCAAAAATATTTATATTCATAATCAAAAATAGTAATGAAATGAATGTGATATTAAAAAAACACACATATAATACCCTTATAAAGAATACCCCTCATCTTCAATTGTCCCCACACCTTATAATCATTAAATATTAAATAATTTCATTCTGTGTTTATTAGTAAAACTTTCCCGCATGTTCAAGTCGATATTTTCTCACAAAAAATTCTAAGTTATGATTTATGATAATGTTTTTCAATTATATTTTATCTATGTTTAAATATTCCCAAGATGCCTCTTTTGATTTTTTTTCATCTACCTTATCCTCATATCTCTCATAAAATATAGAATAATAACTCTAAATATATATAAATCTATATATATTAATTTTATAATAATAATATAATATAACCCATCCATCTTCTACACTTATACTCTAATTCTAAAAATAAAACCATTTTACACAGTATGTTGGTTAACCAACACAATTTATGTTGAGTAATATTTCCCATTAGAATATTCATGGAAAGGTTAAATTCATTTATAATAGTTTATAGGGACATTAATATTTATTAAATATATTTTTCAAAATAAAAAAATTATTTTTCCCTATCATTAGATAACAAGAATCTAGTTTGTGCGTGTCGGTAAAATATTCTAAATAAATTAAATATACAATATTAATGATAATACTAAGTTTTTCTTCCATATATTGGGAAAAATATCGTTATTTGGAAAAATTTATATTTTTTTAATTACATGAATATTATTTAGTTTAACTTTTTTAGTTTTATTACCAGTTTAAAAATATATCTATATATATGATCATGTGATCCGACCCCTGAACCATGAAATGAATGCCCTCGAAATGGTCAAATTATACCTTATATAACATTAAAATTATAAATATTAAAAATAATAATAAAATAAACTAATATTTAGATGTAAAATTTCATTAAAGAAATAATTATCGGTGTTATTATGATTTTTTTTTGTTATTTTTTGAATGTGCATAATGATTCTTCAGTTGAAGATAATGGATCTCTCTAAACTACCATTTTTCCTTGGTTTAATCGTTCCACATTTTTACCAAAATTTATCACTATATCTGTGCTATTTAATTCATTTATAATATTTTATATATGTCCAAAAAATATAATCATTGTTTAATTTACCATTATTTTTTGGGGATATACATATCTTTAGGGTTACCTTTAAAATTTTCTTCCTCAATGAAAGCAGATGATGTGGAACTTCTCTTATACTTTACCTATTTTTTGTAAAACACCATAAATATTTTTAATCCATCCTTGGATTATACAATTTCTCATTTTATTATTGAAATAATTTGTTATATAATTTATTATTCTATGAAAATTAATATCATCCCTAAATTATTAGTGATTCTTTACCTTCTTCCATAAAAACCACTTAAGATGTATACTTAAAAAGTTACAATTCTACTATTTTTCACGTCATCAATTCACATATACATAAATTACCGTGAACCATAATTATTTTTTATCATGTAATATTCGATATTGTTTGAAACCATGATTTCAGGGGAAACATTCTGTTATAAAAACATTATATGAAATAAAAAATGAATATGAAACACATTTCATTCCATGGAAAATCATTATATTTTTTCCTTATGATTGATTCCATATAATACATACATATCATATTATATGTTATGATGGGTTCATCTAGATAGAACTAAAATTAATTGTATAACCATTATGTTAGATAAAACAATATCTGTGGGATTAGGCTATAATCCAAATCCCCTATAAGACTCTATCAACAATGTCATATTGTCTTTGTAGTTTCCTTAAATTATTCTTGTGTCAATTTTAATATTTTATCCATATTTATTTTATTAAATGATCTTATGATTACAAATTCATTATGTTATTATAATATAAGACTATTCATGATCCTTAAAATTCAATATATCATGTTTTTTATTTAACTCATTAGTTACACATTTTTATCATGTTTATTTTCATACTAGGGTTATATCTCACCCATTTTGTTTATATATTACCCAGGTTATCCAATAACATTTTATATCATCAAAAGGATATAATATATCATTATGGAATATAAATTTTCTTATTTTTAATTTTGTTTGATTTTTGTATCATTATGTACCCAGTCCCTCAAATGTGTTAGTCCTATCGATCCTTGGGTTGAATTTTTGGAAAATTTATGTTAAAAATATTGTACAAATATGGTTAAATGTATTGGATTTCTAAATTAAATTTTCAGGTAAATTAATCCATTATACTCATGTTCATATCACCAATTATTTAACATTATATGATATATATAAACCATTATATAAGAAAGAATGGATAGTGGA
Source organism: Viscum album (assembly GCA_963277665.1). Classification (NCBI taxonomy): domain Eukaryota; kingdom Viridiplantae; phylum Streptophyta; class Magnoliopsida; order Santalales; family Viscaceae; genus Viscum; species Viscum album. The sequence goes on along the minus strand of OY728142.1, from coordinate 2,000,475,539 downwards.
TTATACCAGACACCTACTAAATCTCAAATACACCCTATCACTCTCTATCGAATTCCCTGAGATGCCCTTAAGAAATATGTAATAAAATATGTAAAAACATAGATGTAATTTTTTATTAACACATTTAAATATAAACTATATTGATTATATAAAGAAATGTTGAAACCATTGCCATAATCATTGTTTTTATATCCTAAATAGCCTTCATACAAGTCACACACTCTAACATGGGTATATCAAAACCCCCCCAAAGATTTGATAAGAACCTATTCGTGATAACAGTTGATGTGTGATTGATGTAATTCTTTGTAATCTATCCCAATGATACACTGATTCTGGTAATCTATAATATGGAAAAATAAATATGATTAAAATATATATTAATCATGATAACACATAAAAACATCACTAAATAACATAAAATTCCTACCATTAGAGAATAAAAATAAATATGACCCCATATAGTTTTTCTACCCCCAAACCCAGATCATCAACCATCCTAAAATATATAAATTACTATGTTATTATTATATCATGTATAACATAATATAGTAAAACCATATCATGAACAGTATATGGTCTTATACTATTATCAAAATTATTTGGCAATATTGTATAAATATGTCATTCCCACAAGCCTATAATATGGCCTCCCATTGGCTAGCTACCATGAAAAGAATTAATTATCTAACCAAAATGACCTTGAAAACGACACCATACAACACCCCATGATCAGTCGATGGTGTTCTTACTAAAGAACCATGGTACAACACATGATCAGACATCTGATATTTGATCATGTCCATTGCCTAAACCACTATATTTCTGAGAATAATTATAAAATTAACTCTATAGATATCCTATATTTCCACATTATTTACACTCTTGAAATTTAGTTAGTTATATACCACTTTACTGCACATAGTACATATATAAGTATCCCTTACATGATTATAAATAACATTATCTATGCATCTTACTTTTTAATATATCACCACCTGAGAAAAAATAATATGTTCACTTGTTTCTTCTATATTAATATACAATTTAAAATCTAAAACTCATGTTATATTTACCATTAATAAATAAAATAAATTAACCCTCATAAAAATGATGGACTGGTTCACCAACTTAATAAAAAAATATATGAGAGAACATTCCCACAAAACCATAGAAGATGGTTTAAACTATCATTCAAAAAATAATACATGTATATCATATGACCATATGGTATAGGAGTGAATGGGTCCATTGATGTAAAACCAGAATTATATTCCATCACTTAAATGGCCTCTATATATGATGAATAAAATCATAATCATTGTATCGTCTCTAAATCTAAGGAAAGAAAAAAATAATGTAATGTGAATGAAACTTCATTAATGGCAGCCAAATATATAAATGTTGATCGAATAGTACGTGCCACTACAACATTTATATTACTTGATCCATATAAATACTGATTTATACCTTCATTTTAGTAGGTTTCTTAAGATATTAAAATATAATGTATGTATACATGGAGGAAAAATATCATGATGTTGTCCTCCAAGTGCCATAAATAGAGTTTTATGCTTAAATTTAAAATTATAGTCCATATATGTCATAGAAGTCACCTCTCATAGTTCTCTATTCCCATTAAACTAAATAACATTAAGCTGAATCTCTAATAGTTGTAGATCAATAAGAGATATATATTTTATTGGGCTACATCACCCATCTACCAATGTGTCATGAACATATACACAATCATATAACTCTATTTGACTTTGTTTCTGTGATGAATGCAATACATAAAAACACATATGTCAAAACAATTATATGGAAATAAATTCTATCAATAAATATATAATTCGTAATAGAATTAAATTTATATATTCTATATATGAACCCTATAATATAATGGTTTAATATATACAAAAGACAATATGGACCAACCTACAATCATATCTAGGATAATATTTATAGTCGATTCCCTTAATCCATATTCAAATGAAGGTAAAAAACCAAATACATGTGCCTAATCAAGTAAAATTACATCCTCATGTTATATAGGGAATGTGTATATAAGTTTTAAAAAATATAAATAACCAAACACCGTATTATAATCTATGAGATCAATCATATGAAAAAACATGAATTCAATTTGAATTATATATGCTAAAGATATATTCATGAACTATCTCTATCTCACTGGCATGGAAAATGACTTCATCATAAATCATTAATTAGTTTCCCAGTACAACATATTTTAATTAAATAATCCCAAATTAATTATATAAAAGAAATATTATCCTTGGTTACATGGAATTTACCAGTACTTATATTAGTTAATCCGAGAAATAATTTAAATCCAAATTCCTAAAAATATCTTAACTCCGACTACTATTCCTAAACAATGATACTATCCAAGACAGGTCTCTAATTACATGATGTATTATACATACCAGGTTCAAATAACCCTTGAATAAAAATTAGTGGAATATTCATCATTAATGTTTTCTGATATTCTAGATTCCATTGACTTGTGGAGATGGTCCATCTATTCCCTAGAGAGACAATACAAAATTTAGTTATATAACGATAAATCATAATTAAACTAGTAATAAACACATTCAATCACTATATACAAATATTTTTTTATTTTGAATTATATATAATGGAATAATATTATAATATTGAATTTCTCATTCAATAAAAAAAATTAACAATTCAAATTTCAAAAGAGTAAAACATAATAAAAATTATTTCACATGGCTCCACTGTATTCCACATGGTGTAAAAGTGAAAAAATTAAAGTACCTCACAAAAAAATCCTTACACAAGTACCGTGACCAAATAAAACCATGGAACACCTCCTAATAAATTTATATCATGGTTTAAACACATAAATATACCATGAATTGTGAATTTAGCATGAAATCGTCATATGCATGTGTTGGGTGTGAGTAAAAATCAGAAACAAATAACAAATATTTTCTATAAATACAATGAATTTACATGTGCATTGATGAATTGATCTAAATAATACCAACTAAAAATTAAAAACCAAAACATCTTTCATTCCCATTCATAGCCTGCTACCCATGGAGGAACAAATCATCTCTTCCTCGGCATGTGCTAGAATGCCTCTAGAAGAATTATAATATATCCATAATGAAAATGGGTATGTTTGTTACACTAGAAATTATTTCCTCCTATATACAATATGGGAAAATAATTAGTCAATCATTGTAAATGGGAGATGTTTCCCCATGTCAATGTAAGACTACCCACATGAATATTTAGCACTTATTATGATATAAGAACTTGGAGAATGGAAACTACTACTTAAATGATCTCAGACATGAGGAATCATGATCCATCCTTCATATAATATAATTCAAATTTAAAAAGAAGAAATGGAAATAAATATTTCATCCCATATTTCACTAAAAGTAGCAATATCAATTACAAAAAATATATAGATTAAGTTTCAAAAAAACATCAATAATAAAGAAAACAATGTATCCTACCAAATAAACCATCATTTATAGTTGAATTTAAATAAAATATTCATTTTATGAAATAATTGGAGTTTTTTAAAACCTATACTATTTTTATTAGATCTGGTAACTAAAAAATGCTACTATTTATCAATCTATTATTCATAGTCCTCCCTATTTCCTATAATAAAGTAAAAAAACACTCTCATCCCCTATACTTGTTCATTTCTCACACTATTTCTTTCTCTACCTTCATCCCTCATTAAAACATTCCCTATCATTTTCCCTCATCATGCATCACACAAACCTTTTATTCTCATTCCTAATATACAATTATTTGAATTAATTGTGATTTCTTATTATCCTTCCCAATATACACCTTCATTATTAGTCATGTAAAAATATTCCCTCTATCATTCCATTGATTCCAATTACAATGTATGTAAATATAATTCAACACTAATATAGTATTTATTAATCTCTAACTGTTTTTATCATGAACCGTCCCTCTGGGAATGTGTCGTTAATAACCCAAGCCCACCTTTTATATGACATGGGCTAGTGACTGGCACCGAAAGGTGTATTTCCTAAAATGGTAAGTCATTTCATTTAAAAATGTACAATCACGCAGACCGAGAAGGAAAAAAGAATCCATTGTGAAGTAAAATACTATAGAAAAAAAGGAGTAATGAATGTAAAAGGCGTCTCAATACAAGCCCAACTGAAAGTATGAGTACAACTGAAAACATGTAAAACAACTGAAACGAACAATATAATAGAAAACGTTAAAAGAAGCTCCAAGATCATCCTCCTTGGATCCTACATGAAGGGTAGGTATAACTCATGATCGGTAGTCCCTGCATCACATCTCACCAAACCGACCACCCCAGATCCTACCGGAAGGGTAGGTATAGCTCATGATCAATAGTCCCTACGACACGTCACACTATATGGTCCTCCTCTGAGCACCGTCTAGTCCTTTCTCCCTCATCCTTGATCAATTTCATACATTGTATGCAGAATACACCACATGGTGTGGCCAAAGACCATGTAGGGGTGAGTATATCGATACTCAGTAGAGACCCCGAGACCCCGTATGTCTCCTAATATTCCACAAAATAAATAATCACAGAGTATTATATTAACTCAACATAGGTATATGCCTATTCATGTACCTATTTTATCACGATATACTCATCTCATACATGAGGGAAGTATACCACAATGGTAACACTATGAAAGTAGAAGTACCACACAAGTAACACCATGAATATAGTTCCACGAAGGTAAAAGACTTGGTTTAAACATAGACCCAGATCAAACAAAGTATACAACACAAAGAAACAAGATTATGGTGCTGAACCACATATGATATCTATGTATTTTGATAGCCGTACTGGAATTCTAAAGGCCTTGGAACAAGTAACATTCCCAGTTACAACATTGAACACCTCAGATTCTAGAGAACTCTTCCTCTATCGAGTATAGTGGGAATGGTGCATCACATTGAGGTGAATCCCACTAACCATTAACTGCTAATGTACTCTTCCCCATCACATACCATCGGTCTTCCAGATCACATAGAGGCACTCCCACACTGTCGCCTGCTATGGTACTCCTCCTCATCACATAATTTGGCCGTCAAGTCACTCCGAGTCAAAAAGTCAGCAGTTTTCTATTTCCATCCAGTCATTGGGATCTGTACATAGAGCGCTTGAGAGAAATTCTCCCCAAGAAATTAGTCATATTTCAACCAGAAAAAATTCTCACAATTAAGTAAATCGATGATCTGTAATGTCGCAAGGGTTCCAACTCAACGTACATCGCATCAACCGGACGTACGGTCTGTGCGTTATTGGCATTTCAGTGCTTAGGGACTGGTTGGATTTGGGTGTGATCCAACCCAAAGGTACTCCAAGATTCTCTAAAACTATTATTGATTAAGTCAAAAGGACTATTTCTCTCTAAGGATCCCAATGTTTTAGGTGTTTTTCAAACGAACGTCTGGTTCTCGAGATAAGGAATTTTAAGTGTTTCGAGTCCCTGTTGGGCCTGCGTCCAGTCCATCCCAGTCAATCCAACCTGGACTGACCCGGTCTGGGTGGGGTCAGAGTGAACTCAGCCGATTGGGCTGAGGTCTGGCTAGGTCTAAAAAACGGGTTGCTCAGAAGGGCAGCCTGACCTGTGTGGTGAGGGGCCCGCAAAGGGGCGGCCCGACCATTGGTGGGGCAGGGCCCGACCCGCTGGATGGAAGCCTTCCAGGTAGTGGCCCACTTGGTGGTGGCCCATCCCACTGTGATAGCATCTCAGTTCACTGTAGGTAAGTCCAATAATGAAGGGTTCAGCCCACGGTGGTTCCGCCAGGCGGCTCCGGGGAGCCGATCCCCCGAGTTCTTGAACGGTCAAAGGTCGTTCGACCATTAAAGTGGTGGTACCATGTGTGCACTGCGTTGTAGCCTTGGAACCCACCTGAGGCATAATTTCAGCCTCCTCTACCACGACTTTGGTCATGGTCTCCTGGTCTTCGGTGGTGTGCGACGACAAGTCGCCCTTCATTTCCACGATAGATGAGCCACAACACCTTTTCAAACTGGCAGCGCGTGATGGATCAACGCACCTCCTCCGACATTGGCTGCTGCCAGCCTCTCTGATGTCTATTGCTGCATCATGCGACAACCTCCTCTAGTGGCATGTGTTGGAATATTTCCTCCTTCATATCCTGTTGTTATCGCCGCATCAGAGGTCTTCCAAGGAAGGCGCAAGGTTTACAGAGTTACAGAGGGTTCATAATGGGTCGTTTCGCCCGCACCCTACGCATTAGCTAATGATCAAAGGGAGTATAAAATGGGTTTAACAATTTTATGTATTAAACAAAAAAACACCACAAGGATACATCGTCACAACCTCCTTCAAAATGAATGATACACAAATCAACCCATTAGTCGGTTGACTCATTTTTTCCATATAATTTCCAAGAATGGAGAGGAGGGAGTATTTTAAGAAAACATAAATGCATAAGCCCCATACCTCGTAGCCCATTTCAGAGCATCCAAAGCATGAAGGTGAATTGTGTTCATCATTTTCACAAATAGTTCCTAACGATGGCACCCACACATCATCCTTTGGTTCATGTTTTGGTGTAGTCTGGAACCTCCCGCTAGGAGCAACTCCATCCTCTAATATTTTGGCGTCGTGGCACTCCTTGAACACTTTGTTTCTTGGGGAATCTGTGTCGACACCCTTCCCTATAATGCATATATATATATATATATATATTAGAGGGGTAGGGTAAATAATGGCGTTAGAATTTAATGGGGCTCATAAATTTGGAAGCATTATAATTCCCCGACGACGTCATTATTTAGGTTAGTATGGTCATGCCATTTAGTGGCTTAACACTTTGTTATCCCCACCATTGGATTGTCCGTAAGAGAATATGAAATAAAATAATAATATTATTTCTTTTCATTTCTTTTAAAAAGTCACAAAATGTAAATTCTTCTCCGTACATATTTTTTTTCAAAGTAAAGACTCCCTTAAGCAAATCTGGATGCTACATATTCAATGGTGCCCTCATATTTTTAATCTGAGCACTGGTTCAAATGTTAGAAAACAAAATTCACACTTTTATTAAACTTACCCAAAAAAAGTTCATTTTATTATTAATGTTCTCCCTATACCCACATTGATCGAGTATAGGCTCTACCTAATAAGAACACTCCCAAAAGAACTCCACGATACTCTAGGATTTTCAATCTGAGTTACAATTTAATTGTTATGGATTTTACAATAAAATAATTGTCACTTAACTATTTTATTTACGGTTAAAAAATAACATTCACTAGAGGCCCATGCCATGCAATGTTAGTATCTACATAAAAAGGGAATACCCTCATCATTGCAGTGGTGGTATGATATTTTTAATCTTTGTCACCATTCTTGAGTTATAAGCATTTGAAAAATAAAATAATTTTATTAATATTTTTTTCGGTTGTGTCATTATCAGGTTTTCTCATTGGAGGCCCGCACTGCCTAAACCAAAGTCATGCCTAGTGTAAACCCGCCAACATGAGCACAACGGTGCCCCCTATTTTTAATTCGGAAAACTGTTTAAGTGATATTCCACTTTTTCAGGAAAAATATTTATGCATGTTATTAAAATATTACCAAAACATCGACGGATCATTCCGGGAACCCCGAGTCTCAAAATCACACACTGTCAGATTTCACTGTCTCGAAATAAATCCATATAATTAAAAAAATATACAAAAATTATAGGACAATAAAATTTTCCACCTTATTACCTTACATCCTCGAATGCCAAAATAAAGGAAAAACAAACAACTAAGGGTACTGAGCACGCATTTTATCCTCCCTCTCCCGCGTGATCTTATGTAGGTCATCGTGCTGCCACTGAACTTGCACTAGAGGGATCGACCATCCATGAAGGGCTCACTCCTGTTAATTCTCTATATCCATTGGGAAATCTATAAAATTCACCCCATAATCAAAGTTCCACTCACCCTAATCAATTACGTGTGATGAATCAAGCAGACTTATCCTGAATTGCGTCACATGGAAAATATTATGCACCTAATGAATCTATGGGGAAAGGGATAGATGGTATGACACCTCGCCCACTCAGCTGAGAACCATGAAAGGCCCGATGATCCTCAAAGATAACTTGTCTCCCCAACCAAATCTCCATAAACCTCATCGAGGAGAGACCCGTTGGAAGAAATGGTCTCCCTCCCCCTATCGACATAAGACTTTTGTCGGATCTCAGATTTGTTCCCTTATAACAAGTGAGCCATCGTGATACAAACTCTTCAACTGCTTCCTTCATCCTTGACCATCAGTACTGACACTAGAGATCTTGGTACATCTTTTCCACTCTAGGATGTATCGTTAAAGGGGATTCCGGAATCTCCCTCAACACCTCCTTCTGAAGAATCACTGGTCCCATGGCAAATTCTCCAAAAAAGATGACATGCTTCCTACCATCCAAAAATCCTTCAGGGGACCTTCTTGTGGATATCTAAACACATCGGGCCTCGCATTCAACATCTCATGTTGTACCCCTTAGAGATTCGTAAATAATTGTGGGAGTGACAGTAATTGACTGGAGGTAAGCTTCTCCATCTTTATCCATGAAGGATTTTTGCAGCATGACTAGATTCTTTGAGGCCTCACTCAATAGTAGTAGAACATTCTTCCTATTGAGGGAATCTCCTACCACGTTCTCCATCCAAGGAGTATAGACTATCTCAAGGTCATAGTCTTGGATGAACTCTTTCCATGGCTACTGTCTCAGGTTCGGGTCCTTCTGAGAGAAGACATACATGAGAATATTGTGATCAGAGTAGACTGTAAAACATTCTCCCATCAATTAATGCCACCACATCTTCAGCACACAAACCTTTGTTGCTAACTGCATGTCATGGGTAGCATATTAATGCTCATATTATTTCAGTTGTCGTGAGAAATAAGCGATCACTGCTCGCTCCAGCATCCGTACACACCCAAGTCCAGTCCCTGATGCGTCGTAGTAGACTACATACCCAACGCCCTCTTCTGGTAGCCTCAAGTTAGGGGAACTCGTCATTCTCTACCTCACCTCCTTGAAACTATACTGGCTTCTCTCCAACCATATGAAGGGATATCCCTTCTTCATCAAGTCTGAAAAGGGTGTTGCATCTTTTGAAATATCTGGCATGAATCTCTAGTAGTAACCAGCCAAAATAAAAGTCACACCCCCCCCCCCTTTGGGGAGGTTATCCAAAAATCATCTATTGATAATATGTCCCCACAATCTACCACACATGTTGGGAACTGAAAACTCAAAACTCATATTGCCTCGAGGGTATGCCCGGATGACTCAAGACTGATTTCCTAGACCATCCTATACTTTATTTTATCATGTTCTACATGGGTTTTCTTTTTCACCGACCAAGAAAAACCACATTCCAATGTTGTAGATAAACCACAACCTGTTTTCCAAATACAGTCATTGTATGTATGAACTGTGTTTGTCCAGTCCATACCCAAACTAACGGTGTAAGGCCTCGATGCTGCCACCAAGGGGTTCCAACCGAAACTCTCTCCTCAAGGGTTAGATCACACCATCAGCATAAGCATGATTATCGTGTCTCCTCCAAAAGGTATCTTCAGACGTGATGGTAAATTCAACAGTTAAACCGGAAACTCTAGGTATTGGACAAGATTTGTGGTAGGAAGGAATTATTGGTACCTATATCTATTAATGTGTCATCTAGTATTATACACATACCGTACCTCGAATCATTCCTAGATCCCATGGGTTTCTATCCTCAGCCACAAGAAGCTCGTCCATTCCCCTTCCCTCTACATCCCTGAGCCTGGTGGGGACCACATAGGGTGTAGTTTGTAACATGTCAAAATGTAAACTACCTCATTAATCTCTCTAAGATCTACTTCCACCTCTTCATCCCAGAAGATCCATTTGTCCTTACCACATCCTCTACTCAATACATTTTACACCCCCATGTCTCTGAGACTAGCACTGGTTTCTTACTTTCCCACTGCTAACATTAACTGGTTGTATACACTCATCTAAGGAACATTAAACCACAAAGGTTCTCTCTACAAACCTAACATAAGGTAGGAATGCATAGAGTAATAGTGATGTATCGTATGTCATTAAACACACCTCGATCGGATGTCTGATCCCCGAAGCACTGATCGAATCTTATTCATCGAGTACCATGAATGGTTGGTACACCTCGATGAATACTCGGCTAACGAAATGTCATTCTACTGAAGCTATAGAAGCTCCAGGGAACACTCATCCCTTATCTCTTTATGGTAAGCGACCCCCTTCATTGATAAATGTTCTCAAGATTTTCCACAGAAAAGAAGTCACCTATTTATAAGATAAAGGTAACCTAAACCCTATCATTGTCTTACCGAGCCACATAGAAGGCTCTCTACCAGGACCACCATCTGATTAAACATTTTCCTAGCTAGATGGAAACTAATCAACCTCTTAATGCCAGTCCTTATCCACCCGTGAGTCGGGCTTGGATCGAATCCTGAGGGGTATCTGATGATGAAACATGTCTAAGGCACTAAGCCTACATTTTTCCCCCACCGGTACCACCAGTCGTAACATCTGACCAACAAGCAATGATATAGCAGACACACTACCCAAAGGCACTATATCAGGAAACGTTCCAATAATGAAGCCTCATCACTTTTCGGACCATTCTCATGGTCACAAACTAATAAAAACTCATATCTAGGATCACTATCAAATCTGATGGTGTCCCAAATAGGTAGAAAACTATAGCAACAGCTTCTAGCTAGTACTTAGCTGCATGGGGATTTTTCATGCATCGAAACATCAGATGCCTCTACCATAGAAACTAGTGCAATGTGCTCATTTGGCATGGATCTTCTACTAGTGGAGCTAGTGGTAATGGCTTCCCAATAGGTAGTGTTGCAGCTGGTACAACACCCGAAGGTGCTATCCCAATAAGATGGCCCTAGACCGAGGCCTCATCGCTCGGTGGGTCGTCATTGTGTACTCTCTCTGAAATCCTAGCTGGCTGTCTACGTGGTGATATCCTGATACGGAACAGGAGCACCATAATCATTATCTTATACTTGGTGAGATAACTCTAATAAATCACAATGAAAATCTTTTAAAAAACACATGTAATTATTTCTTCTGTGTGCTGAGTTAGAAATCAGTATTCCAGGTCCTGGTGCATGGATACGTTGGCCACCACACTAACACTGGACTACCCAAACTAAAAACCACACTCATAATACATAACACTCATTCCAAACAAAAAAGGCCAGAGTCTTATTTCTTTGGTAGAACTGAACTCTTCTAATACCACTTTTCCATGACCCGTCCCTCCAGGGCCTGTGTCGTGACTACCCTATCTCACCTTCCATAGGCCAGGGGAATGCGATTATCACCAAAAGACATATTCCCTAAAACGAAAAAGAAATTTCCTTTAAACCAATACAAACACATAGTCCAAAAACACAATAAGAATAAATCGTGAAGTAATCTACTATAGGAAAAAGGAGTGATGAAAGTTAAAGGTTCCAGAATAATTGTCCAACATAATGTACGAGTACAACTGAAAATTACTAATACAACTGAAAGCAACAATTCAACTGAAAAAGGGTAAATTAGATCTTGTATCATCCACCATAGATCCGACCTAATGGTTATGTACAGATCACGATCGGTAGTCCCTATGTCGCCTCACACCAAATGGTCAACCTCAGATCCTACCTGAAGGCTAGGTACAACTCATAATCTGAAGTCCCTGCATCGCATCACACCAAATGGTCCACCTCTGAGCACCATCTTGTCCTAGACCCCTCAGGCTCGATCAATGTTGTACATCATCTGCACAAGACACAACAAGATGCGGGAAAAGACCATGTAGGGGTGAGTATCACGATACTCAGTAGATACCCCAAGACAAGTAGGTCTCCTAAAGTTCTACAAATGATATAACCATAGAGCAAGACATCATCTCTACTTAGGTATATGCTCATAGATATAAAAAAGTTATCATGATATACTAATCTCATACATTAGGAAAGTACTCCTGAAAGGTAAAACTATGAAGGTTGATGTACCACACTAATAACACCACGATGTTAGTATGATGAAGGTAAAAGACTTAGTTCAAACAGATCCTCAGGTCTAACTAGGTATATAAATCAGAGAAAAATGATTATGATGGTTACCCACACATGATATCTATGAATGCTAATATCCATCCACAGATTCAATAGGCCTATGAATAAGTAACATTCTCAATCACAACATTGAACACCTTGGTAGCTGGAGAACTCATCTTCTATTGAGTACAGTTGTCATGCCACATCACACAGAAGCACTTACCACTGTCCCTGGACTGCTAAGGTACAACTCCCCATCACATACCGGGGGTCTTCCTAGACACACTGAGATCCTCCCCCACTGTGGCCTACTGAGGCATTCATCCACATCATGTACCATGGACGTCGAGTCACTTCAAGTTGAAAAGTCAGCAGTTGTCAGGTCTTAGCTTGTCGTAGGGTACCGTAAGTATTTCGTTTGGGAGAACCACTCATCAAGCCATAAGTCATATTTCAACCCTCCATAAGACTCAAATATATGTAACCTGATGATATATTCTATCATAAGTTTTTCAATGCAGCAGACAGTGCATCAACCAGATACCCGGTCTAGGTATTATTAGCATTTCAGTTCTGGGGGCCCTGTTGGATTCAGGTGCGATCCAGCCCACACATACTCCGAGATTCTCCAAATATTTCATGGAGTATGTTAAATGGATATTCTCTCTTTAAGGATCCAAATTCCACAAACTGTTCATCTAACAGACATCTAGTTCTCGAGATAAGTCCCTTTAAGTGTTTTATGGCCCAGTTGGGCCTGGGTCCGGCCCGACTCGGTCGGACTCACCCGGCCTGACCCTAATAAGGATGGGCCGCCTTGACCGTGTAGGGAGGGGTTCGTAAATGGGCAGCCCGGTCCACGATGGAGCTCGGCTCTGCTAGAGAGGTGAGGCCCGACCCACTGGGCAAGCCATCCAGCACGCTATAGGCAGTCCGTCGGCGAAGGGCATAGACAGTGGTGGATCCTCGAGGTGTCTTGGGGGACCCACTCTCCCTAGATCCTGAACAAACAAAGACCGTTTGGCTATTAAAGTGGAGACACCAAGTGGGCGCTGCAGAACCCGTCGGAGTCCCGGGTTCTTCCTCCTCCATTGTGTCTACTACTACTCTCTTCTGCTCCCTGGAGAAGCGCAATGATGCACCACCCTTACCTTCGGCAACTGGATGATGATCCATATGCCTTCTCTGTATTCTACCGCTGATGAGTCGCGGACCTATTGCACCCCGTCGGTGTGCAACAGCGCACCGAATCTCCTCTGTGTTCGGCCAGTCTTGGAAACTCTGATGTATGTCGCAACTTCTATGTTGCCTCCTCCTACAAAGGCATGTGTTGGCATGTCCCCTCTTTTGTAGGTGGTTGCTATCGTTATGCCAGTCGTCTTCCACGGAAGGAGAAAGGTTAACAAAGTTGCAAATGGTTCACACCGGGTTCGTTATGCCCTGGCCCTCCGCGTTTTCTCGTGATCAAATGAAGGATAAAATGGGTTTAAAAATTTCTTATATTAGACAACAATAAAAATCCCACAAGGATTCCTCAAAACAACCTCCGTCAAAAAAAAATTATTCTTGGATCAACCAGTTAGTTTATTGACCTATTTTCTTCATATAATTTTCTAGAAAATGGAAGAGGGAATCTTTTATGGAAACATAAATGAATAAAACCCCTACCTCATATCCTATTAAAGAGAGTCCTTGGCTTGAAGTCAGATTGTGTTCTTCGTTTTTACAACTGTTTCCCAACGACGACACTTTCACATCGTCATTCGATTTGTGGTTCAGTGTCACCTATCACCTCCTGTTATGATTGGATTCGTCCTCTAAGGGTTTGGCATCACATCGCTCTTTATGCAGTTCGTTGTTTGGCGAAGCTGTGTCAATAACCTTCAATATTCTTCATATATATATAAGTGGGGGAGGGTAAGTAATGGCATTAGAATTTAATGGGTCTAATCAATTAGGAAGTTTCCTAATTCCCCCAATGAATTCATAATTTAGGGTTGGCAGGTCAAGCCCTTTATTGTCTTAACACATCGATGAACCCACCCTTTGATGGTCCACTGAAGGATATGAAATAAATTCACAAAATTATTTTATTTTATTTCTTTTAAAAAGTTGCAAAAAATAACTTCTTCTTCGGACCTACTGTGGTCAAAGTAAATTCTCCCTTTAGAGAATCTCAGCAATGCAGATTCAACAGTGCCCCTGAATATTTAATCTCATCACCGATTCAAATGTTAAAAAATTTCGCTCGCATGTTTATTGTACATACCCCAAAAAAGTTAAATAAATTATTAATGATCACCCTCGAACCACAAGAGTTGATGTTAGGATCTGTATATGGAGAAAACGCACTAATGAACTCAATAGTACACTCAGATTTTCAATCCAGGTTACCATTTAAATGTTATGGATTTTACAATAAAATAATTTTGACATGTTTATTTTATTTACTGTCAAAAAATAACATTAATTGGGGGCCCACACGTGAAAATGTTAGTATATTCCTAAAGACAACATAACATCACGAGTTCAGTGGTGGTCTAAAAATTTTAATCTAAGTCATCGTACGTGAGTTATAAGCATCTGAAAAATAAAATATTTTATTTAATAATTTTATATACTGTTATTCCATTTTCTGGTTTTCTCACAGGAGGCATGTGCTGATTAAACATAAGTCACGCGTAGGGTAAACTCATCATCCTGAGCGAAACGGTGCCCTCATATTTCAAATCCATTCAACCATTTATGATTTATTTATATTTTTAGGAAAAATGCTTACTCACGCTATTTAATGTTTAACAAAACATCGACAGATCATTCCGCGTACTACGGGCCTCAGATCCATGTGCCATCAAATTTCGTGGTCCGGAAATAATTATATATAACTAAAAATAATTATATGGAAATTCATGGACTTTATAGTTTTAAATCCCATTTGATTTATATAAGCATTTCAAA
The DNA here is from genome assembly GCA_963277665.1 of Viscum album. Taxonomy (NCBI): domain Eukaryota; kingdom Viridiplantae; phylum Streptophyta; class Magnoliopsida; order Santalales; family Viscaceae; genus Viscum; species Viscum album. The sequence goes on along the minus strand of OY728142.1, from coordinate 2,000,460,408 downwards.
TTGGGTATTTCACGATAGTTTATCCCATGGCCATGGTATTATTGTTTTATACGTATAACTAACATATTAAATTATTAAATAGACGTATCATGTCATATGATTGGGTTAATAATACATGATTATTATAATTTAGGAGGTTGGCATACTAATAGTACTTTTTGTTTTTTGTGAGATAAAATAAATTTTCAAATTTATTTGTGTATATGGGCTGTTCCAATTGATTAGAGTTTTTTAAAAATTATTTATTTAAGATGGAATATGAATTCATATATTAAATTTATATGTTATTTTTTATTTCTATATATATATATTAATATTATGGGAAAGAAATTAAAAAATTATGTTTGGCATTCAATAGGTGCGAATGTTCAATTTGTTGATAAGTAATATTTATATTTTCAAACGAACACAATATGTGATCTTATTCTGTTAATTTGGGGACTAATTATAATGTACTTATTATATGTCATTGATGTTTTTAACTAACCACATGTGAATTACAATGTTTTTTTACGATAATAGTAATGTAGTTTGATACATGGGGAATTTTATACAAATTTTATACAAGCATTATATATTTTTTAAATATGAATATTCTAATTGGATTTTTGTTTTGAAAAAAATAATAAAATTTATATAAGTTAGTATTTTATATTTCCTTTAATACATTGATTAGTTATTAAAAAATGAGATTCAATATATACAAAAATGTTATTAAATATTTATAAAATTGGAAAATTAAATAAAAAATAAAATAAAAATACACTAAAATTGTAAATATTCTATTTTTAAATAAATTTAATAAACAATAACTAGATTACATGGATATCAATAAATTTGGGTTCAAAACCTAAAATTTTAATAATTTTAATTTAAATAGTAAAAATATTTCGATAATATTATTTGTTGTATATATAGACTTTTTTTAATATATTTTTTTGATCTATATATTATATTATTTTTTTAGGGTAATATGTTTGGAGACATTAGCGAGTTTATAAAACATTATAAATTTTCATTGCAATCCATCATCATATTAAAATAAGAAAAAAAAAATTAGAATAGATATAAAAATTATCAACGTCCAAACGTAGTGTTTTAATACTAATTAACATGTATTTTTTATAATATAGTCAAGGAAGAGACTTTTTTTGATTTTTATGAATAAAAATGTAATCAAAAAATACATTAATTAATTTGAAATTATATACCTAAGTTGGAAACTTCCATTAAAATTTATTTTACTACCCACCATAAATATTATGAAAATTATTTAATTTTTCATTATATTAAGAAAATTTGTAGTAGACTGAACATATTTACCTAATACAAAAATGGTATAATTAATTCCTTTAATATCATTTATAAAATTTCTTCCTCAATATCTTCTTTATTAAGGTTCTGGTCATGAAATTGGGAACTTGGAACATAGATTCAAAAAATAAAAACAACGAATTTAATGAGGACACATGATATCAATAAGAGGTTATGAATAAAAAATCATTTCTATAATTTATTAAGGGACATATGAATTTAAATTTTTTTGATCGAACTGATATTTCTTTTATCTTTATTTCTAATGATACTCAATAATCAAACATTAACAAGTACTAGTGATATACATTTAAAAATTGATTTTTTTAACATACATTGTTATTTCCATTATTATTTTTTAATATTCTTTAAACAATGTATGATTTCTCGGTATAAAATTTATGAAGGCAAAGAATAGACACAAGAATTTATTTTAAAACTCCTAATACAACATACTAATTTTATATTATCCAAAATTTATTAGGTTATCTATTTTCTTTTGAAATTATTTTTTCCTATATTTAATTCCATTTTACATTATCATATATTTAATAGGTTGACTCTCTATATATTGGGATCTGACATTAACAATGAAGATATCAGATGGATTTGATGGTGTAAATATGTAGTAATCCACCACTAGGAAAATGGTGTCATGTTTACAATAACAAGGTGTTTGGGTTGTTACAATGATTTGTAAAGAATTATTAATGATTAAAAATAATTTATTACATCTCTATATATATATGATTAAAAATATTCATTAAAAATATTATTATAATAACAATATGTAATTTAATATTAATAAATCTTTTAACACCCCATGATTTTTCAATATAATTTTTATAAAATATATATTATATTAAATATATTATTTTATAGTCTTTAGAAATCTAAAAAGAAACAGAATATTTTTTAGTTAAAATATTTACATACTTGATAAATAGATATTTAATTTTATAATTTAATATGAAACATCATTATGAAATTTAAATGATAAATCAAGCCAAACATAATTAAAAGATTATGAACATGTTATCCTTGTTCTCAATGTTTTCATTGAAAATAATAAAAAAATTGAAAAAATTGTAATATGGATAAGATTTATAAATATAATAGGCTTTTTAGGGATATGTAAATTAACCAGATTAGTGAATCTTAAAATTTATGTAACACAATATATAAGAATTAAAATTTTGCGTTATAAATATGGTCATTGTAAATATGGAAATCAGATATGTGGCCTTTAGTAATATGTTTGTTCAAAATAGTTTCATTGTATATATCCTCATTTGGTATTCATGTATATAATAGGTATATAATTATTTGTGTAATTGTTTATAATAATTTAAAAATAATATACTTATTGAATTATATTACGGTTTTAACATTTATTTATAGTTTCATAATATAAATATATATTTTTATGTTTTTTATATAAATAGAATTATTATGAAAAGATTACTTATTATACTAATAAAACAAAAAATAATTTATTTAAATTTATTACTGCTATTATTAAAATTTTCGAATATGAATAAATATATTTATTATGATGTTTGTAACATTATTTAATGTTAAAGAATGAATTTTTTCAAATAAAATTTTTGAGGGTGTATTTATACGTTACTAAAATAAATGATCACTATTAAATGGGGAATATAATGAAAAAAATCAATAAAAAGTAAACACATAATTAATTTGAAAATGATATAAAATATAATTAATAATAGAAAAAGGTTAAAATGATATTTTTATATAAAATAACTTATTTATATATTTTATTACATTGTTTAAAATTTAAATTTCCCGTATATAGAAATATAATTAGAATGTAACGAGTTATAATTTATAATGATAATATCTAAATTAGGTATGTATGTCCATTTCACTTGTAATTATAAAAATAAGATTCCAATGTATAAACTGGGTTACCACGATAAATGCTTATTGAGGGAAAATGGGGTCAAATTTTTTGGTAAAGGCATAAAATATCATAAAAACCTATAATTAAATTTCACAATCCCCCCCCCCCACAATGTGTATTTCTCATAGGCCAAAAATGTGATAAAAAAAGATACTAATCCCTGAGTCCCACCCCCAGTAGGCCTTAGGTGGGCAACTAGCACCGAGGGTGTAATAAACACACAAATTAGTGGCATTACCTTCTATGGGAACACATACTGAAATGGGATATAAAATATAAACCATCCAAATCCTTATGAGACTAAAATAATAAATAAACACTAGGTACACATATTTTATTTCATGTAAAGGCCACTGCAAAAAAATGTAAAAAAACTGATAGCACCAAAAGAATGTAAAATTACATCGACAACGAAGCCCAGACAACTATTGTAAAACCTGCAAGCTAGCATTAACCAACCTGATATCCTAACTACTCTGTTCTACCTAAGAAAAAGTTTATATAATTTATTATTAGAATAATAGTGTACTTATTATGATCCTCTTAAGATCCTCTCCTCATCCTTGAAGCCTTACCTTAGGCAGGAAGCTCTTCAAGAAACCCTTTTGGTGCAATCCAAAGAGAGTTACCCGATTTTAAGGTAACGTCTTCACTTGGGATCTTTTGTTTTATTTAGATTCTCCAACCCCCTATAATCTTTTTATTCATTTATATTGTAACAACACCATTATCTTCCAAATACTAGGATGTTGTTATAAGAAGGATTTTAGAAACAATTACACCCACCCACATCTAATGGTTAAAGAACATACTGTTTCTGTGGATGGTGAATTTCTGCCTCACGAAACGATGATTGTTCAATATTTTTTTAACACCTTAAAATGTGGACATTAATGTGTCACTATATTTATATATGATATATAATATGTTTATGTTAACTTAAGATTCTGTATTTTTCCTTTATGTCATACCTTTAAGGTTTCCATTATGGGTAAACGCGATATCTTCATTTTAGGAGGTGCGGACTACCGCCCCCTCAAAGTGATTTGATTCGTTAATACAATATGTGGTACATATAAAGGATAGATTTAATGATATTATATATGATACAATACTGTAATTATAATACTATTATGTATCAATATGTTTTAATTCCATAAAATATGAAATAGAAATGGAAGTAGCGTCCATGCGTACGTACAGCTTACCGTCTCCATGAACGATGCATTTCATTTCTTACCTCTAAATGTTATGTAATATTATAAATGCATGTATAATGGATATATATGATATATATGATATCTACATAATTAATATAATTCTGCATATAATGGATATTTACCCCATGAACAAACTTGTAATTATAAAGAGTTTATTTTTGACTCAAGTAGTAATGATCGTTAAAACGACTGTTATTAACTTAAATAATTACATAGTGTTCATGACATGGTAATAAGTGATATAAAAGGAATAATGAACTTGAAAAAGGTTCTTAAGCAATAAGAAATGAACTCAAGTTTATTATTCATGTGATTAGATAACGATCGAGTCAAGTTGAATACTAGGTAAGGGATCCTACCCCTCTCTTTCTGTTTAAGTACACTCTTTTATGTCATTCCTTTTAAGCTCATATTTCTTATGATTGGGATGTTATTTTATATTACTCCTACTATAATTGTTATTTTCATATGATGAGAGACCCTATTTTCTCAAATCAATCCATTTTGGAAGTATTGAGTGGCACCGTTAGGTTGCCGAATTTTCGTAAGAGATCTAACCTCTCTCTTTCTTTTTAAGTACTCTCCTTTATGTCACTTATTTGAAGCTCCTATTTGTTATGTTGGGGGATGTTCATTTATATTCCTATTTCTGTAAATTTTATTGTAATATTATGAGATACCTATTTGATCTCATTAATCCATTTTTGGATGTTTTAAGTGTCGCCGTTAGGCTGCCGAGCTTTCGTAAGGAATTTTTCATCTCACTTTTAGTCCCATGAGATTTATGCTACATTTTCCACCATTTCCATTGATTGGTGTATGTACTGCTAATTATTATACTCTTTGTGTAATATAATTTCATTTTTGAGTATTTACATATTCATTGTATGACCCTTCTTTAATGGGGTGTACGATTTGAAAGTTACCCAAATCGGTAAGGGAACCATTCACCCTCCTCTTTTTAAAAGACTTATTTGGTTATGTATTTTAATTCACATACTATTGTGTTGGGATATGTTCTTATATATCCTTATTGACATAAATTTTATTTCCAAGTGATGAGATACCCTTTTTATATATCATCAACTCTTTTTCTAAATTTTGAAGTGACACTATTAGGCTGTCGAACTTTTGCAAGGGAACTTCATAACCCAATTTTGATTCTTTGGGATAAACTTGTACTACTTGAATATGTTGTTCTATGAATATGTGTGAATAACTTATAATTGTTTTACACTTAATCTCCACTTATATTTGGTGTATTCTTTTGTCACACATAATTATGTAATTGATTTATCCTTAATCCAAGGATACCGACTTTGTATGGGACTCCGTCTCAATCTCCATTCATTGAGGCATATTTTGTTTTATACACAACTTTATTTTATACGGTGTATAAACCCATTTTAATTTTACGTTTATTCAAAAGGAATCTTTTTTATACGAAGAGTTTTCTAAACGACAAAAGGAAATGTTTTTATTTGTCGTACGTATGCGGCGACAATGACTTCTCCGCCATCATGACCATTATTTGAGTTCCGGCTTCCTCTACAATCCATAACCCTTTTTTATGGAAAATAAATACCATGTTTTAGTTTTCATTTATTTTGGTATTGAAAATTGTTTCCATAATGTTATTATTATATAAATGTGTTGTATTGATATCTTTATGATTGAAATGTGGAAATGTTATGTTTCCTTTTTGCATGTGATACGATTATGTTATGGTTCTTGGGAATTTTTATGAAGAACGGTGGTTCCATGATAAACTAAGGGCGGGTGAGCCCGATATAGCTATCCAATGCATTGGGTAATGCGAAGGAGTTCAACGTTTAGGTTTCTCCGAAGAGATTTAGGGAATATAATGTGGTGGGTATTCCAAACGTAACCATGAGGGTTACTCCCTATGTAAGAATGTTATTAATGACTCAAGTTACCTTAATGTCTTATGATTTCTATGATTTATTCATGATTTAATGAGGTATGTGATTATGTTTTATGAGTAAAGTATGATTTCATGCATGGACTAATGTTTTCATTTCGTACTTTTATATCCCTTACTAAACTTTTTATGCTCATCCCATGTTTTTGAAATGTTTTTCATAGGTCAAGGGAAAGGTACATGATGTGATGATAGTGTCAAGGAAGTGTCAAGAACGAATCCATGTATTATTTTAAATATGTTTCTATTGATGAGAAAAATGAATACTATCTTTTATGTAACCACTTTGTTTAAATTTGTAATGTAATGCATGTTTTATGAGATAATTCTATAAAACTCTAAACTTGAAAAGATCATCAATGTGTATTCTTGAAGTAACTCAAGATTAAGTAAGGTTTAAGGCTGGGGAATTATAGTTGGCATCAAAGGTCGGTTTAGATAACTTTAGAGGTTAGGGTTTTCTCTAAGAATAAGTAACATTACCATAATGGTTAGGATTTCAGAAAGATTCTGAGTTTTAGATAAAGTGAATAAGTATATATTAGTGTTTATCTTCCTCATTTGTAAATGATGGTTTTGTTGATATACTCACACTGACCTTTTTGGATTTAGTAAATGGTTTGATCTAGCAGGCAACAAAGTAACAGTGGATGTGAAGGAAACTGTGACAGTTTTCTGAGAGAGCAACTGAATGATATGGGAGCTGCAATGAGAACTCTTGTTTTTATCCTCAACCAACTATCTGGAGTCTCGATTGACCACCTAAACCTTGGTGATTTCTATAAGGCATCATATATGCGAGAAACAAATATCTACGGAACTACAGGTAATAATCATAAAGGTAAGTCTATTCAAAACCTATGTGTCAAAGATGTAGAAAGAAACAACTAGGAAAATTTTCAAAGGGATAGAAATATGCTATAGATGTGGAAATGAAGGTCACAAAGCAAGAACCTTCCATGGAAAAAGGAAGCATCTAGTTGACTCGAGGAAAGGGAAAGAAGTTTATTCTGAGCGATCAATTGAATTCTTTAAATGTGGTGTGCATGGTCATTATGCAAACACAAGTCGTATGAAGATGTTTCGGGAATGGGATCACCAAAGATCGTACAAATATTAGTTTACCAATACCTAATCCCATTCTGATTGAGGATGAAGAAACTGACAATGACCAATCAATGGTACATATTATTTCATAACATTTGTTTTCTTATTTTGGAATCTTAGGATATGATTCATGATTTTTTTTGAAGGAAAGAATTATTTCATAAAAAGTGGTAATGGAATGGTTAATGGATCATGAAGAATGTTGAATAAGTCAGAAGTCAACATGTAAGGTCTTCAAGAGTTATGGTGAAATTATTAAGAGTATTAAGTCTCTTTTGATGATGGGGTTACATTAGAAGAATTTTTATAGTATTTGTATCCCTAATGTTTGATATATGAAAATTTTATTCAAGGAATAGTTATCTGTTCTTTTTTGGACATAGTTATAAAGAACCATTTGGGTTTATATGATCCTTACTTTTTAGGTAATTATGGGTTACTATATGTTATGATGGAAAGTGAAAGGCATGAGATAAAATTGAGGTTAAATTACTTTATGGTTATTTTTGATGATTTTATCTCTTTTTGGGGAATTATTTGAGAATTATATAGTTGGCAAAAGGACAACACGCAGACCGTGTGACAACCCGTCACGTCAGACAAAGCTGCGGGAATCGAACGCACAACCAAAGTGCGACTGGTATTTATTGCCTACCACTGGACTACGGGAAGTCCCTGGTTAGTATGAATGATTATTTTTAGTTAGCAGATTTTATGAATTAAGAGTAAGTTGATTTTTGGTTATCTATGGAAATTATTAAACTATCATGGAGGATATGTGATTATTTTAATTACTTTTCAATATGAGACTTTTAGAGAAACTGATGTTAATTGGAGATAAGTGTTAATTTGTACCTTGGAAGACTATGTGACTAAATCCTTCAAATATTTGGGTTTCGATCTTATTTTGGTTTACATGGAAGAATTTTATGGACAATTTTTTTATCGAATGGTCCTCATTGAACTTTGGGTTTTGTTGGAAATATTTTAGAGATTAAAAATAGATTTTATTTTTATAAAGGGTTATCCTTTTATGGTTTATCTGATCTTGTTCAAACAAATTTGGTTTTGGTAAGGGTCTAAAGACATGGTAAATATATAGTTCTCTATTTTGGATTAGGTGATTCTCAAGAAATTGATTATAGTACTCTCAATGTGAACAAGTCTTCCTAAATACTCATCTTTCGGAGAAAGTATGAGTTTGTGTAAGAAATATAGTAAAAGTTGAAAGTCAACATGAAAAGTAAATATTTTTCCTTAAGATCAAAAATAAATTCCTCAATGAAATGTAACTTAAAACACAAATGTCATTTATTAACTTTTCCTACGGGGGAATCGAATACCGTTTAACCCGCCAAAAGTTTGTGATTTTCTTGTGGTTAACTTCCTCCTAAACATGTTTTCTATCACTCTCCATCAGAACATGACCCTTTGATTTTTCTTCCATATCCATTTTTTCATACATGGGATCCTAGTATGGTTTAAATCGGGTGACCTCTGTACTTCTCGTTCTTTCTTTTAAAGAGATTTTTTTACCGACTCTTGTTCCGATGTGGGACTTTCAATGATGTTTCTGAGACCAATTTTAAAATTGCGAGGACGCAATTCCCAAAAGGGGGGAAGGATGTAACACCCCAGGTAAATAAAGAATATGAAATTTTTATATTTATCCCTATTTTGGAATAAAATGTTAATATTAATTTAAAGGTAATGCTATGCTCGATGGCTTACCCAATACGCAACAACGAGTTCCTTTGACATCTTACGTTGCACTCTTATAATAAAATAATTTTATTTTAAATGGTTGCTAACACCTCGCCGTTGTAATTTCGGGAATTAACAGAACCGACTAAAAAATGATTATATATGTTTTTCAACTAGTTTTACTTTTTACAATAAATGTTAGAGGATTAAAAATTCGAATGAATCCAAATTTTAAGCGTAAACATTCTAATATTCATTAGAAGGTCGATTAACCGCCTTTTGATGGGGAACCTTTTTTAAATCCACTTTTTGACAATTTTATGTGTTATATGTGAAAAAATAAAATTCTTCTTTAGAATCGGGACATCAAAATTTAATTTGTGTAAATTTTTGGTATTTGTCCGATAAAGTTCAATTTTTAATGAATAGTGAAAATGATGTATTTTAATTCAAAACCTATTTTTAATATAATTTATTTAAATTATTATATTATCTTATTAATTGGTTTTAAAGTGAAATTATAATATATTTTTACCATTTAATCCAATGGTGGTTATTGTAATTAATATCACTTTGAGATTGGATATAAACGAGTGTCAATCTTTTGATAGATATTGTTTCTTAAAAACACGCTATTTTTTTGACAGCAGAATTTAATTATAAAATTAATTAATTCAACTTATATGTTATAGATTTTGAAAAAAATACATCATTTTTTAATTCAGATTATAGAATATATCTTATAGTGAATTTTTGGTATTTTTCTGAAAAACCTTATTTTTTATGAATAGTGAAAGCACAAAGTGGTAGTTACAAAAACTGATTTTTGTTTTAAATGGATCTTTACCACTTTTGTTATTTGAATTTTAAAAATCCAATATAAATGATTTTCATTATTTAGTAAAATGTGGTTCAATGGGATGAAAATAATTTTTGATGAAAAGTAACTTTTATGGTTTATTAATCGCGATTAAAGGCAATTAGTGTGATTTAAGGTAAAAATGATATTATAATAAAATGAAAATATTGTGACACTTGTCCGAACCCTATTTTATGTGTCATGGAAGACCAAGAAAACCCATGGGTCCAATTTTGGGACCCCATGGAGCCACTTCAGTAAGATAATGACATTTATGCCTTTTATTTAAATTAAAAGTAAAAATGACACAAACATGTATTGTTTTACTAAACAAAATTTTACATGGGGTTATACAAGTCATATTATTTACTATAAATATTCATTGGAAATATAAAAAGATTTACTACATCATAGTATTTTTTTTATAATTTTTAGACATTAAATAAATTAAATTATTTATGACATCATGATGATGCAGTGATTACCTCATTATTTAATGATTTAAATAAAATAAAAAGATAATGTAAAATCTAAGACCTACACATGTCAAAAACCTATTGTATGGGTGGATTTAGAACTCCTATCACCTTATCCTATAAATACATCAATTTGGGGCCTTTAAAATCCGAAACACATTTGAAAATAAAGTAACATTTTATACCTTTCCAAGAGTGCCCTCCTCTCCTCTTATAAAAGGCCCCCCACCTCTACCACCTTACCCACACCTCTCAAGCCTTTGGCTCGGCCCAGCTCTGATCATTTTGTCTCTCCACATACCTCTACTCATTCTAGAGGCCTTACCTTAGGCAGGAATCTCTTCAAGAAACCCTTTTGGTGCAAGCCAAAGGGAGTTACCCGATTTTAAGGTAACGTCTTCATTTGGGCTCTTTTGTTTTATTTTGCTTCTCCAACCCCCTATAATCTTTTTATTCATTTATTTTGTAACAAAACCAGTATCTTCCATATACTAGGATGTTGTTATAATAATAATTCAAGCTACACTTACACACACCCACATCTAATGGTCAAAGAACATACTGTTTCTGTGGAAGGTGAATTTATGCCTCACGAAACGATGATTGTTCAATATTCTTTTTAACACATTAAAATGTGGCCACTAAGGTGTAATTATATTTATATATTATATATAATATTTTTATTTTTTCCTTATGATTCTTTATATTTCATTTATTGCATACCTTTATGGTTTCCATTTTGGTTAAACGCGATATCTTCATTTTAGGAAGTGCGGACTACCGCCCCCTCAAAGTGATTTCATTTGTTAATACCATATGTGGTACGTATAAAGGATATATTTAATGATATTATATATTATTCCATACTGGAATTTTAATACAATTATGTATCATTATGTTTTAATTCCATTAAATATGAAATAGAAATGGAAGTAGCGTTCATGCGTACGTACGGCTTACCGTCTCCATGAATGATGCATTTCATTTCTTACCTCTATGTGTTATGTAATATTATAAATGAATGTATAATGGATATATATGATATATATGATATCTACATAATTAATATAATTCTGTATATAATGGATACTTTACCCCATGAACAAACTTGTAATTATAAAGAGTTTATTTTTGACTCAAGTAGCAATGATCGTTAAAACGGCTGTTGTTTACTTAAATAATTACATAGTGTTCGTGACATGGTAATAAGTGATATAAAAGTAATAATGAACTTGAAAAAGGTTCTTAAGAAAGTATAAATTAACTCATGTTTATTATTCATAAGATTAAAGAACGGTCGAGTGAATTCGGATACGAAGTAAGGGATCCTACCACTCTCTTTCTTTTTAAGTACACTCTTTTATGTCATTCCTTTTAAGCTCATCATTCATATGATTGGGATGTTATTTTATATTACTCATACTTTAATTTTTATGTTCATATTATGAGAGACCCTATTTTTTCTCATCAATCCATTTTGGACATTTGGAGTGGCACCGTTCGGTTGCCGAATTTTCATAGGAGATCTAACCTCTCTCTTTTTTTAAGTACTATCCTTTTTGTAACTTCTTTTAAGGTCCTATTTGTTATGTTGGGGGATGTTCTTTTATATTCCTCTTTCTGTAAATTATATTTTAATATGATTAGAGACCATATTTGATCTCATCAATACATTTTTTGAAGTTTTAAGTGGCGTCATTAGGCTGCTGATTTTTCGTAAGGGGTTTTTCATCTCACTTTTAGTCCCATGTGATTTATGCTACATTTTCCACCATTTAATTTGAGTGGTGTATGTAATTCCCATTATTATACTCTTTGTGTAATATAATTTCATTTATGAGTACTTACATATTCATTGTGTGACCCTTCTTCAATGGGGTGTACGTTTCGAAAGTTACCCAAATCGGTAAGGGAACCTTTCACCCTCCTCTTTTTAAAAGACTTATTTTGTTATGTCTTTTAATTCACATACTATTATGTTGGGATATGATATTATATATCCTTATCGATGTAAATTTTATGTCCAAGTGATGAGATACCCTTTTTATCTCTCATCAACTCTTTTTCTGAATTTTGAAGTGACGTCGCTATGCAGTCGAATTTTTGCAAGGGAACTTCTTAACCCAATTTTGATTCTTTGGGATAAACTTGTACTCCTTGAATATGTAGTTCTATGAATATGTGTCAACAACCTCAAATTGTTTTACACTTAATATCCACATATATTTTTTGTATTCGTTTGTCACACATAATTATGTAATTGATTTATCTTTAATCCAAGGATTCCGACTTTGTATGGGAATCCATCTCAATCTCCATTCATTGAGGCATATTTTGGTTTATACACAACTTAATTTTATACGGTGTATAAACACATTTGTCTTTTACGTTTTTCAAAAGAAATTTTTCTTATACGAAGCGTTTACTAAATGACAAAAGGGAATGTTTTTATTTGTCGTACATATGCGGCGACAATGACTTCTCCACCGTCGTGAACATTATTTGAGTTTCGGCTTCCTATACAATCCATAAACCTTTTTTATGTAAAATAAATACCATTTTTTACTTTTCCTTTATTTTGGTATTGAAAATGGTTTTCATAAAGTTTTTATTATACCAATGTGTTGTATTGATAACTTGTGATTGAAATGTGGAAATGTTATGTTTCCTTTATTCATATGATATGATTATGTTATGGTTATTGGGAGTTGTTATGAAGACGGGTGGTTCCGTGATAAAATAAGGGTGGGTGATCCTGATATAGCTCTCCAATGATTTGGGTAATTCGAAGGAGTTAAACGTTATGGTTTCTCCGAAGAGATTTAGAGAATATATTGTGATGGGTATTCCAAACGTAACCATGAGGTTACTCCCTACGTAAGAATGTTATGAATGTCTCAAGTTACCTTTATGTCTTATGATTTACATGATTTATTCATGATTTGATGAGGTATGTGATTATGTTTTATGAGTAATGTATAATTTCATGCATGGAATAATGTTTTCATTATTCATGTATAATGTTTACATGTTTTCATTTCGTACATGATGTGATGATAGTGTCAAGGAAGTGTCAAGAAAGAATCCATGTTTTATTTTAAATATGTTTCTGTTTATGGGGAAAATGAGTACTATCTTTTATGTAACCACTTTGTTTAAATGTGGAATGTAATGCATGTTTTAAGATCTAATTCTCTAAAACTCTATACCTGAAAAGATCCTCAACGTGTATTCATGATGTAACTCAAGATTAAGTAATGTTTAAGGCTGGGGACTTTTAAGACACCACTCAAAAGAGATATTTCCATAGGGAGAATCAATATAAATAGTTCTCATAAATGGGAAGTGTCTACAACAACCAAACAAACAATTTTACAATAGAGCATCTAAACATAAAATAGATCATATAACTAGGCATGTATATACCAGTCAAATTCCCTGGTACTCTACTCCATGCCACTGGGCCACCATAATACATGAACCAAGGGGATAACTTCCCCACACAACACTCTCTATTTACAGTCCTAGATCACTATAGGCTGCTACTCAAAGGCTGCATCATCGTCAACATCGATCTAACCCAATAGATGATGTTAGAGTCATCATGAAGATAACGATCAAGCTGTAACACTTGAAAAACAGATTATATCTAGCTCATATGTGGGGGATGCATTATCTAGTATGCTACTTCACTAATAAGATCCCACGCCACAAAAGACCCAAAAAATCGAGGATAAAGCAAACTACCATGAACAAACCTTCACTACCCACATTTGGGAGTGACCTTCATAAGAATGTGATCCCGAATGAAAAACTCTAGATATCTCCTTCTATTATATTTATAGGACTATTGATAATCCATGGCTACCTACATCCTCTTGCGAATCACCTGAACTATCTCTGTCAAGATTTTTACCGGTTCTTTCCCAAAGGTTGCTGAATCATCCACCCTAGGGTAGCATAACATAGAATAAAATGTTTGTCCATACAAGGATTTAAATGGTGTTGTACCAATGGTGGATTTAAAAACATTGTTTAGATGGAACTCTGTCAATGTTAGGAGCCTCATCTACAGACATCCAAAATATAGGACACAAGATCCCAACATGTCATGAAAATTTTGGATGGCCCATTCAGCCTGACTATCCATCTATAGATAATTTTTTTTCATTGTTCAGAAGAAAAATCATGCTGGAGAAGTCTCACAGCCTAGTTGTAAAATTAGTATCTTAATCAGAAATTTTCATCCTCGGAACTCTCTGAAGTCTCACCACCTACCCACATATTTCCATGACAATACCTCCACTAAGATCGACTAATTAATTGCTATAAATTAGGTTCATATCGTCAAAAATCCAATATGAAACTTATGGAATCATTACATCCATGATATCGAGGTAAACAAGTATTAAAGTCCATTGATATTTCTTCCCACATCCTCTGAGTTACATCTAATGGCTCGACTAAACCACTAGGAACACGATGTGTGGGATTCACCTTCTAGAAGACCAAAAATCTGGACACAAACTCTACAACTGCAACATTCAACCCATGAAAACAAAACTGACTCATCAAATATCGATACATATTTGATATTCTAGGATGTACTACTAAGGGAGAAATATGGAACTCTCTGAGAACCATATCATGTATCTACAAAGGAATAAAAATTAAGCCGTGAATTAATATTAGGTGTTGTTAATCCTCAAACCAATCATCATGGGCCTCACCACAAACAACATGGTCTCTCCTGACCTCCACCTCCAGATCCCCCAACTGGGACTCTTCTACCTACTGCACCAGAGATTATTGAACCAAAATTGGAAAAAGACATCCTTTGTCCAAAAATTATACAATATCAAGATGTAATGATGAATGTTCTCTCATCAATCCCCATGAATATTATGATTCACACACTACATCCCTATGTGATATCCTACTCAACACAATGGTGAAAACATTTACATTCTAATGTGTATTGGACATATCATGTTGTAATCCTATAAGAACTCCCTCCACTGACACTGGATCATATTGAAGTAACAATGGAAGGAAACATACCTCGTGATTTTATTATTCGTGATGACCACAAAGTTCTCACCAATGAGGTAATGTCTACACTACATCTGGGAAAACACCACTATCACAAACTCAAGGTCGTGGGTGGAATAGTTACATTTATGGAGGTGCAACTTCTAGGACCCATAAGAAACATTGGACATCTATTACATCAGTCTAAATCCTATCTTTACACATGAAGCATCAAAGAAAACAGAAAACTAGACTCTGATTGTTGGAAGACAAAGAACTAGAGAAATGTCAAAATTAACTTTCATATACATGAATGATTCATGGATATTATTATTCCATAATTAATCTTTATTCATTCGGTACAATGCTATCATATGGGTTGCAACCTATGAGAAATCGACCATAAACATCCTATAATAGCCTAAAAGACCATGGAAATTGCATACATCTGCCACATTCATGGGGAATTCCCAAGACAAAATCTAGGCTATCACTGGTGGATTTAAAGATAATTCCTACTGGGATACAACATACCCTAATAAACATAATTTTTGAGCCAAAAAACCACACATCAACAACATACCAAATATTTTTTGTCGACAAAGAACTCGCAAAAATAGAAGAATATTGATATGAAGGATTCTCATCAAAAATGGATTTCACAAAGATTTCCTCAATGAAGACACCAAGAACATATACAGTAACTCATGGAATAAAACATTCATTAACCCCGTGAAAAAAACAGGAGCATTCATAATACCGAATGAAATCACAATGAACTCCTAATGCCAATAACGACAATGCAATATAGTCATCAGAATATCCTCATCCTTCAAGAGCATGTGATGATATCCTAACCATGATTTGATCTTTAGAAACAATATGCACCATTCATATTATTAAATAATTCATCAATATATAGAATTGGATAACCATTATTCCCACTCACTTTTTTCATGTGACGATAATCGAGACACAACTAACAAATGTAGTAATCCTTCATTAGGATCAAAATTGGTGCACACCACAG
Organism: Viscum album; assembly: GCA_963277665.1. NCBI lineage: Eukaryota > Viridiplantae > Streptophyta > Magnoliopsida > Santalales > Viscaceae > Viscum > Viscum album. Next base: position 2,000,443,798 of record OY728142.1, on the reverse strand, counting down.
TGACACACTCATCCAAGATAAAATACACTACAACAGACCATCGAGATGTATATGAACCTCTTGAAAATCGTATGGATCCATAATATATGTAGACATCACAATTAGAGACATTCATAAATATATCTTGATCCAGAAATTGATTTCTAGTAAAGGGGGATACTCTACAACCTCTTTAGAAATGATATATGTGTAATCTTCTATGACCCAAGTAAACAATAACTGATAAACCTTAAACGAGTTCAAAATCATCTCTATCATCAAGGATGAAATGTACCTAACATTCCTCTAACCTATCTGAGGATTTTAATTTTTTTTTAAATGATGTCTCGGCATCATCATTGAAGAACATCACATGCCTCATAAATCAATCCCTGATAGTCTGCACTGAATACAACAAATCCATGTCAAACATGACATCATATGGTTGTATCCATAAACATAGGAAATCACCCAAAGAGATATGTTACACATAATTACCTCACAATCTCTATGTACTTTTAAAAATTCATCTCCATATCCTACTAGTGTAGTCAAATACAATGGAACTAGAATACTCTCTACCTAATGTATAATATTATGGATAAAGGTTTGTGATATGAATGAGTGTCTCGATCCTAAATCAATCATGGTAAGAATGGAAGTTGAAAACATGCATAGGGATCCTCAAACAATATCTAGATTGCCTAGCGCTGGCAATGTACATGAGTGATGTTGACCACAACCTTCTCGACAGCCTCTTTGTCCCTTCTGGTAACCATCTACATGGTCGTGCTCCTGTCTCTAGTAATAGGGATCATCCATGTGATTTACTCAACCTACCCTATCTTCTCTATGGTAATCCATAACCTGTGTATCCTACTGCAACTGAGTGATCTAGAACTGCCTCAATGGATAAACTAGAAGAAAAACACCTGATGCATGCTAATTTCTCGGAATGGTCGGGCATTCTTACTACTGATGAACTCATGTTACATATGATAAAAAGTGCTTGATACCTTTTCATAGGTCTGAGAGTCACTTCCCTATGAGTATTGAGATAATAAGGAGTGGGGCCTACCCCATGCCGAACAAAAACACTTCATCCCTAAAAACCTAGAACCTCATACCACGGATCTGCTTCGTGAAGAATCATGATGAATCACATATCATGATGATCTAGTTTTTTCTAACATCCTCTCGATGACAACATTCCTTGACAACACCACAATATATGTATTTATCATAAACTGGGTGATCTGGCACTGAATCACTAGATGTAGACCCTCTAAGAAATTCCTCACCCTAGCCTCCTCATCTTCCAACAAGTCCATATCATTTCATAAAAGTTTCTAGAAATGGATTCCAAACACTCAAAAATCAAAGATCCCATGTAGAAGGGTATGAATCTCCAAGAGAATGACAACCTTCAAGGTCAATGAAATAAAATCAACCGTGAACTAGGCTCGGAACACCTTCCAAGAGACTTCCGACTACTCACGATGACCATTGAATAAGAACCATTACTACCTTGTTTCCCCATGCTTCATCATCACAACCAACGACACCATGTGCTCTATCCGACCACCAATCATACTGAAATATATCTCAACATCCTATAACAAGTCTTCCATAACTTCATCTGACACATATTCATCAAACTTTAGCTTGCTCTGGCGATGAAACACTCTGTGTTTCCCTCTAAATTTTTATTTGTCATCAACCTCTACTCAACTGTGATCTTCTGGTGCAACCTTCTGAACATAATCCTCAAAAACATGAGGAGGAAATCTAACTAAATCCATGCATGAAAAAGGAAAATAAGTTACAGCTCCAATTCATTGAATATGGAAGTCGTTTCCATTATTTAATTATTTTATGTTATTCATTTTAGGTTATTGAATCACAAGGTCTACCCTTTAAAACACAAGAACAAAGAATAAGGATGCATGATTATTTCTTAAGTATCTACCCTAAAACAAGTATCACCTAATTTAGTATCCACTGTAAATATAACTTTTTGTGCATCAAATCACATGGGGCCCAAAATACCTGTGTATAATCAATTCACTAGTGTTTACAGTTCTTACTGAACATGATAGACATTGTTTCCCTACCCACCCATACAACCACATATGTTATTAACAAAAAACCCCCATACAATCCCTTAAATACACATTTATACCACTATTTCATGACCCCTCCGAACAAAGTGTACTCCTCATGTGCCGAAAATGTGTGAAGATAGATAGTGACCCCTCGAATCATGACTCAAGTGTGCCCCAGGTTGGCGACTAGAAATGAAGGTATATTAAAGACACAAATGGGAAGCATTACCCTCTAAGATAAAAAATGAGGATGATAGAGATAATATAGATCCCAATGAACTCCTATTCAAAGTATAAAAAAAAATTCAAGTACACATATGAAATGTAATGCAGAAGTTAATACTACTAAAAGAGAAATAATGCAAGTAATAAATGAATGTTAATCGACAGTGAGCACGAAGCCCAAATTGCTCTTCCTAAACCCACAGTCTAGTAGAAACCATCCAAATGTATAACCTACCACAAGAAACATGAAAAAATCATTACATAATATAGGGTGAGCATAACAATATATTCAATCAAATCCTACCAAAATCCTATCATGCATAAGAAATGAAATCATGCTAATGAAAAGGGAACAACAGGTGAAATGAGGTCATCACCTAAATAGGTATACAATGTTCCCATCCCCACCATGGATAACCTCACCATGTATCACATACATGATTATATAATATAAAAAGAAATTCAAGGGTTCTTGTTACCACTTCCCCAATAGATTTCTGTTTTTCCCAATGTTGTACGTCCTAAACATATCTCTCCAAAAATTCAATCCCAAAAACACCAAGGCATAGCACCACCATATGCACATTGTGCAACTCACCACGATAACCTCAAAACCAAAAGTAACCAGGTAGTTTTCATGATCCACCACAACTCACAGAGTTTGTCTCACACAATGAGTATAATATCTCAATCCATTACAGACCATACACCGAGTAAGGATCCCCATGCTACCACAACCTATACACGTCAAATTTATAGTAGTTATTATGAATTTATATCTAGAATAAATTTTTGTAAAAAAACAGAAGTCATTACATCCTTAAAAACACATATATGAGGAAAACTAACTGCCATGAATATCGATACAAGTAACAAAAAATAGAAGAGAGTAGAGACAATGTGGTTAGTCAACAATCTATCATCCCACCTAGATTTTGGAGAAAACAACACACCCACTGCTCAATGCAACTAGGGTGTCAATTTCCAAAACCAATAGGGTGGATTCAAATATAAAAACACAAAATCTATAGGATGATATATAATTCACAACTACATAATGGAAAAATCATAGTATAAATCTCAACTTCAGCTAATGTCTCTATAAATCCCGGTTTCCACTACTAAGTCTATATATCCTAAAAGCACACAACCTTTTAAAGATCTAAATTGATTTACTTTATCCATTTTTATTAGTTTCACATTATGTTAATTAATTATAAAACCATTATTTATCCAGTATCATTTTTCCACATCACATTTCATTAGAATCACAACAATGTTCCATGCCCTACAAGAATAACCCAACCAAGTCCACAAATTCTCAGTGTCACAACTTTAGCGTTGTATACTAGAATGCTCCAACCTGATGTGTTAAATTTATTTATTCATCTATTTTTCATCATTACCACTTTACATATTCACATGAATTAGAGATAAGATTTCTATGCTACCAAATGGAAGGGGATCAACAAGGGGACCAGATGAGATACCCACTAAGCCTTTACAGCCAATAGTAGGAGTGTAGACTTATTCAATCTCGAGAAGGTAAACACTGAAAGCACATGGAATACCCACTATAAATTCACCCATTTTAGAGGAAGTGTTTGAAATACCAGTTGAATTATGAAATAGAAAAAAGTAATGCTGATAAACAAACAATAGATTCATCTGAAATAACTTTTTCGTGATTTCGTAAGCCTAGCATCATCAAATTTCATCATTCCTTATGTCCTCCCGGACACCCAAATGCATAAACCGAATCATCTCTCCAATCTAGGAGTCTATTTCTACCAAACTCATTGGGACTCCCTTCCCCAAAATACCATAAAATCCCTCCATGATCATCCATCCCCGGATCACATCACATCTATGCCTCCCTAGCCCCAAACCACAAGTCTCACATATAGGGCACATGTCAAGCAGTAGTAAAAAACCTAGAAATATGATCTTGGTCCTAATGAACGACAATAAACCCACACACACAATGACATATCATGGCTCTATAACAAAGGCACTAGACCTTTACAATAACGTGCATAACATAGGAACTACAATGAATTATCTTTATCGCACAAATAATTGTTATTCTATATTGAAGTTACTGAATCCCTATTTTGGTTCCAAAAATGAGAATCCTAAGAATCAATATTTTCATGCTACCAAAAATCTATTTAACAATTAAGTTAACATAAGATTAATAATTTTATCATCAAGCCTCATCATGCTTTAGGTTCATCAACAAATTCAATTAATCATTCTCTCTTGCATAAATTTTGTTATCATCAAATTAAAACAACAACAACTGGATTCATTAAACATGCTGCTTTAACATTTTGAAAATTAATTAAAAAATTAAGTCTATATTTATGTTATTTAATATTTACATCATTAATGAAATGTTAAATAAATAAAATTATAGATATATCACTATCTATAAAATCTTGATGCAAGTCGTTTTTATGGTACAAAGATTCAACATCACTACATGATCAGTAGAAATTTAATAAATTCAGTTTATATTATTCATAGGACTATTTCGTTGTGATAAAATGGGCTAAATCATGATTACTATACATTATCAGATAAACAAATAAATAATCATTGAATCCCCTACCTAAAAAGGTGTTTGTTGTTTTCTCATAGGATTGATCAATGCAACGGACCATAATCTCTTCTCCTGCACCATCTGCATCCACTTGAGGATGTTGTGTCACAACCGCACCAACAAAAAACCAAGAAAACAACATTAGAAACATGAATATTTTGTTCCATAACCTAGTAAAGAGAAACATGAATATACTAATCAAATAATCCTTAAGAATGGAGGTAGATCATAACATATATCGATGAAAGATATATATAGATCGATGAAGGGGGTGAGGGATTGTTCCATGATGATGGAATTAAAAAAATGATGAGGGAAAGGATTTTGAGTTACATGCATTCAATGGATAGCCACTATAATCATAGGATTTAAAAAACCTAGAGACTATAATTATTTTTATAGCATAAATTGTTGTGAAATTACATGATGTGTAACCCCCTTTCATGTAATGTAATTCCTTGAGGATGAGTTCGGTTGAGAAATGAACCTCTTAAAATTTTTATTTTATTTTAGGAACCATGAAATACATCATGTTGTGATCCCCTAATTCTCTCCATAAAACAACCAATGATATAGGATGTCACATAATGTAATACAATTACATGATGTGTAATCCCCTCTTCCAAACATTTACTCAACCAAACGTCTCCAAACTTCTTTTTAGCCACCTCTGAGCAATTCAATATTTTAAAACACACAAAGGGTTAATCCATAGAGATCAGAACCATTACAGTAAATGTTTTTATGGTGGAGTTATCTAACTTTAATCCTTTCATACTAATTTCTTTCATCCTTTTATTTACTATAATATATAATTGACAAACTAAAACTATAGGAAATGAATATTTACAGAAATCCTACTTAATACTCATATATAAATAAAAAACTCATATACCAATCTCAAATTAGTAAAAAAATAATTTTCTATTTATCATCTACCCATTAAACCTCTCCCAAATAACTCCTATATTTTTATAGGTATTGGTTTGAATAAGATATAAAAAATCATGCACGTCAATGGAACTCATGTCGAGAATGTGAAATGTCCCCATGTAGGTATCGAAGTACTAATCTTACTTATTTCATTCCATTCCGATTTATACTATTTATTAACCTTGTACTCAGATATAATTATGTTATATTTACATAATTATTCTTCTATAAATATGATACGTCAATTATATTATTCAAATCTCTTACACCATCACTAGTATAAGAAGATCTTGTTTGGGTTAATCCACATAAATGAATAATTGTATATAAACATCAACATTATGACTATGAATAAGTATCAATATATAATATTTATAATTTATTATATTAAATAATAATATATTTCATAATTATGGTTCATTAAAAATAATAAAATAATTAATTTTCAATATATTTTAAATCACTGTTATAGTTAAATTACCATATTATGGTACGTCATTTATTTCATTTTGAAAAACATACACGTAATTAAAATAATATTAAATGGGTACAAAAAATAAATGGAATCATGTATTAATTTACCTAGATTATTCTGAAACTAATATAATTTTCATTAATTAATTTGGTTTTTATCACCATTAAGAATCTCGTTTTAAATAACCAATGTCTCCAATATCAGATAATGAAAATAAATAAAAACTATATATTATAAGGGTAATGAATACTTATAATCTATAATTATAAAATTAAATAGATGTTAATATAGTTCTAAAATATTTTCTTATGATGAATTGGTATATTATAAAGGTTGTTAAAGTTATTCCATGGATATCAAGAGTAAAGGTACGACCACTCATTCCAATGTCACTTCAAATTTAATTTTGTAATGAAAAAATTTCTATATTGGAAAATATATTATATTTATCTATAATAAGACAACAAAAATAATAATATCTTATTTTTTGGGATTTTTTAATATCATGTTTCCCATTTTCCTCCCTCTAGTACATAATTTACCTGATGTAATTCTTGTAATTGAAATAGACTACACCACTTTTAATCTTGGAATATTTCTCATCATTGTTTATATTATTTATACAATTTTCTTTACGTCCTTTCATATATTCATATAATATATTAATTCATTCAAAAATTTAGATTAATTTTTTACAAAAATAATCATATTATGAAATATTATGTGTTTTTACCAATTTTGTCTCTATTTAAAGTAAGTTGAAATTAATATTTCATTTTTCCATGATTGTCTCATGGACAAATTATTTTTATTTTATTTACTTATTTTAATGAATCATTTCCTCTAATTTTATATATTTGTTAAATGATATCTCAACTCAAATATTTTATAATTTAATTTCTAAAAGGTATAAAATATCTAAATAAGTTTTATTCTTATTTTTCCAAGTTATTATGAATTATTTAATAAATTTGTTTCCATATAAGTCAAAATACCTAATGTTTAATTATTCTTGACTACGAAAATCACCTAGTTGAATAATCACATCTCTTTCTCTTGATTACTTATGAAAATATCAAAATAATTTTTTTATAAATCTATAAATTTTTACAATTTAATTACACAATGATTGAGTTAAAAATATTTTAATTTTATTATGACACGCATTTGTATGACTTATAATAATATTATAAGTTGGTTAAGTATAACTATTTAACTAATTCATTGATGTTCAATATCCACTGATATTTGGATGGGAGGAGATATTTAAAACCATGTGTACTATATTAAAGATTGTAATTGGTTAACCAGGTCGACCATGTTAAGTGATGCAGGTGGTATTCCCAAATCATCTTTTTTAGGGGAGAGCGGTTAGTGGGTACCATTTCAATACTAATTTCTTGTTGGATATTCTTAAAAAATTTCATGATTTATATAAATATGTTGTAAGAAGAAAAAATATTTTTATATTCGACACATTTCACTTAGGGTTATTCATGTTTTAGTTGATAATTTAGTGGGTTTTGGTTTGTTTTATTTGGAATTAGGATATTTGGAAACAATTGATAAATTGATGAAAAATGAAAAAATGGCCATTACATGTTATGTATAATGTATAAGATGTGTATTTATTATACCTAAATTTCTTTTGTAGACACAAAACAACCCATAAATCCTATAAATTATGTAAATATTTTATATAAGATATACGTACATTACCCATCATGAAAATTTTAAAATTCGAACCCCTCTTTATGGGAATTTTATACATTGTTTGAAGAGTTTACATGATGAATAATGTTCATGAGACAACCCAGTCAATAATACATGATGATTTTATGGAGGAAATTGTGGATCTAATATACACAACCTAAAGCCTTTTTATAAGATGTGATGACGTCAGAATAAATGAAAATAAATCTTACACATGTAATGAATGCTTTACATTTTTTGTACATTTTGGGCCCAGATAATTTAGATCCCTCCTATAAGAAATAGAGTTCACATAGATATGGTATCACTCATTTTTCTTATTCCTTTTTCATTTTTATTTCAACCAACATTATTTTATTTTATTCCTTTCTTGATTTTGTTGAATAATATTGTGTTTTTAAATGTTCTACATATGTAACAAATTCATTGGGATTGTATTTCTATTTCAATATTCATTATTTATTTTCTTTTTAAACATCATCAACAATTTTCATTCTATCATTTTTATTTATTATGAGAAACAGTTTGATTGGATTTAGGTTTATATTGATTAATTATTTTTATTTTTTCTTATTCTAATTATGGATAACCTAATTCTGAATCATTTCATTGTTATTAATAAATTATTTGAAATTTCATTAATTTGGATAAATACAGTCAAGCCAAGTAGTCCTCATAAGGTTACAAGTAAAGAAGAGGTGTGTTTATGAGCTTGATGAATCAATGAATCGAACCTTGGTAACCCAATGACTGGTAATTAAGTTCAAAACTTATATTTAATCATATTCACTTGGATATCAATGACCATGGGAGTTAAAATTAAATGAACCTAAACCACATGGGGTTTATCCTTATATGATCACTATCCTATAAAATGTTTTATATATATTCTATGTGCAATGAATTTATGTTAATTTATATCCCTATACTAAGGGAATGTTTCATTATATGTAGATCCAATTAGTTTGTGAAATTCCAATTGGTGACATTGACACCACATCAATGCCCAAACTATAGAAAAATTTAAAACTAGATTTAGGATTATCATCTTCCAAGACTCCAGAAATTTACCTATTACCAATCTGTGTTGTCTGAATTATGACCAAACAATATTGTTATTGAAAAAAATGAATAGTGAGTGTGATAAAACCATTGAAATGGTTTCATTAAATGGTTCCTTTCATTACAGTTATCCATGTTAGTCTGATCTTAAACTACCAAATTACTAATTCCTAGTATTATGTGTAGTTTGTTACTAAAATGTTTTAGTATATTAAATTTATTCATATAATAAACAAACAAGTGCACCCGCATAAAATTTTACCGACATTCCAAATGAAAAAAATGATTTCTATTAACAATATTAAGTAGGTAAAACTATATATTACCTCACCCCTCCTATATTTATTTTCATTACACTTTTTATTTTACTATATCTCATTTCTGGTGAAGCTATGTCCTCTCTATTTTTATCATTTAGTGTGTGGTCTAAGGATGTTTAATTCACTCAAGGATACTAGACACAAAATAACATATCCTTTTTTAAAATGATATCGATGGAATAATTGAATCATTTCTCCATTCCACAATGGATGAGAGTAATGATATAATTCCACCACACCATCAGAACCCCAACTATCTAGCACATGATAGTCATGGGGAGAGGCTAGTGTTGTATGAGATCCCTATAAGTGATTATGTATTTTCCTTCACAAGTGGTTATTTATATTATTTTCCATCCACTTATTCTAGAACACATTGTTGAAATGAACCCTGGATTAATCCACTTGATCAATAACATGGGTTAATTCAGTGGTCATCGAATTGAAAACCCCAATAAATAGAATTCCCAATTTTAAAGGATTTCAATTAAATTCAAATGCATGACGTTTCATATAATGTATTGAGACTATGTACATCCATGTTCTCCATGAATGAGTGATATGGGTATTGGATCAAAATCCAACCTCCAATGTTTATCATGATTTTCAATGATCTTGCCATAAATTAATGGAAAATTGCATCCCATCAATACATATGTGGAAACTAAAAAATTATATTTCAACATCAACCAGTTGGATTGATAGTCATATTGAGAGGCATAGGATAGATTTATAGATCTCAGAATTATATCCTCACATCACATACTAGATGTGTAGTTTCATCAACAGATGAGCTTCCAAGAACTCTAGTCAAATCCAATAATTGTAGTGGATGATGCTGTAGATGGTGGGTGCTTTCTTAAAATATTTGACATGGGATAAATAATTCTAAATTAATTTTCCCAAAATTATAAAATACGTAAATGGTGTTGATGAATGAATCAACATGTTACACACCAAGTGGATGAGATTTCCCAGAATTAACAACAAGAATATGACATGATAATAAACATCGAGTAATTTCAGTTACCTATTCACCATTACTCCCTCAGACTCCTTTTGTGGAATAACAATATTGTAATATGGGAGAATGTTAGATTCTAAACAAGGACTATGGGTTAGGTATAAGGGATCCTCAATTACAATATTATAATTATGTAAATTAAAATAAATATGGACAATATTTTTTTAGCCTCAACCATACCATCTAAATTAATACTACATCCAAGGACCAATCCATTTTATGAAAGAGAATCCAAATAATGGATTTTTTTTCAGATTATGGGGTCATATACCACAATAAAAATAGGGTCCCCTTGAGTACCCAAATCATGTTACAACAACTCTTTCATAATAGAAAATATATTATAAACCCTATCCCCATAGATCCAACACCATTTCCAATCATCTCCACAGATACCACCACAACAATTACCACCAATGCTATTTATTCATGAATCATTTATCTCCCATATTGGTACAAAAATATATCAAATGATCAATAAAAATAATTAAATATGTAATAAAAACTACATTATCTAAAATATATCTAGCACCAAATTGGTCACATATCAAATACCATATTAGACCAACTATTGAGTAAGTTTACCCAAAACACTAAGTCATGGAAATGGGAAGAAGCAAAGGTAGTTGTTCTTAGTTGTGGTAATGTGCCAAAATTTTCGTAACCATGAAAATCAGAGGAAAATATTATAGAGTAATTTGAGAACTACGGTCTAGTTGTCATTCAGGATGATAATGATATCCCAATGGATGATGGTAACGAAACATATCTTGAAGTAGAACCTACTAAAAAATATAAGGTAAAGAAGAAAGATGAAAAGGGAGAAGTATATATCAGTAATCCATTATAATAAATCTATCATCTATTCTTAGAAATAATGAGTCAAAAAAATATTAATGTTATATATAAAATGATTTTAGATATTTTTAAATTAATACACATCAATATCCCATTCACTGAATCAATCACTCAATAAAAAATTAATGTGATATTCGTGAGAGAATGTATTCAGAAAAAAGGATTATGGAAGACTAAGGTGTTAATTAATTTAATGGGTAATACTCTAATATTGTACAATAAAATCATCCTTCCAATATGAGGTACCAAAAAACATTTTGATTCAATAAATGATTAGGGAATTATTATTTCAAAGAGAAATATATTATCTAGGAACTAGTTTCAATATTATAGTGGAGAGATTCATTTCAAGGATAGGTTATATGGAATTAAAAATAACAAGAGTGGAAATTCAAATGGATAACCGATCAATCATGTATCATCAGGGACATATCCAGAAATATTTGTTAATGTTTGAATGATTATCTATCATGTAAATTTCATAATTTTATACAATGAAGCAGATGCCTAAATTCAAATTATTAAAAGATTAAAATTTTATGCCACATATATGGAATTAATTGATGTAAAAAAAATCCAAAAATATTCATAGATAGAGATGAATGTGTTTATTTTGAATTAGGAAAGGATTTCATGTAAAGAAATTATTCATTTTATTATCATGAAATCATTATTTATAACATGAGAGATGACTTTATGACCATTCAGGATGATTGATTTATCGTTTACCATGACTAAGATAAAGGTAGAGACCATGGGAATAAAAAACACATTGAACCATTTATAATAGACATTATCAAACCATTAATAAAATTTTTCATCGATCAAAGAACATTGGAAGAAATACCATTTCTTAAAATACACTAGTACTCATTTTTATAGACTATGGCCACACATCCTCAAAATATCAATATATAGAAGACTTGAAAAAAGAGGAAAATTTCATTTATTTCCTTAATGGTCACCAAAATTCATTTTTAAATGGTGCGGATAGAAATAAGGGTTTAAACACTATCATAATCACCTATAATATTATTGATGGAAGAAGGTTATAAACTCAAATTATGACCCTAGAGGTGTGGAACACCACCAATGAAATTTGTAGCTGTGACATATGTTCTGAAAGTTGTATATTATTGAATAATATTTTAAATATCTGACAGCAAATGGGTGAAAATACTACATGTATTATTAAATATGTGAATGATAATTATTGTGATAAATGATGAATATCATTTTAACACTTCTAGATCCATCACTAGAAAGTGGGTGTACATCGATTCAAATAGACATAAAAACGCAATTGAAAATGATCATTTTTCAATTCCTCTTATGAATAAAAAACTAGAAACTATAGAAATACATGAATTATATTTGTTCATAGATATATATTTTTTATAAAATAAAACTGAAGTAGATCCAAACTACTACCCTAAAAATATATTAACTTCCCCAGAGAACATTCTATTAAAAATGTAATTCATTGTTTATGTTTAATGTGCCAATAACTTTTCAAATGGTAATGACACCTATATTCCTTAATATGGAATATGAATTACTTGTGATCATCAAGGATGATGTTTTTGTTTATGGAATATACATCTTGGTGTGTTTGAGAAATATGGATATAGTTTTTAATGTTGTGAAAAAATGTTTGGTATTAAATTGGGAATATTATACTTCATCATCTGTGGAGGAATAGTCTTCAAACATAAATTATCAAAATAATTTAATGAAGTGGATAATATTAAAATAAATATGATAAATGAAATAATATATCCTCCAATACTAAAATGGATTGGGGTATTTTTGGATAATGAATGATTCAGTTGAAAACATTATTATGACATTGAGGATGCATACTAACCATAGACACCCCTATTCTATAATTGGACTATTTTAAATTTCACCAAATTTTATTGACGGGAATTTAATTCACTAAGGAATATTATTGATTTCCCTCCTATAATAATTTCACTATATTTGTATAAGTACATTGAGTATATGTGAGATGGAAAAAAAAAGTCTATAGGAAATGTTTTAGGATAAAAATCATCTATTACATATTTTCAAATTTACTAATCTAGACACATAACGAATTACACTCTGGAATATTATACAACAATTAAAATGGATCTTATGGTAGTCATCTATGAATTTGAATCATTTCTCAAAGACCATTTAATATCAACAATAATGTTCTAAACTGATCACGAAAAAAATTAAAAATCTACTAAATAAAAATGGAATCTCAAAAACATCTAATATAGTGGATGCTACTATTTCAAGATATTCAAATCTTAATCATGGAAAAAATGATTAGAGACCATTATTGCAGATAATTTACCCATAAATCCAATATATATCAATATGGATAATGGTAATATTTACAGAAAATATAAAATCCCCATTGAAAAACATTTCTATGATAATTACTCGATCATGATCCAGTTTTCTGATATTGAAAATTACCTGTCAATGGGATCACATTATTCTGACCATACCTATCAGTAGTGGAAGATATTTTTAGCTGATTCCTCATATTACAACTTAAATGGGAAACTACTTTTAAATCACCAAACTAATAAATTAATGCGGCTTTTCATCCCATAAGAGGAGATAATAAAAATTTCTCACATGTTTCATATATCACTAGATAGAGGTAATCATGTCCCATAACATACCCAAACTAAAACCCTTCAAAGAAAGATATTATGGGCCACACTTTAACTTGTTTCAAGGAAAATTTTTATAAGATGTTATCAGTGTTTGCGGTCATGCTGTGTAGGGAAAATAAATGTGATTCCCCAAAATACAGTTGGATGTTGAACTCTTTGATATATGGGGTATCAATTTCATGGTACTATTCCCTAATTATTTTGGTAGGTTATGAAGGATAGTCGGTGTTGAGTATGACTCATAATGGGTTAATGGAAAAGAAACTACTCATGAAACAAAAAAAATGGTAATGAATTTTTTAAATAAAAATATCACATCAAAATTCATATTTCCCCAACAACTCATTTTTTGATACGAGAACATATTTCCACATTATTTATATGAAATGTATTCTTGAAAGATATTTTATTTATTATAACACTATTACTCTCAACCACCCATGAAAATTGTGCAAGTTATAGTGTAAAATAGGAAAATTAATTATATCGTGGAGAATATTATAAAATCTAATAGAAAAGAATAGATTCTGAAACTGGATAGTGGACTTTGGGTGTATCTCCCATACCAAACAATGAATAGAAATAAATATCTTTTCATAAAGGGGTATGGAAATCCATGATATCTACTAGTGTAATTAGATGACCAATATTATTAGGTAATAAAAAAATTATACATTGATGTAAATGAAGTCAAAATATTTATAATGCTCTAAATATATGACATAGATGAAATTAAGAAGGATTCCTAGGAGAATTTCGAAATTTATAAATCTATGAAAGTAAATTGAAATGACCAATTAATCATGCATCTAATCAACGCATTGGGGGATGATTTTCTCTTAATACATTGTTGATTAAAATTATTATCTGGAAAGATATAATCTTTGTAGATGAGTCCCTGATAAGTCATTATGTTTTTCCCATATGGATATATCATAATTCATAAAGGTAGAGAACTACCAATCATGGTTACTACGAAATAATAAAAATTTTACTGATAGCTATTTCAGATATTGTGCTTTATTTCTCTTAAATTAACCTAAATTTAAAATTGTATATCTCATGATGTTACAAATGAAATTTTATGAGAGTAATCAATAAATTTTTTACTTTTATTCCTCTCATGTCCTTATTATTTATATTTTTTCCATTACTCACATTTTTTTGTACAAAGGTCAACTCTAATATCATAATACTCACTTTTTTTGTATTTATCAAACATAATTTTTAATCCTATCAACTGGGTTTACCTAGTATTCTTTTCTATGATATTTTTTATCCATGTGTACAATTGTATGATCTTGTGGGACAATTATTTTAATATCATTTTTTTGGTATCCCAAATTCAATTGAACATCAAGAATATTTTCTCATTGCATGACTAGATTTTTTAGGAGCTCTCAATTACCTAAATTAAAATTGAAAATTTAGATTAATTTTTTTAGGATTAAATTGATATATATATATATATCCCATTTTCATTCAATAAATGTCTATACACTATTATTTTATGTGTGGGTGATTCTCTATTGATAACTACATATAGTACACTTGGATTATTTAATTTTTATACTCATATTCGAGAAAATTTTCATTGAAAGAAATAATTAAACATAAAATATAAATACAAAAATTTAAGTATAAGACACATTTTCGATAGATATTGATGAAACACATTATAAATCAGGTTTTTATTTTAAAAATAATTGTTGGGTTTTGTAATTTAATTGAAAATCATGATTCTTTCTATTTATTTTTATTAACAAGATACTGGATTTTATGACTTATGTGATTTTCCGTTATTTTTTTATAATCATGATATTGAATGGATTGTATAAATGTTGTTGAAGATTAATTTTTAATAAATATATATTTTGAGAAACATGGGACATGTAAACATACGAGAACATGAATTGAGAACTTATTTTGGATTTGATTGAACCAAAACATTATTTAACTGATTGAGGCAAAAAATTTGAACCTGTTTTTATCTAAGGCCAATATGTTCATATCTAATTCCTTATCATGTAGTATGAATTAGTAACACTATTGGGATAGATCCATTTCAAGCATATTATCCCTTACTACCAGACTGTTTGTATGATGTATGATTATCTATTTAACATGTGTGGTGTAATTTTCAAGACTGATGAACACAAAATTTTATTAATGAGGATATGTATAGCGATAGTTTTACCAAATAGATATAGTGTCTTTGATTATTTATTTTTTTTATTTTTCTCACATTCACTATTCCATAAAAAAATATGTTGAAAAAATATATATACTTTTAAATAGTACAAAGGTAACAAATAACCATTACATGAATGATGAATCATATGATGGATCATATATGGTTAGAAGATGGGTGTGATAGTTTCCTAAATATCATATTAAAAAAATATATATATAATGAATTAAACAATTGTACATTCTTGATACTTAGTTGATATAATTAGGGACCCACCCTGAAATTTTATATCATGGAATCCTTTTTTTATGGATGTGATACTTCATTTTATTATTCATGAAATTCATGCATTTTACATTAGAGTTTACTCTCCAATTGTGTCTGGTTTTTAA
Source organism: Viscum album (assembly GCA_963277665.1). NCBI lineage: Eukaryota > Viridiplantae > Streptophyta > Magnoliopsida > Santalales > Viscaceae > Viscum > Viscum album. The sequence goes on along the minus strand of OY728142.1, from coordinate 2,000,427,238 downwards.
TTTCAACCTAAATCCCCTCACCCATAGAGATATTTTAGTTATATTAATGAAGCCCTAGAGATTGATTTTTATTTTTCCTTAAAATGGAGATCTATTAGAACCTATGAAATATTATGGTTAGGAGCTTGTATTTAGTGTTTTTTCCTAAATCCAATCATAGTTTACCATTAGTGATTATAGAATATTAATGGTGATGATAATTAAAAATTTTGTATGGTTGATAATGAAAAATTAATAAATTATAACTAGAGAAAGAAATATTATGAATAAACAAAATAACTATGAAGAATGACTTATTTTCTCTGAATAATTTATTATAGAGGGATTAATTTTTTAACTAATAAGTATCCTTTACCGAGTTGTATTTTTATATTATTGTTTGAAAATAAAAACTTTTGGAATCCCTATTGCTATGATTTTTTATATAGGACCTGTAAATTATTTTGAGTTGGTGTATTTGAAAATTTAAATATATAAATAACATATATAGACATTTATCTAAGGTTTATTCATGTTTTATTTGATAACAAGTTGTGTTTGGGTTTGTTCCCATATGTATAAGGAACTTTTTACACACTGGGAGAAATACTAAAAAGTTGAAGAAAGAGTCATTACATGTCATGTAGAATATACAAAAAATTAATTTATCATTCACAACTTGATCCAAATGAAAAAATACAATGTTAATATTTTATGTTCTGTGACGCTCATACTTGATGTTTACAAACATTACCCATCATGAGAATTTGAATATTATAATCCCACTAAAAACAAATTCAATACATTTTGTGTAGAGTTTACACATTATGTTATGTTTGATAAAAAACACATTCAAATATACATGTTGATTTTCATGGTAAAATCTTGGATCTCAAATATACAATATATATCTCGATTATATGATGTATACATGATGGGACAAATCCACTAAAAGACTGTACACGTCAAGAAAGATTTTCATGTAGTCTATATCTAACATCAAAAGTAATTAATCCAATAATTAATTTTCATATATATATATATATATATATTAAAAATTATCAATTAAATAATAAATTTACTTTAAATGGGATTCTTTCTGTGATAGATTACCTGACATGCAATAATGTGTTCTCCGAAATATTTTGTTTCACACAAGACTGAGATATACCAAAAAATAGTACATTATTATTTTAAATGGTAGCTTATACATAGCCATTGTATTTAATGGAATGAACATAACAACCTATATTATGTTTACACATGCTTATAAATTTTTTTACATTATTATAATAAATTTTTAGATGCTTAAAATGAGTATAATTCAATTTTTAACCATAAAACATTCGATTATTTTTAAAACGTAATTTTACAGCCTTTTCATTGAGAACCCTATTTAAATCTAAATTTTTCACTTATTTAAGTTTTATTTAATAAAATAAACATATTCATTAAATTTGGGACATCCAAAATATCTTTGGTTTAATTTTTGTATTTTTATGATAAAATCATTTTTTATGAATAGTGAAATAATTTAGCAAATTAATTAAAAACTAACTTTTCATGAAATTTAATTATATTGCGACATTATCCATTTAGATGGTTTTATGTTATAATTAAATATAGTTTTTATCATTTAATCCAATGTTGGCCATTATAAGTATTTTCACAATAGTATTGGATATAAAAAAATGTGAATATTTTGATTTTTTTTACTTTTTAAAAAACTTGTGTCCTCAATCCGTTAGCGGGGTTAAAATATCATTAATTTCAATCACATTTTTTAATTGAATTTTAAAATTATAAATAATTGGTTTTAATAATTATAAAAAAAGTGATTTAGTAGGATCAAAAAAATTTGGTTTATTGTAACAATAGTATTTTATGTACCACAGTTAAAGGTAAATCAATTAATTAAATGTAAATGTAGTTTTATTTTAATAAAAAACAACCATAAAACTTTTCCATATATTATTTGATGAGTTATGGTCAACCATGAAAATATTTTGATCTAAATGGTGGCCTTTGGAAGCCACTTTGGTGTGATTATTACAATTATAGCATTTAATTTACTGTAAATGATTGAATGTCATAATTATATCCCTTCTTACGAAAATAATTTAAAATGGGATAATATATTTTATAAATTCGAAAATAAATATTAATTAGAAATATAAAATATTTCATACATAATGATTATTTAGTTATAATGTTTAATAATTAAGTAATTAAATTTAATTATGACACAATTATTGTAATGTCCCGACCTAGCACACACCTGAACCGGTGGGTGTACTGGTCGCCGCCTGACCTCAAGTGTATCTCCCCATATGACAGAGGCTGCCGAATAGTACCAAGGGTCTATAAATATTCAGTGGGGATACAATACCCTCTTATTAGAGTTTTACAGTGTTATATTAAGGTGATTAACAAACAATAGCTGAAGCAGTAACACATAATTGTAAAAACAACATAAGTAAAATAGTACTCATTTTATAAAAGTGGACAATACTAATTATACAAAAGATAAATGAATGAAATGTTATGGATACATAATTAGATGCAATAAACAATAGATCATGCTTTACAAATCATGTATAATACAAATAAAAGACAACCAAGACCAAATGGCTTTCAACTCGAGCATCCCGAGCACTTTGTCGGTCCTCTACTTCAGTCTCCACTTTATTTTCTAACAACACAATCCTGCAATGAAATAGAATCTACTTGGGTACCCCAGTGAAATGGTGGCCCAAGTAGGGAGTGATATATAAATCTGAGTTGGCTGGGATAGCTAGTGTCTACCCCAAATTGTGACATTCAATAAATAATTTAAATAGTGTGACTGCATGCATAATTAAATTAAGTAGTATAGTGTAACTATATAGCCAAGTTCCTACATCAGCTCTAAACTAGTGTTTATACCTGCAATATTCACTTGTTATGTATGTACAAGAGTCATCACAAATTCATTTTTATTTATTATTTATTAAAACCTTCATAAATTACATAATTCTCATGATCCGACTTAAGCCTGAAATACCCTTTATAAGTCATGCAACACAGATTCCTCTAAAGACCATCTAAGTGAACAAATAAAATATTGAATCCAATCTTGTGCTTTTTCTTGGATAACACATTATAAGATATTCAATTTAATCGTTCATATAATATGTTTGAGCCCTTACACTAAAAAAAGTGATTCGCTCCTCTGTTCATCCAGTAATAGTGATTCACACAATTTATTAATAACCATGAACCCCTTCTCATATTCAATTCTTGAATCATAATGTCTCTATTGTTTTCACTAAATAATTAATTCATTTCATGTTGGACCAATTGGACCCAGAATCCATTGTTAATTAACTGGTATAGATCATCATGTCTAGAATCCTCATGGGAATTTGGAGCGTCAGACCTAGTCTCACAACCCACAGGTATTTAGAGCATCAGTCATTATCCCATAAAATATTATTTGTATTCATGGTGGGTGTATATCTCCATGTCTTACACCGCGTCAGTATTTTGAGAATCAGTACCTGTCTCACAACTCGTTTATTATTCAAACATACATACTTATCATTGGTGTAGAGCGCCATGTCTACCACCAATAAAACCATATATTAATTAATTCATAATTTAATTAAACCAATATGTTAATTAATTCAAAAAATAATTAAAAACACAACTCTCCCATCAAATAATTCTACATAAAATTATCCATTCAACATATCAATAGTTAATAATTAATTATCAGTTAATTAATCTCAATTAATTATCCCACTTCATTAATAATTATGAACCTTTCCACTGAAATAGTTTTTCTTCTAGGACTCTAACAATTAACATGCATGTCGTAAACATCTCAAGTCAAACATACTGAACCAGGCGCACATATTTAGTAAAATATCACATAGAATATCATATTTTTAAACAACTCCAACATAAAAAATGAAAGACATAGAAAAATAAATACACAAAAAAAGGTATTATTTCCCTATAGTCAAAACTATTAATCATTTAAAATTCTTAAATTAATGTATGATGATTAAATAATTCAAAAATTAATTTATTAAATCATATCTCTTTAACCAGTTCATCAACTAATTAATCAATTACAAATTATCATGAAATAATTTATCCATCCATTTATTATTACAAATTTCAATTTATATTCAGAACATGTCAAAATATTCAATATTATCAATATTCAGTAAATTTCATAATATTTTCAAATAATTATTTGATAATTAATTCTTCAATTAATTACTATTACCCATCATGTCCCATACAAATCATTTGACTCTTTAATCATAACACTTTAACCAATTCAGAAATACAAGCTTAAAACAAACACACGATCAAGTCCAAATTTTACATATGTGGGTGGCATCTTTAAATAACATTAGAAGTGTCATGTATCAACATATAATATATCATCCCTAGCATGAAGACATATGAAAATCCATACCACAACAAGAATTAATGACATTACAACTAACCATCAGTTTATCTTTAATCAGAATTTCAAGAAAACATAACAGTTTCATAATCAAAGAAACTCACATTCTCAAATGATTTATAGAAGCTATAATTCTTAAATAAAGTGATAGAGATGTGGAAGCCAAACATGGGGTAGAACCAAAACATTTTACACTTCATCACACATCAGAAACCATTCCAGAACTGGGAAGCTGTCACACGTGCACACACTGTCATATATATATATATATATATATATAAACACACACACACACATATATATATGCACAATGTCTACATTGATCAAAAAAAAATTCAATATAATAAACTGGTACCTAGAATCAAATCACTAATGATCAACCCACCTCAAACATGGTAGTAAAGAAAAATAAAAAATTAAAAAAACATTGATTTAACTAGTGCAAAACAAAAAATCAGGTTTTAGGCGCTTACCTGAACCAATATATTCAAAGACAATTGAGGTAATCCACCTCACACTTGGTTGTGGATGCCGGAACATAGACCAACAATTCGTAAACATCAATTACATATTCTATTAAAGGAACAACACAAAAAACATGTATTATTCAAAAACCTGAAAATTGCCCTAAATCAAATCAGGTGTCGAAACAACATCAAATAGAAAAATCTATGTTGGATAACATTAGATAAGACATCTCCTCGATTAATAACACTATAAACATGATTAAAATAGGTGGAATAATCTGTGGACAGAGGACTCAGAGTGCGGTGGTCGCACCACAGGGTCGTGCGCTACAAAAGATCCTCTTGTGTGTCGCCCAACTGTATGGATTTTCACTTGGGGGTTGCGCGCTATTTGAGATCCCGAGGAGTAGGGTCATAATAACAAGGAGGTTGGAGATTCTTCTACATCATGCATGGAGGAGGATAAATAGGGGGTTGTGCCACCTGTAGGTTACGCCTCCAATTTTTATTTTCTTTTTTCCATTAAAATTAACCCATTTAATTGAATGTAATTAATAATATAACAATATTATTTTTATTATTTTTATTATACTCATTAAACACTTGTCAAATAAGTGATAAACTCCCCATCTAATTAAAAAGGCTTAATAATTTATTATTCTTTTATTAAATGATTCATAATTAATTATGATACACATTATTGATTATTAAATTATTTTAAAATTTATTTAACGAAATAAACCCATAAAAATAATAACATTATTATTATTATTACATATTTAATTTATTTAAAACCAAAACCCCGAATTTATTAAAATATAATTGATATGATAAAAACACCACACCTAACCCATAATTTAATTCCCATGGTAATAATAACTATTACATTCATTAAACTAAAATAACATTAATCTCATTTTTATTATTTTTGAAAAAATTTATAAACCCAACAACTCTATTTTATAACAATGCTTCATCAATTCTATTACCGCACATTTAAATAAAGGTTTTTTTGTGAAGCTCAAAAGCCAGATTAATTTCTCAAAAATGATTCACTCCTTTAACATTCAATTAAAATATCGAATCATCAAAATAATTTATGACAACATAATAATTATAATAATAATATTATTATTATTATCACATTCCTCCATTTAAAAATAAAAATTATTTTACTAATTTTTAAACTCTTCATTTAATTAAAAATATTCTTTGAAAAACCCAAAATACAAATTAATTTCATCAACCAAAAATTTAATTAATTATTTATCATTAATTTAATTTAATAACCAATATAATACTAATAATAACTTTATTTTTATTATTATTAAATTATTCTTTTAATTAATCTCAATGTATCATATAATCTTCATTATTTAAATTAAATAATTTATTAAATTGGGTAAACTGCATTGGTTGGGCCACAAACATGTCTTTCCAATGTAGATCCATTAACGTGGACTTTTTCAGATCTGGTGCTCTTGAGACTCATCAGGACACCCAATAAAATTATAGGGTAACTAAGAAAGTCCAGAAAGTGACACCTTTACATGTTCCAACAATTAGAATAAAATTCTGATGCTCGGTTTAAAAATAGTTTCGTTGATAAACCAAAAAAATTGAAAACCTTCATTTTTTTGACCTGGTTCAAAAAATGGGACTTTACAATGATGATGTAACATTTTATTTATTAATTAAGGAATCAAATAAGTGGTTTTATAAATTAAAAAATTAATATTATAAGAAAAACAGTATGCCATAAATTTATTTACAAGTTACTATGCCATTTTATAAGCCTATTAAATGGTTTTGATTGAAGTTATCTCTCTTTTTTGATTTTATATAAATTTAATGATAGTAATAGTGTATATATTTACATAATTGATATTTTTTAAAAATTATAATTTATTTAATTATTCAAAAATCCAGAATAAAATTTTATAACAAGAATGTTACTATGATATGATCTAAAATTTCATTAAGTGTCTTATTGTTGGAAATTTTCCCCATAAATGGTAAATATATAGCCTCTTATTATTTTAAATACTTTTACCTTAATTAAAAATATTATAGGATAGTTATGGGAAAATAAAAAAGATGAGGTTTAAATCAAATTAATATATATATTAAAATTATTATATTAGAGTATTTTAAAATACCCTCATCTTATCTTCTATATATCTCACATTGGAGTGTTTTGGATTAATAAATTAATTTATATTAATTTAATATTTTGATAGTTTCCACGGGTGCCCCTCCCCTTTCCTAAAAAATGTTTCCAAATTGTATCTAATACACACACATTCGGAAAAATTTGGATTGGCCAATCTCTACAAAAAAACCATTATAAAATACCTCCCATCATTTTTAGGGTTCATTTAGGCAGAACAACCTTCTTAGATGTGTTAATATGTTCTTCAAAGGTAATCAACCAAATAAGATGTATCACTTTTAAGTGTTTTTGTTTTATTTATTATTATAATTAATTTATATATTATTATTATAAAGTGAAATAATAACTCAGGTATCCTCAATATATGGAGATGTTATTAGGTTAATATCATCAACTAAATAAATTTCTAATTTCATAAAATTTTGAAATGATCATTTCATTTGTGTGCACGACACACTACAAACTCTTGAATGGATATAGTTCTTTTTTCATTACAGTCTATCATGGATGGTTATAATGATGGAATCATTTATTATATGATATATTCATGAAATGTTTATATTTTTAAATGAATATTATATAATCGTTGTTCTTACATTCCATTCGCATAAAAATGATAACGGTGTCGGTGCATGTGTGTGAACATTCACATCCACAATGTGATGTGAATCATTTTTTCACCACATCACTTGTATGATATATATAAGTATATTTTAATGATTATTATGATATTAAAAATTTTATAATTATTTAGTAAAGATAAAATAATTATTACATTATTTCCAAAATGATCAATGTGAAATGTAAAATGATACTCATTTGTATGTACGGTCTACCGTCTTCATTATTATAATATTTATCATTTTTCAATACCATATATAATTTTATGAATTTAAATGTATGATTACTATATATAATTGATTATTATTTCTTGAAAACTATTCTGGATATGACTGACTTGTGACCACATTGTCAATTCACATCATAACATGTTCATTTTTTTCTCATTTACCAAATGTCAACCAAATGCCTAATATGAACATAAATTATTATTACTGCTTTATAATAGGAAAATATGTAATAAAAACAGATCAATGAAATTTAAAAAGGTTTTGTATAAATTATAAATTAACCTAATTTTTTTATTCAGGTATATAATTATTGTATGTGATGAGTCAGACTCAAGGAAAATTACTTTGTCACAATATATGATTGTTGACACATATTTTGATATTATACACCACCTTCATTTATATTGTGTATAATAAACCCCTTTTAATTTTAATTTCATTCAATGTGATTCAATATTAATCCCTTTTATAAAAACAATTTCAGAAAACAACAAGAGGAATTATTTTTTGACGTACGTAAGGACAACGACATTTCCCCCCATGAGAATTATTAGATATTTGGCGTCCCCAAGAAGAAGCAATGTTTTTAAAAGGAAAATAAATACCATATTCCATTTTAGGTATTTTATTATTAAAAAATATTCGGATAATGTATTGATTGTATCAATATCTTTAAATGATATTTTTCGATTGCAATGTGGAAATGTCAGTTTTTTCATTATTCATTTTTTGTGTTATGATTATGTTATTTTTCTTGGGTATTGTATTTGAAAATTTTTTGTTTCATGATAAACCAGGGATTGGTGAGCCAGTGATAGCTCTCCATTTAATAGGTAGATGAGATAGAGTTAAATAATAATTTTTCACTTAAGATATTTATGGATTATATTGTGATGGGTATTTTAAATGTAACCATGAAGGTTACTCCCTATGTAGCTGTGAAAGATACAATATATTAATTATATAGATCCATCAATTTAACATTATTATTTATGATTTCTAAAAACATATTCATTATTCCAAATAATTCATGATGTATATTAATTTGCTCCTATTTTGTTGCTGAAAATTAGGATTTCATGGGTTTATAGTAATTAAATGACTAACATTTTATATCCTTATATTATTTCCCTTAATATTTTTTTTGGATCATCCTAAAATTATAAAATATTTTTAAATGGTGTAAGTATGTGAATGATAAAGGTGGATGTAAAGTCAAATTAATATAATATTGTTATCGTTAAAATGAATTCATGTTTTATTTGAAGGAGTTTTACATTGAGATAAAAATGGATAATGAGTATAAATGTATAATTTTTAGTATATGAGTTTTTATGTAATAGTTATTTCCTAATTCTATAATAATATATCCTAAAATGATCCTCAATACAAAATAATATAGGTTTTTTATTTAGCTCATGATTATGTAAGGTTTATGGTTAGGGAATTATAGTAGGTATCTTAGGTCAGTTTATATACAATTAAGGGTTAGAATATTGATAATTCAATATAACTAAATTATTTTTCAATTATGGTCAAATATAAAAGATATAGAATTGGAGTATTTCCATGTTTGTTTATCTACGATATATTTGTTGGTATTTTTTTCCACATATTAATTAGGGATTCTATGTTGGGAAGACATCAAGAGACCAAAGACATACCAAATTAGAAACCTAATATAGTTGGAATCCTAACTGAATAGATTATTGTAATGATGTAGTAGTTGACTCAGGATATAAATGGTGGTTCTATCAATGCAGATGATCATCCAAATCAACCACAAAGATACATGTCTATACTGCGTAATTTCATGATGCAATATATCCCATCATTAAAAGGATAATATGACCATGTTCCAACTGATGTGTAGATTAAATAAATAAAACATAGTTTCTGTATAATTGAGAGTTTTAAAATTAGATGTTTAGTCCTTTTCCTTACCATTTTTAAGGTGATGTTGTGGTCTATGGTTATCAATATCTAGGATAGAGAGGATATTGATTCGTTGAATTTGGATGAATTCAAAGATATGTTTCTAGAGAAATATTTTCCTAAGGTTGTTTTACTAAGGATGTAAAAACAATTCATTGAATTGAGGTAATGTGAGGACACAATGGCTGCTTATGAAGAAAAATTCACTCGACTTGAATGGTATGCTCCAAATTTCATCCAAGATCATGACAGTAAAATCAATAAATTTACTAAGGGTTAAATACAAATTAAGGAAGGGAATTGGAATATCCTAAGTTCAAATGTCACGAAAATCAAATTTGATGTACGAAGAAGTTGAAAATGGATTTTGCTGATGATCATGTGTTCTTCGACAAACAAAAGAAAAAAGACGCTATGGTGGTAGCTAAAAAGGATGAATTCTTCAAAAAACAATGATAATTTGAAAATTAATTTTTAGTTTTTGATACTATTGGTAAAAAATCACACTAATGAATGCCTTTTTAATTCTAGTAAGTGCTTGATGATCATGTTTTCTTCGACTAAAAAAAGAAAAATATGCAGTGGTGGTAGATAAAAAGGATTGATTCTTCAAAAAACAATTATAATATTAAAATTAATTTTTAGTTTGTTAATCTATTGGTAAAAAATAACACTAATTAATGCATTTATAATTCTAGTAAGTGCTTCCAATGTGGTAATATGTTACATAAGGCTCGAAATATCACTAAAAACGTTCAATGTATTCGTAAGACAAAATCTGATTTATTATTAGTAAAAAATTTAAGTTCAATGTGATGTGTCATAATTTTAACGAGTGTCCTTCTAAAAACTAAATTGATATGAAGAAACCATTTAATAAGTCAAATATTGTGGTGAAATCCTTTGCAACTACTCAAGTAGTTTTTGGGCCATCAAATAAAGTGGTATTAGATAAATTTTATGATTATTCATATTATTCCCATGTGTTTTTTTGATTCAGGGTTTACACAGTAATTCTTTTATTATAAATTTTATAACAAATTAGGAATTCTACATCAATAAATGAATATAAAAATTATAGTAAAAACACATGGGTGAAACATTGAGGAGAAAATAAATTAGATGATTCATCCAATCCTTATCTATGAAAATTATTTACCTAAAATTGTTTTCCTTTAGTAGGGATTGATGTTATTTTGGGTATGGATTAACATTTTGTGTACTATGCTTGGACTTATCATAGAGATAAAGTGGATTCTTTTTAGAAATATTTTTAGTTTGTGTACAATAATAAACCCTTTCCTCTAATAACATATAAGGATGATAAGAAACTATTGAAATGTGGAAATTAATGTTATTGTTCACTTATTGTTGAAAAAATGGATGTTTTAAGAGTAATGTTGTGATAGTGGTAATTGAGTATCTTTATGTTTTTCTTAATGTGTTTTATTGTATTATACCTAATAAGGATGTTGAATTTACAATTGAATTAGTTTATGCTGCTAAGTTAATTTAAAGAGTCCCTTATCAAATGATTCAAATTGATCTTTTATAGATAAATACACAATTGTAATAATTATTATACAATGGTTTTATTCAACCTATCACATCACAAAGGGGTGTTATGTCTTTTTCTAAGAGAAAGTGTTCAATTGGATATTTAATTAATTATATATCCCTAAATAACATCACAATTACGAACATGTATCATTTTCCTCATATCAATGATTAGTTTGATCATCTCCAAGGAGCATAATATTATTCAAATGTGGAATTGATGTCGGGGTAGCATCAATTTAATGTAAAGAATCATAAATTCCAAAGACATTGTTTTGTAATTGATAATGAAATAATGAATTTGTAGTTATACCTTTTGGGTTAACAATGCACCTTCTATATTCAAGGATAATATGATCAGAATATTCCATGTGTTCTTGGATAAGATGGTTTTTGTGTGTAGTAATAAAATATTGATATATTCACAAAGTAAATGGAAGCATGAAAGTAATCTAAGGGTTGTTTTTTAAACCATAAATTAAAAGAAATGGTATGGTAAATTCAGTACGTCTATGTTTTGGAAACAAAAAATTCATTTCCTTGGTCACATTGTTTCTAAAGATGGTTTAGCTATTGATCCTACTAAAATAAAAACTATTAAAGAATAGAAAAATACAAAGAAATATAACAAAAATTCATAGGATTCAAGGTTTAATATCCTTTTATGGGTGGATTGATGAAAACTTTTAATGGTTATCTATCTCACTAACCTAGAGAACTATAATAGGGGATCTGTTCATCTAGACAGAATAATTTGATGATAATTTTAAGGAATTGAAATGATGATTTGTGAATGATCCATTATTGGCATAACCTTCTATAATTAGTGAATTTTTAAACTACTATGATGCATCGTTTAATGGACTCAGTTGTATCATAAAACGGAATTATTGGGTAATTTCCAATGCTTAATGTATATTGATAACTTCTGACCTAAATTACCCTACACATTATTTGAAATTATCTAATGTAGTTTTTATTTAAAAATTTAGAGACATCATTTGTATGGAGTAAAATGTAAAATATAAACTATACAAAAATGTTTGAAGTATATATTCACTCAAAATGTATTGAACCTTATACAAAAATGATGGTTGGAACAAATCAAGTATTATGATTGCACTATTAATTTCCATCATGAAAATGCAAAAAAATAGTGGAATATGCTTTGATTCAGAAAAGTAATGTTGGATATACCATATTATATTTGTAATGAGACCATTTTATAGATGATTTAATGAAGTTTCGAATGGATATTTTTGGTGTAGAAAATTCTTCTATTTCTTTGAGGTTTTAGTGAAATCGTCTCTATTATAAAAAATTAAGCATGCACAGAAAGAAGTCAATGAATTTTTGAAAATTTTTGAATTAGTTATGAAAGGAAAGATGCTTGAATTTTACATTGAGTAGATTTTATTTTGCGATTTCAGAAGATATTTTTTTCCTTGTGATTATAAATTGATGAAAGAGTAGTTATGTCAAGCTCATAGTTCTTTGTTTTGTGTTTATCCTTATAGAAACATGATGTATAGCGACCTTCAAGAGTATTTCTGGTGGGATGGAATGAAAATTATATTTCTGAATTTACTATGAAATGTTTGACTTGTTAATAGGTTAAAAAATGATAGTTACCAGAGAAGATACTTCATCCTTTTCCAATGCTAATGTAAAAACGAGAAAATATATCTTTGGATTTTGTATTCGGATTACCAAAGACTTATCAAGGTAAATATATCATATAGATTATTGTTGATCAATTGGATAAATATTCTAACATTATTCCAATTCAAGACACTCTATCTCAACATAAGAATTGAAAGTTGTATCCTAGAGATATAGTCCGGTTAAATTGAGTTACATTATCTATTGTGTCTTATTATGGTCTCAGGTTCACTTATAACTATAGGAATGGCATTCAGAAGTCATTGGGTTCTGAATTAAATTTCATTACATCTTTTCATCCCCAATCAAAAGGCTAGTCAGATCAAACAATTCAGAAAATGCATGATATTCTTTGTTCTTGTTCAATGGATTACTAGGGAAGATGGCACCAATATCTTTATTTGGGTTAGATTTCTGATAATGATAGTTTTCATTCTAGTATAATCATTGAACCATTTGACGTATTATATGTTAAGTGGTGTTGAACTCCAATAGTTTAGTATGATATGAAGAAAGGATGTTAGTGGGACCATAATTAGTAAAAGTGAAGGAAGGAAAAGCTTAGTTAATTCAAAAACACATGAGGATATCCAAAAGTAGGTAGAAATTTTATATTGATAACTGGAGTATGGACATTTCTTTCGAGGTAGTTGAACATGACATTCTCATATTTTCTCCATGGAAAAGTGTGATGTGGTTTGGTAAGAAGGGGAAGCTATTTCTATATTTCATTAGACCATACGAAATCTGAGGTAATGTTGGATCATTAGTCAATCGAGTGGATTTTCCTCTTAGTTTTACCCAGGTACATAGTGTTTTTCATTAATCAATGTTAAGAATGTATATTTAGGATCCATCTCATGTTTGGATTCCCAAACATGTTCTGTTGGAAGAGAATATTTTTTTAGGAACAACTGGTCCATATTCTAGACCATAGAGAGCAAGTGTTGTGGAATAGAGTGATTCATCAAGTTATGTTTTTATTGAAGAACCACATGGTTTAAGAGGAAACTTGTAAATATGAAAATTCTATGAGGGATAAATACCGCACAATTATTCAATATGTGAATAAAATGGAGAGAACGTCATTTCCAAATGTGGATAAGGATGTAAAACCTAATGAAATTATGGAATAATAAATTTTCATATATATATATATATATATATTAATATTTAATAATTGGAGATTAATTTTATGTTAAAAGGGACACTTTTTCTGATTTCATTCTAGATACGCAACAATATATTTCTCAAAAAAATATTTTCTAAACAAGACATAAAAATACTAAAAAATAATACATTATTATTTTAAATGGAAGTTAATGCCTAGACATTATTTTTTTCGAGAATGGACTGAACTACCTGCATTTTTTCTACAAAAATTTATTAAATTGTTTAACATTATACTAATTAATTTTAAAGGCTTAAAATGAGAACAAGTCCAATTTTAATCATTAAACACATTAGTGTTTTCTAAAGGTATTTTAAACACCTTTTGATGAATAAACCTTTTAAAATCTCATTTTTCACTTTTATATGTTTTATTTTACAAAATAATCTTATTATTTTGATAAATGACATCAAAATCCACTTTCATTGAATTTTTCATATTTTTTGATAAAATTCATTTTTAATTAATAGTAAAAAAGTAATGCATTTTATTTCAAACATTCCATTTCATCTAATTTATTTATATTTATATATCTTCATTTTACACAGTCTCATGGTATAATTTGATTATAATTTTATAATTTAATCCAATTTGGGCTATTGGAATTATATTTACATTTAAATTTGATATAAAATCATGACAATCTTTTAATGGTTTGTACTTTTTAAAAACATGTCTACCCAATCTATCAATGAGATTAACATTAAATTAAATTTAGTCACTTTTGTAAATTATATTTTAAAAAACGAACCTACATGGTTGTAATAAGTATGAAAACTTGATCCAATAAGATCAAAATAATTTTTGGTGTATAATAACTATTATATTATATTTATAATAGTTAAAGAAAACATTATTATTATAATAATAGAAAACTACACTAACACTTGTCCAAATATTATTTTATGAGTTATGGGTGACCATGAAAATCCAAGGGTTGAAATGGTGGCCTTTATTACACAATTTGGTGTGATTAGGACATTTATGACATTTAATTTAATGTAAGTGTGAAAAAGTGATAATCATGTATCTTTTTACAAATAAAAAATTAATATGAGGTTATATAAGTTATATCATTGTATATAAATATTCATTATAAAAAAATATTACATACATCCTTTATATTTATTGTAAATTTTTAATAAATAAATAAGTAAATATACTTATTACATAATGATGATGCAATAATAGATTTATTAATTATTGAATCAAATAAATGATATTATAAATATCATAATCAACTATATATTACTAATTTTCTTCTGTAATTTTTTTTTCAATTGACAATGTCATTTTTAAGCCTATTAATCGGGTTTTTCTATGTTAGCTAGTTTTGTTATTTTATTTAAATTCAATGAAATGAATAGTGTAATATCAACATAATAAAAATTTTATAAAAATAATAATTAATTAAATTATTAAAAAATACTAAAAAATGTTTTATATTAAAACAGTTACTATAATAAGTTCTAAATGTTCATTAAGTGTTCAATTATGGGAAATTTACCCCATATATGTTAAATTTATATCCTCTTAATATTTAAATTGTTACTACCCCAATTAAAAAAATGAGAATGATTAAGGGTAAATAGAAAAGAAAGGTTTAAAATAAAATAAAATAAATTGTAAAAATTATTGTGTTATATTAATACGAACTATCCTTATAATATTTTTTTTATCACAATTGGGATTCATTTATATTAAAAAAATAATTTATATTAACTTAATATTTAAAGAGTTTCTTAAGGAACCCCACTCCTCTCTTATAAAAAGGTACCCACTCTTATATAATTATCACTCATGAGGGAAAATTTGGTTTAGCCAATATATACCAAAACCTCTTCCTATAATCAATACCCACTTTCTTGAGGCCTTATTTTGAGAAGAACACCATTCTTATAAGGGTTAAGGTCTTCATTAATGGTGATCAACCGATGAAGATATATCATTTTTTACATGCATCTATTTTATTTATTCTTCCACTTCATTTAAATACCATTCATCTAAGTGGAAATAGTAACTCTATAATATTAAATATATTGAGGTGTTATAATGTAAATATCAACACCTAAATCCATCTCAAAAATCATAAAATTATAAATGAACATTTCATTCATGTGAATAGAGGACTATCGCCTCGTGAAACGATATAGTTTATTTATAATTAACATATATATATAATAGTTATAATTATTGAATCAATGATTATATTTGATATTAATTACATATTTATAATTTTAAAAGAATAATATTTCAATTATTTTCTTTACTTCCATGACCATAAAAATGATAAAGGCGTTTGTGCCTTTGTGTGAACTATTACCCCCACAAAGCGATGTGAATAGTTTTTTCACCACATCACATGTATGATAAATATATAAGTTTACTTAATTAAATACTATTATTTTAATAATATTGTGATCACATGGGAATTATAAAATAATAATTACCTTATTACTATAATGATTAATGAATAATGGAAAATGTTAGTCATGTGTACGTACGACCTAACATCTCAATGATTATAATTTTTTTCATTTTTATTAACCATAATTAATGCATTAATTTAAAATGTTTGATTAATGTATAAATTTATTATTATATCATGAAATCTATTCTGTGAATAATGTGATTAATACCACATGGACCATTTATATCATAACTAGTTCATTTAAAACTCAAATACTGAATATCGAAAAAATGTATGATATGAACATAAATAAATATGTTGGTTTTATTGCATTGTAATTAGTGATAAAAATCCTAATAACCATAAATAACGTTTTCATGAAAATATATATTAACCTTTGATTATTATTTTTTTATATAATTAATGTACGTGACATGTTAGAGTAATTTTATGGGCCATCGTCTCAATCTCCTTTCATTAAATAATATTTTGATATTATATACCACCATCATTTATACGGTGTAGGGTCCTGAAAATTCCAAAAGGGGGAAATCCAATTACCCCACGACTTGAAAAAGGAACGAATCGGTCCGCGTACCCGCTCCCAGCAATAGTACGCGGCTTGTTTGGCGCACCGCCCTCCCACGGACGATGTCGTTTGCGAGATGGTGGCGGAGCGCCTACGCGGGCGCAAACCAGAAAGACTGCCAGACATCATTCCATTCCATTGTCGTGAGATGCCCCATCCGCGGACTATTGTCGTTCTCAGGATAGAGGCGAAGATGTATGCGACCACAGAGCAATCTCACGCATCCATGTTCCAAAACTCCATGGTTGACAGAGTCATCTGCGGGTGGGAGTTCCTTTATGGGATTCCGCAAAAAGTGTCATGTGCACATCAATACTGCCTATTTGAGACTTTATAAATAATCACCGAGGGGAACCAAAAATGGAGGAGATGAAGGATGGGTGAAAACCTGTGGGGAGACGCTGGAGAAATCTCTCCCAGCGATAATGTTCCGCGACCATCCGTGTAACCCATATCGTCTGCGGATGAACTCATCTGCGTAGAGGAGAAACCAGTCCGAAAAACACATTCGTCCAACTCCTCTGCAGCCATCCCATAGTGGCCATCTCCTTCGCGTAAGGCCACCCCATCTGCGAACCAGTGTCGTTTGCGAAATGGAGGTAGAAAACCCTCCGCGAGCGCGAAGTAGGACGGGAGCCAGCCCCTTTGCAGACGCCCTTCGCGTCCATTTCCTTCGCGTCCATCTCATCCGCGGACAACCTCCTTCACAGACAACCTCCTTCACGGACAACCTCATTCACGGATAGCCACCTCCAAGACCATCCTTCACAGATGTCCTCTATCGCAGACGGCCATCCTTCACGGATGGCCTCCTTCACGGCCTGCTCCCTCACGACCAGCTCCTCCGCGGACACCCTTTGTGGACTACCAAACCGCGAACCACATGCGGCCATCCCTACGTGGTCGGTTCCTTCGCAGACAACCTCTCCACTGCCGTCTCCTATGTGGCCAGCTTTTCCACAACTAGTCCCTGACGGAAAGCTCCTACGCGGCCTCCCCCCTGCGAAAAACCCCATGCACTCGTTGGTCCATACTACGGGGGTTGCGCCCCCTCCGGGCTGGTGCCTTTGCCACCATCACTGACCCACATGAAAATTGGAGAGTCGCACCGTAATCTTTTCAGGACGGGTCAACAATGTATTACATTTCACCCTTATGACACCCCAACATCCATCCTATACATTCCATGAGTTGAGCTACTCTTCATGACTCTCCTATGACCCCATTTACTAGCTCCTTTTGCTAGGTTCATACAGAAAGTGCCGCACTTGCGTAAGTCCCGCACCAACCATCTCGTCCTAACCACATGCCGTTAAACTGTATGGCCCTCGTCCTGACCACATGACATTAAACTATATGGCCCTTGTCCTATCCATATGACGTTAAACTATATGGAAACAGTCCTCTCTAAATGTCTATAAACATTAGCATTCCCTATCATGTAAGAGATTCCTAATGCTCCAAGATTAAGATTCCTCATGCCATGTTTACAGTGGTATAATTTCAAGAGCACTAGAATCCATTCAATCATTCCATCACTTCGCCTCATGCTTTGCGTATCCTTTATTTGGATCATCATCCACTTCCATGTCCGAAGGGACCCCCTAATGGCTTGGTCAAATGCCAAATCGGCTCACCTACTATCCTAGGACAACACCCTGGAAGAATTTGGACAACACTTCGAGTCAGGTACTGTGTTTCGAACACAGTTAGTAGTCGACCCACAGTTTTTTGTCCCCATTTCATGCTAAAGCAATACGGATTCTGTGTTTTGAACATGGTCAATAGTTATCCTCCATCTCCATGCCACCCTCATTGCGTTCCAGATTTTGGGCATGTAATTTACACTTTTCATCTCCCTTTGTTTGGACTGATTCCAAGGCCCTTGGTGTTATCACTCTTGTGCAATTGCGCCTAAGGCATTGGCCAGACATTGGGAAGACACCCTGGGCTTCCATCTTGGAGTATGTCGTAGAACCATGGGCGTCCATCCCAGAGTAAGCCCCAACTTTATGGGCCTCCCTCATGCATAAGCCCCACTCCACCTCTCACGGACACATCTTTCGCAACGTGATCATCTGGTCCATGTTGCCTCTTGTTTCTCACATCGAGCATAAATCATGTGGGCATAGAGTAAGCATCGACAATGACCGCCTCTTATGGGCCTCCTCAGAGTGTACGCCCCAATCCGTCACTCCGGGCCGCCTCCGAGCGTAATACCCAATCCATTACAAACTACGTGGACATTGATACTTGTCTCTTAGGAAAGGTATGTAGGAAGCCTCCCTGAGGTTGAAGCCCATCATCCACACCTTGGGCCTCTTTAGAGTTTAAGCCCCAATCCGTCACTCTGGGAAACCTCAGAGCATAAGTCCCAAGATATTATGAAGTACATGGACATTGATCCTTGTCTCTTAGGCAGGGTACATAGGAGGCCTCCCTGAGGTTCAAGCCCATCATCCACACCTTGGGCCTCCTCAGAGTGTAAGCCCCAACCCATCACTCTGGGCTGCCTCAGAGAAAAAGTCCCAAGCCATTACGAACTAAGTGTACTTTGATCCTTGTCTCTTGGGCAGGGTACGTAGGAATCATCCCTGAGGTTCAAGCCCATCATCCACACCTTGCGCCTCCTCATAGTGTAATCCCTAACCCTTCACTCTGGGCTGCCTCAGAGCGTAAGTCCCAATCCATTACGAACTACATGGACATTGATCCTTGTCTCTTAGGCAGGGTATGTAAAAAGCCTCCCTGATATTCAACCCCATCATCGACACCGTGGGCCTCCTCAAAGTGTAATCCCCAACCCATCACTCTGGGCTACCTCAGAGCATAAGTCCCAATCCATTATGAACTATGTGGACTTTGATCCTTGTCTATTAGGAATGGTACGTTGGAAGCCTCCCTGAGTATCAAGCCCATCATCCACACCGTGGGCCTCCTCAGAGTGTAATCACTAACCCATCACTCTATGCTTCCTCATAGCGTAAGTCCCAAGCTATTACGAACTATGTGGACATTGATCCTTCTCTCTCAGGCAGGGTACGTAGGAAGCCTCCATGAGGTTCAATCCAAACAACTGGTCGATCCGGCTATCTTCACATTAGTTCACCGCGCCAATCCCAACGCCGCCTCAATGAGTCTCAACTCCACGGGGTCATTAATCCAATGAGGGATGGTAAACCTTAGGCCTAAATGATTCCAGACCCCTGTGTTCAGCAGACAATTGCCAACCAGCAGAAATTCATAGATACTATGCTTGGGTATAAACCAAAGATTCACAAACATATGAATACATCTTAAATCTATAAGAGAGTCCTGAAACATGCAATAATTACCCCCAAAAGGGTCCAATGAGCCTGACATCCAATCCTCTCGACCAATGTGAGTTCTTAAGCGTCATTGGTCAGACCATCCGGTGAATGCCAACCTTTGGAATGCAGGTCCATGTGTCATCAGATACGGAACTGTTGGGCGTTTCGAGACTGACCCGAAACATACAGTTAATTATAATCCACATTGATATTTAATTTCAATAAATGTATTTAAAATGAATCCTTTTTATTTTAATCATTTTACTAAATGAATAATGGAATGATTTTAATGTACACGAAGAAAACAACCTTTCCTCTACCTTGACCATTATTTTATATTTGGCTCCCCCAATAAGCAGTAATGTATTAAAAGGAAAATAAATACCATTTTCCCTTTTCATGAATTTTTGTATTGAGAATGGGTTTTATAATAGATTTATTATATCAAGATCTTGATATAATATCTTATTAATTCAATATAGAAATTTTTTTTATATAAGTTTTTATGTTTTGTGATTATTTTAAGGGTCTTGGTAATTGTTTATGAATATAGTTGGTTTCATGAATAACAAGGGGTAGGTGATCATGTGATTTCTTTCTAGTTCATTGGGTAATCAGATAGAGTTAATCAATAAATTATATATCCTAATATATTTTTCAAATATAATTTTATGGGTATACCAAATGTAACCCTGATGGTTACTCCCTATGTAGCTGTGAAAATTAGAATGTATATATCATATGGATGACACAAGTTACCATTATCATCTATGATTTGAATTAGTTTTTCCTGGATCTTAGGTCTTCATTAGGTATGATTAAAGTTTTGTGTTTTATTGATGAAAATTTTGATTTCATGGGTGTATAAGTATTAATTGACTAATGTTTTCTTTCCGTATCTTACTTACCATACTGAGATTTTTGTGTTCATTCCATGTATTTGAAATGTTTTAACAAGGCATAAAGATGTGTCTTATAAATTTAAATTTCATTATGAATGATATGAATACTTTTATCAAGAAAATGATAGCATGTTTTATGTAAGGAGTTTTATTATGTGAAAAAATGGATAATGAGTAAAAGTTCGAACTTTATAATATTTATGTTTTTATGTAATAGTATAGGCCTAATTATATGAAACTAAAAATATAAAAATATCCTCAATTTGAATGAATGTAGATTCATGATTTATATAAATATTTTGTAATGTTTATATATGGGTCCTTATAGTAAATTTTGGGCCAATATATATTTTTAGTTCTTCACCATGAAATGATGTTTGTAGACATAAAATATCTCTCATTTTTATTATTTTATTATTATGTTTTCTCACCTATAATAGTTTTATTTTAATCCTTTTATTTTTTTTGTTAAATTATACTTAGTTTTTTACGATTATATATCCATTCTTAATCTATTTTGATTTCAGTTCTATTTCGATGCTCATTTTTATTATCATTTTCTATTCATCATAAATTTCTGTCTTTCATTATTTGTTTCGTCGTTCAAATTTTGTGTTTGATATGATTACCGTTAATTTTATTACTAAATTTGGATTTATTTTTATTTTAATTATGGATTTAAAATTTTTCAATAATTTAAATTCTTTGCATATGATATTTTATTTCCCATTTTTTTGTTCATTACTGTTAAGAACAAATAATACTCTTATAGTTTTGGGTCATGAGTATGTCTGTTTATGAGCCAAATGATTCCATGAGTGGAACCTTGGTTAACATACATTTATAAATTACATTTAAAAAATGACCATCACATTCTATTTTATATCCTTGACCAGAAGAGGTGAATTTGAACAAACATAACCAAATTACAGTCGATTAGGAAATAAATATTTTTATTTAACACATTATATATTGAAGATATGTGTATTGATTCTAGGTTTTCAGTTATTCCTAGATTAATGGATAGTTGATGCAAAGTTAGATATAATTTGTTTTACAAAAACTGGTTGGTTAACCAATAACCTCTTCACAGCCTAATTCATATGACCCTACCTGGCTATATTTCGAATTATCTTATACCAAGAGCCCTAAAATAGACCATTTTTCTTTATATGTTATCTAAATTAAATATAAAATAAATTATTTTATAAAAACCTAACATTTATGACTGAATTTTAGGAATCCTTTTATTTTTATTTTGGAAAATATTGATTTCATCTCAAGGATACCAATGGGTTCTTCCCCTCACTGCCACTTTAATATAACCCTTTAGTGTTTTTAGTGTCAGAATATAAAATTTTAATCCCATCAAATAAAAAATTTATTAAATGAATCACACATGAACAACGTTGTTATTTTGAAAATTTTATATATTATATTATGTATTAATGTTATGTTTTCATTTAACATTATGACTGAATAACGGTTCTACATTCCATCAAATCTTGTATTATTATGAGAGGAAACATATATATTAGATTTTTGATTAATGATATATGGAATTTATCCCTTATGTTATGTCCAGTTACCATTAAAATGATCTCCTACTCATCTGTACAAATTTTACTCAGTTATTCCCTTTGATTGATATCTGTATTGTTTTCCCTCACTAAGAATTTATGATCACCCCTTTTATTTTTACATTATTAGGGTTATTTAGGAAAATACTATTTCTTGTATGTTTAATGTTAATAATTTGATTATTATATATGATGGATATATTGAAGATATTTTATAATAAGTTGGTAAGACATCTATTATTTAATGGAACTAAACCTTTATGTTTTGAGGTGTGATTTATTTTAAAATGTAATGAATATTTATATAAAAATAAATAATATGTATACATCTTGTTCTCATGTCTCCTAAATTTAGATTACAGAAATGTTTTGTTAATTATGGGGATATGGATATTAATAAATTAACGATATAATCTAATTAAACATATTTTAAAATTAATGTGACATAATAAGAACCTAAAATATCATAGGTTTAAATGAATGTGTTAAAATTTAGGTAATAATATGATAAATATTATTTATCATATGATATAAATCTTTGATATTGAATAAAGAAATTGGTCTTAATCAATGGCTCTGACTAGGAGGAATCACATTAATAAAGAATGACATGGGTTGTGCATATACTATCTTAATGAGAAAAAAACATGATTGGACATGGAGTATAAAATCCCATTGAAATTCACCCCCAAAATTATCATGCTATATATAACAACATGAATCCTACTGAACACCATATTTCACATAGATGGGAATAACTACATAGTGAGTCTTTAATGTATAAGTTCCCATATTTAATTAGTTAGTTTTCTAACACACTTACTACTAAGAAATGGTTCAATGAAATAATTTTTTGAACTTTATATCATTCATAGATACTGAAAATTTTGTTTCAGTTATATATTATCTAGAAGGTAATACTTACTACTGATAGAATCACAATATTTTTTTGAAAATAAAAGAGTATGTTTACTCTATAGAAATTGGCGTTTTATTAAATTTATCATCCTCAAATATTTTCCCAAAACACATTACAAGAATACAGAAGGATGTTATGTTGAGTTAAATTAGTATATGGTAAAGATATTGGTACCAATGAATCAAATATCCTTGCACTTGGATAATTTGATTTTGTTTTCATCATTAACTATGGATGAAAAAAAATAATTTTATTGTTGGATTAAAAATAACTCTTTAAGAGGTGTTGTATAAAATATATTTTGGTATATATGAATAAAATGTTAAATTTTATTTCAATTTAAATGTAGAGATTATAATCTCCCATTATTGACTTGTTTTTTTGGTTAATAAAATAAAAAATCTATTTTGAGAAAATATATCGTTACATTCCTCAATGAAAATTAACAAAACATCTTAAATTATAAATTTGAATAATGAATAATATAGTGAATTTACATATGGAAATAATTAAAATCATCATGTGTGAAAGAGAATTACATCAAGAATAATAATTATAATGTGATATGAAGATTAAAACAAATGAAATTAATTTAAGGTGAGCACAAATTAATGCACCACACAAACTCAAGTGATAAAATTGTTTGTAGAATGGGTATTATTTCCACTATATCACCAAACCTAGTGATATTGATTATAAAAAAAATCAGTAACCACTAAATCTAATATATAATGGGAATTTATATTGAATCAAAACTAAAAAATTGGGTCATAAAAACATAATAGTGAATAGTAAATTTAAGATTCACTCTATAACTAATATTTAATTTAATTTATTTCATATTGATATAATACATTATATTTGGTGATATTTAATGTGCATCCCACTAAAATTATAACAAATAAATAATTAATTATCAGTGAAAATCCAATTGGAATAATGATTTCATCCAATGTATGAACCTCATATTTGTAATATGTTTTTGGAATATTGTTCTTACAAAATTAATTTTTTATCTATAGTAGAAATTTTTTAATCACATTGTACTCTATCTATAGAGAGACAATATTTATTAAAAATAGAAGAATTTTTCAATTCATATCAATAATCAATCTATGAAAATCATGTAGTCAAAATATCATAAGAAAATCCATTCTAAAATTAATTATATTATATAGATTATAATAACCATTCATGATGGAATTTTATTTCAAATCGTTAGGGGAAATTATATTGAATAAGTATGAATTATTTATGATTTAATCAACATATTTCAAATAGATTTTTATGGGAATCCCAGTAAAATACAGTTGAGTTTTCAATAAAAATCTTAAAAATGTATATATCTATCTCAAATACTATTTATGGAATGGTTCTAATTAAATATTTTGAATTATATAAGAAAAATCATTAGAAAATTGGAAAAGGTTTTATATACACAAGTTATTCCCCAGGGGGTTTAAAAATTATCTATCCTAATAATAAATAGGGATCAATGTGTCTATTTTGATTTTTTTCATGTAAAAATAATATAATCTAGAAAATTTAACTTTTATAGTATCTTGATTAAATGTTTATAAGTTATGTGGAGATCACTTTTTTCATAGTTTGAACATCTATTTGAATATAAAATATTAAGTATAAAAATATAGGATGTACCAAAGGAATTATTTCATACATGATAGCTGTACTATGAATTAATAGTATTTTTATTAAAACTAATAAATTCCCCCTGCATCATCTAGTATACAACTTAGAGTCTTTAGATATTACCTCAATAAATTTTTGATATCTCTATAGATAATATTATACTTTATTTTATGAGTATGGAGGATCATGGAGAACATTTTTTTGTATTTTGTGACCAACCTTGATGAATCATAAATTCTATGACAAATTTTTTAAAATGTTTATTTTTTAATTGGAATTATCATTCATTGTTCCTGTAATAATAAAAGAGTTTAAAACTATGGATCCATCAAATATAAGTATGGTTGGATAAACATTTAATCCAACCATCATAATAAAGATCTATATTATTTTAGGAATAGTTGGATATTGTCGATTCTTTGTGAGAGGATTTTCATGACTAAAAAATCTTGTAATCATATCAACTCAGAATGGAATAAAGTTAATATTAAATAATGAAGGCATGAACATTTAAATGTTATCAAGAAAATTTTGGTTAATTAACATTAACCTAGATTACCCTCTAGTTGGAACAACTTTTTAATAATTAATGGTACATCAATGAATGTATTTGAATGTGTCATAAAGCATAATGACATGGTGGAATATTATTACAGATGTATGTTAAGGATTAATGAGAAAAAATACATGAACAATGATATATAATTAGATAAATCGATATTCTAATTGAATATATGGAATCATTATAAATATGTTGATATGTGTGAAATACATATTTTTAATTAGAGAATATTTTATATATGATCACAAATGGAGAAATAATGCGCCATTGGAGATGGTATGATTATATCATGGACAGTTACTAGTCAATATATTTTGTACAAAGGAGGGAAAATATAGTGAATTATGATCTCAGTAGTAATGATCATAAAACCTTATCCATGGAATTAATTTAAAGAAACCAAATATTTAGGGATCTGAAAATGTTGCACCATGAAATCATGAAGGAAGAATATCAATCCAATCATTCCCAAATGACCACTCAACTACACATCCATGTCATTATTGCAGATGAAAATATAAAG
Organism: Viscum album; assembly: GCA_963277665.1. NCBI lineage: Eukaryota > Viridiplantae > Streptophyta > Magnoliopsida > Santalales > Viscaceae > Viscum > Viscum album. The sequence continues at coordinate 2,000,400,535 of OY728142.1, read as the reverse complement.
AATATGGGGATATAAAATTCTGTGTAGAATATTCCAAATATTATCATTAATAATGAATGAGTTATATGATTTGAGAAATGAATATGTGTTCAACCAATTCCCTATTGAAAAGGGATTAGTTGGATAATGAATATTGGTAATCATTCTCTATCCTCAATTAAATAATAAATAATTTTATAGATTTAAAAAACATTTATAGTGGAAAAATATGAATATCAAGATTGTTGAGTATGCACCTCAATAGTTAATAGAACATAAATTAAAGTATTTATGTTGGATTTATAATGTGGTGATGAAATTATTATCCTTACATATGTGGAAATGGGAGGTCATAAGCATGTATCTAATGGTTATTCATCCTAAGAAATTGTAATGATACAATTTCATTTGGATTATTTTTTATTTCCATACAAATCCATCAAATTTATTTGATATTGTAGAAGATTCATCCTTAATTAATGTACCTTGATATAAATATACTATGTGGTAATGATTCACGGATTACCACTCTTAATGGTATCTGATCAAGATATATAGATTACCACAATGTTAGAGATATGTATTCAATAATGTTTGCATGTATAGATGATTGTAAACTCTTATTTTCATTATCAATATGATCATCATTTTAAAAGGACAATTTAAACTCTAAAAAATATTTTGATTTGTAGTCAAGTGAATTTTAATGGAGAATAAGATCAACACAATCTTCTACTAGAGTTCCCATTTAACAACATTTGTCATTCATCCATTCAATCTAAACAATATGTTGATTTTTATAAAAAGATATAGAGAACAATATCATGACAGTGAATAATTAGAGTGCATAACCTATTGGGACCATAACTTGAATAAGTTATATTATAGAATATTAATTCTATTTAGTGATATATAAAAACCATATTGAGTATACAGACAATATATGTCGGGTATTGTTGATCCAATCTAGAGTTTAACATGGAAAAAATGTATTCCTTAGAATTTAACAATGGATGTATGTAATGAGATTCAAGAAGAAGGTTATTTTGACCCCAATATACATTGATCCCTTTGATTTCATTGATTGTGTGAGAATGGTGATTTATTATCTCACACATCCACCAAACCTCTCGTAAGCTCATAATTTACTCCTATATCAGTTTTATGGAAGTACATAAATAAAGATCACTGGTATTGAAATAAAATGTAGTGCAAATAGATTTTGATCCCTCTTACAATATAAAAACGGTGGAAATATTATATCATATACGTAATGACTAAAAAACTTGACCATTAAAATTGTTAATGCTATCTGAATATGTCTTATGTTTCAGGAATCAGAATGGGAACCAAAGATTAAATTATTCATAATTATCCTCATTTTTGTATTAGAGTAATAATAGAATATTTTTGAGATTGTTTTTAGTTGGTAAATTGTTACACACAATTATTTTACTACATATCTTTTTGTTTAAATATTTCAAAGTTTAATTTTGTGTTTCACAAACCACACCAAACTAAAAGAAAACATGATACATTAAATTGAGATAAAATATTATAATATAATAAATATAGATAAACATTATGAGAAATTAATATTAATAATTAGTTACAAATTTACAAGTTGATTGAAACAATTACTAAATAAAAACACCAAGAACATATAATCCAGATATTCATAGTTTTCATTTACCATCATAAAAAATTTAATAATAAAAATACTGAAATTATGTGTAAATATAATAAAAAAATATATTATAAATGAATAAATAGGATGAATGAATGAAAAATGTACGTCATGATACATATATATATACATGTATATATGGACATATATGAATGAAATTATAACGTTCATTATATAATAATTAGTAATATTTATTTTGGATATTTTTGTTACTTGAAATATGGTCGATAGAAATGTTGTTATTAGAGATAAAAAAAAATATGGTACACACGAATCCAACATGTTAATTGAGGAATTGTAAATATTTTCTAATAAATTAAAAAAATGATTTGATAATGAAGTAAAAGGTTATAGAATTTAATTATAGTAATTTATAATAAATATATGTTTTTCTATACTACAAATTATTTTCATTATTATACTAAGTAGTATTTTAATGTTTTTCAAAAACTAAGATAACTATATTAATACCAATTAGATTATTAAAATAAATGTTTATAAGATGAAAATTTTATTTTTAAAGGGTATCGATGGAATTAATATGTTTGGAAAATGTAATTTTCAATGAATTAATTTTTGGAATTGTAATGGTAATAAATTTATTCATTCACTTTTAACAATGATAATTATATAATAAACAAATATACACGAAAATATATTAATACACACTTTTTTAGTAATTTATATTGAATATTGTTAAGTTCACAGAAATCATAAAAAGGTCTATATGAAACAATTTTTTGTATATTTTATAATATCATTTAAAATAGAAAATTAAAAAATTGTGAAACATAATAAGTTTAAATAGACTCTAAAATATTATTTATAATATCAAAAAGGGATGAGAATATAAAATTTAATTTAAAAAAATAGATTCCAATGTAAAAATTGAGTGACCACAATTATTGTAAAATGATTATAAACCGGGGTTAAATTAGGTGGTTAAGACATTAAATATCATAAAAAATGTATACATTTCAAGATGGCATATTTCATGACCAAAAAATATATAACATATATTATTATTCACCTTTATTGAATTTCCATTTGATATAACATCCTTAATCCTTGATAAATGAATAGTTTCTGGATTTCGACTGAAAACATGACTATACGAAGGTCCATCGTCTACCCCTCCCAAATCACACAACAATATTTGGTTATATATTGAATATATCCATATTTTCACACTGCCAATGGATTATTTAAAATTGTATAGGTTCTAGTTCCAATATTAATCATAAATCCATTATTCTAAAGGGCCATGTGTCGTGACTAAGTGAATCCATCAAGTAATCATATATGATATTCCATAAATTTTTAAATTATAATCACATATAAACTCTTTTTAAAACACAACCCAAGTATATTGATGTTTTATTTACAACTATATTCATCTGATTAAATGATAATACTATTATATAATTCAAAAAACATTCACATTCATTGTTATTATATTTTCTTGTTTAGTTTAGTTGAACAACCTAAATATATAATGTGATAACAAAATAACCATTTAAACCATGAATATATATGATTACAATAATATAGATAAAATTTGATTTTAAGGATTAATAAATTTGATGAATATGTTTCTGGAAGGATAACATATAATACCAATACCATTATAATGTGACTTGTGGTTATTGGTAAATTAACAAATTCTTTGTCAACATGTAATCCATTTTCACAAAACATACAGATAATATCCATAAAATTATCACAAGAATACAAACGACAATTCAAGATTATAATTACCCTGACATTAATAATCATGGATTTTTGAAATTGTAGTAAACTGAAGGGGACTTAAATCACAATTACAAAACTCATATGAAATTATAAAAATTAATAACACATGATGATTAAAATAAAAAATATCAAAATAATATATGTTTAATAAATGATTTCAAAAGTAGGATAAAATATATAATGTATGTGAAATATTTTTTGAATAAAACATTATCAATAATATTATGTTTAACACATGTGATATAATGTATTTAAATTTATGTTATGAGTAAATGTAAGTGTTTTCTATCAAATGTATCCTTAAATAAAATATTTCATTGAATAAATTTTTTAACATAAATAAATTGTAAGATATTTATTTATAAAACCACATCAAGCACACTCTCCAATTGGTTTTCATGAGTTTTACATACCCTCTGGAAATTTCCCAACCAATATGGTTCATAAAAAACATATTTATATTATTTTAATTGAAACCAACCTTAATTATTTATTTCATTCTTGAATATTTATCCTATGTATCCATTTTATCAATATTTTATTACTAATTTCAGTATAAAAAAATTATAAATTCCTGTCATATTTTACAATGTACATTATTTTCATTATAAAATTAATAACATTATAATGTTATTGGTGTCATTTTATTCAAGAAACTTTTACCCCATTACAAAACATTAAAAATAATCACTCATTTTAATTCATTCCAAAATAATTTATTTTCAAATAATCATAAAAAAATTTCAATGTGACGATTTATCTCCATGATTTTATTATTTGACAAAGTATTTTTTTATCTATTTGTTTTGAATTTTTTTTTTCTTAAATGGAATACAAATAAAAGTGTATTTATTATTATATATCATAGTAAATTAAAATACTTTTATAAAAGTTTTTATTTATTTTAAAATATACTTTAATATATATAATGATATCGTAAGAAAATTGAATAATAAAATATTTATCTTTATTTATCTGGATGACTTATGAGAAATATTTATCATATTTTTCATGAACATTGCTTCATTACATGGGTTAATAATACAATGTTGAAATAGAAACATTTCTTTGTTATTGTATCACATATATGAATGGTTTATCATTATGTTATGGGTGTGTATATTATATTAATCCAATAAATTATAAAATCTACATTATCTCATGAGCGAAGGATGATATATGGGTGGTTATCTTACACGAACTATGTTAGGGGATGTTAGTGACTTATTTATGATCAAATGTTATGATATGAGGGCGGATATTTGAAGTCCACTATGTTATTGAAAATTAGTCAAAAAATACATTACGGCATTAATTTCTTGGTGGCTATCATTGAATTATGTTTTGATTTACATGCTTATTCTTATTCCACGTTATTATGTTATTATCAAAATCTATTTTTTTTTCTCTTGGTTCATGATTACTAACCACTTTTTCTCTTATCCTATGAATCATTTTTAATGTTATGATAAAACCGATATTCTAGGACTAATCTATTATGATATATTGAATGATTATCATGTATTAATTTTATATACCATGATTTTGTTTCTATATCCATATGGTAATATTATTTTCAATTATGATTTTTTATGTGTCACATATTTACCCTTAATATGAATTCGATCTCACAATTTTTTATTTATTTTTCATTCCCAAGTATTAAAAAAGGAATATTATACATGATATGTATAAATTATACCATATTAATTATCTATTAATGTGTTTTGTTAAATATATTTTAAAATATGTATTTTTCATTACATCTATTTATACAATAACCCATTATATTTTAAAAGAATTATTAATTTTTAGATATAATTATCATTCATTTATAATGATGCATTATGTTTGTATGTTATTATATTGTAACCTCAAATATGTTATTTGGAATCTGAAAAATTATAATGTAGATTATCTGTTAAACATGTTGGAGATTACTAAATCATATTTCAATGTATATTATGGGTAGATCATGGTGAATTTATCATTTTATATGAATTATACTCTCTATAACATATTATGATCGGAGGGACCTTCATATCACTTGGATAAAGGTTTTTTTTGATAAAATGTCATTTTATTTCAAAAAAATACAAATATTTTACTTTATTTTATATTCCATTCATATGTATGGATTATTATTTTTAATATACAGAAGGATGATGCATTTTAATTTTGATCTTCTTCATGTAGTTGTGCATTAATGTACATAGAAATATTTTTTATAAATATATAAGGAATATATTTATATAAATATATTGTGGTTGAAGATTAATGAAACATCTTTCAGTATCCATAATATGTATGAAAAGGAACCCTATGTGATAAAATTAAATTGGGAAATTTCATTATATATAATTATCATTGTAACTAATAAAAGGTATTTGACAATATTTCAACATATTTATGTTATTTTATATAGGAAAATATGTTTTTTATTAATATCACCCTTCTTCTTTTTTATTAGTATACTAAAATAGTAAAAATTTTAAGATAAAGAAGTCATCTTAAAAAAATGGTTCTAATGGTTTATTAAATAATAGATCAAACATGGTAATCTTCTTAAAATAGTAAAATATTATTTTATTTCGACTTAATCACATAATTTTTTTGAATTAATTTTTTTCATTTAATGATATAGTAAAAATAAGTTGGTCATGATGTCATTTGACTCATGTTGGGGTTCGGTATTAACAATAAATACATTGAGAATCACATAAATGAAACCACTACAAATATTTAGTTAAAATATCAAAATTTTAATTTAATTTAGATTAAGTGGGAATATTTGTATTAATGAAATAAAAAAAATTATTATTTTATAAAGTAATTTGATGAAACAATTTATCATCGGGTTATCTATCTATGATGTTTTTTTTAATCAGAATATTTAATATATCAAATATTTCATGTTTTATATAGTGAATTATAAACAGGGTATTTGAAATAACTAACTGAAATATGTATTTATATTATTATTTATGGGAAATTTCTATGACATTATGGGGGGTATATTTAATAATAGTTCTTCTAGTATAACAAATGATAGTTTTTATTTTAAAGATTATTTAAATTGTTTAATAAATATTTTAGTCTTTATAGGGGTTTTTTTACATTATTAATTTGATATTATGATTTTTCATTTTCATTTAATGATTTTTATGATATTTCACAGAAAAGAGAATATCTATATAAAAAGTAATAAATTAAAAATCTAGGATACCTTTTTATAATTATGTGACATTAATATTTATGTTTCAAATATAAATTACTTTTTTGATACCAAACTTGTATGTTGTAATTTTATATCCATCATTATGATGGTCCATGAGAGTAAATAGAAATTATTATTAATAATGCAACATGATGTTCATTTTGATTTATAATTTTTCCCATTGTTGAGTTATCTACCTAGATTCATTGAAACTATTATTTTGAAAATGAATATTCATAATATTTATTACAAGAAATTAATTGTGATTTAATGTGTTATCCTTGGTTATATGTTTTATTTGATTTTGTTATATTTTTTATAAAAGCGTTAACAAGTAATTGGTTGAGCGTACCTCACATTCATCATCAATATAGCACCATAATTCTATTTAACATGATTTCGGTAATGAGGATACAGATCATATGTGATGGATCGGTACTAGACCCCCGCACCCTCATGTATCTTTTTGTGGAGATCATCCTACTTTACAAAAATTAATTCTTCTAATTGAATGTGTATTGATACTTTTCATCAGTAATTAGAGAAAATAGAATAATATTTTTATTTACAAGAACAAAATATAGGTTCTTGTTTCATGATGGATAACCCATAATGATCATTTTTTGTAATTAGAATTATAGTGGAACCATTATTTCAAGACATGTCTTGGAGAATTTATCAAGAAATTTCAACAATTCTATGAGAGAAACAAAATATATTACATTATTTCACCATGATCAAATTAATAAAATAAAATTTCCATTTTTTCAAAATGATTTTTTACTATTTTGTATTCAAAAAGATAAGGTGTTAATAAAAATGAATATAATATTCATGGATTATCAAGGTGTGGCTAACTCGACATAGGGTAGTGGAGTTAGTGTTAGTTCCCAGTATTTATCAATTTTATAATTTATTTTATAACATATATAAATATTATTTATAGTTTTTTGGGAAATAATAATGAAATTAAATTTTGATATGAAATTGCATTTATAGTGTTGGTAATATTTTAATATATTTTTACTATTAAATGTAATACGTGATTTTTTTATGATATATCAATATTATAAATTGTATATATTATTTTGTTTAGTGTGTAAACCTTTCATGAAAAAAAATTGATGTTTAGAGATGGTTTAAACCAATATGTCTATAACAAAAATTGATTATTTTTTCATGACAAGTTTAACTGCATGTAAGTACTTATAATCTACCACTAATAACTAGATTGTATTTAATAACCATATCCAATTCATTGGTGATGGTTCTATTTGAATAAAAAATTAAAATAAAATACATAATTGAAATAATTAATGTGAAAATATTTTAGTAGTAGCATATTTTAAAAAATTCCATTAATAATTATAGCAGTTTTAAAATTGGCACCAATTAAAAAATCATTGTGGTTTCGCAGGACCCACCTAATAAGTGAACCATCACTAATTAATACCCAACTATTAAAATACCATGGTTTTGTTAAATTTCATCAATAAATACTTTTGTTTTAATCTAATTTATAATGTAAAAAGACTTATAAATGAGTTGTATTTTATTTATTTGGAATCTTGATCACTAAATATAGATATAATGGACACTGGGAATAGATGACCCTACCTATAATAACCTCATCCATTTGGAATCCCATACTCTATATTCAATATTTTAACGATCTATGGGAATATAATCCACATGTATATAATTATCACAATCCTTAGGTAACATTATCCTACTAAAAACTGAAATGTGGAAATATGACTCAATGTCTATATTAATATCATCTCAACAATATATCAATATAGATCATAATAGTATGGTGAACCTGGGAAAGGTGACCTCATTTTTATAATGATCAAATCCCTTGGGTATCATGATATATTCATATCAATGTAATGATATTGTGGAAAGTTTAATGATATTTAAAACATTCTTGAACCACATAATTTAAATTCCAATTATAGTAAACCCTCATGATACATACACGTAATCTATATTTTGAATATTTTTATTATAATATTGTTAAGACACTTAAATTTCAAGGAAAATTTTTTCTTAAATTCTTTGGAATTTTAGGAGTCCTCAGTTTTCGACGGCACCTGATTCTGAGGCCCGGTGTGCCCGGAATAATTTTCTGAACTTTTTTAAAGCATAAAATTAAAGCGTGTAAGCAGTTTTACTGAAAAAGTAGAATAACTCTTAAACGGTTACTCGGATCAGAAATCAGAGGGCACCGTTGTGCTCAAGATTTTGGTTTTACCCTAGGCATGAATTATGATTAGTCAGCGCGGGCCTCCTCCAAGAAATTCCAAAAATGGCATAACCGTAAATAAAATAATAAAATAAATTATTTTATTTTTCAAATGGTTATAACTCACAAACGGTATCTCGGATTAAAAATCTAAGACCACCACTGAACTCATGGTGGTATGCTTTATTTAAGAAAATACTATCTTTGGCCAGCACGGGCCACCAGAAAAAGTTTTTCTTTGGCCAAAAATAAAATAATTAAGTGACAATTATATTATTATAAAATTCATAACATCTAAATGGTAACATGGATTGAAATTCAGAGAGTATCGATGGGTTCGTTGGGGCGTTTTTTACTTAGGCAGAGCCTAACCTCGACCAGCGCGGGTCGTGGGTGACTGATAATAATTTTCCAAACTTTTCTTCTGGTACATTTAGTAAACGTACCAGCGGGTTTTTCTATCTTTTGAAGTAGTGCTCGGAATTGAAATCAGTGGGCAATGATGAACTCGCAACGCCGGTAATTGCTTAAGGGAACCTTTACCGCAGTTGCGTTTTAAGCGGGTTGAATTTTATTATTTCTGGATTTAGTTTAAAATAAATAAAATTGTTGAACAATTTTATTTTTATATATTTGATGATAAACTCTTCAAAGTGTGGATAAATGAGAGGTGGGGCCCACAATAGCCCCAACCTTTCAAGTTCTTTAACTCTCTCTAACACCCCTTTAACACCTCTCCAATTTAATTTGACAACTCCCATTATTATGGAATCCCATCACCTCCCTAATTAATATTCCATCAAAGGTTCGAATTATATGGAATGTTATATTATGGAGAGACTTTTTATTATTTTGGGGATTAGGAATATTGGTGGAGGAACTCTTGAGAAGGCTTAGAAGGAAGTGTTCTTCTTTGGCGAAGAACACCAACCTTCAACGAAGAACTACTCCGCCGCAAAGAACGCGGGGGATTTCTCCAACAGTGTTTCGATTTCAAACACACCCTGACGTCAACGGAATAGACGTCCATCTTCCGCGACTCCGCATTTCGCGAATCAATGATGTGCAACGTTAATTACCGAGGTAGGGGAATATTGTTTGTTTCACATTTAAGTGGTTTTATTCACGAGCATGAGTGTTTATTTATATGATATTTGTATAATTTATTCTTGAATAAATTATACCCCTGTCATAGTTAAAAGCAAGTGTTTGATTGTTGTCAATTGATAACGCCTAACGCGGAGGGAACGGGCCGATAAAACACGGCCCGGTGACCCTCTACTGGTTGTTCGTTTGTGGGTGGGGTTGGGCGGCCGATGTGAGGGCAAGGCCGGGATAACGACACGAGCATGACATCGCTGGCAGGTGGCCGATAAGGCGGTCCATTGATATGATCGAGCGGACAGGAGGCACAGCTGTCTGGAGGCAGCGGGTGCGTAAGACCCTTGGCGTGTTGGGTTTCATCTGCGGCTGAATTTTTGGATTGAGGGGGCGTGATTTTGTGGAAGGATTTTTATTTTATTTTTTTGAGCATGAGGAATCGAGATGAATGAAATAAGACTTGAGAGAGGATAGAAAATAAGAGAAATAAATTAAAAGGAAAATAAAAATAGAAGGAAGAAGATATTTATTAAGGGAGGCGTTACCCACATGCAGCGTGAATTTCAAATGAGAATGGAGAGATAATTTCCAATCAAATGAAATAATAATAATAATAATATTATTATTATTATTATTTATGGTTGTCAAAACCATAATTCGACCGTAACTTCTTCGTGCAATCTCGGTTTCACAACCCGTCAGCAATAGTGCGACCCTGACTTCGAGACGGAATTTACAAGTACAATTTTGGATATCTTTTTCGGGTTTTTGGATCGGGTACCCGAAGCGCTCAGTAAATATTAGATTTAATATTGTTATAAAATCTTTGACCATCCATAACTCATGTGTGCGACGTCCGATTGGATTTCCGTCAGTGGAAATGTAATCCTATCTTTAATAAGATCGGTTCAAGTCTAATGTTGGATACTAAATTCTGGTTTGTGGCTCGGGCCCACAAAACACCAAATAATATTATTATTATTATTAATACGGAATCTTTTATCAGACATATCTCTCTCATACGGTGTCGGAATGATGAACCGTCTGCGATGTTGGGACCCTGGAATTAAGACGGATGTTTCAAGACCAACTTTGGATATTTATGTCGAGGTCGAGGCGCGGGCCCCATGAGGCCCGGTTCGTGCGTGTTGCGGTGAAATGCAACAACTTCACCGGCTATTCATTTTGGACCAATGGGTAGTCCATCTTCTGTGTTTTCCTGTATGGATCGCAATGGTGTGACCAGTTTGGTTAATCGCTGTCATTTGAAGTATGAATGGGTTGGTTCGAACCTGAAACCACCCGGGCCCTCGGACCGGAAACGCTTATAACATGAGCTCCGGACGTCCGAATGATGTGTCGTCAGCTTTTTCGGATTCCTCTTGATGAGATGGATCTTTTGGAATACTTGACCTGAGCTTTGGACACAGTTGGAATATGGATGGGTTGGATTGTACCCGAAATCCAACCAGGCCCCTGGAACGGAAAAGCCGATAAATTTTAGACCAGACGCATGTTTGATGAAACGCCAGCGGCGTTGTTAATCACGTTGAGAAATGTTCCCTTTGAGTATACCATATGAGATTTCAGGGTACTGTTGAGATACGGTCGGTTTGGTTTGTACTCGAAACCAACCGGGCCCCCGGGACGAAAAGGCTAATAACTCACAGACCGGGTGTCCGATTGACGCACCGTCTGTTGCGTTGATACCTCTTTGACGAGGGGGAACTTTGTGATACTTATTTGTGGGACTTTTTGATTCTTGTAGTATCTATCAGTATCTCATGGATCGGATCCTCCTGGAGACGAGCATACGGAGTACGGAGACCTTGTATCTAGCTGAGACCTGAAAACTACTTGTCTGATTCGAGTCGGAGTGACTTGTATTTCCCAGTGGGGAGCACTACTGTGTTTGGGTTGCAGACCCAGGGTGGGAGCACTAATTTGTTTCAGTGGCAGACCCGTGGTACTCCACAAAAGGAGTACCTCTGTAGGCTATTAGGGGGGTGCACTACTGTGTTTTGGTGGCAGACCCTGTCGGGGAGCAGTACTGTGTTTGGGTGGCTGACCCGCAGTACTCAACAGGAGGAGTCCCTAAATAGTCTTTGGTTAGTGAGCAGCGCCTCAGAGTCGTGACATGATCAGTGTACTCGACAGAGAGGGAGCTCTTCAGCAGTTGCGGTTTCGATATCATTAATGAAAATCCTGTTTTGAGTTGTGTCAATGACCTTTGTGTTTCATCACGATTGAGATGAGTTACTTGATTACATAGGTATAAGTATGGTTTTATACCTATTTAAGGGTTATCTATGGAGATCTTTCTTATTGGTTATCCTTGTTGGATTTAGTGAGACCTTGAGGGTCTCTGGGTCCCTACTGAGTATCGTTATACCCACCCCTACACTTTCTATGCTCGCACCTCATTGTGTTGGATGCAGACGATGGACAGCGTTGACAGAGACCGAGTGTATGAGGACTGGACGACACCTGGAGGTGGACCTCACGATGAGTTAGTACATGGAGGTGGACCTCAGGACGAGTCGGTTCCCGGAGGAGGTTGACGGACGAGGGCACTAAGGAGGCTATTTGTACCTACCTTTCAGGTAAGATCCTTGGCGGACAATGTAGGAGCTACACTGTCCTCACCTACCCTTCAGGTAGGATCCGAGGTGGATGCACCAAGAGATGCTTCTATCTTCCAGCTATTTGACTTTTCTGTTGTATTTCGTTCAGTTGTAGCTGCACCTCTCAGTTGGGTTTGTATTCTGGCCCATTTACTTTTCAGCACATTTTTTTGTACTTAGTGTATTACTTTCGCTTTGTACTCTGGTTGGATGTGTTTATGTTTTATAAAGGCAATGCCTTTCCGGTTACCGAGATTTACGCCTTTGGTGCTAGTCTCTAGCCCCTGGCCTATTGAAGGCGTGCTTGGGGTAGTAACAGCACGGGCCCCGAGGATGGGTCATGATGAATTGGTATCAGAGCAGTCGGTTCTACCACAGAACTAAGAACTCTGATCATTCCTTTCTGTGAAGGAATAGTGTTAAGGGTACCAAGTGTGGTCTTCAGTTCAGGGAGTCCAGTGTTCGTATGGCGGCCGACGTATCCATACACCAGGACCCTGACTACTAATTTCCGACTTAGTGCAAGAAAACATTGATTGCGTGTTTTTTCCAAAAAGTTATAAAGTTAACTCAAACCAGGTCAGTTCACCAGGTATAAATCATTGACCATGTCACATATGTTGAGGATGTCTCCACACAGACAGTCAGTTGGAGTTCCGAGAGAGTACTTGATGACAGCCCACCGAGTGGTGAGACTTCGGTGCAGGGCCCTTTTTCAATGTTGGAACCTTCGGGTGGTGTACCAGCAGCACCACCACCCATTGGTCAGTAGATTCCCCCAGCCATACTAGCGAACGGTGTAAGCCGACATAGCACGTTTCCCGAGTTCCAGTAGCAGAGGCCTCTGAGGTTATGAGGCGAGGTAGATTCCTAGGCGGCAGTGGACTTCATGGAGGTGATTTCTAGAGTTCTACGCCTAGTTTAGACACTGGTAAAGCAGATGGAGATCTTAGCTACCTGTGTTTTCTAGTGAGTGACCATGAGGTTGGTCTGTATAGTGATGAGGCTTCGGTACATGGACCGATTCCTCAGATAGTAACTTCAGGTAGTGTGTGAGCTATATCACTACCTGTTGGTCAGCACGCACTACCGGCGGTACCGATAGAGGTTACTTGTAGGATTAGTGCCTTACATATGTTTCAGCACCAAATATCCCTCATGTTTCGAGGCGATCTCGAATCACAGGCAGCTAAGGACTGGCTAGAGGAGGTGGCTGAGAGTTTTCTAGAGCTTATACAGCATCGGCAGGACAACATGTCTGTAGCTAAGTATTTATCGAGGCGTACTGATCATTCCTTGTACTTGATGACTACAATAAGATCAGTGCTTTAGAGCTCAGACCTCATAGCTATAGAATACCTTTGTGGTTGAATGTTTTTTGGCTGAACGGATACAGCTAGAGACTGTTAGAAATAGAAGAGTATGGAATTGGTGCCAGTCTAAGAGACATGGCCGTGTAAAATGTTTCAAGAAGAGGAAGTGTTAAGGACAGATGAATCTGCAGAGTAGTAGACATGGAAGCAGATCTAGGAGTGCAGCATGATGTTTTGTACATTTCGACATGTTACAACCATCCGCCTTTTTTGTCACCGCCAGGCTTAGGGAGTTGGATGGTAGGGGAAGAAAATAGCTGCATTCGGTCAAGGAGTGTGACCCAAGGGCTCTAAGAATGTTTTGAGGTGCCGTCTGTGTATACTACGAGCTTCCATATCAATAGACATAAATACCAATCATTCATTACTTCCACGAATCTTGTTCCAGACCTAGTGGTTCATGTTAAACCGTTGACATGACCCTCACTTCTAGAGATACCTTTCAGAGGAGACTCGATAATCATTCTTACGCCGACAGTGGGATATGATCGTTGAGGTGAGAGTTTCAGTTGGAACCTATTGGTGGTAGCGTTGAGGCCTTACAACGTTAGTTTGGGTATGGACTAGGCAACCACAGTTCATACACAGATTGACTGTATTAGGAAAAATTATGTTCTTTACCTACAACGATGGGATGGGTTTTCCTTGGTCGGTGAAAAGGAAACCCCATGCAAAACAGGATAAACTCATGCATAGGAGGGTGTGGCCGATCACTCTTGAGTCGGCCAACCTTACCCTCATGGCAGCAGGAGTTTTGAGTTTTCCGTTCGAAATAGGGAACTTAGGTCTCTAGTGTTCGAGGATGGTGACCAAATTTTTATACGGGTCACACCTCGACGAGGTCTACGGAGATTTGGCTGAGGCGGAAAGTTAACTCCACATTTCATCGGACCTTTCCAGGTCCTTAGCATTGTAAGGGAGGTGGTTTACCGCTTGACCCTTACACCTCAGTTTCACCAGGTGAACGACATCATCCACATATCTCAGCTGAGATGATTCGGGCACAACCTATCCATCATCATCGACCATGGGGAGCTAGACATCGATGACGGGGTGACATTCTCGGATGTTCCATTATAGATTGAGGATCGACCAGAACGGGTCATGTGAGGACGATCGATTCCTCTGGTGCACTTTCGCTGGTATCACGAGATCCTCTAGGAGAGCACATGGGAGTGGGAGGCTCAGAATCGTGCTCAGTACCCTCATTTGTTTCCCTAGCATGTGTTGTAGCTTTATGGGGATGTAATGCCCTGAGGTGGGGGTAATTTAAAGACCTTTAAATTTCAAAGAAAATTGTTTCTTAAATTCATTGGAATTTTAGGAGTCCTCTATTTCTAATAGCACCTGATCTTGAGGCCCAGTGTGCCCAGAATAATTTTCTAAAGATTTGTTAAGTTTAAAATTAACGCGCGTAAGGAGTTTTACAGAAAATGTGGAATAACTCTTTCATGGTAACTTAGATCAGAAATATAAGGGCACCATTGCACTCAGGATGGCTGGTTTACAATAGGCGCAACTTATGTTTAGTCGGCGCAGGCCTCTTGTGAGAAATTCCGAAAATGGCATAACCGTAAATAAAATAATTAAATAAATTGTTTTATTTTTTAAATGGTTATAACACATAAATGGTAGCTTAGATTAAAAATATGAGACCACCGCTAAACTGGTGAGGGTATGTTTTATTTAAGAATATACTATCTTTGGCCAGCACAAGCCACCAGAAAAAGTTAGTTTTTTGCCACAAATAAAATAATTAAGTGACAATTATTTTATTGTAAAAAATAATAACTTCTAAATGGTAACTCGGATAGAAAATCCAACAGTATCAATGGTTTCGTTGGGGCGTGTTTCACTTAGGCATAGCCTAACCTCGACCATCGTGGGTTGAGGGTGACTAATAATAATTTTCTGAACTTTTTTCCGGGTACGTTCAGTAAACGTACATGCGTGTTTTTCTATCATTTGTACCGGTGCACGAAATTGAAATCTGAGGCCACCGATAAACTCATAGAGTCGGTAATGGAGTATGGGAACCCTTACCGGAGTTGCGTTTTAAGCTGGTTGAATTTTATTATATGGGGATTTAGTTTAAAATAAATAAAATTGTTGAACAATTATATTTTTATATCTTGGAAGGTAAACTCTTCAAAGGGTGGATAAATGAGAGCTGGGGCCCACACGAGCCCCAACCTCTCAACTTCCTTAACTCTCTCTAACCCCCCTTTAACACCTCTCCAATTTAATGTGACAACTCCCCTTATTATGGCAACCCATCACATCCCAAATTAATATTCCATCAAATTTTTGAATTACATGGCATGCTATATTATGGAGATCATTTTTATTATTTTGGGGATTGGCAATATTGGTGGAGGAACTCTTGAAAAGACTTAGAAGGAAGTGTTTTTCTTTGACAAAGAACACCAACCTTCAACGAGAAACGACTTCGCCGCAAAGAACGCGGGGGATTTCTCCAACGGTGTTACTACTTCAGACACACCATGACGTCAACGGAATAGACGTCCATATTCAGCGACGCCGCATTCCGCAACTCAATGACGTGCGACGTTAATTACCGAGGTAGGGGAATATTTTTTGTTTCAAATTTAAGTGGTTTTATTCATGATCATGAGTGTTTATTTATATGATATTTGTATAATTTATTCTGGAATAAATTATACCCTTGTCGTAGTTGAAATCAAGTGTTTGATTGTTTCCAATTGATAACACCTAACGTGGAGGGCGTGGGCCGAACAAACATGATCCGACGACCCTCCGCTGATTTTTCGTTTGTGCACAGAGTCGGTGCGGCCGATGCGAGGGCAAATCCAGGATAATGACACGAGCAGGACATCACAGGTAGGTGTCCGGTACGGCGGTATAGCGATATGATTGAGCGGATAGGAGGCGCAGCTGTCCGGAGGCGGTGGGTGCACAAGACCCTTGGTGGGTTGGGTTTCATCCGCGACTGAATTTTTGGATTGAGGGGGCATGATTTTGGGTAAGGAGTTTTATTATAATTATTATTATTATTTTGAGCATGAGCAATCGAGATGAATGAAATAATATTGGAGAGAGGATAAAAAATAAGAGAAATAAATTAAAAGTGAAGTAAAAAAGAGAAGGAATAATATATTTATGAAGGGAGGCATTACCCACATGTAGCGTGAATTTCAAATAAGATTGGAGAGATAATTTCCATTAAAATGAAATAATAATAATATAATTATATAATTATTATTTATGGTTTTCAAAACCATAATTCAGCTCTAACCTCCTCGTGCGATCTCGGTTTCACGAACCGTCAGCTGCAGTCCGACCCTGACTTCAAGACAGAATTTATGAGTCCAATATAGGTTGTCTTTTTCATGTTTTTGGATCGGGTACCCGAAGCGCTCGGAAAATAATAGATTTAATATTATTATCAAATATTTGACCATCCATAACTCATGTGTGCGACGTCCGATTGGCATACCATTAGTGGAGATGTAATCATGCCATTAATACGGTTGGTTCAAGTCTAATATTGGATACTAAATTCTGGTTTGTGGTTCGGTTCCAAGAAACACTGAATAATAATATTATTATTATTAATACGGAATTTTTTATCAGACATATCTCTCTCATACGGTGTCAGAATGACAAACCGTCTACGACGTTGTGACCCTGGAATTTAAAAGGATATTTCAAGACCAATTTTGGCTATTTATTTCAAGGTATAGGCGCGGGTCCCATGAGGCCCGAGTTGTGCGTGTTGCGGTGAAATGAAACCTTTTCACTGGCTATCCATTTTGGATCAATGGGTAGTCCATCCCGTGTGTTTTTCGATATGGATCGCAATAGTGTGACAGGTTTGGTTAACCGGTGTCATTTGAAGTACACCGGGTTGGTTCGAACCCAAAAACAACCGGGCCCTCGGAGCGGAAACGCTTATAACCTGAGCTCCAGACGTCCGAATGGCGTTCCATTGACATTGTTGGATTTCTCTTGATGAGACGGATCTTTTGGAATACTTCACCTGAGGTTTGGATGTAGTTGGAATATGGCCACGTTGGATTGTACCCGATATCCAACCAGGCCCCTAGAACGGAAAAGTCGATAACTTTTAGACCAGATGACCAATTGATGAACCGTCAGTGGCATTGGTAATCACGTTGAGAAATGATCACTTTGAGTATAACATATGAGAGTTCAGGGTAAAGTTGAGATATGGTCGGGTTGGTTTGTACACGAAACTAATCGGGCCCTCGGGACGAAAAGGCTAATAATTCACAGACCGGGCGTCTGATTGTCGCGTCGTCTATTGCGTTGAGACCTCTATGACGAGGTGGACCTTTGTGATACTTTTTCATTGTACTTTGTGTTACTTGGAGCTCATGGATCAGATTCTCCTGGAGACGAGCGTACGGAGTATGGAGACATTGTAGCTGGCTAAGACCTGAAGACTGCTTGTCCAATTCGAGTCGGAGTGACTTGTATAACCTATTGGGGAGCACTACTGTGTTTGGGTGGCAGAACCACCGTGGGGAGCACTACTGTGTTTGGGTGGTACACCCGCAGTACTGAACAGAAGAAGTACATCTGTAGGCTATTAGGGGTGGTGCCCTACTGTGTTTGGGTGGCAGACCCCTGTGGGGAGCACTACTGTGATTGGGTGGCTGACCCATGGTACTCGACAGGAGGAGTACCTCAACAGTCTTAGGTTAGTGAAAAGCACATCAGAGTCGTGACAGGATCAGTGTACTCGACAGAGTCGGAGCTCTTCATCAGTTGTGTTTTCGATATCCTTAATAAAAATCCTGGTTTGAGCTGAGTCAATGACCTTTGTGTTTCCTCATTATTGAGATGGGTTACTTGATAACATAGGTATAAGTATGGGCTTATACCTGAGTAAGGGTTATCTATTGAGATCCTTCTTTGTGGTTATCCTTGTTGTATTTAGTGAGACCTTGAGGGTCTCCGAGTCCCTACTGAGTATCGTTACACTCACCCCTGCACGGTCTATGCCCGCACATCGTTGAGTTGGATGCAGACGATGGACAACGCTGACGGAGACCGAGTGTATGAGGATTGGGCGACACCTAGAGATGGACCTCATGACGAGTCAGTACCCGGAGGATGACTTCAGGATGAGTCGGTACCCGGAGGAGGTTGATGGACGAGGGCACTGAGGAGGCTATATGTACCTTACCTTCAGGTAGTATCAATGGGGGAAAATCTAGGAGATGCGCTATCTGCACCTACCCTTCAGGTAGGATCCGAGGTGGATGCCGCAGGAGCTGCTTCTATATTCTAGTTGTTTGTCTTTTATGGTGTATTTCATTCAGTTATAGCTGCACCTCTCAGTTGGATTTGTATTCTGTCCCATTTACATCTCAGCACTTTCTTTTGTACTTAGTGTATTACATCCTCTTGAACTATGGTTGTATGGGTTTATTTTTTATAAAGGCGATTCCTTCCCAGATACTGAGATTTACGCCTTTGGTGCTAGTCGCCAGCCCCTAGCCTATGGAAGGTGAGCATGGGGTAGTCACGGCACAGGACCCGAGGACGGGTCATGACAAATATGGTTTTTATTACACATAAATTCATTTATAATATATCTAGGTTAGTAATAACATACTAATAACCTCACCAATAAGTTTTAACCATGATGTACCCCCCTCCTATCCACTTATTTTATTTGTAGGACTCACTGAAACCATAAACATGTTTAGAATCCATCAATTATATATAATGACACTTTAATTAATCATGAGAAAACATCAGTTTAATCCATTTTTTGGTATTTATAGATCCATTTCATAAATTAGGTTATGGTAAACTATGAAGGTATACTATAATATGGAATAACCTTTTTAACAATTCATTAGGTTCCAAGAATATAGAACAACCCCCATTTTAACATCAACTTTTGTAATGGTGACCCTGAAATCAAAACAAAATGTTTGGTGGGGAAATGACAGACTAAAAAAATCATTACCATAATAATATTGGGAAATGGTAAAAGAAATATTATTACCTTCCAATCAATTGAACATATATGGTGTGACCACACATCACAGGTTACTTGCATCAAATATAAACTCACCAAAATTATTAGGAATCACATTACTCAATATAATAGATTCTTTCTCATTTCTAATAATCCTTATAAGTTACTTAAATTAGAGGATTTATTGAAATTTATAAAAATATTTCATTGATGAATAATTTGAAATGAACTAATACAACGATATATAAATGGATATCAATTGGGACATATTTGATAACCTCACCTCAAACTATCAAAAAATATAGATGGATAACTAATATATTGGCGACATGAAAAAGAGAGTAGGGACCCTAGGGGTTGTGTGGTTGGGTTTGGAGAAAATAAGAAAGGAATCATTTTATTTTAAAAAAATATTAATTAAAAATGTTAAATAAAATTAAAAACCTACAAAGTGTCTTACATTGTAGCTATCCTTCTGTCCCTAGGTACCTTCTATGCAGTCACCAACAATAAAGAGCCCAGTATGTGCACCCCCTTCTACTTTTAGTCACATGGACTTTAATATACTGAAACATATACCCAGGTATCAACTATAAATAATGAACTGTTTTACACACTTGGACTTACATCCATAAATGACCTCAATAAACCTCTAACACATCCAAAAACTAAAAATCGAATGAAATACATTTTGTTTTGGGAAAAAATTGATAAAAATCAGACATTTAAATACATAGAGGTATAAAATAAGATATGAATGAAGACATTAATATATATATCCAATTAATTATAATAAAGTGGATAGAGAGAAAATTAATGTGTCAGATAACTCCCATAATGAACAAGAAGTTAATGTGTTAGCACAATAATGTTCATATACCTTTATAGGGTATTATATTATTATTTTCATTATAAAATTATTTTAAAGGACGAACTCCCAAATATCATTCACAGTTATAATCATGAATGTTATTGAATCATATATTGTAATGGATGTCATCTTAAATATAATTTTTAATTATCCTAGGTCCACAACCTTTTACTTATGTGTGAGAATAATATATGGGTGGTGAGTATCAAATTTTCTCATACCATAAATATTTTAAGGCAGATTATATGGAGAATTAAATTTACTCATAAATTTTTATTTACTATATATATATATATATTATGGTTATATAGAATTAATAATTACTTTTCTCTTTATCCTTTCATGAAAGAAATAATATTGGACTTCTGGTAGATATAAATGAGAAATTTGGAAATATATGTCACCTTGATTCACTATTATTATAATGGTGAGTAATTATATATGATTTTATGGTAACAAATTACTATTGGATAATCTATATGATGTGACAATGTGACCAATTTTTTATTGAGTTATTCAATTAGGTGTTATATATATTTTGAAAATGGGTTTATTAGAGTTTTTTTCAGTAGGGGACCTTCATGATAACAATATCATTCCGGCTTTATAAATAGTTCCAAAATGTATTGTATTTTCAATGACTAGACAAGTGTATTTTAATATGTTACTCTATTAAAAGGGTTATTGTATGGTTTCTAATATATATATATATATATATATATATATATATTATTTTAGTGAGATCACTACACATGGAAATTTTCAAATCATTCTTCTTTTAATGGGCTTAATTTCATGTTGTGAGTTCCTAGTGTCCAAAAATTTCAAAGATTAGATAGATAAGGTAAAAGTCACTCTTAATGGTATTTAAATTAAATAAATGTGATTCCTTAATGGGTTTAATATATTTATTAACTAAATATAATCAACTAGTTATATGTATTTACAAAATTATTTAAGATTAACTATAACATGTTATGGTGAAGATAAATAGCTCATGACTTTACCAATGAATTTGTATATGTTATATTATAATTATGGTAATTTATTTATTTCACATAGTAAATCTATTATGATTCGATGTAACACCAATAAATAATTTTTTAGGAGTTATTATATCAATTTTAATTGTTTTAATGTTAAAAAAATGATGGTAGGAGTGAACAACATATTATAAGTGTTCTAAAATCTAAATAATGTTTTTTAAATGTTTTCGTTATATGAAAATATTTATAAATCATTTTAGAGTTTAAGGATCATATGTGAGATCTATATAAAGATGATAAATACTTATATCATTTTTATTATGGATTCTTTACCATGATATAAACAATCTTTGTCATGTCTTATAATAATATAATTAATTTAAATATAGATATAGAAGACCATTAAAAAGAGATAAATCATTAAAAAATGTTATAATATTCAACTTTTTTATTACACTTTTTATGGAATTAATTCAATTTACACTGAGTTATATTCAAAAATACCTCGAAGAAGAGTTTTAAATAATAAATACAATTTAAAATATATATTTTTTTTATGTTAGTTTTATTATGTTATGGTGAATAAATGGATCTTATGGTCATAGGTTATTTAGTGTTTAATTTCTAATGTGTTTTGAGTAGTTTATACGAATTTTAGGTAAGCACCTTGACACTCGTTTCCCAGATGTAGTGGTTATTTATTTTTTACATTGGCTCCAGATATATGAAATTGTGTACCTTTAGAATGAATTGTTATATAGTTTATGTAATATTGATATAAAATTAAATATCATCTTAAAAAAGATAACATAAAATATGAAAAGTTTTTTTTTAAATTTCATATTTTATATTAGAATACCCATGAATATCAGTTACACAAAACTTCATGGTATCCTTGGGTTTATAAATCATAAAAATGTGTTTATCTGATATTCTCAACGAGGGTAATAATATAGTCGATAATGTTATGAATGAATAAGGATGATAAATATGTAATGGAAAATAATGGGTACACATTACACTAAAAAAGTTAAATGAGAATTATATTGATGGAATAAATGATTATCAGGATAATTATTTTTCATATTTATATATGATTAAATCTAATCTGTTAATATTATAACCAGAAAAATAAGAACCAATAAATTATTAACTAATCAGATAATGATGTAATTTCTAATTTTAGACGTCATAATCCTACTGTAAATTCATCACTCAAAGACATATTATATAATCATGTATGGCATCATACAAACATTGAGGATAATATATCTCATAATAACTACTAATTCATTTAAGGGCTATAAAGGGCCACACATATGATCTACTATGTCAAATTCAATCAAAAAATGATATTTGTGATACAATGTCAACATAAAAATTTGTATAGAAATCTAGATTACAAAATTTTATAAAAATCTCTAATTAATAAACATAATCCCAAACTATTAACCGTAATATTGTGAATAGTATGAAAAAATTAGGCCTCTATAATAAAAATCATAAAATATCTAAAAAATAATATGTATGGTTTAATTAAAATATATTTATAATATATCCTAAGTCTAAATGAGGTTATTTTTTTTTGTGAATATAAATACCATAAAATAACATTAATTATATTCTTATGTAAAATATATATTTCACATTGATTACAATCCTTTTAATAAAAGTTCATGATAAATATTTCAAATAAATTTTATTGAAAATAATAATTTTATGTTGAAAAATATTATAACAAAAATAAAAAATTCATGATTTTGGTACATTCATTACATGTCATAGAAGTTAAAAAAACACATTCTTCCCACCCCTTTATAAAAATGTTGAAAATAACTTATTCTTAAAATAACAGTAATATACATTTTTGATAATTTTTGTAAAAGTAAAAAATAGTTAAAAATATCATTAAAAAATCTAATTGATAATGAGAAAAAAATTTATGATTTTTGTATTAAATAATAGTGTGGATGACACTGGACATTTGACCAATGTGATAAATGATGTCACATTTTCATAAAATCATATTCAGAATTAATTTAGTAATTATCATAGAAAAATGATCAAATGTTTATGTAACAATTAGATTCAAGTGATACTATTACATGAAAATTTCTTTTATAACTATATGAAAAGAAATACATTCATCATATGATAGAAATATCATGTAATTACTCTAGGGTATTCATAAACATATACAATCGCGAATTGTTATGAGATTGTGAAATAAGGCCTTAAAATTTTGGTAAATTTTTTATATTAAATCCTTTGAACGAAATTACATAAAAATAAGAAATTAAAAACATAAATATAAAATATTGATTATAAAACATATCAATTGTTAATTATATAAAACATAAATAACAAATTTGTGGTGAATATGACATTTGTCTCATGGAAGTAAATGTGATATGAGATGGCCATTACACCAAATACAAATTAATTCTTACATGAATGTAACAAAAAACATTAATTATATATTCATTATAAATTTTATTATACATACGTTCTCATTTATTTCATACAATATATTATTTACATAAGTCATTTTATGACCCGTTTATTAATAGTTATTTATTAAAATCTTTCTTTTGAGTGATAATAGATTTGTATTTCTTGAATGTTTTGATTCAATAATTTTAGACCTATTACAAGGATTAAGGATTCTTCATGTACATATTGTAAATAATTATATGAATATAATATATATTCATTATATGATTATTTGTTTATTATATAATTGTTAGAGATGCTAAATTATTTATATCATTCATGGTGATGTAGGTTGTATGTACTCGTTAACCCTATTTCCATTTTCTCAATGAATGGAATGAAAGTAAAGTAAGTATTATATTATATTTACATATTAATTATTATGTCATTTTTATCATGTAAATTAATTAAATATATCCTTATTAACATATATTTAAAGTGTTAGTGAAAAACATTTCACATCACTTTGTGATGCAATATTCTGACAAACACACGAGTGACAATAACGTATTATAAAATTAAAATAAAATAAGAAAGTTTATGTTTTATTTTAGTTATAGAAAAATATTAATTTGAAAAATATCTTATATATTCACATTATATATTCTTAATATAATTCAAGTAAAATGGAAATCTGAAAAGAACATCTCATCAATTCACAAGGTGGTAGTCCACCATACTCATGAGTGACATTGTAGTTTTCCAATGGATTAGAATGTATGAAGTTATATAAAATTTTATAATAATTTAATTAAATTTATTTAAAAAATATCATATAAAAATTTTAAATCCATCATTACATCCATATGTGATATATGTTGGTGGAAAACAAATTACATCGGTTCGTCATGTGTAGACCGTTGTACACAAGATACATGGTTTTTTTTTCAATTTAATTGAAGACGTGATGCATATAAAATAATAAATTATCATTAGATTGTATACTAATTTATTATATAACTGCCTTATTAAATTTTATTATTTTAACAAGGTTTTCAAAAGTTTTTAGAAGTAATAAAACAAATATGAACATTATGAATTTTACTTCTTCATCATAGAACCTCTTTAGTTTTATTACCTTTTCTTTATTAAGTGTGTTTCAATATAAAAATTGGAACAATATAATGTGTGAAGTGAATAGATTAATTTATTTTTCTATGTTTTGGAATAAAAAATGGATTTTTATATATGTATAGGTGAGGAGAGGGGTTGGCCAATAATAAGTTTGTGAGAGGATGAACATGGATGTTTTCAAATGAAAAAGTGGTTAAAAAACTTTTTCATGAATGAATCCAAAAAAATTGGATCATTCTAGAGATATAGATTTTATTATATCTAAATAGAAATATAATCTAGAAATTATTTTCTTTATTCATTTTTAACCCTTATCATTTTATATTATACCCTAGTAATCATGTTTTACCATAAACATGATAATATTTAATTTTTTCTGTTTTCCCATTTCATTATAGTAGAGAAAAAAATTGAACTAATCATATAATAATAAGAACTATTCCCTTTAAAAATACAGAATTAATATTTATAAATTCAATTCACAGATGTGGTAAAATTAAAATAAAAAAATCAACATAAAAATCAAAAAATTGGTTTTTCCCTATAAAAAATGGAAATACGTAAATTTTTTATGATAATTAAAATTAAAATAGATTAAAATGACATAAATTTGTAAAATGGTAATAAAATTTAGATAATTTTTTTATCAATTTAATATATAAAATTTATTTATATAAAAATATTGAAAATTAATATTTAAATTATAATCTTTATTTTTTCATATTAACAAATTAAATTATTCCTTTTAGAAAATTCATGAGATTTAACCCAATAAAATTTGAAATTTTGTTATAATAAATAATGTTTATTTTTTCAAATAAATTTTATAAACTTTTTATACATTTTTTTTATATTAAGTGTGCAAAACATTACTACAAAACCTTTTAGAAAAAATCTATTTTTTTGAAATGATCTAATATTCTCTCAACTGGTTACTATATTTTTATAATAAATTGATAACAATTTAATTTATTTTTTAAAATATTACTCCATATAATATTTATAATTTATTTTTTTCTTATTTATAACAACCAATATAAAAACTATGTTATTTGTTTAGGTTTAAAAACTAATAATTTCTTTCACTATCACATTTCGTTAACAACCCGGTAATGTGTGTTACACGAGCTATCAATGTAATTCAATATATTAAATATTAATATATTTAATTTTACACAGGTTATAAATTCTCATATATGTTTAGTGATGTGTTTAATATCAGTTATAATACATAATTTTCATATTTTAAAATAACATCCAGTTAAATTCCTCCTCAATTTAATAAATTCTTCCCACAAAATTTAATTCGGTCAATATATATCATACAATTAACTTAATAATGTTTAATAAAACATAATCATAATAATTTAAAATGAAAATTACTATGGTCCTTTAGAATATCAATTAAAAGGTTTCTAAATTTGAGATCATTGGTAAAAAGTGAAGATAAATATATGGAAGAAAAACATAAATAATTATGTTGATTAATATAGATCATTTAAAAAAATGATGTGAATGGTCAGTATAATGTCAAGGAACACAAAAACAGACATTAAAATTAAAATAAAATTATATATATACATAAACCATGTAAAATAATTTCTGGAAATAAAATTATTAGCTTCTATGATATTTGATCACTATAATATTTTTATACTAAAATATTTGTGAATAAAATCTCATATTAAACATGAAATAATGTATTATAGTGGGATCTGCTTCACTCGTATCTCCCTTTGGCAATGGATTCATGCAATACAGCCTCACTAGTTATGTTGTTTCATCACCCATCATGTGGGTTGTCCTATTATAAAATAGTATTAATTTAATTCAAATATGTTTTCTATATCCAAATAACTTATAATTACCTAAACACTAATTTATATGATAGCCTATAATGTGTATATATACAATTATTCTTATTCATAATAAATAAAAATAAATTTTACTATAACCATATTTTCACTAAAAAGATACTAATTTACTTGGTTTTACTGCCATAAATTCCACCAATGTTTTCTATAATCATAGTAAAATCCCATAACATTAAACCTAAAAATAGGGTTTC
Organism: Viscum album; assembly: GCA_963277665.1. Classification (NCBI taxonomy): domain Eukaryota; kingdom Viridiplantae; phylum Streptophyta; class Magnoliopsida; order Santalales; family Viscaceae; genus Viscum; species Viscum album. The sequence continues at coordinate 2,000,373,064 of OY728142.1, read as the reverse complement.
TAAGTCATTGAACATGTGATAAACATTAAACTAAAAATCTCATAATGGTACCCATGACAATTTAGTTAATTAAGGAATAAATTATTCCAAAATTTAAAACCATACCTAGATGTTTCATGAATTTTATAACCAAAATGAAATTAATTAAAATTATTCTACAAAATAAAATGTTAATAAAAATAAAAAATTAAAAAATAATTTTTTATCTGAAATATTTCCATTTATGGTCAATGGGTTATCCTTTATAAGAGTTAATTCACTCAGATAATGAAAAGTTACTCTATATTTAATATAATGAACTATAAAATGATCATTATGATGAAATTTATGTCCACCCATAAAACATCAAATTTTGACATCGAATTATAATGTATTATAACCACATTTTTCACATATAAAAAATATCATGTTCCCTTGATACATATTCCTGTTTTTGTCTTTCAACATTTATGACATTTGAAAAATTGATCTTTCTTTCCTGCATGGTCTCCACCACTCTAAATCTTTAAAATATTAATCATAAGATTCTTTAGTGAGCCCAATAGTTGATTAAGTTGTTGTTTATTAATCATATTTCTTTCTAAATAATTAGGAATAATCATGACGTCCTTAAATATAGTCATCATTCCATTTGGGTTCTCATAATCACCACATTGTTCATCAAATTAAGAGTTAACATGGTTCCTTCTTGTTTCATCCATTGAAAAAAACATAGTGATATAATCAATAATAATTTTGGGAGACCATAAGATAATTTATTACAATTATAAATTATAAATCCATACTCTAAATATAAGACACATTAGTATTAAACACTTCCATTAATTATCATTATTTGAATATATTATAAATATTCGTAATGAAAATATAAATTAACCAATGAATATCCCCAAATATATTACTTCTAAGATGAATTTAAATCTCATTTTCATGTAATAGGTATTTCTTGAGTCAAGTCCAACACACCTTTTTTATAGCAATCATTTTTAGAAACATCTATTATATATCCATGTCCATGTGTACTACCCATACATACATGAATTTCTTGTATAACCCAAATAATCTCTACATTACCAAAACATTAGGATTTTATCTTGTAAATATAAAATATATATATATTAGGGTTATAATAAACAATCTATGATTTAAAATATATATATCCCATGGTATCTACCAAAAACCTTTTTATATTAAATGTAATGTCTTGGACCCCAGTAGACTGTAGTCAGTAGTTACATTATTATATTGGAGATAGGTACAACTGGTTCCATACGGAAGGATAGAATATTTTAGAAGTATTAGTAAACTAGATACATATATTAAACAAGTTTTACAATTGAATAAATAAAATAAACAATGTATTTTAATTGAGAAAATTCTATTTTCATTTATCATATCCCTATATAACAAGTACAAAAAACATCATGGTATCTTGTTTTATTAAAACATAAGAATGTGGTATGATAAGATATATTGTAAGGTAAATCATATATTAGAAGATAACATTAATAATTTTTTATAATCAATATTACAAGGTAAAAAAAATACACACTCTATTTAAATAAAAACATGAATATAATATGGAAGGAATAAATAATGATTAAATAAATCCATATAAATAATCACATTAGATTGAAACAAGTCAATGGATATATCAGAAAATGAATAATCAAATGGATATAAATAAATAATCTCAAAATTAGTGAATTCGCAATTTATTAAACCATAACCATAACATCAAGGACACATTCGAAGACATTGAATTTAAATGGGTAATGGAATCACCCAAAAACCCAGGCTAATTTGTATCTAGAGTCCCACTATCGAATAAAGCGGCTATAATTACACCCTCCTTTAACATAATAAGTAAAATTAATTCCTCAAATTAAACGGATGAGAAATAAACATTATTAAATTTAATATTTTTAAATTAATATAATTAATTTTAATACATTCCACAATAAATAAATATATTCCAAATTAATTCATTGTAATATTATGAATTTTATCAAAATATTGCAACCAGTAATCTCTAATCACTAACCTACCTGATAAATATTATGGATGGTATCATTAAAACATATTATAAAAGGATAATAAGTTAAAATGTTGTTTTTTGTTTATCTATAGATATTCAATAATAATACCATTTAAAACATTCATGAGGAAAACAACAATATAAATTTTGAAATTAACATTAATAAACAATCTTTTAGAAGTCATTTTAAAAATAATTTCTTTTAAAAATTACCTTTAAAGTATGTTAATTCATCATTAAAATAATTAGTGTTCATTATGAGGTATAGTATTTACATGTTTTCTTATGTTATAAGTTATTTTCACATCCTTCTAAAAAGTGTAAGAAATACCTCATTCAAAAAATGAGAAGAAGATTCCATTAAAACAAGTTTTATAAAATGGTAAACATCTCAAAAACTAAAATTGATAAATCTTTTGGAGAATTTTGAAAAAAAAATTTGAAAACAATTTCATAGAACATTATTTTCCATAAAATATATTTTTTACTAAAGAGTGATATGAAGTAATGTATTCTTAAAAAAAAATTTATCATTCATTTTTGTAATTTTCATAAAATAAATTTCTAAAACATTTTAAGTAAAAAAGATAAAAAATATAATATTACCAAAATATTTCATGAATAATATATAATAATAATTTAGATTAGTTTTAGAATCTAAATAACATGTAATTTACCCCAAGGGATGTGTAATCTTAAACAATCTTAGATATTGATCATATTGTGAAATAAACCCTAACTAAATTTGTAACATTTGAATAATATAACCTATGAAATAAATAACAAAATAAGAGTCCTTAAATTCCATGAGTATAAAAATATTCATAGTATATCTTATGAATGGTATAGTATATACACCTAAAAAATGAAATGAGTTGTGATTATAATATATATGTCACATAAGTAAAAGTAAGACTAGAAAACCCTTACCTCAACAATGATTTCATTCATACGGGTCTCTCACACCAATATAATATTCATAAATTTATTATAAATCTATTAAATGACAATCATAATATATTTCATAGAATATATGATTTAAATATTTTATTTTATGACACTTTTATTATAACATTGTTTTAAAATCATTATTTTAGTTGATAATTGATTCTCTTTTCATTTATATTGTGGTGTTATAATTTCGTTAATATTAATTTCACCTTTGTTAAATCATATAAATAATTTAATAAATGCAATAAATATATTACATATAAATTATTTGTTTATTTATAGTAGTCTATAAATGAATTTTATAGAAAATTGATTACGCTATTAATGGACATGGTAAGCCATTCAAACAGATGAATGTTTTTTCCATTTTCTTTATGGTTGGAATGAATATCAGATAAAAATTAAATCTCCTCTCCATATTAATTATGAATTCATATATAACACATATATTTACTAAATTTATCCTTATTCCCATTCTTGTAAATCATTAGTGAAAAACATGTCACGTTGCTTCATGAGGCTATAGTCATTCGTACACTCAAGGGATGTTCTAGTATCGTAATAAAATTAAAAATAAGATAGTGTATGTGGTATAATATTTAAAGAGGGAAAATATGTTTTAAATATAATATATATTAATTTAATCAATCCTTATTGAAATATATGAAAAATGGTAATGTTTAAAGGTCATCACATTACATTGTGAGGTAGTAGTATTCCGTAAACACGAGTGCTGTTATAATTTTACAATAAGATATAAGGAAATAATTTAGGTGTGGTATTGTAATTATAAAATTATATTAATTTCGTAAATATCAGAAAATTTTGAATCCATCGTTTTATTTATCTAAGAGCTTGGTGATAGAACGTGAATTATATCTGTTCGCAAGCCGGTAGTCCACCCTAAACATGATATATGGTTTCATTTCCCAATTAATAGAAGTGTAAATAGATATAGGTTATAATTATAAGTCCCCAGACAAAACAATTACATAATCATGATTTATTTCTAGTATATTACATTCTTTCACATTGTTTATCTATTTGGTTTTAGAGTTTTAGAGAACTATTTCATAACTAATACATAACATAACCATAATGTACAATGTGCACACATCCAAATAGTATTAATATTTCCCATTATATAAAAAATTATTAATTAATCATGATCTCATTTATAATACTCTATAAAAAATGAACATGAATTATTCTAATCACATAATCATCCTTATGTGTTGTAGAAAATATTATAAAATCTGAGATGAGCATTGAAGGCTCGATAAGGGAAGTAAAATGAAAGAAACCATTATTCCATTGATGAAAATTAAAAACTATGAAAATATTAAAATTATGTTATACATTTCAACAATATTATGTATTGAATACATTACATTGAAAATAATCTCATTACATACAGTTTATGTATTCACAATATTACGTTAAAACTCACTGAAATCATTGAAAATACATACATGTATCATGGGATGTCATTATAAATTTCACTATTATAAATGGAATAACCATGCTGTGAAATTAACTAAACATGACTCTTATAAATGGAATATATATACTATTTACATCCATAACTAGTGTATTGAAGGACTATAACAGAACCATCTATCATGTGTTTACAATAGAATCAACAATCAAATTTCAAGGAACCATTATATAATCATATAACATAAAAGTATTTAATTTTAATAATTTTCATCATAAAATATCATTTTAATCACAAGAATATAGTAAATGATACTAAAATAATCATTTAATTTTCAAACGCATTTTCAACAACAAAATACCATGACAAAAAAATTAAAAATTTGTATCATTTTCATTTAAAAAAATAATTTATTATAGATGAATCAAAATATAAAATATAAATAAAATAACCATTAAACTAATTTTTATACCCATATAAATTAATATGTTAAATAATTTCTATAATTTTAAAATGGAGGAAAGAATTTAATATTTATCCCTTATATGAATCTTATACCACTTTACACATTCAAAGCATAAACCATAAAAAATAATAATATTTAATTGAACATTATATAACCAGATAATATATAAAATATGGATATGTAAATTAAAATGAAATGTATATACACATTAAAAAATAATAATGGTGTATATCACCTTGAAATATATCACTACCTAAAGATTGAGATGAAATCCATTAAAACTATAGTAACAAATAAATTAGAAACCAAGAAATTAATAATCATAAAATGAATCATTTCAATAACATGATGATAATATATTTCATGATATAAATTTTCAATGGGGTAGTATATAGTCCACATAAAAAATTATTTTGTGATTATGAAATTTATCTCACAAATTTAAAAAGTCAGGTGAACATCCCTTAAATTGAGTCTAACATGTAAAGTGTGAGATTATTTTTTGGAAAAATAAACATATTTCAATTATTTAATATCATCAGCACCTTATTAATGTTTATAAATATTTTTATTTTAAATGTGACAATGTTTTAATCATCAAGTCAAACAATTAAGTTCCAATCCGGTTTTCTATCAAAATTTATTTCATGTGTGAAAATGTCTTTTCTAGGTCAACTATGATCAAATGGGTTATTATATAAACATCTAAAGAATAATATTAATTATATATTTATCATCATAATAAATTAAATATACTTTTAAAAGTTAATGAAAGTAGGTTACGGAAAATTAACTAATGATACTATCATGGAGATGGTATCTCATATGTATTCTTTGGTAACATAACCAATTTTCAATGATCATTATTGAAAGAAGGTATTTAACATTAATCTTTATAACATTATCATTATAGCATAATTACAATATTATTTAATCATATAAAAAATATATATAATTCTTGGGATGTAAATGGAATCAAATTGAGTCAAGGAGGCGGAAGTCCACCCGTCCATGAACAATGTTATCACTTTTCCTATGCGAGAAAGGGTAATGAAGAAAATTATATATTATATTTACCTATTATTAATTATTTCATGAGCATAAAACATATTTAACTTGTTTCACATGTCCATAATTAAACTCATACTAAATACAATGCTTGTATTGTGTGGACATATAACATCACATTGAGGAGGAAATAGTTCACTCATAGACAAATGATGTTTTCGTATTTACATAAAATGGAAAGCATGATGTTATGTGAATATAAAAATTACAGAAGAATGAATAATTAATTAAATTAATATATTTATATCATATAAAACATTGTTTTTATCATAATACACAAGCATGAGAGGTGGTAATGGAAAAATGAAGGACATCAATTCGCAAGGCAGTAGTTCTCCGTACACAAACTATTATTTCATTACACATTTTATGGAAGTGTGTGACAGAATAGATAGAAAATATAACATTAAAAATATATGTATATTTTTATTCTGATTTATTATGTAATCATGTAAGAATAATAAATTAATTATTGGGAAATGAAATAAAACACAAATCATATTGAAGAATGCTACCTCTTTTTCTGGTAACTATTTTTGGATAGCACCAACGGGTGTCCTTGGTTAACATTAGGAAAAAATTGAGGACTATAGGTTCAAGATAGGTATATATAAGGACTATTATGGAAGGTTTTATTGGATCCAATGGGGGTTTGAGGTGTGATGTAATGGGGACGGTGAATCCCTTTTTATAAAGGAGGATGCGTGACAATCATGTAAATATTAAATGGTAAAAAGTATTAAGAGGTATCCCATAATTCAAGATACTCCAATAAAAATAAAAATTCTAAAAAATATTTTATTTTGTATATTAATTTACATAAAATTGGTTTTTCATAAGAGTCAATGTTATTTTGACTCTTAATATTAATGTTTAATAACTACATATCTACATTTTTGGCTTAATAATTTCTATTATTATAGATTAAATTCACTAATATTTTTCATAAAAGATGTGTTAAAATTATAATATCATTTAGATTATGAATATTCCAACAATAGAATTCATTTTTTCACATTATATTCATATGTGTGGAAAAAATTAATATCAAATGAATCTCATGGACAGTAATACAATGATTGTATTTAATGTCTGTGATCAAAGGTTATCTATGTTTTTATATAAAAATTAAATGTGAAAATGATTGAAATTACATTAATTTTATTATAGGATAAAAAATTCATAATATTAAACTATAAAATAAATAATAAACAATATTAAACTATATAAATAAATTTGTTGAAAATGAAGCTTTGAATTAAAAATAATTATAAATATCTATTTATTAAAATATGAAAGATCTCATAAAAAATACACCCAAAGTAAATTTTTATACACCTACTTCAAAAATGAAGGTTATTTTTTCAAATATGAATATTAAATGATTATAAATTATATTTTAAATAGGTTTTCCATTAAAATGCGTTAAAAATTCTTATTATAAAAAATAGTGTTTTTAAGTGTAAAAATATATTTTTCTTATATTATGAGTATTGAATTTAATGGACTAATTTCAAGTGAATTATAAACATTTATTTTCATAAAATAGTTATTTATACTCAAATTATTAAATATAATTTCTATGTGATAACTATCACTTACTATAATTATATTTATTATATTATTATTGGTTGATTTAAGTCAGTCTTGCGTGAAACCCATGATTTCAGAAAATATCATTTTTTCTTGTTGGGAATACTACTCAATACGAAGTCCCGTTTAAGGTTAAATTAATATCTAATTAATATGTATGAATAAATATTAAAATGACTTAATATATCATTACATGGGATGTTACATTATTCCCACTTTGTGAAATCATTTCGTCACTGTTTTATTCACATATCAAATAAGCGAGTATATTTTTTCCTTATAGAATTTTCATATACCCATGTTTCATATCCAATATTATGGATTTAATATAAAACCATAATTAGATGAATCTACTTATTTTGAAACACATTCATTCTATATTGACAAAAATGGACTAGTTATTCCTCATGAGACAGATTGTCTTTTAGATGAACTAAATCATTTCCCAAAAAATGAGAAGAATTTGGAACGCACATAACTATCCTTGAACAATGAAATAAGATGTATACCTGGGATAAAAATGGGTGTAAATACACTTGGTATTATATTGATCCAATATTCACCATGATTTCAAAATTTTCAATGAACTATTTAATCTGATTCCCCAACATTCCAAAATACATCACACATTTCCATGGAGAAACATTTAGAAAGAAATGATCACCAACCTCGAAAGAGAGAGCCCTTCTCTAGTTATATGTATAAATTTTACCCCTCTATTGAGATTTACTCATGTGTCTCTGAATCAACTAAACATTCTCTACCATTTCATTTACCAATGGTGTTCCCATAATCAATATTTATATAAAATCATCTAAAAAGGTAGTTTCTATTTCTACATTCTATATAATACCTAGAAAAGTTCCATCAATATTATAGAATAAAAAATGCATTTATATGAAAATTTAACCAATGAAATATTTCTATCTAAACATCCCTGGAAATCCATTGAGAAAAAAGAGTATCTAACATTGTATAACTAATATTCTTATATTTTCCATTACATTAAAGATAAAAATCTATACATATATTTTATTTAGATCCCAATGAATTATAATGTCCATTACAAAAAATTTATGTGAACATGGGATAATGTTTCATTTAACATAGAAACACACTCTATGTAACCTAATAATCTCTTTTAGAAAAAGACTAGATAGCTACTCTAAAGACATCTTATATCGAATAAGAAGAAAATGTTCATTTTTGGTTAATCAAACATTAATAATCCAAATAACATTTTTACAATGAGATTACTTTTAGAATCCTACCATGAAAACCATTGATATATTTTCCAACTTCCACATTGGCCCTAGAAACAGTTTAGGAATCAATTCTATAACTGTCATTCTACTTCAACCTATTGGAAAGTCAGATAATTCATTGTAAATTCACCAATATAAATTTTCATCCCACAACATAAATAGTACTCATGATGGTATCAAAACATCATTGTTCTCCCATAATTAATAGGAATCCTTAGAAAATGATCTTTAATCGAAAAATCCATCCCCGACTGGGAATCAAAAGGCACAACTAATCATTTTCAAAATCATAAAACACATAATTCTACAATACTAAAATTAGTAAAAACCCCTTATTATTGGATTTTACCTTTTCTTGAAAATATTGACCCACCTTCAAATATCTGTTAAGAGTTTTTTAAAAAGTCTATTATAGGGAAAAATGAAACAAAACAGATGATATCCCAACATCCACAACATCTTTTCCATAATTCATAAAATCATTAACTAGAGGGACACATTCCAAAAATAACAGAGTTAATGAACAATTAGTTATTGAATCAATGAATCATCCACATTTTTTTCATTTCCAGGAAGACAATGAATTATAAAATTATAAAACTTTATCAGTTCCATCCTTCTTCTTTGACTCATGTTTAAATATTTATAATTGAATATTCAATTAAATAATATTTTATTATTATTTATTTCAAACACAAATACATATCAATCAAGCCTCCATTTTTTTAAGTAAACAAATATAGGTTACTCCAAATCTTGTCTTTGGTTACTTAACTCATCATTTTTTTATTGATTTGAGGTGTGAGAAATTGCCAAGTCTTTTGTTACTCTAGTGTTGCAGTATCACTAAATTCCAACGATGCCTAGCGTGACTACTCCCATGACTGAATTCTTCCTCTTTGACTTGAACATTCTTTAATGTCCTAACATAATCAGTGTAATTACCCAACATCTAAAATGATATGGAACATGTAATGACTTCCACGAAAAAAAATGCAATTTATAATGCAGACTCCGAATTTGTGATGAATTTTGATGAGGAATCCCCATAAGGATGTATTGATATCTCATCATCATGTTTTGATAAAGGAGAAAACATATTTCATCAAGTGATGAATGTTTTCTACCTTTGGAAAGTGGGAATTTTAGGTTCAACACATCAATACTGAATTTAAACATCCAATATTAGTGCACCCTGGTAAAAGTGTTGGAATCTGAAATGGTTAACCTGAAATGAACATGTTATCCTCCATCTATTGGAATTAGTAGAACTCAAGACATAATTATATAATCACGTCACTAGATCTATATATATGGTGCCTGGTCCCTCCAAGAATATAGTGGGTATGGCATGAAAATTACCAGAATTCAATGTAGATAATCATTAGAAATTATGATATATAGAATTACCATCTTGGATCTCTCATTCCGATCATGGAATACTGAGTGGTTTTGAATAATTTGGCAGTGCATTACAAATATCAATACACATGGATTAGTCTACCTTCTTTAAAGGAGAAAAGATAAATGAAACCAATATTCCCCATCCTAGTGATGCATTGGTAGGATGAATGATAAAATGGAAGTCCCACACAACTCTACCCCCACCACAACATCATCAACAACCATTATTAATAGGTTCCCACACCCCATTTCACCATCTGAAATTGTTTAGATGACGATTATATACACCCTTGTATATCAATACGAGCTGGTGGGTGTCATTCCTACGTGAGCCATGGATCATTTTTACCGAGAATATTCCTACAACTAAATCCCATATGCCTATTCATAACGTTATATCTGACTCATCCCTTGGATAACTACTACCCTGGACATTCCATGGAGGGATCCCACTAGAACTAGTTAATGCCACCAATTATTATTCCCTCGTGTTGAAGAATAGTTTGTTTACAACCCTTCCCCATCATTCAAGTTCCTGATGTCCCAATTCCAATGTCAGGTGAAAGCTCAGGGATATACCAATGAGGGGAATCATGATTGATAGATTTAGTGGCCCATTCCACCATCGACACATGCTACCAGTTCCCTACTATTTTAGAGCAGCAAAACTTCAATTCCTGATCTAGATCGTGACCTTATGGCACCTATCGGAAGGCTTAGTGGACTCTTTAGGTGTTCTACATGATCAAAAGTCATCACAAGTTGACATCTGATGATGATATCTAGAACGTAGATCCTCCTTGTACCATACAAATTCAGAGAAGAGGTCATCATAACTCTCACAGTTAGCATGAATGTTCTCCCAATTTCCATGTCATCAATCTAATCAGAGGTCCTCCCCACCTTGTCGACACACAACAAATAGTTTCCCTTTAGGATTATGATTCCATATATAATGTTCTTCCTCGTGTCTTAGATCATCAACACAAAGGATCTAATCACACAATCTTATCTCATGCTGATGTCCTACCCACATAAGCACAGACTTTAGAAAAGGTCATCTGGGCTCCATCACCCATTATCATGGAGGTCCTCCCCATTTTCTCACCAGCTCAAGTGACGGTCCTCCCCTATATAGTAACCAACCAACAAGAAGACCTCACTTTATTATTCACAATCATCTTAAGGTCCTCCCCTTTTCTAGTTCGAACTGTATGAAGGAATGCACAGTGTTACCACCACCATCTAGCCCAAAAGTCCTTCCAATTCCACCAGCAGCATACATGGAGGTCCTCCTTATTTTTTAACAAGCTCAAGCAGAAGTCCTCCCCACTCTAACATGCATCATCGTGGAGGTTAAGAAATAATATAAAACAATTACCACAAAGTTCCTACCCATGTTCTATTTGACAAATTCCCATGTTCTCCTAACACCTCAGTTAATCATAGTGGTATTCCTCCACACATTAATGATAACTGAAACAAACTTAATCCTCATGTCACAAAAACCTCAATTATATTTCTACACCACTATTGGACCAATCCACACATGGGTCCTCCTCATGTTAATGATCTACCATGCCCTGAAGGAAAATATTAGTGAGAAGGGAGAATGATCTATGTCTTAATAAGAACTCTAATAAGCACTATATCATCTTCAATATGGTCCTCTTTTTATATTGTGATATGGAATGAGATTTCATACAAGATCATTCACGCTTATTATTTACATTAGAATATTGGGTATGAACTCATTGTGTGATGTTCGTCTACCCAGAAAGTGTGATGTACTAGATCCATATATCCTTCCATATTTACATGAAGGATGAGGGAGATTTGGATCCCATCAATGGTTACGCCATTAGTTATTCACTACAATAACCAGATTAATTCTCTACCTTATATTAGATAACATATAGTTGTTATGTGGAGTGGAATATGATGAGAAATATCTTGATCAAAAACCAACAACAGTCTCCCTCACACATAAAATAGTGGTCAACAGCTCATCCTATAGGGATATGATGATTTTGTTAGTACTATCCATGTGAGATCAGTTACAAGTCAACTCAAGCAATGTTAACACAACCACCTCATCCACCACCACAATGGTACACATTAGTGGTGTTAGTTATTTCTCAGCCACCCCTAGTATAATTATGAAATAACCACGATCCATGACCTAATTATAAATAAAGATGCTTGTGGGACATTCTCACAATGGACCAGTTATATAATATGATGTACAATGTCATGAATCTAGGATTCTACATTGTAGAATCATTCAACTAGGGTGAAGTCATTTTCTTCCGCTGGACTATCCGGTGAATATATTAATTCCTTCAAAATCATTAGATTGTTTATTTGATGAGGCGGTAGCACATTAATGACATCAGCAAACAATGTCACTTGTTTGACCTAGTTGCGCTTCCAATGGCCCAACACTATGCATTACCTATTTTTTACTAGGATCATGATTATAGATGTTTTTAGAGATTTAATTTTCTCCACAAAACTATGAATGTGAAGTCTTTATACATGTTGATATGGGGATGAGGTAGTATGGTTCTCTCCATTTTATCTTGATTCTACGAAAACTAGTCCTACCCGACGATATCGAGGACATGCCTCGAGATACCATTATGATTAACATGGTTGTCCTCAAGAAGTTCTCTGATAGAGGTGATGGTGGATGGTATTAATTGGGACACCCACCACCTAGGTAAAAAACATTTCTGGGACCCCACATGCATTGTCACTCTCTAGAAAAAGAAGATTCTTGGATTTGTAGAATAATATTATTCATTTTCCTTAGGTCGATACCCTAAGAAGGATAAGGGTCCATATTGGAATTCTATGACTTTTAACCCATATTTTTCAGTTTTAAAGATAGAGGTTGATCCCAAAATAAATACCTTTCTCCTATACCTTTCTAAACATAAAGGGATAATTGATGATCTTCTAGTCTTGTGCCTTGTATGACAGTGTGTAGACTATTGTGATACTCAGTATGATATTGTCTCTCCTCCACTGGGGGCATATGGGAAGCAACATGCTCTCATCATCTAGGTTCCCCCATTAATATCAACCATACCCTTCACCCTGATAGGGTATAGAGATGAGAATATGACAAACGACCATTGTAAGCATCACCAAATCTACCATAACTACTTGAGAATCACCCTCGGGACCAGAATCATGTCGTTGACCCAAAAACTCTTCATGTTATTCCTCCATGGGTTAAACTATACACTCCAAGAGCCATTAGGCACTCTTAACATGTTTATAAACCAACAATATAATTAGATTTTAGTAACCCTAGAAAAGATAGGAATCCCCATCAGGAAGATCTGATGCCTTCTGTCATTTGATGACCGAATGACCTTGAAACCCGGCATTTGGAAATCCTATGTAATAGAAAGTTGTATCAGGAATTGGTGGATATTATTTCTTCACCCCCAAAATATCTGGAGCCTTAACCTTTTCCCATTAAATGTTATGTGAAACACACTACTTCATATTCTCCACATTATTTCAAATATTTGACACATGTTGGTGACTCCAACACAGTAATAAAATTCCAATATACAGTGTTTCAAATAGACACTGGAAGTAATTTTGTTTTTCTAGGACACCTAGTTACCCATCGGGTCCATATTTGGTTGGTAAAATCATCACAGGAAGATCATATATCAATTCTTCTCCACCACATGGAAGACTTGCATTAATGTCATCTTCATGGGAAAGCATCAAATAGTGGATCGAGTTTTAGAAATTACCGCAAGGTGGAAGGGAATCATGGATTCAATAAAAACCAGGATGACTAAAGAGACACTATTAATGATTTGTGTAGGAATAGAAAGAATGAATTGGTTACCTACCACATCACTCAGACATTAAATGGTTAATTTTGGGAAATCACCGACAAGGAACAACACCCGAAGGAGGCCATGCAGCAAGATAAATACCAACATGTGATGACTCCAACAGATCCTCCATGAATAGACTCCATATCCTAGAATGATGTTATTCCATTGTTCAAATCCCACAAGATATAAGAATTGTTATAAAAATGGCCTGATCTATAGCCTTAATGAGGACAATAGCCTCAGGCCCATCATCTTCCACCTCCGAATCAAACACGACCTCAGCAAGAACTAATGCCAGGGTTATTCAACTTTGGCTATGGCCCCTCATCAGTCTCTAGACACTCTTCAGAACCTGACTCCAACTGATCCTTTACCCGATGGTAGAATCCCGACCTAATCGTTTAATGAGATGTAGGTTCTTAGATATTTCTTTATGTACTTAGGTCAAGGGATCCTGATCCTTCTAGAATGAAGGAGTCTTAAGGAGGATGATAGCAATTATTTCCCAAACCACCTCCCTTATCTGTAGTTCCGTGGAAACACCATAAAGCAGTGATATATGATCCATGATTTGTTCTCGGACTATATTGATAATAATGTGGTTAGATTGGGCCATTCACCAACATAGGTTTCATGTTTTTTGGACAATCTTGACAGCCGAAGAAAATATGAGTTACAACAGGTCTCTAACCACATGTCTCAACCATACAGTTATTGGTTATCCTACAAAGTATTTTCTCATACCCAAGGTATCATTCATGTCGGGTTGAATTAGCCTGAGCCTCTTGATGTCAGAACTCCTCCTACCTCTACCTCTTCTGCATCCACATCTCAACATTATACCACTTAGAAGAGAAAGTGCCAATTACAAAAGAGAATCGAAAGCCCCACACTATTTTTGACAACAAATCACACTCTCAATAACTTCATGCACATAGAAATGAGAATTACCCCCATAATTTATCCTCTATAGTAGGATTCATTAAGTGATAATTAGGAGTACACAATAATGAATATCATCATAAAGATATAACCTTATGTTGTTCCGAATGATGAGGTACATTAGGCAGGACCTCCCAATGTTATCGGTCAACACCCTCGTTGATGAGGCCATAGACATGTGAATAGTTAGAATGCTCATGAAAGTGATTCCAGCAAATACATTCATGCTACCAAGACCAGAAAAGAGGCTTAGTGTTGATCTCATAATTCAATGTCCTTTTAACCTATCTCGTCATTTTTTCTACCACCACCATTTGATATACTTGATTTGGAGGATCCACTGCAACCGTATTGTGGCAAGATGCATCCGACCCTAGATATACCACAATCATCTAACAGTCCACCGGAAATAGTATTGAATTCATTATTTAATGGTTAGTGGGATATCTCTAGCCCCAAACAGAATTCATTGGTTTGACCTACCACAATTCCCATTATACCACCTACCGATGAGCAACCTCTTGTTAGTAGAAATATGTATCTAGTACAATAAATTGATTTTATTATATCATTCCATCATTCCATTTATGCTAAAAATTCTTGAGGCCCTTCTCCTATTATAATAGATGTTTGAGTCCCTCATATAACCCTTGATAAGCCACCTCCATTTTGAATATAAGGAATCAGCCATAGAGGACTTCCATACTGAGGATGTCAAGAGACCCTAATGTTAGGCCAAAATCGTTTTCTCAAGAGAAGATGAAGGTTCTTCCATAATGGGGCACATATGCCCACGATACATCACATATCAGATCAATGGCATAAAATTCTATTGTTGTCTTGTTAACAGAGGTTCCAAGATCAATCTCAACTCATCCTGGATTATCATTAGGGTAAGACTATCTGAATCATATCTATGTCCTTTTGACTTAATGATTATAGGACATGACAAGACCATGAGGTGGTAGTGTGGTAGGATTTTCATGAAGACCCTGGTTAAGGGGCCAATATCTTTCACTATATTCATTATGGTATCATATGACACCACCTAAAATGAATTTATGGGTAGTAACTAGATCAATCTTTATGAAAAAATTTACTCCTTATATCAAAATTCCTCAGGTACTCCCATTAAGGTCAAGTGGGAATGATCAATCATGATGGTTCTATCTTTTACACCTATGAATAACACTGTCTAAAAACAACTCTTATAGATGTAAGTAAAGATCGGTTTATACCAATGTGGTTGGGAACACAACTATACCAACTGATCTATGGATGGATAAATATGAAGCCTTCATTCTCACAATTTATTGGTTGGAGGCTACAACACTAGACATGGGACACTACCTCATCATTTATAAAATTAGGTGGAAAAACATCCCCATGTATAAGGAATTTCATATGAGTTACATGTACTCCTATTATTAATAGTTGGGTGATACCCAAACCACTTACTCCTATTAGGTATCATGATGTTCGCCCCATGGCCAATGTAGTATGCTACACATGCTTCTTTTGTTGAGCTGGGTTACGACGACACATATTGGCCTGCCACTAATGATTTGACATCATCATCTAGGGGTCCCATCGTCAAATGCATGATGGAATTAGTTCAAAAACATATGTTGTAATGGTTTAAATAGTGCATAACTATCATGGGGGATATTACGCTACCTCCAAATATGATACCATCTATTTTCCACAGTTTAACTAATAGGAATTACATCCTCCTACTGATACCCATACCTCAGATGATAAATATGATCTAGAAAAAATTCCTCCTTAATTTGAATAGGGTGTATCCACCACTATTGATGAGTTGGTATAGGTGAATCTTGCTAATGACGAATAACTGTGACTAATATTGTTTAGTGAATCCATTCATGATGAATAAACATAACATTATGAGGATTTCATTATGCATCATCATGATATATTATTTAGGTGTTATGACAAGATTCTCATAATAGACCCTCAAGTCACTATACACCACCTTAGTCTATCGTTAATCTGTCCCGAGATCCAACAACTACTTTGTAAGATGCACCCCTCTCATGGTGTCATAGTTGTGGATGAGGATGGTAGGATAATCAAATCCAAATTCATCAAGTAAGTATATTACCCTTTATAGGTGGCCAAAACCGTTCCTAATATGAATATGAATAGGATAATTATTTTATACATCATCGTTAATCATCTCAGCCATCACTATCATAAATATAATTTTAACCTTCACATGATAGAGTTCATGATAAATTCCAATTCTTGATTCCATGCCCTCTCATAAATGAATGGGTATTCTGGGTACAATATGATTCATATGGCCTCAAATGATTATGAGTTCACAACCATTATGGAACTAAAAGGTACCTTCTACTATCATGTAATTACCATAGACATGAGAAATATAAGAGACACTTATCAGCCTTCCATGCACTGCATATTCAAGACAATCCTCTCGATGCTAGTGGAATACCAAATT
Organism: Viscum album; assembly: GCA_963277665.1. Classification (NCBI taxonomy): domain Eukaryota; kingdom Viridiplantae; phylum Streptophyta; class Magnoliopsida; order Santalales; family Viscaceae; genus Viscum; species Viscum album. Next base: position 2,000,355,545 of record OY728142.1, on the reverse strand, counting down.
GAAAATTTGGTGGTCAAATCCCGCCAATGTCAGGACCATATCAGATATCATGTGAAAATATTTTCCTTCCACCACACACAACATATGAAGATGAACGCCCTAAAGTGTGTATTCGGGGTTACCATTGGGATGTGTGTCAGCTTCATCGTCATATACATATGCTTTGAGATTGACCCATAGATGTTCAATTCTATCATTAAGATGCCTCCCCTTAGAAACCAATCAGAGATATAAGGATTCTACGGAAACTTTGAAAATATAAACCACTTCATTGTGTATCTATCTGGAATCTTTAATCCTTTTTACAGTCTTTTGGTAAAAGGTGTCTTCTACAAATGGGTTTGAGTGTGCATGTCTGCTTTTGATGAAATCAAGTAGTATTTGCTCCAGCCACTGGTTTTGAAGACACGCATCATTATAAATCCACTGGTCCTTTATGTGACAACCCTAGAATGATCCCACAACACCCATCTCACCCCTAAGTAAAATTAAGGGGAAATAAATAAATTTTAAAATTTCATCAACATTTTAGTCGACATAGAGACCAAATATTCATACATTATGAAGAGATTACTCATGCTAGTTTTTGTAAGTGAAAAAGTTGAGGCATTATCGGTAGCATCATAAGATTTAACTACCATCTTATGTGGATCAATTAAATTATATCTTAAACTAACATATGTTAACAATATTTCTATCAATTTGAGAAGCCATCCTTTAGTAGGTTGACATCATGTTTTTCACATAGAAGGCAATCAAAGGTCTGGTGTTGGAGAACATTCTAGCAAACCATACGAACCCAAAAGAGCATATCATGTATCATTATATTCATGATGAGGCCTTTACCTTTGTGAATCAATCTTTTCCATGTTGGAAAATGCATTTCGATGGTGCCTCCAGATGTCCATCCGATAGAACGCTCACCGAACCACTACATAACAGGGTACACTTGGGGGTTGTCTTCATCACACCTACACAGTATATCAATCCCTATTCATTATTTTTTAAATAATGTTCCACCTAAAATTATGTAATGTATCAGGATCTCCTCATTGGTCTTCAGTAGGCTCTCGATAGTAGTGTTCCCAAATTACATTCACTACTATAAATTTCACCTATTCTAACAGTTTTAAACCATTGAAATAGCCTCTGAAACCGTTTGGAAAGGCTATCCCAATGGTTTCATGAACCTTTGGTATGTGGGACATTTCAATAGTCATATACCAATGGTTTCTAGTGAACCATTGGTATATCTGGTATGAAATTAATATTTCCCAATGGTTTATGTAAAACCTTTGGTATATATTTTTACCAACAGTTCAAAAACCGTTGGTATACATACCATCCAGTATACATTCTAACAGTTCAAAAACCGTTGGTATATATTATATCCCAATGGTTTCATCGAAACTGTTCGCATATATGTTGTCCATCATTTGAATACTAACGGTTCTGTGAACCATTGGCATATGATGCCCAGGATATTAAATACCAATGGTTCTGTGAAGTGTTGGTATATCCTATACTCCCCAGAACACATCAAAGCAGCCCAGCACACATCAAAGCTGGGCAGACCTGTAACTGTACTCCCCAGCAAACATCATTGTTGGTCAGACCTGTAAACCCACTTCGGGCAGTAAACCTGCACCTCTAAACATGTAAAACCTAATATTGGCAGACCTATAACCCCACATTGAGTAGTAAACATGCACCTCTAAACCATTAAAACCTGAACCAATAAACATGCACCTTTAACAGAATTCTAAAGCACACTTTTGACCTATAAACCTGCACCTGTGACTATAAACCTTCACCTCTAACAGTCTTCCAATGCTCCTGTAAACCTGCACCATCATGCACCTCATATGGATGTAGCTTTACATTATGAGTGGGAAAAGTCACTAGATTTTTTCCATCTTGATTTAGACTGTTTAGATTCTAAAAATATTAAAGAAGATTCTAGATAGCATTAAGATGCTCAGGGTGTTTTTACCTTGGTTGAGGATGAGGTATCATGTAAGGGGGATCCCTCCTCTGGTTCCAAATTCCCTGGACTATCATATCAAGACTCATATGAAGATAGTGATTGTGATAATAACAGTATTCCACCAGAGCATGGTGAACCAACTGTCTCATTTGGAATTGGTACCTATCCTGAGGGACCTTTAGTAAAGCAGATTGACCAAGCATGTGAGCTTATAGGTTTTCCCATAGATGTACCTAACATATAATAACCCATAGAGGCTTAATTACCTAGTCTTGAGAGAATTGTTTCCCCATTTGAAAAAATGTTGTATCCATAATATATTTATAATATTATAGATAAATAGATCATTTAGATTTTAGAGGAAATATTGAGTTATAAGGAACCAACTGTCACTCTTCTTAGTGAATCTGATGGTTGACACCTTTTTGAGATGGTTGTATGTCATACTCATCCCAAGATATGTTTTCATATTTAGGATGTTATTATTTAAAATTGAAGGTTGGATAGTGAGATAGAAACCATTTGATATGTTATGATATAAATGAGGACATCATTTGTTTACATTCAGGATTCATTATGGAAGAGATTGGAGAATGTTCCTATTATTGGATCTACATATAGTTCTTCACCTCCCTCAGCTATAGTTGATGCTGATTCGATCTAGTCTATAGTCAAAGAGTATCTCTATGTTGTTATAGGTGACGTACATTTATCTCATCAATATTAATTGAGGAAGATTCTTTAGAATGGGTTTTCAAGGAATAGGTTGACCAGTTTAATGTGATGACAATTGTACTCAAACTATTCCTGGATGAGGAGAAAGATTTCTTTAGTAGTATGAAGAGATGAGGAAACATTATTTAAGACTTTCTCAATCATATCAATACTTTCCTACATGTATCCAATACTCTAGTGGATTTTCCGGAGGTGATTCCCATGATATCCTTCACCTATGATTCTTCTTATGATCCTCTACCTCCTTAATTATAGCCTTCTGGTATGTCTTCGGTTGAAGCTTTCTGGAATCTCCACCCTATTGTTATCCGAAAACTTCCTACCTATACATCAATACCTTCAGCCTCTACCTTAGTGCCTCTTGCTTCAGGAAATAGAAAGTCCCTTATAGATCACCCCACCTACACATTTCCCTTTATACCCCCCCCCCCCCCGGACAGCCCTTCGACACTCCCCCTGGACAGCCCCACCTAGACACCCCATCTCTACCCCCTGCCCTGCAGAACCCCTGACACACCCCCAGACAGCCCTTAGACACCCCCTGGACAGCCCCTTCTAATAATCTGTTTTCCCATAAATTATTTTGGGGCTACAATCTTGATTCTGTGGTTCCTAGGTGTTCCTTCAAGATATATTTATTTAAGGAATTTGATTCGGTTCGGTGGGGACTTCTTATGGGATGCTTTTGATCATCTCATCTTTTCGGCTAGGTTCTCGTCTCGGGTTAAAAAATGGGTCCCTACCCCAATGTACTCGATTAACATTAATGGTAGTTTACATGGATTCTTTTTCGGGAAAAGAGGTCTTAGGAAAGGTCATCCGCTTTCACCATTCCTTTTTGTGATTTGTATGGAGTTTTTCTCGTGCATCCTAGACCCCCTTATTTCATCTTTAGATGCTTAAAACTTTCATTAGCGATTTTCGAGATAGAATGTAGGTGGAAAGGGTCTAGAATGGGGCTCGTAAGGGTTGTAACAGGTGTTATGGGGTTGTTTTGTAGGTGTAGTGGGTTGGTGTGGGTTGGAATGCAGGAGGCCAGGGACTAGTGCGGTGGCTGGTGCGGGCTGGAGTGTTTGGTGTAGGCGGGATGGAAAGTAGCAGGGGGATGGCAGGGGGCGGGTGTGAGCTGGAATAGGTGGAAGGGGGCTAGTGTGGGATTGATTGAAGGTGTATGGTGGCGGTGGGCATTTGGAAGGGGCTAGTGTGGGTTGGGATGTAGGAGGACGGGGGCTGGTGAGGGCTGGAACTGGTGGCTGAGGCTATTTTTCCGGTGCCAGAGTGCTGGCATGAGTGTTTTTCAGGAGGCTGGGGGTGGGTTCTGGTGTGGTAGCTAGTGCGGGATGGATTGCAGGTGTCTAGTGAGAGCTCGAATGTAGGTGGAAGGAGACTGGAATGCTAGTGGAAGGGGGCTAGTTGCAAGTGGTGGGGGATGCTGTGGGATGATTTGAAGGTGGCAGGTGGGGCTGCTGCAGGAAGGAATACTGGTTGTAATGGGCTGAAATAAATGTAGAAAGTTGATGGTGTGGGCTGGATGTGGCTAGTGCAGGTTGGATTGTGGTGGTTTTGGTGTATGATGGTTCGTAGGTGGACTGTGGTGGCCTCCTTGTGTTGGTGGTTGGGAGCGTGTGTTCATATGGTTGAGTGCCTGTGTCTGTTTTCGAGTGTGGGAGTGTGTGCTCTCTGTGGGGTGGGTGAGTGGGTTCATGTGGGGGGGAGTGTGCATTTTCTTCTTGGTTGCCGCTTGCATCGAGTAGACATTGGTTCTTTCATGATGACGAGGTGGTTTCATGTGATTCACATTTCTCCAATTGGATGTTCATTTGATGTTTGTGTGTTTCTTCTACTGCTCTTCATGTAGAGGTTGCTTCATTACTGCTGGTGGTGGGTTGATGGTGGTTTTTGCAGTCTCCTCATGGAGCAAGGCCAAATTATAGCATTACCGCGGCATGACCATGACATGACCTCGGCTTGACCACGGTGTGACCGCGGCATGACTGCGGCGTGACCACGGCGTGACTGCGGCGTGACCGCGGCGTGACCACGGCTTGACCGCATCGTGACTGCGGTGTGACAACGGCGTGATCACTGCATGACTGTTGCATGACCGTGGGGTTTTGGCCCGGTCCAGCAACATATGTAGGGATTCATGTTTTGGCCAGGATTGACGGGAGTGGAAGGAGGTGGGGGAACATTCTAGTTGTTTCCTCCCTCCCCATTAACTATTGGTGGGTAATGTATCTAAAACTCTATCTAGGTATCATACATCAAATTCTGATAGGACTGCGAACTACTGCGGAGTGTCGTCCTGGAGAAGTGCCAAATGACGGCATTACCGTGGCGTTACCGTGGCATGACCGTGGTGTGTTGGCCTGGTCTAGGGAAATTAGTGGGGCGGCATCATCCGAACAGGAGCGAAGGGAGTGGGAGTAGGCGGGGTAACATTCCGGTCGTCGCCTCCCTCCACATTAACTACAGGTGGGTAATGTATCTAAAACTCTATCTAGGTATCATACATAGAATTTCGACAAGACTGTGAACCATCGTGGGGTATTTTTTTGGAGTAGGTCCAAATCCCGGTGTGACCGTGGCGTGACCGTGATTTGTTGGGCCAGTTCAGCGACTTCTGTGCGGAAGCATCTTTCGGTCTGGATCAAATGTAACAGGAGGAGGCAGGGCATCATTCTGGCCATTGCCACCCTCCCCATTAAATATGTGTGGGTAATGTATCTAAATCACTATCTAGGTATCATACATCGAATTCATACAGGACTGTGAACTACCGTGAGGTGTCATCTTAGCGTAGGGCCAAATCACTCTATTACTGCAGTGTGACCATAGTGTGACCGTGGTGTGACTGTGGCGTGACTTTGGTGTAACCACGGTGTTAGTGCGGCGTTACCGCAGCTTGACCATGGTGTGATCGGATTGTGACCATGGCGTGACCATGGTGTGAGCGCGGCATGAGCGCAGCGTGACTGTGGTTTGTTGGCCCTGTCCAGCGACATCCGCAGGGCAGCATCTTTCAGCCCTGAATCCAAATAAATCCTATGTAGTTGTCCTTCACATTATAGAAACTGATCTTATGTTATAAAAAACAGACTCTTGATTCGGGATTGTGGTATGATAATGATATATATTTTATATTCATTGTTTTTAAAAGTTGTACAAGGTAGTTGAAACTACTGACATAGAGTCAAATGTGTTGGTGTATTACTTTTCAATTGTATATGAATATCTTTGAACTCTAATAATAAAACTTCAGTCAACTTGAGAACAACAGAATTTGTGTATTTTTTAACATCTTAGGATGCAACATGAATCTTATGAAAGAATTTATATATGTAAAAAATTATATCTGCATCATGGCCAGGAAAACACCCCAAACAGTGTTAAGATGAAGCATATAGTGGGGAGCTCCATAAACCTGACAGGTGTTAAATAATGACACAATCAGTGTTTTTTGATATATATGCCTGGGTATACACCCAAGGGGGTGGCCAAGAGTCCCGGAAAACACCCGAAACAGGTTTCTCCATAAGATAATGTCATAGAAGACATGATAAAACAAATAAACTATTTAATATGTTATAACAAGAGATCGTCGAATGGTTGTAGCGAGATGCACAATGATGATATGAATAAAGGGAAACGAAATCACAGAAAAGAATCATACACCCTAAACTATCACTGTGAGTCTTCACAGATGGTACACCTCCGTTGGAGGGGTTTTATTATAAAAACATGACTTTATCTATCAAATGAAACAATTAAATTAAAGTACACTTATTCAAGATATGCAATTAAATAAAATTATGCATAATTAAGAAAGAAGCTAAATTCAATATAAAGAATTCTTAAATTATAGAGGCTACGAGAGGGACTCTACCTCATGGTGGAACCAAGCTATCCACTTCAGCTCTTGGAGAATTCTAACTAAAAGTTGCTACTCCCCCACTGAGTATACACACCTTCACACACATGCAAGGACACCTAGACCCTATGCACAACCCGCATGGCCATGAGCATGTGCAATGGGATCCACTCACCAACGAATGAATTTATATATATAGGCATGGGCACACCTAGCCCCATATATGAATAATCACTGCCATGGGTGACTATACACATAACGGGGGAACCCACATACATATAATTACATTCTTATGCACACGTAGGAATGTCGCCCTTGACATGGTGACTTGAAACCAGTGATAAGGGATCACCACACTAGACAAAGGATATAAAGAACCTTAAAACACCTGAATGATGCTACATAACCAGTGAGAAACCGACCAATGGCATTAAAGCCTTACCTAGATTGGCAGCGGAGAACCGAATACACTCTAACAAACAAGAAAGATCCAACGCCCTACCGAAAACATAATATGTAGTCAAAACACTAAATCCCATAATAAATGAGGTGCGAGACAAGTAGTAACCATATAATCTTATCTCAGATCAATGTCGGTCGACTAAATCAATCTAAACTCATTCTGGTCCCCTTCGTAGAATATAACTACCCTCTTCCCATTGAAAGTAATCAAAGATCTAAGTGACCAATGTTATAAAGAAAATAAAATAAAAACTAATCTAAAACATACCTGTCTCTTGTGACTATACCTGTCCCCACCCAACATATTATTACCACAGCGCCCCATGGGTCAAATCATATTCCTGTAAGAAAAGGGGAAATAGATCAATGTTTAAAAATGATTCTATCAAATAGTAAATTCCAATTAATTAATAATTACTCTTCTTATTAATGGTATATAATCAATTTGGTCCGAGTTTAAACATAGATTGGTTTTGTTTGATACAAGGGATGAGATCTTATTTTTAATGGTTTTTATGTTTACACTTGAGATATTCATTTTAAAATGATGCATGTATTTGGCATTATTATTTATGTTTTTTGTTCTCAACCTGTTTCCATGGGGCCTGTCCACATGAATAATTCTTGGAATATAGGATTCAATTGAATTTTATGCTCTTTAATGAGATTGATGTCAGTAAAGATGAGGATTTAGATAATGTAAATTATTCCTAAGAGGATTGGGCCTTGTAGTGATAGGTGTGGCAATTGAACATCTAGTGTTTGATGAGGAAACACTTATGTGGATGGATTGGAATCTTGGTAGGTTCATCGAGTGGGATAGTCCTTCTTAGTATATAAATGTATTATGAAATGTTTTACTCCATTTAATGATTCAAGAGTTCAACTAAAGAGATGAATGATGAGATGCTAGTGAAGGTATTGGGTATTTTCGGACAGATTGGTATTATAATGCCAAGAGGATTGGTGTGATTTAGCTTAGGATGGATCTTGGTAAGTGGGGATGGGTTATAATACATGATTTTGATGATGTTCTTGAATGGATTATTGAGAATACAATGTAGATGGGTTCTACATGGTGTGGTTTATTGAATAGGACAATCATAAGGTGAACAATACTTGTTTTCTAGTTGGATGATGAGATGTGCATCAAGGCATGAGATAATCCTTGAGAGATGAGTCTAGACTATGTGACTGAGAGGATAGACTAGGATAGGTATTATATGATTGGGTGAGTGGCTAACCCATACGAGGATGATATGATGTGTGAAGACACTTGGAGACACATGGGGTTATTTATGCTATTTCATGGAGACACTTGGGGCTATTTGATGACTACAAAATTATCCAGAAATTATCCCACAAAATGTTTTAGAAAAACAATTCCATCTCATGGAAGACCCCAAGGATCCTCTATCTTCCAGTGTTTCCTCAAACTCACTCCTCATGGTATTACAGTATACAAGTGATCTACATCAACTAGTTAGGATAGCATCACTACCCTCCATCCGTAGAAACAAGTGAAATACCTATGTGACCAATACGATAAAGAAAATAAAATAAAAACTAAAAAAACATACCTGTATCATGTGATTATACATGTAACCTCACAATATATAAGAAACAAAAAGTCCCATGGGTCAAATCATGTTCCTGAAAGCAAGGGGAAACAGTTCCAATTAATAATCTCTTCATTTTTCATTATGTTTTTTATATAGCACGTTGTTGGAAACTCCATGCTAGTACACATATCCATTGAATATGAACCTATGATATATTAGTCGAGTTGAATATTGTGCACATAACCCTCTTTAATATGGGATGAACCTCATAGGAACCACAATCAATGTTTAGTAGTTGATCCTACTCTTGAACCTGGTTGCGCACAAGTCAATGAACCAGATGGTCTACTTGGTCATTAGGGAGTAAACCATTTCATTATACTATAATAAGAATAAAGGTGTCGGTATCTTTTCTACTAGAAATGGGAATTTATCATGGATTAAGTTCCAATATACTTCAGTTCCTAAGTTAATGTCCCCTTAACTATCTGTAGATTTCAAGGGGTGTCACCCATGGGTGTCTTGTGATGCGTAGTGTCTATCTACGATTTCTATGTTGCTTCCATATTCTGGAAAATGTGTATTGAATGGTCAGTTTAATAAATGCATTGGTCAACTGGAAAATACACCTATAGTTAATAGAGATATACACTTTTTTGATATATAATAAAATCTAAATAACCAACTCATAAATCCGAGAACAACATTTCACTTTACCTATTCCAATTAAATAATATTTTCAGCCCCAACTTATGTTTTATGAACCAATCAATTAAAGGGAAAGAAACTCCTCACCATAAACCATAAAATCTCATATAGAATCACTCACCTCCAATTAACCCACATCATTGCACATCTTAATGATGATACAACCTCATCACATATATATCATGATTAAAAAAAATCCAACCCAATATAAGGTCTAATATGAGTCTATAGAGGAAAATAGGAGGTTTTTAAAAAATCATGATCTTTTTATTGAATTCACTATTCAAATGAATTGAATACAACCTGTGAATCAAACTCTACATTTTTTGAAAACTATATTTTGAAAAACTTCACAATTTACCCAATAATTCACAACACCATGAGTTGGTTACTAACCAAAACTATAGAGAATGCTCGATTAATATGAATGGTTATCCAAAATATGAACCTAACAATGCATTCCTTATTGCCTCATTTTTTAAAAACAAAGACTAATTATTACCTAGAAATACCGATCAAGAACCCTGGCATGAAGAGAGGGAGCCAAGAAAGGGGTACATCCCGTGGGGTGTTTGACCATGGGGGGTCTCGCGCGCGATTGGAAATGTTGCAGGGGGATATCGTCGGAGGAGATTGAGTCAAGAAGGGTGGGGGATGTCTCTAGGGGAGGGAGACGAGAGGGGAGGGGAGAACGTCACCGAGAGCAGGGAGGGGAGGGGGACATTGTTGTCGGAAAGGGAGCCGAGAGGGGAAGGGGAATGCTGCCAGAGTAGAGGGAGGGGGTCGGGAGGCGGAAGTCGGGTATGGTTCACCCGGGATGATAAGCACTAAATTGTGTGTACTTTTTCTGTATGGTTAATAAAAACCGTAAGTAAAAATTTTCATTCCCAACAGTTTAACAAAACCCTTGGGGAAACCTAAAATATAATTCCCTATACCACCTGTTTACTAGAAACGTAGGTAAAGGTTCTTTATCTTAACAATTTTTTAAACTGTTGGAAAATAAGTGTTGGCATAGGTCTGAATTCTACTAGTGATGTGATGGGGACTCCAAGTGAGTCCTCAAGTAGATCAATGGTGACTCTATAGTGAAAAATCCAGATCATGTACCATTACACAATCATGATCGTCAAGGAATGGTCCAGTTTCCTACTTGAATAGAGGTTACTCTAGTTACTCGATCAAAAAATGGTCGAGCCGAAACCTCAGTCAGTTTTTCCACTACTCTCGTTGGACGTGATCGGGTTGATGTTTATAACCATGTGGTGCATCTAAGGCTCATTACTCATGTATCCAAGAGTGATGATGGAATATTGAATTTAATTCACTATACCTCTATTTCCTCTACATTAAAGACCTTGGTATACTTCGTTCATAGTGTAATAAGCCTTAGATTTGATAACTTGTTTCATCATGTATCTCAAGAACATTTGTCTACTTACAGATAGATATAATCATAAAAGACTTTGTCAGCCTAAAACGCATTTTACCCAATGGAGTGGTAATAGCATTTAATAGATCCCCTATAAACATGGTTTTTATGGAATAATCCTCCTCTATATTAAGGGATATTAGATACCACATGTCATTCAAGATATTAATGTCACTTCCTATGATGCTCATCAGCCTGGATCGAAACACACAAAACATATTATAAGGTCATGCAACATTTATCCCACCATGGTTTTTGATTGTATCAAGTTCACCAAAATGTTCCATGTATTCCATATTCATTCCATATTTTTTTCATATACAAGTTGATCCCCTTCAAAAAACTATTTATTATGGGTCTTATTCTTTCGATGGACTCAATGTTGTGGGGCCATATCCACCAACAAATACTTACATGTGTAAGTTCATTTTGGATTTGAAGGATTTCATTTACATGTGAGAATAGGATATTCTGATCAAGGATGTTAAGGCTCATCCACTTTTTGAGTTCCTTAGCACCATTATCATTCATTGATTAAAAGTACCCCATGCTATTCTAACAGATAATGGAACCAACATACGAGCAGCTAAAATAAAATATTAGACTCCAATTAAAACATCTTTCACAACCACACATCTCACATCCACACTCAAACATATGACAAAAAAGAAAAAATCTACAGGACCTACATAAAATTTTACAGATGATGGTTGTCAAAATCCAAATGATTTGACTATAAAATAACCATAATGACCTCTAGGATTATCATATGACAACATGAAATTCCACATAGGTGACCCCATATCTCATGCTGTACAGAACATAAAAAGTTCGTCTAATATAGATTCAATTTCCATTAATCAGAACTATTTTATATTATCAACATACGTCAGAAAGCATAGTAATAGTAAATTTAGCTAAACTGCATGCCCTTGACGATAATAGGCTCCGAACCTAGAACAATATGGGGTTGCACCAGAACAAGATAAACAGATAATTCAATAAGAAGGGCCTTCTCCAATCCTTCCTCTAAGGTGATATGGTATTTACTCTAAAGATGGTAATGATACCCGATACGAAGCTGCCAATGTTGGATCCCAAATGTGAATGACCGTACATTATCCACAATTTCTAGCCTAATAGTGCATACTATTTGGTCTCCATGAATGGTTAGTGTGTTACTTCTCGAAAAAATTTCATGAACCATAAATTTTACTTCTCATAAGTGGGGATTCGACATCCATCATGACATTAATGAATTTTTAGGTCATAAATGATTTATACAGAACCAAGCTTTACATTGTCTTGCATGAAATTATATTTCATATCATCGTCCTACATGATGATAAACAACACAACTATCTCATGCTCTGAGATCTATGAACATTAAATAATATCTCTTTTATCGTTATTTTAAGATGTTAGGCTGAAAATGATACAAAAAATATGTGTGCATTTATTCTAATCTTAATGGGATATGTAATAATTCCATGTCAATTCATCATTATCATAGTGGGAAATTCCAATTTTTCACCATATGGAATCATTTCTTCCTTATAGTCTGTTGTATGTTGGCGAAACCCATTTGGTCATCATTCACGATGGGTTTTTTTGTGGAATCATACTACACACCACTATGATTGTAACTCAATATTTTTCCATGTTATATGATGTTAAAACTGTGTTCACTTTTTTCCAAGAAACATAAAATTTAATTGTGTCTCCCCATCCTAAATTTCATTAAATTTCTTCATCACTACAAGAAATAAAACTGGATATAATTTATGTTCATTTCTGTATAACCTGAAAATGCATGTACTCTCTTATCCCACATGATGTAAACTTTCCTTTTCTCATATGATTTAAAAATCGATGCTTCATCCTAGTTGTATGATGATAAACATCAAATCACTCTAGTGACCTCATTTGAGAGGGCACCACTTTTGGAAGTAATCACTGAACATTTTCATTTTGAGAAACACATATAGCTTGATTCCCATCCTTATGTGATATGTAGGAATTCATAGAAAATTATTTCTTTTCCCTAGATATATTTTCATCCTTGTGGGCCTATGGATAATATCGATAAAGGGAATGTGTGGTTTGGTAGAAATTTATGTGATCCTTATTCACATTAGATTTAATTTTCCATGCCATGTGCATCCCCATTAGGATAAATTCCCCCCAGTTTTCTAGGTGTGTAAAAAAACTATGTCACCACCTTCATCTTTATCAAATGATGTTACACTACATGGAAATTTAGGAACTATGTATGACTTGATTCCCATCTGTATGGGATATGTTGGAATGCCTAGAAATATTCACATTTGGTCTTGCCCAGGTTCAACAGCCATTATCATGGGATTAAGTAACATTTCATATAGCATCCAAGACCCTGATTCAAGTCGGGATCATCACCTCTCCATGACATTTATATCCATTAAAATATAATATGTTAATTTTCTGAGCTCTATCACAATAATAAACGATCCCCATGCCCTAGTCACATTATGATAAAATGTGTGATATTTTCATCTTATCCACAAGATGTTAAAATCAATGATATTTGAGATATATATTTGGCTTGATACCCATCCATATGGGATACGTTAGAATTACAAGACATTTTTCGTTGGATCCAGCCCATGGCTTATCAACACCCATTCCATTTTCCTCTTCATTAAGAATTAGTTCAATATCGTCTAGTATCTGGGATCCCCTAGATGTTTTATCCCTAAAAGAAGTTGTTTGAATCCCTCTTTCTAATCTAACTTCATAGAATGGTCATAGGAACTAAAGCATACCACCTAGATTATTGGATTCGACATGGATATTTTCTCACTATATCGACATGCATCATGCATACCATTTATTCATGTCCCCATAATCTTTCTCATCTAAAGGGACCTCATATTGAAAGGATGCTTGGAATTATGGATCACCTACCATCCTTGGCTAACTCCAATATGTACATTGAACTAAAATTTGAGACAGGAACTATATTTCAAATATAGTCAATAGTCGAACCTCATTTGTCTATTCCAATACAATGTCACACGATGTGGATGTCGTTCCAAAAATATTTTCAATACTTATCTTCTATAATTATTCCACCCCATTGTGGCATAGATATTAGATATTGTTATTCACATTTCTTTCCACATTCCAATGTCCATGTAGAACGTTAACACCCTAGTTTTTACCCCATTGTTCTATTTTTCATGTCGAGCAGGTCGGCTAACATTGATTCAGACACCCTTTACCGAACGTCTAAATTCCATAATTGTGTGCTTTCATGTGGCATAAATATCCTCTCAACCCCTTGTTTCCAAAACCAATAACGGATCAAGTGAACTTAGGGGACATAATAGGGTTTGTAACCACCTGAAATAATTTTCCCATTCTTATTTTTCCAATCTCTATTTAAATAAACTAGGAGTTTACATCCATCTCTCATGAAATTAAACTATTCATCCATGTCCATTCCTTATGAATGTAAACTGTGTGTGAGATTTTATCAGAATGTGCTGTAATGTGGATGGCCTCTTTTTTCCACATTCAAAATGGGTTTTTTAAACATCAACAACATTCATGCATTCCCTTGAACCAAGTACCATATTTATTGTTCCAAACTCCTTGACATTAAACTTGGAGAATATGTCCCAACCCCACGAGGTTTGAATTATAATCCAAGTCCAATCCTTATGACATCAAACTATGTGGACGTTTTCCTTAAGGAATGTGTAGTGTGGTCTGGGTTTTCTTTGGTCCTAATTCACATTGTGTGACTTTTTAACTCATACCAACACAATTCTTACTTAGAAGCCTCATCCTATGGTTCAAGCTCTAACACCATTAAATAATATTCCATGTGTCTTTGTTTCATGAAGAATAAAATACATAAAATAAAACCCATACTTTTGTTATGATGTTAAACTATGCATTCTGCATGTGAGAAGTATGATGGTAAACTACATAACACCTTGATGTCTACACCTGAGAATATATTTCCCCTTGGAAATGGCCACCTTTCATGCCATCTACAATAATTACTTATTCAATGATTCCCATCCTTATGGGATACAATGTGACACCAAACCAACTCATCCTTAGGCTGACCCGTAGAATCACAAACTCACCCTATGGAACCTAGGCATACATAACACTCGGCAGTGTCCGATGTAGATTGGATCTCTCTGGTCATCATTCATATTTGGATTCTATATGGAGCTATAATGAAAACCTCCCCCTTTTCTATCAAAATTATTTCAACATAGTCTATGTTTTTTCGTGTCTTAGTTTTCATGATAGAAAACTATGTAACAACCACTATACAATCGTAATGGAGAATATCACCACCACATTTTTAATCAGAACCTTACCATGTAGCATAAAAAATAACAATATGTGGATTGAATCCAATCCTTCGATGATAGTTATTGAAACTAAAACATCTTTTCTCAATCCTAGAAGAAAAATAAGGGACCCTTTTTTCCCATGACTAAACATGGTTTCCCCATTGGGAATGTGTGGTGTGGTAGGGAGATATTAGGTCCTCATTTATATTGGGTTATTTATTTATTCATGCACTTATACCATGGGAGGATCATATTGATGTCGTACTATGATAAAATTAGTGACACCATGATCCTCCCCGCATGATGTAAACCTGTATGGGTACATAGCATTTAAGTGACATTAAAATGGGAACTTATTGTCCACACTACATGACCTCAAAATGAGAGATTCTGGTCCGACCAACATGACCATTAAACAATTCACAACACATCCTTGGCATGAAAAATTATTTATTCCATCATAAGGTTGATACACTCAGGTATATTTGAATGTTCTATTATAAGATATTGGGAACGTTGGATTTCACAGGGACATTTCCCCAATTCCACAACCATGCTTCATGCCACCCTTTTATTTAGTAACCCATAATCATTCACATTTGAAGGGACCCTATAGAAATTGGATTCTCAGCATTATGTATTGCATACGCCCTAGGCCAATGAACTATATGATATCAAATTAAATTTCGAGATAGGATTCATGTCTCAAATATTGCTAGTGGATGACCCTCATTTTCCTATTCCCATCCAAGGTTATTCGAAATGGACGTCTTGTCTTGAATTTGGTATTCAATTATCCTCAAATGTTCTAAAACGCTTATTTTTTCCCAAATATCGGTTCTTTTGATACCAATTATCCTTCTCATCATGTTCATATAGATCTCCAACACCCCTATTTCCATACCTCCATGAATTTTACGATTTCATGTAAGAATGTTGTTGTAGTTGGGATTATCCATCCCGATGTTTCATTTCCATTGTTATCTTCCCTCATATGTTGGGGAAATCCTAAAATCCCTCCTTGTTTTCAATACCTTTCATGGATCATGTGGGATTAGGGGTCTTGGTAGGTTTATACGAACATAGGAAAAGTTGTGGAACCACATGGTCTGAGTTTTACGGTCGTAAACTATGATCTATTCAATCCCACATATATTAAACTACTGCATCCTTATGGAACAACATTAATGTACGTGGGATGGTCCTGTAGTTAAACCAGAAATTAAGATATCATTATCCTGGACACACAATGAAAATGGCATTGAAATGTAGTCTACTCGCTTAAGAGGGCATCACCTTTGGCATTGGTCATCCACCATGCCTCCTATCAAGACTTACTTCTCTTTGTGATTGGGTCAGACCAGCATTGAAAAATCACCCTTCATAATTTTTGTGTGTCATGACTCCCATATTTATGGGATATGTAGTGACACCTAGATGATCGATCTCGGGTTCTACGATAACATTATTGGCCCTTTTTTTACACATAATGGATGTCGATAAACAGAAACCTTACAGTGAATAAGTTCATGAATCCCCATGATAAATATGGGATATATTATCTTCCTCACAAGATATGAATACCCCAAGCAATTTTAGCCTCTAACCACTCAGTTTTTGGATATATCTATGTATTGATCCACTTCTATCAGGGATACATAGTGATGCTCGGACATTTTTTCCCGGGCCCAGCCACAAGATCATTTACCATTTTATACCTTTCTCCCAAATTACATTACAAAATCTTTGACCTTAAAATAAGAGATCACAATGATGTGTGGTCTGGTATTAGGTCTTCATGGCCTTCATTCAAGTCTGTTTATCTCTATCACCTCTTCACATGTGACTCATTTCTCACAACTCCCATGTATTTTTGTAATGTGCAAGACACCTTTGGAAAATTCATGTTGGGTTAATATCCTCTATTCCATGGATGCATTGTATGAATAGACATAGTATTCATTGAAACATAACTATAATATATTGGAAAGGATACTAACATTATTACATTAAACTGTGTAAAATGTCATAATCGCATGACTTTAAACTGGAAGACCTATCTTGATAACACGTTGTCTAACTATTTCAAGCACCATCCTCACCATATGATGTTAAACTATGTGTCCATCATCCTCACAGTATGAAATTAACGTTGTCTTCACTATAATGACTTTCATGAAATAAGGTTTCAAATAATATCACCTTCTCATCTGGTAGGTCTTCTCCCATAGTTCTAGTCATAGACGACATTTTTCTCATCTTCATCTATCTAATGGAATCTGAGATGAGGCCCTCAAGGGAGATAGTTTTGTTCTTTTTTTAGAACAATGCACCTTAACCAATGTGCTCTATTACAAGGTGGCATAATTTCAAGAGTGGATGAATCTGATTGAGAATTCCCCCAATCCACTAATGTTCTTTTCAGGCATCTTTTTTGGATCCAAATACACATTCATGTATGAATAGACCCACCTGATGGATTGGATCTTCCACTATGGCTAACCTACCATTCCTAGCCAACACCATGAATGATACTATATGACATTTCATGTTTGTCCCATTTATTTATAAATGGCTAGCGGTTGGCTCTCATTTGTTTGTACCCATTTCTGGATAATTGTACATATACTAATTTTTAAATAGGTTCAGTAGTTATCTTATACTGACAATCCCTCATTATTGTATTATTAATGATGGGATTGCAATCCACACATTTTATTACACGTTTATCTAATTGATTCTAATTTCCCAGGCATTATCCCACAGGTTTACTAGAGTACATTGTCAAAAGCAAATTGACTGTTCCAAAAGCCCTATTTTTTAGTCACCGCCACTCTCATCCGGAATACTCTTGGTGGAAATTTGACAATAGTAGACACATGTATTAAATTATTAGTTGGAATTCCTATACGATGTGAACAATTATATAGTCTTCCTTTATATCTCACATCAGGCATGACCCACACGATCTTAGGGATTGATCTTAGGATTAATTACAAATATGAGGAAGTTTGTGTTTTTGGATTAAGAAGTAAATATTTCATCAATGCTATTCATAATGAAAAAGAAAAAAAGAGTATCTTTATTGATTTTTTCCAAAACAATCCCATTAGGTATCATCTCATTTGACAGAATGTTTCAATGTCATTGGCTTCTTGTGTGGGGCTTCCACAGTCTCCTTCATATTACTAAGCTTCCTCTCCGCATCAATATCCATAGTGGAATGTTCATTATCCATAGTCACCATTAAATATCATTTGGATTTGAGCTCATGCACATGATGGATAACCTATTATAGCTTCTCCTGGGTAGTCATTAGCTGGGACATCATTCATTGGACGTGTTCAAACGTGCTGGTGATGAATGGGGAATACTCATTGATTTCTTGGAGGAGGCAATTGAGTTACATCACACCCTCATGTAACTTCTCCATTTTATCATTATTATTTTTTAACTAGGATTTATATAGATGTTTACTTCTATCATGTATCATCCCAATAAGATATTCACGGATCGTCACTTGAAGACGACCATCATCAACCCAACTGTCACAAAGGCAATGCATCTAGGAGTGGAGTTAAGAAAATTCTATCATCTGTTCTACCGATGGGATATCAAAGAAACCTTTAATACTCTTCCACGCCATGTTCTTGTTAATGTGGCTATCATAAGATGTGTCAGGATCATAATCATCCATCTCCATGGAAACTGTTGTCTGTATTCAGGGAAGAAAAGTGTAATTTTAGTAATAGGATCATTCTCCAACATCATTTTTGAGCGGTTGGGTACTATGACCTATGTGTTTCCCACATCAATCAATTATTAATCAGAAATAGGGATTTCCCTAGCTTTAAAAAATTCTTTGGCACAATAATCACCTATAAACACAATTTTCTACTCTCTAGGATTCTAGACCTTCATGGAATGGAAGGTCATCTACTCATAGACATATATGGCCATCAGAAGAGCCCTGAAAAATGTCTGACAGTCATTAGTTTTTCGAGATTGTAGGATTATTAGAACTATTTTTAATGGACACCTTTGTTAGTCAGATTCTCAATTAAATGATACAGTTCATTAGAAAAAATGAATGAAAAAATATATATCTTTACAAGAGATATATAGAGATGGTTCAAGGAAATAAGTCACCATATGAACATCTACCACTTGAGACACCTCAGTGCATCGTATATCGATGATTTTAATTTTCCGAGGAAATATTCATGGTTATTAAGTCATCACATTGACCCATTCAGCTATCTCTCCTCTAGCTGCTTCAACCAAAACTATTCTACCACCCTGCATAGCCCTAGCTGCAGAATCAGGGAAACACACCTACCTTGTCAATTGGAATGCTCTCATCCCCTTCAATGATATCCCCTTGATCATCACCATTTATTTTATGAATAGGAAAAAATTTATTTAGTAGATCTGATTAATATAAAAAAAAGTGACCCATAGAGGAACAACTCAACATTTACAACATGATTTTTTGAGAGTTCTTCATTAGATACATTGATATCCTTAATATCTCATAGGCTACCTTGGTGATCCATTGAACATTGGATATCCCCACCATCTATCTCTCCATCAATGGCCTCCCCTTATTATTATCACACTTCCTCTTATTCCAACCCTTCTTATCTTTCTTCTTATTCTTGTTCATCATTATTGACTTCAAATGAATGTTCTTTTGAATCATAATATTGGTCAATAATAAAATTTACAAAAAGTTTTTGCTATTTATATTATCACTTTTTTCTTGAATATATACCCAGGGCTTTTAATCATCCATATTACCAATGAAAATATGCATTCTATTCCAAATGAATAAGCATGATTTCTAGAAGCATGATCCCATTACATGTTAATTTTTTACAGTTTATTTCTAGACATACTAATTTCCATAGTGTCTTCCAAGATGAACATAGCGTTAAGAAGAATGAATCATTTGTTGGTTAAAATTAGTGCCTCAATTTATTCCAAAGGATTTTTTTCAGGTTGAGGATGCTATCTTTGGGCCCACCCCTCCCATAATTATAGAGGTGTGATCGTGCCTAATGACGTTCATGTTGTCGAGGATCAAGATCATACTTCCCTAGCCACTAGGATTTCTTCTGGATACACTTTCCTAGTGCTAGGTCCCATGTTTTTTCCATGCCCAAACTCCATACTCACTACCTTGATTATATGAATGTGATTCCACATAATTTCTTTTGGATATGTCTCCACCCAGTGATTAGCATATTCAGTCATTAGGTCATCATCAACATTAGCTGGGGAAGTGTGATCATTTCAAAAAAATCTTGTAATGGTATACATGATCCATAGATTGTGAAAGATGAAAGGCAACCCCTCCTATCCGAACTATGTATACACATTTTTTGGAATCCTCAATAGGAACCCAAATTGTATGGCAGTTTTTTAACACACCTAGGGTACGCCAAATATGATTCCATAAATCATGGCCACTAGAACAACTCCACATATAAACTATAGGCATTATATATTCCCCAATTGACCTTTCAAGTCATCTACTATCTTTATGACTGGGGTGTGGAATGGGAGAAAATTGAATTTTTAATGATTTTAGATCCATATTGAGATCTCTTCCCCATTTTTCATTAGCGTCTGGACCCAAAAAATGTCCAATAATGATGGTTGTTGGATTTATATTGGAGGATATATGGAATTCAAGAAGTAATATATATCAATTTTGGTCATGAACTAGCCATTGAAGGATTTTCAATGGTATATAGATTCTTCTGGGCATACTCCCTCCTAAAATGCGACCCAACATTTTGTACAACTTGTATGTAAAAACACTCCTAGATTAAACTTATTCTGGGATTCCATGATCCCAGCTGTTTCTAGAATCCTCAAGCAAACCCCCACCCATGTTTCCCTCACTGAATATAACCACCCACATAGGGGCACAAAAAAGAATCCATCATATCATTCCATTGGATATCAGATATCATCCCCATTGAAGCCAAATGAGTGGTATTTTCCTACATATATGACCACTATATACGATCATGCATTTTAATTCTATGACATATTTGGGAAATTATTCCCCCACCCAAAAAATTATCACAACCTTATACCTATTTAGGAATAGACTAAACCATGATGGATAAGATATTTACTTCTGAATGTATTCTATATTCAACTTCTCCTTCACCATGTCCAATAAATGTCTTGTGAAAACTCGGGTTCACATCCTTTATCCCAATATGTTCTCTATTGGTAAGACCTTATCAAACTGATGATCCACCAGAGGAATATCTCTGATGAAATGGACATCCCAAAGGCTTATACAAATATCCCCAAGGTGGTGGAGGAATGTCTTTGTGTCGAGGGACCACCGACTAAACATCTCGAGCAAAAAGTACTGTTAATGGTAAAAATGAAATTGTGATGTCCACATGTCTTCAAATACCCTAATCAATCATAGCATAAACCTGAAATCATTGCAAGTGTGGAGTAACCAAAAAACCAATTCCCATTAACTCCTAAAATACACTCCAAAACTCAAGTCCAATTCCTTCATCCATCTTTTTCTCTTATCAGTAATATTGTTCCTGAATGTGCTTTATTAGTGGTAGGAAAATTTTTGGACGACCGGTTCGCTCCCGTTGACTGTCCTGGTATTTGGATTTCAGATTGATACAACAATATATTGATTCTCCCATTCAAGGTTACCATTATTTTTAATGTTGAACAAAGATGTTCTATCTTCCCAGGTGGCCCAAAACCATGGAGAGTCCGGCTAAATTTTTGTGATAACTACTTACTCTAGAATATCGATGTTCCACAGCAGAAGGCTATATCCCATGACACAATCCTTTTAAGCATGTTTTTTAATTTTTATGATCATTTTATTATCTAATTGTGTATTTCTAGATGAATATATCTTGTTTTTCGCTATCATCCCAGCACTCCATCCCGTAAAGGAGTCCTCCCTCTACATAGAGGTCTACTCACTTGCCATTTATATCAAGTTGAAAATGTAATAAGGGTTGGGCATGAAGGATTGGGGTTCATCACATAATAGTAAATGTTACACACAAGATCAGATGATGGATGTGATAAATTATAATATGTTTATAGAATGAATGATATGGTAGTTTCACGTATGGCAGCGAACACATGTACGAGTTTCACACATAAATGATAATCTTACATGCATAATTTAAATCACTAGTCTCATGGAATGTCAATGTACTTTACCACCCCCAAATATATTTATAGGCATCGACCAAGACCTATGTACCTGTGAAATGACCCTTATGTGCTATATTTGACATCATGTATCAAAATACTCAAACACATTGTTTTATTTGGAATTTCTCTCCAAACCTGACCTTCTGGTCCCCTTTCATCTACAACTTTTAATGGGGAATTTATTTGTTCTGAATTCCACTTAATGTTACATGTGGTAATATTTTATCAACAAGATTCCATTAAAGGATTCAGTAGAAAATTTAATTTAACTCAAGGGAGTCCCACATATGATAGGTTTCTTGTGTGCCAGAAACAAATCAATACAAAATTCCATTATCCTCCCAATGCAACATAAAATGTGATAATTCACTACATCCAACAAAAAACTATCATGGAAATTGCTCAGAAATTCAGAGTTCAGTGAACAAATGGTTACCCATTGCACAATTCTATTATTGGCCCAATGTGATGTCAACTAGCAGCTTCCCCACTTGACATCTTATGAACTACCACAAATATTTATTCCCATAAATAAAAGCTCACATCACACTTTTTAGGGTAACTCTATAGATGTTGGACCATTTCTTCAATGTACACAAGATTATCCCCACTACGACTGTATTCAATTCATCAATTAATGGTACCAAATATTTTGCAATATGTTTCCCAAGGGTCCTCCTTTATGTGGGCCCACAAGGTCTTGATCCTCATCCACATCATTTTTCTCTAATTCAATGTGCCCAAAAAATTCCCTTCTTGGGCGAAAGACACGACCTTCTATTGTGCCTCTATCTCAGAAACCTCCTTCATGGGTGAAAGACTCCAATACAACATTCACACATTACTATAGGCTCTATGGGTTATCTCCACTCAAAAAAACCCCATGTTCGAGGAAAAATTGCATGCAACACCTACTTCTTCCACCCACCTCTTTCGTGCAGCCCTCTATGCATGCACGTAGTTATTTCCTAGTTTCTTGGGGTGGTGTCTCTGGTTGTGTTTCTCTACCTAATTCTAATCTTCATTGATATTACAATAGAAATTGATTCATTACATATCTATGGTAATGTTGACCACTCAAGTAGCCACTCCTCCACACATTTTCCTCTATAAATTTCTAGTTATGTCCCTTCACTAAGGGTTGAAGAGTGTTAGTCATGAATATACTAGGGGTGAGGATCGATTACTAATCTTCTGAGTAGAAAAATGTTAAACTATAGAACAACATAATCCTTCGCGCATGACATTTATCTATAGTATCACAGCAAGACATACATTTGTGTTTCCCCACCTAGGCCATTTTCCATGCCCTATCATCACAATGAGAGTGAGACCTCCCACACATCACCCCCTGATGAATCGAAATCATCCTGGTGTATGGTTCTAGAATTTATTGAAAGAGTTATAACACTTACTCCTAATTTTCCAAATCTCTTCCTCACTTGGCTGCTAACATTGCGTATGCTCCTCCCCATCCCTCGTTGATTCCACTTTTACTACACTACCATATAGTCCACTAATTCCTCTTGTTTTTCACAGTGATCATGACTAAGGTGGGATTATAGGAAACTAGTGTAGTAACAAAACTCATTCTTATGTATCTATCCTAGAGTAAGCCCTAGTTTACACCCATATGGGATGCTAACCTCAATTATATCCCAAACCATAGAACTATGTGGGATTTGATCAATGTCTCCTATAGTAGAAAGGGAGGATTTATCCTTGATATTCAATCCCAACCACTGGTAAACGCTTGTTCTATCCTCCTAGGATTTCACATCTTGGATCTCATTATCCTCCTACATCCATTATCACCATCTTCCTTCCCTCGAGCCACTATATCTAATGAGGATCATGACCACTTGAGGGTTGTATCTTATATAGTCCCACATGGTTGACTATCCACATATATGTTCCATCATTATTTCCCATTTCGACAGCGTGGATAACTATACAGAATCCTAAATGACCCCATCAGAACATCATAGAATTTTATTTCCAAATAGATGGGATATGTTGGAAACATCACCATGGTTCAAGACCAAGACTGTTATCTTCACATTAATTTCATCTCATTCATTCCATCTAATTCACCCAACCATCCATTATATATCTTTATTCATTCCTAGTTTTTCACATCCCGATGGGGTCACACCACACATTTGGGCACTCTCATTGGATAATCCCCATCTACTTACTCCATTACCTCACATATATCACATTTTCATCACAATATCCATGTAGGACATCTTAGGCCATGATATCCACTTATCCCATTGATTCCCCTTACAACCCATGTGATGCTAACCATGTGTAAGCCCCCACACTCTCCACAATTATCCAACTATGTGAAATCCTATTGGGATGTGCCACTCTACATGTCTATGTCTAAAATCATCCATTTGAACAATGTGGGTTTAGATCCCTAACATGTATATATGGAACTTTGGAATCCACCATAAGGATCAACCCCAAGCAATATAAAACCATGGTGGCCCCCTCATTGAATCCCATCCCCTTGAACTAAACATAGTAGTGTCCATATCATTTTTGCTGGTGTGAAACCCACACCATTATGGGAAAACCCATTTTTGGTACATATTAATTCGGAGTCCTGATCCACACATCAAGTAAACCTTCCAAAAACTACATTATAGGGATGCACCTATCTGATATACCTTCCTATGTTTTCTAATGAGTCATATACTTCTCCTCTATATGTTAAACTCATGCCATGTTGCATGTTATACAGGGTAATCTTTGGAGGACCATACAAAAATACCTTTTGAATAAGATATATTGTGATCAATGTGGGCGGACAAGGGTTTATGTGCCCTTGATAAGCCCTCAGATGAAGAAGAATACTAGTGTTCTAGTGTTTCATTATCCGGATAATCCATTAATTCCCTAGATGACTACTCCACTGATTGAAGATTGCAGCCTCAAATTGATTATTTTGGAATGTACTTATAGAAGTAGGGTAATTAATTATGTGATAAATTTCAAGATGAGTCTGTATATAGAGGGGAAAATATCCCATTATCCTATTTCAATCATGGAGAAAACATATATAAATAAGTGATGAATTCTTTATTCCATTGAAAAGAAGGAATTAGGAGTACAATGTTGGGTTATCGAACATAAACATGCATAGGCGGCACACCCCATCGAAAGAATCCAAAATAGTGACATTTATAATTACATAATGAAAATTCTATAATGATATAACATTATTTAATCAATTATATTTATATAAAATTCTTTTCATTTAAAAGGAATCACATCGTGTCTAAAAGGAGGTCTTCCACACACCAAGGAATGATATTATCACATTTCTTTATGAGAAATGGTTATAATAAAAATAATATCATATATTTAAAAATATTTAATTATGTCAAAAATAATATATATGTTTTATGAATGTGACATATGTATAATAGAACCCATAATAAATACATTATATGTAATGTGTGAACATATCACATTGCTTTGAGGTGGCGGTAGTCCACTCATCCATAAATTGTATTATTGCATTGACACAAAATTGAAATCATGAATGAATAAATATATTACAATTTAAGAATAATTAATATATCATAAATATATTTTATCTAATATAAAACATTATTTATATCATAACTAACAATCGTGATTGGTTATAATGGAAAAATGAATAATAACATTTCTATAGGCGGTAATTGGCAATGAAAACTCTATAATATTGTTACCCATTTGAATGTAGTTTGTGTAGTTGTTGGTCGAACACATAACATAAAAAAATATCATTATATTTATGATTATGCATTTTTTATGTAATCATGGAATAATAAGAAATTATGGGTTTGACGAATAAATAAAACTAAAATTCAGATTGATTAATGTTACCTCTTTTTTAGGTTACTCCTTTTGGTTTTCACCAAAAGAAATCATTTGTTGGCTTTCGGCACAATGTGAGAAATATAAAATTATAAGAGGACTTCTAGGATCCTATTTTTTTAGGGGTTATACAAGATCAAGGGTCATTATCAGTGTGTTGAAATTGGGTGGTTCAATTTCTTTTTATAGTGGAGGGGGAGTCGTATTATTTCAAATATAAAATGGTTAATATTATTGAGTGGTATCCCTTACATAATATCGCTCCAATAATAATAAAATGTCAATAAATAATGTTATTTGGTAAAATCATGTTCATCTAGTTTGTTTTGGAAAATATTATTTGTTATTTATATTCTTAATATTCATGTTTTTCAACTAAGTAATTACATATTTTCCATAATCGATGTAATTAATTTTTATTTTTTCCACTAATATTTTGGGCCAAAAACTAAGTTAAACTTATTATAAACTATAAATTATATGGATTAAAAATAAATATTCCATTTTCCTTATTTTTATTCATGTATGTGGTTTGATTTATTTTAAAATTAATCCCACAAACGGGATGGCTAAGTGATTTTTTAATGGAAAAGTGTTCGAAAGTTTTCATTATTTTCTATATAAATTAAATGTGATATTATTTAAAATGAATTAATTAGTATTAAATGATAAAAATGTGATCAAATTAAATGTTAATGACAATTAAAAAATAAATTAATTAAATAAAAAATTGGGCAAAGATGAATTTCTGAGCCAAAATTCGGTATTATTGACTTTTCATTATAAAAATGAATGTTCTCAAAAAAATACAAAAATTAAACCCAGAGTAATTTTTTAATATACTATTTTAAAAACAATTGATTTTATTTTATATAAATAATATAAATGTGTAAAAATTGGAGTTAAAATATGTTCTCCATTAAAAGGAAGTAATACTAATTTTTATAATAAATAGAGTTCTCAATAGAACACTATATTTACTCTAATATTATGCATATAAAATATATTATATTATTTATAAAATATTTATAAACAAGTGTAATAATAATATAGGTGGTTATATTCAATTATATAAATTAAAAATATAGGCTATAACTACTATAAATAATAATATTAATTTTATTACAATTGTTTGTCATAACTCAGTCTCATGTGCAACACATGATTTTAGAGAAACTCGTTGTTTCTTATTCGATACGCTATTGGATGTAGTGTCCCATATAATGTAAAATTACAGTCCAATTAATAAATAATAAAAAATATGAAAAATATTTGTTATATCATTTCCCAGGATGTTATAGTCACATTAACATGATAACATATATTTATATATATAGAAGATAATGTTTTTATTAAATTATAATTTTTGAATAATTTTTAGGTGAGGTGGAAGAATGAAATAATCAAAATTCATTTAAATTTTTTTAGTATTCTTTAGACAAACCATTGATGTTAATAACTAAATCATTCAGAAGATATCTTCTTGACGAATATAAGGACTCTAGGATTTAGGGAGGAAATGAAGGAAGATGTTTTGGAAGATATTGAATGAAACATTTTTTTTAGAAAAGTAAAGAGGGTATGAGAGGTAGTGGACTTTTATAAGTGTGGGAGAGGTAAAAAATGTAATATTTAAAATAAAAAATAAATACCAACATTTTTATCATGCAAAAATCCCAAAAATAATACATTCTAAAAATATGGATGATAAAAGTTTGTAGTGTTACTATAAAATAAAAACTATAATATATTTTGGTTATTTATAACAATTACACGAGTAGTTTAACACCCAGAAACAAGTTTTATCAATAACACAAGAAATAATATTTTCTATTTTAACTAATAACTAATGAAATAAAATTATGTTTGTTGTTTTATAGAATTAGATATAATAAATTCCAAATATAGAATACATTTTTCAAAATAAACTCATGTAAGTTGAATAATTCAATATAAAATTATTTCCAAAATCACATTGAAAAATATTTTTCTAATGTATTAATTCAAATGAATAAAAATTTTATTTCTTATACGATAATATATAATTAGTTCATATGATCAAAATTATATTATTTAAATATAATAACAAATTTTAACTTAATTCAATTTTGAAATGTAATTTATAATTGAAAATAATTAAAACAAAAATGATTTCTGAAAATTATAGTATATTTTACATTTCATTACATTTTTTTAATAATTAAAAAAAAAATTAATAAAATTCATCCAAAGTTAATTTTCAAATGATGAATTAAAAAATTATTTTTAGTTCTTAAATACAATTCTAAAATCAAATAAATTTATTATATATTATATTTGTAAAGAAAACATAAACCACCTTCTAGAAAAGTACAACATTTTAAGGAGACATTCAATTTTTTTTAAATGATTTTTATTTTCTTCATAATCCACTTATAAAAATTAAATTTATATTTAAATAATGCAAAAAAATATAATTTTTATAATTTAGTTATTTATATTCATACTTGTTCATTTAACATGTAGCGGTATTTTAAATTTTTAAATAATAATACTTTAATAGAGTATCATGTTTCGTTTAAATCAAGTTGTAGAGGATTAAAGATGAAATCAATTAAGTTGAATTTCATAAAAAAAATAATGGGTTATTAAATTCAATTCTATGTTTCAGGTTTTGTAGAATATATGTTATCAAATATAATATTCTTATTTTAAATTAGTAGAGTGTTACATGATAAAATCAATAATGCCTCAAATTATCTTCCAAGTCATTTGGATTATATTTTAGAAATATGATATAACTAAAAAAATGTGTTTTTTGTTGGACGATGTCATATTTTACCTAGAAAAAAATTTTCATTGTTCATAAAAATTCATCATACCATGAATTGTTTTTTGTATCATCCTAGGATTAGGCCTAATATATTAAATCACATCATGGTTTAAGAAAATGTATGTTAAAAAAGTGTTTCTAAAAAATGGGATTTTGTTATATTTGAAATTTTATGAATTCATCATAGCTAAAAACATCCATGATATTCATTGGAATTATATTTCCATTGGAAACCAATTAAGTGTTATAACAAAATATCCCCATAGTTCCTAATGTATTTTTTTAATGGATGCTTAAAAAAGTGATTTTTACATGGAAAAATAGTGTTATTTGGTAATTTATTTCCATTTAAGAAGAAGTATTTATGGTTTTTTAGTAATAATTTACATTGTATTATGAATTAATTGGATATTTTTCCTTCAATTATTATTTTTTTTTTGAAAATGTCGGACTGTTGATCCCATATTAAATTTGATGGGGGATTTAAATTATTAAAATATTATATTTGTTGAAATATAAATCATTATGTAAAAAATTTACATGTTGAATTAATTTAATTTTTTTTATATCTACAAATAAATGTGAATAGATAATAATTTACATTATTCAATTAATTTTTTTATTATTATTTAAATAGTTATTTATATTTAATGGTCTAATTAATATACTTCCATAATCCAAAATAATATTGGTTTTAAGAAAAACATTAATCAGATTTAAGAATCATGAAATATATTAAATTAATATAATAAATAGTTTATTTATTATTCATATGTAGTGTTTTTATATTTTTAATTTTATAGTGATTAGATTTCTCATTGAATCATAAATTTCAAATGATATATTTTTATATTATTATCTTATTAATGATGAACTATAAAATTATAAAAAAAATTATAAATATTACATTTTTATAAATATATGTTTTTGAATATTTATAAAAAAAAATTCTACATTATAAAAATATAAAATTAGTTCAAATTTTAAATATTTATAAATGTAAATGATTTTTATAATGTCTGGAAAATTTATTTGTTTTTGTTCTTTATATGTTAAATATTCATGAATAATTTTTTTTTTTTTGAATATGAATTTTAAAATAGTTTAAAAAACTTATTTTAAATTTTATTCCATGAATACAAGGAGACACATGATATATACAACATAATATTTAGTAATATTAACATAAGAATAAGAATTATTTCACATTATAAAATAGATAATAAAATATAATTTTCTTTTATGCATGTTAGGTGATATAATTTTTTTATAATGAAGAAACATATTGAGTATTGATCTATGAATATTGTCTGATTGGGTTAGACCTTTCAATACACTTGGGGGTGAGGATATATCACGAAATTTTTTTGAATCCTAATTCTTTTACCACACATCCTAAAATGAATATATAGGTTTATATAATTCTAATCCGTAACAAGATATAGTTATGTGTACCTACAATTTTGGATGAATTTTGATATGTTTAAATAATAATATCATTTATTTTTAATTAAGAAACAAAAACTAAGAGTTCATAAAAGTATTATAAATTAATTAGATTTGAAGAAAGTTATTTTTATATGGGTATTTTAAAGAATTAATTAAATCATGGATGCATTATGGTAATATTGGACATAAATTTATGAGATATTAAAAATTCCATTAAAATATCATGTTTTTTATTACATTGAAAGGGAAAAATCAAGAACTTATTCCATTAATGTAATTAAAATTAATAATTAAGTTCCCATGTATTATCTGATGTAATTTGAGAGAGATGTTTCAAATTTTAAAAGTTTCATACTTATACCTAACATGAACTTTTGATCACTTTTCACTAGGAAGCTTTAATTTTTATATTTTTTTATGAATGGATATAAAATGCAGTGTATAATGGGGGTGGGAAAACTGTTATACACTCAAAATTATAAGATTCATATGTGTTTTAATTAACATAACATTATATAAAATATAATAATTAATGATGTAGTCAGTTTCCTGGTTAATATGGGGATAAAATATAGATCTTTTACCACAAATAGATATGTTATAATTTAAAGGGTTTCATCATCTTTGTGGGAAAGAATTCAATAATAGTCCATTTTAAATGATTATAAAAATATATATATTTTTGACATCCCTGGTAAATAATGAAATATGACATTTTCATATTTATTAATATCTGTGAATTAAATAATAATTTTACCTTAAAGGGGTTTCTGTGTTCGATGGTGTACCTGGTACGCAACTAAGAGTTTTTTTTCAAATCTTACATTGCACACTAACAATATAATATTATAATTTTAAATGGACTGAAACTCCAACTCGTTGTATTGACAGGAATAGACATAACTAACTAAAATATGATTATACATGTTTTTAAATGTTTTTAAATGTTTTTAAATTTATGCAATAAAAGATAGAGGCTTAATATGTGAATGAATCTATTTTGAAGCACAATTTACTTTAAAAGGTTGATCTACCACCTATTGATGGCGAACCATCATTAAATAAAGTTTTAATCACTTTTATATGTTATATTTTACCAAATAAAATTATTCTTTAGAATCGGGATATCAAAATTTACTTTGGGTAAATTTTTGAATTTTTTTAATAAAATACAGTTTTTAATGAATAATGGAAACTAATGTCTTATAATTCATAAATACTTTTAAATCTAATTTATTTATAAGGTTATATTATATTTTTATTTTTTTTAATGTGTAATTAGATTATATTTTTACCATTAAATTTTGTGTTGTTCGTTGGAATTAATTTCACTTTCATATTAGACATAAACAATTGTCAATCTTTTGATAGTTACTATTTCTAAAAAACATGCCTTTTGTTTTGAGAACGGAAATTAATTTTAAATTAATTAATCCCACATAAATGTTTTTAATTTCTTAAAATAGACATCATTTATGATGTGTGAATATCAAATATATCTTAGGCATAAGTTTTGGTATTTTCCTGAAAAACATCAATTTTTTATGAATAGTGAAAACACTAAGTAGTAGTTAAAATGGTGAATTTTTAATTTAAATGAAATATTAACACTTATTTGAATTGAATTTAAAAAATCCAACATACATTTTTGTAATTAGTTTGAAAAATATGGTTCAATAAGATAAAAAAAAATTTGGTGAATATTAACTTTTGATTTTTATTTAGCATGGTTAATGGTAAATATTGTAATTCAAGGTTAAAATAATATCATAATAATTACATATTACCTTAACACTTGTCCTATATTTATTGTATGAGTCATGGCCGACCATGGAAATCATTGTGTCAATTTTGGGGCCTCATGGAGCCACTTAAGAGTGATAATTACACTTTATTTTAATTAACTTAATGTAAAGAAAAAAAACAGTAACAAATATATTTTAGTAAATTAATTATTACATGGAGTTATAAATATTATATTTTAGACTATAAATATTAATTTTAAAGATAAAAATATTTCCTACATCATGGTATTTTTTTAATATTTTATAGGCACCAAATAAATAAAAAAATTATGACACAATAACGATGCAGTGTTTACCTCGATAATAAATTATTTAAATAAATAATATTATAATTATTAAAATAAAATCTAATATCTCTAAAATTATTATTGGAAGATTTTATTTTGACCATGATCTATCTAATATTAGACTTTAATATGTTTTGGATCTTTAGAAACAGAAAATCATTATATAATAAAATAATATTTTCACACTTTTCTAAAGAGCCCCTCCTCCCCCTTATAAAAAGCCCTAACCTCTAACCCATTCCTCACACGTAAAAATCCCCTTGTACCATAAAAACCCTGAAAAAATAATCTATCATGATCCCTATATTCCGCCTAGAAGCCTTAACTTAGACAGAAGACACAACAAGAAGTCATTTTGGTTCAAATCAAAGGGAGTTACCCGAATTAAAGATAAAATGTTCTCTTAGATTATTTTGTTTTATTTTTCTTCTCCAACACCATAAAATATTTTTATTCCATTGTTTTATAACAAAAAATGTATTTTCAATATACTAGGTTGTTTTTATGAGAAGTAATAGAACTAAACATACACACATCTTCGTCTAAGGGGTAAAAAGCATACTGTTAATGTGGACGTCGAACTAATTCGTCATGAAACTATGATGGTAAAAATATCTCCAACCACCTCTTATGTATTCCATTATGATGGAACTATATTTACATATGATATATATTATATTTATATTGTTTCTATGCTTCTATATTTTTCATTTATAGAATACCTGTATGGTTTCCATAGTGGGTAAATACGATAATCTCATTTGAGGAAGTGCATACTACTGCCACCTTAAAGTGATATGACACATTAATGCCATATGTGGGAAGTATAAAGGTTGGATTTAATGATATTATATATTATATTATACTATAAATTTTAATATAACTGTGTATAAAATTTTTTAATTCCATTAGAATTTGAAATAGAAATGAAAGTAGAGTTCATGCGTACATACAACTTACCATCTCCATGAACAGTGCATTCCATTTCTTATCTTCAAATGATATGTAAAATTATAAATATATGTATATACTGGATATATATGATATATATGATATCTATATCCAGAATATCATTCTGGAGATAATGGATATTTTACCACCTGATCAACATGTAATTATAATAAGTTCATTTTACATTCAATTACGAAATATCGACAAAATGATTGATATTAACATAAATGATTACATAATTTTATAAAATTGTGATAAGAAATTTAAAAATATTGATAAACATAAAATATGTTCTTAAGAAATTAGAAATTAACTTTAGTTTATTATTCAGAAGATTAATGAATGAACGGGTCAAGTCGGACACGAGGTAAGGGACATCGTCTCAATCTCCTTTCATTTAGGCATATTTTTTTAATACATTAATTTAATTTATACTACATATAAACACCTTTGAAATTTATTTTCATTCAATGGTAATATTTTTCTATTATGCGTTTTACAAAATGATAAAAAAGAATGTTTCTTTTAACATAAGCGGTGTCAACAACCTTATGACGCCATGAGTATTATTAGATCTTTGGCTTCCATAACAAGTCTTAATTTTGTTAAAAAAGAAAAATAAATACCATATACTCTTTAATGTCTTTTGGTAATTTAAATGGTTTTAATAATGGATTTTTTATGTCAATATATTTATGCGATATATTTTCATTAAAATGTGGAAATATTTTCATTCCATTATATTTGTTGTATGTGTTAAGATTTTATAATGGTACATGAACAATTGATGGGTGGTTACGTGATAAAACAAATAACGGGTGGTGCTGTGATAAACCATTATGGGTGGTTACGTTATGACCTCCAATGCATTGGATATGGAAGTCGGCCATATGGCTATTCCATTTAGTGATATGTGTGGGAGTCAATATTATGCTTATTCCATGTAATTATGTTTACGTCCCAATTTAACTTTATATGTTATGTGATCTTTATATGGGTTTTGTGGTAATCTTTTGGATACAAAAGGGTATGAAATGATCTTTTATTCAGTAAAGAGTATTTCCTACTTCATAAAGGTTAAAAGTAATACTTATGATAAAGTATTCATGGTCTACAAGTTGTTTTAAAAAAACTAAGAGTTTTCCTTCATTTTTTATCCCTTAATAATATTTTTATCCTCATCCCAAGTTTTTGAAATGTTTTTATAGGACATAAAGTGGAATAGGGTCATGAATAGGATCACGGAAAACTCATGTTGTCTAAAACATGGATCTTGAAATGATTCTTTTTTTAACAATTTTTATTTTGTGAAAATAGGGGAAATGAGTAGAATTTTCTACTTTGAAACATTTGGAATGTAATGTAACAACTATGACCTAATTATCTAAATCTCTAAACCTAAAATCATCATGAATGTAAATTATTCATTTAATTCCAGATTATGTAATGTTTTATCTTCGGACATTATAGATGGTTTCAGTGGTCGATTTTGATATCTTTAAGAGTTTGGGTATTGTTAAATTAAAATCCATAAATAAATTTATGATAAGATTGATGTGATAATTAATTTACAGATTACCATCATGCTTTGACTAAGATATTTCTATGTTCAGAATAGTTTTCCCTAGAGGAAATAGGGATTCTATGTTGGGACGACATTAGGAGGAAGAAAACCTTCCAAATCATCAACCTTAGATGGTCGAAATCAAAACTGAACAATTTGTTGTAGTGATGGAATAATTGAATCATTCTATAAATGGTGGTGGTGTCCATGCACAAGATCAGCCAGATCATCCACATAGGAACATTTCAACATGGGAGTATTTCATGAGGAAACATCCCCCATCATTCAAAGGATCATCTAACCATGTGCTAGCTGACGGGTGGATTAAAGCAGATGAGAAAATATTTAATGTCATGGGGTGTTCAAAACCTCAAAAGGATATTCTAGTTATTTATTTTTTTGAAGGTGAAGCTGATCAGTGGTGGTCGATTGTGAATAATATTTGGGATAGTGAGAAGATTGATGCTATTGATTGAGATGAATTCAAAGGTATGTTCCTTGAAATATATTTTCCTATAGTTGTTCGACTTAGGATAGAAAGAAAATCTAGGAATTGAGGTAGGATGAGGACATAGTGACTACTTAAGAAGGAAATTTCACTCGGCTGGCAAGGTATGCCCCAAATTTCATCTGAGATCTTGATAGAAAGATAAATCGATTTTACTCAGGACTAATGCATGGATATCAAAAATAATTAGCCTCGCGTGAGTTTAAAGGTTATGAAAAACTTGTTCGATGTGTATAGAAGTTGGAAATGGAGTTTTCTATGGATCATGTGTTCTTTGACAAACAACAGAATAAGAGGTCCAGTTTGTAGGAAAAGGGAATGAATTCATCAAAGAAGCGAGGTAGTCAGAAAACTAAATATCCATATTGTGAAAATTGTGGTGAAAATTAACTTAGAAAATAATTATAAAAGTCTGGAAAAGTTCTTCTGGTGTGGTAAGTCTGGTCATATTTCTCATAAACGTAAGGAAGATTATCATGTAGGCAATGAAAAGCTAGAGTAAAGATGTTTTAAGAGCATTGAAATGGGTCATTATGCAAATGAGTGTCCATCGAAGAACTCAACTGAGGGAAAGTAGCTAGACTACAAGCAGAAAGGGCTGGTGAAATCCTTTGTAACAATTTCAGTAGATGTATGTCCATCAAATGATGTAACATCAGGTACACTGGTTGTTTGTTCCGATTATTCCAATTTTTTGTTTGATTAAGGATCTACACATTCTTTCATTTCTGAGAAGTTTTCTAGTAAATTGAGAAATCTATATCAAGATATGAATCTTGAACATATGGTAAAAACACCTAGAGTAAATGTTGAGACAAAAATAAAATACGAGAACCTTCATATCCTTGTGTGTGAAAAAAATATACCTGGAAACCTTATAGTTTTAACTCTAGTAGAGTTTGATGTTATTTTTGGCCTTGAGTGGCTATCTGTTTATCAAAATAAGATTAACTACAGAGATAAAGAGGATTCATTACAGAAATATTTTCAGTTCACGTACATGAATGAACACATACTTTTGATAACATATCAGGATGCTGAGAAACTATTAAAAGATGTAAATTAATGTTATCTTTCACATATTGTGGAAAAAAATTGAACTGTTCATATTAATTATGCTCTATTGTTAAATGAGTATCTTAATGTTTTTTCAGATGATTTGTCATGTGTTATACCAGATAGGCATGTTGAATTTACTATTGACTTAGTTCCTGATGATAATAAATAAATTACAAGAGTTATTAGCTAAAGGCTTCTTTCGACCTAGCACATCACCGAAGGGTTCTCCAATCTTATTTGTTAAAAAGAAATATGGTTCAATGATACTATGCATTGATTATAGATAATTGAATAACATAAATATTAAGAACAAGTATCCTTTGCCTCATATAGATGGTTTTTCTGATCATTTCTAGAGAGCTCAGTATTTTTAAAAGATTGACTTGAGGTCGGGGTATGATCAGATGAAAATAAAGGATGTAGACATTTTCAAGACCATGTTTCATACTATATTTGGCCATTATGAATTTTTAGTTATGCCTTTTGGTTTAAAAAATGAAGTTTTTGTATTCATGTATTGATTAGCCACTAAATGAGGCTAATATTCATTATTAATATACATAATATTCATGTTCTTTATTATTCATAAACACCATTTTAGTGCATTTTACACTTCGAACATCATTTCACATTATGATTGTAATACCTTCTTAAAATGCACTATTATGTGGTACATTTTTGAACATCATTTGAAGTACCCAATGATTCATCTAATTTTAATGAATCTAATTATAAATATTTTAATTTTATATTCTTTTGAACTAGATATTCACATCAATGATCAATGAAAGATTCATAAAGGATGATGGAGATATTTGGAAATGATAGGAAGCAATTCTGGATAAGGCAGATTGGACAACATACCACTGATGAGAATGTGGGGCCCAAAATACAATTACAATGAAGCCCAACATTCGTGGGATTCTAGAAGACATTTATAGGAACAAATAACTCTTCTGGATACATTTCTAATTCCGCCTCCATGATGTCCATTTTGGTGGCCCATGTTAGAGATAAAATTCTGGTCCAGATTCTGTGGCCCAGAAACATAGCCCACTAATATTATCATATCTCGGAATCCACAACTCACAATGGGCCCATATTTTACAGGTGGTTAGAACATATCTGGAAATCCATTTTCTTTTTCTATGTCCCACTCTGATTCGGCCATCTATAAGGTAGTCCAAGCGTGTGTGTTCGGTGAAGGAAAGCTAGTTGTGACCTCGGGTCAAGGGTGGAAAAAACCAACTCTCCCTTACTTCCCATCCACCTATGGCCTACCACAATTAATTGAGGAGACTTGGACTATTGGAGTCTATAATCAAGGGATGAAAAATGCCTATTTATTTCAGTGTTGTTGGAGGATTGAAGGATCTTTGGATGCTTTTTTCAATTGTAATGTTATGCAGCAATTTTGTTGTCTCAAATTGGTCTTTCACATGTCAGTTGTTCAATTCACTTTAATTTCCTAATAAAAGTTCTTCTTCTACTCTTATTCTGTTTTTCTTCATATCACTTTGATACCGTTGGATCAAGGTGTGAATTTATTCACACCAAACATCGTGAAATTATTCCAACAATGGTGGAGTAATCATTTTATTTTTTTTTTGTTTTCTTTACTTCTCCATTTCCGCCCTCATGAATCTACTTTCCACTTCCATTGAAACCATGCGATCAATGGAGGGATAACCCATTTATGGGTTGATCCAAGTGAGTATCAAGGGGATGGATTAGACATTACTTATCACCTCATTAATGTATAATCACTTCTTTAATTGAGATTTTTATTTGATGATTTTTAAACTCCATCGTCCTTGTTGAATTTAAGGCCACACACTTCAAGTGCTAATACGAACCATTACCTTGAAGTGCTCAAAATAGTGATCCTTCAAGTTTATAGGTGATTAGTATTAAAGGGTATAGGAATTAAACCAGTAATTGATGATGTTGTTTTATCTCCTTAAATGAACCCATCTCAAATATAAGAAATTGAAATCACTAGAAAGGAAATACGTCCAATCCACCCCGAGCGATAACCTAGGATCAACTAATTATTTTAAATTGAATTCACATAAGTCTCTTATATTTTATTTAAACCCATCCAAAATCAACCCATATTGACCACTTAATATCCAAAAATAGTCCATAGAATTTAAGTGTCTATAGGTTACTTCTTAGGTCTCTGAGGATTCGACAACCCAAGCTAAATACAAGGATCATCTTACCTTCTTCTCTTGGGTAAATTTGAGCGTGAATCAAATTTTGGCGCCATTGCCTGAGACCTAAGTAAGTTATCTTAGACACTATCATCCTTTTTTTATCCCACTTCTCTTATCTCATTCCCAATTTCATTCCTATGGAAAACCCTTTTGAACAAATCCAAACATGAGGAACCTCTTCTTACTTTGATCACTCCACACCAAGTGAGATGTACAATCACCATCCTAGTTTCTACTTGTGGGATCATAAAAAACCTAATGATCCAAAAAAATTTAACTCCTTTGATCCACAAAACATTCCAACATAGAATGAGTTTCAATCCCCATAAATCCAATCAGAACACCCTCCTATGCAATTTCACTAACATAATTATCCCCATGGAATAGACCATATTTCTCAACCCCTTTCCCATATTGATCCACAACCATTACATGAAAAATTGTG
This sequence comes from Viscum album, assembly GCA_963277665.1. Lineage (NCBI taxonomy): Eukaryota > Viridiplantae > Streptophyta > Magnoliopsida > Santalales > Viscaceae > Viscum > Viscum album. The sequence goes on along the minus strand of OY728142.1, from coordinate 2,000,316,228 downwards.
TCAACAAATGGAGAAAATGAATTTTGAGGTATCATCATTGAGGTTAGAAATACAAAGCATTAAAACTTGTAAGGAACCCATCCCTACACAAACAGTTCCTTCCATAACATTATGTGAAGTGTCTAGTTTCCCACAAACCACTCATTAATTTACTAAAGAGAAAAAAATTGGATTTGGGGAAGATGAAGAGGATACTGGAATTGTTTAGGGGTCTTTAAATCAGGAGGAAATTGGCTTTTTGGATTCAAAAGAGGAGAATTTGACATCATGGATTGAGTCTCCTAAGTATAACTCCATTGATGAATTTTCAAAAACACCAACCATTGAACCATTGAGAGAAATCAAAAAAAAATGAGTCCATATCCATTCCTAAAATTGATATTCCCAATTTTATGGTGGAATTTGATATTCAAAAGGAATCAATTTTGTTGAGCAATTTTGAAAATGAAATTGAGTTTGATTCAAAGTCCCAACCTATGTCTCAATGTGTTAACCTACCCGATCATGAACAAAAGAACTTTCGATCCACCCTAATGTTTCTATTCATTGGGGATAACCAAAAACATCCATTTTTAACAATTTATTATCTTGAAACTAATAATTAGGTAATGATTCTTAATGTATTGGAAAGACTAAAAAGGAAACTGGATCAACCATTTATGATATTCCTTGGATTTTTCCACTCATTATAGAACATAGTTTTGCACACGACAAAAATTACAAACAAAGAATCAATCTCAATCTAGTGTACATGGAGAAATATGGGGTCCTTAAAATGATGAAAATTGGTATTGGGTAAGTTAGGGGGTCCATGTCGGGCTAACGACGTTAAACAAAGTGCTTCATGTGAGGCAACCCATGGTTTTCATGTTTTCAATCATTTTGTTGTTTTAATCAATATTATATTTTAAATAGGATTAATTAATCATTTTGATATTTAATAAAAAACAATTGACTTATTCATCTATTACGAGTATAGATGGGTATTAAAGGGGAGCACCGTATTCATCCGTGTCACACGGTGTGATCCCTGAGTAATACCTTACCCAGAAAATTAATAGAAGACAATGTATCATTAGTTTGATTAAAAAAACAGAAAAACAAGAAAAATCTTAAAAATGTTGATACATGGAATTAAATAAGTCATTGTGTTGTTTGTTTGGTCTAATTTGTTATTCTTTTAATGGGTTAGGTACTATTTTGGGTGATACATTTTTAATCAAGGAGGTGCCTACATCCCCCAAGAGATCAAAGGACTATTTTGGAGCAGCAAGAACTTCAACTTCAACCACCAGGTGATTCCATTCTATGATCCTCAGTTTCAATTTCCTTTTTAAACTTCTATTATCTGCCTCTACTCCTTCTAAATTTTGATTTCTTCAGACACTGCGGACATTGTTGGTTTATGTTGGGGGAGATGAAAAAAAAATACCTTTGAAAAAAAATTATTTGAAAAAAATTCTAAATGGAAGGAAAAAATCCATTAACATTGAACATGGTAATACACATTACACACTTTGAAACTGGATATCAAAAAATTTAGCATTCCCTGATTCTGATTTTAGTCCTTTTATAATTTAATGAGCATATATTTTGGAAAGTGTGGCTATCCAATGTGATATTTCATCGTTTAGATTAACATCCAAATAAAAAAAAAGATCACAATCCACATCCTTTGGATAGTGGGGTATTAGTTTGAGTTCATGGGGTCCCCCAAATATATAGCATAGGGTTGGTGATCTTTTTAGTTTTAATATGGGTATTCAATAAAGAGAAAAATTTGCGCGTAGAGCATTGAAATGACCTAAGGCGCGGCTTTCCACACTTGGGGATCGTGACTCCATAGTTTTCTGGCCCAGAGTTAGTAATTTTATCTCTATTTTTTGGTAATTTGAATTTTTTTTGACTAAGTTAACTCCATATGATTCTTTAGTATGTGGGATTCACTTAGTTCCCTAATTCCATTGATCCTGGGAGTCATCGGCAAAGTCTCACTACAAGGGTTGACTCTTTTTAGTGCAATTTCAATTACCATGGGAAAATTGCAAAAAAAACAATAAACAAACAAAAAACAAAAAATATGCTACATAAAAAATTGAATACTCATCTTAATATTGAAATGTGATTCCACCTATCTCTTCCGTCATTTCCCCCTTGAATAAAAATGAACCCCCATGTCTATTGTGATGTACAACACATCCTCATTCTTAATTGATATTAGATGAAATATGGAAATAAATTTGAACAAAATAATGGACTTGGGATTGGGATCTTCTTATGAATCTATCTTGTATTAAAATATTTTTATGGGTTTCATGATTGTTTGGTATAAGGGTTTCTGGTGATCATTGTGTATTAAAATGTTATTGGAAAGGCAATTCGAATTTCATATTGTTGAGATATATTTTTCTTGGGACTAGCAGAACTGAAGTTGGGGGGTGTGATTAGCCACTAAATGAGGCTAATATTCATTGTTAATATACATAATATTCATGTTCTTTATTATTCATAAACACCATTTTAGTGCATTTTACTCTTTGAACATCATTTCACATTATGATTGTAATACCTTCTTAAATGCACTATTATGTGGTACATTTTTGAACATCATTTGAAGTACCCAATGATTCATCTAATTTTAAGGAATATAATTATAAAAATTTAAATTTTATATTCTTTTGAACTGGATATTTACTTCAAGGATCAATGAATGATTCAGAAAGGATGATGGAGATATTTGGCAATGAAAGGAAGCAATTCCAGGGAAGGAAGATTGGACACCATCCCACTGATGAGAATGAGGGGCCCAACATACAAGCCCAATGAATCCCAAATTTCGTGGGATGCTAAAAGACATGTATAGGAACAAATAACTCTTTATGCTCCAATGCTAATTAGGCCTCCATGGTGTCCATTTAGGCGGTCCAAGCTAGAGATAAAATCATGGGCCAGATACTGGGGCCCAGACAAACAGACCACTAATATGATCATATCTCGTAATCCACAACTCCAAATGGGCCCCAATTTTACAGACGGTTAGAAGATATCCGGATCTCTATGTTCTTCTTCTATGTCCCACTCTAATTCGGCAATCTAAAAGGACTTCCAAGCACGTCTGTTCGGTGAAGGAAAGCTAGCTTCCACCTCGGGTCAGGGGTGGAAAAAATCAACTCTCCCTTACTTTCTACCCACCTATGGCCAACCACAATTAATTGAGGAGACTTGGACTGTTTGAGGCTCGACCCAAGGGATCAAAAATGCCAATTTATGTCAGTGGTGTTAGATTATTGAAGGATATTTGGATTCTTTTTCAATTTTAATGTTATGCTACAATTTTGTTGTCTCAAATTTGTCGTTCACATAGATGTTGTTCAATTCACTTTAGTTTCTTAATAAAAGTTCTTATTCTACACTTATTATGTTGTTATTTATATCACTTTGATATCGTTGGATCATGTTGTGAATTCATTCACACCAAACCTTGTGAAATTATTCACATAACGGTGGAATAATCATTTTATTTTTGTTATTTACTTGACTTCTCCATTTCCTGCCTCATGAGTCTACTTTCCGCCTCCATTGAAACCATGGGATCAACGGAGGGATAACCCACTTATGGGTTGATCCAAGGGAGTATCAAGGGGATGGATTGGATGTTATTTATCACTTCATTATTGTATAATCACTTATTTAATTGATATTTTTATTTGATGATTTTTAAACTCCATCGTCCTTGTTGAATTTAAGGCCACACACTTCAACTGCTAATAGAAACCTTTACCTTAAAGTGCTCAAAACTGTGATCCTTAAAGTGTTTAGTTGATTAGTATAAAAGGGTGTAGTAAATAAACCAGTATGTGATGATGTTGATTTATCTCCTTAAATGAACCCTTCTCAAATATAATAAATTGAAATCATTAAAAAGGAAATACGTCCAATCCAACCCGAGCGATAACCTAGGATCAACTCATTCTTTTAAATTGAATTCACTTAAGTCTCTTAGAGTTCTTTTAAAACCATCCAAAATCAACCCACATTGGCCACTTCATAGCAAAAAATAGTCCATAGAATGTACGTGTCTATAGGTTACTTCTTAGGTATCTGAGGATTCAACAACCCAAGCTAAACTATAAGGACTGTCTTACCTTCTTCTCTTGGCTAAATTTGAGCAAGAATCATGTATCTTATGAATATAATTTTTCTTGAGTTCTTGGATATGATTTTGGTTTTGTTCATTGAGGATATTTTTGTTTATTATAAAAGCAAAGATAATCATGAAAGTCATTTAATGGTTTTCATGAAAACCTTAAAAGAAAATATACTTTGGGGAAAATTCAGAAAATGTGAGTTTTGGTTACAACAAATTTATTTCATTGGTCATATTATTTAAAAAAATGGCATAACTATTGATCCAGCTGAAACAAAAGTTTTTGATGAAAATAGAAGACCCACAAATATAACCATGATCAGTAGTTTTCTTGGTTTATCAGGTTATTACAAAAGGTTTTTTGAAAAAAATTCTTGGTTATCTAGTCCACTGACTATGTTAACTCGACAATGTGTTATGTTCATTTGGACATAATAATTTGATGATTATTTTGAATATTTGAAAATATTATTAGTGAATGCTCTAGTGTTGGCACTTCCTTCTAGAAATGGTGTGTTTGTTATCTACAGTGATGCTTCATTGAACGGACTTGGTTGTGTCCTTATACAGAATGATCAGGTAATTGATTATGCTTCAATTAATTTAAAACCTCGTGATTTTAATTACCCTACACATGATTTGGAATTAGCTTATGTTGTCTTCTTTTTAAAAAATTTGAGGCATCATTTGTATGGATTAAAATATGAAATAAATACTGACCACAAAATTTTAAATTATATATTCACCCAAAAAGAATTAAACTTTAGACAGAGGAGATTACTGGAATTAATCAAGGATTATAATTTCTTAATCATTTACCATATGGGAAAAGATAATAAAGTGGATGATGCTTTGAGATGAAAATTTAATTCTTCATTAACCATTATATGTTAGGAACTGGATTCATCAGTTTTTTATTTGATGAACATTAGCATAGATGTTGTCGGTGTAGGAAATTATTCATTTTTGTTTCAGGTGTCAGTAAGATCATCTCTATCAAGTAGAATTAAGAAACCACTACAAGAAGATACTAAGTTGCATAAAATGGTAGATTTGGTTCAAAATCATAGGTTTCATGATTTTAACTTTGATAATGATTGTGTTTTGAGGATTGGGAAGAGATTATGCATGCCTTGTGATTCACAGTTGAAGAATAAGTTATTATGTGAAGCTCATAGTTCCCCGTCTTTAGTTTATCATGGCAGTACTAAGATGTACAAAGATCTTCAAGAGTATTAGTAGTGGGATGTAATGAAAATAGATATTACTGATTTTACTTTGAATTATTTGACGTCTCAAAAGGTTAATGGAGAGAGGAGGTTATCGAAAGGGATTCTTCAGTATTTACCATTTCCATAGTGTAAATAGAAAAATCTCTACATAGACTTCGTTGTGGGATTACCAAGACATTTCGAGGTAAAAATGAAATTTGTGTTATTATTGATCGATTGAAAAAATCTGCTCATTTACTTCCTATTCGAGATAATTTGTCTCTAGATGAACATTATCGGTTGTATGTTAATGATATATTCATGTTACATATTGTTCCCCTATACATTATATCTAATAGTGATCCCATGTTTACTTTTAAATTTTGTAAAGGGCATCAGAAGTCGTTGGGTACTAAATTATATTGTAGTACAGCTTTTCATCCACAAACTAATGTGTAGTCAGAATGAACAATTTAGACCTTGGAGGATACTCTACCTTCTTACTCGATGGATTTCCAGGGAAGTTGTGAACAACATCATTCATTGATTAAATTTTCTTATAATAATATCTTTCATTCCATTATATAGATGGCTCCATTTGAAGAATTATATGGAAATAGTGGTTGAACTCCAGGTTATGGGATGAAGTCGGTAAAAGTAAGCTGATGGGACTAGAATTTTTAGAAGAGATGGAAGATAAAGTTCTGTTGATTCAGAAGAAAATGAGAACAGCTTAGATCATGATTAAAAGTTATGGGGATAATCGAAGGAAGGATCATTCTTCTTGAGGTTGGTTATCTTGTCATTCTCAATGTTTTCCATGGAATAGTGTGATACATTTTTATAGGAAGGGAATGTTGAGTCTGAGGTTCATTGGACATTGTAAAATCCTAGAGAATGTTGGATCATTTGCGTACAAAGTGGCTTTAACTCCATGTTTTCCCAAGCACACAATGTATTTCATGTTTCAATGTTGAGGATGTATATGCGAGATCCATCCCATGTTTTAAGCCCATAAGTAGTTAATTGGAAAAGTATATCGCTTATGAGGAACAACCAGTCCAGATTCTTGACCGTAAGGAGAAATTATTGTGGAATAAGGTAATTACCCAAGTAAAGGTTTTGTTGAAAAATCATATGGTTGAAGAGGAAATGTGGGAATCTAAAAATGCTATGAGGGATAAATACCCCCATTTATTTGATAAGTGAATAAAATTGTGAGGATAAAATTTAGAAAAGGGGGGAAGGATGTAAAATAATAAGTAAATAATGAAATGTTACATTTATATATATATTAGTATTTTTGAATTGAATAATAATATTACCTTAAAGGGGATGTTATGTTAAATGGTGTACCTGATAAGCAACAAAAAGTTTCTTTGAAATCTTACATTGCACACTAACAATATAATATTATTATTTTAAATGGTTGTTAATGCCATGAAATTGTATTGATGGGAATAAACAAAACTAACTAAAATATGATTATACATGTTTGTTAAATGTTTTTACATTTATCCCATAAATGATAGAGGCTTAAAATGTGAATGAATCTAATTGTAAACATAATTTACTATGAAATGTTGATTTACCACCTTTTGATGGTGAACCCTCTTTAAATCTAGTTTTAGTAACTTTTTATATGTTCCATTTGACCAAATAAAATTCTTCCTTAGAATCTGGATATCAAAATTTTCATTGGAAGAATTTTGCGTATTTTTATGATAAAATTTATTTTTTAATGAATAGTGGAAAATACTATATTTTAATTAAAAACATTCTTTTAATTAATTTCTCTATACGGTTAGATTAATATTTTAAATAGTTTTAAATTTTAATTATATTTATTTTTACTATTTAATGTAATATTGGTCAGTGGAATTAATTTCACTTTGAAATCGAACAGAAACATGCGTCAATCTTTTAATAGTTAATATTTCTTAAAATCATTCCCTTTTTTTTGATAACGGGAATTAATTTTAAATTAAATAATACAACCACTATGTTTTGATTTTGGTAAAATAGAAAACATTTTTTAATTTGGAATATCAAATGTATCTTAGGTGAAATTTTAGGTAATGTTCTGAAAAACATCAATTTTTTAATGAATAGTGAAAACCCTAAGTAGTAGTTAAAACGCTTACTTTTTCATTTAATGTATGTTTTACCACTTTTGTAAATTGAATTTCAAAAATCTGAAATATATGGATGTCATATAGAGGTAAAATATAGTTTAATAAGTTGAAATTTTTCTTTGGTGAATACTAACATTTGACTTTTATTTACCACGATTAAAGGTAAATAAGGTAATTCAAGGTAAAAAATATCATAACAATAAAATATTATCTTAACACTTGTTCAAACATTATTGGATGAGTCATGGAATACCATGGGCATCCTTGTGTCTATTTTGGGAACCCATGGAGCCACATAAGAGTGATAATGAGACATTATTTTAATTAACGTAGAGTAAAGACAAAAATGACATAAACAAGTATCTTTTAGTTAAATAATTTTTACATAGGGTTATATAAGGTATTTTTTCGAAATTAAATATTCTTAGAAAATATAAAAAATATTTCCTACATTTTGGAATTTTTTTATAATTTTTCAACATCAAATAAATTATATTATTTATGCCATAATAATGATGTACTGCTTACCGAATTAATAAAATATTTAAATAAATAATGTTATAAAGATTAAAATAATAGAGAAATCATATCAAATTCTTTTTATATGATTTTATTTCAACCATTATCCATGTTATCTTTGACTTTATTATATTTTGGACATTTATAAATCTAAAAACATTATATAATAAAATTATATTTTCACACATTCTAAAAAGCCCATCCTCCCTCTTATAAAAATCCCTCACCTCTAACCCATTACTCACACATCACAGGCCCCTTGGCTCATCAAACCCCTATCCAAATAAGCTCTCAAGATCCATGTTTTCCACATGGAATCTTTACCTTAGTGAGAAGGCACTTCATGAAGTCTTTTTGGTTTACAAAAATGGAGTTACCCGAAATAAAGGTAACAACTTCTCTTAAATGATTTTATTTTATTTTGTTTTATTTTACCTCTCCAACCCCATAAACTATTTTATACCATTATTTTATAAAGAACTAGTATACTTAATATAATAGGTTGTTTTTATTAGAAGGATATGAACTTCACTTATACACACTTTCGTCTAATAGATAAATAACATACTGTTTCTGCGGACGACGAACTACTGCCTCACGAAACAATGATTGTTCAAATATCTCTAACCGCCTATAATGGTGGCTATTTTGATGGAACATTATTAATATATGATATATATTATATTTATATTGTTTCAATGCTTCTGTATTTTTTATTTATATAATAACATTATGGTTTCCATAGTGGGTAAGTACGATAATCTCATTTGAGGAAATGCGGACTACCACCCCCTCAAAGTGATAAGAATTGTTAATGTCATATGTGGGACATATAAAGGATGAAGTTAATGATATTATATATGACATTATACTAGAATTATAATATACTTATGTATCATTTTATTTTAATTAAATTAAAATAATAAATAGAAATGAAAGGAGCGGTCATGCGTATGTACGAATTAACGTCTCCATTAAACAATTTGATTTAAAATAATCAGTATTTTTCGATATTAATTAAAAAGACTATATTTTCGAGGTAATAATAAAACCTCAACAAATGATAATTTTTATATCATTTTTTAAAATGATATATCAAATTTAATACAATAATATTTATACATGTCTGAGAAATTAATACAATTATTTAACCAAAGCAAGTTACAAAATACATTTTTGAAGAAATCATGGCTTTAATAAAAGTTGTGTTCATATATCCTAAGAATTAATAAATAAATTTGTATTAATTAACACTATAAAATATATTTAATAATGTTTTTAACCAAATTCAAACCCAAAACTGTAATGCCAATGTTATAAATTTCATATTTAAATAGTAAATTTTTCGTGATTTGTTTTGGTTTTATGTTGCATATATTGTACACTAAAACTCAATTTGTAAATTTTCAGGATGTAAGTGAAATAAAATAATTTTATAAATGTTAAAATTAAATTTTATATTCAATTTTTTTATAATGTATGTAACTAGTGTCTGTTTTTAAAAAAATTGAATCAACCAAATAATGGTTTGAGTTCAATGCTATGGGATCCTGTGATATTTGTTTAATTAAAGGAGTAGTATGGTTCAAGATGATAATTGTTTGGTTTTATTTTACGTCTTCATTGATTAAGGATTTGGTGATTCTCTTTTGGCATAAGAAAAGGCGATTCCCAATGGAATAGAGTGTTGTTTGGAATGTGATGTTAGTCATGATGTGATGGAGACAAACATTTTGATCATATTTAAATTCCATCATTAGATGGACAACTATCAGATAGAACATCACTTATGAAATCTTAAGCATCAATAATCTTGTGAGTAACAAGGTGTGATGAGTCCCACATGGGGTGATGTCAACAAGGCTGCAAATTTTTTGCCTCTAGGTTTATTAATCATGGATCATTTACTTAATCTTTTTCTCGATTTGGCTACCTTGAATTAGAGTGTGTGAACCTAGTGAGAGGGGATGACCTCAAAAAAAATTTCACTCCATCCTTGGTAGTTTTTATTCTACTTATATCACATGAAATTAAAAAATTAGTAAATTAAACCAAAAAATTTCTATATATAAAATAAAATGATTGTGGAAATTGTAAAAAAATGGATCGGGAAGAGAACATTTTTTGATATTACATAACATAAAATATTGGTATGTCTTAAAAATGAATTTGTGATGCGTATTTAATTAATGAGGGTGGAAATATAAATTAAACATTTATTCATATTCATAAGAAGTGGATAATAAATGATATTTGTTTTTGTAAAATAATATTATGTTATTTCCCCACTATATAACAATCAATTTAAACAATCCTAAAGAAAATACATATCGTAATATAGATCCTTTTACACTTGAGTAACATGAAAATTTAAAGCCCCATGGTAGAAAAAAAATCAATTAAATCATTAAATATAAAAACAACAAGAATATTTATACACATATCATATGATTTGTGAATAACATGATCATATGACCCAAATAATGTGAATTTTAGATAATAGTCATTACAAATACCATATAATTGAATTTAAAATTAATCATTATAAATATTATTTGTTAATATATATATATATATATCCAATGTAAAATAATTAAACAACAATTTATAGATTGATTCACAAATAATCAGGGAATAAAAAAAGAAAATAAATAAGATTTATAACCCAATGAAATGAATTTGAGTTATGAAACCTTTTACCATATGGTAAATTTTATACCAAATCCCCTTCGATGAAATAAATCAATTTAAAACATAATATACCATATTTTATGAATTATATAGTATATAAAATTTAATAGGGGAAACATATACACCATATAAAATAGATTATCATCATAACATTAATAAATACCTCAAAAAAAGTAAATTTAGATGAAATCCCATACCTTGAGTACAAACATTCCATTTATGGACTTTAACTCATATACAATATAATTATTTCTTTTATTTTATTTATAAAAAAATTCAGGGTTTAAAAGCATATAATTAATCCATTTATTACATTAATTTTAGTAACCCACTTATTTACTTATTCATTTAAGTCCACATCAGGCTTTTTAAGGAGGAACGATTTGTAATTTTAAAGGATTCATTGCTGTTTTGACTATGGTCATACTGGTTAATTTTTTCCCTCACATCCACAGTAATAATCCTGAAATAATTATATATTTTTCCATAAATTTTACATTTTAAACAAGTCTTTAAATATGGTTAGGAAAAAATTACTAGGATTCAATAATGGAGACTTAACTAGTATGTACACATGAATAACATTTCAATTTTTCAATGATCCTTATGGAAAAAAGATAAGTATTATTTTATATATCATGAATAATAATAATATAATAATAAAAAAATTATTACTATAAATTTATTTATATGTATAATCCATGTGATGTGGTGATAAAAAATAACCACATCACTTTGTAGAGGTTTTTGTCCACACTAATTTCATAATAAAATTACCAATTTATAATGAATGGAATGTTATGAAATTAAATGATATATTATATTTTAAGAACTAAAAATATTTCATTAATAATATATATATAGGTATTCAATAAATCAGTCATTAAAACCATTTATAGGAAGTGGTGATGGAAAACGAATTACATCGGTAAGTGTGGAAACGGTCTTTCTTACATAAGAATGATGAATTCAATTACCCTTATATGGTGGTATTATATGGATATAGTCTATTAAAAAAATTTAATAAAAAATAAATTTATAGAATAAATTTATTTTTTTATACACTAAATTTTAATAAATGTTTAATAGAAGTGGAAGTAGAAATAAAAAAATCCATCTGTAATAACTATACATCGTTTTTCAGTCAAACTCATTTGATTTATACCTTGATCTTAATAAGTATGGTATTATGTTTACACTTATACCTCCATAATGTGGGTAGATATTTTTATAAGGTATTTCACTAGGTCGTTGTTATCCCAAATGGATCATTAGGTGTGATGAAAATGGGAAGAAGATACTCTCATTTATAATAGAATAGAGTGGTACATTTTGAGTTTCATTAATCATAAAATTAATATTAATAAATTTATAAATAAAAATTCAAAAAAATGATTCTATTCAAATATATGACGAGTTCAAGTCAAAAAAACTCTCATCAAATAATTGTTTTACATGTTTGGATATCATTTTCTCTTATAGTTTTTTAAGCCTTTATTACTCTTATCAAACATAAAATTACAACAATGTTTTCACTCTTTTAGGGTCATGTTAGTTATTATAAAAGAAAAGAATTATTGTAATTTCTCCATGGTTGATTTAGTAAACCATATCATAATCATTTGGTTAAAATAATATTTTATAAAAATTTAAACCATTTAATGAAATATTATTTATTAAAAAATTACATCAATGGACATTTTGAATGATTAATTTAAATTGAATTTTAAACTATATAATTATAATAATTTCGAAATAAAAATAATCAAAACCTCTCAATTATTTCATTTTATTAAAAAATAATTGTAAAAAATTCTATCAAATAATAGTATTTTTATTGTTTCCAAAATCATTTTATTATTTTTTTCAATTCTAGCAGAAGAACTGTTTAAGGGTTTCACAGATATTTAAGAAGAAGAATTTATGAATAATTTTGTATTAAAAAATCACTATAATGGATAAAATAATATATATTTTAAATTAAAATTTATAACTAATGACATCATATGATTATATTTATATGAATAAGTAAATGATAATAAAGTAAAAAATGAAAATTTTAAATTTAATTTGTATAAAACATTAAAAATGTTAAAAATTATAGCCAAACGGAAACTAAAGATTATCTATTTGAGTTTTGGATGATTATGGATTTTTTTAAAAATAAGATTTGTGAAATTGTCAGGTTCATTTTTGAATCCTTATAACATTATTGTAGCCCAAAATCACTTGATATAGCCTTTATCACAGTAACAAAATTATAAATGTTACTGTTCATTATTTCCAAAAATAAATGATATATACTTTACGATCTAGGACCCATTGTTTCTAAATAGAAAGAAAATTTTTCAAAAATAAAATTTTTAGAAGTTCTAAAAATTAATTTTAATATTATTGTGTAAATCCGAATGAAAAATGGTTTTTCTAAATATGTTATTATGCCAAAACATTAGGTTCTAAAAAATAAATTATAATGAGGATTTAAAATGTGTTAATTATATTTTATATGATTTAGTAATACTAATGTAACTTTTAGATAATGTTCAATTCATAAAGATGCATCATAATGTATACAATATTATTTATTTTAAAAAATCAGAATTTTTCACTATTAATAAAAAAAAATTCTTTTCAAAGACATAAAAAAAATCTCACCTAATGCTATTTTTTATATAATTATTTAAAATTAGATATCAATTTTATAAAATAATATTTATACATGTCTGAGAAATTAAAATAATTATTTACCCAAAGAAAGTAACAAACTACATTTTTGAAGAATTAATGACTTTAATAAAAGGTGTGTTCATATATCCTAAGCATTAATCAAAATATTTATATTAATTAAAACCATTAAATATATTTTATAATGTTGTTAACCAAATTCAAACCCAAATCTTTATTGGCTAAGTTATAATTTTCATATTTAAATAGTGATTTTTCATGATTTATTTAAGATTGATGTTTCATATATTGTACACTATAGAATATAGTCTTGATTATACAATATTTTGATATTTCATTCTACCCCTGACATTAATAAGATTAATTCTCCCAATTTTAAATTGATCTCAATAATTAATTGGATTCCATCTAAAATACCATTATTGAAATATCATATCATAAAATGTTTAATAAAATATTCCTCTTCAAAATAGTGAAAATGGAACATGAGAGTCATGTCACATAACACGTAATTGAGAACATATATAGAAACAATTAGCATGATATGAATACATGGAAATGAAAAAAATCAAAATATTGATGGATTGTTACAAAATTAATGTATCATAAGAAAGGGAATTATATTGATATATTTAACATCCATAAAAAATAAATCCAATGTGGTTGGAAAAAAATAAATCATATCATAAAAAATGAAGATAGTAGGATAACAGGGGTCCAAGAAACATTTAGTAGAGTTATGGTATTTATTTACCCAAAATAATAATTACATAAGGAAATATAATTATATAATTAGTAGAATTTAATAATTTAGTAAATTTATATTAAATTTTAATGTTTTCTTCAAAATGATGAGTATTATATTATATTTTTTATGATCAATACACTAAATTCAACTTATAAGGGATAACATAATTTGATAAAATGAAACAAAATTTATTTCTCGTGCCTTTATACATTATCCAAAATATAAATTTTAAGAATGATGTATGACAATTACCAAAATGAATAATCTTTATTATGTTAAAATACACCATTGATTCAATTAACCTAAACTATAACCCATAAATATCAACATATACTATTCAATAAATAACTTACCAAAAAGTCATAAATCATTGAAATTGTGATTAATATCAACAAAATGAGGATTTGGTCACAATTTATACTGTGATTAATATAACACTTACCTCCCATTGACCTGATTCACCCATAATGTAATATTTCCAAAAGATCATATTCCCTAATCGTATTATCTATAAAATATCTGAATCATTTCTATAATTAACCTTCATAACCATATATCCAAAATAAAATAATATATTTTTCAAAAAGATTATGAAAAATCCATTCATTAAATTAAATAACCAAATATTTTTTTACCTAAATTACAGAACATTATTCAAAATTAGTATGATATACTTATGGAATAATAATAATCACATAATAACCATGTAACTTTTCATTCATAGATTATCTATATAAATTTTTTTCCAAATTATATTAATGTATAATTTCTTCAATATCAAATATCAAATAAACCCAATGGTTATAAATTCCTTCAAACATATTTCAAACAAATGTAAATGAATACTACCTAAAATAATACATCTTGTAAAATTTAAGTGATACATATACCTGAATCCAACAATACATATCCAATGGTATCATTATTCTCCATAAAGTTCAATCATTTAAAAATACAAAGCGATGTCTAAGACATTGGACTTATGAAAAAAATAAACATATAAACCCATAGTGGTATCAATAATTCTTAATATAATCAGTCTCAAATAAAATCATAATCTCCAAAGTTTAGTAAACCCTAATATATTACAATATATAAGCACTATAATACAACACTTCACAATCTATTTTTAAAAACATAAAATTTACATTTATGCATTTTAAACTAATAAATGTGACACAATTTTTTTTATAATAGACACAAAAATAAAAATGTTATATTATATAACCTATATACCAAAGTAATGATGAGGTATAGAGTTGTATATATTTATGGAAACTCTTAAATAAAAAATTCAACTTTTTATATGAGACTGTATTTCAAAATATGCCCATATTTTCAAATTCCAAAATTGTTTATTTAACATCTCCACTAAATTTAATCACATATAAATCATTCCATTAATATTCATTTAACAAAATTATATATGACATTGTGATTAAAAAACAATGGAAGGATGATATAAAATTTTCACTAATGGTAAACATATTCATTAAAAATTTAATTTAATAAGTGATAATAGGAATGGGATATGGTTACAATGT
The DNA here is from genome assembly GCA_963277665.1 of Viscum album. Classification (NCBI taxonomy): domain Eukaryota; kingdom Viridiplantae; phylum Streptophyta; class Magnoliopsida; order Santalales; family Viscaceae; genus Viscum; species Viscum album. The sequence continues at coordinate 2,000,300,548 of OY728142.1, read as the reverse complement.
CATAATAAAATATCATGAGTATTACATATGAAATTTCATAACCATAAATACATGTTTCATAAACAATGAATCATTTAATGAATCATTATTAAATTCTTGAATCATTAGAATTAATAATCAAGATAAATTTGATGCCAATATTGATCAATGGAATCATTAGAAACACAATGTAAGCATAAATAAAAAGTTTTTATATCTTGGAACATCGTATTAACAACCCATTTTCAACCCATCCCATAATTAAAAATAGATAAGTTTAATATAAAAAACCTCATATAACTCCATAAATATTTAATTGATGACAACGAATTTTACCCAAAACATTGGATATATTTAATGGTTATCTAACTCAATATAATCTATATTATAATCACCAGATATTAATGAGAAATATTAGGCTTCAAACCATCATTTAAGCTTTATAATTATCACTCATGTGAATTAATGGGACTTGATGCATTATATAATCTATATTGGTCTCCCAAAATAATTAATAACAATGTTCAAGAACCATTTTGTAATAAATATTTTAAATCCCTTTTATTTTCAAACAAAAAGAAATAAAAATAATAATTTACTCTTGGAGATGAATTGAGATCCATGAAAATATCATAATCCATACCAAAAAATAACGAGGATGGTATCATTAAAGCATATCCTAGTGGAGTATAAGTAAATTCAATGGTTTCTGACATTGAGGAATGGATAAACCATTAAAGTGTAACTAAAAAAATTACATATGAAAATACAATTTCTCTATTGAAACTCACATTATATAAAAAACTAAAAAAATTGTGAAACAAACATTATTCAATATAACCATATAAGAACATATAAGGAATAATTAATGTAAATAATGGTCATAATAAAGAATTATAAATCATTTTAACCATATTTTAAATAGATTCAAAAGTGACACATTTGATAATTTTTAAGAAATTTCTTTTTTAAAAAAACTTTTAAAATAAATGAAAATATCATGTTACATGGGATTCAATAATCAATTATTAATTATAAAGAACAGTTTTGAAAATATTTTATGAAAAATGGACACATAAAGAAAATTATTCCTGTTCCAAAATAAGATATTAGATCGGTATAGATTAAAAATTACATTCTTTTGAGGGAATGGTAATTAATCACATAAAATAAATAAATAAATAGGGTCAATTAATTATATGAGGTTAAAGAATATATGAGAATATTATGTATCCCCATATAACAAGAAGATAAATAATTTTGAGATTTAATGAGATTGTAAAATAAATCCTTTTCCACATGGGTAAATTTTTAACCATAATCCACATGAAAGAAAAATATAAAATGAATCATCCCAAATTCGAAAAATAACAATCACAATTATATAACATTTCATCGGTGTATTATGTACACCTAAAAAATATTATATGTGAGCATCATAAATGTATGCTCCAATGAAATAAATTTTTTGATGAATAATCCTTAAAAATATCATCTAATAAAATACATAAATAATTTATTGAGAGATTTTGTATTCAAATATAAATCCACTAAAAATATCATAAAGTAAAAAATAAATAAATGATAGTTGTTCAGACACATAATCACAGATTAAATAATTCAATGATTAAGATTTTAAACCCACTAAATGAAAACTGAGATAAGAATATTTTTACCATTTTATACATATCAATTCAAATCATGTTGGATGAAATATTTCATGTTCAGATACCAAATTAAGAAAATTATTATTGAATAATTATTTATTATTTAAAATGGAAAACATATTTACAATATTAAATATATTAGGTTCATAACAATAAAATATCCTTTGATTAAGAGAAATTTAAATGAAATCTCATAAATTTTTTCCATACTCACTATATATGTCATTTGAAAAATTTATAATAAAATAATATAAATTAATTATTGTATAAATAAAAATTTAAATTATTTAAATATTATCTTTAATCTATATGTTTTATTTATTATAATTTTATGTTTAATTTGATAATCAGTTTGGTCTGTGTTGGGAACTTTGAGGTTGTTTGTTTTGTAGTTTTCAAAATAGTTTCAGTGTGTCGACCACGACCAAAAGTTGTCATATTTTCATTATATAAAAAGTAATAATAATCACATAATTATAATTCTTATAATTAAATTTTAAATTTTAATCTAATCATGATTGGTGGTTATGGAAAAAAACTACATTACCATCATAAAGATGGTAGTTCATATATATATATATATGAGTAATAGATCTATTTTTAAAATATCACAATTGAATGAAGTTAAATGTTTTTTTTTCTATTTAATTATATTTATTAAATTGTTACAATATAATTTATTTAAATAAATTTATAGTTATCATCCATGTGTCATGGGAATTAAAAATAAATCACATATCTTTGTGGATGTGGTTGTGAACTTGTACGCATTAAGGAAATTATTGATTTTATGTAAACGTATAAGTAAAAAATTTAATAATATATTATCATTTAGAAATTAAAAATATGTAATTAATAACATATATACACTTTAAATCCCACATTACAATAATCTTCAAGAGGTGTTGATTGGAAATGACATACACCATTCCTCACAATGATTATACTAAGTACAAATGAATAATGAATTACGTTCACATTTCATGTATATTTGAGGCATCCATAAGTTATCAATAAAAGTAATAAAATTGAGATATATTTTAGATTATATTTTCATTATCGTATAATTATTGGGTAAAATTTTATGGATCTTGAAGAATAAAAAAAATAAAATCACTTTGTTATAAATTGATCCTCTTATTCAAACAATCTCATTTTAGTGAAAATTAATCCCTCTCTGCTCTGTAATATACCAATTATTATACCAATTGAATGTATTTAAGGCTTTTAATAATTTATTTGATTATTTATTGGAAGATAAAAATGATTCTTGAGGTGTGATGAAATGAGAAGAAGAACATCTCTTTTATAAGGGAGGGGATGAGATCTTTTTGAATTTCATAAAACATTAATGAAGTATAAATTATATTTTTTTCAGGTGGATCAAAATTTATAATATCAAAATATAATATATTTAATAGTCGAAAAATATCATGAAATAATATTTTTTTCATTTTTAAATCCATTTTTACCCTTTTATTTTTATAACTTATCATTAACCCTTTACCCCTTAATATGATAATAAGGTTTTTTAATCTATGAGAGTAAAACTAGTTATATAAATGAAAATGAGACCAATATATATTAAATGTTTTATTTAATGAACTATAAATCATTCAACTTGTATATTATGTTATATTTTTTAATTTCATGTAATTTTATAATGTATTATTTATTATAAATTAACAATAACGTAAAATTTTTAACTATTCATTTAATTTGAAATTTAAAATTACTAGGAAATAATAGAATTAAAATCCAATTAAAAAAATAATATCTAATATTTCAATATTATCGTAAAATATTTTTTAACAAAAAATATCCTCAAGATAAAAATTAGTTTTTTGATAATCATTTTACTGATTTTTTATAGCTGGCACATTCACTATGTCATTTATTCAGAAGCATTTAAGGCTTCAAAATCAACACTAAATTTTAATAATAAATTAACATAATGGAAAAATTATCATTTATATTCTAAATTTATGTTTATATTAAAAATCATATTTTCATATATTTTTAATAAATTTTAATATTATAAAACTAATAAAATGAGAATTTTTTACTTTTCATTATATAATGTAGTATAAAGGGTCCAAATCATTACCAAATATAAAAAAGGTAATATATTATGGTTTTCAAGATTATGGATGAGATATATTCATAAAATAAAATTTATTAATGTTATAGTATTTTTTTGTCTTATTCATATTATTTATATCCTAAAATAAATTATTTAACCTTTACCGTTAGCACAAATTTACTTAATTTAATATCCATAATGTAGAAAATGAGGATATTTAAAAACATTGGACCCACTAAATAAATATATTTAATATATTATTAAATATTCAATTCCATGATGTTTTTAAAAATATTTTTTATATAAATGCATAAAAAGCAATGGAAAACGGTTGTTAGAAATATAAATTTTAAATCCCAAATATATACATATACCAAAATATTAGGTATCATGAAGATTAAAATGATGTGGATTATGTTATATCTAATTAAAATATACTTATAAATTATTGAGAAAAAATTAAAATCATAATGGGAAATTTTACTGAAAATATACTATAAATTTTGAAATAAAAACCAATTTATCATAGTTCACTTAAAAAATAATCTATTAAAAAAATTTAAAAAAAATTACTTTTTCTAATATTATAAACTTTTAAAAAAAATTATTACTTAATTATTAAGAAAATATTTATAAATAATCACACACAAAAGGGAAAAAATTATTTTTCATCATATTGTGGCATTTATAAAAATGCACTTCTTATTTTCAGAGATTTAATCAAAAAATTTGCATTTATTAGATCATTTATATATATTTCATAAATTAATTTACCATATTAATACCCATAAATTTCATTGTTATGTTATAATGGCCATTTTAAAAAATAATATATCATATATTCTTTTGGGTTGATTTTGTGTATCTTGTACACAATAGAATATATTTTTTCCTTTAAAATATTAGTATATTACCATAATTAACATATCCATGAATCACATGTTATAGAATAATTAAAAAATGGATGTTTTAATGCTTATAGATAACATATTATGTATCATTCATGAATAAGATATTCATGAGGTGTGATGTTTAATAAGAATTTTTTAGATGTATAATAACAAAATAAATATTTATATCCAGACATGTACTCAATATGATTTGGTATTTTAATAACATTATGTGTTTGGTGTATCCATTAATTTATGTTATTTATATGTAATTCATTTTATAATTTTTACCGAGATAATTTTTATAGTTAATGATTAATTATAATGTCAATAATTTTTATCAAATTTTTACCCAATCTATTCCTTAAATTAAGGATCACATAGTAGGAAATTGTATATAATTCATATTGAACTATAAAAAAATATAAAAGTTCAATATTTTAAGTTATAAAAATAATATTTGAGGGTCCAGAATTTATATTGAGTCCTTTAAAACTAAAACAGTTGTTTGGAATGTAATGAAATATTTTCATTTAGGAAAACATGAAACTTGGAGATGTAATTTTTTTAAAAATACAAAATGATATGTAAGAATCTAAAATGGATAATCTACATAGAAATTTATTGTGACTAAAAAATACAACTAAAAAAGTGGTATAATATAATGATATGAAATTTTTAATTTTTTCAAAATATTTAGATGATTTTAATTTTTTTTCATGCGTTAATGGATGGATTGTGATGTTTTTATTCAAGTGACGAAGAAAAGGTATCATACATATATGAAGTGAATTTCATGGATTATTTCAACTTAAAAATAATAAAGCTTGTATATTATTACTCATTTCCCCCACATTTATGAAATATAATTATTGAAAGAAAATGATTATTTTAAATAATATAAAATATTTTAATTTAATACGTATATATTGTTACAAATCCAATTCAATTAAAGGATTAATGGATGATATATTAAAAATGTTTTATTATGGCGAAATATAATTCCAAGTTATTTAATAAAATATAATATAATGTGATCCCATGTCCTAGAAGTAAAGTATTTAAATTAAAAAAAAGTTTTTTTATAATATATCTATAAAGACATAATGTTTTATAAATGATATGGTTATTAATATATTTTTATTAAATATTCTCAGTAAAGGAAAAAAGATTCATTTTCATTCCACAAAGAATGTGTGTCCTTAAAAATATTTTAAGAAAATAGAATTAGAAATAGGATAAAGGGATTATATTTCATTATATAGAATTTTAATGTTCCATATATAAATGATTATACAAATGTTTTAATAATTTAATGCAACATTGCATTGTAATAGTGTTTTGGGTATTTTATTAATGAAATATTGTAATATAAATATTTACTAATATTATTATTCCCAAATAATCTAAATGAATGTTATCATTATATATAACTTTATCAGGGGTTTTATTATAAATCACATATTGATTTTTTATCAATTCATACTAAAATTTATTAATAGAATTATATATGATTTTGTGAACTAAAGAAGTATGAATATTATGTTCAAGGAATTGAACATGAAAACTATAAATCCAAATCACAGAATTTTATAAAAATTACTTAATTATTTACATAAACCCACTAAATTTATTTAGTTAGAGGATTTATAATATATTAACAAGTGCATGTGGTAAGAATTACACTCATATTTAATGTGTTTTCAAAAAATATTTAAAATAATACTTGGGTATGTCAAGCGTATAATAGTATGAAATATGTTTATATTTATTCATATTGATTGTTTTTAAAGTATATTTTTAAATGAAATTTATAGTATATAAAATCTATCATGTTATAGAAATGGGATCTTCTCAATTTCTTTCATTAATGTCGGTTGAATATATTGTAAGTAATAGAAAGATAATTACAATCTCTGAGTATATATCTCAGCTCAATTGAAGGTTTTCATAGTTTTTATATGTTTTAATGAGATGTTAATATTATGTAGGATTGGGTATCCTATACAGACCATAAATTCACTTTAAGGGAATAAAATATTATTCAACACTTGATAACAAAACAATTACACAACATGGAGAGTTATAAAGTATTATTTTGTATATAAGTGAATAATTATTAATATGAACCCCATTAAGTGAGTTTAACATGATTATTGTAATAATAAACATTATTCTACAATAAAATTATTACATAATCCATATGGTTGATCTAATCGGGTTGGATGAGTAAATTATTAATCAGGTCAATTATTGAGGACTAACCACGAGGGAATTTTTCTTATTTTATGATGAGTAATGGACATCAGTCCAAATTTATTATAAATTAATGAAGTGTATCACTATAATAAAATATTTTACATATGATATGATTATAAATTTTGATTAATCCATGTTATGTTCTCCTTTGTATGAGTGAATTATACATGATATGATCAATCATTTTGTTAGTATATAATTAAAATTGAATGAAATATTATTTATAAATATTGATTATAATAATTTCCTATTTCCAGTAGATAAACCAGATAAATGGATTATAGGATTATTCATTTCATATATGATAAAATTGAAGATGTAGTTTTGGAAAAAGAATTAATAGATATTACACCAAGTCATTTTATATCTTGATTATAACTCATGTATTTCTAGGGGATTTATTTTCCTAAAATTACATATTGTAGAATTTGAAATTATTTTTAATTCTATAAATGTATAGATGTAAAATCATATTGTTTTTATGTATCAGTATGATTTAAGATAAAATAATTTACAACATAAAAATATTATTTAAATAATTAAATCTTCTAAAAAATTACTTTTTAATTATATATATATTCCATATTGGATATAATATCAAATATTATTGTAAGTGATGTAACATGGTGTGAAATTATATAATTTCTTTGAAGATATGTTATATATTATAGAATAATAGAGATATGATATAATGTTAAAACATGGAATATTTTTATTTAGAATGTCGAGGATGTAAACTATGTTGTTTTAAAGGACACTGAGTCAAGATTTTTCTGATGGAAATTCATGAATTTAATAATAATTCTAGTTCTTTATTTGACTCACCCATTGAATGATGTCATGATATGATATAATTTCAACAGTAAAAATTTTAAAAAGATATAATTATTAAATTAGTTTAATGAATTTTATTAATGTTTAAATAAGCTTGAAATACTCATATTAAAGTGTTCAAACATTTCCATATATTTTAGAAATGTTATGAACTATAAAAAAGCAGTTATGAAATATACTGATGTCTATATAGTTTTTTAGAGGAAGTAAAAGGATGTTTACTCCATGTGAAATGTGTAAGAACGTTTTGTTAGTACTATAAAACTCCTGGTCATAAAATTCATTTCACTCACCAATTTAAATAAATGTTTTTAAGATAACATAAGTAAGAGTTAAATACATAAAAAATGATAAAATATTTTATCATCCACTATATACCATTAAAGGAAAATCTTTATATTTATATGGGTTTCCTTATTAAGATTATGTAAAGTATAATTGATGTATTAATTCATTTAATAGTTTTGCATTATCTCTTTATATTATATTAAATACAGAAAAATTATTGTTTCTTATGAAAAAATAGTGTTTAGTGGTTAATTTGTGCAACATAAATTATGTGGTATCACTTAAAAATACAATATAAATATCTATCATAGTGAAATAGTCTGATTTAAGACAATTATTATTCCATATTAGAGTGAACATACTAGGATTTTATGGAATATGAACTGTCTATGAGTGAATACCACTTATAAAATGGCTTAACAGTCTCTAATTATTGATACATGAAATTAAATTTTTGTACACTATGCGTTTCAATTGTTTTAGACTATTTAATAACATGTTGGAGGCTCAAGATTATGTTCTTAGTAAATTATCCTAGTATAGGTAATATTTTAGGTAGTCTACTTCCAAAGAGATGCATTATTGGAGGCCACCAGAAATATTGAGTCCATGGTTGTAACATCCCCTGATTTGTGTATTATTTTGTCCGAATAAATTAATCCTTTTAGATATTTATCATTTCACGCAACACATAAAATAATTTATTATATATTAACACATTATGTTTGGATTTGGATATTTGAAACAACCAGGTAATAATGCACTATATGAAATAAAATTTATAGCTTTATCAGTATAGGACACCGAGGTTATCTTATGTTACACGCAATAAGGACTTTCTCAATGTCTTGCATAACACACAAGACTAATGTATAACAAACCAAAATATATTATTAAATTATTATTATTTAATATAATAAGATATTTACAAGACATTAAATTATATTTTATGGATAATATTTACTATTTTATGAAAATATATGATGTACAAAATATAATATGAAATTATAGGTTACTAATTAATAATAAATAAATATGTACGTCGATTGAATAAAAATGGTCATCTTATTATTTTTATCGTTAGAATGCTGATCTATCATAATAAAATTAATTAAATACAATATATAAATTGATATTAATGTAATATATTTTTTATATATTCAAAAAAATAATTTTAATATTTAATAAATGTATTTGAAGACAAAATATAAATAACATGCCAAATTTAATTTGTAATAACATATATTTTAATAAATGTAGTTTTACCACAATTTAATAGATTTCCCTTTTCAAATACTATTTTTGGACACAATGTAGATATAAAATGTCAAAATAAAATTCATATTTGAAATCAAAACCTAAAAAATGGGTCAGGGTAAAAAAAATTTCATTATGGTTTCATTTTTTATTAACAGTTAAAAATACTGGATTATAATTCCAAACTATTTTTCCACTAATTTATTTATATGAATATATTTATATAAAATTAGTTTATAATTTTAATTAAATATTATTTTTTTAAAAATATTTTAATATATGTAATTTGAACAAATTTAACATTGAATTTGGATATAATGTCATGAAACACTTTTGACCATTTTTAAATTAAAAACCCATAGTGTTGTCCCATCAGAGGGATTACATTTAAATAAATTTCATCTAGAGTTGGGATTTGAATTTTGAAATATGTATTCAATAATTTTAATTTGAATAATTTATAATTTCTAATATGTTCATGTTTTTATTTGACCAAAAATATTAGTGAAACTAATTAATATTAATTACATTGATTATGGTTAAATTTATCTTAAATAAATCCTAAACTTTAACATTATTACTCAGATTAACCAAAATACATGTCCAAAAGAATATTTATGGACATATATAGACCCTATCAACCCTATAATATAATTTGGTAAACTATTGGATCCACTTTCATCATGATAAAAGTGGGTGGAATTAACATTTCATGTTTTTACAATATTGCCACTCCTCCAGAATAAAAAGGCCCATCTCATCCCACTTCATCACATCTATCAATCCTGTTGAAAAACCAAAAATCCACTCCCAAAATCCACCAACATACCCCATTAATCATATATGAATCCCCTTGGTAAGATCTAAATCCAACAATTCAATTTGGCACAAACTAAAAGGAGTTATCTGATTAAGAGATAACATCATCTCTCAAATCCTTTCTTTTAGTTTCATATTTCACCCCTCAACTATGTTTATTCCATTATTTTTTTTTAAAAATATCATTAATATAATATTATTTTTTATTAATTTATTTCAAAATACACTTAAACACACATCCATCTGCTTGATAATGAGTTTATTGTGTATGTGTATGAATAACTACCTCCTCACTAAAAGATGATTGTTCAATTTTTTTACCACTAATCATGGTGCAATTTATAATGGAAATAGTTTAATATATGTTATATATTATATTTGGAATTTATTTATTAATAATTATTATTATTTTCAACTCATATACTTTTACATGAAAATTTATGTTAATACAATACTTTTTTTAGGAAGTCTGGACTACCACCCCCTTAATGCGATTAGACTAATTAGAAAACTATATAGAATGTATTAAGTATTAGTTTAGTGGAATTATAGGATATATATGATATAATAATTTTTATTTAATAATGATATATTTATATACACATAATTATAATATTTCATTTTCCCTCTTTCTTTCAGAATGACAATAAAAACAGAAACAACATTTATATATATGTATGACTTATCATCTCCATGAACATTGTATTCAATTTTTATACATATATATAATATAGATTAATATAATACACATATAATTAATATAAATGATATTTATATCATGGTATAAATTCTATAATTGTGATATATCTATAAGAACCAATGATATTTCATATTAAGACACATGTGATGAACCAAGTGAATATTACCCAAGCTGAATCATTAACATAGGATTGTTAATATGAGAGTAAAATAAGGTCATAATAAAACCATATATAGTGTTAGATATAATAATATTATTCTATAAAATATTAACAATAAATTTATATTTATTATACATGTGATTTGAACGAGTCTGAAAAATGTGAAGACACAAGGTAAGTGGATTTCATATCACTGATTATTTCCCTAAGATACATGCTATGTTAGACACTCTTTCCATTTGTGTGGTTCATGTAATTACCATGATTTTATTAAATATATATTACAAAAAATTATTGGAAATCAGATATCAATTTAATGATATATCATTATTGGGGTTTAATTTTTATAATTTACCATATTAGTGAAATAGATTTTTCTCAATTTTACTTCATTGATACTCTGGAATTATTATGAAACTAAATTATCTTTCAAGTTGTGAATACATAAATTTTATATTTCATATAATGAATTTCATTCTTTTCATTAAATTTTATTCTTCATGTAACACAATTTTCATAAATGGACTGTATGATCCCATGTTTCCAAGATATAAAAGTTTATTGAGACAATATCATCACTTTCCAATATTGGTTATGTTTAGGCTTCTTTTGATATAATATTATGATATATATATCATGAAAATTAATTAATATTCTTATATTATTTTTATTATTTTACTATTCATTTCTCTCTACCATTTATTCCTATATTTTGTACATTATATAGTTAAGAATGTGTTTTAATGAAAGCATGACATTACCCTCCCTTCTATGGAAAATTTAGCTTCTTTTAAAACCCAATTATCAGATAACTGTTTTCATGAATATTCTATTAATAACCTTTGATAATTAAAATAAATTACTACATTTTATCTTTTTCAATAATTTTTAATGAATTTTTTTTCTTTTATAAAGTGTATTTTCACTATCCTTTTAAACAAAAAAAAAGAAGGTAATTTATACCTCATACACCATATAAAAATTTATCCACTGTAAATCCATTGATGGTTTCTTCCTATATTAAATGGTAAATATTAAAGAATTTTGTTAAATTATATTTTCAGAAAAATGGCATAATATAAGATTTCTATATTCTTTTTTATTTTTTTAATTAAAATGTGATTTTGGAATTTTTTATTTTTTAAAAGTACATTTTCAAATAAACATGGATATTTACATTCGGAAATTTTTTAAAAATAGCACTCATTGTTATTTTCCATCTATGTTAAACTATATTGATGTTACATGTTACCAACTAGAAAATGTTCCAACATTTCCTTTGAAAATATTTCTTGAATGGTTTATGTTTTGATATAATAATACATTAGCCACCCACTTCACTTAAATGAGTTTATAAAATTTACAAATTGATTCATTTCACAGGGTTTTCTTGCCTGATATTATTTTGAAATCTATATATTTTTATTAGTTATGTTGTAGTTAATTTTCAATGATACCCATTTCAATTCATGGGTTATTATTTGATGATTATATATCCAAACACTTTTTATGGGTCATGATATGATGAATGTTTTAATATCTTGTTCCATATATACATATAATTTCTGTATGATATGGGTGGGACTTATCACTCCCTCCAATTAAGAGGGAAATGATATGTTGTATATTAGCCCAAAGGGTACAAGGGTTTTATCCAATGCCTCATGAAAAAAGTTACATGGGTTGTAGTAGAAGGCTAAAAGAAAGGGGAACATGGGGAGTAGCAGAATCCTGGAAAAAAGAAGGCAAAAGGGTTATATCCAAAGCCTAAATGTAAGTTCTTAGATGGGTTGTTATCCTAATCCTACAGCTAGTTCAGTAGTCATATCACATTAAAAACATGTTATAATGCTCATAGTATGTATCATTGACATAAGATATTATATTCTTATGTTCATGCCACAGATTCCATGTCTTATTCCTATGTTATTATTTCATGACTTATTCTATTAATTATATTTAGATCTATGTGTTATGAATGTAACATCTTTTTATGATCATTAATATATATGATATTAACATTAAAGGTAACATAACAGGTAAATAAATAATATGAAATTTTCATTTTTATCCATATTTGTGAATAAAATATTAATATTTCTTTAAAGGGAATGCTATGGTCGATGGCGTACCCAATACGCAACAATGAGTTTCATTGAAATCTTACATTGCACTTTAATAATAAAATAATATTATTTTAAATGGTACTTAATGCCTAGCCATTGTAATGGAAGAATTGAATGGAACTAACTACACAATGATTATATATGTTTGTCAAATATTTTTACTTTAATCCAATAAATGTTAGAGTCTTAAAATGAAAATGAATCCAATTTTAAGCATAAATCTTCTAATATTCTTTAAAAAGTCAATTAACCGCCTTTTGATGGAGAAACCTTTTTAAGTATACTTTTGACAATTTTATATGTTGTATTTGACAAAATAAAATCCTACTTTAGAATCTGGACATCAAAATTTACTTTGTGTAAATTTTTGTTATTTTTCCGATAAAGATCGTTTTTAGTGAACATGTTGCATATTAATTCAAAACCCCCTTTCAATATGATTTATTTATATGGATATATTATCTTTTTAATTGAGATTAAATTTTATTTAGAATAAATTTTTACCATTTAATCTAATGGTGGTCATTGAAATTAATTTCACTTTGAAATTGGACTTAAACTACTCTCAATATTTTAATAGACATTGTTTTAAAAAAACACGCTATTTGTTTTGACATCGGAAATGAATTATTAAATTAATTAATGTAACTTATATATTTTGAATTTTTTAAAATAGACATCATTTTTGAATTTGGAATATCAAATATATCTTAGGGTAAATTTTTGGTATTTTTCTGAAAAACTTCAATTTTTGATGAATAGTGAAACCACTAAGTGGTAGTTAAAGAAATTGATTTTTTATTTAAATGAAAATTTACCACTTTTGTGATTTTATTTTCAAAAATCCTACATACATGGTTTTAATTATGAAGTAAAATTTGGTTAAATGAGATTAAAATAATTTTTTGCTGAATAATATCTTTTATGTTTAATTAATCGTGATTAAAGTTAATTAGTGTAATTTAAGGTAAATATAATGTTATAATAATATGAAATGACCTTGACACATTTTCTAACCTTATTGGATGAGTCATGGCCTACCAATACAATCCATGGGTCAACTTGGGTACCCCATGGTGCCACATTGTTTGGAAAATGACATTAATAACTTTTTATTTAAAGTTAAAATTAACATGTCTCAAACATGTATTGTTTTACTAAAACAATTTTTACATGGAGTTATAAAAGTCATATTTTTTACTATAAATATTCATTTTAAATATAAAATGATTTCCTACATCATGATATTTTTTTTATAATATTTAGTCATTATATAAATTAAATTATTTACAACACCATGATGATGCAGTGATTACCTCATTAATGAATGATTTAAATAAAATGAAACGATAATGTAAAATCTAAGACATACACTTGTCCAAAAACTATTGGATGAGTATATTTAGAATTATTATCACTTTATCCTCGAAATATATCAATGTGGGACCTTTAAAATCCGATACTCATTTTAATATAAAGTAACATTTCTTTACATTCCAAGAGTGCCCCTCCACTCCTCTTATAAAAGGCCCCCAACACTAACTCCTTACAAACACCTCTCAAGCCATTGGATTGGCAAAACTCTACTCATTTTTTCTGTCCACATCACTCTATTACTCCTAGAAGAATCAATTTTGGAATAATCCTTTCCATGGAATCCTTTGAGCTCAAATCAAAAAGAGTTACCCGATTTAAAGGTAAAGTCTTCCCTAGTGTTTGTTTGTTTTATTTTTCTTCTCCAACCCCCTAATCTTTTTTTATATATTTATTTTTTAAAAAAACCAGTATATTAAATATACTATTATTTTTCTATGAGATTTATTTTAGATACAGTAACACACTCCTCCGTCTAATCGTTAAAGAACATACTGTTTCTGTGGATGGCGAATTGCTGCCTCACGAAACGATGATTGTTCTATCTTCTCCTACCACCTATCATGGTGGCCATTATGATGGAACTATATTTATTTATGATATATATTATATTTATTTCCTCTCTATGATTATTTATTTTATATTTAATAAATACCTTTATGCATTCCATGTTGTGAAAATGCGATAATTTCATTTGAGGAAGTGTGGACTACCACCCCCTCAAGTGATCTGACTCGTTAATGCAATTCATGGAACGTATAAAGAATGAAATTGATTAACTTATTTGATCTATATAACATATATATTATACTGGAATTTTAATATATATCTCTCTCATCTAGTTTTAATTCCATTAATGTGCCAATGAAATGAAAGTAGCGTTCATGTGTACAGACGGCTTACCGTCTCCATGAACGATACATTTCATTTCTTATCTTCAAATGTTATGTACTATTATAAGTACATATATATAATGTATATATATGTTATATATTACATATAAATTATTGATATCATTCTGGAATTATAATATATATATCTCTCTTTTAACTTTAATTACATTAATATGACAAAAAAATGAAAGTAGTGTTCATGCGTACGTACGGCCTACCGTCTCCAGGAATGGTGCTTTTAGTTTTTTATCTCCAAATGGTATGGAATAGTATAAAATGAATATATAATAGATATATATGATATTTGAAACATTAATACCGTTCTGGGGATGATGTACCTATAACTACATGGAAAATTCTTTTCCAACAAGTTCAATTTTTACTCATGTACCGAACATCGACAAAAATGTCTGATATGAACTCACTTTATTAACCTATTATTATAACATTATAATATGTAATATGAACTGAATAATAATCTTTAAAGAAGGTCCTTATGAAATTATAAATTTACCAAATTTTATTATTCAGGAGATTAAATAACGATCGAGTCATGTCGGACACGAGGTAAGGGATCCTACCTCTCTCATTCTTTTTAAGTACTCCTTTTTATGTAACTTACTTTAAGATCCTCTTTCTTTTGTTGGGGATGTTCTTTTATATTCCTCTTACTATAATTTCTATGTTCATATGATGAGAGGCCATATTTTATTTCATCAATCAATTTTTTGGAAGTTTTAAGTGGCGTCGTTAGGCTGTCGTGTTTTTGTAAGGGATTTTTCATCTCACTTTTATTCCAGTGATATTGATGCTACATTTTCCACTATTTATTTTGAGTGGTGTATTAAATCCCCATTATTATACTCTTTGTGAAATATAATTCTTTTATTATTATTTACATCAATGTTTTATAGTCCTTCTTTCATGGGGTGTACGTTTCGAAAGATACCCAAATCGGTAAGGGAACCTTTCACCCTCCTATTTTTAAAAGACTTATTTTGTTATGTATTTTAATTTACATCTTTTTATGCTGGGATATGTTATTATATATCCTTATTGATGTATATTTTATGTACAAGTGATGAGATACCATTTTCTCTCTCATCAACTATTTTTATGAATTTTAAAGTGATGCTGTTAGGCTGTCGAATATTACCAAGGGAACTTTTTAACACAATTTCGATTTCTTTGGGTTCAACATGTAGTTATTGAATATGTCATCCTTTCAATATGTGTGCATGACCTTTTATTGTTTTAAACTTAATATCCACTTATATTGGGTGTATTTATATTTTTCACACATAATTATGAGATTGATTTATCCTTAATCTTAGGATACCTTCTTTATAAGGGATTTCATCTCATTTTACATTTCTATTGAGAATTCATTGTTGTTATGCACCAATTCACTATTATATGGTGTATATACTATCCTTTGGAATATTATATCATGAATCCATTTATTCTCATGATATTATAAAGTTCTGATTAAATGTTATTCCTCAATCATTGTATTCAAGTGTCTCTAATTTTGTTAAAAACCATTTAACTAAAATATCGCTTTAAATTTTTTAATGACTTTTTCTTATAAATTTTTTTCATTAATATCCATGTTCTCAAAATGGTTTTAAGTATTTATTTATATGGATATCAATGGTTTAAAATGCTAAAAGCTTCAAGGTAGTGTGAGACACTTTGATTGAAAAATCTCTTTATTAAATGATTTAAATGGTTTTGAAAATAGTTGTTTGAATGGATTTATTATTTCAATATATTAAACTGTTAAATTGTTATTATAGTGTGGGAATGTTATCTTTCATTTATTATTAATTTATGTACTATTATTATGTTATGGTTCTTGGGCATTGTTTATGAAGACGGGTGGTTCCGTGATAAAGTAAGGGCGGGTGAGCCTGTTATAGCTCTCCAATGCATTGGGTAACGTGAAGGGGTTAAACTATATGGTTTCTCTGAAGAGATTTAGGGAATATACTGTGATGGGTATTCCAAACGTAACCATGAGGGTTACTCCCTACGTAAGAATGTTATGTATGCCTCAATTTACCTTTATGTCTTATGATTTCTATTGAGTTACGCATAAATCTTATGATTTCATGTGGAATGTTAAATTGCTTATGTTTTATGAGTAAAGTATGATATCATTGATTCTTATGTATACATGGTCTAATGTTATCTTTCCGTATTGTTATAACACTTACTGAGCTTTTTATGTTCATCCCATGTTTTTTTTTGAAATGTTTTCACAGGACATAAAGTGGAATATGGTCAAGTATGGGATCAAGGAAATGTCATGATGTCTAAAACAATAACTAGACATGACTCTTTTTTCAATAGTTTTAATTTTGTGAAAAAAATGGAAAATGAGTAGATGTGTCTACTTTATAATCATTGAGATGTAATAGTTATGCCTTAATTCTCTAAAACGCTAAACTTGAAAAGATCCTCAATGTGAATTATTCAATTTAATTCAATAATAAGTAATGTTTAAGACTAGGTTATTATAGTTGGTATCAAAGGTCAGTTTAGATAACTTTAGAGGTTAGGGTATTCTATAAGCATAAGTGACATTACCATAATGGATAGGATTTCAGAAAGAGTCATAGTTTAAGATAAATTGAATGAGAAATTATATCTTAGTGTTTATCATCCTCATTAGTACATGATAATTTTCTTGATATAATCACACTGACATTTTTTTTGGTTTTAGTAAATGGATGGATCTAGCAGGCACCAAAGTGACAATGGATTTGAAGGAAACTATGGTGGTTCTCTGATTAAGTGACTAAATGAAATGGGGGATTCAATGACAAATCCCATGGTTATTCTAAACCAACTATAAAAATTCATGATCAACCACTTGAACCTTGGTGTGTTCGCTAATGCATCATGTATGAGAGAACCAACTCGATGTGGAATTTCAGGTAATAATTATAAAGGTAACCATTAGGGTTTATATGAACCTTACTTTTGAGGTAATTGTGGGTGACTATATGTTATGATGGAATATGAACAACATGAGATAAACATTAGGTAAAATGATTTTATGGTTATTTTTGAAGATTTTATCGCTTTTTGGGGAATGTTATATGAATTATGTAGTTTTGTAAAAAGGACAACACGTAGACCGTGTGACAACTTGTCATGTATGACAAAGCTACGGGAATCGAACCCACAACCAAAGTGAGACTAGTATTTTTTGCCTACCACTGGACTATGTGAAGTCCCTGGTTAGTTTGACTAATTATTTCTAGTTAGAGGATCTTATGAATCTAGAATAAGTTGATTTTTGGATATCTATGGAAATTATTAACTATAATGGAGGATATGTGATTAGGTTAATTACTTTTCAGTATGATACATTAAGAGTAACTGATGTTATTTGGAGTTAAATGTTAAGGATTATCTTGGAAGACTATGTGATTAAATCCTTCAGAGATTTGGGTTTTAGTCTTTGTATTGATTACTTTGAAGAATTTTATGGATAGATGTTTATTTAATGGTCATTGATGAACATTGGGTATTATATAGTTCTATTTTTTGGATTAGGTGATTCTCTAGAAGTTGATTATATCTCTCTTAATGTATGCAAGTGATCCTAAATACTCATATTTTAGAGAAAATATGATTTCATGTAAGAAATCTAGTAAAAGTTGAAATTCAACATGATAAGTAAGTATGTTTCTTTATGTTTTAGTTATTCTCATAAATAAATTCCTCAAGGAAAAGAAACATAAAAAAAATGTTGTTAATTTTTCCTACTGGGAAATCAATTACCATTTAACCCATCACAAGTTTGTGATTTTCTTGTGGTTAACATTCTCCTAAACTAGTTTTCTATCACTCTCCATCAAAACATGACACTTTTTTTTCTCCTCCATGTCCATGTTTTCCAACATGGAATCCTAGTATGGGTTAAATCGGGTGACCATTGTACTTCTCTTTCTTTATTTTAAAGTGATTGTTTTACTGACTCTTGTTCTGATGTGGGACATTCAATGAAGTTTCCATGCCCAAATTTTAAAATTGCGAGGACGCAATTCCCAAAATGGGGGGAGGATGTAACATCCCAGGTAAATAAAGAATATGAAATTTTCATTTTTATCCATATTTGTGAATAAAATATTAATATTACATTAAAGGGAACGCTATGCTCGATGGCGTGCCCAATACGCAACAACGAGTTTCTTTGAAATCGTACGTTGCACTCTAACAATTAAATATTATTATTTTAAATGGTAGTTAACGTCGAGCCATTGTAATGGCTGAAATGAATGGAACTAACTAAAAAATGATTATATATGTTCTTCTAATATTTTTAGTTTTATCTAATAAATTTTAGAGGCTTAAAATGCAAATGGATCCAATTTTAAGCATAAATCATCTAATATTTATTAAAAGGTCGATTTACCACCTTTTGATGGAGAAACATTTTTAAATATACTTTTGACAATTTTATATGTTGTATTTGACAAAATAAAATCCTTCTTTATAATCTGGACATCTAAATTTACTTTGTGTAAATTTTTGTTATTTTTCTAATAAAGATCATTTTTAGTTAAAATGTTGCATTTCAATTTAAAAGCTCGTATTAATCTGATTTATTTATATGGATATATTATCTTTTTAATTGGGATTAATGTGTATTTAGAATATATTTTTACCTTTTAATCCAATAGTGGTCATTAGAATTAATTTCACTATGAAATTGGACTTAAAATAGTGTCAATCTTTTAATAGATATTGTTTCTTAAAAACACGCTATTTGTTTTGACAGTGGGAATGAATTAATAAATTAGATAATGAAACTTATATATTTTGAATTTTTTAAAATAGAAATCATTTTTTAATTTGTAATATCAAATATATCTTAGGGTGAATTTTTGGTATTTTTCTGAAAACCTTCAATTTTTGATGAATAGTGAAACCACTAAGTGGTAGTTAAAGAAATTGATTTTTCGTTTAAATGAAACATTACCACTTATGTGATTTTATTTTCAAAAATCTGACATACATGGTTGTCATTAGGAATTAAAATTTGGTTCAATGAGATTAAAATAATTTTTTGGTGAATAGTATCTTTTATGTTTTATTAATCGCGATTAAAGATAATTAGTGAAATTTAAGGTAACGATAATGTTATAATAATATGAAATGACCTTGAAACATGTACTACTATTAATGGATTAGGCATGTCCGACCAAAAAAATCCATGGGTCAACTTGGGGACCCCATGGAGCCACTTTGGTTGGAAAATGACATTAATAACGTTTTATTTAAAGTTAAAATAAAAATGTCACAAACATGTATTGTTTTACTAAAACAATTTTTACATGGTGTAATACAAGTCATATTTTTTACTATAAATATTAATTTGAAAGATAAAAATATTTCATACATCATGATATTTTTTTATATTTTTTAGAAACTAAATTAATTATTTTTTTTATGACACCATGATGATGCAGCAATTACCTCATTAATGAACGATTTAAATAAAATGAAAAGATAATGTAAATTCTTACACTTACACTTGTCCAAAAAATAAGGGATGAGTATATTTCAAACCATTATCACCTTATCCTATAAATATATCAATGTGGGTCCTTTAAAATCCGAAACTCATTTTAATATAAAGTAACATTTATTCACATTCCAAGAGTGCCCCTCCTCTCCTCTTAAAAAAGTCCCTAACCTCTACCTACTTTACAACATCTCTCAAGCCATTTTCTCGACCAAAATCTACTCATTATGTCTCTCCACATCCATCTATTACTCCTATAAGCCTTACTTTTGGCAGAATTCTTTCCAAGGTAGTCTTTGATCTCAAATCAAAAAGAGTTACCCGATTTAGTGGTAAAGTCTTCCCTAGTGTTCGTTTGTTTTATTTTTCTTCTATAACCCCCTAAACTCTTTTTATTTCTTTCTTTTGTAACAACAACTGTATCTTAAATATACTAGGTTGTTTTTATGAGAATTATTCGAGCTAAACTAACACACACCTCCGTCTAATGATTAAAGAACATATTGTTTCTTGTGGATGGCGAATATCTGCCTCACGAAACGATGATTGTTATATCTTCTCCTACCACCCCTCATGGTGGCCATTATGATGAAAATATAATTATTTGTGATATATATTATATTCATTTCCTCTATATACTTCTTTTTTTTATATTTAATACATACCGTTATTGTTTTCATGTTGTGAAAATGCGATAATTTCATTTGAGGAAGTGTGGACTACCGCCCCCTCAAGTGATGTGACTCATTCATCCAATACATGGAATGTATAAAGAATGAAATTGATGAACTTATGTGATATACATAACATATATATTATACTGTAATTATAATATATATATCTCTCATCTAATTCTAAATCCATTAATGTGCCAATGAAATGAAAGTAGCGTTCATGTGTACACACGGCTTACCGTCTCCATGAATGGTAAATTTCATTTCTTATCTCCAAATGTTATGTACTATTATAAGTAAATATATATAATGGATATATATGTTATATATTACATCACAATTATGGATATAATTCTGTAATTATAATATATATATCTATTTTTTAAATTTAATTCAATTAATATGACAAAAAATGAAAGTGGCTTTCATGCGTACGTCCGGCCTACCGTCTCCATGAACGATGATTTTAATTTTTTATCTCCAAATGATATTGAATAGTATAAAATGAATATATATGGGATATATATGATATTTAAAACATTAATACTATTCTGGAGATGATGTACCTATAACTACATGGAAAATTCTTTTCCAACAAGTTCATTGTTTACTCATGTGTCGAACATCGAAAAAACATCCGATACAAACTCACTTTATTAACCAATTATTATAACATTATAATATGTTATATGAACTTAATAATAATATTTAAAGGATGTACTTATGAAATTATAAATTGACCAACTTTTATTATTCAAGAGATTAAAAAATGATCGAGACATATCGGACACGAGGTAAGGGATCCTATCTCTCTCTTTCTTTTTAAGTACTCCTTTTTATGTAACTTACTCTAAGCTCCTCTTTATTATGTTGGGGATGTTATTTAATATTAATCTTACTGTAATTTATATGTTAATATGATGAGAGACCATATTTTATTTCATCAATCCATTTTTTGGATGTTTTAAGTGCCGTTGTTAGGCTGCCGTGTTTTCGTAAGGGATTTTTCATCTCACTTTTATTCCCGTGAAATTTATGCTACATTTGCAACTATTTATTTTTGAGTGGTGTATGTAATCCCCATTATTCTACTATTTGTTTTATATACTTTAGTTTATGAGTATTTAAATCATTTTTGTATAGTCCTTCTTTCATGGGGTGTACGTTTCGAAAGTTACCCAAATCGGTATTGGAACCATTCACCCTCTTCTTTTTAAAAGACTTATTTTGTTATGTCTTTTAATTTACATCTTTTTATGTTGAGATATGTTTTTCTATATCCTTATTGATGTTAATTTTATGACCCAGTGATTTGATACCATTTTCTCTCTCATCAACTAATTTTATGAATTTTAAAGTGATGCTGTTAGGCTGTCGAATTTTACCAAGGGAACGTTTTAACCCAATTTTGATTTCTTTGGGTTCAACATGTAGTAATTGAAAATGTCATCCTTTGAATATGTGTGAATTAACTTTGATTGTTTTACACCTAATACCCACTTTTATTGGTTGTATTTATATTTTTCACAGATAATTATGAGATTGATTTATCCTTAATCTAAGGATACCTTGTTTATAAGGGATTTCATCTCATTTTACATTTCTATTGAGACATCATTGTTGTAATGCACCAATTCACTCTTATATGGTGAATATACTGTCCTTTGGAATATTATATCATGAATCCATTTATTTGCATGATATTATAAAGTTCTGATTAAATGTTATTCCTCAATTATTGTATTCAAGTGTTTCTAATTTTGTTAAAAACCCGTTAACTAAAATATTGCTTTAAATGTTTTAATTATTTGTTATTATAAATATTTCTCATTAATATATATGTTTTCAAAATGGTTTTAAGGATTTATTTATATGGATATTAATGGTTTAAAATGTTAAAAGCTTCAAGGTGGTATGGGACACTTTGATTCAAAAGTCTCTTTATGAAATGTTTTAAATGGTTTTGAATATGTTTTTTTGAATGGATTTATTATTTCAATATCATAAAATGTTATATTGTTATTTCAATTTGGGAATGTTATCTTTCATTTATGCTTATGTTATGTGATATGATTATGTTATGTTTCTTCGGCATTGTTTATGAGGACAGATGGTTCCATGATAAACTAAGGGCAGGTGAACCCAATATAGCTCTCCAATGCATTGGGTAACGTGAAGGAGTTAAATGCTAAGGTTTATATGAAGAGATTTAGGGAATATACTATGATGAGTATTCTAAAGGTAACCATGAGGGTTACTCCCTACGTAAAAATGTTATGAATTCCTAAAGTTACCTTTATGTCTTATGATTTCTACAGAGTTACGCATAAATCTTATGAATTCATGAGGTATGTTAAATTTATTATGTTTTATGTGTAAATTATGATTTCATTGATTCTTATGTATACATGGACTAATGTTTTATTTCCGTATTTTTATAACCCTTACTGAGGTTTTTATGCTAATCCCACTTTTTTTTGAAATGTTTTTCATAGGACATAAAGTGGAATAGGGTTAAGGATGGGATCACAGAAATGTCATGCTGTCTAAAAAGAGAACTAGACATGACTCTTTTGTTCAAGAGTTTTTATTCTCTGAAAAAATGGAAAATGAGTAGATGTATCTACATTGTAATCTTTGAGATGTAATAGTTATTTCCTAATTCTCTATAACTATATACCTAAAATTATCCTCAAAGTGAATTATTCCATTTAATTCAATTTTAATTAATTTTTAAGGCTGGGGTCTTATAGTTGGTATCAAAGTTCGGTTTATATAACTATAGAGGTTAGGGTATTCTCTAAGCATAAGTGACATTACCATAATGGATAGGATTTCAGAAAGAGTCCTAGTTTTAGATAAAGTGAGTGAGTAAGTATATCATAGTGTTTATCTTCTTCATTAGTACATGATAATTTTGATGATATACTCACACTGACATTTTTTTTAGTTTTTGTAAAGGAATGGATCTAGCAGGAACCAAAGTGAAAATGGATTTGAAGGAAACTATGGTGGTTCTCTGATTAAGAGACTAGATGAAATGGGGGATTCAATGAGAAATCTCGTGGCTATTCTAAACCAACAATCATGATTCATGATCTACCACTTAATCCTTGGTGAGTTCTCTAATACATCATGTACGAGAGAACCAACTCGATGTGGAAGTTCAAGTAATAATTATAAAGGTAACCATTCGGGTATATATGATTCTTACTTTTGAGGTAATTATGGGTGACTATATGTTATGATGGAATATGAATGACATTAGATAAACTTGAGGTTAAATTATGTTATGGTTTTTTTGAATATTTTATTACTTTTTGGGGAATGTTATAAGAATTATGTAGTTTTGGAAAATGGACAACATGTAGACCGTGTGACAACTTGTCACGTCTGACAAAGCTAGGGGAATCGAACCCACAACCAAAGTGTTATTGGTATTTATCGCCTACCACTGGACTACGTGAAGTCCCTGGTTAGTTTGACTAATTAATTATAGTTAGATGATCTTATGAATCTATAATACGATGATTTTGGGTTATCTATGAAAATTATTAATCTATCATAGAGGATATGTGATTAGGTTAATTACTTTTCAATATGAGACTTTAAGAGTAACTGATGTTATTTGGAGATAAATGTTAAGGTTTATCTTGGAAGACTATGTGATTAAATCCTTCATAGATTTGGGATTCAGTCGTAGTTTTGATTACTTTGAAGAATTTTATGGATAGATGTTTATTGATTGGTCTTTGTTGAACTTTGTGTATTGTTTGACAAATTTTGGAGATTAACAATATATGTTTTTTATAAAGGATTATCGTTTTTGGGTATTATCTGATCTCATACTAAACTTTTTTATTTTATTTTTGGTTAAGGTCTAAAGACATGGGATGTATATTGTTCTCTTTTGTGGATTAGGTGATTCTCTAGAAGTTGATTATAGATCTCTTAATGTAAACAAGTCATCCAAAATAATCATGTTTTGAAGAAAATATGAGTCCGTGTAAGAAATCTAGTAAAATTTGATAGTCAACATGATAAGTAAGTATGTTTCCTTATGTTTTAGTTATGGTCATAAATAAATTCCTCAAGGAAAAGTAACTTAAAACAAAAATGTTGTCTGTTAATTTTTCCTACTGGGAAATCAAATACCGTTTAACCCATCACAAGTTTGTGATTTTCTTGTGGTTAAGTTTCTCCTAAAACTATTTTCTATCACTCTCCATCAGAACATGAAAATTTATTTTCTCCTCCATGTCCTTGTTTTCCGACATGGAATCCTAGTATGGGTTAAATCGGGTGACCATTGTACTTCTCTTCCTTTATTTTAAAGTGATAGTTTTACTAACTCTTGTTCCGATGTGGGACATTCAATGAAGTTTCCAAGCCCAAATTTCAAAATTGTGAGGGCACATTTCCCAAAAGGGGGGAAGTATGTAACATCCTAGGTAAGTAAATAATATGAAATTTTCATTTTTATCCATATTTGTGAATAAAATATTAATATTACTTTAAAGGGAACGATATTCTCGATGGCATACCCAATACGCAACAATGAGTTTCTTTGAAATATTACATTGCACTATAATAATAAAATAATATTATTTTAAATGGTAGTTAACGCCTAGCCGTTGTAATGGCGGAAGTGAACAGAACTTACTAAAAAATGATTATATATGTTTTTCAAATATTTTTACTTTTATCCAATAAATTTTAGAGGCTTAAAATGCAAATGAATCCATTTTTAAGCATAAATCTGCTAATATTCTTTAAAAGGTCGATTAACCTCCTATTGATGGAGAACCCTTTTTAAATATAATTTTGACAATTTTATATCCTGTATTTGATAAAATAAAATCCTTCTTTAGAATCTGGACATCAAAATTTACTTTGTGTAAATTTTTGTTATTTTTCTGATAAAGATCGTTTTTAGTGAAAATGTTGCATTTTAATTCAAAACCTCCTTTTAATCTCATTTATTTATATGAATATATTTTATTTTTAATTGATATTAAATTGTATTTAAAATATATTTTTACCATTTAATCCAATAGTGATCATTGGAATTAATTTCACTTTGAAATTGGACTTAATCTAATGTCAATATATTAATAGATATTGTTTCTTAAAAACACACTATTTGTTTTGACAGTGGGAATGAATTATTAAATTAATTATTTAAACTTATATATTTTGAATTTTTTAAAATAGACATCATTTTTTAATTTGGAATATCAAATATAGCTTAGGGTGAATTTGTGGTATTTTTTTAAAAAACTTCATTTTTTGATGAATAGTGAAACCACTAAGTGGTAGTTAATGAAATTGATTTTTTGTTTAAATGAAATTTTACCACTTATTTGATTTGATTTTCAAAAATACAACATAAATTGTTGTCATTAGGAAGTAAAATGTGGTTCAATGAGATTAAAATAATTTTTTGGTGAATAGTATCTTTTAAGTTTTATTAATCACGATTGAAGGTAATTAGTGTAATTTAAGGTAAAGATAATGTTATAATAATATGAAATGACCTTTAAAGATGTCCTACCCTTATTTTATGATTCATGGCCGACCCATAAAATCCATGGGTCAACCTGGGGACCCCATGGAGCCACTTTGGTTGGAAAATGACATTAATAACTTTTTATTTAATATTAAAATTAAAATGTCACAAACATGTATTGTTTTACTAAAACAATTTTTACATGGGGTTATACAAGTCATATTTGTGACTATAAGTATTAATTTGGAAACTAAAAAGATTTCCAACATCATTATAGTTTTTTTTATAATTTTTAGACATTAAATAAATTAAATTATTTATGACACCATGATGATGCAGCGATTACCACATTAATGAGCGATTTAAATAAAATGAAAAGATAATGTAAAATCTAAAACGTAAACTTGTCCAAAAACTATTGGATGAGTATATTTAGAACCCTTATTACCTTATCCTATAAATATGTCAGTGTGGGACCTTTAAAATCTGGAACACATTTTAATATAAAGTAACATTTCTTTACTTTCCAAGAGTGCCCCTCCTCTCCTCTTATAAAAGGACCCCCACCTCTACCTCCTTACCAACACCTCTAAAGCCATTGGATTGGTAAAAATCTACTAATTTTGTCTCTCCACATCCCTCTATTACTCCTAGAAGCCTCACTTTTAGCAGAATTATTTCCAAGGAAGCCTTTGAGCTCAAATAAAAAAGAGTTACCGAATTTAAAGATAAAGTCTTCTCTAGTGTTCGTTTGTTTCATTTTGCTTCTCCAACCCCATTAACTCTTTTTATTTCATTATTTTGTAACAAAAACAGTATAATAAATATACTAGGATGTTTTTATGAGAAGGATTCGAGCTACACTAACACAAACCTCCGTCTAATCGATAAATATCATACTGTTTCTGTGGATGGGGAATTGCTGCTTCACGAAACGATGATTGTTCTATCTTCTCCTACCACCTCTCATGGTGGCCATTATGATGGAACTATATTTATTTATGATATATATTATATTTATTTCCACTCTATATTTCTGTATTTTACATTTAATACACACCTTTATGCTTTTCATGATGTACAAATGCGATAATTTCATTTGAGGAAGTGTGGACTACCACCCCCTCAAGTGATGTGACTCAGTCATACAATAAATGGAATGTATAAAGATTGAAATTGATGAACTTATGTGATATATATAACATATATATTATACTGGTATTATAATATATATATCTCTCATCTAGTTTTAATTCCATTAATGTGCCAATGAAATGAAAGTAGCGTTTATGCGTACGTATGGCTTACCGTCTCAATTAAAGGTACATTTCATTTCTTATCTCCATATGTTATGTACTATTATATGTACATATATATAATGTATATATATGTTATATATTACATCTAAATTATCGATATAATTATGGAATTATAATATATATCTCTCTCTTTTATCTTTAATTCCATTAATATGACAAACAAATGAAAGTACCGTTCATGCGTACGTACGGCCTACCGTCTCCATGAACGGTGCTTTTAATTTTTTGTCTCCAAATGTTATGGAATAGTATAAAATCAATATATACAGGATATATATGATATTTAAAACATTAATACTATTCTGGATATGATGTACCAGTAACTACATGGAAAATTCTTTTCCAACATGTTCAATTTTTACTCATGTACCGAACATCGACAAAAACGTCTGATATTAACTCACTTTATTAAACAATTTTTATATGATTATAATATGTCATATTAACTGAATAATAATCTTTAAATTAGGTCCTTATGCAATTTTAAATTGACCAAATTTTTTTATTCAGGAGATTAATGAACGATCGAGTCATGTCTGACACGAGGTAAGGGATCTTACCTCTCTCTTTATTTTTAAGTAATTATTTTTATGTAACATACTTTAAGCTTCTATTTCTTATGTTGTGGATGTTATTTTATATTCATATTACTGTAATTTTTATGTTCAAATGACGAGAGACCATATTTTATTTCATCAATCCATTTTTTGGATGTTTTAATTGGCGTCGTTAGGCTGTCGTGTTTTCGTAAGGGATTTTTCATCTCTCTTTTATTCATGTGAGATTTATGCTACATTTGAAACTATTTATTTTGAGTTTTGTATGTACTCCACATTATTCTACTCTTTGTGTAATATAATTTCATTTATTATTATTTAAATAAATGTTGTATAGTCTTTCTTTCATGGGGTGTACGTTTCAAAAGTTACCCAAATCGGTAAGGGAACCTTTCATCATCCTCTTTTTAAAAGACTTATTTTGTTGTGTCTTTTAATTTACATTTTTTATTTCAGGATATGTTATTATATATCCTTATTGATGTAAATTATATGTTCAAGTGATGAGATACCATTTTCTCTCTCATCAACTAAATTTATGAATTTTAAAGTGACGCCGTTAGGCTGTCGAATTTTACCAAGAGATCTTTTTAACCCAATTTCGATTTCTTCGGGATCAACATGTAGTTATTGAAAATGTCATACTTTGAATATGTG
The DNA here is from genome assembly GCA_963277665.1 of Viscum album. NCBI lineage: Eukaryota > Viridiplantae > Streptophyta > Magnoliopsida > Santalales > Viscaceae > Viscum > Viscum album. The sequence continues at coordinate 2,000,270,961 of OY728142.1, read as the reverse complement.
TGAATGAAAATTGATTGTTTTACACTTAAAATCCACTTATATTTTTTGTATTTATATTTGTCACACATAATTATGAGATAGATTTATCCTTAATCTAAGGATACATTCTTTATAAGAATTTCATCTCATTTTACATTTATATTGATACTTTATTGTTGTTATGCACCAATTCACTCTTATATGGTGTATATACTGTCCTTTGGAATATTATATCATGAATCCATTTATTCTCATGATATTATAAAGTTCTGATTAAATGTTATTCATCAATTATTGTATTCAAGTGTTTCTAATTTTGTTAAAAAACCCTTTAACTAAAATATTGATCTAAATGTTTTGATGAATTGTTCTTATAAATATTTCTCATTAATATCCATGTTTTCAAAATGGTTTTAAGGATTTATTTATATGGATATTAGTGGTTTAAAATTATAAAAGCTCCAAGGTGGTATGAGACACTTTGATTCAAAAATAACTTTATTAAATGTTTTAAATGGTTTCACAAATGGTTTTTTGAATGGATTTATTATTTCAATATCTTAAAATGTAATATTGTTATTTCAATGTGGGAATGTTATCTTTGATTTATGCTTAAGTTATGTGCTATGATTATGTTATTGTTCTTGGGCATTTTTTATGATGACGGGTGGTTCCGTGATAAACTAAGGGAGGGTGAGCCCAATATAGCTCTCTATTGCATTGGGTAACATGAAGGGGTTAAACACTAAGGTTTCTATGACGAGATTTAGGGAATATATTGTGATGGGTATTCCAAATGTAACCATGAGTGTTACTCCCTACGTAAGAATGTTATTAATGCCTCAAGTTAACTTTATGTCTTATGGTATCTGTTGAGTTATGCATAAATCTTTTGAATTTATGATCTTTGTTAAATTGCTTATGTTTTATGATTAAATTATGATTTCATTGATTCTTATGTATACATGGACTAATGTTTTCTTTCTGTATTTTTATAACCCTTACTGAGCTTTTTATGCTCATCCCGTGTTTTTTTTTATATGGTTTTCACAGGACATAAAGTGGAATAGGGTCAAGGATGGGATCAAGGAAATGCCATGCTGTCTAAAACAATAACTAGACATGACTATTTTGTTCAAGAGTTTTTATTCTGTGAATAAAATGGAAACTGAGTAGATGTGTCTACTTTGTAATCTTTGAGATGTAATAGTTATGTCCTAATTCTCTAAAACTCTAAACCTGAAAAGATCCTAAATGTGAATTATTCAATTTAATTCAAAAATAAATAATGTTTAAGGCCGGGGTCTTATAGTTGGTATCAAAGGTCGGTTTAGATAACATTATAGGTCAGGGTATTCTCTAAGAATAAGTGACATTAACATAATGGATAGGATTTCAGAAAGAGTCATAGTTTTAGATAAAGTGAATGAGTAAATATATATTAGTGTTTATCTTCCTCATTAGTACATGATAATTTTTTTGATATACTCACACTGAAATTTTTCTTTGGTTTTAGTAAATGGATGGATCTAGAAGGCACCAAAGTGACAATGTATTTGAAGGAAACTATGAGGGTTCTCTGATTAAGAGACTGGATGAAATGTGGGATTTAATGAGAAATCTCGTGGTTATTCTAAACCAACTATCATGAGTCGTGATCAACCACTTGAACCTTGGTGAGTTCTCTAATTCATCACGTACGAGAGAAGCAACTCGATGTGGAAGTACAGTTAATAATTACAAAGGTAACCATTAGGGTTTATAAGATCCTTACATTTGAGGTAATTATGGGTGACTATATGTTATGATGGAATATGAACAACATGAGATAAACTTGAGGTTAAATTATTTTATGGTTATTTTTGAGGATTTTATCGCTTTTTGGGGAATGTAATAAGAATTATGTAGTTTTGGAAAAAGGACAACACATAGACTGTGTGAGAACTGTCGGGTCTGACGAAGATACGGGAATCGAACCCACAACTGAAGTGTGATTGGTATTTATCACATACCATTGGACTACGTGAAGTACCTGGTTAGTTTGACTAATTCTTTATAGTTAGATGATCTTATGAATATAGAATAAGTTGACTTTGGGTTATCTATGGAAATTATTAACCTATCGTGGAGGATATGTGATTAGGTTAATTACTTTTCAGTATGAGACTTTAAGAGTAACTGATGTTATTTGGAGATAAATGTTAAGGTTTATCTTGGAAGACTATGTGATTAAATCCTTTAGATATTTGGGTTTCAGTCTTAGTTTTGATTACATTAAAGAATTTTATGGATAGATGTTTATTGAATGGTCTTTGTTGAACTTTGGGTATTGTTTAACAAATTTTGGAGATTAAGAATAGATTTTTTTATAAAGGATTATACTTTTTGGGTATTATCTGATCTCATACTAACATTTTTTGTTTTATTTTTGGTTAAGGTCTAAATACATGGGAATTATATAGTTCTCTTTTGTGGATTAGGTGATTCTCTAGAAGTTGATTATAGCTCTCTTAATGTAAAAAAGTCATCCTAAATAATCATCTTTTGGAGAAAATATGAGTTCGTGTAAGAAATCTAGTAAAAGTTGAAAGTCAACATGACAAGTAAGTATGTTTCCTTATGTTTTAGTTATGCTCATAAATAAATTCCTCAATGAAAAGTAACATAAAACAAAAATTTTGTCTTTTAATTTTTGCTATTGGGAAATCAAATACCCTTTAACCCATCACAAGTTTGGGATTTTCTTGTGGTTACCTTTCTCCTAAACATGTTTTCTATCACTCTCCATCAGAACACGACACTTTGTTTTCTCCTCCATGTACATGTTTTCCGACATGGAATCCTAGTATGGGTTAAATCAGGTGACCATTGTATTTCTCATTCTTTATTTTAAAGTGATTTTTTTACTGACTATTGTTCCGATTAGGGAAATTCAATGAAGTTTCCAAGCCCAAACTTTAAAATTGCGAGGACGCAATTCCCAAAAGGGGGGAGGATGTAACATCCTAGGTAAATAATGAATATGAAATTTTCATTTTTATCCATATTGGTGAATAAAATATTAATATTACTTTAAAAGGAATTCTATGCTCGATGGCGTACCCAATATGCAACAACCAGTTTCTTTGAAATCATATGTTGCACTCTAATAATAAAATAATATTATTTTAAATGGTAGTTAACGCCTAGCCATTATAATGGCGGAAATGAACGGAACTGACTACAAAATTAATATATATATATTTGTCAAATATTTTTACTTTTATCCAATAAATGATAGAGGCTTAAAATGCCAATGAATCCAATTTTAATCATAAATCATCTAATATTATTTAAAAGGTCTATTAACCGACTTTTGATGGAGAACCATTTTTAAACATACTTTTGACAATTAAATATGCTGTATTTGACAAAATAAAATCCTTCTTTAGAATCTGGACATCAAAATCTACTTTGTGTAAAAAAAATTTAGTTTTCGGATAAAGATCATTTTTAGTGAAAATGGTGCATTTTAATTAAAAACTACATTTTAATATGACTTATTTATATGGATATATTATCTTGTTAATTTATATTAAAGTGTATTTAGAATATATTTTTACCATTTAATCCAATGGTGGTCATTGGAATTAATTTCACTTTGAAATTGGACTTAAACTAGTGTTAATATTTTAGTAGATATTGTTTCTTAAAAACACTCTATTTGTTTTGACAGCGAGAATGAATTATTAAATTAATTAATGAAACTTATATATTTTGAATTTTTTTAAATAGGAATCATTTTTGTATTTTTAATATCAAATATAGCTTAGGGTGAGTTTTTGGTATTTTTCTGAAAAACTTCAATTTTTGATGAATAGTGAAACCACTAAGTGGTAGTTAAAATAATTGATTTTTCGTTTAAATGAAACTTTACCACTTATGTGATTTTATTTCCAAAAAGCTTGACATAAATGGTTTTCATTAGGAAGTATAATGTGGTTCAATGAGATTAAAATAATTTTTTGGTTAATAGTATCTTTTAAGTTTTATTAATCGCGATTAAAGTTAATTAGTGTAATTTAAGGTAAATATAATGTTATAATAATATGAAATGACCATGAAACATGTCCTACCCTTATTTGATGAGTCATGACCGACCAAGAAAATCCATGGGTCTACTTGGGGACACCATGGATCCACTATGGTTGGAAAATGAGATTAATAACATTTTATTTAAAGTTAAAATTAAAATGTCACAAACATGTATTTTTTTACTAAAACAATAGTTACATGGGGTTATAAAAGTCATATTTTTGACTATAAATATTCATTTTAAATATAAAAATATTTCTACTTCATGGATTTTTTTTATAATTTTTAGACATTAAATAAATTAAATTATTTATGACACCATGATGATGCAGTGATTACCTCATTTATGAACGATTTAAATAAAATGAAAAGATAATGTAACATCTAAGACTTAAACTTGTCCAAAAACTATTGGATGAGTATATGTATAACCCTTATCACATTATCCTAGAAATATATCAATGTGTGACCTTTAAAATCTGAAACTCATTTTAATATAAAGTAATATTTCTTTACTTTCCAAGAGTACCCCTCCTCTTCTCTTATAAAAGGACCCCACCTCTACCTCCTTACCAACACCTCTCAGGCTGTTGGATAGGCCAAAATATACTAATTTTGTCTAAACACATCCCTATATTACTCCTCGAAGCCTCCCTTTTTTCAGAAGTCTTTCCAAGGAAGCCTTTGAGTTCAAATCAAAAAGAGTTACATGATTTAAAGGTAAAGTATTACCCAGTGTTCGTTTTTTTGATTTTGCTTCTCCAACCCACTAAACTATTTTTATATCTTTCTTTTGTAACAAAACCTATATCTTAAATATACTAGGATGTTGTTATGAGAAGGATTCGATCTACACTAACACACACCTCCGTCTAATGGTTAAAGAACATACTATTTCTGCGGATGGCGAATTGCTGCCTCACGAAACGATTATTATTCTATCCTCTCCTATCACATCTCATGGTGTCCATTATGATGGAACTATATTTATTTCCTCTATATGCTTCTTTATTTTATATTTAATACATACTTTTATTCTTTTAATGTTGTGCAAATGCGATAATTTCATTTGAGGAAGTGTGGACTACATCCCCCTCAAGTGTTGTGACTCATTCATGCAATACATGGAATGTAAAAAGAATGAAATTGATGAACCTATGTGATCTATATAAAATATATATTATACTGGAATTATAATATATATATCTCTCATCTAGTTTTAATTCCATTACTTTGCTAAAGAAATGAATGTAGCGTTCATGCGTACGTACGGCTTACCGTCTCCATGAACGGTACATTTCATTTATTATCTCCAAATGTTATGTACTATTATAAGTACATATATATAATGGATTTATATGTTATATAATACATATAAATGATGTACATAATTCTTGAAATATAATATATATCTCTCTCTTATAACTTTAATTCCATTAATATGAAAAAAAATGAAAGTAGCGTTCATGCGTACGTACGACCTACCGTCTCCATGAACGGTGATTTTAATTTTTTATCTCCATATGTTATGGAATGGTATAAAATGAATATATATGGGATATATATGATATTTAAAACATTAATACTATTCTGGAGATGATGTACCTAAAACTACATGGAAAATTCTTTTCCAACAAGTTCAATTTTTACTCATGTACCGAACATCGACAAAAACATCTAATATGAACTCGATTTATTAACCAATTATTATAACATTATAATATGTGATATGAACTGAATATTAATATTTAATGGAGATCCTTATGAAATTAAAAATTGACCAAATTTTATTATTGAGGAGATTAATGAACGATCGAGTCATGTCGGACAAGAGGTAAGGGATCCTACCTCTCTCTTTCTTTTTATGTACTCATTTTTATGTAACATACTTTAAGCTCCTATTTATTATGTTGGGGATGTTATTTTATATTCTTCTTACTGTAATTTCTATGTTCATATGACGAGGGACCATATTTTATTTCACCAATCCATTTTTTGGAAGTTTTAAGTGGCGTCGTTGGGCTACCGTGTTTTCGTAAGGGATTGTTCATCTCACATTTATTCTAGTTAGATTTATGCTACATTTTACACTATTTATTTTGAGTGGTGTGTGTACTCAAAATTATTCTAATATTTTTGTAATATACTTTATTTTATGACTATATACATCAATGTTGTATAGTCCTTCTTTTATGGGGTGTACGTTTCGAAAGGTACCCAAATCGGTAAGGGAACCTTTCACCCTCCTCTTTTTGAAAGACGTATTTTGTTATGTCTTTTAATTTACATATTTTTATGTTAGGATATGTTATTATATATCCTTATTGATGTAAATTTTATGACCAAGTGATGAGATACCATTTTCTCTCTCATCAACTAATTTTATGAATTTTAATGTGACGCTGTTAGGCTGTAGAATTTTACCAAGGGATCTTTTTAACCCAATTTTGATTTCTTTGGGTTCAAAATGTAGTTATTTAATATGTCATCCTTTGAATATGTGTGAATGACCTTCGATTGTTTTACACTTAATATCCACTTATATTGGGTGTATTTATAGTTTTCACACATAATTATGAGATTGATTTATCCTTAATCTAAGGATACCATTTTTATAAGGGATTTCATCTCATTTTACATTTATATTGAGACTTCATTGTTGTTATGCACCAATTCACTTTATATAGTGTATATACTATCATTTGGAATATTATATCAGGAATCCATTTATTCTCATGATATTATAAAGTTATGATTAAATGTTATTCCTCAATTATTGTATTCATGTGTCTCTAATTTTGTTTAAAATCCTTTACCTAAAATATCGCTTTAAATGTTTTAATGATTTGTTCTTATAAATAATTTTCATTAATATCCATGTTTTCAAAATTCTTTTAAGGTTTTATTTATATGGATATTAATAGTTAAAAATGTTAAAAGCTTCAAGATGGTATGGGACACATTGATTCAAAAATCTCTTTATTAAATGTTTTAAATGGTTTTAAAAATGGTTTTTTGAATGGATTTATTATTTCAATATCTTAAAATGTTATATTGTTATTGCAATGTGGTAATGTTATCTTTCATTTATGCTTAAGTTATGTGCTATGATTATGTTATGGTTCTTGGGAATTTTTTATGAAGATGGGTGGTTCCCTGATAAACTAAGGGCGGGTGAGCCCAATATAGACCTCCAATGCATTGGGTAACGCGAAGGGGTTAAACGCTATGGTTTCTCCGAAGAGATTTAGGGAATATAGCGTGTTGGGTATTCCAAACGTAACCATGAGGGTTACTCCCTATGTAATAATGTTATGAATGCCTCATGTTACCTTTATGTCTTATGATTTCTATTGAGTTACGCATAAATCTTATGATTTCATGAGGTATGTTCAATTACTTATGTTTTATGAGTAATGTATGATTTCATTGATTCTTATGTATACATGGACTAATGTTTTCTTTCCATATTGTTATAACCCTTACTGAGATTTTTATTCTCATCCCAAGTTTTTTTTTGGAATGTTTTTCATAGGACATAAAGTGGAATGGGGTCAATGATGGGATCAAGGAAATGTCATGCTGTCTAAAACAAGAACTAGAAATGAATCTTTTGTTCAAGAGTTTTTATTCTGTGAAAAAAATGGAAACTGAGTAGATGTGTCTACTTTGTAATCTTTGAGATGTAATAGTTATGTCCTAATTCTCTAAAAATCTAAACCTGAAATGATCCTCAATGTGAATTATTCAATTTAATACAATAATAAGTAATGTTTAAGGCTGGGGTCTTATAGTTGGTATCAAAGGTCAGTTTAGATAACTTTTTAGGTTAGGGTATTCTCTAAGCATAAGTGACATTACCATAATGGACATGATTTAAGAAAGAGTCATAGTTTTAGATAAAGTGAATGAGTATGTATATCTTAGTGTTTATCTTCCTCATTAGTACATGATAACATTGTTGATACACTCACACTAGAATTTTTTTTTTCTTAGTAAATGGATGGATCTAGTAGGCACCAAAGTGACAATGGATTTGAAGGAAACTGTGGTGGTTATCTGATAAAGAGACTAGATGAAATAGTGGATTCAATGATAAATTTCGTGGTTATTCTAAACCAACTATCAAGAGTCATGATCAACCACTTGAACCTGGGTGAGTTCTCTAATTCATCATGTATGAGAGAACCAACTTGATGTGGAAGTTCATGTAAAAATTATAAAGGTAACCATTAGGGTTTCTATGATCCTTACTTTTGAGGTAATTATGGATGACTATATATTATGATGGAATATGAACGACATGAGATAAACTTGAGGTTAAATTATGTTATGGTTATTTTTGAATATTTTATCGCTTTTTGGGGAATGTTATAAGAATTGTGTAGTTTTGGAAAAAGGACAACATGTAGATCATGTGATAGCATGTCGCGTCTGACGAAGCTATGAGAATCAAACCCACAACCAAAGTATGACTGGTATTAATCGCCTACCACTAGACTACATGAAGTCCCTGGTTAGTTTGACTAATTATTTCTAGATAGATGATCTTATGAATATAGAATAAGTTGTTTTTGGGTTATCTATGGAAATTATTAACCTATCATGTAGGATATGTGATTAGGTTAATTACTTTTCAGTATGGGACTTTAAGAGTAACTCATGTTACTTGGAGATAAATTTTAAGGTTTATCTTGGAAGACTATGTGATTAAATCCTTTAGGGATGTGAGTTTCAGTCTTAGTTTTGATTACATTGAAGAATATTATGGATATATGTTTTTTGAATGGTCATTCTTGAACTTTGGGTATTTTTTGAAAAATTTTGGAGATTAGGAATAGATTTTTTTAATGAAGGATTGTCATTTTTTGGGTATTATCTGATATCATACTAACCTTTTTGGTTTTAGTTTTTGTTAAGGTCTAATGACATGGGAAGTATATAGTTCTCTTTTGTGGATTAGGTGATTCTCTAGAAGTTGATTATAGATCTCTTAATTTAAAAAAGTCATCCTAAATACACATATTTTGGAGAAAATATGAGTTCATGGAAGAAATATAGTGAAATTTGAAAGTCAACATGACAAGTAAGTATGTTTACTTATGTTTTAGTTATGCTCATAAATAAATTCCTCACTGAAAAGGAACTTAATAAAAAATTTTGTCTGTTAATTTTTCCAACTGGGAAATCAAATACGGTTTAACCCATCACATGTTTGTGATTTTCTTGTGGTTAACTTTATCTGAAACATGTTTTCTATCACTCTCCATCAAAACATGACACTTTGTTCTCTCTTGCATGTCCATGTTTTCTGACATGGAATCCTAGTATGGGTTAAATCTGGTGACCATTGTACTTCTCTTTCTTTATTTTAATGTTATTTTTTAGTGACTCTTGTTCCGATGGGGGATATTCAATATAGTTTCCAATCCCAAATTTTAAAATTGCAAGGACGCAATTCCCAAAAGGGGGGAAGGATGTAACATCCCAGGTAAATAAAGAAGATGACATTTTCATTTTTATCCATGTTTGTGAATAAAATATTAATATTACTTTAAAAGAAATGCTATGCTCGATGGCGTATCCAATACGCAACAACGTGTTTCTTTGATATCTTACATTGCACTCTAATAATAAAATAATATTATTTTAAATTGGTGAAACCCAAATCATGAGTTCATTGATGAAATCGGTGTCGAGGCCTCGGATGTTGGTGAGGGTAAGCTTGAGGAGGTCTTCCATGCCATGGATGCTAAGCCCAATGCTTCTAGGGACGGAATGCTATAGTAGATGAGCAGATTCGAGCAGTGGTGTAATGAATCGAGTTTTTAGCAAACCCTACTCACGGCCGGAGCAGTTTGTGAAGGTTGGAGCTTGGAGAGTTGATAGCGGAGCCGAGGATAGAGGAAGTGGGTGGAGAGGCAACTCGAGGAGGGAGATGAGGCATAACGAAAGTTGCATCGATGGAATGTGACCGAGAATGGGAGGGAGGAGGTGAAGGAAGGAAACCCTAATAGGGAGGGAAGATTCGATGAAGCACGGGGGTAGTGGGACCACGTAGGAGTAGAATCACAATTTTGGAGGGAGGAGAAATATTTTTGTGGTGATGTGGCTCATTGTAGTGGTGACACATATGCTAAGAGAAAGAAATATTTAGTATTGATAATTGATTATTTTAGTTTAAGATAAGAGAATAATTAAGGGATAAATGGTGAATTATATTTTTGAAGTGTTATAAGGTTTAACATTTTCACAAATTTTAAGTTAAATTCAAATGATGTCTATAATATTATATTTGTTCTAGTTCTAGAAAATGATTTTTTTTCATATTAGATTTAATTTTAAATATACCTTTTATTGATGGTAATAAATGAAAAATGGGATGATATATCATGGGCCTCATGTAAATGAAAATGTAACATTCTGTTTTTGAGAAAGATGTGATATAGGTCAAGGAAAAAAATTGGTTGAGGTTTTCCTAAAACTATAGACGAATATATTTCCATATAAATAATTTAATACTGTGAAAAAGGATCTTGAATCCCAAAATTTTTTCTTATTACATCCATTTTCTACAAATCATATTATCCAATTTTTTCATCGCAAATTTATGGATTTATTATTTTTAACTTTATCCCATATTTATTTTCTATCATTATCATTCATAATATGATAGTATGATTTTTTCTCATGACTATGTATTCACTTCTCACATATTTTATTCTATATGGAAACCCAGTTACATGTTAAATTATGTAACCATTATAGTTCCAGCATTCCATTTTTTGGGGACTTTTATTATTAATTATTGTGGAGTGGAATTCTATGAATTCAAGATTCATGTATAAATCCTATGAAAAAAAAGATGAATTGTGAGGTATAAATGAATTTTATTGGTTGGGGTGTAAGAATATAACAACTCAATAACTATTGAATTATTATTTTGTAATATTTTAAACTTTTTGATATTTTTCATTTCACAGATCACTGAAAATAACTTCTTTTAATAAATAATTATGTTTTTCTTCTGATAAATGCAATACCAAGTTAATCTTGTACTATAAGAAAATAAATTTTTTCTTGATTTACAAGGAACATTTATATTTTATTATATTACATACAACAAGGAATTTCTCTATGGATTTCATAACATGAGAGACTGATGTTTACTGAACAATAATATATTTTTATAATATAGTTTTTAATATAATAAGTTGTTACTTAGATATTAAATTACAGGTTATGAATAATATTAACTTATTTATGAAAATACATATTCTTCACAATATAATATGAACCCATAGGTAACCAATTAACTATAAATGAATATGAAAGATGATTTAATAAAAAAGGTATTATTATTATAATTATTCTTTTGTAAAAAATGGTTTTAAACCCTATTAAATTTAATTAAACAAAATAAGTGATTAATATAAATGTATTATATATTTTTAATATTCAATAAATAAAGTTTATATTCAATTACTAGATTTGATAGACATAAGATAACGAACAAACCCAATTTTCTTCTTAAAAAAATATATTTTTATAAATGTAGTTGTACCATCATTTAATTGAGAACCCATTCTAAATACCAATATAAGACTTTTTTTATATTTAATGAGTCAATATAAAGTACATATCTAAATTATAATCTTAAAAATTAGTTTAGGATAATTTTTTGGTATTTTGTTTAATGTTTCTTTTTTTAGTGAATAGTTAAATTGAAATATTTTAATAAAAAATTGTTTTTTCGTATATTTTAATTATAATTATATATTATATATTAAATTGGTTTCAAAGAATAAATAAATTATATATATATCAATTAATCTAATGTAGTTCATTGAAACCAATTTAACTTTGAAATTGGATAGAAAACAAATAAATATGTCGATAATATTTACTTTAATAACTCAAACTGTCATCTCATCAACATGATTAGTTTTAAATTATTTTATACCACATATGTGATTGGAATTTTGGATGATTTATTACATATTTTGATTAATCATTATTGATAATGTTGAATAATGTAATCTTTTTTTCACAAAAAATATTAGTGAACGTAATTAAACTTTATTACTTCAATTAACGTAAAATTATGATTAACTAAAGACTAAACATTAACATTATGACTAAAAAATACATATAAACTTTTACAATATCCATTATATGAAAATATTACGATCTTATCCTCCCTTTTCTAATATTTTTTCCATTATTGGATTTACTTTCAATTTGAAATACGTTGGTGGAATTTTCTTTTCATGTTTTTACCGGAGTGTCACTCCTCATCCACTATAAAAGGAATCCCCTCATCCATCATCCTCACACCTTAGAAGCCCCTTTTCTCACCCAAAAAATTATCAAATAAGATGCCAACATCAATTTTTTCCTCATATAATCTTCTCCATGTTCATAATTTTTTTTGAGGAATCCTTTTGGCATAAACCAAAAGGGGTTACACTGTTAAGAGGTTACATATTATCTCATGTCCTTTATTTGATTTTCCGTCTCCACCCCTCCACTACCAATATTCTATTTTACTATAAAAAAATCATTATCAACAATATAATATGATTTTCTGTGAGATGATTTCAAACTGCACTTACACAGACCTCTAACTAATGGATATCAAATATTCTATTTATGTGTATAGTGAACTAATGCCTCACCAAATGATGATTGTTCATTTTTCTTTACTGGATGTTATAGTGAACATTATGATGTAAAATATATTTATTTATGTCATATATTATATTTATTATGTATTTTAACTGATGTATTTTTTTCACAACACATAACGTTTTTACTTTCATTTTTTTCTTAAAAGGATATGTTTGTTTGAGGATGTGTGGACTACCGACTCCTCAAAGAGACGTGAATCATTCAAAAAATATATGGAATGTATTAAGGATTTGAATAGTGAAAATAATTTTTTTTTGTGATATAGTTTTTCTACATTAATATTTCTATATATAAAAAAAATTTATTCATCTTTCAGTTACCATCGTTCTTTCAATATGAAAATAAAAACAGAAATATTGTTCATGCGTACGTACGGCTTACCGTCTCCATGAATTGTGAACTCCATTTTCATAATTCTATAATCTATAGATTACTTTAATACATATATACTGAATATATATTAAATTTATATCATGATTACATTATGGAATCATGATATATTTATAAGTACCAAAGTTATAACAAATAATGTCACATGCAATGAACAAATTGAATAGTACCCAAAGTGAAACTGTAACATAGGATCTTAAAAAATGGGTTTTATAAAGTTCCAATAAAACCATACATTATATTATAATAAAATAATATGTTTATTTAAATTATTTATAAAAATTTACATTTATTATACATATTGTTTTAATGAGTACGAAGAGAGTACAAACATAAGGTTAAGGGATTTTATCTAACTTTTTATTTCAATGAGATACATGCTATTTTCACCACTCTTTCATTTTTGTTGTTTATATAATTCCCATGATATTATGATATTTTTATTATAAATAAATTTATTTTTATTCACATATATATTTTTTGATCGGTTATTTATAGGTTATACGTTTAAAAAATTACCAAATCGGTGAAATTGTTTTCAATCAATTTTCCTTCATTGTGTCTCATTATTTTTTATGCTTCTATATTCACATTGAAGGTGTATATAAATACATTTAACATATTATATCATAATTTTTCTTCTTTTCATGAAAATTTAGGACTCATGTAATTTCATTTTCATATATGGAGAGTATGATTTCATGTGACCATGTTATAAAAGTTTATAGAGACAATATCATCACTTTTCAAGATATTTTATGATTATGGTTCCTTTGAAGAAATATTATGATCCATATCTCAATGAAATTCATGTTTTTTCTTAACATATGGTTATTCATTAAGTATGAATTCATTGATATGATATCATTTTATCTTTGGTATATAATATAGTTAATAAATTCTTTTTATGGATGTTTGAAATTACCATCTCTTTATTTGGACAAATATGTTCATTTAATTCCATGTTTTATAAAATGGTTCTACAACAATATCATAATAATATACAATGATCATTAAAAGATAATTTTAAACACTTTTTATTTTTCCAAATTTTTTAAGGGAATAATGTTGTCACTTTTCAAATGATGCATTTTCTATCCTTTTTACTGTGCAGAATACAATGTTATTATTTACCTCATATGACATGTATAGATTTATCCACCATTAATAAATTGATTATTTCATTTAATGGATAAATATTAATTAATACTAAAATTTTAATAAAATACATTTTCAATGAATTGGTATTCACATTTTTTGAAATCATCATTTATAATATTTTAAGGAAATTGGTTTTTCAAATATATTTTTTTGTTTTTAAATAACTTTTTTAAAAAATTAATGGATATTTACCTCAATAAATTATTTCAAAATATATATCCATATTATTTTACATCTATGATAAAATCATTTTATGTTACTCTTTCTCTTATTATAAATGATCCTAATGATCCATTTATATTCTTTCCTGAATGGATTATTTTTTTAATTGAATGATGCTTAAAAAACTCACTTCACTTCCATAAGTTATATGCTTTCAAAACCCATTAAAATTTAAGGGATATTATATCTTAATTTGATTATGAAACTATTCTATTTTCAGAGGTTTTGAAGAGATTACATTAAAATAAACCCATTTCATTTCATGAGTTATTATTTGATGTTTATAAAACCTGTCCCTTTTTATGAGAAATGATATGATGAAGGTTTTACTATATTATGGCACATGATAGTATGATTTCAAATGAGATTGGTGGGACCTATATATCACTCAATGTAATTGAGTAATGATAAGTTATATATGATCTCAAAGAGTACATGTGATTTAGTTGAGATCAAAAACCATGATTGTACATGTGTTTTACCCCAAGCCTAAAAACTGATGGAACATGAGTTGTAACCCATTCCTGAAAAAAAATAATATACATGGGTTGTATCATAATATTAAATGTATGTTGGAACATGGGTTGTTATCCCAAAACAAAATTAGGTTCATGGGTCCTATCCCACGACTATCAAGCAATAATGGACATATTAGGTACCCTTAAAATAAAATTTTATATTCTTATGTTCATGCCACAAATTCCATGTCTTATTCCTTTGTTATTTTTTCATAACATATTCTCTTAATTATATTATGATGAATGCTTTATGAAATTAAAATATTTATTAGGGTCTTTAATATGCAAGTTATGACCTTCAATTGTTATTTTTCATGTTACAAACCCTTTGGTTCATTTATGCTTACACATTTCTCTTACTTACCCCTACAGAGAAATTGAGTTCACCCCATTCTTATCTTTAATTTCCATAGATTATAATGAATGGGTTTAGGTATAATTACTAAAGGTGTAGATATTTATTTTCAATATTGATGAACATTCACTATAATATACTATTTTTGGCTATGCTTCCAAATACACTAACTATTACATTCCTCGGGCATGTATTTTATTAATGTGTGGATTATTCGCCTTAAAGATTGTAATATACTAAATTTAAATCCAAGGATTCCATAACGGTAGGGGGTATTATCTATACAATTATTTATTCAATGGTTGTATTTTGAGACCTAGATATCCCATCGATGTTCCAATATTGTTCCATAGGATTTTCGGTAGGAACAAGTTCCATGCCGTTAAATGGTTTCTGAGTAAATTTAGTGAGCCTAAAGTCTTTTCTTAAAACATTTTTTATCTATACTAAATACATACGACTATCAATCTTTACTTCATTAGAGCTCCCACATATTTATGATCAATGATAATATTTCAATGGTTGAATAATGATCCATTAGATATGTTTTATTTATTAATATAAGAGTCACTGACAATATATATCTAATAGATCATTCTATTTCATCATATATAATTTCAAATATTTAATTTTTCTGTTTTTTATATGAACAAATTCTTTATTAAGCACAAATTTATCAGTTTAATGGTAAAAATTTAATTTTAAAACATTCCCATGATCATTTAGGTTTAAATCCATCTTTAATTAGGAAATAATCATACATATCAAACTCCTACTATTCAACATATACAATTTGAATCATTTTCTATTTTTTAACAAAATGACATTCTTAAAAATATACCCATATTTTATTGAAAACATGATTTATTTTTTTAAGAAAAATCACCATATAAGAATTTTATACATTGTTTAAGGTTCTTACTCATATTTTTTTTGGAAAAAATTGGATATTTAAAAAGATAGTTATGTACATAAAACTAATGGAAACCTATTAGCACAAATGAATATTTCCAAAAAAACCATAATAAATTTATCCCATTTCGTAATAATATTGGTGACCAAATAATTAATTAATTAAACATCATGTCAACTTCATAACAAAAATTTTTAAAACATATATCATAATAAATCATAATGTAAAAAATCATAATCCTGAGGGTTTCTTTTCAAACCATGGCACCCATGAATTTTTTTCATTAAATACATACATTTCCATTAAAATGGGAATAAAAATTCTATTATATATATGTTACTTAAAATAACATATGAAATCAAATCGATACTTGAAAATTATTATTTATTCATAAAATATAAATTTAGGTATATTTGGAAATAATCCCTATAATCAACCTTAATATGGAATTAAAATTTAAAGTTATTAAAACATATTCCATAGAACCATATTCATTCCAACAAATTCCTCCACTTTACTCAATGTATGGGAGAGCAATATCAGGCTCACCAATAATCAATGAAAATATCAACTAACCCCTAATCATGTGAAATAAAAGTAACCATATCTTGACAAAAAGGATTAAAATATGGAATTTTAATCATAATACCCAGTAAATAACTATATTTAACCATTATATAGAACCACATTTAAGATTCACATAAAAATAGGGTTATAATTATTATTCATATGAAAAATATTCTAAAAAATTCTTCGGAGAATGAGAAATATAGAATCATTTAAAAACTAATATATCATTTTAGAGTATATTTTATAAATTACAATGGCCATTATTGTGTAAAATTATTATCTTAGTGTATTTGTTAAAAACCAATTTCTCTTAACTTTTTTATATTGAGTAAATAGTGACATGTATGTTAACCGCTTAAAGTATTCATTTTTCAAACCTTTTTAATGAATGTAGAAATTGGTTAAAACCTCACATTAAAAATATTTAATGTATAAAAATGAATATCATTGAAACATTTAAAGAAAACATAACATCAATGGAAAATATTTTATATTAATGTCTTAAAACAAGGTTATATAGAAATTTCACATACCATAAGTCTGGTATAGCTTTATTAATTATATAAATATTGAATAATAAAATGATATTAGTGTTATAAATTAATAATAATTTTTTTTATTTCATTCAAATATCATTATTTCATTTATTAAAATTTTAAATTAAATAATAAATAAGTATTTTTATATCAGATGATTTGAGGATATGTGGATCATTAGTCCAAGATGACATAAATGGGGTGACTATGGTCAAATTAATTATGGTTCATTTATCTAAAAAATTCTAATACTGAAAAATTATTGTTTTAAAAATTTAAAACAATTTTATAAACATCCATAGAAGGTTAACATCAAAACCGAATCCCAACAATAAATGGTGGTGGTGGTACGCACATACTAATGATTAATGTTATCATTTTTATATGGAATGAAGGGTAATAAGTTATGTAATATGGTAAATTATTCGATTCATAGGAATTTTATTAATATTATTAATATTTATTTCATCCATCATTTTAACGATCCATGTGATCCATTACTTAAAAATGAAACACATTAATTTTTTGGAGGTGGTATCCCAAATGTATGAATGTGAGATGTTTTCAATTACCATGGGGTTGTAAAATAAATTAAAAATTTTTTCTAATAAACATAATACCATTTTAATAATATTAATGACACCAGTATTATTAAATTATCACAGATATATTATATTTATTGGATGTGTTACAATAAATAAATTTGAAAATGTTTAGTGAAGAGATATACGATTGAACTATGAAATAACGATTGATTTAACCATCAATCCCTTTAGGGTGGTATTTTTGGTGATTAACAATACTCTTGGACATGTAGAGGAATCTTGAATAGGTAATTTTTAGATCTCGATCAGTATAAATGACATAGTATATGTGGGGAAGAGAGTATTGTAGGGTCCCTTTTATATGTTATGTTTTTGGAAATATTATGAACACAATTAATATTAATATATAATATATTTATATGTAATATAAATTGATGGGCTTGTAGTTGAGATTTTAGTATAAGGAGTATAAGTTCTAAATACATTTGGCACTAAATTTTAATAATTTTTAGCAATAATTTAAAACCTTATATTTTAGATCGATAAACCAATTAACACTATTTAATATCAACCACTGTAATAATATTTTCATTTATTCGGGGTCATGGAATTTATTTAAAAAATAATAAGTTGAACATAAATATAAAATTAATGATTGATTCAAAACATTCCCATAAATTTTAGTTAATATTTTATATTAATTATTTCATAATTATTGTGAAATTATTTTAAAATTAAATACAAATTCACATCATTTTCTTGGCTATTAATATAATTTGACTTTAAAGACATCGATGAATAAATCTATTAGAATTTAAAAAATTAAATATATATTATATATTATAATAATCCAATAAATTTTTATAACAAAAAAGACCCTAAAATGCATATTATTTTTATGGTTTGGTAAAACATTTACATTCTTTTTGTACTAATTACAGAAGTCCACTTTCTAGACACTGTAATCATTAATGGTAATTATTTGATCACTCAAAATAAAAAATATACAAAATAAAAATAATTTAATCAATTTCATCAACTGTGTTTGTTTGTATACATTTATTATCAATATTAATGGATGAAAGCATATTAAATTAGAGGTATTTCTATTTCATAATTACATGTAACATAATTTAATGTAGAATTTTTAATTAAACAATTTTAGTACTAAAATGTAATTGTATCTATGATAGGATAATATTATTATAAATCCTCTATTCTATAATGAATTAATATGGGATTTTTTATCCTTGTTAAAATTTTGTAACCACAATTAATCATTTTCAGAAACTATACTAAAATAATTTACCATGGTTAATATTTATGTTTTCTTAAAATGAATTTAATATCTTTATAAAATAAGTTCCAATGGATTCTAAATAAGTAATCTCTCTATTCACATTTTTTCATATGTGGTGGAAGATAATTTTATTATTAGTTTTTAAACAGAATAGAAAATTGATTTTTCGAAACATAATCCTAGCAATCATAAAAAATTATTATATACCAAATTCATGTACCATGTTCTTTTCAAATTATTTGTTGTATAATGGTTAATAAAATGAAAAATGTTACAAAAAATTAAAAAACAAGTGGATTGTTGAAATTAAATTGATTAATATATTAGAATAGATAGTTTTTTCCAAAACATTATTTCCAGTATTTATTATAAAAGCAACAATTTCAAAAAATAAAAAAATATCATAAATTTATTATGATATGTGGATTTAGAAAAATGTTCCCGATTTTATGAAATAAATTTTATCTCTACAAATAAAATTAAAAATTTTATTCGCACAAAGAAATCAATAAAAACCATTTTTCATGTATTAAAATAATTTATAATAATTTGTTATATAGTAACTAATCTTAACTAAATATTAAATATATTATTAAATAAATTTTATAAATATTTATGATAACATAGTAATCAATATTTTATAACCTAATTTTCATTGATAATAAATCATCACAAACATCAAACAATTTAATAAAAAATCACATCCTTATTTATATTTGATCATTTTATTTAATTTGGTTCGTAATTCAATGGAATTTACCAAAATATTTATATTAATGAAAAAATCATTAAATTAATTCTAAAATATGAATAATACCATTAATTTTTTATAAACAAAATGTAATCTTATTATAGCCATATTTAGATAAAATTCTTTTTAATGTATATCGTAGATATTTTTATGCGTTGAAAATTATGTGGTATATGAAATGGTACATTATAATGTTTCCAAATTTACATCATGGGAATATAAATTTTTAATTTCTATTGAATGAGGTTGAAAATAAAATTATCCTCGATGAGTGGTCTTCTACAAGTATGAGGTAGGTAGTCCAGAATTCCAATAACACTTTTATATTAGTTTCACATATATCAACTAAGGTAGGCTTATATGGGTGCGTTCCAAGTACTCATGAGGGGACCAAAAATGGGTTTCATGGTTGATAATGGTATACCCCTTTGTATACACTTTCAAAATTTACAACATAACAATAGTTATAGATAAACATATTTCCTTTGTAATAGGATCAGAAAATGATGTATAGCAATCCTCATAGGAAGTCATTCATTATTAATATATTTTGGAATTTTTTTTATAGAATTCATGAGAATTCCCTGATTATTATTTGAATCCATACCTGTTATTCCAGAGGTGACTATCCTTGTTATTTTAATTTTATATGATCAGTTCCCAACATATTATAAAGCATATGAGATGGTGTTTTTTCATTAAATATATCCATTTAGGCAGGGTTGGGCATGACATATTTTTTCTATGTGTATGATGTTATTGGAGTTATTTTATCCACACACTTTTAATAAAAAATTTAAAGATCATAATGGACACATCATTTAGGGTTCAAAAATGGTGCTTCCCTAGAGGGATAGACCATATAGTGGCTAGGTAATCCTTGGGTAAAAGACTTGTATAATAATAAACATTGATTCAGTCACTTGGTTTCCCATTACTAGCAACAAGACCTATTGCATAATTACATTTCCTCCAATTATTCCAAATAATGACTCTGAATTTAACAACATTCATGTATATTATAATTACATAGGTTAGATCCTTAGGGTAATATGATCATACATAGATGTAGACTAACTGGTACACTAGAATTAGAATCTGCCTCCGAAATATTAAAGTTTTGAAGCCTATAGAAGGTTAACCCCAAATATATAGCTCATACATCTACTCCCAAGGATGTACCTGAACATTAAAATTCATTGAATCCCAATATCACTGAACCTTCATTATCATCCACCATACCTCCACCTCCCTCATAACCATAAGGACCATATCCATAAACATTAATCTTCAAACTCATTCAGGGAAAACAAATTTCACCCATCTTCCATTTTCTTGTCTTTTCATTTCATTCACCACATCGAAAAAATGATTTACCATATTTCCAAGTGCCACCAATGTTCCCAATACAAGAATGAGAACCCCATGTTCTATGACTAATGCCATTATATGGATTGTTTAAAATAAGGGAATATTTCTCCTTCCCTAACTATGTTTTGTGTGCCCTAGAACACCCATTAAATAAAAATAATTATCAATCGATGAAATTTAAAAGATGTATCATGATCATCCCCCAAAAATACACTCTGTTAGGACCACTAGGCTGGATACCCTGAGAGGGGGGGTGAATCAGGGTATGACTAATTAAAAATTAATGCCCGTTCTGATCTTGTTTCACTGTTAAGAAAAACACTCTTCTCTCTTTTTCCTGCTGCACGATATAAACAGAATGTAAAGCAAGCACAGGACACAGCAATTTTACTTGGTTCACCGCTAAGGGCTACGTCCAAGGAGAATACGCCGACAGGTTGCCGGTCGTACCAAATTCCACTAATCTTCACTAGCTGTGGATTACAAGGTTCGGGCTAGATCACTTCTATGCCCAGGCTCACTGCCTTTACAATGTTTAGGGTCAGCTCACTGCTTTCCCAAGGGTCACTCCCTGTTTCTCTCTCTCTGGCTCACTTCCGGCGGAGAGGATCACCTTCTTCCTCTTCCTGAGCTCACTGCTCTTGGATGGAATCCACTCACAGTTTATAGACCTGTAGGTCTCTTCATTTTCCTGAAAGAATGCATCTTCTCTTGTATGTAGATGCTCTGTTGAAGTTTAACTTTCACCCGTTGATGAATATCTCTTTGCACCGAAGGTATCGGGCAAACTTCCAGCTTCCACACAGTCTGAAAATCACTGCGGGAACAAAACCTTACTTGGCGCGCAAGTCAACCTCGGCGCGCAAGTATCGGCGCGCAAGTCACAACGGGTGCGCAAGTCCTCCTCTGACACTTGCGCGACACAAGCTTCCTCAACTCCAAACTTGCGCGACTCTCTTCCCTTTACGCCCAAACCACCATTGGTGCGCAACTGCAAACCGGCGCGCAACTTCTAACACCGGCGCACAACTTCAACCACTGGCGCGCAAGTCCCACCTGCGCGACCACACACACCACTTGCGCGACCACCACACCTGCGCGACGGGAGCTCTCGTCTTGAACTCCGGTGAGAAATGAGGAGGGGTGGTCCGGTATTTATAGGCAATCTGACCACCCTGCGCGACGGCGCGCAAGTCACCTGCGCGACCCAATTTCGGCGCGCAAGTCTCCTCTCCTTTAGACACTTGCGCGACCAACTCCCAAACTTGCGCGAACCTATTTCCTTAGCCATATTTTGATCTTCTGATCTTGAAAAACATGTGGCGCGCAAGTTTCCTATACTCCAAGTCCACGGCGCGCAAGTCCCTTTGCCAAAAACACTTTTCTTCATTTTCCGATTTTTAGGCCCAAAAATTTGGCAAACACTGGAAAACGGCGTCACCTTGTATCTGTTCTTTTGTACCGCCTCCAGATCTTCCATTACTTTTATCGACGTTCTTGAATCAAACATGGATCGTTGACCTCAGCTCTTGAACTCGACATTCCATCATGAAATCCTCTTTGTCAACAAACACAACTCAGATGTCCACTTTGTCAACAAACACAATCACCTCAAAAAGGCTTCAATGATACCTTGAGGGATTTTTGCCCAACAATCTCCCCCTTTGGGTTTGTTGACAACTCTTCCAAACAAATATACGTCATTGATTCTTCAGCCTCCATTCGCCTCATTGCGATTCTGATAGCGACCAAGGATTTACTCAACACATACTCTAAGCCCACATGAGCAATGCTCGGCGTGAGAAACAAGAGTAAATGAAAAGTTCATCAATGAATCACTTTATCTCTGACATCCATTGTTGACACCAAACACTGTCCAACACCACTCTTCTGCTTTTATCACGATCCTCAGCTGTCGTGATATCTGTTCTTTGATCGATCACTTCTAGCATCGTCAGATTTTATACGCTCCCCCTTTCTGCTCACAGCTTCAACACCTCTTTAGCCATATTTCCTGTGTTGTCCAAGCTAAGCTCTGGCTAAGCACGTTCAACTAGCTTCAACTCCCCCTATCTGGCTGCTCCACCTGTCAGCGTCTCCCCATATCATTCATGATTTATCAAATCTCCACACTATCTCCCCCTTGAACAACCACTATTTTCTCCCCCTTTGTCAACGAACCCAAAGGTCAGGCCTTTGTAGTCTGTAACATAGTAGAGAACACATTAGCACAGTAGGGAAAACACAGCATACCTCGGGGAGAGGGGGGGGTGATCCCGCGTCCACACTATTTCAAGTGCGGGGAATCGACTGAACTCCCAGAGCTAGTCGATGCCTCTCAAAAGCTTCCTTGGGTAAGGCCTTTGTCAGAATGTCTGCAACCTGTAGCTCTGTAGGCACATACTCCAACTTCACGATGCCCTGCTCAACCTTCTCCTTGATGAAATGATACTTGATCTCAATGTGCTTTGTCCTGGAATGATGGACAGGATTTTTGCTAAGATTTATAGCACTTGAGTTGTCACACTGGATTCCGATCGGAGACTTCACTTCAACTCCCATATCTTCAAGCTGCTGCTTCATCCACAATAGTTGTGTGCATGCTTGAGTGGCCGCTATATACTCAGCTTCTGCGGTGCTCAATGAAATGCAATCTTGTTTCTTGCTTAGCCAAGAAATACACAATCCACCAAGATAGAATGCACCACCTGACGTTGATTTTCTATCATCTGCTGAACCGGCCCAGTCTGCATCAGTATATCCCAATAACTCTGTCTAAGATTTGTCGTTGTATGTCAAACCGAAGTCCACTGTGCCCTTGATATACCGAAGTATTCTTTTCACTGCAAGCATGTGACTTTCCTTGGGATTACTCTGATATCTCGCTGCTTGGCATGTGGCGAAAACAATATCAGGCCTTGTTGCGTTTAAGTACAACAGACTTCCAATGATTTGCCTGTATTCTGTGATATTAACTGCCTTTCCATCCTCATCTTTTGATAATTTCATCCGGGTAGCAACCGGAGTCTTCATTTCCTTGGAATTATCCATTCCAAACCTTCTTAGAACTTCCTTGGCATATTTGGATTGAGAAATGAAAGTTCCATTCCTTCCTTGTGTCACCTGTAGACCAAGGAAAAACGTTAGCTCTCCAATCATTGACATTTCAAACTCATTTTTCATGAATTCGGAAAACTGTCTGCACTGAGCTTCATCTGATCCGCCAAAAATTATGTCATCGACATACACTAGCACCATCATCCTTTGATTACTGTCATTGCTGAAATAGAGATTGTAATCAACTCCTCCACGCTGAAAACCAAGCTTCTTCAAGTACTGATCAAGCCTTGAGTACCATGCCCTTGGTGCTTGTTTCAGCCCATACAATGCCTTCTTCAGCCTGCAAACTTTGTTCTCATCCTCATGAATGAGAAAACCATCTGGCTGCTCAATATACACCTCCTCTTCCAGAACCCCATTCAAGAATGCGGATTTGACATCCATCTGGAACACTTTGAACTTCCTTTGCACTGCGATGGCTAGGAATAATCTTATTGTCTCCAGCCTTGCAACCGGTGCAAATGTCTCATCAACATCAATTCCCTCTATTTGGGAGTACCCCTTGCACACTAGACGTGCTTTGTTCCGAATCACTGTGCCATCTTCATTCATCTTGTTGCGATAGACCCATTTGGTCCCAATGACATTCTTGTCTGCTGGCCTCGAAACAATCTCCCATGTCTGGTTCTTCTCAATCTGATCAAGCTCTTCGTTCATGGCCTGAACCCAGTTTTCATCTTCAGCTGCATCAGAAAAACATTTCGGCTCTACTTGAGACAAAAACGATGCTTGATGTGATGATTTCATTCTTCGAGTCTGAACTGGAGCTGTTTGATCACCAATGATATTCTGCCTATCAATCTCAGCTCGACTCTTTGGCTTCCTCGCAGACACCGACTTGACACTTTCCTCTTCATCATCAGTATCTTCTTCTGAATCAGCTTCTGCCACTTCTACTCCCCTTGGGTTGCTTATCTCATCATCACTTTCATCCAGGAACTGTTCACTGGGTCGTTGAGCAGTCTGTTCATTTTCGACTATAGTGACATCATTACTCTCAACAATTTTTCCCAGCCTCTTGTTGAAGCATTTATATGCTTTGCTTTTCCCTGAATAGCCAAGGAATATCCCTTCATCTCCTCGTGCCTCAAACTTCCTATGATGTTCTTTGTTGAGAATGAAACACTTACTTCCAAATATTCGAAAGTATTTCAACGTTGGCTTCTTTCTGTACCACAGTTCATACGGAGTCTTCCCTTGCTTCGGACATAACAGGGACCTGTTTGAAACATAGACCGATGTCAAAACTGCTTCCTTCCAAAATTTCTCTGGTAGGTCCTTATCAATAAGCATTGTTCTGGCCATGTTGTTAATGATCCGATTCCTCCTTTCTACTACTCCATTCTGTTGGGGAGTTCTCACTGATGAAACTTGATGCCTTATCCCATGTTTCTCGAGATAGTTTTCAACCTGACTGTTTGTAAATTCTGTATCGTTATCAGTACGAAACTTCAGAATTTTCTGCCCAAGCATCTTTTCTGATTCCCTCCTGTACTGCTTTATGCAACTGAATACCTCTGTCTTATGGGTTATGATGAATACCCAGGCCATTCTGCTATATTCATCAATGAAAAGAACATAGTACCTTTTCCCATTTATAGCTCGTGGTGAGATAGGTCCACATACATCAGCGTGCACCAATTCGAGCACTCTAGTTGATTTCTGTTCCTTTGGCCTGTATGTCTTTCTGATGATTTTCCCTTGCTGACAAGCATCACATGTATGAGTGCGATCACGTGATAGTTTGGGAAGGTCTCTAGCAGCATCACATTTAACGAGATCCTCCATAGATGGTTGGCATAGATGACCAAGTCGCTTGTGCCACAGCTGGTTTTCTTCTTATCTGGATAAAAGACAAGTATCTTCTTCCCCACTTACAAGATAGAGATTTCCCTTTAACCTTTTTCCCTGCAGAACAGCTGCTCCATCTTTTCCTTTCACAATACACATCTTCTTGGTAAATTGGATAGAGTGCCCAGAGTCACATAGTTGACTGACACTGAGTAGATTATGACTGAGACCCTCTACTACCAAGACATCAGCACGTTTCATCTCTTTGCCCCCAAACTTAGCTTTCCCTGAGCCAACAATCTTCAGGCCTTCATCATTTCCAAATTTGACAACTCCTTCTTTGTCATATTTGATGCCTGTAACAAGATCCTTATTACCCGTCATGTGGGATGTGCAACCACTATCAAGGATCCAAACACCAGATTGATCTGATGCTTTAAGGGCAATCTCCGCCACCACAGCCTTCTCGTTTTTCTTCTTCTTGGTCCATACTTTTTCTTTCACACTCGGCATGGATTGAGGCTTCTGTTCTTTCTCAGAGTATGATGGACCATCCTCATCTTGCAGAGCTGCAAATCTGTTCTGAACTTTTAGCTCACTTGTTGGTTTATTGATCTGCTGCTTGCGAACATTTTGATTATTCTTTGACACATTTCTCTGAATGATTGATGTGCAATACCTAGCCATGTGTCCAAATCCTCCGCACCAAAAACAGTGTCCTTCAAAATATGTTCTGGAAAACCGTTCTCTGTTTGGCTGTCGTCTCTGCTCATGTTCCCTTCTGTATCTCTTGGCTATGGAACACACAAACTGTGAATGTCCCATTTTCCCACAGCAATAACACCTGATATAGGATGCATTCCCTCGTGATATTTCAGCACTGTGATTTCCCCTTTGGGATCTCTGAATATTCTGATTCTGTTTTGTTCCCAAATCAACCTTCACTTTCGGGATGAGTGCTTGCGGTCTGACTGCAATTGTCGCCAATTTTTGTTCTTGACTAAGCCCAGAAACGACCTTAACATCTGAGCTCAATTGCTGTTTCTTTCCTACTGAACTGCTAGGCTCCGCTTTCATCTTCTCTGTCTTCTGAATAGACTGCTTTTCAGATATCACATTGGGGGTCAAGATTTTATCTTGATCCTTGAGTTTTTGTCGCAGACTGACCACTTCTTCTTCAAGCTCTTTGATACATCTAACCTGCTCCTTTCCTGTGTTTGTCAGACAATCAATTTCCTTCTTTTGTTCCTCAATTTTAAGCTTATACTCAACAATATTTTCTGAGCTCTCTGGTGTTGAGGATTTTAGTCTTTCAATTTCTTCTAACAGCTCAGACTTTTCTTCATCCTGTTGTTGCATGTAGAGTTTGGCATCACGAACCACTTTATTGGCTTTCTTCGTTTTGGCTCTCCAAACATCTATCTCCTCAAGAGCTGCTTCCAATTCGGCTTCCATATCAATTCTCCCTTCAATTTCTTCTTCTTCTTTAGTATCAGCTTCTTCTCCCTTTTGAGAACTACCAACAATTTCCACCAAGGCATTTACCCCCCGATCTCTGCAATTTTCTATTTCCTCAACTTCTTCATCCTCAGACTCATCTGAACTTTCAAATTCTTGTGAGAGAAGATTATTTTTCTTGAAGAAATTTCTCTTGAATTGCTTCTTCCCTTTCACAAAAGCTGAAGACTTCTTTTTGGGAATTTCAGCGTCATCATCATCATCATCATCTTGAAACTTCTTGGGGCATCTTGCCGCAAGATGACCAACCTTTCCACATCTAAAGCATGCTAGTGGAAGTTTACCTTTAAACTTTCCTCTTCCTCTTTGTAGATTCTAAGAAAGGAATGACATCACCTCATCTGTCTCTTCTTCTTCATTAGAATCTTCAATGGTGAGCTTCTTCATGGCCTTAAATGCCACCTCTTTAGACTTCCCCTTTTCCACAGCCTCATTATCATCGTTCCTCATTTCATATGCAACCAAGGTACTGTGCAAATTGTCCAATGTCAGCTCTTTTGGATCTTTATCTTCTAGTACTGAAACTTTCGGATTGAACCGAGGTGGAAGTTTCCTCAAGATGCGCTTTACAATCTTTATGTCTTCAATGACTTCCCCAAGACCTCGCATATCTTCCACAACAATGTTTACCCTATCAAAGAATGCGTCAACAGACTCATTCGGGTTCATTTTCAGATCTTCATATTTGTTCCACAACACCTTTAGCTTTGCCTCTCTGACTTTTGTGTCCCCTTCATATATATTCAAAAGCTTTTCCCACATGGAATGTGACATTTTGCATGACATCACCTTTGTGTAGATGGGATTGGAAAGGGCTCCCCCTAAGGCATTGATTGCTTTGGAATCAGCATCCAACTCTCTATGCTCAGCTTCTGATAAGGCACCACTATTAATATCAGTTGTGATACCATGCATAGCTGCTGAAAACACATCCATTCCCAAGGATCGGAAATAGTGTTGCATCCGATTCTTCCATATCTGAAAGTTATATCCGTCGAAGATCGGAATCCCTTTATGATTGGTTACCTCCATTGAGAGAAGAACAACTTTCAACCTTTCCCTTTGATACCACTTGTTAGGTCCACTAGGCTGGATACCCTGAGAGGGGGGGTGAATCAGGGTATGACTAATTAAAAATTAATGCCCGTTCTGATCTTGTTTCACTGTTAAGCAAAACACTCTTCTCTCTTTTTCCTGCTGCACGATATAAACAGAATGTAAAGCAAGCACAGGACACAGCAACTTTACTTGGTTCACCGCTAAGGGCTACGTCCAAGGAGCATACGCCGACAGGTTGCCGGTCGTACCAAATTCCACTAATCTTCACTAGCTGTGGATTACAAGGTTCGGGCTAGATCACTTCTATGCCCAGGCTCACTGCCTTTACAATGTTTAGGGTCAGCTCACTGCTTTCCCAAGGGTCACTCCCTGTTTCTCTCTCTCTGGCTCACTGCCGGCGGAGAGGATCACCTTCTTCCTCTTCCTGAGCTCACTGCTCTTGGATGGAATCCACTCACAGTTTATAGACCTGTAGGTCTCTTCATTTTCCTGAAAGAATGCATCTTCTCTTGTATGTAGATGCTCTGTTGAAGTTTAACTTTCACCCGTTGATGAATATCTCTTTGCACCGAAGGTATCGGGCAAACTTCCAGCTTCCACACAGTCTGAAAATCACTGCGGGAACAAAACCTTACTTGGCGCGCAAGTCAACCTCGGCGCGCAAGTATCGGCGCGCAAGTCACAACGGGCGCGCAAGTCCTCCTCTGACACTTGCGCGACACAAGCTTCCTCAACTCCAAACTTGCGCGACTCTCTTCCCTTTACGCCCAAACCACCATTGGTGCGCAACTGCAAACCGGCGCGCAACTTCTAACACCGGCGCACAACTTCAACCACTGGCGCGCAAGTCCCACCTGCGCGACCACACACACCACTTGCGCGACCACCACACCTGCGCGACGGGAGCTCTCGTCTTGAACTCCGGTGAGAAATGAGGAGGGGTGGTCCGGTATTTATAGGCAATCTGACCACCCTGCGCGACGGCGCGCAAGTCACCTGCGCGACCCAATTTCGGCGCGCAAGTCTCCTCTCCTTTAGACACTTGCGCGACCAACTCCCAAACTTGCGCGAACCTATTTCCTTAGCCATATTTTGATCTTCTGATCTTGAAAAACATGTGGCGCGCAAGTTTCCTATACTCCAAGTCCACGGCGCGCAAGTCCCTTTGCCAAAAACACTTTTCTTCATTTTCCGATTTTCAGGCCCAAAAATTTGGCAAACACTGGAAAACGGCGTCACCTTGTATCTGTTCTTTTGTACCGCCTCCAGATCTTCCATTACTTTTATCGACGTTCTTGAATCAAACATGGATCGTTGACCTCATCTCTTGAACTCGATATTCCATCATGAAATCCTCTTTGTCAACAAACACAACTCAGATGTCCACTTTGTCAACAAACACAATCACCTCAAAAAGGCTTCAATGATACCTTGAGAGATTTTTGCCCAACACACTCCATAGTAACTTGGGTGACTGATTCAAACCCCCCATATGGTCTAACATATGGAAGCAATGAATTCCAAATATAGACAACCTAGTAAATTTATAAGAACATGTGCCAATCATTTTTTGATCTTGGAAATGCACAACACCTGTAAATTCAAAAAAAAAATCATTATTGATATTGGTTATGTTTATTGTGATTTTTTATACCCACTCATAAGTGTATGATTATGATTATGTTATTCTCATCTATATTTATTATTTAGCTATACCATAATAATATGATCATTATGTGTGTAATGGCCCGGGTTTTTGTGGTCCATTACTTTGTGAAAATCTCATGTTAGGTTTTCTAGTCTGGGAATCTCGATGAAGTTTGACCTAACGGTAGGCCTATCGATAGCCTTAGCCTACCGGTAACAGGCCTACCGGTAGCTTTGTCTACCAGTAGCCGCAGCCTACTAGTAGCTCTGTCTACCAGTATCTATGTCTACCGGTAGCTGCAGCTACTGGTGGCTCTGTCTATCGGTAGCTCGGTCTACCGATCGCTGCAGCCTGCCGGTTGCTCGGTCTACCTTTTGCTGTAGCCAACCGGTAGCTCGGATACAGGTAGCTATCAGTCACTGGTAGCTCTCGGCTACAGGTAGCTATCAGCCACCGGTAGCTCTCAGCTACCGATGGCTCTCGCCAACCCCCACTGGGTCTTTCCAATAGCGCTCCTTTTTGCGCGAATTGGGTTTTAAACCCAATTTTGACCCCATTAATCTTGTTTTAAAGTCCAGCAACGCCCATACATGACAATTAATTAATTATTTAATGAATTAACCTCGAGTGAGTCGGTTTAAACTGCGGGGACCCACTAATGACGTGTGGGGTGTCTAAACCGCGTGGTAACCCACGACCACGCGCTTTATATAGTTTCACGCACTTTTTCTCCATATCTTAATGGCCTGGGGCGTGTGGTATCTCACCCTTTATAACCTAAAAGTTTCTCCCTAGTTTTATTTTCTTGATCACCCTGTTCTAGGAGTACCTTTCGTTCAGATGATCCGCATCGCTATCCGTGAAATTCTACACCCAGGCATAGCGTCGATCGTTGGTCAACAGGTAGGGAAGTTATCCTTCGTCTATCCCTTTTGTGTATCATGAGGGTTGGGAATGATTTTGATTCTATATAATTGGATTGACCAAACCTTTATTAAGATAATGAATGGACACTAATGAATGAAAGGGGGCTGTGATTGATGATGCCGCTTTGTTTTATGATCTTATTTTCTGAATTTTGCGGGCTTACACCTACTGAAAATCATAGCCATTGGTGGTCTTTCTCAGTGCACTAATAAACCCCAGGTGATGTTTTAAATGGCCTGTTTTGTAGTTGTGAACCCTTGCCGTGAAACGAAATTTGGTTAATCACATATATCGGACGAAATAAATTGAAAGCACCGAGATCCACCCTTTATGTGATAACCCCGGTTAAGGCATGGAAATTTAAATCATGGAGTGTGTTAAATCTTATAAATCTGAAAATACCGGCATGGCCCTGCTTTGTGTTGGTGGTGGTTTAGTCATTTTCCTTCGTGGGCCGTTTCATATGGATTCAGTGGTTCTGAATTTTACGATCAGGTGGTTACCATGTTTATATCAAGAATTGGGGTGGGATCCTCTGTTGATGAGAAACCCTTTTGGCTTCTGGATTTTGGAAATGGGGATGTATCTTGGGGTTTTATTTGTTTGTTGTGGATTTATGAGAGAACTGGGTGTGGATGTTGTAGTTAATGCTTGACCGTTTTCTTTCCTTGGCTTGTGATTATGCTTGAAAGTTTCCCAAGTAGATGCATAACTTAGTTAAACATCATTTCTGAACATGAAAACAAATGGGACAATTGGGTTTTGTTTGCGAGAGTTGTGACTGGGACTTGAGTGATGTTTGTGTTCTATAGGCTGGCTGAAGAAAAACCAGAATTGGGAGAGTTCTTGTTACCTATATATATACATGTAGTTTTTGTGTTTCTTATTCGCGCCCCACCCAAGTTGAGAACTTAGTGCCGAACACCCCCATTTCATGGGGGATGGTCTTTTTCCCAACACTTCTATTAGTGGCTGGTTATTAGCTCCTTCCGACACCCTTTCCCGGATAGCCCAATTATCTTCGGGAAGGCTGTGATGGCTTGAAGTCCATTATTAGCCCAAGAATGTTTGGGTGGAGTATTATGGTTGTTGGCCCAGGTGTGTGCGGGCAGGTGGTTTCCCAAGTGTCTTCGGGGTGACGCCCAGGTGTCTTTGGGCGTGGCAGTGGATCTTATAGCCCTGCTGTCTTCGGGCGTGGTGGTGGTTGTTCTGGCCAAGGTGTTTGCAGGCATGGTTATGTGTGACGGTTGTGGCCCAGGTGTGTGCGGGCGGGGTGTTGCATTGGGATTGTGTGAGGTTATGGCCCAGGTGTGTGCTGTCGGGGATTGGTAGTGGGAATGCGGTGACAGAATGGCGGGATTGGTTCGATGCGTAGGATGTCTTCAATAACCAGTGGGAAAGTGTCATGGGGTACCCAAACATCGATGTGCTCTTATTATATATATTACTTGCTTGCGTTATTGAGGTGAGTGTGGTCGGTGAGTGGGATGGATGAACTCCTTGATAGTGTTGGTTGTCTGCTTCTCATGGGACTTTAGCATGTTCCCCCACTTGTGCATGAGAGTCTTTGGTTTTCCCTACGGAGTGTACTTGTATGATCACCCTACGTATATAAAACTGCTTTCAGGTTTTTAGGAGGACTTCGGGGATCGCGCGGGACCATACTAGCTCAGACCTTTGGGGCAGCTGATGTTTCTGTTTTTCATTCATTGGTACTTTACCCTTGTAGTATCTATGTTCCTTGTGGTTTTTACTTTTGTAACATGCATTGGGAATGGTTATTGGCTTTACTTTTACTTTTCACTTTTGGTGTTGTTGGGATTTACCATCTTATCTCCCGATCCTATTAAAAGAAAAAGGTTAATGCCTTCCATTTATTATGTGGTTCTATACCCTTGGTGCTAGTTTCCACTCCGGGACCTTTTGAAGGTGGGTTTTGGGGGTCATTATCTCTCCTTCAACTTTAAGAAGGAAGGGCTTGGCAATCTGCTGACCCTTCCCTCCTTTCGGTGAAGGTGGGTCGTGACAGAATGGTATCGGAGGTGAGTTGAGAGATAGGATGGAGTCTGGAGTTAGTCACAGTGAGGATTGCATGGGATAGTAGGGAAACAGTGTTGGGTGACCATGGTGTGTGAATTAGGCCAGGGAAGACCGGCTAGGACACGGGATTTTAGGGCCCCCTGTGATCCGATGCAAGGACTCTAGAGCAACCAAACGACCAAGTGAGACCACTCTGATTGTAGGGTAGAGACCCTAGGGAAGTTATATGCATCATAATGACTTGTGTTCTCATGTTTCTGGGGTTTCATGGGAATTAAGAATAAATAAAAATTTTAAGAAATTTTAAGAACAATATTCGACACTACTTGGGCTTAGACATTCCTTGTTTACCTTGCAGCTATAGCACCTGGAAGGCGGCCATGTTTGGTGCGGGTGATCGAGGACCCAGAGACTTCCTTGGCTGATCAGAACAGAGCAGATCGAGAGGAGGAGGATGACCAGTGGCAGAAGACACTTCGGGCCTTCCAGTGACAGACCCTCGAGAAGTACGAGGGTAGTACCTCTGATATGAAGACAAAGAGATGGCTAGAGGAGCTTGTGATAGCCTTCGACCTGGGGTTCCGACCGTGTACTAGGTTCCTCTGGCTGTCAGCCAAATTTTGGGGGCATCATGTCAGTGGTGGACGCTCTACCTGGGAGAGAGGAGAGAGGATGAGGTGGCATGGGCTGATTTTGAGTGGGAGTTCAGGGTGGAATTCCTCTCTTCGATGATGAAGGCGGAAAAGAGACAGGATCTACTCTCCCTCCAGCAGGGGAGTATGTCAGTGAGGGAGCTAGGAATCAAGTTCAAGGAACTCCTAAATTTTGCTCCAGACCTCTTTTTTGACGAGGATTATCGGGAAAGATGTTTGGAGGAGGCGCTCTGACCCTCCCTCCAGTATACGGTTACCCCATTTACCATGCTGACGAACTTGGAGGTCCAGAAGAAGGACAAAGTGGTGG
Source organism: Viscum album (assembly GCA_963277665.1). NCBI lineage: Eukaryota > Viridiplantae > Streptophyta > Magnoliopsida > Santalales > Viscaceae > Viscum > Viscum album. The sequence continues at coordinate 2,000,236,519 of OY728142.1, read as the reverse complement.
AGAGGATGAATGCTCTAGGAGGTTTGTCATGAGAGGGGATCCAGCTGGGACCATAGAAGGGGAAGGCCGTCAGCACCAGGCCTCCAGCGTCAGGACTCACCAGGTTCCGACAAGCAGAGTGCATGCCGCAATTGTTTTAGTTTTGATCCCCTGGTCCTCACCCTTTTTCTTCGGGTCCAAGACCACGATGCTTCATCTATTGGAGCCATGGGAATCTCCGGAGTTAGTGCCCAGACTGGGTATAGTACGGCAGTGGCGAACAGCCCCTGCACCCGCCCTAGGAGCAACTTCCAGCTAGGACTTTCCAGTAGCAGCAGTAGGGGCAGCGATCTCCCGCTCCTCTGAGGGAAGACGTTGTAGGAGGAGGCCGACCGTAGGGAGCTCCTCAGGGACCTCGATAGGGGAATGGTTTGGAGGTGGCCAGATGTTGAGGGGCAGAGGATCTGAGCGTGGACAGTTACACGCCGCGGAGGCAGCAGTTCCAGTAGGGCTGGAGGTCCTTTGAGTTACAATCAGTTTGTTTAGCACCCTTGCTTTGCCCTGTTCGGTACCGGATCATCACACTCTTTCATCACACCTAGTATAGCCCGTGATTTGGGTCTAGATACTGAGAGACTTCCAGTTCCCCTGGTGCTGAGCACACTAGTCGGAGGTCAGACTGACTTGTTGTATGTTTCTCGGGGATGCAGACTGATGATAGGGCCACATCAGTCAGTCAGGGATCATATTCTGCTACAGATACATCTATACGATGTCATCCTAGGCAGCGAGTGGTTGTTATCCATGTATGCCATCATCGAGTGCTTCCAACGAAGGGTTTTGTTCTCAGACATGGGCGGCTGGCGTGTTACTTTCACCAGCGAGCGGAGCAATCAGAAGGGTAGTTAGCGAGAGGAACCCCTCCTATCCTTGTTAGTCGAGCTGTCAGTGGAGTAAGTAGATGTTGAGATGGTGGAGGTGCCAGATATCGTCCATGAGTTTATGGACGTCTTCCCTGAGGAGGTGATGACTCTACCCCCTTGATGTGATATTGAGTTCGGGATAGACCTGCAACCCATCACTTCCCCGATTTCAATGTCTCCTTACCGGATGGCACCTTCAGAGCTACGAGAGTTGCAGATTCAGATTGACGATTTGATGAAGAGGGGTTATGTTTGACTGAGTGCGTCACCGTGGGGTGCTCCAGTCTTGTTTGAAAAGAAGGAAGATGGTAGTCTCATGTTGTACATAGACTACAAGAGGCTGAATCAGGAGACGATCAAGAATCGCTACCCTCTTCCAAGGATAGACGATCTTTTTGACCAGCTGAAAGGGGTAGGATGGTTATCAAAGATCGACCTGCGGTTTGGGTACCACCAGCAAAGATTGAAGGAGAGTGACATCCCGAAGACGACCTTCAGGTGCAGATATGGACACTTCAAGTTCGTACTCATTCCCTTTGGTGTTACGAACGCCCCGACTGTGTTCATGGGGCTTATGAACTCCATCTTCCGGGAGTACCTGTATCGGTTCGTAGTTGTGTTCATCGACGACATCCCAGTCTATTCAAGATCATAGGAGGACCATATAGATAACCTGAGGACGATTTTAAAGGTCCTCTGATAGCACCATCTCTATGTTAAGTTGTCAAAATGCATGTTCTGGACACGAGAAGTGCACTTCCTCGGGCACGTGGTGTCCGAGCGGGGGGTAGCGGTTGACCCATCAAAGGTTGAGGAAGTTAATTCTTGGGTAGCACCCAAGAATGTGGCACAGGATTGTAGTTTCCTTAGACTGGTAGGTTACTATCATAGGTTCGTACCCAACTTCTCCCGAGTAGCAGCCCCTTTGACAACCTTGACCAAGAAAGACCAAGTTTTCGTGTGGAGTGAGCAGTGTGAGGCAGCCTTCAGCTATCTGAAGGAGATGTTGGTTAGTGCCACAATGCTAAGGCTACTATAAGAAGGGGCGGCCTATGAGGTGTTCTGTGATTCTTCAAGACATGCCTTGGGATGTGTGTTGATGCAGTGACAAGGGGTGATCTATTTTGGGTCTAGGTAGCTACGCCCTCATGAGCGTAATTATGCTACCCATGACCGGGAGCTTGCAGCGGTCATTTTTGAACTGAAGTTATGGCGGTACTACCTCATCGGAGAATTCTTTTTGGTCTTCACAGATCACAAAATCTTGAGGTATATCTTCTCCCAGCGGGACCTAAACTTGTGGCAGTGAAGGTGGATGCAGTTCCTCCAGGATTACGAATTTTAGTATTCCTACACTTATGGGAAGGGGAATATAGTGGCTGATTCCTTAAGTAGGAGGACGCAGAAGGATGTGGTCCGAGAGTCCGCAGACACCTGGAAGGTGATGGGGGAGTTGGCTGCTTTACACTTGGAAGCGAGTATGGATATCGGTAGAGGTTGCCTGTATCAGATTACAGTGTAGTCTTCTCTGTTGCAGCAAGTGGAGGAGTCTCAGTGGGGAGACCTAGAGTGCAAAGTGAGGCGAGACCAAGATGACCAGAGGAATTCTCTGGAAGGGTGGACGGAGGATGGTCAGAACCAGATACTTTTCCAGGGAAGGTTGTTTGTTCCAAAAGAGATGCATGACAAGGTTCTCCGTGAGTTCCACAACTCACCCTTGGCGGTACACCCATGAGTTTCCAAGATGTACCGGGGACTGAAGAGACAGTTTTGGTGGCTTAGAGTGAAGCGAACAGTGGCAGAGTTTGTGGCCATGTGCTTAGTGTGTTAGCAAGTGAAGGTTGAACACCGAGTTCTAGACGGCCTACTGAAGTCTCTAGATGTCCCCGAGTGGAAGTGGGATGACATCTCGATGGATTTCATCGTGGGACTACCCAAGGTCCAAGGTGGATACGACGCCATATGGGTGGTAGTAGAACGATTGAAGAAATCGGCTATCCTTCTGGCGATCAGGGAGTCGAGTGTAGTAGATGATTTGGCGCGAAGGTATGTGGATGAGGTGGTGCGATTGCATGGAGTTCTGAGGTCTATAGTCTTAGATAGGGATGAACTATTTACCTCGCGATTATGGAGAGGAATGCAACATGATTTTGGCACCCAGCTGCATCTTAGGACTGCTTTCCATCCACAGACATATTGACAGACAGAGCGTACCATCCAGACCCTGGAGGATATGCTGCGGGCATGTGTTCTGGACTTAGGAGGATCATGGGTGCGACACTTGCCTCTGGTAGAGTTCGCATAAAACAAATTCCATCACTCTACCATTGGCATGGCCCCGTTTGAAGCCTTGTATGGGAGGCCATGCCACTCACCTGTCTGTTGGACCGAAGTCGGAGAGGAGGTTATCCTTGGCCCGAAGGTGGTGTAGAGCACGACGGATAATGTTCAGCTTATACATGAAAGGATTAAGGCATCCCAGGACCAACAGAAGTGGTATGCTAATACTTGGAGTAAGACCTTAGAGTTTCAGGTTGGAGACCATGTGTTCTTCAACGTCTCCCCTAGGCATGGACAACGGAGGTTCGAAAAGGGGAGTAAGCTTTCTCCCAGGTTCATCAGGCCCTTTGAAGTGTTGCGGCGGGTCGGCGAAGTGGCTTATCAGCTAGCGTTACCACCACCGCTACTAAGGATACATTATGTCTTCCATGTGTCCCAGCTCCATCAGTATCTACATGACGATTCATACGTCCTCATCTGGGGAGAGCTGGACATCGAGGACAACATGACTTTTGTGGAAGGACCAGTGATGATTGAGGATCTCAAGGAGAAGGTGCTTCGTGGGTGATCCATTCCCTTGGTTCAAGTGGTATGGAGACATGGTGGGTTTGAGGAGAGTACGTGGGAGAGGGGAGCACAGATGCATGCCTAGTACCCATAATTTTTTTGAGTTTTGTGATGTTCTCTTATTCTTGTTGTGGTAGAATGTTTTATCTTGTTGGTTATAAAATAGGCAGTTTTTATTCCTCTGAATGTGTGTGAAATGTCCTGGCTACGGGGAGTGGAGGACCCAACCCCTAATCAAGATGCATTAAGGTGGATGCGGTTCAACCCGTGTGGGCGAGTTAGTGCTGCCCAAAGTAGATAATATCTTGACATGGGGAAGGAGACTCGCCAACGCACATGGCCGGGCAGTTGGCATGTTATATTTTTGTTCCTGGTTCATGACTGGGAGGTGTTCTTAGATAACAATAGGGTTCACTACTGAGAGGTATCTTTCTATTTGGTTCTTCGGAACCTCTCTTTCCTTCTGGGTTGTTTTGATTCTCGAGGACGAGAATCGTTTAAGAGGTATCTAATGTAATGGCCCGATTTTTTGGGGTCCATTACTTTGTGAAAATATCATGTTGGGTTTTCTGGTCTGGGAATGTATGTGAAGTTTGGCCTAACGGTAGGCCTACCGGTAGATTTAGACTACCGGTAGCATGCCTACCTGTAGATTCCTCTACCGGTAGCAGGCCTACCGGTAGATCGGTCTACCGGTAGCAGGTCTACCGGTAGCTCTGTCTTCCGGTATCTCGGTCTACCGGTTGCTGCAGCTTAGGGGTAGCTTGGTCTACCAGTTGCTGCAGCCTACCGGTAGCTCGTCTACTGGTGGATCTTGCCTACCCACATGGGGTCTTTCTAGTAGAGCTCTTTTTTGCACGAATTGGGTTTTAAACCCTATTTTGACACCTTTAAGCTTGTTTTAAAGCCCAGTAACGCACATACATAACGATTAATTAAATATTTAATGAATTAACCTAGAGTGCATCGGTTTATACTGTGTGGACCCACTAATGACGTGTGGGGTGTCTCAACCGCGTGGTAACCCACGACCCTGTGCCTTATGTGGTTTCGAGTTCATTTTCTTCATATCTTAACGGCCTGGGGAGTGTTGTATCTCACCCTTTATAACCTAAAGGTTTCTCTCTAGGTTTCTTTTCTGGGTCACCCTGTGCTAGGAGTACCTTTCGTTCAGACGATCCACAATGCTATCCGTGGAATTCCACACCCAGGCCTAGCGTTGATCATTGATCAACATATAGGGAATTTCTCCATCGTCTCTCCCTTTTGTGTATCATGCGGGGTGGGTATGATTTTTATTCTGTATAATTGGATTAACCAAACCTTAATGAAGATAATGAACAAAATATAAGGAATGAAGGGGGGCTTTGATTGATGATGCTGCTTTGTTTTATGATCTTCTTTTCTGAATTTTACGGGATTACACCTATTAAAAATCATGGCCATTGGTTGTCTTTCTCTGTGAACTAATGAACCCCTGATGATGTTTTAAATGATTTTTTTTTGTAGTTGTGAACCCGTGTTGTGAAAAGGAATTTGGTAAATCATGTATATCCCACTAAATAAATTGAAATCACTACGATCAAACCCTTCTGTGATAACCCCGGTTAAGGCATTTAAATTGAAATCATGGAGTGTGTTAAATATTATAAATCTGAAAATACCATCATGGGCCTACTTTGTGTTGGTTGTGGTTTGGTTTTTTTCCTTCGTGGGCCATTTTCTGGGTGATGTGGGTGGGGATGGGTTCCCCGTTTATATGGATTCAATGGTTGTGAATTTTAAGACCGGGTGGTTACCTTGTTTATATCACGAATTGGGGTGGGATCCTCTGTTGTTGAGAAACCCTTTTGGCTCCTGGATGTTGGAAATGGGGCTGTATCTTGGAGTATTCTTTGGTTGTTGTTGATTTACTAGAGAACTAGGTGTGGATGTTGTAGTTAATGCTTGACTTTTGTATTTCCCTGGCTTGTGCTTATGCTTGATAGTTTCCCAAGTAGGTGAAGAACATAGCTAAACATCATTACTGAACATGAAATCAAATGGGACAAATGGGTTTTTTTTGCGACAGTTTTGACTCAAACTTGAGTGTTGTTTGTGTTTTTAGGCTGGCTGAAAAAAACCTAAACTTGGGAGAGTACTTGTTACCTATATATATACATGTAGTTTTTGTGTTTCTTATTCGTGTCCCATCCTAGTTGAGAACATAGTGCTGAACACCCCCATTTCATGGGGGAGGGTGTTTTTCTCAACACTTCTATTAGTGGCTGGTTATTAGCTCCTTTTTTCACCCTTTCCCAGATATCCCAAGTATCTTCAGGTAGGCTGTGATGGCCTGAAGTCCATTATTATCCCAAGAACCTTCAGGCGGGGTAGTGTGGTGGTTGGCCCAGGTGTGTGCGGGAAGGTGGTTTCCCAAGTGTCTTCAGGATGAGGCCCAGGTGTCTTCGGGCATGGCAATGGATCTTCTAGCCCAGGTGTCTTTGGGTGTGGCGGTGGTTGTTCTGGCCTAGGAGTTTGCAGGCATGGTTACGTGTGACGGTTGTGGCCCAGGTGTGTGTGGGCAGGTTTTGGCAGTGGGATTGCAGTGACAGAATGGCGGGATTGGTTCGATGCGTAGGATGTCTTTAATAACCAGTGGGAAAGTGGCGCACGATACCCAAACATCGATGTGATCTTATTATATAAATTACTTGCCTGCGTTATTTGGTGAGTGTGGCCAGTAAGTGGGATGGATGAACTCTTTGATAGTGTTGGTTGTCTGCTTCTAATGAGACTCTATCATGTTCCCACACTTGTGCAAGAGAGTCTTTGGTTTTCCCAACTGAGTGTTCTTGTATGCTCACCCTTTGTATATAAAACTACTTTCGGGTTTCCAGGAGGACTTTAGGGATCATGAGAGACCATACTAGCTCAGACCTTTGGGGTAATTGCAGTTGATGTTTTTCTTTCTTTGGTACTTTAACCTTGTAGGCACTTTGTATCTTGTGGTTTTTACTTTTGTAACAAGGATTGGGAATGGTTCTTGGCATTACTTTTACTTTTCACTTTTGGTATTTTTGGGATTTCTCATCTTATCTCCCGATCCTATTAAAAGAAAAAGGGTAATGCCTTCCATTTAGTATGTGATTCTATACCGTTTGTGCTATTCTCCACTCCAGGACCAATTGAAGGCCAGTTTTGGGGGTCATTATCTCTCCTTCAACTTAAAGAATGAAGGGCCTGACAACCTAACAACCCTTCCCTCCTTTTGGTGAAGGCGGGCTATGACAATGTGTCCCATGTGAGTAGTGATAAACTATACACATTCTTATTGATTATGGGACTACAGAGAATCCCTTCACTATTATTATTTCGTTTGATTCTAGTGAAAACATGATTACCAATATATAATTGTGATACCATATTTACCTTTTTATGATGTTTGTGATTTCCTATATGACTCATTTATGTTAGTTACTTTGGGTTTATCCAATTCACGCTATGAATGAATGTTATGATGAAAAATTTAAATATTCATTTGATGTGTTTTCCAAGACTATTCACAACTACTCTAGTTTTGGTGATTACTCATTAAATTTTTTTATTGTTCTGGTGGAGATAATTTGTTTACATAGGGTATCGTTATTATGATACCCTCAAACTCTCATTCTATGTGTAGTGATAAAAACATTGTCATTTTATTTCCATATTTCATACCCAATAATGTGAAAAAATCATAACCATCAATAACCTAATACATCAAAAGTATATATTGGTTAACTTGCATACCCATGGATCATTTACATTTCATATTTTGGATGATTATGATACATCAATACCTATCAGAGTACATAATAAATTATATGAAAACTAATCTAACATCACATGAGATACACACCGAATCATGACCATATAAAATTAATCTAATAATCATCACTCTTATTTAAAAATTAAATTTATAACAAGAGGTGAGCACTTAATTTCAAAGAAATGGGTTCTAAAACAAGATGTTAAATCCTTTATCATTTAAAATTATATAAAAAATATATTGAAGAACATTAATTTTATATACATTATTCATTGGAAAATAAAATATTTGATTAAACATATAATTATCCAATAATTTTTTTGAATATGAAAATACGTAATAATATATTATTTTTAAAACATTTAAAAGACATATTATGTTGAAATCCATTTTATTTTCAAAATTTAATATCATTTGAAATAAGTTTTGATTTCTCCATTTATACATTAAAACCATACGTTTGAAAGTAATATATCATTATTAACAATAATAATAGATCGAAAACATTTTGAAAACACTATAGACACTAGGAATATTAATGGTCTAAACATCACCATTAGAAACCAGTAACATTGAGGTTTCGGTTTCACATGTCATTCGACATCATCAAACAAAATTCCAAAGTACCAAATATTAAATTAAACATGAATGAAATTCATGAAATTCTCATAATAAATAATTTAATATGAATTTTATAAAGAACAATATATATTACTTATTTTAAATGTTGGAAATAATTACATATCATATAAGAATTAATAAAACTCAATAAATGGACAATTTCTTATCAACAAAGATTACAAGTAATCCAAAAATTGGTTATTTAAACTAAGATATTATTCATAGAAAATAGTCATAAGGAAATAATTTATATAATAATTTTTAATTTCAATGAAAAATGTAGAGTTATTTAAAGAATAATAATAATAATGGATTTTATTTATAGATCATAAAGAATTTTTCATAGGTGAAATAATGTTTTTCAAAATATATTACTTTGAATCCATAAATAAACCATTTCTTAATTAGACCTATAAACATTAATGTGTCATTTTTAGATGGAAATATCTCATTCAATGGAACATTTGAAGAAATAAATTTAGAGAAAAATAAAAAACTAATCTCCCATGAAAATAGTTATAAAAAAATCATTATAATAACTTTTTTTATTTTATAAACAATATTCATATTCACATCCCTACAGAAAGATCATTTTTGGAAAATATACATCAAAAATAAAATTTCTTCATTATGATACATGTTTTTTGAAACATGATTTAGTATATTAAAATAAATTTTTCCAATAAAATGTTTTTTTTTGAAAAATAGAACATTAAAAAATCCATATTAAATAATGGATTTAAAACCATGAAATTGGATCTTGAAGAATATTTCACATATAAATGTATTTTGGAAAAATAAAATATTGATAAAAATAAATTTCCTTATAAATAATTGATTTTCAATTCATTTTACCTAATATTTTTTAATATCCAATACTTTAATATCACAGAAAAATTTGTTTCTACCTAAATTTCTCTTTTGTTTTGACAAAAATATTATTAATGTTTTTCCATTTTAATGAACAAATTCATTATTAATTATTTGTTATATAAAAACCATGAACTACATTTTCAGTCAGTATTCTTATAAAAAATATCATGATTCATGTTTAAAAACCATATATGCATCATAATAATTGATATTATATCTACAGTATTGTGAAAATTATGGTTTTAATATTAAGGGTTTTGATAAAATCCCTTTGACTAAGAAGTATGAACTAATGATCATAACTAGTTTGATAGTATAATATGAAGGTCATTTATAGGAGATTCCATTGGAGAAGGAAACACTTGGATTTTCCCTTGACCTGGCACATTCAAATATACAATATCTAAATCTTGAGTAAATAAACTATTGGAGAATTTCAATCATATCATTATAACAACCCAACCCAGGTTTTTCAACCACTAGTAGGGAGCACAACCATCGTACACCACACCCTCAATGTGTATGATTATGTAATAATGTTATATGTATCTAGAAAATAGATATATTATTTTTTTATATTTTTATATCTAATAAAATAATAATAATTTTTATTCCTTTTTATTATTACTTTATCAATGATTATATATTTTTATTGAGAAAAATAATATTTTGGAATTAAAAAAATAACATTTGTAGTTTTTGGAAATATATTAATTCACTTATGAAACTGATTTAATAAATTCTATAATTTTCTAATGAAGTGATATCATAAACAACAAGATCATTATATAAAAATGTATTTAATATAGTTGGTAAATTTATTTAATAAATCCCAATGAAATTTTATATAAGGTTCAGAAAGTGTTGAATATCCAAAAATTTTGTATTTTACATTAAATTAATGGATTTTTTACAACTAAAAATTATCGTATATATTAAATTATTTTGTCAAAATAAATAGATTTTTATAAATCATATCATTGAATTATCCAATATTTAATTTTTCATCATTATTAATAATTTAAATTTTTTAAAAATTATATTCAGAATAAATATAACGTCTGTTATTTTCTGTAATAATCTCTAAAATGGGATTTAATAAATTTTGTAATAAAAATATATATACATATATTGGTTTGCCATTAAAATAATTTGTTTACGAAGTTATTTAAATTATTATAATGTTCTTAATTGAATGCTAGATAATAGATATTTTATTTCATGGTTTTCACAACTATTCTCTATAAGAATGACTAACTTCCATATCAGTAATTGAATAATTCTAAAATATCCATTATTGGACTCATAAATTATTGAAATCCACTTCTTTTTTTAGAATCCATGGGAATAAATATTTGAATTTTTCTTATTTCAATTATTTCATAAGATATATTCAATCTGTATTTTTAAAAATTAATAAATATATCCTTTCCTTTTTCTAAAAATACCCACCCTACCTCCCACTCCCCTTCACTAAACCGCATTAATAATTAATCTTTTCTCCCTATCCATATTTAAATCCCTCTGTAGGTCATAAAAATATCATAAAAGGATCTTCCAATGTATTTATGTGTGACCTCCATAGGTATGGGATAATAGTCTCTTCTTTTCCATTTAAGAACCTTCTTTATTTTTATCCAATTAAATCTCAATGAATTTTTATATCATAAATTTATAAATATCCCTATAATATCATTTTCATATTCGAAAAATGAAAGATAATTTATCTTATATCATTATAACCTTTATCTAATCCATTATTATGGTGAAGTATGAGATTCTATCGTCCTATATATTTATGTAATATATTTGAATTTTTCACTTTGGTTTTAAAATTTTCAATTTTAAAATATATTTTTTACTCATCCCATTACTATACATATGATTTTAGTTAAATGAGATACCACCATTTACTGTATTTAAAGACTTAATTAAATCATTACTTACACATGTTATGATAAAAAATGTATTCTACAATTTTCCATTCCAAACATTTTCGTAATGAATACCCATCCCCACTAACACACAATTAAATTAACCAAGAACAATATTTCATTAATGGATTTTGAAATTGAATTTACCTAACAAACATTTCTCAATCATAAGGATAAATTTGATATATAATGTTATTATTTTTATGATCTATATGGGGAACAAATTCATGTATGTTATATGAATGTGATGGCTGGGCCTAGAATTCAATTACCATAAAATTTATTGTTTAACGATTTTATGTAATGAAATGACATGTTTGGTGCATGGGTGGTTATCATAAGAAAACTATGTTAGTTTTTGATTACACATATCCTTGAATAATTAATATGATGGTAGGATTTATACTGTTTCCACAGAAATTAATTTCAATGCTTCTAGCAACATTTATCATGAATTGATGTACACATATATAATTCACTCAAATTTTATTTTAATTTTATATGACATTGGATAACATGGTTTACATTAATGATGTAATTCATTGATTATTATATTATAGGGATTTATATCTCACCCATCTCCAGTGTATGTCCCTAGGATATCCTTGCCGATATTTAAAGTTCAATGGAACTCATGGGAATGTTATGAAGTTTTAAAATAATGTCATTGTATCCATGTTTTATGTAATATATTATGTATCTATTTAACCAGTGAAACTAGTCCTCTATACCATCTATGATTTTATTAACTTTGTCCAAATGTAATAAAATAAGAAACAATACTTAATAAATACAAGGCTTTTCATAGTATGTATCATAGGAATGTATATTTATTTTTGGTGATTAGATTAAAAACCCATATTCTGCTTATAGTGATAAGAATAAACAAACGAAAACCTTCTTTAAAATAGGGTAAATAATATAGTATGTGGTTTCAAAGATCTAATTTTTTTTGGATTCTATAAGTGGATGTGTCTCAAGAATGGTTGTACTATTGGGATATAACCCTAAAATGGATCATTAGTTATTAACATGATCCCCACGTAGATAATGATAAAGTCCATTTGGTTCAAAAATTGTTTGAAACTACGGGCGGATACACTTTGGTAAATTAAGATATCTCTATAAAACATTATGAACAAATAAATCCCATAAAATTTTATATTATGAAATAAACCTTGTATATCATTGATTAATACATGGATATTCATTGGTTATGGATTTCATGTAATATATTGGTTATCAATCCAATGTAATTGGTTTTGATTTTATACTACATATTGTTTAAAATTTATTTCTCAAATATAATGGTTTAATAATGTAAATGATTAGAAATATAGTCAAATAGTGAATGGGGAGATAATCATCCATTCCGGAACAACAATTTTCTTTTATGTTGATGGTTTTATGAATTATTTCATATCATATAAGTAAATTATAACTATTTAAACACCGAAAAAATTATGTGATTTTAGATATGAATGAAAATGAAAAATAGAAAAATAATTACATACAAAATATATAATTTATCACCAATATATATAATTCCGATGAATTTCATAGAAAAACTTATGATACAGTCTTTAGTAATTATTGATGAAATTATGGGTATAGATTGGATTTCAATTTATAGGTCTAACGTACATTACCTAGAGAAGGTATTCACACGCACTATCATGAATCCCATGATTAATCTTAAAAACAATAATGAAGTGGATGAATGGAAATTGGAATTAATATCTTCAGAATGGCTGTTATTTTCCAATTAGAAAGCACATACTGCTCAAACGATTGGGACTTAAGAAAAGATCATCATTTAGGGTAAATCATTGTAAGGGAATATGTTGATGCTTTTTTTTGTGAATAATTACATCATCTTCTTCAAATAAATGAGGTTGAGTTACCAACAAAGGTTATACATTGGTCTTTTAAAACATTCAAGACTCTACATACTGTGACCAGAATTCAACTTGAAAAAATAAAGAAGAAACTTTAAATGATTCTAGATATTGGGTTTATTGACCTATGGACTCTTCCTATCCACATTATCCCAAATTCTGATGAGTCAATGATCATATAAGTTGATTATGAGGATATTAATAAGATCATGATAAATAAAAGGTATCATCCACCACAAATTTAGGATTCTTTCAGCCAACTACATTGAGATATGTACCTATCAATTGTGGATAATCAAATAGTATATTATCATATAATGGTAATGAATAAGGATTTCCCCATGATGTATTTTTTATATGATACAATGATTATGGGTTAATATTTATTCATCATGGACTCAATAATTTTTAATCTATTTTAACGAGCATAATAAAAAAAGTCATTATGTATTAGCTTGAAAAATATTTCCTATTATGTAATGATGATATTTTTATCTACTCCAAATGTAAGTAGGAAAATGAGTAGAAGAAGAATGTTATATTAAATTACTTGAAAAATTATTTGCTTTATGTTAATTAATTGAGATATGAGTTTCCAATGGTTAATGTAATATTCATGAGGAATTTTTTCACTAGAAAATAGATATATGTGAAATTTTTGAACGCCGAGGTAATTGTTGAATGGACCAAAACAATATCTGTGATTAATCTTCATTGATTACTTGAATCATATAGGTAATATCCTGAAATATTTGGACACATTTTATTATTCTAAATCCCACTAACCAAGATAAAATCATAGGATTTGATGTTTATTAATATTAATGAATTTGATGAGAGAATTAATGAGTTACATAAAATCTTTAACATTCCACCAACGATCCAATAACCTAAAATGGGGGTACATTTTTTATAAAATAGTGATATTTCTACAAATGGAATGGGGTTGTGTAATCATTCAAGATGATAAAGTGATATCTTATGCATCATTCTAATAAAATATCAATGAATAGAATAAATGAACAGATGATCTAGACTTGGATTCAGTGATTTTTGAATTGATGTGTTTAAAGTATTAACTATATAGGGATAATATTTACATATATTGACATCATAAATTACTCAAGTATATATTCATTGAAAATGATCTCTATATGATTCATAGAAGGTTGTAAGATCTAATCATGTATTAATATTGTTCAATCCATTATTATCCAAGGATGGTGAAAAAATCTGGAGATGCTATGAGTATAAAAAATATTGTAAACATATACATGATGATGGTTTAAAGTGATATAATATTATTTTTCATGAAAATTAAATACATTAAAATTATAAAAGGTCAACCATCACACATTTATCAAATAACATAACAAACAACAATTATTGAGGGAAAAAAGAGGCCCAGAATGTTGATAATGAGCTATAGTGAAGGGTAATAATTATATCAGATTTCTTCTTTAATAAATGTGTATTTACTAAAATTGGAACCCAGATATGCGTCCCAAAAAAGCTAAATTGAAAAGGGACCTTATAGATGATTTACATAGATCAGAATTATATAATAAAACACATAAAATGAAAATAAATCTATATGGATATTTATGTGATAAAGATAAAAAAGGTAAAAATATTAAATGGCCAATGTGTTAGGAATGTGGAATGAATAACCCTAGAAAAGATTATAAAATAATTGGAATATGTATTTTATGTTGTAAATGAGGGAGTAAAAAAACAATCTACAAATTAAAAACGGAGGCATTTATTTGATTCAATTAAGAAAAAATACAAGTAATTACAAGGTATCAATTTCATGTTTTAAATTATTTCATTATAAAAATAATGAAAATCTACGTAATAAGGGAATTCATAAAAATTTTCTCAATAAGGAAATACATAAGATTTTTTATAAATTTCTAATTAGATAATTTTTTACGTTGATAAAACTAAAAATGAAATATAAAAGAAATATATTATATAATTAATTTTATATATTATTGAATTATAGGATATGAATCAGATTTTTTGTAGGATAGAATTATTGATTAATAAGTTGAAATTTTATGCTTAATGGATTATAATGAATGTTGCGTGATTATGTTTTCTATAAATAGATATTTAAATTCTATGATGTACAATCATATTTAAGGTTGATCGCTTGTTAAAATCCATAGAAACCCCATTTTGGAGGTTTTATGTGATGGGAATACTTTTTGGATATATCAATTAATATTATAAATATATTTTAGGTATATCTAACTGTAAGGTATAATATGGACAATAATTTGATGTATAATACATGTACATTTAGTAGTATTATTTTTAAAGGTATTATTAACATTTCAAAATTATAGGATATTAGAAATAGTGGTAAATATGGATTATTATAATTATTGAAAATATATTTTATCTTATATATATCATTGAGAATGAAAAGAAATTTTTTGGTTATGTGACTAATGTTATTTCAAAAGAACGACTATATTATTTCAGGGAACATTATATGAGTAAGGTAAAAAACATTAAGTTATCTAGTTCGATTAATAATGTTTCAATGTCATTTTTTATGCATATACGATTTTAATGTGTTTTATGATGGTTTGGGTTATTTTGGTAAACATTATAATTTCATTGGTATTATATGACTATGGAATAAATATTTGGATATGATACATTATAAATGGTCGTTTTTTGGAGATAAATATAAATTTAATCCTGGAGAAATATATTTTTAAATTAATCTATTGCTTATTTTAAACATATTCAGAAATATTTAGAAGAATACATAGATTAGTATCAAATTGGGAGTTAATTGTGTGTATTTATATATTAGTGTTGTATTTCATCTTACAAATGTTTATTATTTTTTAGGATTATCATACATTATTCATACCATTATTATTTTATTATAATATATAAATACACGATGAATATTTTTAGTTCAGTTTTGTATATAATGGTATATATTAAAAGTTGATTCTACTAATATAGGAAAATAATTCCTTTTTAATACATGGGATTCCAATTAAAAGAATATATTCTAGATGAAATTTATTTATAGATATATTTGTATATATTAAATAATTATATTTTATTATTTTTTAGACTAGATTGTAATTTAATTCATAAAAACAATGAAGAATATTTTAAAACAAAAACTCTATAATATTTCAATCATTTGTAATGAAATGATGGCCCATTCAACCATTAATGATAAATGATTTTGTGGAGGATGAATATCTTCAAACCATGATTTATCTATTTTTGTACTAGTATTTAGTTTTTTTGTTAAATTTCCATATTTCTGATTCATAATGTAGTTTTCTAATTGGGAAAACCAAGTTATGTTTTACTCTAAAGAGACTTTCAATATACCTTTCCCACTATTGAAAAGAATGTTTTATTAACACATTTTACAATTGGGGGATCTCAAAAAAGGTATTATAAATTGTAAAATAATTGATTACCATGAACAATTTAAAACTGATAAGATATTATTTATTAAATAGGATAAAATTTTATATAATTGGATATTAAAGGAATTACTATTTTAAATACCCAACATTTTTCTTCAAAGGGAAGTGAAATATTATTATTTAAATATGATAATCATAACATTACTTTTATGTTAGTCGGTATGAATATGATTAACTGAATTATGAAAAATATATAATAATCATGATAGATAAAAAATTATTGAATAATTATAAAGAAATAATCACTTTATTTTTAAAAATTTAAAAATGTTTTATAATAATACATTTTGATAAAAATTAAGGTTGATTATATTAATTAGAAAATATGATAAAAAATTTATTTAAAATTGAAAATATGTATTTGAAAAAAATGAAATTCTAGCATGAAATCTTCAATTAAATATTATCCTAGGATTATTTTTTGGTATTTTTCAAATAATATTGTTTTTCAGAAATTAGGAAAAAATATCGATTTTATATAACATTCATTTAATTTCATTAAATAAAATAATTTTTGTTTGAATTTTTTTCCAAATGAACATATTTAAATTTTTTTATAGTAATCTAATTAATTAAATTAATATCTTCTTTATAAATTATTTTCATATTCGTTTATTTTGATGCATTTAATTTCAGTTTATAAAAAAATCATCGCTTTTTAATATGATTGTTTGACATATAAATCATAAAAATTATTGTTTACAATTTTGATAAATGGATTAAATATTTTTATTTTTTCGTACATAATATAGAAAATATTTCCCTTTACTTTATTTACATTATAAAAATAAACTTATGTAATTTTTGGAATTATGGTATAGTGTAAATCATGTAATTAATGATAGGAAATAAAAAAGAAAAGGAATAATAAATTATCCTAAAAATTGTGATTAATTTTTTGGATAAATATATCTCATCCATATAAATAAAAAAGGATAAAATATGTCATTTTGTTTCATTTATTTCTTGATTTTGACCATTATAATTTTTATGTGAATATGAATAAAAAAATGTCACACCATCACTTTTAATAATTATAAATGTTACAATTTAGGGAAAACAGAGGTTACTGTCATTGATACATATTCATTTTAAGGATAAATTAATTTTTTTTATTATGTTATTATTAATTTTTGAAATTAATAAATAAATTTCTAAAATAATACGCAAAACTGATGCCACCATTACTAAATTAATGTAAAATATATATATATATTATTCTGAAAATATTAATTATAGTATCCATTGAATAAATCATTATGTAAAACAATAATTTTAGATATAAAATTACATATAATAAATTTCAGATTTAATGGATTTAAATTTCAGTATTATATGTTGTTTTATAACTATTTATATATATATAAATAGATCTAAAATTTACATTATTAAAATTTTTAAAATAATAATATTCTATTAAATGATTTAAAATTCCATATAATATTATATTGATCTATCTGATTTGGATATGTTTTAAAATATTATACATGACTTAGTTTTTACTATTTTTCATCATATAGTAATTTTCATGACCCTCGATGTGTAAAGTAATTTTTTCATGGGATGTGTCAAAAGGTTGAACAAAGTGTTAAAAAAATAATAAGATTAATCTTTTCATGGAAATTTTCCAAAAAAATTGTTTGAGGGGAATTGAATCGTACTCATATTTTGTTCAAATTTTATCAATTTGGATCCATTTGGTAATAAATATTAATTTTTATTAATTTCATATTTTTGAAATTCCAATACTTTTTCTCCCCTATCATATAAAAGATAACATCTTCTTGTTATTTATTTATATTTAATATTTAATTTTCTGTTAAAATACCATCCAAAAAACCATCATAACATACCTCCCCATAATATATATCAATTATTTTTGGAAGAATACCAATAAAATAAGACAAAACGTTTTAATAAATGATAACTTTCCAAAGAAGATGTATATGTTTTAACCACATGTGTGAGAATTATTTCATCTACCACATACATCTAATATTTCATATATTATAGAAAATAATTAAACAAGTATTATAAATTTAATAATTTGTTATTATTATTTTAATTTACTAACTTCTATTCATCTCCAAACATCATAAAATAAGAGAGGAATTCAACATTTGTGTATATGGAAGTTTACCACCTCACAAAACAATGTAATTAATTTACCTCACCACATCTACATTCCAGTTATTATAATGGAAATAATTTTTTCAAAATATATAAATGATATAATTATCAATATTAAAGGACATAATATCACCTACTATCATAATTTTCTTTTCATTGAAAAATCTTATTTCCATCAGTAAGAACATGTTGACTAGCACCTATACAAGGAGAAGTTACTCATTTTTCATTACCACATCACATGAATGATATATATAAGTGTAATTTAAAATATAATTTTACATTTGTGATATTTTTATAATTATATCAAGTTAAAATGATTATCACCTTTTTTCCAAAATGGTTGTTCAAAAATGTAATGTTTACCCATGTGTACATATGGCATACCATCTCCATGATTGTTACATGGTTCATTTTTCATAATCATATTTCATGATCGGTTCAAAAAGTTTAATTGATATATAAAAATTATATTTAATTCATCATTATTATATTATAGTTTTTGGAATAATGACTCCTTGGTCCATTTTCATCTTATTGATTCTATTTTTCACTTCTTAAATGAATACCGTGAAAACATCCGATGTGAATTTAATATTTTAAATAATTTAAAATAGAATGGTATAATATAAAATAAATGGACTATTGTTGATGGAGTTGTTTTATTCCAAAAATAAATAGTTAAATTATTATTATTATTTTGGATGATAATAAATGTATATGATGAGTGACAACCAATGTAAGGGATTATATATCAACCGTCATTCATATAGAAATATATTGTTTCTATGCACATTATTTAATTTATATAGTGTATATACGGTTATTTTACTTATAATATTTGGATAAAGCTCTTATTCTCCTACAATGAGATAATTATGTTGTATATAATAAAAAATCTCAAGAGCATAAACCTGAACAAAGTTGATACCCTCAAGAGGGAAGGAACGAAGTATAGAAAAGAAAAGGACCCTATCATTTTGAGTTTCATTAGAATCTAGATAGTGTTAAATATAATTACCCTGACAATAAGTTTATATAATGGAAATGGTGTAGTTTATCATATGATTGCATATTATAATGGAGTATAAATGGCACATGAAATGGGTCCATTACATCTCACTGCATTATAAATTGCTAACGAATCAATATCAATTTACATGATAGGAATGTTCCTCTAATTACAAAGGAGGATGCATGTGGGAAATACGTGGAATTATACTTAAAGAGAGTCATCACATCCAGTGAAAACTGAGAAAACTACCACAACCAAAAACATGGAGTCTTTGACTAATCCATCACCATGCATAGATCCCATGCAACAATAACCAACAATGTTGAATTTGATCCCAAAGATAGGAGGCCTCCATTTAATCCATTTCCCTAGAAATTTACTTCAATTATTGGTGGAGGAGAAAGAGGGGATCATTGTCTAGTGGGAGGGGTAAATATCTGAATCTTTGTACCTAATGATATTTGAAGCTTAAATATTAATTATTTTATACATGGTTATCTAACATAAAACATACTATGTTTTATGGGTTTCCCCATCTCAATTTCATTACATTGGGTTACAAATCATTTTAAATGATTATTTAGCCATAATTATTTGTAAATTGATATATTAATTGGGTTTTCTGCATTAATACATGTATTTTGTGGATTTACATTTATTTTACATTTCCACTCCATTTATTAATTTTCAATTAAATGATATGATCTATGTAATAGTTATTCTTAAAAAATTCACAGTCAAATGGAATAACGTTTATAATATGCATCTATATTATGTTACGAGGTGAATAAACTACCTCATTATATTGATATATCAAGAAAACCCTTCTGATCATAATATTTAGTTTGTTATTTGAATTTATTATTTTATTGGTCTTACTATTAAAAATTTTCTAATGTGTTAATTAATTTATTTGGTAGTCACTCTTGTTTTAGGATTATTGTGTTCAATGTTAGTTAGGGTGAGATCATAATCTTTTACAACCACAAAAAATATAAATCGTATTTTTCATTTGTTATGAATGTATTTTCCATAAATTATTTGCATTTCCTCCTATTTTAATTAATGAATCATCATGTAATTTTTTTTTATGTGGATTCTGAAATTATATCATCTCTTAAATTTGTAATCTCTCTCTTCAATATCCATCTTTTCTAAAAAATGAAAAATAATTCACAATTTAAAAAAATAACACTTCCATTATAAATATTATACATCATTTTTAATGTTTTCTTTTAAAATATTTAATTGGGATATTTCTTAATGTTTTTCAAATGAGTCACTTTTGGCTCTCTTTACAAATTTTATGAAATAAATGTTTTTTATATTTTATAAATGAACAGTTTTTCCCACTATCATGAACATTATTTTATTTGGATCTCTCTTTATAATATTCTAATGTTATTTTCAAATAAATTTATTTTCAAAATATTTTATGATTTTTTAGTTTTTAAATGTGGCCTTCAATGTGGGATGGTTATTTTCCTCCATAATATTTTTGATGAACTATTAATGGTATTTACCATCATCAATATCAGTAATCACCGATATTATTAATTCTCCCATTGGTATATTTTGAAAATATAACATCTTCATTCTTTTAATATGTATATTATTATTTTTTAAAAAATTATTTTCATGAACCTGATTTTCTTTCCTTGAGTTAATTATGTTTTACATGGAATAATGGTTTTTCCTATGAGTTTTGTGACGAAATTCAATCCCTAGGTACATTATTCCTTTTATTTTTATTAGACATTGTTTATGATAATAAAAGTTTAAAATATATCTTATACAATATTTGAGTTCCATTATAACTCTCTAATGTTTTGGGTAAAGGGGATGAATTAAGAAATTATGATTTATTAGGATATTATGGAAATTTATAGTTATTTTTCCAATTCTAATAATGATATTTAATTCAAATGTAATTTTGATAGTTATTCTAATTAAAACTATGAATTTTTTACATATAAATCATGAATGTTAATATAGGTGTAACTTTGAGTATTAATACATTTGTAGAAGTGGTATATAAATGATTCCCAAATATACATACAGGATTTTCATATACATTCAATTATTGTTTATGGAAATATTATTATTTCATAATGTAATAGAAAATATGTGATAATTTATATGTGTGAAAAGTATATATTTATGATCTTTTTTTTTTGGAATTTTCGTTGTTTCTATGAATCCTTAATGCGTGTTATTTTATAAATAGATATTTATTAGGAAAACTTTTTTTAAATTTTTTTTGATGGGAAGTTGAATTCATATGTAAGATAATGTTGTTTTTGTAAAAAAATATTATTCTCAAAAAGGGAAATTTCTATAAGTATTCATGGATTTATAGTATATTTTTTAATCCCAAATTAACTATTTTCATATGCACCACATTTTATAATTTTCTAATAGAGTCTTATAGAGTATTAATTGAATAAAAGTAGTCTTGTTGAATGACGTGAATATTTTTCATAAAATAACTCATATATTAGAAATCTTATTTTATAGAAAAAATGGATATTGAACTAATGTTTTGATATTGTATTAAATTATTTTATATATAATATTTATAACCAAACCCTCAAGAATTATAAAACTAAATGATCAAAGGTAATTTAAAAAAAATTATTTATTTTTTAAAGTCCCTTGAATATTTAATTTATACAGAACAATCCCTTTCGTACCCAAAAGTGATGTTCTATTTAAATAGCTATTCATTTATACAAATTCATATTTAAATATTTTGAATCATAAATATATTATACTATTGGGGCCACTGTTAATTATGGGGAGAAATAAATGGATGAATAGTAGTCGGTATCCAACTCACCTGTACAATTGACAAGCAACACCCCATAGAAGTAGAAATCATGGACATCGGTCAGTGGCAGAAGTGTTTCCATGGTTGACGAACCACCAAATAACAAACCCTTAACCATGCAGGTATTGATCGATCTATAAAATGAGATATAATCCATTTAATTACAATCATGTAATTCCTCATATGTTTCATCCGATGAGTGGAAATATACAAATGACCCGTCATCATATAGATGTAGGCATCAATTGAGGAACCACAAAAATTCCCTGAGTTATCCGTTTTTCTTTTGGTTTTCTATTTTTTTCTTCACCACGACAATCAGATTCCCCAAAAAAGTCGAATCAAAGGGTTCGAGAGTGAAATGATGATGTGACAATGAAATTTTCTAGCCTCTGGAAAATTGAAATTGATTAGAAATTTTTTCAGCATAGATATATGAATAACATGGTGTGATGATTCAAATGGTGAAATTAGCATAAAAATAGTGTGGAAATGAAGGAGATAATCTTGTAAAAAATTTGGCCATACCGAGGGTCATACAACACCCCTTGTGCCAAAAAAGATGACACTTATCATTCAAATAGTGACATTCCGATGAATTTTCCGTCATCATTTCTAGAACGCCACATCAGTGCCAAGACATCCACACATTGTTATTCAATCTAGACCTTTGAATGTATTTTGGATATAATTCTTCAAATCATAGCCCGTTTTCAGAAATCCAGGAATCGATTCTTGGTATTTTTACCATTCCGGAAACATCTTTATGGTTAGATATTATAAATTCACATTTTAGTCATGGATGAAAATATTAGTAAAGTTATTAAACTCATTTCATTTTATTATTCCAAATGAAACCCCAAAATGGGGGACCAATTGTATGTTAATGATTTCTAGAAGCCTATATTGTTAACCACTAAGCCAGTTACATCCCAAGTGAAAAAAATGTCATGTAGTAGTAAAACCGGTGAGGAGACATCAGCCAGTACCCCACTAGTGGATGCGGAGTTGTTCATACTAAAAAAGAAGTTCACTATCCAAATCAGAAAGTGGATCAACAAGAGAATCTTCCAAAAAATTCCAATAAATACCACATCTCAATTATTGGGAGAAAATTAGATAAGATGAATGCGAGGGCAATTGTGAAAAACAAAGAAAACCTGATACGTACTCTTGTCAGCATGAAATAAAAAGAGATTTACAACATTTCAGAACATATGAGAAAGATCCAAGGTATTGTTGATAAGAAAAATTCTATGAAATTAATGATTGAGGAGGAGTTTAAGGAACTGTTGATAATGAGTTCTTTGCTGAAGATGTGGGACACATCAGTATAGTCAGCCAACAATTCTATAAAAGATTTAACTCTAAATATGGACATGGTTAAAGACAAAATGCTTAATGAAGAGTCCAGAAGAAATGAAGATGGAAATATATCTAAATTATAGGATATTTTCACTAAATTAAAGGGTAGAAGAAATGTATGGGAAGAAGTAGAAAAATAGAACCTCATTTCCAATGTCATCAAAGGGGGAAGTGATATAAATATTTATCAGCATATAACATGAAGTTCAAAAAATGTGGCAAGCCTAGGCAGTTAATCTGAGAGTGTAGAATCCTAATGGATGTGTAGAGGAATCAGGGAGGTAAGACCAAAAATAACAATGTCCCAGTTGTCAATGAAGAAATCATTATTATTAAAAAATAGGATCATTTCATTATTGCAAGCCAAGGCTCAACATTATTAATCAGTTCTAGACCCTCCTACAATGCCACATCCATAAGAGATTTATTTTCAAATTATAGTTCAAGGAGTTCTGGACATGTGAATATGGGAAATAATGAAACATCCAAAACTACTGGTATTTGATATATTTTTCTAGTAACTAATGTTGGATAAAGGTTATTGTTGAAGGATGTGAGGAATGTTTCGGATATTTTCCTCAATCTGATATCCACTAGAATGGTCGACGATGAGGGATATGCCAGCCCATTAGGTGATGGGAAATGGATGCGTACCAGAGGTGGAATGATAATTTATAATATAAAGAAAAATATCTCTCAATTTCTCACAGATGAAAGAACATGTGGAGGAGAAGTAAATGATGCCATAAAAGATTTTCCGGCAGAAGATTGGAACAGGCGGTTGTGTTACATTAGAAAAAGAGGAATCAGAATGATCTCATCCAAGGAATAAAAGGTTCACATTTGGATTCTTTTTTTGATTGCATCATTGGAAGATAACACCGAGTATCATTCCATAGTTATATACCGTCCATAAAAGAAAATGTTTTGGATATGATTCACAATGATGTATACACGATGAGAATTATGATGGTGAGAGGTTATATCTATATTTTACCTTTATAGATGATCATTATAGAAAAGAATGAACTTTTCATTGAAATATGAAGATCAACTGTAAGATGTTTTCATGAAGATTCATGTGAATTTGAAAAGAGAAACATGTCAGCAGTTAAATGGTGTGTGAGTAGATAATAGAAGAGAGTATCATTGCCCATTTGTGGATTATTGTAAGAGTTTTGGTTTTAGGATGAAAAAATAATTACCGAAGATGCATTAGCATAACAGTCTTACTGAGAGGATGAATAGAACAATTTGTGGGAGAATCAGATGAATGCTCTCAAATTCCATTCTACCAAACACCTTTTGGGGGGAGTCAATGATGACCACATTTGATCTTATCAACCATTCTCCACCAGTTTCACAGAACTAAGATGTTCCAAAATGTGTATTGATAGGTTAATATGTTTCATATAAATACATTAGAGTATTTGGATATCGGGAATTTGTACACATCCTGAAAATTGAGTGGGAAAAGGTAGATGGAAAAGGAAAGAAATGATTCTTTTTGGGATACAATCATGAAGTGTTTAGATACCGACTATAAGACGTTATTAGCAGGATGATCTTCAGAAGCATTGATGTGGTGTTTTTCTAGAGGATCGTATTATTGATGATTTTGAGAAGCTAAAAAGTGCAGAGAATTCATAGACTAATGAAGTTTCAGTCAGTCTGGAAGCAGTCACACAACCATCAATTCCAGCTAGCACGAAGGAGATACACAATAATGATGATACATAACTAGCAGGTAATAAGAATTCATTTTCTAATATGTATTCATCATAATATATTCCAAAATAGATTCCATCCAATGCACATTAGAGGAGATCCACAAGCGAACAAAAACTGAGTCATAAATAATCACCAAATGAGTATTTGACTCTCACTTATGGGGGAGAGCTAGATAGTTATAATGATTCGATTAGTTCTGAGCTGAATATGTAATGGAATATGTTCATGAATGAGGATATGAGATCCATTAACAAGAACCATAAAATTGATTTGGTATAATTACAACATAGAAAGAAGGAACTCAAGAACAAGTGGGTGCATAGAATTAAATGAGATGATGGAAACTCACAACAGTGCTATAGATTCAGAATGGTTATGAAGGCATTAGGTAAAAAGAAAGGTATTGACTTCGATGAAATTTTTTCTATTATTGTTAAAATGTCTTCTATTAGTGTTTTTCATGGATTGGAATCTAGTTTGAACCTGGAGGATGAAAAACTGGATATAAAGACAACATTAATACATGGTGATCTTGTGGTGGAGATATACATGGATAATCCAGAGGGATTTAAGGTTATTATGAATGAAAACCTATTATGAAAGACTAAGAAAAGTTTAAATGGTATGAAATAGTCTTTGAGGCTGTGGTAAAGGATATTTTACTCAATAATGGAGCAAATTGAGTCGAGGAGGATGAGTTTGATCATTGTGTTTTTAAAAAATAGTTTGATGGGGGTGATTTCATTATCTTGTTGCTTTATGTTGAGGATGTGCTTATTTTTGGAAGAGATATCACCATCATTGATATGTTGAAGAATGATTTGATCAAGTCTTTTGAAATGAAGGATATGGGAGATTCTACAACGATTCTTGGGATTAAAATTACGAGTGACAGGTGTAATCAAATGATTTGGCTATCTAGGCAGTAGTACTTTGAGAAGGTTCTTTAAAAATTCAACATGGGAAAGGAAAACCCAGTTATCACTCCACATGAATTTCATTTCTGCCACATGTCATGTCATAGTCCATCAACTGAATTGGAGAAAGAATATATGGAAAAAGATCCATATCAGTATGTAGTTGGCAGTCTTATGTATTCCATGGTGTGCATAGAAAATGATATTTCTCATACAGTTGGTGTTGTCAGCAGGTTCTTACAAGATCCCTTAATGGAGCATTGGACAATGATCAAATGGAAATTGAGTTTTCTCAAGGGTAAATATTGTCATTTTTTATGCTTTTTAAGTGCTAAAACTATTTTATTTCTATAAAAAGGTGTATATATAGTTAGAGATGTATACACGAGAAAATCCATATCTGTGTACTTGATACCGCTTTCAGGGGGAGCAGTCTTAGGGAAAATCATGTCTTCATAAGTGTGTTGGCTTATCCATCACATAAGAAAAATATATCATAGTTACTACGGGATACAATGAGATGTTGTGGATGAGATAGAATTTATTTGATCTGAGACAGAGTTAAGAGAATTATATTTTCTATTGCAACAGTCTGAGCACTATTTTTCTCAGCAAGATCCAAACATTTCATTATAGGTCCAAACACATTGACATGTGATATAAATGGATATGTAATGGGTTGGAAGAGATATTGTTGAATGTTGATAAAATTCACACTAGTGATAATAGCGTATAAATTATGATAACGGTTTTACCAACATTGAGGTAGGACACCTATAATGAGAGTACATTTCTAGCTTCTACCTCAAATTGTCTGTGATGGGGAGATTTCTGGTGGACACACCCAAACTAGAGGAGAAATCATCGGATGAATAGTTTTTGGAAACCAACTCACATGTACAGTTGATACGAAACACCCTATTGAAGCATTAATCATGGACATCATCCACCTTAAGATGTTTATCAAGGGTTGATGAACAACCCAAAAAACCAACCCTTCATCATGCTAGTTTTTACCATCTACTAAAAGTGTTATAATGTCATTCATTGAAATAATGTAAATCCTCAGATATTTCAAATAGATAGTGGAAATATATAGAGAAATCCCTTCTTATGTGGACGTAGAAATCAATTTCTAAACTATATAAATTCTTATCGTTCCCCATTTTTTATTTTTTCTGGGATTTTCATCACCACGATACTCTGCTACCCCAACATTTACTTATCATATTAATATATAATATTCAATAAAATATATTTTACTACTATGTTTATATAAAATAGGATTTCTATTTCTATCCTTCACTTCCATGACATCACTATATAAATAAATTATCAATGAACCATTTCTACCGCTTATAGTGAAAAGGATTCATTTTCCCATGTTGACGCACAAGTCAAATTTCTATATTGTAATGAAATATAGATATAATTAAGATAATAATTTAATAATAAATAAGCTTCCCCACATTTATCTTCAAGGGTGGTCAATTTGTTTGTATTATAGAGAATGATAGAATCATATTACATGTTTTATAATGGACAATTGTTATATTTATGTTAGATTCCACTTATTTTATTTCATTTTAAAATAAAATTTGAAGGAACACAAATTTAATAAATGCATATTATATTCATTTATATAAATTCAATTTTACCATTATGTTCTATTCATGGAAGAATACAATGATACAACATGATAAAATATATATGTGAAATTATCATTAAGTGTCTTTTATTTTACCTATACATAGATTTTAATCATACCAATTAACCCTATGTTAAAAGATTTTATGTTTATTCTACGGTTATGTGACCTCCCATGACCTGTAGATATGTTAGATATACACTTATGTTAGTGTTTTATTATACATTCATAGGCTCAATAGAGTGTGGGATACAATTAAAATGATAATTTTTCTCATAAATAGATTTGGTTATTAGAGGAATAACATTATACAAGTCAAAGTGTACCAATTTCTAGGAAGTTGTATGATATGACTACCCTAACCAGAGAAACTTCTTACCCATACAAATGTGTCGTAGTAGTCTCAATACCGTTAATTGAGGTATCTTAGGACCCTAATGTATCTTTAAAAGATATAGATCTATAGTTATATGTGTACCAGCTAAGCATTATGAAAGAATAGGAAGTCATGGGTTACCATTACACAACTACAAGAAACCCTAACACAACAGGGATGAACCATATAAATCATATAAATGATCAAGGATACCATTAAATATATATGGTTATACCTACACATTGTAGGTCATTGGGGTCGTTTACCATTAAGAAGTTTTTTTAATGGTTGGGGTAGTAGCCTTAATTTATTAATAAAGTAAGGAAAATACCTCTTTTAACTAGGTAGAGGGAGACCCATAAAATATATTTAAGGCCCAGTTGGTGTGAATAAAATTTCATGGCCCGTAGGCCCAAAATTTTGGCACAAGAACCATTCTGTGAATAGTACTTCTACATTACCCACACATTACCCACCATTGCTATAGTGCCTTGCCGCCGCAACAGAGACCACCATTGCTACAGTGCTTCTACTGTAATAGTACCTCTATAGTTTTTCTATAGTACCATGCACCCAATGGGGTTTGACCACCCATTTTTAGATGTAGGATTATTGGGGTGGTTACCACTAAGCCAAACCCCAACTACATGTTTACTATTAGGTAGTGTTATATTTAAAATTATGCATGGATAGAGCCAAGTACCTACCCATACAATGAAAATAGAAGATTTTGGATACCCATACCTAACCTATAAGAAATCATGGTTTCCATTCACAAACCTTTAAAAATATTTGTTACACTTATTCCAAAAAATATTACCCCAACATATAATCATTATAAAGAAGATTTAGAGCTTGAAAATTTTTTTTTATAATTATATTATTTTTATTTTATTAATAATCATATATTTTTTAATATTAATAAAATCAAATATAATTAATAATTTATTTATTATATAATTTTAAAAAGAATAATTTATCTAAATTAATATATTCACATAACATATTATTTTTCTATATTAAATTATTACATTAATTGAAATTTAGGTTCTATTATAATATATCATTGTTTGTCTAAAATAATAATATAAAAAATTATATTCATAAAGTAAATCCCAAATTTATTTATTTCTATCATCTTATTTGTACAAATTAGACATTGGGATTTTGAAACAAGAAAAATCATTGTAATGTATTAGCATTTGATAAGATAATATATTAAGAATTTTATAGGAAATTTTTAATATATTATTAACCTCGATTGAAGAAAAAGAAATTTATATATGATTTCCAACATTCCATTTTGGTATATGATTTTTCCCAAATATTAAAAAATACAACATTTTGGTTAAATTATCCAAAATTTTATTTTAAGATGGAACATAATATAAAATAATATTTCAATTGTAATCATATTCATAAATAAAATGAAAATTCATGTAAATATGATTTTATCAGTATTGATGTAAAGGTATTTTCTAAATACAAAATGTAGATTAATTATCACATTAAATAGGTATATTAAAAAAATTGAAAAATCTTCTTTAATTTATATTGAATAAAAATAACATAATGTAGTAGAAATATATTCACTTTTGGTAGTATACAATGAAATATATTTTTTCTTCATATCAATGTAACTATATTATTAATGAGAAAATTTCACATAACTGAGGTAATTTTTTTATCATGTCTGAATACTAAAAAATTACAGTCATTATAACCAATGAAATAATAAATAAATGTATTAAAACAATCCAGTATTAATATCTCCTTTAACCTATATTATTATTTTCTTAAAAACTCTTAAATTATATTTCATGGTAATATATTGAAATATGGATCATAAAGAGAACCTAAAAATTATATCATGTCTAGAAGCTATTAAATAAACCCACAACCAATCATCCCACTAAATAATTTTGAATCAATATAGTTTCTTGAATGATTATAAATATTTTTACAACAAATACTAATAGGGGTCTCAAAATTATTATTGAAATAAAGAAAATGACATTAGAATAAATATTTTTTTAATATTTATATTGATTCAACAAAATACAGAAAACAATTTTATTAATTTAAAGACCTAATTAAAATTTTAGTTCACCCAAAAGACTTATATTAATATCATTGGATATTAAACTAGATGATTATTTATAAATAAAATCATTCTTAAATCCAATACAGTGTGGTAAACATTAACTTGAACAATAATAATATCATTTGAAATTATCATGATAAACAATGTATGATCTAATTTAACATTATTAATATTTTTTCAATAAATAAACATAATTAATCATTTTTATCATGGTGTTCTTCTTTTATATGATATATGTTTTTTTATAATTAAAATCCCTAATTATTTTTTTCCTTTTTCTAACCCAAGTGGTTGAGATACATAATATTTTTAAGAAACAACACAATTTAAAATGATCTACTATCATTCAGATGAAATAACATAAATCCTTTATTAATGATAATATATAATAAAATTATAATAGAAATAATATAAGAAATTGGTGAGAAGTATTAAAAAAATTCAACACAATTATCATGGAAATAGCCATGATAAAATATGTATTGTTATATTTTATAATTTTTGGAAAATAATAACCCAATTTTATTTTTAAAATATGCATTTAGTTCCGATTAAATAATTTTATCGTTGAACTTCATATAAAGAACAAAAACTATTTCTAGAAATAGGATTATGATTATATTGAATTAAAATTATCTAAAGAACATCATTAAAACTAAAAAACATCATTAAATACACAATATGTAAAAAATAATTAGAAAATATTTTTAATGTTCTTCTTTTTGTTTTTAAAATAGAATTAACATTTCAAATAAAACTATCAATAAGAAAATAATTATTCATCCTCCATGATTTAGTATCTGATTGAAAACAATTTTTCAAGTCATTAATAAATACATCATGAATAGATTTGTTTTTCGCCAAAATTGAAAAAATAATTGTTTCATCATTAATCTATTTAAAAAATGATTTATCAATATCATATGATTCATCGAACATTATAAGAACATAATTTTCAACATTCATAGAATAATTATTATAAACACACTATGTATTACTATCAGATTAATAATCAAGAAAAATACCATAAACCATATCAGAATAATGTTTCTATAAATAATTATTCACTCTAATCAAAAAATATTATTACTATCTAATAAATAACAAAAATTTGGGTTTATATAATTAAACAATTAGGAAGGGGTTTTCTTTAAAAAAATTCTAACCTAAAGTCGATTGAAAACATAGAATAAAATATTGATAAAATATGCCTATGAAAATTTTTATACTATATTCATGAAGAATATTTGAATCCATCCCTTCAATATTTCACATAATGTTTTGATAAAACAATTTATTTTGGTTTTCTTGAGGCATAAAATCTATAGACATATATAATTTATTTAAAATAAAATTTAAAAAATTAAAAAAATTAAATAATTTTTACCTTATAATAGAATAAATTATTCAACCTATATTATTTTTTATTTTCTTACATAACAAAATAAATATTCCTCACCTATCATTTTTATCAGACATATAATACAGCCATGTAATTATACTAAATTCATTAAGAACTATTATAACATGTTTCATTCTACATAAACATTTAGTTTTAATTGGTAATAATTTATGAGGTAATAATTCAATATTTCAATAAATAAAGACATAATTGTAAGATTTTAATGATTCCTTATGTCACATACCTTATAAACATGGATACTAATTAAAAAAATTAATTACCTTTTAATTTAGTAAATATAGAACAGGTTCATGAATAGATAATTTTGTATCATTTAGAAATGAACATGTATAATAATATTATTATAAAGCACAACATTTAATTCTATATAATTAGTACGCATAACATTTTTTTAAGATAGATTAGAAAAATTATGATAATAAATTTTTTATTTTATATTAGAATATAATACTACATTTTCATTTTTAAAAACTAATAATTGATTATCACTACATTTATCACACATACCATCATAAAATAATTGTTAAATACTCATTTTGATATGTTTTGAACCTTAAATGTATAAATTTTTAGAAGTGATAACAAAATTATAAAACCTAGTTCAAGATAGCCCTTAAAATTTCCATTATATTTTTCTCAGAAAAATTTATATCCTCCAATTGATTTGATAAAAGTGAAGATATTAAATAATTCAAAATTTATTTGTTTAGAAAACCATTTTACTTGTACTATTAAACTTTTAGAATCATATAGTGTGTCACAAACCGGATCTAGTCGCCACCATTAACGGCACCAAACCTGGCCCGTGGCAAGGCCCAAAGGGCGTTCCCTATCCCCACGGGCTGGCACAAGTGCCCGGGTATCAAACAAATCTGGTTTGGGAACGATTTACCCGAGTATGACAGCATAAATCATAAAAAAACAATCAATTATTAAAATCTGAAATTTTCATGCTAAACAATTCTTAACAAAACCAGATCTGAATACATAAGTTTAAAGACACTACAAGTGGTCTAAAAACAAATAATGAAAACATAATGACATCCCCATGGACTCCACATGACAAGGGGATCATCACCCGCAAGCCGTCCCCGCAACTCCGCCCCAACGATGGGGACTAACATCCCGAACCGCCATCACCCTTAGCCTTCCCTTTACCTGAGTCAAGCATGAGCAGGTCTACTTACACCCAAGGGGTGTAAGTAGGGTATGAGCCTAAGCCCAATAGGATACCACCAGTTGATTCCAAAGAGTATGCAATACAATGTGAACAAAACAAGCAATTTTAATACACAAGGTGAAACAGTGTTAAAATTCAAAGAAATGCAACTTTCAAATGAAAACAGTTTTCAATCCGAGAATTTCAGAATGTTAGCACATTAAATAGACATGTGAGATACTGTAATGTACTGCCAAAAACAACCCACAACAAGGGTAAATACCAAAAATTCTATGAGCATCAAAATCAGGAACACCCCTAAGCACTAGGTTGTCTCGGGCCCTATGTACCTCGTACCTCGGTGTAGAGTAACCATAGAAAAATCCATTCTCGTGCACGATCCACTAGTAGGGAACATACCCATAACCTAGTGGTCCCCAATCATCATCCAAATAGATTATTTAGAGTTTTTGTTATCCAGATGCTAAGTGGAACAGGGACAAAACTCATCTGATCCACTAGCCGTACTAGTACAAATCCGCCCCACCTAAGTACCCGGGCTTCCCCTTTTGTGCTCAAACAATTTCAGAAAACAACACACATCCATTTTCATATAAAATATCACTACTGGTCACAAACAAATTTTACAGTAGCTACACACATTTTATACCATTTAAAACACACAATAAAATAATTTTATTTCCAATAAAACAACCTCTCAAAACATCACATTGTTTTTCACCCAAAGCTCTTTAAGATATCCACCTTTCACACTATGATAACACTTGTAAGATATTAAAACCAAATTGCAGTTCAAAACCCTTTAATGAAACCAAAAATTCAGTTATGGGGCATCCCAAAATGAACCAATAAAAGATTTGAATGGAAAACCCTCAATTTCACCAAAAATTGGAACTTAAAATTCATTTGCATTATAAATGCAACTAAAACCAATTTTTTACAGAAACATTCAAGTGAAATAAACATTATAGTACCATGAAAACAGCAATCTAATTCACAAAAATTGCACACACAATGGAATCACCTACCAAATTAACAAACCCCCTTGAATCTTCGTGCGAAATCAAATCGCACCCCCGCCGCACCAAGAGAGAACTAGATCAAACCTAAAACCACACAAATTGGCCAAAAAATCCCAAAGTTAAACCCTAGGTTCGAAATCCTAGTTTTTGGACATTAGTAAACTCAATTATAACCGAACAAACCCTAAGAACAATGAGTTAAACCCAAAGTAATTTAAAAGAGGAAAGAAAAGGGCTCATTTACTTGAAGTATCTTGAAGTAATCACTCCAAAACTCCAGTATCTGAAATTTAAAAGAGCCCAAATTTAGGGTACGTTCTAACAAGATGTATTATCTCATTTAGGAACTGGAATGGAGGAAAAATATTGAGAATTGAGAGATTTATGAAAGAAATACTTTACCTCTTCAAATCTGGGCGATTTGAGGAACTCTATGAAGGTCGGCACAAACTCGCGATTCTACAGACCTCCAAATGGGTGGGAGAGAGTTAAGACGCTCGTCTGGGTTACTTGGGCTTGAGTGAGACTTGGAATCACCGAAAAAGACCAAATATTGAATATGTTATAATAAAATCAAATTTTATTTTTAAAACAGGAATTGGGCTTTCGAGCAGGCTCAACCCCTTAGA
Source organism: Viscum album (assembly GCA_963277665.1). NCBI lineage: Eukaryota > Viridiplantae > Streptophyta > Magnoliopsida > Santalales > Viscaceae > Viscum > Viscum album. Next base: position 2,000,201,808 of record OY728142.1, on the reverse strand, counting down.
CAAAAACCCAAATAACCCCTGGTTATGGATTCCTAAAAGCTCCAAATTACCTTGGTGGTGTTAATAGGTTAGGGGAGGTAAATTAGGAATTTGAATGGATGAAAAATTTATAAAAGATACAAATATTTTTTTTAATCTGGAATTGGGCTCACGGTTTGGCCCAATTCATGAATACTCATCTATTCCTCCCTAAAACCTAGGGAAACCCCCAAAACAAAGAAAGGAAGTAAATTAAATGAAAAATACCTTTAAAATATGTCTTGTATGTGACAATTCACCCCACCATGAAGGACTTTCCGCCCCGGAAAGTCAACATGAATCTCGGTTGGAAAATAAGAATGGGTACTCTTCCTTGACCCATGACTTTCGCTCCCATGTCTCATGTGTATCATTCCCATGCTGCCATAAAACCCGGACTAAAGGAATAGACTTTCCTCGAAGTATCTTCTCCTGGGAGTCCACTATTTTCACCGGCCTCTCAACGATAGACAAGTCAGGCTCTATCTCTAGTTCTTCCCAACTCAACACATGGGATGGATCTGGATTGTATTTCTTCAACTGGGAGACATGGAAGACATCATGGATAGATGTCAACTGAGAAGGTAAGGCCAACCTGTATGCCACCTTACCAATATGCTCGGTGATCTCAAAGGGTCCGACATACCGTGGCATCAACTTACCTTGCTTCCCCAATCGATGATGGCCCAGACGTGGGGCCACTTTTAAGAATACCCTGTCACCCACAGAAAACTCTAGGTCTCGACGCCTCCGGTCAGTATAAGATTTATGACGACTCTGAGCTGTCAATAAGCGCTGCCTGATCAACTTGACCTTCTCATAAGTCTCCTGCACAAGGCTCTTCCCCAACAGTGAAGTCTCTCCTACCTCATCCCAACATAGGGGGGACCGACAAGGCCGACCATAGAGCGCCTCAAAAGGGGCCATTCGAATCGTGGATTGGTAACTATTATTATAAGAAAACTCTACCAATCCCAAATGGCTATCCCAAGAACCTCCAAAGTCCAGGACACATGCACGAAGCATGTCCTCCAATATCTGATTCGCCCGCTCTGTCTGACCATCCGTCTGTGGGTGGTATGCCGTGCTCATCTTAATTTGAGACCCCAAGGACTTCTGAAGGCCTTCCCAAAATCGAGAAGTGAAGTGGGGGTCTCTATCCGAGACAACAGCTGATGGTACACCATGGAGTCTCACCACTTCTTGAAGATACAAATGGCCCAACTCATCTACTTTAGTTGTATCTTTAATCGGAATGAAGTGGGCTGATTTGGTCAGACGATCAATCACCACCCAAATAGCATTCTTACCCCGAGGTGTACGAGGTAACCCAAAAATGAAGTCCATGGAAACCTCTTCCCACTTCCAGGTAGGAATGGGTAGTGGTTGGAGCAAACTGGATGGCCTTTGGTGCTCTGCTTTCACCTGCTGACATGTGTAGCATCTCGAAACAAAGTCTGCTATGTCCCGTCTCATACCAGGCCACCAAAACTGCCGACGAACATCATAATACATCTTAGTGGAACCCGGATGGACAGCCCACTGAGACTGGTGGCTATCTTGCATCACCACCTTCCGCAGAGATAATGGCACTACTGAACGGCCCTTGAAGCACAAGATGCCCTCAGGAGACGACGACCAATCAGAGGATGTCTCCCCACCATGAAAGAACTGCTTAGACCGCTGACAAAGATCATCACTGGGCTGTTCCTGCTGAATCAACTCCAATAGAGAAGGAGTCAACTGGACACTTGCCAAGAATTCCCCTCCACTGTATTCCCTGGTCTCCACATGCATCTGAGAAAAGAGACCCATCAATGCCCACTCATCACTAGACTTCCTCAAAGCCTGCACTGGAAATCTTCGGCTCAAAGCGTCGGCCACTACATTACCCTTGCCTGGGGTATAGACAATGTCAAAGTCAAACCCCTGCAAGTACTCGATCCAGTGACGTTGCCTCAAGTTGAGGTCCTTCTGCGAGAAGATATAAGCCAAGATTTTGTGATCATAGTATACCACAAACTTCTCCCCAAAGAGGTAGTGACGCCAAGTCTTCAAAGCATGCATCACTGCTGCCAACTCCAAGTCATGGGTTGGGTAGTTATTTTCATGTGGTCGAAGTTGGCAAGATCCATACGCGACCACATGATCATCTTGCATAAGCACGCACCCAAGACCCATACCTGAAGCATCACAATAGACCACATATCCCTTTCCAGCCTCTGGAAAAATTAGCACGGGGGCAGTAGTCAGCCTCCTCTTCAGCTCCTCGAACGATGCCTGACATTCTGGACCCCATACAAACTTCACCCCTTTCCGGGTGAGGGGAGTCATTGGTGAAGCAAGCCGAGAGAAATCCCGAACGAATCGCCTGTAATAACCGGCCAAGCCAAGAAAACTCCTGATCTCAAACACATTCTTCGGTTTCTCCCATGACATGACTGCACTAATTTTCTCAGGGTCCACTGAAACTCCATGCTCTGAGATCACATGCCCCAGAAATCTCACCTCTCTGATCCAGAAAGTGCACTTTGACAACTTTTCATAGAGGCGGTGATCTCGTAATGTACCCAAAACGATCCCCAAGTGATGTTCGTGTTCCTCCTCAGAGCAAGAGTATACCAGAATGTCATCCACGAACACCACAACAAAGGAATCGAGATACTGATGGAACACCCTATTCATTAGTGCCATAAATACCGCTGGAGCATTGGTCAATCTGAAGGGCATGACCAAATACTCAAAGTGGCCGTACCTGCTTCGGAAGGCTGTCTTGGGGATATCTGACTCCTTCACCCTGAGTTGATGATACCCTGAACGCAGGTCTATCTTTGAGAACCACTTTGAACCCTTCAACTGATCAAACAAATCATCTATTCTGGGCAAAGGTTATTTGTTTTTAATTGTTACCTTATTCAGCTTCCGGTAGTCAATGCACAACCGGAGGGATCCATCAGCCTTTTTTGCAAACAACACAGGAGCGGCCCAAGGAGAGACGCTCGGGCGAATGAATCCTTTGGATTTTAAGTCGTCCAGCTGTATCTTTAATTCCCTTAACTCGGTGGGAGCCATGCGATAAGAGGGAAGAGATATCGGTTGTGTTCCCAGCGCCAGATCAATCGAAAACTCCACATCCCGCTATGGGGGCAAACCAGAAAAATCATCAGGGAATACCTCGGGAAACTCATTCACTACATGAGGTAGTGCAACTTCAGGGGAAAGACCATCCTCTAGCACAATCGAAGATAACTGGAAGATAACACTTCCCAACTCTGGGAGTGGAGGCCCTGCGCAACTTGATCGTGGATCCCATTCTCCATGAAAAACCTGAAGACTCCCATCAGGTGATGTGAAACTCACCCGCCGTCTGTAGCAATCGATGTGTGCCTGGAAGTTTACTATCCAATCTATCCCGAGTATGACATCAAAAAGGTCCATATCTAAGACCAAGAGGTCCCACTCCATCTCGACCCCTGACACAGAAAGTGCACATGAGGGGCACCTGAGGCCCTGCTCCTTCTTCTTTCCCAATGGTGTCACCAACTCCATCGCAAAAGACATCAACTCAGTTGGAAAATTCAGCATGTCCACAAAATGTCCAGAAATGAATGAAACAGAGGCACCAGTATCAAAAAGAGCAGTAGCTATAGAACATGCGATCAGAACGGTACCTCGAACTGTCGACGGTCCCGCCTCTGATCCTGCTGGTGACTGATCCACTGCATGGAGATGTCCAGTATCTGCCTGAGGACGACCGCTAGTATGTGGTTGTGCCCTGAACTGGCTCTGCCCAGAAGATGATCCATCCCTACCACCACGACCACCAAATTGAGATCCCCCAGTCCTCGACGGCTCGGACTGTGCTGGCACTCCTTTTGAAGCCACTGACCCTGCCCCACTTGGGAGTGGACGTGCCACACCGCAGAAGCACTGCAAATGCCCTATACCTCCACACTGGTAACAAGGCTTCGGAGGTAGAGGACATGCTGGTCGGATATGCCCAGGCCTCCCACATTGGTGGCACACGACCGATCTCGCATCAGAAGCCGCAGAAGAAAACTGCCTGGAAGAGTGGCCTGAACTGCCCCCTCCTCTCTTCCCATGATCCTCCCGCTTCCTTTTCTTCTCTGAGGAGCTGCCACTACCCACTGCTGATACTGAACCATAGAAACCAGCCCTGCCTTTCCTATCAATCTCCACCATGCACGCCCGATCAACGACCTCAACATAGGTCCTCAGCTTAAACAAGAACACCTGGGAGTATATCTCTAGTCGCAAGCCTTTCTCAAACCTTTGGGCCTTCGCTTGCTCATTAGAGACAATTTCTGGAGCATACCGAACCAATTCAGCGAAACGGTTGGCATACTCCATAACAGATAGATTCCCCTGAACAAGTTCCATGAACTCTCTAGACCTGGCATAAGCCAACACCTCAGGGCAATACTGTTCATTGAAGACAGCCTTGAAATATCCCCAGCGCATCTGCTCATTCTTCCCAGACTAAAGCACTGACTCCCACCATTTACGGCTGGGACCCTCCAACAGAAAGGAGGCACACTTCACCCTGAGCTCCTCGGGTGTTTCCAGGAACTCAAACATACGCTCGATCTTCTCGAGCCATTCTTCTGCTTCCTGGGGTTCTGAGCTGCCTCGGAAGGTTGGAGGCTTATTTTTCAGGAACTCCTGGGCCTTGTCCTTTCTAGGACCAGTATAATCCTCTCTAACAGGAGCTGGAGCTGGAGCTAGTCCATATCCTAGAGCCTGGACAGCCCGGACCACGGCCTCGACTAGCCTCTGATCAATCGGCGTGGGAGAACTCTCTCCAGCTTCCTCCTGTGGGTGCGTGGGAGCTTTCCGGGGAGGCATGTTGCTACAAAATGCAACAGTCACAAAACAAATAGTCAATACCATAATTCTGAAAATTTTAATCAAATACATCAAATATAAACAAACTAAACACATTCTTGTAATAAAAGAAACAACTACTCCACATCTTCCTGATGTCCACATGTGGTCTGCAGCCCACACGTCTCACCTGGAAGTGAAGTAAATCAGTAAATTCCAACATCCTATGGTGACTCAAGGTCTTCCATGAGAGGTGTGGGCCAGGAACCCTACTCACAACCAATACCCCGAGCCCCAACAGTCCTAGCTCCTGTCTATCCCGACTCATCTCAAAATAACAATATAACCCAAAAACATTAACCTCCTCTGATACCATTTTGTCACAAACCGGATCTGGTCGCCACCATTAACGGCACCAAACCTGGCCCGTGGCAAGGCCCGAAGGGAGTTCCATATCCCCACGGGCTGGAACAAGTGCCCGGGTATCAAAAAAATCTGGTTTGGGAACGATTTACCCGAGTATGACAGCATAAATCATAAAAAAAACAATCAATTATTAAAATCTGAAATTTTCATGCTAAACAATTCTTAACAAAACCAGATCTGAATACATAAGTTTAAAGACACTACAAGTGGTCTAAAAACAAATAATGACAACATAATGACATCCCCATGGACTCCACATGACAAGGGGATCATCACCCCCAAGCCGTCCCCGCAACTCCGCCCCAACGATGGGGACTAACATCCCGAACCGCCATCACCCTTAGCCTTCCCTTTACCTGAGTCAAGCATGAGCAGGTCTACTTACACCCAAGGGGTGTAAGTAGGGTTTGATCCTAAGCCCAATAGGATACCACCAGTTGATTCCAAAGAGTATGCAATACAGTGTGAACAAAACAAGCAATTTTAATACACAAGGTGAAACAGTGTTAAAATTCAAAGAAATGCAACTTTCAAATGAAAACAGTTTTCAATCCGAGAATTTCAGAATGTTAGCACATTAAATAGACATGTGAGCTACTGTAATGTACTGCCAAAAACAACCCACAACAAGGGTAAATACCACAAATTCTATGAGCATCAAAATCAGGAACACCCCTAAGCACTAGGTTGTCTCGGGCCCTATGTACCTCGTACCTCGGTGTAGAGGAACCATAGAAAAATCTGTTCTCATGCACGAGCCACTAGTAGGGAACATACCCATAACCTAGTGGTCCCCAATCATCATCCAAATAGTTTAGTTAGAGTTGTTGTTATCTAGATGCTAAGTGGAACAGGGACAAAACCCATCTGATCCACTAGTCGTACTAGTACAAATCCGCCCCACCTAAGTACCCGGGCTTCCCCTTTTGTGCTCAAACAATTTCAGAAAACAACACACATCCATTTTCATATAAAATATCACTACTGGTCACAAACAAATTTTACAGTAGCTACACACATTTTATACCATTTAAAACACACAATAAAATAATTTTATTTCCAATAAAACAACCTCTCAAAACATCACATTGTTTTTCACCCAAAGCTCTTTAAGATATCCACCTTTCACACTATGATAACACTTTTAAGATATTAAAACCAAATTGCAGTTCAAAACCCTTTAATGAAACCAAAAATTCAGTTTTGGGGCATCCCAAAATGAACCAATAAAAGATTTGAATGGAAAACCCTCAATTTCACCAAAAATTGGAACTTAAAATTCATTTGCATTATAAATGCAACTAAAACCAATTTTTTACAGAAACATTCAAGTGAAATAAACATTAGAGTACCATGAAAACAGCAAGCTAATTCACAAAAATTGCACACACAATGGAATCACCTACCAAATTAACAAAACCCCTTGAATCTCTGTGCGAAATCAAATCGCACCCCCGCCGCACCAAGAGAGAACTAGATCAAACCTAAAACCACACAAATTGGCCAAGAAATCCCAAAGTTAAACCCTAGGTTCGAAATCCTAGTTTCTGGACATTAGTAAACTCAATTATAACCGAAGAAACCCTAAGAACAATGAGTTAAACCCAAAGTAATTTGAAAGAGGAAAGAAAAGGGCTCATTTACTTGAAGTATCTTGAAGTAATCACTCCAAAACTCCAGTATCTGAAATTTAAAAGAGCCCAAATTTAGGGTACGTTCGAACAAGATGTATTATCTCATTTAGGAACTGGAATGGAGGAAAAAGATTGAGAATTGAGAGATTTATGAAAGAAATACTTTACCTCTTCAAATCTGGTCATTTTGAGGAACCCTATAAAGATCGGCACAAAATCGCGATTCTACAGACCTCCAAATTGGTGGGAGAGAGTTCATACGCGCGGATGGGTTACTTGGGCTTGAGTGAGACTTGGAATCACCGAAAAATCCCAAATATTGAATATGTTATAACAAAATAAAATTTTATTTTTAAAACAGGAATTGGGCTTTCGGGCAGGCCCAACCCCTTAGACAAAAACCCAAATAACCCCTAGTTATGGATTTCTAAAAGCTCCAAATTACCTTGGTGGTGTTAATAGGTTAGGGGAGGTCAATTAGGAATTTGAATGGATGAAAAATGTTGAAAAATGAAAAAGTTATAAAAGATACAATTTTTTTTTTAATCTGGAATTGGGCTCACGGTTTGCCCCAATTCATGAATACTCATCTATTCCTCCTAAAACCTAGGGAAACCCCCAAAACAAAGAAAGGAAGTAAATTAAATGAAAAATACCTTTAAAATATGTCTTGTATGTGACATATTGGTTATCCAAAAATGATAAAATATACATAAACGTTTTGGGTACCTATGATATTTTTGGTCAAACTCGTTTTAAAATAGAATTCATTGGTACACAAATATATGGAAAAAATTCATTTTAAGGCACTCTAGAGGATAAATATTTAGATATTATGGTCTTGGTGTAGACATAAATAAGGGAAATATTATATAATATTCATTATGATAATTTCCTTGAATACAACATTTAAATCATTTAATAAAAGAAACCATTCAAGTAGAACAATTAAAAAAATACTCTTATAGAATATAGTAATCATTGGAGGATAACCAATAGCATTTTTATCTTTATTCAATTTCTAATTATCTACAATATTTCGTTTATTTATTTCCCTAAATAGATGATAGCTTCACTTTTAGGATTACATATTACATTATAATTTTCTCATTCTTCTTCTTAACAGACTCAAAATCATCATATATCATATCGTTGGACCCTTAATAGAAATTTATTATTTCATATTTTATAGGATTATTATCATTACTGAATTTTGTTCAGTTATTGATAAGTCTGAAATTATTACCTTTTATTTTTATAAAATTCATTAACTATACAAATATATTTTTGGTTCTTTTATGTTTTGTCTTGTAATTCATTATTTCTATACCAATCACTATCAGATAAGTAACATTAATTACAATAATTTCTAACTTGATTAATATTTTTATCCATAAAATATAGGTTAGATGACTCATTTATTGCAACTAAACTCATCACTTTAATCAGATTATTTGGTGGAATGACATCCAACAAGATAAACTTGTTTCAATTATTTCATTAATTTTTTATCTCTCCATTCTTACTCCAAATTTAGATAGTCAATTTTGGAATGTTTCCTCTTTCTACATCTATAATATGTTTTATATGATCTATATGTTGTAAAATTATTTTTTAATCATTAATATTATTTTTACTTGGTTAGTTCTTGATCTTTTTATTTCTCTATATCAAATTAAAAATACCCATGCTTATATATTAAACATCTAATTTGTCTCCTTATTTTCCCTATGATTTAGAAGAGTTATAAATAACATTTATAATTGATTTTAATGAAATATGTTTATTAATTTATGTAAATTATTACATGATATTCATCAACTGATGTTATAATGATGATGTTATAGGATGAGTCCATCCAATGTGTATTCATTGAAGTACTTAATCTCAGTGATGATAACCTTTATTAAATGTCATTTCATGGGTAGATCTCTAAGGAATACTTCAAAATGTATAAAATTCTAAAAATATACATTAAGGGAATTATTTCTATTTAAAATACTTTTGAATTGGTTGTAAATTTTATTTATTATTTCGTCATCTCATGTATAGTTATCTAGGTAGACTACTTGACTATATTGAATTTGAATTAAACTAGATTGTCTGATACAAACTGAGTATCCTTTAAAATCACTTGTTGTCCTCACAAATCATACATCTATAAAAATGTCTAACTACACTAATATTATAATAGTAATATAATATATTTACTATTTTTTAATTTGAAACATATTTAGTAGTATACTTTCATAAAATACAATCCACGATGGCTTATGGTAGATTATCTGGTTTTTCCATAATTGACCAATGTTTTATACATATTTGTTTGAGGTATATCTATATTCTAGATCTCCAAAAAATAGACTCATTTCTATAAACATTTTGTGGTCACTGAATAATACATTAATTATTTTCACTAATTACATCAATCCAATTGATAATTTCCATCGAATGAAATTTTTGTAAATTTTATCTCAATAAAATATAAACAAGAAACAAAAAATAAATAATAGATGAATTATAAAATGGATAATTGTTGGTTCCTTTTAATACGTATGATAATGTGATGAAATATGTACTATTGATAAATTGAAAATATTAATTTTTAATGGAAGTCAGTTATTTAAATAAATGAATTTCCAATGTTAAATAATGGATTCTAATTTAATTATAATAAAAAATAATTACTGGTATAATTTTTTACAATAGTTTCTTACAAATTGAAACTAGTTTACTCTGATACACCATAACTCGGTGAGAGATATATTATGAACAAATATTATTTTTAATGTGTAAACATAACACTTATAAAACCTACTTATTTTAGAGGATATATATCAAAAAAATAAATATTATATATGTTGAGTCATATCCAAAATACCACCTGGGCATTAGATATAAGGATTCACATCCCGATCTCTCTTGAATTTCAAATTTGGTAGTTGTAAAATAAAGAAATATTTTTTTTATAAAAAACTAAAATAGAAATGGAAATAATGTGGGATATTGGATTATGTTTTATAGTCTTATGTAACCGGAATAAAATAGATAATAAATGAATGAAACACAAATACACGCTTTTGAGTGTATGATTAGATTTATGGCCCCATAAAGGGATTATATTAAGTCATAAATGTTTTTTCATCCTTTCATATACTTTCCATCCGTAGTTAGAAATTTTCATCATATTTCAAATGTACACAACATCATAGTATCAATTTTAGATCACTTCGCACTATATCACATGAAAGTATTATGTCTATTATAGAAAAAAAATCGGATCATAATTCTTGAACTTTCTATCCAAAAAGACACAAAGAACAAACATATTTCTTAAAAAATAAATTCAATACTACTCAGAGAGGTTAGTGAATTCAAATCTCAATGATGATGATGCTTTATTTTAGAGAGAGAGACTAAGAAAGAAAAATATTTTCATTTTATAACAATTACACAAATCGTATTGAATAGTAATAAAATTATAAATAAATTCAATCAAATTTACATTCATTATAATGAATATGTTAACATTATTTGCTAATAATAGTTCTGTGAATAGTACTATGAATATAGAGTGTTTAAATTGGAAATATAAAATATAAAATATTTCATTTTCTAACAAGTATAAAATATGTGAAAAATTTTAAAACTCGTTATCACTATATAAAAAATATTAAAAAAGATTGAATTAGTCTAACATAAACTAATATTAATTTATTAAATAACAGAATCCACCAATTATACTTCAACTAATATTAATTTTTTAAATAAATTGAACACACTATAATTTTAAATAAATTTATTACAATAATTAAAAAAATAATCATATTTGTTCTAAATAACTAATATATATATATATATTAATTATACATGTTACAACCCCCTCCCCACAATGTGTACCCCTCCTACACTAGTAATGTGAGAAGGGAGATGATGACCCCCGAGTCCCATCTCCAATAGGCGCCAGGTTCACAGCAAGCACCCAGGGTATAGTGAACACACAAATGGGAGGAATTACCCTCTAAGAGAACTCATGCAGACGAGAGAGACAAAATAGACACCAACCAAATCCAACTCAAATGGTATGATAAAATAAGTATATAGTACAAAAATGAAATTTCTTGAAAAAAAAATACAACTAAAAGGGAAAAACAGCAAGTACCCTAAAGTTAGTAAAATAGCATCAACCACAAGCCTAAACAGGTCCTACAACCGCAATCTAGTAGTAACCGGCCTGATCTTCAACCTACTCCAAGTGACTTGAAAATAAGTTTATATATACATAGGGTGATTATAATACTATACTCAGTAGGATCCTCCCTGAATCCTCTCATCCAAAAGTAAAGAAAGCATGCTAAAGCACAATGAACAACAAGTGAAACTAACTCATCACCTAAACAGGTATACTATGTTCCCAGCCTCACCAAGGATACTGACACAAAGTAATGCATAAAATATTATATTATATAATAAATAAAATAAAGGGTACCCCGAAACTACTTCCCCATAGGTTTGCCTCTTTTCCCCAAAATCTCACCTCCTAAGCATCTCTCTCCAAAAAGGATTTCTCATAGACACCTAGGCGAAGCACCACAACATGAACCTCATGAAACAAAACCACCACATCCACATAAGAAAAGTAACAAATTAGTTTCTGGGATCCACCGCATCTCACATAACGTGTATCATACATCGGGTTTTATACCTCAAACCATTACAACCCATACACCGAGTAAGGATCCTGAAGCCATCACAAACTATACACATTACACATATAGAAATAAATATAAATATTTATCCAGAATATATTTTTATGAATAGTCACAAGCCATTAGTTACCTCTACACAAAAATTTGGGGATAACTAACATATGTGCCTTCCTGCACGAGTAACTACCAAGAGAAGAGAGTGTGGACAAAGGGGGTAGTCAGCCATCCATCATCCCACCGGAAAGTTGGGGAAAACATCCCCTAGGGATCAGAATCCCAGGGGTGTCAGTTTCTCATACTGACAGGTTAGAGTATCATATAGAATCAGAAAAAGTACATAATATAATATATCTCACAACCACACTATGGGAATACCCTAATCTTAGACTCAACTGCATATAACACCTATCTGACTCCAGGTTGCTACTTTTAATACTAGGTTTCCTATAAGCACACATCCATTTAAAGAGATTTAATACATTACATCATTCTATTTTTATCAGTTTCACTTTACATTAATTAATTCATTAAACATTAATTAACTAATAACAATTCCACATTAAATTTCATTAGCCTCACACCCAAAGTACAATGTTCCTTCAAATGAAAACTTTAGCATTATGCCCCATCAAGCTCCAAACCCCATGGGCTAACATCATTTATTCAATTATTTATTTACAGCATTACTTTCGCATATTCCCAGACATTCTAGAAAAATAATCAATGCTTCTAAACACATGGGGCTCAACAAAGTGAGTAGTTGAACTACCTGTCGAGTCTTTTCCGCCTATTTCAAGAGCATAGACCCATCATCCTTTTAGGAGATAAACATGAAAAGCATGTGGCATACCATGCACATATGCAGCCCTTTCAGAAGAAGGGTAAGAAAGGCCAGGTGCCTTGGGCTGTGGGGAAGGTAAAGAAGATAAATAAACAAGAAGAATCAGAAGGAAACCAAACATTCACATCCAACCCATTTCATCATCCCTAGTTTCTTCCCTGACACCCACATGCATAAAATGATGCATTTCACCACTCTAGGCATCAACTGTTACAACAACCAGAAGGCCTCTATGGCCCCACAAATCACAATAGCCATCCGGGCTCACATCACAACACAAATAGTAGGAAAACAACAATCATATCGATTGGGCTCTTGGCCCATAAACAAGAAAAAGGGTAACTCAGATGCCTTTAATGAATTATCAATTATCCAGTTCTTTAATCATTCTTGAATTAACTGATTAATTATTTGTATTTTCCATGTTTGAGAAACCTAAATAGTAATGTATCACAAATAAATTAAACATGAATACTGCACCAATTTGACTAAATTCAATAAATACAAAAATAACAACCAGCTTTATTTACATGACCCTTTATCTTTAGCCAAGAAATTTCCAATTAATTATTGTTTATGATCTTTACCAGTTTCCATCAAGAACGAACAACTAAAAAATGCATGCATAGATATCACTCTATCTAGAAAAAATAAGAGGAAATACCTTATGATTGATATTAATTTATTTATCCGATTCAAATATTTACTATGACAATTCCATTGTGATCTAGTGGCTAAAAAATGAAAACTCAATAGTTGCACGTAAAAATAAAAGAGAAGCAATGAATCCCCTACCATAAAAACGTTCTTAAGGATCTTTGTATGAGAACAATCCACACAACGGATCAAGGATGTCGGGGCACGACCACACCAACCGAAACCCATGAATCACCATTGGAAGCATGGATATCACATTCCATAATATGGTAATATGAAACAAGTGAATTTAAACCCAAAAAAACAATTATAAATCATACTTTATATCAAATATTGATGGATACTGCTTGGTTGCACCATAACAGGGGGTTCACATACAGAACGAAGAACGTCGAGGGAAAAAAATCCACCTGGAAATGTTTAATATCACAATTACTATAGCAAGGAAGGAAATATTTTAGGATTTCTCACCATAGAACAAGATACAGAACAAGTGATAAAGATATCTTGTCCCTTTAAAAGAATTAACAGAGCAACGATATAAGATACAGTGGATTTTCCATTAAATTCGGATCACATTAAACCATGTGGTACAACCATGTAAATGTATCCCAGGCCTTATGAAAATTAATATAGGAGTTATGGGATTAGATTTGTCCATAAATCTCGTAACACAAGTCCATAAATTCAATTTACTTTAAAGAAAACGTTAAATTAGAGAAATTAGAAAAAAATTGGGAAATTTTGAAAAGGATATTTGAATCAGTTGTGGAAAAATTGTTCCTAAGCTGTCACAGCAGTAATAAAATTATTATGTGGATTGGAATACATATTTCATAGTCTGTAAATGTTCAAAAAGTGGTGCTTTCTTCATTAGTAATTTATATCTTGGATGTGTATATAATAATCATAAATGAACGTAATTTATTACTATGTAAGTGTAATATATCATAATGACCAATTAATTTTCTTCTATTTTAAGGATGAACATATTTTTAGAAGGTATCAAGGAGGTATTCATAATATATTGGGTTATTTTCTATAAAAAATTTATATAGATATCATGAAGAATACAATATAGAAGTCTAATGAAAAAACCATCACAATCTAGTATGATTTCATTAAAGATATGATGGATCAAAAAAATATCAATATAGAGTATTTTATGACACAACATGAATGTGGATAATATAAATGAAAAAGCCCTTGGAAACTTCCATATTTGAGAAGCATTTCTTGAACCATGGTTTTAATAAACCTCCTTCCTCTCAAGGATATTTAAAAAGTTAATTCTACCCATTATATTTCATACCTTAACAATTTCTCATGTATATTAAATTCAATCACATTATTGTTATTATCAAGGGGTAAGAATGTTTTTGGTGAAATTCAATGATTCATTTATGGACAATTCAATGACTAGTTTTAATGATTATATGAAATCCTCTATTCCTGAGGGAGTTTATTTTTTTCAACATAGGGAATATAAAATCCATTGAGAATTATTGTTTCTACGGAATGGATATTCATCGAGAATGAAGACACTTGTGTTTCAATAGGTGGTGTCTAGGGAATTTACCAAAGAATTTTTTCACACAAAAACTGTTGATTTCTACACTGTGAATATCACACATGGAATTAGAGTGATGGAATATATATTATATGGAAATTGGAAAGGGTGTGGGTACATCAATTCCACTTTGGATTTTGAAAAAGACCAAATAGGGGATGGTTGTAACCTTGGTGTTTTATGTCGTATGTTTTTTGTTGTATTTGAATTTAATTAAATTCTACTGTTTTCAGGGAATTTTTTTCAAAAGAGGATTATTATTTAAATGAAACTACTATATTAGACTTTAATTAATATTGGAGAATATCTCATTTATTTATATGGTTTTCAATAAAATTGGGAATAAAATATATGGGGAAAATATTAAAATCCCATAATCACTAAAGCCTCATAGAATACCATTATAAAAAATGGATATCATGATTGAAATTGTTAAATAGAAAATAATGATATGCATAGTTAGTTTACATATAGATACTCATTTAAGGTTAATTGGACATGTTAATCACATGATAAAGAAGTTTTTAAGAGGTCATATGAGGTGAATTTCAGAAATAATTATTTATTCGTTTACGTGAAGAGGCGTTCGATGTGTGATGAATTTGAAGTGAATAAATCCATAAGAGATACATCATGGTTCACATTTCAATGATCACATAACATTCAAGAGATCATGTGATGGAGTCCTGAAAATTGTATTATGTGAAATAAAATTGGAATAAAAGTGTTTTTGTTTTGTTGAATGTTTTACGAAATCAGTATAATGTATATAAATTTCAAAATATTGGATGTAGGTCATGGTAGTTTGATGATATGTTGAGAATTTTTTGTGTGTTATGTTGGTTGATTTTGATTTTTAAATACCATTGTTAACATCATTAATTTATAATAATGACTGATTATGAGTTTTTATCCCAATGAAATATCATCAATTAATAACTATGATATAATATTTTCTAACCACAAGTTTCACCTTAGATGATAGAATATAAGATACATAGCTTGGAATAGTTGGAATGAACTGATTATCTAGATATTGTAATGTGATCATGTAAAATGGATCATGTGACCTAGGATATGGTTTCCTATTCTGGATAGAGGAGTTAAGTACATAAGGTTACAAGGAAGATGACATAATCTGACGGGTTTATAATCATATTACACAACAGAGATCTCATATTAATGTATTAAGAAAGGGATATATGGATGAGGCTTTGAATTTAATTGAATATTCCTAAAAAAAATTTAAAAAAATTAATTGTTTTTTGAGAAAATAACGAAGAACAATATTTATATCGAAGCATTGTGCTAGAGAATGAAATTATAAAAATATCACAATGCCTTATATATTATGATGGAGAATATATAAAGTCATTTGATTATTGGTGAGTTCATCTATATCAATATGAAAAAAAATATTTGATAGAAGTGTTATAAGATACACAATGAATAATTCCATTAATTACTTTGTAAATGATGTGCACCAAAGATAGATTATACATGGCCAAATATTGTTATTCCACCAATACTAGTGACTTAAATTGGATTCACATATGACCAACACAATAATAGAATCTACACCTTAGATATATCCATTTACAGTGAACCATGTAAAATTAAATATTTATATATTAGTATTATTCACATATTTTTTTGTTTCATGTGTGATATATGATGAATGTTTAATCATGTTCCTACCATCACGAGTAATTATCCATTAAATCAAATTAAAATGTTTAAAACAATATCCCCCTAACACTATAAATATTAATTAGCTTATAACCAGATTATACTAAACTAAATAATGTATTAATATAATGACAACATTACTAGATTATGAAAACCCCTATAGTTAAATTTAGTATATTTCAACTTTCATAGAAAAACAATTTTCCATTTCATTTATTCGTTATTTTTACTATTATAATTCATTTTCAAAAATTTTATTATCCTATTAAAAAAACATAACATAAAATAACAATTAATTTAATAAACAAAAAAAATCAATATATGACTCATTGAGTGATAACCCAATGTAACCCAAAAGCCCACAACCTTTATGATAATATGTATATTGACAGAAATGTTTTTATAAGTCTCAAATTATAATCATAGAGACAAATTTTTTAATAAAATATTTTTACATTATTTGGAGTTTTCATGTTTAGTATACTTAAAATGGTGATGTTTTAGGGGTTTCCCAGTTTGAATTCAAGTGGAATTGATGTTTTTGGTAGTTGCGGTCATAAATATTTTGTACAAAATTGTTTGGATCATAAATAGTTATTATATTTTATAGATGAATGATATAAAATATAGGATTATGGCCTAGTAGAGGGATTAGAAATGTGTCTCCATAAATAGAAAAATATGATTATTAAATTTGGGGAATGTTGGTAAATGTGGATATTAGGACAAAAAATACAATAAATCATGGATTTATGATCTATATTAGGTCTCCATTATCGATTATAAATGATGATAGTGTCATGTATATGCTTCTCAATTGTGTTTTCAAGTGAGTTGTGGATTTCTATTGAATAATAAAGTCTAGAATTTAGGAACTATATTTTTTATTGGGAAATTCTTGTGTATGGTTAATATTAATATAGTTTTGTGGATAAATTAGAGGTAGTTGGTGCATGATGGAATGAAATTTTCATTCTTAAAGGATGTCGGTGTAGTGCGGTATTGGAAGGTTCATTTCACATGTGATCAGAATGGAAGACCAAATATTTATTAATATTGATCGATTGATATATGAAAATAATAAATTTTATACTATATCTATATGAATATATCTATATATATTTCATAGTATCAAAATTATGGATATAATGGTACATGTCAAAACTAGTGGTATATTTTGCATCATGGGAACACATTAAATCTCAGTGACTACAAGAGATCATATGTCATGCAAAAGGAGGAATCTATAGGATGATATATTTTATAGTGGGGATTTTTATGAAAGAGTTATTGGGGTTTCCTTGAAAATTGGTTGACTAGAATTCAGTGTAACTAGAGTCAGGGTGTCACACCTTGACTTTTGAAATAATTTTGTTTTATAATTTTATTTGGTTTTGTAGTATTTTTTCAAGGTGAGGGACTTGCCCTAATAAAATATTGTGATTTTCTAGTAATTTATGTTTGGGGATTTATAGTATTTGAATCATGGGTAGGGCTAGAAAATGATGTGTGGCTTTACCAAATCAATGTGTTCTAGTCTAGTGAACATTTAGTAAATAAATTTTAAAAACAAATAACAATCTGAAAACAAATTAAAATTACAAAAAAAAAATTAAGGATTGTTTTTTTTTTTTATAATATTTTTTTTTTGTTATTGTCAATAATAATAATAATATTATTATTATTATTATTAATATTATTTTTATTATAATTATATTATAGTTTTTCGTGGGTTTATTTTTTTCCCATTTTAAATTTTTATCTTCCATTTTCCTTTCCTGTTTTCAATTTTTTTCTGTCCCTCTACTACCTCTTCTTCTCTCGTTCCCATCACATCCCCCACATCGAACTATAGCATACCTCCCTTCCCTGGATGCTCCCTTGGCCAACATCCTCCCCTCAATCCACCTACCAACAAAACCGGTTGATATCCCACCCCTCTCTTCGATGACCTCACACAAGCCCAACCCCATACTCTTTTTGACCCCCCTCTCAAAGCACTTGAACCCCACTCTTTGTTTTGGTTTATATAACCTCTATCATACCCCTTCAATTTCATTTGTCACACCCCGACCACGAATGCTCATGTTTTTATTATTTTCCTAGTCCTGCGCCTTTGGTAAGAGTTGGGTTTGGGTTCGGGTTTGATTTTTTTGAAGTTTTGATGTTTTCGGTGGGTATCGGTCCAATGCGCAGTCTCTGCACTGCTAGCGGTCACTTTTCATTTGGTCTAAGTGGGTACTCGGTCACTGCACCACTAGCAGCGACCGTGCGTTCGGTCTTTCAGACTACGCAATTGACCGATTATTATTATTGTTGTTGTTATTATTATAATTATAATTATAATTATTATTTTTATCGTTATTATTATTATTAAATTATTATTGTTGTTATTATGATCAATATTATTGTTATTAGATTATTATTAGTAGTATTATTATTATTAATCTTTATATATTATTATTCATTTACTTTAATTTTTTTATTCTATCCTTTTTTCTACTTTCTTGTCCTTTCTTCTTTTCTTATTTTTCCACGTGGTTGTTTCTCCTCTTTTTTTTCATACGTAGTGTCCCTCCCCTCTAGCAATTGCGCACCCCAGATTCGCCCGCCATCCATGCCTTCTCTACCGTCCTAGTATCCCCTCTGCCAGCCTCACTGCCCCTGTTGCGGCCTAGCCTCACCCAAGCCCTCATCCTGGCCTGACCACCCCCACCTCCGGCATGCCTGCAGTACACCAGCCCTACACCAGGAATCTTCCCCTCATGCAGCCCGAGTAGCCTGACTCCATGTTGTCCCGCTACCGCCTCCTACATGCGAGCCAACTCCTTCATTGCACTGTCCGCCCTCGCCCGTCTCTTGCAGATCGCGAGCCAGTCACGCCATGATCCTACAGCTTGCCTCCGCCTCTGTCGCATGCCCCAGCTCAATGCCTCCATACGCTCCCTTCAACCTGAACGCCACCGCAAGCCCCTTCCAGTGGCCTCCTCTTCCCCAATCTAGTGTATCCCACTCTGGCCTTCTCACTGTAACCTCGCCCGTTTCCCGGCCTGTGCACCCCAACCTCCTGTTCTCCTTGCCGCAGGACCCCTGCTCGGCCCTGGATCCCGCCGCTACCCGGCTTACTCACACCCTGCCATTGGCTACCTTGCATTTCCATTGTCCGGAGTTCTCCCCTGCTACCCCCTGGTCCGACCTCTTCTCGACAACCCCTTCCTCCTGGTTGGTTGCCCCGTCGCGAACCCTCCGTAGCCCCCTACCGCGGTCCAACCATTCATCTTGCTTGGTGTGACCCACCAGTGGTGCCCTGCTCCCCTCCTTCCAACCAGCACATTGCTGCCTCTGTCCTGCGCTCTAGCAGAGCCTGCCTCCCGCATTGCACCTTCCGCAACCCCTTACTGCGATCCATCCACCATCCCTACTCAGCCTCATCTCCCACTATTTCCCACCGTTTCCCGGCATACTCGTACCCTTCCCATCAGCCGGCTCGCACTGCCACTTTTCGGTGGACCTGACATGTGGCCCCTGGTCGGACCGCATCCAAACTGCATGACACCTTCCGTTGTTCCAGCGCGACACCCTATGGTGGATTTTTCTAGTCACGACCCCCCATTGGTACCTATTTATTTTATTCTCCATTTGATATTATTATTTGATATATATATATATATATATATATATATATATATATATATATATATATATATATTACCTTGGTTTGATTATATTTTTTTATTAATTTAATTTTTATTGCGTTGTTTTGAAATTATAGGACCCATGCGGGCATTCTCGAGTGAGCGCTGTCGCCACTCTTTGTTTCTGTGTTTGCGTCGTCGTAGTGCTTCAGTTTAGAGGTGAGCTTTTCTTCTCACCACATGTTTTCGCATACATTAATTGGGGTTTTTGTTTGTGTTTTGAGTTCTTAGTGTTTTGTTTACAGTACATTGGACCTTACTGTGTGGTGTCAGACGTGCATCTTCCAATTCATCTCGGTCTTGAGGTAGGTCCCCCACTTCACTCACAATTAAATTTTGAATTTATTAATTACTTGATGTTTTATAAATTTTAATAAATTGGAATTAATAAATTATAATTATTTTTTATATGATTATTTGGTTTAAAAAAGACTTTTATTTTATACACGACACTCTAAATATTTTCATGATCAGGGGACACCCAGTAGTGGAAGAATGAATGTTTGGCCTTTAAACATAATTCACGAAATTTCTAATGCAGTTCTGGTTTTAATTATAATGGATTTCTTCTGAATAAGTGTTTTGGGTTTTCTTGAGAAAGGAGGTTTTTCTATAATGTTGGTGAAGACTCGTCTGGCACTTTAATAAAAAAATATTTTTAAAAAACTCTTATTGGGGTTACTCTTTGGTGATCGTTGGTGTGCATTGATTGCGTGAGTTGTGTGTGATATTTGTGCCTCATGAGTGATTGATTTACATTGTGGACGCATCCCTTTTTATTTAATGTGATGACATGGGAACTTGGCATAGTGAGTAAATCTTCTGAGAATGATTGGTGCACTAGATTAGATTACACACTCGCTAGTGGCCCCAGAGCAAGGGAATACTAAGTTATTGCTGCTATGGTGATTGGGCCCCTCGGTTAGGCCATGAGGGGCTATACCGAGCATTAGGGGGTTATGACGTCATTGGGGTAGATCATGATTTCAAGACGAGTCACATGTATAGTACATTATTGATTGTTCGTGATATCCTAGGTTCGACCCAGGTTTCTTTTAGTGTTTATTTTTTTGTGGTGGATGGTTGAGAGGTCTGGTTCGGTTTCTGGCCCATGTGTGCCACTTTTTCCATTTCCCTTGGTGTGTGTTGTGTGTTATGTGTAGTTTTCCTTTTTGGATAATAAGAAAATTTTGGATTTCTAATATTTCACAAAAATGATTAAAATGCAATGCACCTATTCCTTTCAAACATTAAAAATTGTTTCTAAATTAAAAAGTGCAATGGACTGATACTTGTTTTAGAAATGAAAGTCTGTGTGGAAACTAATATTTTAGTTAATTTTGTTCAATCCTGGAAGTAGTAAATTTCATTATTTAAATTTAGTGCATTGGGAATAGATATCGAGCTAGCCTACTGAGTTTTAATACTCGTGCCTATAATTAGTTTTTGTTTTTAGTGTTTGTGCAGGCTACACCTTGGGTGCGTTCGCCTTGGGCGACGTTTGGTTGTGAGTTGGACAGTGACCTGCGAGGTCACATGGAGATAGTAGTTGTCACTTTCGGTTAGTTTTTTTATCTTTCTTCTTTTTTAGTTACTGTACTCTGTTTATTTATTTTGCGTAACTCTGTTTTATTTCTGCTACTTTAATTGTTTATTTTTACTAGGCGAAATCATTCCCACATCCTCTGTTGATGCCCAGGTGCTTGTTCCCAGCCTGGGAGGTTCAAGAACGCCTCCCGGTCCATGTTGCAGACTGTCTTGGGAGATCGGTTCAGGGACAACCTGGGTTGGTTCCTAACATCTTTCTTACCAGACCCCTCACTGTATCCACTCTCTCTTCACAGCATGTGAAAACCACCCGAGTAATATTCCTTCCTCTTATATTAGGATTTTAGATTTTCTCAGAAAGGATTATGTTGGTTTGGGATCTGATCATGATATAATTTATTATATCCTTGAGTTAGAGAATATTTATTCTTGCTTGTCGAATTTTTTTTCATGTGGTGAATGTTTCACACCCAATTTTTGGTTATTTCTACAAAGAGGTAAGTGGTTACCATTATAAATAATATTTAATGAATTATTTTAGTTTTTTAATTAATTTTTCATGTTCTTTATGTTAATTTTTTTGAATGAAATTATTTATTAAGGATGTTTAATATGTGTTTGATTTATTTTTTCCACATGTAATATTATATGGAGGATGTTTTAAGTGAAATTCCATATTGAGTTGTTTGTAACTATTTTATATATTCTACAATTAGTTTATTAAATTCTTCAAGGTTTTAAATTTGTGTTTTTCTATGGTGTTAATGTGTTTTTTATCATAAAATATTTTTTGAGTTGATTTTTTATTTCAATCCATGCGAGGCATCCTCAAATTTTTTAATAATTTTTCTCAGTTGTTTATTTAATTGTGAAAATGGTTTATTTAACTGTCCAAATTGTTTATTTGGTTGTGAAGGTGTTGTGAATTATATTTTAAATGTGATTTGGTGTGTTTATGATTATAAAATAGTTTTTTTCTGGATTTGAACACATTTTTGAGTTTCTCAATAACCTTGAGGATGTCAGAGTAGTTATATCTTCTTTTCTAATTGAGGGTCCCAGTAAACGGTGGTGGGGCTTCGTAATTCAATTAGGAAATATTTTTTAGATGAGATAGATGGACATCAAGGCAGTCATTAATGAATTTTATTTCTATATGGTCCTGACATATTATAGATCCTGAGAGTTCATGGATCCTTTTTACGGGTACCAATCTGTGATGGATTATGCGAACCACTTTTCCGACATAGTCTAATATACACATGAAATATTCTCCAACTAACAGATGAAGGATCAAAAGTTTTAAAAGGGATTCCATTTCGAGATATACTCTCAGGTATTACTATTCAAGATGACGACCTATGCTGAGTTAGTTGATAAAGCATGTATGGTGGAGTTTGACTGAAATGATAGGTCTAGTTCCATTGAGACTATAGTAGTATTTTGCAGTGATTGTTAATTTGTGAGGAATAGGAAGCACGATGTGAATGGGAAGAAGGATGGTGGGCGCTTAGGCCTTCCTCCAATGAGGTCATCAAATACAGATTCGTTTGAAGGGTTTCTTGTATCCCATCAATGTGGGAAGGCAAGACACATAAAACCTATATGACCTCATCCCCTAGTACATTCCATCAGTGTAGAGAAATAGGGAACTTATAATGGTTTTAAATGGGGACACACCCTTAATAGAGTGGGGTAGGATCTTTTGCTTCCAGGGGATTGTCAGTTCTGTTAGAGAAGACCAAAATGGTGGGATAACAGTTTCGTGTTCATGGAGGAATTACTATATCATCTTCTATATAGAGCCAGATCTAGTAATTGTTATAGGAGAGTGTTCATTCTGAAGAATGGTCCCAATATCCACATTCTATGGATCATGCACCAGTGGGATCAGATATAGGTCCTTAGACAGTATGGGGAACCATTCTGATTACATCTTCTATAAGAGATGTTTTTTATATTGGTGCATATGTTTCAAGTATCTAATCTTATATTGTGATACTACTAATCTTAACAACACATCTGAGGTCATATTCAATGAATTTGGCGACACCGTTGGGAAATAATAAGGAGTAAGGTATTAGGTACATGTCTTGTACAATTTCAGTGTCGCGTATTTTGATTGAGTGGGACTTCATGGGCTTAGATATAGATGTTTTTGACATAATCCTATATATTGATTGTCTAGTGAACATAAAAACATTATATTAATATCTATCGGTGATGGGTGAGTTTCATAGCTGCTGATGGGAGTCCTCATGTATTTCTTGGTTAATTCTATCTTCGATCTGGTCATATGGGACTATCAGTCCCAGAGTAAGAAAATCATGCCTTTACGTTTTCATCGCTCATGCTGGAGGATGATGGTGGGGATTTATAGGGTGGATTAACTCTTGTAGTGGAT
This sequence comes from Viscum album, assembly GCA_963277665.1. Lineage (NCBI taxonomy): Eukaryota > Viridiplantae > Streptophyta > Magnoliopsida > Santalales > Viscaceae > Viscum > Viscum album. The sequence continues at coordinate 2,000,177,772 of OY728142.1, read as the reverse complement.
GTGTTCACTACGATATTTCTGGATGAATTTTGTGGGCTTACCCCCAAATTGGGACATGGAGTACTCGATCAAATTGGCATTGAGAACACATCTGATATCACTTCCTTCATATTGCATGGCCCCAAATGTATTGAGAAAATTATTTATATAGCTGTATGATTTGGAATCCAAAGGGGTTATTCACTCAAGATCTTGTCCTTGGGCCGCCCCAGACATGTTCGTAAAGAAGTCTGAAAAATACCTTTGGATATTCATCGATTACCAAACGATTAAAATGGTAACTATTTAAAATAAACACACATTGACATGAATATACTATTTTCTTTACTAGATGATAGAGTAAAGTTGGTTCCACTAAATAGACTTGAGATCAGGTTGCCAACAAGTTAGGGTAATAGAGGATGAATAATCGAAGAAGGCTTTCGGAAATCCGTATGGCCACTTTGAGTATTTGGTCATCCCTTTTTTCTTATCTAATTCTTCAGTAGTATTTCTCAATCTAAATAATATGGTCTAACACTAGTATCTCAATTACTTTTTTTTTGTATTCATGGAAGACATCCTTGTTTACACAAAATTCGTGGAAGAGAATGAGCATCATTTGTAGATCGTGTTGGGCACTATGTGGGTCCATCAATGTTTAAAAAAATTCAATGTGCACCTTCAGGGTTAAGGATTCAAAGTTCATAGGCCACATGGTTTCTGATAAAGGGGTTTTAGTGTATTCTAAGAAGATTAATGCATTTATGTCATGAAAAGAACTGAAGAATATCTTTGAGGTCATAGCATGGCTGTTTATTACAAGTGATTTGTTCAAGATTTCTGACTACTTTATTCCTCTTTGACCACACTAACCCTAAATGGGATGAAGTTTTGAATCGATACTAGAGTTTCTAGAATTATTTTATGAGTTGAAGCAGTGATTGACTACTACACCTATGATTATCATTCCATATCATGGGATGGGCTATATGGTTTATTATAGTGCTTCATGTTTGGGCCTCATGTTTTTCCTCATGCAAGATAATCATGTCATAGATATTGGTTATCTCCAACTCTGACCACATGAGAAGAATTAAATGACACATGAAATTTATTTAGAATTGTTTTTTTATTCCCAAAAATGTTCGTGTCACTACCTTCTGTGGGACAAATTTGTGGTTTACTCTAATCATAATAATTTATACTATATCGTCACATAGAAGGAACATAATCTCATGAATCACTATTATATTGAGTATGTATAAGGGTTTGACTTCAATATTATCTTTACCTTGGAAATGTGTAATATGGTGGTTAATACATTGAGATTAAAAGTGTCAGTGCAGGCTTTGTGAATGTCCCGTGATAAATGGTCATTGATGGGGATCTTTTCCATGATGCACATGGAGACCAAGGAGCATAGTGGAGATAAATTATTGGTGAGTGTTTAGTTAACTAGATCCATTATTGAGTTAATTTATGTGAGATAATTATAATGATGAGGTCTTTCAGTAGTCCTTGAAGTTCATTCATGTTGGGGATACGTCTCATGATTGGTGTTATTCTCCTGAGGTAATCTTGTGATTTTATGTATCATGGTATATTTCCATTTTCTTTGTAGAAGGTGGTGATGAAGGATGTCCCCCAGTCATTGTGGTCCATCCATCAAGGTGTTATAAAGTTGTATTATGAGGTTTTCCAACAATTTTGGAGTCCAATATTGAAGAGGTAAATAAATGATTTTGTATCAAGGTGCTATATATATCAGCAAGAAAATGTAGAGCATCAGAGGCCCTCTAGTTAGATCCAGCTGTTACCCATTATTAACTAAATGTGGGATGATGTTTCCATGGACATCATTATTTTATTTCATCTTACACCATGGGGATAGAATGCAAGATAGATGGTGATTGAAAATTTTATCAAATTAACCCACATTATTCCGCTGAGAGATACAACTAATGTGGATGAGTTGGGCCGACTGTATATTCAAGAGGTGGATAGACTTCTTGTTGTCCCATAAATGAGTGTGTCTAACATAGACCATGAAATTTCCACATAGTTATGGGAAGATCATAAAATGTAATTGGGGTATAAAAACATAATTATCATGGAAACAATCATCAAAATAATGGGAAGGTAGTGTGGGAACATCGTATTATGAATGGCATGCTTCACACATGTTTGTTCAATTTTATAAGATCGTGGGATAACTATTTGGGATTGGCCGAGTTCTCTTATAATAATAATTACCAGAACTATATTAGAATGGATAATATTGATGATCTCTATGATTGTCAATGTTAGTATCTTTTAATATGGGATTAGGATGGTGAGACCTCACTTTTGGGACCAAGCCTTATGCAGAAGATGTCTGAGAACGTCAAGTTGATCAGGTAGTGGTTATTAACAGCACAGAGTTTCCACAAATTTTATACTGATCAATGATATAGAAAACTTGAGTTTTTTGTGGGTGATTAGGTGTTCTTTAATATGGCCTCTTTTTATGTAAACTTTTTTTAGAAAAGTAGATAAAGATAATGATTAGGTATGTCTGACCATTCGAGATCACTGAGCAGATTAGAAATGGGGCGTAGATGTTAGCTTTATCATCATAGTTGATGCTGAATCATGAAATATTTCATGCCTCTGAATTAAATAATTATAATTCGGATCCATCCTACATGTTGAGTTTAAATGAGATGAAGATAGAGCCTATGTTTGTAGGGTTTGAACAGCCAGTGTGGATAGTGGATTTCCCAAAGAATGAGCTGCATGAAAACACTATTCTACTTGTCTTTTTCTTTTGTATCATGGGGATGATGAGAATGATATGTGGAAGTTGATGTAATGGGTTAAGTAAAAGTACCTTTTTTATTAATCTGTTATGTTGTGAGTTGAAATTCTGTGGGTAGAATGTTTTCATGGTTTAGAGAATTTTAAAACCCAAACTATTGAAAAAAATTATATTTTATTATGTTATCTGGTTTTGTAATATTTGGTTGAGGTGTAGGCCGAGCCTGATTGAAATTTTATGTTTTTGCTGGTAAATTCTTTTTGGGCCTGGTTTCATCGAGCACATGGGAAGGGCATGGTTGAAACCATTTATCTTCATTAAATAACCTTTCAGCCTACTCAATGAATATTTTCTTAATTAATGAAGAATACAAATTATAATGTAAAAAATGACAATAAGAAAATTAAAAGGGAATGAATAATATTTTTTAAAATAATACTTTTAGTATTTTAGAATATTATTATTTTTATTATTATTTTTATTTCTAATATTTTTATTTTAATTATATTATAGATTTATAAGGGTTTCTTGTTGTTATTTATTTTCATCTTCCCTTTTCATTTTCTATTCTCTTTATTTTTTTCTCCCGATCTTTCCTCTTCACTGCCTCTCATGTTGCACCCCCTGCGTCAAACCACAGTTTTCCATCTATCCCTGGTTTATCCCTTTTCTAGTTCCCACCCCTCCATGTCCCTTGTGGGAAAACTAGATCACATCCAATCCCCCCTCTTTGGTTTCCTCACACCAGAACCCACTAGATCCAGTTCTGACCCACCACACATATCCCTCAGTCCACCTTTTCTTTCTAGTGCGAATCACCTCCATCAACCCCTTCCTTTCATGTATAGATTTTTGAACCCATCGCTGTTTCCCCTCTCACATTGCTACATGTTTGAACCCCTTGGTATGCATCCATCCTCTTCGGTTTGGGATGTTGTTTTTTTTGGGTTGGTGTGATGCTCTTTTAGCATCTGATCATGATATTTTTGGATGAATTTTTTGAATTATGGATTTTTTTTTCTTCCTCGTGGCATGGTTGGAATGTGGTGGGTGTTTCACAATGAATGTTTTTAGGATTTCTCCACTAATGTAGGTGGTTCCCTATATAAATATTTCTTGATGAATTATTTTTCTTATTTAATTAATGTTCCATGTTCATTAGTTAATTTTTTTTGTTGAGAACTTAGTTATTAAGAGTGTTTAATATGCGTTCGATTTATTGTTTTAGAATTTTTTATGATATGGGATTATTTGTTCATGAAATCACATATTGAATAAATTTTTAGTGTTTTATAAATTGTAGAGTTAGATTATGTGCAATGGTTGAAAATTGTTTTTTTAGGTGCAGTCAAACTGTGTTTCATAATAAAATATTATTTTTGTGCGGTTTTTCCTTTTTATCCATGTGATGATACCTGAAATTGTTTAATAATTTTGCGTAGTGGATTTTTTAATTGTGAAAATGGTTTATTTAACTTATCAAACGTTTTATTTGATTGTTCATGTGATGAGAATACATTTTTATAGGGTTTAGGTATGCATATAATTTTAATAAAGGGATTGGGTGTGAAAATGTTTTTATTTGGTGTTTGTAGTGCCTTTTTTGGTTTGGTATATGAATATGACAAGTAATAGGATCAGGGAACATGAATGAGCACAAAGGGATGCTCAAGTAACTATCTGGGTAGACATGGACTACTATGCTTATTATACAAAAGTGGCTTCAACCCAGTTTCATGTAGCAGGATTGATGACTAAAAAACTAAATAAACATATCGATGATGATGGGAGACCACTAGGGTTACAGTTATATAACGAAGAAGTGGTGTGTCCATGAGAACATAGGTTGTTAGGGTTTCTATACCATTTTCCACTAATACGTGATGTTCTATATTCCCACTACATTCTGTTATATAGCAACCCTCTCCCGTATTTTTTTCTCATTGATTACATTACACTGACCATTGGCATATGGTGTGGCTTTGGAGTTACTATAAAAAAAGTGTTTTTTGGTGAAAATTTTCAGTCCTTTAATGTTGTTTTCACTAAAGCTATTTTTTTATAAATTGATCATGATTGACACTATGTTATTATGCATGAACTTTTATTATTAATAAGATTATTTTTATATAATATTTTATTTGTTGAAATATTACTCGGTGTTAGCTCACACCCTACTTATACCTTTGGGTGTAAGTAGATTTTTTAATGATTGATATAGTAAAGGGTAAAGCTTTTGACGATGTCGTTTTGGGTTGATATAAGTCATTTTTCTTATGGTGATATGGATATAGATTGAGAGTGTGGTCGTCTTTCCAGGTGGTGATTTTTTATTTTGGATTTTGTCATCGTACATTGTGGTAGTTTTTTTGGATGTGTAAAAACATTGTAGTTTAAAATTGAAACTATGTAATGGCGTGTTTTGTATCATATCAAGCATTGGAGAATTTAACATAGTCCATTGTTTTATGTTTTCATATATTGGTAAACCATTCCCATATAATTTTGTTTATAACCGGGAACTTGAGCCGACCATTGGGGATCAGGAACACCATTCTGGACATTCCACAAACTAGGTGTGGTGTCGGTTTGCATGAAGACCCAGCTTGGTTCGTGACAATGGATGATTTTTTAATATTTTTTTTAGAATGATATTTTTATCTATTAATAACTACATAGAGTATTATTTCACTATTTGGATGGAGGTATATATAGGCATGGATGGATTAGATGTTGTATGGTGGATCTATTATAAACTATAATGGATTGTAGTGTCCAATGGGGGAATTCATCGACTTAATTGGGCCTAGATTATAGAATAAATGCGATGAAATCCTATAAACAATTCATTGAGGAATTTGTGGTAGATTATCACGTACATGGTCAAGGTGGTGAATGGGTGGTGGCCTAAGTAAATCCATAGGGTAACAATAGTCTCTGTATATCGTGCACATAAGAACCAGATTTTCTTTTAAATGAATTGGAAATAATGGTATCCTTGTCCTCTATTAAAACATAATGCATTGGGGTTTTTCTCTTTGGAAGGGTGCATAAAGGGGTTGTTTATGAACCTACCCTTTTTTCTCATATCTTTTTAACATGGATCTATGTCATATTGGAATTTTGATTTCGTAATTTTCATGTAATGGAATGTAACTTAATATCCAATTTTTTTTCACTGTTTTATCATCTCCCTTGATTCTGAATTAGCAGCAGGGATTTTTTTATTACTCGATAATGGAATCAGTTAGGTATAAGTGTGTTTTTATAGGATTTATATAGAATGTAGAAGAAGTATGGCCTCATTATATTACATGAAATATTATTTGAGGTAATACACATAGTATATTTTTTGAATATTTTCATAAAATTATAAAACTATCAGTTATTGAACCAGTATTAATTTTCCATTCTTTGATTTAATGGGTTGATAAGTTTGTGTCAAGAATTTTCAATACACATTTATTAACATATTGACATTTTTATGATTTATAGTGCTATATTATCATATATTACAACATTTATAATTAATTATATTTTATTTAAATAAATAATATTTATTTATTAATTATTATAGTGGTCTTTTTTGAGTAATTGGTTAATTGTTTACTAATTGATGAAAATGTATTTGAAAAGATAGGATAAATTGATGCAGCTATCTCTTAAAGGAATAACACTATTGATGGGGTGAGTTTTATATAAATATTATATTCAATTAATATATTTTTATATATATTTCATATGTGAGTTTTTGTATGATAGTTAAAATAATTCTGGATTAACCTAATAGTTAATTATTTTTTGTGTGATTGAGTTGAAAACTGTTAGTTATATGAGTTTTCCTAAGTGATTTATCATGACTATGTAGTTAGTATTGACGACATCTAATAAAAATTATTGATGTTAATGTCCTTAAAACAAAAAATTTCATATTTTCCATTATGTTTTGATGTTTTTTTTCGAATAAATGTTTCTAAGAGTATCCCTTTTAGATAGGGTGTATTCCATGTGATTTTCTATCAAGAGGTTAGCATGTGGATGGTAAATCATTTTAATATGTGGTTGTTTTTATTGTTTAAAATGAGTATAGGGTGAGGGATTCACACTATAAATATTTAATTCTCGTGGTTATGTTTTACCATATATTTTGATATTTTAAATGGGTCGTGTGTTTTTAGAATTACCTAATATAAATTATCTAATATTAGTTGATGTCATGAAAATTCATGTTAGTAATGGTGTGTATTTGGATGTTATAACAAAATATTTCTTTGATATTTTCTGATTATAAATTATTTTTGAAATATATATTTTATAAATAATATTTCAAGTATATTCATGTTTGTATTTATTATATAGTCAGAATTTATCCACATTAATTTATTATTTCTTGGAAAGGAGTCATAATCAATGCCTTTCTATTAGACATAGTTGTGTAATGGAGTCATTTTCCCATTAAATATTTGTATTCATTGTTGTGTGGGATTTTATTCGCATTAATTCATGACATTATGATGGATATGGGGGACACACTATCCCCTGAGAGATATTTAATAAGGCCATGTATTACCCACTGATGTAATTTCAATGGTGAATGTATTATCCCACAAAAGATAGTTCAAAGAGATAAATATTTATCCTGGAGATATGTTTATAAGTTGGAATTATTATTCACTTATAGATATTTTTTAGTCTGTAGTAAAAAATCTAAATAAATTTCTATATATGGGATATAATCCCCCCCTAAGATACATTTCCATGTTGGGATATGCCCTCATAAGTGATTTTATCATGATGAACATACTACCTTTAAGGATATTTATTCTTTAGATATAATTTTCTCTTTTCACTTTTTCAAGATGACTATTTTGACCCCTAGAGATTATTCATTTGTTTTATGTTTCCTAAAGAAAGATTATTATAGTTGTTATATAATACCCAAATGTTATATTTCATAGTGTGAATTATTTTACCTTTAGAGAATTTTTTGGGTGGGATATTAAAAACCCTTTGAGATATTTAATGTTACAAATATTTACAATGAAATATTTCACTATGTGGGATGGATTTTGGCCAATAAGATGGACACTAAATTGATATTTTTAATGAATAAAATGTAACTACTTATTTATATATTATACTTTATAGAGGTTAAATAAGAAAACAAAAAATAATAATTGATTCCATAATTACATATTATTGTGTGGCATGACAAACAGTTGAATTACTTATTGAATTATATTGATTGATTTTCACACAAAATGTATTGTTGTTTTGATGGATTGTGGATTTATGTGTCTAAACTATACTGATCATTATATTAGAATTTATATATTCATAAAAAATATGTTCATAGATAAAATGGGTATGGTCCCTTTCATAGCGACTCATTAACACTCATTGATATTGCAAGTACTATTTTTGTTTTATTATTATCGAACATGGTCGTGTCAGATGAACAGGAATGTAGATATTATTTATTTTCTTAGTGGAACTATTTTTTTTCCTTCTTGTGTTTTACTCTTAACTTATATGGGATACTAAGTGTGTGAAAAGATTGTATTATTGATATATAGTTTTAAACATTGTCCTAACTCTATGGGATGATTCATAAGAGCTTAGTGGGGATTTTAGATATGGTAACATGTGATGATGGGGATAACATATTATCTTTACAGTGCCATTATTTTGGATATTTTGCATGTATTTTTATGATTTATAAAATAAAAAACAAATTTTGAGATTTATGACTACATAACCTATTAGAGTATCATTTATTACAGCATTTGATGGTTGAATTCTTTGTAATTTGATAGTTGTAGTTTCAATATCATATTATTGGTTATGGGTAAGTAATTTTTCCATTATATATATTATTATTTATAGATATCTAATCTCAATGGTATAGTCACCCTATATCATTGATAGCCCATCGATGCCAGTTGGATGCCCTATATTATTCAAATGATTCAAGAGGAAATGTAGATTCCTCATTTTATAATATTTATGGTGAAAAAGGTCGATAAATTAATGAATATTTATTTTTCATTTTTCAAAATATAATTTAATTTATTTAACGAAGATTAGTCAGAAATTATGTTGATTCAGTCATTTTTATAGTTGTAATATTCAAATTTATTTTAGAAATAGAACCAATATGGGTAATAATCCAATCTAATCATTTACATGGAAAATTGACTTGATAATATATTAATATATTTATTTATATTTATGTGGTTTAGATAATATATTGGATAAAAACCCATGGTTATTATTTGTAAGATGTTTGGGAAACATCGTGAGAAGTTTAATAGATGAAGGGCAGTTGGTGTTCGACCAACATATATCCATTGTTTTATAACTGTCGTCTTTAGATTGAATGATATATCTATCAAATGTTTAGAATTTTTTTTTTCATAATAGACACTGAAACATGACACAATAGGTATTGTCACACTGTATGTAGCTTATTGAGAACATTATGTTGTGATGGGTATTTATTGTTATTTTTCATTTTTTTATCATGACATTAGGAATTAAATTATAAATTATAGATTTATATAGTATCATTTTTAACAGTGATCTACTCTTTATTTTTAAAATACCCATTTAATAATGTTTTTTGGAATTAAAAATTTAATTTTTACTGATTTATAAAATGAAAAATTACTAGGATTGAATTATTATGAGTATTTAGTTAAGGATTAGAAGATGTTATTGGATGGAGTCTTAGTCATAAAATTTTTAAATGTTTTCAATAAAAAAATATAAGGATATTTGAACAATATTTCACCATCAATGTATCATATAAATAATTATAAAATTTATAATAGATCATTTATTTTATATTTTTTATTGTATATAATGATTTATTATGCTTAGTACATTAATCAAATATATATTATATATTACAATTTTATGGATATTTGTTAACCATTATTTCAAATTTTATTTATAGTTATCATATCATTATTATATAATATCCATATTATTGATAGAACATTATTACATGACAAAAACTTTTGAAAACATAATGGAATTCTTGATATCATGTATCTCACTTCCTCGACAATTCTCATGACAGTCAGACAAATGAATCTACATTAAGCCTTAGTGTGGAGATCCTTTAACTAAATATTTTATAAACACTTATTATTATATAATATTATTGATATTATAGGATATCTATATAATCATTGGATGTGAATGAAAATGAAAAACCTTAATACATAATGTTTTAAGAGTTTAATCATCAATATGAACTAAAAAACACAAAAAAAAACTTTCTACATTGTCCTTATTGAATTGAACAAAATAGTTATTCTGTTTGAGATTCCTTAGTAGAAACTAATGAATGAATTCCTCTAAATGATACCCATGGATAATTATAATCAGTTAATTATTTTGTAGGAAATAATATCCATGAAATTTGTACTAGTATCTACATTATAAAGTAAAATTATAATAAGATCATAAGTGATATATTTTTTTGTGTGATAAATTTTTAGTTTATCCTCAAATTATGTCCAAATAAACCATCTACAGAACTATTTCATTAAATGAGTAATATTTTTTCAATTATAATGTTTTATATTAAATTAAATGGTCATCATTTGAATTTATCATTTTATATTATTGCAATAGGATGCTAAATAATAAATAAGATTATTAATCAAGCTTCATAATCGACAATACATGTATAAATTGTTGTTTTATATATCAAAAGTTGAATAACGCATGAAATTAAATATAATAGAATCATTTTAAAGATATACCACATAATTCTTCATAAACATTGATACATTGAATCAATAACCACGAGATATTATTAACCATTACATATTTACTTTCACCCAATCATGGTTAATGCTTTACACAATATTTTAAAGAATAATATAATTATACTAAATCATCCTAGAAGTAAATAAACTAATTTCCCTATCTCCTTTAATTCATCCAAAATAATTGATATATGATATTAATATATCTACCATATATAATAATAATTTTAATTTTATTAGTCTGATTATAAATTTATTTGATTCCTTGATAAAAAATATGAATTCCTTTTCATGTAATCATGATTAGAAAAATAATAACATTATATATTCACATCATCTGAATGATATATTGATATTTATCATATAAAAACATATTTAATCCCTTTTCAATGAAACTATGTTTCAATAATAAATGAAAATTATCAATCTAGTATAAGATATCTCATACATAATTTGTTATACAAAATAGATTGGATAGTTTTAATGTGTACATAACATGTCATTCATCTAATGTGATGGTCATAAAAATTAGACACGTAAACTATCATGAACCAATATGATTCATCACATTATCAGAACCTTGATCTGGTCCATGACAACACATGAAGGGAATTCATGATACCCACTGGCAAGAATCTACAATTTGGATCACAGGAACACACATGGGAATAATTTCACACATAACCATCAATTAAACCAATATGGGAACTTATATAATACTAATAAATAAACCATATGTATGTTAAATTCCCATTTTGGTAAAATATAATAGAAAGAAAAACCTAATATCAAACCACGAAAGAGGTAAATGATATGAATAACATAAAACACCCCCACCACCCTAATATAAATTCTTTTCAAGGAAAATGTTATCATTGAATACCTATACATATCCTCAGGATTACCACAACACCTCTGCCAAAAAAAATTACAATACTAACTAACCAAACTAAAGTAAAATATAATATAGACATACAATTATCCATGTGCCTATTTGAGTCACCAATGAAAAAAATATCCACATCTCACTATGAGAAATAATATATAAGATAACAAATGGAACTAAAAATTAAATAGAGTTATTGGTGTGAGAACTGAGAAGATCTCTAGGGATTCCAAAAGTTTTCAATTCCCTATTTATTACCATTAAAAAAAGAATACAATTCCATGATACATTTATATATATATATATATATATATATTAAAATATGTTTTTAATTTCCTTTGAAAAAAGTTATAATAATTAATATAGAAAAATAATGATTTTCCCTTCCATTTTTTAAAATATCTATAAAGAATCAAAAATTCCCATTAATAGCTTTATAATAAAGACAAGTGGTGATAATTTAATCTTAATGAATATTATTTAATTGAATGAATATCAAAAGGTGTTACAAAATATGGAAATGTAGAATACATGTAAATATGTGATTATGTATGAGTTAACATTAAATGGATAACAATTGGAATGATGATATAAAAACATTAATCAGAAAATGATGGAAATTATAATACCAAAAAATAGCTAAATTGGGATGTTCCAATAAACAATGTGAAGAGACACTGGATGCATTTAGTTCCGAATAACCTTCTTTGATATCGATGTAGTACAAAATCTATAACCAACAGGATGTCTAGTACATTAATCATTTGTGGCACAACCCACCAAGATCATTCACCAAATTTTTTTTATTTAGTATGTATAATCATGACTTATGAAAACACTTGTCTTTCACTATTACCCATGGATCCCATGATTTTTAAAAATTGGTGAGGTGGGGAAGAACGAAAATTGAAATATCTCAAACATGAAAAGATATGATACTTGTTAAACTCACATCCATCAACTATACACATTAATAACCTCCATGAACAAGATAAACTCCATAATGGTTTCCACATTTTAATAAAATCATAAAATGGTCCCAACTATTCATCATTTATAGAAAAAAATCCTTGAGCTTTTGAAAACCCATTTTTGAACCAATGCCTTTATATTTATAGTATGGCCCTTAAATCTTATAAACATACTCACAATCATATATATTTATATATATAAATACACATCACAATATGTAAAAATATATACATAATAACATTATATGTGAAAATATGATATATATAAATATATTATTTTGTGTTTATATCACATTTGAAAATAAAGATGATTTTATATACCATTTTTAATGTTATTTGAATGATAAAATAGATATTAGGACAATATGGAAAATATGAAGAAATTAATGAACATAATCCACATATTAATATCATATTAATAAAATCAATTTGAAATGTAAAAAAACTATTACTATGACTAACCTTTAAAAACATATCTTAGAAACACATTTCATTGATCAAAACCTAGGACCATTGAATAGGAAAACATGGATAACATGTCGGAGGACATTTCTATTGATTTAAACCATATAATATATTTTATTTAACTAATTATATAATATAAAAAATATAATAATACAGTCTGAAAATTATATTTCTCAATTAATATTTTTATAAATAGTGTAACATACTTGAAATGATTTCGTCATCACCAATAGAATCCCATCTCTACTTCAAGAGTGTCCTAGGAACTCTATAATATAATGGGAAACACAAAAGACACAAAATAAAAAATAAAAAATATATCTATAATGTAAATTATATGAAACCATACATGGTTTCAGTGGAGATCATGTCTCCTTCCACAATTGAGGTCAAAACATGCCTCAATCTTGGCTCTTGAAAACTATTTATCAACAACAATCCAAAAAAATCTCATATAAAATTTCGGTTCTCCATGATCATTCACCCAAAACGTTATAGGAGAAGATCATGAATACTAAATTAAATTCTATGGCAAAGGGGAGGAGATACAAATATTGGTGAAGATATCAAAACAAAATGAACAATGAAATGAACACCAAATAGAGCGAGAGAAGTTAATCCATATAAGAGGGAGCCCCTCTATGGCATGGTGAGTGATCGAGTAATGGGGTAGAGAAGGGTGTAGATATTTTAACATTTATTAATATTATTAATATATTCATTTATTTTTTTGTTAGTATTGGGAAACTTGTACATTCTAACCGCCAAGATGGGAAACACATTTTCCATCAACGCATCCCATGGAAGAAGTTATGAATAGCATCAAACAGTTAATGTAGATTATAGGGAATCGATGTGTCAAATTTGAGTCAAGTTTTTAAAATATTAAAATTATAGTCATAGGGTATTAAAAATATTATTACTATCCTTGCGCCAATGATGAAATTAATAAAATTTTAAATTTTAATCTGATTCATCCCAAAATTGAAAATTGATAAGAAATATAATTTTATAAATAAATGTAATTAATAAATTAGTGTTGTATGTGATAATTATCTCCAACCACTATATTTATTCACCAATAATTAATTTTAATGAAATAATTAATTAACATAAAATGAGGTCCATCTCCAACACAAAGAACAATATATGAAATAAAACTAAATCTATAAATGTTACCAAAAATATTTAATGACATCATCAACAATAAAGAAATAAGGCATACCAAAATTTCCCAATTCCCTAAACTCAAATAATAATGATGGATACCAGATTCATAGGGCACTCCAATATAGGAAAAAATTTCAAATTCTAAAAGAGAAAACCTCGACACTCAAAGAAAAATACAATGTAAAGCAAAAATGAGAGGAGATCTACTAAAAAGCCTAAAAAGACTCAAACTTTTGGAGTGGATGGTTTTGTATTAATTCATATTGTGTTCCCAAAAACATGATACTACTCATCCCTAAAATGGAGAAACATAGATGATCATTGGAAAATAGTTATAATACCAACAATGGGGCTCTCCCCATCACATTTGGATTCAACTAAAACACCAACACTCTAGGTTAACATCACTATCGAATAAAAATGAGTTTTCATTATGAAAATAATAAAAATGTAATTAAATAAGATAAAATAATTCAATGATGTTTTGTAAAGGGAACTCAGATTCACAACACAATACCAAAAATATAGACACCACCCAATAAAAAACTTATCCAATAACTATGTTCAATTATCATTTCAATCCAGAACAATTAATGTTATCCAACAAGAGATATAAAATTATTAATGGAAATATTAAAAATGAAAAAAACTAGAACTGGAATAACATATCCTAACATTAAAATTTATTTGAAAGGGGATGTTACTTATTGAATAATATCTAAAACATTTATACACTAGAGAAACCATTTAAATAATGAAAGTTCTATCTTGGGTACTACATATGATGGGAGTGACACCCATATCATGAATTCATGACTTCCCCAAAGGCTTGGACTCTCAAAAACCTCACACCAAGATCATATAGAATAGAAAACATCATATGAAACCCTTGAAACACAATAGATCTATAATACCAAAACATCTCCAATGAAATAATAATTTCACTAATAGAATTCACTGTTGATCCCAAAGGACCAAATGAACTAATAATCACCCATAATACATGAGAATAAAGAACCAATAAATCTAATCTCAACAAATTAGGGTTTTAAGATAAAATTAATCCAATGTATGAACATAACACTAAACCAAATGGAATATACATAGACAACCTGATCTATGGAAGAAACCCCAAAATGAATATAGTAAGTAATTTTCTCCTAAATATTTAGGGATGTTGAAAAAAAATTACATATCAAATAATATGAATCACATATAATAAAATTAAAACAATATTAAAAACTCCATTATTCCTCACCTTAAAATCATTTTGAAAATTTCACAAGCCATATTTGAAAAGATAAACTCAACTCCGGAATTTTCAAAATGTTAAACAAAATAAAATTTAAAACAAAATTAATAAGTAGGAAACCTATAATTTAAATTTAGTTTAAATTTAGATATATCATTTATCATAATTAATATAAAATTTAAAAATATTACCACTATTCAAAAATATTTTGTAAACCCTATTTTCAATTTTAAAAATTGTAAATTACGGCTAATATCATTATTAAAATTAATGAATCCCATAAGCATTTATAAAGATACATCACAAATATTTATATTAAATATTCATTACTATTTTTCAATAGGATTAATCCAAATTGAATTATATTATATATTTTTTGGAATCCACTCATTAGTATTCCAAAACAATGTTTTTAGAAGAATAATTTTTTTTAAATTAATTTATTACTTTAAATTAATAAAAAAATAAAGTATTATTTTAATAATTTAAACCCATACTTCTCCCAAAATAACACAACATAAAATAAATAAAAAAATTGATAAAAAAATCCAAATCATAATTTCTATACTCTAATACTTGTTGTTTTTTCCTTGGCCACATTTCTTAGAGGACCATGTTCCAAAATCACAACAATAAAGGGAATTCAATATGAACCATGACAATTAGATCCACTGGGACTTTCGGGTGATTAATCCTCTCCATGTACCACTATATAATCATACCTCCAATCATCATGCCGACACCTAAAAATAAATTGATTCTCCAATGTATTTTTATTAAGATCCTTACTCTGTTACCCTAGATTCAGAGACCCGATGATGTCCATCAAATGGACTAAAGGGAATTATCGATTCTGAAAGGCTTGAAAGTAGTGATTTTACATTATAAGAACACACTTGTGAATGGTTCCACTAATAAAAATAATTTAAATAAGATTTGGAAGTTAAATAAAACAATGGTATGAGCTGTCCATACATCAAACATCCATTCAATTAAAAATTGAATAGAGAAAACACCCTACCATAAAACTAAGAATGTTGAATAAAATATTTTTCACAAGAAATCATCATCACCACCCTAGGATACATATTATGAATGTCAAGGATGCCCAAATAATTCCTATTGATGGCCATATGAATATCTCTATACTATTGAATGAAGAATATAAAAAAATCCACTGTTTCTAATATAGTAAAATTACTTAAATATAAGTAAATATACGAATAAGAATTTCATTATGAGTAATCATGTCACAAAACAAAAATTAACTAGAATTATCCTTTGGTGAGAATAGATAAGAAAATATCCATATCTGAAAAAAATTGTGGGAGATATGAGAATGAGATCTGAGATTCTCTATAAGAATATGAAAGGACAACAACAAAATATTCCTTACCTCTCAAATATAAAACAATTTCATTATAGTTAACGATATATAGAATATGTTAATTTTTTTATTATTGTTTTAAACATTTGACAATATAATAAATTCAAATTAATTATTTTCCTTCATATATCCAATAAAAATAATTTTTAAGGAATGGATCGCATTCAAATAATAACATTATGAGATGGAACATGTGGTTAATGTAAATATATTAGTAAAATGTAATTAGTAGAAGTAATATCATATGGTATTACAAAACATTATGAAATAAGAATTTAATTAAGTAGGTGATGATGTAATAATTTACAATGAAACAAAAACTATATAAATGATTTAATAAAATCAAATAATTAAAAATCATGGAAATGTATAATAATAGAAAAATAGTAAACATGGGATGTTCCTAGACACCAATTGAAGATACTATAAACATAATTGGTTTTGATCCCTCTATCCATATATCAATGTAACATATAGTAAATAACCAACTTTGTACCGAAAACATGCATCACTAATGACACAACCCACCATGGATGTTTAGCAACCATAAAGGATCTATTACATCTATTTTTCATATTCATAAAAACCATCTGTTATCTTTCACAATGTTTCCAATGGCCCCAATAATTTTATATAAGGAGGGTAATAATGTTAGTAAAAAATAAATCATTTTTCTCATGAAAAGCATTGAAACAATCTAATCCAACCTCCCAAAACCTTCCATGTTAGGAACATCCATCAATTTGAGGACATTCCTTGTGGTGACTTCTTTTACGAAAAACTCAATATTGTTCCATCATAGAATTTGCATTTGAAATATACCATTTACATTTTAAAAACTATAGTTCAACTAATGTAATTCAAATTCCAAAGTATTCATTTAGCATTCTACACATATGGAAATTCATATATATATATACACACACACACTAATTTTACAAAATTTAATATTAAAAAAAATTCACGATTATGTTTAAAGAGGTTATCTATATCTGTTAACTTATTTTTGGTTACATTTATATGACATGTTTTGAAAATAAAGAATAATTTAGATACTCTTTTGATGATATTTTGGTGTTAAACATATCATATTTCTATTTATATAGGTTCATATGAAACTAAAAAACATATATTATATATCTATATGGTATAAATAAAATAAATAGATAGATAAATCCATCTAATTTAATGATTAACCTATTCAAACTGATTTTTGGAACATATTTCTTCGAAAAAAACTGATGTTGATTGTATAAAAAAACATGGAAAATGCGAAGGAAAAAATATAGTAAATTTTAAACATTTACTAAATTTTATTAAGTTCTTAGCATAAAAAAAATTTAAATAAAATAATAAATAAATTTTATTATTCAATTGAATGGTTCAAACATATGGTATAATACCTCAAAATGTGTTTCCATGACAAACTATAACGCAAATCAACATCATGATGTCCATGGACTATATAAGTCAACTGTAAAAATAAAATTTAAAAATATATGATATAAATTAAGAAAAAATGATATAAAAGGATATAATACCATTATTTAGTCCACTTTTCATGGATTTTTCAAATATTGGCTTGAGAAAGCTTCAATTCATTGTCACAAACCCTAGACATCAAGAAAAATACAAAAACTATATCCAAAGAAGGTGTAGGGTATCCTATATTTCCAACTCCACAAATTATTGGAAAGAAAATGAATAAAAAGGTGAAGATAAGAGAGAAGAAACGAAGATACCCTTACCGATGAAGATCACGATAAGAATCAAAGAAGGAATCCGAGGCCCGATAGAGTTGGAGGAGGGAGGTCACACACCAGGGAGCCCCTCCATAGAATGATGTGAGCTCATATAATTAGGTATATATTGTGATTGTATAATAATAGTTTTGTTATTATTATTACTATTATCATCATCGTCAATAAAATCAGCAAATTCCATTTATTTTCAGGGTTCGGAAACATTCACGATTCGGACGCATGGCTGGGAAAAAATTCAAATCCAGTAATATTCCTAAGGCACCATGCATGGATAGAAAAAATAGTTAGGGAAACCATGATATTGATGTCCGGTCATCTATATAATAATTACATATTCACTAGCATGGTTTGTACATGGTTTCTAGTAGTTTTGTGAAAACTATGATAATATGTTGTATATACTAATATATTAAATTTTTTATTTGGATTGGCCCAATATTCATGAAAGAGACAAAATACTATTTAATATTTAAAAAATATAAAATATAAGCATGTTGAATGATAAAAAAATCCCCAAAATTACCTTTATTCTAATTTTATTAGGTTTATGTATGTTATATTTTTCATTTAAAAAGACAAATCTGATTGGGTTATACTAAACTAATTTCTTGATCACCAACACAACCAACACACAATGATTAAACATCTTCAACGAATGTAAATGAATGGTTTAATAATTTTTAGAGACGGATTCAAATTATTTCAAACAATGTGTAATTGGGATTCATATGAAGAATACACCTATAATTATATCAATGCCGATATGATATTCCATGAGATATTATTTGATGGTCCATCCCTGATAATGAGAATCCACTTATTATCTCATGAGTTAAATATATATAATATATAATAATTTAATTAAACTAATATTATCATATAATCAAAACACATAATACACAAATTTAATAAACAATTGAGGAAAAATATTATCATAATTTGAGGTATTTGTATCATTACATTATTCATGTAAAATACATTAAACACATTTATGAATGATAAATAGATATTTCTATTATTATGAAAATATGATAAATTTAATCTATCAAAAAATAACTACAATATATAGTTTATATTATTCTTAGACACTTTTCATAACCCTCATTATTGTTCTATATAAATTTATATTTCACGGGGTCTTCTTCATTCAGCTATATATCAACCCAAAAATTATTTACATCACAAATATCTATTATTCAGAAAATTAGAAGGCATTTTCAAATTATGGGTTTAGTAATATAATGATACTGGGTTCGATGGTTTGTGAAATATCACTATTGTTTTTATGGTGTAACTATTTCTCCAAAAAAGTATAGGAACCGTTAATGTTCCATGATTAACTTTTTATACAAATAGCAATAATTATAGCATATCATGTAGAATTATACACTAATACTATAGTGAAATAAAACATGGATTGTTGTTAATAACTCTTCTAACTAATAGATATGTCATTTAAGAAATACATGAAACCCATTTGGGATATCATGTCATATATTTATTTTGAGATTTTTCACAAATGTAACCCCATATAATTATCTATCACTCACATTCAAAGTAACCATGGAATAAATTATATATACTAAGGATAATATATAATGAATAATATATATGTTTTGAATTATAAAATACTTAAAAATATATTTATTTTTTTTACAAATTGTAGCACGAAATAATGGTAATGAACATGTATTAGTGTTATCCTTCCTAAACATCTTGTGCACAATAACAATAAAATATTTTATTATTTTCTCTTTAAAACATATTATATTGTCCAATTTGATTAACATGAAGCACAAAACATAAAAAATAGTGGGAGAAAATAAAATAAAATAAATACATTTTCAAATTATTCATATTCATTCTATATTAGTAGTAAAAAAAGAAGTAATATTATTATGAAATCTATAATGGAATGAATTAGCATCGTGTAGTGGAAGTCTCTCATATGATGATCATTTTTTTGATCTTTTAAAGGTAGAATATTTACTTTTTTTACTTATAAAACCATATTATTAACTCATAAAATTGTGTTATAATTGAAATTAGATGTCAGATAAGTTCCAACATGTGGAAATTTTCACTAGATTCATGCTAGTGGAATCACCAACATATGAATTCCAACAAAATATTCTTATAAATAGATCTTTTAAAATCAATCCAATGTGGCTATGTAACATGAAATTTGGATGATATAAACATGTTATTACTATTTTAATAATTTTTTAACACATTTATTATAAAAATATCACATTTTATATTTTAAAATAAATATTAAATACCTTTACAAATGCATAAACAAAAGTAATAACAAAATTGCATTCGTAATTTTTTTTTTTATAAAATAAAATTTTATATTATTATTTATTATAATATATATATATATTATTTAAAATATATATAGTTGTTATAAATAATAAATTTACATCAATATACCATATAATTGAGGTAGAATTATATCATCAAAAAAATATTTTCAAAAAATATTTTCCTATAAATATTCCATTGACTGTCGTAATATATTTCTCAATAAAAGTCAAATTTTTTAAGTTTAATTTGATAATATTAAGAATATTTTTTTATTATATTAATAATTTTATCATAGGATAATTTTTTTGAAATTTTGGTTAAAATATTTATTTGATAAATGTATAGTGGAATGTACCATTTTTTAACAGAAACACCAAATTTTATGAAGTTATCATTACATAATAAATAAAAAAGTGTTTACAAAGCACCATTAATAATAAAATATTTATTTGTGAATTAGAAATATTTATTATTAATATATAATTTTGAAAATATAAAAAACATGGTTAATAATTTTTAAACTCAAGTGACATATAATAATAAAAAAATTTCTTCCGCA
The DNA here is from genome assembly GCA_963277665.1 of Viscum album. NCBI lineage: Eukaryota > Viridiplantae > Streptophyta > Magnoliopsida > Santalales > Viscaceae > Viscum > Viscum album. Next base: position 2,000,156,449 of record OY728142.1, on the reverse strand, counting down.
CTTTCATAAAATTTTATATTTCACCACTTTTAGAGTTTGAATATAAAAATGGATTCCATATTAGATATCCAAACATAAATATTATATAATATAGTTAATATAATTTTTATGAAGTAAATAATAATAATATTATTATTGTGAATTATCATAAAATTGTAAAAAATGTTGTCTTTTATGAGTTGTTTTACAAAAATTTTCTAATTTTCAATATTCAATTAAATAAATCTATTATAAATAATTACTCTAGTTTTTTTATTAAATACATTTATTATTATAATAGGATTTAATTAGTTTTTAATAAATAAAAAATAAGATTATGAACACATAATTTTACAGCCGATATTGCCTTACAAAAAATAATTTTTCTCAATAGAAAATGTAATATTTTTAATATAATTTTATCAAATACAAAAATCTTATTGGATTAAAATGGGATATAATTTTAGTTCACCACACCATTAAATTGGTATTATTTTTTATCTAATATTTTTTTTCTAAAACATAGCATAATTTGATAAAAAATAATTTCCCATGTAAAAATAACAAAAAAAAGATAAAAACTAAAATCATAAAAGTAAATAGAAACAAACATGTTTAAAACATGTTTTTAAATTCATGGTTCATATTTTCCTGACCTAAGGTCACCCAAAAAACAATTATTATATACTTTTGGTGTTATTGGATTCTGAATAGTGTAATGATATCGTTGAAAATTAAAGGCTATTAAAAAGTATCCTTTTTAAAAAAATTATAAATGGGTCATCTCACCACCACAATCTTGAGAAAAAAATAAATTAATTTTCCATATTTAAAATTTTCTATTAATATTACTTTATAATCATATTCTACTTACATGTACTTCCATTTACATAATAATCTATTATGTCTTGCATTTTAAATAAGAAATTAAAGGAAAATATCATATCTCAATGTACTTACTAATCATTAAATAAACTTTTTCCCTCTATATAATTTCCATTGTATGTTATCACATCAATTATAAAATTATATCATCATTCCTAACTGTATATTGAATTTTGTTTATTTTTATTGGGTAAATATGTATTCACCATTCCCTTTTTCCATAAGGATAATTATAACGATATTCATGCATATTTGAGGACAACCACCTCCATGGGGAGTCATGATTTGATTTCCTGAACTTGTATACATGGATAGTAAAAAAATGTATTTAATAAAGAATTCTGATGTATATTCCATGTTTATGAGTCATAAATAATGAACCAAATAACTCATTTCCTCTCATTCCATGAATAATGGAAGCATCTGTAATTCTTAAGTGTCGACTACCACCTTGATATAAAATGGAATTCCATTCAAATACTACCTTCTTAGATCATTGTAAATTTTATATGATGATTATATGTGATATATAATGGTAATTAATGTATATGATAAGATAATTTTTGAATATGAGGAAAAATTAATGATATTTATCTGGTAACCCATTGATATTGTTTAATAACCCAAATATACACATCCCTAAAATCTTCTTTTTTAAAATATACAAAACACTCATGAAATGAAAATATGAAATTTTTGGTTATCATAAATCATATATTATGGTTTCATAAATTCATTGTAAATGATTAAATTTTTGGAAATAATGTAGATCGACATTGTTATTATGAAACTCGTATATTAATAAAATAGTAATTTATTTTAAAATAAACGGTGAAGTAAAACAAGATATTAATTTCATTATATTAGTAGAATAAGGGAAAATGTATTGGAATAATTTTATGAAACATTTAATAAACATTTTTAACATTATTATATTGGAGTTCTAAGAAAATCCAAAGAAAATATAGAGTAAAATAAATGAATTTATCAACCCAAAATCATTCAAATGTTTTTTAGATTTGTTATTGAAACTTTTTATCCCATCTTTTTTACATTAATTTTTTCCTTTTAAAATAATTTTTTTATATCTTCTTAATTAATTTTTTTTAATTAAAATCCAATATCAATAATTGTTTTATTATACCTTTTCGGTGTAATGAGAAATTATTTTTCTGAAGAAATCGTTAATTAAGACTTTTACATTGATGAGTAAAATTTATTTTCAAGAAAACACTTCATGAAATTTAGTATCCAGTTACATCTATGACATTAAGAATATTTTTACAAAATATAGAATTGATTCATGTTTTAAATTAAATAATAGTTTTATTTAGTTATAATTTTTTGGTATTTCATGTTTTTCGTATCAATGGATTTAATGCATGTCGTTAATTTAACAATTCATAAATATTATGAATCAAAATTTTATTTCTATGGGTTCTTTATTAAGATGAATATATTTTCATTTTTATGTTTCATTATATCCATTTTATTTCTAATGGGTTAATTAGGATTTTATATGTTAACAGTTTTTAGGGGCCACTTGTAAGTATAGATGATATATTGGTGGACACCTATATCACACTAAAATGCACTAATTAAATGTTTATATATCATGGGATATCTATTAAAATGTTTGTTTTAGTTACTCATAATCATAGTTAAATATTATGTGTCTCGATAATTTAATGTTCCGTAGTATAATGTGTGTACAATATTTAAAATATTTAAGGCATTATTATCTATTTATATCCTGATTTATGATTTATTTTAAATTATTTTAAACTAGGATATATCCTTTTTAATTCTGTGTTGATATATTATGGAATTATATCCATATGTCACATCCTTCGATGAAGAAAAGTGTATTATGATTTTCATACATATTGATATTTTATATATACCCTGTTTATATTATCTCATATTCTTATTATCTCATCCTTGATGTAATGCTACAATATTTTTCCCCTTACATAGTGTTTTATCTCACAACATTCTTATGTTTTAGTTCCAAAAAGATTGAATATGGAAATTTATTTTGATTTGTATATAATAGGAATATAGTGGATCAGATTTTAATAAATATTGATGAGTTTTGTTAATTAAATTGTTTATGTAGCTGATTTTATAACACAATAATCCCGATGATCTCAGGTTTCTGAGACTATTTGTGAGTTCAAATGATCATTCTTGTAAAATATTGAAATGAATATGTTCATTTATAATAGGTTATTATGGATTGGTAAACATATTTTATTTTATTTTTTAGGATCATTGTATTTTATTAGCATTAGGATTATAAAAAATTACATAAAACTAGTTAGATAAGTTACATGACATGTCCAATTGTAGGACAATATCCTAATTTTTTTTAATGTTTATAATTTTTCATTTTACTAAAAATTGAATCTATATATGGATACATTATTGAGTATATAGTTATGGTACAGATTAAACTATGAGTAATCTCTTTGAAAATGGATGGTAAATTATGAACTCGCTCTATACTCTCATGGATAGACACTATCGAGGGATATTTTTTATCTAATAGAAGTTTCATTACATGAATTAAGAAGGATTTATTATTTTTCCGAGTTATTTTTGAGAAGATGGGAGAACACAACCAAATGTGAAATTATTCAGTTGAGAGAGATATAAATTTAAATGATTACTAATGATGAAATTTCATATGGTAATACACAATGAGATTTTTGTTCCCATTAAATTTCCATATGATAATAATGATATTTTTTCCATTATTCATATTAAATCCTTTTAGCTTATCTAATTATTTATGACAATAAGAAACAAGATAAGAATGGATGACATAGTCAATATTGCGTGTAACTCATATAGGGTCCCTAGTTTTTCATTTTTTGGTTTTTCATTTTTTTCATTAATTGATTCCATCGGTGCAAGGGGGAAATACTTGTTTTGGGAAATCATACAACAATAAATAGTGTGATGATGGATTTTCTAACCATAAGGATATATATTAAAGAAAACTATTTTGGGGATTGTTCCATTTTAAATGGCTTGATCATCATTTTTATAATCATAGATTATTGTATTTAAACTATGAATCCTTTTTTAAGGGAGATATTAGATCCCACACTATTAGAACATTAATTACCTAACATTATATTCAAACTATGATGATAGTAAATTCCAAAAAAATCATTTCAATTTACCAAGATGAACATACCAATTGATTCATAAAATCTTTCCCATCTAAGGAAAACTTAATCTTCGATATGTTTTGGATTTATTTTTGGTTTTTGTGATTTATGATTGAAGAATGGACTTTTCTTCTTGATTTATCATTCTATTCCAACACTAAACCTTTTTCCATATTTATCATGAATGCATGAAACCCAAACAATTCCCCATATTCAATCATATGATTTTTAATGGGGATATGTTTATTTTTCATTATGGTTTATTTTTTTGAGGACCATCCCTATCATAATCAAGTGGTTTTCATATAATTAAATAGTTATGTGATTTATTTCAAGTTATGTTTCTCTATTTAAAAGTTGGTTTTCATAAATTTCTATTAATTTTTGATTCTACATGTTAATTATTTATCAATGTTCCCTCAAAATGGTTATTATGAATGGTTTTTTCACTTTTGTGATGAATGATGTTTTTCGTTTAAATGTAATGATTTAAAGTTTATTTGAAATCAATTCCAAATTTATTCAAATTATATGTTTGTTGAAATTAATCAATGAGATGATATGAAATTACTTATATTATAAAGATGGTTTTTTAATTTGTTTTATTATGATGACGGTTTCTTATTAAATGTGAAATTTTTATCGTTAAATTGTCTTCTAAAATGCAATTTTTTAATGGAACATATTGGTGTTTATATAATTGGAATTTTGTAAAACATTAAAAACATTGGGTGTGGATGTTTCCATGAGATAGGTCATGATTATATTGTCAAATGAACCAAGGGAGACATTGTTAGGGTGAACAATAGATATATTAAATGTGGAGATATGGTTAAATGATTCCCTTGGATTTTTTTTGTTCCAAAGGATGACTGATAAAACATCCATATATTTGTATTTTATATCCAAATATCAAATAAAATAACACTAATCATCAATATAACCTTAAGGTTAGATCCCATGGTGTCTATTACTAATTCCAGTTAGTCTTTTCTATTATTTATAAATAATGGTAGTTCTTTGGTCGATTGAGATATCTAGTCATTATCCTCATGTACTAATAATTTTTAATATAATATTATTTATCATTATTAAAACTTTTAATAATTTTTTGGGTGTGTTGAAATTTATTATATCAGGTGGATTAATCCCTTAATTGGAACATTATTTACTATTGTTTTTTTATAATTGTTTGTTTTGAAAAAAAAACAATTAATTAATAAATGATTTTTTGAAGGGGGACTTGTTTTAAAAGTCAACAAGGTTTTTGAATATGAGTTTTCAAACTAGACTATTTGGTTATCTTTGGTAAATACCTTACATAATTTCCTACTTGTATCTTACTGGACATTGTGTCTTGCACCCTTTATGTGCCTTTGGGTGTATACAGATAATTTTTTATTATATACATAATAGTTAGGAAACTATGAATTATGGTGACTCTTTAGATTAATGTATTCTATGTATTTGTATATTAGAGGATGCATTTTCTGACATAGTCATGTTTATATTGATATGTTTTGGGATATTTTCTTTTTGGTTTAATGACCCAATCCTGACGTACATATACATTACATTACATTGGAATAATACATAATATATGAAACAAATATATTTACAATGACCATGTTAGTTTAGTTCCCTTGAAAACTAGAAAACAACCAAAACTATTTCATAAAACATTTACATCATCCCCACCTTTATCCTTCATAATTAACCCTCATTTGACACAACATACATGGTGGCCTTCTTCAAATCCTGGGGTGAAATCATAAAAATGGGTGAGCTAAAATTATGTGTAAGGGTAAATATTTTGAACATAAAACAAACCATAAACATATGAATTTAATAAAAATAAAATAATGTTTAATGGTCAAACTCTAGAGACTATAAATAAATCATTGTAGTTCGTAAGGCATAGATCATAATAGAACATTAACCATGAAAAAATATCATTGGCATAATACATGGAATTTTGGAAAACAAATAATCATACAATATGATTTATATAGTAGCCAGGGAATTACATCTAAGACCATCATAGTGGACGTAGTCCATTACATAACCAGGATTACATGTCATTCCTGGCATGTATTACTAATCCGGATTTACATCTTGTTCCAGCCATGTATTACTGAACCAGATTTACTTGGCATTCTAGTCATGTCTATCTCATGAGATATAAATCAGTACCCAATGCAATATAGGGATATATATTTCCCATCCATATCATAATTAAATCATTCTTACATGTTCTAGATAAAAAATAAATCAGTCATCATTGTATAATCAATGAACTAAAATTTGTTTCATAAAAATCATTCCATCGTAACTTAATCCATATAAAATATCATTAAATCATTAACTAAATTAAATAATTATTTAAAATATATTTATTCCTATTCTAATATAAATATAAATATCATAGATAGAAAATAATTTCGATTGAAGACTTGAACATATTTGTTGAGGCAAAATAATTTTTTTCATCAGAAATGTTTTCATTTATAAAATGTCGTGAAATTTGAAAATAAAATAATTTTGTTTAGAATAAACATGAAATCCTTTATAATAATATTCATGGAAATATCACATTATGTAGAATCAAAAATACATTCATTCCACATATGTTAAAAATCATAATACTCATTCTTTTTGTGGAAAATTAAACATGTAACTCATATTATAAACGAAAGAAGGATTCCATCTAAAGCATGTAGTAAAATTACAAAAATTTTAAAAATGACATTAAACATAAATATATGAATATTAAGAATTTTATGAAATTATTTTTAGAAAACATGGACATTGATGATAAATATAACCCCATTATATACTTACTTATAAACAATATCGGATAAAAATGGGATAGAAAACTTATCCCTAACCCTGGTTCGGGATTCTACTGTATGTGTTTAAAAATATTCTATACTGGGTAAAAAAATATTATTAACTCGTAACATAACCATAATAATGTTTTTGATATAATATATTATAAATATATGACTTTATATTACCCATTTATTTATTAATTCCATGTTAAGGAAACATTTGGGTAATAATAATTTTATATTATCGTAAGTGTTTCGACTTTTCATTTTTGATAATATTATATAGATCATGATTTACATACTTATAGAATGAAAATGATGATTTATATACATATATATTCATTTTATAATTATATATATTTGATAGATAAATGAAATGGAATACACAGTTCATGGAGACGATAGGTCATACGTACATATGTACGTTGACTCCATTTTCTTATTGAATCAAATGGAAAAAAGTAAATTAACTGTATATATATAAATAAATCTAGATGTATTATTATGTTATATATTTAATTATTATTTATTATATATACTTTATATTAATTTTTGGATGATTAAAGTGGATAATGAATCTCATCACGTCGTGGAGACGGTACATTGTACGTACGAATGAGCGATGATATAAATCAATTAATTGTTAAATAGTATAAAATTTAATGGTATATTAATTATAATGAATAATTATCATGTTATATTAATTATTTAAATCTATTATTCTCATCATTATACATATCCAAATTATGTATCATTGAAATGAAAATACATCATGACGTGTCGACGGTAATTCGTACGTACGCACAATGGTCATTCTTGTTATTCGTAAGAATGATTAAAGGATGTATAAGGTTATACCATTATTATAATACCATATCAGAATGTAAAAATAATGTATTTATTTCTTTATTATGGGAACACCATCAGAAGATAATGTATAATATGATGTTATGGATGTTTTGAAGTGATTTGGGTAGGTTTTGGATGAACCAAAGGGATTATGAGGTGTTATTAAAATATATGGTAGGGTTCTATATTATAAGAGAGGGGAGGGTCATTTTTTCAAAGTCCATAAATAAAAATTTATAATATAATAAAAAACTAACCAAAAACCTCCAAAATATCCCAATTTTAAAGATGAGATGATATAGGGGTGTAATATCATCAACCATTAAATTATGAACAAGTTTCAAATTCCACTAAGACCATATCTTTTCAATTAAACACTTAGTTTTTCTATTTCATTTTTACTAGGGTTACAGATATTTAAATATTAGGTGGGTTAAATATTAGATTATTTGAAGTTAGTTTGAACATAAATAAGTATTTTAGAACATTTTAGAATATATAATAATTATTATTTATTTTAAGAAATTTTATATTATTTTTAAATAATTTTATAACACATTATTTTCATAAAATATCAATTGTGCCAATTTTGACACTATTCAATTCATGGATTTTTAAAAATATCAACATAAGTTGTTATCCTTGAAAAAAATATTTTATCATATCCGTATGAGATTAAGGTAATCATTAAAATTCATTTTATAACTTTATTATCTTAAATTATATATATTTTTCTATTTTTAATTACATTTATTTGATATTTTATTTTTTAAAATAATTACTACATTAATTATGGGTAATTTTTTAATATATGCTTTTTTATAACAATAACTATTAAAATAATAATATTAAGATATATCTAGTATATGATATATTAATACATTTATTTGAAATTATATTTTGGAAAATATTTGAATAATTTTTATTTATTTATTATATTATGAATGTGGAAACATTAACATCACATGAAATAAAATAATATATGTGTTACAATCTCTTATATAAGGATCTAAATGGCCACTAAATTGACACCTGGATGATTTTGGTTGATATATCCAATCGATAAAATTTGGTAAGTTGTTTTTTCCTTTTAATGCATAGTGTAACTTTAATAAAAATTAAATTATTAATTTTTTATCAATTAAATAATATCTGAATCATCCATATATAAAAAATTAAGGTGATTATTTCATTCCTAAAAATTTAAAATAAATTTTGATGGTAAATATATATATCTTATATTTCAAATGAGTATATATAGTCGAATTTAGAATCTGTAAATCATTATTTTTAAAAATATAATATTATTAAAAAAATGTATGTGACATACTCAAATTTTCTTTAAATAAAATATTATAAATACCATAATATATTACAAATGGCCCCAAAAAATCAATAATAAATTTATATCAAATAAATATTACCATTAAAAAAATGACAATTTATATTTCTTGATATCACCCATTTCTTCATATTTGGATGTATAATTGATATAAGAGACAAAGAAAATGACCATTTTTGTCTTTGTTTGATTTAAATATTATTTAAGTCATTTTCATATAAAAGTTCTCATTAAATGAGATAATTTAAATCCTTAAATTTTAAGGGTCTAATTATATTCAACAAATAAATTTTTTTCTTTTGTTTTAGTCAATTAGTCATTATAATTTTTTAACGTAAATTAACTAATTTACCCTTTACCATGGTAATAAAACATAATATGGTTAAAACTCATATTTTTGAAAAATAAAAAGTTCCTACATAGCAAATTTGGGCCTCAGGAATCTATATTTTCCATCAAATTTTCAAAATTCAATACACATATTTTTCTGAATTAAATTTAAAATAAAACTGTAAAATTGTATGGGAAAACAGTTTTTGGAAAATGCCCCTTTTTAAATGGAAACTAATTTTTGAAATAAATTCGTGTATAAAATCATTTTCAAAAAATTTAATTGAATAAAAATAATCTAATAAAAATTTAAAAATAATCCAAAACTTAATTTTATTATTTTATAACTTAAAAATATATATTTTAACTATTCATCAAAAAAATCAAACTTCTTAGAAAAATAAAAAAAAGTCATCCAAAGTAAATTTTTATACTCCTTGCCAAAATGAGAAGTTTATTTTATCATATATAATATTAAAAAGTGTCAAAAAATTGATTTATATTGGAGCTTCATTAAAAGGTGGAAAACAATTTTTTTTAGAAAAGTACGTCTTTCATCCAAAAAAATGATTTTGATCATACACCATATTATAGAAATTATATAAGGTGAATTTAAATGTTATATAAAATTAAAAATATGTTAATACTATTTATAAGAGAATTTTTATATCCCCTTAAATAATTTTTTTTAACAATATATTTTTGTTTAGTGAAACTGAATATTCCATACAACACAAGCTATCATGGAAATATGCTCTTACATGTAATTGAATCCAAGTCAGTGTTTCCTTTAGTGAATGGTACTTTAGTGTTACATATATCATTTTCCAAAAAAAATTCGTTTATACATTGAACAAAATATATACTCAGTGTTGTGTGAAATTAAGTTTATCAAAAGAACTTAAAATTGTGTCAAATAGAAGACAATAATAGTGTTGTGTATACAGCAAGCTAACATAGTGTTGCATATAACGCATGCTAATCATGGTGTAGTGTACAAAATAATACATAAAAGTAATTAAAAAAGCACTTCTCTCATTTATTTTTTGGGTGTTATATTCTACCCCCATAAAACAAATTTATACCTCGAAATTCATCGTGGTTATAATAGGATTACTATATGAATGTTTATTTTTTAGAAACCCACAACGTAAAAAGGAATATTAAAAATTAAATTTAGGAATGGAATGTTAGAAACATAAATTTTATCTAATGTAACTCATCACTGGGTTTCCAAAAAAGAGTACGCAAGTGAAAACATAGATATGAAAGCTAAATATAACCACCATGTTCTGATGGATATTGATAGAGAAAAGGATTGAAGCATTTTAACTACCAAAAATCCATAAATCTGCAATGATTTAAGGGACCACTTGATTCATTGGATAAGACGGTAATAACATAAAATTTTTGGTTTTCTATATCCTTTCTATAAATTTGATAAACATTCAATGAGAATAAATACTTACTGGATTTTAGTACAATATCATCGTTGTTCGTGTCATGAAAATTTTATACTTCATCTATTATTTATTGAAATAAAGTTGATATTTTCATTCTTTATGTGTCAGTAGTTTATGCAATAAAATTATAGATCATTCCATCTATCTCAACAAATAGTTATCATAGGTAATCAAATATGCATAAGTCCATCTATCGTGAGAAAATATATTGATCTAACAAACATCATCAAGAGTATAACTCTTACTTTCCATAAATGTATAACCTTGCAATCCTTCTAGAAAAATTAAATTATAAAACTTTAGAAAGAGATGAACTAAATTGACTTAAAAATTATCTCTTATATATCATAATGTTGTTCTTGTTTGTCACATTCCGAACATGTTAATACCTTAATCATGTATTCTCTTAAATGATGGTAATAATATGAATTACCATAGAACCATTGTGAAAACATGAATTATATAAAAATTAACTATTTCCACACACTAAAATACCAAAATATATATATACTAAAACTGTGATATCACATTGTACATATGACATTCTTGAGTTCATTAATACTATCAAATAACTCATTATCTCCTTATCCCATCATTATTCACATATCATGTGTTTTCCATATAAAAATATGAATAAATTTTATTTATTATTACTACCATTCAACATATAATATCAAATAGATAATGAAAAACAATCAGTTAACAATTCTTATATGTTATTTTATTCAATATTACTATAATCTAAGTTATACAATGTTATTCTTGAAAAACATGAAATCATTCCCCTATCTCCTTAAACCATTGACCCAACATCATTGTTCTATTCCTAAACAATTATTTAATCTCATATATCATTTGTAGTCTCTTCATTGTCATCAACATAAATACTACCCATATAACCATGATGATTCTCTTCATGAGATTTCCCTAAGGGCGTTGATTTTCATAATGCATGAACATTCATCATTTAATACATTTGATTGTCAGTGATGTCTTAGCTATAACATTATCCTTGTCCATTATGTTAACTGAACATTTTCCTTTGCAATTACTGGTTTTGTGCACTTCTTTTACACACCCAAAACATTTTCCATTACCTTTTAATCATTCTCTTAGATGCCTACACCAACATGATTTAAATGTGGAAAATTTATCTTTCTTTCCTCTATGATCACCATGAAGGTCCTTCTTTCTCTTATTATCTAGGTCATGAAAACACACCAAAGTAGAGATTATGTGTCATATAATTAGATTCCTGATTAGGAATAATAAAGATGTTTTACCTTCCAACTACCGTTTCATTTTTTTTCATGAATAATATCATTCCATAGTCCATAATATTCTTCATTAACATGAATCCTCCTATTTTCAACAATTTTGTAAAACCCAAAATGAATAGTGTGAGAGGAAATAAACATAATAGGAAGAAAAACTAATTAAGGGGGTACATTCAATATCATACATCTTAGGAAAAATCCATGTAATTTCATGATAATTTATATAATTCTAGTATTGTAACCTATAATTATAATTTCCCTTTGGGACATCCCTAGACATAGTATAGAAATATCTCTAGGGATATCAATAAAGTTTTCGCATCCAAGTTTATTATAGTTATCTAAACATTCACTCTAAAACCAAATATAATGACACGATATTGATGTAAATGGATATTAAATTACTTTTCCGGAATACATAATACATGACAACAATATAACCCCAAATACTGTATTAGTTTAGTGCCTTTGGAAACTGGAAAACATAAAAAACTAGTTCATACAACATCTACTTTGTCGTCTCCTATATCCTTAATAACTAAAATCACTAATTGATAGATCATATATAATAACCATATAAAAATCATGGGGAAAACATAAAATGGATGATCTAAAATTATGAATAAGTGTAAACATTCCGAAAATAACACAAATAATCAATATAAGAATGTAAAAACATGAACATTATGATTAAATGACAAAATATTGGGTCATGAAATAAATCATGGATGTACCTAAGGCATGGATCATAAAGAAACATATACCATGATTAAATAAAATTGAAAAAAAACATGGAATTGTGGAAAACAGATAAACACATAGTATGATTTCCATAGTAGGCAAAAAATTACTACCAAGACCATCATAGTGGACAAAGTTCACTATTGAATAGGGTTTACTTGTTGTTCCAGCCATGCATTGCTGATCTTGATTGAAATGAAATTTGAGTAATGTATATATCATGAGATATAAATCATCAACCAATTCATTTTATGGAGTTACAGGTTACACCTATCACATAATGAAAACACTCTTACATGTGCCACAAAAAGCATAAATCAATCATCATAGTATAATTCATGAAATAAAATGGGTTTCATAAAAATCATTCCATCATAACATAATCCATGTAAAACATCATTAAATCATGAACACAATCAAATCATTATAATAATAGGGATACAAACATACCCAAATTTAAATAGAATTATCATAGATGTACAGTAATTTTGATAAAACACTTGAAATTAATTATTGTGGAAAATTACCTTTCTTCTAAAAAATGTTTTCTTTTCTAAAAATGTAGTGAAATATTAAAAGAAATAAATTTAGTTTAAAATAAAATTTAAATCATGTAGTGAATTATTTATGGAAATAAGGAATTATGAATATGTAAAAAAGTATTCATGTCATATAAGTTAAAAAATCATTATGCACATATTTTTGCTAGAAAAGTCAAAAAGTAACTCGTATGGAAAACAAAAGAATGTTTTGTTCTACACCATGTATTAAAAGACAAACAATGGTAATAAATACTTTAAAAAAATTTATAAGAATAGAAATAATTTTAGGGAAATAGTTTTAGAAATCATGTATGTGGATAAAAACAATAATCCTTGTAAATAATTATGTATAAATAATATCAGATAAAAATAAAATTGAAACGTTATCCCTTACGTTATGTCTGATTTAATCCATATGTGTCTAGAACTCGTATATATTTGGTTCAGATATATTATTAACTTTTAAAAGAACCATTATAATATTTATAATATCACATAAGATTTACCCATGTCTTTATTTTACCATTTTATTTATCAATTCCATGTTAATGAAACGTTTTGGGTAATCATTGTTTTATTTATCATATGTGTTTTGAATATTCATTAGTCATATTATTATATAGATTCAGATTTAAATACTCCAAGAATGTAAAAAATTATTTATATATCATATATATTCTGTATATAAATATATATAATAGATAGATAAATTAAATAGAATACCCTATTTATAGAGATAGTATGTCGTACGTATGCATGAATGCATTTTCTATTTCCTTATTGAGTTGATTGGAAGAAAGAAAATTACATAAAAATTATATATACATAAATCCTATAGAATTATTATATCATATATTTTATGATTATTTATTTTTTAATATTTATATTCATTATTGAATTGTAAACATAGAGAATGAATCACATAGCATCATGTAGACGATAGGCTATACATACACACGAGTGATGATATAATTCTCATAATGGTTAAATGGTATGAAATTTGATTGTATAATAAATATAAATAAAAATTTTCATTTTATTTTCATTATTTAAATTCATTATAATCATCATTATTCACTTTCAAATTAGGTATTTTTCAATAACAAATTACACCATGATGTGGAGACGGTAAGTCGTATGTACGCACACATAGTGATATTGTAATTTGTAAGTATGATAAAAAGATATAGAAGTGTATCCCAAATTTATAATAATTTATTATCATGTAGAATATAGTGTATTTATTAATTTATTATATGATCAACATATGAAGAGGAATTATAAGAAGAAATGAATTTTGAGAGTTGTGATAAAACAGTTACCTCTTTTTCAGGTATCTTCTTTTTGTATGCACAAATGGACTCCATGAGATGGATTTCTTCCCAATGGGAGCCCTCTATAATGAATTAAGGGATGTTGGGAGGAGGGTTGGGATGGTTTTGGCCGAGGAAAAGGGATTTTAATGTGTTATTAGAAGAGAAGGAAGGGTTCCCCTCTATAAGAGAGGGGAAGGGAACCTTTGGAAATGATATAAAAAATAATTTATAATAAAATCAAACCCTATCCAAAAACCAAAAAAATTCAAAAATGATGGATATGAGATGATATAGGAGTTTATATCAACAAATATATTTTGGAAAACTTTCTATATCCATTAAAACCTTATCTATTAAATTTATTACATAGTTATTCTATTCCAGTTTAACTTGGGTAACAAATATTTAAATACGTAAAGGTTAAAATATTTGATTATTTGATGTTAGTTTGATCATAAATAAATAATTAAGAACATTTTAGACCATATCATAATTATTTTATATTTTAAAAAATTATTTAGGATTTTGAAATAATATAATTAGCTTTATTTTTACAAAATATCAATTAATTAAATTTTGACACTATTAATTTCATGTATTTTAAAAAATATCAAGATAAGATGTTATCCTAGAACCAAATATTATATCATAACCCTATAGGATCATGTTAATCTATAAAATTAGTTGGAAAATTTAATTATCCCAAATTATATTCATTTTATTATTTTTAATAACATTTATTTCACATTTCCCTTATTAAAATAATTACTACATCAATTTTTTGTAATTATTTAATATAAATATTGTTTTTCATAAAAATTAAAAATAAAATACTATGATAAGTATAAATATAATATATTTCATAATTATTATTTTTTTTTATTTTTTATCTTCTGTAAAATCATCCATTAATAATGTTTTATTTATTAAAATAGAATGTGACAACTTTAACCCCACATGAAATAATATAAAATATGTGTCAAAATATCTTATATAAGGATCCAAATGGTCACCAAATAGACCATTGGATTATTTTGGACATGATATAAATGACCAATAATATTTTTTAATTTATTTTGTACATTTTATGGTTATTACTATTTTAATAAAATATAGTTTATTCATTTTTTACCAATTAAATAATTTCAGCATCATCCATATATAAACCATTATGAAAATTATATCATTCCTAAAAATTTCAAAAAAAAATACCATGATAAAAATATATATTCTATCATTCAAAAGTGTATTTATAGTAGAATTTAGCAACTTTATAAACATTTTTTTTAAATTATATATTATTTAAAACACGAACGTGGTATCTTTAAATTTTTATAAAATAAAATATTCAATATTCAATAATATCTTCCAAATTGAAATAACATTTCAAAAATAAATTTATATGTGGTATATATGTATATTAATTTATTAATTAAAATTTATAGTTTTTATACCACCCATTTTATCTTGTATGGATATATAATTGATATTAAAGACAAATAAAATGACACATTGTGTCTTTCATTGATTTAAATAATATTTAATTCATTTTCACAGTAAAGTGTCCATTAAATGGAATAATTTATATTCTTATGTGTAATTTGTCGAATAAAATTCATCAAATAAAATTTTTTCATTTGTTTTTTTCATTTTATAGTCATTATAATTTTATTATTAACCAAAATTACTTAATGTGCCTTTTACTGTGGCAATAAAATTTGCCATGATTACTATTTATATTGTCAAAAATAAAAGGGACATAAATACCAAACACGAACCTCCTGAATCCAAATATGAAATCTATGTTTCTAAATTCAATACACAGTAGATTGAAAATTAAATTTAAAATAATACTATTTAAATGTCAAGAAAAAATGTTTTTGGATAAAATCCATCTTTTTATTGGAAAATGTTTTTATAATAAATTCATGTATAAAATCCTTTTAGAAAACTATAATTAGACAAAAATGAACTAATTAAAATTTAAAAAAAATCCAGAACATAATTTTACTATTTAAAGACATAAAAATAAAGTATAATCACTATTCATCATAAAAATGAATATTATCTAAAAAACACAAAAAATTCACCCAAATTTAATTTTTCAATTCCTCATTTAAAGAAGAAGTTTATTTTTTAAAATTGACAATAAAATGTTTAAAATATTGATTTAAAATGGGTATAACTTCAAATGGTGCGAAAAAATATTTTTTAAGTACATATTTTTTCCAAAAAATTGATTTTGTACTTATAAAATGTTCTAGAAAATATTTATAATGAATATTAATGTTATTTAATATTCAAAATTTGGATAATACTATTCATAAAGGCTATATAGTATCCTATTATATAATTATATTTTAATAATATATCTTTTTTTATTGAAACTCAGTATTGTGTACTATGCAAGGTATTGAGGAAGGTTGTTCTTCAGTGTAACGCAAACCTAGTCAGCGTTACATTTATTAAAATATTCATATGGTGTTGAAAATAACATGATCCAAACATAGTTCTATTATACATTGAAAAAAATCTATAATCAGTGTTGAGCGAAATGATTTCTATCTAATGAACATGAAATTCTGTGTAACACAAGCCAAGAAAAGTGTTGTGTATACTGTAAGAAAACATGATGTTGAATATAGTTCAATCAAATCTTGGAGAAGTGTACAACACAATACATATATGTAATTAAAAATTATATGGTGTTACAGTTGGGATATAATATTTTTTCAATCTGGTTCATGATCTATCTTTTGAGTATACTTCATTTAAATATTAATATCATGTAAATGAGTTGATATATATATATATATATATATATTATGAGGTGATGTAAATAGTTTTTTTAGTCATTAATTTTATTTCTTTAGTTATATATCTATATCTATTTACCTTGATAATATTTTTGGAATGGTAGCCTAATTTAGGGATGGATCACATCAGCTATCTGGGGATAAACCATTCAATAATATTGATTTATGATACCGTAGTTCTTTTAATTTAATGGCCTATACTTTAATCAATATAATTTATCCTAGGTATATATAATTATTTCATAAATAATGAAGTCTTATATAAATCTAATGCTTCATAAGATTGACCCAAATATCATTTTATTAAAAAAAATGCATATTCCATTTATTGAAAAAACATGGATATTATAACTGAAAATATTAATATGGGAAAAATATAAATTATAATAACTAAAGTATGAAAATACACATCTTCTGAAATCCAAAGGAATAAGTACACTTAGGAACCACATTGTATAAATGAATCCAAATATTAAAATTATATCATTCCTTATAGAAATGAAAATATATTGTAAATTTTGAGTGAATAGAATTAAATGAATAATTTATAAAATATGTTGTATATTTAAGATGTATTGAAACCTTATGACTGTTATAAATCTGAGCATTACAAAATTACTCTAATTTTTCCAATACAAATATCAATGTTATCAAGTGAAAACAATATATTTTAATAGTATACAAAATTATGCAAGTGTAAAATTAAATTATGATCTATTATAAAATGAAAATATGTCATATATAATCCATTATTTTAATTATTGTTTTCAAGAAAAAGATAAAATAAGTAAATGTGTTTTTTTAAAAAATAAATAATATTTTTTTTATTATTATATTAATTATAGTTTTATAAATTAATTTTATTTTTAAAAATTATGTTAATAAATTTATATTATGATGTATTAAATTGATAATATAATTTTCTAGGCCATAAGTAAATTTACAATGTTTTTTAAAATTGATCATAATATCCAAATTAGTATTTTTTATGAAATTAGGATTTAATATTTAAATTAAAATCCCCATATATATAAATATATTTTCATAAAATGTATTTAATTTATATAATCAACACTGTTTAATATTGTTGTGCATAAATTATTTAAATTATGTATAATAGTTGAGTTATTATTTGGAATACTGAAATTTGATAAAAGACGGTATTTATCAATTTTTTTAAGTACATGATTAATTAATTAGGGGATGATATAATAAAAAAATATTTCGAACTCAAATTAATTTTTTAATATATATTCTCACAATAATCAATAGTATTTTTTATTCTGGATTGAAAAATAATAATAGAATTAATATAATATTCTAATCCAACTCTTATCCCCTTATAAAAACTACCCATCACCTCCCCTTCTACTCAAATCATATAAGCCTTATAGATTTCAAAATTTCAATCAAATATTGTTCCCAATACACTCCATTACAACCTAGTCTTTCTGGTCTCTCTTAAATTCCAATTCAACGATCCTTATGGTGTTTATCAAGGTGATGTCATTCAAAATATTTCTACAAGTTACATATTTTAATTTATTTTGTTATGCTAAAATATTCTCAAATAACTAATCCAATATGGAATAATAACACTTAAATTGTATATATTCTATTATTTTATAGTTATAATTGAATAGATATCATCCATCCTCTGATATTTTATTATTATTCTAATAATGACATAGTCGTATGCATTAGGTCTGTTCACCACCTCTGTGGATGATGAAGTTAGTTACATTAATTCCATAATGTATGATTTATATTCCCATATAATAGTTTAAGATTATTTAAAGATGATTATTATATATTTTAAAATATTACGTAATTAATATATATCAATATAATATTTTAAAAACATGTTTCAAATTCCAGGTAAATCTCCCATAATAAACTAATAATATAACATTAATAATTTATCTAAATGAATCTTAAATATTTAAGAACACATATTGGTATTAAAAAACATGTAAATTGATCTAAGGATTTAAATTTAAATATATTTCACTTCCTCATTTGTATTCTCACATCACTTTAATCCCTATAATTATCCTCAAGTGATCCAATCTAGGAATCATGAACCAAATACCCTCTAAATGGAGAAATTATAACTTATATCTAAATAAAAATGGTACTTAATAAAAAAACAATTTAATGAAATTAAAAATTAGATATTAAATATTTTTAATTATGAAATTATTGAAGATTACATGAATATTCAGGATGTTAAGTGAGAGTACACAGTGAATATGGAACATAAAGAAAGGGATCTCTTTGAACCACCCTATTTTATTTACATTATAGATTTATCTCTTTAATTTTATATATATCACTGTTTTTCTTATTTAATTATTATAAATTTTTAATATATTTACCCCATTTATATTACAAGTTAAATTCAAATTTTATTATAGTGGATATAATTGATTTACTTGTTACCATTTCAGTTTCATTCATTAAGAGAATCCAGCTTAAAAGAACGTCTCTTACTAATAAACCATTCTGGGTATGACATAAATAAATATTATATGAACCCTAGTTTCTAAAATTTAACATTTTTTTGTTGAATTTTATTTTTAGATCATTTCAGGTTTTAAGGAAATTGATATCCTCTTCCCCAATAAAAATAATATTTTTCCTCTTCCATTAACCCCACTGAAGAGGTAAATTTTCAAGGATACTTGTCCACTATTTTCCACATATTCTCTTTACATGGATGTCATTTTTTAGGAATCATACTGATATCTCATCTATGATCATAACATAATTTTTAATCTATTATTTTATGGAAACCATTATTATATTGTATATGGTTATTCTAAATGATATTTAGTACGCAACGAATTAAATTCCATGGTTAGTATTTATATTTATTCCTTATGTTTGATTCCTTATGTGGCACACATATTGTTTTACATGATGTGATGGATTTACCCAGATAGTTCTATAATTCACTGGGTTACATTCTGAACCCATGATTTGAAATGGGTAGTATTATTTAGTAAATGTAATCCATAATGAGACACGGCCACCATGTGATGTCATTTTTGTAGTTATCCTTGACAAATTCATAACTTATGGGTTATGTTTTTTACTCATTATCTGATTACATTGTAAACTAATTCCATGCTAATTTTTATATTCTACTGTTTTATTTTTCAAGAACCATATCGTATAGGATATGATTTCATTCATTTTTAGTCATATGATATGATTCTTTATCATGTTCATTAATTTACAGGGATTTGTAGCTCACCCTTTTGTTTATGACTTCCACTTGTTCTCATGGGCAGGTTTAAGATATTGTGGGGATCAGGGAACCCATTATAGAGATTAAAAAACTAATTTAATTATATATTCATATTATTTTTTATATTCCAAATCTCCTATATATTCTTCTCATCTCAATAATTTTATTTTATTTATTAGAAATTTATATAAAAACATAAAATAATTTGTGTAAAAGCATTTAGTGAAAATTGATTTTTAGGGGAATAACAAGTTATTTTTTGAATTCTGTATTAATCAATTTAGAACTAACCCTATAAAAAACAAAAATAAAAATAAATATTCACAAATTTTAGTGAATTATAGAGAGAGTGTATTTGATGAAATGTCAACATAGTTTGGATAGTTCATGTTTATATAGATCTTCCATAGTTATACCTAACAAAAATAATTATAAAATGGTGGATTGGGTATTTACATGAGTGTATCATGGGGAATGAAAAAAAGCCTTGTTGTACGCATAGATTGAATATCCATTGGGATATTATGTTTGAAATATAAGTTATCAATTTTACAAACCATTACAAAGGAATTACATAAATTATTAGGTTTGATAACCTAATAGTAAAATTGAAATTTATAACATATATTGAATCCTTTATATTCATTATGATGGATTCTTGTTTCATTAAAATTAAACCCTTATAATGTTTATGGTTTCTATATTTATATTGTTATTAGTTAGATTATTTTCATCCCATTTTTTATTTTGGATAACATATATCACTATAACCAGAATCTAATAGTGATATTCCCACTCGTTATTCATTATTGAGATTAAAATGTAATATTTGATTATTGTTATATTGATAATTTAATATATTGAATGTTTTTATAACTATTAAAATCCCCCCCCAAACATTGGGGATGAGATATCTATGAGAAAAGGAAATATAGAAGTTCTTGAAAAACAAGTATACAAATTTCCACAATCAATTCTGCGAATAGAACATCCTAGAAATACTTATCATACATACTTTATTGAAATATGATTC
This sequence comes from Viscum album, assembly GCA_963277665.1. Taxonomy (NCBI): domain Eukaryota; kingdom Viridiplantae; phylum Streptophyta; class Magnoliopsida; order Santalales; family Viscaceae; genus Viscum; species Viscum album. The sequence goes on along the minus strand of OY728142.1, from coordinate 2,000,134,613 downwards.
TATATTTAGAATTAATTGGTTGTACTTATGTGAATATAACATCAAATTTTTGAAGAGTTATACTACTCTTCACGTCTTGATTCATCCTATGATTATTTAAAACTGTTGGTAAGTGGATACATATAAATTGGAATATTTATATTATTTATGGAAATAATATACATATTATTAATCATATATAAAAAAATTATTGAGATAAAGAAATGAATAATTATTGAAGTTATTACCATTATGAGGGATAATACTGATGTATTCAATAATGAGTTTCCTTGCCCCTGCTAACAAAGAGAATGAGATCTCAATTGAACATAACCGTTGATCTCATCTCATATCAAATACTCATTACAGAATTGTCAAAATTTATTTGTAATATATGATTAAGTTGATACAACAGGACAAGGAAATTTTTTTTACATATGAGCAATTCACTATGGGGTGATCTAGTCCTCCTCATCATGAAGATGGACGTGTCATTGTCCATATACATTTTTTCCATTAACATCAAAAATTCATGATAAATAATATGTATTGTATCCCATGCATTGATAACTTGATCTATCAACTACAAGGAGTCCATTAAATCTCATTGATTGGCCTTGGGTTGTTATGTTACTATTTACTATTTAATATGGATGATATTCCAATGAATAGTTTTTTAATGTGGTATGGAAACAATGATTTCATAGTGATTCCCTTCAGACCCAATAATGCTCTAGAAAACATCAATGGCATAATGAATTTTTTCATTATGGATTACCTCAAAAAATATTTAGCAATATATATAGATTATATTCTAATATACTCCAAATGTAAAGATAATAATGAGTATATTTTTAATATTGTTACCAATATATTGAAAAAATTGATGGTATATGAAATCTATAGTAAAGTTGAGTTTGGAATATATGAAGTATCATTATTGGGGAATATTATCAGCACTACATGGATATCCATTAAATGTTTTATGAAAATGGTATTTGAGGACTGTCACATTCTATCATCAATAATTGAGAACTAATGTCTCCATGGACTAGCACGGGTTTTCAGTTGAATTTTTTGAAACTTGTCATGATTGTAAAAACACTCACCAGGATGAAAATAAGGGGGGAAATTATTTTAAGGCTAATGACTATGAAGATAGATTCTTTGAAACAAAATAGTAGTCTTATCTCTAAATTGTTACATATAATAGAAACAATGGGTTAACTTTTTATGGTATACTATATCAATAATGGGCTTCAGCTATGTACTAATGTATAATGAAAATGTGGTGGATGACCCCTTAATGCAGTAAATATTTTGTGAGAATAGAAATCCAATTCCTTCAAAATTGTTTGCTGTAGTAAATGATTAATTCAATATTTGGTGGAATTATATATATGGGAAGAGGTATTAAATATATAAACATAAAATTATCTTCAAATATATATTCACTCATAAGGTTCTTAATAATAACCAAAATAAAAATTAGAGATTATCAATGAATTCAAATTTTCAATCCATTACTATCTTTGTATTATAAATAAAGTGAATGAATAGCTATGAATAAATTAAAATTTTACCTTGTAAATGATGATAATTTAGCATAATTTAATTATCTTAGACTTTAAAAGTATGTATATGGGTATTGTAACACTCGAGACTTTTATGTTATATGAATCATCAATGGAATCTTTTTCTACACAACACTTGCTTGGCTTGCTTTACACGCAATCGCGACCTTCCTCGATAGCTTGCGTTGTACGCAATACCGAGTTTCACTAAACAACAATATGCTATTAAAACGAGTCGTTATGAATAGTAATAACCACTTTTTGAAATTTTATAAATTTTATTTTTCAAAATGGACTTCATTTTTGGACTCAGAATATCGAAATTATCCTAGGGTGAAATTTTGGTATTTTTCTGAAAACTTTCAATTTTTGATGAATAGTGAAACCACTAAGTGGTAGGTTAAAAACTGAATTTTGCATAAAACTTAATTTTACCGCTTCTGTGAATGGAATTTCGAAAATCCTACAGACATGGTTGATATCAGTAAGTAAAATGTGGTTCAATGAGATAAAAATAATTTTTTGGTGAATAGTAACTTTTTACTTTTTTACCGCGGTTAATAGTAAATAGGGTAACTAAGGGTAAATATGATATTACTATTACCCTAACACATGTCCTAATTCTATTGGATAAGTGTAATTCGACCAAAAACAACCTTATGAATAAAATATGACCATTTAGGCCCACTAGGGTTAGATTAGGACATTTATTATTAATTTATTTAAAGAAGGGTTAAAATAGTTAAAATCAAAGTTTAATAAGTAAATCATTTTTAATATGGGGTTATACATAAGATAAATTCGACTATAAATATTCATTAGAAATCGAAAAAGATTTCCTACATAATGGTATTTTATTTGTAATTTTTAGACATTAAATAATTTAATTTATTTATGACACAATGATGATGCAGTAATTATCTTATTAATGAAATATTGACATAATTGATGTTATAAACACCAAAATAAACGTACTTTGAGACTTTTTATGAATTACACTAATTTTATAGGTTACTATGATATATTATTGTTGATTTAATCAACTTGGATCGAACATATAATTCTGTTATGACTTTCACAAAAATCATATATCAAATAGTGTCAAAATTGACACAAAATAGTTTTTAAATCACATATTATATTATTAATTGTTATTTTATTCCTAAAAATCTATGGTTCGGCCAAATAACTTAGATAAGGATATATATATTAATAATAAACAATTTGGGGTTCGTTTGTCATGTTATAGTAAGTTTATTAACCATATAGTGAAAGAAAACAAAAAGACATGGTAAAAGTTAAATTATTTAACATAGAGTTAAATCTAATTGATAAGGTTACAATAATACCCTAAACTTGTCTAAATCCTATTTGTTGATAGTATTTCGACCCTTCCCCACTTTAGCTTCGAAATAAGACCCTTTGGATCCATTATAAACCGATTTTGACTTTAATATAAAATAATATTTTGAGATATTCCTAAGGTGCCCCTCTCCTCCCTTATAAAAGGGAACCTCCTCCCCCTCCTCCTCACACCAATTTGAGCACTCAAGCTCGGCCAACCCCTGACATTTTCTCCTCTCCACTTCCCTATAATAATCATAGAGGTCCTGGTCTTCTTCAAAGACCAATCTTAGTTCCCTAAGTGGAGGATTCAAAGAGGCGTTCCAAAGAAGAGGTAATATCCATTACCGATCTTTTCAATTTCTTTCTTCTTAAACTTCTTCTTCTTTAGTTGTTTCATGATAAAGTAATAACATCAGTATTACTTACATACTGATATGTTATTATAAATATGAAACAACCCTAATTCACCTTCTATCCATCCCACGGAAAAATGAAATCACCGCGCGTGCGCACGTACGGAATACCGTCTCCACGCCGTGGTGTAATCTATTTTTCCACCATCACTTTACAAGGATGGGTATAATGGTGTAATGAGTAACTATTTATGATTATTATAAAGTAATATTGATACTGAAATAATATATATATATACTCCAATACAGTTCCATGATCATAGGAACGATATCATCACTCGTGCGTACGTACGGAATACCGTCTCCACGATGTGATGCGACTCGTTCAACATGATCATCATTACATAGTAATTATATAAATGAATTGAATAAATATGATATATGTTACACTAATACCATTATGGATATAAGGTATCTATAAACTTAAAATAAGAATAAGAATGTATTCGGCAAAACACGCATAAGAACAAAAGGCAATAAAGACCCGAGTAACAAGTAACAATGAAATATTACTAACAAGATGATAAGAATATGACCATATATGATATCATATCAATATGTATGATTCTGGAATAAGTCAATAACATTATTTAAACCATTATACAGGAGCTTCGGACACGTACAAAGCAAATCGGACCTAAGGTAAGGGAAATATCACAATCTCATTTTTATCCGAGATTGTTTATTCGTAAGTATTTACTGGGGTGTATTTTATCATCCACATCCATGTTTCATCAATATGTAATATTATTTCCATCCAACTACAATTGTTTAAATCCATTTTTACCCTTCGGTGAGTTTTTAGTAATATGTATGAAAGGAATATTTTGTCGTACGAGCTACTTTTTTACTTTTCCGACAAAAGTACGAAGAATGTTTTTTATAACTTATACGGCATGAATGGATTTTTAAAACATTATTTCCAAGAAGATTCCTTTACAAGTTTTCAAGTTTATTTTTAATCAACTTCTTTTATTTTAAAATCATATGACATGTTATGAAAGGAAAAATGTTTTTGAAGTAGAAAGGATATTTTCCTCAAGAATGGAGTTCAAGTATTTTATCAAAATTATTTTCCATCTAAGACAATAAAAGGGTTCTGTTTTTATCCCTATTATTACATGGATTTGATTATGTTGTGATGGAAACATTTTTATGAATTCATTTATCTTATATGAATTGTTTTATGATGTCATGTTGTTTAAGAATCCCATTATTATTACGTGGATTACGCTATGATGTATGGTTTATGATTATGTGGAACACATAAGAAATGATTCATTATAAGATGGGTGGGACCTATATCTCCCTCCAATAAATTAGGTAAAGGTTTTATATCTCATGAGATAGACATGGCTGGAACGGTAGGTTATACCGGTTCAGTGAAACAGGACTGGAACGAGGGTGACTCGGTTCAGAAAGTGACTTTGTCCACTAAGATAGTCTTGGCAATGAGTCATGACTATCAAGAAATGATTTTCCATGATTATGTGTGCATGCCACAAAGTTTCAAGTTTCATGTTATTATTATGGGGATCTCATTTTCACTTCTATGATTTATTCCATGTTAAGATTTTATGATCTCTTTTGCAGGTTATGATTTTCAAAAAGATATGATATGATTTTTATTTCTTTTATTTTCCCTTGCTGAGCATTTGAGCTCACCCTTTTATGTTTTCTTTTCCCCAGGCCAGGAAGGTGGATATTAAGTAGAATATGCTAAAAGGGACCCTAGATATGATGAAATAAATGGGAGACACTGTAGAAGATTTATGAACCAGTTGTTTATGTTTCCCATTTTCTAAAGACACTATACCTATACGGTCCTTTGTGGTTTTGTCATATGTTGTAATAAGTGTGCTTCAATTTTGAAGTATTAATAATGTATGTAAAGTATGGGTCGTTATAGTTGGTATCAGAGGCAAAGGAGGTAGGAATGTATCCGATCCTTGGGAACTCTCACATGTGAGCGTTGGACGAAGCATGGCTCTCCGCCCAAGGGCTTCATGAGGAAATGGATGCCACTGGGGATGGTGGTGTGTCCCGCCCAGGGGGTGTAGCCGCCCATGGAGTTCCCTGATAGGTATCAATTATAGTCCACTGGAAGTAATTCCAGACCGTTATAGTTGGTATCAGAGGAAAGGTATAGTCAACCTTTGGAAACTAGGATGTGAAAGCCTTAGTAAGAACCCTAAGGATAAGTCTAAGCATAGAACACAATCTTAGTGTTTTAGAAATGGCCTTGAATAACCTAGGACAAGACCTTAAGAATGAAAATTTTATTCTTGAATTATGTGGTTTTCCTATTATAATTAGTGTTGCTCACACTATTTTTCTTGGTTTTAGTCAATGGCTAGAACCCGAAGGAACCGTGTTAATGCGGAATGCGATGGGAAATGCAATGATTGTCCCCCTGAGCAACCAAACGATATGGGAGCTGGAATGAAAAATCTTGTAGCCATGCTCACACAACTTTCTCAAGCTATGAATCATGCAGGACTTCCAAACGAGCAAAGGAAGGAGCAACATTCTGTTGAATCCTTCATGAGGCAGCGTCCACCTTCTTTCAGCGGGTCTACTGATCCATTAGTTGCTGAACAATGGATTAGTACTACTGAAAAGATATTTTCAGTTCTTCAATGTTCTGAGCATGATAAAGTCATCCTCGCAGTGTATCGTTTGGAAGGAGATGCTGATCAATGGTGGAATCATATTAAGAATACGAGGAAAAGGGATGAAATTGAGTCTATGGAATGGGACGAGTTCAAGAACTTATTTTTCAATAAGTACTTACCTCGTATTCTCCGAACAAAGATGGAGAAAGAGTTCCTTGAACTGAAGCAAAGGGATGATGAATCTGTTGGTACCTATGAAGCAAATTTTACAAGACTTGCAAGGTACGCTTCTGGTATTATTATCCAACCTGAGAGTAAGATCGATCGATTCTTTAGTGGCTTAAAACCAAGTCTTCGAAGGGCGTTAGCCATAAGGGACTTCAATAGATATGAGGAAATCGTTCGATGTGCTCTCAAAGTCGAGATGGAGATTGGAGTAACCCATCAGTCACATGGGTTTGATAAGAAGAGGAAGATGGAATTAAAAGGAAAATCTAAAGAGCACACTGAAAAGAAGATGAGCTTTCCCTTATGCTCAAAGTGTGGAAAGAAACATGGAGGGAGTTGTCTTAAAGGGACAAGTAAATGTTTCAAATGTGGAAAGGAAGGTCATCGGGCATTTGAATGCCGTGATAATGGGAAGAAGATGTCTAATGACGTAAACAAAGGAAGGGATACACAGAATGAACCTACTACACTTCAATGTTTCAAGTGCAAGGAGATGGGGAATTATGCCAATCAATGCCCAAATCCAAGGGTTGATGATGATGGTCGACGTCAACAAAATCTTAAGGCTAAAGACAAAGGAAAGTCACATGGAATTTCTATCAGCGATGTGGAGTATGATAACGAAGTGGTGAAAGGTACACTTACCATCCACTCTAAAGTAGAAAATGTTTTATTTGATTCTGGATCCACCCACTCTTTTATTTGTAAATAATTTTCTAAGGGTATCACCATATTACCTCAACAATTAGATGTTGAGTTAGCTGTGACAACACCTAATGGCACAACAGTCGCATCAAAAGTTTATAATTATTCTCCAATCGAAGTTTGTGGGATAGTGCTTTCTGCAAATCTTGTGATCCTTCCTTTAGTGGAATTTGATGTGATTCTTGGCATGGATTGGCTTTCTCTACATGGAGATCATATCAATTGCCAAAGAAGGGAAGTCACATTTCATATTCCAGATCAATCTACGATCGTCTATCAATGCAAGGATGAACATAACCTTCCCGTGGAAATTCCTTCCATCTTATGGGTCTTGATTCCACTAAATGAAGGTTATTTATCTCAAATGGTTGGTGAGAAACTCACAATTAAGAATATGCCCATTGTACGGGAGTTTGATGATCTCTTTCCGGAGGAATTACCGGGTCTTCCACCAAATCGTGAAGTTGAGTTTTCAATAGAACTCATACCGGGTGCTTTGCCTATTTCAAAGACACCTTATAGAATGGACCCAATTGAGTTGTAGGAATTGAAGAAGCAACTCCAAGAGAATCTTGATAAGGGATTCATACGCCCTAGTGCGTCACCTTGGGGAGCACCTGTTCTATTTGTTAATAAGAAAGATGGATCAATGGGACTCTGCATTGATTATCGAGAACTTAACAAGATCACTATCAAGAACAAATATCCTCTCCCACGCATTGATGACTTATTTGACCAACTACGCGGAGCTCAATACTTTTCCAAGACTGATCTTCGTTCAGGGTATCATCAATTAAAGGTCCAAAGGGAGGATATACCAAAGACGGATTTCCGTACAAGGTATGGACACTATGAATTTATAGTGATGCCATTTGGTCTTACTAATGCCCCTGCTATCTTCATGGATCTAATGAATAGAGTCTTTAGAGACTATCTTGATCAATTTGTGGTAGTCTTTATAGACGATATTCTTGTCTATTCAAAGAGCAAGGAAGAGCATGAAGATCACTTGAGAATTATATTGAAGACCCTGAGAAAGGAGAAGCTTTATGCCAAATTTACCAAGTGTGAATTTTGGCTTCAAAAAGTTTCATTTTTGGGTCACATAATCTCAAAAGAAAGGATATCTGTGGATCCAGCAAAAACAGAGGATATCGAAAGATGGTCGAGACCAACAACAGTAACTGAGATTCGAAGTTTTCTTGGTTTGGCTGGATATTATCGACGTTTCGTAAAAGATTTGTCACGATTATCTAATCCACTCACCAAGTTGACTCGGAAAGGAGTTAAGTTTGTCTGGACAGAGGAATGTGAAGAGAATTTCAATGAGTTGAAAAGAAGGTTATCCAGTGCACCTGTGCTCACACTGCCTTGTAGTGGAGAAAGGTTTGTGATCTACAGTGATGCATCCAAGAAGGGATTGGGGTGTGTTCTTATGCAAAATGATATGGTGATAGCTTATGCCTCACCACAATTGGAAATCCATGAGCAAAATTACCCAACACATGATTTGGAGTTGGCTGCGGTAATTTTTTCATTAAAGATTTGGAGGCATTACCTTTATGGTAAAAGGTGTGATATTTATACTGATCATAAAAGTTTAAAGTATATTTTCACACAAAAGGAGCTGAATATGCACCAAAGAAGATGGTTGGAGCTGATTAAGTATTATGACTGCTCAATCCATTACCACCCTGGGAAAGGAAACAAGGTGGCAGATGCATTAAGTCGACAAGACCATGCTAGTTTATCCATGATGAGGATCACAAAAGATCCAATATTTATGGATTTACAAAGGATGGATCTTGGAATTATAATGGAAGGGGAAAAATCTTATCTTTCTCAAATGAATGTTCAACCATCTATACATGTGAAGAATAAAGAGGCACAGAAAGAAGATGTCGAGTTACAAAAGAAGGTGAGAAATGTTCCTGAATTCAACCTTGATTGTGATGGGATAATAAAGTTCAGGAATCGGGTTTGTGTTCCTCGCATCCCCGAATTAAAGAAGGAGCTTCTGGATGAGGCTCATAGTTCATCATTCTCTATTCATCCTGGAAGCACGAAGATGTATAGAGACCTGAAAGAGTACTTCTGGTGGGATGGCATGAAAAGAGATGTTGCTGAATATGTCTCTCGATGCTTGGTTTGTCAACAAGTTAAAGCTGAGAGACAAAAGTCTAAGGGGATGTTACAACCATTACCCATACCCGAATGGAAATGGGAAAACATCACTATGGACTTTGTCACAGGACTTCCTAAAACATCCAAAGGCAATAATGCTATCTGGGTCATAGTTGATCGTCTTACAAAGTCTGCACACTTCATTGCTATTAGAGAGGATTTCTCTCTAGATCAGCTTGCCAGGATATATGTAAAGGAAGTGGTAAGATTGCATGGAGTACCACTTTCTATTATATCTGATCGGGATCCGAGATTTACCTCGAAGTTCTGGAGAAGTCTTCAGCATACTCTGGATACAGAGTTGAGTTTCAGCACTGCTTATCATCCCCAGACAGACGGTCAGTCTGAGAGAAAAATTCAAACCCTAGAATATATGTTGAGAGCTTGCTCTATGGATTTCAAAGGAGGTTGGGATCAACACCTACCTTTGGTGAAATTTTCTTATAATAATAGCTTTCACTCCAGTATTCAGATGGCTCCTTATGAAGCTCTCTATGGAAAGAAATGCAGGACTCCAACTTGCTGGGATGAAGTTGGGGAAAGAAAGCTATTAGGACCTGATCTTGTTGATGAAATGGCAGAAAAGGTCAGATATATTCAACAACACATAAGAGCAGCTCAGAGTCGACAGAAAAGTTATGCCGACAACCGAAGAAAAGACCTGGAGTTTGAAGTGGGTGATAAAGTGTTCTTATGAATATCTCCCTGGAAGAGGGTTATGAGATTTGGAAAGAAGGGGAAGTTGATCCCTAGATATATCGGTCCTTTCGAAATATTGGATCGTGTTGGGAAGGTAGCTTACTGATTGAGGCTTCCACCAAATCTCTCTCAAGTTCACGATGTGTTCCATGTATCTCTCCTGAGAAAGTACATACCAGATCCTTCACATGTACTCAGCTCAGAAGTTGTACCGCTGGAGCAAGATCTTTCTTATGAAGAACAGCCGATAGAGATTCTGGATCGTAGCGAAAAAGTCCTACGAAACAAGACCACTCGATTGGTGAAAGTTTTATGGAGGAACCACCAACTTCAAGAAGCTACATGGGAGCTTGAGGATATGATGAGGGAGAAGTATCCTCATCTGTTTGTTACAAAGTGACGAATTTCGAGGGCGAAATTCTTTTTAAGGGGGGTAGAATGTAACACCAGAGACTTTTATGTTATATGAATCATCAATGGAATCTTTTTCTACACAACACTTGCTTTGCTTTCTTTACACGCAATCGCGACCTTCCTCGATAGCTTGCGTTGTACGCAATACCGAGTTTCACTAAACAACAATATGCTATTAAAACTAGCCGTTATTAATAGTAATAACCACTTTTTGAAATTTTATAAATTTTAATTTTCAAAATGGACTTCATTTTTGGACTCAGAATATCGAAATTATCCTAGGGTGAAATTTTGGTATTTTTCTGAAAACTTTCAATTTTTGATGAATAGTGAAACCACTAAGTGGTAGGTTAAAAACTGAATTTTGCCTAAAACTTAATTTTACCACTTCTGTGAATGGAATTTCGAAAATCCGACAGACACGGTTTATATCAGTAAGTAAAATGTGGTTCAATGGGATAAAAATAATTTTTGGTGAATAGTAACTTTTTACTTTTTTACCGCGGTTAATAGTAAATAGGGTAACTAAGGGTAAATATGATATTAATATTACCCTAAAACATGTCCTAATTCTATTGGATAAGTTTAATTCGACCCAAAACAACCTTATGAATAAAATATGACCATTTAGGCCCACTTGGGTTAGATTAGGACATTTATTATTGATTTATTTAAAGAAGGGTTAAAATAGTTAAAATCAAAGTTTAATAAGTAAATCATTTTTAATATGGGGTTATACATAAGATAAATTCGACTATAAATATTCATTAGAAATCTAAAAAGATTTCCTACATAATGGTATTTTATTTGTAATTTTTAGACATTATATAATTTAATTTATTTATGACACAATGATGATGCAGTAATTATCTTATTAATGAAATATTGACATAATTGATGTTATAAACACCAAAATAAATGTAATTTGAGACTTTTTATGAATTCCATTAAATTTATAGGTTACTATGATATATTATTGTTGATTTAATCAACTTGGTTCGAACATATAATTCTATTATGACTTTCAAAAAAATCATATATCAAATAGTGTCAAAATTGACACAAAATAGTTTTTAAATCACATATTATATTATTAATTATTATTTTATTCCTAAAAATCTAAGGTTCGGAAAAATGACTTAGATAAGGATATATATATTAATAATAAACAATTTGGGGTTCGATTGGCATGTTATAGTAAGTGTATTAACCATATAGTGAAAGAAAACAAAAAGACATGGTAAAAGTTAAATTATTTAACTTAGAATTAAATCTAATTGATAAGGTTAAAATAATACCCTAAACTTGTCTAAATCCTATCGGTTGATAGTATTTCGACCCTTCCCCACTTTATCTTCGAAATAATACCCTTTGGAACCATTATATACCGATTTTGACTTTAATATAAAATAATATTTTGAGATATTCCTAAGGTGCCCCTCTCCTCCCTTATAAAAGGGAACATCCTCCCCCTCCTCCTCACACCAATTTGAGCACTCAAACTAGGCAAAACCCTGCCATTTTCTCCTCTCCACTTCCCTAGAATAATCCTAGAGGTCCTGGTCTTCTTCAAAGACCAATCTTAGTTCCCTAAGTGGAGGATTCAAAGAGGCGTTCCAAAGAAGAGGTAATATCCATTACCGATCTTTTCAATTTCTTTCTTCTTCAACTTCTTCTTCTTTAGTTGTTTCATGATAAAGTAATAACATCAGTATTACTTACATACTGATATGTTATTATAAATATGAAACAACCCTAATTCACCTTCTATCCATCCCACGGAAAAATGAAATCACCGCGCGTGCGCACGTACGGAATACCGTCTCCACGCCGTGGTGTAATCTATTTTTCCACCATCACTTTACAAGGATGGGTATAATGGTGTAATGAGTAACTATTTATGATTATTATAAAGTAATATTGATACTGAAATAATATATATATATACTCCAATACAGTTCCATGATCATAGGAACGATATCATCACTCGTGCGTACTTACGGAATACCGTCTCCACGATGTGATGCGACTCGTTCAACATGATCATCATTACATAGTAATTATATAAATGAATTGAATAAATATGATATATGTTACACTAATACCATTATGGATATAAGGTATCTATAACCATAAAAGAATAATAAGAATGTATTCGGCAAAACACGCATAAGAACAAAAGGCAATAAAGACCCGAGTAACAAGTAACAATGAAATATTACTAACAAGATGATAAGAATATGACCATATATGATATCATATCAATATTTATGATTCTGGAATAAGTCAATAAAATTATTTAAACCATTATACAGGATCTTTGGACACGTACAAAGCAAATCGGACCTAAGTTAAGAGAAATATCACATCTCATTTTTATCCAAGATTGTTTATTCGTAAGTATTTACTGGGGTGTATTTTATCATCCACATCCATGTTTCATCAATATGTAATATTATTTCCATCCACCTACAATTTTTTAAATCCATTTTTACCCTTCGGTGAGTTTTTAGTAATATGTATGAAAGGAATCTTTTTTCGTACGAGATACTTTTTGACTTTTCCGACAAAAGTATGAAGAATGTTTTTTTAACTTATACGGCATGAATGGATTTTTAAAACATTATTTCCAAGAAGCATCCTTTACAAGTTTTCAAGTTTATTTTTAATCAACTTATTTTATTTTAAAGTTGTATGACATGTTATGAAAGTAAAAATGTTTTTGAAGTAGAAAGGATATTTTCCTCAAGAATGGAGTTCAAGTATTTTATCAAAATTATTTTCCATCTAAGACAATAAAAGGGTTCTATTTTTATCCCTATTATTACATGGATTTGATTATGTTGTGATGGAAACATTTTTATTAATTCCTTTATCTTATATGAATTGTTTTATGATGTCATGTTGTTTAAGAATCCCATTTTTATTACGTGGATTACGCTATGATGTATGGTTTATGATTATGTGTCACACATAAGAAAGGATTAATTATAAGATGGGTGGGACCTATATCTCCCTCCAATGCATTGGGTAAAGGTTTTATATCTCATGATATAGACATGGCTGGAACGGTAGGTTATACTGGTTCAGTGAAACAGGACTGGAACGAGGGTGACTCGGCTCAGAAAGGGACTTTGTCCACTAAGATAGTCTTGGCAATGAGTCATGACTAACAAGAAATGATTTTCCATGATTATGTGTGCATGCCACAAAGTTTCAAGTTTCATTTTATGATTATGGGGATCTCATTTTCACTTCTATGATTTATTCCATGTTAAGATTTTATGATCTCTTTTGCAGGTTATGATTTTCAAAAAGATATGATATGATTTTTATTTCCTTTATTTGCCCTTGCTGAGCATTTGAGCTCACCCTTTTATGTTTTCTTTTCCCCAGGTCAGGAAGATGGATATTAAGTAGAATATGCTAAAAGGGACCCTAGATATGATGAAATAAATGGGAGACACTGTAGAAGATTTATGAACCAGTTGTTTATGTTTCCCAGTTTCTAAAGACACTATACCTATACGGTCCTTTGTGGTTTTGTCATATGTTGTAATAAGTGTGCTTCAATTTTGAAGTATTAATAATGTATGTAAAGTATGGGTCGTTATAGGTATAATAATATAATAAATCATATTATTCCTTTCTCAAATGACTTCTCAATCATTCCTTATATAGAAGAAAAATAATGATAAAAGATATGATTTAAAAATTGAAAATAAGGAGGAATTAAATAAGTAATTGAAATCAAAGAAAATAAAAATATATGAAGAAGTAATTGTATGGATTGTTTCATGAATATGCGTACCATAAAATTTTAAGAAAAAGAATGATATGTCTAATTATGCACATAACATTAGCGTCCCCATCCACACATGGAGCAAAAATATGTATCATGATATCTGAGAGATCTATTGTTGGGAAAATTTGAAGAACGACACAATAGAATATACACCATAGATGTGGGTATGTCTGATGGTGAAGGATGAAATGTAAAATTGATATATGATGAAGAAACCATTACCAATAACCATAGGGAAATTTGAGAACATCAATAAGGATTTTATCACAGGTCATAAAAAGGTATAAAAATTAAATAGTTGTGTATGGAATGTGATTGATCATTATATAAATACCTCATGTAACGAAATATAAAATTATCAATTTAATTTCACCTCTAGTTATATAATTATGACTTTATTATTGTTCTACTATTATATAAATAAAATTTAACACATGATAGAACCTACAACATATAATCATATAATATTTAACATTAAATTAATATAATAAATATCGACAAAAATATCAAAAAAATTTAAAGAGGGTTAAAAATATAATACATGATAACCAAAACATGAAATTTTGAATTTTATAAATCCACTAGAAAATCCCTCATTACGAAATTTTTTTTTGAAATGATAAAAATTAATAATAAAAAATTAATAATAACATTTAATATATATATATATATATATATATATATATTAAAGTGAAATTTGAATTAAATTATGAATAAATAGATTATGATGAACATATTATAAATAGATAATATATAGGACCATTTAAAAGGATGTTAGTATTATAGTAATATAAATGTTAGAATCTGACAATCTTTTAAATTAATAAGAACATTATAAATAATAACATAACAATGAGAATAATATAATCATTTTTGTAAGTGTAATATAATTTTAATGTATCTTATAAAATTAAAATAGGACATATTAATATCATTATACTAGCAATTAAATGTTTTAAAATTTATAAAATGTTTTAATGTATTTTATAAAACCATATCTGATTCATTTGAATTTTTATAGCTTATAAAATAATTAAATAGTAATATTATTATAATAAAATAGTTTTTCAATTAATATTATGATATTTTATAATAATAATATATCATTTGGACACCACATGAAATTTTTCAAAGGGTACGACTGTTGATCTTACTGTCAAAAATTATTGTTTTTTCAAATAAATACCGATTGAAAATTTAAATTTAAATTATCATACATAAAAAAATAAATATTCATATTTTTTGGAATATATAAATCCAAAATTTCATGGGTGTAAATTTTTTAGTATTCTAAAATAGATTGTTTTTGGGAATAATTAAATAGTTTATGATACGTTATTTGACATTATAATTTAAATATATATTTATAAGCATAATTGATGATGTAAGAACTTAATATTTAAAAATCACATGGACCACATACTGTATTTATCCACATCAATTAACAGTATTGTTAATATTTTTCGTTAATAACAAACTAACGTATTTAATATTATAAATAATAAACCTCTTCCCCACATTATAAATACCATCATTCACCTCCCGTAATCATCACTGCATAATGTCCTTAAAGAATGAAAATTTTATTCCCAATTCTATAACCAATCATATACATCATTTCCTACTACTAATATTCTATTAAAATTACCCATTCCATGATCCTATATGAGTCCATAAATTAGACAACACTTAAGAGGTTATATTCACTAAAAATCACTTTTATGTTATTTTATTCTTCTACATTTTTATAAAATATATCATGAAAATTATAATAATGAAATCCTCTTTATTTAAGTAATATATTTAATAGAACAAACAGAATTTCTACAATACATCTTCTTATCTTCACTTATTATTCTAAAAATGAAACGGGTGTCCACATTTTTTTTCACACCCTTCCTGGATGTGGAGTTTTCATTTTCCACTAGTTCCTTCAAGGAATCATTAATGTAACGTCCCAGACCTGGGTGCCACGCAACGGGTGCCCTGAGCCCGGTTCGCCATGTGACCTCATTTGCATTTCCCAAAATTCTAGAGGCTGCTGACTAGAAGTGAGGGCCCAAGTCTGATATGGGGTAACTATGCCCTCATTTGTCAAAGTGTAGCGTAGTGGGATTTAAATAAAATGTACAACAAACAGTGGAATAAATAAACCATACACAACTGAAATAATAAACTGTATATAAAATATGAAACATGTCCCAAGTTCTAAGAAAATAGCCAGAACATGTATTACATTAATACATCAAAAAAAAATATAGAGTAAAGAAATGCAAGAAAAACAGCTGGCAGTGGCATCGTGATTCTATGCTCGGTCCCATGCCCTCCTACTCCTCAACAATAGTCAAGTACCTGTATAGGGACTCTTGCCCCTATCTACATCTGCAGCAACGTAATCTGTTTGGGCCGAAAAGCATGACCCAAACAGGGTGTGAGAAATATATCTCAGTAGGCACCCACCAAAAGCATGTGCCCAACTGCGTGTAAGCATGCAACAACAGTGTGCAGTAGTGATATGAAATAAAGTAATAAGTACTCACAAGTAACTAACTACCAGTTATATTGAAATTTTATTATTCATTTAAACCATTTAAATATTAGAAATCACCACAGTGCATTTCTAAGTAACACAGTCCACGTCCTCAGACAAGCTAACCTTACCCTCAGGTAAGCAGAATCCAACCCGCAGGAATAGCCCTCAGGCGTAACAGAAGTTGCCCTCAGGAATATGAAGTGTCGCCCTCAGGAACATATGTCAGTCCCTCAGGCACGAAAGGTTTTCCTCAGGTGAAATACTACAGCCCTCGGGCTAAAATAGTAGAGTGCCCTGAAGCTAATCACAACAACGCCCTCAGGCTAAAAAGGTAACTAGGCCATGCCCAACATGTCAAAATGAAGTAAACAAGAAATTCCTCTCAAGGAAATTTTATAATTATTACATTAAAGGCATACCCTCAGGTATCCTGGCCAAATGGCTAAATAGTGGAACACACCCCCAGTGTGGTTCCAGATCCAAGCAATGATCCCAACCAGCATTTTATTATCACAATTTAATCACCTATGCAATTCTAAGCATTAAATATAGTAACAGACTCAGCCACACAATACCCCAACCTGGGTTTGTGGCACGAAAACGCACAAAAACGCACAAAAGTTTGAAATTTACACCAAGCCACCTACCTTATACGCCAATGAGCATTATACACGAACGCCGATCCAAGAAACGCCCATGAACAACTTAGATATGATGAAGAAGAAAACCCAGTCAAATGTAGATAACATCCGTTTGGGGGAGAATTTGTAAAATCCAAACAAGGAGAGGAGATGGCTTACCCGTGCGGTTCCAACAAGATCGTCCAAAGCGGAATCAGATTCCAGACGAACACTCGGCGGATCATCAAAATTTCGGCCTCCTTCTTTGGTTCCAAAATGGCTCAAATGCCTTCTCTGCCAAATGAGGAGGCTACTGCCTGTTTGAAGCCAAAAAACAAAGTACACGGCATGTACTTCTGAGTACACGATGTGTACTTCCTTCATTTAATTGTTCCTCTGGTGGCACTGCCACACTGTTCATCCGTCGACATGAGTACATGGCATGTACTCCTGAGTACACGGCGTGTAATGTCTCCCAACTGGCGGCTACTCCACCGGCTTACTGTTTAGGCCTGCTGACTCACTACATGGCGTGTAATGGACCACTACACGGTGTGTAGTCGGTTTCTACACCCCTCCTCACCGACCAGTCTACACACCCCGTGTACCCATTCCACACGGCCAATAGTACACGAAGTGTGGAAAAGTACATGTTGTGTAGTTACAAAAATTAGGATTTTTTCCCATTTTCCATATTTTCTCAAAAACACTTAAGGAAAAGAGAAAAGAAGAATCATGTACCTCCAAAAAATGAACCAGGTTCTTAAAAACATACCCCCTTATAGAAATATGTCCCTGAATTTCCCTTCCAAGGGTGGTGAAGATATAGCCGTGAAAAACTCCGGCCACTAAGCCCGTACGTCGGTCTCCCGCTCCCAGGTTTCATCCTGTACTCGGCCATGCTGCCATAGCACCCGTATGAGAGGAACTGACCAGCCTCGGAGAACCTTCGTGCTCCTGTCAACGATACGAATCATATTCTCTTCAAAAGACGCATCTAACTCAAGCTCAACCTCCTTGGGCTGAAAGATGTGAGACGGGTCTGCATGATAGCAGCACAACTGAGATACATGGAAGACGTCGTGCATGGCTCGGTACCGCTTTAGTAACTGAAACTGATAGGAAAACGGCCCAACTATCTCCAGAATTTGGAATGGTCCCACATACCTCGGTGAGAGCTTACCCTGTCTCCTGATCTTCTTGTGTCCCAGCATCGGCGAAACATGTAGAAAAACCCGATCCCTGAGCACGAACTCGAAAGGTTGTCTACAGCGATCAGCATAAGACTTCTGATGAGACTGCACAGTAGCCATCTGCTTCCGAATCAACTAGACCTACTCAGATGTCTCCTATACGAGCTGTGGTCCCAGTAAAGCTGCCTCACCTGCCTCTAACCAGCACAAAGGTGATCGGTATGGCCTACCATATAAAGCCTCGTATGGTTCCATCTCAATAGTCACCAGAAAAGTATTATTATAGGAAAACTTGACTATGGGTATGTGATTCTACCAAGATCCCCCAAATTCTAGGACTCATGCACGTAGCATGTCCTCAAGAACCTATATCATACGCTCTGACTGGCCATCGGTATGAGGGTGGTATGCTATGCTCAAAAGCACCTGTGTACCCATTGCCCTTTGAAAACTCTGCCAGAAACGAGATGTAATGCGGGCGTCCATATCAAAACCGATAGAATGAAAAACCCCATGAAGATGTACGATGTCTCGGATATACAGCCTTCCGAGCTCGTCCACACCGAAGGTCTCCTTGATCAGCAAGAAGTGATCTACCTTTGTGGGTCTGTCCAGAACAACCCACATGGCGTCATTGCCATGAGGTGACCTTGGCAATCTCGTCAAGAAATCCATCGTGACATCATCCCCTTTCCACTATAGAATGGGTAACTGATGTAACAGCCTAGATGGTCTCTGATGATCTACCTTCACCTGCTGATAGGTGGAACACCTCGTCACAAACCTAACTACGTCTCTCTTCATACCCGGAAACCAGTACTGACGTCTCATGTCACGGTACATCTTGGTAACCCTGGGATGAACTGCCAATGATGAAGCATGAAACTCCAGCATCAGCTCCTCATGTATATCCCCTGGAACCCATACTCGTCCATGGAAATGCAGAACCTCATCATCGCCTATCGTCCAACGAGGAGGACGGTCCTCACTTTCCACCGACTCCCGTAGAACTGGGCCTTCTGAATCTGATAGCTGTATCATCCTCACTATGCCCTAGAGGTTAGAAGTCACAGCTAAATAGGAAAGATAAGTCTTCCCCTAAATCTCATGCACCTACAGATGCATCTCTGAGAACAAATCCACGAGCTTCCACTCACCACTGGCCTCCTGCACCGCCTGTATCTGAGTCTTCCTGCTCAGTACATCAGCTACTGCATTACCTTTACCATGTGTATATGCAAACTCAAAATCGAAGGACTGTAGGTACTCGACCCGTCTCCTCTGCCTTAGATTTAGGTCACGCTGAGTAAAGATATACTTGAGGATTTGTGGTTGTTGAAAACCACAAAATGCTCTCCCAATAGATAATGTCTCCAAAAGCACAACACGTGCACCACTACAGCAAACTCGAGATCATGTGTTGGGTAATTCAGCTCATGTCGCCTCAACTGCCGAGACCCGTACACAACAACTCAGTCGCCCTGCATCAAAACTGCTCCCAGCCCAATCCCTGATTCATCACAGTAAACTATATATATTTTCCTCTACTCTGGGAGAATCAGGATCAGTGTTGATGTCAACCTTCCCTTCAGGTCCTTAAAAGCTGCCTCGCAAGCTTCTGACCAAACGAACATCACACCTTTCTTAGTCAGTCCCGTCAACGGTGCCGCTAAGCGGGAGAAGTCCTGTATGAAGCGTCTGAAGTAACCAACCAACCCTAAGAAACTCTTCATCTCAAACACGTTCTTAGGCTGCTCCTAGGAAACTACTTCTCTCACCTTCTATGGGTCTTCTGCAACTCCTTCCTCTGAGATGATATGACCTAGGAAGTGAATCTAGTCCATCCAAAAGTGGAACTTCGAGATCTTATCATATAGTCGATGCTCTCTCAGTGTACTCAATACAATCTCAAGATGGGTGGCATGGTCGTGTAGAGTGTGAGAGTACACCAAGATGTCATCCATGAATACTACAAAAAATGAACCAATATATAGATGGAACACACGATTCATCATAGAAATGAAAACTGCTGGTGCGTTCGTGAGTCTGAACGGCAAAACCATGTACTTGTACAGACCATATCTGCTCTGAAAAGCTATAAGTAGTATATCTGATGGTCTCACGCAGACCTGATGATATCCGAATCTCATGTCAATCTTCGAGAACACTCATGCTCCATGAAGCTGATCAAACAGATCATCAATCCTTGTTAAGGGATATCGATTCTTAACTATCAACTGGTTCAGCTTCCGATAATCCACACAATGTCTGAGGGTACCATCAACCTTCTTCGCAAAAGGACCGGAGAACCCCAAGGAGAAGTACTGGGTCAGATAAAGCCCTTTTCCTACAACTCCTCTAACTGTCTCTTGATCTCCTGCAGCTCAGGTGTAGCCATCCTATAAGGAGGAATGGACACCGGTGCTTCTCCTGGCACAAGCTCGATAGAGAAATCCACCTCATGCACCGAAGGTAGACCTAAAAAGATGTCCAGGAAGACATCCCTGAAATCATAAAAAACATGATGGAAATCCGTCTGACAAGTACCCTAGTCATCCAGATATAATCTCACAATCTGGCATGTGACTCCACCTCGCCCATGATGCTCTGGTCCTGATCAACTCGCATGAACATCCCACTCACCCTTGTATAGAAACTCTCCACCCTCTGGTGACATGAAACACACCGTGCAACGATTGCAGTCTACAAAGGCTCTATAAGGAACTAACCAGTCCATCCCGAGAATGACATCATAACTCGTAATCTACAAGACATAGAGGTCCCAAAGGAAGTGACACCCTCCAACCTCAAAGGGCACTCATTACACTGATGCACACCAACCGTTCTAGTCCCCAACGGAGTGTCTACCATCATGATATCGGAATAAATAAAAACACATAGCCTAAGGCTCTCCACAATTGGTACAAATATGAAAATATGTGTAGCACCCATATCAAAAATCACAGAAGATAAGACAAAAGATACTAAAATTGTACCTCTAACTTTAGAAGGTCTGGGATCCTTCTCCTGCTGGGTCAGTTACACTGCATATGCCTGACCAGCGTTGCGGCCTTGCGACACAGCCTGGCTACCATGAGCTGTCCTGCCCTGCTGCCTCTGAGATCCTGGCGTCTGGCTACCACGAACATGACAACCATCTCTTCCTGAACGCCCTAACGTATTACAGTTCCCTGACTATTATGAATCCACTGTTCCTGCTCCCGCACACGGAGTCTTCACAGAACCCCTCTCACTATCCACTGGTGGACACACACAACAAAAGTTCTGCAGATAACCCATATTGCCGCAAGCTCAACACTCCATTGGATCTCATGGACACTATGGTATCTTGTGCCCCTCTCTGCCACACTAGTATCACCTGATCGGGACACCTGAAGATGCTGCCTAGCTGGTACTGCCATCCTGAGAGAAGTCCATCTGTCTCTTCCTTTTTCCAGTAGAAATAGTACCAGTAACTGGTGCTGAACCGCCCTGGCCCACACCACCCGATTCCCGCATATTCTTCTCAGTAATCAGTTCTTGGTTCACAGTAGCATGTACTGAAGGCAACCTGAAAACATTCACCAACGCTCGGATGTCATACTGAAGACCATCCTCAAAAAGTATGGCTCTCAACGTCACATCACCCACCAGAACGGGTGAAAAACGTTGAAGCTCCGTAAAATGAGATGAATAATCCACCACTGACATAGCGCCCTGCTACAGATTCATGAACTCTCGAGATCTATCTGCCCTTAATGTCTTGGGAAAAAATAAGTCATAGAAGAATACTTGAAAATCATCCCACGCCATGTCTCTGTGATGCTTTGACAGGGTGGTAACACCCCACCACCTCTTGGTGGAATCTTATAGCATGTAATTCGTTGCTCGACACTCCACCCTGGCGGCGTCTCAGGATGCTCGAAAATAGTCTGCATCCATCCTAGCCATGATTCTGCAGCCTGTGGTCCATCATCCCTTGAAAACGTAGGCGGATGCTGATACTGAATGATACAAGTCAGCTCGGTCATAGATGTGTCTGCCTGTGGTGCTCCATGAAAGGTATGCATGAACCGCATAAAGCCTTCACGAAACTGCTCCTCCGTGCCTGTGTCTATTATAACAGCTAGCGCCACATCTTGCTCTGTTGGAGGATCCACTAGTAGCCCATGGCCCACCATATCCAGAGTATAATTTTCGCCGCTCTCCGGGTGAACAACTCGCGGTCGTCTAGGAGGCATGACACTACAAGTTCAAATGCATGCCTTAGATTCAAGATTTAGTAAGACTGAAAAAAGGATCCACAAAGGGAACAAGAGGAAGATGGAATTTTAAAATTTTCAAAACAAGACTACACGGCGTGTATGCTGACTACACGATGTGTACTTGACTTCTCCTCCTCTACCCGGGTCGTTCTACACGGCTAAGCCACACGGCTTCCGTTGAAAAAAAAACTACACAGTGTGTATATAATCTACATGGCGTGTATGGTGTTATTTTCCAACTACTCGTGTCGTTTGTGACACGGATGACTACTCGGCTTGACACCACACAGCGTGTTACACCCGCAAACGACGTGTACATCAACCCATTTCCCAACCACACGGCTAATACCACACGGTTTGTCCTTGGACAAGACTACACGATGTGTCCCAATGGTACACAGCGTGTTCAGGGAGGGGTGACGCCGACCCGTCTTGTTAGTTACACGGCCGAGTCCCCAGGTCACACTACACGGCGTGTTCATCATTGACGCGGCGTGTCCTATATAGGAGTTCACTGTCCCGTGTTGTTAGTTACACGACTGAACTCTTGGTCAACACTACACGGTGTGTACAAAAGCTACATGACGTGTTTTACCCAAGCTCTTCCCTTCCTCGTGTCGCCTCCCACACGGTTTGTGACACGAGAAGGGACTACACTGCGTGTACTTAGGGTACACGGCGTGTACTCAAATAGTTTATTTTTCTCCCCAAACAGAAGAACATGAACGGCATGTATAAAAATACTACACGGTGTGTATACTGGGTTTCGGGACAGTATGCCTCAGAAACTTCCCCAGAACCTAGAAAATACTGAAAAACAACACCTAAGTGTCAAATTCCAACCCGTGGGGACCCATACTCCCCACGAATCAATGTGTGACAACTCAAATGTGTTATAACAAATAAATAGTCGATGATCCACCAAATTATGGTCAATGGGGGCCCATACTCTCCAAAAACCAATGTTTGGTGTCCATTCTATAAACAAGCTCACACAAAGAATACCCTATCACAGACCAGGTATTTATCAAGAAGTTATCACAACAACATGATTTTCTAGCACAACAACTATCAAAACAACATGAGAATTTCTAATGCACCTACATGGCATGGAAACTATGCATGGAATGTGATTTCTAGAATGTGCTTATATGGTTCATGAGACGGCATACCCTCATCCCATCGGGTTGCAACTAAATATAACCCATTGATAAAATATAAACTGCACAATCTCAAAGTACGTCACCCAACGGTGAAAACATATCAACTATAAAATTTTAAAAATAAAAAGAAGTGAAAAATACGAGGTAGACTAGTTTTTCCCTATACACCGGTTAGCTACACCCGGGCACAACTTATTACCAACTAATGTTCATCCTATCCCTGACTACGGCTCCAAATAGTAAGTCAAATAAAAGAACACCCTCCGATACAACTTTGTAACGTCCCGGACCCGGGGCCATGCAAAGGGTGCCCCGAGCCCGGTTCGCTACGTGACCTCAAGAGCATTTCCCCAAACTCCAGAGGCTGCTGACTAATAGCGAGGGCCCAGGTCTGATAGTGGGGAAACAATGCCCTCATTTTTTAAAGTGTAGCATAGTAGAATTTAAATAAAATGTACCAAAAATAGCCGATGCAGTAAACCATACACAACTAAAATAATCAACTGTATATAAAAGATGCATCATGTCCTAAGTTCTAAGAAAACAACCAGAACATGTAATACATTAATACAACACAACAAAATACAGAGTACAACAAAACAAGACAAACAGCTTGCAGCGGCATCGTGGGCCTAGGCTCGGTCCCATGCCCTCCTACTCCTCATCAACAGGCAAGTACCTGTATAGGGACCCTTGCCCCTATCTAGACCTGCCACAACGTAATCGGTTTGGGCCGAAAAGCATGACCCTACAGGGTGTGAGAAATATATCTCAGTTGGCACCCCCCAAAGGCCCGTGCCCAACTGCGTGTAATCATGCAGCAACAGTGTGCAGTAGTGAAATGAAATAAAGTAAGCAGTACTCACAAGTAACTAACTACTAGTTATATTTCCATTTTGTTATACATTTAATTCATTTAAATATTAGAAATCCCTACAGTGCATTTCATAGTAAACAGTCCACATCCTCAGACAAGAAAACCTTACCCTCAGGTAATTAGAATCCAACCTGCGGGTATAGCTCTTAGGCGTAACAGAAGTTTCCCCAGGCATAGGAAGTGTCACCCTCAGGCACATAAGTCAAGCCCTCATGCACGATAGGTTTCCCTTAGGAGAAATACTACAGCCCTCGGGCTAAAAAGTGCAGTGCCCTTAGACTAATCACCACAATGCCCTCAGGCTAAACAAGTAACCGGGCCATTCCCAACATGTCAAAATGCAGTAAATAAGAAATTCCTCTCAAGTAAATTCTACCATTACTACATTAAAGGCATACCCTCGGTTATCCTGGCCAAATGGCTAAACAGTGGAACACACCCCCAGGGTTGTTTCGAATCCAAGCAATGATCCCAACCACCATTTTATTATCACAATTTAATCACCTATGAAATTCTAGGCATTAAATATATCAACAGCCTCAGCCACACGATACCCCAACCAGGATTCGTGGCATGAAAACACACAAAAAAGCATGAATGTTGGAAATTTACACCAATACACCTACCTTATACACCAACGAGAATTATACACGAACACCGATCCAAGAAACAACCAAGAACAACGTAGATATCATGAAGAAGAAAACCCTTTCAAACGTAAATAACATCCGTTATGGAAAGAATTGGTATGAACCATACTAGGAGAGAGGAGGGTTTACCCGTGTGGTTCCAACGAGATCGTCCGAAGCAGAATCAGATTCCAGACAAACACTCAGTGGATCTTCAAAGGTTCAGCCACCTCCTTTGGCTCCAAAACGGCTCAAATTACTCCTCTACCAAATGAGGAGGCTACATCATGTTTTATGCTAAAAAACAAGGTACACGACATGAACTTCTGAGTACACGGCGTGTACCTCCTTCGTTTAACTATTCATCTAGCGGCACTGCCACACTGTTTATCCGTCGACATGAGTACACGTCATGTACTCCTGAGTACATGGTGTGTACTATCGCCCAGCTAGTGTCTACTCCATCACCTTACTGTTTAGGCCTACCGACTGACTGCACGGCGTGTAAAGGACCACTACACGATGTGTAGTCAGTTTCTACACCTCTCTTCACCGACAAGGGTACACTCCCCGTGTACCCATTCCACACGGCCAGAAGTACATGGCGTGAGGAAAAGTACACGGCGTGTAGTTCCAAAAATTAGGATTTTCCCCCATTTTCCATATTTTCTCATAAACACTTAAGGAAAGGAGAAAAGAATAAAGACGTACATCAAAAATAAGAACCGGATTCTTACAATTAAATTCATATATAATGGATTATGATGCCCAAAATAATTATATATCATATTATATCACATTATAGAATTAATATATGTCCATAATATGAAATAAAATTAAACTTGTTCATGATGGTATCCAAAACTAACCAAAATAAACTTACCATATGACATTAATGTTTTTAATAAAAAAAATAATCTATATGATATAAAAAATATGGGAATTTTGGGCCATTTAAAATAATATATAAAATATAATATCAGTTCATTACACATCTATATTTGTAATCCTAATTAACTTCGATCTTCATAATTATCCTAATGGGATTTGACACTGAAACAAAGAAATTAACGCCCTTTGAAATATGAAGTTGAATTATATAACATTTAAAAGGATAGAAATAAAATTAATAAAATTAATTTAAATAAAATATATTTGTCCAAGTTAGTTAATAATATAAATATTTGTATTAAATTAATTACTCATGATGTTATGTTCACATGCAGAATGATTCTGGAAAATAATGTAAGGAACCTATCTGAACCACTATATTTTTATTAGTCTACACATTCTCCCAATTTACCTAACTTTATACATATATATTCATTATTTACTTATTCAAACATGTTTATATCAGTCAACCATATATAAAAAATGTTTAATTCACATTTCATGTATGGGGATATACATGTTTTAATGGTTCCATCTCAATTTCATTTGTTATGACAAACCGGTTAAAGGGAACTTATATATCTGTTATAGTATATCTATAACCACTAAATAAAATTATTTATGAAATCGATTTATTTAAAAATAGAAAATTATACTTTCGGAATATATTTTTAATTCGTTTATTGTTGAATTTAAATTAATATTCTATTTTCTATTTTAATGATTTTTTAGATTTTTCTATAAAATCTCTCTTAAAAGGTACATTTTAGAGTTTCTTATCCACTCATTTTAACGTATTCACTCAACATGTACATAATTTTTCAATAAAACATTTTATTTTTAATAGATTAACTTTTTATATTTTTTTAATCCATATGTTGATTGAATCCGTTATAATATTCTATATGATTATGCAATATGATACTACATTAATTATTTGGGTTTTATTTATGGTCATTCCATATATTTGATACCATATGTGGAACACACAAGAATGTAAATTTCATAATTAATGCACCAAGATAATGCTTTAATTCCTTGAGTAATGTTTCTTTCTCATGAGATAATATATATTGAGTTTTGAAGTAAAACAAATTCCCGATGGGACTCAATATAATATCTAATTTTGTGTTCTTATGTAAGAAACTGGTATTTCACTCAGGTATGGATCCTTTATTTTTCATTCAACATAATTACATGGGACCTAATATAGATTCCTAATGAGTTAGAAAAGGTTTTGAGGGTGTCCGGGGCATGTTTGGAGCACCGAACACAACTTTTTAGGATAACATGCCAAGTCGTATGGTTTTGCAAAGTTTATGCATTGTGTTCATAACCATGAAGTTTGTGTAATTTTGGATTGTGGAATCTCACATGGTTTCTGCATTTCCATGTAGATTAACCATGAGACCCCCCTTTTTCCATGACCAAGTCGCATGGTTTACTCATGGGTTGTGCACGGTTTTCTTAACCAAGTGGTTTGTGTTATTTTGGGCAGTGGCAGCTCGCATGTTTGGCACATGGTTTGGGCATGGCCATGTGGCCTAACCCTACGAACTACCCTTTTTCCATGATTTGGGCACAACCATCTCATATGATTTTTACAGGGTTTGACAAACTGTGCGGAAAAACTGTGTGTGGATTAAGAACATGTGTAAAATGCCTAAAATACCCTTAATAATCTATTAATCCCCCCACCCTTCATCCCTAATATGAGTTTGTGTTTGATTGACCTATTTCTCTCTCAAATTTGGGTTTTTGGAAAATCCAAAACATGAAATCAAGATATATTCATCATCCGGCTTCCGACCGAGTTTCTGTTCATCACGTTGGATGGTCATAGGTAGGTACTCGAGTTCCCTTTATCCACTCTTATACATTTTCACTCTCGACTTAGATATCGACATATGAGCATTTTTCACCTTTTCATAGATCTACTACAATTTGAGGAAA
Source organism: Viscum album (assembly GCA_963277665.1). Classification (NCBI taxonomy): domain Eukaryota; kingdom Viridiplantae; phylum Streptophyta; class Magnoliopsida; order Santalales; family Viscaceae; genus Viscum; species Viscum album. The sequence goes on along the minus strand of OY728142.1, from coordinate 2,000,106,526 downwards.
ATCAAGAGACGGTAATGGAGTAGGGGAGTCGTACAACCGTAAGGTTGGTGGTCTATAAGTCATCCTTAATGTTCGTTGATTTTGAGATATTCTTCTGGGGTCCACCAGTTTCGTTGGACATAGTTACCTGAATTAAAATTTCATCATTATACTCATTATAATTATATAGTTATTCTCTTTACAAATATGTTATTAGTTGTTAGTAGTTACACCCAGAACTCAATCTGCCCCATGTCGATGGTTATGCCATAATTGTATTTTTAGTGTTTTGACACATTTAAGCCACTATTCGGGTGTGCCTTTTCATGAACATTATAATGGTGAGACTAATATAATAAATTGATTGTTGTTATTCATAATTTCATAATGTAATGTACCATGTATGCTCACCACATGGCCAACCTATGGTAAGTGCTTACAAAATTTTTATTAAATGTAAAATATGATATTTAAATTGGATAGTATACTATGTATAAAACATGGCCTTATTAAAAGTGATTGAGTAAAGATTTTCTGTCAGTAGCACCACTTTCTATGTTGATTGAAGGTATAGGAGTGAACCTTAATTATTTAATAATCCTTAATGACTAACTAAGACTTGATTAAATGTTCGGAATGCTACATGTCATGTCCACACTAATGGAAGTCAAGGATTTATCCAATGGTTTCCACTATACTATACCTATCCACACTAATGGAAGGAAATACATGAATCAAATGAATTATTACATGAATTCTTTATCCAATTGGAATGGACTGACTCATGCTCACCTTGGATTCTACGAGGGGAATACCATGGGTCTTGAGAACCCCATTCCTATTCAATGATACTTTTTTCTTAGGTTGATACCCCCTAGATTATTGTTCGTGTCTATTCATTAGATACCTTGTATACTACTATTGGGTCCATTCATATTCTTGGATACCACACACATAGTCCATGGATCCAGTATAGATATGTAGGTGCCTGGGATACACTCCATGGACTCAGTCCATGCCTAGCCCTATTTTACACTGGATTCACTCCTTAGACCCAGTAGGTTCCTTATTGTGGAATTCCTTGGAGTACACTCCTTGGATTACACTCTTACTCCTATTATAGACTCGGATACTATGAATTTAGCTTTTCATGAGTTTACATTACGTAGATTTTTACGCTGGACCATCCACACTGGATATTATTGATTGGCTTCATGGTTACATATTGGGACCATCACAGCTCATACTATCACAAGATGATGTAAATGTTGGATCTTTTTCACCAAACCTATTAACATTAAATGATAATTGGATAATTAATGAACTGGTTACATGTTCAGACACCAGCTGGGGGCTGAAGTGGGTACATGGTTATTTAGTTATTTTATACTTCTTTCTTTACTCTATATATATCAGCATGACGGAACACTATTACATTTCACTATAAAGTCAGGATGTTATAGACACCATTGGTGGTGGCCCACTAAAATTTATCACACACCCTTTCTGGTCACCGTTTGGAACCCAGAGCAGATTACATTGTTGCAGGTATTGAAAAATGGAAGCATGCAACTTATGATACTTGATTGTGTGTTGATATAATGGAACATGATTTCATATGACTGAGTAGGATCTTGGGATGCATGGAGTAGATATTTTTTTTCTTTTACATTGTGGAACATGTTATAAATATTTTCATGTATACATGCTATCTAGTTTTCTAGTGACATAACATTACATGATTAACGATCCAACTGATACAGTTATTGTTATTTTTGTTTATCTATTGCATCGGTTTTCTTTCAGAACATCTTTATATTGCTTCCACTGTTTAAATAACATTTATATCCCTTCTGTTTTGATACACTCTGCTAATGAGGGAATAGTATTCCCACAGACTCACCCTAGGCCCTCCCTGCTAGTTGGAAGCCTCTGGTGTTCGGAAAGATGCACTTGAGGCCATGTGCACCACCGATCTCGGGGCACCCATATGTTGAATCTTTGTCTGGGTCATCACAAATTGGTATCAAAGGTGGTTTCTTTTCTTTCATGGATTTTTGGAGACAATATATTAGTGAATAGAAATACATGGGACATGGTCATAAGCTGTGGTTGGGTGTCGTGAACCCATGTTCCGGTTGAATTCCACGATACCCATAATGTAATTGTTGTTCTATTTTGCCTATTACTATTGATATTATTTTATCATTGGGTGACTCACATATTGTGTGGTGTTGTTGATTATTAATATTAGGGAATTTGTTTCATCCTTGGCCTAATAATATGATGGCAAGGAGTATATTTACATGCATCATTATAGGAACCTAGAATTAACATGTCATCCATATTGCCATTCCATATAAGTGTATTTCACAACTTTTCTTTGTTTTAATTTCCTATGAATATTGAGTGATGTTTTCATAGTTTCATGTACTTGTATTACTTTGGATTAGATTTAGTTATTACCTATTTCAATTCATGAGTTGTGTGGGCCCTCGTGTGTTGGATTGAGTAATTTACCGAGTCGCGCCATTATGCTAAGAGAATGGGTATCATTTTTTGTGATAGGTGTGTGGGAAAAGATTCAGAAAAAAAAGACAATATTTTATTAAGGGAATATTGAAATATAAAATGAATTGGTTTCACATCCTTATAATTCAATGTAATGTTTATGAAATTTAAAGGATGGAACCTAAAAAATAACTGCAAAATGACATTAAACTTATACATGAGCACTTACCAATATCTATCCATCAATATAGGTAGTTTAAGTAGTATGCCTTGGTTAGTGAGTTTTCTTATGAGAAGATTCTATATGTGATTCTATCTCCTTGCTTCTTGGCTTGTTCTATGGGGTGTGCTTGGCATTTTTAGACCAATGCCACCATGATGTCCTCGTGTTGTTCTCTAGGAAGGTCGTGAAGATCATGCTCTAAACATGGTGGGGCCTAAGATGCAAGTATTACTTCCAATAGTTCTATATGAGGCACCACCTTCTATACCTAATCTGGGCACAGATGCCCAAGTCCATGATATTTTCTTACTCTTAATGCAGTCCATGATAGGTGCTCCAATGGTTTCACCTACGATGGTGGATCTGAACCGTGAGTTCCAGCAGCACCATCCTTCCACTTTTTAAGGGAATGGAGGATCTAAGGATGTAAATTATTGGATATAGGCCATGGTGTCTACCATTGAGCATCTAGAAATACCTCTAGAGAAAATAGTCAAGAATGCTACATGCATTCATCAAGATTCTTCCAAGTGTTGGTGGGACATCGTAACCTAGGTCGGACATCATCAGGTCATGATATGGGTTGACTTCCATGTTTTCTTCTATTACCATCTCGTTCCTCAGTAATTTAGAGCTGAAATAGCTATAGATCCCATGATTATCAAGTAGGTTTATATATCAGTTATTGAATAATCTCCCCGTTTCACTCATTTACAGTGCTTTTCACCACTTCTACATAGTGATGAGATTTGGTGTTCTAGAAGTTTTGAGGATAGTATTCAGTACGCCATCCTAACTCGGGTGAATGTACTTCACCTTCCTACTTTGTCAGCTATAGTTTATCAAACCCTTATTACTGATTGTATCTTGAGGGATAGAGAGAGTATTGGGTTTAAAGTATCATGCTGCATTAGGCCATTAGTTCTTCTAGTTGAAGTTAATCTTACCTTGATGTTTATCATCAGGGAAGTGGAAGTCAAAGTATCCCATTTGATAGTTATGTAGTGTGACATCTATGTGGAAAATTAGGGCACAAGAAGCCTGATATTGATAGAGACCCTATGGATTGTCGAGCTTGTAGTCGTATAAGTCATCTTCAATACATTTGGAGTACCTTTCAACCAGTTTCGAGGGGAAAAATATCAACTTCAATTCCACCTTCAAGAGAGAATTCTTTTGTGATGGGTCAAGTGTGATGTTGGGGTATCAATGGAAGGTTTGGTTGAAGAGGAGGTTGTGGTCATGGTAGTCAAATACATAATCACCAGAAATGCCCGTAGAGCTATTATGATCATGGTAATCCATATTTTGCACCAGGTCATGGATCAGGTCAATTGAATTATTTACAGCCAATGCCTGAGGATCAAGCTGCAGGACCATCTACAGTACAGTGTATTATACTAGTAAACTCTACAATTTTATCTCCTTTGTTTGATACAGGTTCTTCATACTCTTCTATTTCTGTATCTATCATGGAATTTCTTGTACTAGAGATACAGTACCAATATCATGTAATGACCCTCGACACACCATTGGGAATACCTACAGAGGGCATATTCTAGTGCAGGGAATGTCCCCTTGAGTTTGGAAGTTAACATTTCTTTTGTAATATCACTTTTTATCGTGATTATGGGATTCTATTTCATTCTCTGGATGGACTTGTTGGTCCACTATCATGCCTTTATAGACTTTTATAACTAGAGGTATTTTGTTGATATAATTAGAAGGTAGTAGTTATCTTTTCAAAGGTGAGTTGGATGTCCAAGATAGGATGATGGGACAAAAGAATCATGATCTAGGTGGAGTGACTGCCCAGATTGCAAATATTTTCATTGAGGATCTGGGTTTGCTTCAAATCTATTTTTCTCCAGTAGTTGACAATTTTAGGGATATATTTCCCGATTACATTTCTAGATTTCCTCCTATGAAAGAAGTAGAGTTCACAATTGAGCATGTTCGAGGAGAAACACTATTGTCTATTCCTCAATACAGGATGAAAACAACTAAGCTTCTGGAGATCAAGCGGTAGATAAAGGATAGATATTCCAAAGGCTTTATACAGACCAGTACATCCTCTTGGGGTTGACCCATGATTTTCTCAAAGAAGGAATATGGTACGTTCCATTTATGTATGGATTACAGAAGGTTTAAGTATCTTTGGGTCAAGACCTCATATACACTTCCTTGAACAGGTGATCTCTTTGACCAACTCCGAGGAAAGAAAGGTGTTCCCTATGATAGATATGAGAAAAAATTATAATTAGGTGCGAGTCAAGTAATTCCCCGACCCTAGTTACCCAGAGTTGGTGTATTTTTTAATACATTATCATGATTACAAGGAATCATGTCCTGAAGGACTGATCAGTTTACCAATTTTGGAAAAGAGATTATAATAATGAACATTACAATACACATTAGAAAATAAAACAAAACATAAGTGATCCTTTGAGAATGCCATTAATCCCTATGTTTAACCCTTTTATGAATCATAATACACATCCTGGAATCCTGGGAAAAGAAAACAAAATAAAGGGGTGGGCTTTGATGCTCAGCAAGGAAAACAACATAGCGGAAACTTTCATAAATAAGAATAAACATTTAAGGAAATGTATAACTAAAACAAAAGCCTTTAAAAGTTGAACTTCAGCATAATATGACAAAATAAAATGAAATATTTCTATTTACTTATTCACATAAATATTCTACTAGTCGAATAATCACATGAAATATCAATAACAACTTTCATAATGATGGAATGCATAATGCCATACTATCATAACCACATAGTGAAGGACTTGTGCCAAGACTGCAAATAACATTTTGTCAAGGCCTTGTGCCAAGACACTAGTTTGTCTCAGGAGAGCTACCGATGCATCTAAGAGCTATAGCGGGCTCCACCCATCAAATACTAAATCCAATTCATTCCTCATATGAACCGATTTAAACATAATATAAACATTTGTATTAAAACTAGCATACAGATGTCAATACTTTATCATAAACCATGAATGGTATAAAAATAACACAACCACAGTCAAACATAGGACAAAACCATAAATACAATATGGATGTTTTGTATCATAATAAATTAATGTCAAATAATCATAAAATCCATCAATGGATTTTGACATAGATGAAATCAAAACTATTTGAGAGAAATTTTACTTTTTTTTAAATCACTGAAAAGAAACACATTTATAAAGGAAGTAATTTAAAAGATATTTTTTAATCGAAGTGTCCCATACCAATTTGAAACTTTTGGAAATAAATATCATTTCAAAACATTTACGTCCATATAAATAAATCCTTAAAATCATTTTTAAAACATGTACATTAATTAAAATAATTTAGAAAGATAAATCTTAAAAATATTTAAAATTATGGTGTTGATAAAGAGTACCTTTCACAAATCCTTTAAAAATTAATTTTGAAATCATTTTTATGAAAAATGGACATGGAGGATAAAAATGTCCTAGTAGATACTTACACATAAATAATCTCGGATAATAATGATATTGAGGAATTAACCCTTACCCTACACTTTCCTTTGGTCGGGGGTACGTTTAACCTCCTATATGAATATCATAGATTGTTATTAAATTATAATAGAACCATACTAATATTTATGATATTATACATGATTCATTAATGACTTTATACAACCCATTTAATAATAATCTTCATGTTAAATCAACATTTTGGGTAACAATCGCTTCTTTTATCGTACGTGTTTTAACTTATTACTCTTCATTGTATCACTTAGACCAAGATTTAAATACTTCCATAATATAAAACATGATTTATATATCATAAATATTAATGATATAAATATTTATAATATACATATATATGAAATGTAAAACACTGTTTATGGAGACAGTAGTACGTACTTATGCATAAACAGTGTTTCTGTTTTCATATCGTATTGAACGGAACTAAGTGAATAAGATATATTTATGTAAATATATATATATTTATATATTTATCTCTATATATCTGTCAAGTAGAATTAATATGGAATATACTACATAAATATTAGTAATATATATTTTTATAATTGTCGATGAATGGTGAACATTGAAATGAATCTCATCGCATCGTGGAGACGGTACTCCGTACGTACGCACGAGCGATAATATAATTTCCTTAAAAGTGTGGAATTGGATGGTATATTAATTTGACAAAGAAATTATCATGTTATTTTCATTATTTATATAAATATTACTCATCATTATATCCATCCAAATAACATAGTCTTGATTAACAAATTACACTACAACATGGAGACAGTAAGCCATACGTACACACACATGGTGACATTATCATTTTCAAGATGGATATAATAATGAATATAGTTGTGAAATATTTATAATAAAATCACATTATATATAAGATACTAGAGTTATTATTTTATAAAGTAAACAACAAAGAAAAGAGATGTGAAAGAAGAAATGAACTTGAAAGATAGTGGTGAAATTATTACCTCTTCTTCAGGTTCTTCCTATTGATTTGATCAAAAGGGATATTTAAGATGGAGTTTTGACTAATGTAAGGCCTCTAGAATGAATTGAGGGAATATTATAGGATATTATGGTAGGTTTTGGCCGAGCCAAATGGCTTTGGAGGTGTAAATTTGGGATAAGGGGAAGTGTCATTTTATAAGAGGGGTGAGGGGAACCTTATGACAAACTTAAAATATTATTTTATAATAAATTAATATTAGGTTTATAATGGCCCCAAATATACGTATTTCGAGGCTAGGGTGGGGATGGATTTAAATACTCTCAACCAATAGGTTTTATAAAAGTTTAGGTTACCATTTTAACCTTATCATTTAGATTTAACTCCAAGTTAAATAATTTAACTTTTACCGTGTCTTCTTGTATTCTTACAATATGAGGTTAATAAACATACTATATACAGCCAATCAGACACAAATTGGTTCATTGATTTCATTTATATTATTATATAAGTATTTTTTCCAAACCTTATATTTTTATGATCATTATATCAATTAATAATATAATATTTGTTTTAAAAATGATTTTATGTCAATTTTGACACTATTTTGTATTTGTTTTTTGTTAAAATAATAACAGTTTTATTAATTCAAAGAAATAAATTGAATTAATCCTGACATGTTATATTCACCTATAAAATTAGTGGATATCATTAAAATTTTGAAATTATATTTATTTTAGTATTTATAATAACATATATTTGAATCTTTCATTATTAAGGTAATGACTGCATCATCATTTTGACATTAATAACATTAATGATTTAATCTCTAAAAATTATAAATAAAATACCTTTATGTAGGAAATAGTTTTATATTTCTAATTAATATTTATAGTCGAATTTATTTTATATATAACCCAATATTAAATATGGCTTAGTTATAAATCATTAATTATAACTCTTTTTACTCTTCTATGAATTAAATAATAATAAATGTCCTAATGTAATCCATGTGGACCAAAAGGGTCATATTTTATTACTAAGGTTGTTTTTGGTCGAATTACATTTATCCAATAGAATTAGGACATGTGTTTGGGTAATAATAATATAATTTTTACCCTTAATTACCCTATTTACTTTTAACCCTGGCAAATAAAAGTAAAAAGTTACTATTCACCAAAAATTATTTTGATCTTATTGAACCATATTTTACTCTTTAACATTAATTGTGTCTCTTGGATTTTTTAAATTCAACTCACATAAGCAGTAAAATTATGTTTTAGGTAAATTTGCAAATTCTCCTAGGAGGTGGGTAGAAGACGGTAAAAAGTTCGATAAAATTTTTATATATCTAAAATTATTTTAAACTGACTCAAATGAATTACATTGATCATATATACTTATTATTTATATTTATTGACCAAAAATAAATTTTAATAAAATAAATATTTATTTAAATAAAATGTTAGTTTTAACTAATAACTCAGTGTTTTCACTATTCATCAAAATTTGATGATTCTCATAAAAATACCAAAAAATCAGCCTAATCTATATTTGATACTTAGAATTCAAAAATTATGTCTATTTTACCAAATTCAAAACATATAAGTTGCGTTAATTAATTTAAAATTAATTCTTGTTGTCAAAAATTAAAGGCATATTTTTAAGAAACAATATCTATCAAAAGATCGACACTTGTTTATGTCCAATCTCCAAGTGAAATTTATTACAATGACCGGCATTGGATTAAATGGTAAAAATATAATCTATTTATACTTCAAAACCATTAGAATGTTCAATTTATCACTATAATTGTTTTTGATTAAAAATGTTGTTTTCAGTTAAAATATAGTATTTTCCACTATTCAACCAAATATGAAAGTTATCAGGAAAACACCAAAAATTTATTGAAACTAAAATCTTATGTCCCGATTATAAAAAAGAAGTTTATTTTGAAAAATTGAATATATGAATGTTTCAAATATTGGATTTAAAAAGGGTTCACAATTAAAAGGCAGTAAAAGTGAATTTTTTGAAAAATACTTCTTTTATCTAAAAAAATTAATTAGTTCGTACATTATATCTAAGAAACTCATAATATAGATTCTACAATTATAAGAAATATATATAGTTCAAAATTTAGTTATTAATATTCATAACCTATTTTGAACGGCTAGTTTGGTAAGTTATGGTGCACTTGAACTCGGTGTTGCATGTAGTGAAAGTCAATGAATTACTTTGAAGAAATAATGTTATATAAAATCTTGGGGTGTTACCTTATTCCCACCTTCAATATATTCTGTCCTCGCAATTTGAAATTGTTCTTCAAAAATAAATGGTTGAAAATATAAAATAACTTTGTGGGAAAACACACATCAGAAATTGGGTTAATAAAATTTAGTCTTAATAAGAGGAAAAGGGGAATGAATTATTTACCACCAAATTATGATATCAATTAGGAGAACATTGGTGGAAATTAAAGACACATAATTGGAGGGAAAAGGTAAATATTTATAGAGAGTGATTGAGGTCATCATCCACAAACAATTGGAGAATTGTGGGCCTCAAAGCCACAAATCTATAATGATTTAAAATATCATAGGTTCAACAAAACGTAAGGTATTAGGATAACACATTTTTGGTTTTAAGATCCCTTCCCTAAAGTTTAATAATTAATTTATCCATAAAATAAGAGGGAAATATATATATATATATATATATATATCTGTGTTTGTGTGAGTGTGTGTCAGCACTTGAAAAGTAGAGTTTCACCTTTCAACTAATTCCTACCACAAACTCATCTTTCACTCTAAAATATTTCAAAAAACGATATTCAATTTATCCTAATAGTATAGGGTTTCAAAAATAATGAATTTATAATTCACATATCAGACCCTTTAATAAACTACATTATTCAATCCAAGAAAACACGTGGGTTAGGGATAAGTGATACACCCTTGCCTCCCTTCGGCTGCGGGTTCATGTCCCGCGGCCTTACCGGACGTGACGGGTTGCCACCCGACCTCCGGGTTGTCCATTTTAAGGCAATCAAAAAATTTCCTAAACAATAGTATCCACTTTCAATATTAATCCATTCCAACCTTTATAATTATCTAAAATACTTATATCCAAACTCTCGGTCAAAAGTTTATAAGGAAGTTAAACATAATGAGGATCCTTTTTGCTAGGTAATAACATGTGAATGCTTTTATCTTGTATTCTTTTACAACAACAAAACAAACTAAATTACCAAAATCAACCGTATCTTATTCCAAAATCACTACCTCATTATCAATACCATATTAAATATTACCTTTCCTTCAACCATTTATTTTCCAAAAAGTGTAGCATACTATTATGTCACTTTTCTTAGAACTATATAATCTTAAATCCTCAATAAAATAGTACTACAGTAAAATCCTTACGTATCTCCATAATTCATGTAACTAGTATACTATTGATACAACACTCAAATGAAATAATTATATATTTACAACATAAGAACCCTAGTCATTCCAGTTCATCTAAGGTAGTTTCATAACTTGATTATTATCCAATAACATCATTTGTGTTATACTCTTATGAATGGGACATTGACTCACATAGTTTCTCAGCGCCTTACAGAGGAAGCATTTTACATTTGAAAACTTTTTCTTACCCTTTCCATCGCGTACATGGTGTCCTTTTTCTCCAAACATAACACAAACTCACATTCCCTTCAAGCATTTACCAAGGTGATACATTCCACATTTATCACATATTGGAGAATCCTTCTTTCCCTTATTCCCTTTATCCATATTTATTTCTACCTTTCTTTTGTTCTATGGCTTCCCTCCAAATCAATAGGATTCAGAGAATTATTTACTTATCTTATTAACACATGATACTATTTATTCATATGATGATAATACATGGGAGACTATTTCTTTTCTAAATTTTGGCTTAATACTATGAATGATATGACCCTTCTTACTCTTTGGATCATACGTATTGCTAGAGTTCTCATTCCTTCTACTGGGATCCATTTCTAAAAAATGGCATAAACTAGTTAAGTTTATGAATCACAATTCATAATTCAAAACATGTAAAATACCTAAAGTAAATTGAACAGTTTATGGATATAATCCATAATCACAAAAATGTTTTCTTTGAGGAGGTATATATACTCATAAATACTTCATAGTGGTTTTTAAAGACAATGAGAATTATCCTATGCATATCCACCGGTAGTGTCGTAACCAAAAATACAGCAAGGCCCGTTTTCATGCACCAATTCCCATTAGAGTCTATCTCAAAGCAGTGTTTTTAGTTTTTACCACTAGGTACATCTGTGTCAAAGCCGCCTCTACCTGCTCATATCCAGACAAGTATGTATTTGCTTGTGAAACTCACAAAATCTCTACAATATCAAAATTATAGGAAGTTTTTCTATTCTAATACTCAATGTCTATCTTAGGTCTATGTTATCTAATCAGTGTTTATCTAAATCAAGATTCATTGTTTATTTCTAAAATTCATATGATACCAACTGTAAATACCCAACCCTAGTTACCCAGAGTCGGTGAATTATTTTAATACATTGGAATGATTACAAGGAATCATGTTCCGAAGGACTGATCAGTATAGCAGTCTTGGAAAATGGATTACATACATGAACGTTACATTACACTTTAGAAAATAAAAAAAAATACAAATGATCCTTTGAGAATACCATTAATCCCCAAGATTGACCCTACTTATAAATCATAATATACTTCTTGGAATCATGGGAAAATAAAATATAAGAAAGGGGTGAGATCTGATGCTCAGTAAGGATACCAATATAGCATAAACTTTTATAAATAAGCATAAACATTTAATGAAATGTATAACTAAAAAAAGATATTTAAACTTGAAATTCAGCATAATATGGAAAAAATAAAAGGAAATAATTTCATTTAGTTATTCATATGGATATTCTACTAGTCGAATAATCACATGAAATATCAATAACAACTTTCATAATGATGGAATGCATAATGACAGACTATCATAACCACATAGTCAAGGCCTTGTTCCAAGACTAAAAATAAGATTTTGTCAAGGCCTTTTGCAAAGACACTAGTTTGTCTCATGAGACATAATTATGCATTGAGAAGCTAAATTGGGCTCCACCCATCACTTACTAAGTCTAATGCATTCCTCATATGAACAGTTTTAAACATAAAATAAACATTCTTATTAAATCTAGCATACAAAATGTCAATACATTCTCCATAAACAGTGAATGGTATAAAAAAGCACATCCATAGTCAAACATATAACAAAACCATCACTAAAATATGGATGTTTTTTATCATAATAAGTCAACATCAAATAAGTTTAAAATCAATCAAAAGATGTTGAAATAGATGAAATCAAAACTAATTGGGAGAAATATCTCTTTTTTTTTAAATCATTGAAAAGTAACACATTTATAAAGGAAGTAATCTAAAAGATATTTTTGAATAAAACTGTCTCATACCACTTTGAAACTTTTGATATGATATATCATTTCAAAACATTCATGTCCATATAAATAAATCCTTAAAATCATTATGAAAACATGGACATTAATTAAAATGATTTAGAAAGATAAATCATTAAACCATTTAAAATTCTGATCATGATAATGAGTACCTTTCCCAAATCATTAAAATATTCATTTTCAAATAATTTTTATGAAAAATGGACATGGATGATAAAAATTTCCCCGTGGATAATTATACATAAACAATCTCGAATAATAACGAGATTGATGAATTAACCCTTACATTGCACATTTCTTTGGTTGAGGGTACGTTTAACCTCCTGTATAAAGATATTTGTATGTTATTAAAGTATAACAAAACCATATTAATATTTATGATATCATACATGATTCATTAATGTCATTATACTACCCATTTAATAATAATTTCCATGTTAAATTAAAATTCCGGGTAATAATCGCTTTCTTTATCGTATGTGTTTTAACTTGTTACTCATGATTGTATCGCTTAGACCAACATTTAAATAATTAAAGAATATAAAACATGATTTATATATCATATATATTTAGGATATAAATATGTATAATTGACATATATATGAAATGAAAAACATCGTTTATGGAGATGGTAGTCCGTATGTACGCATAAACGTTGTTTCCGTTTTCAAAACATATTGAACGGAACTAAATGAATAAGATATATTTAAGTGTATATATATATATATGTCCAGTATAATTATTATGTTATATATTAAATACTTATTAGTAATATATATTTTTATAATTGTCGATGAATGGTGAATGTGGAAATGAATCTCATCGCATTGTGGAGACGGTAATCCGTGTGTACGCACGAGCGAAAATATCATTTTGTTAAAGGTGTGGAATTGGATGGTATATTAATCTTACAGATACATTATCATGTCATTTTAATTATTTATATACATATTAATCATCATTATATCCATCCAAATAACATTGTTTTGAATAACAAATTACACCACATCGTAGAGACGGTAAGCCTTACGTACAGACACACATGGTGATATTATCATTCTTAATATGGATAGAATAATGAATGTAATTGTGCCATATTTATAATAAAATCACAGTATATATAATATAGTTGAGTTATTACATTATAATGGAAACAACAAAGAAATAAGCAGTGGATGAAGAAAATAACTTGAAGGAGGGTGGTGAAATTATTACATCTTCTTCAGGTTCTTCCTTTTGATTTGATCAAAAGGGATCCTTAAGTTTCTTTATAACTAAAGGAATGCATCTAGGATGAAGTTAGAGAAGTTGAGAGGATATTTGGGTAGGGGTTTTCCAATCCAAATGGATTTTGAGGTGTGAATTTTGGATAAGGGGAAGTGCCCATTTATAAGATGGGTAAAGTTCACCTTAGGAAAAAAAATAAAATATTATTATATAATAAATTGATATTCGGTTTATAATGGCTCCAATGAGACTTATTTCGAGGCTAAGATGGGGATGGGTCAATATACTTGCATCCAATAGGTTTTAGAAATGTTTAGGTTACCATTTTAACCTTATCATTTAGATTTAACTCTAAGTTAAATAATTTAACTTTTACTGTGTCTTATTGTATTGGTACACTATATGGTCAATAAAATTACTATATACTCCCTATTGAACCCCAATTGGTTAATTAATGTCATTTATGTTATTATATAAGTATTTTTTTCGAACCATAGATATTTAGGATCATTAAATCAATTAATAATATATTATTTGTTTTAAAAACTATTTTATGTCAAATTTGACACTATTTGGTATTTATATTTTGTTAAAATAATAACAGCATGATTACATAAAAAAAAATACATTTAATCAATAAAAAAATGTCATATTCACCTAGAAAATTCGTTTATGTCTTAAAATATTTGAAATTATTTTTATTTTAATATTTATAATACCATTTATTTGATTCATTCATTAATAAGGTAATTATTGCATCATCACTATATCAATAATAACCTTAATTATTTAATCTATAAAAATTATAATTAAATTAACATTATGTAGTAAATCTTTATAGATTTCTAATGAATATTTATAGTCGAATTTAGTTTATGTATAACCCTATATTAATAATGATTTAGTTATTAAACATTGATTTTAACTCTTTTGACTCTTCTTTGAATTAACTAATAATAAATGTCCTAATCAAATCCTAGTGGACCTAAAGTGTCATATTTCATTCCTAAGGGTGTTTTTGGTCAAATTGCACTAATCCAATAGAATTAGTACATGTGTTAGGGTAATAATAATATCATTCTTACACATAATTACCCTATTTACTTTTAACCGTGGTAAAGAAAAGTAAAAAAGATAATTTTCACCAAAATTTATTTTTATCTTATCGAACCACATTTTACTCCTTGATATTAAGCGTTTCTCTCGGATTTTCTAAATTCATTTCATAGAAGTGGTAAAATTATTTTTTATGTAAATTTGGAAATGCTCCTAAGAGGAGTGTAAAAGACGGTATAAAGTTCGATAACATTTTTATATTTCTAAAATTATTTTAAACTGAATCCAATGAATTACATTGAACATATATAAGTATTATTTATCATTTTTGACCTATAATAAATTTAAATAAAATATATATTTATTTAAATAAAAAGTTGGTTTTAACCAATAACTTAGTGTTTTCATTATTCATCAAATATTAATGTTTCACATAAAAATACCAAAACATCAGCCTAAGCTATATTTGATAGTCAAAATTAAAAAATTATGTCTATTTTACCAAATTCAAAACATATAATTTGCATTAATTAATTTAAAAATAATTTCTATTGTCAAAATCAAAAGGCGTATTTTTAAGAAACAATATCTATCAAAAGATCGACACTCGTTTATGTCCAATCTCGATGTGAAATTACTTATAATGACCAGCATTGGATTAAATGGTAAAAATATAATCTATTTGTACTTCCAAACCATTAAAATTTACAATATAACAATATAAATTAATTTTATTTAAAATGTTTTTTTCAATTAAAATATAGTATATTTCACTATTCACCCAAATATGATATTTATCAGAAAAACAAATTTTTTTTATTGAAACTAAATTCATATGTCCTTATTCTAAAAAAGAAGTTTATTTTGTCAAATTGAATATATAAAAGTTTCAAATATTGGATTTAAAAATGGGTTCACCGTTAAAAGGAGGTAAAAGTGAATTTTTTGAAAAATACTTCTTTTATCTGAAAAAAATGAATTTGTTCTTAAATTATGACTAAGATACTCATAATATGGATTCTAAAATTTTAAGTATTATATAAAGTTCAAAATTCGGTTAATACTATTCGTAACTGCTTCTGAATGGCTAGTTTGGTATGTTATGGTGCGCTTGAACACGGGGTTGCATGTAGTGGAAGATATTGAATTACTTTGAAGCAATAACATTCTATGAAATCTTGGGGTGTTATATGTCAAACCACCAGACATACCTCATACATCTTTCTACAGGTGGTATGGTCTGTATGAGTATCTTTTTATGACGTTCGTTGTCACAAACTCACCTACCATTTTCATGGCTATGATGAATAGGATTTTCCAACCATATTTGTAATCTTTGGTCATGGTCTTTGAGGATGAAATCTAGGTGTATTCACACACTCATAACAACAATGATAATCATCTTGAGATCATTCTAGGTACACATAGAGAGAATCAGCTTTATTACAAGCTAGAAAAATGTGACATCTAGATCGACAAATATTATTTATTGGGTTTTATTATTTCATAATAAGGATTATCTGTTGACCCTAAAAATGTTAGTGTTGTAGGTTCCTTGGAGAATCCTAGGAACGTGTTTGATATCTTGTGTTCCATGGGCCAGGCTAGATATTACATGCATTTCATACAAGATGTTTTACATCCTTATTCACATTTTATTGGGCTTATAAATAATGGTGTTATGTTCTTGTGGTAATAAAAATAAGAGAAATACTTTCAGGAGCTTAATGGGAGGCCTGTATCGGCACATATTGTGATTCTTTTAGAAACGGGTAAAGGTTATATAATCAAATGCGATGCATCAGGAATTGGCCACAGATTAGTGTTGATGCAGGAAGAAAAAGTTGTTAGGTATTCTTCTCAGCATTTTAGGCCTCACGTGACAAATTACATGAAACAAGACCTTGAGCTAGCATTGGTTGTCAAAGCCTTACTTTACTGGAGACATTATCTCTTGGGTGAGCGCTTTGTGGTGTATAAAAATCTCAAGAGCCTCTAGTATATCTTTTCTCTCAATGATTTGATCATCTGATAATGAAGATTGGTCGAGTATCTAAAATCCTTTGATTTTGAATTTTCCTATACACATGGAAAATGCAATGTAGTTACAGTTGCACTGAGTTGGAAAACTCAAAAGAAGACCATATTGGAAGCTAGTGATGAAGGGATGTTAATGACTATATTTATGAACATTATCTAGTGGTCCATGATTGTCATGAGCAGTCTTACCTCTCATCCTAAACAATTACATATTCCCTCCTTGAAAAGGTGAGGAGTGGGTAGCTTTTAGATCTTGATAGTCTAGTTCTTTGTGGGAGTATATCGAGAGATAATCCACCTATAGATTAGTTTGTGGACATAGATGATGTCTTGATTCCATGTGGATGTATCTGGGTTCATACTAATGTGGGAGAGGAGTTGATGAATGTGTCCCACGCTTCCCAGGGGGAAGTTAAAACATGAATCTCAAAGATGTATATATATATATATGTGTGACACCAGTATTGGTGTCCTTGAATGAAACATTAGATTGCAGGCATCATCAAAAGGTTTTCCACATGTTTGTAGATGAAGGTGGAGCACCAAAGACCTGCAGGCTTGTTATATCCATGTTGAGTCCCTAAATGGAAATGGGAAGATGTTGCAATGGATTTCGCAGTTGGCGTACCATGGTCGCCAAGGGGTAGAGATGCTATCTGGGTAGTCATTGACTGACTAACGAAATCATCCCACTTCATTCATATTCTGGATCAATTCTCAGTTGATGAGTTGAGAAGACGTTATGTCTGTGGGATCATATATCTACCTATGGTTCCACGTACTATCATATAAGATATGGATTCTTGTTTCACTTCAGGTTTCTAGCATGGATTGCAAAAAGATATGAGAACTCATGTGATTCTATGCACAACTATTCACCCTTAGACTGATGGACTATCAAAACATACAATAAAGGTTTTAGATGACAATCTTTGACAATGCGTCATTGAGTTTAGCAGTTTTTTTGAGAATCATATTCCTCTCATCGAGTACCCTTATAATAATAGTTTTTAGGCTACTATTGAAATGGCTCCTTTTGAGGCCTTATATTGTAGTCCATATCCTTCACCATTGTTGTGGCCAGAGGCAAGTAAGGCAGGCCTAATTTGTCCGCGTATCATTCACGAGACTTTAGAATAGTTCCAGATGATCTATAAGTATATGACTACTGCTCAGTCAAGATAGAAATCTTATGCCGATTGTCGTTGATGACCTATTGAGTTTTAGTTTGAGGATCTTGTTTTTCTCTGGGTATCACCTAGGCTAGGGCATTGAGGGTTAAGGAAGTAGGGAAAGCTGTCACCTCATTACATCGGACCATTAGAAATTCTGGAGAAAGTCAGGCTAGTATCCAAACTATTACTACTAGTCAGAGGAATGATGCCATGCATGATGTCTTTCATGTCCCAGAACTTCTCCAATATCAAGTTGACCCGTCACATACCTTTGATCCTGAGGAAGTTGAGTTAGATGTTGATTCTACCATTGAGGAATATCCAATACACATCATTGACCAAAGAAATATGGATCACCAAGGCAAGTTTGTCCCTCTCGTACGGGTGATATAGAAGCACAACTGTGTACAATATGAAACATGGGAGAGGGAATCTGATATACATGCTCCATGGCCAGATTTTTTCTTTTTGGACACGTTACGCTCCCGACAATGGGCTGGAACCCCATAGAGCACACTCACTAGGGAGGCACTCAACTGGGACACTAACTGGGTTGGTTTAAAGCAATGTCCCCCTTCCAATAGGGGATTTAATCTCGCCTCTCCAGAGATTTGATCCCGAGACTGACTGGTATAATAGCCACTGAGGAGTATAACCAGTACCACTTGGCCAATGGCATAGTGGGAGTCAAGTATGCTCCCCAACTGGTAAAATGCCAGTTATCCCCAAGTAAGAATCTCGACAGAGGAGAAATAAAACCTCAGCTGGATAGTGGAGATATCTATGAAAATGGCCTAGTGGTAGTCAGGTAATCTCTCTAGTGGCTATTATGCATGTCCTCCCCATGTTTGAATCTCGATAGAGGAGAGGTTAAATCCCCCACAGGCAGGGGGAAGTGCTTGATCCTAGCCCAGTTAGTGGCCCAGTTGAGTGCATCCCTATTGAGTGGGCTCTATGGGGTTATGGTCCATTTTGGGGAGTGTCTCAGGTCCAAAAGTTCCCATACAATGATTCCTAACCATCGGAAGGAGAACTCAGGGGGTGAGTTCTTTTAAGGGGGGAAGACTGGTACAACCCGGTTTTTCTATCAGGTATGGATCATTTAATTTTTTGTCTAAATCATTAATTTGTACATAATATAGTTACCTAATGAGATATAAATGACTTTTAGGGTGTCCATGGTTTTTTTGGAGCTTGGAACACATCTTTTAAGGAAAATCGGCCATGTCGAATGGGTTTTGCATGGTTTGTGCATGGTTTTTCTAACCATGCAGTTTTTATTATTTTAGATAGTGGAATCTCACATGTTTTATGCATGGCCATGCAGCTTAACCATAAAAACCCCCTTTTTAGGCCACGTTTTATGGTTTACACATGATTTGCACAAGGTTTTCCAAACCATGCGGTTAGCGTTATTTTGTAAAATATCTTCTCATATGGTTTGTGCATGGTTTGCGCATGACCATGCAGACTAGCCATGCAAACCACCCTCTTTCCTAGATTTTTGTAGAACAATCTCATAAGGATTGTGTACGGGTTGAAAAACCATGAATACATAATGTTTGTGGGTTAAAAACATGTGTAAAATGTCTAAAATTCCCATAATGATCTATTTATCCTCCCCCTTCCTCTCTAATCTGATTTTGTGCTGGATTTAACTATTTTTTCAATTTTAGAGTTTTTAAAGATACAAACATAAAATCATGATATCTACTTCATCTGGATTCGGATAAAGCTACCCTTCATCACGTTGCATGCGCAATAGTAATTATTTGAGTTCTTTTTATCTGTTTTTCTTCTCTTAAACTCTCAACCTATATATCTCTATGTGAGTTTTTTTACCTTTTCATCGATATACTATGATCCGAGGAAAATAAAGGGCCTAGAGAAGAGGAGTCATACAACCCTAAGGTGGTTGGTCTATAACTCATCCCAAATGTTCGTTGATTTTGGGATATTCGTGTGTGGTCTACTGGTTTCATTGGAAAATGTTTCTTGAATTAACATGTAATGATTATACTCATTAGAATTATATTGTTATGCTGTTTCCAAATATGGGATTATTTAATAGAGGTTACACCCACAACTAAATCAACCTCATGTCAAATGTTATGCCATAATTGGGTTTTTAGCGATTTTACACTTTTGATCCACCATTCGGGTGTGACTTTTCTTGAAATTCATAATTTTGAGACTCTGATAATAAATGGCAAGTTGTTAATGATAATTCCCAAATGGAATGTACTATGTATGCTCATCACATGGAACACCTAGGTTAATTGATTAAAAATATTTATTAAATGTGAAATATGAAATGTAAAATGGAAAGTATACTAAGTATATAAACTAGACTTATTAAAAGAGATAGAATAAAGGTTTCATGTCTATAGAACCCTTTTCCATGTTGATGGAAGGTATCAGAGTGATCATAAATAATAGAATAAGTCTTAATGAATAATTAAGACTTGATTAAATGGTTTTAATGATACTTGGAATATCCACAAAAATGGAAGACAAGGCTTGGACTAATGGATTCAACTCAGTGTGACCTATCCACTATAATGGAAGGCATGAATTGAACCTAATGAATTGTTACATCACTTCTTTATCAAATAGGAATTGACTCACTCATTCTCACCTTTTATTATTAGAGGAGAATACCTTGGGTCTCGAGACTCCCATTCTGATTCAAGTATAATGTTTCCTTAGATTGATACAGACATATATTCTGGTTCTTTTCAATTCCTTGGAAGCTTGGTTTACTACCATTGTGTACCTTCTTATTCCAGGATACCTCAGATACACTCCTTGGATCTAGCATCGACAAGTAGGTGCCTTGGATACACTCTTTGGACCTTATCCTTACGTACCCCTGTTTTACCTTGGAATCACTCCATGATCTCAATAGGCTCCTTATTGTGGAATGCCATGGATTACGATCTTTAGATTACACACTTACCCATAATCTAGACTCAGACACAACAGTGTTAGATTTCCGTGAGTCTAAATTGCCTTCATTTTAACATGGAACTCCCACACTAGACATCATTGACTGGCAGCCTTGTTACATATTGGGACCTACAATAGTCATTCTATCCTGAGATAATGTCAGTGTTGGCTAGGCCTCATGTGACCTATTATCCTTAAATGGAAATTGATTAATTAATGAACTATTTACATTTACAGACACCAGCCGAGGGCTGAAGTAGGTAATTTTTTATTTAGTTATATTTTAATGGTTTCATTACTTTATATATATATATATATGCATGTATACACACTTTCATATTCCATTACACATTCCAGATGTTATAGACACCCATGGTGGTTCATGACAACCCTGCTTTTTATTTCAAACATAAACATGATTTATTACATAAAACCGTTACTTGATGGAAGATCGAGAGGTCCAGTGTATTTGTGGCTTAGGATGATCACATAAGAACATAAAACATAAAATACAACAACTTTATTGAATGTATCCATTACATGACCACTACATTCCCTCGTACATAGCATTGCATGGGATACCCTAAGGAAATGCATAAGAAAACGGTGAGCTATAAAGCTTAGTAAAGGAATAATCATGGAATAACATGAGGAATACAATACATGTTAGAAAATAGGCATATCAATAGAGCACATGAGAATCATAATCATAATGGCATGATAAATCATTAAAATCATAACATGAAAATGTGGAAACAACACTTAACATGGTATTTTTATGAGCCAAGGCTCATTGCACATGGAGCATGAGTAAATCCTCATTTCACATCAAGCACGAGTAAAAACTCATTGCACATGGAGCATGAGTAAATCCTCATTTCAAATCAAGCACGAGTAAAAACTCATTGCAATTGAATTAGAATGAGTAAACACCCATCGCACATTACGTATCATGATACTATACTTTAACCAATTCCATTGAGAACTATAAGGGTGCACCCTTCTTAAACATTTCATTCCACTCATAAGTGTGCCACATGGATCATATAACATGGATTCATATAACATAATCATTTATTCCATGATAAAAAAATGTGGAATTCATACCTGGAAAAATACAATCAATAATTAAATGTGTATAAAGGTGAATACCCTTGATGGAGATATGGGCATGGTATTCACTACACAATGACATTGGCATGAAAATCGGTGCAATTTCGGTAGCGTAACAGATTGATGTATGAATTCATAAGAAATTGGTTGATGAGAGAGAAAGGGGTGTCTCATAATATGTACATGAAATTTAGAGTAAGCGTGTCATATAGATACATGTCCCAACAATTGTAACGAGATTTATACACAAAATACAAAAGTATTACTTGGATTTAAAAGAAGAGAGAAAAATCCCTCATGGAATTTCGGCATAGTAACAGGTGTACGTGGGATGCATTTATTGAGAGAGAAAAGGGTCTCTCATAATTCAAACATAAAGAGGTCACTATGGTTGAGGTGAGAAACCATACCCAAACATTTATAATTGAAATAAAAAGGACATAACATGATTAAGAAAATTGGACAAAAATTAGAAAGGAAGAAAAATCCTTACTTGGAAGTGTGCTTCCAAAGGTTTGAGAGAGGATTGAGAGAGGCTTCTTGGGAGCTCGGAGCACCTTGGGAGGATTATAGAGATATTATGCAATAGGTTGTATGAGCTCTAATGGATTTTAATGGGGAGAAAGTGGGAGCATTGGTGGTATTATATAGGAAAGGTGAAAGAATTCTTTATTATTGATGGTTGGGACACCTCACATTAAACAAATCAAACCACAAACCATACCATGGTTTTTGACCATGGTATTTTCAAAAGGGGAGTGGAAAAAATTATTTAATTTTCCTAATGCCATAACTTCTAAAAATAATGGGGTTGCTTATGTGGAGGTGAGTCACACTCCAAAGGAAAAAAATTTAAAAAGACAAGAAGTTTACTAAGCCTTGAAAGGTTCATTAATTCTTTGTAAAATGAGTCAAAAAATCCCAAAATAACATTATTTTAATGTAAAAAAATGTATTGGCCGAACATAAGGCTTATATTATTTTATTAGATAACTATTGGGACATTATGATGTCATAAAACACATTATATATTTAAACGGTATTTACTTTTAAGCCAAAAATATGACTGTCTCAGAAATTTATGTAAAATTCACCATTTTATAATTTCAACATCCTTAATCCAGAAATTATATTCATTTTATCTAAATAATTTTCTAAATATGTTAATTTTAACATTTAAAATAAAAACTGCCATTTATCGAAAATTCATGGGTTTAGAAAAAAAATGGCATTCAAACCATAATAAAAATTACAATTTCATTCATAAAATTATACAATCATTTATATTTAATAAAACATAATTTATTAATAATATTATTATATTATTATACTATTATTTAATTAAAAATTCCATTAATTCATCAAAATAGATTTATTAGTTGAATATTAACTAAAAATACTATTTGAGCTTTATAAAACTATTTACATGGTAACAAAAATAACATGAAAATATATTCATTATTATATACAAAAATAATGTACATAAAAATAGTTCTATGGTCTTGTTACATAAACCCTTATAACACCTGCATAAGACCGAAGGGTAAGGTGTGCGATGGTGATCGACTCTTGGGGTGGCTCGGATAACATTTCATGTGTGGGGATCTCTACCAACTTCCAATTCTCCCATAGGAGGTCATGCACGAGCTTATCCTATTGAAGCTCAACTTGGGTTTTGTCAAGAGCAAAGCCCAATGATGCCACCTCTTTTCCAAGATTTTACAAATGGGCTTCGTATGGGGCTGGTCTACTGGATGAGGCCATCATTTCATTTTTCTGAGTAAATTGTATCCATTAAAGCCCAATATTTATACTAATCATCTGATCACTGTTCAACAACTATATTAGCAATGGTCACAATTATTATTATAAAATCAAAGAATTTGACATTTTATATAATAATTTTACATAAATATACATTTAATTATATCCAGATGGATTTCCATTAATAAATGTTTGGGATGTTAGAATCTTCTCCCCTTAAGAAATTTCACCCTCGAAATTTCATTTTCCCATACTAAAACAAATTGGGGTAACTCTGCTTCATCACTTCCTCCGATTCCCACATCGCTTCTTAAAACTTTTTGTTTCTCCACAAGACCTTGGTGAGGGTAATTGTCTTATTTCGTAGGACTATTTCTCTACGGTCTAAGATCTTCATTGGTTGCTCCTCATAAGAAAGATCATCATCTAACTATTACACCACTGAAGAGAGTACATGTGATGGGTCCGGTATGGAATTCCTTAAGAGGGATACATGAAAGACATCAGGTACATTGGACATTGTAGGAGGAAGTGCTAGTCTATAGGTAACATCACCAACATGATCAATAATCTCTAAGGGGCCGATGTACCTTGGACTTAACTTCCCTTTATTTCCAAACCCCACAACCTTATTCCATGGAGATATGCATAGAAATACCATGTCTCCAACCTTAAACTCAAGGTATCATCGATGGTTATCTACATGACTATTCTGTCATCTCTGGGATACCTTGATATGCTGCTAAATTGTTTTCACCTTCTCCACCATTTTTGGGTGTGATCACACCAGCATTAATGCACCAGATCCCATTAGAACTCTACATTTAAAAATTCTTGGGAGAGAGTAGTACTAGGATGGGTGACCTCCTGGAAAGTACTCGTGTTGATTATTTTTTAGTATGAACCTCAACGGCGACAATGGCTACCGGAGAGGCAGGGGATGAGCATCACTGGGTTCATTCTAGGTGGCCAATTTTTTTTTCATCTACTTTCAATCCAGATCTCACCATATTTTAATGGGAGTTTCTTTTCTGCTTTGGTTTTTTTCCTTTTCACCTTAACCATACAATATGGTTTTGGTGTTTCTTGTTTGTATTTTTCTTGTACTATTTTATTTATTCTTTAAAAAAATTCCATTATATGTACCTTCTCCACCATTTCATTGACCATTTCTGGTCCAAGAAGCTTACGCTCACCAACCTCATCCCAACATGACGGTGTTCTAAACCTTTTCCCATAAAGGGCTTCATATGGTTCCATTTGGATGCTTGAGTGGAAAAAAATTATTATAATAGAACTCAACCAGAGGAATATGTTGATCCAATCCTCCTTTAATGTCCATTGAGCATGCTCTCAACATGTCCTCATGTATTTGGATAGTTCTCTCGGATTAACCATCAGTTTGAGGATGATAAGCCGTACTAAAGTTCAGTTCAGTATTCAGAGCATGTTGAAGACTTCTCTAAAACATAGAGGTGAATCTTGGATCTCGATTGGATACAAAAGATAGCGGAACTCCATGCAGCCTTAAAACATCCCTGATATATATCTTCACCATTTGATCCAAAGATAAATCCTCCCAAATAGAAATGAAGTGTGTGTGCTTTGAATGATGATCAACATTAACCTAGATTGCATTGTTGCCTTTGGATGTCTTTGGAAGTCCGGTGACAAAGTCCATGCTGATGTTATCCCATTTCTATTCTGGTATAGGCAATGGTTGCATCAACCCCTTAGACTTCTGCCTCTCTGCCTTCACTAGCCGACACACCAAGCGCTTTGATGTATATTCATCGATCTCCTTCTTCATAATATCCCACCAATAATGCTCTCTGAGATCTCAATACATATTTGTGTTTCCTAGGTGAATAGAGAAATTTAAACTCTGTGCATCATCCAAAAGTTCATTCTACAGCTCCAGGCATGATGGAACTCATAGTCTTCTCTCAAATCACCCAATTTCTTCTTCATTAATATTAATCTCTGAGGATTTCCCATTTCTGATAGATTCCACTTTATCCTAAATACCGACATCATCCTTTTGAGAATCCATTAATCATTCCAAATGAGATGGTTGAGCAATCATTTGTGAATGTATTGATGATGTTTCATTCTTTAGGATTCCCATGTTCATCCTCATCAAATCTAAGAAGATTGTATCCTTTTCAATTCTAATCTATGATAGAATTGTGTGGTTCTTTCTACATAGAGCATCCACCACCTTGTTCGCTTTCTCAGGGTGGTAATGGATTGAGAAGTCATAGTATTTGATCAGCTCTAACCATCTTCATAGGCATATATTCAACTGTTTTTGTGTGATTGTATACTTGAGGATTTTGTGTTCCGTATATATTTTACACTTCTCACCAAAGAGATAATGCTGCAAAATATTCAATACGAAGATCACTATAGCCAGCTCGAGTTCATGTGTTGGATTGTTCTGTTCATGAACATTCAATTGCCTTGAAGCACAAGCAATGACTTTTTCATTTTGCATCAACACACATCCCATGCCATTCATTGAAACATCACTAAATACCACGAAAAGTTCTCCACTTGTGGGTAATATTAGCATAGGCGTAGTGATAATCCTCCTTTTCAACTCCTTGAATATTGTTTCACATTCATCACTCCATGAAAACTTTACTACCTTCCGAGTTAGCTTGGTAAGAGGGTTGGAAAATCATGAGGAATTTCTCACAAATCATCGATAATATACAGCTAACCCCAGGAAGCTATAGATATCTGTTACCGATGTTTTCCTCGACCATCCCTCAAATGCATCTGTTTTGGAGGGATCCACAGATATCCCATTACTTGTGATGTTATGACCCAAGAATGATACCTCCTTCAACCAGAACACACACTAGCTATTCTTGGAATAGAGCTTCTCCTTCTGCAAGGTCTCCAGTACAATTCTTAGATCCTCCTCATGATCCTCCTTGGTTTTTGATTATATCAGAATATCATTTTTCAAGACTACCAAAAATTTGTCAAGGTAATCTCTAAAGACTTTATTCAACAAGTCCATGAAGATTGTTGGATCATTAGTGAGTACGAAAGGAAATACTATAAACTCATTGTGCCCGTATCGTGTTCAAAAATAAGTCTTGGGGATATCATCCTTCTTCACGCTTACTTGATAATATCCTGACCGCAAATCCACCTTGGAGAAGTATTGTGGTATACATAGCTGATCAAAAAAGTCATCAATTTGTGGGAGAGGATACTTTTTCTTTATCGTGATTTTTTTGAGCACACTATAATTGATGTAAAGGCGCATCGATCCATCGTTCTTCTTGACGAAGAGGACTGGTGCACCCCATGGTGAAGCACTTGGGCATATAAATCCTTTATCCAGATTCACATGTAGTTGTTTCTACAGCTCTTCATGCTCCACAACAGACATTATATATAGAGTCTTGGATATTATAAACGCCCCCATTATAAGTTCAATTGAGAATTCAACATCTCTTATGGGACGAAGACCATGAAATTCCTCGGGAAACACTTCAGCGAAATCCCCCACAATAGGCATGTCATCAAGGATTGTTTCTTCCATGGACTCAATCATCTGAGCCTGATACACAATCTCATATGGTATTAATATACACATTTGAGATGATGGATCTAAAGAAAATTTATCTTCCTCCTTGCACATGTAAAGAATCGGGGGTCGATTCACCACATGGAGAGTGATTCCCTCTCACGGAAATTTATGTTTGCTCTATATAAGGGAAGCCAATCCATGCCAAGAATTGCATAAAATTACACCAGAGGGAGAATGATGAGGTTTTTCAGGGTTTTTAATCCATAGATTATTAAAGGGGAAGTGTTTTAATTATGGGATTAAATAATCGACCCATTTTCTGTACTCATAGACATCTTCACCTCTATGATTTGTGGTAGTGATGGTATTGTTCTACCAAAATTTGGAGATATAAAAGAATGTATAGAACCAGAATCAAAAAGTATGTTTGTTATTCTTGAATGAATAACTACCATACCTATCAACACTTCATTGTAGGGGTTCATTTCAGCAGTAGTGATGGAAAAGGCTCGCCCTTGCTGCCATGGAGGTTGTTGGTTGCCTCCGAAAACCCTTTCCTAAGGGCACTAATTTTCAAGATTCCCTGGTTCATTGAAGTTGTAGAAATGAATCACGTGTTGAGGTTAGAATGGAGTTTTCCTCTCTTCTATCACAGAAAAGAGTCTTTCTTTCCAATTGTTTATAGCTAGGTGTCCTTCTCTTTCAAACCTAAATCATTTTCTTATACCCTTAAGGAAATTTCTGGTGTGCTTCTTTCCGCACCTATGGAAAGTGGGTTGCGGGATCATCTTAGAACCGTTGGATTTATCCATCGGACCACCAGCATTGAATTCCACCTTACACTTTTTATCCCCAGGATACCCCTGAGATTCTACAATCTCCATTTCGACCTTGAGGGCACATCAGACAATTTAATAATAGCTGTCAAAGTCACGGATTGACAGTGCTTTCCGTAGGATAGGTTTCAGCGCACCAAAAAAGTAGTCAACCTTGCATTCGGGGGTAATGACAAAGCCTTAATCTTATTATGGAATATCAGTGATGTTTTCCTCATACTCTTTAACAGATTCATCATCTTTTTTTCTTGAGGTCCAGGAAGTCACTTTCCATCTTAAGCCGGAGGGTGCACGGAAAATATTTATCAAAAAACATCTTCCTGAAATCTTTCCATTCTAACGCCTCGATCTCCTCCTTAGGATTCGTATTTTTGAACAATATCCACCATTGATTTTCTTCACCCTCTATACGATAAGAATCCAGAAGAAAATTTTCTTCATCATAACATTAAAGGATGGAGAAGATATTTTCAATGGAGTTGATCCCTTACACAGCGATTGAGGGATCAGATGATCCATTAAAAGTATGAGGCATTTGTTTCATGAAACTCTTGATAAAGAATTGTTCTTTCATGGGGGGGGGGGTGGGGTGGGGTTGAACATTCTTCTTGACCTATGATTCTATTCAAATCTTGAGTTAGATGAGATAGAAGGATTACAAAGTTCACGATTCCCACCCCCATTGAATTGGGCATCTCATTAGTACAATCATCACATCGAACATCACATCTGTTGTTAGCCAGAGTCCTCTTTTTACTAGCCATTGGATGGAATAAAAAATTTTATGGGTAACACATAAAAGGTAATACAAGGGAAAACCGATGACTTATAAATAACTCTTATTTTCACAACATATGAATATACGGGCTTCAGTCTATGTTATCCATGATCTACTTTCTAACATATATTTATAGGGATTGTTTTGTCCCATAATAATGGTTCATACTAAGCTTGTGAATTTACCAAAGCATATCTCGCAGTACTGTTGTAACCAAGAGTGTAACAAGGTCCATTGTCTTGCGCTAATTCTCATTCAAGTCTAGTTCCGAGCGGTGTTTTCGTGTTTGACCCCTATGATACATCTATTCCAGAGCCACAACTACCTACTCGTATCGAGACATGGATGTATTTTCTTGATAAACCAATTACTCAATACCAACCAAAACATAGGAATGTTTTTATTATACATAGTCTTTTCTCTAAGGAATTACTAGGGTTTTCTAATCCTAATCCCAAAAATAACTAAACTTGTCTCTAATACCAACTATCACAACCCTATTTTTTATTTCAAACATAATCTTGATTTATTACATAAAAACATCACTTGATGGATGAACGAGAGGTCTAGAATCTTTGGAGATTAGGATAATTACATAAAAACTTAAAACATGAAATAAATCATCTTTATTGAAAGAAAACTTTACATGACCACTATATTTCATCATACATAGAATTGCTTGGGATAACCCGAGGACATGCATAAGAAAAAGGGTGAGCTATAAAGCCTAGAAAGGGAATAATAGTGGAATAAAATGAGGAATACAATACATGTCAGTAAATAGTCATATTAATAGAGAAAGAGAGAAGCATAAACATAAAGGCATGATAAAGTATGATAATCATAACACATAAATGATGCAACAACACTTAACATGGAATTAGCATGAGCCAAGACTCATTGCACATGGAGCCTGAGTAAATCCTCATTGCACATGAAGCATGAGTAAGACCAAGTTGCACATAAATTAGAATGAGTCTACTCCCATTGAACATGACTTATCATGATACTATACTTTACCCAATGCATTGGAGCGCTATAAGGGCACACCCTTCTTAAACATTTGATTTCATTAATAAGTGTTCCACATGGATCATATAAGATGGATTCATAAAACATAATAATTTATTCCATGATAAATGAATGTTGAATTAATACATGAAACTCTATAATAAATAAGTAAATTTACATAAATGTGAATACCCTTGATAGTGAAATGGGCATTGTATTCACTACACAATGACATTGGCTTGGAAAATCAGTGCAATTTCGGCAGAGTAACGACGTGACGTAAGAATTTATAAAAGAATGGTTGATGAGAGAGAAAGAGGTGTCTCATAATATTTACATGAAATGGACCATAACGGGGTAATATAGATACATGTCCCAACAAATTTAATGGAATTTAGATGCATAATACAAAAAGATTACTTGAATGTAAAAAAGAGAGAGAAATACCTCATGGAGTTTCGGCTTAGTCACTGGTGTACATGGGAGGCATTTATTGACAGAGAAAGGGGTCTCTCATAATTAAAACATAAATACAGAAGTATGGGGGAGGTGTGAAACCACACCACAAAATTTATAATTGAAATTAAAAGGACATAACAACATTAATAAAATTGGACAGAAATGAGAAAGGAAGAAAAACCCTTACATGGAAGTGTGCTTCCAAAGGCTTGAAAGTGTCGTGAGAGAGGCTTCATGGGAGCATGGGGAACCTTGGTAGGATTATAGATAAAGGATGATAGAGGTTGGAAGATCTAAAATGTATTTGAGTGAGGATAAAGTGGTAGAATTGGTGGGTTTATATAGGAAATGCGAGGGAATTATTTATTTTTTAGGGTTGGGACACCTCACATTAAACTAATTCAAACAACAAACCAGCCCATGGTTCTCACCCATGGGTTTCTCCAAAGGGGAGTGGAAAAAAATATTTTATAAGGCCAATGTCTGACCATCTTAAAATAATGGGGTTGCTTATGAGGAGGTGAGTCACACTCATAAGGAAAACAATTTAAAAAGACAAGATGTTTAATAAACCTTGAAGGGCCAATTAATGCTTTGTAAAATGAGTCAAACAAACCCAAAATCAGATTATTTTAATGGTAAAATATATATTGGCAGAAACTAAGGCTTATAGTATTTTATTACATCACTATTGGTTAATTAATATGTCATAAAACACATTATCTATTTAAACGGTATTTAATTTTTACCCAATAATTTGATTGTCTCAAAAAATTATGAGAAATTCACCATTTTATAAATTTGATGTCTTTATTCCAGAAATAATAATCATTTTATCAAAAAAAATTTCTAAATATGTTAATTTTTACATTTAATATAGAAACAGACATTTATCGAAAATTAATGGGTTTTGACAAAAATGGCTTTCAAACCATAATGAAAATTACAATTGCATTCATAAAATTATACAATCATTTATATTTAATAAGACGTAATTTAATAATAATAATAATAATTTATTAAAATATTATTTAATTCAAAAATCTATTAATTCATCAAAATAGATTTTTTTGTTGAATATTAACTAAAAATACTATTTGAGCATTAAAAAACCATTTACAAGGTAAAACAAATAACATGAATATATATTCATTATTATATAAAAAATAATGGACATAATCATAGTGCTAAGGTCTTGTTACATAACCCCTTATAAAACCTGCATAATACTGAAGGGTAAGGTGTGTGATGGTGACCGACTCTTGGGGTGGCTCGGATTACATTGCATGCATGGTGATCTCTATCAACTTCCACTTCTCTCATAGGTGGTCCCGCTCGAGCTTAAGCAGTTGAAACTCAGCATGGGTTTGGTCAGGAGTGATGCCCATTGAAGGAACCACTTTTCGGAGATCCAACAAATGGGATTCATATGGGGAACGTCTACGAGATGAGGCCATCACTTCCTTTGTCTGAGTGAATTGGAATCATTATAGCCCTATATTTATACTAATCATGTGATCTCTTTTCAACGACTATATTAGAAACGGTCAAAAATATTAACATAAAATCAAAGAAGTTGACATTTTATATAAACATTTTACAGAATGAGACATTTAATTAGATCAAGAGGGATTTCATTTAATGAATGTTTGGGTCATTACATGGAGGCCCAATGATATTTATCTCACACCCTCTCTGGGTACCGTTTAGTACCCGGAGTAGATTACTTTGAAGCAGGTATTAACAAAGGGATGCATGCAGTTTCTAAAACTTGATTGTGTGGTAATATGATGGATCTTGATAGTAGAAGACTTAGTTGGATCATGGGATGATTGGAGTAGACATTATTTTATTTTACCATGGGGAACATGTTATGCATATTTTCATGTATCCATGATTTCTCGTTTTCTAGTGACATGTCATTACATCATTACTGTTCCAGCTAATATAGTTATTGATATTCTTGATTATCTATTCGATTAGTTTTCCCCCTCTATTTATTTACAATGTATCCATTATTTACTATTCATTTATATCCCTTACGTTGTGCTAAACTCTGCTAATGATGGCATAGTCTACCCAAATACTCACACTTGGCCCTCGCAGCTAGTCAACATCCTCTAACGTTCGGGAAGATGTTCATGAGGCCATCTTGGCCACTGAGCTTGGGGCACCTTCAAGGGGGAATCCGGGACTGGGTCATCACATCCTATTTATCCTTAAAATATGATTATATCAGATGTTATTTTTTTCCAATAGTCATATGTTTACAGGATGTTAATATTTTATTTTCATTATGTTATGATCCCATATGATTATTTATAAGATTTTTCTTTTATGATAACATGTTATTACATTGGAACATATGTTATGCTTTGTTATCAGATATATTACCCAACTAGAAATTATAGAACCCCATTTTTTTTATATGTTCCATTATTTATACTATTCCTATTTAAGAGTGCAATTTGATTTAGGAGAACTTTATAGAGATAAAATAAAAAAGTTTTATATATATTTCTAGTTTTTTTGGTTCCTAGTCCCCAAAAGACTCTCTACCTCTAAATCTAGGGTACAAAAATATTTGATATGTATTTGAAAAATAATTAAATAATATGTATAAAAGTAATGGTTTATTATAGTTTGTATCAAAGGAAGGCCATGTTATTTTTAGTGATTAAGAATAACATTTTATTCTGATAAACCAAGAGATATGACTAAAAATGGACGAATACACGTAAATTTTGTTGATGTATGGAGAAATTGGTTTCCAATTTATTATATTCATTTCCCCGTACTAGATGTTATTGAGTTTATGAAATAGTTATACATTTTGGGTAATATACCTAATAACATGGGTTTTTGTGTAACATCCCATGTAATTAATGAATAATAGATATTTTTATCTGTGTCTATTATTGAATCAGATAGTGTTTTAGAGGCTTAAAATGAAAATAAATCCAATCTTAAGCATGGAATACACTAATATTTTTAAAAGATTGTTTTACTGCCTTTTGATGGAAAACGATTTTTAAATAAATATTTTGACAATTTTATAAGCTATTTTTGTCAAAATAAACTTATTATTTATGATTGGGACATCAAAATTTATTTTGTGTGAGTTTTTGGTATTTTTCTGACAATGTTCATTTTTTAATGAATAGTAAAAAATAACGCATTTTACATCAAAACTGCTTTTTAATCTAATTTATTTATATGATTAGATTATCTTTTGAATTGGTTTTAATGTGAAATTTTAATATATTTTTACCATTAAATCCAATAATGGTCATTGGAATTAATTTCACTTTGAAATCGGACTTAAACTAGTGTCAATCTTTTGATACTTATTGTTTCATAAATACACGCTATTTGCTATGACAGCGGGAATTAATTATTAAATTAATTAATGAAACTTATATGTTTTAAATTTTGTAAAATGGACTTCATTTTTGAATTTGGAATATCAAATATAGATTAGGGTGATGTTTTTGTATTTTTCTGAAAAACTTCAATTTTTGATGAATAGTGAAACCACTAAGTGGTAGTTAAAGAAACTGATTTTTCATTTAAATGAAACTGTTCCACTTCTGTGATTTGATTTTCAAAAATATGACATACATGGTTTTCATTAAGAAGTAAAATGTGGTTCAATGAGATTAAAATAATTTTTTGGTGAATAGTAACTTTTAAGTTCTTAATCGCGATTAGCGGTAATTAGTGTAGTTTAAGGTAAAAATAATGTTTTAATATTATTAAATGATCTAGAAACATTTCCTACCCTCATTGTATGTGTCATGGCTGACCAATACAATCCATGGGTCAACATGGGGACCCCATGGAGCCACTTTGGTTTGGAAATGACATAAATAACTTTTTATTTAATGTAAAAGTAAAAATGACACAAACATGAGATGTTTTACTAAAAAACAATTTACATGGGGTTATAAAAGTTATTTTTTTGACTATAAATATTAATTAGAAAGATAAAAATATTTCCAACATTATGATATTTTTTTATAATTTTTATAATTTAAATAAATTAAATTATTTATGACATCATGATGATGCAGCGATTACCTCATTAATAAAGGATTTAAATAAAATGAAATGATAATGTAAAATCTATGACCTACACATATAAAAAACCTATTGTATGGGTGGATTTCGAACCCTTATCACCTTACCCTCTAAGTATATCAATTTGGTACCTTTTGAATCCGAGACTCATTTTAAAATAAAGTAACATTTCTTTACTTTCCAAGTATGCCCCTCCCCTCCTCTTATAAAAGGTCCCCACCTCTACCTCCTTACCCACACTTACAAAGCATTTGGCTTGACCAAACCCTAACCATTTTGTCTCTCCACTTCCATCTATTACTCCTTGAAGCCTCACTTTGGGCATAATTCTTCCCAAGGAAGCCTTTGATCTCAAATCTAAGAGAGTTACCCGATTTTAAGGTGATGTCTTCACTTGTGTTCTTTTGTTTTATTTTTCTTTTCCAAACCCCTAAACTCTTTTTATTCATTTATTTTGTAACAACTACAGTATCTTAAATATACTAGGATGTTGTTATAAATATATTTTGAGCTACACTTACACACATCTACATCTAATGGTTAAAGAACATACTGTTTCTGTGGTTGGTGAATTTATGCCTCCCGAAATGATGATTGTTCAAAATTCTTTTAACACCTTCAAAGGTGGACATTAAGATGAAACTATATTTATATATGATATATAATATGTTTATGTTTTCCTTAAGCTTCTTTATTTTTCATTTTGGGAATACCATTATGGTTTATATTATGGGTAAACGTGATATCTTCATTTAAGGAAATGCGGACTACCGCCCCCTCAAAGTGATGTGATTCGTTAATGCCATGTGTGGGACGTATAAAGGATGGATTTAAAGTTATTATATATGATTTTATACTGGAATTATAATATAGCTCTATATCATTATTATTTCTTTCCGTTAATGTATGAGATAGAAATTAAAGTAGCGTTCATGCGTACGTACGGCTTACCGTCTCCATGAACGGTGCATTTCATTTCTTATCCCCAAATGTCATGTACTATTATACGTACATTTTTATAATGGATCTATATAATGTATGTTACATATAAATGATTAATATAATTCTGGAAATAAAATATGCATACCTCTCATTTAGTCTTAATTCCATTAATATGACAAAGAAACGAAAGTAGCATTCATGCGTACGTACAGCTTACCGTCTCCATGAACGGTGCATTTCATTTATTACCTCTAAATGATAATGTAATATTTTAAATACATGTATATTCTGGATATATATGATATATATGATATCCAAATCATGAATATCATTATGGATATAATGAACCTTTGACCACACGAACAACATGTAATCGTAAGAAGTTCACTTTTGACTTAAGTACCAAATATCGACAAACGACCGTTATCAACTTAAATGACTACATAATGTTCATAACATGGTAATAAGTGATATAAAAGGAATAATGAACTTGAAAAAGCTTCTTAATCAAGTATAAATTAACTAAAGTTTATTATTCAGGACGTTAAAGAACGATCGAGTCAAGTCGGACTCGAGGTAAGGGACTTCGTCTCAATCTCCTTTCATTGAGGCATATTTCGTTTTATACACAACTTTCTTTTATACGGTGTATAAACCCCTTTGACTTTTACTTTTATACAAAAGTAATCTTTTTCTATGAAGCGTTTTTCAAAATGACAAAAAGGAATGTTTTTTTTAACGTACGCGGTGACAACGACATTTTCTGCCGCCGCGAGTATTATTTTGGTCTTTGGCTTCCTGAACAAGACGTAATGTTTTTTTTTAAATGAAATAAATACCATATACTGTTTTATGTATTTTTTATTGAAAATTGTTTTTATAATGGATTTGTTATGTCAATATATTTATGTGATATATTGTGATCAAAGTGTGGAAATGTTTTCTTTCCATTATATTTGTTTTATGTCTTATGATTTGTATAATGGTACTTGGACATTTGACGGGTGGTTACGTGATAAACCATATGACAGGTGGTGCCGTGAATACCAAGATGGGTGGTTACGTTATAACCTCCAATGCATTGGGTATGGAAGTCGGCCGTATGGTTATTTCATTAAGTATGTATGGAAGTTGGACGTATGGCTATTCCATTAAGTGATATGTGTGGAAGTTGACTGTATGGTTATTCCACTTAAGTATATTTATGTCTCAAGTTACCTTTATATGTTATGTGTTCTTTATATGGGTTTTATGGTAATATTTTTGTTACAAAATGGTAATTAATGATCTTTTATTCAGTGAAGAATTTTTACTACTTCATAAAGGTGAAAAGTATTACTTTGATAAAGTATACATGGTTTACTTTTTGTTTTGATAAACTAACAGTTTTTATTCTTTGTGTATCCCTTACTGAGCTTTTTATGCTCACCCCATGTTTTTTGAAATGTTTTTCACAGGACTTAATGTGGAATAGGGTCAAGGATGGGATCAAGGGAATGTTCTGCTATATAAAACATGGAACTAGACATGTTTCTTTTTAAGAGTTTTTTTTATTCTATGGAAACTTAGTAGAAGTGTCTACTTTGTAAATCTTTTGAGATGTAATAGTTATGTTCTAATTCTCTAAAACTCTAAACCTGAAAAGATCCTCAATGTAAATTATTCATTTAATTCAATATTGAGTAAGGTTTAAGGT
Source organism: Viscum album (assembly GCA_963277665.1). NCBI lineage: Eukaryota > Viridiplantae > Streptophyta > Magnoliopsida > Santalales > Viscaceae > Viscum > Viscum album. The sequence goes on along the minus strand of OY728142.1, from coordinate 2,000,069,170 downwards.
CGAGGCCTTATAGTTGGTATCAAAGTTCGGTTTAAAAAACTTTAGGAGTTAGAAAAGTGGAAAATTATAAGTTAATTTATGGTGCGATTGAAATGATATATAATTTAAAGATTACCATGTTGCTTCGCCTAAGATATTTCAAGGTTAAGAATGGTTTTTCATAGAGTAAACAGAACATCTTTTCTGGGAAGGCATATAGAGGGAAATGACCTTTCAATTCAGTATCCTGAGATGGTCAGAATCAGAACTAAACAGTTTGTTGTAGTGATGGCTCAGTTGAATCAGGTGATAACTGGTGGTTGTGTTTATCGATGATATTTTGGTCTTTTCTAAAAGTAAATAAGAGCATGAAAGTAATTTAAGGGTTATCTTCCAAACCTTAAAAGAAAATAATCTATATGGAAAATTCAGAAAGTGTGTGTTTTGGTTACAACAAATTTCTTTCCTGGGTCACATTGTTTCAAAAGATGGCATAACTATTGATCCTGCTAAAACAAAAGTTGTTGAAGAATGGCCAAGACCCACAAATGTAACTGAGATCTGTAGTTTTCTTGGTTTGGAAGGTACTACTGAAGGTTTGTTGAAATGTTTTCACAATTATCTAGTCCAATGACTAAGCTAACTCGGAAGGTTGTTATGTTTATCTGGACAAAAGAATGTGATGATTGTTTTCAGGAGTTGAAAAGAAGATTGGTGAATGCTAGAGTTTTGGCACTGCCTTCCTGGAATGGTGACTTTGTTATATATAGTGATGCTTCATTGAAAGGACTTGGTTGTGTCTTAATGCATAATGATCAGGTAATTGCTTATGCTTCACGACAGTTGAAAACTCATGAGGTAAATCATCATACACATGATTTGGAATTAGCTGCTGTTGTTTTCGCTTTAAAAATTTGGAGGCATCATTTGTATAGAGTAATGTGTGAAATATATACCGATCACAAAAGTTTAAAGTATATATTCACTTAGAAAGAATTGAACATGAGACAGAGGAGATGGATATAATTAATCAAGGATTATGATTGTACAATTCACTACCATCCATGGAATGAAAATAAAGTGGTTGATGCTTTGAGTCGAACAAGTAATGCTTCATCAACCATGCTATGTTTGGAACGAGATCCATTGGTTTTTGATTTGATGAACATTGGCATAGAAGTTTTTGGTGCAGGAAGTTCTTCTGTTTTGTTTTAGGTATCAGTGAGATCACCCCTATCAGACAGAATTAAGCAAGCACAGAGGGAAGACAGTGAGTTGCAGAAAAAGGTAGAGCTGGTTCAGAAGGGTAAGTTTCTTGAATTCAACATTGATAATGATTGGGTTTTGATGTTTGGGAAGATATTATTAGTTCCTTGTTATTCACAGTTGAAGAATGAGTTGTTATGTGAGGCTCATAGTTCCCCTTTTTCAGTTCATCCTGGTAGTACTATGATGTACAGAGATCTGCGGAAGTACTACTGGTGGGATGGAATGAAAAGGGATATTGCTGATTTTACTGTGAAGTGTTTGACTTGTCAGTAGGTTAAAGCAGAGCGGCAGTTACCGAAAGGGATTCTTTAGCCTTTACCAGTGCCAGAGTGGAAATGGGAAAACATATCCATGGACTTTGTTGTGGGATTACCAAGGACATCTCGAGGTAATAATGCAATATGGGTTATTGTTGATCGATTTACTAAATCTTCTCATTTACTTGATATATGAGATACTTTTTCACTAGATCAACTTTCCCGTTTGAATCATAAAGAGATATTCATGTTACATGGAGTTCCTCTCTCCATTGTATCTGACTGTGATCCCAGGCTTACTTCTGACTTTTGGAAAGGCCTTCAGAAGTCGTTTGGTACTGAATTAAATTTTAGTACAGCTTTTCAACCTCAATCAGATGGGCAGTTAGAACGAACAATTCAGACCTTGGAGGATATTCTACGAGCTTGTTTGATGGATTATCAGGGAAGTTGGGACCAACATCTTTCTTTGGTTGAGTTTTCTTATAATAACAGTTTTCATTCTAGTATACAGATGGCACCATTTCAGGCATTATATGGGAAGCGGTGTCGAACTCCAGCTTTCAGGGATGAAGTGGGTGAAAGGATTTTGATGGGACCAGAATTGGTAGAAGAGTTGGCAGAAAAAGTTCAGCTGATATAGAAACACATGAGAATAGCTCAAAGCAGGCAGAAGAGTTATGCGGACAACAAGAGGAAGGATCTATCTTTTGAGGTAGGTGATCATGTTTTTCTCAAAGTCTCTCCATGGAAAACTGTGATGCGATTTGGTAAGAAAGGAAAGCTGAGTCCAAGTTTCATTGGACCATATGAAATTCTGGAGAGAGTTGGATTAGCTGCATACCAGGTGGCTTTACCTCCGAGTTTATCTCGGGTACACAATGTTTTTCAAGTTTCGATGTTGAGAAAGTATATGCCATATCCATCTCATGTTTTGAGTCTAGAGGTAGTTCAGATAAACGAGAACCTATCTTATGAGGAACAACTGGTCCAGATTCTGGACCATAGGGAGAAAGTGTTACAGAATAAGGTGATTAATCAGGTAAAGGTTTTGTGGAAAACCCACATGATGGAAGAGGCAACATGGGAATCTGAAAATGCAATGAGGGATAAGTACCCCCCATTTATTCGATAAGTAAATAAATTGCGGGGACACAATTTTCTAAATGGGGGAAGGATGTAACATCCCAAGTACGTAATGAATAATAGATATTTTTATCTGTGTCTATTAATGAATTAGATAGTGTTTTAGAGGATTAAAATGAAAATAAATCCAATCTTAAGCATGGAATACACTAATATTTTTAAAAGATTGTTTTACTGCCTTTTGATGGAAAACCCTTTTTAAATCTATCTTTTGACAATTTTATAAGCTATGTTTGTCAAAATAAACTTATTCTTTATGATTGGGACATCAAAATTTACTTTGTGTGAATTTTTGGTATTTTTCTGACAATGTTCATTTTTTGATGAATAGTGAAAAATACTGCATTTTACAACAAAACTGCTTTTTAATCTAATTTATTTATATGATTAGATTATCTTTTGAATTGGTTTTAAATTGAAATTAGAATAAATTTTTACCATTAAATCCAATAGTAGTCGTTGAATTAATTTCACTTTGAAATCAGACTTAAACTAGTGTCAATCTTTTAATACTTATTGTTTCATAAAAACATGATATTTGCTCTGACAGCGGGAATTAAAGATTAAATTAATTAATGACACTTATTTGTTTTAAATTTTGTAAAATGGACTTCATTTTTGAGTTCAGAATATCAAATATATCTTAGGGTGAAGTTATGGTATTTTTCTAAAAAACATCAATTTTTGATGAATAGTGAAACCACTAAGTGGTAGTTAAAGAAACTGATTTTTCATTTAAATGAAACTTTGCCACTTCTATTATTTGATTTTCAAAAATCCTACATAAATGGTTTTCATTAAGAAGTAAAATGTGGTTCAATGAGATTAAAATAATTTTTTGTTGAATAGTAACTTTTAAGTTCTTAATCGTGTTTAGTGGTAATTAGTGTAGTTTAAGGTAAAAATAATGTTTTAATAATATGAAATGACCTAGACACATGTCGTACCCTCATTGGATGTGTCATGGCCGACCAAAACAATCCATGGGTCAACTTGGGGACCCCATGGAGCCACTTTGGTTGGGAAATGACATAAAAAACGTTTTATTTAATGTAAAAGAAAAAATGACACAAACATGAAATGTTTTACTAAAACAATTTTTACATGGTGTTATACAAGTCCGATTTTTGACTATAAAAATTAATTAAAAATATAAAACGATTTACTACATCATGATATTTTTTTTATAATTTTTACACTTCAAATAAATTAAATTATTTATGACATCATGGTGATGCAGCGATTACCTCATTAATAACGGATTTAAATAAAATGAAATGATAATGTAAAATATGTGACCTAAACATATCCAAAACCTATTGGATGGGTGGATTTAGAACCCTTATCACCTTACCCTCGAATTATATCAATGTGGGACCTTTTTAATCCGAATATCATTTTAAAATAAAGTAACATTTTTTTTACTTTCCAAGAGTGCCCCTCCTATCCTCTTATAAAAGGCCCCCACATCTACCTCCTTACCCACACTTCCAAAGCCTTTGGCTTGGCCAAAACCTGCCCATATTTTCTCTAAACTTTCCTCTATTACTCCTTGAAACCTCACTTTGGGCAGAATTCTTCCCAAGGAAGCCTTTGAGCTCAAATCTAAGAGAGTTACCCAATTTCAAGGTGATGTCTTCACTAGTGTTCTTTTGTTTTATTTTGCTTCTCCAACCCCCTAAACTCTTTTTATTTATTTCTTTTGTAACAGATACAATATCATAAATATACTAGGATGTTTTTATAATAATATTTCGAGCTACACTTACACACATCTACATCTAATGGTTAAAGAACATATTGTTTCTGTGGTTGGTGAATTTATGGCTCCCGAAACGATGATTGTTCAACATTATTTTAACACCTTCAAAGGTGGCCATTAATATGACACTATATTTATATATGATATATAATAAGTTTATGTTTTCCTTAAGCTTCTTTATTTTTCATTTTGGGCATAACTTTATGGTTTCCATTATGGGTAAACGTGATATCTTCATTTAAGGAAGTGCGGACTACCGCCCCCTCAAAGTGATGTGATTCGTTAATGCCATATGTGGGACGTATAAAGGATGGATTTGAAGTTATTATATATGATTTTATACTGTATTATAATATACCTCTATATCATTATTATTTCTTTCAATTAATTTATGAGATAGAAATGAAAGTAGCGTTTATGCGTATGTACAGCTTACCGTCTCCATGAACGATGCATTTCACATCTTATACCCAAATGTAATGTACTATTATAAGTACATATTTATAATGGATATATATAATGTATGTTACATATAAATGATGAATATAATTCAGAAATTAAAATATACATACCTCTCATTTAGTCTTAATTCCATTAATATGACAAAGAAATAAAAGTAGCGTTCATGCGTACGTACGGATTTCCATCTCCATGAACGGTGCATTTCATTTCTTACCTATAAATGATAATGTAACATTTTAAATACATGTATATGATGGATATATATGATATATATGATATCCAAATCATTAATATCATTCTGGATATAATGAACCTTTGACCACACGAACAACATGTAATTGTAAGAAGTTCACTTTTGACTTAAGTACCAAATATCGACAAACGACCGTTATCAACTTAAACGACTACATAATGTTCATAACATGGTAATAAGTGATATAAAAGGAATAATGAAATTGAAAAAGGTACTTAATCAAGTATAAATTAACTAAAGTTTATTATTTCGGACGTTAAAGAACGATCGAGTCAAGTCGGACACGAGGTAAGGGACTTCATCTCAATCTCCGTTCATTGAGGAATATTTTGTTTTATACACAACTTCCTTTTATACGGTGTATAAACCCATTTGACTTTTACTTATATACAAAAGTAATCTTTTTCTACGAAGCATTTTACAAAACGAAAAAAGGAATGTTTCTTTTAACGTACGTGGTGACAACGACCTTTTCCGCCGCCGAGAGTGTTATTTTGGTCTTTGGCATCCTGAACAAGCCGTAATGTTTTTTTTAAAATGAAATAAATACCATATACTGTTTTATGTATTTTGGTATTGATAATGGTTTTTATAATGGATTTGATATGTCAATATATTTAAGTGATATATTGTTATCAATGTGTGGAAATGTTTTCTTTCCATTATATTTGTTTTATGTCTTATGATTTTTATAATTGTACTTGGACATTTGACGGGTGGTTACGTGGAAAACCATATGACAGGTGGTGCCGTGAATACCAGGACGGGTGGTTACATTATAACCTCCGATGCATTGGGTATGGAAGTCGGCCGTATGGCTATTCCATTAATTATGTATGGAAGTTGGCCATATGGCTATTCCATTAAGTGATATGTGTGGAAGTCGACCGTATGGTTATTCCACTTAAGTATGTTTATGTCCCAAGTTACCTTTATATGTTATGTGTTCTTTATATGGGTTTTATGGTAATATTTTGGTTACAAAAGGGTAAGTAATGATCTTCTATTCAGTGAAGAGTTTTTACTACTTCATAAAGGTGAAAATTATTACTTTGACAAAGTATACATGGTTTACATTTTGTTTTGATAAACTAACAGTTTTTATTCATTGTGTATCCCTTACTGAGCTTTTTATGCTCACCCCATGTTTTTTGAAATGTTTTTCACAGGACTTAATGTGGAATAGGGTCAAGGATGGGATCAAGGGAAAGTCATCCTATATAAAACATGGAACTAGACATGTTTTTTTAATATTTTTTTTATTCTATGGAAACTTAGTAGAAGTGTCTACTTTGTAAATCTTTTGAGATGTAATAGTTATGTTCTAATTCTCCAAAACACTAAGCCCGAAAAGATCCTCAATGTGAATTATTCATTTGATTCAATATTAAGTAAGGTTTAAGGTCTGGGCCTTATATTTGGTTGTTGAATTGATAATAATCTGGTATATGACATATGTTCCTTTTTGTATTAATGGTTTTTCAATCCCATGGGGTATTCATTAATAAAATCAAAATCAATTTATGATCCGTTATTGTGACCATGGATTGATTGTTAGATTAAAAAAATAATCTGTAAATAACCCTGGGTAAAATATATTGAAACATAAAGATTAATGTATTTGGATTTACATTATTTATATATTTTAATCCACAAATTTTCTTAATTTCCTTTCTTATATGTGTTTTAGTTTTTATATTCTCATCCCTATTTATTATTTCCATTATTTTAGTGACAGAAATGAAATAAGTGGAACCATATAAAACTATTATGAAAGGATTTGTGATGATCACCCAAATGAAAATCACAAACTAATCAAATGGTATTAAATAACATTATTATGATACTAGTTCAAATGACTCATGTCTTGAATAATAACATGAATCAAGTGGAACACCCTACTTCTTCTTATTATTAGATTGTAATAGTTGAGTCCTTTAAGTGAAAAAGGCATATTAAATTTAGTATATCATTAAATATCCTCCATGAAAAATAATGGATTAACTCCATTGATAAATATATTATATGAAATGAAACATCTTAAACGTGTGAAATTTGTACTATACATTTATCACATAGAGGAAGATTCATATATATAGTGGAAATTGATCAAGAACACGATGTATAAAGAGGAATGTTTTTCCGTCAAATAGATTGATACAAGAATATATTTTTCACGATGATTTTTCCATGAACACTCCATCATTGAAATGGAGTGTTAATTTCATGGATTGATGAAAATGTAATATGATTCTATTGAGGAATATTTTGAAAACATCACAATGAATGGACAAAACAACTTGACATTTTCATTAAATCTAAATTTATATTTGAATACATATTTTATGTATTGAGGTTCAGTTTATATTAATTTATGGCTAGTTTTTTATATTTAAATACTTGAATATATTGTTTCTTGTCCCTCTATGGTAAATACAAAAATTAGTTTCTCCCAACAGTCTCTTTGGGAATTATATAAAAGGAACAGAATTCAGTTTAATTAGGGAGTATGGATAGATAAATCCTATGGAGGAATGAAAACTAAACTACTTCCTCATAATAAAATTATAGATTATGTGTCTTTGAAACTACCACAATAAAACAATGATATGTTTATAATTATTAAATTAAGAAAATGATGCTTTCAAATGATGAAGATAGATTAAGAACGCCAATAAATAATTGGAATAAATTAATGTTAAAATTATAACTCCCCCTATATTATTGTGGATCAAATGAAATATACTTGGGAATTATGATATCCCAATCCACAATCCATGTGTTTTCTAATGACAATAAAAGAAAAAACCTCCATGGTCAATTGATAATTGAAGGAAATGTGATATAACTACTACTCATGTGAATCAGAAATAATATGTGGTGAAATGTTTGAGTTTATTCATTCATGAATGATGATTGTATTTCTTTTATTATATTTTAACATCTTTTTCAATATATTGTAAGTTTATTAAACATTTTCAAACACCACCAAAATTTATGGTGGTTAATCTCTCTATGAAAATGTAAAATGGTTCAATTTTTAATTCACAATTAGATAACATAATCATAATCTGTGTTTATAAAAGGATACTCCTTGAGAATATTTTTTGACTTCTATCAGTGGAATTTGATAATGTATGGGGCCATGATTTGATTTCATTATATAAAGAATTCATAAATTTTCAGGAGTGGAAGATCACACATCACATCTCGATTTATTCTCAAATTTTGTGAATGTATTACTCGGAGTTTGAATCTTATTTGACCCATTCTGCTCATTTATAAATATTAGACCATTATAATCCATAATACATAGCTCGTTTGATTGGGATGAAAGACATAATCATGTATTAAGACACTCTAATTGTGAGGGACTATAGTGTTGTATTCCCTAATGATATTCCTTATCGCATTACTGAACCAGAGGATGTGATATGAAATGAATTTATTCTATATCACTAACCATATCCCAGAATCATAATAGTATTTTCAATGCCGAGATAAAATAATCTATCAAATAGTTAAATAGAACATGGGACTGAGTTTTATACACTATAATGATTCAATTCGTGGTGTGTGTAATTCCCCATGCATTACATACATTGATATTACATCAATGTTGAAGAATAATCTTAAAAAAATATAAAAAAATATATGACAGGACCATATAGGTTTGGTGTGCTTACAAAATGGAAAATATAAACAACAAGTCCATAAAATATCTTAATTGTCTCCATCTTATTTCGTTATAACTATAGCCCTTTTTCACATAATTTTCCTAATACTCATCTTAATCCCCTAGGGAGAAGAAACATATGAAATGGTGTGCTTAGATATTCAGAAAACATAAATATGGGACATATTAATCATATCATAATTATGAGACATAAGAACATAACATTTGAAAATCCTATATTGCATATGAAAGATCATGATATCATGCCATGGGATAAATTATAAATGTTCAAAAATATTAATGAACATAATCCCAAAATTCATAACATAAGACATGATGTTTTTTGGAAAACATTTATAATAGAAAATCATTTCAAATGAGTCATGTCCCATTTCCAAGACCATCGTAGCGGACAATGACCATTACTGAATAGAGTTCCCTCTTCATTCAAGCCCTGTATTACTAAACTGAGATCATTTCCCATTCCAACAATGTCTATCCCATGAGATATCTATATTTACCAAATGGATTAGAAGGATATATAGGTCCCACACATATCATAATTAAATTATTCTTATGTGTTCCACAATAACATAAATCATTCATCATTACCAAAGGAATAAAATGGGTTTTATTAAATATCAATCCACCATAACATAATACATGTAAAAAATGGAATTCATAAATATAAATCCTTAATAAAAACAGTAAAATAATTGGATAAATAATGATATTATATAAGAAACATATCCCTATTAAAAAATTACATCCAATAAGGAAAATAATTTTGATGGACAACATGGAATTAATTATTGCAGAAAATATTCGTTCTTCTTCAAAATCATTTTCTTTTTTGTAAAAATGCCATGAAATTTTAAATGAACTGAATTTATATGAAAATAAACATTAAATATTGTAGAAGAATTTTCATGGAAATATGGCTTTTTGAAGACGTAATTATTCTTTCATTTTATATAATTTTAAAAACAATTTCCTCTTACTTTTCTAAGAAAAGACAAAAAATTACCACATATCGAATAACAAAAATAGATTCCTTACATACCTTTTAAAAAAAACTAGACAATTGGAAAAATGATTTTAAATAAACTTAGAAGAGTATAACTAATATTACAATTTTTAAAAAATTGGACATGGATGATAAATATACCTAAGTATATACTTTCTTATAAAAAATCTCGTATAATAGCTAGATTGAAAAATTATCAGTTACCATATATCTAATAACATTTTAATGTATCCAACCATTTAATATAATATATTAAAAAATATAATTGACTTATTACAAAATAATATTCATTTTTATAATATCATATATGATCATATTATCATCCTTTTTTTAATATGTTTTCTCTGTTACTCATTATTCAGCTATTGAATGCTTTATGTTATTATGCATGTTTTGTTGAAAAAAATGGTTTTCACTATTAGGTCATTGTTATATAATTAAAATATGATGTTAACATAATATATAAAATATTTTATTCATTCATTTAATTTTTATAATCATGCATTAATGATAATCATGTAAGATGAAAGACATCACATCCCAGAGATGGTAGGTCGTACGTACGCACGAGCGACGATATCATTCACATAATTTTTGAATGGTATTGAATTGGATGGTTTATAATAATTAATAATTAATATAATGTTATTATAATCATATAGAGTTATTGTTTCCATCATTATACCCATCCATGTAAGGTGGTGGTGAAAAACAGATTACACCACGGTGTAGAGATGGTAAATTGTATGTACGTATAAGAAATGATTTTGATTTTTTTGAAGGATAAACATAAATTGGAATATGGTTGCTTCATATTTATAATTACATAATTTCATGAAAATAATATTGTATTTATAAAATTATAATGAAAAAACTCATGAAGAAGAATTATAGTAAAATAGAAGTATGAAAGAATCGGTAGAGGAGATTACGTCTTCTTCAATGTGCTTCCTCTATATCTACCCTTAGAGCACTAGAGATGGACTTCAAAGAATAAAAGAAACTATATAATGTTACAAGTAAAGTTTGAAAGGAAAGGGTGAAGGATATATCCGATATTTAAGGCTTAATGTGAAGTAAAGCACTTACGGAGGAGGTTCTCATTAATAATTGAGGTTAGGGGACCTTTTAGAAACTCCATAAATAATAATTCATAATAAAATTAAACCCTTCCCATAAAACTCCAAGATGTCTCAATTTTGATGATTAGATGAGATAAAGTTGTAATAAAAACAACCAATAAATGTTTGAAATTTTTTCTATGAATTTAAACCTTAATATTTTAATTAAAATTTCGTTATTCTATTTAATTTTTATGCAGGGTAAAAAAAAGAAAATTTTAATAGGGTGAAATATTTACATATTTGATGTCAATTAGACAATAAATACATATTATAATTTTTTTGAACATATAATAACTATTATATATGTTAAAAAAATTATGATTTTTTAATAATTAAAAAAAAATTAAAACAAACATTAGTTTCTAAAGTGACAAAAAAAAATCATTGAGTTGTTAAACTATTATGATAATAAGTTAACATTAAAAAAATATTTCGTTATATTACTAAGAAAAAATTCATATAAAAAATTCATTGGACGCATTAATTAACCAAAATAATAATTATTTTAACATTGTTAATAACATTAATCTGTTTTTTAAATTCATAAAATAATTTCTACGTCAATATTTTTAATTATTTAATATAACTATTTGTTGAATAAAAACTAAAAAAAATGCAACTATGAATATAAATATAATGTATTTTATATGATTTTTTAATGAAAATTTATGTTCTAGAAAATATGACAATAAAAATGTTATTCTTGTTAAATTATGAATATAACAACACTGACATCACATTAAATAAAATATTATAAGTGTCATAATCCCTTAAATAAGGATCCAAATGGCCAATAACTCGACCATTGATTGATTATAGTCGAGATATACTAAAACAAAAATATTTTACCATTGTTAGGGTCATTTACTAGGTATTACTATTTATATAAAAACTATATTATTGATTTTTCGCCAAGGAATAATTTCTCCATAATTGATGTATATTCTATTAAGATAATTATTTAATTCATAGAAATTAAAAATAAATTACCCAAATAAAGAAAAACATATTATATTTCAAATGACTAATTATAGTTGAATTTATCTATTTTATATCCTTATATAAAAACAAATTAATTATTACAATTTGAGTGAGGTATATTTAACTTTTCCTAAAATAAAATAAATTAAATTTCCTAATCTCATCCAAGTTGATTCAAATGGATACCATATTGACACATGGATGAATAATTTCGGAACAAACTCATTAAATGATATTATCAAAATGGTGAGGGTAATTTTATAATAGAATTTTTATACTTAATTATACTATTTAGCATTATATGGTATTAATAAAACATTATCTATGTTAATATTAATAATTTGAAAAAAATAAAAAAAAGATTTACCAAATTTGGAATTAATTATTAGAAATATGGAATCCATTTGATAAAATTATAAACATAGATTTTTTAGTAATTAATTTAAAATTATTCCAATAGTGAAAAAGATACAATGGGTTAAAATTTAAAACATGGAAAAAGATTAAAATGTTTTTACTTCTGAATTCAAAATAAATTTAATTCTAATGACATAAATGATAAAAAATGATAAAAAATATTTTATTTATACTTTAAAGACATTCATTACTTTAATTTAACAATATAAATATATTTGTAAGAAGAAGTTGTTTTCATTTAAAATTTAGTGTATTTTTACTATTCATTAAAATTTGAAAGTTATTAGAAAAAATATTATAAATTCATCCAATGTAAATTCTTATAACTTTTATTGAAATAAAATGTTATTTTTTCATATAAAAATTATTAATTTGAAGAATGTTCAATTTAAAATGGGATCTCCATGAGAAGATATAAAATTATCATTTTGAAAAATATAGGGTTTTATACATCAAATAAGTTTTATTCATACCCTATTAAAAATAATTCGGTTGAATATAAAAAAAAATTATTTAGTATATAGAATATATATTTCATTAAATACATAAAAGAATAGTAATTCACAATATTTATTAACCAAAAATAAAAAAATATAATTGATTTATATTTTTCATAAATAATTTGTATCTAAAGTCTTCTATATAAATTTTCATAAGATAGATATATTTATTTCCAGTAACCTAACGTCATGGATTAAATGGTCATTACATACTGTGAAAGTCTTGTGGTTCGCTTAAACGGATGATTTTGTGTAGTTAAATCTATTGAAGAATTAATATTATTTAGAGATTATATTTCATACAAACATCAAGGAGTTAAATTCTACCCCCCTTAAAAAGGATTTCTCCCTTGAAATTCATCACATGGATACAAATAGAATTGGATATATATATCCCTCATTATATCTCCATGTTTCTTTGGAGCTTACGAAAATTGTTGGTTTTTTCACAAAGAAAAAATTAAATAAGAATGTTTTCATGATTCATAGATCTTTTTCACTATTATCCAGTATCACTATATGTTATTCTTAATAAAGAAAATCTTTCTCTAACTGTATGACATATGAGATTATTAAATGTGAAGGATCATGTATGTACTTCCTCAGGATAGAAAAGTTGAACACATTATGAATCTAAGAGGGATTTGGGGGAATTACAACTAGTAAGATACCTTCCCAACATAATCCATAATTTAAAAAGGACTAATCTACCTTGGGATCAACTTTTCCATCATTCCAAATCTCATTACCCTTTTATATGGAGATATTAATAGGTCCACTTTATCACCCACATCAAACTCTAGGTTTTTTCCATGGTTGTCAGCCTAAATCTTTTTCGATTCTGAGCTCGTCTTATGTGTTGTTCAATAGATCTGATATATTCTTCCGTTTTATCATTATGATTAGTTTCTAAAATAATTAATTCCCTATCAACATCCTATCATGTTGGAGTTTGTCAATTCATTCAATAGAGGGCTTCAAAAAGAGCCATATGAATACTAGAGTCAAATATATTATTTTAAGAAAATTCTACTAAATGCAGATGTTGATCCATAAAACCTTTTAGTTTCATAGAGAAAGCTCTCAACATGTCTTCTAGTATTTTAATGTTCTACTATGATTGACAGTCTACCTGAGTATTATAATCTATGTTGAAAACAAACTCTATATCCAGAACATACTAAGTCTTTTCTGGAATATTGAGGTAAACATTGAGTCCTTTTCAGATATAATGTATTGTCAAACTCCATTAAATCATAACACATCTATTATATATCCGGTCAATATGATTCAGATAGAAATCATCACTGCTATAAATTAAGTGTACTGGCTCCATATGTCCATAAAATATAATACATATAGAAGTATTCCCTTTAGATGTTTTGGGAAGTCCGAATATATAGTCTATAGTGATGTTTTCTCATTTCTATTCTGGTTTAGGTAATGGTTTTAACATCCACTTAGACTTTTATCTCCCAGCCATAATTTTTTCCAAAACCATTGATCGAGAGGTATTTTTGGAAACATCTATTTTGACACCATCCCACTAGAAATACACACTATGGTTCATGTTCAACTATATTATTAGAGGTTGAATAGATAATAATGAAATATGAGCCTCATCTAATAGCTCTATATTTAATTCTAGAATGGGAGGAATAAAAACCCAATTCCCAAGCATTATTATTCCATAATAATCATATTTTTATTAAGTAAAATTTCTCACATTATTTTGCAGCTTTATATATTTCTTTTATACCTACTTAATATTTAGTTGAATAGATGGTTGAAAATTCATTCGATAAAGTTATTATTTCTCCCCCATTAAAATTTCAAGATCTTTCCTTTAAAAATCAATAAATATTGGATATTTTGTGATCCTTATCAGGGATATGTTTGCATGGTCCTTTCGACTCCAAGTATCTGCCACCTGGTTCTCCTTCCTAGGGTTGTAATGTCATTAGAAGTCAAAAATTTTAATCATCTCCAACCTCCTTCAATGGTGGATATTTAACTTCTTTTGGGTGAAAATATAAACTGTTATGATCTATACGATTTCCACACCTTTCAACATAAAGTGAATGGCTCTATATCTTTAATGAAAATATTTCCGTAACTATATCAAATTCATGAGTTGCGTTAATTTTTTAATGGATTCTCAATTATCATGATGCATATGCTATCACCGTAACATTTTCCCTGAGATCCCATTTCAACTGCTTCATTGATGCATCATAGTATATTAAAAAATTTTCCCCAATATAAGGCTATGTGAGAATATGTGAACTAGTTAAACTTTTTTTGAGGTATTTGAAACTCTATTCACATCACTTTTTACACACAAACGGAACTACTTTATGAGGCAACATGGTGACTGGATTAGATATTCATGAAAAATATTTCATGAAATGAAGAAAATATCATGAAAATCAATTGAAATTCAGATAGTATTTACCTTTTTTAGCCTCATACATCTTTCAATAACTTCTATTTTTGCTAGATCGACACATATCCCATACCATGAGTTTGTTAAACTGAAAAATGAAACATTATAAAGCGGAAATTCACACCTAGTAAATGTTTCAATAATATTATATTTTATAACGGTCTTTGTAAAGACCAGGAAATATTGTAACACCCCAAGCTTCTATGGTACACTTCGCTTTGAATAATGCAATAGCGTGTGTTGTACGCAACATCAAGTTCTAACACACACCACAACTGATCAAACTAGTCGTTATGAATAGTAATACCTAATTTTTAAAATTTAAGAGATTTTATCTCTCAAAATGGACTTCATTTTTGGATTTGGAGTATCCAATTTAGCCTAAGGTTAAATTTTTGTACTTTTCGGATAACTTTAATATTTTGATGAATAGTATAAATTACTAAATATTAATTAAAAACAACTTTTTTAATCAAAATAATCAATAGTGATAAATTATGAATTTGAGTGGTTTTAAAGTATATTTTGAATATATTTTTTATCATTTAATACAATGTTGGTCATTGGATATAATTTCACAATTAAACCAAACATAAACAAGTATCAATCTTTTGATAGTTATTATATCTTAAAAACACGCTTTTTGTTCTGAAAGCGGGAATTAATTTTAAATTAACATCTGACACTTATTTGTTTTGAATTTGGAAAAATGGATTCCATATTTGGAATCAGGATGTTCAAATTGTGTAAATCGGTAACTTTTATTTTTAGTCATTTTGAATAATTACTTCGGTAAATATTTTATTTAACATGGTTAAATGGTAAATCCGGTAAATAAGGGTTAAAAAAATAATATAATAATAATAAAAAATTAACCTAAAACGTGTCCTAACCTTATTGGTTGATAAATTTCTGGCCATGGGCATCATTGGGTCGATTTTGGGACCCCATGGTGCCACATGTAAGTGATAGGGACACTTGATTTTAATTAAGTTAAAATGAATAAAAAAATGACACAAGCATATATCTTTTAGAAAAACAATTTTTACATAGGGTTATATATGTTGGATATTCGACTATAAATATTCATTAGAAAGATAAAACGATTTACTACATAATGGTATTTTATTTATAAATTTTAGACATTAAATAACTTAATTTATTTATGACACAATGGTGATGTAGTAATTACCATAATAGTGAAAAATTAAAATGATTGATAATGAAGATACCCAAATAAATATAATATAAGACTTTTAATGAATTAAAATAATTTTATATTTTAATATGAAATGTTATTAATTATTTAATTAACTGTTTTCGCAGTAATAATTCTATTATGATTTTTACAAAAATCAATTATTGAATAGTGTAAAAATTGACATAAAAGAGTTTTTAAAACAAATATAATATTATTAATTGATATTAAATTTCTAAAAATCTAAGGCTTGACCAAGAGACTTATATAATGATAGGTGTATCATTAATGGACCACTTGGGGGTATCCTGGATGTATATAGTAAGTTTATTAACCATATGATATAAAAATACAAAGAGACATTGTAAAAGTGAAACTAATTAACTAAGAGTTAATACTTAATGATAAGGCTAATATAGTAACCCAAACCAGTATAAATTATATTGGTTGATTGGTTTTAGACCCATCCCCACCTTAACCTTTAAATAATCCACTTTGGATCCATTATAAACTGAATATGAATTTATTATAAAATAATATTTCTAGCTTTTCCAAAGATGCCTCTCAACCCTCTTATAAATGGGCACCCCCCCTTATCATTAATTCACACCATCAAAGCGTGGCCAAAATCTGCCCAAATACTCTCTAAACTTCCCTCATTTCATCCTAGAGGAATTACTTTAGTCATAAATCCAACCTAAGTGCCCTTTTTATCAAATCAAAAGGAAGAACCCGAAGAAGAGGTAATGATTTCACCACCCTTTTCCAAGTTCCTTTCTTCTTCCACTTCTTCCTTCATTGTTATTACCATTATAAAATAATAACTCCAGTATCTTATATATACAATGATGTTATTATAAATATGGTACAACCATATTCATTATTATATCCATTAGTTGAATAACATGTCACCATACGTGCGTACGTACAGCTTACCATCTCCACATCGCGGTGTAATTGTTATTCAATAAATTATTATTTGGATGGGTATAATAATGATGTGTAACTCATGTAAATAATAAATATAACATGATAATGATTCTGTAAATATGATATATTATCCAATTATGTATTATTTTAATATCAAAATAATGATATTGTCGCTCGTGCGTACGTACGGACTACCGTCTCCACGAACGCGATACGATTCATTCTCCATCGTATCCATTCAAGTATAATTCTCATTTGATGATTAATAATAGTATCTAAGGACTTGAAATCATTTTGGATATAATTAAGATACAACATATCCATAACAAACACAACTTACATAACAAAACATATAAAATAAAACGAGTAAGTTAACACCCGAAACAACGATAATACTAAGATATTATTAACAAATCAATGTTAAAAGATCATATATGATATATTATTAATTTATATGATTCTTGTATAATTTAATGACAATTATTTCACCATTATACAGGAGTTTAACCTACCCCAACCAAGGAAATGTTCAAGGTAAGGGTTTATTTCACAGTCTCTTCATTATCCGAGGTTGTTTTTACGTAATAATGTACTGGGGCTTCTTTATCATCCACATCCATGTTTCTTAAAAATGTACTTCAAACATTTTTACTATTTACAAGAAAATTGGTTAAAGACATTTATACCCTTTTTTGACTTTTAATAATAGGGTTATAAAAGAATCTTTTCGTCGTTTTCCAAATAAGTGGCTTTTTTACCTTTTCGGCAGAATAATGGTAAGAATGTTTTTTTAACTTATACGGCTGGTGCGGTTATTTTCCTCCATTATAAAATCTTCGAAGCTTCCCTTACAAGCTTATAAGAATATTTTCAAATAAAATGTTTTATTTTATATATATATGTTTTCATAATAGAATGTGATATTTCTCTAAAAATAGTTTTGATTTCATCTATGTCAACATCCATTGAGGGATTTTACGCTTATTTGAAGTTGATTTATTATGATACAAAACTTCTATATTGTATTGAATGTTCTGTGATATGTTTTACTAATGGTGTGTTATTTTTATACCATTCATGGTTTATGGATGAAGTATTTACATTTCTAATGCTTGTTTTAATACGAATGATTATCTTATGTTAAAACCTTTTCATATGGGAATGCATTGGAATTAATATGTGACGGGTGGAGCCCGCTATAGCTCCGAGATGCATCTGTAGGTCTCATGAGACAAACTAGTGTCTTGGCACAAGGCCTTGGGAAAATCTTATTTGTAGTCTTGGCACGAGGCCTTGGCTATGTGGTTATAATAGTCTGGCATTATGCATTCCATCATTATGAAAGTGGTTATTGATATTGCATTTGATTATTCGGTTAGTAGAATATCCTTGTGAATAAGTAAATGGCATTATATCATTTTCTCCATACTATATTGAAGTTCAAGTTTAAAATGCTTTTTTTTAGTTATACACTGCCTTAAATGTTTATTGTTATTTATGAAAGTTTCCGCTATATTTTTATCCTTACTGGGCATTTGAGCTCACCCCTTTCAATGTTTTATTTTTCCTAGGATGTGAAGAAGTAATTTATGAATGACCTGCAGGGATAGTATGTGGGGATATGAGTGTGGACTATGAAGAAAATATGTGGTTGTAGTTTTCATTTTTATGATGTAATGTAATAATTATGAATATATCTACTGTTTCCAAGGCTACTAAACCAATCGGTCTTTCAAGATTTTATCTTTCTTGTGATTATTCCAATGTTATGTAATAATTCACCAACTTTGGGTAACTGGGGTCGGGGCGTTATAGTTGGTATCAGAGGAAGTTTAGTAAAAACCTTGGAAGCTAGATTTAGATATACTCTGATTATATCACATAGACCTAAGATGGACTTTGAGGATTAGTATAGAAGAACTTCCTAGAATTTTGGTATTGTAGATATTTTGTGAGTTTTCCAAGCAATATGTCCTTGTCTGGATACGAGCAGGTAGAGGCGGCTCTGGCACAGATGTACCTAGGGGTAAAACCCAAAAACACCGTTTTGAGCTAGACTCGAACGGGAACTAGTGCACGACAATGGGCCTTACTGCACTCTTGGTTACGACACTCCCGGGGGATATGAATCGGATAACTCTCATTTTCTTTACAAATCATTATGAAGGGTTTATGGGTATATACTTTCTCAAAGAAAACATATTTATGATTATGGATTATATCCATAAATATTTCAATTTATGTTAAGTGTTTCATAAGTATGGAATTATGTATTTTGATTCATAAACTGATCTAGTTTATGCCATTGTTTAGAAATGGCGCCTTGTGGAAGAAATTGAAACCGTATCAATGCACACACTCCATGTAGGGATTTCCCTTCTGCTCAATATAATTATAGTGGAGCTGGTGATGCAACTGGTGCCGATCAGCTAATCACCATACTGGGACAACTCACTCAGGTTATGAATAATAACCTTACCCGTATGGAGCACCCTGATCCGCAGCGTGGAAGATCAATGTCAGATCGATTCATGAGGCAACAATCACCAATGTTCAATGGGAGTAAAAATCCCTTAGTAGCTTAGCAATGGATAAATACCCTAGAGAAAATATTTCAGGATTTTGGGAGTAGTGAAAGGGAAAAAGTTATCATGACAGTTTAACGCCTCACTGGAGATGCTGATCAATGGCGGTCATTGATTCAAAAAATGATGGATGATGATGAAGTATCAAATATGGAATGGAGGGAGTTCAAAGATCTGTTTTTTAGAAAAATACATTCCTCATGACCATCGAGGAGATATGGAAAGGCAATTTATGAGTCTGAGACAAAAGGAGGATGAGAATGTCGCAAAGTATGAGGCTAACTTTACAAGGTTGGAAAGGTATGCTGGTGATTATATACGTAACCCAAGAAGTAATATTGATCGTTTTTTGAGGGGTTAAAACCATTTCCCCGTCGAGCATTAGTCTCACAATCTTTTTTATTGTACGAATAAATTGTCTCATGTGCTATGAAGACTGAAAAGGAATTCTCTATGTCTTATGACTTTAAAGAAAATCAAGAGAAGAAGAGATATTCTGATCAATCTGGGAATGGAAATAAGGGGAAGAAGGGAAAGGTTGAATATCCATCTTGTGGTAAATGTGGGAAGAAACACCCCGGTACTTGCTTGAAGGGAATGGGTGTCTGTTACAAGTGTGGCGAAAAAGGCAACCAAGCTTGTGATTGCAAAGGGAAGAAGGAAGCTACCAATGTTCAGTGCTAAAATTGCAGGGAGATGGGACATTATGCAAATGAATGTCCTAATCGTCAGGGGAAATTACCTCAGAAAAGGCCAAGGGATCATGGACAAGCTTTTGTTATCACTACTGCTGAGGTAGAAGCTCCAAAAGATGTGGTGGCAGGTAATTTAATGGTTTCCTCAATTTTAGAAAATGCATTATTTGATTCTGGATCATCACATTGTTTCATATCTTCCCAGTTTACTAAGAAAATTATATATTTCCAAGTTGATTTAACAAGGGATTTTTCAGTTAAAACTCCTAAGGGAAGTATCATTGCAACAAAGTTTTGTGAATCAGTCCCCATTAGAGCACATAAATGTTCTTTATCTGCTGATATCATCGTCATACCTATGATTGAGTTTGATACAATCCTCGGTATAGATTGTCTTTAGGACTATGATGTGAAGATTTATTGTAAGAATAACGAGGTAATAATTTTTGATGATGATGATAAGGAACACCTTATCTATAGAGCAGAATCGTCACCACCTAATTCTTATCTAGATCCACCCCCAGTAGCTCAACTAAATTAAATTATTGGGGAGGAAGAGAATGAAATGACTATGGGTGAGGAAATGAATATTCAAATAGAGGATGTACATGTTGTGAAAGAATATGTAGATGTATTTCCGAAAGATTTACCTGGACATCCTCCAGAATGAGAAGTTGAGTTTTCCATTGATTTAATTCCTGGATCAAGGCCTATATCGAAGACCCCTTGTAGAATGTATACCATAGAATTATTTGAACTAATGAAACAACTAGATGAATTGAGTAATAAGGGATTTATTCACCCTAGTGTTTCTCTATGGGGATCCCCTGTTCTTTTTGTTAAAAAGATAGATGAATCTATGAGGTTATGTATCGACTATATGGAGATCAATGCTATAACAATAAAGAACAAGTATCCCCTACCTCACATTGATGATTATTTTGACCAACTGCATGGAGCTCAATACTTTTCAAATATTGACCATCGATCTGGATACCATAAGTTGTGTGTAAACAAGGAAGACATTCCGAAGACCGCATTTCGAACTAGGTACTAACATTACAAGTTAACTGTAATGCCTTTTGGATTGACTAATGCACCCTCTGTATTCATGGATCTGATGAATAGAGTTTTAAAGGAATATCTCGATGAATTTGTGGTGGTATTTATTGATGATATCTTGGTATACTCTAAAAGATACCAAGATCATGAAAGTCACTTGCGCATTATCCTGAAGACTCTGAGAAGACATGAGCTATATGGGATGTTTAACAAGTGTGAATTCTGGCTTCATGAGATTTCTTTTCTTGGCCAAATTGTCTCTAAAGATGGAATCTCTGTTGATCCTTCTATGACCAAGGAAATCCAAGAATGGCTAGCACCTACGAGTATAACTGAGGTACGTAGTTTTATTGGTTTGGCAGGTTATTATCGACGTTTCACCCAAAATTTTTCCTGATTGGCTAACCCATTAACGAAGCTCACACGTAAAGGGGTTAAATTTTTTGTACAAAAGAGTGTGAAGAATGTTTCGAAGAACTGAAGAGAAGATTAGTTAATGATCTTATTTTGACTCTACCATTGGGGAATGATGGATTCGTTATTTATAGTGATGCATCGAAAAAAGGACTTTTTTTGTGTCCATATGCAGAATGATAGGGTTATTGCCTATGAATCATGACAGTTGATAATTCATGAACAAAACTATCCTACTCATGATCTCGAGTTAGAAGTTGTGATATTTTCTATGAATATATGGAGGTACTACCTCTATGGTGAAAAATGAGAGATTTATACCGATCACAAGAGTTTGAAGTATATTTTCTCACAAAAAGAACTCAACATGACGCAAAGGAGATGGATTGAATTACTCAAGGATTATGATTGCACGATACACTACCACCTGGGGAAGGAAAACAAGGTGGCAGATGCTTTGAGCAGAAAAGACCATGGAGTTTTGAACAATATGAGAATTGAAACGGATACAATTTTCATGTATCTAGTGAAGATGGACATGGGAATAACCAGGGAATGTGAAACATCAATGATTTTTCAAATGGTTTCCAAACCATATTTACTAGAAAGGATTAAGAGTTCTCAGAACGATGATGATGAATTTAAAAAGAATATTAAAGATGTGAATGATGGGAGATTGAGAGACTTTGTGTATGAAGATGGAATTTTGAAATTTGGGAAGAGACTTTGTGTTCCCGATATACCTAATCTAAAAAGGGAATTGATGGATGATGCACATAGTTCCAATTTCTCTATACACCATGGGATCACCAAAATGTATAGAGATTTGAAGGAACATTTTTGGTGGGACAATATGAAGAGGGAGATTGCTGATTTTGTGTCACGATGTATGGTCTGTCAACAAGTGAAAGCTGGAAGGCAATAACCTAGAGGAGTCATGCAACCTCTTCCCATACCTGAGTGGAAATGGGACAATATTACGATGGGATTTTTCATGGGGCTACCAAAGACTCTTAGAAGGAACGATGCAATATGGGTCATTGTTGATCGTCTTACCAAGTCAGCACATTTTATTGCTATAAGGGAAGATTTACCACTTGAATGACTTGCAAGACTATATATTAATGATTTTGTGAGACTTCATCGAGTTCCCCTATCGGATGTTTCTGATCGTGATCCACGTTTTACTTCATGATTCTGGAAAAGTCTTTAGAATTCCTTGGATACTGAACTTCATTTGAGCGCTGCCTACCACCCCCAAACAGATGGACAATCAGAACGAACTATTCAAACCTTAGAAGACATGTTGAGATCCTTCTCACTTGACTTTCAGGGTATGTGGGATCGATATTTACCTCTAGTAGATTTTTCCTATAACAATAGCTTCCTTTTGAGTTTTCATATGTCACCATATGAAGTGTTATATGGAAAGATATGTTGCACGCCAACCTGTTGGGATGGCGTTGGTGAAAGAAAACATGAAGGCCCAGAACTGGTGGAGGAAACGATGGAAAAGGTGAAGGTAATCCAAAACCATATCAAAGCAGCTCAATGTTGGCAGAAGAGCTATGCTGATAATTGAGGGAAGGATTTGGAATTTCAAGTCAGTGATCATGTTTTCCTGATGGTATCTCCATGGAAGGGAGTCATACATTTTTCTAGGAAAGGTAAATTGAGTCCCAGGTACATCGGACCTTTCGAAATTCTAGAATGAATAGGGGCTGTAGCTTACCGATTGGCAATGACACCAAGTCTCTCCAAAGTTCCCGATGTGTTCCATGTATCTCTGTTGAGGAAATAAATGCCTAACCCAACGCATGTACTCACCTATGAGGAATTAGAAGTGGAACCTGGTCTGTCTTATTGCGGAGAGCCCATCACGATTCATGATACGAGGGAACAAGTTCTGAGAAACCGGACGACTCGTCTAGTAAAAGTCTTGTGGAGAAACCATAAGATGGAAGCGGCAATGTGGGAAGCCGTGGAACTTATGAAGAAGAACCACCCGAGTCTTTTCATACGGTAGTATTATAGAAATTTCTAGGATGAAATTATTTGAAGGAGGGGAGAATGTAACACCCCAAGACTCTATGGTACGCTTCTCTTTGAATATTGCAATAGTGTGTGTTGTACGCAACATCGAGTTCTAACACACACCACAACTGATCAAACTAGCCATTATGAATAGTAATACATACTTTTTAAAATTCTAGAGATTTTATCACTCAAAATGGACTTCATTTTTGGATTCGGAGTATCGAGTTTAGCTTAAGGTGAAATTTTGGTACTTTTCTGATAACTTTAATATTTTGATGAATAGTGAAAATTACTAAATTTTAATTAAAATCAACTTTTTTAATCAAAATAATTAATAGTGATAAATTATGAATTTGAGTGGTTTTAAAGAATATTTAGAATATATTTTTACCATTTAATACAATGTTGGTCATTGGACATAATTTCACAATTTAACCAAACATAAACAAGTATCAATCTTTTGATATTTATTATATCTTAAAAACATGCTTTTTGTTTTGACAACGAGAATTAATTAAAAATTAATTCCTGCAACATATGTGTTTTGAATTTGGAAAAATGGATTCCATATTTGGAATCAGGTGTTCAAATTGTGTAAATAGGTTACTTTTATTTTTAGACATTTTGAATAATTACTTCGGTAAATATTTTATTTACCATGGTTAAAGGGTAAATCTGGTAAATAAGGGTTAAAAAAATAATATTATAATAATAAAAAAGTACCCTAAAACGTGTCCTAAACATATTGGGTTATACATGTCCGACCATGGGCATATTTGGGTCGATTTTGGGACCCCATGGTGCCACTTGTAAGTGATAGGGACACTTTATTTTAATTAAGTTAAAATGAATACAAAAATGACACAAGCATATATCATTTAGAAACACAATTTTTACATAGGGTTATATATGTTGGATATTCGACTATAAATAATTATTAGAAATATAAAACGATTTCCTACATAATGGTATTTTATTTATAATTTTTAGACCTTAAATAATTTAATTTATAAATGACACAATGGTAATGCAGTAATTACCATAATAGTAAAAAATTAAAATGATTGATATTGTAGATACCCAAATAAATATAATTTGAGATTTTTTATGAATTAAAGTAATTTTATAGGTTAATATGACATTTTAGGAATGATTTAATTAACTTTTTTTTCGATGTAATCATTCTGTTATGATTTTTACAAAAATCAATTATTCAATAGTGTCAAAATCGACATAAAAGAGTTTTTAAAACAAATATTATATTATTAATTGATATTAAATTCCAAAAAATTTAAATATCGGCCAAGAGAATTATATCATGATAGTTTTATCATTAATAGACCACTTGGGGGTCTCTTTAATGTATATAGTAAGTTTAATTACCATATTATATAAAAATACAAAGAGACATTATAAAAGTGAAACTAATTATCTAAGAGTTAATACTTAATGATAAGGTTAATATAGTAACCCAAGCCAATCTAAATTATATTGGTGGAGTTTTTTTGGACCCATAACCACCTTAAAATTTAAATAATATACTTTGTAGCCATTAAAACCCGAATATGGATTTATTATAAAATAATATTTCTAGCTTTTCCAAAGGTTCCCCTCACCCCTCTTATAAAAGGGCACTCACCCTTATCATTAATTCACACCATCAAAGCCTTTTTCCTCGGCCAAACTCTACCCAAATACTCTCTCATATTCCCTCACTTCATCCTATAGGCCTTCCTTTAATCAGAAAGCCATCCTAAGAGCCCTTTTGATCAAATCAAAAGGAAGAATCTGAAGAAGAGGTAATGATTTCACCACCCTTTTCCAAGTTCCTTTCTTCTTCCACTTCTACCTTATTTGTTATTACCATTATAAAATAATAAATCCAATATCTTATATATACTGTGATGCTATTAGAAAATGGTAAAACCATATCCAGTAATCTCTCCATCCTTTGAATAACATGTCACCATACGTGCGTACGTACGGCTTACCGTCTCAAAGTCGTGGTGTAATTGTTATTCAATAAATTATTATTTGGATGGGTATAATAATGATGTGTAACTCATGTATATAATAAATATAACATGATAATTATTCTGTATATATGATATACCATCCAATTATATATTGTTTTAATATCAAAATTATGATATTGTCGCTCGTGCGTACGTACAGACTACCGTCTGCACAAACGCGATAAGATTCATTCTCCATCGTATCCATTCAAGTATAATTTTCATTTGATGATTAATAATAGTATCTAAGGACTTGATATCATTCTGGATATGATTAATATACAACCTATCAATTACAAACACAACTTACGTAACAAAACATATAAAAGAAAACGAGTAAGTTAACACCCAAAACAACGATAATACTATGATATTATTAACAAATCAATGTTAAAAGATCATATATGATATCATATTAATGTATATGATTCTTTTATAATTTAATAAAAATTATTCACCATTATACATGAGGTTAACCTACCCCAACCAAGGAAAAGTTCAAGGTAAGGGTTTATTTCGCAATCTCTTCATTATCTGAGGTTGTTTATACGTAATAATCTACTGGGACTTCTTTATCATCCACAACCATGTTTCGTAAAAATGTATTTCAAACATTTTTACTATTTAAAAGAATATGGGTTAAAGACATTTATACCCTTGTTTGACTTTTTATTAGAGGGTTATAAAAGAATGTTTCCGTCATTTTCCAAAGAAGTTTCTTTTTAACCTTTTCGGCAGAATTAAGGTAAGAATGTTTTTTAACTTATACGGAGGGTGTTGCTATTTTCCGCCATTATAAAATCATTGAAGAATCCCTTTCAAGCTTGTAAGAATATTTTCAAAGAAAATGTTTTATTTTATAAATATATGTTTTAAAAATAGAATGTGATATTTCTCTAAAAAGAGTTTTGATTTCATCTATGTCAACATCCTTTGAGGGATTTTACGCTTATTTGAAGTTGATTTATTATGTTACAAAACATCTAAAATGTATTGAAGGTTTTGTGATATGTTTTACTATGGATGTGTTATTTTTATACCATTCATGGTTTATGGATGAAGTATTTACATTTCGTATGCTAGTTTTAATACGAATGTTTATGTTATGTTTAAACATTTTCATATGGGAATGCATTGGACTTAATATGTGATGGGTGGAGCTCGCTATAGCTCCTCGATGCATCGGTAGGTCTCATGAGACAAACTAGTGTCTTGGCACAAGGCCATGACAAAATCATATTTGTAGTCTTGGCACGAGGCCTTGGCTATGTGGTTATGATAGTCTAGAATTATGCATTCCATAATTATGAAAGTGGTTATTGATATTTCATGTGATTATTCGATTAGTAGAATATTCATGTGAATAAGTAAATGGAATTATTTCATTTTTTCCATACTATGTTGAAGTTCAAGTTTAAAAGGCTTTTGTTTTAGTTATACATTGCCTTAAATGTTTATTCTTATTTATGAAAGTTTCTGCTATATTGTTATCCTTACTGGGCATTTGAGCTCACCCCTTTCAATGTTTTATTTTTCCCAGGATGTGAAGAAGTAATTTATGAATGACCTGCAGGGATAGTGTGTGGGGATATGAGTGTGGACTATGAAGAAAATATGTTGTTGTAGTTTTAATTTTTATGATTTAATGTAAGACTTATGAATATATCTATTGTTTCCAAGGCTAATAATCCAATCGGTCTTTCGTGATTTGATCTTTCTTGTGATCATGCCAATGTTATGTAATAATGCACCGACTCTGGGTAACTGGGGATGGGGCATTAATAATTTCAAGGAACTTTTTTTTTCTAATTTTTTTTGGGATTTTATGAGTACGCAGTTTCTGACAGCGCCTAATTCCGAGGCCCGGTGTGCCCGGAATCAATTTCCGAAGTTTAGCTCGGGTACGTTCAGTGAAGGAATGAGCGGGTTTTTCTAACTTTTGACATGGTGCTCGGAATCGAAATCTGAGGGCACCGATGGAATAACAGCGCCATTAATTGCTTATAAACACCTTTTCCGGAGTTGTGTTTCCTCGGGTGTAGTTTTTAAATTTTTGGGATAAGTAAAGAATTAAAAAAAAATGGTGCGACCAATTTTTTATTTTACTTATGGTTGTTTAACCTAAGCTAAGTGATTGGAGTTGGACCCACAATATCCTACCCAATAGGTAGGATATTTGTGAGTTGGGGCCCACACGAGCCCCACCGTTTCTTTTCATCACCCCCTCCTTAATTAAGGTAACGCATTTGCAACCCTATTAAGTGGAAGTCAACCCTTGAATTTTTCTGTTTATGAAACAACTCTATTAATTTGGGCGGTTTAAACATTGCAATTAATTCATTTAATTGATAGTTTTGTTTTTGATTTTCAAAATGCATGGCTTGAGAAATAAAATAAGAAAAACTCTAATTTTATTAGAGGGGTTGGGTTGTGTGAGGCTGGGGAGAATTATCTCAAGTTCTTGAACTTCTTCTTCCTCTATGAAGAACGTGAAGAACGCGAAGAACGCCGACCTCTGACGAAGGTCGACATGAACGCCGGATCCTCAGAGATCGACGACGCGACACTGACGAATCTTTTACTTGCGACGTGATGATCCTCCTTCCGCGACGTGCAATTCCGCGACGAGCCTTCGTTCAGCTACGCTTGAGGTAGGAGTTTGGTTTTATTCGTGAATATTTTCCTTGCGTTCTTCGTTAAATATTTGGGCCACCTATAATCAATTTAACGGGAGGAGGTCGGACCACCCAAACATGGACGATCCTCCTCCCCCTTTGTTGTATGTTCATTGCAGCTCGAACAAAGGCGGCACGGTGCAACACCACCACGCGAAAATAAGAAGGAATGCGACAAAGGAGCGCGGTGCCGTCACGTCGCGCCGTTGAGGTCGAACCAAACTGCGGCCGGAGTCGGGGCTGGAGAGGTGAATCGAAGAATCCGTAGGTGTTTTTTTGAAGTGTGGATCAACGGGCGACGATGAAGAGGGTCGCAACGGTGATTTTGGACCCTTCACAATAACCTACGGGTCCCGGGAGGGCCTTAGTCGAAGACGACATACCAAACGGGCCACCAGATCGCGTCCGGTGGTCCGCGGAAGATCCCGCTCGCGCACCGCGCCGCCAGGGCGGCAGGAAGGGCCGTCGCGGCTATAGCCGCGGGGGTAGGCGGCTAGTCCCACGGCCGCGCGCGACCAAGGGAGACATGGCGCTGGCCGCCGCGTCACTGGCAGGGAGCGACCCCCCACGCGGGGGTCGCAGCTTCATTCAAGGGGGGCAACTGCACCCCCATGTTCCGCTTAGCCGGACTACCGAGCAGCCGTGCCAGTTCGGCAGTCCAAACGGCCGGTCCGCCCAGGCTGGGCCGTTCCCTATTGGGCTGGACCCGGACCGGTTCGGGTCGACCCTTTTCGGGCCGACCCAGGGGGAGGGGTCTCGGGCCGGGTCGGTCCGGGCCTGAACCCCCTATTCTCGGGTAGTTTTCATTCAAACGCCCATATCATGGGATAAGAACCCCCGATCGATGCACCGTCAGTTGGGACACAATCCCTAGATCGAGACGATCGTTTAGGTATATTACACTCAAGGATTCGGGAAACTTTGTGTACGGCCGGGTTGGTTCGGATACAAAACCAACCGGGCCCTCGGAGCGGAAACGCTAATATCTCGAGCTCCGGACGTCCGATTGACGTACCGTCGACATTGTTGGATTGATCTTGATGAGACGAAACTTTTGAAATGATTCTCCTGAGTTTTGGATGAATTTGAATAATGCCCGGGTTGTATTGTACCTGAAATCCTACCGGGCCCCTAGAACGGAAAAGCTGATAACTTTCAGACCAGATGTCTGTTTGACGAACTGTCAGCATTGTTGGTGATCACGTTGAGAAATGGTCCCTATGAGCATACCCTATGAGAGTCCGGGCTACATTCGAGATATGGATGGGTTGGTTCGCACACAAAACCAACTGGCCCCCCTAGGACGAAAAGGCTAGTAACTCACAGACCGGGCATCCGACTGACGCGCCGTCTGTTACGTTGAGACCCCTAAGACGAGGCTGTGCTTTCAGATTCTTCTTCGGGGAACTTTGTGATACTTGAAGTATCGACCAGTAGCTCATGGATCGGACCCTCCCAGTGACGAGCTAGAGAGTGTAGAGACCTAGTAGGTGGCTCAGACTTGACGACTGCTGATCTATCGACTCAATGTATTTCAGATAGCCCAGTGCGAAGCGCTTGGTTGTAGCGGCAGACCCATGGCGGAGGAGCGCTTTGTAGTAGCGGCAGACCCGCGGTACTCAATATAAGGAGTACCTCTGGAGGCTATGAGGGGGAGCACATGGTTGTAGCGGTAGACCCACGTCGGAGGAGCGCTTTGTTGTAGCGGCAGACCCGCGGTACTCAACAGAAGGAGTACCTCTAGAGTCTATGAGGGGGAGCGCTTGGTTGTAGCGGCAGACCCATGGTGGGAAGCGCATGGTTATACCAGCAGGCCCACAGTACTCGACAGGTGGATTAATACAATAGTCCAAGGTTAGTGGGGCGTGCTTGGTCGTAGCGGTGGTCCCACTGTACTCGACAGAGGAGGAGTTCTCCAGTATCAGTGGTTTCGACATCATGAAAAAAACCCAGGTTGAGCTGAGTCTATGACCTTTGTGTTTACCACATGATGGAGATGGGTCACTTGATAACATAGGTATATGTATGGGAATATACCCGGATAGTGGTTATCCGTTGATTTCATAATCATTGTGTTTCCTAATGATTGAGATGGGTTACTTGATAACTTGGGTATATGTATGGCCATATACCTGAGTAAACGTTATCGGTTGAGATCTTCCTTGTGGTTAACCTTGTTGGATTTAGTGAGACCTTGAGTGTCTCGGGGTCCATACTAAGTATCGTTATACTCACCCCTGCACGGGCTATGCCCGCACCTCGTTGTGTTGGTTGCAGACAACGGGCAGCGTAGACAAAGGCCGAGTTTTGGAGGACTGGACAATACCTGGAGGTGGACCTCATGATGAGACAATATCCGGTGGTGGACTTCACGACGAGGCGACACTCGGAGGAGGTTACAGGTGAGAGCGTTGTGGGGGATATCTATACCTACCCTTTAGGTAGGATCTGTGGTGGACGATCCAAGAGTTGCGCTATCTGTACATACCCTTCAAGTAGGATCCGAGGAGGACAACCCAGGAGTTTCTTCTATCTTCTTCTAGCTGCTTGTCTTTTTATACCTTCTTTCAGTTATATCTTTACTTTCGATTGGTTTTGTATTCTGGCCCATTTACTTTTCAGTACTTGATTTTTGTATTTAGTGTTTTACTTACGCTTGTACTCTGTGGTGTTTTGTTACTTTTATAAAGGAAATTCCTTCCCAGTTATCGGGATTTACGTCTTCGGTGCTAGTTGCCAGCCCTTGGCCAATGGAAGGCGGGCTTGGGGTAGTCACAACACGGGCCCCGAGGACGGGTCGTGACAAATTGGTATCAGAGAATTTCGGTTCTACCGTAGAACTCAGGACTCTGATCTTTTTATATGTGAAGCAATAGTGTTAAGGGTATTGAGTGTGGTTATGAGTCCAAGGAGTCCAGTGTTGGTGCGGCGGCCGACGTATCCGTACACCAGGGCCGTGACTTCTGATTTCTGACTTAATGCGTGAAAACATTGATTGCATGTGTGTTCAAGTTTTCTTTGTTATTACTTTGTTTCAGCTCACTAGGTATACTATTTGACCGTGGCGTACCTGTTTCTTTTCAGGATGGCCCCACAATGGTAGCCAGATAGGGTTCCGAGCATTGTGCGAGATGACAGCCCACCGAGCGACGAGGCCTCGGTACAAGGCCCTTTGACAGCAGAGGCATCGGCGGTACCTCTACCCACCGAGCCACCGATGCTACCAGCCCCAGCCGCTGACCGTGCACGACGCCTTAGTGCACTGCACGAGTTTCAGCGTTAGCGACCGCCCAGGTTCCGCAATGAGACGGACCCTCAGGCAGCCGAGGATTGGCAGGAGGCAGTTGTATGAGTTTTCTGTTTGGTAGGGACACCCGCTGAACATATGGTGGTCCTTGCAGCGAGCCTCCTACACGCGGTAGCTGGAAGCTGGTGGAGCTTGATACTCTAGGTGCACAACAAGGCATCTCTCCTTTGGAAGGACTTTGAGAGCCTTTTCCTCTCAGAGTTCGTCCTAGCCACCCTCCGTGCGGGGCGCATCCAAGAGCTACTACAGCTGCGGCATGGCAGCATGATAGTAGCCCAGTACGCGGTGAGGTTTACCGATCTCTCACGCTATTCCATGGACATGGTACGACACCCATTCTTCAGGGCCCGAACCTTCGAGTAGGGGCTCAGGCGAGAGATCAGAGCTTCAGTTGTTTCTCACAGCTTTCCGACACAAGCATGGGTGTTGGAGCGAGCCCTATTAGTGGAGAGTTTCTTTGCTGAGCAGTCTCCCACAGCAGGACCCACCACTAGCCGGCATGCGGCAGAGTCTTCTACAGAGGGCAGTAAACAGATGACGCAGAGGTCCAAGAGGACTAGACCTATAGGTGGTCTATCGCATGACACATGATCGTTTGTGCGAGGCACCCGGGGTGGGGATCGACTTACCATGTGCAGACAGTGTTACTCCTGCGGCGGGGTTGGTCACATGGCTCGTGACTGTCGGACCCGCCATACAGATGACCAAAAGATGAACGAAGGACCTCCCAAGCAGAGGTAGAGGGTCGATCGAGGCAGACCTCATGGAGCAGGAGACCGAGGCAGGGGAGCTATTCGTGCAGCTGGAGGCGGACGACGCTTCGAGGTGTTTCCACCACCACCACCAGGAGGTCCGCCCCGACCGAAGGTAATAGGTGGACATGGGAGAGCTCAACTTCAGATAGCTGAGGCCTATGATCATAGAGCTCCTGGAGCAGATGGACAGGAGCGGGACTAGCTCCAGAACTGGAGACTTTTGTTCATTTTTCTTCTATGTTGGTTGATGTTTGTTTGTAGATTCTTTGTGTCTTTGTACTTTGAGCTGTAGTAAAAAAGTCATCTTACTTATGGTGTATACCTTCCGGTCCTCTTTTTATGTTGTTACTAAGAGGATCCAGTTTAAAAACTGTTGACTTGACCCTCACATTGAGACACCTACTGGAGGAGACCCAGTGACCACACACTGATGCCGACAGTGTGACTCTAACCTTGGAGGCGAGAGTAACGGTTGGATCTCTTGGTAGTAGTGTTGAGGCCTTACGACATCATCCTAGGAATGGATTAGTATCATCCATTTCGGGATTGACTATATTAGGTGAAGACCGTGGTTCATCTAAGAGATGAGACCAGATTTCTCTTATCGGCAAAGAAGAAATCTCAGCAGCTCTTGTAGGACCAGAAAAGGTCCAAGTCATCCAAGAGCGGATGAGTACAACTCAGAGCCGGAAAAAAGTCTTGTGCTGATAGGAGGTAGAGACCAGAAGAGTTCTAGGATGGCGACCACATTTCCCTACAGGTCTCACCTCGACGTGAGTTACGGAGATGTGGCCGAGGTGACAAGTTATCTCCGAGGTTCAACGGACCTCTCTAGGTCCTCAGAAGGGTAGGCGAGGTGGTTTACCTCTTGACCCACCCACCCAGTTTCACCAGGTGCACGACGACTTCCATGTATCTCTACTAAAGAGATACGAGCTCGACCCTTCACATTTCATCAACCGTGGAGAGCTGGACACTGATGATGGTGCGACTTTTGTGGAAGTTCCACTGGAGATCGAGGATTGACAGGAGCAGGTCCTACGTGGACGGTTGATTCCTCTAGTGCGAATCTGATGGAAGCACATGAACCTCCATGTGAGAACATGGGAGTGCAAGGCTCAGATGCGTGATCAGTACCGCTTTTTTTCCTAGTTGTGTTATAGCTTTATGGGGACATAAATCCCTAAGCAGGGAATAATGTAAAGACCCGGAAATTTCAAGGAATTTTTTTTTCTGAATTTTCTTTGGGATTTGATGAGTACGCAGTTTCTAACAACGCCTGATTCCGAAGCCCGGTGTGCCCAGAATCAATTTTCGACGTTTAGCTCGGATACGTTCAGTGAACGAACGAGCGTGTTTTTCTAACATTTGAACCGATGCTCAGAATCGAAATCCGAGGGCACCGATGGAATTGTAGCACTAGTAATTGCTTAGAAACACCTTTTTTGGAGTTGCGTTTGCTCGGGTGTGGTTTTTAAATTTTTGGGTTAAGTAAAGAATTAAAATAAAAATGGTGCGACCAATTTTTTATTTTACTTAAAGTTGTTTAACCTACGCTATGTGATTGGAGTGGGACCCACAATATCCTACCCACTAGGTGGGATATTTGTGAGGTGGGTCCCACACAATCCCCACCGTTTCTTTTCTTCACCCCGATCCTTAATTAAGGTAACACAGTCTCACCCCTATTAAGTGGAAGTCAACCCTTGCGTTTTTCTATTTATGAAACACCTCTATTAATTTGGGCGGTTTAAACGATGACATTAATTCATTTAATTGATTGTTTCGTTTATGATTTTCAAAACCCATGGCTTGAGAAATAAAATAAGACAAACTCTTATTTTATTAGAGGGGTTGGGTTGTGTGAGGCTGGGGAGAATTTTCTCATGTTCTTGAAGTTCTTCTTCCTCAACAAAGAACGCGAAGAATGCGAAGAATGCCGACCTCTGACGAAGGTTGACAAGAACGCCAGATCCTCAGAGATCGACGACGCGATGCCAACGAATCTTTTCTCCACGACGCGAAGATCCTCCTTCCACGAGGTGCACTTCCGCGATGATCCTTCGTTCAGCTACGCTCGAGGTAGTGGTTTGGTTTTATTCGTGAATATTTTCCTTGCGTTCATCGTTAATTATTCGGGCCGCCTATTATCAATTTAACGGGAGGAGGTCGGATCGCCCGAACACGGCTGATCCTCCCGCCCCTTTGTTGTGTGCTCGTTGCAGCACGAACAAAGGCGGCGCAGTGCAACGACACCATGTGAAAACAAGAAGGAATGCGACAAAGGAGCGCGGCGTCGTTGAGGCTGAACCAAACCGCGGCCGGAGTCGGGGCTGCAGAGGCGAATTGAAGACTCCGTAGTTGTTTATTTGACGTCCGAATTGACGGGCGATGATGAAGCGGGTTAAAAATGAGATTTTGGACCCTTAGAAGTATCCTACGGGTCTGGGGAGGGCCTTAGGAGAAGACGGTAGGCCAAACGGACCACCAGAGCGCGTCCGGTGGTCCACAGAATATCCTGCCGGCGGCCTGTGGCAGCGGCGCCCTGCGAGCCACGGGGAAGGGCCGCCGCGGCTGAAGCTGCGGAAGTAGGGGGCTGGTCCCGCGGCCGAGCGGGACTAAGGGAGACACGACGCTGGCCGCCAGGTCACTGCCAGGGAGCGGCCCCCACGCGGGGGACATTGCTTCATTCAAGGGGGCAACCGCACCCCCTGTTCTGCTCAGCCGGACAGCCGAGTGGCCACGCGGCCGCTTTAGCGCGGCAGCCCAACCGGCCGGGTTGCGCCCTCTTAGGACAAACCCAGACCGATTTGGGTCGACCCGGTTCGGGCTGACCCAGGGGGGTCTCGGACTGGGTCGGTCCGGGCCCGAACCCCTATTCTCGGGCAGTTTTCATTCAAACGCCCATATCTTGGGCTACAGACCCCCGATCGACGTACCGTTAGTTGAGATGCGATCCTTGGATCAAGACGGTCGTTTCTATATATTAAACTCAAGTTTTCGGAGAACTTTGTGTATGGCTAGGTTGGTTTGGATACGAAACCAATCGGGCCCTTGGAGCAGAAACACTTATATCTCGATCTCCAGACGTCCGATTGACGTGTCGTCGACTTTGTTGGATTCCTCTTGATAAGACGAAACTATTGGAATGATTATCCTAAGTTTTGGATGTAGTTGGATAATTTCTGGGTTGGATTGTACCCGAAATCCAACCGGGCCCCTAGAACGGAAAAGCTGATAACTTTCAGACTGAACGTCCATTTGACGAACCGTCAGCGGCGTTGGTGATCACATTGAAAAACGGTCCCTTTGAGCATACCCTATGAGAGATTAGGGTACAGTAAAGATATGGCCGGGTTGGTTCGCACACGAAACCAAACGGGCCCCTAGGACAAAAAGGCTAGTAACTCAGAGACGGGGCGTCCGACTGACGCGCCGTCTATTGTGTTGAAACCCCTATGACGAGGCGGTCCTTTTAGAAACTTCTTCGTGGAACTTAGTGATACTTGGAATATAGACCAGTAGCTCGTGGAGTGGACCCACCCAGTGACGAGCTAGCAGAGTGCAGAGATCTAGTAGCTGGCTGAGACTTGACGACTGCTGAACTATCGACTCGGTGTGTTTCGGATAGCCCAGTGTGGAGCGCTTTGTTGTAGTGGCAGACCCACGACGGAGGAGCACATTATAGTAGCGAAAGACCCGCGGTACTCAACAGAAGGAGTACCTCTAGAAGCTATGAGGGGGATCACTTGGTTGTAGCAGCAGACCCACGACGGAGGAGCGCTTTGTTGTAGCGAAAGACCCGCAGTCATCAACAGAAAGAGTACCTCTGGAGCCTATGAGGGGGAGCGCTTGTTTGTAGCAGTATAACCAAGGTGGTAAGAGAATGGTTGTAGCAGCAGGCCCACAATATTCGACAGGTGGAGTACTACAATAGTCCAAGGTTAGTGGGGCGTGCTTGGTTGTAGCAGCGGGCCCACTGTACTCGACAGAGGAGGAGTTCTCTGGCAACCGTGCTTTCGACATCATTAATAAAATCCTGGTTGAGATGAGTCTATGACCTTTTTGTTTACCTCACGATTGAGACGGGTCACTTGATAACATAGGTATATGTATGGGCATATACCTGGGTAGTGGTTATCCGTTGATTTCATAATCTTTGTGTTTTCTCATGATTGAGATGGGTTACATGATAACATGGGTATATGTATGGGAATATACCTAAGTAGAGGTTATCTGTTGAGATCTTCTTTGTGGTTATCCTTGTTGGATTTAGGGAGACCTTGAGTGTATCAGGGTCCCTACTGAGTATCGTTATACTCACCCATACACGGGCTATGCCCGCACGTATTTGTGTTGGTTGCAGATGACGGGCAGCACAGATAGAGGCCGAGTGTTCGAGGACTGGACGGTACCCGGAGGTGGACCTCACAACAAGACAGTATCCGGTGGTGGACTTCACGACGAGGTGACACTCAGAGGAGGTTGACGGGTGAGAGCGTTGTGGAGGCTATCTTTACCTACACTTTATGTATGATCCATGGTGTATGATCCAAGAGCTACGCTATTTGTACCTACCCTTCAGGTAGGATCCGAGGAGGACGACTCAAGAGATGATTCTATCTTCTTCAAGATGCTTGTCTTTGTTATACTTTCTTTCAGTTGTAGTTGTACTTTCGATTGGGTTTGTATTCTGGCCCATTTACATTTCAGTACATCCTTTCTGTACTTAGTGTTTTACTTCCGCTTGTACTCTGTGGTGTTTTGTTACTTTTATAAAGGCAATTCCTTCCCAGTTATCGGGATTTAGGCCTTTGGTGCTAGTCACCAGCCCCTGGCCTATGGAAGGCGGGCTTGGGGTAGTCACGGCATGGGCCCCGAGGACGGGTCGTCACAGTCTTCACTACAATTCCTTTGTGATCTCCATTCTCTTCCTTTCTCTTGGAATAAAAAAGAATGTTTTCTATAAATACTACCATAAATGGATTATGATAGTCTATAAATACTCTATTCATTAGATTCATGATGATAGATGGAACATTAGTAAGACCAAAAGGAATCACTAGAAATTAACAGTGTCCATACCATTTATCGATTGTTGTGTATTGTATATCATAATTTTTGACCCTTAATTGATGATATACTGAACAAAGAAGAATCATTGAAATTTAATGACCTCCACATAGTAGTCAAATAAGACATCAATGTGGGTAAGAGGATATTTTCTCTTGAATTTGGTCTTGTAATATTATCAATAATACCTAGAATGTATCTGCGATACCTATTTCATCTTAACTAATAGAATAGGTTCTCCCTAAGGTGACACACTAGAGGTTATGCATCCCTTTTCATGATTCTATTGGAGATTCATCTTCAATTCCTACAATTAAATTAGGGACATCCTATAAGAAGACTTCAAAATAGGAATATAACCTTGTATGAGTTCTATTAAAAACTGAACTACACAATTTGGTGGAAGATATTGTAATTCTTATAGAAAAACAACATTAAACACCCGAACAATAGGTGTAATTCTTTTTGAACTGCCTATTTTTAATTGAAAGTGAATCATTTTTTCTTCTATATATTAATTTTCATTTATATTCTAATTGTATTAATTATGATACATTCATCACATATATTAATATATGAATCTATATGATGTATGGTTGAATCATTTATATTTTTTATACTCTAATATTTGTTTTCAAACACAACTATTTTTGATTTCTTGTGATATCATATCATATTATATCCATAGGATCCAGGACCCATTAAATCATTTTCATTGTTAGCTAATTGTATTAGTTTATGATCTCCTAAACAATGTTCCTTCTTAAGAGTTTAAATAAAATACTTTTTAACATAAAATTCACCCCACTCTGGTATTGTGTCATCTCATATACATTTACATCTATATTATGATCCATCAATTGGTCTTAGAGTATGTTTCCCATGATTTATTTTAATTTCCTTTTTCATTCGGTAAGACAAATATATTTTTCATATGAGTCTTTTGTTATTACACTACCATGTGGAGTGGAAAAGTGTTGTTTGAAAATACGAAAGGAATTAATTTGGGATCAATTTATAATCTAAACCCATCTAAACCTCCAATTTTTTATGGGACATATTACTAGTACCCAAGAGAACAAATGAAGAATTTTTTTATTAATACATGATTAGATCTTTATTTTATGCTCACTAGAGACTACAAAAATCCAGACAATTATGTAAGAACCTTCATTAACCAAGAGATACTATGATATTACCTAAATTACAAGGTGCACAATACTATATTATGTTCTATGACCATGAATATATATAGTCAAATATCGTTATGTGATGCATCCATCTGTATCTGAATGATACTAGATGATTCACAATTTGGAACTTCGATAGCAATATAAACAAGAATAGCCATTCTCTGAGATGAATATCATGGTTTTGTTTTTCCCTATGGAGAACTGGTATCCAATATCAAACAACTATTTATGAAAATTGTCAATAGTTTTCAATCTATGGGGGAAAAAGGTGTTGATGATAATGTTCTTTTGTAAAATATAATTGATATAATTTTGAATAAATGGGAATAAGGAAATATATCTATTAATGAGAACATGAACGTTTCTGAAATTACACTTCATGAATTATTTGGAACTCTCGGATAGCCTGAGAAAATAATGAAAAGAGTTGAATATTTTATTATAATGAAGAATGGTAATTGAAGTGTAGATTTTTATAAAACATTTAAATCCAAGATACTAGAAAGGGTAACAAGATCCAAAGATAAAAAAGTTGTAGTTATATAAGAATCTAGTGAGAGTGATCATTTTGAAAATGAATAATACAATCTTTCTCAAAGAATTTAAAAGATTTTTGGAATGAAATATTTTCAATACATATTCAATAAAAATATAAAAAGGACATGAATGACTCAGATGTAACTTTTTATGAATGTAAAATAGAAGGTCATATTAAGATGGATTTTCCATTTCGTAAAATAAAAGATAGGAAGGATAAACATTATGAATAAAACAATTAAAAGTATTACAATTCAAAGACTAAAAATATAATGAATAAAATTGATACTTGGAGTGACAGTGTTGGTGACTCTTCTGATGAATCGTTTAAAAATGAATATTCTAGTCAGAATAATATAGTACTTATTTCCAGACTACCTGTTGAAAATCAATTTTCTACTAGCTAAGGTACACAATGAATAATCTTTCATAAATATATCTTTAAATTCCAATTACCCTGATGAGAAATATTTTTACTTTTCGTATGAAGAATCTTTCTCACCATAAGATAATTTTCCTTCCTTTGATGAAATATCCATATTTTCCACTATACTTGAGAATGAGAATTCCAAACTCATGAAAAAGTGTGATAATGCAAATTATAAAATATTTATACATACAAAATAAGTGTTAGATCTTTTAAAATATCTTGATAAAAATACAATTTATTTTATAAATGTTTCAAAATAAATTATTGAAGTAAATTTTGAGAAGTAAAAACATTCTATAGAAATTGA
Source organism: Viscum album (assembly GCA_963277665.1). Classification (NCBI taxonomy): domain Eukaryota; kingdom Viridiplantae; phylum Streptophyta; class Magnoliopsida; order Santalales; family Viscaceae; genus Viscum; species Viscum album. The sequence goes on along the minus strand of OY728142.1, from coordinate 2,000,028,658 downwards.
AAAACATGTTTTAGAGACAAATGAATTTGAAAGAAATAAAAAAATCAAAAATATTCTTTAGGGAATTATAATTTATTCATTAGAATGAAATATGAAATTTTTTCCATTATGAAAAATTTACCAAACATTACAGCTGTTTAAAAAATAATTCACCACATGTATTCAAAAATTCTTCATCTTTGAAATAAATATAGAATACGTTATTCCTAATCTAAACATGTTTATGGGAATAATTATATTGTTGGTAAAAGTAACCTATTTTATACAAATTATTAGACTGGTGGACATTGGGAAATAATTTTTTATCATAATATTACCCAATTTGTAGGATTTTAGAAATCTCACATTTCTTAACAAAGGTGGATTCCTGAAGTTCATTTATCTAACTTTTCCTGAAAAAAATTATTTTTGGTTCTGAAAGTCAAATTGTTTTGTTTTACAAAAAAACAATGTGTACCAAAAACAACAACATTTTTTTCACATATATTAGATGTTCACAACATATGACTGGAAATAATGATTTCATTGAAAATATCATTGAAATGAAAGGTGGAAGAGTGACCATCAGAGATAATGCTCAAGAAAAGATAATTAGTATATGTAATATTGTTCATTTAGGAAATGATTTAATTTCAAATGTTTTAGTTTCTAATGGTCTTAAGCACAACCTTAAAATAATAAGTCAATTATGTGATGAATGTTACCCATTGAATTGTAGGAAAGGTAAATGGTTTTCTCACAATTCCAAGGACAAATGCATTCTATCTTCCCATAGGCATGAGAATTTATACACACATAACATAAAAGACCATAAGAGCTATGACTTACCTTGATTAAGTGAAATGGAATACCAATCATGGTTATGACATAGAAGTTTAGGACTAGGTAACTTTAGAAACCATTGAAAAATCTCAAAAAAAAGGAATGTTAATGATTTAATGGATCTCAAAATTGATTCTTCAAAAGTATTTAACCAATTTCAATATGTATAAAAACATAAATCAAGATTTAAATCAATTAATAATTCTTCTACAACTATTTCATTAAAATTAGTGCACATTAATAATTTTGTTCATACAAAAACTGGAAGCATTGGAGGATAATATGATTTAATCATTTAGGTAATGACAACACCAGATTTACAAGGGTCTATTTTCGAGTTAATATTTATGAATCCATTATTTTTTTCAAAAGTTTTAGAGACCATGTAAAAAAATGATATAAATCTACCACTGATAACTATTCAAAGTGATCATGGTAGAGAATTTGAAAATTTGGATTTTGAAACATTATTTAGTAAGATTTCAATTACTCACAACTTTTAATCTCCAAAACCCCTAATAAAAATGGTATTGTTGAAGGAATAAATCATATTCGTCAGGAAATAACAAAAAACATGTTAAGTGTATACTCAATTTCTATGAATTTTTGGGATGATGTTTTATGTGTTGCATGTTATACTATTAATTGGGTATTAACGAAAACTTTTCTTAGTAAAACACATAATGAATTATGAACTGGCCTAAAACATAATGTTTGATACTTATGAGTATTTGGAAGAAATTTATTCATATCGAATACTAAAGATAACATACCAAAATTTTAACCCAAATCTTATGAAGGAATCTTTCTAGTTTATTCCATTTGTTCTAAGTCTTATTGTATTTTTAACAAAAACTCTTGTACTGTTGAATAAAAAATGCATATTTAATTTGATGAAAGTGATCATTTGGAATTTAAACAACCCCAAACTACATCAACATATGTGTTTTCACAAACTCATTATCAACTTTGACTGAAAACCCTTCTGAAAAGATAAATACTCATGAAATTGAAAATGAAATACTTATCCTAGAAGACATTCTATCTTATGTTTATGGAAGGGTTTTACGAATCAAAAATCAATTGTTAGATAGGAATCATCCCAGTGACAATATCATTAGTGATATATATGATCTCATATAATCGAGAAAATCATTATAAAATGAAATATTGCATATTTATTTTCTATCACAATTTGAAACTAAAACTTCTAATGAAGCCTTAGGTGATGATAATTGGTATAAGGAAATTTTATATGATCTAAATGAATTAAAAAGGAATAATTGATGAAGCATTGTTGAGATACATAAGGAAACAGATGTAATTTTAGTAAAATGTGTTTTCAAAAACAAGTGTGATGAAAATGGATTCATTGTATAAAATAAATCAGGACTTATTGCTAAAGGCTATACATAACAAGAGATAATAGGCTATGATGAAACCCAAGATCTAGTAGCTATACATGAATCTACCTATATTCTATTTGACTTTGTAGCATTCTTTAGCTTTAATATTTTTCAAATGGAAGTTTAATGTGATTTTCTAAATGAATATGACCAAGAAGAATTGTTTTTTAGATAAAACTCCTTGTTTTGAAGGCTCAAAACATACTGATTATGTTTTCATATAATTCAATGCTTTGCATGAAAATAAATAAGCCCCTAGAGCTTGGTATGCTATCAATAAAAGTTTTATTTAACAAAAATAGTATCCTAAAGATACTTTAGATCAAACTATATTTATAAAGGGAGAAAAAATTTATTACTGAGATCTATGTTTATGGCATTATATTCGGATAAACTCATCAATACGTAAGTAATTTTTTTATGAATCTCTTGAAATTTGAGTTTGAAATACATATGATGGGAAAGTTAACATGTATTTAGCGTTTTAAATATCTCAAAAACTAGAATGAACCTATATATCAGAACATAAGTATATCAAATATCTACTTAAAAAATATTGATATGGAAACACTAAAAGTATAGGCACTCCAATCCGTATATCAAATACACTTTATATTGATGAAGCTAGGAAACTAGTAAATGAAACATTTTTTTTGAGTTTTAATTGGATGTTTTTTATACATAATAGCTAGTCATATAGAATTACTGTTTTCAGTATGCTTATGTGAAAGATATCAATCTAATCTAAAGGAATCACATTTAAAGGAATTGAAAAGAAATATTTTCCAATTAATGGGTACCATTGATTTAGAACTATTTTATTCTCCTAGAAATAAGTATTTAATAATATTTTCATTTGCAAACGTTGGTGGTTTTAGAATGTATATTAAGAGTACATTTAGAACATTTCAATTCATAGGTGATTCATTAGTTTCTTGGCCATGAAAAAATCTGTATTCATTATAACTTTCCATTGCTGAAGCTGAGTATGTAGCAGCCAGAAGTTGTTGTTCTCAGGTGTGGTTTATGAAACACACACTAACTAACTATGGCATGATTTTGTTTCCTAAACTCAAATACTATTTGATAATACCAGTACCATTGATCATTGTAGAAACAATGAACATCACTCATGTTCGAAACCCATTTATATTAGTCATCTTATTCCTAGTTATCACACACAAAAGGATATATTATTTTAAAATTCATATAAATGCAAGATCAACATGGTTATATTTTAACATAACCATTATCTTCTAATAGATTCGAATGCAATAAACAGAAGCTAGGAATGATCATAGTAATTTTATCATTAAAATATATTTATTGGTTAAGCTAACTCTTTACTTTAACTTACTATTTTTCAAAGGGGGATTATACATTCTTATCTGTTTTACATTTTCATTGATTTTACATTTTATCGATTTCACTTTTTTATCGGTTTTACATTTTATCTATTTAAGATTTCTTCTTTTTTACATTTGATTAGTTTTACATATTATCAGTTTTATTTTTTATTGGTTTTATATTTTAATCTATTTTAAATTTTATTGATTGCAAATTCTTATTGGTTTTATATTTTATCAGTTTTACATTTTATCAATTTTACATTTTATTTGTTTTACATTTTACAGATTTAATATTTTTATCAGTTTTACATTTTATCAGTTTTATATTTTATCAGTTTGATGATTATCGATTTCCTGTTTATCAGTTTCATGTTTATCAGTTTCACTACTATTAGTTTCATGTTTTATTAGAATTATAATTTATTATTAGTATTATTATTTTGGTTTTTTTTTGTATTATAATTCTTATCTGCTTAATTTTAATTTTTGTAATATTTTTAATAATATTATTAGTGTTGAGTCAAAAGTCCTATTTTGACTTCTATGTTTTGTTTTGGAAACACAAATGTCTTGTTAATCCTACTAACCTTGTCTATCGTATCGTACTGATCATGCTGATCATACTGACCATAATGATCGTACTGACCATGCTGATCGTACTGATCATGCTGATCATACTGACCATAATGATCGTACTGAATATGCTGATTGTACTGACCATAATGATCGTACTGATCATGCTGATCGTACTGACCATGCTGATCGTACTGATCATGCCAATCGTACAATGATGATCGTACTGAATATGGAAATTGTTTTGACTCTGCTTCACATATCTATCATTACATACTTGTTTTGGTACTTTGTCAGAAACAAATGATTCATTTAAATCGTACTCATGATTATCTTAATCATATATCTTGTTCTAACCAATACGATGTCATTGAGTTAGTTGCAAACTAATCAAAACGATGTCGTGATTTCTGTTTCAATATGACCTTTATGATGCCAGGTGTCCAAGTCCCCCTGAGTTTTTCGGAGAAATATGACCATTGGAGGAGATGTGACATTTGGAACCCGAGGCCTATAAATAGGAGGTCATTTGAAGCTGAAACAACAACAGAAAACTAAGAACAAGCGAGATACAACTGTGATACTTTTCTTCTATAAAGTTCTAGAGAGAGATGATGTGACTTCTCTCATGCTTTGTGTTTTGTGCGTCCGATCATCGTATCGAGGGCGTTCAAGTGATTGAAAGATAGAGGTGTCAATTACCTACAAAATAAAGGATTGCCGGGGATAGGCAGACGGGCGAACCGATCATCGTATCGAGGGATGCCGGGGATAGGCATACGGAAGATCCGATCATCATATCGAGGGTTGTAGGGGATATGCAGATGGACGAACCGATCATTGTATCGAGGGATCACCAAGGTGTTGGTGAGACAGACCTTTTATCCTAGGTGAAAGGATAACCCTTCTCTTTTGGTTAAAAGAATTGTAATTCTTTTACATTTCTGCTGCTAATTGTATCAGAAAGGAAATTGTTTTTGTTTCCTTTTCTATCTCTTAAACATTTATAATTGTTTCAATTACATCCATTCTATTACATATTGTATTGATTGATTCTATATGGTTTAAGGTAGAATAATTCATCTTTATATCACTCTGATTATTGTGTTCATCTTGAATACAATTGTTTTACATTTCATTAGTATTACAATACATCATATCATTTTATATTCAATACAATTGTGGGTGTTTGTATTTGTATTAGTTTAAGACCTTTTAAACTATTCTCTTAAGTTGTTAAAACTCAAAGGTTTTTAAACCTACAATTCACCCCCCTCTTGTATTGTTCCATCTAATAGACATACATACATACTTATTCGATCAAAAAATTGGTATCAAAGGAGGTTTTCCACTGATTTGTATTTCTTGTTCTATTTCTTTCATATTACTATCTTAAATACATACTACACTAACGTGTGGAGTGGAAAAGTTTTTTTTGATGGAATGAATGAATATTGGGTCAATAGACAATCTAAATCCTTCTAGACCACCTATATTTGATGGGAATTATTATGAGTACTGGAGAGAACGTATGAATACTTTTGTTATCAATACTGGCATAGAAAATTTTATTATGCTTACTGGAGGTTATAAAATTCCTGATAAAGAAGTCATTTCTTTCACTAACCCAGATAAGAATGAATATAAACTGAATTACAAGGTACACAATACTTTATTATGCTCTATGACCAGGAATATATATAGTCAGATATCTTCATGTGAAGCATCCAACTGTATTTGGAAGAAATTGGAAGTCACTCACTTTGGAACATCAAAGGTTATAGAAACAAGAAGAGAAATGCTTTGTGCAGAGTATCATGGGTTTGTTTTTTCCTTATGGAGAGCCAGTATGTAAAGTTCAACAAAGGTTTATGATAATTTTCAACAGCTTAAAATCTATGGGTGAAAAAGGTCTTGATGATGAAGATCCTGTTGATAAGATTGTAGATATAATTCCAAATGAATGGGAGTCAAAAAGGACAGCTATTGATGAAAATAGAAAATTTTCCTATAATTATCTTGATGAAATCTTTGGAACTCTTCTACAGCATGAGACAAGAATGAAGAGAGATGATGATTTCAACAAGAAGAATAATGGGAATTGAAGTGTAGCCTTTGCATCTAAAGCTAAAACACCTGAAATGATTACATGATCCAAAGCCAATAATTTTGTTATATCTGATTCATGTGATTATAATCTTTCAGATAATGAGTTAGCCAATCTTGCTCGAAGAATGAACAAGATTGTGGTATAGAATGACTTCCAATATAGATTCAAAAAGAAATATAGGAAAGATAAGAAAGATTCAGAAGTAACTTGTTATGAATGTAAAAAGCAGGACATACAAGGCCTGATTTTACTTTACTGAAAAGGAAAGACAGAAAGAAGAAACACTCTCAAAGAAACAAGAAAAGGTTTTATAAGACAAAGAATGTTTTGAAGGAAAATGATACCTGGAGTGCAAGTGGTATTGATTCTTCAGATGATTCTTCAGAATATGAGTCCTCGGGACAGAAAAATATTGGACTTTTAGCCAGATTACCAATTGAAGATCCTTGTCTCGTGGATAAGGTACACAATGTTGAAGCTATTACAAATGTTCCTTTGAATGAAAATTATACTGATAATAGATATTATGAATCATCAAATGATGAATCTTCATCATCAGAAAATGATAAATTACCTTCTTTTGAAGAAGTATCTAGATTTTCTAAATTACTTGAAAATGAAAATTCTAAACTCATGAAGAATCTTGAGAAAGAAAATTCTAGAATTTCAATCTTGACTAAAGAAGTATCAGATCTTTCTAAAGATCTTGATGTGAAAACTTCTAATTTTTAAAGTATTTTAAAAACCCTTGAGAAAGTTAAATTTGTTAAGGATAAACTTTCTAAGGATCTTGAAAATGTAATTTCAAAGAAAAATATTTTAGAGCCAAACTCTAGTTCAAATTCAAATGTTTTGGAAAATAAGAATTTGGTTTTACAATTAAATTCAGAAATTATTTCCTTGAAAAAATGTTTGTCAAACTTTACTCATGGAACAGAAAACATTAAAAAGATATATTCTCAAATTAGACCTTTGATAAATCGTTCTGGTATTGGTTATAATCATTCCAAACCTGTTTTTAGTAATAAATATTTTGTTCCTTAAAAACCCTCTTTTTGTTCTAAGTGTCAATGTAGAGGACACTGGAGAAGAGATTGGTCTCTTAACAGAACTCAATCTTTAGGATTTCATAAATCTCATTGTGGAAAACAAATATGGATTCATAAAATTCTTTTATCTAACCCTTCAGGATCCAAACAAGTTTGGATTCTGAAAAACTAATTGTTTCTTTTTCAGGAAAATGAGAAGGGTAACAATAAGAATATTTAGTACATGGATAGTGGTTTTTCTCGAAACATGACCGGAAACAAAGATCTCTTTGAAAAGGTTATCAAAATAAAAGGTGTAAAATTTACCTTTGGAGATAATTCTAAAGGAAAGATTGTTGGTATAGGTAATATCATTTTTCTTGGAAAAGTTCTTATCTCAAATGTTTTGTTTGTTAAAGGTCTTAGGCACAATCTTATCAGTATAAGTCAATTATGTGATGAAGGTTACCTTTTGAATTTTATAAATGATAAGTGTCTAGTTCACAATTCCAAGGATGAGATCATTCTATCTGCCCATAGGCAAGAGAATGTTTACACTATTGACTTAGAAGACCTTAGGAGCCAGAACTTACCCTGCTTAAGTGCTATAGATGACCAATATTGGCTATGCCATAGGAGAATAGGACACTGTAATCTGAGAAACCTTAGTACACTTTCAAAGAAAATACTTGTGAAAGGACTACCGGATCTTAGATATGATTCTTCAAAAGTCTACGATCCTTGTCAATTTGGCAAGCAACATAAAACTATCTCTAAATCAATTAATGAAGTTTCAACTTATAATGAATTACAACTAGTGCATATGGATCTTTTTGGTCCTACACAAACTGTAAGAATTGGAGGTAAATACTATGTATTTGTTTTAGTTGATGAATTTACTAGATTTACATGGGTCTACTTTCTCACAATGAAATCTGAAGCCTTTTCCTATTTCAAAACTTTTAGATCCCAAGTTAAAAATGAGAAAGACCTACCATTGATAACTATTAAAAGTGATCATGGTGGTGAATTTCAAAATTCATATTTTGAAACTTTTTGTAGTAAGAAAGGTATTACTCACAATATCTTAGCTCCAAGAACTCCTCAGAAAAATGGTGTTGTTGAACGAAGAAATCGTATTCTTCATGAAATGACTCGAACCATGTTGAGTGAATACTCAATTGCTAATCACTTCTGGGCTGAAGCTGTTAGTACTTACTGTTATACTATAAATCATGCATTAACTAGACCATTTCTTAATAAAACCCCTTATGAGTTATGGACTGGCCGAAAACCTAAAGTTTCATAATTCAGTGTTTTTGGATGCAAAGTATTCATTCTGAATACAAAAAATAATCTACACAAATTTTCACCAATATCTGATGAAGGAATATTTCTAGGATATTCTACAACCTCTAAGGCTTATAGAGTTTTCAATAAAAATACTTTTACTGTTGAGGAAATAGTACATGTGAAATTTGATGAATCTGATCCTTTTGTTTTCAACTAACCCAATCCTACATCCTCGAATGTGTTTTCTAAAAATGTTTATCAACAGTTTTTAGAAGGTCACTCTGATGAGGAAAATGTTCAAGAAAGTATTCCTGAAACATTTACCACAGAATATTTTCTACCATATGTTGATGAATAGGTTTTACAAAACCCAAATCAATTGTTTCTTAGGAATCATCCTAGTGATAACATCATTGTTGATGTAAATCAACCTGTAAGGACCAGAAATTCCTTAAGAAATGAAATAGAACATCTTTCTTTTCATTCCCAATTTGAACCTAAAATTCCAAGTGAGGCCTTAGGTGATGCTGATTGGATCAAAGCAATGCAAGATGAAAAAAATGAGTTTGAGAGGAATCATGTCTGGACCTTAGTTGATAGACCTAAAGAAACAACTGTAATTGGTGTAAAATGGGTTTTCAGAAACAAATGTGATGAAAATGGAGTCATAGTAAGAAATAAAACAAGACTTGTTGCTAAAGGCTATAATCAACAAGAGGGAATAGACTGTGATGAAACTTATGCTCCTATAGCTAGAATTGAATCTATTTGTATTATATAAGCATTTGGAATATATTTCAATTTCACACTATTTCAAATGGATATCAAATGTGCTTTTCTAAATAGTTTTGTTCAAGAAGAAGTTTTTGTCGAACAACCTCCTAGTTTTCAAGACCCAAAACATCCTGATCATGTTTTCAAACTTACCAAGGCTCTAAATGGTTTTAAGCAAGCCCCTAGAGCATTGTATGATAGACTTACAAGATTTCTTTTACAAAACAATTATACAAAAGGTACAACAGATCCAACCCTTTTTATAAAAATGGAAAATAAAAATGTTTAGATTATTCAAATCTATGTTGATGACATCATATTTGGATCAACTCAGGAATCTTTAACTGATTCTTTTGCAAATTTAATGAAATCTGAGTTTGAAATGAGTATAATGGGTTAGTTAACATTCTTTTTAGGTTTTCAAATTTCTCAAAAACCAGAGGGATCATATATATCTCAACACAAGTATATAAATAATTTACTCAAAAATTATGGTTATGACAAGACTAAAAGTATTAGCACTCCAATCGGTACCTCAAATACACTTGATCCTGACGAAACTGGGAAACCAGTAGATCAAACAATTTTCAGAGGTATGATAGGAAGTTTTCTATAATTGACAGCTAGTCGACCAGACTTAATGTTTTCTGTATGCTTATGTGTAAGATATCAGTCTAATCCAAAAGAGTCTCACATAAAATCCGTAAAGAGAATCTTTCGGTATTTAAAAGGCACTACAGATTTAGGTCATTTTTGCTCTTCTGGGAATGATTTTATTTTAAAAAGTTTTTTAGATGCTGAGTTTGGCGGTTGTAGAATGGATAGAAAAAGTACATCTGGAACATGTCATTTCTTAAAAGATTCTCTGGTTTCTTTGTCCTGTAAGAAACAACACTCAGTAGCACTATCCACTGCTGAAGCTGAATATGTAGCAGCTGGAAGTTGCTGTGCTCAAGTATTATGGATGCAACACACACTCACTGACTATGGATTGTGTTTTTCCAAAACTAAAATTCTTTGTGATAATACTAGTGCCATAGCTCTTAGTAATAACCCAGCACATCACTCTCGTGCAAAAAACATATATGTTAGGAATCACTTTCTTAGGGATCACACACTAAATGAAGACATCATTTTACAATTTATCGGAATGAAAGAACAACTTGATGACATTTTTACAAAACCTTTACGTTCCTATAGGTTTGAGTTTATAAAACAGAATCTAGGAATGGTTACATTAAAATAATCATTCATATCAACTTTGATGTTTTATTTTTCTCCTCACAACAAACAACTCCCTTTGAAAGAGGGAGGACATCTCTTACTCTTTTTGTTTGTTTCTTTTTATCTTATGATCATTAATTATTTACTCTCTTGGTATGTGTTTTTGTTTTTCTGATTATCGTATTGACAGTTTTATTTTTTATACACCTTTCATTTCCATCATATCGACCGATGATGGTAATGATTTTCTTTTCCATCGTGTTGACCGATGATGGTAATGATTTTATTTTCCATCATATCGACTAATGATGGTAATGATTTTCTTTTCCATCGTATCGACCGATGATGGTAATGAATTTCTTTTCCATCGTATCGACCGATGATGGTAATGATTTTCTTTTCCATCGCATCAACCGATGATGGTAATGATTTTATTTTCCATTGTATCGATCGATGATGGTAATGATTTTCTTTTCCATCGTATCAACTGATTATGGTGATGAATTTCTTTTCCATCGTATCGTCCGATGATGGTAATGAATTTCTTTTCCATCATATCGACTGATGATGGTAATGTTTTTCTTTTCCATCGTATCGACCGATGATGGTAATGATTTTCTTTTCCATCGTATCGACCGATGATGGTAATGAATTTCTTTTCCATCGTATCGACTGATGATGGTAATTAATTTCTCTTCCATCATATCGACCGATGATGGTAATGATTTTCTATTCCATCGTATCGACCGATCATGGTAATGAAATTCTTTTCCATCGTATCGACCGATGATGGTAATGAATTTTTTTTCCATCGTATCAACCGATGATGGTAATGTTTTTCTTTTCCATAGTATCGACCGATGATGGTAATGATTTTCTTTTCCATCGTATCAACCGATGATGGTAGTGATTTTCTTTTCCATCGTATCAACCGATGATGGTAATGGTTTTGTTTTCCATCGGCTTGTTAGTTAATGGTAACAAGATTCTTTTCCATCAGCTTGTTAGTTAATGGTAACGACTTTGTTTTCCATCGGAATGACGATTGATATTATTCTTTTACTTCGTATGTTTGTGTTTTCTTTTGAACTTTACTAAAACCAACAAAATCCTTACGTTCTCCAGTAGGTACTTTCATTGTTTTCCTTTAATTTTTAATCCTAACCATTGATCTGTTCTCCTCTAATCTTGACCATAGAAGATCAACGGTCACACCTGTATCGCCTATAAATATCCCCCCTCCCCAAACCCACATTGATTTTTCAGGTTTTGAGGCGAAGCTCTGCTCCACTGTTTGAAATCATCGTACGATCTTTCATCTGCAGCATCCTTATGTCTCAGTCTTCTGCCAACACTCTTGTCGATATGTCTTCAAAGGATTTCTCAGAAAAAGACCTTTTAAGAGAAAGGTTAGTCTCCCGAGACTTCTATGATTCATATGATTCTATAATCAAGAAGATTATCTTGTTTCAAGGATGGGAGCCTTTGTGTGTTGAAAAGCCTGTTTCTCAAGATCCGGTTCTCTTTGATGAAGTTTGTCAGTTTTATAAAACTGTATCTTTCGACAAAGACATGACTATCAATTTTGCTGTGTATGATAGAAAGCTATCTATTTCGCTAAAACAAGCGGCACATTTTTTTAATGTCCCAACAGAAGGGGATTATTTCTGTCCATCTCATAATCTACCAGAGGATGGAGGTACGTTTAATAGAGAAAGTTCCGAGTAGTCTTTATTTGTTGTGAATGAAGAGAAAAGGAAAGTGGCTCATCTTTCACCGGACAATAGATTTGTGGTTTTATGGAAGAAAGGTTTTCTTATCCCAAGAAAAGTGGATAGAGAAACTCTGAAAGTTTCTGATATCTTCATGTTGGACTATCTTGTCAACATGAGAAAACTGAATCTCATGGGATATGTTTTTGAAACAATTAATAATGTGAAGTCAGGGGAAATCAAATCTCATTTGATTATGTATCCAGCCATTCTTACAATGTTTATTCTTGAGAGTATGAAGTTTTGCAACATTCCTTTAAAAGGGAAGTTGATATATTTGAAGCCCTCCTGGATTAGAAAAAGTACTATAAAGAAGTTGAATGTTTGTTTTGATCAGAATTCAAAACTTTTGGTTAAGGATGTCTAAGTCGAATCTCCTCAGAATCAATCAGCACCTATACCAGCCAAAGAAATTCAATCTACTGGTATTACTCAAAATTCTGATCCTCAAACTAGTTTAAAGCCTATGAAGAAGACAAAGTACAGTAAGGATGTTGTATCCAAATGGAGAAAGGATAAAGAACAGAGAAAGGAAGGTCATCCAAAGTTCAGTCTTGACCCGAATGAAGCTTTTGCAGAAAGAATAAGGGTAGAAGGAACCCTTAAGGCTGAAAATAAAAAGAAAACTGTTTTGAAAAGAAAGGCTCAAGACATTGATATATCTAAAGCCTTGAAAATGATTGAGGATTCTAGTTCTCAACTGACGGAAGAACTGCATCAAGAGTCCATCGTACATAGTATTCATGAGAAATAAAAATGAAAACAAATGATGGAAGAGATAGAAGAAGTGGAAGAGGATGAATGAGATTTTCTTTTATAATTCCTTCAGAGTTCGAAGAAAAGTAGGGATGAATCAGTTCAAAAGGTGAGTGAAGGTGTTCAACAACTCCTTCATGCCGATCAAGAACCTTTTGAATCTTCTGAAACACTGGATAAAACACCCCTTCAAGTAAAGAAAGGTGATGAATCCTCTCATACTGATAAAGTTTTTTTAATTAGTGATAAAGTGGAAGAAGAAAGAAATCATAAAGAAAAAGAAAAAGTAAAACAGCAAGTTGTAGATTCAAGCCGATCAAATGAACCGGCTTCATACGATGAAGATACTGATTCAGAACATACAATCTCACTCAAGAAGAGTGATTACATTGTCCATGTTTTGAGAAGGGTTGAGAAGACCATTCCATATTTCCCTAGTCTAGACGGGAAGATTTATTTTATTACTGACAATCAGAAGAAGATGTTTGGCTCTGTAAAAGAATTAAGAAATAAAGTTTTTTCAGTCGAAGCCGATTTGAAAGTCCTTTTAGAATGTTCGGCTGCCCATAAGAAGACCTGCAACAAGATGACCAAGTGGTCGTACAAAATAGAGAGCTCAGTAAATGATCATGAGTTAGCAATTGAAGATATAAGAAGGTTGTCAAATGAGCTTGCAATTTCTTTCAATAAGCTTGCCAGAGAAATGGTTGAAAGGTTGAATCTATTTTCTTCCTAAGGAGCTGATGTTCCTTCAGTAAAAGACTTGCATGAGAGAATGAATGATTTTCAATCTGAATTCTCGAATGCTTCATCTTTGAAGGATGAAATGGTTTTTTTGAAGAAACAAAATTCTGTGTTATCCAAAGATAACAAGAATTTTCAAAATAGAATTGATACTCTTGAAGAAGTAATCGAAGTTCAGGAAGAGACAATCAGAAATCAGGATCAACTCTTTGCCGATCAACAAGACCTTCTCAGGTCTCAGGGTGATGCTATTTCTGAAGACAAGAAGGAGATAAAAAAGATGAAGGCAGTTCTTCATGAGTTGATCAAAAAGGATAAGGAAAGAGAAAACAAGTGACTTGTATTTGTTTTCATGTTTGGTCTTGATTTTTATTGAAATGAAATTCCTTCTATCCATTAACTTGTATTCTTTTTCTAACTCTTTCAGATAACTCAAGTTTACCCCTTTCTTTTTCTAAATCACAAAGGTGGATAATGTTTACATAGGGAGAGAATGTTTACAGAGGGGGAGAATGTTTACCAAGGGGGAGAATGTTTATAAAGGGGGAGAATGCCTTATAAAGGGGGAGAATGTTTTATAAAGGGGATGAATGCTTTACAACACTCTTAAGGATAATCTACGAATACAATCCTTATGAAAGTCCATACCTAAGGGGGAGTTAGTTGTAATCAATTTCTTATTCAGAAGAGTTTCCAATAACTTAGGGAGAGATAATTATTTCTTTTATTTTTTATTTTGTGATTTGTGCTTTCCAAATAGGGGGAGATTGTTCAGTCAAAAGTCCTCTTTTGACTTCTATGTTTTGTTTGGGAAATCAAAAATGTCTTATTAATCCTATTAACCTTGTCTATCGTATCGTACTGATCATGTTGATCGTACTGACCATAATGATCGTACTGACCATGCTGATCGTACTGATCATGCTGATCGTACTGACCATAATGATCGTACTGATCAGGCTTATCGTACTGACCATAATGATCGTACTGATCATGCTAATCGTACAGACCATGCTGATCGTACTGATCATGCCAATCATACAATGATGATCGTACTGAATATGGAAATTCTATTGACTCTGCTTCTCATATCTATCATTACATACTTTTTTTGGTACTTTTTCAGAAACACATGCTTCATTTAAATCGTACTCATGATTATCTTATTCATATATCTTTTTCTAACCAATACGATGTCGTTGAGTTAGTTGCAAACTAATCAAAATGATGTCGTTATTTCTGTTTCAATATGACTGTTATGATGCCAGGTGTCCAAGTCCCTCCGAGTTTTTCAGAGAAATATGACCATTGGAAGAGATGTGACCGTTGGAACCCGATGCCTATAAATACGAGGTCATTTGAAGATGAAACAACAACAGACAACTAAGAACAAGTATGATACAACTGTGATACTTTTCTTCTATCATGTTCTAGAGAGAGATGTTGTGACTTCTCTCATGCTTTGTTCTTTGTGCGTCCGATCATCGTATCAAGGGCTTTCAAGTGTTTGAAAGACAGAGGTGCCGACTACCTACAAAATAGAGGGCTACCAGGGATAGGCAGACGGACGAAACGATCATCGTATCGAGGGCTGCCGGGGATAGGTAGACGGACGAACCAATCATCGTATCGAGGGCTGCCGGGGATAGGCAGAAGGACAAACTGATCATCGTATCGAGGGCTCACCAAGGTGTTGGTGAGATAGACCTTTTATCCTAGGTGAAAGGATAACCCTTCTCTTTGGGTTAAAAAAATTGTAATTATTTTACATTTCCGCTGCTTATTATATTAGAAAGGAAATTATTTTTGTTTCATTTTCTATATCTTATACATTTGTAATTGTTTCAATTACATCCATTCTGTTACATATTGTATTGATTGAATCTATACGCTTTAAGGTAGAATCATTCATCTTTATATCACTCTGATTATTGTGATCATCTTGAATACAATTGTTTTACATTTCATTAGTATTACAATACATCATATCTTTTTATATTCAATAAAATTGTGGGTGTTTGTATTTGTATTAGTTTAATACCTTTTAAACAAATCTCATATGTTGTTAAAACTCAATGGTTTTTTAAACCTACAATTCACCCCCCTCTTGTATTGTTCCATCTAATAGACATACATACATACTTATTCGATCCCACAATTAGAACAATATATTGATATCAATTTATCTACCCTGATACATTTAAAGGTAAGACTTCTAAAATCATATTTTTCCTTTGAATAAAAAATTGTTGGTATTTCAATTCTATTTTTAACCCATAATCAGATTCATTCATAATACTATTTTATCACAAAGAAACCCTCTATAGATCAATAAAATTAGCTACCATTGTATATTTTAGATCTAATCTCGAATATCAATTTTTTTTAAATGACCCCCTTCTTACCTACCCGACATCAAATTCCTCTAAATTTATCCAAATTTATGGTGCTCTATAAATATGGATCAAGGTTTTTAATCATATTTTTACTCTGTTCACATAATTAGAGAAGTCCTCAACGTTCCTAACAAGGAAAAACAACATTATTCATGATTGTATTTCTAGACATTCATGTTTGAGTCAACTTCTTCATCCCCAAAGAAAATGTTTCCAAAAAGCTTTTTATTCTATGAATTTTCAAGGTTAATGGTTAGTCTCTCAATACTTTTATGAGACTTTTTATTCTTCAATGAGAAGGTTAATAAATTTCAAAGGGTGGGAATCCCTCTATGTTGAGAGACCAGAATCAGATCAAGGATTTATGTTTTATGATGTAGTGTTACAAACCTATAAAACAATGGAGATAGATAATAGTACCTAGATATCATTTATTATGTATTATTAAAAATCCACTACCACAATAAAACATGAATATTATTTTCTAGGAGTTCCGTATGAGGGAGATTCCATTTGTCCTTCCATCCAATTACCAAAACAAGATGTGAAATTTAAAAAAAGGAATGTAGAGAAATATATCTTTAATATTCATGGTGATGATAGAAAGGTCATTCATCTATTAGCTAATAATTTTATAATTAACTTCTATATTAAAGGATTTTTTGTACCATTAAAGGGTGATAAGGAAACTATGAATGTTTTTGTTATTTATGTTCTTGAATATTTGGTGAATTTCAGTATGTTCAATCTTATGTGTTTTATTTTATTAACAATTAAGAAACATAAATCTAGTGCCATAATGTCTCAGTTGGTCATTTGTTTACCATCCTTAGAATGTTTTTTAAAGAGTTATTGAGTTTATGAAATGTCTCAATTAGGCTAGATCTAATAACCTTCAAGGATTCCCTCATCAGTAAAGAAATGATTAGGAGACTCATGTTACAATTCAATCTTGAATCCCAAAATATTGAGAAAGATCTAAAAGCTGATAAAGAAATGGAAGTAGTTCAAGGGAGTGAAAATATTCAAAACCCTCCAAATCAACTCTAATATATAAAAATCTAAGGCTACAAACCCAATGAAATTAATGGAGAAAATATTAGTATCAAATGACGATGCAGTAGAGTGAAGGAATATGAAGAAAGAATGGAAATAAGGGGATCCTCAATTTGGTTAGGATCCAACTCAAGACATGGTAGTGAAAATAAGGATTGGGGAAACATTAATAATCTAATAGAGGAATATGAGAATGAAGAAAACAAAGGTTCAATCTATTGATATTTATAGTCTACATAAGATGGTTGAGGAATCCAGGAACTGAATTTTCATAAGGGAACCACCGAGACTCAATTAGATCCATCAGAGAAAGGGAAAGAGAAACATGCATATGAAAAATAGGTTAAACAAATTTACAATCAAGAAACTAAAGAAGATGAAGAAGAAGGTTAATAAGAACAAGGACATTAAGAGGAAAAATTGGAATATAATGAAGCTGCATGTTAGAGAAATGAATCGACAGAATCGACAGAAGAATCATCTTTTATGTTACTATATTATGATCGATGTCCATCAATAGAATTGTCCCAAAGTATTATCTCTATGAAATGAATTATAATATCAAATAAAGAAGAAGAAGAATCTGATATGAATCAAAATCAGCCATCTTCATTTGTTGGTAGTAAAACTCATTTTAGAGATATCGTAGAATACAAATAAGATAAACATTCCGAATGAACAATCACAGGGAAGGGAATTCAATACAACAAACTATCATTGAATAGATTGGAAAATATTACAATGTTCTTTCCCAAAATGTATGACATTTTAGATATCATTTCAAATAGAAATAATGAAATAATGGATTCTATCAAAACTCATAGGGATAGGTTTTTGAATCTTGGATATAATTACAATGTATTCAAAGAACACACTGGTGATAAAAAAAATTCTTGTATCTAGGTGGTAAAGTGGTTATACAACATTGATGATAATCACAAATATCATGTGTAAAATCTTGATGAATTTTTGATATGTGTAAATGATCTTAATTCAGTCTAACAAAAGCTTGTAACTAATGTGAATGAAAATCTTGATGTTTTTCATGGACCAGGTGCGTCAAAGGGAATAACCTATTAAGATCACGATAATCTAATGGAAAAAATGGAGAATGGATGTAATGAAACTATTTCTCTATCAAATATAGTTGGAATCCATGAAAAGGAATATAGACTCAGTGTGGATGATTTCAGTGCTGAAAAATATAAGCATAAAGGAAAAGATGAAATCAACGACATCTTAAACAATGGCACTGAAAACACTAAAGGGTTATTGAAGAACATGTTGTGAAGATGAAGGATCATAAAGAAGATCGTGAAATATGTTGGAGTATATAAAATAGAGAAATCATATGAAGATCTCTTTATTTAACGGCCTGAAAAAAAGGCCAAAGAAAGAATTTTTGAACTCCTATTATAATAAACAATTATATCATTCCATGAAATTTCTATTGTTTTGTACATTGTTTCTCTAAATCAATGTATGAAATTAATTTTTCCCATCTTTTTTTTAAAATAAAAATGGAGGAGAATAATTTGGAAAATATGATATGGGATTATGCTAATGTTTTTTTAAAAAATAAATCGATGAATACCTTATTATGTGGCAGAACTCCCGAGTTATATTAAAGTGAATAAGATACATTATGATAATTTTATCCTAATAAGGAATTATCCATATCCAGTATAACATTAGTAAGAGTTACTAAACTCAAGAGGAGATAAGTATTTATAGTTTCTTTTGTTTTGTGATTTCCAATAAGGGGGTGACTGTTGAGTCTAAATGTGTTTCGACTTTCCCATTCATCTGTTTGTTTTGGAAATACAAAATTACTTCTTGTTTTACATATATTTTGTTTTACATCATAACCATATACGTTGTTTTCAAAACCATTCATAAATGATGTCTTCCATTGTGAACATATATGATGTTTTCCATTGAAACTACATATGTGGTTTCTCATCGTAATCATATATGTTTTTTTCATTGTAGTAACATAAATTATTTTAAAATCGCAATCGAATATGATGTTTTCCTAACCATATGTATCATAATCATTATATTCATCATATAAATATTATGCATCATAATCATGCATCGTAACCATGTCCTGATTTTCATCATATTCATGTAATGCATTATGACAGAGTGTCGTAACCATGTTATATATTGTAATTATCCTACCCATCACAATCACATTATTTATCTTAACCTTGATATGAATTATAATCATAATATGCATCATATTGCAGTTAGGCATCATAATCGTGTACTGATTCCATGATATACATTGTAATTACATTATCCATCATAATTATGTAATGCCTTGTAACTATGCCCTATTTCATAATTGTAATATGCATCATATCCAAGTTATGTATCGTAATCATGTAATTAATTGTTCTCATGTCTTACTATAATACCACAAACATGTTTTCCACTATATTTCATCTTAATCATTCTTTCAAACATCAGTACTTATTATTTTCTAACCCAAATGATGTCATTAAGATAATTATATATCAACCAAAATGATGTCATGTATTCTGTTTGTTTTGACCTTTATATTGTTAGGTGTCCAATTCCCTCCATGTTTTCCAGATAAATAAAACCATTGGAAATAATGTGAATGTTGGTAAATGAAACCTATAATTTTAATGTCACTCAATCCTAGGAAATAAACAATTTGTGTCTTTCATATTCTAGAGAGATACTATGTTGCATCTCTATTTCTTAGAGTGAAAAGCCTTGATGATACAATATGTGATTAGATTTTTCGTAGCTCTTGTATTTCAATAATTTATTTTTTTTCATTGTGAGACCGATCATTGTGAAAAGGATCGATGGATTTAGGGGATATTAATATGGTGTTTATGATCATTAAATCGAGGAATTTCAAGTATTTGAATTATAAATGAACCACTTTACATTTTAATCAAAGGTATTTTATGGATATGAAGATAGCCATGTGAATCATCGTATTGAAGGATAACCTGGGTGCTTGTATGATATTCCTTTTATCCTAGGTGAAAGGATTGCCTACTATTAGGGATAAAATTATTGTAAATCATTTTATTTTTCTACTGCCTATTTTTAATAGAAAGGTAATCATTTTGTTTCCTCTTTAAATTCACCTTAATCTCTATTGTGATTGTTTTAATTATGATATATGCATTACATATTGTGTAAAAAGATTCTATACACTATATGGTGGAGTTATTTACATTTCTTATAATCTGATCATTCTATTCAGACACAATAGTTTTTGATTTATTGTGATATAATATCATATTATATCCATCTGATCCCGGAACCGTTAGCTCATTTGTGTTGTTGGTGAATTGTTTTAGTTTATGATCAATTAAACTATGTTGATTATTAAGAGTTTAAATTGAATGTTTTTAAACCTACAATTCACCCCTATTTTATTTTTCCATCTAATTTACATTTACATCTATATTACGATCCAACAATAAGTGGGTATTGTTTGTATGGACCTGGGAATGTGAAGAGATACTAATTAAATTGTAACATAAGATTACCACTACACCAAAACATATAATACACACATGTGGGGAGGAAATGATAGTATATTTTTATGCTTCAAAGTGGGGATTAGGTTTTTAAGAGTTTATAAAGATAAAATTATATACTTTTCTTCATTGTAGTCTCATATTTATGAGAAAATAGTCAAATGTATTATTTGGCATCAATTATAGTAATCATCTCAATAATGATTTTATGAAAGTATTTATTTTTTGTACATGTTTGAAATATATAAATATATGTATCATAAAATTCAATATTATATATTCTCATAAAAATATCATAATATGTTCTAGAGAGGATTATATGTCCTGATCAAAGACTATGACTTCTCAATCCAGTAAAACCCTTGGAATGAAACAAAGTTTCATTTTCTCTATATGGAATGTATAATGTTACATTATCAATGATGATAATTTAGTGGTATTTATTCTTTTTATACATGAAAATATTGGGCATGTGGTTCCTAATTGAAGGAATATATTTATTCCTTTCTAAAATGATTTCTAACCAATCCCATCAATAGAAGAAAAAGGATGTTGAAATAGACAATGATGAAATTCAGAAGAAGGTTTATGCTATGATAAAAGGGAAATCCATTGATTTTAAAAATAATGATAAATGAGTCGTAGTATTTGGTTCTAGATGATTTTTTACATTAAATAGAGAAAATAATGAATGTGACGTTGAATGATGTACATAGCTCGACATTATCTAACTTCTTATATAGAATGAAGACATATTGAGAAGTGTGGAAGACATTTTTCTTGGATAATATAAAAAAGTATATCATAGAATATATAATATTTTTTCCATTATCTTGTCATGTTAGGTGTGATTGGAAAAGGTTAAATGAGATTATGCCAATATTATACATAAACTCATGTAAATGGGTGATCATCATTATGTATTCTATAAAAGATATTTCAAATTCATCGGTTGTAAATAATGTTATATAGGTTGTAGTGGAGAACCATAAAATTACAATTCACATAATTTCAATTTAGGATGATTTCTCCATCCATCAAATTTAAATGATATACATTATATAATTGGCGAGGTTAAACGGCACCCCATTATTAATTCTATCAAATATGAATATGTGATTTATCTATAGGTTATAAAAGAGTCTAAAAAATTTGAAACACACTATTTTTTCCATTATTTAGTTATTTTCCCCCTAAATTATTGTTCAATATTATAGGGATATGTTGTGACATGAAGGCATGTTATGAGCATGCTCGATGGAATTCAACGGAGGATGTGATCATTACCTTCCTTTGCTCGAGTTCTCATACAGAGTTTGGGATTAGATATATATCCAAATGGAACCATATGATTCATTTTATTTGAAAATATGTATGAAACCTATATATTTGGTAGTATTTGAGATAAACTGGCTATTTGTACCTAAAATTGTCAAGGAAATTGGTGGAATATTAATAATATTTAGACTCAAGAGAAGATCTATGTTAACAATCATCAATATGATCTATAGTTAGATATAATAAATAATTTGTTCATCCATATATCTTCATGTATGAGTGTTATCATATATTTGAAGAAGAGATTGATATATCTTAGGTAAATCAATGCCTTTTAGAGTGTGAATGGCATCAGAGTCATGGATTTTTGACTGAATCTCCTACCAACTCTATCAAAATTACATTATATAATATATTTTTCTATATTCAGGATAAATACATCTAAAAAAATAATGGGTAAAATATAAATTAAATGAAATGTTTTGTGAGGAGAAGTTGGGAATGATCTGGAACCATAGAGATAATGTTCAACACAAGAAGATAACTCATTTAGTTAATGTACTATAGCGAAAACATATGTCTAAAGAGGTGACATGGAAAGACAATAAAGCCATGAACCAGAAGTAAGCCCTTATAATTTCACATTAGAATATAAAATTATGTTTTATGGGTGAAGTATAATAATATTTTGAATAATGTAATGGACATTAATTTTATTATTGTAATTTCCCCACAAATTATGTTATTGTTTAATACATTGTATTGAAGTTTTAAATAATGTACATCCCCCACATGAAGGAACCAACAAAATTTTATTAAAAAAATATAAATTTTATTTTCAAATATTAATAATCAATAGATGAATTGAGATTATTATAAGGAGAAAAAGATAACAAATTAGGTAATAAGAATATGAAGAAATTGTATTCTAAATCAACTATATATACCACACCAATGAACAACATTGTTAAAAATTAGCAATATTTTATTAATGTAATATTAAGATTAGATAAGAAAATATATATAAATATGGGAAAACATGTAATTTAATGATTAATTAATGAAATTTTGTGGTACTTATAGAAACTATGAATCCCATAATACCATTACAAACATGACCATTGTAATATTAAGATGACAATTAGAATTTATCAATTTGAATAGTAATCTTTCCATTATGAATTATAACATTAACATTATAATAATATTTTCACATATGGAAGTGTAACATAATATTATAAATATATGATATATGATATGTTTATATCATGATATATGTGAATATGTTTTTTAAAATTGATTCAGTAATTATTATTTTTTGAAAATCATATAAGGTTTATTTAAATTTCATAAAAATATATATTAATTTAAAAAAATCTATATTCTCATAAAATGAGTAGTTTTTCAAAGCTTCCAAAAAATTGATCATAGTAATAAAAAATGAATTATTTTCAAATAAAAAAGTATTTTTGATTAAAATTAAATATCACCTATTGAGAATTTTTTAATTAAAATGGGTGCCATTTATTTATTGTAATTATAATAATTGTTTTTTGTATTTTTTGGTATTTTTATAAAATAGTTGAAATTTTTTGTTCAATAGTGATATACAGTAATTTAAATTATAACATAAATACATGATTAATTAAATATTGGAAAATGTAAAACCTTATTATTTTAATATCACATGTAAAATACAATATATATAATCATAAGAACCATACCCATTAGAACTCATGAGAAAAATAAAAATATATTGAATAGAATATTAATAAAACGACCATCCCCTCCCATAATGTTACATCCCATACCATGAACTTATCCTCACACATTATAAGCCTTAAATATTTCCAGATTTCTTCCAAATTAACCAACCAAGGACATCCCTCCTGTAAACCGGATAATGATATCTACAATAGACCAGTTATAGGTTATTTATGTTTTTTTCTAGTAGATGAGATTAATGTGGAAATATTCCCAAACAACCTCTTTAATATTATATTCTTATTCTAAATTATCCTCACCTCTCTCATCCAAAATATAATAATAAATACATTATCATATATATAAATTAATTTAATAGTCATAAAAGAATATCTATCATTCATCAAATTCTCATATCCTTTTATAAAAAATGATTTTTTTTCTATATTATGATGGTTAACCACCTTTGTGGTTGGTGATTTTTCCCATTACCACCATCAATATTGTTTTAAGATCATTTATAATGGTTTAAAATTTAATAAATATGTATATTATATATTTTATCACATTATTAAATGAATATATTTCCACAATATGAACTAAAATGAATCTATTTTTCGATCATCGTAAAAAATAGAAAATAAACAAACTATATTACATTAACATTTATTTAAATGAATCATCCATATGTCAGAACACTAATTAGAATTTTAGACCTTTGTTATTTATGGAATAATCTGATTATAATTCAATTTCTAATAAGTAGTTGTATTCCATTGTCTTAATAATATCTATATTTCACATCAAGTGATCTGAGACTTGAAGCATGAAACGAATGACCTTATAACATTTAAATTATACCATATATATAAATAAGCTAGTTATAAGTGAACTAAATAAATTAATATTTAGTAATATATATATGTAAATGTTTAATAATTTTTTAATTAATTAGCTAAATTATATTATCCATTATATTAGTTTAATGCAGATAATGATTCTATAACATTAGGTTTGGGATCCCCCTAAACCACCATATTTTCCTTAGGTCACACTTTTTCTCACATTACATCACGTTCTCAATAAATTTTTTAAATTTATTGTTATATATTATGTATATATTTACCTGATATATATATACAAATATTATCTAAACTTTAGTTTTGGGATATATAATTATTTTAACAAAATTCCATCTCAATTTGAATCATTATGAAGTCTCAATTAAAGGGTAGTTACCTGTCACTTTCCCCATTGAAGTATTAATCCAAAAAATGATTTAAAATATCAATTTCATGAAAGTTACTATATTAATTTGGAATAATGCTTTAAGAATTTTAATTTATTAGTAGAAATTAATATTGTATTTCTTTTTTAAAGACCCGTTACCCGTTTTCAAAAAAAACCCACCTAAGAGGCATATTTTAAAAGTTTTATATGTATTATTTTAACATATATTATTCTCATAGAGATAAATTTTCTAAAAATGTTAATTTATTCATCTATAAATGTTATATAATATTTTAATATATGGTTTCTTAAAATCCATTATGATATTAAATCAGGTTATGTTGTAATATATGATAATGAAACCTATTTGTTTACATGTGTACCATTGATGTAATTATTATTTGTTGGGTTTTTTATGTGGAATATTTATGAATTTATTTGTTAATATGTGTTTATCCTGATATATACTCAATTAATTAGGTTATCTTTATGTCTCATCATATAATATATAGTTTATTACCGAGTAAACATAATCCATGAAGGGACAACGTCTACAATGAGATGTTTTCAGGGAGGTTAGCCTTCACATAATGTTATGTAATGTTTTATTTTATTTCCAAATTAATATTATTACATGGCCATTTGATTACATGTATCATAGGTAATTTTATTATTGGTTTATCAAAATAAATTTTTTATGACATTATGTTCATACATTGACCCATATGTTATGCATCGTTATAATGTTTATTCCCTTACTCAGATTTTCATCTCAACTCTATTGTTTTTGTATTCACTGGGTTATCCTATGAATTATTATAATTGAAAGGGGTTTTGAGGGGCCATTGTGGTTATTAAAATATAAAATCAATACTTTATAATCATATTGGAACTTTATTAATATAGTCTCCCAAATACACAATATCTCTTGATTCATGGTCTGTATTTATTGGATACATATATTAAAAATAATGTACAAACATGTGTTTATCGATTGTTTCATTATAATAATACCTTAATTTAAATTCACGATAACATATAATTAGATTATCATACATGTATATACCTTTTTTAAGTGGTGAGGATGTCTGGAACACCACTTTAGATCATATGTGATCGATATATGAGATTTACATCCATGTTCTAAATGATTATACACCATTATAAAAACAATGACTAGATACATTAAATGTATTATCCACAGAAAACATATAGCCAATTTTTTAAGACTATAAATACACTAAATGAATGGTTGAGATCATTAAAATTAGACTCAAAAGGGGGATGGGATCAATGTCCTTATGTAGTCAAGCAATTATTGAGTAATATATTTATCTCAAGAATCTAATTTTCACCATATGAATCCCATTGAGGGGCGGGAGGTAGAACACATGTTTTCAAGGATTAATTTTGATAAAAGAATTTGTTTGGACATGAAATTCTTTAGGAAATTATAGGAATGGTCCAGAAATTTAATGAACACCTTAGTTATTCTTAGAGTCGATAGAATGGAAATGTGGATACTAATCAATGTGTACTAGAATTTGAGATTGAAGACAAATAATTCTTCGACATATCTCTATGGAGGAGGTTCATGGGATATGGGAGGAAGGGTTATCCAAGTCCTAGCTACATCATATCCTTTTAGATTATATATTTCAACAGTGTCATGGAAAATCGCATAACACTCCTGCCAACCATGTATGAAGCACATGATGTATTCCATGTATCCACCTTTTGGATGTACATAAAAGATCCCTCATATGATCTATGTTTAGAGGTGGTATATCATGAAACTAGTCTTTCATATATAGAATATCATAGAAATATCATGGAAGTTATATATAATCTTATATGCAATAATCTAACTCATTTATTCAATTCACTATAGTGGAGCCATAGGTAAAAGGGGGAACATCTAAACCCAATTCTATCTTAATGAATAATCACCCACAGACAACATCACATTAGCATATAAAATAAAAATCAAAGGAAAAAACATTTGCGGGGGTATATTTTAATGACTTGGAATTTTATCAATATAATTTTCCATTTGATTATATAACAATCATATATATTATAATATAATTATAAAAATAACACATGAAATAATTGAAAAAACCATTAATAGTTTATTATAATAATTTGAGATTAAAATTATAGAATATCAATTACTATAAGAATTCATTATATCACAATGAGGTCAATATTATAAAATTAGTTATTTAAAATGTAATACATTATATCAGCATTATCTGCAAGAATATTTGAGAACTCGTATAACATTATATAAATAAATAAAAATACTAACAAAAAAATATTAATATTAGAAATTTAAGAATATATTTACCATTAAGATAAATTTTCTGTAAATAAAGAATGTATAAAATACTTTTTTTTGATGTAGGAACCCATATGACCGTTACAAATTTTACTCTTATAAAGGAAATCAATATTTTGGTATCAAACCATTATAATAATATTTTGAAATTACAAAAAATAACTGAACAATTAAATTAGTATCATATGATATGAAAGTGTAAACTAATATTTAGGTATCTTATAAAAATAAAATATGACATATTTATGTCTTGATATTTGTAAATAAATATATTAAAATTGATAAGTAAGTTTATGGATTTTTGAAAAATTAATAAGACCAATTTTTATCCTTTTTAAAATACTATAATTTAAATGAATGCTTAGTTTCCTAAAATTGATTTATAAATAAATATTATGATGTGTAACATTTAAAATTCAATTTATTAAGATAAAAATTAATTTTTCCAAGGGACCAAAAATTGATCAATGTATAAAAATTAGTATATTTTTTTAATAAATATGTATTTAATTTGAAAAGTATATTTCTAATAAGTATAAAATTATTTATAAAAATTGTATCCGTTTATGGATTATACATTTAGATTAATTAGTAGGGTTAATGTTTTCAATTTATCTAAAATAGTTTATTTTTTTATGAATATAAAAATATAGTAAAATATTGTATTTAACATTTTAAGTTATATAATAAAGTAATTTCATAATGTATAATGTAATAACAAACTATTTTGAACACCAAAACCCTATTAAATGTATATATTTATATTAACCAACATTATTTCTAGTCCTAGACAAAAATAAAAAAACTGAATATAATATTCAAAAAACACATGGATCGTCCACTTATGAATCCCTCCCCATCTCCTCAAATATTATATGCCTTGTAGAATGCCTAATTTCAACATAATTATCTTGTAATCACCCCACCCCCAATATATGGAAAACATTTATCATATCATTTTTTTGTATTTTAACATTAATTTTTAACTGAATTAGTTTATGGAAATTGAAAATCTTGTCATTTTGATGTCAATTTAAAAAAAATAAAGACTAAAAATATTTAGACATTTCAATTAATTTGTTTTTTGGAAAAACGACATCAAAAATCAAAAATCATATGGTTTGTAGAATTTTTTTGATAAAAATGATGTTGAACGTCTTTAGGGAAGACTCTTAATGTCAGTTATTTAGTAAAAATATTTAAAATCCAATTTTTTCATTGGTACAGGAAATACCAATGTTAAAAAAAATTATGATGATTTATTTTAAACATATAAGTGTTAAAAATGATAAGCATGTTTCAGATCATTTCTCAAAAATTTAATTGATTGGTCAAGTTGATAAATCATAGTTACAGATGATGTATTTTGGTTTTCAATGTTTTGACATTACTCTATTTCAATATATACTAATTAATTCAATAAAATCATATGAAACATGATCTGCTAATTAGGGTCACAAAATGGAAAAATAATCATTATTCATCAATATAATTTCAATTCATTTGTGGTTATTCTTCAAATAAATATTTTGTTTTTTTATTATTTACCTTTATTTTATTATAGAACTTATGTGGAATTAAAAATGGTTTTCAATAATGAATATTCAAATTAATTTGGTGAATATAATATGGGTATTTTATATATTTAACTATATTATAATAACATATCATCACCATAAGAAATATTATCTGGATGTTTGGTGACAATGTAATACAATAATAAAGAAATTAAATAATATTAATAGAAAAAATGATCAAATCATTAATTAAAGATTAATTTAAAATGAGACACGATTTTAGATTTGTATAATATTGAATGAAATATAATATTCATTTTTAAATTTTAAATGATAACATTTTATAAGGAATTGTTATAATATTTAGGTTGGATTATAATAATTGAAATTTTTATTATAGACAAAATTGAAATACCAGTCCCACATATTTTAAATTTTATTTTTTAATTTTTTAAAATAAAAAATTGTGGTTAAATAATTTAATATAACATGGGTCTTAACGTAGGGTTTTTAATAAAACATAACATAATGTATTTCCACATAAATTTTCCAAGAAATCATAATAACAAACCATCTTTTGATGTGAACAAAATTATTTGGACATAATTTTTTAATAGCAATAAATGTAAAAGTATAAAAAATAACTTTCATTTATATTTTTATTATAAATCTAAATAAAATAATGAAAAATATGCATAATAGTGAAAATATTGTTTCTTATGATTTTATATTTCTTTCTGTGGATGTCAAACAAACTTAAAGATAGATTTATATGGTCATATAATATAGGTATTCTATAAGAAATATCATAATGATATACAAATTATATAATTCATAAAATGTTAAATAATATTACGTTTTAGATTCATGTTCATAAAAATCAAATATCAAAAATTAACTAACACTTGTTACACAATTTTTATTCAGCTTCTAGAAAAATTACATTAAAAATTACATTCAATATATGTTCCTTGGAAACCGATATTTAAAAACCTATATGAGAACATTTATGGTTTTTTAAGTAAATAATGTCATGAAAACATGGAATCTATTAATAATGGTGATTGAGTTGTTTCATATGATTATATTTTAGTGTTCTTGACGATTTAATGGCCATAGTTATCTAAATTTATGGCTATCTAATGATGGAATTATATACTAATTTTATTGGAGAAGTCTAGATTTTGATATCTATAACATTTTATCCCTTAAACTATCATATATCAACTAATAGTCAAATTGAATCATGGGAAATTAACAATAACGTGTGGAACGATATAGATTTTCACTTTTTTAAAAACAAGATGATAAAATTGGATTTTATCATTGGTTCTTAAAATATACATAAATTAAATGTATTTATTGATGACATTTATCATGATATTTTTGTTAAAAAATAGGAAAAATGGAAATAGTGAATGTTGGGGAACAATCTATATGTCATGCTTCCTTTTTAATGGTCATGGTGCTCAAATGGACATAGAGACGAAAATTTATGGTTTCAAAATGTGAAAATTCTCTATGAATTTTATTAGAGATTTTGAACATCCAATTTCCATAACTTTTTATCTATATGTCCATTTTAGGAACCATACATTCTCTTCTATTTTCTTATTATTATAAAAGTAAAACTATTGAATATATAATGTCAGTTCACCATATCAAGTGATATTTAGTTTTTATTTTCTATTATCACATTAAAGGTTGTTTTAATATCACATATAATCATTTAAAATGACCAAAATATCTATACTATATATTTTTCCACACTCTAGAATAAATATATGGTAATAATATTATATAAATAGTTCATTGTTGTTTGTAAACCTACCACTATAAACTAATCATATAACAATAAAAGTCATACAAAATGAAAATTTTATATATAGGTAGACATATGGTTATTTGGGAACATTTTAATTTAGCTAAAAATTGAATATTATTTAAATTCACTACGTAAGTTGTAGTTCCATTTTACTTGAATATCTATAATTCTGCTAATATAAAATGACCCTATCCCCATAAAACAAAAACCTTCAAGATAGTGAAATTGTACCAAATATCTCACAAATATTGTTACAAATGTTTAAAAATGAATTATACTATATCATAAGTGTATGGAAATGTTTTTTACAAAAGTAATAGAGGATGTTAATTTGATTAATTTGGGTTTTATGTGAAATTTCTGATGAATTATACCACATAATGTTATGTATCTCTATAAACCAAACATTTTTTGTTTTGATAGTATTTTATCTCATTACCTTAATGTCACCCAATATTGTTCTTATTTAATTAATCAGTATTCTATATAAATGTACCCCCATATAAATATAGTGTTTTATTCAAATTTATTTTATTGTGATATATCTGTATAAATTGTTCCATTCTGTATTTCATTTTCTAATGACACACGATTAATATGTCTTTATCTATATATTGACCCATATTATGTACAACTGACTACAAATTAGTAAACCCTCTATGTTTTTTTGAAAATTAAATTTTCATTATGAAAAATTATTTTCATTTCATATTTTTTTGGAAATTAATTTCCTATTTCCCCTTTAATAAATTTTTTACACCACTCCCTTTAACCATATAAAGGATTTTTATTTCACATTATACGTATCCACTGTATATAACACATTCACTTCACATATACATCTTTTTTATGAAAAATGAATATTTTAAAATAAGTAATGTCTTATTATATTGTAATCCTTAATTTCTAGTAATCTATTATGATATGAAATATATTTATTCGATATGAACCCATTTCATTAAACATGAAATTTTTATATTTATTTTTTATGTTTCATTCCACATGTGTTACAATTACTACTTTACATGTTATGAAGATTTCACCCATATAGTGATCTAATGAATTGAGTACCGTTTTATCATAAGATACTATATTTACATGATTATGGATTTAACATAATCCATAATAATACAATATCATCCTTGTTTTTTTATCTTAGATTTTATCCCTGACTTATGCGTATATCATGTTAAATGTTATTTCTATATTCATCAGTTTATATAATCATGTGATTGCATATTCAATATATAATTCTAACATAATATTATTCATTGTCATTATCTTTCATTATATCATTCTAATACTTTTTAATCATATAATATTATTTATTATCATGTTAATTTCATTACTATGATATTTATCTCATCCCTCTTGATTATGTATTCCCCATTTTATCATATTATATTTTAGGATCTCAATCATATTTTGGATATCATTATTAGGATTAATGAAATTATGTTTAATTTTAGTTTCACATTTTATGTTAATAGTAACTCAGCCTCACTAGGAATCTCGTTCCTTGGTTATTATTTATAATATATTTATGTAAAAAATAATGTAATGATATGTGTAAAAAACAAGGGTCAATACATTATACCATCATATTTATTTTGTTAATATGATTCACACGATATGGAAATGTAGTGGGGGTAATGATATAAGTCAACATAGGATGGTTCTACAAAAAATTGTTTCAAATGGACTTTTGATTTGGGGGATAGTGGTATGCTACAGTTATAACCATTGATGATTTATATGTGAGAGTAAGTGAGTTCCTAGACATCTATCCATCATGTTAATATTCAGTTTCCATGGGTGGTTTCGAATTGGGTTAATTTTTTTATTTTGGATAAATATTTTTTAAATTTATCTCATAAATTTAATATTTTATTTTTTTTCATTTGGGTGAGACAATGAGTTATGTTTTTCCTAGTGGATAAAAGATAATTATAGTGGAATGTTTTTTGTTTGGGTGTACTATTATTAGTAACCATGATGAACCCTTGTACCCAAAATTTTTTATATCCAAATGGCTATTGTACAATTGGTGAAACGTTTTGCGAACCATGCATACAAAACATGAAATATGGGGAAATGGTAAGATGTTTAATAATTTCACCCCATATTCATTTGAAATTATTTTTTTATGAATTTGATAATTATTTGACATTTATTATAGAAATATATTGTGTTTTAATTCTTTTAGATTGATATTTAAATTTCCCTTTAATGAGGACATGTCTTAAATTATTTTACTATGCCTAACACAAGGGACATGTCTATGTACACTAAGGGAGAAGTGGAGAATATAATGTTAGTGAACCCTCAAGTTGTCAAACATTAGTGTTGTCATTTATCTATATGACACAGTTATTTTCCCATGAAAATAAATGAGACCATGATATATGATGGTCCATGCCCTGGTGGTCAAAACAAAAAATCCACATACCTTTTGTGGTGGAAAGGGATCCTAAGTGATTAATGAGAGGTTACAATGAATCTATTATATATTTTTGTTTTTGAAGACACCTGTGACCATAAATGTTATCTTCGAAAATTATATATTGGTTGTACATGGGTATAAATACTTATTATTTAGTGTTCTAGAGATATGACATGAAGACTTGACATGAGATACAATTAATGGGAATTTTGGTCAATAGTTCCTTATTGAAACATTTATATAGGTGATGGACATGATGTTTATGGTATTAGGGAGATAGAGCCATTTTGTGATTGATTATTCTTAATGGTTTACCAGGTTGGTTTATGTGTTCAAGAGGTCCCCATGATTTATTATATTAATTATCTGCATTCTAAAATTCACATAATTATTAAGGTTAACTCAATGGTTCTTAATTTATGATTACCAACCATACATGTGGTAGTTTATAATGATACTATGGAATAAGAGGAAAAGGCCATAGAAATTTTTCTCAGTAGAGTTTCATCCATATGAGGTAGCTGGATCTATTCACATGAAAAAAATATGAATTGGGATGGACCACATTATGGTGATGAAAGAATTATAAAAAGCCATCATGTCCAGTTAATATAGTTACATTAGTATGTATGATGATGGAATTTTATAAATGTTGGATTTCAGGTAATAGAAAACCTAATATGCCCAAGGGAATAAAGATATTTTACTTGTATGGGAATTCAATTCATCTTTAATTAATCACTAAGGCCTCCCTTCCTGGGGGTTGATTTAGTTAATCATTTTCGAAGGGGTTTTAGGAGCAATCAGATTACTCTAATGGTGTAGGATATCACCATGATGCTAGAGGGTATTCTTAACAAGTAAATAAGGATCAAGGTGTAAAAGATTCATGGTGTGTTTATTGAACATATATGAAACATGTGTGAACTATGTATGGGATGGCCACTGTATGAGGTGCTGTGATTATTATATCTTAATTAGAGTAGATTTTATTTAAATAGTTTATTCCCTTTCTTTTATTTTTTTAATTTTTTATTCAATTTTGAACATGAAATGAGTTAATTCTATTTAGAATGGATTTTATTAACCATGTGGTTAAGAATGTTGAGTAGTGTATGATATTCTTGGGGAATAATTTTTTAATAATTGACAGAAAAATTGTGTGGGATCTCATCTTATTGGTCCACAAATGATTTGAAATCATAAATTATATAGATTTATTAAATATACTTAAATCCCATATAAATTATTATTTTTTGTATAATTTTTTTCTATCTCTATGTTGGGGAAGTCAAAAGATCCAAAATGAGTTGGACATGAGGTTAGGTAGGATATTTAATATTATTTTAGGGGAATAATTTATATTTTTATTCAAATTATTGTTTTATTATTGATATTATATGGTATATATAAATGTTTTTATTCGAGTGGAAATTACCCCATACCACAATGAGTTTTTGAATGATTATTTATGGTTTCTTCCCATGCAAGAGGTCAAGTTCATAATGGATCTACTTTTCTAGATGAGACCCATTATATTACCTTATTACTGGATAGATATATCTAAGATAAAAAATGTGAAATCTCAGTAAAAGGACCATCAACGTAATGGGTTTATTTTTCCTCGTATGTCATCATGAGAGTCTCGTGTTCTATATTAAAAAATTTATACAGTATTATCCAAATGTGAATATATTATTGAGATATAAATCTTGTGTCCAAAAAAGAATAAATATTGATTTCCTGAAATTGATGATATTTTCGATCATATAAGAGGAGATCATTGGATTTATATAGATTAATTAATATTAGGGTATCGAAATAAGAGAGTCAATCAAGACTATATTCTAATGATCACCTCTTAACATTGATGTATAAATTTAGAGTACATCGTTATGATGTTTATCATTACAAATTATATTTTAATCATTATTTCTTGGATGAGAAATATTATTTGATGGTTTTGGGAAACTTTTATGGTTCTCATTTTTGATATCATGGTGTATTCTAATGCGGGGGAGGACCACACTGATGATCTAAATGTTATTTCTTGAATCTTGATAAAACATTTACAATATGTTATGTTTTGGAAATTCCAGTTTTTTGATCAATGAATATAATTTCATTGACTTTTATTTCTGAGGAGGTTTTTTTGTTTGATCTCAAGAATTCTCATGTAGTCAAGTCGATAGAATGTGAAAATAATTTTACATTGATCATTTTCATTTTGAGATTGAATAGATGTTATATACATTTTTTTTGGGGAACCTAAAGGATATTGTTTTTGCTGATTAAATTTATTTGAAATTTTTTTGATTTGAGTGGATTTAGAGTCACTATGTAATTTCCAAGAGTTAAAAGACCATTTGATATCAAATAAAATTTTTATTTCTCCAAATAATATGAACGATTATAATGTGTAATGTGATTGTTGGCATCAGAACATGTATACATGTTATTCACCTAATTCATCAAAAAATGATTATGGGGCATAGCTCATTTGGCAGACTTTGATTTGACTGGTCGTAGAGCTCGAACAGAGTTACATATCAGACGTTATGGTTGATCAATGTCAGGCTACTAGAAATGGCCATCCATTATGGTTTCAGCGAAATGTATGGATTTATGCGCAATAGTAGTAATTTGGGTGAAAAAATGGAATTTGGAGCACAAAATGTCATTTCGTGCAAAAGCAGAACATAATTTTACATGCACAGACATTCAAGGTTTCACCTAAAAATACATGTTCACCCACTTCTTCCAGATGGTACCCCGGAGGTTGGTTGCTGCTCTAATGCTCATAAGTCTGCATCTTCCACACATGCACACAAAATCCCCCATCATTCACGCAAAACATTAATTTTTCATGACAAGGTGCCAAAATGCTTATGTTTGCACGCAAAACATCATTTTTTCGTGCAACAGTTCCAATGTGCCCAATTTTGCACGCACTAGTGTTTCACCTATCCAATTGGACAACAAACATTTATATTGTGAGAAATCCTTTCTTATTGCTTGAAATCCTTAAGTGTTGCACACAAACCATCCCTATTATGAACAAACATTCAATATAGCACGCAACAGTTCCATAGTGCCCAATCATGAATACACTTATGCCACAAAATTCAATCTTACATGCAACCCATCTGGATTGTGGTGCTTCATACATGCAAAAGTGTCCATTCATGCACCTGCTGATCTGTACCGTTGTGGCTGCGCCCCCTTACCCCGACCCGTGAATCTTCACAGTCTCTGAATCTGTCTTACCTGGCTACGCCCTTTGCATCAATTACTGACCACCATGAAAAATGTAATGTCACACCATGAACATTTCTAGTTGGGACATTGGTATTTCCAATTGCACCCTTATGTGCATCCACCTTCCTCTTATGGAATCCCAAGATTTGAGATACTCCTCTACAAATAATGAAACACCATGAGTCAACATATTCTTCTTGGTTTGTTTCCCATGTTGTGAGATGATATCTTCATTATCAATATTAGAGTACATTGTTTTGAACCATTCCTCAAGCAACTCATACAAACCCCATCGCCTGACTTCTATACCATGTTGAACTAGAAAGGGTCACTCTTCTGTAAGTCCCAACACCAACCATTTCTAAGATATTTATACATAATAGTCCTCACTACAATACATTAAACTATAGAAGTCACATAATGACAAACATAGGATGCCTCTTCCTATATAAAAGAGTTCCCTTATTTTCCAATAATAACACGCCAACAATACTCTCTACATGACTTCAAACTATAGTACACCCAAAGTTACAAACATAGGATGACTATTTATCGAAAAAAGAGATACATTATACGCCGAGCAGAAGCTGGAAATAGTCCTCACTACATTAATTTAAAATATATGCATCCCAATAATTCGATAATAGAATTCCACTTTCTCTAAAAAAGAGATGCCTTATGAGCCTAGCATATCGGGCCAACATTCCACTCTACATAACATTAAATAATATTACACACTATGTTACAAACATAGGATGCCTCATTCTGTAAAAAAAATAGATGCCTTATATGAAAAGAATTAGATAACAATAGTCCTCACTCCATAACATTAAACCATAGAATGAACTATCATTAAATAATAGGAGGCCTCTTATTCAAAATAAGATACTGCTTATGTGCTAAGCATAAGATTCCTCATTCCATGAGTACAGTGGAAAAAATATTATGATCATTGAATTTTGTTCGAGCATTCCATCACTCCACCTCATGATCTCTTTGTCCTTTATTCAGATCATTATCTTATTTCATGTGTAAAGGGTCCCCTTAACAGCCTCGTCCCATGCCACATTGACTCACCTACCATTCTAGTCCAACACCACTACAGACATTGGATGACTGTTTGAGTAAGGTCATGTGTTTTGAACACGATCAACAGTCAAACCTCAGTTGTATGTCCCCATTTCAGGCTAACATGATATGGATCATGTGTTTTGAACATGTTCAATAGTTATCCTAAATATTCATGCCACCCTCATTGCATTCCGAATGTCAAGCATCTAATTTACACTTTTCATCTTCATTTGTTTAGACTGATTCCAAAACCCATGGTGTTATCTTGCATGTGCACTAACCCCTAGGATTAGGCCTCAATTTTTTACCTTTACCCACAAGAGAGTTTGGATGAACACATGGTCATACATGAGAAATACACTATGGGAATATTCCATGAATAATCCCCATCCGTCCTTGCCACTCCATAGTGGCACCCTGGCAGCTTTAAATGTGTAAGCCAGATTCACCATTTCCACACCTTTGTAGAACGCATGAACTCTAACGACTACTAATTATTTGCATAGAGATGCTAATGTGGACCCCTTAGTGGATCACACCAGGACACCCCAAAACCACAACATTGTCGATGCCTTCCCATCACCAAGGTTGAAAGTGTGCCGGTTATGTAAGTCCTAGGGGCATCGAGTAACCCAGCCTCGTCTATGCAACATGTCGTAAAACTACAATGAACCACCATCCTGAGAACATAACATTACAAAATTGTCTCACCCTGTGCATCTCACATGTGGTACCCCACATCAGACATTTTCTATGTCCGCTCGTCACAACGAGGGTGAGTTCTTATTCACATGGAATGAGATCCTCTTTGGGGGAGTAGTGCCTGTTTTCCGGGTAGGGAAACTACCTTGGTGTAATCCCCTAGCCTTTTTTGCAGGATGTAGCATCCCTATTAATTATCTCTTCTTCTGTGCTAAGGAAAAAAAGAGAGATGGTTATAGGGACCTTCGTTTTTCCATCCCTCTCCCACATGAATTTTTCACCACCCGGGCATCCATCCTAGAGTATATTTAACGACCCAAAGTTTCATTAACTAAAATCCCTCTTGATCTAGTTAAATGTCACTTTATGATAATATTTTTATAATATGTCGACTTCTGTGGTTTTATGTTAAGAATTTTGACCGTTGATAATATAGTCATTGAACAATGATCAGATGATTAGTATAAATATAGGACTTTAACCAATCCAATTTACTCAGACAAAAGAAGCGATGACCTCATCCAGTAGAATCGCCCCATACGAAGCCCATTTGTTGGAGCTCGGAAAAGAGGGGGCATCTTTGGGGTTCAACCTTCACCAAGCCCAAGCTGAGCTTCATCATGTCAAGCTTGAATGTGACTGTCTACGAGGAATGTGGAAGTTGATTGAAATTACCACTCGAGCGATGTTATCCGAGCCACCCCAAGAGTCTGTCACCATTGAACACCTTACCCTTAGGTCATATGTGACTGTTTTAAGGGGTTATGTAACAAATGAGTAGTAATATGTTCATGTACATTTTTTTTTTGTATATAATAATGAATATAATTTCTAGTCATTTTTTGAAATATTGTAAATAGTTTTTAAAGTACAAATGGTGTTTTTAGTTATTATTTAATTAAGAAATACATTTTATTAAATTAAGGGATTATTGGATTAAATAATATTTTAATAAAATAATAATAATATTATTAATTTAATATTTATTAAATATAAATGATCTTATAATTTTATGAATGCAATTAAAATTTTTATGAAGGTTTGAAAGCCATTTCTGTCAAAACCCGTGAATTTTCGATAAATGTCAGTTTTTATTTTAAAAGTGAAAATTAACATATATAGAAAATTATTTAGATAAAATAAATGTAATTTTTGGGAATCAGGACATAGAAATTATCCAATGGTGAATTTTTCATAATTTTCTGAGATAGTCAAATTTTTTGGTAAAAATTAAATACCGTTTAAACATATAATATGTTTTATGACATCATAATGACCCAATAGTGATGTAATAAAATACTATAAGATTTATTTTCTGTCAATATATGTTTTAACATTAAAATAATGTGATTTTGGGTTTTTTTGACTTATTTTTCAAAGCATTAATGGACCCCTCAAGACTTATTCAACACTTTTCCTTCTTAAATTAATTTCCATGGGAGTGTGACTCACCTCCACATAAGCATCCTTATTATTTTAAGCATTTCAGATATTGGACATATAAAATATTTTATTCCTCTTCCCTTTTCCAAAAACCATGGGAAAAACCATGGTATGGTTTGTGGTTTGGATTAACTTATTATAAGCGGTCCCAAACCTAAATAATAAAGAATTCCCTCACCTTTCCTATATAAACCCACCCAATCTCCCACTTCCTCCTCACTGAAAGCCCTTTAAGTTTGTCCAACCTCTGCCCTACTATCTCTGGAATCCCCCCAAGGTGCCCCAAGCTCCCAAGAAGCCTCTCTCAAGCCTCTCTCTAGCCTTTGGAAGCACACTTCCAAGTAAGGGTTTTTTCTTCCTTTCTCATTTTTGTCAAATTTTATTTAAGATTCCCTTTTAATTTCAATTATAAATGTTGGGG
Organism: Viscum album; assembly: GCA_963277665.1. Lineage (NCBI taxonomy): Eukaryota > Viridiplantae > Streptophyta > Magnoliopsida > Santalales > Viscaceae > Viscum > Viscum album. The sequence continues at coordinate 1,999,988,589 of OY728142.1, read as the reverse complement.
TATGGTTTCTCCCCTCTCTCATACATCCCTATTTATGTTTGAATGATGGGAGACCCTTTATCTCTCATTAAATGCCTCCCATGTACTCCCATTACTATGCCGAAATTCTGAAAGGAACTTCTCTCTCCTCTTTTACATTCAAGAAATACTTTTGTATCATGAATCTAAATTCCATTACAATTATTAGGACATGTGTCTATATGACCTCCTTACTGTCCATTACCTGTAAATATGATGAAGAACCCCTTTCTCTCTCATCCACCTTTTTTATGAATTCTAATGTCACGTCGTTACGCTGCCGAAATCACACCGATTTTCTAAGCCAATGTCATTGAGTAGTGAATACCATGTTGATTTCTCCATCAAGGGTTTTCACCTTTATGCACATTTACAAATTTATTTCAACGTTTCATGTATGAATTCCACATTCCTTTATCATGTAATAAATGATTATTTCTTATGAATCCATGTTTTATGAACCATGTGGCACACTTATGCATGAAATGAAATGTCTAAGAAGGGTGCGCCCTTATAGCCCTCCAATGCATTGGGTAAAGTTTAGTATCATGATACGTCATGTGAAATGAGTGTTGACTCATGATAATTCAAGTGAAACGAGGGTTTTCTCGTTATTTATGTGCAATGAGGATTTACTCATGCTCCATGTGCAATGGCCTTTGGCTCATGCTAATTCCATGTTAAGTGTTGTTGTCGCAATTCCATGTTATTATTATCATGCTTTATCATGCCTTTATGTTCACATTTCTCTTATTCTATATTGATATGCCTATTGTATAAGATGTATTCTACTCCTCATGTTATTCCATGTGTAATCCCTTACTGGGCTTTATAGCTCACCCTTTTCTTATGGATGTCCTCAGGTTATCCGATGCAATGCTAAGTACGAAGGAATATAGTGGTCATATAGAGGATGTTTTCAATAAAGATGATGTATTTAATGATTTATGTTTTTATGTAATGATCATAACCCCCAAAGACACTAAACCTCTCGATCTTCTTTTTTGTATCAAGTGATATTTTATGTAATAAATCATGTTTAAGTTGTAATAAAAAGTAGGGTTGTCATAGTTGGTATCAGAGGATAGGATAAGTTATTTTTGGGATTAGGAAGACCTAGTAAAGCCTTAGGTACAAGATTAAGTATAATAAGAACATCCATATGTTTTGGTAAGTACTAAGTAAGTGGTTTATCAAAAAAATACATCCCTTTCTGGATACGAGCAGTTAGAGGCGGCTCTGGCACAGATGTATCCTCGGGGTAAACCCCGAAAACACTGCTTTGAGCTAGACTCGAATGGGAACTGGTGTATGACAACGGGCCTTGCTTCACTCTTGGTTACGACCCTCCCGGGGATATGTTTTGATAAATTCACAATAATAGTATGAACCCTTATTAAGGGAATTAAAAAAATTCCCCTGAGAATATATTTTAGAAAGTAGATCATGAAAATCCTAGATTGAAGCCTATATACTCATGAGTTAAGGAAATAAAAGTTTATTTATAAGCCATCAACTTTTGCCGTTGGAATACCCTTTATGTGTTACCCCTAACATTCCTTTTATTCTAGCCAATGGATGGTAATAGGAGGACTCGGGCTAACAACCGTTGTGAAGATCAGTGTGATGACTGTACTAATGAGATGCCAAATCCAATGGGAGCGGGAATCACAAACTTTGTCAGGCTTCTATCTCCGCTAACTCAAGTTTTTAATAGAAACACGGGTCAAGAGGAATGTTCAACCCCCCCCCCCCCCAGAATGAACAATTCCCTATCAATATCTTCATGATACAAAGGCCTCCTACTTTTAGTGGATCATCTGATCCCATGCTCGCTGAACAATGGATCAACTCCATTGAAAATAACTTCTCCATCCTTCAATGTTCTGAACAAGAGAAGGTTCTCTTGGTTGCTTATCGTATGGAGGGTTAAGCTGATCAATGGTGGAAGTTGATCAGAAATAAGAAGCCTGAGGAAGAGATCGAGGCATTGGAATGGAAGGATTTCCGGAAGAAGTTTTTCAATAAATATTTTTCCGAGCACCCTCCAGATTAAGATGGAAAGGGACTTCCGTTCAGTCAAGAAAAAAGATGAAGAATCTGTTGGAGTGTATAAGGAAAACTTCACAAGGCTTGCACGATATGGTTCGGGCTTTGTCGTTACCCCTGAATGCAAGGTTGACTGCATCTTTGGTGGGCTGAAGCCTAGCTTGGGGAAAGCATTAGTGATCCGTGACTTCGAAAGCTATGAGGAAAGTGTCTGATGTGCCCTCAAGGTCAAAATGGAGATCGGGGAATCACAGGGGTATCATGGGGACAAGAAACTTATGGTGGAATTCAATGCTGGTGGTCCGATGGATAAATCTAACGGCGCTAAGAACATCCAGTACCCCACTTGCCAAATGTGCGGAAAGAAGCACCCTGGAAATTTCCTTAAGAGGATGAGAAAATGCTTTAGGTGTGGAAGAGAAGGGAACCTAGCTGTTAACTATCGGCAAGAAGGACCCGCGGCTGCGATAGAGGAGAGGAACACTCCGTTCGGACATCAACACGTTGTTCAATTCTAAAAATACAAAGAACCGGGTCATTTTGCAAATTAGTTCCCTAATCCAAGGGTTATCGGAGGCAACCAACAACCTCCAAGACAACAAGGAAGATATTTTGCCATCACTTCTGCCGAAATGAACCCCGACAACAAAGTGGTGACATGTATGATTGTTTTTCATTCAAGAATAGTGAATATAGTTTTTGATTCAGGTTCTACGCATTCTTTTATATCTCAAAAGTTTAGTAGAACAATCGCATCACTACCACAAATCATGGAAGTAAAGATGTCGGTGAGTACTAAAAATGGGGCAATCATTGCATCCCATGAATATAAGTCCTCCCCTGTTATAATCTGTGGATTGAATTTCCCGGTGAACCTCGTCATACTCCCTCTGGTGGAATTTGATTCTCTTTTTTGCATGGATTGTCTTTCCTTATAAAGAGCCAACATAAATTATCGGGAGAGGGAAATCACACTCCATATGGAGAATCGACCCCCGATTCTATACAAGTGTCAGGAGGAAGATGAATCTCCTTTAGCTCCATCATCTCAAGCATGGATATTACTACTTTATGAGCATGCGTATCTAGCTCAGATGATTGAGTCCAAGGTAGAAACCATCCTTGACGAAATGCCTATTGTGAGGGAATTCGCTGAAGTGTTTCCCAAGGAACTGCCTGGTATTCCTCCAAAAAGAGATGTTGAGTTCTCAATTGAACTTATACCTGGGGGGATACCAATATCCAAGACTCCATATAGAATGGCTATTGTAGAGCTTGAAGATCTGAAGAAACAACTACATGAGAATCTAGAGAAAGGGATTATACGCCCAAGTGTTTCACCATGGGGCGCACCAGTCCTCTTCGTCAAGAAGAAGGATGGGTCAATGCGGCTTTGCATCTATTATCGTGAACTTAACAAAATCACGATAAAGAACAATTATCCTCTCCCAATAATCGATGACTTGTTTGATCAGCTGCATGGAGCACAATACTTCTCGAAGGTGGATTTGCAGTCCGGATATTATCAAGTAAGGGTGAATAAGGAAGATGTCCCCAAGACTGCTTTTAGTACAAGGTAAGGGCACTATGAATTCATAGTAATGTATTTCGGCCTCACCAATTATCCAGAAATATTCATGGACTTGATGAATAGAGTCTTTAGAGATTACCCTAACAAATTTGTGGTAGTATTTATTGATGATATTCTAATATACTCCAAAACCAAGGAGCATCATGAGGAGCATTTAAGAACTGTGCTAGAGAATTTGCGCAAGGAGAAGCTCTATGGAAGGTACAACAAGTGTGTGTTCTGGTTGAAGGAGATCTCATTATTGGGCCATATCATCACAAGCAATGGGATTTATGTGGACCCCTCCAAAATAGATGAAATTGAGGGATGGGTGAGGCCAACATTGGTAACGGGTATCCATAGCTTCTTGGGGTTAGCTGGATATTATCGACGATTTGTGAGGAATTTATCACAATTTTCCAACCCCCTTACCAAGCTAACTCGAAACGGTGTAAAGTTTTCTTGGAGTGATGAATGTGAAGAAATCTTCAAGGAGATGAAAAGTAGGCTTATCACTGCGCCGGTGCTCACATTACCCAAAAGTGGGGAACTTATTGTGGTATTCAGTGATGCTTCAAAAAAGGGCTTAGGCAGTGTGCTGATGCAGAATGATAAAGTGATATCTTATGCCTCAAGGCAGTTGAAAATCCATGAGCGAAACTATCCAATGCATGATCTGGAGTTGGTGGCTGTGATCTTTGCCTTGAAAATCGGGCAGAATTATCTCAATGGAGAGAAATGTGAGATATATACTGACCACAAGAGTCTTAAATATATATTCACACAGAAAGAGCTTAATATGCGCCAGAGAATATGCATAGAGCTCATCAAGGATTATGACTATTCAATACATTACCACCCTGGGAAAGCGAACAAGGTGGCAGATGCCCTAAGTAGAAAGGACCCATCAATTCTATCAATGATGTGAATTGAGTAGGATCCAATCTTCTTAGACTTGATGAAGATGGACGTGGTAATCATAAATAATGGAACATCATCAATCCTTCCACAAATGACTGATCAACCATCTCTTTTGGAAAGGTTAAAGGATGATCAAAAGGATGATGTGGGAATTAAGGAAAAAGTGGAAGCTATCAAAAAAGGGAAATCCTCAGAGTTTAATGATAATGAAGAAGGAATTGTGCGGTTTGGGAAAATACTATGTGTTCCATCATGTCCGGAGCTGCAGAAGGAACTTTTGGATGATGCACATAGTTCAAATTTCCCTATTCACCCAGGGAGCACAAAGATGTATCAAGATCTCCGAGAAAACTTTTGGTGGGATAATATGAAGAAGGAGATCGCTGAATATACATCAAAGTTACTGGTGTGTCAACACGTGATGGTAGAGAGGCAGAAGTATAAGGGGATGATGCAACCATTGACCATACCAGAATGGAAATGGGAGAACATCACCATGGACTTTTTCACTGGACTTCCAAGGAAATCCAAAGGCAACAATGTAATCTGGGTTATTGTGGATCGTCTTACAAAGACTGCACACTTCATTGATATTTGGGAGGATTTATCATTGGATCAACTGGAACTGATATATATCAGGGAAGTGGTAAGGTTTCATGGAGTACCACTATCTATTGTGTCTGACCAAGATCCAAGATTCACCTCTATGTTTTGGAAGAGTTTTCAACAAGCTCTAAATACTGAACTGAACTTCAGTATGGCCTATCATCCTCAAACTGATGGCCAATCTGAGTGGACTATCCATACACTTGAGGACATGTTGAGAGCATGCTAAATAGACATTAAAGGAGGATGGTATCAACATCTTCTTCTGGTTGAGTTCTCTTATAATAACAGTTTCCACTCGAGCATCCAAATGGCACCATATGAAGCCCTGTATGGGAAAAGGTGCAGAAAACCGACATGTTGGGATGAGGTCGGTGAACATAAGCTGCTTGGACCGAAAATGGTTGAAGAAATGGTGGAGAAGGTGAAAACCATTCAGCATCATATCAAGGCAGCCCAGATTCGACAGAAGAGTTATGCAGATAATCATCGACGAGTCCTTGAGTTTAAAGTTGGAGACATGGTGTTTCTACACATATCTCTATGGAAGAAGGTCATGGGGTTTGGAACGAAATGGAAGTTAAGTCCATGGTAAATCAGCCCCTTCGAGATTCTTGATCGTGTCGGGGCTATGGCCTATCGACTAGCACTTCCACCTATAATGGCCAAAGTACATGATGTCTTTCATGTATCCCTCTTAATGAAGTACATACTAGACCCTTCACATGTACTCTCTTCTAAGGTGGTACAATTGGAAGATGATCTTTCTTATGAGGAGCAACTAGTCAAGATCTTATATCGTAGAGAAAAAGTTCTATGAAATAATAAAATGCCCCTCATCAAGGTGTTGTGGAGAAACCACAAGTTTGAAGAAGCAACTAGGGAATCAGAGGATATGATGAAGCTCAGTTACCCATATTTGTTTTAGTTTGGGAAAAAGGAAAATTTCGAGGGAGAAATTTCTTAAGGGGGGAATATTGTAACGACCCAAAGTTTCATTAATAAAAATCCCTCTTGATCTAGTTAAATGTCTCTTTATGAAAAATATTTTTATAAAATTTAATCTTCTTTGGTTTTATGTCAAGAATTTTGATCGTTGTTAATATAGTAGTTGAACAGTGATCACATGATTAGTATAAATATAGGACTTTACCAAATCCAATTTACTCAGACAAAGGAGTGATGGCCTCATCCAGTAGAATTTCCCCATACGAATCCCATTTGTCTGAGCTTAGAAAAGAGGTGGAATATTTGGGCTTCTCCCTTTACCAAGACCAAGCTGAGCTTCATCATGTCAGGCTCGAACATGACCGTCTACGGGAAAAGTGGATGTTGATTGAAATTACCACTCAAGCGATGTTATCCGATCCACTCCAAGAGTCTGTCACCATCACACACCTTACCCTTAGGTCTTATGAGGCTGTTTTAAGGGTTTATGTAACAAATAAGTAGTACTATTTTCATGTACATTATTTTTTTATATAATAATGAATATAATTTCTATTCTTTTTAGATACATAGTAAATAGTTTTTAAAGTACAAATGGTGTTTTTCATTATTATTTGATTAAGAAATATATTTTATTAAATTAAAGGAATTTTTAATTAAATAATATTTTAATAAAATATTATTATTATTATGAAATTAATTTTTATTAAATAAAAGTGATCTTATAATTTTATGAATGCAATTAAAATTTTTATTATGGTTTGAAAGCCATTTCTGTCAAAACCCGTGAATTTTCGATAAATGTCGGTTTTTATTTCAAAAGTGAAAATTAAAATATTTAGAAAATTATTTAGATAAAATAAATTTTATTTCTGGAATCACGACGTCGAAATTATCCAACGGTGAATTTTTCATAATTTTCTGAGACAGTCAAATTTTTGGGTAAAAATTAAATACCGTTTAAATATATAATGTGTTTTATGACATAATAATGACCCAATAGTGATGTAATAAAATACTATAAGCTTTATGTTCTGCCAATATATGTCTTACCATTAAAATAAAGTGATTTTGGGTTTGTTTAACTTATTTTTCAAAGAATTAAAGGACCCCTCAAGACTTATTCCACACTTTGCCTTTTTAAATTAATTTGCATGGGAGTGTGACTCACCTCCACATAAGCAACCTTATTATTTTAATAATTTTGGACTTTGGCCTTATAAAATAATGTTTTCCTCTTCCCTTTTCTAGAAACCATGGTCAAAAACCATGGTATGGTTTGTGGTTTGGATTAATTTAATATAAGGGGTCCCAAACCTAAATAATAAATAATTCCCTAACCTTTCCTATATAAACCCACCCAAGCTCACACTTCCTCCCCAATCAAAGCTCTTTATGATCGTCCAAACTATGCCCTACTCTCTCTATAATCCTCCCAAGGTGCCCCAAGCTCCCAATAAGCCTCTCACAAGCCTCTCTCTTGCCGTTGGAACCACACTTCCAAGTAAGGGTTTTTTCTTCCTTTCTCATTTTTGTCCAATTTTATTTAAGTTGTTTTTCCCTTTTAATTTAAATTATAAATGTTGGGTTATGGTTTCTCACCTACCTCATACTACCCTCTTTATGTTTGAATGATGGGAGACCCTTTTTCTCTCATTAAATTCCTCCCATGTACACCTGTTACTATGCCGAAATTCCGAAAGGAACTTCTCTCTCCTCTTTTACATTCAAGAAATACTTTTGTATCATGAATCTAAATTCCATTACAATTTTTGGGACATGTGTCTATATTTCCTCCATACTTTATATTACATGTAAATATGATGAAGAACCCCTTTCTCTCTCATCAACCTTTTTTATAAATTCTTATGTCACGCCGTTATGCTGCCGAAATCGCACCGATTTTCTAAGACAATGTCATTGTATAGTGAATACCATGTCCATTTCTCCAACAAAGGTATTCATCATTATGCATATTTACATATTGATTGTAAAGTTTCATGTATTAATTCCACATTCCTTTATCGTGGAATAAATGATTATGTTTTATGAATCCATGTTTTATGATCCATGTGGCACACTTATGCATGAAATGAAATGTTCAAGAAGGGTCTGCCCTTATAGCGCTCCAATGCCTTGGGTAAAGTATAGTATCATCATAAGTCATGTGAAATGAGTGTTGACTCATGCTAATTCAACTGCAATGAGGTTTTACTCCTGCATTATGTGCAATGAGGATTTACTCATGCTCCATGTGCAATGGGCTTTGGCTCATGCTAATTCCATGTTAAGTGTTGTTCCCACATTTCCATGTTAGGATTATCATGCTTTATCATGCCTTTATGTTCACATTTTTCTAATGCTCTATTGATATCCCTTTTGTTTAACATGTATTGTAATCCTCATGTTATTCCATGTGTAATCCGTTACTGGGCTTTATAGCTCACCCTTTTCTTATGCATGTCCTCAGGTTATCCCTGCAATGCTAAGTACGAAGGAATGTAGTGGTCATGTAAAGGACGTTTTCAATAAAGATATTGTATTTCATGTTTTACGTTTTTATGTAATGATCCTATGCCCCAAATACTCTAATCCTATTGACCTTCTTTGTTGTATCAAGTGATGTTTTATGTAATAAATCATTTTTAAGTTGTAAAAAAAGCAGGGTTGTCATAGTAAATCTCAATCTCCATCTCCCTGGGTTTATAACCACACATAGTCCCCTATTTTCTATTTGCGCAGCATCAATGTGTATTCCCATTCCTCTTCCCATGGAAGCACCTTTCACAACTATATCATTAGGTCTTTTCTGCATCATGTTTCTCACACCGTGCCTTACTCACGTGGGCTTAAATTAAGCGTTGACCCGGACATCCTCTCTAATAAGCCTATTGTGTATGCCTCACAACATTCCTAACTACATGTATGTTGAACCTTATCTCCAAGATAGGGTATGTAGGAAGTATTTATGGGGTTCAATCCAAACAACCACTAGTTCCAACTCTTTCACATCGGTTCACCTTCGCCCCACATGATGTAAAATTGCATCAAAACCCATCCAAAACTACATGTACATTGATCCTAGTCTCCATTAAAAGGTAAATAAGACACCTCCCATAGTTGAATGCATGAAAACCACTGGTTCCGTCCTGTTTGTGTCTATTCACGTTCATCCTTCATGAAGTTAAACTACATTTAACAATTTCTCAAACTACGTGGACTGTGATCCTTGTCATATATATAAGGTATGTAGGATGCCCCCATGAGGTTCAAGACCAACAACTATTGGTCCCTACCACTTCAAGTCCGTTAACCACACCATTCCGAACTACATGGACATTAATACTTGTCTCCTAGACAGAGTACTTAAGAAACATCTTTATGGTTCAAGGCCAACAACCACTAGTTTTGACCCTTTCGCATTGGTTCACATTCATCGTGCATGAAGTTGAATTTCATCAAACACCATTCTGAAAAATGTTAAATTTGATCCCTGTCTCTTGGACATGGTACGTAGGAAGCCTCCCTGAGGTTCATGACAAACAACTAGTAGTTCTGACACTTTTTTGTTGGTTCACCTTCATTCGACATGATGTTAAACTATATCAAACATCATTCCAAACTATGGGTACCTTGGTAATTCTCTGCTAGACATGGTACTTAGGACTCCTCCTAGAGGATCAATCCCAACTCCTACTGGTCCCAACGACTTCACATTAGTTCAACACAATATTCTGTTCAATGTGTACATTGATCCTTTTCTCCTAGACAGGGTATGTAGGAAGCCTTCTATAGGTTCATGCCCATTAACCATTGGTTCTAACCCTTTCACATCAGTTCACCTTCATCCTGCATGATGTTAAACAGCATAAAACCCCATAATGATCTATGTGGACATTGATCCTTCTCTCTTATACAAGGTACGTAAAAGGTCACCCGGAGGTTATTGCCAACACCTACTAGTCCAGACCACTTCACATCGGTTCACCACACTATTTAGAACTACATGTACTTTGGTCCTTGTCTCATAGATAGGGTATGTACGAAGCCTCCCTGAGGTTCAATCCCAATATCCACTGGTTCTGACCCTTTTTCATCAGTTCACCTTTATCCTGAATGATATTAAAATGAATCAAACCCCATATTGAACTACTTGGAAATTGATCCTTATCTCCTAGAAAAGGTAGGTAGGACAACGCATTGATGTTCATGCCCAACAAAAACTAGTTTTAACCCTTTAGAATTGGTTCACACTCATCCTAAATGATTTAAATCTGCAAAAAACACCATTTTGAGCTATGTGGACATTGATCCTTGTCTGCTTGATAGGGTATGTAGAAAGCCTCCCATAGGATCAAGCCCAACAACCACTGGTTCCAACCCTTTCGCATCAGTTCACTGTCATCCAGAATGTCATTAAACTCCATAAAAGCAAATTCCATACAACATATACTATGATCCTAGTCTCCTAGATATGGTACATATGATGCCTCCCTGAGATTCGTGCCCGATGTCCACTGGTTCTGACCCTTTCACGTTGGGTCACCGTCGTCCCACATGACATTAAACAACATCAAACCTAATCCCAAATTACGTGGAAAATGATCCTTGTATCCTAGATAATGTAAGTAGGATGACTCCCTCAGGTTCAAGAACAATACATACTTGTAATAAACACTTCACATCAATTCACTACACCATTTTGAACTACATGGTCATTGATATATGTCTCCTATATAGGATATGTTGGAAGCCTCCCTGAGGTTTAACCCCATTGAACCCTGCTTCTAACCCTTTCTCATCGACTCACCTTCATCCCACATGACATTAAACTGCATCAAACCACATCCCAAACTATGTGGACTTTGATCCTTCTCTCCTAGACAATTTAAGTAGGACACCTAACTTATATTGAAGCCCAACACCAACAAGTCCCCACAACATCACGTCGGTTCCTCACACAATTCTTAACTACGAGGGCTTTGATCCTTGCCCTAGGAATGTATTTAAGAAGCCTTCCTAAGGATTATTTTCAACACCTTCATCAGTACCGACCCCTCCACATTGGTCCACCCTCATCACACATGACAATAAATTGTATACCTCTTCCCCCCAAGACATTAAATTGTTCCCATTCAAACTTAGTGGGAGTTGATCCCTATATCCATGATAGGGTACATAGTAATCATCCATCTGGTTCAACCCCAAATAGCAGCAATTCAATGTGATCCCCACCCTGTTGTAGGCTATTGTCCCCATCCCACAGAAATTTGTTTGCGATCCCCACCGAATGGTAAGCCGTTTTCCCCAATCAACGAAAAGTCATTGACCCTAATAGGCGATAATCCGTTTTCCTCAATAGAAGTTAAAATGTTGACCACAATCAATGGAAATTCATTATAGTCTGTAATTGATGGTAAGTCATTGTAGTTGACCTATTGGGACCCATGTCTCTGTCCCACCCCTCATGCGTCAGACCAACCCGGGCTGCTGACCACACGTAACCCCAACACATAGTTGAGTCGTTTTCCTATGTGTACACCCTGATTCCATCCTCCATTCTGAACTATGTGAACATATTCCCTACCACTAGGATATTATGGAAGCCTCCCAGAGGATCAATCCCATTTCTCATGTCCCATCATGGTCTCTACTTCGATCCAATGTGTTTCAGGAAGTTCATGCCCCAAACTATAGGTTCTACTTTTTCTACACCCCATCCATGCGTCCATTCTCGGAAGTCACCTCCGCATGTGTCCAATCACCCAAATGAACTAGGTGGACATTGATTCCCTACCACAATGATATGTTAGAATTCTATTTGAGGGTAAATCCAAAAATATTTTTCGTCCTTACGTCTATTCCATCTCATTCTCCTCCACTTCTTTGGAATCTCCAGCATCCATCATGATTCTTACTCTGGTCACTACATCACAGTGAGATAACTCCATCCACCTCTTCACTAATCCTAACAGCCAATGGGTAGAAAACCCTGCATAGTCCCCACCATCAGTGATTCCTCTAGGGGTTGCACCCATATTATCCACTCCCACTAGTGTTCTAATCAGTCTGATCCGTCTCTACTAGAAGTTAAACTCAGAGCATACCCAGTTTTAAAAAAAAGAAGCTAAGGAAAACCTCTAATAAATTCCTACGGAATATAATTACTTGAATTCTACATGGGATTCCATGTTATTTCACTCCCTTGATATTCCCTATAATAAGGGGAAAGAACCCATATGAACTAGTGTTCCAGCATCAAGACACCCCAGCGATGACAAACGTAACTACTCCCAGATCAAAGGTTGCTGATCTGACCGAACCCATTGGAATGTACTAATAGATGATGCGTAAATAACTAGCATCGATGAAGATACTATACTAGATAGAGTTTTACAAAAAAATGTCTTAATCAATAAGGGAGACACAGACTAGGTGGCTAGCTCCAATGACCAATCCATGGAAGGAGGAACTGGAATCCCATCATCCTATTTCGATCAAGGATAAAACGTCCCTGAATAAGAAAGGGAAGTCGCCCGCCTTTGGAAAGCATGAATGTGGGGAAACAGGTGTGAGTCCTCACCAAGAAGATGCATGCCCCTAGAGAAAGAATTAGAAATAGTGGTACCTCATTTGTGGGGTGGGATGTGTGCTAAAAAATAATTATCATGCGGTGTCCTATTTATTATAAATTTTGTGCCTGCATAAACAAAATGTCACCACCCAGGGCATCGAGTTTCTAGATATGATGCATGTATTTAATTCATTTCATCATTACCTGTTCGGGAATATCATTACATTATAATCAAATGATAACTAATTGAGCTATATATTTTTCTAGAGGGATTTAAACAATATGATGATAATCCTGGTATAGTATCTACAGAAAACTTATTTCAATATTACCTATGCCCTTGTAAACAGTGGGTTGTCATTGACACCTTGAATAGAATTATTTTTTTCTAGATGATCAAAATTAATGGATTAATTTTGATTGATGATATTGTTTTCTAATCATTTATTATATTTTGAGGATGATTATGGGTTGTTGTTTTTTGGACAGTGTGTTTCCCAACCCAAATTTTAACATCTAGGTTTCCGGTGGAAATGAAAACAACACACACTTCATGTATTTTAGAAATGTTTTATATAGTGAGGACAACTATAGTGATTGTTCTTGATCTCTCAATATTTCTATACATCATATTATGTGATTGATATTTTCATTTCCATGAGGTATGTTCAAATGCTTGAGATGAATTTCTCTAGTGGTGTAGTGGACCGTTGGGTTACCAACATATTTTATAACTTGAATATTAGGTATTTTTCCTTATGATTAGGTGAAAATATTCAAATATTACTTCCTAATATTTTACCTTCTATAGGATGAAAATTGAGAATTAGATGCCATATGTATTTTAATATAAAAATACTATTCAATTGAAGAAGTTGATGATTTGTCTTTGTATTTTGTGATATAAATACTATGTAATATATTTGGTAATGATTCCAAATGATTTATAGATGATAATTTTACCAAATAATCCCATGTTATTACAATTATTGAGTCGATGAGGGTATAATATATTGGTACTATATATGTCCCCGAGGATTCTATGATTTATGGAGTTTCATTGGAGATAGTTTTTGATTGGGGAACTCATTTACATAAATTTTTAAATGTTAATATATTATTCCAATGAAACCAATATATGGTTGTGAACAATATGTCTCCCATAAAAATGGCTAGTCTCTGTTGACCATCCAGCATATCGATGATATTCTTAGAGAATGTGTTCTTCAATTAGGGGATTCATTATAGGGGTATCAATTATATCATTATTTTTATTACAATAATATATATTTTTCCTCCATCATGATGGGCCCCTTATAAGTTTTGTTAGGGTAGTCATATCGATCCTCATTGTGTAGGAATATGGTTGGAGAGTGTCACCTATTAGGAACATTCCACTTACAAGGGAATAAATATAAATTTACATTTATTTTTAATGTTCTAGAATAATTTGATTAAATAATTTGGGTTACCTTCATTTATATATTCAAATGTAATGTCATGGCATGCCACATTAAAATAATCCATTAATGATTGTGGGATATTTTAGCAAAGTATCATGAATGTTAAAGATGCATCCATGGATGAACATAATTTTTAAATTATTTCATGTATCCTCTAATAGAATAATTAATCTTAGACTTTATCATGTGATAGAGAGGGAATATATGGATGTATATATAATTGTCACTATTGTGGAGCAGAATGTTCATGTAATAGATTATCATAAGAATGAAATTAATGGTAAATAGGTCACATTGTTCTATGTTCATCTGATTTCTGGTGTTGATATCCATGATTATGTGATAATATAATCCATAGTGGGGGGTCAGTGGCATCAAATGTTCACTTTTAATGATTCTGGAGAACTTTCTTGTCGAATAAAGTTGTATAGTGGGTATATTCTTGACCCCATTAAGGTAAAAATAATTATGTATGTGTGTTATTTATTTATTTGTTTGATTTTTTTTCTTGAAATGGAGTCGGGGGATCAAAATTCATATTTTGTATAATATTTCAGGGAGAATAGTCGAAACATGATTTTTCTAACATTAATGTAGGTTTTTTGTTGGATAGATCCATTTTTAATGTCCTAATTATGGTTTTTATAATGATGTAATATTATATATAATCTATACAATTTAAATTTAGGGAGATATATGCTCTTTCATAGTTATAAAATATAATTCCAAGCTATGAGGCTGAACCATGTTGTTTACCCATGTAATTGAAAACAAATATTTTAAAAAATAACTTGAAGTTTTTAATATTTTCAACTACATTTCCCACCCCATTCATGCAAAAATTCCCCCCAATGACTAGGATGTATTACCCTTGATTTTTTGGTGGATTCCTTTTCAAGCATCATAATATTATAATGAGGTAATATAATTTATCATATTTTCTTCTTCATTTCTCATATTCAACATATGTTCATCATTTTTCAGGGATATTAGAAACCCCAACTAGCACCATGGGTGATCCTAGAGTTATTAGTGGGGATTTTTTTTGGGTCATTTTGTTCTATGTATGTGAAAAATTGAATACATAAATACAGTAGTGTTCACCAAAGAATACAATATTGGTAATTTTTAGGTAAGTTTCTCTTTTTATTGATTTGATTCCATGGATTTCCATTAATTATATATTTCTCTTCATTTTGTTTACTAAATATCCATAAATTTATAATATTATTGATTTTTTTATTATAAATTGTGATGATACCAATACTTGGATGTGTATTTTATTGACTAATGTGTTTTTATAATGGGATTTAGATTGATAAAATCCATTTTTTAATGAAATGTATTAAATAAATTATTTTAAATATATAAGATTTTAATGTTGGAATGTAATTTTTTTAATATTGTGGAAAATGCTTTATACTATTGGGAATAATGGATTGAATTTTTTTGTGAATATTTGTTTTGATTAGATAATGATTGTTTTTGACATGTTTGAAATTTGTTATCATGTGGGAATTGTTTGGTGTTGGCCTGTACATGACATTGACATTGAGAATGTTTTCAAAGTGACTCAGGGAATCATTAGTATGAAGAATATGTGATATATTAAATGTGGCCATTTTGAATTAATATTATTATGGAATTACTATTGGTATAAGTGAATACAGAAAGATATTCCAACATGTTATATTTATTAACAGGAAAACAACATTTATTTTTGGCTAAGCCACACTAATTACTTATTATTAGATTCCATTGTGTGTATTATATAACACCCCACAATTTTAAAATAATATATTTGGACCCATTATAATATTTTACATTAAACAATGATCTTTTTTGACCATGTAACAACTAAATATATTATGAGATATATATATATATATATATTCTAAAATAAATTCTATTTCCTAAATAGCTAGTGTAACACTCAAACATATGTGTAAATGAATATTAATATTGTAGAATATTATATAATAACCATAAAATTGGTAATTGTTAATATTAATAACGAATTATATAAATTAATATTTTATAATGATTTGAATAAAAAATCATTTAAAAAAGAAGAAATTTTTCCAGAAAATCTATATTTTTCTAAAAATAGTTTGGTCATGATTCACATACATATCAATGAAATAATTATTACCAAATATATAAATAATATTTAATTATAGTATTACTTTTTTTATATGTGATATAAAAAATTTCTGAAGGATAATTTTTAGAAATTTTTTGAATAGTTACATTTTTTAATAAATAGTAAGAAATTATATATTTTCTTAAAAACAACCATTACATTAAATAAATTGCACGGTTATGTCAAAAATTAATTTTTTTAAATATAAATATACCATCAAATTAAAATTAATTTTTTTTTTCATTTTAATATATTTAAATTAGAATTTGGATATTTATTCCTTTTATAGTTATGAAAACGTTTTCCATGGAATTCCGTTTATTCATCACGTATATAGGTGAACATTTTTATTTGATCTACTTACCTAAATTACATTTTAAAAAATTAATTCTATATTTATATTTAAAATTATTTATATTATATAATATTTTTTACTTCATTTTGGATCATAATGAATAGTGAAAACAAAAAAATCAATAATCACGGTTAAGGTAAAAACATGTAAACTATGATGTTAATATAATAAGGTAAGGGTTAAAAATGACCAAAAACTAGTCCAAAACCAAATTTATATCCACACATCATACATATAACATATAAAGTTCTAGAATTACCTATTGTGGAGGCTTGTTTCCATATAAAAGTGTGGTTTTAATTGATAATTTTCAAATATTTCATGTTTGTCACCTCTATCACACTTAAAATGGTAGCTAACCTCCTCCCCTATTCATAGTTCCAAATACATTTGGTTTACCAAATACCTACCCCAATAATATCCTTATTCCTATTAAAACTTCTTGTATAATTTTTTTTATCAAATATATGTCATGGGATGCTGTTTGGTTTAATCCTCAAGAAGATGCTTGTAGAAGAGTCATAGTTCTAAAAGGAGTGTTTTTATTTTTCTTTCCATAAAAATAAATCATTTATAATTAAAAAACCATGTGTAACAACAAAATTATATTACATATATTTACTATTTATTATTTTATTTTAATGACCTATATATCTCCCATATTACATCAAATTGGAAACAAAACCATCGATCATTTGTTTAGAGGACTACCAACTTACCATAGGATACAATTCATTTTTTGTCACCAATATTCAAGTATAGATATAATGATATATTTAACCCATTTATATGATAAATATAATTTATTTATACATACGTAATTATAATACTAAATATACAATCTTATGTTACATTCTCTGTAAAATACGAGAATGTCCCACAAGTGTTTAACATATTACTGCCTCGTGATTCAGTGTGATTCATTTTTCACTTATGTTTCAGATGGAATTTAATATTGAAAATTTCAATGAATATTTTTTTTCATATATTACATGATATTGGTTCCAGATAATGAATATTTAAATTTATTATTTACTCTTTCACTTTTTAATGGAGTGATATCATCCCTCGTTTATATATAGGGTCAACTTTATTTACGATGTCACACTGTCTGTTTCCAGATACAATACTCTAGAATGATTCAAAATAGGTATATAATGAGTCAAAATTATGTTTAAGTAATTAATATAGTTATGTAGATTATTTACCAATAACTTTTTTCCAAGAACAATAATGTTCATTAAAAACACACATGAGAAATGAAGGTAATTAGAAAATGATGCAATGATGATATGGAAATATTTTTAACAGAGGCTTGGTAAAATATTAATAGAGGATTTGATATGATATTATAAATATTAATTCGGTTCCATTATAAATTAATTATGTATAAATTCAATTATAATGGATATTAATTCACATTCAACTAAAAGGTAGTATGAGGTATTGGATATTTTTACATTTTATCTTCATTGAGGAATGTTGTAATGTTATTCAACTAGTTAATTTTATATCGATTAAAAAAATTTCATTATTAATGTAATATAGTAAATACATAATAACTAATTATATTTAATATTTTATATTGAATAATTTCACCAAAGAGGATCTTGAAAATAACGATGTGGTAATGAATTTCATAACTATCATTATATTCGTTGGATTTTACATCATCCTCATTATCATTGATATTATATCATTATATAAGTGAATAAAATTTTATTTCATTTACAGTATTAATATTTTTTTCCTTTATAAACATAATTTATTAATTTATTAATTATTTATTCAATGTTATGATGTTGGTGAGTGTTTATATCACATTATCATTTTAATTTTGATTGTTTATACTTAAATTTAAACTGAATGGAATTATATTATCATTAAATAACAAACAAATTTAATTTTATTCTAAAATTTTTATTCATTTTTTTCTATGTAATAGTTCAACATTCCAAAGTTGGGTTCTTCAAATGATTGATTGTTTTTTATAAAAATGGGGCATCATTTATCTATTCGATTGAAAATCCTTTTTCACCCAAAACCATGATTACTGAAAATGTTTTCAATTTTTATTAAATTCTTCAAATTATTTTTTACATACATTTTTCACATTATTACCAGTTTTTTAAATTATATTAGTAAAATAATATTATCATTTTACAATCAAGGGTCATTTTTAATTTTCCAAAAATGAGAATAAAATAATTAATTGAATGTGTAAAGCATAAATATAATTTCCCACCATCATGACCATATAATGTTTTAAATCTTGAAATATAATATTAAAAGGATATTTTCATGTAATTGTTTTATAAAATACTTTTTAAACATTTAGTTAATAAAATATAATCAAATTGAAAATGATATTTTCATCATAAAATTTAAATGAAATTTTAATTATACTTATATTCAGTGGTGAAATAAAAATATTATTATAATCATGATCCATATACGATATGTCTTATTCATACCATCACTATTATTTATCAGGATGTTTTATGATTAGTTTGACAATTAAATGGATTGGAATTTTATTTCTTGATTAATATTTTTAATCCTTCACTTTACTTCAAAATAATCACATTCTTTTAATAATATGAAATTATATTTCCTTGATATATAAATATTATTTATCAAGTATATACAAATTAAATAATTCATATATAAATTTCAAATATGGAAATATAATTTTAATGATTTATTATTTTGTGAGGATTTTTTTTATATTTATTCATTTTACAATATTTCATTGATAACCTATATTGTTCATCGATTAAATCAATTATTCAACATATGTAGAATGATTTAGATATTATGATACCTTTGGGTACCATTTATAGATTTCCACTTAATTTATGTGTATTCTCATGATATGAATCATTTGGGTAGCTTTAGAAAAATTGGTTTGTAGTAAATACTTCCAATCTATTTTAATATGTCACATTAATGGTCATGAGAGTATATATATAATGATTAAAAATATCATGAATTCCATAAATTTATATTGTACGAAATTAATAATTCATTTATTATTATCCATTATATTTTCACAATTATATTATATATGGTTTCTTTCTATTGTCAGTTATTAATTACATGAAATTTTTTATCATTTTTTTATTTTCAAAATTGATTATTCCTTATCTAATCATGAAGGTCTTGTAATTTTATTATAAAGAGTGTTCCCTTATTTAATATAAAATATTAATCACTCATTATTGACATATCTTCATTCACTCATGATATATTCCAATTTATCGATCTGTTAGTTAGAAATTGATATCCCTATTAATTTGATTCCATTTAAAATATTCTTGAAATATTGTTGTTAATGATATGTTTGGATATTCTATAGATAACATGGATTTTATTTATTCAAAAATATGATATTTAATTCAAATGTATTATTGGAATGTTATATGTATCTAGTATACCGATAATACAAAACTATTTTGTCCTTTGGGCCATTTTCTCATGTATCTTATGCCAATGTGGTAATGTAGAGAACAACTCAGTGATTCTACAGTAAATATAATTATTGTTTCCATCAAATAATTATTAGTATAAATCATGGGAATGAGATTTAGGAAATAAATTAATAGTTAGCATAATCCTATGATAAACATTTTATATACGTACAATATTTTTTTTTCTTAAGATAGAGATTATGTAGTTTTTCCTAATAGTATGTCTATCTCAGGATTCTAAAATGAAGTCATGGTTATAGAACTGATGTAATTAATTGTAATAACTCTAAAAAATAACATCATTATTGAATTTAGAATTACATGTTACACCACAATGGGTCTTACTATGGACATGTATTTAAGCTCTTTGATGGGATATTCTTTGTACAATTCACATATTATTCAAATTATAGTTTGAAAGATCTCAATAGTTGATAGAAATTAATTATATATTTTAAAAATAAAGTTAATTAGATTGAAAATATTTTTTCATGATATATAAATACTATAAATTTTTATCTACTATTATAAATATGAATATTGTTCATAACACTTTTTCTTTGTTATTAGTCAATGGAGGGAAGCAAACAGAATCATGTTAAAATTGATCCATAATGAAAATGTGGTGACTATGAGAAATAAAATGGGGTTTTAACAGGAGTGAAAGACATCATGATTATTCTTTATTAATTATCTTAAAATTAGAGTAACAATATTAAATATAACATTCTCTATGAATAAACAAAGAAGAGTATGATGATGTTTCTATGAACTAGAGTGGTGGAGACTATGAAGAAATGAAGGTTTGATTTCCCCCATGTCAGAAAAGTTGGAAAGGGACACCTAGTAAAGTGCCATAATGTAATAGTTAAATATTTTATTTGTGGAAAGAGGGGTTTAATATAATGAATTTATGAGAAAATATGTGGAGTATAATGAAAGTAAATTATTTTAATCATATGGATATACATATAGTGAATTTTTTTAAATGTGTGGATCTTAGTAATTACCCCCAATTAATTCCAACATCTATAGGATAACCCCTTGACCAAATAAGGACCTTTTAGAATTAAAATGGTTGTTATAATTATGTATTGGGATTCATGATTAAATAATAAAATGTATTTTGTCCAATTATATTCGGTTATAATAATAATGAAACATCTATGGATTACGATAAATATTATATGAAAATATATGTCCCCATTAAGAATGCAGTTAAGGTTGCCATATTAGTTTAATTATTTTTAGATTGACCATAAGTTAAGAATCTCAAAAAACCATTTTTAAATTTTTATTTGGTATGTATATATCTTGATTAAAGATATTATTGGAGGCAAAAATGTGAAAACAAAACATTTGTTTAGTTTACCTAGATATATGATGATGAATGATATTAAATTTTATTATCATACCATAAAATTATTTAATATACATTAAGGTTTATCATATCATTGAAGTAATAGAAACTATGAGTCATCACAATTTATGAAGGTTATAGGAACTTATTAATATAATTTTGTAAACAGACAACCAACACGATGGGATAAAAACCATTTCATCTAGAGAAGTACATAGGGCTTGACACCATGAATAAAGAATTATATGGTTTTAGTTCACAACATATAACTATACGATATTTTAGTTAATATTCCATTTTTTACTTAAATGATTTTAATAATGATTATTAATTATTTTCTAATGGTGTTACTATTGAGTTTCATATATTAATGAATTATAGTGGTTGAATTTTATAACCAAGTTGATTATATAAAATATTTAGAAATAAGGGGATATAGTTATCATACATTTATAAATTGTACTATTTTTCAAGAGAATATTTTACTACTTGTGGATGATAAATTCATTTTGGATATTTATTTTCTTGAGTAAGCAACAATGTGTAATTTGATCATAGAATAGATGAAAGATGAAAATTTTCTTATGATATAGAATGATATCTTGTAAAAATACTTCCTCATATACATGAATAGTAAATTAATTCATCAACATAATGAAATCTATCATAAAACAATAATATTATCCTATTAAATTATATATTTGATGAATAAAATGGTAATTTAAATCATAAAAATATTTACACATTTTATGTCCTTAGTATTCAACTAAACATTAACTTTTTTATGATCAATGGTATTTAAGACTCTCTACAATTATTTGCATTTAACGTTTATGTCCTTTTCATCACATACCAACTATAATTTTCTTGTTGGAAACTAATTTATTTGTTATTCAGGATGAATATATCATTTCACTCTCTCACTTCACAATATTATGCTTTATTAATGCAATTTACGATGTGGGATTTTTAATAATGATATTTCTGAATGTCTGGCACATGATTATAAAGGTCATATTCAAATTAATAGGAAGGAAGTTTTTCATGGAGGGGAGAATGTAACACCTTAATATTTAAAATAATATTTTTTTCAATAGCATATATGAAATAATACTCCGATCTTATAAAAAACCATTACTCTTGAGATGTTCTGATATATTTCTTTCTCAAAAAAATTGATCACATCGATATATTAAATAACAAACCCCAATTCTAAATGATATGTATTATATTATACGATTATATTATAGTCATTAAATTCATAATTATGAATTTTTCTAACTAATATATTGAAATTTATCATTATATATAAATTATATATAATATTGGATCAATTATATTAGAAATGAAAGGTTTTTGAAATAAATACTTTTCACTGAAAAATGTTACGTAACACATTACGAACATAATATAAATTTTATTGATACCAATTCTATAATTTTTTTTTAAAAAATAGGATTTTTTGAAATAAGAATATAATAATTAACTTAGGGTGAATTTTTAATTTATTCTGAATTGTTAGATTTTTTATGAAAAGTAAAAAGTAAAATTTTTATTCTCAAATCATTTTTCATTTATATAATTAATAATGAAAAATTAAAATTAGAACATTTTTAAAGTAAAATTATTTCAATTTTAATAATAATTTACTAATTTATTTGAGTTTAATCAACTAAAAATTTAAAATATTTATAAAAAACCTTTATAATTGTGATAATTTTAATTTTGGAAAACTGATGTTTCGTCATGTCTATCATTATAATTTTAAATTGTATTTATCAACATCTCTGAATTTATTTAGTAAAAATGGATCCCATATTTTTTATCAAAATAATTTATATTATCTATTATGTTCATACTAATTTTTAACCATAATGAATTGTGATAATAATGATCAATTAATTATCACAGTAGTTTCAAAATGAGTTTACAGAGGGGTTAATCTAAGAAGAAAAGGGGTAAAAATATAATAAAACACATCCAGTACCCATTATTGGTCTATCTATTGACATTAAATCCTATAATGTTATATTATTAGCTATTTATTTGACTTTTGGAATTATATAAACATATATCAAATTTATTCCTTAAAAAAATTATTTGTTGGTCCTCTCCCCCTCCGATAAAATGAAACAGCCTCTCCTCTCTACTTCACACATCCAAATCCATTTGGTTTCCTAAATAAAAAAAAAGTAAATTTTTACACCACTAGAAATATCCTAGATCTTTTTGTTTGATTATAAATACAACACCTTATGGTTTTTGGTTCAAACCTATCGATGTTTTCGAAAGATATTTAACATTCATAAAAAAAATCATTTTCATTCATTTTTCACATCATTAAAATAATTTTACACAGTGGTTAAATGGTAACTGTAGTATATTATATATATTTATTTCTTATTATAGTGGGTTCATTATGTAAAACACATGACCCCAGTAACACGAAAATAGTGGGTATATTATTACTTTACCAGAAGTTAATTGAAATCATATGACAAATGATTGAATAGTTTAGCTATAATGGTAAACTAGATTCAAAAATGAAATTCAATGTAAAATTTTAAAAAATAAAATACAAAAGGTGTTTTATTTGAGACCATCCTAATTTATCATATTGTGTCCCAACATATCAATCCCAAAAAAATCCCAGGTCATGGGGAAAATAAAACATAATAAATAAGTGAGATCATATTCCCAGTATAGGGAAGCATAAATTGGATGGTATATCGAATATATAAGAATAATAAATATTGAAAGGTAAATAAGTAAAAAAATACATTTAATCAACAAATAAATGATAATATGTAATATATAAAAGATTATTTAATAAATTGACATGAAAAATATCATAAACTGAAATCTAATCAATAGATTTCATAACTATTGACTAATCACCTTGAAATCAAAAAATGATTTCATAATTAGAGAATACAAAATTTCTAAAATTTGAAACATACTTTATTGTTATTTTACAAGATAGTTTTAATCTATCTTTATATACCCTTATAATTTTCCCAAATAATTTGTCTCATGAGACGTAACCGTGAATAAAGAATAAATTTGTAACCGAGAAACACCAATCACATACATACTATAGAGTATTATACATATGAAAAGTTAAAAAATAATTACCATAATCATTCATATTGTAAAACTAAAAGATTAAATATTAGTAGATGCCCAATAAAAATAATCATAACCATAATCCAACCATTATAATATGGTGAATGGGAATTAAATTTTACATCCTCAGTAAAATTAATTTTAAACCATCCCATTAAATAGTTCTTAAGGTATCATTAAAATTTATAACCATTTGTGAATAACTATAATAATGGTTAATTTCATTAATGAATATATATTACAAGATTATATCCTTTAAAAAATAATGGAAATATCATTTTATCATAGAAATTACTTTTTATAACAAAAACTTCAGAACCAATATTTAAATATTTCTAGATGAAAGTATTATTTGAAAAATATATTTTAATATTAAATTTATTATGTGCTCACAGTGATGAAAAATTACTTTGATGTCGTATATTAAAAAAATATATACTTTTTAAATTTCCACTAGAATCAAAATAAACCTTGATTTTAAAATGACTAGAAGATAACATTTAGTTTCTATTAAAAAGTAAAGGTGGGTAAATATTTATTTCATAAACCGTTAAAAAAATATTATAAAAGATTGAAATTTTTTCATAAAGGATATGTTTGGATGAAAAATGATTTTTGAAAAGGGACAAATAACGTTGAATTTTGTAAAAAACATATAATAAATTATTTTTTGCACAAAAATAGTGTCATGTATCAATATTACATGCCAAGAATCATGAATAAATATATTTTGATAAAATATATTCAATTTATGAGAGAGATATCAAATATTTCCCTTATGGGGAACTTAAACAAAAATAATCTTTAATAATGATGTAATTGTGGAATAAATGATTACCACTTTCTTAAAATTTGAACCAGAAGACCCAAGAATAAAATAATTTAAATAAAACATTATAGAAAATAAATATGAATATATTCCTAATATAATATATAAATTTGTAAATAAATAAACAATACAAAACAAATAATTGGTGAATATGTTATATGTATCACATAAGTAAAATTGAGATGGGAAACCCTTACTAAAAGTATGACAACCCTTTTATGTGTTAAATCTTATTCCATAATAAATATAGGTTTACTATAAAAAAATTAATAATAAATAATAATATATCCCATACCATTTATGATTTATTGATATCCTTTTGTCAGTAGTTTATTAACAATAACTGATCAAATCTGTGTTTCGGTTGGTAATTACTCTGTGGATCGTGTATGTTTCGGATAAAAAAACTTATTTTATTTTCCACGTGGTTAAGTTATATCGATTTTATAAAAAATTGTATTAGTATTATTCATAGAAATTATGTCTTTATTTAGGGAAATCAATTATATTTATAGATATAAAACTTGTTATGTCATTCATTGAGAAAGTATGACATATGTTTGCATGAAAATTATTATATTTTATCTCAAAGAAGGAAACTAAAGGGATATAAATATACATTAATCCATCCAGAATAATTATTATTTCATTTGAAACCTATAGCTTAATCGAATACATTTTTTGTAAAATTTATGTAAAAATATAATGAAAAACTTTTCACATATCTATGTGAAGGCGATGGTCCACATGGGAGAAAGAGAAAAAATATTTCTTTTCAAGGGATTGGAAATGAAAAATATAGATAATATATCATATTTTGAAATTTTTAGTTTTATAATAAAAATCACATATATTTTTTAAATTTAACAATATAAACATAACCATTAATGTGTAACTAAAACAAGAATCACATAGATTTATAAGGTTTTTAAAGATCCTAAACATGGGAAACATAATCAAATAATCCATAGAATTAAAATAATGAAGTTATTTGTGATATAATAATGAAATATGTGTAATAATATCAAAAATATAATATAAATATGTTACTTCTTTTAATATACCTCGTATTTAAATGTTGTTTCGGAAAATGAATTACATCAGTTCATGAGATGGTTGTCCTCCTATCACATGACAAAAAGTTTACTTTCTCATTTGATGGAAGTGGAGATCGATAATGTATATTTAATTAAAATAAAATTATCTTGTTATATAATAGATATTGGTTTTATTATATTATAGTAGTTGAAATAATTTTATAGAGGAGGAAAAATAAATAAAATAATTACACAAGTTTAAGAAATTTACATCTTATTGAGAGAGCCATTGTATATTTATACCTGAAGACGTTGATAAGGGTATTACTAATATTAATAGGGACAATTAAAATTTTTAATGGGATTAGAGTAGGTATTTATGTTGGTTTTGTATAAACAATAGGCTTATTGATGGATGAAAATTTGAGTATAGGGGGAGGCATTTTATTATCGGGGAACAAGATACACATGAAATTTTTGAAATGATACATTTATACCCTAACTTTTTAAATCCACATTCCTAAAAAATAGGTAATTATCAACCCTTATATATTTTAGAGTCAAAATATATCAATAAAATTTCTTTGATTCAATATTTATGCATTTTTATCCATTATATTTATATTCTAAAACCCCTTTAAACCCATATTTACCTTAACAAGGATGATTAATTTTTTTCACTATTAACTATAGAAAACCATTAGGTTAAACTTATTAGATTATATAAATTATAATAGTTATAAATATGGTATCCATTTTATAAAAATGAATACTAGAAATTTTCAAAATTTAATTTAAAAACAAACCATAGATGCAATGAAAAAGCGGGGTTAGAAGTGAAAAATTATCATATGTATTGATTGTTTTGATATAAAATTCCAAAATGAAATTGGTTAAAATGAATCAATGTAAATAAATAGTAATATAATTTTACTAATTTAAACATAAAACCAATTTAATATATAATTTAAAATTTTAAATAACTTATTCAAAAAGGATGATTTCAATTAAAATAAAAAATGCATTCATTTAAAATTATTATTTTTATAAAATTCACAATAATTTATCCATTTATATTTTCAAAATTTATATTTAAAAATGTATGATTATTATTTGAAATAAATTTATTGAAATTATTAATAATTTAATGGATTATATGACATATAAAAGAGTAATAATGTAATACACATTTATTTCCTTTATCCATAACAGTTATGAAATGTTATCCAATAACACTAAGAGTTCAACTTATTATATCCAAAATATTGTTTACCTTAATCATCATCAAAAATACTTCTGAAAAAATATATAAGGATGATCACCACATCCAAATTCAATTCACCAGAATATATTAAGTGGAACTTAACATCAGACTACATATGTAGATACATTGTTCACCTTAAAACCATAATGAAAAAAACATGCTTCCAAAAATAAAATATATGTTTTCTCAATTTATTACATAAATCATAACATGAATAAATTAATAGAAGGATAACATATTCTATCAAATAACTATCCAATTTCAATTATACAATAACTACACAATAAATATACATTAACCCTTATTATATCCCCATATAGATCATATTAATGGTTATTTTCCCTCAATAACGTGTTTTACAAAAAGATAAACATTCCAATGAATCATTTTTCTTTTTCATTTTTACCATTCAACAAATCCTCTCAAATCCTTAATAAAAATGTACTATCGATCAATAATTATATATTCTTAATTTATATAAACATAATATCATTTTAGATACCCAAACATCTCATTCATATATATTACAAATTAAGATATATATATTCCATACATAACATAAAAATTCGTGATAGAATCATGTTTGTCTACTTATATGTTAATCCATGGAAAATAAACTATTTTTCCATAAGTGAGCTATTTTAGTTTCCACTATGTTCTTTATAACTATAAAACTTCATAAAAATATCATAAAAATTTATCTTCTTCATAACCATTGGTATGGAAAAATAATAATGTGTGAGATCATGTTCTCAGCAATGGAAAACATTGGATATGTCAACATATGATGAGCATAAACCAATTAGAAAATGATAATAGCAATTAAAAACTATACCCTGCATATCATATATCATTAGAATGAGTCAGGTCATAAATATAATTTTTTTTAATACATTAATTATATTGAAAAAATCAATATATACCTTGTGGAAATAACATTTAAATAAGGTCGATATTCATTGAATTCAACTAAGAATAGAAAATAATTTTCTTAAAAATTCAAGGCTTATTGTAAAATGTATTATAGTTGATTGTTTAAGATACTGTAACACCCCAAGGTTTTAAAAATAAACTGAAATTCATGAAACATTTTTTATGTATAATATTTAAAGAAGTTGTCAAAACATAATTTTTCCACTACTATGTTTTGAATTTCAAAAAATATTCTTCTACAATTGTGATTAGTAAGTTATTTGGAGTTTGATGGTACCAACATGATTTCTATTGAATTGTAACATACCCATAAGAATGGTAATATTAATTTTAATATGATCCTAATGAATATTAAATTGAATTATTATTTTATTGTCTTAAGTCATTAATATAATGATGTATTGATTAATTTGTCAATGTGATATAAAATTGAATAGAGTTTAAAAAAATTGAATATAGTATGATTTTATTTAAAATTTAAATTAATTATATATAGTAAATTATTTTCAAAATTTGGATTTCATTTTTGAATTCTACACATTAAAAAATTGTTAGGATACTATTTTTTGAGGAAATTTATAATTTTTGAGGAATTGTAAAATACAATAAATTAAAATAAATGTAAGTACATGATATAATACATCATTGGGGATGCAAGGATAATATATGAAAACTTGGTTCGAACTATCAGGAACTTGTAAATATTTTTGGTCACATGATAGAAGAATATTGATAGACATGAGAAAAAATTATTAAACCAATGATTAATATAATGTAAAACTCCTCCTCTACTCCACTATAAATACCACCCCCACCTCCTCTTCCTAACACACCTTTCAAGATCTGAAAACATTATATGTTCAATCCAATCACCTTCCCAAGGCTCCTCTCCACACAATGGACCTATTGTCCTCACAAAATGGCCAAATCCAAAGATCTTAAAGTGTATCTCAAGGAGAAGAGATCAAGAGTTAAAAATCCTCTTTCTTATTCTTCATTTTTATTTCATATATATCAGTTATACTCTATTATCTCACCATAATACAAGTGTAATGAACTATATATTATCTTATATATTCTGTATTTTTTCATGATAATGGAAAAAAGTACACAACTAGATGCATCTCCTCACCTTCTTATAAAGATAATGTTCGTGATGTCTTGTTTACCAGAATTGTGGTCGATGTGCTTGAAATTTCTATTAAATCCATAGAAAATATTTGTAAATCCATTTGGAGGGCTGAAATATAATGAAATGTGTATTATGTAACCCTTTTTATGTTACATAATGAACTTTTATTCATAAAATTAATTTATATAATGAAATAATTTAATGATTATTGTGAAACCATAACAAATAATCAAAACAAATATCATTAATATTTTAACTAATGACTCATCATCTTATATGATAAAAAAATGAATTATTGTACAATTAAATATTCTATAAAAATATTAATTCCATTTCATTTTACATCTACAATTTCATTTCCACACAACTAGTAAATAAAATAAAAACTCGCCATGGAAATAATGTAAGGAACTCACCTAAAACAATGTAAAAAACCACATAATATTAATTAATGGATGAAATGATGTTATAAAATCATCATATAATGTGTTATAAACTGGTGTGTGTTTATTTAAGATATTAATAACACTTTTTTGACCATTATAAAAGATGTTTAAACATTTTTTATGTAATACAACCCTGATGTAAGGGAATTTTTAACTTGATTTCCATTGTTTGGGATAACCTTCTACTTCATTATTTATGTGGTATTTAAAAATTTTGTCTGAATAATTTTGATTATATTATGTTGATTTATGTTTATTTTTAGTGTATATACATTTTATATCCACGGTATTATGCCTCATTCCTATTATATGATATTTGTAAGTGGTTTTTCTTTTTAAATCATCTTATAAAATTATGTTTTAAAAAATTCAAAAGCAATGTTTTTATAAAATTATTCATGTTAGAATGATTATGTTATGGATCTTTGGAATTTTTTATGATTATTTATGGGACAAATATCTTCCTCGAATGATGTATTACTCCCAATTTCGGGTATGTAAACCTTAAATAATGCTTTTCAGGGTTATTAATATTAATAGTGATGGTTGGGAGATTTAGGGGAACATAAGGGGGGTTTGATTTAAAGGGGAAGTCGAACGTATGGCACAAGATTTGTCTAACCGTGTGGCCAAACCATGCATTGTTGGCACATTTGAGATAGTGGCTCCCGCATGGTTGGAGCATGGTTTTGGAGACTGCGTGAGGAGGTTATGAGTTGGTCTACCGAGGCAATGTCTAAAACATAGTTAGCACAATGTTTGTCTAACTGTGCGAACTAACCATGCAGGAAATTAAGGGAGATCCTAAAAATTTGGGCCTCACATGTTTTTGCATCTATATGGATCTTTTTTTTCTTCCTAAGATGACATAACTCAATATTACTCTCATATTAAGGTAGGAGAACCACTCCCAATCATTTTAGAGGAGATCTGAAGACTTCTATTGGTGAATTGAAGCTGGATTATTGAGGTATGTGATCATTCATATTTATTATTGTTTAGTTTCATAGATCTACAAAGCTTTACTTCTCATATTCTTTCGGTTTGTTTGATATATTATATTTGTGGATTGATCTAGTTGTGTGGATAAAAAACATGATGAGATTTGGTCTGGTTCTTGTTAGGAGGAGAGATCTAAGGTGAGTTCGGAAAGAATCAACCCAGTTCTCTGGAGCGTTCATCATTCATTATGGTTTTAGTTAATAGTGTTCTTATAGAAGGATTCTATCAAGACTAATGTTGCTAGAAATTAATTTATTAGAATCTAATTGGTTTTTGTAATGAAATTTATAATGAAAATTACTTGATAAATCTTCTTTAGTGATTATTTATGGTTTATTGAAGTTGTGTGATCTATGTGAATTATTGTTCAAAGAGGTCTAGTTTATTAAAATTAAATTGATAATTTTAAATTATGATTTTTTTTGGAATTGATAAATTGTTGATGAATTTTTTTTATAAATGTGATGTATTATAGTTGACATTGAAATGGTTTTGATGGTAATGGTTTTCAGCAAAAGTGTTTTTATTTAATGGGTTGTTTTGGCATTATTGTTTCCAATATTGGTGTGTGGGTTCATATTGCATTTATAGGGTTTTTTTGAAATACGACCATGTACTCAATGCCAAAGGATAAAAGGAACACTTGATATAAAGTTAATGTTGCCCATAATAGACTCGGTTGAAATATGACGTTCTTCTCTGTGTCAAAATTTTAATGGAACATGGGGGAAAATCACCTTGTGATGACTTGTTAGATCGACAGGAAACCTCTCATGAGTATGGAACTGTCATAGCAAAGCATGCATGGTTGGTTTAATGGGTTTGTGGAATGGTTGGTTATTCTATGAAATGGATATGGTGAAACGGTTTTAAATATTGCTTAGTTTTGTTTTTCTGGAAAAATTAACTGCTAGAAAATTGGTTTCATTTGCACTCATATGCATGTGATTATAACTGGTTTTGGGTAACATGTTTATATCTTGTTATAAACTATTATGAGAAATTTTGTTTATATAAACTGTGTATTGAAACTGATTCTAACTCTTCTAACCTAGTGGCGTATGTTGGGAAGTCATTGGGGGAAAACCTACTGAGTTTTATACTCACCCCTTCTTTGTAAAATTTGTTCTTTTGTATATACACTCTGTCGGGACAGGGTAAAAGGTAATGTTTCACATATTTTCACACTTCCTTGTGTTATTTGTGTTGTTTGGAGATTTTATATCTTGGAGCTAGTGGAGTATGAAGTCTTCTAATATTTTGAGAGTGCTGTGCAGTTTCTCTGATATGTACTTTGATACTTGGTTACTATTCTCTTGTTTCATACTTCGATGTTGTTTTATGAAACATGAAATTGGTGACATGTAATTCATTTTTTCATGACTCATATAGTTAATGCAAATTTATGGTTAGTTAGTTTTTTGGTTTATTTATTAAATGGTAAATCATCCCCCACATGTATTTGAAACCCTTTGGCATTTATTTCCAAGCTTCAGATTCCTGGGAATGTCTCTTAAAGCCTAGTAAAAACTCATTGGGATCTCAAGAGAATGAGATTTGGCGGATCATTAAAAATGGTATCTGTCTGGTCTTTCCTTGGTGGTACAAATGTTCTATATTGTTCATTGTCTTGGAGTTGGAGTTCATTTTCGTTGATTCCTTGTGTTTGAATCATAGACCGAAGTAGCACTATCATAACATGAAATGTAGAGCATAAAAAGACGTAGCTAACCCGTGTATATTGGACATCACGTTACCAGGGTTTTGGGTACATAAGTGTTTTGGATACACTACTAGAATGTTAGAAATATCATTCTCATTTTTTACCCAATAAGATGACCAAGTCATCTATTTTACAGGAATGGATTCCCACTATAATTGAATATCCTTTTGTGAGGAATGATTTATGATTTTATTCTAGGTGATAATTTTTAAAAAATAAAAAAATTGTTATCAAATGAGAGTTTTTAAAAACAAGATATTTGGTGTATTTTGAAAATGGTTTGATTTTCAAAAAGAAGGTTGAATGTTTTAAAAAATTGTTGATCATGGAAAATGGTTGCATTGAAAAAAATGTTGTGATAGATTATGTGATAGAATTTGAAATGCTAATACATGAGCTACACGAAAGTGAGATTGATATAGTTTATTGTTGGTTTAGAAAATGGATCCTAGTTCATGTCGTCGAAACCAACTGGAAGAAGCAGCAGAGAATGTGGATGCACCTGAACCGCGAGTGAAGAAATAGCCAGATCAGAGTATTTTCTATGATTTCCAAGAATTAGATAGAGGAAAATAGAGGAATGAGCCAAGGAATGTGGATCATACCATCCAATTCATGAAATAGAATTCACATAACTTATGGGTGATTCTGAACCCGTGTAGGCAGATGTTTGGCAGATTAAGATGACTAGTATCATCAATTTCATCAGAACACTGGTGAAGATTAAGGTCAAGCTGGAGAGGTATATGCTTGAGGATCTTGCATGCTAGTTTTGGGATTTAGAGTTGTAGGATAAATTTCCTGAAGGCCTTACATGGGGGGGATTTTGAGAAATTTTTCAACAATCAATTCTATCCTCATACGTTCAAGATCCAGAAAACAATGGACATCATCATCCTGAAACAATAGTTCCTCTCTATCGTAGATTTTGTAGATAAATTCATGAATTTAGCTCATTTTTCACCAGATGTTGTGGCAAGTATGTCTTTAAAAGCACACATCATTGAACCATGGCTATGTTAGGAGATTCGATTGAAGATTGTGGTTCTTTGTATTATAGATTATATAGATATGGTGAAACGAGCGAGTGTAGCTGAATGGGATACCTTAGGATAGATAGGAGGATGAGTGATGATACCTATAGGGAATGTTTTGAACTCAACTGTTGGGAACATGCAGAAAAGGGACACCTATTTCCAATGTGGAAGTGGAAATCATAATCAGATGGTCGGATCAGGGAATCTTCTTCCACAACCCCAGATAAAAGTTAGTATCTTTCAAAGTGGTTCGATTGAGCCCATAAATAAAGAGTATACAAAACCACATAGAGCATGCCATAAATTCAAGAAGATAGGGCACATTCAGCCATATTGTCGCAGTACTCCAAGGTCGGGTGCTCTAGACACCTCTCAGGCGACGCAAGCATCAAATGCTTTGACATGAAGAGGGAAGAAGAATCTGAATTGTCAATAATGTAGATCTAGCCATGGTGACTATCAAAATTCCATGACTCCTAATCTAGGGAAATCTCATCAAGGAAGCATGTAGAACAATGTATCAATGAAGAAATTGTATGGATCATATCAAATGATTATTGATTATCAGGCTGGACCATCTATAGTGAGAGGTACAATTCTTTTGAATTAAACCTTTGGGCATGTGGTGTTTGATACTGGTTCATCACATTCTATCATTTCTTTTTGTTCTATTGAAATTATATGTTTTAAAATGTAAATAATTCCTTTTTTTTTGAAACTACAAACATCTCTTGGTGGAAGAGAATGTCAAGACTTTGTGTGTAGAGCATGTGCTATAACTATTGATGGAGTTGAACTGAAATGGGACTTCTCGATTTTGAACATGGATGTCTATGTTGTAATCCTAGGTATGGATTGATTGAAAACATTCAAGGATCACATTGACTGTTATAAGAGAACTGTTAGTTTCACGACTGAGGAAAACTTCGAGCTTCTCTTCAGAGGAAGAAAGATGGTAATGAAAAGTTAAAAGAGCTTGTTGTCACCAATGCGGGGACCGATCTGTTAGTAGTTTGTAGCATTGACTTTTGCATCAATTGAATATATTTAGGAAAATAGTTTTCTATTACTGGTGTATCAATTTTTAGATTTATTCCCCACGATGTTCTCAGGGTTACCACCTATAAGGTAAGTGTTGTTTACAATTTATCTCTTTCCGAGGACCAGTCCTATTTCTTATCCATCTTATTGGATGGAAACAACAGAGTTATGTGGATTGAATGTACATGTGGAGTAGCTAGAAAGTAAGGGTTTCATTTTACCAAGTACATCTTAGTGGGAAGCACAGGTCTTGTTTGTGAAGAAAGCCGATGGAACTCTTCAGTTGAGTGTTGATTATCGTATGCTTAACCAAGTTATGATAAAGAATATATATACACTTCAACGCATTGATGATCTATTCGATAAATTAATGGGACCATAGTTGTTCTCCAAAATTCACTTGTGATCATGATATCACCAAAAAATTGTTTAGAAGGAGGATATTCAATTGATAGAGTTCATAATAAGGTATGTCCACTAAAGACATGTATTCATGACTTTCAGTCTAACGAATGCACTATTGGTCTTTATAGATTTTTTGATTCAAATATTTAAGCAGTATCTGGATACTTTTGTAGTGGTGTTTGTGGAAGACATTGTGGTGTATTCATAGAAAAGGGATGACCGTGAGAAGCATTTGGAAATAGTGTTACAAATATTTAGAGATCAATATTTGTATGAAAAATTATCAAAATGTGATTTTTGGATAAATGAAGTACATTTTCATGGTCATGTCTTTTGTGAATAAAGAATTTCTATTGATCCAAAAAATATAGAAGTTGTTATCTCATGGAAACCATTAAATAATTTAATCAAGATACAAATATTTCTTGGACTTTCTGGTCATTACTGACTCATTGTTCAAGATTTATCACAACTACCTTGGAAAATGACAACTCTGAAAAAGAAGATTTCTCTATTACAACAGACAAAGGAATGCAAGAGTCCATTCCAAGAGTTGAAATTTTGGATTACATCAACACATAACTTGATAATTCTAGAATCTGGACATTGGTATGTAGTGAACTGTGATGCTTCAAGATCAGGGTCAGTTTGTGTTCTCATGCAAGGGGGCCATGTGGTTATGTGTGGTTCAAGGCAGTTATGACCTCCTGAGAAGAACAAATGAATACATGATTTAGAGTTAGCTGTAGCCATCCATGCTTTGAAGACATGGTGACATTATCTCATTGGTGAGAAACACATTGTTTTTATAGACCAAAAAAGCTTTAAACACATTTTATCAGAGTGTGAATTGGACTTGAGACAAAAAAAGATGGATAGAGTATCACTATATATTTGACTTTGACATGGTGTATACACCATGAAAAGGGAATTTATTGGCGGATGCATTGAGTAGAAAGTCATATGCTCTGTTGCTAAAAGAAGATTTAGATGAATGGATGTTGATGTCGGTCTTATCCGAAATTCACATGGAATGTGATGACCAAGTTGATGTTGCGGTTTTTTTCAGTAATTCTTATTCCTAATTTGGTAAAAATATTCATATATTCAGAAACATCTTATCATGAATATCTGATTATTAGTACATAAGTCAATTGTGGGGAGACCATTGAGGGATGGAAACATGATGGGAGTATAGTTTTTTTCATTAGATATTAGACAGTTGTACCTACAGTAGGTCCAAAAAAGCACTTTCATACTTACAACCATTTGACATGGGTTGTACATCCCGGTTCATTACAGTTGTATAAAGAGATTAAGGCCTAGTTTTGGTAGAGTTTTAGGAAAATAAAGGTGGTTGAGTTATTCTTGTGATGCATAACATGTCATCATGTTAAACAGAGCATTAAAGACATGCAATAATGTTGCAGTCATTACCTATCCTAGTGTGGAAATTGGAGCAGATTGTGATGGATTTAGTTATAGGTCTTCCAAGAATGGTTTGGAAACACGATAATATATGGTTGATTGTGGATCATCTTAGCAGGTCGGCACATTTCATCAATATTCGAAGAAATCATATAGATAAGGATTTTTCACAAATCTACATCCATAAAGCATTAAAGAGTCATGGCATACCAATTTCAATAGTCTCTG
This sequence comes from Viscum album, assembly GCA_963277665.1. NCBI lineage: Eukaryota > Viridiplantae > Streptophyta > Magnoliopsida > Santalales > Viscaceae > Viscum > Viscum album. Next base: position 1,999,951,481 of record OY728142.1, on the reverse strand, counting down.
ACATAGATTTGAGGTTCACATATCATTTTGGGAAATCCTTATAGCAACCTCTTGGGACATAGTTGACTATGAGCACGACGTATCATCCTCAAACAGATGGGAAATACGAGAAGGTGATACAAACATTGAAATATATGTTTAGGTATTGGGTAATATATTTTCATGGATCAATGGAGGTGAATATACCCATGGTGGAGTTTTAATACAATAAAAACTATCAGGCCATCATACATATGGATTTGTTTGAAGAATTATATGAGTGTCTTTTTGGTTCTCCACTATGCTGGGTGAAAACATGTGAAACTATAGTAGTTGGGTAGAGCCATGTCTAATAAAAAAAATAGGACATCCATTTTATCAGAAAATGGATGGAGACACCTCAGAGTCATCAAAAATCTTATGTAGATCAATGTAGAAGACCATTTTCATTTGCTGTGGGTGATTGTGTCTTCTTGAGGAAATCATCGAGGCTTGTACATCGTCATTTCGGGAATCAGGAAAAGTTATCTACTAGATACATTATCCCTTTTGAGATACTATATTGGGTTGTTGAGATGGAATATTGGTTGAAATTACCACCACAGTTCAGTTCAGTGTATAATGTGTTCCATGTATCTTAGTTGAAATGTATCAGTCTGATCATAACAATGTGATGAGATGTGATCACATTAACCTAGATTCGGATGATTAATTGATACATATGTGGTATAGATTGTGGATAGGTAGGAGAAAGTCATGTGGGGGGGGAATAAACGGTCAATTTCTAGTATAATGGCAGCATAGTCACATGGAAGAAGAGTCTTGGAACATGAGAAGGAAAAAAGAAAGGGCAGTGGCTGAAACTCATTCAGTTAGGTGAGAGTATTCTACTATCCCAAGACGGAATTTCCTATGGAGGGGAGAATGTATTACCCAATTTTATAGTTATGTAAAACATACTTATGTATTTTCATGGTTATAATATTTAAGGGTGATTGTTGGGAGAGTTAGGATAACATTAGATGTGTTTTGAGGTAAAGGGGAAGTCACACGAGCAGAGCATGGTTTATCTAACCGTGTGGACAAATAGTGCGTAGTTTGAAATTTTAAGAAAGTGGATCCCACATAGCTAGAGCATGGTTTGAGAGGCCATGCGAGGGGGTCTTGTGAGGGTCTTCTAATGTAGCAGCCAACACATAGTTAGCGCATGGTTTGTCTAACTGCTCGAATTAACTGAGTGGGCACTTAAGTGAGAACCTAAAATTATGGATCTCACATGTTTGTTCACCTAATTGGATAATTTCTCTTACTAATAAGCCATAAATAAGGATTTATATCACTTTATGGTAGGTGAACCTCTCCCAAGCATTTAAGAGGTGATCTGATTGGCTTTCCTTGGTGAATCGAAGTTGGATTCTTGATGTATGAGATCGTTCTTCTTCGGTCTTGTTCGGATTTTTATATCTATTTAGATCTAATTCTCATCTTCACTCGGTATGATAGATATATGCCCGTTATGTGTAGATATATGTGTGTGGAGTCCAAATATGTTGATAGATATTCTTGGAATTGTTATGAGAGGAGATCTAAGGTATGTTCTTCAAGAATCAACCAGGTGTTCTTGATAATTCTTCGTTCGTTGTGGTTTTGGTCAATACCATTGAGGTAGGAGGATTTTCCCTTGACTCTTCTTGATATAATTGATTGGATTAGATTCAAATTGGTTTATTTGAATGAAAATGATTATGAAATGAATGTGATAAATCTTCTTTAGTAGAGATTTATGGTTTGGTAAAATTGTGTGATCTTGGTAAATTGTTGTGAAATGAGGTTTTGTTTCTGGAATTTTAAATTATTATTTTAAATTATGAATGATATGTAATTGATAAATGGTTGTTGAAAAAATGGTTTTCAAAAAAATGGTGTTTTGTGGAATTGGGTTGACATTGAAATGGTTTTCAATAAAAGAATGATTTTATTGAAAGTGATTTTTCGGCATGATCTTTGGGAATTTTGGTGTGTGAGTTCAAAATGAAATTCTGAGGATTGGATGAAATATTACCTTGTTCTTTTTTAAAAAGGATAAATGGAACACAAGATATAAATTTCATGTTTCATATATGAGTTATGATTTAAATATGGCCTTGTGCCCCATGAAAAAGTGTTAATGGAACATGGGGAACTATTTTCTTGTGATGACATGGTATATTGACGATAAACCACTCATTAGAATGGAACTGTCACAACATAGAATGCAGGGATGGTTGCATGGGTTTGTGGAATGGTTTGATATGCCGGGAATGGGTTATTGTGAAATGGGGTTAATGATTGTTTAGTTATTTTTTCTAGAAAAATAACTTGCTGTAAAATTGGTTTCAATATCACTTGTATGATTTTGATTATAAATGGTTTTGGGAAACATGTTTATATCTTATTATAAACTATTTTGATATAATGTTTTATACAAACTATTTCTTGTATTTTTTTAACTCTTGTTTCCAAGTGTCATGAGTAGGGAAGTCATTTGGGGAAAACTATTAAGTTTTATACTCACCCCTGCTTTGGTACTTTGGTTCGTTTGGAGATGCTATCTTTTAGGATAGGGTAAAAGGTAGGGTTTCCCTTGTTTTTGTCACTACATCCTGATGTTGGGGTTCTTTTGGAGATTTTTGAGATTGGAGATTGTGAAGCATGGAGTCTTGGGATCTTTTTAGAGTCTTTTTTGGTTTATACATAGTGTAATTTGATTCATTCTTAATCATCTGTTATTGCATACTACGATATGGTTTTCAGATACAAGAAGTCACTGATTTTTTTTTAGTTGTTCATACAACATATTGTGAATGTTGGGTTATGGTTGGTTATTTTTTTGGTTTATTAATTAACGTTTAAATTGTCCCCCACTTGTATTTGAAAACCTTTGAAATTTATTTCTGGCCTTTGGCATCCTGAGGATGTGTCCTAAGGCATAGTAATGACTCGTTATGCTCTAAAGCCAATGATAATTGGCAGGTCATTACAAATACATTGATTATGTGTATGTTTTAGGTCATCTGTACGGTTACTCTATGTGTAGGTGCAACAGTTACACCATAAGTTAGCCGTGAGTGTCACATCTTAAGGTAGCTGAGGGGGTTACAAATCATAAGGTATAAATTATGGTCACAAAAATATGTAATTAATTCCCCTTGCTGCATTTATGGATCTATTTATTTTCATTATATTTTGTGTAAATCTTGTGTAAATCTCACGTTCCACAAAGTAAGTATATATTGGTGACAAGTATTTCTTTTTGAAATTGATTTCCTATGTTTACAAGTATTCATGTACTAATGTTTTTTACCATATTTATATGTTCCTTAAAAAGATTTTTGTTCCCATAAATCATTTCTAAAATATTTTCTATGGTTATAAGGATGTGTAAGAAAAATAAGGAATCCATGTTAAATGGAATGAAGATTGGTCAAAGAAATAGTGTTTTATTTGAAATGTTTTATATTTTGGAAACAATGGATAATATTTTTGTAGTGACAACTCAATATAAATGTGGAATGTTATGTATGAATTACGTCATAAATATCTAAAACTCTAAAAATTAAAATATCATCACTGTGGAAGGATGTGTGTTATTGAATGAAATTCATGTTTATGTAATGTAATAATGTCAGGTCCTTATAATTGGTATCAGAGGATGGTTTAGATAACATTATAGTTTAGGATAATGTAAAAAGAATATCATTAATGATTTTTACACTACAGGTAATTTTAAATGATATAGAATTTATAAGATTACCATGATGCTTCAGATAAAATATTTTTTTTAGAATGGTTTTCTGTAGATGAAGTAGGGAATATGAACTAGAGAGGAAATTCCCTAATGATATCCTTCTCAATCTGCATTAAATAATGGTAGGGATTAGAAATGATCTTTTTATAGTAATGAATCATATGACACAAGAAATAAATGGAAGTGGCTTCCATGAAAGAGAATCCCCAAAAGTAACACAAAGGAACATGATGATAGTGGAACATTTTATGCGACAACATCCTCATGATTTTAATGGATCTTCTGACCCAATAGTATTTGAAGGATGGATTAAGGACCTTGAATAGATATTTTATGTTATGGGATGTTTAGATAATCAAAACTAAATTCATTCGTTTTATTGTTTTTAAGGTGAAGCTAGTCATTGGTTGTCATTAGAAAATAATATCGTTGATATAAAAGAGATTGATGCCTTAGAATGGTATTAATTAAATTGTATTTTATTTAGAAGAATTCCCAACGGTTTTTTGATTTAGAACGAAGATGAAATTCCTTGAATTATATCAAAAGAAGATGGATTCAGTGGTTGTATATGAATTGACCATCACCCAACATTTGTGGTATTCTCCAAATCCGATTTTGAATCATGATAGAAAAATCAAATGGTTTTACTCAGTATTGAATCCATTTAATCGAATCACATTGTCCTACCGTGAATCCTAATGTTATTAGAAACATGTATGATGTGATTAGAGAGTAGAAATGGAGATTTCTTGATGATCACATTTACTTGGACAATAAAGAAAATAATAGGTTCTCTAACAAAGGGATGTGTAAGAATCAATCATTGAAATTTGATGGTAAGAAATACCAGTTTCTAGTTTGTGAAAGTGTGACAAAAAAGTTCCCTGTGGAAGGAATTTCCAAAACTGGTATGTGTTTTCGATGTTGTATGTTTGGAAATATCACCTGGGATTGTAATGAAAATTTTCATATTACTAATCCTGATAATTAATCTATAATGCGTTTCAAATGTGGTGAGATGTTTCATTATGAAAATTCCCACCAAAAGAAAGATCTGAATGATGCAAAGAGGCCAGACTATAAGTAGAAAGATATAGTTAGATCCAATGTGACTAAATCAACAGAAATAGGGCCATCCAATGAAGTTAGATCATGTATTTTGGTTGTTTAATCATATTTTTCTAATGATTTTTTTGATACATAGTCTACAATTTGTTTTTATTTCTGATAAATATGTTGGTAAATTGGAAATATCACCTCAACGAACAAGACATATACATATATTAAAAATGCAAGCAAGAAATTTTATAGAAAAACTAATTTTAAGAATCTTCATATTGTTATATGTGTAATCAAATTACCTTCAAATCTTTTTGTATGGACCTAATAATATTTTTATGTTATTCTATGAATGTATTTTATTTCTATTTATCGTGATATGATTGACTGTAGGTGAAAAGATTTTATTTATCAGGTTGATATACAGTTTGTATACAAGAATAAACCCACAAAATTATTAATAGATCCAGATGCTGAGAAACTTTTGAAAAATTGAAATGAATTTTATCTTGATAATATTGATGAAAACAATGGAAAAATTTAGATTAATTATGTTCCAGTGTTAAATTAATACCTTAATGTTTTTCTTGATGAGTTACCATGTTTCATACCCGATCGGGAAGATGAATTAAAAATTATCTTATTTCATGATTCTAATACAATTTCTAAACCCCCATATTGAATGGTTCAAATGGAACTAATTGAATTGGAAAATTAATTTCAAGTGATTCGTGGTAAAAACATCATTTTCCCAAGCACAACACTATTGGGTGCTCCTATTTTTTCCGTTAAAAAGATACATGGTTCCATGAGACTTTTTATTGATTATAAAGACTTGAATAACATCACTCTTAAAAACAAGAATCATTTTCCTCATATTGACGACTTGTTTGATCAGCTCCATGTAGATTATTACTTTTCCAATATTGACTTGACATCTCAATACCATCACTTGACGGTGAAGGAGGATGACATCCCAATAAAATAAATTCATTCTAGAAATAACAATTGTGAATTTTGTTTTAGGTTATTTGGTTTAACAAATACACCTGCTATATTAATGGACCTTATGAATAGTATATTTCCAGAGTTATTGGATATGTTCTGGGTTATGTTAATTAATGAAATTATGGTATTTTCAGAGTAAATGGGAAAATGAAAACATCTATTGGGTGTTTTTCATTCCTTAATGGAAAATAAAATGTTTGGAAAAGTTAACAAGTGATATTTTTTGTAGAAACTAATTTTTTTTGTTTGAACATTGTAAATTAAGATGTAATAACAGTTTATCCTACCAGAAAAAGTGGTTAATGGATATTTAATACCTACAAATGTAATAGATATTCGTAGTTTTTAGGTATTAGCTAGTTATTACTGATGGTGTCTCATAATAATTTCATTTTTATCTATCCCACTAACTTTGTTAATCTAAAATGAGGATATATTATTTTGGATAAAAGAATGTGATTTTTTATTTTAGAAATTAAACAAGATATTTGTGAATTATTTATTTTTGGCATTACCTTCCTGAAATGATGAGTTTGTCTTATACAGTGATGCTTCATTGAAGGGGCTTAGTTGTGCTCTGATGCAGAATGATTAGTTAACTACGTATACCTCATGAAAAATAAAACCTCATGGGTTATGTTATTAATAAATGATTTCAAATTTATAGATGTGAATTTTGATTGGAAAATATAGAGGACTCCTTTATACAGTTCCAAGATTCAAATATGTGCTGACCGTAAAATTATAAAGTATATATTCACTCAGAAGTAATTAAACAGTAGGTTGATAATATAGATTTAATTGATTAATGATTATGATTTCACAAACAATTAACATTTAGGAAAACAAAACAAAATAGTGGATTCCTTGTATCAAAAACATCATGTGTCATTAACCATGTTATGTTTATAACATGATCACTTGATTAAAGATTTGATGAAATATAGCATAGAGGTTGTCAGTGCAGAAAATACATCTATTTAGTTTCATGGTTCAGTGTATTCATCTTTATCAGATGAAATTAATCAATCACTAAAGGATTACCCTGAGCTACAAAAAGGTAGAATTTTATTAAATGGGTTTTCTTATAGTGTTTATAGACAATAAATATTGTGTTTTGAGATTTGGTAAAAGATTATGTGTTCCTTTTGATTCCCACTTGAAGAATTATTTATTGAATAAAGTTCATAGTTCTCTATTTTCAGTTCATCCTGGAAGTATTAAGATATACATTGACATTCAAGAGTATTAATGGTGGAATGGAATGAAAAGAGATATTGTTGATTTTACTGTGAAATGTTTGACATTTCAACAGGATAAAGTAGTGTGATAGTTACTAAAGGGTACTCATCATCCATTACTAATGTATGAATGGATATGAGAAAATATATCCATGGACATCATTTAGGGACATTAAAAGACTTCATGAGGTAACAGTGAAATATGGGTTTTTGTTGACCAACTAACAAAATAATCCCATTTCCTTCCTATTAGAGATATTATGTATTTGGATAAACTTTCATTAATGTACCTCCAAGAGATTTTTAGGTTTCATCGAGTTTCTCTTACCATTATATCTGATTACAATCCCAGGTTTACTTCTAATTTCTAGAAGGTACTTCGGATGTTGTTGGGAATAGAATTAAATATTAGTAAGAATTTTCATCCCCAATCAGAAATGAATTCACAATGAATGAATCATATAATGGATTATATGCTTTGAGATTTTTCAATTAATTAATTGGGATTTTTTTATTATAATAATTCATTAGTTGAATTTTCTGATAATAATAGTTTTCATTACAGTATATAGATGGAACCATTTGAGGTATTTTATGAGAAGCATTTTTGAATCGCAACATTTTTGGATGATGTTATGGAGAGGAAGTTTATTGGAAAACAAGTATTATAGGAAGTGTATAAGTAATTGAAGATGATCATATAATACTAGAGGACAACTCATATCATGAAACAAAATTATTCAGACAACTATATGATATACTTCTCATTTGAGGTAGATGATCATATTTTTATTATAATCTCGCCATGGAAAAGTATTATGAGTTTTGGTAAGAAATGAAATCTTGGTCCCCGGTTCATTAGACCATATAAAATCTAATAGAATGTTTTACCAGTATCATACCATGTATCTCTACCATCGAGTTTATCTTGGGTTCATAATGTTTTTTATTTTTTGATTTTGAGAATGTTTGGGAAATATTAATCTCATGAGTTGTTCTAAGAAGTAGTTCATTTGGAATAGAAACATTCTTAGGAAGAGAAACATTTTTAGTTTTTTTGTTAAAGAGATGTAATATTGCAGAATAGTTTAGTCCCCAGGAAAATTGTTTTTTGGAGAAATATCATGGTTGAAGAAGAAACCTTGGAATCTCAAAATGCTATGAGGGAAAGGTAAATAAATAAATAATTAAATAAAATTGTGAGTTTTCAATTTCTAGAAGGAGGAAAAAATGTAACTCCCTAAGGTTTTAAAAATAATTTGAAATGCATGAATCTTCATTTTAATTATATAGTTACAACTAGTCATTAAATCATATTTTTTTCCACTTTGTTTTAAATTTTAAAAAACAATCACCTATAATTGTGATTAGTATGTTTTTTGGAGTCATGGTTGAACCAAATTGAAATATGGCGAGTAATAACATACCCTTATTAATATTATTATGAATAGTAATATGACTATAATTAATTTCAAATTTTATTATTATGTTATTATCAAAATTATTTAAGATAATGACATGATGATTAATTTTGCAGTTTTATAAAAAACGAGTTATCGTTTTTAAATAGTTACTTATAGAATTTAGTATGATTTTAAAAAAAATAATTAATTATATATTTATAATTATTTTTAATAAATAGATGTCAATTTTTCATTCTCTATGTCAAAAAATGGTTAGGGTGAATTTTAGGCATTTTTCTAATTTTTTTTAATTTTTTATGAATAGTAAAATATGTTAAATTATGATAAATGCTAAATACATGTTCACTAAATCATTGGTGATTCCAGAATTATTTAAGAACATATGTCTCTAATTCACATCACATTAACAATATTTTGGGTAACTTGAATCAATATTATTCATATTTATGGGAAAAATATTAAACGAATAATTAAAATACTGTAAAACCAATCCTCTCCTCCACTATAAATACCAACCTCACCCCATCTTCCTCACATAGCTCTAAAGGTTTTATCATTACTGATGTTGTTCCCAATATCCTCCTCATGGCTCTTCCCAGTGTCCATGACCTGTTGGTCTCACCAAAAGCCCAAATCCAATGTCCTTATGGAGGATCTATAAGAGTAGAGATCGAGAGGTAAAAATCCTATTTCTTATTCTATGTGTTTTTTCAATTCCTATTGTTTTATTATAAAATATTATAATACCCATATAAAAGAGGAATTAAAGCTACAAAATAATATATATTCTAGCTGTTATCATGTTTAAAGTAAAATTTACTCAAACTACTTCATCTCCTCCCCCTTTTATAAAGACATGGTTCATGATGTGTTGTTTACCATAATCGCGAATGATGAGCTAGAAATTTCCATTAATTCCTTTAAAAAATTTGTAATCCTAGCTTGTTGGTTGAAATATAATATAATGTTTATTATTTTACTTATTTAATGATTTGTAAATATTTTCTATCATCAAATTAATTTATATGATGAAGTAAGTTCATGATTATAAAGGAACCACCAAAATGATCTAAACAAATATCCTTAATGTTTTGTCTAATGAATCATCATCATATATGATAAAACAATGGATTATGGTATCATTAAATATTTTGGAAGCATATTAATAACATTTAATTCCACTTCGGGGATTTCATTTCCAAACGACAAGTAAATCAAATACAAACCGACCATGGAAATAATGTAAAGAACCCACCTGAAACAATGTAGAGGAAACAATATTATTAATTCTTGGGTAGAAAGATGTTATAAAATGATCATATAAGGTTTTTAAAACATTAATATGTTTCTATAAAATATTAATAACACCCTTTTAAGCATTATTAATTATGTTTAAAAATGTTTGAAATAAGACAGACCAGAGGTAAGTTAATTTTTATCCAAATTTCCATTTTGTAAGTTAACCTACTACTTTATTATTTATGGGGTATTAAAATTTTTTGTGTAATTAAATATTAATATATTATATTTAATAACGTGTATATTATATTAATATACATATTCCATCAAATTTATTAATTCTCACTCCAAATTTAAGATATTTTTAAGGGGGTTGTTTTTTAAAATCGTCAATTAAAATTCTGTTTTACAATATTCAAAAGCATTGTTTTAATGAATTTATTCATCATGAATATTAATTTTATTTATCATGGGAATTTTTTGTGATGATGTTTGGGACATATATCTCCATCTAATTCATTGGATATTTTTATGTTGGTGTTTGGTCATATGGTTACTCCACGTGTAGATGCGATGGTTACACCATAAGTTAGTCATGAGGGATACATTGTAAGGTAGTCAAAAGGGTTACAACTCATAAGGTAGACATTATGGTTAAAAAACAAGATATTAATGCCCCCAATAGACCATTATGGTTCTATTCATGTTATTTATGTTTTTTGGTAATCTCATACAAATGTTATGTTTCACAATGAAAGTATATATAGGTGACAAGTATGACTTTTTTAAAATGATTTGATATGTTTGCAAGTATCATAGAGTACTATTTTATTTACTTCTTTTTAGGACCCATACTGAGAATTTTTTTCCCATCCCATTTTTTTAAATTATTTTCACATTTTATAAGGATTTATAAGAAAAATAAGGAAGCCATGTTAAAAATAGTGATGATTTTTTATATAAATCCAGAATTATTTAAAATGTTTTATATTTTGGAAGAAATGGAAACTAATTTTTTGGAGTCCAGTCTATAAAATTAAGAATGTAAAAAATGTATTATGTCCTAAATATCTAAATCTATAAACATGAAAACATCCTGAATGTGAAATGATGTGAGTTCTTGACTGAAATTTATGTATATGTAACTTATTAAGGTTGGGTCCTTATAGCTACCAACCTATTATAGTAATAAACAATCCCTCCCCTAACTATCATAGTGTATTGAGTTACATAATTAATTTGTTTTAACCACCATTCATCTCTTTTTTGTCTCATGATATATCAATCTTTAACCAATGCATTACATAGAGATATTGGTTCAACATGTCAAATAATAATGATCATACATATGAGTTCATCAAGATCCTAAAACAGTCATCATATCAAAACCCCTAAAAATAACCTATATTCATAAATAGTTAATCATAAAATAACACTTGAAATAATAGTTTTCATAATAATTTCATCATTTCATCAAACAGAAACCTTAGAAAAAGAATCATTATTCATAAGAATTATATATCAATATAACCCTTGGAATAGAATCAAGTTTCCTAAAAAATATTTCAAAATTAATATAAACCATTAATAGAAATCATAATAATGGTATCCATGGAACATATAACTAATATATAACAACTAAAATCTAAGGATGTCATCATCAATGGAATATTGATTTTAATTTAAATTCACTTTTATTTTTTATTGATAGAAATATCCTTTCATGGAAAAAGTATTTATTAATTAATATATTAATAAAATATTGTGCAAAATTTTTTACATTAAAATAAACTTGTTGGATTATAATTTAAGCATAAACTAAAATAATTTTTATGATTTTATGATATTCCATTCACTCCATACATGTTAAAACAATGATTCATTTAAAATAATTGATAAAATCCAAATATACCTTCTTTGGAATACCAAATAACATTCAAATCAAAAAATTTATTAAAAAATAATATGTTTTTAAAAGTATTTAACATTTAATTTTATTTAGTAAAAAATATTTTCTGAAAACAATATTTTAATAAATTATTCTAAAATATCAATGAATTAGGACCGTAGAGTTAAATAAAAAAGATTTTTCGTAGAAATTATATTTTGAACACTCAATTTTATAAATATTTTAAAACTAAGAAAAATAATGGATTTGAATGGAAAAAATTATGATATAAAATAATTGAGTTTATTTAGATACATATGACAATATTTCATTATATGAGGCATAATCACAACCAATCCTGATAAATGATGAGATTGTAACATAGAACTCTGAAAATTTGCTTAACATTGAATCATAATCATCATGAAATAATAACAATAAATTATAAATAGAATATAATTATAATAAATAAATCTATGATATTACATGTCAAATGGGCTATTTATAAACTCATAAAATAAAATTTAATAAGATAATGTCATTCTAGATGAAGGAAAATTGAGATAAAAATCCTCTACAAATTAATTATTTTTTTGAATTGAAATATCCAATAATGAATAACTTAAAATTAAAAATTAAATATCATTAATATAACTATATTAAATATAAATCATTTAAAAAGGGAATTAAATACACCACTAAAAAATGAAACTTATGGTGATTTTGTATATGTATCAATGAAATAAAAGAGAGGTTAGAGATCAATTCCATAAGTCTTGAATTATATAATAAATTATTAGAAATGAATTTTAAAAAATTATAAGTTTAATAAATATTAATAAATAATAATTAAAATAGAATAGACCTTAAAATTATGTTATGAACATTTGTTACCACATTATTAGAAATTCATTATTGAAATTGGTTTTTAGATACTACTAAAAATTTTTGTGGATGTTTTGTTTTTAATTTTACATGATTACATTTATCATTTTTATATATTTTACATAATTTTATCCATGACTAAAATAACATATATATTAATTTTATTTGTATATAGTGTAACATATTAATTGTATATATAGAACATATAAACCACAATTCAAAGAGATAATAGCTCATACATACAGAGGAATGTTGTTTCCATTTTCTCAATGTATTGAAAAAAAAGAACAGTTAATAATATAAGATCATTCAAAAATAATTTTTATTCAAATATATATCACATATTTTTATTCAAACTAATCAATATTACATTCCATGTAATGTATAAATTAAATAAAATTCGAATATCTTCATGAGGCATTAGTCTACCACACACATAAGCAATGTTATCGTATTCCCATTGGATAGACTTAGATGAGGTATATGTGATATCTTACTTCTAAAATTATAAATATGTATCCAATAAAATATATATATATATATATATATATTATAAAATATATCCCAAATACAATCTAATTAAAATATAAATAAAAATCATATAACATCTATTCATGAGGGGGTATACTTCTGTACAGCTGAGTGATGATATTTCTTTCCAATAGTTATGGCGGAAATATGGTATCTAATGTATTTTTATTAAATAGGTATAATATTATCATAAATAAAATATATAAATATTAAATCAAATATTTTTTCTAATATTTTTTAATGGTGATGAAAAATTAATAGCATCAATTTGTGTGGCGGTAGACTTCATTATACAAGGATGATGATTTCATAACATATTCTATGTAACAATAGGAGGATTTATGTTTTCACTATATCATAATAATATAAAAATATATTTAATATAATAATTTTCTAATATATTCATTGTTTAATAATAATTTTATAAGGTGGAGAAATAAATAATATAAAATGATTGATTTGGGACATTACTACTTTTTCATAAAACATCTTTTAGTTTTCACAAATGGATTCTTACGATTGATTTATAAAAAAAATAAGGAATCTAGAATAAAATGGGGGAGTTAATGAATTAATTTTTTTAGGTATTGGCTGAAAATGCTGTTTGGAAGTGTTAAGAGGAGAGATGAAAGTGTATCATTTTAGAAGTTGTAGGATTGGTACAGTTTTACTTTTTGAATACAATAGTTATACCCATGTTTTACACATTCCTAAAGGACATAAAATCAAAATTTATCAATAAATTTCTTTTATAATATATCAAATATATCAAAATATTGTTTCATAAATTTTGAAACTTTTTTACCAATTTTTCTCTATGTTTAACCCCCCAAAAACTTGGTTTAACATTAACCATGGTAAATATTTTTACAAATTATACTATTTATATTTGTAAAAAATAAAAGATGAAATTATTTGAAAACATAAATTTTGAATAATAAAAATATGGAATTCGTTTCTACAAATTCAAATCAAATAATTGATAGAACATAATTTAAATATAAACTCGTAAAGGTAATGAATAAATGATATATGAAAGAAAAAAAATTCAAATTTTATATTATTTTTAAGAAAAAAATCAATTTAAAATTTACTAGAAAAAACTAAATATTATTATTATATATATAATTATACAAATATTTAATTTCAATCCATAGTAAATTAAATTTTGAGTTTCGTATTGATTTATAAGAAATTTAAATTTTTAATACAAAAATTATTTATTACGGCCATAAAAACATATAGTGTTTCATAAATTAATCAATAATTTACTCCTAACTAATTTCTACATCCTGATTTAAATAATGAAGATTATATTTTAAAATTACTTTTATTAATGAACAATATATGATTTTAAAATAAGTGCGTAATGGTAGACAAAAAATCATTTTATAGAAATAATATTGTGAATAATATTGGATTTATTATTATCTATTTTATTTAATAAACATATTGTGGATGATTAAAATATAATTATATATATAACATATATATTTGTTTATAATAATTCACTAAAATTTAATGGGTCAAGTTAATTTGGTAAATAACATTTTCATCTATAAAAATAGTTTTTCAGAAATTGATTTCATTAATTTACAAAATGCATTTATTCTGATTTTTAATTAATTGGTCACTAATGAATATATTTTATATACATTTGTAAACCATATGGTTTCATAATGCAGTTATTCCAATTCATACCTCCCATTCTAATGACTATGTGAAGATTATGAAATTAAATTCTAAAATTTGAATAGTTTTCAGCATTTCATTTTATGTTGGTGATGCGTGTAACACATCCTAAAATATGTGTTTCCTGTAAAGAGAAAAATTAAAATAAATTAAATTTTCTGGAAAAAACTATCTTATAAAATATTTTTGTTATATTCTACCCCAATTAAAGTAAAATTTTACACATAAATTCATTACTATAATAAAAAAAATTATGGATACATATGCATAATAAGATCATCCTGTTCACACATACCTTCTTCATGTTGGTGGGTTTTCCAATGAAACATTAACAAGGTAAGTGATCATTTTTCGTAGAAATTTTTACTTATGATCCAATATCATAACTGAGACATCCTTATTATAAAGATTCATGTCCAATTGTATTTTCTCTGTATTGTGTACTTATGAAGGATTAGGTGTTTACTTTCTTATATGAGATAAATGGAACACAACCCGGACTATAGAGTGTATCAGTGAAAAATCTCATCGATATGATATTACCTCAAAACAAATTGGAATTTAAAAGATACTAATATACCAAGGAATTTTCTATCCATGGTATCATAAGAACAATGTCATCCTTTGGCATTTCTATAATAAAATTACACATCATATCTAATTTATTAAATAATGATTAATTTGACATTCAGGAATAACAAAAAATTCATAAGGTACATAAAAACTTATAATTCATTCATTCTATCTATAGTAATCATCATAATATAAATTTTAGCACTTTTTATACAATTTTCATAAATAATCATATAGTGAAGTAATTCATTAATATCTGTATCCTCATCCAAAATCCAACATATACCATTCCATAAATAGATAACCTTATAACCCTACCAAAATTCAATATTTTTAATGAAGATCAATAAATCCCAACATCAAATTATTTCCCGATGTATCAATATGTAGTTATTAATTATCACATACCAAATATTTCAATACCTAAGTCAAATATTATATAGTAACATGGTAATAACATAAATTACCAATAAACCATAAAGAAAACATACATGATTATTATTTCCTTGAATGAAACCCAAAATTACTGAATATATTTCATAAATCCAATAATATTGTATCTTCCATCAGTGATAATGTAAAAAAATTGTCAACAAATCATTAAATATTTCCATGTTCATCATTACTATAAAATATAATATATTCATATCCATCAACTCTATAACCAAAAAATAATTTTTATCAAAATTAAAAAAATATTGATTGTTATCTTACATTAATCCAGTGTATACCCATAAAATATCATCTCACTATTAAATCAATTTTCTTGGTTTTCAATACCAATAAACATATTCATGGAAATAATTATTTCAGAAATTCTACAAAACAAGCCTTACATTTTTCAGGATACATTACTCTTGAAATCCAATAAAAAAACACTTCAATCATTCAACTTGATTAATAAATAATTAACTAAGATTCATTGTATTAATCATTAATACAACATTCCTCGACTATTTAACATGAACAATGTCTTCAAAATCATCGAAGACTCATTTTTTGTTCATTCTATTTTTTACATGAAAAATATTGTTAAAACAGCCCATACATTTTATATTTCACTCATAATATATTTATTATATTAAATATATACATTACTAATATAACCTCTTTTATTATTTTGATGGTCTTTCCTAAGAGTTAATGAGTTTTTATAATTACCGTGCATTCTCTATTTATAACATTTAACCATTAACCTTGACTTAGGTAAGCCATTATTCTCATCCATTATGTTTTCCAAATATTTCATTTTCCATTGATATTTGTTGTTATTATTTCCTTCCATTCAAAATAAAAACAAATATTCTCTTCCTATTTAGACAGTCTCTTGAGTGATTTCTCCCACATTATTGACATATTGAAAATTGGGCCTTTATTTATCTATGGTCTCCACTACTCAAGCAATATATGAACCATATCATTATCTTATTTCATGATTACATGAGGTTGTTATAGTTCACATTTTTAGTCAAATATCATGATAACATTTTATGAATGATTTTCAATATCCATTTCACTATTCATCAAACCATTTGGTTTCACATATTCACAAAATTTTCCATCGGATTCAATTTTACCATGATTTATACTCATTATACCCATTGACTAAAAAAATAGCGAGGGAAACTATTTTTATAGATGGAAAACCTCAAAATCCAAAAAAATTAATTATAATGTGCCTCAATTAGGAATCCATATTTTAATATATGAAACATTTGTCATATTATAGTTTATTTATTGGACACTATTCAAATACATCAATATATTTCATGATCGGTGTGTGATTTTACAAATTATATCTGATGGGAGTGGTAAAGAAGGTGTCAAAAAGGCACGTCCTTGTAGATTAGGTGATGATAAACAGTAGCTCACTATACCCTTTTATGTGTTATTACCCATAAGAACCATTTTTATAGATCCAGTTCAACTTGTAGTTATTAGAGTAGGATGTAAATCATTCTAAACCACTCACTCTATCCTTTAAAAAAATCAATGAAATTTAATTATAAAATGTATCATCATTAAACTTATCCTAAAACATATCCCTATATATATCCTTATATGTATCCATAGTAATCTCAATAAAGTATCGCCAACCTAGTTACATAATAACAATTAATACATGATCTGATACAATATTTAGGGTCCCAATATTCTCATACATAAAAATTAAATTTTAAAAACAAATATTAATGACGTTACATTGTGATCCCTTCCAAAATAATCAAGATATAATTTCTTTGGAAACTTAGAAAAATAAAAAAATTCCCCATATATGAGATACATCATATCTCATTATGCTCTTCAATACTAGTAAACATCATAGATATATCATATATAGTAGATTTCATCCCATACAAGGAAAATACAATATTAGAATGGGAAATCTCTGAAAATTAGTAAGGGTAAACTTGGGATATATCCACATATCATGGGAATAATGTTTTGAGAACATGAGAGTAACATTTTATAAATATAAAATTCTTATCACTGATCATATACATAAGTCATGGAATATTTATTGTTAATTTATAGGACACGAGTCATAATTGAATGATAAAACAAGATCCATCATAAAATATAGTTATTATAAGACATAGATATATAGAATAAACATATACATGTGAAATAACTTATTGTTTTATGTTTCATTTTCATGACTATCATAATAAATTTTTTCCACTAAAGAATCCATAATAGTAATCAAGTATCACTCCCTTGAAAATCATATTGGATATATTCACTTATTGATATAGGTTCACCACCCATTCAAGTCCTTTTTATCTAATGAGATATCACTCATTACCCCCACATTAGAGGGATATATAGGCCAACCTCATCCTATAATGATGATAATACCTACAAGATCCACAAGATGACCAAAAATTAATCATATCACAACTAATGAAAATAATATGGTTTTATAAAAATTTCATCCCAAAATTAATTCTTGAATGGAAATATCTTTTATAAAAATATATTCATTTCATCAAAGGATTATATGTAGAAACATATGTCTGTTTCATAATAATTTTATCATGGAATAACACATAGAATACCAATGGTTTCTTAAACACAACATCATCCTAATAATTAAAAATTTTAATAATTAATAATATTTATATTCATGGATAAAATACAAAATAAATCATAAGAAACATAATATTCCATAATCGTATATCCAAATTATTTTGATAAAAAAATCAATTATAATGATTTTGAGGGAAATATCACTTCACAAAAAATTAATAAAATTACAATTAAAAACACATGAAAAATTGTGAAAATTCTATTGACAAATAAAATTGAGTACATATAAAGTAATATTTATTGAATACATTGGTTATCATATTAGGGACTTCTACACATGTCATCAATTCTAAAAACTTGATTCATATCACATGTTCGGTAAAATATAGAAGGTCTAATTGTTGAAAATGAAAAACTTTTTCTTTTAAACAATTGTAAAAACATCGTACTAGGAAAAAAATAAATCAATAAAAAAATTAAATAATTTTAAAAATCAACTTTTGGAAAAATAATTAGAAAACATGATTTCAAATCAAAAATTAATTTTATCTCATGATAAAATTAATGACTATTTTATTGAAAATATTGTTTTTAATCATGAGTACATGATGATTGAAAAAAATGGAAAAAATTTATTAATATGATATAATCAATGGAGAATAAAACTACAGAGTTATTTGAGATATATGCCACAATATTTTATGATTGGAAGAATAATCATGAAAAATCCCGATAAACAAGGATATTATATCATAAATCCATTACCATATTGGTAATACTGATTCACATGCCCCATTAAAAAATAACATTATGTGATGCTTAAAATTTAATCTGAAAAAATAAATTCCTGATATTACATGTCAAATGGCTTATATATACACCTCATAAAAGGTGATAGGTTAATAAGATATCATATGACTCAAATAAGGAATGTCAAGACAGAAATGCCTTTCTGTTTTACATATGCATCAAATCAGAACCGTAAATAATCAATTTAAACATTAAAAAGAAAAAATCTGGAAATGAAATTTATTTATGATATAACATATCAATTTTTTATTATATATAACACATAAAATAAATGAGTGGGGAATTGGCATTTGTTTCTTAGAAACAAAAGAGACTAGAAATCTCTTTCCATAAGTCTCGACATCATTAATATAAAATAAAACCTCTTTGGTAATAAAAATATTATCAGATATATATTAAATAACCATAATTTAATATATCATACCATATATGATTTACTTATGACCTCTTATTACTCATTTATTAACAATCTCTTATTAATACCAGGTTTCAAATGACAACTGCTTAGTTTTTCATGAATGATTTGGATTTGATATTTACGATCATATAAATTTGACCATGACTCTATCATATAAATAATTTTTTCCATTATATGAATATAATATATGTTAATTAAATATATTTATATTAATCAATAAATCTAGACATAGAAAATAACATACATCATTCATGTAGTAGGTAGTTCATTTGTATGTGTAGATGTTGTCTCCATTTTATCCTCTAATTGAAACAAATAACGTTAAATAATATATTTATATTCTGGAATCATTTTTATGTCACATATAAATTTAACATATGTTTATTTAAACATTTTAGTATTACCTTCCATGTAAATCATAAGTATAAAAAAATCTCATTACATTGTGGTGTTGTACTCCTCCATACACACGAGTGAACATATTGTATTCCCAAAAAATTGAATGTATTTATTTATTTGTGATATCATAATTACACAAGTATTAATATATTAACAATTTCATATGTATTTATTTAAACTACAATTATTACCATCCATGTAAAAAGGAAATGAAAAACACAACATTTCAGTTCGAGAGGCTATAGTCTACCTTACACATGGGAGACATTATTATTTTACAATGTTTATTTGGAAAAAATATTAATTTTTTATTATAATAATAATTGTATGATATTACAATCAATATCATATATATATATATATATATCTGTGTGTGTGTGTATTAAATACATCATTATATCCATCCATAATATGTGGTAATGAATAATTAATTACATTGGATTGTGAGTTGGTAGTCCGACATACACCTAAATTGTAATTTAGAATACAATTTGATGTGAAATGGAGAATATAGGTCACTAAACTAACATAATAAAGTACGATTATATCTAATATAATGATGTTATTATTATATAAGGATTTAATATTGATTTAAGGAGGTCAAAGAAGAAATAAAATAAAATTCTCGGTATGGTTTGTCACCTCTTTATCAGACAAATTCTTTTGGTATTCACAAAATAGGTTATTATGTTAAATTTTTATAAAAAATAATTATTTTATGATAAGTGAATGGATTTTAGTATTCAATTTTGGTAGTAATTTTGGGAAATTATCATTTTTGAAATTTTTATTTGAATAATAGATGGGAATTCATGTTATAAGTGAGTTGATAGGCCCGAATGAAATTTTTTAAAAGAGAATGGTGCACTGTAATTTTTAACATGTCATAATGATCCATAATGGTACATTATAATACCATAATGATTTTATGGTATATATATGTCTGTAAATTGGTATCTGGGAATTTTTATATGTAACACTCTGTCTTGGGTTCACAAAACTGGTTCTATGGTCTGGTTCACCACATAACATCTGGCATGCCTCCCCATATTTAAGAGGTTGCTGACAATATGTGAGTGTCTAATGATACATGTGGAGAGAATATAAAACATTTATAAAAATTTGAAATTTTATATAGAATAAGAAACATAGAATATTGTAATAACTGTATACATTCCTTAGAAATCCTTTTCCAAAAGATGTCTTCATAATCACAACTAAATAGTAAATATATTATGTCTGGTCATATGGTCCCAAGTTCAAGGGATATAAAAAATATTCATGATAAAGAATCCCTAAAATTGGTCTCGAATACTTATCCAATTCCCTTATTCATTAATATCCATATGCTAAAAATTTATCCCTCTACAATAAGGCATTTTTCATTTTACTAACATGAATCCTTGATGACCTCTTAGGTATCTAGTGGAGGCTTGACCAAGGTGTGATTACAACTCAGTAGGCCACCACATACTATGTCTAACAAATATCATGTGTAAAAGATGATATTATACTTGATAATGGTAAATAATATTATAAACAAAGATATTCCATGTTCCAATAGTTATCATAATTTGTATTAGACACATTATTTCTTAGTTCCATAGATTATGCAAAATCATCAATCCTGCTTTATCTTGTGCGGAAAAAATAAACAACATATGTCTTTTAGACCGTGAATTGTGGGTGTCAAGTTCCCTACATCATAGGGGTATTTCATTAATATATATATATACAATTACCTCGGAGCCTCATTCCATGTAATCATACCATGTGAATTTATATTGGCTATTGAGCTAGAGTCTGACACCATAACCCTTGAAATACTGTGTATGGGGCTTGAGCCATAGTTTTTTATAATCCATAGGAGTGGATCATCATGTAAATACCCCACAAAAACCACTTATTCACATAATAATTCATAATAAAACATTTAGTAGAGTGACCTTTTCCATACCATAACTTATTTCATACATACATGATAAGATATACACCTAATTATACCATGGTATAAATAAAAAATATATATTTTGGTTCAATTGATAACCAATGTTGACATTTTAAACATTTTTATCACAGTTTCAATATCATAAACCATTAATTTATCTTTTTAAATATATTATTTTGTGATCACAGAAGTGGAACACCCCATGGGATGCATTCTTCATTGTCTAATTATCTTTAGAGGATCCCATAGAAATATTGTGGGGTTCAACTAATTATTTAATTAACCCAATTTTCATTTCCTAAAAATGCAACCAAACATACTGAGAATAGTTACCAAAACACACTAACTAATACAAATATTACATAGTCAATTTTTTGGGATCTTCTTATAGAACTTCTACCAGAATACGATGGGAGGATTCTCATTTAACATTATCTTATGATTCGAACTCATACAACATTAGAGGAAGAAAAGTAGAATATTCATGAATAATATGGTTTAGAGTATTATGAAGGGGGAGAAACAACACCATACATATTCTAGAAAATAGTAAAAATCGGAGTATTAGTGTAAACTGGAGCTTCAATCTGCACAGTAAGGTTCTTGAAAATGTCCTTACTCAAAGGTAAAACATTCATTGGAATCTTGTTGGGATAGAATTCATCACATTTGCTATTGGGATAAGACTAGGTGTGGAATTGAATTTGGAACCCTTAAATCCAATGGTAAAAAATAAGAAAAAATCCTCTCTTAATGAGTCATAAGGTTTGGAATCACAGTTGGAAAACTATGGGCCAACCTTATGCCACCAATTGGAAAATGAGGTCTTTGGTTATATAGTTTAATGGGATCCCACATAGTGTTTAAAAATGTGTTGTTACCATGTAGAATGGTTGTATCCAATCCCACTTGATTTTTATCACCCCTCAATTGTTTATCAATCATGAACCCATCTCCTATAGTCACACATAGATTTGGTTCATGGTTATTACTAACCTTGTACCAATCATGAATCATGCACCGTATTTCCCGGTGTTCCCCCATTCATGTCTTTATCCCCCTTGAAACCCTCATTAATCATCATATATCTAATAACATATCCATTAAACAAAAAATGGATATTACCAAAAACAATTATCATGTATGTACCTTATTATAAGATAGGGATCTTATAGACTCCTCATATTATATTGTATTGTCCTCAAGCCATACTCCCAAGAAATACTAACCATCATTTGTAAATAGATCAAACTAGTTAGACAACACATCTTCATCCTTCTCCTAGTTTTTTTCTAAACATTGTCAAGTATCAACAAACCTTTAACCTACATCACTGTATTACCCAATAATACACTTTCACTATGATCCAAAATTTTTATCACATTCTCATTAAAGGACAAAATAGACTCGAGATCAACATCACCAACATCGATCACTTGATAATGGCATGGTGGTAATGAAAAATTTAAGACATGTGAAGAAAATTGTTCAAGAATATATACCAATTTAGAATATCTAATTTTTACAACATTGATCTGCTTCTCTCCACAATATCAAATATCCTTATGTAATTGGGTGCCAACATACCATCTTTTCAAATTAGATTGTGTCCAAAAATTAGAGACACCTACTAGAAGTCATGATTTACCACCATATAATCAAGATATCAATGATGTATATTATAATATTACGTTGAATAATTAGAGACATATAAATATGTTTATGAATGAACTAAACCATTTCATATGTCTCCTAAAAAATACTTTACCCCAAAACTCTAATTCTCTAGCCTCCATCCAACATTATAGATATCTAAGTAGAATAACAAATATAAACTTATATTTTTTACTTCTAAATATTATAATGAAAAAAAAATTTGGATAACCCCAGGGATTCTATGTGTACTTCTGTGATCATGTAAATTAGAGTATGCAATCCCTCAACATGTCCTATAGTACCTTTATTGTGCACTCAGTCTTCCCTTCCATCTGTGGGTGAAAATCTATAATAAGAATAACTTTGGTATGAAGAGACTTTTTTATCCAAAAAATAAGTATATATTATGATGTGAAACAAGATCTAGACTATACACTAAGCTACCCCATAAAATTTCACTATCTCCCAACCAGTTATGTAAAAAAACTAATCAATGGTAGATGTCTATTGAATTGGTATGAAATGTGCAACCATGGTAAAAAATTACACAATAAACCATATTGAGCAATTCTACTAAATTGTCCTTAGGATACCTACGAAATTTTCCATGGCGACATCATACTAGTTCCACTCTAGAATAAGTAATGATTGTAGTGAAAAATAGGGTCACTAATGCTTTTCCTTCACATATTAATTTTTATAGAATTGTGTCAGGAAACCTATAACATATTTGTTAACCCAAGACCAATAATACACACCATAAATTTCATCATATATTTCCTCATACTAGGGATCACCATATTATTTATGGCATTAATCTCAATAATTATCCCTTTATTCATATATTTGTACACCTTAACAAAACTATTAACATAATGGATGTCATTATCATCGATAATATAGTCATAAGGTGACTCCCCACCTTCATGGATTTTCCATATGTAATAACACATTGGATCCATGTATTTAATATCGTTAATCTAAATAAGAAGTGTGTAATCAAATACGTCAGATACAATGGTTATATATTCTTTTTGGACCTCTATAACATCTATATGAATCATTGTGACGGAGGATATCATCATACACTAGAGGCGGGACTCCTAAACAGACTAAGTATGTGGCTTTCATCTTAGGTAATTAACAAAACTATTTTACTTACTATGTATATTGGTCAACTCTCAATCAAAATACTTTATATAGTAAAACTATATAAACATTTTTAAGGTTTATATCTCACTGTGAGAATGTTTACATGATTCTTTCATCTTTGTTATACACCGAAAACCTACACCCAAGAGGTAATTCCTCCAACACATTAAGGATTAATGCACAGTGTTCTGCAGTACAACATTTTTACAGTAGTTTTTTTTAATCTGACCTCATAAAATAAGTACAAAATTATATAACATGATCCCCTTGAATCAACACTATTCTTTGTCTGGCCCCAGATGCATTCCAAAACACAATATACTCTATAGTCAGCTAGAGTAGTATACAAAATTTATCTATACTCAAACTATTCTTCATATAGTAGAAATAATTATCAAATTCAAATGACCAATAGAACATGACACCCTTATTGGTCCGTCGCTAGAATGGTGCTTCTAGGAATGAATCTTTTTTGATGAAAATTAATTAATATCCCTCCAAACCCAAAAATCATCATATATTGAGAACATTCATCGAGTGATCCCAAGAAACAGCTTCATGAACATTATCTTGGTCGACTGATTCCATATCCTCACAATTTATGTCACCCATAAAATGTATCCATAAATATCATAAATTTACACTTATATAGCATGTTTTATATTTTACGGTATCTTATATTTCATAAGATGATTCCAACATGTTTATTATGATCATAAAATGTCCATGGCGTACACAGGGTTTTCATCCAAAAAATAAATTAGAGCTAGTCGGATTATGTATGGAACGTTCACTTTATTACATCCATAAACACATCATGATATCTTTTCAACCCAAATATATTCATGATTAACTCATACAACACATACCTTCTCCTTGGAGAATTCCACAGTATATCGGATGTTCCCACAACCATCTGATGATTCCATAACCAAAAATCTATTTTTGAGAAAACCAGAACACATATAATCCTGTCAAAAAGCACATCAGTACGTGGAAGAGGAAATACTTTCTTAAATAAATTATTAATCAAATTAATTTAATAGTAATATAGACAAATCATCTTATCAATACTATTATAAAAACAATAGGTGATCCCCAAGGTGATGTACTTGGGTTAAGAAGCCCTTTATTCAAAAATTTATAAAACTATAATTTTTGATCATAATTCACATCTAGTTCTACCGTGTATAGAGGGATTGATGTCAACAATTCTTTTCTTAATACAACAATCATGATATCAACATATCTCTTGGGTGTAAACCTGGAGAAATATATAGGGAACATGTCTTATAATTGATGCTTCAATAGAGGAAAGTTGTCATTGTCCACTCCCACATTATCAATAACATGAAATCCAGATTTTGTCATGGGGCCATCTAACTACAGATGAGTTGGTTTTTCATGGATTCCTGGAATATTAAATTCCCCACTATGAACATATACGACTCTCTTGAGTTAATTGAACGCTACCCCTCAACAATAAAAGTAAATGTCTGGTTGATATAGCACAAGCCAATCCATTCCCAATATCAAGTAAAAACATAAAATATCAGCAAAAGTCAAAATTGAAATTGTGGTCCCCAAACATGACTGTACAAATCTTATATTATTGTATATTATCTTTTCAAACACCCAAGGGTTTGTCAATGCGCATACCGCCCATATATATTCTACCACTAAACCAAAAACACTCACAACCTAGGAATATATTAAATAATATTAGTGCCATCTGTCATATAAATCTCTAGAAATTATGGAACCTATAAGAATAATAAATATATCATTGTATGGTCTATCCTATCCACTACTTGGTTCAGGTTAGCCTATATGATTGATTTGAGTCCCACTCTTATGGGCTTGGGAATGCGTTCATGGTGCTACAATCCCTTGATGAAAAAGAATATTTTTTTGGGGTTCCATGTCTTCCAACCTATATGGTACATCTAGTTGAACTATTAATTCCTTCATGATTTGTGGTATCATACCCTCTTGCAACATGAAGTGATGTTAATTTGACTATAATAATGATATTAATTTGACTATAATTAATTGGTTCTTAAAGGGAAAATCATTAAAATCATAAATACATTTATACCGAAACATGATATTAATTTGACTATAATTAAAAAAATATATTAATACATATATAATTGAAGTGATGTTAATTTTAAAAGCATATTAAAATAAAATTAATGTTTCTAAATTCATTATATTAAATGAATATTCTTAATATGAACATATATTTTCTACTGTTAATAAAAATATTCATCATTTAAAAAATTCAAAAAATAACACCAATATTGTTTGAAAATGATGATTTTTAAATTAATTTTTTTTTTAAATTTTCGTATAATAATGAAAAAAATATAATTTTTATGTAAGGTCACAAAATGTGAAAAAATAATTTTCATGAAAAATACAGTATTGTAAATGTAAAATTTTATTTTTTCTTATCTATAGTATAGAAAAGGCATAATAAAAATGATAAAAATTTCATTTGGTATATAAAATATATAATTATTATAAATAATTCACAAAGTTTTATTAATTTAATTTATGGATTTCACTCTCATTAATGTTATTCAAATATTTTTCAAACAACGATTTCATATATTTTCAAATATTTTTTTCTTCTCAATTTAAATTAATTGGAAACTATATAATTAATATTATATACATGTATATGTGATAAATTTTAATAATTTATATTTTTTGATTCATAAACACCATTCCAGTGCCTAGGTGATAAATATTATATTAAATAAAAATATTTTAATAGTATTTTATGTTTCTTGAATTCTTGGTGATACTTGTATGGGAGATAATCTCGATGATGCATGTAACACATGATATTATAGAAATTAAAATTATTTCATAAAATATTTAAAAACATTTTGTGGGGTTAAATTAATTTAATAATATTAACAATATAACATAATTATTGAATCCCAAATAGAATAACAATAATCATTCCACATTAACTATTGTAACATCAAAATATTCACATTGATCCCTTATATTCATTGGAGTTATATTCCCATTCCTATTGAGTAATTCAGTTTTATTATTCCACAAATCCATAAATGTTTAATCATATAACATTGAATACATGTTTCCTTCCATCACATTCATTATCATGGGTTCCTTTACATCCTTATAGAAAAATATGATTCCCATTATGGAAGTAGCCGGTTGTTTCATTACACAATTATCACAAGATAAAAAAATAATTACTTCACTATTTTCCTAAATCCATTATTTACTCTTCCATACAATTCATGTATTACTTCCCTTTGAAGTCATTATACATGGGGAATTATATATATGTTGTTATACCACATTATATTATGATCTTTTATGATGAGTGTTTTCAGAGATGAGTTCCCTTCGAGTTATTGTCTTAAAAAATCAATGAAATGATCAATATTACAAGATAAAGAACATATATAGTCTATAAAATAGCTTGTTAATCTTTTATTGATAGATATATTATTAAAAACTCTTTTATATACCCTTATTTAGATATTTAAGAATTATCTAACCATATTTACTCTTTTCTCGCGAAGAAAATATATTTCCATATGTAGTTCTTCGAAATAAAACTATTCCATGTTAATTTTTTCTTATTCATAATAAGTGCATTAAATAAATGTCCAAAATTGATCCACATATCCTAAAAGTTGATAAACTAAAATGAATATTTTTTTTCCATTCATTGGTTCCTAGAGAATGTAATATCTTCTTTAATGGAACATGTCTATTCCTCTAAAAAAATGGATTTGTAGTTCCATTGAATAAGATGTGTGGATGTTGCTTGAAGAATATTGACATTGATATACTATAATGTAGATGAGTAGTCTATGTAATTTTCAATGGATTGTTACTCAAAAACATAGTAATCTTCTCCAATATGGTAGTAATTTCTTTAGTTCTAGCTGCAACTCCATCCCAAATATCATTGACTTTCTATAGAAGAAAACACCAACATAGGGTATGTTTATTTATGTAATTTGAAATATATACACTATAAAAAATTACAAACATTGGAATACACTATATTAGAAAATAAAATATTGAAATATAATTTATAATATGAATAATGTAGAATTATATTATCTAAATTTTAAAATTTATGCACATCTAATATCAAAATAAAAATGTCTTCTTTTGGAATGATTTGAAATAAATAAAATATTTCCAAATATAATATAATAGTTTCTAATTAAAATGAAAACTTTCAAATTCATATCTCAATGGAGTGTCAAACTAGTTGTACATTAAGGTCCATTTTAATGTAAAAAATAAATGAATGAGTAAATCTTAAAACACCTTTTTCATATTTATTATCCTTTTATATATTTATTCTAGAACTATTTCCACTTGTAGTATCCATACATTAATGTATTTCTAGAATAAAAACATAATTTACACCTTAACAAAACATTTATATGTTATCTTATATATAGACATATGCACAAATTATTTAACACAGACATATTCCCTAATCCATGTATATCAAAACATGGTTACCAAGATCACTAATAAACATGTTTTGATACTAATTGGAAAGACCTATACCCACACTATAATGAACCCATTAGACACATTATTACATGGTAATAAGATTAAAAAATAACATCATAAAGGATAAAATAGTTTTTTATTCATGGAAAACCAGATATATATATGAAATTCACAATACAATTGAAAATGTAAAATACAAAAAGTGATTTCATTTATAATGACATTAATCCTCGTAGAATATCTATACATATCTTTCAAAAAACACCTTCTGGAATCCAAGAAGAAATTAAAGTTGTTAATGTTTTTTGTTCAGGTGGTTTATAATGGTAATCATTCAATGGAATATATCATTAATAAATAAAAAATAATCAAATTATATGATAAATATTTTTAACATGAACTATTTAATCAATAAATTGGGCATAATATGTTTGAAATAAATGATGTTAAAATAAATATCTATAAATTATTAAATAATATTGAATCTTATAAATTTATTTTATAACAAATGAACTAATCACATTGAAATAAATAACAGATAAGATAATTATTGAACTCATGATATTAGACATATGAAACACATCTTCAAGGCCTTTCTCATCATTGTTTAAATATGCTAGTAGAATCATGTCAAATTTGTTAAACTGAATTTTCTTATAAGCCCTATCGATGCATCGAGGGACTAACTATAACTATTACCAACTAGTAACTAAATAATAACGATTTATTACATATGTGTCATGGTGTAACATATCAATATAAGAAAAATTAGTTAAAATACATATATACTAAATGTTTATACATAACCCAATAAACTAAAAATATTCTTAAACCATTTAGAATAATATGGTAAATGGAAATAAAATTGTACATCCAGTGTTGAACAAATAAAAACCACTCAAATATATAGAATATGAATTTTTTAGACAAAATATATCCTTAGTAGATCAATATTAGAATAATTTTGGTTGTCATTGAGGAATAGAAATTCCCTGAAGTGATCCTTCAAACAATTATGGAGGAAAATAACCTTTTACTTTTGAAAATAACCTTCAAATATGATAAGGTAAAACATCATATTGAAAATTATATCATTTGAATATATTATTTGATATTTAAAAAATTAAATTTAAAACATTTAGTCAAATTATGGAAATAATTTTTTTTGATTTTGTACAGCTTAAAATAATGGTTTATTTCACAATTTTGTAAGAGAAAATTCATAATTATTTTTAAAAAATGAAATGTAGAGTAATATTCATTAATTATCAAAAAGCTAAAATTTAGTTCCACTTTCTCATATAAATAATTTATAAAATTTTTACATTTTTTTTTATTTTTTAGAAGCCATGGATTTTGAACAAGATTGATTTTTGACAGAGGACAGAAATAATCTTCCATTTTATTGACAAACTTTTTATAATTAAATTTAAATAGCAATAAGAGTAAAAATATTTCTATTATATGAAATAATTACCATGAATAACTATAATAGATTAAAATATATGTAGTTTAAGATAGAAATATTAATTAATTATCTAATGTGATACTTACAAAAATATTTAATAATGATGAAATTTTTAAATAAACCCTTACAATTATTGTAAATTTTTAATCATAATCCACATGAAATAAATAACATAAAATGAAAGAATATATATAAATAGGATAAATATATTCAGGATATAACATATCAAATGGTAAGTATATATACCACTGAAATGAAATATGTGATAGATAAGAAATATATCTCATAGAAGTAAAATTTAGAAGAGAAACCCTTACCTCAGGTTTGATATCTTTAATATGGGACCAAACATCCTGTATAAATATTATAAATTTATTATAAAATTATGAAATAACTATAATTATATATCACATACCATATTATTTTATTATTTTCTTTTATGTGATATTAATTATATGTTATATATTAAATTCACTATTTCTTTTGCTAATTATTCCATTTTTCATGTCTTTAAATTCAGTATTTTTGGTCCTTTTAATATGATATTAGATAAATATTATGAAAATTTATGAAAATGTTATAAATATTATATATATTCATTATATATATAAATAATGATCTTTTAATGTGGGATATAGAAAATGGATTACACATGTCATTTAGACGGTAGGACGTATGTATGCATGAATGATGTTTCAATTTTTCTTAATAGATGTAACAAAAAGGAAATAAATTTTATTTATACATTTAATAATATTTATTACTTATTGTATATAATTTATATTCATAATATTCATCCTCATTACCTCCCATTTATAAATAAAATGAATAAAATTTCACATCACAATGTGTAAGTGGTACTCTAGACGTGCGCAGAAGAGACAATTTTATTTTCCTATGGTATAAAATGTATGAAGCTAGATGAGATATTTTAATAATAAATATTGTTATTATTATAAATATCACATATATTCTTTAACATTATCATTACTACAATTCATGTAATGAACAAGTGAAAAAAGAATCACACTCTTTTGTAACATGGTAGTCCATCTAACATATGATTGACATTATCATATCCCACACGGAATGAAAAGAGAGTAGTTATATGGGTATAATAATTTAATAATTAAGAAAAAATTTTAAATATAATATTGATATATTATATCTATATTTATATCAATCCATTAATAGTGATGATGGAAAATGATTGAAATTGGTTGGCAAGGTAGTAGTCCTCAATACACATGATCAAGGGTTTTGGTTCCCATATGATGTATTGGGAGATAGATATAGGTTATAAATATAAGATTATAATGTCTTATTATGTTTTATATACATTATTTATTAATGAAACATAGTTTTCGAAGTGTAAAAGGATATGGGAGAAGAAATAAATCAAATAAAATAGTTTAAGAATTTTACCCTTCATGAGAGTGCTTCATTTGGATTATAAATAAATATTTCATTGAATGAAATGGAAATATATATAAGGATTATATGATTTGTGTATAAAATTATGGAATTGACTTGGGTTGGTATTTTTTGAATCAAAATTTTTTAGAAGTCTGAAGAATTGAGGAGAGGGGTGGCCTTTTATAATTGGGGGAGAGGACACATATAATTTTTCGTAAAAGTTAATGTATTAAATAAACTTTATCATTCCATATACCTCCAAAATAAACATTACATATCCATATATATTATATGGTATTTATATAATTTTTTTTGGGTTTTTGACATGTTTTGGGTTGTTTGTAATGCTTATATTCACACTTTAACTTATGTAAACCATTATTCCTTAACCATTTTAATAAATTTTAACTATTTTATTTATTTATTATCATAAAAAATTAGTTCTAACTTATTATAGAGTATAAATGATATTTATTGAAAATATAAAATCAATTTCTTTTTCAAAAAAAATTTTATTTGATAGAAAAATAAATTTTAATTTAATCTATATACATAAAGAATGATTTGTTTTCCAAATAAAAAATTCATATAAGTATTCAATTACAAATGAAAAATATTTAAATGACATAAATTTTTTTTACATTAATATAATTAATCAAAAATTTCCTCAAAACCTATAAGAAATAAATTTAAACTTTAAAATTGCTTAATTATTCGATTTTTTTTCAATCAAATTCTATATTCTTCAAAATTAATCTAAAAATTACTCTTTTCAAAAAAATTATCAAAAATTCAACCAAAAATATTTTAACTATTTAAACTTTGAAAAATAATTAAATTTATTAAAATAATATTTCTAAATTTTTTAAAAAAAAATTAAAATTATCTTTGAAAAGCGCGACTAGAATACATTTTAGAAATAAAATAGTTTTTGAAGAAAAGTTTCATATTCATTCGAATCATTTTGTTATAATAAACTGATATTCATTAAAATAACATTAAAAATTTGTAAAAAATTTAATTTTCATAATTTACTTATTACTATTTATACCCACAAACATATCATATAGGTTATGAGGTTCTTTTTTAAATAATAAAATTTTAATAGTTTATCACACTATGTCAAACCAAGTGTTATGTGCAATGTAAACTATTGAAGTGTTTGAATTTATTTTAAAAAATATATATCAAAACATATTATTGAGTTAATTTATATCATAGAAATGGGATTTTTATTATATTATATGAAATATTAAGTTCCTCTTTAAAAATAGCTTTGTGTTACAGAAGACATTTATCTATCTCTTATTCTATCAAAAGGAAAATGAAGCCATTTATCATTTGTAGGGTGGACTACCATATCATGAACGAATGTAATTCTATTTCCATGACCAGCTCTAGAAAATAGATGTAATGACGGATTTAAAACACTTATATTATATTAATTAAATTATTATTATCATTTAATTATAATATCAGATATTAACATCATACATTAGAGGTCTTTTACAATACTATATCATCACTCATGTGTACATCAATCTACCACATTGTGAAGTAGTTTGATATGTTATCTAGTTACTATTTTCTTTAAAAGTTATATAAATAAATTTAATTAATTTCTTTGATATATAATCCTCTATTTATTCAATAATATTAATATATAACGCACTTACTTACCATTTCATAAATTACAAGAATTATATCATCAATCGTCTCTATGTATAGTATACCATCTACGAGATGTGATATGAGTTATTTTCTATGTATGGGCATCAAGAATGATTATAAAAATTATTATAATGTTTAAATATATTATGTATGAAATTTTAATAATTCTTTATATGATATATCCATATCCCTTACTAACGACCAAGAACATTCATGAAAACCCATACAAGATAAAATAATGTAGTTAACACCCGAATGAAGGAAAATAATGAAATATTATTAAAAACAGGTTGTAAAATGTTATTAAGGGATCATATATATTATTATAATCATCAATATGATTTTCCATACATTAATAGAATTATTATAAATATTATAATATATTTTAGATCATGTTTATCCAAAATTAAGTCTGAGGTAGGGGACATCATCTCAATTCC
Organism: Viscum album; assembly: GCA_963277665.1. Lineage (NCBI taxonomy): Eukaryota > Viridiplantae > Streptophyta > Magnoliopsida > Santalales > Viscaceae > Viscum > Viscum album. The sequence goes on along the minus strand of OY728142.1, from coordinate 1,999,917,237 downwards.
CCTTCCTTGAAGAAAAATTTAATTTTTCCAAACTTATTACATTTTCATGGTGTATATAAATCCTATTTTTCTTGTTTTATATTTTATAATTCATAATTCTAGTTATATGGTGTTTCAATTTGATTTTTTAAATGCTTTTTGATTTGATTTTAAAATAACCATGTGGTAATATATTTCTTAACAAAATTTATTGTCATTGGGATTTATAAATTCTTCTTTATCATTGTCATTATAAAATTACATGTGTTTATAATTTTGTAAATGGTATACATTATTTACAGTTTTATATAATGAAATAATTTTAATAAGTATAATTGAGTCATTAAATAATTCTAAGACCAAAATTATGATATTTATAAGGCTTAATTTGTCAAATACATTTTAATGTGTATTATTTATACTCGAATTTCCATTGAATGAAAATATTTTATAATTTTATAATAAACTCAGTTAATATTATTCTCCAACATTTATTCACAATTTTTTCTTATAACATTATCATATAAATATATTTGGTACATAATTTTTTTTATAATTTTATATAATAAAATGCTTCATCATTTATCACATTAGTCAAAAATAAATTTCCTTTTACGATAGTATATTTTTAAAAATTTATTTTTTTTACAATCTACAAATGATTATTTTAATAAATTATTTCCAATGATTTTATTTATTTATAAATGTTATTAAATTAATCATAATGTATTTACCATACAAGTCCCATTTTGGATTGTTTGAAAATGATAAATGAATCAATGTATTAATATTTACACCAAGAACATAATTTACCAATGACATGACCATTTTGAGTTTTAAAAAATCCATTATTAGAATAAATGGTTACATTAAATGAAAATTGCTATCAAATCATTTTATGAATATTTAATTAAAAGAATAATTTTTCAATTCAAAAAATTATTTTACCTCAATATTGTTTTTATTTAAATTTAAATGTTATTTCTATTAATCATTGACATCAACTATTATTTATAACTATGGCCCACCAGGGAAATGTTTTATTAATACCATCCTGATTATTTATCATTTTTTATGATCGGTTTGACTATGGAAGGTATTTACAATTTCATTTATCATTTATTTATGATATCATTGTAAAACCCTTGAATTATTTAAATTTACATTATCATTGAAAATTACATATCACCGAAATAACCCTACTATTTATAATCGATGTTCTTAAAATTTAATTTTATTTCATTTATTTATATATTATTTTATTATTAAATTTATATGATTGATTTAATAAGTTATTGTTAATTTTATTCATTAGTTGGGAGATAAATTTTACGATAAGTCATATTATTCATAAATTAAATTGATTATTTGATATATGAGTAATTATTTGGACATGAAGATAAATTTCGTCCCTATAATCAATAGTCTCTCAATGAATTGGTAATCACATGATATTAATTAATTTAATATCTTAATTAAAATGAGTTTTATGTGTATACCAACCTATATTTATTATAATATATTTTGAATTGTATTGACAATTGAGTTATTAAGATTACTAAGATCATGAAATCCAATAATTATGAAGTTATTCCATTAAAAATTATATTTTTATTTTTCATGATATTTTATCTATGATATCTTATCTTAATTAATTTCATTATCAGTTACTGATTTAATGGAATTTGTTTTGGATCATTTTCCTTGCTATTTTTATTATGCCTTATCATATTTTGGTAGTCAAATTATTGAAATTTTAAACGTGTTTTGTTAATTACCATAACATTATGATTATTCATTTTTAATTATCTTTCAATTAGTCATGATATGACCAAATATATTAATATATTATATATAATTTGATCTCACCATAATTTTTTTCCCTTTCTCACGAATCTAGGAAGAGTAACATGAATGATATGAAAGGATATTTTATATTGAATAATTATAATCAAGAAAAAATTAAGTTGTACTTTTTTATAAATATATAATATCTGATTAATGTATGTATAAATTTTAAAAATTATACTAAATTATTATACGTTGTGGGATGTAATCTTGTGTATATTTTTCCAATGTTGTAAACAATCAATGAGTACCAGGCTTCTAGATTTAGGACTGTTACATATTACATATGAATGGTTGATCATTATAAAATTTATAAATTAATCAAGACACTTTATAGATTGAAATATAATATTTTTATTCACATGTTCTACAATTTAGTTATATAATGGTTTTTATGTTTATTATCATGTAGATTATACATTTTGGAGTGTTGGTAGTGTATATAGTGGGTATAATTAACCCATTATGTGATCCTTGTTTACTCATATTTTGAATTTTTTTTAGTTTTTTAGAAAATAAAAAGTAATTAATAAAGGGGAAAAAATTTCATTTGAATATTTCTTAAATATGAAAATTGTTTTGGGAAATGATTCTTCGTACTAGACATATTTTTCTACTACGATAATTTCCATATATTAATGCAATGTGGTATAGTACTAGAATTTCCGACTTATCCCATGTATATTCCATTGGTAATAAGAATCCTTTTTTGTAATACATATGATTAAAAATGAGAACCATCAATTTTCGTGTCTTTTATTTACTACATACATCGGGGGTTTGATTATATTAGAGTGTACATGTTCAAATGGAATTTTTAACATTTGGGGTTTATTGGAATTGTCTATTGTTTCCAGGTATTTTATTTTCTAATAGGGTCATGATCCATATTTTTTGTTTTCAAATTTTATATATGGATATCATTTTTATAGATATATATATATATATATATGGAGAATTTTTAATGTATATGACATATTAATTTAATCATTTTTGTGTTTACAATAGTTTTATTTTTCATATCTATTTATCTATCATATTTTTTACACCCAATTTAGGGATGTGTTATACCGGTTCCCTAATTTCATTACCATTATCAATTTATAATTTTTTATACGCAAGTACATTCCTCCATCTCAAAGTGAGATGGAACATGACAATTAAATTTTTTGTTGAAAATTAGGAGACATACTAGGTTGAAAAGGGTTGATTAACTAAATGCAGACTACAATAATGAGAAAACTAATAGGGTATGAGATAGAGTGGGAAATATTGTGGTTATTCCATATACTGCATTGATTTATTATTGAAAAGGTTATATTTTTTTAATTCCCAAAGAAACTAAATAGGAATAATAGAGTTTCATGGAAGTTCATGTGATGATGATAATAAATGAATGAAAACTCAATTTCCATCATAATAAAAATGTTTGAATAAAAATGAAGGAATAAGTATCAAAGGAACTAATAAAAAATTTATTTTCATGAAATGATGTCATTTAAAAAATACATATTAAGGAAAAGTGATGATATTGTTAGATACAGTGAAAGGAAATAGTGTTCCCATGGAGGTTCTCTTGATAGTTTAATGACTCAGACATGAGAATATATGGAATTATATAAGTAAATACCCTAATGCAATGTTCAAAAAAAAATGATTGTCATCCAAAATCTCAACGGACCCGGTAAAAAGGAAAATACTATATAACCACAACACATAATGTGATTTTTGAGATTAATGTGGACATAGGGAAACTGATCATTCACATAATAATGGTTAGGGTTTTATTTGTATCTTATTCATTGAAATTGTTTTCAACTAAAATGTTTTTCAAGGACATAAAATCAATACATTGATGAATATATATTGATTTATTAATGAATAATTCTACTATTATGACTATTGAATCGCATTCTTCAATTTATGGAAAATATCATTCTGGTTATCATATTATCCCTTAGTTAAATAAATTTAATGTGATTTCAAAAACGAATCTATTCATTAATATTAAAAGAAAAATTATTAGAAGAATTTGATAAAATTTCCTATATAAAATTCATAATTTACAAAAAAGGTGATTATGAATTCCATCAATAAGGAAAGTAAATAATTTGGTTCCTGATTTTTAATAATGATAAACATTTATTGCAAATGGATGGATTAATCCTCGATATTTGTGTATCATTATTCTACTAGAAAAAGTTTCGTTGTCCTATTTTTTGGAATTTTATCTATCTAAAAATAATATCACGAGTAATGTATATATTTTATATACCATTAAATATTTTTTAAAGTGAGTAGTGATAAATTTACAAAAAAAGAAATTAATTTATAGGCTAATTTTATATGGTTATATTATATAATTTTTCTATTCAAACATAATGTAATATAAATATTGATTCATATAGAAGAGAGAACTATATTTAATAAATTTAAACTTTATAAAATAGTCACTGGAGAATGTAGTAATAATGGATGTAACTAGATTATGAAATGTATAAAGGATTGAAATGGCATCGGGTATCAGAATTTTCTCATATGAATCTCATTTGATTGTGCTTTAAATGAAAGTTTCATCACATGGTTTTGACTTATTACAAACAAAAACAAATGTATAAAAATGATTTTATTTATAATATAATGTATGAGAGTAATTAAATATATTATAAATATTAATTAACTATCAATTCAAACATAATAAATAATTAATGAAAAATAAAACAATTAATAATTCATATTTTAAGAAAATATTTTCATATTGAAATAGTTTTCACTATATTCATATTTTTTCTATTTAATGATTAATTTTTAGATTTTAAATTTTAAAAATCAACCTTGTGTTTATTATTTGAATAGAAGAACCTTTACAAGAAATATTTATATAATTTAAATAATAATTGATTTTTTACTTAATAGTGAAAACTATTGGTTCTTAAGAAAAATATCATTTTTAAATATATAATTAAATAATAATTGTCATGTTTTTTATAAAAATATATTATTGATAATCATTATATTAAATAATTATAACAATGAATTGTTATAATACTATGTTCAATATATTGAAATCATCATTAATATTTTGGAATAATAAGGAATATTCAACATAAAAATTGGGTTTTTTGTGCTTAAAATAAAAAATAGGTTATGTAATATTTGGAAATTTAATATAACAAAATATATTTAAATTTCATGATAATAATTTGATTACTGTTTTATAAATAAAATTTTAATTATATTTATAAAATTACCATCAATATGATTAATGATTGATATTTCGATAATGGAGAAACTGATAATTTTAATAATGTTTTTTTATTTACATGGTGGAATTTTTATCCAATTAGTAAAATTAATATAAATTATATATTTTAAAAAATATGATTTATAAACAAACATTTAGTTATATTTATGAAATATTAATTTTGAATCAATACTAATGAATATTATAAACACATAATAGTTTAAACATTATTTTATCAACAAAATAGTGTTTTTTGGTATATAACATGTTTTAATTTTTAAACTATTTTTGTCTTGTTTATAAATTCAATAATATTTAATTGAGATTAAATTAATGTTCATCACACTGAAATTTTTGTTAGAGTGGATACATTATAATTTAATGAAAACATATGTTTAATAGGTAGATAATAGAATCCTACAGAAAAATGTAAAAGTTAAAATATAAGAATATACATTTTAAAACATGCCTAAAAATATAAGTGGGAATAATAAATTGAGAATTTCATTACCAACTTTTTTCACACACTTTTTTATTCAAAACATTTAGAGTAATTTTCCATTAAATTGTGTAATGATATCCTTGAAAAGTTTAGGGTATTCACCAAAATGTCCTTTTTCACAATCAAAATCATCATATCACTATACCTTCAATACCACCAAAATAATGCAATTTATTGCACCACAATATTTTATATGACTTCATATGAAATAAATTAGATGCAATTGAGATATATTTTTATAAGAAAAATTGAGTCTAAATGTACTATGATATATTATTTCCATTATAACACACTTTTTCATTTGTGATGTGTTAATAGGATTAACAACATAATGAAATGTAAATAGAATTTTTTTCGTTTATATAAAAGTATTAATTTACGATTTTCATATTATAATGACATTATAACAAAAAATATTCATTGAAATACAATTTTTATGAAGAAAACTATTTTTCAAGTTTATCAAAATTTTTGTAGAAATAAATATTTTAATTAAAATTAATAACTGATTTTAATGATATTTAATTTTAATTAATTAATATGAATTATTACATTAGTTTTCATATGGTTAGGAAAGATGATACAACCATCTAAAAAATGTTATTTCGAGAAAATACTTTTTTTATTCATGTAATGTGTTTTCATATTTATTAAATAGAAAATCACAATTGATAGATAATGTTAATGAAATTTATATAATATATATTTAGTGAAACATTTTAACATTCCTCTAATATCTTTTACATGGAATATATTCAATGTAATCTATGTTTTATGCTCAAAAATAACTTTTTCTAAAAACTGATTTTAGTATGATTCTTTATTTTATTTTTTAACTAATTTCATAAACATCGTGAAATTTTATAGGAAAAAATAGATTCTATATTTTCAATTATAATGTCAAAAAAATTAATGTGTCCACTTTAATATTTTTTTCATAGCTTATAAAATAATACTATATAATTTTTTCAATAATTATTTTTGAAATGGTATACCATATGGTTCACATTGATTATTATAATAATTAAATATGCTATTTATCTTATATTTTTTTAGTGATAAAATATTATTATTCTTTCTATAGTCAATTTCATTACAAAATGAAAATTTTGTTCACACATAAGTAAAAAAAATTGTATCCATGGATGAGGAAATTAATTTTTGAATTTTATCAAATTTTGGATGGTACTAAATATGAATAAAATTTGTATATATTATTTTTATATGATGATTAATATTCTTGAGATAATATTTCTATAATCAATTTTTAAGGACTATAACTATTAAATCAAATCTTGTAAGCCAAACAATGTAGTTAGCACCCAAAATGACAATGATGGAGAAATAATTATAATGAGTTTGTGATAAGATGTTATAAGTAAATCATGTATTTTTAATCTAATTAGTCATATTATTATATTTAATATGTATAATATTTATAAATTTTTTGTACAAAAAAATAAAATCATCTATTAAGAAATTCCTACTTAAGGTAGGGATTTCTTGTCACACTCTTGATTCTATGAGAAATATTCCATATCCATCCTACGTTTCATTAATATGTGGTATATATTCAATCATTTTTAATATATAATATGACTCTATTTTACTTCATTGTATTTAAATGTTAATTTGATTTTATATCTTCTCTCAGTGTTACGATTCAATAGTTACCAACATTGTAAGGGTTTTATGTGAGAATATCAATTTTATAATGATTGTTTTTCTTAAATTTATGATGATATTAATTTATGATATTACCCACACTAATAATATCAATTTTATAATCATATGGTTAATTATAAAAATTAAATTGTTCCTATAATTTTCATCTCTTAGTTTGTATTCTATTTTTAAATGGTTTCAGGTAATCATTGACCCTCTATTTGATAATGTTTTTGTAGGGTTTTGTCTTAGGTTGTTTCAATTGAATTTTTTTAAAAAAATAGCATCATGGGTTGTGCATGATTGGTATATGGGTTTCCTAAATGTTGAACCCCTCCAACACAAATGACGAATACCTGGAAAGTGGGTCTTTTCACATATGGTGCATGTTTTGAGAAATTATGAACCAACATTGTATAAAATCTACAACCCAATATAGAGTAATGTGGTTAGGGTTTTTGGTTTTTCTAATCATATATCCCAGCCTCTCTAACCATGTACGTAGTATTATATTATTACAAAAAATTGAATTTTTTTATCATAAGCCAATATGGACTTCAAATCATCCCTAACGCAACATAAAATGATTTCATAGATTTATGATGTTATCAATAACATTTTTTGGCTCCTCCAATCTCATTTCATGGAGGATAAAATGGTATAGGATATCGATAAATCACCCGTAGGTTTGCGAGTCACCTAATTTAGGTCATCTCCCTCGCTCTATTAATCTCATCCCTAGATTGTGTTATATCATCATTTTATTGATGACTTTTAACATTATTTAATTGAATCATGATTTTGGGTATTAATTCGTGATCTATATTTCACTAGCTCATTGTTGGAAAATATATTTTTAGGTGTGATGCTTTATGATATCCATGATTAATGTGTATTATTTCCTTTTTATAATTTAAAAATTATTACACATTGATTTTCATTTTTATATAAATTGCATTCAAAAGTTTTACAAAAACCACATTTGATATAAATTAGAATTTTTATTTATATTGGAATGGATATTCAAGGATACCCAGAATTCAAATGAAAACATAATTTTTCATAGATTTTGAAATTGATGGAATTGATTATTTGATATGATAATTTAATTTAAAAAATTGATAAAATTTACCTGATAAAAAACTATTATTCCATTTTAGTTGAAAAAGGAATGAATTTTTGAAAACCCAATGTTTATTTTTTGAAAATTAATTTTGAATATTGAAATTGAATATTGGTAAAATAAATGTCATTTGATTCTTAATTTGGAATGACATGATTGGCCCTTTTTCTATTTATTGATTGAGAAAATTCAATATTTGGACGTTATTGGGTTATTGGGTTCAAGAATGATGTGATGATTATTCCTTAATAATATATTGATGATGAAAACTCAAATAAAAAACGAGTTAGGAAGAACTTATCTCAGATGGGTTCTTGATAACCCATATTCATCTAGTTCATGAGGTGTGTGTTTATACATATTTCCATTATTAGTGATATAAGATGTTTGAGGATCATATTACTAGGAACTACCATACCCAGGGAAGACGACCATGTTTCATATTGATGTAATTTTGATATAAATTATATTTTCTTTGAAACTTCTTTACTCATTCTTATTTATTACATAAACTATTTTATATGAAATGTTCACTAAATAAATCATTAAAATGTAATTTTTTTATAAATAATCAATTATAACACCATACCCTATTTTATTTAAAATTGAAAACATCATTTGGTTTATTATTTTGGAATATTATTCTAGAACAAATGATGATACTCTACTATGATTTATAGATCACACCAAATATTTTTCTTTTAGTTCTTATTTATTTTTTTATCGTATGTTATATAAATGGGAGGGCTCCAATTATTAGTGGTGGATGTTCCTTTTCTCCATTTCATGAAGTGATGATTTCCATTGGAATTTTTTATTCTTAATGAGTAAATTTTTAAGTACTATTTTGGATTTTATTATATCCTTATTTGGAATCATATACTTTTCTCACCCTGTGGTGTTTTGGGAATATTGACATGTAACTTTATTTTCATCTATTTAAAGGAAAATTCATTCGATATTTTATATTATATAATTCTAGGTTCTAGTAACTAACCCATTGGGATCAGGGATGCAATTTGGGAAATTTTAGTCAGGGATGATGTATCAGGGTACCGGGGTATTTGACCATGTTTGTTACAAAGTGGTATAATAGCGATATTATAAGATTCATTATATGATGTGAGTATAATGTATGGATTATCTAATCATGTTTTAGGAGGGATTTGTGAGTGAGTTCATAGCCATATCACATTTAAAAAATACATCAATCAACAAAGGTATTTTTGGAAATTAATTTTGAGGAACAATTTTATATAAATCTAACATTTTCTATCCTTTTTATTTGGATAGCTAGAAACAAAAATCATGATTTTTTTATCAATTTGGGATTATTATTTTCATTTATATTGTTTTATTTTTTTATCTGAGTGTTCTTCTGCTATCTTAAATGATGTTTGTTGAGGTTGTAGGGCGTCATGCGTATGAGATGATGTGTAAATAATCTTTGGGGGTAAGCTGTTAATGAACCAGAATGAGATAATTTTATTATAAACTATCATATCATTGTTATTATTATGAATGTTAACCATTCTATTGGAGAAACACATGAATCAATTCCCATTCATGATCCAGTTGTAGATCCTATGATGGATGAATCCCATAATCAGGCCCAGGAGTTCCTTCACTAAAATCAACATGTTTTCCAACGATCTAATAATCATCAAGGGTATGAGGATTGGATGAGAAAGATATATTTTCTTTGTTATGTTCTTGGAATCTCTTGATTCGATCGAGTGGAAATGGTCCACCTTCATGATATTGGGCCCCAACAGGAGATTGTGGGACGTGACAGTTACAAAAAAGAGGCATGATGTTTTAGAGTGGAATGAAATTATAGTTATTTTCACAAACTAGATATATCAATATTATATGGTGTTATCTATGACTATGGAGTATTAAAACATGATATGGTTAACTGATCTATGAAAAAGTATATAGACTGCTTTGCAAAGCATGCATCGTATGATCCTGAGTTAATGTTGAATGGGATGTTGAAGACTCAAGGTTTTGTTATGTGACATCAAAATTATTTTCATTAATTTGATTTATTTTCGAATATATCATCTTATGATGACATTCTCGACAAAGAGTTCATGTTTTAGCATGATCTATATAATATTATAGGGTTTGGAGAGTTCCTTTTTCTCTTAGGGGTTTTTATATAAGTTATCATAAAAAGATGAAATGTTTGTCATGGTGGATCATAAAAATTGGGATCTTCCAGACCACCTATACTTCATGGAAGAGGTTATTTTACATTCTTCTTGTATTCCAAGATTTTGAATTCGATATAGTTTTTCAATGAGGAAAAAAATATTTTCAGCTCTAATTTATTCTCACGCCATATGAAGCTACTCTTTTATATCATTTCACCCTTCTTTGTGTTCTGGGATCAGTATCATCTAAAAATACTACTGTGAAATTTGATACATCGTGATATATGGGATCCATGCATAAGAGTATCTAAAAATAGATTCATGCATTATAAGACTCTATAGTGAAGCATATAAGGGTATAATGACTGTGAGTGGTATCGTCACCATAGATTCATATTTAGTGATTTATTTATTTGATAATGGATCATATTACATGTTAATTTATACTCATATTTTTAACATATCCACTCTTCCTATAGTGATTTTTTATTTTGGGATGGATATTATTGTGTCTCATATAACAAAGAGAGAACATGGTCCTTGTTTCCCAATATATATTTATTATTAATCATAGATCAATATTATAATTTATTTTATGGTAATTGACAAGAAATATCATGATGTAGTTGTTGGGCTAGATTGGATTATATACAATATGACCTGAATTGACTGATATGTTCGAAATGTCTCATTTACTACACAGGATGGGATGTGACAATTATTTCATGGAGAATGGGACTGATGGTCATGTAGATTAAGAAATTCATATCCATAGTTTAGGAAATTAATACCATTGTACTTTTTTATATATATTCGGATTCTTCGAGTGACGATCTAACAATAGTTATCACAGTGTTTTCTAAATTTTTCCATTATATCATATTTGGTTTTATACAGTTAAAATATTTAGTGAAAACTATTGATTTAGTTCCTAGTAATAATCCATTATATAAACCTTTTTACCATATTGAGATAGATAAAATTAAATATTTAAAGACATATTGGGATCGTATATTTTTAAATGGATTCATATGCCTAGGTGTGTCAACATGGGAATAACTTTTTCTCAATATTATGAATGATGATTGAACACATAGCCTATTTGATGATTTCTATAAACTCAATTAAGTTACAAAAAACTAAATTTATTAGTTTCCATGGATTAGTCATCTAATGGACTAGTTGAAAGGGGTGATGTTGTTTTTGATGATTGAACCTAGGTTTGTTGACACATTTTTTAAAAAACTATCTAACATTTAGAAAATAGAATTTCATAGTCAGTATTTCAATTTTGATTACCATTTTATATTAATGTTCATATCCAATGTGCTAGAAGAATATAAGGATATTATGAAATCCTTTATAAATGAGTATATTGATATGTTTTTTGTGGTATTTATGGATGATATATTGGTTAACTCTACATAATTGGATGATCAATTGAATCATCTGTGAGAATTTATGGAATTTTTTATAAATCACGGTCATTATAAAAAGCATTTTAAATGTGATTTTTGGATTTGGGAAGTGAAGTTCTTGAAAAAAAAATTTCTCAGAATTTATAATCTCATTTGATTCTATGAATTTAAAATCTATAATGAAATCGGAGTAACCATTTAACATTATTGAGATTTGGGTTTCATGGTTTTAGGTCTTATTTTAACCAGTCTATAAAGGATTTATCAATGATGGATTCTTCAATGACCACTCCCACATTGTAATGATTGACTATTTATTAGAATTATTAATATTAGTCTTATTTTGTCAAGATTAAATTAATTTTGATACCTATTTTTTGTCTCATACGTAAGTGAGATAGGGTTGTGTTGTCCTTTGTGATGGATTAGGTTTAGGTTTGGATTGTGTTCATATGCTAGGTGAGTTATTGGTAGCCTATAGATCTTATAACCTTAGTCTACTTGAGAAGAATAACCCATCCCATGAGCTCAAACCATCTACATTGATGCATAAGATAATGTGTTATATATACTATCTTTTTAGAGAAAGGATTACCATATATTCTAACAATCAGATGTGGATTTTTTTCATCTATCAAGATGATATGAATATCCCCCAAATGCATTCGATAGAGTACATGCAGTCATTTGAGATCAAAATAAGATATACCATGGTAGAATGGAGCATTTTTATTGATGAATTGACCATAAATCGTTAGTTTTAGGCCATGAAATAATCATCCAAATAGTTTATCTTGAGGGATCATTGTTACATAGTTTCATTTAGAAGTCGAAGTGATAAAGTTATCATGGATAGTGTTTAGTTGAAATTCATTATTCTTGTGGATATTCTTCTAGATCTAATACATGATGATGAGTTTGATGTCGTTAGAGACTATTTTTATGTTTGGGATATCATTTCTAAGTGTTCAATCATCACAAATGAGTATTATATATTTTCATTCTCAGTTTTTATAGTTTTTAATTGTGATCATTGTTGTGAGGGGGGGGGGGTTAATAATTTTTAGTTGAAAGTGAACCATGGAATGAAAATGATGTTTTATGATATGTGGTGATGATTTTGGAATCAATGTATGAGGAGAGTTGTTTATGAATTAGTATCACATTTTTATACATACCTAGGGGTCATGTTCTAGTGGAAAAAACCATCGAGTTTTATACAACGATTTCTAATGTCATCATGGATGTGGGATAGGATCTATATGATCATTGTGGTTTGTTTTCCCTGAAACCCTATATAGAATAGTGTGATGTGGGTTAGGATCTATATGTTGATCAAATCAGGTCACTTTATTCTAATTCATTACATGCACAGTGTTTCAGATTTATGAACTATCTATATGAGACAAATTGTTTTTTTAAAATTGTTCCATTAACCATAGTCTATGATAGGGACCCGCTCTTTACAACTTATGTTTTCTTGGACCTATAAGAGATGATTTGATCTTAGGTTCCTTTGAGTATTGTATAAAATTCATATACAAATGGATAGAAATAGAAAACTATAAAAAATATAGAGGACATTCTTTGTGTTTGTGTCCCCATTTTTAATGGTTCATTGGGTAACCAATTAGGGATGGTTGATTTTTCATATAAAAATAGTTATTACTCTTCAATTAAAATGACCAATTTTACATCCATGTATAATCAAACTGGCATATATCAATTTATTGGTTGGTGATTGATTAATGTTCCATTGTTTTATCACAATTGCTTATGGAGACATATACAATTATTCTGTTGATTCATCCGAGAGTGATGAAGGCCCAGAGCTAGTATAAATATTATTTTGACAATTGTCATCATGAATTCATGTTTTAATATGGTTTCATGGTCTTCTTAGTTGTTTTACCCCATTTGGGTTCTGAACATCCTGTGATGAAAGAGAATAATTATATTCTTTTTGAGGAAATTCTGAGTCCACTGATCATGTTGGAAAAGTGTCTTATCATGTATCCTTTAATATATAGTTGACATTGAAACATAATTTCTACCACGTATATCAGCTATAGAATTATAATTCTTACCCATATAATATCTTGTTATGTGATGATCCAAAATTGGGTCCTTATTTTTCTATGATTGAGTATCCAGTAAGGTCATATGATTATGAGACAACAGTACATCATGCAGGGATAATACCATTGGTCTATGTTCTATGGTAGAATGGTTCTTATTCAAATGAAAAATGGGAGTTTGTGGTACTGATGAGAGAGTGTTGGTTTCATCACATTAATATGGAAATATATTTACATGATTTATTGGTACATATTGTTTTTATGGTTGGGATATTTTGAAATAATGTAATTTTTTAGGTACTAATAAACCCTATATTTGATAATGAAATTATTAGGTTTGGTTTTAGGTTTTTACAGGTGTAAATTTGATGATTTTTTTGTATTCCATGACTTTATGAGGTTGGAGCATGGTTTTCCCAAACCATGCTCCCCTCCTGTATATACCTTGAAACCTTGGATAGTGGGGGATTTCACTGTTGGATCATGTTATGAAAAAAATGTCCCCATATAGTATAAATGGTTCAACACAATAAAGGGGTGTAGGGTTTAGGATAATGATTTTTCTATCCATGTGTCCATGTCCAGATAACCAAGAATGCATCATAATATCATTCAAAATAATAGATAAAAACCTCCTAAATCCTTGTTAAAACCCCATTATTAACCTAGCAATGTAGAAATCATGTTACTATTTTTATAGTCTCTCAAAAGATATTTTTTAATTTAAATCCCTTTACATGGATGATCGAAGCATTTAGGATCTCATTTAATCTCCTATAGTTATATTGATATCCTCTAATGTGTCTTCTACCATGAGTTATTTCTTCCCTTATTGTGGACCAGTTTGGATAACCTAGTAACCTGATAACTAGTCCATTCCTAATATGTACAAATTTAATTCCTGATCCCCATGGGTTGGTCAGTAGCACAAGAAAACATAAATGATAAAACAAGGAATGGTTGTTCCACATAAATAGCAGAGGAAACAGTTCTGTGTAAATATTCTGAAAATAATTCAACATAGTGATAACTATACTAGAAGTTAAAAAAGTAAACAAAAAAAATTAAAATTAAAAGGAACATGAATATAGGAATATAAAAACCGAAGTACCAATGTAAAAAATATAAAAACTCCTAATGATCTAGAGAAAATACCAACTATATGTGCTTATTTCCACTTACATCAACACAATTAGAAAAAATCTACAATGTCAGATGTGTGGTGGGAGCTATTATACTTGTAGGGAATCACCAAGGCATCCAAAAAACATTCCAAATTAATTAACCAATTAATTATACCAATTTTAAATAAATGGGAAAATAATTTCAAAATATTTTTTAAAACAAATCACTCATTAAATTTCAAATAATGTAAGTATTTCAAAAAATACCATAATAAATATTTTATATGAAATATTTTACAGCAATTAAAAATGAATGAATAAAATATTTTACAATAAATGGTATATATCTATCAATATAATCACAAGGAAGAAACATTTTCACCCTACAAGCGGTATGATAGTTCTAGTTTATGAGATCCTCCAACACAAAAATAGGTGATCATGGAAATATGTCAATACAAGTCACTAAGAAACTGGTCAATGAGGACTCATCACCATTTCATCAGTGATGTGACCAACTACACAATGTTTTGATAAAGTTTCAATAAATATATATAGTGTTTAGGAAAATAACTCACTAAGAGCATAGACTTTCATGTGATAAAAAAATCAATAATGGGAAATTAATATGGAAAACATTCTAAATAAGACAAACACTTTTTTATAAATTTAAATATGGAAACATCCGAATAAAAACTAAAATGGGGTTTCAATCAGATTCTTTCAAGTCTATGATAAAACCAGTGTGTTCTTAACAGTTAAATTTATTACATTTTTCTCAATTAAAATTTTGAATCCAATTTCAAAAATTAATTTCCTAAATAAAAGAATGTAGTGTAATTTCACACCCTTAAATCAAATTCCACAATCACACTCCATTTCATTAGAAGATTATGATTCCCACAATGTTCATTCAAAAGATAATTGTAGTCTGAATTTACATAAATATAGTTTATTCATAATACAATTAACGGAAATTTACAATAAATAATAATTTTAGGGATAAATAAATTAGCGATTCATAGAAGGAGCCAATAAAAAAATAGATAGATTATGTATCAAAACATCTTTAATGAGAAACTTCAATGAAGAGTGATGTAATTTCAGACCCTAAAATCAAACAACGATTCATGTTATAAAACCAAATAGATTATATCCTCTAATAAAATGGAGAACTAAAATCCCTATTAATGAAATAATGGTATGGTGGGGTTGACATAGACATATAAATTCAAAAACCTTGAGGATACTTAACATGATTCATTTGATTTCGATCTGCATATAATGGGGTTTAAAGTGAAAAATAGAATATTTGAGAGTCACTATGGACTAATAGATCATTCTATGCCAAGATAGGGTTCATCTGGGGTGAATATTGGCCATTATAAAATTTATAAGTTTTTAATATAATTAAATCCCACATGCACTTTTAGATATGATGGGTCTAATATTTTTCCAAACCATCCACCCAAATTGTACACCATTGCTGGTGGGGTTTCACAGATTCTTTTTCCTATGATCATAGTTTTTCAATCTATGGACCAAATATGAAAAACATCACCACATAGATTTTAATGGTTTTCAGTATCAGAGAGAATGTTTTTGGAAAACATGTGCCAACTGTGTTCATCCAAAGAGCACTTCAAAATTTTCAAAATTTCTCCTAAGGAAACACAAAATGATCATAAACCCAATTAATTATTAAACATTATGTTCGGTATTACCAATAAATAGTAACATGTTGATACAACCTACCCACCATATAGACTTATTTTCAAAATAAATATTTTTAAGAAGATTTCATTTCAAAATGATAATTCCACTAATCTCTCATCGGTGACTCTCTATATCCCTCAACTCATGAGCTTCTGAACTGTGGTATTATAGCACTCGAACCAATTGTTTCTTCCCCAAAATAAGTATCTTGGTTTTTGAATGAACTATAATGACATGATTCTCTTCAATGGATATATCAGGCTCATCCTCAAGATTACCCCATCGCAAAATTTGATATGAATCAAAAATAAATATTATGAGATGCAATACA
Organism: Viscum album; assembly: GCA_963277665.1. Classification (NCBI taxonomy): domain Eukaryota; kingdom Viridiplantae; phylum Streptophyta; class Magnoliopsida; order Santalales; family Viscaceae; genus Viscum; species Viscum album. The sequence continues at coordinate 1,999,900,050 of OY728142.1, read as the reverse complement.
TGGAACATGTAATGTATCAAATTCAAACACTATGGAAGTTAAAAATAATATTCCACTTTTCCCACCATAATAACTACCTCATAATGTCTCAAAAAATGTGGATAATGTATCCCATTCCTCCCATGCGGTCCATGTCCTGAACGACGTGAAATTTTCAAGAACACCCAATCCCCAAATAAAAATTCTAGTGGTCTAATTTGATTATCATTATAACATTTACACCATATCTATTACATACACATTCTAAGAGGAATTAACTGAATAATTTATTATGTCTCTTGAACCAAGACCATTACAACAATGTAACATTGTCAAATATCTAATAAACAAGATAATTATTTATAAGGTCGACAATAAAATTCCTCAAACTGATCCATTCTGATCATGTAATGTTATATATTTTTTAAGAGAACCAAACCAGCCCAAATTGATCATCCTAATATTCAGTTAATTGATGGATGTAAGAATGTATCATATCCCCATGAATCTGTATAGATCATTTTTTCGGGAAATCGTACTTTGTATGGCATGCCATGCATAAATAAACATGATATCCCATTACCTCTGAAAGGTATCTCCAAAAGAGATAAGTAAATTGGGAATTTATATGAGACACTATAGTAGATGGAAAACCATGAAAATGGAAAATCTCTATAACATATTTATCTCACAACTACTCATCTATTTTTGAATCAATAATTTGTATAATGTGAGATGATTTAGCTAGCATATCGTCCACAAAACATATTTTATTACTCATTCACTTATTATGCTGAATTACAACCAAAATTTCAATTTAAAACCCATCCCTCAACTAATTAATATGTATAAGTTGATAAATAGATCATGAATGTCTTTTTTGATCGTCTATGAGCTATTGGAATTCCTAAAAATGGGATATAAAGTCAGCAATCTAGCACCTCATACGTAGCCAACATAATCATTAAAACCTTTTAAAGAACATCTTCATGTTCCCCTAGTGCACTGCTAAATATAAATTAAGGAAATAACCCACCAATGTTTTCCTTACCACAATATATAAGGAAACAATTATAATGACATCAATTACCCTTTTATAAGAAGACCCCACAACAACTGTCTCTTCACCAAAAAATAGATTCCCCAATGTTTCAGAACTCATAAACAATCTTTTTTTCTTGATGAATCATCTTGAGAAGAGTGGAGGTCAAGTTGAAACTATACAAGGAAAACTCAACCCTAGATTCTTGATCTATAATATTCATCTATTCTTAATGATCCACAATGATCCACTATTTTGAAAAATATGACTTTCCATGAGTCAGAATTTTCATACTCAATGAATCCATGATGTCATTCCCTTTCCCTATGTATAGATGATGTCAAAGTCAATGTATTTCATGTATTCAACCCAATGTATATGTGGGAGATTAATATCATTTAGGGAGAATATATAACTCATTCTCTTATGGTCTGAATACATGGTAAACGTTTTGTTTAAATTGCAATTCCACCGACTCTCGGGTGAATGCTTCATTGCTCTATGTTCTAGAAAATGGTTCTTGTAATTCTTCTTATATCACCTGAGATAATTGGTTTCATATGAAACAAAATGATCACCCAATATAATAATACAGTCCAAAAGGTAATATGATACAACAATGAAAACCACATTTCCCTACCCACGGTCTATAAAATATAATACGAGCACATTTATTAAAATAAATTTGAAATCAAAAAATGAATATGAAAATTTCATATCCTAAGAATCCAACATTTGTACTCTATTTAGGCCTATAGAGAATGTGTAAAATTACGAAAAAATACTCCCCATCATATCAGCATAAGGCTCTCCCTCCACTATACCCATTAGATCTCTATGGAACAACATGGCTTTTTGAATGGGTGCTCCATCTTAGGGGGATTGATGTGGCCTATGACAAGATCAGGGATACCCAAATCAAGTCCAAAAACACCAATATAGATATCAATCATAATATGATACTATATTTTGATTATGTTTAATGTATTTTCATCAACAAATAGCTAGTACATATGGGCATCTCCCATGGAATGTCAACATTATCTTTCATTGCTATATTTCGTCATGGTGGGAATTTACTTTTATGGTTAAGAACTATAAATTTTTCGAAGAAAACCATGAACACAGGTAGGGGGATCCCATATCCCAAAGTTTTTTCATTATCAATAAATATTTTATCATCCACCTCATTCATTGGAGCCTATGCAACAGAGACATTCTTCCATTTAGAAGATGGATGAGTTCCCCATCGGTGACTCACCTTATGTTTGGGAATGGTACTTTTATGATTAGGAACAGTATGATCAGATCATCATGGGGTTTGATGTTCATGATGAGAGATTACTTCCACAAGAGTGGTTTGATTATTAATAAAAGCACAAGCATATTTTAAATTTCCAGCAGTTATCCCTTGAGCCGTGTTTTTATTGTGAGTTGTATGTTGGACATATATAAAGGGATTATCTCCATAGATTATATTGGTGGGCCTATATCAATAGTAAGACTTAGAATATGTTACTTTGACCCCCCCTAATAAGCAAGATAATGGACCAAATCCTCAACTAGAAAAAATTACATATGTTTCTGGGGTTAGTATCACACTGGTGAGCAGTATTTTCAAGGACACCCCAGTTAATTCCCTATCATTGGTTAATGTACCCAAAGGCATGAATAAAATATTGATGATGAACTAGTTGGTTTCATTTTGGATCCCATGCTTGAGGGTAAAGGACACTTGTTCTCTTGGTGTAGGATGGTGGGGGCAGTTAATGAAATTTGGATCAATGTGTCGATCCTTGAGGTCACCCTTCTCTACATGAATGAATAATTAGCATGGGATGTTCTATATCAATGTTCCATGTTTGGGATTACCATGCATTCCATAATTCAAGGGGACTAGGCTTCTATGATCAACAAGGGTTCTCCCCTCTAATCTACCAGTGTCCCATTATTAATTCACTCAAGAATTTCAGTCATTAGATTCTCGGGAACATGGATGTCTCTTTCTGAAATCACAACTTGGCAGGATACATCATTGGATACCCAGGGTGTCCATCTACGACCATTAATTTTAGGGATTCTAGCCAGTACTCATCTTTCATCAATTCTATTATGGATAAGGAATAATATGATCGGTTAAATGTCATCGAGGAATGATCAGTCCTGTATAAGTGTGTATTCACTGCTTCCTCATCTTGATCATTCATGATGAATGCCTACCCTCAGCATCACACCATGAACAGACCAATGGAAAAATGGAAAGACGTTCATTGGTCCAATGAGATACCCTAATAATCAAATATTTAACAAGAGAATAAGTAACAATGAATTTTCCACTAATGAGAATATAAAATGTATCCAAGATAACAATGTTTATAGGTGTGTTTGTTACAATCAGCACATAGAGGAAACTTCAGGTCACAACTTCATTTAATGTGAATGAGTGTACAAGGCATGGTTTTTTTTGAATTGGCATATTTCCCTAATCTCTACATGGAAAATTATCTATTTCTTTTACATTGGGCCCACAGTTTGGAAGAGGGGGTGTAGAGAGAATGTCATTCAAAACACTATTACATGAATGTTGTTAGTGTTTCGCGTTGGTGATGAAAAAATGGATTCATGAGGGGTGGGATCGATTGATCATTATATAATTAGTATATACAAAAATAATCTCATTGATTTGGTAAGGGTCCTAAAACAACTAGAGGGTGGCCCCATATTTACTATGGTTCAAAACATGGTCCCATGGTCCTCATTCCAGTATCAGTTCTACTACTCGAAAAAGGATGTGATAGAATCCTCCATCAAGGGGATTAAAGATTAACTTGGATAGATCTTATTCCTCACCGGTCATGTGTTCCATGGGTGTTTTGATAATGGTAATAGGTCAGTCATTTTGGCCATTACTATCAGACTTCGACGGGGTTGGTCCCTCTATGCTGAGGCATTGGAAATGTTCACAAGTCTTAGTGTGTGTAGTCAGTGATGGATAGATATCATGGAAGTAGAAATAGACATACTGGTTTTGAATAATGAAATTCATAGTCTTTTTTTATCCATGGGTTGGTTGATTTTATCAACAATAGATGTCATAGCATCCTTGGAAGTAGCACCAAAGTGATTCATACTTTGTAGGACAGTAATAAAGTCACAGATTAACTGGCCCTATTAGATTCCCCATGTTTTGAAATCATATTACTACGTAATCTAAAAATCCTAATTCTTGTGGGGGTCAATATCATAATATGGGATTCCCTTATCCTCTACCACATTAGACCCCCTAATTCCATTGATTACTTTCTATACCCTTATGTGCTGTGTTTTTTTGTACCTTTATTACATTGAGTGAATAATTACATTATGATGATATCATGATAATCATAGAAGATAATTTTAATTATAACTATAAATATAGTATGGGAATTCTATAAACCAGAAGTTATAAATTTACTCATAATGGTTATACATACTCTAAAAGGTGGATTTCAGAAAATCCAATTATTTTGTTATAAATTTATGATAAAAAGATCAAATAACAAACATTGAAAACTAATTCCCCGAGTCAACATGTCAAACAAATCATCATACCATGAAAATAAAAACTTTTTATTTACTGCAACTTGATCTATTTTTTGATAATACACACAAATTCAATGTATCATATTAGCATTATTCATAAAGAGAACAAGAAAAACCATAGGTGACACACTAAGGGGTATAAATATTTTATCAAAAATATTAACAAACTCGGTTTTCAACTCATTCATTTCATCATGTTCTATTTTCTATGACAGAATAGACAATTGTAGAATATCATGGACAATATTGTTAGAAAACTGTACATCCATTTCTAGTTGAAAACCCGAAAAGTGATAAGGACTAACATCGTTAAAATCGATGAAAACTGGGGGGAGATAATATATAAAGGTTGTTCTCTCCAAATAAAAAAATTACAATGATATACCTTTCCTTAATTCTGGATAAGATGGTCTGGATCCACTCGACCTAGGGTGACAATCTCCCTGAAATTTGTGGAAAACAAAATTGTTTACAATAATAGAGTCCAATAAAAGATAAAAAACCAATCCACGATTTATTGGAAATGATCCAATCTATCATTAATATGAAATCATGTAGTTTCATGTTATGAACCAGAAAATACAAATCATGATCGATGAGTGATAACAAGAAAACATAGGTAGGAAAACATAGACCATGGACATTTATTATTGTAAGGGGTGTACTAATATCAGTAATTTATCAATAATGATACATATGAACATTAATAAAATTAATTTTACTAATTTAATTAAATTAATGACATGATCCAATATCAAATAAAAAAGTCACTAATGAAGAATCAATTGTGACGGTACCTTCAATAGTCACTTGACGTATATCAGCTTCCTCTATACACCCTTACACTATTTTATGATGATTTATTCAATATTATTATTGATAGAACAACTTTATTCATGAATCATATGATTTCAACATATTTTATATTGTAAATAATGATCTTGTATAGCTATGTAGAGTATTATAGACATGAAAATTCATTGGGAGTTTACAAAAGCATCCTCTAAGAGCGCATAATTTTGGTACTGAATGAAACCTTATTTTGAGTGATTAAGTATACCACACCGGTAGAAAATAAAAAGGGAATATTCTAGTAAATGAAGGTGGATTAGATAAACACTGTTGTTTATAACCGCCATTTTGAACATCATCCTTCACATTTCTATTAATTCTCTTTAGAGAACCTAAAAATAAAAATACTAATTCACCATGATAACCTCTAAACAAATATCATTTCAAATTCCAAAATAAAATTGTCATATGTTCGTCTTCTCATTTGAAAAATATCTGGTTAAGATTTCACAGGCTCAGAAAAATGAATTAAATACTCTATTATGGCCCCTTCACCAAGCTCATGTATGAAAAAATTCATATCTATAGACAACCCAATTGAATTTGGATAGAACATGTTGCGGGAAAAGAAATTAAATTTATTTCATTATAGGTCATTGTACTTCTTCTCTATAACTATGGTGACCCAAAATATCCTAATTGGTGACTATATCATTCTCTTCCAATTGAGTATTATTATAGAAATCAAACACTTATGGAATTTGTAAATATAACAGATGAGAAATATTCTATAAAAACTATTTGATGGTCCACAACTTGAGCCAGAATAGGAAAGGGTGATGGTGAATGTCCAAGAGATTGGATAACCTATAAAACATATTCAACTAGGTTCTAGTCCACAATATGATTTTTTTGAAAGTGATTTATCATAACAATACACCTAGATCAATGTTTTTATCTTTTTAGAGGCATGATCCTATATAACCTAAATTGAAAACATTGAAGTCATGAGATTAACACTTAAATATAGCAATCGGGTAAATTAATCCAAATAAATATGAAAAAAATGCTCATATTTCATCCAATCAATGTCAAATTTTTGGGTAATTATAGAACTGATCCTCAATATGTTATTCCCAACCAAGCCATAGTGACTTAATACTCTTTGTGGTGATATCTAGTGATACAATCATTCATCTAAACTTCATATGTGCAGATAGTACTACTCAACTACATAAAATAATCAAGAATACATGAAAAAAATGCACACTTGATATCACTTTTTCACGAACCATCAGATATAACATTGTACCTTGATAATGAGGCTTGTCATGAAATGGATTAAAGGGTGTTACTGATTGATATGGGGTTCTGACTAGTTCTTGACACTATATGAGATACAATTGGGAATGGTTTTTCCAAATACATAGTGTAATTAATAGTTTCATTTTTGTATTCTAAAAATAAAACTCTATAATGAGAACTATAATAGAAGTAATACAATTAAATAAACAAAAATTACAACAAAAATTTACCATGAAACCAAAATACCTCAAAAATTACCCCAAATGACATATAAGCCCAAATCCCAAGGATTCATAAAAAGTACCACCCTGAAGTCGTACATTTCCCCCTGATTCAACCTGGGTATAGGAAATTTACAAACACTGAATATTACAGTTAGTGTGTCAGATTAATTATCATTAGGGTCTCACCATGGATTCCATTAAAATATTCCAAATTAATAAAACAAATAGTAGATTATATTTTAAATAAAAATGTATGGAATTTCAATATAATTTTTTTAAAAAAATTATGTTATACATTATAAATAATTGTAATATTTTATACAATGGATTAATAAAAATATTATATTAAATAGTTTATATGAATTAATAAGGAATGCTTGAAATATGCTAAGGAAAATGGCTTATACATATTGAAATAATCACAAATGAGAAACATTGTCATCTACTGAGATGTGTAGTAGTTCAAGGTTATGGGATCCCCATATAATCGAATAGGTGATTATGAACGAATATATACACACATCCCTTGAAAACTGATCATGGATCGACCATCAGTATCCCATCAGGGATGTAACCATCATCACTATTTTTAATTGGAGTTGAAAAGTGTAATGAACATCACCCCAATAGCCCGGAGTTAGTGGTTACATTATTACATTGTTCTATTTTATAAGGAATCACATATTTATGGATAAATTTTTTTAGTTGTTTTGGATAACAGGATACATAAAAGGATAATATATGATAATTTGAATTATAAAATACATCAAAAATTTTATCTTAAAACATTATTAATACATTATATATAAGCTAAATATAATTAATAATGTATATCATGGAATCCAAGAAAAAATAAATCATATGATTTGGGTGATCCTAGATTCTCATTAATGGTATGCGTACATCCTTATCCATCACTAATAAATAGTGATAGATATTAATGAAATTTTAATTTCTAAATACAATCGATTTAAAATATAATCTAGAAAATTATTGGGAAATAATAAATGATCATAAAAATTTATTAACATAAGTAATTACATGGATATTCTAGTAATTAAATATTTCACTAAAAATAAACATATAATTTCATAAAGGGGGAATTCATAATGTAAAAAATTATAACAATACTATTATTGATTTTGTCAAATACTCTATACATAAATGGGTATGACCTTATTCAATACCAATACTATTTTATCAAATGACCCCTATCGATGAATTGAAGGGCTAGAGAAGGACCCTAACATCACTTAATACGTATAATTTATTCATTATATTGAATGGGAGAAACATAAACAACATTATAACTCTTGTTGAAAACCCATCATACCAATTGTGAATACATTAACCATAAACTGTGAATGGTAATAGAATAGAACAACCAAATTCAAACTAAAAATCAACTATTTTAAAAAAATTATTGGTGATATCATTATATATATTACTAAATCATGAATTTGATCCAATAAATGTTGTTTATATATATGTCAATAATTAAAATAAAATTATTTATAATTTATTGAGAAATTAAACCTTTTATAAATTGATCTATGTTATTTAAAAGAAACATAACTATAAAGTAAAAAAATTTATTGAAAATAATCCATTAAAATGTAGAAGATTTTTCAAAATAATATGGTTTCCTGATGGAAAAAATACCCACATTCTGCAATGATAAAAATCATTGATTCTATATTTTGTCAAAAAATCATAATGAATATCATTTTTTTAATGTAAAAATGATTCACAATAAACCATTTTACAAAAATAGATACTAGGATAATAAAAAATTTCTCATATGAAGGATAATATTAAAAAACATTAAAATATTTTTAGATATCATGGCCATAGAAGAATAATTTTTTTCCATTGAATACATAAACCTAGGAAATCCCGAATAATAATGAGATTATGAAATGACACTTACCACTTTATACTCTATAGAATTTTATTCCCCTGGGAAAAATAAAAATAATAATGAAAATAAATACCATATTTTTTGGATAATATTTCTATAATATATTCACATTTAATATACACACAGCACTGATGAAACAAGTCTTCTACAAGGTATGTGTCCCATAAATATAAATGTGAGGAAAAAATCACTTTCATTGCACATTCATATAGCTGAACATTATTTATTCTCCTTTATAATGGTTTTATGAATGTTACTAATTTTACCACTACCATATACATATTTATTATATCATATATGATCCTCATATATCATTTTTATAATAATATTTTTTCATTACCCTTGTTGCGAGTTATAACTACATCATTTTCTTATGAGTATTTTGTCATATGGGTCATGTCTCTTATATATATATGAATTATTTAATTCAAACCAAGAATGATATTTAGTACATAGTTATTTTATTTATTTATTATATACATTTTTATAGTCATTAATTAATTGTTATCATCGAAAATGAAGGAAATCATGTTGTTATGATGGTAGGTTGTATGTTTATACGAACAACTATATTATTCACGAATGGTGATAGGGTAAGTAAGAGGATTAAATATTAATTATCTAGAATCAATATCACATCATAAGTACAATATGTAATTGTTATTCTCATCATTATATCAATCTAGGTAATGTGGTGATGAAAAACATATTACACCATGGCGTGGAGAATGTATGTCTTAATTATGCACACATTGTGTCTTTGATTATCGTAGGAGGGATAAATTGTGGGATATGGTTTCACGTAATCATAATAACATCTTAAATTTTAGATGATACTAGATTTATTACATTAGTATGTAAAAAATCATAAATGTGAAGTAGAAGAAGAAATAATCTTCATTTAGTAGGAAAATCAATTACCTCCACTAAGGTGGAAGAATTTTTGATCTCTTATCAAGGAATCTATTTTTGGTATTTCTATAATTCCCGGATCTCACAAACTAGGATAATGATTTTTTAAGATAATTGGGAATGTTTTGATCGATCTAGATGGCTCAAAGTACTGTGAAAAGGTGAGTGAGGAGGTTCCCATTACTATTTGAGGTGAGGGGGAACATTGGGAACACCGAAAATATTAAATTAGTATAAAATAATTTTTATTTTCAAATAGATAAAATGACTGTTTTTTCATAGCTATGAGTAGTATGGGATTAAATACTCTCAACTGAAATTTTTTAGGCAAGTTTTGTTTATATTATTACCCTATTCAATTTTCTTTAAACATTATGATTCCCTTTAACTCAAACCATTGCCACATTAGTTTTTAATAATTTATGGTTAAAATTCTTAATATAAAATTTTAAAAAAAACCATAAATGGATCATTCATAAAATTTTCATCATTTTCCAAATATTTGGGAATATTTTTTTTTATTTTTATATTTTTATCATTGTGAAAATCATATATTTTACTTTTGAAACTATTAGTTACTTGACGTTTTTAAAATATCTTCACAACATGATATATTAGAATAAAAACATTCAATACATATTTAATAGTTCTACGAAAACCTAAAAATTATTGTATAATATTTAATATTGACAAATATATTTAGTTTATTACATTAAATAACATTTTTTTGATATGTATTTTAATTAAATAATTACTCCATCATCATTGTGAAATCTTTTAATTAAACAATTTCATCATTAAATATATAAAATAAATTATCATGGTCAAAATAATAAATTTTTCATTAAAATTAGTATTTTAGTTCATCATGTATTTTGAATAACCACATATAAAAAATGTAATACTTATTTTAAAAATGAGGAGGATATATTTGACATTCATTAAATTAAAATATTATATAAGAAAAAAAATCAACCAATTAGATCTAAGAGCTCATTAAATCATCCCACTGATGATTTTGGTCAAAAATAACTCTCTTCCAAAAAATCATAGTATATGTTTTAGTGTAATTTAATAGTATTTATAATATTATTTTTACCCTAAATTAGCCAATTTACCCTAAAATGAGGTAATTTCTTTTTTAAACTAATAATACTATTCATATTTTCCAAAATAAGTGACTTATTCTCTAAATTTGGAAATTATGAATCCTAATATTGAATACATTTTTCATTATTCATAAAACATAATTGGATACAATTATTGTCGGAACTAGATTACGGGTTATTAAACAGAAATCCATTCAAAATATTGAAATGATGTGACATCCAAATTCAATGTGAAATTGATTCCAATGAAAGTCAATTGATTCAATGATATATAATTAATCTATGAAAATATTAAAAAAATTAAAAAAATTAAAATTTAACACTATAATTTATTTAGATGAAAATCCATTTTTAAATAAAATTCAATATTTTTTAATATTCATAAAAACATGAAACTTAACTGAAAAATAATAATAATTAAATATAAGTAATTTATCATATTTCAATTTCAAATAATATGTTAGTTTTTTTCAAATATAATTTATAATACCATTATAAACTATATTTACATCAATTTCTCCATTAAAATACAATAATACTATATTTTTACATAAAATACACATTTCTGCAAAAAAATGGATTCGTTCTTATATCATGTCTAGAAAGCATATATGCTGAATGTTAAACCTTATTTTCAATATATATATATATATATATATAATTTAAAATGTGTGATTTTTGGCATTATTTTAACGAGATAAAGGTTTGGGCATTTAAATAGTGTTTTTGAAAGAGATTAAATTTTATTTTAAAATGGGTTTTATATTGACTAACAAATATTTAGTCACAAAATAATTCATTATATTGAAATATATAAATTATATTATTTTAAACTCAAATAATTATTTTTCATTCCCTCCATTATAATATATTGGTTATAATGATAACATGTAGATAATATTTATTGGTTCATTTATGCTCGATGTGGTATATCAAGTTTTCTATTGAATAATGTGCATAATTTCAAAAACTCAAGATATTACATTATAACAACTAATTAAAAAAAATTCCTTAAAATTTGAATACATGAAAAAAACTAGGGGATTTATTTTTGAAAAATCCTACTGTAAATCTGACATTGGGAAAAGGATTAATGAAACATCAACATTGAAATAAATTAAGGAAAGTATGAAGGTCAACTAAGATAACATGTACAAGGGATCAACAGAATAAACAATTGATATGAAATAGATAAATAAAAATAATTTTTATAGACATTGATAGAGAACAATGTCATGAGATATTTGACATTCGTAAAACCAGAAATTATTTATCTATAAACGATTAATGATTTCTCGGAAATAAAAGTAAACAAATAATTTTTTTTCTAAAATTATTTTCTATGGTTTTTTGGACTATTATAGTATAAATATAATCAATTAAATTATTTACTTCCGTTTTATTATAATAATATATTCTTATGGCTATTCTTAGATATATGTTCACTTCAACCCTTATAATATGAAATAAATATTAAAAATGAATTTTCATAACAAAAGTATATTTATGAATCTTTTGATCCATGTGTCATTTCATCATCTATTATATGTTTACTAATACATGGGTATTTCATTTTTAAAAACTTGATAAATCATACATTAATTTCAAATAATAATATCATATGTTCAACTTAATCCATAAAATAAGTAGTTGACTTAATTATCATCTAAAATTCATCTGTCCAAATTGAAAGACCAAGAAATAACTTGGAAGGTCACAAAATTTCAAAAATAATCATAACATCAAATTTTCATGAAAAAAATAATACAGATCATTTTTTTCACATATCAAATATATAAATACTTTTATCACCATTAATAGTTAATGAAAACATCAATGTTTTAAAAAAATATGGTATATTTATTAAATCTAATGATGTAGTAATCCCAAAAAAGATATCATAAACCATCAAATAACTAACCCCTTTCATATTCACCAATACTATTCCAGAAACATCCCATTTTTGGTATTATATAAAATAAATAATATATTATTTGTTTCATTACCTCAATCATAATTTTTTTTAAATGATCAACCTGCTACTAAATAACATTTCCTGATCATTACTACCATTCAACATGTTCACTCTAATCCGTAAAAGAGTTATACTACAGTACAATCCTTATATGATTAAAAATTTATATAAGGAAATTTTCATAGAATATATTTCATCAATGAAAAATAGATTCATGAAAAAATCATTACATTGAGGCTATATATATATATATCAAGATAATTACTATTATCCATTAGAATATTCTATGGTATATTCCCTTAAATGTTTGGAAATAAATTTAAATAGTATTCCATTTCAATATAGTTGAGATAGTGTATATTATATATTCTTTTATTCCCTTGAAATTAATAGCCTGGTGATATTTCTCTCAACACCTGTAAAATATTCCCACCACCACATTCAAGAATTTTCAATGTTTTTTCTTTAAACAATTATCACATGTTGGAAAATAATTTCCCCTTTGTCCATTTATCAATATCTTTTTCCACCATTATCGTCATCTCTTGATTTCTGATAATGTCAAAAGACATAGAGAACTATTTCATTTTATTGGTATCACATGAGCCTATATATCCATACGATGATATTGTTTGCGAGACAAGTGGCTTTCATAGAAATAGTTTTAACCCTTAAAATAAAATTTCAATCAAAATACATAGGATATGTTTGTAGTCTGTAATAGTCCTTTATTTTTTGAAAACTATGATTTATGCGAAGATACATTCTCAAACTGCTGTTTTTACATTTTTAGAAATTTCTTCTCCTGATATTTTTTTTTCTATGAAGAATATATTTTAAAAAAAATTCTATAAACTCCATATATTCTATGTTTAATATTTCATGCTCATCTTTCATGTTTTGAATGGACAAACACTATTTTTTTCTTCTCCATATAGATAGTAAACATCATGATAACCATATCTCATTCACTGATTCCTATAGTATGAAATATATTATATAATAAAATTTTCCTTTTCTCATCTTGAAATATATTTTCAGTGCTGTTGAATGTTGTAGGTTGTTGTCTCAAGATGTAGTATGAAATTGTTCCACTCAATTGTAGATCAAAAAGATCTATACGTGTAGAGTAATATATCCAAATCTGAGTCAGTTATACCATTATTGTTATTATTTTGTCATCACCATTTCAATATCTAGCTCTAACATCATTATGTTATATAAGATAGAAATTCTTACCTAGATTATGTACATTGATACAGTTTCCATTCATTCATCTATGAGTCATTTCAATAATTTGGAATACACACGATTATATCATAACAATATGAAACATAATGTAGAATAATAAAATTAGTGAATTGCATAACCTAAATTGATTCTTTATTTATAACTAATTTATAATCATATTCTTAGTAAATTAATATATATTTCTAAATTCTATCATATGGATTCTTTCTATAATTAATCTAGTTTCAATAGATTCTTCTAAACATCCACTCATACCAAATGTGAAGACACTAACCCTAGTATCCCGAATTTGATGATTACTTTATTAAATTTTAATATATTACAATTAATTGGATATGGAAGGTCAAAATAGTTTAAAAGTTTTAGAAAACTATATAAATACTTAATTAAAATATTACAATTGAATTAATGAAATTTAATATAATGTTTCCTTTAATATCATCATTGATATTATATTTCTACTGTGGATATCATTGATAAAATATATCTTTTAATACTACAGAATATAAAAAAGAGAATTTGGTGGACTCAAATCCCCATTAATGGTATACTTACAATGGATTCTATAATAAATAAATATAAATAAATATTAAGGCAGGGTGAATGACTAAAACACAATTCATTTAAAACATTATTGTGAGAATATTATTGAATGAATGAATTATAATGAAATAATTCCATATAAATAATCATGTGGATATTCTACTACATGTATAATCAAATGAAAAATTAAAAACCAGTCTCATATTAATGGAATTCACAAATATATACTTCGTAAACATACAGTCAAGGATTTGGCCAAGAAACCATAAATAAATTAGTAAGGCATCATCCAATACCCAAATTACGTTGTCTCATAATACCTACCAATTCATCGATGGGCTATATAAGGTCTCACTAATCACTTAATAAGTCTGACGCATTCATCTTATAAAATTTTTGAAACATATTCTATAGAAACACTTGTTTTGAAATACTAGAATATCAAATGGAAATATATTAACCATATATCATTAATTGTATCAAAATTGAATATCCTCAGTCAAACTAATCATAAAAATTTAATATAATATGCTCTATGATATCATAATATATCACGCTAAATAATGAAAAATATCTATCAAAGGATGTTGAAATAGATTCAAATTTTATAATATAATCACTTTAAATTTCAGGAGAGAAATAATATTTTTATCTTTGAAATAATTTATTTAAAATTCACACAATAAAAATTGAAAAACATTTCATATAAAATAACATTTCAAAAAAAAGTTAATGAATATTCAAAACATAAAGGAATCATTAAGGTGTAAAAAAATTTTCATGTCAAATAAGATTAAAAATTTCCTTCCTTATTTTGTCAAAATATACATAAAGTTTGTTTTTTGGAAGATGAAAACAATAATCCATAAGAACCTTTATATATAAATTCAATCCTAGTAAATAATAGAAATAAATTATTATTGTATAATTGTGAATTTTTTTAAAATATATCATGAATACATTGAATGCGATGAAAAATGATCAACATTGGAATCCTAAAAAAAATCATTCCAAAAAACTATTTAGATTGTGCAATAACACTAACTACAAATCATTTTTTTCGTTTTCTAAAGTCTGGTTCAAGGGTTTCCGGTACCCATTACAAGCCTTCAACACATCCAATTAACCACATCACAATATCTAGATCAAATTAAAATTTCAAATATCAACAAAAAAAGTCTTCTAGATAACTGCCCTCAAGCCGCACTGCGCCTCGAACCAAGCACCCAGCCATCGGCACCTCCACTGAAGTAGAGCTCCAGAGAAAATCAACAGGAACAAGAACGAAATCTCTGCACATTCGAACCATTCATACTAATCCCAAATACATTAACACGCAAAAACAACATGCATCACTGAAGACTCGCAGAATTTCATCAGGACGGAATCCATAGGGCAAACAACAAACGAAAAACCAGCAACCAGCAAGCAAATCAACAGCAAACCAGAGAAAAAATCAAAAGCAGCAAGGATCAACCGGAGATGAGATACCAGATCCAGAAACCATTGCGCAGAAATAACACTGAACACATTAAAATCAGTAAAATAGTATGACCCATTAAATAATGTAAAATATATCTATATGAAAGAACCATATTGTTCATATTAATACTCATAAAATACATTCATGTTTAGTATATACACTACACAAATGAAAAAAAATGTATAAGGTATATTTCCTATAAAAATAAAAGTGGGACAAAAGTATCATACATTGCACTTAGAATTGGTTTAAAATTCTATAAACACCTGTATAAGGATTTATAGAAATTCTAATAATTTAATACAGGAATAATATCCATATTATTTATATAATAGAATATTTCATTAGGTTGATAATATTTTCTTATTTTCTTTGTTTTAAGTCATAAATGTTTCAATTTCTTATACATTTTTTCCATATAAGTTATGTTTTATATAAATAAGATGTATTTAATTCATATAAATAATAATATTAGGCTCATAGATATCATATTTTTCAATTGTATTCTTTTCTATAATCATTCATTAATTCTTGAAAAGGAAAATTAATCACATCATGTCCTTGAGATGCTAGTCCGCACATACGAACGAGCGATCATACCATTCACTTAATAGTTAACGTGTAGGAAATTGGTTAATATATTAATTATATAGAAGAAATATCACGTCGAATTTACCATATATATCTGGTGTCGCCCAAATTTACCCATGTTTTTCTGGTCAAGCGGTCTCTTTGAGTGTATCTTGGGTTGTCGAATCCTCAGAGACTGAAAAAGAACCTTTACACACTCAATAAAAGGAGATGGATTTTTTCTATAAAGTGGCCAACTTGGGTTGATTTTATATGGTTTTAAAATAGAAATAAAAGATCTATGTGAATTCAAATTAGGAAAAAATGAGTTGATCCTAGGTTATTGCTCGGGGTGGATTGGATGAATTATCTTTTTCTTTTACAATTTCAATTTCATTAACTCGATAAGAATTCATGAAATTAATTCAAACTACCCTCATCATTTACTGATTAATCACCACCAAAAACACATACTAATCACCTATACACTTGTAGGATCATTTTCAAGAGCACTCTATGTTAAAGAATCTAATTAGCACATAAAAGTGGGGTGAATAAATTCAATAAGAAATAGGAAGAGAGAAAATAATTTTATGAAATAAACTAAACTAAAGGAAATTAATAACATTTAGAGAGTGATAAATAACATAAAATCCATCCCTATTATACCCCCTAGGATCAACCCATAAATTATCTATCCCTCCATTGATAACATTTTCTCAACGGAAGAGGGAAGTAGACTTGTGAGGGTGGAATTGATGAATTAAAAACTAAAAAATAACGATCAATCCACCTTTTTGTGAAAACAATCATGAGGTTTGGTGTGAAAAAGATCAAAACATAAGGAAATGGTATCATGTTGATATTAATAAGAACATAACCATAGAAAAAGAAGAATTTTTATTGAAAACTAATTTGATTCGAACAACTTAAATGAGAAGGAAAAATGCTACGAAGATAATTTTTCATAATAACTTTACAATAAAAAAAGAAACAAGATCCTTCAAATACTCCACAAATACTACCTTAAATAGTAATTTTTTAAGTATTTGTCAGATCCCCCATCATCCCATGTGCCTTTAATTAATTGTTTTGGGAAAAGGTGGGTGGATAATTAATGGAGATTTGACTTTTCAATTCTTGCCCAGAAGTGGCATCCAGCTTGCATCCACCAGAAAGATGCACCGAATGAAACATCTATAAGGCCACATTTGGGTGTGCCATAGCAGACTTCAATGAAGCCCCAGACGTTCCCTAACATCCAGTAAAATTTCCTCACAAAATAATAAGCCGTTCTCGAAATAGGATTTAAATGGTGGGATTTTTTTCTAGGCCACAGAATCTGGCCCAAAATTTCATTTACAACTTGGTCCATCTTAATCAACAACATATAAGAATAATTAGCACGGGCTCTAGAATAATTCATTGTTCCTATATGTATTATATCCTCCAATGATATTTGGTCTTCATTGGTCCTTTATTGTGGGCCCCACATTCTAATCAGTAGGATGATATCCAATCTGCCTTCTCCAGAATTGTTTCCTTTCATCGCCAAATATCCTCATAATCCATTATGAATCATCCATTGATCGCTGAATAAAAAATGTTCATATTTATGTTTATATCAATTTACCAAAATTTCAAATTAAATTATGTATAATTACATTCTTTAAAATCAGATGAAACATTCAGCCTAAATTGGTGCATATTAGGCATGAAGTGCACAAATGATGAGAATGGATGCTCAAAATTATAATCCACTAACTTAGGCTTATAAGATCAAAAATGAACATTTAAAAACATTAAAATGTAATCAAAATATGTGTTTTTATATGCTAATCACACCCCGCAACTTGAGTTTTTCTATTCCTGAGCAAAATATATCTCACAAAATTGAAATTCGAATGACCTTTTCCAAAAACATTTTAATACACATTTCTCACCCAATGATCTCATACCAAACAATTATAAAACCCATAAAAATCATTTAAAACAAGTTATATACATAGGAATATCTCAATCACAAGATCAATACTTTGTTTAAATGCTTTTCAATATTTCATCCAAATTCAATTAAGCATGATGAAGTGTTGTGCAACACAGTAGACATGGGGGTTCATTTTCATTCGAGGGAGAAAAGCTAGAAGCACTAGGAGAAATAAAATTGTTATAATAAGATGAGTGCTCATTTTTTTTGGTTTTTTTTTCAATTTTTCCTTGGTAATTGAAATTGAACTCAATCGAGTCAACCCATGTAGGAAGACTTTACCGATGACTCCCAAGCTCAAAGACCTTAGGGAACCAAGTGAATCTCACATACTTAGGAATCATCTCGAGTTAACTCAATAAAAAAAATCAAACTACCACAATAGAGATAAAATTCCCAGCTCCAGGCCAAAAAACTATGGAGTCATGATCCCCAAGTGCCGAAAGCCCCACATTAGGTCAATTCATTTCACTACACGCAATTGATTATTTTTAATACTCATGTTAAAATTAAAATGATAACCAACCCTATGCCATTTATTATGGACCCCAAGAACTCAAACTAATACCCCACAATCTAAAGGAAGTGCATTGTGATTTTTTAAATAATTGGATGAAAATATAAACGGTGAAAAATCACATCGGACAACCGCACATTCCAATATCCACGCACATGAACAAAAATATACATTAAAATCAGAATCTAGGAATGCAAAATTATTTGATATCCATTTTCATAGTTTAGAATGTGTGTTATCATGTTCATGGTTAATGACATTTTTACTTCCACACATTTTCATCTCCCCCCCAACATAGAATGACAATGTCCATAGTGTTTAATGAATTGAAACATAGAAGGGGTAGGATAGAAGATCAACAAAGACATTGAATATGAAAATTATGGAATGATGTCACCTGGTGGTTGATGTTGAAAATTAATTCCCCTGTCTTCCATCAGTTCTGGTTGGAGTCCCAATGGCTTGGATGGTTGTGAATAGCTTTTCCCAATTACCTATGAAATGCCTTTAATTTTTTTAATATCTATATTTGTTTGTATTTTTTTTAATCTAAAAAAACATACAAATACCATAAATTGATGATACATTGTATTCTCTTAAATTTCTGGGTAAGTTATTACTCAGGGATCACACCGCATGACACAGATAAATACGGTGCTCCCCTTTCACACCCGTCCATACTCATAAAAGAAGAACATGTCAACAATATATTTTTTTACACCTACAAAAACATAAAATAAATTAAAATAAAATGATAATACATTGTCTTATTTATATTTTTGGGGTAAGGTATTACTCAGGGATCACACCGCGTGACACGGATGAATACACTGCTCCCCTTTCATACCCATCATTACTCAAAAAATTATAATAGGTCAACAGTCTATTTCTTTTAAAAATAACTAAATTAATAAGAAGTAAACAAAAGATGATTCACAATGAATAGAAACATGAAAACCAAGGGTTTCCTCCTGTGCATCGCTTTTGTTTAATGTTGTTAGCCCGACATGGATCCTAAATCTATAAATACATTCTTGGTTCATAGGTTTTATCTGTTAACTCAACATCTATTTACTATTTATTGAATGATTCAATGAATGGTTTTATCCTCTGACCATTGACCTCAAAAATTTCACCAATTTTGGGATCCGGATTCTCTACTGCCCCATGGGGGTACACATGATTCACTATGAAAGGACTTGACCATCTAGACCTTAACATTCCAGGGTGTAAATGAAGTTTTGAATTATACCAGAGGACATATTTTCCTAGTTCAAATGGTTTGACTTTGATATTCCTAGATTGATATGCATGAACTCTAGCTTTGTTTATACTTGAATATTCATAAACCTCCATCCTAAGTTCCTCATATTCATTAAGATATACTTTCCTCTTTTCTTTGGCTAAAAAAATGCCGAAATTCATTTTTTTGTTTGCGCAAAATGACATATGCTAAATTTCAATAGGTAAATAGAATTGTCTTCCATAAACCAAACTATATGGTGACATTCCTTTGATGGGTTTGAATGCGGTATGATATTCCCAATGTGCATCCAAGAGTTTCTCAGTCCAATCTTTCCTAGAGGGGTTGGCAGTTTTTTCAAGAATTTGCTGAATCTTCCTATTTACTAACTCAGCTTGACCATTGGTTTGATGATGGTATGTAGTGGAATCATTATGATAAATTCTTTACTTAGACATGAGTGAAGATAATGGGAGATTACAGAAATGGGTTCCTCGATCACATATTACAGCCCTAGGAATTCCAAATAGAGAAAATATATGCTCTTTCAGATATCAGATCACAACATGATGGTCATTGGACTTGGTGAGAATGGATTCAACCCATTTTTAGACATAATCAACAGCTAAGAGGATATAGAGGTATCCCTTCGAGTTTTAAAAGGGTCCCATGAAATCAATCCCCCAACAAAAAAATATTTCAATGACCCGAATGGGAGTGAGGGGCATTAGATTCCTTTTGGTAATGGATCCTAATTGCTAACACTAAGGACTAATTTTTATGAATTGGATGGAATACTTACGGAGGTTTTTCTAGTAGAAACAACTTTGGAGGACCGTTGCAGTGGGTTTCTTTATATAAAAGTGGCCTCCACATGCCTATCTATGAAAATTTTTTAGAATGGAATCTTTCGCAGACTCGGGAACACATCTCCTGATGATTTGATCTGGACAAAACATGAAGAGGTAATCATCATCAAACACATAGTGTTTGACATCAGAAAGGAATTTCCTATTATCTTGTGTCCCCATGAATTTTGGAATGTCATCTGCCACCAAATGGTTTGCTATGTCATCATACCAAGGGAAATCACTCACTTAATAGAGGTGCTCATCGAGAAATGAATCAGACAAAGAGAGGTGGTGTGAGGTTTCAGTGAATACCATCCTAGAGAGGTGATCAGCTAAAGAATTTTCAACAACCTTTTTATCCTTAATGGTTAAATCGAACTCTTGAATAAGAAGGAACCACCTAATCAATATAGTCTTGGAATCTTGTTTTTGGAAAAGGTATTTTAGGGATAAATGGTCGGTGAAGACAATGATGGGTGATACTAAGAGATAAGACATGAATTTCTATACGGAAAAGAAAAATGAAAGCAACTCTTTCTCAGTGGTGGTTTAGCTAATTTTTGCATCATTTAAAGATTTTCTTGAATATGCAATGACTCATAGAGTTTTCTCACATCGTTTTCTTAAGACTACTCCTACATCGAAGACACTTGCATCACACATGAGCTCTAAAGGAAGTTTCCAATTTGGAGATTTTATGGTAGGTGGAGATATAAGAGTTGAATAGGTTGTGGAGAATGATTCCTCACACCTTTATGTCGATAAAAATGGAGCATCTTTTACCAATAGAGCACAAAGTTGTCAAGAAATAGAGCTGAAATTCCTAATGAACCTTCTATAAAAACAAGCATGCCCAAATAATGACCTTACGTCCTTAACAGTTCTAAGAGATGGAAGGTGAAGAATGATGTCAACCTTAGATTTATCAACTTCAATCACTCTTCCAGATACCAGATGACCTAGAACATGTCCTTCCCTTACCATGAAATGTAATTTTTCCCAATTTAGTATGAGATTCATATCCTCACATCTTGACAAAAACATTTCAACATTATGAATGAATCCCTCAAATGTATCCCCAAACACGGAGAAGTCATCCATGAATACCTCTAAACAATCCCCCACCATGTCCAAGAAGATTCCCAGCATGCACCACTGGAAGGTACCAGGTGCATTACAAGACCCAAAGGGCATGCGATTGAAGGAAAAAGTGCCGAATGGACAAGTGAAGGTTGTTTTTCCTTGATCCTCTTAGGAATATTCGATTTTATTATACCCTTAGAATCCATCTAGTAAGAAGTATAATTGATGACCCACCACTAGCTCTAGGACCTGATCAATAAAGGGCAATGGGAAGTGGTCTTTCTTGTTACAAGAGTTGAGCTTCCTATAGTAAATACAGAATCTCCATCCAAAAATATCCTTTGTTGGAAGCATCTCTCCATCCTTATTGGTTATTACTATGATTCCAGCCTTCTTTGGAACCACATGGATTGGGATAAGCCACTCACTCTCAGCTATAGGATAGAAGATACCAACTTTTAACAATTTCAAAAGGTCTTTTCTCACTACTTACATGAGATTAGGATTGATTCACCACTGAGGTTGATGACATGGCATTGAATCAGATTATATAACAATTCTATGAATCCAGATAAGTGGGATAATCCCAAGAATATTAGATGGGGTCCATCCAATGGATTTCATGCATCTATTAAGGACATCTAGAAGCATCCTCTCATGATCGGCTTTAAGAGAGGAAGAGATGACAACAAGATCGGATTGATTGTCCCCTAAGAATGTATAATTGAGTGATGAATGTAAAACCGTAAAATTCAAGATCAGAGTGGTTATCACTTACCATGAAAGGACGCGACATTGTATTGAACTCAATTTCATTATTCAGATTTCTTGACAAAATTGGCTCCTTGTGAAGAAAAATTCATCCACTAAATTATCTAGATTAGAGTCATGAATTGGTATGGACTCGATGTTATTGATTTCACCCATGGTATCATTGATTGGTGATTCTATAAAATCATCAATAGAGCTATCTGAAAGTGATTCATGACAAGGATAAAAATTTCCCTCATGTGAACAAAGAAAATCAATCTCTTCTTGACATAAACATCCTTCGGTAATTCCTTGGTGTTCCTTGAGTTCACTATCAACACTACCTGTCCGATTAACCTCATGGGTCTCTTCATCATCCCCAATTTGAGAGTTTTCATTGTAGATGTTCAACTCTAGACTCATGTTTCCAAATGTGATGGTCATGTTCCCATTTCAGACCCAAATAATTGAGTTGATTGTTGCAAGAAAGGGACAACCAAAAATGATTGGTGTTTGCTCCCTAGGACCTAAGCATGGGTGATTGTCCAGAACGTTGAAGTCAGTTGGCTAAATAAAATTTTCAATATTCAATAAAACATCCTTTAATACCCACATTGGAACCCTAATATTACAATCCATAAGTTGAATTGTGAAAGATGTGGGATGGATCTCTTCTAGTCATAATTGCAAGTACACAACATAGGGGATGAGATTGACACTAGCACCTAGGTCACATAAGGCCTTGATAACATTTCTCTCTCCTAGTTCAACATTTATGTAAGGGAAATCTGAGTCTTTCAACTTAGGAGGAATGGTCCCTTGAATGGTGGTACTCACATTAGCAGAAAAAAGGACATGGTTTTTATGTGAAAATTTTCTTTTAAAAGTGCACAAGTACTTAAGGTACTTTAAGTATGAAAGAATAGTTTTAATTACATCAAGGAGTGTAATGATCAACGTCACTTGTGAGAATATTTCCATCAATGTTTCACTCAATTCCGATTGGTTTTCCTCCTCATGCGTTGAGGAAATGGTGCAGGATGTGGGGTTGTTTTTTGAAGGGATGTTTCTTTGAAATTGTTATCATGTTTTTCAGTTTAATCATGTGGTTCATTTGAATTTTCATTATTGTTTGAAGCTTCAGATGGTTTCTGAATTATTAGTTCAGCTTTATTAACCAATTTCCCACTTCATAGAACAGTCACAACCTTTAGTAGTTCATGATTTTTTGAGTGAAACTTGACTCTTCCCAAATTGATTGTTGTGAAATGGATTGTGTAGGAATGAGTGCCTTTATAGTTTTGATGTTTTTAAGTTCTTGTTTCAGGGTAGAGACTTCTAAGTTCATCCTTTCCATTTGTTTGCACAGTTGTTCATGGATTGGGAGAGGGACAAATTTGGAAGGGGATTGTGTTGGTTGGGTTATCCCAATGGGATACTTCGGTCGTGGGATGGTTTGTTGGTATTAGACTGGAGGATGTTGGTATTGGACTGGTTGTGGTTTGAATTTGTTATGGTTGTAAAAATTTGGTGTAGGGCAGGGTTTTGGTCCTTGTGGTTGGCTAGGTGGTTGGTTATCTCTCCATCGAAATCCTGGGTGGTCATTATACATTGGGTTGAATGTGTTTGGGTATTAGGGATTTTGAAAGTTTAGGGCATTGACTTCAGCAGGTGGTCATCCCAAAACAACATCCTTGATGGATGTAATGGTTGTGTAGTTGTCTATTTTGTGGTTATGTTTGTCACATATTGTGCAAACATGGTCTGCAGTTTGGATTTCATGGATTTTCTTATGGAATATCTCTTCAACCTTCATAGAGAGTGATACAAGTTTCTCCCTAAGGATTTCCTCTTCCCTACGTGTATGCATTCCAGTAGTTCTTTGTGTCTTTTCAGAATAAGGTGATGTTCCCCATGTTTGGTTTTGTTTTGAAATGATTTCTAGATACTCATAATCATCATTTAGGGATTTTTTCAAAGGTCCCAATACACATCATGTTAATGAATTGTTTGTTCCCCAAGCCCAACCCTTCATAGAAAACACTCACTTGTTAAGGAATAGGAAAACCATGTTGTGGAACCATGTTTAGGGTGTCTTTGAATCTCTCCCATGTTTCATAGAATGACTCTACCTCTTTTTCAAAAATGTTTTGGATGATCTTTTTAAGTGCTATTGTTTTGTGGTGGGGAAAGTATTTTTTGTAGAATTTCATTAGTAATTGGTCCCAAGAGTTGATGGGTGATGGTATCAAATTTTTTAGCAAATTTTAGCTCTGTACTTTAATGAAAAGGTAAATATACTCATTTTAGTTGATTCAAGTTTATGTGGGGGACACATGGTTTCTACAATGTCATTGAACTCCTTAATGTGAAGGTAGGGCATCTCATACTCCATTCCATGGAATGTTGGAAGGTGGTTTAGGTCACGGGGTATAAAGATGTAGGTTGAATCTCCTAGGGAATTTTTTATAATTCATGAGGGGGAATCATTGGTACATGCTAGAGTGAGGTAGTCATTTATGGTTTTCTCGACAACATTCCCTGTGTTCGAAGCTTCATGGTTTGGGTTTACCATTTGATCACCCACATGGTATAGCATTTGATTTCTTTGAATACCCTCCATTGGACTTTTTTAATTGGTGAATTTGGATTTTCGAAAATATTTTGATAAAATTTAAACAATCCATTAGATGAACATGACTCCCCTATACTAAGAGTTTCCACCCTAACTAATCTGTTTGAGTTATCGCGGGTGTAGGTGGACATGCTCCAAAAGAAAAAAAAGAGATAAAGGAAAAAATGAAGAGAATTTGGGAGAGAATAGAATAATGGGGGAAGAAAAGAAGTTTTTTGGTATAAGTAACTCACTAGGTCTCCAGAAATGGCACCAAAATTTCAGCCAAAAATAATCATTCATTCGCGAGATATGATTTAAATGGTGGGCTGTTTTTCTGGGCTGCAGAATCTGGCCCAAAATTTCTTCTTCAACATGGGCCCCCATAATCACCACCATGTAGAAGAATTAGCACTGGATCCAGTATAATTATTTGTTCCTATATATGGCTTCTAGCCTCCCATAAAATTTGGGCTTCATTGGCCCTGTATTGTGGGCCCCACATTTTCATCATTTGGATGATATCCAATCTGCCATATCCAGAATTCACTCCTTCCATCGCAAAATATCCCCTTCATCCTTTATGAATCCTTCATTGATCCTGGAATAAAAAATGCTCAAATTTAAGTTTATATCCATTTCCCAAAATATAAAATTAAAATATGGATATTTACATTCTTTAAAATTAGATGAAACATTGGGCATAAATTGGTGCATATTAGGCATGAAGTGCACAAATGATGAGAATGGATATTCAAAATTAAAATCCACTAACTCAGGCCCATAAGATCAAAAATGAACATTTAATACCATTAAAATGTAATCAAAATATTTTTTTATTGGATAATCAATATCCATTATTTCTGAAATTATTTTCATATATGTAAATCATATAGGAAAAACATATTACATCATATCGTGCATACAGTAAGTCATACGTAAGCACACATAGTGTTTTCCTTTATCATAGGATTGAAAAACAGTGTAATATGGTTTCATCAAAATCATAATAACTTCTAATAATATATATGATATGATATTTATTACATTACTGTGTGATCAAAAAATGAATTTGATGTGGAAGAAGAAGTAAGCAGCAATTAGTTAGTTAAACAATTTCCAATTAATCAGTGGACATCCAATATTTCTCATCTCAAGGGATATTATATGGGCAATTCTAGAAGACAGAGATCTTTATAACATAGAAAAGGATGTTATTATGAGAAATTGTAATATTTTTATGATCTATATGGCTTAATGTGGTGCATGTACATGAGAGAGGATGGTCCATTTTTTCAATTCAGGGGAGGGACAATTTTGAAATCTCAAATAATGTTAAATTAATATAATTTAATTTTTTTCATAAAATGGCACAACATAGATTTATCTTGAGTATAAAATTAGTATGGGTCTAAATAATATCAATTTTTTTGAGAAGTTAAGTTCAAATTAGTACACGTATAATTTGTGTTTTACACTTATTTTATCCCATAAACTATTACTCTAAAAAATGTGATTTTACTATTTAAGGGATTATATAGATATAATAAAAGGTCAAAATAACATAAATGTATCATTGATGAAATGTTCCACCATATAAATTTTTTTTTGTTGAAATTAATATATTTTTAATTTTATATCATTTTATGAGGTATTATTAATTTTAAAATATTATTAATGTTGATTTTGATACTATTCAGTATGTGACTTTTCCAAAATAGATAAAAAGAAGACATAATCAATAAAAACAATTAATAAATCGCTAATATTACTATATAATCTATAAAATTTGTTAGAAAATATTTCTTATATCAAATTATATTTATTTTATTATTTTTCGTTACATTTATTTGATATGTCCATAATTAAACAATTACTACATCATCATTAAAAAAGCCATTATATTAATCATTTCCACGATAATAATTAAAATTAAATTATACTGACTAATTTTAAAATTTTATATTTCAAATTACATGTTATATTTGGTGATAAATTCTAAATAACCACATATTAAAAATTATATTCTTATTAATAACATGAGCACTATGAGCTAATTAAATTGGTCAAAGGATCATTTTGATCACAAATAACCCATTAAATATTATTATGATATATTGAAGTTTATTTTTTAATATTTATTATATTATTTTTATTAATATTTAAATAATTCACCCTTGACCAATGTTATTAATAACTTATTAATGTTACTATACTTATTGTCCAAAAATAATAGTGAACAATTTTCTAAATTTATACCATATGTTTAAGACATTAAGTCAATTATTAAAAACTCAAAAAATATATTTTTCTAAAAAATAAAACCCATTGAAGAAACTAGAAGATGAGTTATTAAATTTTTTTTTTAGAGAAGGTGGCGCTTTGGTCAAGAGACCAAAGCAAATTTATTAGCAAAAAGAAAGATTACAAGAGTCTAAAGGACGGGATCAAATTACAATCTTTGACTTGCAACGGAATCAGGTTTTCTGGGATCTCTTCCATCCAAGTTATAGCCTGATTAATGCCTTTGTTAGCAAGAGCATCCGCAACCCTATTCGCTTCACGATAAGTATGAGTTGCAATGTAATTGACGTCATGGAGAGATTGGAGGCAATTCATCCAGCGTGTAGTGATCGGCCAAGCAAGATGAAAATCTCCCTTCCAAATGTCTTGAACAATAGTGGTAGAGTCGCTCTCAATCCATAAGTTGTTCCACCCATGACGAAGAGCAAAATCCGTGGCATGAATAACACTTAGCATCTCAGCTTCTAGTGAGGATGCAGTACCACAGCCTCCAAAAAAGCATCCCACGATGTGACCATGATGATTTCTGAAGACAGCTCCACATCCCGCAGGTCCTGGATTTCCTTTAGAGGCGCCATCCACATTGATTTTAATCCAACCAGGAAATGGGGGTCTCCAGAAAACCTCAAGGGTGCGTAACGGCTTCAAGAAAATGGCTTCAACTTGAAGACGACGAAGGATCATAAAGTCCGCCACTGAATTGTTGCAGGGACCATTCTGGATCAAAGCGGCTTCCCGAATAGCAATGAGAATTCTCATTTTACCTGCATCAGTGTTGTGTGAGAAATTATTATGAAGAATAGAGTTTCTATCATACCAGATCACATGAATCAGCTCGACAACCCCAGCTATGAACAAATTTCTAATTTGATGAGAGGAGTCCATATCAACGCAACGTTTAATCTGGCCATCAATAGAGTTAGAGATTGGCCATCTGCAATCAAAAGCATCAAAAATATATTTCCAAAGAGCAGAGGCAGTAGCACAAGATAGAAATAAGTGGTTAGTATCTTCTCTATGCTGATTGCAAAAACGACATTTAGAACAAAGTTGAATGCCAAAACTTTGAAGACAAGCATCAGTGGGAACCCTATTGTAGGCAAGACGCCAAATGAGAGTAAGTCTGGAAGGCTTGATCCAGGGCTTGTCAAAAAATTTTATCCAGTTCAAATCATTATCAGCGTTGTGGAAAGAATTATTATAATATTTTTTGGAGTTAAGAATCCCATTATGAGAAGGTTCCCAAATCAGGAAGTCATGCGAGGTAGAAAAATGGTAAGAATCAATAATTTGAACAATGTTTTCAGGAAGATTATCAGTTTGAGAATTGAGAACATTACAAATGGATGAGTTGATGTCATCAGGGATATCATCAAGGGGGATCAAAGAGATAAGAGGAGTGCCAGTCCAGTTGTCCAACCAGAATCTCATGGAAGAGTTTCTCGAGACCATCCATCTAGCATTGTGCATAATAGTGTCGAACGTGTCTCTAACAGAGGGCCAAATGGAGGAATTCATGAAACTCCTATTATTTCTTTTCAATCTTTCAATGAACCTATTTTTTATGAAAGCAATGGGGAGGGTGTCATTGTGTATCAGGTTCCAAGTTAATCTGGCTTGAAGAGCTTCATTGAAGTGTTTAATGTTTTTAATGCCAAGCCCCCCAATGCTTAGAGGTTTGCAGCATTTAGCCCAAGGGATAGTCACAAGTTTCCTGTCCAAGGTGCTACCAGTCTAGACAAAGTTTTTTATGTGAACATTTATTTTTTTTGTGAGACTAATGGGCCATTTATAAACCATCATAGAATAAACAAGTTTGGAAACAATTACAGACTTGACAAGGCAGATTCTCCCCGCCATGGAGAGTGATTTTCCTTTCCAGGAGGAAAGCTGATTAAGAACCTGGTCAACAATGTTAGAAAAGTAGGAAGCTTTAGGTCTACCCCAGAAAATGGGAACTCCAAGATATTTGAAGGGGAAGGAACCCTCTTTGATGTTGAGCTCATTGATGATATTATTTTTCCTAGAAGGAGGGATGTTTTTTCCAAAGTAAATGGAAGATTTATTCCAACCAATGACTTGACCCGAGACCTCCTCATAATGCTTGAGAGCAGCTTTAAGAGTTCTAATGTTTTTTATGTCACCCTTTAAAAAGAGAATGATGTCATCAGCATAAAGGAGGTGGGTGGGGGCATTCATGTTTCTATAAGCATGAATTGGTTTGAGCTTGTTTTGCTCAACCAGCTGGGAGATCATACGGCTAAAATAGTCTTCAGCAATGGAGAAAAGAATTGCAGAAAGGGGGTCACCTTGTCGTACCCCTTTAGAGCATTTGAAAAAACCTCTAGGAGAACCATTAACCAGGATGGAAACATTAGCTGAATGGAAGAGGGTTTTAATTCTAGAAATGAAAATGTCATTGAATCCAAAACCATGGAGAACTTTGAAAATGAAGTTCCAATCCATAGTGTCAAAGGCTTTACAAATGTCAAGTTGAATGGCAATGTTTCCGCCTCTATTCTTATTATTTAACATGTTAGTACATTCCGAAGCAAGACAGATACAGTATTGGATAGATCTCCCCTTAATAAAGCCAAATTGATTGCAGGAGATAATTTTATCAGTAATAGTGTTAAGCCTGTTGGCAATTAGCTTGGTGATAATTTTATAAAGGGAGTTGATTAGAGCAATAGGGCGAAAGAGGTGGATTTCAGAGGCATTATCAACTTTGGGAATCAAAGCAAGAAATTGGGAATTTAAACCATGAGGTAAGAAGCCGCTAGCAAAAAAGGCTTTGACGATCTTACAAACATCAGCATGAATGATGTCCCAATAATTTTGATAGAAACCATTATTGAACCCATCGGGCCCAGGGGCACTGTCAGGATTCAAACCAAAAACAGTGTCTCTAATTTCATGATCAAGGGGAACACTCAAGAGAAAACTGTTATCAACATCCGTAACAATTGTAGGAATGATGTCATTAATGAGGTCTTTATTCATACAAGGCCCATTGAATAACGAATCAAAGTAAGATACAACATGATTGGCAATATCTTCTTCATTATCCAAAAGGTTGTCTCCATTTTTTAGGGAGGCAAGGGGTCTACTAGCTTTTCGAATTCTTTGTAAAGCATTATAGAACTTGGTATTACGATCACCATCAGTAAGCCATTTGAGTTTAAAAGTATGTTTGCGGATGTTGTCCTTGAAAGCAAGGAGCATATTCAGGTTCATAGTAACGTGAGCTTCGTGATGGCACTCAGAGGCGAAGTCAGAGTGGGTAATATTGCTTTGAATTTGATGCAACTCATTCTCAAGAGAGAGAATGTCATTATCAATTTGAACCGCCTTAGTGCTGCACCAACTTTTGAGCTTGCTTTTGAGATATTTTAATTTAAGGGGACAAGTGAAATCTTCATCGGGATGGTTCAAAGAGGACCAGCAATGTTTTATGAGATTACAACAGTCAGGATCAGAGAACCAAGCATTGTTGAATCTAAAGGGGAAGGAGGGCTTCCTAGTATTGGGAGATATGATGACTAAAATAGGATGATGATCAGAATGAATCTTAAGAAGGGTGGTACTGGAAATGGAGTCCCAAGTATCTAAAGCAAGGTCATTAGTAAAGGCTCTATCAAGTTTGCTCGCAACCACTCTATTGTAGTGATTCCTATACCAAGTGTATTTGGCGCCTTTTAAAATAATCTCAGTAAGATTAGAGGTTTCGATAGCAGCCTTAAATTCCCTCATAGACAAACTAGAATGAAGAGGACCAAGTTTTTCACCAGGTGAAGTAATAGCATTAAAATCACCAGCAACGATCCAGGGGGAATAGATTTTTGTGTTTAGAGAGGAGAGGTCTTGCCAGAGAGATCTCCTATCTTGATATTTGTTCTTAGCATAGATAAAGGAACAAAAGAGATGGACATTATCGATTATAAAATCACAAGTGAAACTTTGATCAGAAACATGGAAGACATTAACATTAGACAAGGAGGGATGAGCAAAGGTCCAAAGAGATTCAAAATTATTGTTGTTTTGACAAGCACCGATGAAGGTGTATCCAAAGCGACAAAATTGCACAAGATCAGTAGAAAAGATTGTTTTAGGTTCAGCAATAGCAAAAATAAGAGGCTTCTGAACATTAACCATTCTTTGTAAAAAATTAAAGGTGTCAAAGTTTGAAATACCTTGACAATTCCAAAAGAGAATCTTCATTTAAATCTACGTTTGGAGTTAGAACTCCCTTTTTTCTTACTATCCGAGCCTTTGTGTCTATTTGATCTTCTGACATTTTTTGACATGTTGGGGCTTGAGTGAGGTAATTTCTTGCCTTTGATAGGGACAATGTTGGAGGCAGAATCATCTAAAGAATTATTTTGAGTGTCAATAACATGGGAGTTGTTATTGTTGAGTGTCGGCAAAACAGAAATGAGATCATTGTTTTTATCAGCCTTAACACTATTCAAGTGTAAACTATCCTGCTGGACAAAAATACTGCAAGTACCTGTTAAGCTTTCCGGATCAGAATGGGGAGCAGCAAGAGAACATAGCTTTCTGAGGTGAGAGGCACAGCTTTGCCCAGCGATGAGAGCAGGAGAGGCCTCTGTAACCGGGGAAGCATGCCCTTGGACCTGCTGCGGAACAACCATGGAATGCTCTTCACTGATCTGCTCCAAAGGACACTGCTCCTCTGGCAGTTCAGAGCTAGAAACCTGCATGTTAGTGGAATTTTGCACCAAAGAGAGAGGCTCCTGCGAAATAATGCTCAAGTTTTCCTGAGGAGCATTCTGCACATCCGTGATTAAAGTGATATTGGAAGAAGTGTGAGGTGTGGAAGCTTTCTTATTCAGATCAGCAGTACATGAACCAGAATTCATAGTTTTAGTACCCTGCTTAAGGCTATCGAAATCAGAAAATTCCAAGTTGTTTGTGAGGGCTTTGTTGTTTTCTTCCTCCTCAACAAGGTCAGCCCATTTGGAACCCGAGGTCTCCCCTAAATGGGATGAAATTATGGGTTTTTTAACCCAGGTTGCAGTTTTAAATGTTTCAGGAGCACTCACCATGGGAGCTTTGTCCTTTTTATTCCTCCTTATTTCTTTCCAGTCATTGTCAGGAAGTTGAATTGGCTGCTTCCTAATCAATCTACAATTATAGATGTTATGACCAATGATCTTACAATGCTCACAAAAAGGGGGTATCCTCTCATATTCAATATTAATTTCAACTTTGTAATCCTTGGCAGTGAAGTTGATAGTGTTGGGAAGTTTTGATTCCAGATTAATTTCTACCATGACTCTAGCAAAGATTCCTAAATCAGCATTCAATGTTCGTTGATCGATTTTGAGGGGTGTGACTATGCATGAAGCGATGTCATTTAGTATTTTTGGGTGCCAGAAAAACCAGTTGAGGCCATGAAGCTTGACCCAGACCTGTGCTAGTGTGTTTCGGTGAGTGTGTGGGTTGAAATTGGAGTCCCAATTAGATAGGCGAAGCAAACCAGGTTTGAGGTTGAGATTTCCTAATTTCCAGATACAATCAAGATCTTCTTGAGAGTTTAACAGAATATGAAAATATCCTTTCCCGACTGGAATTAGTTTCCAGTTGACAATCATCCAACATTGTGAGATGCGAGCATGTAATTCAGAGAGTGGCCAAGGTCGATTACCTTTGAGATAGGAAATACGGGCCATAATGGAGAACCTGCATAAATGCGTACGTTGCAGAACCGCATCTGGGTCCGCTTCGACCAGGAATCCTCCATCATCCAGCTTCTTGACCAGCGGAGGCTTCAGTGGATTAGCAGAATGATCAGAAGTCTTCAGCGCATCAAGGAAAGAGATCCCTTTGAATTGACCAGAAAGACGACTTTGAGCGATATCTCGAGGCGCATCGTCAATACTTGTCTTTGTAGGAGGTATGGGCAAGTGGGATCCTTGTCCCATCCGAGTAGCTTCATAGTGATGAGAATGAAATCGTCCGGGAAGAAGAAAATCCGCCATGCGAGCGTGGGTCAAGGTAGCAAACCCTAGTCTGCTCGCGATTTTAGAGAGAGATGGTCTCCCATCTCTCTAACCCGTCTTTCTCCTCCTCATGACCATCAAGATGAGTTATTAAATTGAAAATATAGAAACGGTTGAAATGTTTTTATGTCTAAATTCAACATGATATTAATTCTAATCACATACACTGAATGAAATTAAATAATATTTATTTATTTATACATTAAATCCAATAAAAAATATATTTTAAAACTATAAAATCATTAAATGAAAAAGATTTTTTCACATAATATTTAATATTCTATTTTACTATTCATATAAATATGAAACCAATTTTAAAAATACAAAAAATTCACTTAAAGTAAATATTTATATTAATCTTTCAATGAATATGTTTATTTTTTTCATATATACATTATTAATGTTACATAATCTATATTTAAAAATAGTTCACCATTAATAGTAAATAAATATATAATTTTATAAAACATATATATTTTATTCATAAAATTTTATTTTATTTTTTATACCAGGAATACAAAACACCTACTGTGAATGCTAAACATTATGTTTAGTATATATATTTCATTCATATAATACAAGACTTATTAGTTGTATATTTTTTTTGTATATAACACACTGATGCACATTAAAATATTTTACAGAAAATAGATATCATTTTATTTGGGAAAGGATTTTATATTCATTTATAAATAATTTATCCCAAAATATTTAATCATATTTAAAATTTTAAAACATAAATTAATAATTTTGATAATCCAATTCATTACCTCTATTCAATCTTAAAGTTTATAATGGTAAATATAGAGAAAACATAGTTATATATTTTATGTTCTATATAGTTTATCAGGCATACAATAAAACTTAGAGATTTCTTTTAAAAACCTGAGATGTAACATAATGCACCAATAGAGTGTTGTAATAAATAATTAACAAACGAACTTGGCTTTCATGTGATAAAACAACACTCAGTAATGGGAAGTTTATGTCAAAAACATTCAAAAAATAATTAATCCATTCTTTTCATTTCAATATGACAACATCCATATAAATCAAATACGAATATTTATACAAGTCAGTCATTTTACATGTTGAAAACTGGTTTATTTTGAAACCAATTTATATCATTTTTCCCAAATATAAAATTGAATCCAACTCCGCAAATTAATTTCACAATTTAAATGCCATGATTTAATTTCACAAATCGCATCATATTCCACAAACATACCTCAATTCCTTATATTTGGGGTTTTTAGCAAATTTTCGTGCCAAATAATATTTGAATCCCAAAATACATAAAATAATGTTTTATCAATACAATAATAATTTATTTAATTCAGTATAAAAAATATCAGTTCAAATCAATTGTCCATTAAATTTTGAACTACCCACGGAAATAAGGTGATCACCTCTCAAATGTCTCACAACATGAAAATCAAAAGTAGAAATTAGAAAAGGGGTTCTAATAATCAAGCCTATATTAATTATCTATGTATGAATAGATTAGAACCTCAATAAAACATTGATTTATCAAAACCTATGTAACAGATAAATACAAAGAAGTAGAGATAATGGTAATTAGATTTAAATACCAAGAGGAAACTCGACATGATTCTACATGCATTAATCTTCCTAGAAATGGTTTTGGAGAGCCAAAATGAGTCCTTGAGAGTCTCCAAAACATAAGAAATCATTTTATTTCACATAAGGGTTGATCGAGGGTCTGATATGGGGTTCAATAAATATTAATAAATTTTAAAACATATTAAATCTTCAATAGATGGTTAGCTAGGAATGACAACATAGTTTTTCAAAACATACACCCCAATCATGCATACCTTCTAGTGAGGTTTCATGGTTTCTCCATGGTTGGAATATATATTTTTTAAAACAAGAATTTTTTTTGAATACCCTTAATACCTAGTTTCAACAGGTTACACAAGCATGAAGCATGGTTTGGGAAAATTATGCGCCAACTATGCACAACCGAAAATCATTTCATAATTTTTAAAATTTCTCCTGAAGCAACCCTCAACAATCCCCAACCAAATCATGATTGAAAATATGGTAGATGATTACATGCAAAATGATACAAGATGGGACCCTCCTTTTACGAGAGTTTTAGAACATTACATCTCTGGTTGATATAAAATCTACTTTATTGATTATTAATTATAGTTTAGATTTCTTAAACAATATTTTCAACATTCTTGTTGAAAAATTATATTGTGGGAGTATTGTGTTGTGAATTTTTTTATTAGATGTATTATTTTCTAATTGGTAATTTCAAAATAAGTTAATCAACATTTTCGTGATTTTTGAAATAACATTCATTTATTTTATGAAAAAACAAATTTACATGATTTGGAATCGTGATTTTAATTTATATCAATTTTTTGGAAAACCATAATTACAAGGTAATTTGACTTTGGGATATATTTTAAAATTTATGGAATTAATTATTTGATTTGGGAATTTATTTTATTAAATGTATTAAATATAATTGATAAAAATTAGGTGACACATTTTTTATTGAAAATTTATTTAAATAATAAAAACCTAAGGTTTTGTTCCTAAAATGGAATTAAACTATTGAAAATAAAAATTGGGAAATTGATTTGTAAGTAATGTTAGATTTTAAATGTGATGATTTTTTTATTTTTATTTTGATTTATTGAGAACATGAAATATTGGGTAGTTTTTTTATTATTAAAGATAAACACGAAATGATTATTATTCTCTATAAAATGATCACCGGTGATAACTCTAATAAAATCATTTGTTCAAAATATATTATCCTTGATTGGATATTAATGATTCCTATTAAACCAGAGAATAAGAAACATATGTTCACTTATTTCAATGATCACTGATATATGAGATGTGGGGGTTTAATAACCATGAACTATTATACCATAGGGTATAATATAATGTTTCTTGATGTGATAAGTTTTTTTCTTGTTCCATTTTTTATGAAACTTATTTTCTCAGGCCCATTGATTTATATAATGTTTTTTAATACAAAATGTTCATTTAATCAATGTTTTTAATTCATTCCATCATTCTAATGTGATATTAAAGTTTTTTCATTTAAATATTAAATTCTAATTCTATTACCTTTTTTATTTAAAATTGAAATCATTTATTATTATTATTATTATTCAATCCTAAAATTAGATAGACTGTGAGACCCTATTGGGAATTATATCTCACTTATATTCATTGGAATCTAGATTTTGTAGAATTCATTCTACCGGGTTCATGATAAGGGAATGTGTCAATAGAGGTGGTCGATTAACTTTATATCTTTGGTTTATGGATATGATTTCTTTTAACATATATAATTTTTGTTGAGTACTTTTATGATGTATTATTTCAATTTTTTGATAGTCATAATCAGGTTTTGGTACTTATTACTATCTGTGTTGTTTAGATCTTGATTTCATGTATCTATATCTTCAACTATTTGGTGGAACATTTTCACCTTATATTGTATGATTCTTGGTGATGGTATCCAACCCATGGGGATCAGGAATTCCCTTCAAGACATGTCAGTTTTGGCTTCTGTATGAGCCTTATATGGTATCATGGATGGTTCATGACACTGTATTCCCAAATGTATTAGAAGTTTTAAGGAACCCCTTTATTTTTTTCAATTCATTTGGGAATAGTTACCACCATGTTTATATTTTAATTATAATGTTTTTAATATTGAAAATATTATTATTTAATGATTGGTTAATGTCTTTGACACCAATTTTTCTATTTCCAAATTATTATGTATAATTAATTCAAATTACATTTTATGCATGAAATAAATTTTACCCAATATATTGAGAGATTAATTATTTCACCATTTAAAATATTAAATAATTCTCTAAACATCATTAATATTAGTTACCATGGTTATTTACATAATGGAATTGATTATTCCATCACAAGATTTTATTTATTTTCTATTATTTCAGAAGATTTTATATTTTCATTAATTTATTTTAATATGAAATGTCAATTTAAAAATAAATATCCAAATATTTTTTAAATATTTTTTAATTTATAACAATACCATTTGATATTTCATATGAGTTACTATGCTTATGATCATATTTTACCAAAATATTTGTTCTCTTCTGGGTTGTTGACTATGTTGATGAATTCGTTATGGAACCTAAATGAAACTTTGATAATGTTTTTCCTAATTTTTTTCATACTTAATAATAAATGTAGATCATCTGAATGGGGGTTTGTTATATACCTCTATTGAGTTTGGTAATTTTTAGTGTTTATGAACTCAAAGGGTATGTGGGAGATAATCACAAGCCTAAAAGAGAATACACAAGATGTTAACCCAAGCCCAAATTTTGGAACAGATGTGGTCTTCCTAAGAAGAAAATGTTATGAATTTATTATTATGTAACTAAAGAAAATTATTTCATTGATTATTATTATATGACATTTTATAACACTATATATGATGTGCTCATACTAGTATAATGTGGTCTCATAGATCATGATATGTTATTCTTTAGTGATTCCTGACTTTTGAACTGCCAAAAACATATTCCATGATTGTGATTTATGAACTATTGGGTGTGACATTTAAATTTTATTTCCATACATTTATTATTTTGTTATAAAAAATTATTATCCTTGAACGATATCTCCCATGTATACCCTTAATGAGCATCATAAAAAATAATTTCATATACATCCTAAAACTGGGTTACAGAGAAATAGTTTTAGTATGGTATGTATAATATGTTTAGAATATCAAATAAAAATTGAATGACATATTGAATATATTTTACATATTATAATGAATACGAATCTAGTAAATAATGATAGTAATATTTTATTATCTTTGGGTGTGTATAATTGTAAACTATACTGAATATTCATCTAAAATGATGAAATATTTATGTATGTCAACTTTCGGTTTCATCATTTGGTATTACATGATAATTTATTTATTTGTAGTGATTAGGTTTTGTTAACATTATTTAGTACACATTGGAGAATCCTAATAATATAAGAGGTATTGAAATAAGTGTGGCTTCTCATATAAATTATATCATTCTAGAGACTAGAAAGTGGATGTGGGTGTCCCATAGATGAACCTTATGGTAATATTACTAAAAGGGGTGATCGAGTATAAATTTGTTGTCCCCATTGCTTAATGAGTTTTCCTATAATGACAGACCTTGAAAGACACTCATGTGGGACATTCAATTGGAAATTTACAAAATATTATGAACTAGTAAGATGGTTATTACTATATAATGATCATGCATTACAGCTTCTAAATATATTGTGTTTTATAATATAATAGTAGGATGAATAATTCGCAATGATTACATTATTTCGAACACTGATTATTTTTTTCACACTATGTTTTTTATTCAGTTCATTACTAGAACCATGTCGAATAATTTGAAATTTTAATGTGATTGAGAAATTAATAATTTTCCACCTCAGATAACTAATATTATGGGATATGGAATGATGAATATTATAGATTTTATTTATAAAAATTTCATTTTTTGAATCTAATTGATCTTCAAAATAAGGAAACGATGGAGAAACAAACAATTTAGTCCTTCATGAGGCAACATACAAAATCTTATATTGATAAAGGTGATCTATTATTTTAGGGTAAATATATCATTACCAATAAAAATATATTTTTATCCATTTATTATATTTTTAAAATTTTATTTGTAATATCCATAATTTTTTGGACAAGAATATCAATGTTGTGTTTTTATCAACAGCTTGAAGAAACATAGAAAAAATGAATCTATAGTTTTTAATGAGAATTATAATTTATTTTTCAATATTTACAATCCACATATACATTTTAAATGAATAAAAAATAAATTCATTATGCTAATAAAAAAGGATAATTAATACATAGTATCTTTAAGAAAAATGTTACATGAATTTTGAAGTAAAAATCATAAATTATCATCATAGATTATATTATAATTCATTTTTTATTAAGTTAATTAAAATTAATTATCTAAATGGTGTTATCCATAACTGATTTTAGTAGGTATAAAGTATTCATTTGATTATTTCTCTTGGTAGTAATAGATTTTATATTTACACATAAATTTATTTGTTTTGGTAAGAAAATTAATATTTAATTAAACATCAATTAAAATAATAAAAAACATGGATGTAAAACATATGTAATTTATTATTCCAGATGTGTATAAATAATCATTGTGGAAATTTTCATATGAATACTTGTAATTTCTTTAATAGTGGATGTGAATGTCATTAGTAAATCCAGTGGCAATGTGATGGGATGAATTCATTTTGTGAGCTTCATAGTGTGAAGTCTCTATATATTAAACCATAATCATTATAACTATTAAAATGAAAGAAATATGGTTATTATATTAGGATGTTCAGGATAATAATGTTTAATGTAGATGAACAACATCTACATCATCATTATCCTTTTGACATTATACAATCTAATGTGATCACTATTTCCTATATGTGTTGTAAAAAGGTTGTGGTGAAAGATACACCTTCATCCACTTGAGATAATTGAATGTATTATTTTATTATATTTCCTCTTAATGATTTATAACTATAAAAATGACTAATGGTATCACAATTCCACTATAACAATTAGATTCTAAATTATTACTGAAAGTTAAAAATTGTATTTCAATTTTATATAAAGTCTATGATTCTTCACCAATTGATTTTTTGGATTTTTCTTCTTATGATTATTTTTGTTCTCCCACTCATTTAATTTTATGATATTAGGGATGGATTTGATATTATAATTATATATCCTGTCATTAAGCGTGGAATTGATTTGACATTCCATTTTACTAATGGACCAAGGATCATTTATTGGTGTACGAATATAAAATATCTTCTAATAGAAATTTTTTATTCATTATGTGTTAGGATTAAAATTCATAACTGGTATTTATGTCCAATTGTTGGGAAAAAATAACCATTTATTTTATTAGAATTCTATAAACTGTTGATTATGTCTCCCTTGAAGAGTTTCATAGTCTTCATTGAATCATGTAGTTTTTTTCAAAAGAACTAATACAAGGTTATACATGTATTTTATATACTCCATATATATTGTCTGTAACTGAAATGATGGAATTAAATATAAACACTATGAGACAACTAATAATGGATTCTATCATCAATTTGTGTTATAATGTGGTTTACCTATCATTTTTCTTATGATGAAATACAGGTCAATTAGAATGGATATTACTTATCAAGAACATAACATGACCGTGACCATGAATCGATATTTGATTCCATGAATTGTTGATTTGTTTAATCAACTATATGGAGATCCATATATTCAGATATTTTCATTTTTTCTTTAAACTATCAATATATGATAAAGAATTTATATATACATAATATATCCAGGGATACAAGGTATATAAATATTATAAAGACCACATGTAAATACCACATGTAAATTTTGGTGATGGCCTTGAAGAAGGAGAAACTCTATTCCATATGAAAATTATTTGAATCATGGTTATAAAAACTATAATTATAGCGACATATTATAAAAAGTGAGAATGTGTCATATAATCCTTATAAAATAGATGTCACTGACAATTGTCCCAAACCAAACACTGTGACTGAGATATATATATTAATTATATTGGATTCATATAATCTATTCATTGTGAACTATTTTTCAGCGCTACCTAATCCTCATTCCATGTAAATGTAGAAGGGAGTCATGTTTCTTTAAAATAATTAATATGAATAAATGTTCAATGACCTAAAGAGAATGGTGGTCGGTGCAACAGTACTAATACATTTCTATAGTAGAAAATGATTTGTAAACTACAGTTATTTATATAAAAAGTGACTGGGAATTTTGGTTTTCCTAAATGACATGGTGACTATATATGCACTTAATATATTGAAGGATCCTTTTCAAAATTCCTTGAGGCATGACTTTGAGTATGAAATGTTAATTAAATCATTAATGGTATGGAGGAATTATATTTATAGTTAAAGGTGTTATATCACCCCTACCTAGGTTTCCACCTAATAATTACACCATATGATGGGTCATTAATCCATTGGCATGCCTCCACTTATGCCAATGAATTTCAACAAGTTGTGAGGATTTCATTAGGTGATAGAGGGAAAATAATAACATTTTATGATGATAATAATAATTATCATATATATATATATATAACACGTCATAGGAAGGACCATAAAATTTGAATAAACTAAAAAAACAAACCCTAAGAATTTACAAAATACAATAGTTATAACATGCCCCAACGTTTCATAATATTTTCTGAAAAAAATATTTATTTTACAATAGTAATAAAATAGAAACAAGAAAGGTCACATGTGAATAACATTATATGAATATCTAATAATAATGATGATTATAAAATGGAAATTACAACTAAATTAAAAGAACCACCATAATCCATATTCCATCCATCATATTAAAAATCAATGTATCCCTGGTCACTAATGTCCTGCCCCCGAGACTAATCCATTAATTGATCTCAAAACCATAACATCTAAACACATCTTAAGGGGCCAACGTATGGTGTGACTTTGAACACAGTAGGAACAACCAAAAGTACTGAGTCTTAAATCCAAATTAAAAAATTTTATGAATACATGAATAAATATATACAATTCAAACATGAAAATCAACATCTCAGTCCATTTGTGCTCAATACCCACATGTGAACATTTTAGCATCTTTCTCTAATGCTGGTAGAACTATATACAAATTCAATAATATATATATATATATAATACAATATATTTTTGAATATATTTAATCATACAGGTGAGGAATCATGGCATAATTCCCCAAAATCCATACATAGATATCATACATGGATAACCCTTCGGTACCTCCTACCAATATACCACTAGAACCATGTTCCATATAACACCTCATGTGTGACCAATCAAATGATTGGAATCACATTTTCATTCCCAATCAACACATGCCACTTCCCTCAGACTTTCGTTCTAAGATTCACTATCATCTCAACATCCTGACATGTCGAGCCAAGGTGATATTCATCATATAATATATAATGAATCTTTTTGAGCTCAATAGTCCAACATTTATAATAATGATTATATTAGTCCTCCAATAATTGTTTCCCATCATCCTCAATATAACTAAAATCCTTAGTAAAAAACATATGGTCTCAAACACCAAATCATGTGGATTTATATAATGATTACCTCTTACAAAACTAATAGTCAAAATCAACCCCTATATTGATGTATATATGGTGGCCTTTAACCTCATAAAGTGGTCAAGATCACATTATATGAATCCCTGATTTATAAACAAGACCCCACTATAAGTCCCACCAACGAGGTTGAGTGGAAATATCCAACATTTCCTATTCCAAAAAACTAGAAAACTCATATCAACAAGACACTAGATCACCCATGACCCTATGTTCAACACTATCCCTTGTCTACTGGGACACACCCTCATCCATGTCACCTCATCACCTTAATCTTGACAAACCTTGTCACCTCAAACTGGTTATCAACATCATCTGAATACCTCCAGACATACCTATCACATTTCGGTAAAAATAATTTGACATATCGCATTTTATTAAATAAATTTAACAATAGTTCTAACAATGATAATTGGAAATAATCACAATTCCAAGCATAGAATATTAATATAGACTAGTTAATATCTAACGATAGCACATAAAAGACATTATGAAATTTAAATAGAATAATTAATTTATTATGGTATTCAACTAGAATATATATATATATACATATATATAAAAGAACCCCATAACACATGTATAATTTAGAATAAATCAATCAACCAACTATCTTAAAATCATATGAACATGTTTATTGAATATCATACACAAATTTATACAATATCATAATAAATAATAATATTAGAAAAATGACAAAAACATTAATGGGAAAATATGGCATGAATTTAGCCCTGCATATAGATAGATAAATTATGAAAAATTAAATAACATTGAAT
Organism: Viscum album; assembly: GCA_963277665.1. Lineage (NCBI taxonomy): Eukaryota > Viridiplantae > Streptophyta > Magnoliopsida > Santalales > Viscaceae > Viscum > Viscum album. Next base: position 1,999,855,951 of record OY728142.1, on the reverse strand, counting down.
GCATTATGGTTAAGAATCCAACACCATCAATAGATAATGAATCAGAGATAAGTCTTTTGAAGGAGGCCAATGCCTAGAAGACTGTTATGAAAGATCTCCATGGCCTACCATAGGAGGAACACACATGGTTAGAAGAATAATATAAATTCCCACATAAATATTAAATGGAAAATCATTCATTATATTCTATTTAAAAATATATATGTTTAATGAATTGTATGAAATATTGTTTTGTATCCATGTTTTTCTCACTATCCCAAAGGATATGCACCTCACATGGTCCTACCACATGGTTTGAAAAACCATACACAAATCGTGTGGTGAATAGAAAATACTATAATTTAATGAATAATATATTGTATGGGGACACATGGTGACAAAATCCAATACCCATTGATAAATAGGTCCCACAGTAAGGCATATCATGTGCCAACTATGGACCACATTCTACTTTATCTGAAACTTCTATTCCATATCCCAATGCTTCTAGAACCCATTAGAACTATCAATTTAGATTATGAACACTGAATCACATCAAAAAAAACATAAAAAACATTCAAAATCATGTGAATAGGTATCAGATCCCAAAGGTATATTATCCATGTCCCGTAACTCAATATTTATATTTACCTCATAAGAATGACAGGTTCAAAAAACAGGGACATTATATTCTCTCCAACATAATATATCTAAACCTTGAGCGGTGTAGTTTTATAATGATATCATAAAACATTTACCCATATCATTATCATTAAATTGTTACAACTCTTTTATTATTTATTTCCAAATCCCATTATTGTCCTCCACACCATATGAAATATCTACCATGTCTCATCCCAGCTCAAAAACCAAATATTCCAATTGTTCCATCAACTATCCCAGGAAATATAATTCATCACATTATATTTCATCAATAAAGAACCTCATTATGCAATTAATTATATCCATATATCACATCGCTCCCATCAAATCCTTTATCTAATAAGATTCAAAATAGAATCAGTTCCATAAATGTGAACAATGCGTCCCTCATCTAATTTGATTTCAATATATCATACAATACATCTGATGCTCAAAATTAAAACCCAATCCTATATAAACACACTCACATATATTTTTATATATATTAATTCCATTCATATGAACTATCCATACAAAACTCATTCAAAATAGACATCACACCAGATGCCAATATACTAACATGTGCCTGGTTGGTCCAATTAATATATGTTCACATCATGTAGCCATATGGGTCATGCCCAAAAAATGGCCTTGTCAGGATGAGCATGTACATCAAACCATAATAGGTACTATATCTTTCACATCACATGTATGATCAATTGTATGAACAACGCCTCATGATTGACTATTTGAGGATTATCCTTTCTAAAGGGCATCACTAGATACTGCCCATTGACCTCACTTTGGGATCTACATATCTCATATGTTAACAACGCATATCGAATAATACTGATTACCATCTCATGTCTCAACTATATGTTCTACCTCATATCAATGTGTATAACCTAGTCCCAGAAATAATATTATTTGAGAAGACATCCTGTGTATCATCTCATGATATCCCATATAATCAAATTCAAATCCATTCTTCAGATCCTTCTCAAACTGAGTTTAAACAATCTATGACTACCTGTAACAGAAGATAACCTTAGAAATACCACATCATGGTGTCCTACCCAAGTCTCTATACTTACAACCATATTTAGAATCCTCGCGGTCTATGTTTTAGCTACCTAAAGCTTCTTTACCAGTCTCACCTGGTGATGTCATTTAGCTCAAATTAGATTTATCCATCATTTTTTCCAGCCATTATCTCCTGATTCACGATCTAAAAATATGAGGTATTCCTAGAAATGTCCACCTACATTCTAATAAAATACTACATTGCATAGAAAAAATTACTCACCCTAGTGATGTCTTTATTTACCATGGAAGGTGAAATTTTGGGCTGGTATGTGAAATATGGAAGAAAAATCTATAATGTATATGTCTACCTATAGCAGGATCATGATATCATAGGCATTATCCACCATCAACATCTATGGGATGAAATTATCATTGAAAGTGGCAACATAATCAATAAATTATAGTCCATTATGCCTACTATCATATACATGTTTGTTCCACAAATTATTTCCTGGTCCACTCTTTGTGTATGTATCCATCTTCACACTCGTATGTTGGATTTTCATTAACTATTCAAAAATCACCTAAACTGACTCGATACTATTTTCCACTAAGTTCATACACCCCCTTACCTTATAATAATAGTGTATCATGAATCAAATATTCCATGGATGTCCCAAATCACTGAGATCCCCTATCAATATAATGTATGGCTCACACTAAGATGACTTTGAGCTTCACATCAAGCTGTGGTCCAAAATCTCCCATATGTTGCAGATACCCTACCTATATAAGATCCTACACCTATTGGTAATGATAATCTAGAGCCACGTGGGCCTCATCTAGTTCCCTCCCAACAATATCAAAATCTAATCCATCTCAATTATCCTTCATAATAAATCTATGTGGCATCATGATGAAGACCAACAATGATGGTCTAAAAAACCAAAGAAACATTATATATATATATATAATATCTGGAATTCAATAACTGAATGTGCATAACACAAAACATACTCCCCTAAACCACACCCATGTCATAATACATATAGCCTCATTGTCATTAACCAACCCATATTTATTCTAGGTATAAAATATCATCCAACCTCATGGAATGTTTCCTAACCAAAAATGATTCAAGAATAACATATCATCAATACATTATATGATCAATCTTGGGTGCATGAGAAGAATTCCCCAAAAATGATATTCAAGAAACCACTATTTAGATTATTCCCCATTCATTACACAAGAATAAACATAACAGAATGTTGTACATAAGTAAAATGTATTCATATAATCACATACCTATCTCATTAGGAGCCACATTTCTTTTATAGTTCAATAGAATTCTATGTAAAAAAGAAATTTTGTAAAATAAAGTATAGGTTTCTTTCGACAAATTATGTATGAAAACTCTTCTTAGAAAATTATAGTATCCCAATGAAAATCACAAGTATAAGAATATATTATATGATCATATGTTCGTACCATGATTCATAATTACACCTCCATTACGATACAGAAAAAATGATCAAAATATCATAATCATATAATACCGCATGAAAGTGTGCACTTTTTGTTGAAATCAATTTACTATAAAATAAAAAAGAATAATAAAAATTTTAAAATCATAAAAAAATTGTCTTTCCTTTATGCATGGGGATGAAAGAACCCATATAGAAGTTGTTTACCCAAATCTGAAAAAATCACTGTCTTTGTTCTATCACAACCCAAAATTCTAATACCAAAAAATGTAAGTAGACAAAACTGATAGAATCATTATTTATCTACCCCATTTTCCACCATATATGTGTTTTAGACCAGTGGGTCACCCGTTATTATGTGTTCCTCCCCTATATGCAAGTTTTGTATAACTATCAGTGAGTGTCTAATTTAGTGATAGTGGGGAGATGACGACCTATGTTTATAATAATAATAATGGTCTATATATATAGAATAAAGTTTAATAAAGAAAATAACCTAAAAATAAATTCAATAAACCAACAATAATATTATAAAAATGTCATTAGTAATAAAAATCTCTATGTAGTCATACCATCTAGAGATGAATACACATGTCATGATAATCATAAAAAATTGAAACGTGTGGCCTCCTAAAAATAACTATATATATAATAAGCATGAAACATAATAAATGGAAACATTGGATTGATGGAAATAAAAATCATGTTCTATATTCCATCCATCCCAAGAAAAATTAATGTGACCATGATCACTAAAGTCCATCTCTGATGTATGTCCTCTTACATGATCGCAAAACCATAAATTCAAAAAACATCCCAAAAGGTCCTTGTGGGGTGTGAGTATGAACTCAATAGGACACCACACATTTTTCCTATCATACATCAATAATTATACAATGTAAATGTATATAAATACATATAAATGTCTACAAAAGGAAAATAAAAAATATACTCCACTATTTCTCGAAATCCACATGTAAGAATTTTCTCAACATTATCCAATGTTGATACCTCTCTGTATAAATTCATTAAATTATATATCTTCATACATTATCTATATTAAATAATATATTCATATTAGATATCAAACATGGCTTAATGACCATGTGGGTAATTAGGATACCATACCAGAATAACCCTCATTATCCACGCAATAATATGTCACGAGGGACTCATGCATTCTAACACCTCATGTGTCAGTAGTTAATTAACCAGAAAAACAAATTATTGCCTCATAAATACTTAATATCCCCCTTAGACATTCACTTAAATAGTACCAATATTTTCAATAGCCTAACATCCAGAGTCATGGTGATATCCATAATCCATTATATAATGAATCTCTTTCATCTCAAAAATCCAACTTCCTACAGCCTAATGATACCGATCATACAGAAATACTGGAATATCATTCTAAATAAATAGAAATACTCATCCCCTATTGATGGAATAAAACACCATCACTCTTGGATTTATGCACTGAAAACCTCCTCAAAAAATAATGGTCAAAACCATCTTTTATGATGAGGTATTTACGAAGGCCTCCACCAACAATAAGTATTCAAAACCTCATCAACATAGTCATTTCTATAAAATCATGACTCCATAGAAACATCATCCAATTATGGTGAATGGTAATCACCAATATTTCCTTAGACAGACCATCTAACACCCTCATTTACACATGCATCCACATCACCTAGTTCCTGACGGCCAACATAATCCAATTTCATGTGGGTCATTGCCTCACCCTAATTATCTCATCACCTCAATCATATTAAATAATTTTTTCTCAATATGGTCATCAACATCTCCTCAATTCCATGGGCCACACCAGTCATCTTAACATGGAACCAATTAGTAACATCACATTTAATTAATTAAATTGAACAACAAGAAAGACTATCCCAATTGATAATAAATACTATATACAAATCAGTATAATCAAATTGACTATGAAATTCCCAATAATATACCATAACATTAATTAAATGATTTAATGAAAATCCAAAATTTATTAATTATTTCACCAAGAAAACCCACAGGTCTGTAATTAATAACACTCAAAAAAAATAATTTGAAGAAAAATTTAGTAAAAATATACCTTATTATCTTATGTTATCATTCATCTAGTACCGAATTATAATTAGGAATTTATAAAAAGCAGTGTTTTATAAAAAAATCTAGAAATTATCAAAAAACAACAAACACAGATTTTTCTCTACATATGATGACCTCAAAAAGGGTAATATATGAGAGGAATGATGTTCATAACAGGAGGAATCTAAATCCACCAATGGATATTGAATCGGAGATCATATGGATGATAATGTACAAATCCTACAAGAGGGGAAGAAAAGATCTCTACATCCAATAAAAGGAGGCACACAAATGAGATGAGGAAAAAAGTGAATTCCTCTTCTGAGATAAAGGGTAAAATTATCATTTTTTAAATATTAAAAATACTCAGGGTTGAAAAACCAAGCACTTACCATGTGGTGCTTACTATTGTAAAGGAAAAAAACCATGCGTGGTATAGCTACACAGTTTTAAAAATGTGTGCTCCAACTATGTGTGTGACTGTGAACACATACACCTCATTGCACATTATCATATAAGGGGCATCAAAGTTCAATAATCTATCCCCCTTTGAAAAATATGTCTCCTGATTTTGATTTCATGATTAGAAAAACAATGCACCAACCATCACCTCAATCTATTTTTTTAAAAAATGGATTTTAAAGAAAAAATAAATCTAAAACACAATAAAATCCTTTATCTAATAATCAATCCATAACCCACATCAAAAAATAAATAGAATCACATTTAATGTATTGATACTTTGAACAAATATAAAATGAAAATTTAATCCATAAACTGAATAAATAACGAAATTTACCCTAGAAAAATGGCTGTTTAGAAGCACATTATGTTACATGAGAGAAATATATACTAATAAACTATGTTTAATATCTATATTCATTCATAAATAGGAAGAACAGTGAGGTTCATACCGGTTTATCGGTGAGGTCCACTAACAGTGAGGTATAAAAGTTAGGTCCATACTAGTGAGGTATAACAGTGAGGTTCATACTGGTGATTTATAATAGTGAGGTTCATACGGGTGAGGTATAACAGTGAGGTTCATATCAGTGAGGTATAATAGTGAGGTTTCTAATGGTGAGGTTTCTAATAGTGAGGTTTCTAACGGTGAGGTTTCTTATGGTGATGTTTCTAACGGTGATGTTTCTCAGGGTGAGGTTTCTAATGGTGAGGTTTCTAACTGTGAGGTTTCTAACGGTGAGGTGTCTAACAGTGAGGTTTCTAACCGTGAGGATTCTAAAGGTGAGGTTTCTAACGGTGAGGTTTCTAACGGTGAGGTTTCTAACGGTGAGGTTTCTATTGGTGAGATTTCTAACAGTGAGGTTTTTTTACAAGTTTATCATTCCTAACTCGTGTCTAATGTGACATAACCTCTTTGAGTTTAAAGGATTTATGAAAATGTCAGCGAATTGATGTTCAGTACCTATAAATTCAAGGGTAATATCACCCTTTTGGTATTGATCTCTAAAAAAGTTGTTCCTTACATCAATGTTTTTGGTCCTAGAGTAACACACAGGATACTTAGAGATATTAATCGCACTAGTGTTGTCACAATTTATAGACACATTTCTAAACTGATATACATAGTCCAATAATGTATGTTTCATCCACATAATTTTTTCACAGCAACTACTAGCAGCAATATATTCTACTTCAGCAGTAGACAATGCAACATATTTATGCTTTTTACTACACTATGACACTAAGGACATACCTAGAATATGACATGTTCTAGAAGTGCTCTTTCTTTCTATATTTCAACCACCAATGTCAGCATATGAATAACTTATTAAATTGAATTATTTTACTTTTGGATAAAATAATACTATGTTATTAGTATGTTTAAGATTTTTGAAAATTATTTGAACTGAAAGAAAGTGGGATTCTTTAGGATTCTTTTGAAATCATGCACACATACATACACTAAACATAATGTCTAGTCAAGTAGCAGTAAGGCAAAGAAGACTCCCTATCATACCTCTATAGTTGGTTTGATCCACAGGTTTTCTAGTTTCATCAGAATCCAACATCCAAATATTACTCATAGGTGTATCACATTCCTTAATACTATCTAAACCAAAACATTTTAAAATATCCTTTGTATATTTAATTTTATTTAAAATAATACCATTTTCATTTTCATAAACATGAAAACCAATATAATATTTGATTTCTCCCATTAAACACATTTCAAATTCATTTTGCATACTCTTTGAAAAATAAATACATAAATAATTTTTAGAAGATCCAAAAATAATATCATCAACATAGATTTTCACAATTAAGACTTCTTTGGAAATTCTATTGATAAAATAATTTGTATCAGAAATCACTTTAGAAAAACCTTTTGAAATAAGAAAACTACTAAGTATATCATACCAAGCTCGTGGAGCTTGATTTAAACCATATAAAGCTTTAGAGAGAATAAAAATTCGATTTGGAGAATGATGATTAGTAAATCTAGATGGTTGTTCAACAAAAAAATCTTCAATTATAAAACCATTTAGAAAAGAACTTTTAATATCCATTTTATATAACATGAAATTCGGATGAGCAGTATAGGCAAATAATCTCCTAATATCTTCTAATCTAGCAATAGGTGAAAAGGTTTACTCATAGTCTATTTATTCCTCTTAACTATATCCTTATGGAATTACCCTGCCTTTGTTTCTAACTATGTTTCATGATTCATCAACTTTATTTCTAAAAACCCATTTACTGCCTATGGTCAAGGAGTCCTTAGATCTGTCAACTAATTCCCTGAAATTGTTTCATTCAAATTGATTTAATTCATCTTGCATAGACATTACCAAAAATTAATCATTGATTGAATCATTAATAGTTTTAGGTTCTAACTGTGAAACAAAATCTTGATGTTCAACCTGATTTCTTAGAGAAGCTCTATTCTGTGTCCCTCTATCAAGATTACCAAAAAAACAACTAAAGGACGATTCTTTAGAATCCTAGTTGATATGGTAAAGGTAGGACGATAAATTTTAGGTTCTTCACTAAGTTCGAGTTCACCAGAATAATATTCATTAATATTTCCCGAACTAGTTTTCTTTACAATTGGTACATTTATTTTATCATTAAGGTCCAGAATAGACAAATCATCTTCACGATTTTCAAGAGAAGACATAGGTTCATGCAGACAAGTTTCATCAAATTTTATGTTAAATGATTCTTCCACACATTTTGTTCTTTTATTAAAGACTCTATAATTTTTACTAGTTATAGAGTATCCTAGAAATATTCCCTCATCACTATTAGAAGAAAACATGTCGAGATTATCCCAAGTATTGAGAATAAGGACATTGAAACCAAAAACATTGAAGTAACTAACTTTAGGCTTCCTATTATTCCACAGTTCATAAGGGGTCTTCTTAAGAAGAGGTCTCATTATGACTCTATTTATAATATAACAAGTTGTATTCACATATTCAGACCAGAAGTAAATAGGTAGGTCATACTCATTGAGCATAGTTTTTGCAATTTCCTAAAGGGTTATATTTCTTCTTTCTACTACACCATTCTGTTGAGGTTTCCTAGGGGTAGAGTAGTTGTGACTACATTAATTGTGTGACCAGTAAGATTCAAACTCATGATTTTCAAACTCACAACCATGATCACATCTAGGGGTCTTAATTTTCAGTCCACTAAGGTTCTCTATAGAATTGTAATATATATAAAAATAAGAACAAGCTTCACTTTTGTGAGTATGAATGTATACATATGTATATCTAGAAAAGTCATCTGCTAAGGCATAGACATAGTGCTTACCATTTAAACTAGAAACTCTTGAAGGTCCATACAAGTCAACATGAACCAACTGGAGAGGTTGAGATGTTGAAACTTCTTTGTTTTATTTGAAGGAAACTATATGTTGCTTTCCCTTTTGACAGGGAGTACAAACTTTGTCTGATGGGAATTTTTGTTGAAGTAGGTCTCTAACTAAATTTTTCATAGTCGGTTTCCTAAATGAATGAACAATTCAGTGTCCTAATCTTATGTTCCATTTCCAAGATTCATTATGAAAAGAATTTAATTATTTAACCTTTTGTTTGGTTAAAGAATTTAAATCTACATCATAAACATTTTCATTTCGCAAGGAAGTAAAAACTATAACATTTTTATAATTAAAAACATTACAAGCATCATGTTCAAACATAACATTGAAACCATAATCACACAACTATGAAATACTTAACAGGTTGTATTTTAATCCATCAACAAATAAAACTTCAGAAATTAAAACTAAATTAGTGTTACCAATCTGGCCTAAGATAATGAGTTTTCGTTTTGAATTATCTCCAAATGTGACATGTTCTCCCTCAATTTTGACTAAGGTTTTGAAACATGAGTATTCTCCTGTCATATTCCTAGAATATCCCCTATCCAAGTACCATGTTTTCGTACAATAACTTTTTAAGAAGGTTTCTTACAAAACAGTTTAAAATAGAAAATGATTTTGGTACCCAGATATTTTTGGGTCCAAAAAGGTTAGCAAGCAAAATTTTTTGTAGACCGATTTGTCTAATGGGTCTCATACAATCAATAAATTCATATGAGTTTGAAAGATAAACATTTTTTGATCTGTAACCATGTGAATAACTAGTTGAAGAATATGAATTTCTAGAACTAGAACTAGTAGCATTCTGTCCAGATTTAGGAATAAATTTATTTTTAGTAATCTGTCTCTATCCAGGCTGATAGCCTATTCCAGTGGTATATTTTTCTGCCACTTATTTACCTAACATTTGTGTAAGTTTATATTTTTCATTTGTGATTTTCTCTAATACCTTAATTTAGCATTTGACAATTTCTGTTTAGTATTCTCCTTTAACAGTTGAACATTCTTTTCCATTTCTATATCAAGTGCATATTTAACATAGCTGGTAAAATAATGCTATTTCTTCACGATCTTATGCTTTTCCTTCAATTCATTAAAGTGTTTCTTCTAGAATATTACAATATTAAAATAATTCTTTACTAGACATATTTTCATATTTATAATCAAAATAAACTCTAGAATAATATGAATTTAATTCAAGAGTATCTAATTATACCTCAGATCTATTTGTCATGAAACACATATTCTCTTTTTGAGAATTTTCATCCTGAGTGGAATCAGGATCATTTGAACTATATTCTGAAGAACTCTAGGTTTCATTCATATCATTCTTATATTTTTTTTCCCTGTACACATATTTATTCTTGTATTTTAACTTTAGACAGTCAGCTTTCACATGTCCTTTCCTCTTGCATTCATAAGAAACAATGTCATCACTTTTATTAGCCTTTATCCAGTATTTCTTCCAATTACCTTTATTGTCATACTTTCCCTTGTAATTGGATTTTCTAAAAAACTTCTTCTTTCTATAGAACATCGTAAATCACCTGGATATCTGAGCCATCTCTTCATCACTATCAGAATCTGAACCATCATTTGTTGAGCTTTCAGTAGGTATGTGAACATTCTCCTTGTCCTTCCTCTTTGAGGTAGTAGATTTAAATGCCACTGACTTCCTCTTTGGTTCATCATTTTCATCCTTATTTACTTTCAACTATTCTTCATACATCATTCTCTTACCAATCAGCTCTTTAACAGGCAGTGAACATATGTAACACGATTATCTTATTGAGACTGATGTGCCTCTCCATTTTTATAGGAGACATCTTAGTATCCTCATCATTTTCTCTATAACAGGAAAAACTTTTCCAAGTGAGCTCATTGTATTTACAATTTCGTTGAACCTGAGATTCATGCAAGAAATAGTTTCATCTGGCTTCATTTTAAAGATGTCATATTTAATAGTGTAGGTATTTGATCTCATTTCTTTAACATTAGTTTTTCCCTCATGAGAAACAATCAAAGTATCCCATATTTCATAAACAGTTTTACAAGAAGATATTCGATTAAATCCTTCATCTCCTAAAGCACATTATAGGGAATTCATGGATTTACAATTATTATTGTAATCTATTTTAGTCGGTTCATCCGAAGTAGTTCTTTCAGTTTCTAGAATATTATATTGAGTCTCTATATCAGTCCGGATATCAAATCCCATAATTTCTATGTGAATTTTCATTTTTAGTTTCCATTGGTCATAGATAACACCATTAATGAATGGTGGTTTTTTGGTAGCACCACCTTCTAGTCTATTATTCATAATTAGATATTAGAAAATATATTTAACGAGATAAAATTTATAACTAAATAAAATTTATGATCATTAAGATATAACTAAAATCACAGTTAAAAAACAGAGTATTTGGAAATAATTTTTTAATAACAATCAAACCTCTGATACCAAATATTGGTCGGAGTGGATACTCAAGAATGGGTGAATTAAGTTCCAATTAAAAATTTCTGTTAAAAATATATCTATTAAAAATACCCAAAATAAATAGCAAGCTATACTATAGTGAATATTTAATATAGTAAAGGGTCAGCTAGGTTCTCATGATATTGATTAGTTCTCAGTTAATTTAATATGAAGATTAATTGACTTTTGAATCTAACCTAATTATTTACAATAAATACAAACACATTCTAGTTTAACTATCATAGGTACTTTAATATAGATTTTAATTTAACGTATATAGTAGTAGAATATAAGATATAGTTTAAAACCAATTAAACAAGCACAATAGATTTAAAAAAAGCGGTTCAGTCTCAAGACAAGACTTATTCCTCTCAAAAAATATATATTAACTTGATCCACAACCTCGATCTGGGTTTTACAATAGTGCTCAGACTATCTAGGTTTTCTGACCTCTACCACAGTTCTTCTTGGGAAAACAAAAAACAATATCACATAGGCATTTCAGGTCCTACTTGACCTCTACCACTATCCACAGTGGGATACAAGAGAGTTATAGAAGTTCTGTGTGAGGATTCAGAAATCCTCCACTTTAGCACAGGAGTCAGTGTGTGTATTGAATATACAAAGTACACACACTACTCATAATGTAATTATAAGAATCAATAAGAGAGAGTATATATGAGTTTAGAATATTCTAATGATTTGAAGTCCAGATCTGGACTCCTTTTGATTAAACAAGAAATGCTTTTGAGTCCATCTAAGGTTTTTGTCTTAAAAACAGAGTGTCATTTGATTCCATGATTTTCAGGTTCAGTTTGATCATCTTGAGTGTATGAATAGATCGTTTTATTTCTCCACTCTTTGACTAAGGTACAACTTGTGTTATCTTCTTGTATGAATGACCTCATGTATGTCCAGTGTTATTCAAGTAATCGAGTGTATGGATGTTGCCTCTCTATTGTGTTTTTCTCAATGCAACTCGATCTTCCTTATATTCCTTCAAATCAATCATTGAAAATGATTACTTTATGGAAGGTGTGACATACGGTTCCTGAAATTCCAACCACTATCATTAATTAATAGTACGTGCATTAAAAAAACAAATATGACCATTTCTAAATAAACAAATAGAAATAGAGTTCAAAGATATGATGACTGCTTTCTATCGGTAGCTCTTAGTATCACTGAGCTTGTATCGGTACCTCTTCTATATCAGTAGAAATTATCCTTTATAACAGTAGCTCTATGTATCTGTAGCTATTTATATGGGTATAACATTATTTGTATCGGTTGAATTCCTATCGGTACCTGTCTGTTTGTCTATTTGTTTTGGTATCTTGTATCGGTAACTATGTACGAGTGATCTTGTGTCATAGGAAGCTTGGTCTATCAGTGACCTTTAGCTATTCATAGACTATGTACCGGTAGGTCTGTATCAGTCGACTTGTGCATACCGGTATAATTGTTCTATCAGTACCTCTTCTTCTATTGGTAGCTGTTATACATATCGGTGACCTTATCCATATCAGTAGACTTCTGATATAACAACAGGTCTGTCTGTTTGTTTGTATCAGTAGTTATGTGCACACCGGTTAACTTGTACATATTAGTGTACTTAACACTTATTTATTCTACACAAAACATATCTAGATTGAGTTATAATTATTTCAAGGTATTTATAAACATATATAAACATTGATTAACACATTCAAATGATTATTTTGATATTATTTTCAACATAATTTAACATATATATATTGTATTATAAACAAATATTAAAGAATGATTGGGATTATCAAAACTGGTGAGGTCAATAATCTCCCCCCTTTTGATAATCACATCTTATGGTATTATAATCCAAAATAATCATTAATTTCTCCAAGGATATAGTATTAAATGATATTTTATCCAAGGAAATAACACAAAAAATTTACTAAAATTATAAAACATATATATCAGAGGCAAAATAGAATGGTTCTTCATATCATAGTCCACCACATTTGTCCTCCCATATTTCGCCTTATCAGTTCCCCACTATTATATTATTTCACACCCTTTACCTTTATATTATTTCTCCCTCTTTATGATTAGTAAAAATAAGTAAACAAAGATGAGAAAAGAAACAGAAATTAAGAGAGAATGTAAGAATTTATAGATTACTTGAGGAAAAAATACATAGAAACACAGAATTGAACCAAAATAAATAAAAGTTATTCATATAAATGGTCTGAGCCACTAATCAATCCACCTCATGAATGTCTACATTGGATTTGGGTTTGGGTTCAGAGGTAGATTCAGGTTGGGTAGCTTCAGAAGAAGTCTTGGGAATTCTAGAAAGCACTACGAGAGGTCGAGCAACAGAAACTGTTCCTGGCTTGTAGTGGGTAGCCCTCTGTGTGATCATAAAAGTGAGGCTCCAGATTTCTTGGATAGGAGACATCTAGGGAATGGAGGAAGACTAAGCAGACGAAGGAAGATTTGGAGGTGCAATAATTGGAGTACTCTCCACCTGAAAAAATGGTAGCAACAGATTCATAATGTCCATAATGATTCTTTATCCTCTTTCCATTGAAAAAATGAATTCATCCTTATTCTCCATAAATTTGTCTAGAGAAGGGGTCAACTCCTTGAGCTGGATAACTTGATCTCTGATGGCTTGATTGACTAGAGGTAGCTTCATGTTTTCTATCATATGATTGAAATGGTTGTTCAGACGATTCTTGGTATAGACCCTTTGGAAATAGTAACCCACATTGTCATTTACCTCATTATGAGAAGAAGTGTCTTCTCTCATAAAATTCCGAACAATATTCCATATATTCCTATTGGTATTCACCACTTGGGTTAGGGAAGATGAGTACACAGAGCCACCAGTTGATGCTGAATCAAGCTCCTCTTTCATCAATGCTCGAATTTGATCCAACTCTGCTGAAGGTCTGGAATCAAGGGAAACAAGAGAAAAAGCCACAGTTTCCTTAGAACTGTTAGTCAACCCACTGATAAGATTTTCCACAAGAGATTCATGGGTATAGCCATGTTGTTCCATGGATGTCTGGAATCCCTCAATGGCCAACTAGACTCTTCACAAAAGACAAATCTTCGACTTCCTGAGATTTAAAACTCAAATAAGACTCTATCGAGAAAAATGATTTCTTTAGAGACACATTATCCTCTACCAAGCTTGAAATTTGATTCTAGAAGGTCTTGACTTCATTCACCATATCTACCATAGTGGTTGATACAACACATCCAAGAGAGAGTTCAAAATATTTTTCCATTTTGCTCATCTCTTCAACAAGATAGCTCTTTAAGTGTGTAACACATGCAGTCCAGATTTCCTTTAACCCAACCTTTAAATATTGAAGATCGCCCTTAGTAACTAGATTTTTATGCACAACTGTAGATTATCTTTCAAATACAAGACTAGCCATAGATTAATTCATAATATATTTAGTGGATGATTTAAACTTGGTTTCAATTCATCTTATCTCTTCCACAAAACCAATCTTTAGCACAGACTTTAACTCCTCAATGTCGGATTTTATCACAAGATCATTAGGTAAGGTCTCAGAGATGATATTATTATCGACATGAGGTCTGCTGACAGGTGTCTCATCCTCAGAGTCAAGGTAATCTAAGCCAATAACTACAAAACCTAGGTCTTCTACCCAGTCCTCAATCCCATCAACTACTGAAATAGTACCATGTCTTGTTGGATGCTCCCCCTCAACTAGTGAATTCTCCTGTATATGTACCGCAACATCACCCTCAGCATCTCGGTCATCCTCAGAAGAATCTTCCACAACAATCTCTATTTCTCCAACAGCATGAGGCTCATCAGAAATAGTTGATGGTCTTTCTACATCAACAATTTCCTCAGTAGGAATTGAGGAGTTCCCAATCAGTGGACTAAAACTCAAGCAAGCAGAAGTGAATGCTTCTGGTTCATATTCTATTTCTTATTCATTCTCTAGAGTTGGATGGTCTCCCTCATCAATAGGGGCTTCATCATTTCTCTCTTCCAAGACAGTTTCGTTTCCAGATGACTCATCTTCAGCAATAGGACTTGGAGGCTAGTCCAGATCCCATCCATCAGCTATTGAGGTATCTTCTTCATTAGTATCATCACTATACTAAGATTTATCTTCATTAGGTCCTAGAACTGGATCCCTCACATCCTTAATCCTAGATGGATGATCCATCAGATTAAACTTATTGTATAGCTTCTCATCATCACTATACCATTCTCTTTTCCACAGATTTCAATTGATCTTCATTTAATTACATATAGTTTTGGTAACACAAAAGATGTCTTTCATAACCACTGTCTCTTCCTGAGACATAGCCACACCTCTTACCTTGATCATCACAGAGATCAGTTTTGCAAATAATAAAGCATTATTTTTTGACTTTGGTCTGGTCATATCCTCAATTTGAATCATTAACAGTCTACAAAAATTCAACTTAACACCATGCCTTAACAGATGAAGCAAATAAATATCATGGTATTTCAGATTTGCAGTGTCCCCTCTTCTTAGACTTAGCACATGTTGAATGAACTTGAACAGCAACCGGTTATCTCCATACATTTATGTTGCAACTACCTTTATTGGTGTACAGTCACTTGTTAATTATTCCAAAGTAGCTTCATACTCAAAGATGTTACTGGTATGAGGTACTAATTTCGAGAAATATATAAAAACTCCTTCATTTGAAACTTTCAGGCACTTAGTCCAGTCAATAGAAGAAAAAGATATTTCATTCCCATTCACAACTGAAACCATTCTGTTCTCATCATCTGTTTTTTCAAAATGAACAAACTCATAGAATTATTTTACCAGTTTTGGATAATAGGGGCCATTGTTATTCGAGAAGCATTCTACCCATTTCATGTCCTCAAGAAACTCTATAACTAGAGGCCTATTTTTCATCAACCAATCCAAACATATCTCTTTCTCAACTACTAGTTCCCTTTGAAAAAGATGCGGATTTGTAGGTTTCTTCACTTGACTTCGACCACTAGATTCTCCTTTGTGTCTCTTAGCATTCGGCTCATCATCATTTTTGCTGATTGATGGTCTCTTCACCCTTACCATTCAGCGAATCGTGGGGATTAGGGTTCAATGATTTGGGAGCTAATGCTTGAAGGTAAGGGGTTTTAGGTGGAACGAGATGATGTCAAGACTTGGGTTTTATCATTTAGGAATCAAAAAATAACTAAATAAGGCATAATAATTATAGTACAGACGATACAGATTCTTGGGGGTAAAGATACAGAAGTTTCAAAATAGCGCAACCTAATGGTAACACATACTGGTGAGGATTCCTACTGGTGAGGTATTTTTATCGGTGAGGTCCACTAATAGTGAGGTATAACAGTCAGGTACATACCAGTGAGCTATAATAGTTAGGTTCTTACCAGTGAGGTATAACAGTGCAGTTCATAATGGTGAGTTACAATAGTAAGGATTCTAATGATGAGGTTTCTAACGGTGAGGTTTCTATGGGTGAGGTTTCTAACGGTGAGGTTTATTACGGCGAGGTTTCTAACGGTGAGGTTTCTAATGGTGAGGTTTCTAATGGTGATGATTCATAAAGGTGAGTTTTCTAACAGTGAGGTTTCTAACTGTGAGGTTTCTAACGATGAGGTATTTTTATAAGTTCATCATTCCTAACTTGTGTCTAATATAACTTAACCTCTCTGAATTTAAAGGCCTTTTGAAAATGTCTACTAATTTATGTTCAATACCTATAAACTCAAGATTAATATAATCCATTTGGTAATTATCTCTCAAAAAGTGGCTTATTACATTAATTTTATTGGTCCTGGAGTGAGACATGAGAGTCTTAGAGATATTAATCGCACTAGTGTTGTCACAATTTATTGACACTTGTCTAAACTGATATTCGTAGTCCAATAATGTATGTTTCATCCACAGAATGTTTGCACAACAACTACCAGTAGAAATATATTTTTCTTTAGAATTTTACAATGTAATAAAGTTCTACTTTTTACTACACCATGATACTAAGGACTTACCTAGAATATGACATGTTCCAGAAGTGCTCTTTCTATCTAACTTTTAAACAGCAAAGTCAGCATCTTAATACCTTATTAAATCGAATAATTGTCCTTTTGGATAAAATAATCCTATTTTAGTAGTTTGTTTAAGATATTTTAAAATTATTTTAACAGCAATAATGTGGGATTCATTAGGATTAGCTTGAAATCTTTCACACATACATACACAAAAGGTAATGTCTGGTTGACTAGCAGGTAAGGTAAAGCAGACTCCCTATCATACCTCTGTAGTTGGTTTGATCCATTGGGTTTCAAGTTCATCATCATCCAACATACAAATAGTACTCATAGGTCTATCACTTTCCTTAATAATATCTTAACCAATACATTTAAAAGTATCCTTTGTATATTTAATTTGATTTAAAATAATACAATTGTAATTTTGCAAAACATGAAAACTATGAAAATATTTGAGTTCTCGAGTTAAACTTATTTCAAATTAATTTTTAATAATCCTTGAAAAATCAATACATAATGCATTTTTAGAAGATCCAAAAATAATATCATCAACATAGATTTTCACTATCAGCACATCTTTGGAAATTATTTTTTATAAAAAGAGTTGGATCAACAATCCCTTTAGAAAACCCTTTTGAAATAAGAAAACTACTAAGTCTATCATGCCAATCTCGTGGAGCTTGTTTTAAACCATATAAATCATTAGAGAGCTTATAAACTCAATTTTGAAAATGAGTATTAGTAAATCCAGGTGGTTATTCAACAAAAAAATCTTCAATTATAAAACCATTTAGAAAATTGATTTTAACATCCATTTGATATAACTTGAAATTCAGATGAGCAACATTGGAAAGTAGGATCCTAAAAACTTATAATCTAGATACAGGTGCAATGGTTTTCTCATAGTCTATTCCTTCCTCTTGACTATATCCTTGTGCAACTAGCCTTGCTTTGTTTCTAACAATGTTTCCTGATTCATCAACATTATTTCTAAAAACCCATTTAGTACCTGTGGTCAAGGTGTCCTTAGGTCTGTCATATAATTCCAAGACATTGTTTCTCTAAAATTGGTTTAATTCTTCTTGCATAGACATTACCCAAAATTCATCATTCATTTCATCATTGATATTTTTTGGTTCTAACTATAAATGAAAAGCTTTATGTTCAACCTTATTTCTTAGAGACGATCTAATCTATGACCCTTTATCATGATTACCGACAACAGCATCTAAAGGACGATTCTTTAAAATCCTAGTTGATCTGGTAAAGGTAGGACTAGAAATTTCAGGTTCTTCCCTAGGTTCGGGTTCACCAGAAGAAAATTTTGGAATATTTCCGGAAATGGTTTTCTTTACAACAGGTTCATAGATTTTATCATTAAGGTCCAAAATAGATAGATATTCTTCAATATTTTCAAGAGAAGACTTAGGGTCATGCAGATCAGTTTCATTAAATTTGATGTGAACAGATTCTTCCACAAATTTTGTTCTTTTATTAATGACTCTATAAGATTTAATAGTTATAGAATGACCTAGAATGAATCCCTCATCACTTTTAGAAGCAAAATTGTAGAGATTATCCATAGTATTGAGAATAAAGAATTTGCAACCAAAAACTCTGAAGTAACTAACATTAGGCTTCCTATTATTCCACAGTTCATAAGGTGTTTTCTTAAGAACATGTCTAATCAGGACTCTATTTATAATATTACAAGCTGTATTCACAGCTTCAACCCATAAGTAAACAGGTAGGTCATACCCATCGATCATAGTTGATGAAATTTCTTGAAGGGTTCTATTTCTTCTTTCTACTACACCATTATGTTGAGGTGTTCTAGGGCCACATGATTTGTGACTATAGCCATTGTGTGAGTAGTAAGATTCAAACTCATGATTTTCAATGTCACAGACATGATCACTTAAAAGGGTCTTAATTTTGAGTCCACTAAGGTTCTCTACGAACTTGTAATATTTCATAATATAAGAACAATATTCCCTTTTTTGAGCAAGAATGTATACCCAAGTATAACTAGAAAAGACATCTACTAAGGCATAAACATAGTACTTCCCATTTAAACTAGAAACTCTTTAAGGTCAAAAAATGTCCATGTAAACCAACTCGAGAGGTTTAGTAGTTGATACTTCTTTCTTTGATTTGAATGAATCATTATGTTTCTTTCCCCTTCGACAGGGAGTACAAACGTTGTCTGGTGGGAATTTTAGTCGAGGTAGGTCTCTAACTAAATTTTTCTTAGTCAGTTTCCTAAGTGAATGAAAATTGAAGTGTGCTAATATTCTGTTCCATAGCCAATATTCTTTATGAAAATCATTTAAACAATTAACCTTTTGTTTGGGTAATGAATTTAAATCTACAGCATAAAAATTTTCATTTCTCAAGGAAGTAAAAACTAAAAAATTTTTAGAATTAAAAACATTACAGGCATTATTTTAAAACATAACATTGAATCAATCATCACATAACTGAGAAATACTTAATAGGTTGTATTTTAATCTATCCACAAATTAATCAATAGAAATTAAAACTGAATGAGTGTTACCATTTTGTCCTAAGCCAGTGACTTTTCCTTTAGAATTAACACCAAAGGTGACATGTCGTCCATCAAATTTGACTATTATTTTGAAACAAGAGTAATCTCCTGTCATATGCCTTAAACATACACTGTCCATGTACCATGTGTTCATACAAGAACATTTTAAGTAGGTTTCCTACAAAACAAGTTTAAACAGAAAATGATTTTGTTACCCATATTTTCATGGGTCCAGACAGGTTGACAAGCAAAACTTTTGGTGCCCAAATTTGTCTACTGGGTATCATCCAATTAATAGATTCAGAATATTTTGAAAGATAAACTTTTTTTAATCTATAACATTGTGAATCACTAGTTGAAGCATATGAATTTTCAGAACTAGAACTAGCTGCATTCTGTCCTGATTTATGAATAAATCTATTTTTAGAAATCTATCTCTCTTCATGCTGATAGTCTATTCCAGTGGTATATTTTGATTCCACTTGATTACCTAACATTTGTGTAAGATTATCTTTTCCATTTGTGAAATTTTCTATGTCCTTCCTAAATTGATCATAAGATAATTTTAGTTTAGTATTATCCTTTAACAGTTGAGCATTCTTTTCTTTTTCTATATCAAGTGCAGATTTAACAGAGCTGGTCAAAGAATGATGTTTCTTCAAGCTCGTATACTTGTCCTTAAATTCATTACAGGTTTCTTCTAGCATATTATAATATTCAAATAAATCATCAGTAGACATATTTTCAGTTTCAGAATCAGAATCAACATTAGAATAATATGAATTTAAACCAAGAGTATCCAATGTTACCTCAGATGTATTTGTCCTGAAACACATATTTACCTTTTGAGATTTTTCATCCTAATTGGAATCAGAATCACATAAACTGTCTTCTGAAGCACTCTAGGTTGATTTCATAGCTTTCATATATTTTTTTCCTTGTACTCATATTTCTTCTTGTATTTTAACTTTGGACAGTTAGCTTTCACATATCCTTTTCTCTTGCTTTCATAACAAACTATGTCATCACTTTTATCAGTCTTTTTCCAATATTTCTTCCAGTGACCTTAATTGTCATACTTTCACTTGTAATTGGATTTTCTGAAAATCTTATACTTTCTATATAACTTCTTAAATCGCCTGGCTATCTGAGCCATCTCTTCATCACTATCAGAATATGAACCATTACTTGTTGAGCTTTTAGTAGGTATGCGATCTTTCTCCTTATCCTTTCTCTTTGATGTAGTAGTCTTAAATTCCCCTGAATTCCTCTTTGGTTCATCATCATCCACATTATTTACATTTAGATCTTCTTTATACATAATTATCTTACCAATCAGCTCTTTAACGGGAAGTGAAATTATGTCACATGATTCTCTTATTGAGACTGATGTGCCTCTCCTTCTATCTGGCAGACATCTTAGTATCCTCATGATTTTCCCTTTAGTAGGAACAACTTTTCCTAGTGAGCTCATTGTATTTACAATTTCAATGAACCTGAGATACATGTCAGAAATTGGTTTATCATGCTTCATTTTAAAGTTTTCATATTTAATAGTGTAGGTATTCAATCTCATTTCTTTAATATTACTTTTTCCCTCATGAGAAATAGTCAAAGTATCCCAAATTCCAAAAGTAGTTTTACAAGTAGATATTGGATTATAATATTCTACTCTTAAATCACATTACATGAGATTCATTGCATTATAATTAATATTATAAGCTATATTAGTAGGTTCATACCAAGTAGTTCTTTCTGTTTGTGGAATCTTATATTCAGTCTTTATTGCAGCCCAGATATCAAATGCCATACATTCTAAGGGAATTTTCATTTTCAGTTTCAATTGGGAATAGTTAACACCATTAATGAAAGGTGTCTTGTTGGTAGAATCACCTTATAGTCTATTATCAATAATTATATTTTATAAAATATATTTAAATAGATAAAATTTTGAACTAACAGAAATTTAATATCATTAAGATACAACTAAAATCCCAGATAAAAAACTGAGTATTTGGAAATTCTTTATTAATAACAAACAATCCTCGGATACCCAATGTTTCTCAAAGTGGATACTCAAGAGGGGGGTGAATTGAGTTCCAATTAAAATTTTTTGTTAAAAATATATCTATTAAAATCCCCAAAAATAAATAAAATATCTAAACTGTAGTTAATTTGTAATATAGTATAGGGTTAGTTAGGTTCTCAGGAGACTAATTATTTAACATTTTATCTAATCTGAATATTAATTAACATTTTAAACTAAACTAATTCTTTAAAATAAATAAAAACACTTGATATTTTAACAATTAAAGTTACTTTAAAATAGATTTGAATTTAAAGTACTTAGTAGCAGAATATAAGATAAAGTTTAAAACCAATTAAACAAGCTCAACAGTTTTAAAACAAGAGGTTCAGTCTCAAGCCGAGACTAGTCATCTCAAAATATTTATATAAACATGATCCACACCCAGGATCTGGGTTTTAAAACAGTGCTCAGACTATCCAGGACCTCTGACTTCTACCACAGTTCTTCGTGGGAAAACAAAAAACAATAGCACACTGGTTGTCCAGGTCCTACTTGACCTCTATCACTATCCACAGTGGGATACAAGAGAGTTATAAATGTTTTGTGTGAGGATTTATAAATACTCTAGTTTATAACATGAGTTAGTGTGTTTATGGAAGATATAGAGTACACACACTACTCAAAAATTAAGTAAAAGAATCACTGAGAGAGAGAAGATATGAGTTTAGAATTCTCTAGTGATTCGAAGTGTAGATATGGACTCCTTTTGATTAAACAGAAATGCTTTTGAGTCCTTCTCTGGTTTTTGTCTTGAAAACAGAGTGTCGTTTTCTAACTTCATTTTTAGGTTCAGTTTTATATGATTTAGTGTATGAAGAGATCATTGTAGTCCTTCACTAATTGAATAAGGTACATCTTGCATTCTCTTCTTGTTTGAATATCCTCGTGTATGTCCAGTGTTCTTCATGTAAGTGGATGTATGGATGTTGCCTCTCTATTGTGTTTTTCTCACTACAGCTGATCTTCCTTATATTCCTTTAGATCTAGAAAAATAAATGATCACTTTATGGCAGGTACGACGTACGGTTCCTGAAATTCCAACCACTATCATTAATTAATATCACGTGCATTAAAAACATCAAATATGACCGTTTCTAAATAAATAAATAGAAATAGAGTTTAGAGATATGATGATTGGTTTCCATCAGTAGCTCTTAGTATCAGTAAGCTTGTATCAGTAGGTATTCTATATTGATAGCTATTATCCTTTATAACAGTTGCTCTGTGTATCAAATGCTCTTTCTATCGGTAGTTTTGTATTTGTATTGGTGGACTGCCTATTGGTTTTTGTCTTTCTGTCTGTTTGTTTTGGTAGCTTGTATCGGTAACTATGTACTAGGGACCTTGTGTCACATGAATCTTGGTTTATCGGTGACCTTTACCTATTGGTAGAATATGTACCGGTATGTATGTATCAGTCGACTTGTGCATACTGGTAGACTTACTCTATCGGTATCTCAACTTCTATCGGTAGCTTTTATGCATATCGATGAACTTATCCATATTAGTATACTTCTGATATAATAGTAGGTCTGTCTTTTTGTCTGTATCAGTAGATATGTGCACACCGGTGAACTTATGCATATCAGGGGACTTAACACATACATTTTCTATGAAAAACATATCCAGATTGAGTTAGAATTATTTCAAGGTATGTATAAACAGAGATAAACATTCATTTACATATTCCAATGATTATTTTGATATTTTTGTCAAAATAATTTTACATATATATATATATATATAGGATAATAAACACATATTAAAGCATGATTGGGATTATCAAAATAGGTGAGGTAAACACCTATATATAATTATCATTATTAATTTAAAAAAAGGTAGATATCAAGGATTTTAGAGAGAAATTGAAATTGAATAAAACTAATAAAATACTTAATTTTCATTGGAGGAATCTTAAATTTGAAGAATATAAATGGGAATATGTGGATTTAATTGAGTATAGATATCCTTATCTAATTTTATCAGAGTTATAGAATTTCGGGGGACAAATTATCTTTAATTTGGGTAAATTATGACACCTTGTGATTTTAATGGAATTATATGGATATAAAATTAATGTATTTGATATCATTAATAAAACAATATATCAATCCTAAATAATGAATGATAGGTTAATTTGTTTTATAAAAATACGTTGAATTTAATGTTATGAATATCATTAAACACATTCTGAAAAATATTTATAATTTTTTTCATTAATAAAAATATATTTATTAGCTCATATGAAAGTATCATTAAATTATAAAATTTTGATTTCAGAATTAAAAGACATATTTATATATAAATATTTTATTTTATTAGTGTTATAAAATTGAATAATTTTTTTTTATTAACCACAATAATTTTTTTTTAATATATATATAATGATTCATAAATTAATTTCTTAATTTTTATTAATTAATATAATTCCCATGAAGTGAAATAATGAATTAGTTTTTGTAAAAATTATTTTTGTGTGTGAATGTGGATTTAAATATAATTAATAAAATTTATAAATAATTATTAAAAAGGATAATAAATTTTATGGAATATATATATTCAATTAAATATTATGAAATTAACTTAAAAATTTCTAATAGGAATGAAAATAATTTAAACTATGATTTACAAATTTTATAAAAATAATCAATAATTATTTTAGTTTATTTTAAATTATATTTCAGCCAAACATGGATACCAAATTTTCTGATATATATTCCATAATAGAAATCAATTTTTTGTTTAAAAAATAGTATTCCCATATTGATTTTTTCATAATTAATAATCAGAAAAAACAAAATTATTTACCATGGAAAAGGTTAATAGGATTTATTTGGGGTTAAACTAAGGGATAAGGGTAAAAATAACTCTTAAAGCTATATAAATATCATTATATGAATATATTTACTACATATATTATAATAATTTATATTTATTGTACATTTTTTAACTATCAAAATAATATTACTTTATATTGACTAAAGATTTATGTAATTCCATCACTATCCCTCCCCTAATATTAAAAAGTTAATCTGATCTCTTCCATTATTCACAAAAAGTAATCCCTCTAACATTGAAAGTAGATATCTAAAAACCATCCAAGATTCCTTCCTATAATTCGATAGATTCATTTATTACCCAATATTTATCCAATTGTGGATTATGTTTTAATCCAAATGAGGTCTCTCACAAAACACATTATCATTTTACCAGAATAATTTAATTCTTATTTCATATTTTACATTATCTAAATTTTTATATATATCATAACATAATATATATTATCAAGAACCAACCAGGGTTGACCCCGAACTAGTCATCTGCGATAGTCTGCTGTAAGAAGCGAAGGGCGTTCGTGATCCCCATGAGCTGGAAACAAGTGTCATGCATCATAAAATACCCCTAGGACTGATTTCAGTGCAAAAAAATTTGAAGTAAATAAATAAAACTACACATGGAGATAACCGACAACTAAATCTAAATCAAAAACATAAATAGATTGAGTTACAACATAAAAATGAACAAGCTGAAAACTAATGAATAGAATGGAATATAAAACAAAAAAATTGATCTTCCAACACATTATATCCATGTGACCTCTCGGTCACCTCCAACCACAATATCATGTTTTCTAAAATAATTATAACATTACATGATACCTAATAAAATGTTAAACATACATAGAAGCTTGTGTTTACCAACACTGGGTGGTATATTTAGGGTGTGAGAAAGAAGTGCAGTAGGAAACACCAAATAATCAATGTCACTTCATCACAAAAACATTTCATTAATTCTAATTTTAAATATGTTAAGAAAAATATTTTTTTAGACACATCATTAATTTTAAAACAATAAACATGCCTTATTTACATCTAAATTTTAAATTATTCAAATGATGTGAAAAATGAAGTTGTGCTTTATATTTTGAAGAATCTACTTTGAAATACATTTAAAGAAATCACCCAAACACAATTTTACAAAAAAAAGACTAAACCCAGGTACATGAATATAATTCCACCCAATAAGGGAAATATATCTAGTAATTCTTGTAATGGGGAAAACCAGGGAAATCCTAGGAAATTAGAGGAAGCCTAGAACATAATATAACTATGACTCATCACAAAGGAATTCCCTACTCAATGTGGTTATAACGCCCTAATGCCAAACTATCTCCCAACCTGGATGGGTCGAGGGGCGTGATCCCATATCAATAAACCCATGTCCTCACCTAAAATGGGCCATAAGTGAGTAAAATAACCCATAATGGTGCCGAAATAGTTCTCAATAAACATATTTTCTATGCTATATTCCCATGTATAGTTCTGTAGGGGGTGTTCCTTACATTTCATCAAAAATCATCCAACATATAACCAAACACACCACAAAACTCAGCACCACCCTAGCCACCTCATGGGTAATCCATTTCCATAACATCCAATACACAAGGGAGGTACTATATTGAGGTTTCCCCCAATCTCAGGGATTAATAACTCAGTAAGGAACTCTACCCGATAATCATTTAAAAAACAATTTCAGAATGCCAAACGAGCCTTTAGTTCTACACATCTAGGGTACATTTATCAAAGGAAATAAACAAAATAAAATAACTTCAAATCATAAGAAATTCCATTTTCACTATGCACTTTCTATTAAACAATTAAATATCAATCACCCAACCACACATGTCACATTTTTTACATGGTCCCTTATCTCAAATCCACTATACCATTAAAATGTGTTCGAAATATGCACAATGCATAAAACGGTTCCTAATGATATTTCCACCATTTTAAAAAATACTTACATTTTTTAACTCACTCCATCAATGTAATAAAATATTTCACATAATTTTTAATCCACTAAACTTCAATTTATAAACCATAGAACCATATAAAAAATAGAGGGTAAGAGAAGGTTATTGTTCTTTTTATGAAACCATGGTGTGGGAAGAGAGCTACTCAAAATGGAAGAATCATTAGAAGGAACATCATTAGGTATACTCTGTGCTACCAACGATGTTCCCACATCCATTTTTATAAAACAAGAGGAACTCTCCCAACCATTTTTGACGAAACAACATACACACTATCCACCAATACAGTAATCCCTTTCATAATAAGGTCATTTCTCATAAATCCAATCCAAAAAGAATAAATAGATCCATAAATGATTTTATAGGTAAAAACCACCCATAAAATCAAACATAATCATTTAAAAGAGAAACACATTTGAATAAACCCAATTGTCTAGGAACAAAGTTTGGAAAATATAGGAAAACATCTAAAAATATTTATAATCAAACCAACCGACAATAAAATTATTCCATTAATTAATATGAATATAATAAGGGTGGAAAACATTTTTTAAGAATTAAATAATAATAACCAATAATTATATGGAATTAAATTAGAAATAAATGAAAGGAAACACGAATCGGTCCTGTGTGAATGCGAAAAAACCCTTCAAAAAGGAATATTGATACTACCATGGAAAATTAACATACCCTAGAACCAAATAAACAGAATCCAACTCCAAAACCCTATCACTAGGGTTCAACGACTAGATGGATAACACAAAAATAATAAAAAGTATGCCGATAGATGAACTATAGAATAAATGGCCATGAAACTATAAAAACATTCCTTGAAAATGTAGTAAGAGAACCATGGAGGGAGGGGAGACAAGAGAGAAGGGGTCTTAAGACACCTTGATGTGACAAAATCAAATGGAAGGAAGGAGGCCTCATTTATTGTAAAAAGGATGAGTGGTTAAAAATAATTTTAGATTTTAATTATTTTGGGCCATCGCATGGTTTGGCTGAACGGTTTTTCAAACCATACGGTAGCCATGTAGACCCCTCTTCCCACATAGGTGAATCCACATGCTCACCTAGGATCGACCGCATGGTTGTGCGCAAACTATGTGGTCAGTTTCGTCTGATAAGAATCTATCACACAACCTATATGAACTGTTACAACTAATTGTATAGAATCTGTGTGATAGAAATTAATTCCCCCTAATCATTTAAATGAAAACATTTTGATTGAGTATCAATCCGAACCTCAACCAAAATACCCATGATTTAAAATAGAACAAAATAAAGGGACATATGATTTCAGTGTGTGAACAGTCTCCCCAAAAAATACACTTTCTTCCCCCATAAATACACTAAGACAATAGTTAACTACAATTGAGAATATTCCCATAAAAATTGAGTAAGAATAAATGATTTGGGGTGACTATTCTTAACACATGTCACTCCTGACCAATTCCAGAAAAATCACACCCCGATATTGAGGGGGAACATTGGAGGGTTATCACCACAATAATCAATCCACTTACAAGGAAATCATAATGCTCGAACACACCCCCTGCCCCCAATTGGGCTACATGGGAACTCCCAAACCAAACCAGTTCAAACTCTTCACATTGATCGAGCAACACCCCTATGATTTAAATAGAATGCTTACTAAAAAGTGACCAAGTAATCTCAATAATAAAAAATTATCATAAAACCACCAACTCTAATGGAATAAACTCCTCACTGCCACTAGAAACTATGGAATTACTAGCTTAATCTAAGAGAGGGAAATGAAACACCTCCCCAAAACTCAACATATCTAAACACATCACTACTGAACCCAGGATAAACCAAAATCAAAATAAAAATGTGTACATTCATTCTGGGAATAAATCCCTACAAATAAAATAAATGATTTAAAAGTCAAATTAAGAGTAGAGAAGGCCACCATGATTGCTGTAGAATGAGATCCTCACACTACCACAAAAGGGTGATTATACAACACTGAGGATAATAGAGCAATTATCTTTTGATGTTTTTATCCCAAAGTGGAAACATTAAGTGGTATGAGGTTCCACACACCCTCATAAACTCTTGAATATGCCCATGTTTCACTTCAAGACCTATGGTTGGGACTCTGATGGCTAGATCATCTTATACCTCACATTCAGGCACTAGAATCACCTAATTAGAACTCCTTCATGAAACAAAACTCCTTTCAAAATTTTTCATGGTGACCCAAACATCAAAAATTATTACAAGACTTCATATGAATGGGAGAAATCATCATTAAATGCCCAAGCTATCCATACTAATGGCACTCCTTAAAATTGTATTATAAGCTATGTGCAAGGACCAATAAAACAATTTACAGAAAGGTTCCTCTGAAATGTGTTCTATAATATATGGGGAACTCCTGTGAAAGATGACCCCATCATCTATACCAAAAATTACAATGATGGAGAGACATCAACCACCCCTGGTCCAGAACTGGACCATCAAGTAAACCTGAGATAGTAATAACCTTCAAAAATTTGGTAGTTCCCAACAACCCAAACCATACTCTACATCGACTAACTAAATGACTACTTATAATAGACCTCACATACCTTGATAAAGAGGAAACACATAAAAAGGACCAGAATTGGGAATTACTCAGTGGAAACCCTGGTAAATTTCATGGAAACCCAACCTTAACAACATGTGAATCACAAAACTAGACTGGCATCATGCAACAACACAATAAAATAAAAAAACTCAATAACAAAATGATCATCTCAGAAGCCAACCAAACATAATCACAACAAAAAACAACATTTAAATAAATCAATTTCATATTAAATTTCAAAATCACCAATATTTCATTCCATATTTGATATGATGAAAACCACTATTCCTGAAAAATGAATTTCTAAAATAATTTTCATAGTCAAATCCATTTTTCAAATACCATGCCAAGCCTTCGATTCCTAAACCCCACCTATTCAATATTCTGAACTATAACATCTGTTTTCATCCAATACAAATTACATCATCCATAGAATAGTTCCCCTAAAAATTCTCCACACATTCCCAGACACATGTAACCTTCCATAAAGAGAAACAAGGATCAATCATCTCGTTTCCATATCCACTCTACACATATACCCAATCTTACAATTCAAAAAGTATTTCTTTATAACATGATTCACTAATTTAAACCCAATTGAATAGAATACCTTATTCATTTCCAAAACCACTATAATTTTTAAAATATATTTATATTTCGAAATATCTTATCATTTTATTCCTATGCTTACACCATCCAAAATTATAAAAGAACACAACCAACAATGAACAACAGGAATGAGGAACTAGTGTCTATTCCTCACTCAGCAACATGGTGGTGTGCCATGCCCCAACGAAGGAATAGCACCAAGGGAACCATAAGACAAAAACATGGGCTCCATATTGGTCATAATCCCATTTGATTCAATGACATAACCCCATTTACCTCTATTGTCATCCCCCGGTCCACAACAAACCATCCCAAAAGACTCAAATCTCAGACTACCCCTAGTAACTGGATGATCAAGGCGATCATTAATATGAAAAGCTATTCCCACAACAACCTCTTCAGTTCCCAAAGTCATAATATTATTTTACAAAAAAACCCAACTATAATGAAAACTCTATTTGATACAATTTTGTCACAATAAAACCCATGTCAATGATAAACCAGTCACCCAATCTAGTCCATAACATGGCCAAAACTGCATTCATGATCCCATGAAGTGGAAACTAGTGTTGGGCATTAAACCATACACATAAGAACGATTTCATCCTATAAACAATGATCATAAAATAACACTAATAATGAAAATAGCATACAAATGAATCTCAGTAATCAATAAAAACAGATTAAATTATATGGTTCAACTCAATAAGCTAAAAACTAAACAACTGAACTAAAACAGAAACAAGAAAACTGATCTTCCTCCACACGATCTCCATATCACCTCTTGGTCACCTCAAACAAGAGGACTAGGACTGCTCTATCAATATTAAGCTTCCTGGAAACTAGAATAAAAGATGATCCAAGAATGCCGCTTGGGTCTACCGACACCAATTGGAATGGGATGGGTGTTAACTAATAGCTCAGTAAAAACACACCAATGAATCCATGTCACTTCATCACAAAAACATTATATTAATACTATTTTGAAATAAATTTAGAAAAATATAATTATATAAAAACATTTCATGTTAAAACAAAAACATTCTCTCATTCCCTAATAATTAATACAATGAATAATAAGAGAAAACAAGAGTTGTGCTTTGTCCTGTGAAACATATACATAGAAATCCATTTAATGTAATAACACATAAAAAATATTCCAAAAAACTAAAACCAGGTAATGGAATAAAATTATACATAGTGAGGAAATAACACTAGATGTGATTTTAATGGGGAAAAATGGGAAATAATATGAACTCATATGATTAATAGAACATTCTATTCATGTGGCTCATCATGATGGCATAACCTACTCCATGACGTCATAACTCCATAACTCCCGACTATCACCCTACCTAGCCTAGTTGAGGGGCTGGATCCATTAGCAATAAACCCATATATCCCTATTCTATGGTCCACTAGATAGAAAAATAACCAATACTAGTGTAGAAATCATTATCAAGAAACATCTTGCTGTGTAGGGTTCAAATTCATAGTTCTTAAGTGGGGTTTCCATATAATTCAATCATCACTCCACATATATATAACCAAACACACCACACAACTCGGCACCACCATGGAATCTTTAAGTGTAATCCCTTTACATAACAAGCAATACAAAAGGGAGGTCTTATACCAAGGCCCCTCCCAATATCTTGTATTAATAATTAGACAAGGAAAAGAACCTGTTAAGGGTTTTACAGAAACCATTTCAAAATGCCAAATGTTCTTTTAGTTCTACCCATATAGAGTACATTTATCAAAGATAATGAAACACTATAAAACAATTTCCAACAATATAAAATTTCATTTTCACTATACCCTATATCATCACCCATTCAATTTTTATCCCACACCCAAACATGCCATATTTTCCAAATGGACCCTTATCTCAAATCAGCAATACCATAAAAATGAGTTTGAAACATCCACAATGAAATAAAGGTTCCAAACAAGTTTTCACCCAATTTAAGAAAAATTTTCTTTTTTGACAAGTACAAACAAACTTATAAAACCATTCACACCATTTTAAACCCACCCTATGTCATTTAGTAAACCATAGAGCCATTTTTCAAAAGAGAGGGGAAGAGATGTTAAGTTTTATTTTTAGGAAACCAAGGTTCTAGAAAAGAACCACTATAAATGTCATCATCATCATTAGGGTACTGTTTGAAAAAATGACTGTTCAAGAATCCAATTTCATAACACATGTAGTCTGTTCCCAAACTTTTTTTGAAGAAAAAAACAAGAACCATCCACAAACAAAATAAACCCATTCAAAAAATGATGATTCTCATAATTCCAATACAATATAAAAAAAATTCCATTCAACATTTATATATGTATACACCACCAAAAACAACAATCATAACAATTTAAAAGGGAAACAAATTTTATTAATCCCAATTGGGTTGCCACATACATGGGCAAATATAGGAAATCATAGAAAATGTATTTTTAACCAAACCTACCTTCCAAAAAATTCTTCAATTAATTATATATGAATATAATAGGATTGAATAACATGTTTTAAGAATTAAATGCAAAAAACAAGCATCACATGGAATAAAATTTTATAAAAAGTCATGTAAATGCATAATTGTGGTGTGTGAATAGGATGAAACCCTTGAAAATGGAACATTGAAACCCCCATAATCCATTTGCAGACCCTAGAACATAAACATACATCTCAAGAACCAAAAAATAGAGTTATGGTTTTGCCAAGAGAGGGATATCCAATGAATAAATGAGAAAAAGGTAGATGAAGGAAGAAATAGAGATGAAATGGCCAAGAAACCCAAAAAAGATACCATGAAAACAATGAGGGAAAACCATGGTGGGATGAGACACTAGGGAAAAGGGGTCTTGGGACCCCTTGGTGTACCAGAACTATGGAACAAGAGGGGAAATGATTTTTGATAAAAAGGTTGATAGGGTAAAAATGAATTTTATGTTTTAATATTTCATGACCGACCACACGGTTTGGCCTCACTGTATTCCAAACTATGCGGTACACATGTAGACCCCTTTTCCCATGGAGGTGAAACCATAGTCTTACCTAGGATCAACAAAAAACCATGATTACGATTTGTGGTGAGTTCTATTTGGCCAACACCTACCACATGGCCTTTCAACTAATTTACTACTAATCGTGTAGAAACAATACAACCCCAATAAAGTCCACTAAATCTTTTAAAAATAGTTTTTTTCGATGAGTCCCAATCCAAACATTGACCAAATGACCAAAGACTAGAAATAGAACAAAATAACGGAGTATATGAGGCTAGGGTGTGGAAGATATAATAATATAACTATCTATATATATATTAGTATTATTATTACGTTACAACCATTTTCAACCACATTTCAATAAATATATAAATGAAATTATAATTTATGAACATGTGTGGACTACCACCCCCACTTCATGATATGACTCATTTTTCATCATTACCTCACAATGACATATATAATGATTCATTTTAAAAAATATTAATGATATTTTTTCATAATTATTATTCATTAAGGATAAAATTTAAATTTTATATCTTCATATTTAATTATTATAAAATGAAAACATCATTCATGCCTATGTGTAGATTACAGTCTCCATGAATGGTGTAACTAATTTTCTTATATCTTCTATCAAGAATAATTAAAATTAATTATATAAAGTTTAAATAATATATATATATATATATATATATATATTAAATTATTAACATTATAGAGGTGATGAAAATATGAATCGAGATGTCAACATTATAACTTATCAATAACAACATACATGGAAAATGAATTAGATATTATGAGAAATATCGATGATAATAAAATATTAAAATTTAATGTTTTATAAGATGTTATAAGTAAAAAATGTATAAAATTATAATTATAAATTTTATGTTCTTCTATAAAAATATTATATTATTATTTTTAGTATATTAAATCCTAGACCCGGATGAAACATAAGAGTTTCCCCGTACCCAGTGATCCACATGGCCTCAAGTGAATCTCCATGAATTTCGATGGCTTCCCACTATTAGAGTGTGCCTCGGGCATTTCGATGAGGATAATATTCCTTCATTAAAAGAGTGTATTAAATCAGATTACATATATGAAACAACATGAGATAAATATGGTAACCAATATAAATAAATAAAATGCATAGAGGAAGGAGACAAATCAATAGTAACTAGAATAACATAATACAATTGATGATGATATATGTCAT
Organism: Viscum album; assembly: GCA_963277665.1. Taxonomy (NCBI): domain Eukaryota; kingdom Viridiplantae; phylum Streptophyta; class Magnoliopsida; order Santalales; family Viscaceae; genus Viscum; species Viscum album. Next base: position 1,999,821,462 of record OY728142.1, on the reverse strand, counting down.
CTCACCAATAACATGGAAAACCTGGATACCAATTATTAAGAATACATAAAATACCCCGAGTATAAAAAAAATAAATATATAAACTATCGCATGCATCCCATGGTCCACCTCTATCCTCTCTTACGATCTCCATACTAACACAACGAGAAACCACATGTTTGAATCAGTATGCTTCCCTTAATCAACACTTTCATATATCTAATTATTCATGGGTAATAATTGATCCCAGAGATGATATGAAATAATTATCATTTGGAGAAGAAAATATAGTGTATACAATCTGGACCATGTAATGGAAATGTGATAGAATTAATGTATGCATATACAAAGTAAAGAAGTATAATATAACTAAATTCCCTATTACCAACTTCATCCCATGGATGGTTTCTAAAAATGTTACTAGTTCATTAAATAATTAATTGAAAATTTATAATAATATGTCATGGGAGGCATAGACATCACTAACATCACATTATGATTATATAAATAGTGAATATTGCACATTTCAATAAAGAAACTATAATTAATAATTAATATGAATGGGTACTAAATTAACACCAAGGAATATTAGACCTTAAGGGCCACCAACTCTGTAATAATTGATATGAGATAAGTGGTATGTTAGTAATATAGGGCGCATCATACAAGGAATTCCCAAAATAATTTTTCTAACAGTGTCTAATTAATACATCTATGTTGAAACAAGTGATAAAAAAGGTTAGCCCTAAAGGTTTAAACAAGGAACATCTTCTCATGTATGATCTATATAAATAATCCTAAAAATAATGAAGGGATACTATAGTGTCATACTAGGAATCTATAGGTAGATAATTATCGAGTTCATGGTTCAGTCTCACCCAAGGAAACCAGCGTTGTAACAACTAGTGATTTTGATAATTATTTTTTTCAAATAAATGTAATATTTTTAATATTTTTCATTTAATATAACACTTTAAAATATTTTATTGTATACTAAATTATGAGAATTGGGTTACATTATATAAAAAAAATGTTTATCATGTACTAAATAAAATATAAATGTTTTTTTCCTCTATATAGAACAACATGGTTATCTTGCATTACATTCAACAATTTACTTTCTCAATGTATTGTAAAAAATGTATGACTAAGGATTACCAAAAAATAATATATTATTAAAATTTTATTATTTAATATAAAATTATATTACTTAGACATTAAATTAATAATTATAAATAGTATTAATATATTTATGAAAATATATGGTTCATATAAATATAATACAAATTTATATGTTACCAATTAATTAGAAATGAAGATGAAAACCAATTGAATATAATAAAAAATACTATTATTTTGTAGTCACAAAGCTATTTTACCATAAAAAATAAAATTAATTATAATTAGTGGGTGATGATAATTTAATATATATCTTATATATTCCATCAAATATTTTTAAAATTCATTTAATAGATTTTATATACATATAATAAGAACAAACCAAATTTTATTCTTAAGACGCTATATTTTTATACGGGTATTTTTATGACATTTTAATTGGGAGTCCATTTTAAATTAAACTTTTGGAATTTTTATAATTTTTATATTTAAAAATAAACTATATATTCAGATGAGAAACTTTAAATAAATTTTGATATATTTTTTGTTTTTTCGTTAAGGTTTCATTTTTTCATGAATAATTACAAATAATGTATTTAAATACAAAAATGATTTTTCATTATATTTATTTATAATTTTAAATTATATATTAAATTGTTTCTTAAGTTTCATTAGATAACATGTTAATCAATTAATAAAATTTAGGTCATTTTATTATTTTAAAATAAAAATTTGATATAAAAATATAGTAATAATTTGATCATTTTTCTAAAGAGCATATAATGTCTTCCTATCATCGAGAGTAATTTTAAATTAATTTTTACCACTTAAATGATTTGAATTTGGAAAAATGGATTCAATATTTGGAATAAATAGAATATAGAATATATAATAATATCAGCATAGTTTTATTAAATAAATATTATTTATTATAATTGAATTTAATTACAATGATTAAGTTAAAATTTTGATTAACTAAGGATTGAACCATAAATTTAAGACCCAAAACGACCTGGATACTTGTCTAAGAGCTATTTTGTAGATATATTTCAAACAAATATTCCCCATTATATAATTGTATTCACTATTTGATCCAATTTGAATTTGAATATGTTGTATGGGATTCCTTTTTCAAAATATTATCAGAGTGCCACTCCTCCATCACTACAAAAAGGCCTCCTCTCCTCCAACATCTTCACATATCTCATGAAACATTGGATTGAACAATATTTTACAATATATATCCTTAACATGACTCAGTTTCAGCTTGAATACAATAGTTTTTTAAAAATAAATCCATTTAATCCCATTTGTAAGAACAAAATGGAGCTACCAGATTATGAGGTAGCACCTTCCCTCATGATCCATTATTTTTTTTCTTCAACAAATAAACTCAAAAACATCCATGCTTATACAACTAAACCAATATCCAAAATATAAAAAGATATTTTATGTAATGGTTTAATACCATCCTTACACAAAAATCTATCTAATGGGTAGTGAACATACAATTTACATGTACGATGAACTAACTCCTCATTAAATGATGATTGTTCATTTTTCATTTACTGCCTCTCATGGTGGACATTTTGATTAAGACACTATTAATATATGTTATATTTTATATTTATATGAATTTAATATTATTTAATCCTTTTACCAAGGTTATATTTATAATTTAAATTCTATACAAATTTGATAATTTCATTTTTGGAACATTGGACTACAGCCCCATTAAAGTTATGTGATTCATTCACATACTAATGTAACACACTAAAGAAGTGTTTAGTAAAAATCAATGATATATATGATATTATAATTCTACTTTAATAATGATATATAAACACACACACATATATATATACACATATATGTCTTTTATTTTCATGCATTAAATATTTTTGTTAAATGAAACAATGATAATGCTTATATAGGACCAACCATCTCCATTAACATCGTATTCCATTTCATACCTCTATATTACAAAGATTATTTTCATACAGGTATAATGAATATAAATTATATCAATATCATGTTTTTCATTACGAAAATCATGATATAATTATATGGACCAATTAGATATCCTATTAAGACACATGCAACAAAATAAAAAGAATATAACCTAAACCATAAGTTTAACAGAGAATTGTTAACAACATGATAATATAGAGTAACAATCAAAAAATATATGGTATTATAAATAATAATATGTTTCTATGATATATTTATAATAAATATATAATTTATATATAGGAGGATTGAATAAGTATAATGAGATTCAAGACAGAAAACAAGAGGATTTCATCTCACTCTTTATATCTACGAAATAAAATCTTTATTCACCATAAATTCCTTTTGTGTTGTGTGTTTAAAAACCATGGATGTATTATATGATCCCTATACAAAAATATATGTGTATTTACATATCAATTTAATGATATATTTTTTCAAGGCTTTAGGTTTCAAAAGTTACAAAATTAGTAACATAATTTTTTCTTAATTTTATTTATTGGAGACACATGACATGTAAAGAACCTATATTTTTCAATGAGGTGTATATAATAAAATTTAAATGTTATATCAATAATATCATTATCAACATTATATTTTAAGATTCATTTAATTTAATTTTAATACATGGAGAGTGTGGTTTAATGTTACTATTATGAAATAGTTTATTAAATCAATCTCAATTATTTTCAAGGTTGTGTTTTTATATGATTATATTGATGAAATAATAAGATACAAGTTTTAAAAACTGTCATGAAATATTTACCAAATTTTTTTCCTGATATTTTTATGTATTGGTACCTTTTTTCCAATTTTTGGTACATATTATTGGTAAGAATGTGTTAGAAATAAATCATTTCATTTCCCTCTCATTTGATAGAAATATATGTTTATCTAATACCATATTTTCAATGATGGGTTTGAAAGAATATTCTACAAATCTCATATGATTATTATATTAAATATTTACACATTTGGTCTTTTACCAACATTTTCAATGGAATAATCATCTCTCTTTTTTAATTTTATGTTTTTCTAACAATTTTACTATGAAAAAGAAATTTGCTTTTCACATCATAATACAAGTATTGATTTACCCATAATCATTAATTTGAAAAAATTTATTCATGTTTAAAATAAGTTTTTTTCAATTTATTTTGAAATTTATTTTCAATTATTTTTTTTCAAATAGGTTTAAATATTCTTTTATGGTTTTCCTGAAAAAATGGTTTTAAATTATTTTACACCTCCTATAAAAATTTTCTATGAAAAATTGTAATAATATTGTTTTCATGATTACATAATATTTTTTCATGATTATTTACCTAAAAATGGGTTTTTAAATGATTTAAAATTTATGAAGAGTTTTTTATAAGGGTAGGATAATTTCCTCATGATGTTTCTTTAAATTATTGTTAAATATTATTACCCATCAATGATAAAATATATTTGTGTTACTCATGACCTTCTAGGGAAATTATTCAATGTTTATATTCCTATTACTTCACAGAATGATTTACATTTTATGGAATGACGTTCATAAAAACATGTTCTCTTCCATGGGATATATTACTATGAAATCCACTTCAATTAATTGGGTTTGATTTTATGAGTTGATTATGAAACATATTTCAATTTTCAAAGAGGAAGATACGATTTCATGTTTATGAAAAGCATTTAATTTTCTAGGTTTTTATATGATTATTTATGATTTTGAGGCAAAATTATGTATTATTTTAGTATGATATGGCTGGGAACTACATATCCATTTAATTAATTGTGTAATTATAAATGTTTTATTGTCTCAAAGGATATATAAGATGTCTACGGAATCCCTCCTTTCTAATATATAACTTTTTAATACATTTTACATTCAGAGGATCTTTAAAGTCTAGTGTCTTGGAAATCAAGAACATAATACATGAAAAAAACATAAAAAAATATTCTAACCCACTTGTAAGGCATCATCATAGGTTTATCCAATGTACATTTACTGCATCTCATATCTTAGAGATATACATCAAAGGAATGGGTGACCAGAAGGCCTAGTAAGGGTAAATAAGGGAATCAATGTGCTTGTGATAACAATAATAACAAGAATAAAGACATATATACATGAGGAATGGAAGAATATGAATACCATAAAGCAATGAACTTGGTACATAAATGGAATATGTGGCTACAACAATTTATTTAGGAATTCATGATCATATCCCCAAGGTCCATCCCCATGGTGTCATAAAAATTACCGAGGTTATTCAACAAGGTATCGTAAAACATGTCATCTCTAGAGATTAATTATTTACCCAATGCATTGGAGAACTATCAGGGCACACCCTTAATGTGTATATACTTTCATGTAAGCCACATAGATCATAATCAATCATTTCATAAATAATCCAAATGTAATCAATGAAATGGGTTTCATGTAAAAATCGTGACGTTTAAAAAGAGCTTAAAAATAAGATCATTATGTCATTTATAACCCATGGAAAGGGAGTGTGGGTTATATGTGTGTCAATTATAGAATTAAATATATCATAATTTTGTATTTATGAACACCCATGGAAATGAAATAAGTCTGTGTATTCACATAATTAAACTATATAATTTCTTGAGAGAAAGAGACAGAAATTTTAAGATGGAATTTCTGCAGCATAATGGCTATATAACATGGTTTTAGAAAACATTGAAAAGATAGGGGACAGTGGTCACCCACTCAAAAATAACTCATAATAAAGGATGGGTACGGAATAAGATCATGGTATGGATATTTTAAAAACATACCACATGAAAAATGAAACATAAAAGTAAAGAGAATATGCGATTTCTTTTACGAAAAATTCAGCAGCCTAACAGTTTCACATAAAATTTCAGAAAACAAATTGATGAGAGAGAAGAAGGTATATCAATAATTATAAATTATGTGGACAGAAATTATAACATATAATAACATTTCCTCAACATAAAGGGATGGAAATTATAAGAGATAACATAAAGGAAGTCATAACTTAAAAGATGAAGGTGAAAGAATCCCTTACCTTGAAGACTAACTTCAAAAGATTGAAGGTCAGAACCTTGGGAGGCTTTAGGGAACCTTGGGAGGACTCCATGAGAGGTAAAGAGAACATAACTTATTTGGTGAGGATTTGGAAATAAAATTAATGAGGGAATGACTTGGTATTTATAAGAGAAGTGAGGGAACAAGTCATTAATGGCCAAGGGACCCCTCATTCGTGGTATTGGAAAAACCATGGTCTTTCCCATAGTATTTTCTCATGGTATTGGCCACTTGGGACACCTCATAACATATCTTACTATTCATAAGTCAACTAGAAATATTAAATAATTATTACATCCCTAATGATTTCATTGAACACCCAAAACTAAAAACTGTATTTTCACTATTCCCCAAAAATTCAACTTTTTCATAAAAATACCCAAAAATAACCTTAACCTAATATCGATGTTCTGAATTCAAAATGAACTCCATTTTATGAAAAAAAAATTATAAAAAAATTTAATATTATTTTTAAATAAAAAACACTATTCACTTTAAAAAACTAATACTTAACCAATAATTTACGAAAAAGTTATTTACCTATTTTATTGAATCACATTAGTTAATCAAGGTGCCTAAATTATATTAATACTTTCCTAAGTGAGGTTACTTAATCCAGTTGATCACATTACTAATCATACATGTAAAATTACTATTCATAATTTATTATTAATCAAAAATTATGTTGATCTTATTAGACTATATATTTCTTACTGATCATAACTATAGAAGACCATTTTTATAAAATCATTACACATTATTAATTATTTAAGGTTTACATAAATATTTTGAAAATATACTTTTTCTAAAATTCATCAATAATATGCATACTATATTTATCCGGACATTTGAAAATTCACAAACTTCACCCTAAGAAGAAATCACAATTTTTATTTAAATCAATGGATTACACAAGGAAGTTACGGTCTCATAACATAGCCCCTTATAACACCAGCATTGGACCTAAGATTAAGTTGTGCTAGGGTAACAGAATCTTGTGGCAGCTCGGCCGACATTGCTTATAACGACCCATACTTTACATACATTGTTAATACTTCAAAATTGAAGCACACTTATTACAACATATGAAAAAACCACAAAGGACCGCATAGGTAGAGTGTCTTTAGAAACTGGGAAACATAAACAACTGGTTCATAAATCTTCTACAGTGTCTCCCATTTATTTCATCATATCTAGGGTCCCTTTTAGCATATTCTACTTAATATCCATCTTCCTGACCTGGGGAAAAGAAAACATAAAAGGGTGAGCTCAAATGCTCAGCAAGGGAAAATAAAGGAAATAAAACTCATATCATATCTTTTTGAAAACCATAACCTGCAAAAGAGATCATAATATCTTAACATGGAACAAATCATAGAAGTGAAAATGAGATCCCCATAATCATAACATAAAACTTGAAACTTTGTGGCATTCACACATAATCATGGAAAATCATTTCTTGTTAGTCATGACTCATTGCCAAGACTATCTTAGTGGAAAAAGTCCCTTTCTGAACCGATTCACCCTCGTTCCAGTCCGGTTTCACTGAACCGGTATAACCTACCATTCCAGCCATGTCTATCTCATGAGATATAAAATCTTTACCCAATGCATTGGAGGGATATATAGGTCCCACCCATATTATAATGAATCCTTTCTTATGTGTGCCACATAATCATAAACCATACATCATAGTGTAACCCATGTAATAAAAATGGGATTCTTAAACAACATGACATCATAAAACAATTCATATAAAATAAAGGAATTCATAAAAATGTTTCCATCACAACATAATCAAATCCATGTAATAATAGGGATAAAAACATAACCCTTTTATTATCTTAGATGGAAAATAATTTTGATAAAATACTTGAACTCCATTCTTGAGGAAAATATCCTTTCTACTTCAAAAACATTTTTCCTTTCATAACATGTCATACGACTTTAAAATAAAAGAAGTTGATTAAAAATAAACATGAAAACTTGTAAAGGAAGCTTCTTGGAAATAATGTTTTAAAAATCCATTCATGCCGTATAAGTTAAAAAAACATTCTTCGTACTTTTGTCGGAAAAGTTAAAAAGTACCTCGTACGACAAAATATTCCTTTCATACATATTACTAAAAACTCACCGAAGGGTAAAAATGGATTTAAACAATTGTAGGTGGATGTAAATAATATTACCTTTTGATGAAACATGGATGTGGATGATAAAATACACCCCAGTAAATATTTACGAATAAACAATCTCGGATAAAAATGAGATTGTGATATTTCCATTACCTTAGGTCCAATTTTCTTTGTATGTGTCCGAATCTCCTGTATAATGGTTTAAATAATGTTATTGATTTATTCCAGAATCATACATATTTATATGATATCATATATGGTCATATTCTTAGCTTCTTGTTAGTAATATTTCATTGTTACTTGTTACTCGGGTCTTTATTGCCTTTTGTTCTTATGCGTGTTTTGCCGAATAAATTCTTATTCTTGTTTTAAGGTTATAGATACCTTATATCCATAATGGTATTAGTGTAACATATATCATATTTATTCATTCAATTCATTTATATAATTTTTATGTAATGATGATCATGTAGAACGAGTCGCTTCACATCGTCGAGACGGTATTCCGTACGTACGCACGAGTGATGATATCGTTCCTATGATCGTGGAATTGTATTGGAGTATTTATATATATTATTTCAGTATCAATATTACTTTTTAGTAATCATAAATAGTTACTCATTACACCATTATACCCATCCTTTTAAAGTGATGGTGGAAAATAGATTACACCACGGCGTGAAGACGGTATTCCGTACGTACGCACGCGCGGTGATTTCATTTTTCCGTAGGATGGATAGAAGGTGAATTAGGGTTTTTTCATATTTATAATAACATATTAGTATGTAAGTAATACTGATGTTATTACTTTATCATGAAACAACTAAAGAAGAATAAATTGAAGAAGAAAGAAATTGAAAAGATCGGTAATGGATATTACCTCTTCTTTGGAACGCTTCTTTGAATCCTCCACTTAGGGAACTAATATTGGTCTTTGAAGAAGACCCGGACCTCTAGGATTATTCTAGGGAAGTGGAGAGGAGAAAATGGCAGGGGTTGGCCGAGCTTGAGTGCTCAATTTGGTGTTAGGAGGAGGGGGAGGAGGTGCCCTTTTATAAGGGAGGAGAGGGGCACCTTAGGAATATCTCAAAATATTATTTTATATTAAAGTCAAAATCGGTTTATAATGGTTACAAAGGGTCTTATTTCGAAGATAAAGTGGGGATGGGTCGAAATCCTATCAACCAATAGGATTTAGACAAGTTTAGGGTAATATTTTAACCTTATCAATTAGATTTAACTCTAAGTTAAATAATTTAACTTTTAACGTGTCTTTTTGTTTTCTTTCACTATATGGTTAATAAACTTACTATAACATGCCAAAAGAACCCCAAATTGTTTATTATTAATATATATATCCTTATCTAAGTCATTTTGCCGAACCTTAGATTTTTAGGAATAAAATAACAATTAATAATATAATATTTGATTTAAAAACTATTTTGTGTCAATTTTGACACTATTTGATATATGATTTTTTTGAAAGTCATAACAGAATTATATGTTCGAAACAAGTTGATTAAATCAACACTAATATATCATAGTAACCTAAAAAATTTGTGTAATTCATAAAAAGTCTCAAATTACATTTATTTTGGTGTTTATAACATCAATTATGTCAATATTTCATTAATAAGATAATTACTGCATCATCATTGTGTCACAAATAAAATAAATTATTTAATGTCTAAAAATTACAAATAAAATACCATTATGTAGGAAATCTTTTTATCTTTCTAATTAATATTTATAGTCGAATTTATCTTATGTATAACCCCATATTAAAAATTATTTACTTATTAAAATTTGATTTTAACTATTTTAACTCTTCTTTAAATAAATTAATAATAAATGTCCTAATCTAATCCAAGTGGGCCTAAATGGTCATATTTTATTCCTAAGTTTGTTTTTGGTCGAATTACACTTTTCAAATAGAATTAGGACATGTTTTAGGGTAAAATTAATATCATATTTACCCTTAGTTACCCTATTTACTATTAACCGCGGTAAAAAAAGTAAAAAGTTACTATTCACCAAAAAATTATTTTTGTCTCATTGAACCACATTTTACTTACTGATATCAACCGTGTCTGTCGGATTTTCGAAATTCCATTCACAGAAGCGGTAAAATTAAGTTTTATGCAAAATTCAGTTTTTAACATACCACTTAGTGGTTTCACTATTCATCAAAAATTGAATGTTTTCAGAAAAATACCAAAATTTCACCCTAGGCTAATTTCGATATTCTGAGTCCAAAAATGAAGTCCATTTTGAAAAATAAAATTTATAAAATTTTAAAAAGTGGTTATTACTATTCATAACGGCTAGTTTTAATAGCATATTGTTGTTTAGTGAAACTCGGTATTGCGTACGACGCAAGCTATCGAGGAAGGTCGCGATTGCGTGTAAAGAAAGACAAGCAAGTGTTGTGTAGAAAAAGATTCCTTTGATGATTTATATAACATAAAAGTCTCGGGTGTTACATTCTACCCCCCTTAAAAAGAATTTCGCCCTCGAAATTCGTCACTTTTTAACAAACAGATGAGGATACTTCTCCCTCATCATATCCTCAAGCTCCCATGTAACCTCTTCTAATTGGTGGTTCCTCCATAAAACTTTCACCAATCGAGTGGTCTTGTTTCGTAGGACTTTTTCGCTACGATCCAGAATCTCTATCGGCTGTTATTCATAAGAAAGATCTTGCTCCAGCGGTACAACTTCTGAGCTGAGTACATGTGAAGGATCTGGTATGTACTTTCTCAGGAGAGATACATGGAACACATCATGAACTTGAGAGAGATTCGGTGGAAGCGCCAATCGGTAAGCTACCTTTCCAACCCGATCCAGTATTTCGAAAGGACCGATATATCTAGGGCTCAACTTCCCCTTGTTTCCAAATCTCATAACCCTCTTCCAGGGAGATATTCGAAAGAACACTTTATCACCCACTTCAAACTCTAGGTCTTTTCTTCGGTTGTAGGCATAACTTTTCTGTCGACTCTGAGCTGCTCTTATGTGTTGTTGAATAGATCTGACCTTTTCTGCCATTTCATCAACAAGATCAGGTCCTAATAGCTTTCTTTCCCCAACTTCATCCCAGCAAGTTGGAGTCCTGCATTTCTTTCCATAGAGAGCTTCATAAGGAGCCATCTGAATACTGGAGTGAAAGCTATTATTATAAGAAAATTACACCAAAGGTAGGTGTTGATCCCAACCTCCTTTGAAATCCATAGAGCAAGCTCTCAACATATCTTCTAGGGTTTGAATTGTTCTCTCAGACTGACCGTCTGTCTGAGGATGATAAGCAGTGCTGAAACTCAACTCTGTATCCAGAGTATGCTGAAGACTTCGCCAGAACTTCGAGGTAAATCTCGGATCCCGATCAGATATAATAGAAAGTGGTACTCCATGTAATCTTACCACTTCCTTTACATATATCCTGGCAAGCTGATCTAGAGAGAAATCCTCTCTAATAGCAATGAAGTGTGCAGACTTTGTAAGACGATCAACTATGACCCAAATAGCATTATTGACTTTGGATGTTTTAGGAAGTCCTGTGACAAAGTCTATAGTGATGTTTTCCCATTTCCATTCGGGTATGGGTAATGGTTGTAACACCCCCTTAGACTTTTGTATATCAGCTTTAACTTGTTGACAAACCAAGCATCGAGAGACATATTCAGCAACATCTCTTTTCATGCCATCCCACCAGAAGTACTCTTTCAGGTCCCTATACATCTTCGTGCTTCCAGGATGAATAGAGAATGATGAACTATGACCCTCATCCAGCAGCTCCTTCTTTAATTCGGGGATGGGAGGAACACAAACCCTATTCCTGAACATTATTATCCCATCACAATCAAGGTTGAACTCAGGAACATTTCTCATCTTCTTTTGTAACTCGACATCTTCTTTCTGTGCCTCTTTAATCTTCACATGTATAGATGGTTGAACATTCATTTGAGAAAGATAAGATTTTTCCCCTTCCATTATAATTCCAAGATCCATCCTTTGTAAATCCATAAATATTGGATCTTTTGTGATCCTCATCATGGATAAACTAGCATGGTCTTGTCAACTTAATGCATCTGCCACCTTGTTTGCTTTCCCAGGGTGGTAATGGATTGAGCAGTCATAATCCTTAATCAGCTCCAACCATCTTCTTTGACGCATATTCAACTCCTTTTGTGTGAAAATATACTTTAAACTTTTATGATCAGTATAAATATCACACATTTCACCATAAAGGTAATGTCTCCAAATCTTTAATACAAAGATTACCGCAGCCAACTCCAAATCATGAGTTGGGTAATTTTGCTCATGGATTTTCAACTGTCGTGAGGCATAAGCTATCACCATATCATTTCGCATAAGAACACACCCAAATCCCTTCTTGGATGCATCAATGTAGATCACAAACCTTTCTCCACAACAAGGAAGTGTGAGCACATGTGCACTGGATAACCTTCTTTTCAACTACTTGAAATTCTCTTCACATTCCTCTGTCCAGACAAACTTAACTCCTTTCCGAGTCAACTTGGTGAGTGGATTAGATAATCGTGAAAAATCTTTTACAAAACGTCGATAATATCCAGCCAAACCAAGAAAACTTCGGATCTCAGTTACTGTTGTTGGTCTTGACCATCTTTCGATAACCTCTGTTTTTGCTGGATCCACAGATATCCCCTCTTTTGAGATTATGTGACCCAAAAATGCAACTTTTTGAAGCCAAAATTCACACTTGGTAAATTTGGCATAAAGCTTCTCCTTTCTCAGGGTCTTTAATATAATTCTCAAGTGATCTTCATGCTCTTCCTTGCTCTTTGAATAGACAAGAATATCGTCTATAAAGACTACCACAAATTGATCAAGATAGTCTCTAAAGACTCTATTCATTAGATCCATGAAGATAGAAGGGGCATTAGTAAGACCAAATGGCATCACTATAAATTCATAGTGTCCATACCTTGTACAGAAAGCCGTATTTGGTATATCCTCCCTTTTGACCCTTAATTGATGATACCCTGAACGAAGATCAATCTTGGAAAAGTATTGATTTCCGCATAGTTGGTCAAATAAGTCATCAATGCGTGGGAGAGGATATTTGTTCTTGATAGTGATCTTGTTAAGTTCTCGATAATCAATTCAGAGTCTCATTGATCCATCATTCTTCTTAACAAATAGAACAGGTGCTCCCCAAGGTGACGCACTAGGGCGTATGAATCCCTTATCAAGATTCTCTTGGAGTTGCTTCTTCAATTCCTGCAACTCAATTGGGGCCATTCTATAAGGTGTCTTTGAAATTGGCAAAGCGCCCGGTGCGAGTTCTATTGAAAACTCAACTTCACGATTTGGTGGAAGACCCGGTAATTCCTCCGGAAAGACATCATCAAACTCCCGTACAGTGGGCATATTCTTAATCGTGAGTTTCTCACCAACCATTTGAGATAAATAACCTTCATTTAGTGGAATCAATACCCATAAGATGGAAGAAATTTCCACTGGAAGGTTATGTTCATCCTTGCATTGATAGACGATCGTAGATTGATCTGGAATATGAAATTTGACTTCCATTCTTTGGAAATTGATATGAGCTCCATGTAGAGAAAGCCAATCCATGCCAAGAATCACATCAAATTCCACAAAAGGAAGGATCACAAGATTTGTAGGAAGCACTTTCCCACAAACTTCGATCGGAGAAGAATTATAAACTTTTGATGCGACTGTTGTGCCATTAGGTGTTGTCACAGCTAACTCAACATCTAATTGTTGAGGTAGTACGGTGATACCCTTAGAAAATTTTTCAGAAATAAAAGAGTGGGTGGATCCAAAATCAAATAAAACATTTGCTACTTTAGAGTGGATGGTAAGTGTACCTTTCACCACTTCGTTATCGTACTCCACATCGCTGATAGAAATTGCATGTGACTTTCCTTTGTCTTTAGCCTTATGATTTTGTGGACGTCGACCATCATCATCAACCCTTGGATTTGGGCATTGATTGGCATAATTCCCCATCTCCTTGCACTTGAAACATTGAAGTGTAGTAGGTTCATTCTGTGTATCCCTTCCTTTGTTTGCGTCATTAGACATCTTCTTCCCATTATCACGGCATTCAAATGCCCGATGACCTTCTTTTCCACATTTAAAACATTTACTTGTACCTTTAAGACAACTCCCTCCATGTTTCTTTCCACACTTTGAGCATAAGGGAAAGCTCATCTTCTTTTCAGTGTTCTCTTTAGATTTTCCATTGAATTCCATCTTCCTCTTCTTATCAAACCCGTGTGACTGATGGGTTACTCCAATATCCATCTCGACTTTGAGAGCACATCGAATGATTTCCTCGTAGCTATTGAAGTCCCTTATGTCTAACGCCCTTCAAAGACTTGGTTTTAAGCCACTAAAGAATCGATCGATCTTACTCTCAGGTTGGATAATAATACCAGAAGCGTACCTTGCAAGTCTTGTAAAATTTGCTTCATAGGTACCAACAGATTCATCATCCCTTTGCTTCAGTTCAAGAAACTCTTTCTCCATCTTTGTTCGGAGAATACGAGGGAAGTACTTATTGAAAAATAATTTCTTGAACTCGTCCCATTACATATACTCAATTTCATCCCTTTGCCTCGTATTCTTAATAAGATTCCACCATTGATCAGTATCTCCTTCCAAACGATACGCTGCTAGGATGACTTTATCATGTTCAGAACATTGAAGAACTGAAAATATATTTTCAGTAGTACTAATCCATTGTTCAGCAACTAATGGATCAGTAGACCCACTGAAAGAAGGTGGACGCTGCCTCATGAAGGATTCAACAGAATGTTGCTCCTTCCTTTGCTCGTTTGGAAGTCCTGCATGATTCATAGCTTGAGAAAGTTGTGTGAGCATGGCTACAAGATTTTGCATTCCAGCTCCCATATCGTTTGGTTGCTCAGGGGGACAATCATTGCATTGCCCATCGCCTTCCGCATTAACACGGTTCCTTCGGGTTCTAGCCATTGACTAAAACCAAGAAGAATAGTGTGAGCAACACTAATTATAATAGGAAAACCATATAACTAAAGAATAAAATTTTCATGCTTAAGGTCTTATCCTAGGTTATTCATGGCCATTTCTAAAACACTAAGATTGTGTTCTATGCTTAGACTTATCCTTAGGGTTCTTACTAAGGCTTTCACATCCTAGTTTCCAAAGGTTGACTATACCTTTCCTCTGATACCAACTATAACGACCCATACTTTACATACATTGTTAATACTTCAAAATTGAAGCACACTTATTACAACATATGACAAAACCACAAAGGACCGCATAGGTATAGTGTCTTTAGAAACTGGGAAACATAAACAACTGGTTCATAAATCTTTTACAGTGTCTCCCATTTATTTCATCATATCTAGGGTCCCTTTTAGCATATTCTACTTAATATCCATCTTCCTGACCTGGGGAAAAGAAAACATAAAAGGGTGAGCTCAAATGCTCAGCAAGGTCAAATAAATGAAATAAAAATCATATCATATCTTTTTGAAAATCATAACCTGGAAAAGAGATCATAATATCTTAACATGGAACAAATCATAGAAGTGAAAATGAGATCCCCATAATCATAACATAAAACTTGAAACTTTGTGGCATGCACACATAATCATGGAAAATCATTTCTTGTTAGTCATGACTCATTGCCAAGACTATCTTAGTGGACAAAGTCCCTTTCTGAACCGAGTCACCCTCGTTCCAGTCCTGTTTCACTGAACCGGTATAACCTACCATTCCAGCCATGTATATCTCATGAGATATAAAATCTTTACCCAATGCATTGGAGGGAGATATAGTTCCCACCCATCTTATAATGAATCCTTTCTTATGTGTGCCACATAATCATAAACCATACATCATAGTGTAACCCATGTAATAAAAATGGGATTCTTAAACAACATGACATCATAAAACAATTCATATAAGATAAAGGAATTCATAAAAATGTTTCCATCACAACATAATAAAATCCATGTAATAATAGGGATAAAAACAGAACCCTTTTATTATCTTAGATGGAAAATAATTTTGATAAAATACTTGAACTCCATTCTTGAGGAAAATATCCTTTCTACTTCAAATTTTTTTTCCATTCATAACATGTCATACGACTTTAAAATAGAAGAAGTTGATTAAAAATAAACTTGAAAACTTGTAACGGAAGCTTCTTGGAAATAATGTTTTAAAAATCCATTCATGCCGTATAAGTTAAAAAAAACATTCTTCGTACTTTTGTCGGAAAAGTCAAAAAGTACCTCGTACGACAAAAGATTCTTTTCATACATATTACTAAAAACTCACCGAAGGGTAAAAATGGATTTAAACAATTTTAGGTGGATGGAAATAATATTACATTTTGATGAAACATGGATGTGGATGATAAAATACACCCCAGTAAATATTTACGAATAAACAATCTCGGATAAAAATGAGATTGTGATATTTCCCTTAACTTAGGTCCAATTTGCTTTGTACGTGTCCGAAGCTCCTGTATAATGGTTTACATAATGTTATTGACTTATTCCAGAATCATACATATTGATATGATATCATATATGGTCATATTCTTAGCTTCTTGTTATTAATATTTCATTGTTACTTGTTACTCGGGTCTTTATTGCCTTTTGTTCTTATGCGTGTTTTGCCGAATAAATTCTTATTCTTCTTTTAAGGTTATAGATACCTTATATCCAGAATGGTATTAGTGTAACATATATCATATTTATTCATTCAATTCATTTATATAATTATTATGTAATGATGATCATGTAGAACGAGTCGCTTCACATCGTGGAGACGGTATTCCGTACGTACGCACGAGTGATGATATCGTTCCTATGATCGTGGAATTGTATTGGAGTATTTATATATATATATATTATTTCAGTATCAATATTAATTTATAATAATCATAAATATTTACTCATTACACCATTATACCCATCCTTGTAAAGTGATGGTGGAAAATAGATTACACCACGGCGTGGAGATGGTATTCCGTACGTATGCACGTGCGGTGATTTCATTTTTCCGTAGGATGGATAGAATGTGAATTAGGGTTGTTTCATATTTATAATAACATATTAGTATGTATTTAATACTGATGTTATTACTTTATCATGAAACAACTAAAGAAGAATAAGTTGAAGAAGAAAGAAATTGAAAAGACCGGTAATGGATATTACCTCTTCTTTGGAACGCTTCTTTGAATCCTCCACTTAGGGAACTAATATTGGTCTTTGAAGAAGACCAGGACCTCTAGGATTATTCTAGGAAAGTGGAGAGGAGAAAATGTAAGGGGTTGGACGAGCTTGAGTGCTCAGTTTGGTGTGAGGAGGAGGGGGAGGAGGTGCCCTTTTATAAGGGAGGAGAGGGGCACCTTAGGAATATCTCAAAATATTATTTTATATTAAAGTCAAAATCGGTTTATAATGGTTCCAAAGGGTCTTATTTCGAATATAAAGTGGGGATGGGTATAAATACTATCAACCAATAGGATTTAGACAAGTTTAGGGTATTATTTTAACCTTATCAATTAGATTTAACTCTAAGTTAAATAATTTTACTTTTAACGTGTCTTTTTTCTTTCTTTCACTCTATGGTTAATACACTTACTATAACATGCCAAACGAACCCCAAATTTTTTATTATTAATATATATATCCTTATCTAAGTCATTTGGCCGAACCTTAGATTTTTAGGAATAAAATAACAATTAATAATATAATATTTGATTTAAAAACTATTCTGTGTCAATTTTGACACTATTTGATATATGATTTTTTTGAAAGTCATAACAGAATTATATGTTCGAACCAAGTTGATTAAATCAACACTAAGATATCATAGTAACCTAGAAAATTTTTTTAATTCATAAAAAGTCTCAAATTACATTTATTTTGGTGTTTATAACATCAATTATGTCAAT
Source organism: Viscum album (assembly GCA_963277665.1). Taxonomy (NCBI): domain Eukaryota; kingdom Viridiplantae; phylum Streptophyta; class Magnoliopsida; order Santalales; family Viscaceae; genus Viscum; species Viscum album. The sequence goes on along the minus strand of OY728142.1, from coordinate 1,999,803,191 downwards.
ATTTCATTAATAAGATAATTACTGCATCATCATTGTGTCATAAATAAATTAAATTATTTAATGTCTAAAAATTACAAATAAAATACCATTATGTAGGAAATCGTTTTATCTTTCTAATGAATATTTATAGTCTAATTTATCTTATGTATAACCCCATATTAAAAATTATTTACTTATTAAACTTTGATTTTAACTATTTTAACTCTTCTTTAAATAAATTAATAATAAATGTCCTAATCTAATCCAAGTGGGCCTAAATGGTCATATTTTATTCCTAAGTTTGTTTTTGGTCGAATTACACTTGTACAATAGAATTAGGACATGTGTTAGGGTAGTATTAATATCATATTTACCCTTAGTTACCCTATTTACTATTAACCGCGGTAAAAAAAGTAAAAAGTTACTATTCACCAAAAAATTATTTTTATCTCATTGAACCACATTTTACTTACTGATATCAACTGTGTCTGTCGGATTTTCGAAATTCGATTCACAGAAGCGGTAAAATTATGTTTTATGCCAAATACAGTTTTTAACCTACCACTTAGTGGTTTCACTATTCATCAAAAAGTGAAAGTTTTCAGAAAAATACCAAAATTTCACCCTAGGCTAATTTCGATATTCTGAGTCCAAAAATGAAGTCCATTTTGAAAAATAAAATTTATAAAATTTCAAAAAGTGGTTATTACTATTCATAACGGCTAGTTTTAATAGCATATTGTTGTTTAGTGAAACTCGGTATTGCGTACGACGCAAGCTATCGAGGAAGGTCGTGATTGTGTGTAAAGCAAGCCAAGAAAGTGTTGTGTAGAAAAAGATTCCTTTGATGATTTATATAACATAAAAGTCTTGGGTGTTACATTTCTCATGTAGTGATTTTTTATCAGCTTGAACTTCTCACAAAGGCAATTCCGTTCCACCATCACACGATGGAGTTCGGCTTTGGATTGATCCAGAGTAAATCCCAATGGTACTACCTCCTTCCGGAGTTCCTTCGGATGGGCTTCGATTGGACCGAGACTACTGGTTGGGGCCATCGACTCTTCTTTCTGTATTAACCAAGATCATTTTTATTTATAGAAAGTAATTGTAACATTTAGTTTCCAAAGGTCATATTGACCAACGGTCATATAACAGTCGAAACACAATGATATCATTTTAATTATACTCATTTTATTAAATGAAGTAGTTTTTTTGATTATAAATTAAAATAACACACAAAATTAGGAAAAAAAAATTATTGAGACATTTGGGTCATTACATTCATCACCCCTTATTAAATTTCATCCCCAAAATTTTTAAATCATACCCTCAGAAGAGAAAAGGGGTGGGTACTTCTTCCTCATACACTCCTTAGGTTCCCACGTGGCTTCTTCACATTTTTGGTTCCTCCATAACACCTTAACAAGGTGGGAAGTCTTGTTGCATAGAACCTTTTCTCAACGATCCATGATATCCACTAGATGCTCCTCATAAGAGAGTTCATATTCCAGTTGTACCACCTTTGGGTTTAGTACATGTGACGGGTCAGGTATGTACATTCTCAAGAGGGAAATGTGGAAGAAATCAAGAACATGTGCTAGATTTGGAGGAAATGCAAGAAGATGTGATATTTCCCCCACGCGATCGAGGATTTCATAGGAGCCAATGTATCGGGGTCTGAGCTTCCCTTTATTCCCAAACCTCATGACTCTCTTCCAAGGTGAAATTCTAAGAAAGTCCTTGTCACCAAAATCATACACCAAGTCCCTTAGATGGTTGCTGGCATATCTCTTTTTCTGAATCTGAGCATCCTTAATGTGTTGTTGGATGGCATAGACTTTTTATTTCATCTCTTGCAGAAGATTAGGCCCAAGAAGAATTCTCTCACTAGCTTCATCCAGAAAAGTAGGAGTTCATCATAGATTCCCATATAGAGCTTCATAGGGTTCCATTTGAATGCTCGAGTGGAAGCTGTTGTTTTAAGATAAATCATCTAAAGGAGGATGTTGATCCCATCCACCTTTAAATTTCTTGCGCACGTTCTCAACATGTCCTCGAGTGCTTGAATAATCCTTTAAGATTGGCCATCAGTTTGAGGGTGATATGCCATACTGAAATTCAATTACGTTCTCAGATCATGTTGAAGACTTCTCTAGAATTTTGATGTGAACCTTGGATCTTGATCAGATACGATAGAAAGTGGAACTCCATGCAGCCTTACGACTTCCTTGACATAAATCCTGGAAATTTGATCAAGGGATAAATCATCCCGAATGGAGATAAAATGGAAGTCTTGGTGGGACGGTCCACAATAACCCATATCTCATTTTTTCCTTTGGGAGTTCTCAGGAGTCCAGTGATGATGTCCATAGTGATATTATCCCACTTCCATGATGGTATGGGTAGTGGTTGCAACACCTCTTTAGGAAGTTGTCACTCTGCCTTCACTTGCTTACAGTCTAGGCACCTTGTAGTGTAGTCAGCAACCTCTCTTTTCATATTATCCCACCAAAAATTATCACGAAGGTCCCTATATATTTTTGTGCTTCTAGGTTGTATAGATAAAGTAGATCTATGAGATGCATCCATCATATCCTTCTTTATTTCTGGAATAAATGGAACACATAGTCTTGCATGAAATTTCAGTACACCTTCTTGATCAATATTGAATTCAAGAAACTTTCAATCCTTCAAAGCATCAAACATCTTCTATAACAAAGGATCTTATTTCTGAGATTTCATGATCATCTATATTAACAACGGTTCAGAAATCATTTGGTTTAAGTTTGATGATGTCCTTTACCTTATAATTCCCATGTCTATCTTTACTAGGTCATTGATCAAAGGATCTTTTTGACCCATCATCATGGACAGAACAATTGGGTCTTTCCTACATAATGAATCAGCAAATTTTATTGCTCTTCCATGATGATAATGAATTGAACAATCATAGTCTTTATGAAGTTCCAACCATCTCCTTTGTCTCATGTTCAGAACCTTTTGTTTGAAAATATACATCAAACTCTGATGGTCTATTTTTTATCAAATTTCTGTCCATAATGATAGTGCCTCCATATATTCAAAGAAAAAAATTATTACATCCAGCTCCAGATAATGTGTAGGATAATTATGCTCAGGAGTCATCAACATTTTAGATGCATAAGCATTGGCCTTGTCATTTTTCATGAGGACGCACCCAAGCCCTTTTAGAGATGCATCAATAAAAATAAAGAATCCATCTCTACTTGAGGGAACAGTTAACACAGATACAGTAACCAATATATTCTTCAGCTCTTGGAAACTTTTTTCACAATCCTTTTCCTAGATGAACATGACCCCTTTGCGAGTTAACATGGTTAATTGATTAGAAAGTCATGAATTTTTTTTCACAAACCTAATATAATATCCTGCTAATCCAAGAATACTACGAATATCAATTATTGATGTAGGTTGAGGCCACTCCTCTATAACTTTTGTCTTTGCAGGGTGAAATGTCATTCCTTCATTGGTTATAATGTGCCCCAAGATAGTAACTTGTTGTAACAAGAATTCCCATTTACTGAACATCCCAAAAATTCCCTCCTTCCATAGTGTTTGTAAAATTCCCCTTAGATGATCCTCATGCTTCTCGTGACTTTTGTAATATATCATAATATCATCAATAAAGAATACCACAAAGTTATCAAGGTAGTCCTAAAATACTATATTCTTCAAATCCATAAAAATAGAAGGTTCATTAGTCAGTCTAAAGGGAATAACAATAAACTCATAGTTCCCATATCATGATCGGAAGGCAGTTTTTGGAATGTCTTCTTTCTTCACCCTCAATTGATGATAACCAGATCAGAGATCAATTGTAGAGAAAAATTGATCCCCATGGAGTTGGTCAAATAAGTCATCAATTATTGAAAGAGGGTATGTGTTCTTCACTGTGATCCCATTTATTTACCTATAATCAATGCATAGTCGTATTGATCCATCTTTATTTTTCACAAAGAGTACTAGTGATTCCAAAGTAGACACACTTGGTAGGATAAAACCCTTCTCTAAAAGATCTTCGAGTTGTTTATTTATTTCATCCAGCTATACTTTTTCCATCATATATGAGGACATTGATATTGGAGGAGATCGAGGTACGATCTCAATAGTGAACTCTACCTCCCTTTCACGGGGAGGTCCAGTCAACTCTTATGGAAATACAACAACATATTCCTGGATGATGGGGACACTTTATATTCTTAAGCTCTCATCATCTTCTTCTTATTCTTCACCGATAAACTCCATAAAAACTATATAGGCGGTCCTATTAGACAAAGATAATATTGAGATATCACTCCTTGGATGATAACTGTAGGTTTTTCATTCAATTATACTGATATTTCTTGGATTCTACAATTGGTCTTATCATTAAACTTTGAGAGCCAGTCCATCCCTAGTATAATGTCGAATTCTAACATGGGAATGACTACTAGATTTGTGATAAGATTGAGCTCAGTAATTTAAATACTATAGTTTCTAAACACTGAAGATTCTTGGATAGTCCCACCAGGAGTCTTGACTGATAACTCTACTTTTAGCAAATCAGGGGTTGAATCAAAATTCATTGCATACATGGAGGAAATAAAGGAATGTGTAGAACCAGAATCAAACAAAGTATTTTCTAGCTTTGAGAAGACAACAAGAGTACCTGCTACCACATATTTCGGAGCATTAACTTCCGCTGTCGTGATAGCAAAAGAATGACCTTGGTCCCTTGTCCTTTGTTGAGGCTGATAGTGGTTCCCCTCCACTGCCCTCACATTTGGACAATGATTAGCAAAGTACCCATGTTGTCCACACTTAAAGCACTGGACATCAGGTAGGGAATGTACCATCTTCCCCTTTTCATTTGTTTTTGTATGTTGCGGTTTCACCTCCCCATGATAATTCCTTGCAATTTGGTCATCTATTCCATAATTGTATAACTTTTCACTACTGAGCATGATGTTCCCCGAATGCTTATTCCCACATTTATTACACATTGGAAGTTGACCTTTCTTTCCTCCTCTCCACTGATCAAAAGTCCCCCTTAATATGGGCTCCATTAAATACTTCTAGTCATTTGATTTATGAGACCACTACATCTCACCAAACTCTATCTCGACTCTCATCGCACTCCGCATGATCCCATTGCAGCTATCATAGTCTCATTTGGCTAGATTATTCCACAGATGAGGTCTCAATCCACCAAAGAATCTATCAACCTTACCATTTGGATCCATGACAAAGCTATAGGTATATCTTGAATGACTTTTGACGTTTATCTTGTATCTTCCCATAGATTCATTCTCTTTCTGCTTCAGCTTGAGAAACTCCTTCTCCATTCGTGTTCTCATGGAGCAAGGGAAATTATTACTGAAAAAGATCCTTCTAAAATCATCCCACTCCACAGCTTCAACCTCCAATCTTGTCCGGGTGTTTTTTATTAGTTTCCACCACTGATCAGCCTCTCCCTCTAAGCAATAGATAGCCAGGGTGACCTTATATTGCTCTGAATAGTGGATCACAGAAATGATCTTCTTGAGGGAGTTAATCCACTACTCAGCAATCAATGGGTCAATCGATCCACTGAAGGTTGGTGGTCGTTGACGCATGAAGGACATAACAGAATGTTTTTCCCTTCATGGAGAGATCGGTCTCTCAGCTTTATTCAAGTTATTTCCCATAACATGAGTCAGTTGTTTTATCATTCACATGAGTTTTTCCATTCTGGATACCATTGGAGGGTCGTCAGTGCATGGTCCATTGCGGTCACCATTTGAATGGTTCCTTCTATTGCCCTATATTTTCAAAATGAATAAATCCTTCATGAAAAACTTATTTCATTTAAGAATCATTAAATTGTAAAATATTTTATGTCTTAAAACATCATGCATAAAAATTATATTTCTCTATAATTCCTTCATGACGATTCATATAAATCATGTGATTAACCAAAAATATCCCCCGGGAGTGTTGTAACCCAGAGTTTATCAAGGGCCGTTTTCATGCACCAGTTCATGTTCGAGTCTAGCTCAAAGCAGTGTTTTCAGGTTTTACCCCTATGTACATCTGCATTAGAGCTGCCTTTACCTGCTCGTATCCAGACATGGATTTATTTTTTTGATAAACCACTAACTCTATACACACCAAAATACCAGTATGTTTTCCTATATTTTAACTTTTCTATAGGGTTCTTCCTAAAGTATTAAAAGCCTAATTTCCATAAATAACTAAACAATCGGTTGATACCAACTTTGGAATCCCTCCTTTTTAATACATGACTTTTTATTACATTTTACATACATATGATCTTTAATGTCTGGTGTCCTGGAAATCAAGAACATAATACATGAAAACAACATAAAACATTCTTCTAAACCAATTGTAAGGCATCATCAAAATTTCATCATATCTACATTTACTGCATCTTATATCAAAGAGATAGACATCAAAGTAAATGGTGAGAAGAAGGCCTAGTAAGGGTAACCAAGGGAAGTAATGTACTTGTGATATTAATAATAACTTGAATTAAAACATAATGACATGAGAAATGGATAAATAGGAATACCATAAAGAAATGAACTTGGAATATAACATGAATATGTGGCTACAAAATTGCATTTAGATATTCATGAACATATCACCAAGGTCCACCCCAAGGTGTCATAAAAATTACCATGGTTATTCACCATGGTATCGTAAGACATGTCAACTCTTGAGATTAATTTTTTCCAATTGCATTGGAAATATATCAGCGAGCATCCTTAATATGTATTTACTTTCATTAGAGACACATAGATCATAATAAAACATTTCATAAATAACCCAAATGTAATCAAAGAAATGGGTTTCATGTCAAAATCGTGACATTTAAAAAGAGCATAAAAATAAGATCGTTATGTTATTTATAACCTATAGAAAGGGAGTTATGGTTATATGTTTGTTAATTATTGAATAAAATATATCATAATTATATATTTATGAACACCCATGTTAAAAAAATAAGTTTGGGTATTTAGATAAATAAACAATAGAAATTTTTGAGAGAAAGAGATATAAATTTTGATATGAAACTTCTGCATCATAACAGATATATAACATGGTTTTAGAAAACATTGAAAAGAGAGGGGAAAAGGGCCACCCACTCATAAATAACTCATTATACAGTATGGGTACTGAATAAGATCATTATATGGATATTTTAATGACATACCCCTTGAAAAAGGAACCATGAAATAAAATATAAGATGTGATTTCTTTTACAAAAAATTCGGCAGCTTAACAGCGTCACATAAAAATTCCGAAAACAAATTGATGAGAACGGAGAAGGTATCTCAATAATAAGACATGAAATGGAATGAAATGAAAACATATAAAATCATAAACTCAACATAATGTGATGAAATTTATAAGGAACTTCATAAAAGAAGTCATGACTTAAAAGAGGTGGGTGAAAGGATCCCTTACCTTGAAGAGTAACTTCGAAAGCATGAAGGTCGGGAACATGGGAGGCATTAGGGAAACTCGGGAGGACACTTTGGGAGGTAAAGAGACCAAAAAATAATTGGGGAGTATTTGAAAATGAAAACAATGAGGGAATGACTTGGTATTTATAAGAGAAGTGAATGGATAATTTATTAATGGCCAATGGACACCTCATCGGTGGTATTGGAAAAACCATGGGCTTTCCCATGGTATTTTCCCATGGAATAGGCCACATGGGACACCTAATACATTATATTACTATTCATAAATCTACCAGAAATATTACATAATTATTACAACCTTAATGACTTCATTAAACACACGAAACTAAAATCTGTATTTTCACTATTCACCGAAAATTCATCATTTTCAGAAAAATCCCCAAAAACCACCTTAACCTAATATCGATGCTATGAATTCAAAAAGAACTCCATTTTATGAAAATATATTTCTAAATATTTTTTATTTAATTATTAAATAAAAAACACTATTCACCCGAAAAAACTAATACTTAACCAATAATTTATGAAATAGTTATTTACCTATTTTATTGCATCACATTACTTAATCAAGTTGCCTAAATTATATTAATAATTTCTTAACTGAGGTTACTTGATCCATTTGATCACATTACTAATCATACGTGTAAAATCAATATTCATAATTTACTATCCATAAAAAAATTATGTTGATCTAATTTGACTCTAAATTTCATACTGAACATAAATGTAGAAGGCAATTTTTTGAAAATAATTACACATTATTAATTATTTAAGGTTTTCATAAATATTTTTAAAATATCCTTTTTCTAAAATTAATTAATAATATGAATAGTATATTTATCCTGACATTTGAAAATTGACAAACTTCACCATAAGAAGAAATCACAATTTTTATTTAAATCAAAGGATTACACAAGGCAGTTAGGGTCTCATTACATAGCCCCTTATAACACCAACATAGAACCTAAGAGTAAGATGTGCTAGGGTGATAGAATCTTCTGGCGGCTTGGCCAACATTTCCTGAGTAGTGATTTCTATTAGATTGAAATTATCATGAAGGTGATTCTATTACAGCTTCACACGATGAAGTTCGGGTTGGGTTTGGTCCAGATCAAATCCCAAAGGTGCTACCTCCTTCTCGAGTTCCGTCAGATGGGCTTCGATCGGCCCGAGTCTACTGGATGGGGCCATCGACTCTTCTTTCTATATTAACCAAAATCATTTGTATTTATAGAAAATAATTGTAACATTTAGTTTCCAACGGTCATATTGACCAATGGTCATATAACAGTCGAAACCCAATGGTCTCATTTTAATTATACTCATTTTATTTAATGAAGTAGTTTTGTTGAGTATAAAATAAAATAACACAAAAAATTAGGAAACAAAAATTATTAAGATGTTCGGCTCATTACAAGGGCATCCCAAGCCTAGAAAAGAGGGTAAACTATAGGATATCCCAATTTTGAAATAAGATGTCACACAAGAGGACATCCCATGCCCCAATCATTTGGATACAATAGAGGGAATCCCAATCTCGAATCGGTACATGGGTGACTAACCATATGACCAACATTATACAAAGGCCTTGGGGGCCTCCTTAACATAACATTTTTATATTTATATATTTTTAACATAAAAAAATTCCTATTATTATATTATGATTTCATGGATCATGTTCATTATTTACTTATGATTTTGGTCTTATCAACTGAAAATATTTATTCATGATTCATTTTTATGAGTTTTGAGATGAAGTGTATTATCTTTTAATGATGATGATCATGATGTAAAACCATTATGGTTGTGATATGTTTATTTATATCCTTTATTTACCCTTAATGGGAATTTTAGATTTCCCCTTTCATGTGTTTCTCTTCCCCATATTATGTGTAAAGGTTTATATGTAGAAATACATAGGGTAAAGATCATCATGGGAATCATTGATGATATTTCACTAAATTATAATATTTTTTATACATGTTTCCAAATGATCTAATCTAATTTTTCCTTTTCTTTTATATTTTTTGATCTTTTTTATGTATTCTCAAAATGTGATGTAATGTCTATTTTTGTTAATAATGGGTTGTTGTAACTAGAGTCATATTGAATAATTATTTATCCATTGTATACTTTGATTAGAAAAAATTAGTTATATACCTATATGTATTTATATAGATATGTTGAGTAATGCCTATAAGGATATATATAAGGATTATTTAACGTTTAAAAAAAATTCGTTTATTTTGGTAAATGATAGAGTATGTGGTTTCTAGTAAATTTATCCATGTCAGGATACTATAAGTTAATATTGATTAGACATATAAATTACTTGGGGTAACATCTCTTATAATATGTCTTGGGAATGACTCAAGGTAATATTGTACTCTATAATGGGCCTTACTGCATACCTGGTTTGTTAGTACTTCTGGGGGATATGCTTTGGGAATTCAAAAAGTCTTTATGAACCATCGTCAATGATAAAAATAGAGGATGGATATGAATAACAATTTAATAATGATATAGTGTTTTAGTTTAAGAATGGGGTAATAATATAGACAACATTTATGTGTTTTTCATGATTATTTGGTTCCTCACTCTGATATCTATTTATTACACTATGAATGTGGTTTAATTCAATAATTGGATCCCAAATCCACCACGTTAATGGTGATTACAATAGGCAATGCGTTGATTGTCTTCAAGAGAAACCAAATTCAATTGGAACAAGAGTAAAAAATATATTATCTATAATTTCGAAACATTATGAAGATATAATCCATGATATACTCTTAAATGAGAAAAATAGGGAACAATATTCTGTTTAGTCCATCATGAGGTAATGTGAACAATCTTTCAGTGGGTATTTTGATAAAATTCTTACTGAACATTGGATCTGTACAAATAATAATATATTTTCCATTATCCAATGTTCGGAACAAGAGAATTCTATTCTAGTTATTTGTCAATTATAAGGTATATATGATATTTGGTATACACTATTAATGTAATATTAGGCAAGAAGAATAAATTAACTCAATGGATTGGGATGAGTTCAATAAATTATTTATTAATATGTAATTTCCTCAGATTCATGACATGTAGATGGAAAAGATGTTTTTTGAGCTAAATTAGAAGGATGATGAATCAGTTCTTGCATATAAAGAAAATGTTATAGTCCATTCAAGGTACTCATTAGGTAATATCATTCATCATGGAGGAAATATAGATTAATTAATTGGTGGTCTGAATCCTATTTATGGAAAGGGCTTGGCTATAAGAGATAATAAAGCTATGATAAAGTAATTAGATTTTCTTTAATATAGGAAATGGAAGTTACTGTTTTGTGTCAATATTATAGTTTTTTAATGAAAAGTAATATTTCCTTCTAATTAAAATCTAACAACTACGAAAAATAGTTAATGAGCCTTATGTTATGCACAAATTGTGGGAAAATATTTGAGGGAATTGCCATAAGGTGACTAATAAATGTTTTGTGTATTATAGGTAAGGTCATAGAGCAGTATAATGATGAATTGATTGGAGGATGTAAAATAGTGATTGAAATAATAAGGAATCTACACAGAATTTACATCCCATACTTCAGCATTCCCATTACATGGATATTGTCCATTATAATAACAACTGCCACAATTACAGGATAAATGTAAATGATATGACACAAAAAAACTAAGAATACAAGGGAAAATGGATATCTTACGAGAGAGTAATAGGTTATTTGAAGTAGGATAATTAAAATGTACATATCATTACCTACTTATTTATGAATTTAATGTTTGATTTTGTATGAATAATCGTTGTGAAAGAATTATTTTTCATATTTAGTTGTGATATCACGTGTTTATCGTTTCCCACATGGATTATAGAATAATAAAATCAAAATTGATATTCTATCAGTATAACGATTGCAAAAAATTTATAATTATTTTTTTGGATTAATATAGGTGATTTTTTAGGAATAAAAGGTGAATTTTAATTTGGATCGATTACAATGATAACAATTTATGAAACATTAGTGTTAAAATTCAGAGGAAGTATTTATGCATATTTTTTTTATTATAAGCCTTGGATAAAAGGCTATTTATTGATTAAAATTATATCAAATATTTCTATATTATATATTTGAAAATTATATTTGTATGGTTTTTGAAAAGGATATCATGTGTGTTGGGTAATGACCAATATTCTATGGAGTGGCCATGTGTCTTGAACCTCTGATAGAAGGACAATAAGGGTTTCACACTTATCACTGGCCTATTTGATTTCTAGGTCAATGTGTCATTATTTTACTTTAATAATTATTATTGATGAACCAGTAGAGTTACATTTTATGTTTACAAATTAATTTATTTCCATTATTGATTTATAGTAGGAAACATATTGATATACTTTTCATTATTTATGTGATTACAAACTTATAAAATATAATTTTATAACATCATACATTTATGTTTATTTTTGTACATCCATTTCATGAAGTATTAGATGAATTTGAAATAGATAAAAGCACCAAAAATCGGTAAATTATTATCATATAAATATTTCAACTTAGTATAATTCCTCATATTATTGGTCAATAAAACAATTACACAACATTAGGATTGTGATAAAAAAATTTGTTGTCTTAATAAAAAAATTTGTTTATTCAATGGCCTTTTAAGTCATCAATTATTAGTAACTTTGAGTCCCTTTACATTTCTTAAACATTAAATTGTTTGTGATTTATGACCTCAATAACTCCCTATCAATATTCATGCATTACATATATTTCCAAAAAACTCCCAACCAATGTTCTCTTATGTGGAAACCTAGTTACATGTTACTTTGGATAACCATTATGGTTCATACATTCCCTTTTTAAGTTATTTTTTTGTAGTCATATTTACGAAGTGTGTTTTTATGAAAGAACCAATCATGTAATATGCCTTTGATCAGACAATTTAATTTTTTTGGGAGAAATTAATTTTAAAGAGGTATAATGTAACAGTATGAGATTTTGTGATTTATTTTTTCAAATTAATTTAATGTTTTTGATATTTTTTATTTCAAACAACATTTATAATATTTTATTTTATATTAATGACATATATTTGGTGTATATTAAATGTAACCCCATGTTAATCTTGAAATTAAAAGAACATAAATTTTATATTGATCTACATAGAACAATAAGGATTGTATTAATTATACACAGTAATGAATTTATTGATGGCTTGTTTAACAATCATGACTGAGGATTACCAAACAATAATATATTATCAAAAAATTATTGTTTTACATAATTATTTATAACATAGATGTTTAATAAGAAATTATTAATAGTATTAACTAGCTTATGATGATATATTTTTTACTCAACTATAATATTAATTTATACGTTACCAATTAATTATAAATGAACTGGAAAAATGATTGAATATAAAGGGAAATTTTATTACTATTATGGTCATTAAGTTGTATTACCTTAATAATTTAAATTAAATATAATTATTGAGTGATATTAATTTAATTTAAAATCATATATTTAATGAAATATTTTATATATTCATATAATATATTTTATAGAAATAAGATAAAAAAAATCAAATTTTATGTTTAAATACCTATATTTTTTTTAATTTGTAATTGTACTAAATTTTAATGGTGAACATTTTTGAATTAAAAGTGTATAATTGTTATTGATTTAATATTTAAAATTTAACTTTTTATATTAAATACAATCGAAAAATTATACTACGAAAATTTTATGGTGCATTTATATAAGGATTCATTTTTTAATGAATAGATAAAAATACATAACTCTATGTCAAATAGACTTTTTAATATTTTTATTTTATAGGGTTAAATTAAATTATAAATTTGTTTTAATTATTTTTTAAATTATATTTTAATTAACTAATATATTTTATTTTTTTGGAACCCATTTCTCAATGAAATTTGGTATAGAAACTTAACAACCCTTATGATCATTTATAATTTAAAAACCATATGTGTTATCCCGTCAGTGGGATTAATATTCAATTAATATCTACAATTTCAATGATTTAAATTTTTGAAAAATGGATTAAATTTGGGAAGAATATTAATTTATATTATTTAATAATATTATATAATTTTTTTACCAAAACAATTATCACATATAATTAAAATTTATTACATATATTAATGTAAAATTAAGCTAAACTAAATAGAAACCAATAAATTTATGAACCAAAAGACAAAGAAACTTTTCTAAGATACATTGGGTTTAGATATTTCACCTTATACTCCCCTGTATCAAATTGGTTCCATTACTCGATCCACTTCTCATGTGATAAACTTGTATGGAATTACTTCGTTAAAATATTACAAGACTGACACTCCACCTCCACTATAAAAGGCGTCCTCTACGGCCAATTATTCACACCTCTAAATAAACATTGGATTGTCCAATTCTTCCCAAATATCTCTTAAAAATACCCCCTTCCTCTTTAATGAATCTAATTGTCCAAAATTATTTCCAAATATTTCCTTTGGTGAAAACCAATAGGAGTTATCTGATTAAGAGGTAACACACTCCCTTAAGCTCATTTCTATTATTTTTATCATTCATCAACTAAATTCATTTTATTCAATAATTATACAACCAAAAAAAATTTATAAATATACCGATACGTTTTTATGAATTTTTGTTTCCTTCACTTACACCATCATCAATATAATTGGCAATAATCATATAGTTTATGTGTATGGTGAACTACTACCTCAATAAACAATGATTGTTCATTTTTCCATTACCTCCTATCATGGTGGTAATTAGGATGTAAAATATATTTATATATATTATATATTGGATATAATATTTTAATAATACAATTTAATAATTATATGAAATTTATATGTATAATTTTCATTTAGTGCAAATATCATAATTTTGTTTGAGGATGTGTGGACTATCGCCCCACAATGTGATGTGATTCATTCCCAAACAAAACATAATGTATAAATGACTAGTTTAGTGAAAATATATGATATATATGATATTAATATTATACGGAAATAATGATATATATATATACATATATATACAAATATTTTATTTACGTTTTTTCTTTCAATACCATAATTAAAACGAATCAATGTTCATTTGTTTGTATGATCTAACAACACTATGTACATTGTATTCAATTACCAAAATATCTATTTTATATATTATTATAATACACATATATTTAAATTAAATTATTTTTATATCCTGATTCAAATTATTTAAATCATCATATAACTATAGGTGCCAAATATATAACAAATTAATACACATGCGAAAAAAAGAAAATATTTATTGAATCGTAACCTTAACATGGAATTGTTAACAAGAGGGTAATGTAATGTAATAATAAGACCATATATGGTATGATATATAATAATATATTTCAGTGATATATTAATATTAAATTTAGATTTATTAAATATAATGTTTTAGTGAGTACAACGAGAGTCAAGACACATGGTAAGGGGACTTCATTTCAATTCTTTTCATCAGATACATGATTTATTAAACACCCATTCCATTTGTGTGGTGGATATATATAACAAGGATATATTATATGATTCTTATAAATTAATTTATTGGTATTTAAATATCTATTTTATGGCATACATTCATTGGGTATTATAATTGAAATGTTACCAAATCGGTAAAGTAATTTTGTCTCCATTTCCATTCTTTGAGTCACATACCATGTTATGCACCTGTATTTTCACATGAGATGTATATAAAGAATTTTAATATTTATAACAATAATATTCATCTATAATTGATATTTTATCACAATTTTAATTTTATTTTCTTACATGGTGAGTATGGGTAAAAGTTTTCAAGTGGTATGAGTTTATTGAAACAATCTAATCGCCTTTTCAGATTGTTTAATTATATATGTCATTTGATGAAATCATATGATACATATCTTAATAATTACATAGAATTTACCTATCATATGTTTATTCATGATGTATTCATATATTGGTACCATTTTCAGCTTCTTTGGTACATAAGATAATTATGAATGTTTTTTATGAATGCCTGACATTACCCTATATTCTGTAGGAAATACATGTTCATTCAAAACCATGATTTCTAAAAAACGTTTTACAATAATTTTTTACTAATATCATATGATAATTAAAATTAATGTTTACCCTTTATACCCTATACCAATTATTTCCAAGGAATCTTCTTGTCACATTATGAAAGTGTAATTTTTCTAAATATTTTACGATAAATTGTAATGTATTTTTACCTCATATGACATGAATGGATTTACAATTCCCCAATCCCTTGATGATTTCCTTTCATGTTAAAATGTAAATAAATTCATTATTTTTGAAAATATATTTTAAAGAAATGATTTTCTTATATTTTTTCAACGCCTTTTAAATGATTTCATGGATGAATATTTTTCAACAATATTTGAACATCCTTTTCCGGATATAAAATCAAAAAGGATTTCAAAATATATTAAATTATTAATTTATAAGTTTTCATGTTTATTTTCATGAAAACAATTTTTGAATGTTTTTTTTATAATTTAATTTTAATGGATAGATGATAATATCCACATGTAACATTTTAAAAAAATCATTAATAATTATATCCAATCTATGATAAGATCTATTGGTGTTACACATTAACGTATAAGGAAATTATTTAATGTTTCCATTCATATTATTTATATTAATGGTTTTCTTTTTATAGAATTATTTCTACAAAATATTTTTTTCTTTTACATATTATATGTCAATGAAACCAACTTCTTTTCATGGTTTATGCATTAATGAAATGATTATGAAACCTATTTTATTTTCTATAGGATAAGGTATGATTTCATATTTATGAATCCCATTTCATTTCATGGTTTAGGAAATTATTGATAATGAATTTTTTGACACCTTTATTTATAATTTCATTATGGGATGGTTGGGACCTACATCATCCACCAATTCATTTGGAAATGATAAATGTTTTATGAGCATAAAGGGTACACTATAGGGCATTCCAAGCCCTAAACAGGCAGGTACACATTAGAAGATACCATGAAAAATCCAATATGGTACATGGGAGGACATCCCAATATCAAAACAAGTGGGTACATGAGTGTTTATTCCAATCCTAGTGAAGGTACATGGATGATAAACCCAATCTTAACATGTTACGTAGGACTTGGTAAGCCAACTTGACAAATGGTTTCTAAATGCCAAAATATTTTACACAACTCCTTGTATTATTAATCTATTATGCTTTCATGAATAATGTTCCTTATTTCCTTATGATTCATTTTCTATGATCTGAAAATATTTATTCAATGATTCATGTTTAAGAATTTTGATTGAAGGGAAAGATCTTATTATGATCATAATCATGTTGTAATACACTTATGTTTATGATATACTCACACATTTCCTTTATTTACCATTAATGAGAATTTGAACTTACCCCTTCCAAGTTATTCATTTTCCTAAGTATGTAAGAATGGTTTCTATGTAGAAATATCAAGGGGGGAGATCTCTATGTGAAACATTGATGATATTTCACTAAGTTAGAAGATATTTGTTCCATGTTTCAAAAGGTACTAAACTAATAAATTATTTTGGGGTATTTTTTTTTATTTTATGTATTCCCCAAAAGTCTTTTAATTTATATATAATGTAATAATATGTCATTATGGATTTCTTGAATTGGAATTTTGTCCTCGAGTACCCAAGGCATTCCCTTAGGAATCTTAGAACTAACACGAGTCATGATTTCCTATAAAAATTCAATGATCCATTTGAATAAATAGATACATTAAATTTATTCCTTTTAAATAAATTTGGTCTTATCATAACTATAAAATTATCAAATAGTAACACTTTGGGATTTTGTGAATTATTTAGTTCAAATTACATTAATCTTTTTGATATTTTTCAATTTCACAAATCACTAAAAAATATATTATATTATATTAATGAAATATATATAGATTACATTCACTAAGAACAAAATAAATTTTATCCTTCTCTACAAAGAACATTGAGGTTATTTTTCATTCCACACAATAATGGCTTTCCTCGATGGATTGTATAACACACATGACTATGGTTTACTAAACTATAATATGTTATTAAATTATTATTATATAATATAATAAGATCTAACCTAGCTCTTAATTATATTTTTAAATTTTATTAAATAAATAATCTAAATATATGGTTTTTAGAAAATATTAAATGAATTAATTAGTTTTAAATATCTTTATATGTAAATAGAACAACAAAACTAAATATAAATGAAGTATTTTTTTTAGAAAACTATTATTTTATCCACAAATAATTTTAATCATAACAAATTAAATTAACTAAGTAATTTTAATAATATATATATATATATATAATATATGAATGTAAATATTTCTAATATTCTTTATATATTTTTTATAAGCATAAGATAAAAAAATCAATTTAACATATAAAACCCAAAATGTTTATAAAGGTAGTTTTACCACCCATTAATAGAGAAGCCATTATAAATAATATATTTTATTAATTTTTTTATTTTTTAATATTTCAAATTAAACTTTATCTTTGAATTTGAAACAAAAAAATTTCATTATGATAAATTTTTCATTTTTTTGTATGGTTTTATTTTTTATTTAATAGTAACAAAATATAGATTTTAATTCCAAACTATTTTTTCATCTAATTTATTTATATGTTTAAATTTAATATTTATTTTTTTAATATTAATTTGATAATATAATAATAAATTAATCTAATTTAGGTCATTGGATCAAATTTCATTTTGAAAATTTATATTAAAACATATAAAACTTTTGATATTTTGTTTTATAAGAAGCGGTTATGTCGTCCATCAGTGTGATTAATTTTAAATTAATTTCATCCATTGATGTGATTGGAATTTGTAAAAATTGATTCCATATTTTGAATTATAATAAATTTTAACTTATAATAAAGTCAAATTAATTTTTTACTATATATTTTTGGAATTTAATTAAAATTAACTTAATCAATTAATGTAAATTTAAGAATAACTATGGACTAAACCATAAATTTTACAACACAAAACAACTTATAAATTTTCCTAAAATCAACTTGATAGAAATTTATTAACCTTATCCTATATTGGATTGTATTTTGATGATAATTGATCAACTATCAATATAAAACGTTGTTGTGGTTCCTTTCATTTAAAATATTACATGAGTGACACTTTCCCATTATAAAATTCCTCATCTCATCCCACGTCCTCACACCTCTCAATTAACATTGGCTCGACAAAAAAATACCAACACTAATACCCAACGTCCCTCCCATAGTCATTTATTCTTACCCAATGATAGAAATCAAAGAAAGCATTTATTTTTGTAGCAACCCAAAAGGAGTTACCCGTTTATGAGGTAAAACACTACCTCAATCTTCTTTCTTTTATTTTAATTTACCACTCACTAAATTATTCATTTTATATAATTATCTAAAATACAAGTATCCTAAGTATATCAGTATGTTATTATTATAATGATGTTACCTACACATACACACAGACATCCATCTAATAGGTTATGAACATACTCTTTATTTGTATAGAAGACTACAACCTCACTAAATGATGATTGTTTAGATTTATTTAACCACCTATCTGGGTTGATATTATAATGAAAACTAAATTTATTTATGGTATATATTTTATTTGTTATGTATTTCAATTATTTAATTTTTTAGAGCATATCATTAATCATTTCATTAGTTTTTAATATGATTATTTAATTTGAGGATGTGTGGACTACCACCCCCACAAAGTGATGTGATTAGTTTAGACACTACTGGGAATGTTTTATGGATGTTTTTAGTGAATATATATGATATATTTTATATAATAATTATAATTTCATATATATATATATATATATATATATAATTCTTTTATCTTAATTATTTCAACATAATAATTTACAGAAAATAGCTTTCATGCATTCGAACAACTTACTAGATCTATTAATGGTGTGTTATCTTTCATGCATCTATATTATATGGTGTAGAATAATCCACAGATATTAAATATTAATTACATTTAAATAATTTTTTTAAAATTTATAAATCATAATATTAATATAAAGACCAAATATTTAAAAAAGTAAGACACTTGAGAAAAAAAGTGGATATTACCTGAAGTTACTCCTTAACATAGAATTGTTATAAAAGATAATATAAATCAATAATAGAAACATATATAGTTTTAGAGAAATATATTATTGTATTGTGATATATTTATAATGAATTAATATTTATTATACCATAGGTTTGAATTATTATAATGTAATTCATGACACAAGCTACGAGTAGTTCATCTCTTATTTTATTTTCATGGGACAAATGTTATGTTCACCATTCATTACTTTTGTGATGTGTATGCACAAATCATTATTTTATTCAATATATCATATAAAAATTTATTGATATTCACATGTACATTTTATTATCCTTTATTCATTTGGATTATTTTTTTTTAAGTTATCAAATTGGTAAAATAGCTATGTTTTAATGTTACATTATTGGGCCTCATGTTTTATTGTGAAGTTAAGTTATTTTCGTCGTCTGTATATATATATATATATATATCAATTTAACATGTTATATTATTAATCTACTTCTTTCTATGATATTTTATTCATTATGTAATTTTATTCTCTTACATGGATAGTATGATCCCTTATAACCATGTGGTGAGAGTTTATAGAATCAATCTCACCATTTTTTGAGAATCTTTATGATTATGATTGAATTAATTAAATATAGTGATCCATATCTCAGTACCACTGATGAAATTTATTTTCCTATAGTTATTAAATATATCCTCATTTATTAGTGACATTTTAACTCTTTCATACTCATTATATTGTTTTTAATCAATATTTGACATTCTCTCTCTTCTGTCGAAAATATACTGTATTCAAAATTTGTTATATGAAAAATGTTTTAAAATGAAATTTGATGATCATTTTCAGGGAAAAATGATTTTAAATATATTTTATGGTTTTTAGAGAATTTGTTATAATATTTCAATGTTATTTTCAAGGAAATGTTATAAAACATTTTCCAATCATTACTTATAAATTTTCAATTTGTTTTCCAGGAAAATTATTTTTCATATGGTTTGAATTTTTTTAAATGTTAATATGGAAAAAATATTCAAAAATAACTTTATGTATTTTTTTCAAGTCATATTAAATAAAAATGATTTTCAAATGGGTTTATATAACAGAAATAATGTTTCAAAAAAGAAAGTAAATTTTATTGTTGAAACACTGTTATATGATATTTCAAATTTGTTTTGCATCTATTATAAAATTAATTTATGTTACTTATTCCTATGTAAAAAATGTTCTAAAATTAAAATTAATATTATTTCATTAATGGTTTATGATTTAATGGAATAATTTTTAAGATGACACTTTCATTTCCACTGGTTACATTATTCTGAAACTGACTCTTCTTCACAGGTTATTCTATGATGAAATGATTATGAAATCATTGTCTTTTACATTGTTTATGATACTATCAAATATTGATGATACCACTTTAATTTCAGAATTTATGAATTGATCTCTTTTTATGGGTCATGATATGATAATGTTTTATTACCTTTTGATACATGTATGAATGATTTTATTATGATATGGATGAGACCTATATATCCCACCAAATTATTGCACAATAATTAATGGATTATGATCTCAAAGGGTATACTATAGGACAACCCTACCCCGAATCGAGAGGTTAAATGAGAGTACATGCCATGCCTGAAACAACAGTGTAAATGGGAGAACATCAAAATCCCAAAATAAGAGGGTAAACAAGAGGAAATCCCTCCATTAAAACAAAAGGGTAAATGGGTGGACATCCCAATCCAAAAATAAAAGGGGATAGAGAGTATTTACAAGCCCAAGACAAGAGCATATGTGGGGGGATTCCCCAATACCGAAAGAAAAGGGTACATATGAAGGCATCTCAAGACTGATGTAGGTACACATGTGATTACCCTATGCCTAGCATGTTAAAAATTCATTCATATATATGTTTCCCACAATTAATTTTTTTTCATATACTATGATTTAATGGATTATGTTATTTATTTCCATATGATTCATTTATTATAAACATTCCATCATTTTTATTATCATCTAACATTCATGGTATGATCCTTATATTCTATGATCATGTTCCTTACCCTTTGGTTCATGTTGTACTTATGCATTTACTTTATTTACCTTTATAGGTCGTCTCAACTCACCCCTTTGTTATGATTCCTTTCCCAATGCTATGAAGAATTGTTTTTGTAGAAGTTCTCAAGGTAGATATTTTTATGGGAGTTATTTAAGAACATTCACCATGATATAATATTTTTTTCCGATGTATTTAATGACGCTAAACTATTATGGTCCTTAGAAATGTATTTTTGTAATGTAAAGAATATTCATCTATAATGATGTAATATCCAGGTATGTTGATATTGTGTTTCTATGTTCATTAACAAAGTTAAGTATTAGTCATACTTTTGAAACTATAATGATAAAATTTTAGTGAGATTCAAAGGAATATTTATATAGACATCACTAGGGATGTCACTAACGATAAGTATAACGATGAGTAAATATTTACAAAACATACCTGGAATTTATGTAAAGGGTATAGTATTGGGTTTCCATGAAACACATCAATGTATGGATAATACAAGTGTATGTGGATCTATTAAATAATTTCATATGACTATCATCTCTGGGAAGATGTTTTGGGCCTCACCCATGGTAATCTACTACACGGCGACAGGCTTTGCTCCATAAGTGGTTTTACACAACTCGGGTGTATGCTTTGAAAACTCAAAAACCCTTAAAAAACTATAATTATGATTTTAAATATATATTAAATATGAATAACCTAGGATGGACTTATGGTTTCATATTTTAATAAATTTTTCCTTATATAGACATCATATAAGTGGTTTTTATGATTATGTGGTCCTCACTCTGATAACAATTTTATCTACTCTATGATTTTTGTTTTAGACAATGGTTAGAACCCAAAGGAACCACATTAATGTTGATTAAAACACACAATGTAGTGATTTTACTCATAAGATATTAACCATACAATATTCCCAAAGGAGAAAAAGTGGAAAACATTCTATTGAGTCGTTAATGAGGTAATTTCATCCTTTTAGTGGGTCTTCTGATCAAATTGTTGTAGAACAATGGATTGGTACCATTGAAAATATATTTTACATTATCCAATGTTAAGTTCATGAAAAATCTATTCTAGTTGTTTATTGGTTAGATGGTGATTCTAATCAGTGGAGTACTCTAATCAAGATAATTATGAAACCAGATGAAATTTACACAATTAATTAGGATGGGTTCGAAAACTTAATTTTTAATAAGTACCATTCATAAAATCCTCATACAAATATTGGAAATAAATTCATTGAGCAGAAACAGATGTATGATGAATCTCTTTGTTCTTATGAATAAAATTTTACAAGTGTTTGGAGGTACTCCTCAAGTATTATCATTCAACCCAAAATAAAAATTTATACATTCTATGGTGGTCAGAAACATACTATTTCTAAGTCTTTATAAATAAGAGACTTTAGCAATAATAAATAAGCAGTTATATGTTCAATAAATGTGGAAATTGAGGTTACATATATTTATTAATCTCAAAGTATGGATAGTAAATGGAATATGACGATAGAAGGAAAATATAATAGCCATGGAGAGAAGAATACAAGACTTCCATTATAAAAAAAAAATTCGAAGAAACACGGAGTGAATTTCCATAAGGGGAATATTAATTTATGTATTTTTGGAATGTAAGGTCATTGAGAAGGGGAATTTTTAAATGATGGGAGTAAAATAGAAAATTAGGGAAATAATAATAAATCCTCACATAATGTACCTCTAACAATTCAGGGTTTCAGCTCCATTGAGATTGTCGATTATGATAACTTGTTCCCCAGAAAAAGGAAAAATGTGAATGATAAGCCACAAAAAACCCCAGTTGACAATGAAATAATTTAAATCTTTTGAGGTCTTAAGGGATGATGTGAACCAAGATAATTAATACGTACTTATCTTTACCTCCATTGTTGGTAATTTAATGTATAATTTTTTAGGAATAATCCCTATGAATGTATTATTGTTTATACTTTGTTGAGATTTCTTGTGATTTTAATTTTTTACATTGGATTATATAATAATAAAATAACATTTGATATAATATTAGTACAATTATAGACCCATGTTTATAATTATTTTCTTATGTTAATATCTTATTTATGTAAGAATGGGTTAACTATATTTTTGAAGGGTTATATGGTTAACTATTTATATAATGTTAAAGATAAAAATTGAATATATATT
This sequence comes from Viscum album, assembly GCA_963277665.1. NCBI lineage: Eukaryota > Viridiplantae > Streptophyta > Magnoliopsida > Santalales > Viscaceae > Viscum > Viscum album. The sequence continues at coordinate 1,999,779,232 of OY728142.1, read as the reverse complement.
TTGATATTATTGTTTTGTCTCACCACATAATGATTTAAAATCATTGGATAACCTATTCCAATCACTATGGAATGATGTAAAATGATGATATATTAGATGAATTGTCATGGATGTCTTGATAAGTTAGTACTTCAAGAATGAAATATTATTCTTCATTTATTATGTTAACTAATAAAGTGGAAATCTATAAAGGAATAAACAATTGTTGGGATTTTTCATAAAAAAGGGAATAACATAATGTTTAATTATTTCATTATATTCATGGTCTATAAATAAAATAACTCCATGATAGATTAATGTTAAAAAACTATGTTTCACTAATACATTAATTTATATTTATTTTGATGGACTTTTAAATCATTGTAGATTTATGAATTTTAGGCCCTCATATTTTCATTGATCATTCACATGTTTCTGATTGGTGACCTCAACCACACCCAAATTATATTTACGATCTTAATCTACGTATAATCTTCACTCCTAACTTATGTTCTCCAATGAGGGGACAAAGTTATTTATTACCATAGGTAACAATTATGGTTATAATTTATATTTTTTAGGCTATGTTATCATATTAATTTTTATTATGAGGGTTTCTATAAATGAAACCCTCAAGTATTAATTTTTTTTTCCTATATTTATTTTTATGGTGAAATTCATATTATGGGTAGTATAAGGTAACACCTTGAGATTTTTCGAATTATTTTTTTCAAATTAGATTAAAATTTTGGATATCTTTTCATTGAACACAAAAATGCATATAGTTTTTAAAATATTAATTCATTATATTTGGATGACATGCACTACACACAAAATATTTTTCAGGATTATCTACAAGGGACATCAATTTTATCTTCTATTACACGAAACAATGACTTTCCTCGATGGCATGCATAACACACATGACCATGGTTTTCTGAAAAATAATATATTATAAAATTGTGATTATTTAATATAGTATATATATATTATATATTGAACAACATTTTTTGATTTTAATCCAATATAAATTTTAAGCATAAGATAATAATGAACCAATTTAAAACATAAAACAAAAAAATAGTTAGGTAGTTTTAATTCCTTTTAATATAAAACCTATTTTATTTTATTTTTTGTAATATTTATTTTTTTAATATGTCAATATACACATTATATTTGAATGGGGGATATAAAAATTATGTTAGGATAAATGATTTGTATTTTTTCAAAAGGATCATATTTTATATGAAATGTTAAGATAACTAAATTTTAATTCAAAACAACAGTTTCACTTAATTATAATATAAGGATTAGTTATATTTTTAATTTTTTAAAAAGTATAATTATATATAAATAAGAAACACTAATCCAATTAAGGACATTAGAAACAATTTCACATTCAAATTGAATATAAATACTTTGATTTTTTTTTGATAATTTTAACTTCAAAATCCCACTACTACTAAATAGGCATTTAATAGCGCTACAAATGGAATTTATCAGTGTATGAAAAGTTCTAAATACATGAGAAAGGTAAAAACCCATGTTTTTTTGTTATCACTAAAAAATTAATAATAAATAAACTATTTATCAGTGCTTTAATTTTGCACCACAAAATGAACCATTTATTATAACTTTAATTTAGCGACATTAAAGACACAACTTATGGGCAATTATAAAAATATAGATAAATGGTCTTTTATTACTGCTTATAGACATAACTGCTAAATTATACCATTATGCATTCTTATAAAATTGCTGATTATAGTAATTTTATCAGTTCTAATAGAAGAACTGATAATGGGCCATACCATAGTGTAATGTAATAGCCCACAACTGCACCACTGAAATCTGTTCTAACAATACACCACAGCACCAGTAATACACTAGATATCAACAACAAACTATTCACAATACTAGGTTTAAATGAAATTTAATTGACAATGAAAAGTCAATAAAAACACAATGTTTTAGTATTTTCTTAAATTGGGTTATAAAATTACATAAATTCAAATTAGTACATACATTCAAAGTCATCAACTCCCATTTATATTTTAATAAAAACTTGACTCATGCTAATACTAAACAAATGAAATCAGTTTTTGCAATACAAAACACATATATAAGAAATAAATTTATATTTTAGTAAGAATATAACTAAATAAAATAACTAATGATGTTAAATTTATTAAAATGAATTTCAAATTTTAAATAAAATGAAAAAATTTGAGTCATATCGGTCCCACCGTGCATCAAATTGTGTTGTGGCTAATTCCCAAACATCTAAAATGACTGTTGGATTATTTTAATGAAATATAAAAAAATGGGTTTTCTCTATTTTGAGTATGTTAGTTGTCATTTTTACTAAAATTACATTTTAATATGGAAACATACATGTTTGGTACATTTAATCACATCATGTATCATTTTGACCAAAAATGGATTCTAACACATCAAAAATGAATTATAAATCATTCTCATACATTATATAGAAATAATAATGTGTTTGGTATATTTTCAATGAATTTCAATTTTTGATCCAAAATGTCGATTTGAAATTAATAATGGAAATATTGGGTCATACCGGTAACATCTTCTATCATATTGAGGTTTGGCTAATTCCTACACATCACAAATGACATAGGTATCATTCTCATAAAGTATCAAAACTATCAAATTTTTTTTCATGGTTTTGAGTAAGATCATTTTTCATGTTACTAAAATTGGTATCAATTTTAAATAAAAAGATACACTTTTAATCATATTAGTCACACCGTTCAAAGGATTAAAGTGCAACTTATATCTACACATCCCAAATGAATAATCTATTTTCTTCATAAATTATAAAAAAAATATCTTTCTTTGCTGTATGAAACTTTCTTTTTTTAAAAATTACATATTAAAATTGAATCACACACATTGACTCATTTTTTGTACATCATATATCGGAGTCTTGTGTGACTAATTTTTACAAGCAAAAAATGACTTATGAATATTTTTCTTTATGTATAAAAAAATATGGACATTTTTGTTATGTTTTGAGTATTTATTTTGTTCTTTTGAATAAAATTAGTGTTATTTTTAAATACAAATAAGTACATGGAGTCATACCGATCACACTGTTCCACAAAATGAGTTTTTGATGATTTATTCTTATCAAAAACTGATATATGCATCCTTTTTCGAATTTATCAAAACAATATAAATGTGTTTTTTAGTTTTGAGGAGGTCAATTTTTCTCAAAAGTTGATGTAAATTTCAAATAATGATGCTCTTAGGGTCATACCGGTCACACCTATTATCCAATTGAGGTACAATTGTTTCAATCAAATTTCAAATCACATTGGTTTTGATTTCCAAAAGTATTAAAACAATCAGAATGTAGTTTATCAGTTTTGAGTACAACACTTTTATTGATTACAAACGTCTCATTTTAAACATAAACCAAATAAATTCACTCATATAGAAAACATCATGTATCAGTTTGATGTGTGACCATTTCTTACACATCATAATTGATTTTTAAAACATTTTCTTAAATTATCAATAAAATACGAGTGTGTTTACTTATATTTCATTCAGTGAAACTTTTTAATGAAAAATTCTGATTTTAAAATGATAACGAACACATTGAGTCATAATGGTAACATATTGTATCAGATTGAGGAGTGAATAATTCTTATATTCCCCAAATGACTAATGGATTACTATCATAATTCATCAAAACATATTGAAAGTCTTTTCTCATTTTTCATTATGTCAGTTTTATATTTTACAAAATATATTGTTAAATTAATATTAGAAGATGTACATTGAGTCATACTGGTAACATCATGTGTCATATTGATGTGCAACTAATTAGTACACATCCCAATGTCTCAAAATATTCTTAACTATCAATGATAATACGATTTGCATCATTATAGTATTTCTCTGATGGATTGTTTTTATCATCATGCGTAGATGACATTTTCTACATCAGTTGTAAAAAACTAAATTTAGATTATATTAAAACATTAAAGAATATATAATATTATGAGAGAAAATATAATATGTTGAAAAACAATGTTAATGTCTCATTGGAGACTCATTTTTTAACAGTTTCAAGGATTTGGTCCCCTCTAACACACACAAAATTATATACATTAGAACCAAATGAACTGATTGTGATGTCCTAATGAAATGTTAATCCTCAATTTATTTTTTATTTGACTCGAATATTTTTAGAGGCTAGTAGGACAATTGAATAATTCTTGGTTCTGGTATCAGAGACCAAAAATACATGGACTACATGTGGTGATATTATGAACATCTCATATTTTTACCCTTCCAAATTGATATTAAATTTCAAAAATCCCATTCCATCAACTATTACTCCATTTAATTTGCCAACCCATTGGCAAAGAAATAGAGAAAATTGAATTTTTTTATAATATAATGTGTATATTTGTTCAATAATTCCAAAATATGTCATATTTTAATAAATTAGAATTCTATCCTTGGAACCAGATACTTGCATCACTTCATCCATATTTGTAAAATCATTATTTTTCATCAAACTGAAGTCATTGTTACCTTTTTATAGATGGTATAACTAATGATTACAAAAATAATGTTAGATAGAACATTTGAATTTGGTCCTCTGGGTAACAATTGAAGTCATTCGTAAACTAAATTCATATTTTCAAATAACAACTTATTATTTTGATCTATGAAAAATCACATAAATTTTTTATTATGTCTATTTAATATACATCCTTTTGACATTAATGGATTCAAGTATCCATGAATTTCATTTTCTTCTTCAATGATTGAATCCACATCATCACTATTATTTAATTTTTAAAGGCGTACATTATCCTTTTATTTCAAGTTAATGGTAACAATATCTCTTCCTGAAATACATTTTCCCAGAAGGAGGTCACTATGATGAGACATTGGGTGATCTATTCTTCCAAAATCAAATATGTAATCAGAATAAAATTCAATATCATCTTAAACCAAATATTGTAATACAACCCTACCTTCTATTCAACATCAATTCATGACATACCCATTCAAAATCAACATATATCGTTTAATTTGGCACATTCATTTTATTGGATAAGACCACATAGTTTAACATCTATGACTAATTTAACAATCAATAGGACCATTATATCAATGAATGGTGGTGGGAATAAAATATATAATTTATATAATATAACAAAAATATCCTTATTCATGATGGTAATCATCGTTGCGTCTACCAATATATTTTCTATGTCATTTAAATTAAGTATATTTTAGTTAATGTATGTTATACATTTTGGAGAAAAATAAAATGAAAAGAAATAGGAATTATGTCTTCCATTGAAACATTACAGTAATGTGATTTTAGTCCTTGTAACATCAAATTTGTAATCCACAATACATTATTGAAAATTGATGAATACCCATGTTGAACTTTTACACTAGTAAAAAAAAGGAAAAATTACAATTTTTATTTTTTGGATAGTGTTTAAGATGATAGAGGAAGAAAATGTTTCTTTTACCTTTCACAAGTTCAAACTCTTCACTTATCCCTATTTTAATCATGTCCATCAAAGCCTTCATTGCATCTTTTTTTCTATTATTATTTAGTTACATCCAAATAACACAGTAAAATATAATTTTTTCAACATGCCTGAAATCAGTAAAATTCATGATATACAAATAATTCAAATATTATAATTTTAAGAATATGGTTCTCTTATTTAAAATTTATTTTTTAATTATTTTTGAAAAAGGTATACCGGAAATAGGGTCAATATTTTTTACTGTATTTTAGAATTGATCCCCCATTACTAGATATTGTGTTGTACTTGGTTCGATATTCAAATTGAATGTTACTCTCTAGAATATGTATTTATTTCATTGAGGTAAAAAAATCATGTTCTAAAAACATACACTGTGATAAATGTTTCAACCAAACTGATTATGTGCATTCTTCAAAAATTGGACACCCCATCATTCAACTAATACTATTACGTTAAATATTTCTTTATGTGGTGAAGTCATTTATTGTTCCGTAAAACCTATAACTCAATGATAATTCTTCACTTCAATGATAATCGTACACTGTAACACATGTCTCCCACATTAATTTCAGATCTTTGATCAATGGATCCAAATAGATATCAATATCATTACCAGGTTTCTTGTTCCATATATAAGAAAATACAACCTAATGTAATTTTGGATGATGTATAACCATGGAGGGAACATATAATTTACCAACAAGATGGGCCATTTACTTTGAGTACTAATATTTACACCAAATGGTTATATTCCATCAGCATATAATGCAAGATTCATGTTTCTCGACTCATTTCCAAATTCAATAAACTCGTAATCAATTTTCTTATACTGCATAAATTCTAATGGATGGCATAGGTTCCCATTTTCTATTCTTCTATCTATATTCCATGTTAATTTTATGGAATTTTCTTCATATCTGTAATGGCCCGGACCTCTCTGGTCCATTACTTTGTGAAATGTTGGTGTTGGAGGTGTTCCGGGAGGTCAAGGGGACTTATCCCCAACACTTTGCCAATTTTCTAGTTCTGTGAACAGTGTTTCCAGTTTTATGAACAGTAACAGATCAGTGAGACAGATCAGTTTCACGGATCGGTGAGACAGATCAGTTTCACGGATCAGTGAGACAGATCAGTTTCACAGATCGGTGAGACAGATCGGTGAGACAGATCAGTTTCACAGATCGGTGAGACAGATCAGTTTCACAGATCGGTGAGACAGATCAGTGTCACAGATCGGTGAGACAGATCAGTTTCACAGATCGGTGAGACAGATCGGTGAGACAGATCGGTGAGACAGATCAGTTTCACAGATCAGTGAGACAGATCAGTTTCACAGATCGGTGAGACAGATCAGTGTCACAGATCGGTGAGACAGATCAGTTTCACAGATCGGTGAGACAGATCGGTGAGACAGATCGGTGAGACAGATCGGTGAGACAGATCGGTGAGACAGATCGGTGAGACAGATCGGTGAGACAGATCGGTGAGACAGATCGGTGAGACAGATCGGTGAGACAGATCGGTGAGACAGATCGGTGAGACAGATCGGTGAGACAGATCGGTGAGACAGATCGGTGAGACAGATCGGTGTGACAGATCAGTTTCACAGATCAGTTTCACAGATCGGTGTGACCGATCAGTTTCACAGATCAGTTTCACAGATCGGTGAGACAGATCGGTGAGACAGATCGGTGTGACAGATCAGTTTCACAGATCAGTTTCACAGATCGGTGTGACAGATCAGTTTCACAGATCAGTTTCATGTACAGTAACGGTGGGTGAACAGTGTTTCCAGACTCCTACAGTTTTGCCCCTTTTGACGTTTCCTTTGACGTAAAATACATTTAAAGCCTTATTTTAAGGGCTCTTAAGGCCGTTTCAAATGCCATAAGTCCTATATTAATTATTCCTAAGTCTTGGAATGTTTTACGTGGTCAAACCGCGTGGGTTAATGCGATCCGTTTTTAATGGAGAATTAACCGGATCTTAAACCATCACCTCGTTAAATCTTAAAAAGGGACGAGATATCATTCTTCCTGGTTCTTTCCCTTTGTTCTCGATTAAGAGGCACTAGAACCTTTCAATACTTCCCGTAGGAGTTGCACAAACAACCCTTACTCCTAGGATCAGTCCCGCTCTGTTGGATGCAAACAAGCTGTGTCGATCATTCTTCCACATAAGTTGTCACGAGGGGAGGATCGTGACCTGCTGTGTGGATAAAGGACGTCAAGAACTCTTCGAGGTAGGGGATTCATGGCTTCTCTAATTATATATGTGCAATCGTAGAGTTAGCATGATTTATTCCTTTGGATCACAATGAAATTGACCTAATTAAATACTTGAACCGGATTAAAAGAATTGGTAGATCGCATGCTGTTGCTTTATACCGTAATGACGGTTTGCCTCATGTTTTCCTAGATATAGTGATATCTATGTTTCTTTGTTTTGTCGTTCCTTCATGATAGAAATTGATAATGAACGTAAAGCCGGAATTAATTGTTGATTGATTGGCTAAAGATAAAGAGGCATGTAAATTAATCTGGTTGTTGTCGTTGCTGTAGTTGTTCTAATTTGAGGATAATCAAATTAGGGAAGTAAGCATGGTTATTTAATTGTGATAGCTTACTGATTAGGTATCCATGATTGGAACCTACGAATAACAAATCTGTTAATTCAATATGGTTTAGAGAACAGATTATGTGGGAATTTCAAAGAGGGTTCTGAGTTACCCTCTTGTTTGTTAAAAGGCCGAGAGCCCATTTTGTGATGTTTGTTTTCCTGCTGCTTGTGCTGTGATGTGAGCCTGGATGGTTGTTGTGATATGTGGAGGCATGGAGGCCTTATAGTTGTGGCAGCGGATGATGCCTAGTGTGGCGAGATGCATCGGTTTATGCATATGGGTGTCAGGGAGGACACCGGGGGTGATGGAATGGGACGGATATGGTTGCTGGTTGCTCGTGGTTTTCTTGAATGTTAATCTGCTTTGCTTTTCCCCACTGCTCAAGGCAGCTGGTCTTGCTTACCCTCATTCTGAAGGAGGCGAAGACACGCGGGGTATGCCACGTGCTTTCCGTGTTTAGCCTCTCGATGGAGGATGGGTCTATGCTCTTTCTATAGGCGGCAAAGACTCGACGGGTAGTATATCTACTCACCGTGTTGAGCCTCCTTTGTGTTTAGAATCATAGGATGTTTTTCTAGAATGCCTGGGAATGTGGAAAAGTATTTCTGTATTGAATGTTTGATTAAATGGTGAAATTCCACGGGGATGGAGATGCTGTAATTTAAAGGTGATGTGAATCTTAAAAAGGAGCAGTTGTATTGAAAGTGACGCCATTTCAGTTAAATGGGGAATTGTTCAATCTTAATTAATGGTTAAAGAATTAACTAATGTACAGTGGAACTGATAAATGAGAATGGAGTAATCTAATAAAGCTCTTCAATTGGTTGTGTGCTTATAGGATACCTAGTCTTAGAAGTAGCAGCCTGGAGTCTGAGAGACGTTAGCTGCAGTTGTATCTAAGACTAGGTAATGCCCATAGTGTGGATGTGAGTTACTTATATACTCTGTACTTTTTGTGTTTCTATACGCTACTCCACCCTGTCGGTAAGGGCAACTGACACCCCGGGGATTCTGAGCCCTGGGGGGGTGTTTTCCCCAACATTCTGATGGGAGGTTTAATGGCTGACTACCCCCTTTGGCCCCGCTCTCTTCTCTTGGTAGATCTTAGTGCTGGTAGGCACAGTGGTTAGTTTTACCCATATATGTGTGTAGAGGGCTGTAATGGCTTGTGGTTATTTCACACACATATATTCTGGATATAGTATCCTATGGACTACTATAGGTGTAACGTGTATAGGCTGTGATGGCTTGAGGATCCTTACTCGGTGTATGGGCTGTAATGGCTTGAGGTATAATACCCGACGTATGATACACGTTATGCGAGCTGTGGTGGCTCCCGGAAACTACCTAGTTACTTTTGGTTGTGAGGATTGTGTGGAGCTTAGCCCAGGTGTCTGCGGGCAAGCCTATGTGGTGCACGTGGTGTAGATTGTGGAGCTTGACCCATGTTGATACGGGCAAGCCTTTGGAGAGAGATGCACAGGACGTATGTCGTTGGGGCAAAGCGGCAAACCAGTGGGGAAGTAGTAGCGGGGTACCCTTGATATTCTTTACTACATGCTATATTCTTGTATGCGTTACTTGGTGAGAGTAGCCTTGGTGAGGTTGGGAACATAGTATACCTGTTTAGGTGACGAGTTAGTTTCACTTGTTGTTCACTGGGCTTTAGCATGCTTTCTTTACTTTTGCACGAGAGTCTTGGGGAGGATCCTACTGAGTATACTGTTATACTCACCCTATGTACATATAAACTGTTTTTCAGGTCACTTGGAGCAGGTTGGAGATCAAGCTGGTTACTACTAGCTTGCGGTTGGAGGAGGAGCTGTCGGGCTTGTGGTCACTATCGTTTTACTTTCTTTTGGGTACTTTTAGTTTCCCATTCCAGTTGTAGTACTTTTGCATGACATTTCATATATGTACTTGGGTTTCTTTTACATTTCAGTTATGAGTTGGAGTTGGTTGGATTCTATTCTATCTCTCTCTTCTGCATGTGTTCTCTTAGAGGGTAATGCCTCCCATTTGTGTGTGTATTATACCCTCGGTGCTAGTCGCCAACCCGGGGCCTACTGGAGGCGGGACTCGGGGGTCATTATCTCCCTTTTCACATTGCCGGCCCAGGAGGGGTACACTTTGTGGGGAGGGGGTCGTGACAGAGTGGTATCAGAGGTCTGGTCGAGGGATAGGATGGAGTTTGGAGTTAGGCACAGGTGAGGATGCATGGGATGGTAGGGCAACGGTGTCATTCATGTTTAGCAAGTGGGGTAAACACTGGAGACCGGCAGAGACATAGGCGTTCAGGGCCCCCTATGATCTGTTGCACGGACCTTTAAGTTTACGATGGCTACTAAACAAAGTGATACTGGTTGCAGGGTAGAGACCTAGGAAAGGATCATGCATCATTATTCCTTGCGCCTGTGTTTGAATGGGTAGACCTTGGGATAGGTAACCTAAAATTAATAAAACAAAATAATTAATTAATTAATGTTGAGTCTTCCATATTCCAGGCTTAGGAGCTCTAACGATTGTTATTTTACAGGTATGGCTCCAGGTCGGCGTCCCCGTCAGGTTTGCGCAGAAGGTGCCCAGCAGGCTGTTCCAGCAGATCGCCGCCGGGTAGAGGTTGATGACGATGACACTTGGAGGAAGACACTCCGAGAGTTTCAGCGCCAGAGTCTACAGAAGTACGAGGGCTCCGTTTCAGATGCAGTCACAGAAGACTGGTTAGAGGAGGTCGAGATAGGCTTCAGTTCGATTCGTGCTCGGAAGGAACACTGGGTGTCCTTGGTTGTGACGATGTTGCGTGGAGCAGCGAGACAGTGGTGGTTCTTGTTCCTCGGGGATCGTGAGGAGTCAGCGATCTCATGGGAGGAGTTTCGAGACAGGTTTAGAGTCGAGTTTCTTTCTTCGACTGCGAAGGCATCCAGTCGCCAGGAGCTTCTTACCCTTCGACAGGGGAGCTCCAGTGTTCGGGAGTTTGGAATCCGTTTCAGGAACCTTCTACGATATGCTTCAGACCTGTTACCAGATGATGAGGCCAGGGCGAGGCATTTCGAGGAGGCTTTGCGTCCAGAGATCCAGCGTCAGGTCACCCCATTTATGCTGAAGACATATCTTGAGGTGCTGGCGAGGGCAGAGGTTGTTGAGAGGACTTTGGCTAGGACCGGATCGTCACGAGAGGGGAATCGTCATGATTCCTCAAGAAGCAGAGTTGTGGTCCGGGGTTCCCGGTTTTCAGGACAGAAGAGTTTCCGTTCACCTGGGGGTAGGTCCCGGCCCTTCCCATCTCATTTCTCCGGAGGTAGCAACTCTCAGACCTATGCCAAGGGATCAGGCGCTTGTTTTTCTTGTGGTGGACGTGGTCATCAGCAGCGGGAGTGCCCAACTTTTCAGAGCAGTCATCGTGCACCAGGCGCTCCACTCCAGGTTCCTCCGTTGAGGCAGTTCCAGCCGAGGCAACAGCAGCAGGTTGCACCAGCTTTAGATCACCAGAGGGTAGATGGAGCAGGCAGAGGACAGCCCCATGACGCTCCCCATCCTCAGAGAGCAGAGCGCGGCCGTGGTGGTGGTCGTCATCAGGGTCAGAGAGGCCGTGGAGGTGGTCGTGGTCAGCTTCATGCTCTAGCGTTGCCAGCTCCAGGCGAGCCAGACGTCGTCTGAGGTACCCTTTGCTTGTTTTCTACCTTGGTGTATGCCTTGTTTGATTCCGGAGCGACACACTCCTTTATATCCCCTACCCTTGTCCACGCTTTGGGACTTGAGGTGGAGAGGCTTCCAGTGCCCTTGGCGTTGACTACGCCAGTTGGAGGTCGAGCTAGCTTGTTTGAAGTATGTAGAGACTGTGAGCTAGTGTTGGGGCAGCACCGCTCTTGGGGAGATTTCCTATGTTTACGAATACAACCATATGATGTCATCCTCGGCATGGATTGGTTGTATTCGGTGCAGGCTATTGTGGATTGCTACAGGAAGAAGGTCGTTTTCTTTGATGAAGATGGAGAGGAAGTAGTGTTTGTTGGTGAGAGAGATCCTCGGATGAGTCATAGACGAGTTTCATCCTTATCATCCATGATGGCTGGGATGATGCTGAGTTCTTCAGAGGTTCAACAGCTGGCGTTTCCTAGGGTCGTAGAAGAGTACCCTGATGTCTTTCCAGAAGAGGTTGTATCCTTACCCCCTCGACGGAAGATCGAGTTTGGGATCGAGCTACAGCCCGGGGCGTCTCCCATCTCTATGTCTCCGTATAGGATGGCCCCTTCTGAGTTACGAGAACTACGTGTTCAGCTCGATGGTCTGTTGCAGTGTGGTTTTGTTCGGCCAAGTGTGTCACCGTGGGGTGCACCAGTCTTGTTCGTGAAAAAGGCTGATGGCAGTTTGCGGTTGTGCGTCGATTATCGTCGCTTAAACAAAGTGACAATAAAGAACCGTTATCCTCTCCCGCGGATTGATGACCTATTCGATCAACTGAAGGGTGCAAGTTGGTTTTCAAAGATCGACTTGCGGTCAGGATATCATCAGATGCGTGTAAAGGATGAGGATATCCCGAAGACTGCTTTCCGCTGTCGTCATGGGCATTATGAGTTTGTTGTAATGCCATTCGGCGTGACAAATGCTCCAGCTGTTTTCATGGGGTTGATGAATGCTGTGTTCCGTGAATTCTTGGACAAGTTTGTTGTGGTTTTCATTGACGACATCCTTGTGTACTCCACATCTGAAGAAGAGCATGCAGAACATCTACGAGCTGTTTTGGGAGTTCTTCGCCAACATCGGTTGTTTGGGAAGTTGTCCAAGTGTGAGTTCTGGGCTCGAGAAGTTCGTTTCTTGGGACATGTTGTGTCCCAACAGGGAGTAGCTGTGGATCCTTCAAAGATAGAAGCAGTGGTGTCTTGGCCAGCCCCCAAGACCGTGTCAGAGGTGCGAAGTTTCCTTGGTCTCGCAGGCTATTATAGGAGGTTTGTGGCTAATTTCTCCCGAGTTGCGACTCCTCTGACAGCTTTGACCAGGAAGGATCAAGCGTTCATATGGACTGATCAGTGTCAGACAGCTTTCGAGTATCTAAAGGAGAAGTTGGTAAGTGCTCCAGTCCTTTGTCTTCCAACGGAGGGAGTCCAGTTTGATGTTTTCTGTGATGCTTCACATCTGGGGCTAGGCTGTGTTCTCATGCAGCAGAGGTCAGTTGTTTCTTATGGGTCTCGGCAGTTGCGTACCCATGAACGCAACTATGCCACCCATGATCTTGAGTTGGCAGCCGTGGTGTTTGCGCTGAAGTTGTGGAGACATTACCTCATTGGAGAGCGCTTTGTGGTTTTCACCGATCATAAGAGTTTGAGGTATGTTTTCTCTCAGCGGGATTTGAACTTGCGGCAGCGTCGGTGGATGGAGTTATTGCAGGAATACGACTTCGAAATATCGTATACACCTGGTAAGGGAAATGTTGTTGCTGATGCACTAAGCCGAAAGTCACGTAATGATGTTGTGCGTGAATCTGGTGATTCGTGGAGAGGGATGGAAGAGCTAGCATCTTTGCATCTTGATATGGGAGAAGTTGGAGGAAGAGGTTGTCTTTTCCAGATGACGGTGCAGTCATCCCTGATGCAAAAGGTGGAAGAGTCTCAGTTGGGTGATCTAGAGGTGGAAGTTTTGAGAGACAGAGTTGTTTGTGGGGAGGCCCCTGATGGTTGGTCAGAGGATGAACAACACCGAGTGTTGTATCATGACAGGCTTTTTGTTCCCCTGGCGATGCGCGAGACGGTTCTCCGAGAGTTCCATAGCTCGCCCTTAGCTGTACATCCTGGTGTGACGAAGATGTATCGATCCTTGAGGAGTCAGTTTTGGTGGCCTGGCCTGAAGCGTTCAGTTGCAGAATGTGTGTCTCGATGTTTAGTCTGCCAGAAGGTAAAGGCCGAACACCGTGTTCCTGGTGGTCTTCTCCAGCACTTAGAGATTCCTCAGTGGAAGTGGGAGGACATCTCAATGGACTTTGTTACAGGTTTACCTCGAGCTCCGGGAGGACATGATGCTATATGGGTGGTAGTGGATCGTTTAACTAAATCGGCCCACTTCATAGCAATCAAGGAGTCGAGCTCAGTGGAGGTTTTGTCGAGGCAGTATCTGGAGGAGGTGGTGAGGCTTCACGGAGTTCCTAAGACGATCATTTCTGATCGAGACCCTCGTTTTACCTCGAGGGTGTGGAGAGGTCTCCAGCATGCTTTTGGCTCTCAACTATGCCTTAGCACTGCTTTTCATCCTCAAACGGATGGTCAGACAGAGCGAACCATCCAAACTCTTGAAGACATGTTGCGCTCTTGTGTTCTTGATTTTGGAGGTTCATGGGTGAAACACTTACCTTTGGTAGAGTTCGCTTACAATAATAGTTTTCACTCTACCATCGGCATGGCGCCGTTTGAAGCCTTGTATGGCCGGCCATGCCGTTCTCCGTTGTGCTGGACTGGGGTCGGAGAGTCAGCAATTCTCGGACCAGAACTAGTGCAGAATACGACGGAGATGGTTCAAGTGATTCGTGAGAGGATGAAGACAGCACAAGATCGTCAGAAATCTTATGCGGATCAAAGAAGGAGACCCTTAGAGTTTAATGTTGGGGATCATGTGTTTCTGAAGGTGACTCCCCGTCGTGGGCAGCGAAGGTTTGGTCGCGGAAGTAAGCTTTCTCCCCGTTTTGTTGGGCCTTTCGAGGTGTTAGCTCGTGTTGGAGCTGTGGCATATCGAGTAGCACTTCCCCCTCAGATGAGTCGGATACATGATGTTTTTCATGTATCGCAGCTCCGTCATTATCTTCATGATGAATCTCATGTTATCGATTGGGGAGAGATCGATATTGATGATGATGCAACCTTCGAGGAGCGACCTGTGGAGATCCAAGACCACAAGGAGAAGGTGTTGCGTGGGCGTTCTATTCCTTTAGTTCGTGTCTTGTGGCGACACGGTGGCATGGAGGAGAGTACCTGGGAGCGTGAGTCACAGATACGTGCTCAGTACCCAGAGTTGTTTAATGTTTAACTCCTTTCATGTAATGATGTTTTCTCTGTGGTTGGACCTTTCATGTTTTGTTTATGTACCTTTGATGTGATGTTGTGAATGAATTGTTTGGGTATGGATTGTTTGTTCCCGGATGTCATAGTTTTGTTCCAGCTTTCGAACAACTCATGGTGGTTTTCCCCTGAGAGGTATCTTATGGGGTGGTTGTTCGGACCCCTCTTTTCTTCTGGGTTGGTTTTTAATTCTCGAGGACGAGAATGTTTTGAGAGGTATCTAATGTAATGGCCCAGACCTCTCTGGTCCATTACTTTGTGAAATGTTGGTGTTGGAGGTGTTCCGGGAGGTCAAGGGGACTTATCCCCAACACTTTGCCAATTTTCTAGTTCTGTGAACAGTGTTTCCAGTTTTATGAACAGTAACAGATCAGTGAGACAGATCAGTTTCACGGATCGGTGAGACAGATCAGTTTCACAGATTAGTGAGACAGATCAGTTTCACAGATCGGTGAGACAGATCGGTGAGACAGATCAGTTTCACAGATCGGTGAGACAGATCAGTTTCACAGATCGGTGAGACAGATCAGTGTCACAGATCGGTGAGACAGATCAGTTTCACAGATCGGTGAGACAGATCGGTGAGACAGATCGGTGAGACAGATCAGTTTCACAGATCGGTGAGACAGATCAGTTTCACAGATCGGTGAGACAGATCAGTGTCACAGATCGGTGAGACAGATCAGTTTCACAGATCGGTGAGACAGATCGGTGAGACAGATCGGTGAGACAGATCGGTGAGACAGATCGGTGAGACAGATCGGTGAGACAGATCGGTGAGACAGATCGGTGAGACAGATCGGCGAGACAGATCGGTGAGACAGATCGGTGAGACAGATCGGTGAGACAGATCGGTGAGACAGATCGGTGAGACAGATCGGTGAGACAGATCGGTGAGACAGATCGGTGTGACAGATCAGTTTCACAGATCAGTTTCACAGATCGGTGTGACAGATCAGTTTCACAGATCAGTTTCACAGATCGGTGAGACAGATCGGTGAGACAGATCGGTGTGACAGATCAGTTTCACAGATCAGTTTCACAGATCGGTGTGACAGATCAGTTTCACAGATCAGTTTCATGTACAGTAACGGTGGGTGAACAGTGTTTCCAGACTCCTACAGTTTTGCCCCTTTTGACGTTTCCTTTGACGTAAAATACATTTAAAGCCTTATTTTAAGGGCTCTTAAGGCCGTTTCAAATGCCATAAGTCCTATATTAATTATTCCTAAGTCTTGGAATGTTTTACGTGGTCAAACCGCGTGGGTTAATGCGATCCGTTTTTAATGGAGAATTAACCGGATCTTAAACCATCACCTCGTTAAATCTTAAAAAGGGACGAGATATCATTCTTCCTGGTTCTTTCCCTTTGTTCTCGATTAAGAGGCACTAGAACCTTTCAATACTTCCCGTAGGAGTTGCACAAACAACCCTTACTCCTAGGATCAGTCCCGCTCTGTTGGATGCAAACAAGCTGTGTCGATCATTCTTCCACATAAGTTGTCACGAGGGGAGGATCGTGACCTGCTGTGTGGATAAAGGACGTCAAGAACTCTTCGAGGTAGGGGATTCATGGCTTCTCTAATTATATATGTGCAATCGTAGAGTTAGCATGATTTATTCCTTTGGATCACAATGAAATTGACCTAATTAAATACTTGAACCGGATTAAAAGAATTGGTAGATCGCATGCTGTTGCTTTATACCGTAATGACGGTTTGCCTCATGTTTTCCTAGATATAGTGATATCTATGTTTCTTTGTTTTGTCGTTCCTTCATGATAGAAATTGATAATGAACGTAAAGCCGGAATTAATTGTTGATTGATTGGCTAAAGATAAAGAGGCATGTAAATTAATCTGGTTGTTGTCGTTGCTGTAGTTGTTCTAATTTGAGGATAATCAAATTAGGGAAGTAAGCATGGTTATTTAATTGTGATAGCTTACTGATTAGGTATCCATGATTGGAACCTACGAATAACAAATCTGTTAATTCAATATGGTTTAGAGAACAGATTATGTGGGAATTTCAAAGAGGGTTCTGAGTTACCCTCTTGTTTGTTAAAAGGCCGAGAGCCCATTTTGTGATGTTTGTTTTCCTGCTGCTTGTGCTGTGATGTGAGCCTGGATGGTTGTTGTGATATGTGGAGGCATGGAGGCCTTATAGTTGTGGCAGCGGATGATGCCTAGTGTGGCGAGATGCATCGGTTTATGCATATGGGTGTCAGGGAGGACACCGGGGGTGATGGAATGGGACGGATATGGTTGCTGGTTGCTCGTGGTTTTCTTGAATGTTAATCTGCTTTGCTTTTCCCCACTGCTCAAGGCAGCTGGTCTTGCTTACCCTCATTCTGAAGAAGGCGAAGACACGCGGGGTATGCCACGTGCTTTCCGTGTTTAGCCTCTCGATGGAGGATGGGTCTATGCTCTTTCTATAGGCGGCAAAGACTCGACGGGTAGTATATCTACTCACCGTGTTGAGCCTCCTTTGTGTTTAGAAGCATAGGATGTTTTTCTAGAATGTCTGGGAATGTGGAAAAGTATTTCTGTATTGACTGTTTGATTAAATGGTGAAATTCCACGGGGATGGAGATGCTGTAATTTAAAGGTGATGTGAATCTTAAAAAGGAGCAGTTGTATTGAAAGTGACGCCATTTCAGTTAAATGGGGAATTGTTCAATCTTAATTAATGGTTAAAGAATTAACTAATGTACAGTGGAACTGATAAATGAGAATGGAGTAATCTAATAAAGCTCTTCAATTGGTTGTGTGCTTATAGGATACCTAGTCTTAGAAGTAGCAGCCTGGAGTCTGAGAGACGTTAGCTGCAGTTGTACCTAAGACTAGGTAATGCCCATAGTGTGGATGTGAGTTACTTATATACTCTGTACTTTTTGTGTTTCTATACGCTACTCCACCCTGTCGGTAAGGGCAACTGACACCCCGGGGATTCTGAGCCCTGGGGGGGTGTTTTCCCCAACATTCTGATGGGAGGTTGAATGGCTGACTACCCCCTTTGGCCCCGCTCTCTTCTCTTGGTAGATCTTAGTGCTGGTAGGCACAGTGGTTAGTTTTACCCATATATGTGTGTAGAGGGCTGTAATGGCTTGTGGTTATTTCACACACATATATTCTGGATATAGTATCCTATGGACTACTATAGGTGTAACGTGTATAGGCTGTGATGGCTTGAGGATCCTTACTCGGTGTATGGGATGTAATGGCTTGAGGTATAATACCCGATGTATGATACACGTTATGCGAGCTGTGGTGGCTCCCGGAAACTACCTAGTTACTTTTGGTTGTGAGGATTGTGTGGAGCTTAGCCCAGGTGTCTGCGGGCAAGCCTATGTGGTGCACGTGGTGCAGATTGTGGAGCTTGACCCATGTTGATACGGGCAAGCCTTTGGAGAGAGATGCACAGGACGTATGTCGTTGGGGCAAAGCGGCAAACCAGTGGGGAAGTAGTAGCGGGGTACCCTTGATATTCTTTACTACATGCTATATTCTTGTATGCGTTACTTGGTGAGAGTAGCCTTGGTGAGGTTGGGAACATAGTATACCTGTTTAGGTGACGAGTTAGTTTCACTTGTTGTTCACTGGGCTTTAGCATGCTTTCTTTACTTTTGCACGAGAGTCTTGGGGAGGATCCTACTGAGTATACTGTTATACTCACCCTATGTACATATAAACTGTTTTTCAGGTCACTTGGAGCAGGTTGGAGATCAAGCTGGTTACTACTAGCTTGCGGTTGGAGGAGGAGCTGTCGGGCTTGTGGTCACTATCGTTTTACTTTCTTTTGGGTACTTTTAGTTTCCCCTTCCAGTTGTAGTACTTTTGCATGAAATTTCATATATGTACTTGGGTTTCTTTTACATTTCAGTTATGAGTTGGAGTTGGTTGGATTCTATTCTATCTCTCTCTTCTGCATGTGTTCTCTTAGAGGGTAATGCCTCCCATTTGTGTGTGTATTATACCCTCGGTGCTAGTCGCCAACCCGGGGCCTACTGGAGGCGGGACTCGGGGGTCATTATCTCCCTTTTCACATTGCCGGCCCAGGAGGGGTACACTTTGTGGGGAGGGGGTCGTGACAATATCCATATAGTCCTCTAATCTACAGAATTATAGGAAATGACACCATCGATTTCGAAGGACTAGATTCATTTTTTTCAATCGATCTATGCCACACTTAGGAAATTTTAGGAGTTATTAATAGTCCATGCGAAACAATATCCAATCAATTAGATAAGAATCTATTTTTAGTGATCATTCCAATTGAATGAACATCCTTTTAGTGTCTTATATTTGGTATGTAAAATAATTTAGGAGAGCATGTAGTTTTGTTAAGAAGTTGTCACTACATTAAATGACATATTTCAAATTATATAATTTCAATATGGTTGATAATGTTATGTATTTAGTACAGCAGGTATACAATTGATTATTGGAAAACATTTAACACTATATACAAAATTTTAAAATCATGACGGTTATCTTCAATTTCAATTTTCATTTCTTTCATGCGATCTCTATCACCACATATAAAGGAATTCAAATACAATGATTTATACATCATAGTATGATCCCAATCTATGTAAAACTTTACTTTTTCTCCATTTTTTTCAAACATTTATAGCTTTCAAATATTCCATGAAATATAAAATATTCTTACAACTCTTTTAAACATCTTATTATTGAAAAATCACAACCTAAACAAAGATAAAGTATCATTGAAGGGTTATATGCATGCTCTCTAGAATGCTTGATGAAATATTTAAACCCATCATTATAATCATTTGTAAAATGATTAGATTGGATCCATTATTGATTCATATCCATCCTTTTCGTTTCAAAAAATATTAATTTTGTACAATATATTATTAAATAAAAATAAGATATTAATTGTTAATGGTGAATGTTATAGTCAATTCAAATAAAAGAAAACTACGAATATGATTGTTGCAATAAATTTCAGTATGTTGAAGAAAATGGGTAATTATAATTAAAAAATTCATTACTCCATTGTAGAAGGTTTTATCCTATAAATTTATTCAAAGGTAAAAGTTATCCACAACTCATCCTCATCACCTAATCTCTCCAATATTTTTTATTTCATTTTTACGTTTGACACAGCCTTCATCTCTTGTAGACATGAACTAATGTTTCATGAAATACTCTATGAAATAGTAATTCATGGGATGTTAAATACTCAATTTAGTAAAAGAAACATAAAAGATATTGGGGTTGAATTTAAAGATACAAATTGAATTTATGGATTTTTGGGAGATGAAGGAGATAATGAAGAAATTTTTCTATGTGATGGGGGATGAGTCTCAAGAAAAGGTTATAATAATTTCTAGAACATTGAATTTGATAACTTCTATTCTATTAAGTTGAACATGTGATGCGTCATCCAGGGAATTATTAAATTTATAATTTATACTACATCAAATATTTGAAAACATATCAAGACACAAGGGATGTCATATAACCACACTGACAATTCCAAAGGATTCTAGGGAGGTTGTCCAATCATATCTACATATATAAAGGATTCTAAGGAGGCCATCAAATACACATGGTCCATTCCATGATATTCATGGGAGTTCTATAGGGGAACTTGTCATTATGAAATAATAAACATCGGAAATATATGTCACAAACAAGGATAAAAACACACCAACCCTTGCAACGTCTGTCCCATACACAGTTAAAAATTTGTATATATTTCACAAGGAATTTAGAATACAAATAATTTCAAAACAAATGTACTTTTAAGAATACATTTTAATTAAAATAAATAAAACCTTTTCCTAAATCGGAAATCGAGAACCATAATTAGGGAATAAATAATTATTAAATCAATCAAACAATTTCATTAATAAAAAAGAAAATAATTAGATAGAATTATATATATATATATCCCTCAAGGGTCTATCTTGGTTGGTAGCAGCATTGTGGGGTATCATTGAGGTCATTGGTTCATGACTCATGAATTCATTCATTTTCTGTATAGAGTACGATTTTCATTTCATTTATCCTCATCCCAGAACTATTTTAATTATATATATACATATATATAAATATATATCTTAATAAAATGAATATAAATTGAAAATAAATATATAACCCTTATAGTTGAAAAACAAAACTTTTAAAAATAAATACAAAATCATATTATTTTTGAAGTTAGAATATTTTGTTTCTCTTGGCTTTAATCACATTTTTGGAACAATTTAACTATTTGATTATTATAATTATGATTTATTTGTAAAGAATTCATTCCTTTTTAAACTTGATAAAATATGGAATGATTTTTAACCCATGTGAGAGGACCAATGAGAATATATTTCGAAATGGAGACTCTATCCATTCTTGTTATCGAAGTTCATTTTTTGAGAAAAAATGATGTCATATAATGTTGAGTAATATTTTTCAAATATTTTAGTGATGAAATTAAATTTCTGATGTGTTGAGAGACTTTCCTCATCTCAAATGATAGTGGGGATTGATTTTTTGTATATTATAAACGGGAAAATCATTAAAATTCATCATAATAGAGTGTAAATTGATTCCAACAATCATAATTAGATAAATCATTTTTATTTTTATAGACCCCTGAGCCCCAATTCAACACAATGTGATCTTTAATTATTCACATTTATTGATGACATTATAGTATTGACTATTGTGATTTCAATAAAAAAAAATTATATGTGGGGGAAATGTACATGATTTCAATATAAACAGTTTAGTATGACATGGGGTTTGAGTCAATTATTTAATATCTACCATTGATAATTAATTCACCAGAGGTGATTCTATAATATTTCAAAACAATGACAAATTTAATCTTGTGGAGGAATCTGGTGTACAAATTTAAAAATTCATGAAAAATGATTCAAAAAAACAATTTAAAAAGTAAAACTAGGATATCCATATTGGTATCCAATCAGAAACCATATTATAAAGTAAATTCATTCATAATCTATAATAAAAATATTATAAAATGATTCAACCATAGATAAATGATGAAATTGTTTAATAAGAAATCCCAAATTAATGAAAAAATACACAATGAAAATTTCAAGGGATGCATCACTCTATTGAGGAAAATCATCCTCAGATACCCTTACGGCATCTGAACACCAGATGTTTAATGATTCTTGAGAAACTAGAGGCAGTCAAGTGCTGTAATTTGAGTTTGGATTAACATAGGATGAGTGGCGTCAATGGGTGGCATCTATGAAATCTTCTAATGTAACAATAGGTTTCCAAATGGGGATGTTTTTTAAATGGATATGGAATATTTTATACCTGCATAAAAATTAGTGTTTATAATGATTCACTTCATTATACCTTATGTAATAATCATTGATTAAATGAATATTTATTCGCACATTTTTATTGTTGATAAAGGTAGCTATGTATCAGCCTATTTTAACACGGTTTGATCATCACTGTTATCAACTCTTATCACTTAAGTGCTAATAAAGGATGTATAATAATAATTGTAGAAAAATAATTTGTAAACATATATCCATAATAAATATATATATAAAATAATATGTTAAATATATTACATTTTAAATATATTAATTATAATTTTAAAAATAATTTATTTATAAATATAGAAAAAAAATTTAAAAAATAATATTTATATCTAATTTTATGTGCATTCATGGATATATGTTAAAAATGAGGGGAAATGAATAAATTAATAATAATTACACATAAAATATATTGAAATATTGGATGTGATTTAATTTTCTGAATTTTATATAGATATACATTACTTATGTACATGATAAATGAATCTAACACACATTTGATATATGTTAAATTGAAAAATAAAACTAAACGTTCAAATATATGTCCATTTTATAATAAAATTTGATATTAGTTTTAATTCATATTTCGTTATTATTATAAAACATTATTCACTAAATATATGACTATTTAATGAGAAAAGGATAAATATTTTGTTATATATATTCATATTTATATACATTAATATATATCAATATATTTATTATATACAATTTATTAACATTAATTAACATAATTATTTAATAAATTAAATGTTTAGTATTTAATAATGTATATTCAATATATTAATTTTGATGAATAATTATTTAATTAAAAAAATTTATATTATTTTTTTAAATAAACTAATTGTTTATTTTTCATTTATATAATTTTTTTTATTCAGACCTTTATCAGCACTAAAAAGTACTAATAAAATGTATCTTTATTAGCCCTAAAAATAAATTACTAATAATGTGTACCCTTTATCAGTACCAAGTATAAATTTTCTGTAAAGGGTAATATTTATCAGTGCTAAACCACTAAAAAGGGTTCCATTTATTAGTGCTAAAAAATTTCTTATAAAATTTTAAATTTATTAGAACATTCATTAGCGCTGATAAGGATCCAATTTAATAGTTTTTTTTTTGTTGCGAAGATAAATATCAGCATTGTTAAACTATAGTTTTGTAAAAGTGCATTCTAGGTTCTCATATCATTGTATTAATTTGAAATTTATTTCTACCACTTCTCTGACTGAGATTTAGAAACATGGATTCCATATTTGGAATATACATAATTTATAATGTCTATTAAGTTCAACATAGTTTGGACCAAAAATTATAGTGAATATAATGAAAATTAATTACATAGATTAATGTAAAAGTATGTTTATATATTCAATAACCATAAATTTAATACCCAAAAAGACATATAAAGTAGCCCAAAATAATTTGGTTGGCCATATATTGACCCTATCATCTCATGGTTTTATTTTTGGAAATTATTGATTCACATTAAATAAAAGACCCCAGGTTTTTCATGAGGTACAACTATTTTCATATTGGGATAAATGTTGTTTTCATTCCTTTTTATCATAGACCCTAAGTAGGGCCATGGCCCAGTTGGGTTGTACATGGGATGGAAGAGGGAAAAGTGTCTAAAGGCAGAGTGCATGTTGATTACACATCGTGAATGGTGGATAAACATTGTGTAATCCCAGGTCATGATGTGTAATGGTATGGCCATGACATATTATGACGTCTAGGATTATTTTTTAGAAAAGAAAAATTGGTCATTACACGTCATGTAACTGCACACCGATGTATTTTAAAAATAGAGGCAGTAGCCAATTATATTTCTATGCACACCACTTTTCTCTCTCATTTGAAGCCTAAGCCCCTATAAAAATTATTTAGATCTAAAATTCATTCAGCCTCCCACTGGTACACTATCCATCACATTTGTACCACATTGGTATGTACTCATTCATTTTCATCCATCATTGATTCATTGGAAAAATAACACCACTATTTATATTTAGATTCATATTCCCAAATTGATCATCATTTAACCATTATTAATATTTCTCTGTATCAAAGTTGAATTAGAAATTGATACTTGATGATGACAGCAATACTGAGCTATGGTAGCTAGTTTATACCTTCTTTCGTCTTTTTGGGTGCTTTTCGGGCATTCTTCCTTTTCACTGCCCATCAGACATTCTGGTGTAGCCTTGTTTTTTAGCAAGATACTCACTGTAGGCATATTAGGACATTGTGAGGATTCCCTAATGTTATTTTTAGCTGCGTTGACACTCATTGCATGATTCTAGGAGACCTTGTAGTGAAACTAATTAAATTAACATGGTTATGTCTGTTTAAACCACCCATGGGGTGTGTTCGTATGCATGTCTAGTAAAAAGAATCCCCCAAATTCCTTAATGGGTTTGAATATCTTCTAATGAGATTTAATTTATCTTTGTTTAGTGATATATTTATATTTCATGCTCTTTGTTGATTAGTTTATATTGTTAAATAAATTATATGGTTTAGTAAACCTGTTTGATTTGATTAATGGAATGTTAAATGTTGAATATGGGATGGTGGAATCATTTCAACAGTGAATGATAAATGTAATGCATGGGTTGGTATACTAATGGTTTATAATTCATTCTATGACTGGGTATACTCGCACTAATTTTGAATTGTTTATTTTGAATGAATGGATTGTTAGATGTGGTGGACTACACTCTATGGATTTGGAATGCTGTAGTGGATGCCTCTGGTTGGATATTCCCCTTGGGTCTTAATTTTATTGTATTCCACTCACCTTACTACCCCGTGGATCCAGGTTTCATGGACTCACATTGGACATGTCGACACATTTGATCTTATTTCTCTAACTAATTCCTAGAATGAGTGTCCACTATGACACCCATGGGAGTCGAGGAGGATTACTGGGATGGGTTCCTTGAATCCATAAATTCATGATCTAGATTTATTTTATGGATTCCCTAGCACATGACATCTTGGATCTAGCACATGGGGTCTAAACATCACTATACAGTGTGGCTGTGGGATTTCATACATATTTATACCACGTGGATTTCGATTAACTGATATGGATGGATGTACTAAGTTGATGTGTTACTTGTTTAATTTGTTATAGGTACATTTTTAGGAGCTGAATCTATTATAGGTATCCCTGGGGGTTGTTTAGTCTACTTATGTAGTAGATCTATGCCAAAGGAATTCACATTACTTTACAACATTTTTTTAACCTTTCTAGAGCATTTATATTGCTTTTACAACTATATAGACGTGGGTTTTTTCCTACTGGGAAGTTTATCTCACATCAACTTTGGGACTCCATTGGGTGCCAAAATGATTATATGGATGCAGGCGATGATAGTTGAAAATTCCCTTGTATAGGTTGTGGATTGTGACTTTGGAGTAGGGGAGCATTGAACCAAGCTATGTTTTTCCGTGTGATGATAACTTTTTGGGTATTGGTTCATTTTTGTTACATTTACTATATTTTATTCTCAACTACTACTCTATATTCTTTGTAGATAATTGTATCATCTGAATCATTGTTTATACAAGATAATCCTTCATACTGATATGTATTCGTGTCTTGTATTATGTCCAGTTGACTAATATTTATTTTCCATCCACAATTTATTTTATATTTGACTTCCACATTGATACTCCTGTAATAGGGGCATATTCACCTCCACTGATTCACCTAAGACCTCACTACTAGTTGGGATCCTTTATTGTTTGGCCATGTGCACTTGAGGCCATCTGTCTAACAGAGCTCTGGGCACCATTTTGTAGCATTAGGTTCCAACACATTATAAATTGGTATCAGAAATGGTCTTTTCTGGTTTTCCATATTTTATAGTGAAGTTAGACAGGTTTATGAGTGACATATTATTTTTTAATAATATGTACTTGGGAGTAGCTACCTCGTGTATATGGAAAATCCAAATTGCCTCGATCTGAATTTAGTTTTTCTAGTTTTTTACTAGTATAGTTGATCTTATTTAACCATTGGGTGATGCACATAATATATGTTCTTACTGTTGATTCAATTGTGGGTTATAATTCATTTTATACAATATGAGATGATGTTATTCCATATCATACATCATATAAGAATTTGTTATGAATCACATTTCATGAATATTGGCATGTAATTTTGGATTAAATAGTCATTTCATGATGTTGTGATAGTTTATGAGATTTTTTTTCCTAATGTTTTCATAGTTTTGTTAAAGTGGATAGAGGAGTGGCTTCATTATTCAATTCATATATAGTATGGGTCCTTATGGATGGGGAAATGATGTAACAATGAAATTATAATGATAAAAATAAATTGATAAATCATTGGGGTGAACAAGAATCAAATTTTGTGTTCATGGGGTGTTATGGGCCCTCCCGAAATTGAAATTGGTAGACCCTTGGTAAAATGAAATAGAGTCGTGAAATGGTGATAAATTCCTTACCTAGACCCATATTTTTAGTGGGAATGAGGGATAGTTTCTAGCGGTTCATTGGTCCTTCCATAGACAGTCTTGGAATTTGGAGTTGGATGTGGGTCGACATGGCTTTTATGAGGATTTTGATTTGTCTTGCACATTTTAACTACATGATTTGATGTTAATATATTCTAAGGAATGTGTTTGGAACTATAGTGTGATTCCTCCATGATGAACTCCAGTGATACACTAAAAAGGGGGAGATGACCATACTGTGGATACGTTGGGCTACAAGATACCATTTGATCATACATTAGTGACATGTGAGGCACTAGGTGATGTTTCATATGTAGGTGTTTACGAACAGTTCTGCAAATGCTTCTTTAGATATGTGTATACATTCCAGGAGGCACTATTGCACACATTTTTTATGGATGAGCTGACATAGGTGTTTAGGTAGTATAACCCACCCACATTTTGGGGGGATTTTGGACCACCATATGTAGTTCTATAAATTGAGGCCACTTTAGCGATTCTTTTTCATCCGGAGACTCTTCCCGAGCATATGGTCAAACTTGTTACTTATATTCTACACTGAGTGGTAACATTATGGTGTGATATTTTGAACAAGGATTATGTTCTATATAATATTGGTTGGGATGAATTCGAAACATTCTTTTTATAAAATATTTACCACATGACTCTATGAGTAGATTAGGATAGTGTGTTCATCTATATGGATTTGGGATTGATTTCATTTATGAAATACTTATAATGTTTTACTTAGATGAAAAATTTTTCACTGATGTGCTTTATGAATTATTTTTTCAGGGGGAGATGTGTGAGATTGGTCTCATATGTTCTATAAAATCTCATGTCAATGTGTTCATATTATCTTCTCTCATAGAGATTGTGAATCAGGCACTGATCACATAGTAGAACATAAGAAAATAAAGGAATACAGAATAGGGGAGTGTTATTTCTCAAAAAGGTGGATCTATGAATTCAGATAGGAAACTACACTTAGAGGCTTCCTTCAACGTGAGTTCCAGTCAAACTGTGGGTTTAGGTAGCTTGATGTATTTACATCAGTGTAGTAGTAAATGCCACATGAAGAGTTAGTGAAATTGTGACCCAGTCTACTGTTGATAATGTGACTGTTTGGGTAGCATGTAGTGGGTTTTTTGGGCCTTACCTATAGCTATTAGTGGTAGGGGTAATCTCTATCATCTAGATCAACAATATGTTCTTTCGCTTCATGTCAGTAAAGAAGCTGAAGCAGTGTAGGCTAGACATTCCAGAGTAGTGGAGGTCATGGATAGGGTAGCTAGATACTAGGTTCCCATAATAAGCATAGTGGATCATTATAGGGTGTCCAGGAAGTGTCACAGAGCTGCGATATAGGCTAGACCTATACTATGAAACAAACCCAATAAGCGAAGTATCATGTATCATCTATGGTAAGAGTTACAATCTTAGTCTCTTATACTACAACATTTCTCCCATTTATACAGGTGCATCACAAAATTTTGTATCCCTACTAGTGGTTAAAATCCATGGGATTTTCATCATTTTAATGGAGTAATGATGCAAGATATGTTTTTGGGAGTAAAAATGGGTGATGTTCACCAGTTCATGTTGTGTCTCCATGAGGTCCTAGGGTGTCACTTTATCTGGGATCCTAATGTCCTAAAGATGATACGGATTTCCATCATGTTCAGGATGAACTAACCAGTAAAATATTGAATGTATGTTGACTTTTATCACTGGTGGGTGAATTTTACATTAGCTAAGGGTGTTGTGTTTCCTTATAAGGGTGAATGGGATGTCCATATGAGCCGAGCTGGACCCGAACATCATGGTCTGGGTGGGATGATAGCCTATATCACTAGATTATTTCTAAATGACCAAGAAGAAAGGCATTTGGACATTCCTCCCATGGTTGAGTGATTTTGGGATGTCATTCCCAATGACTTTTTTAGGTTACCTCAGGAGATTGAGTAAAATTTCTCCATTGAGCTAGTGACGGGAGCTACATCGGTTTCCATTTCTCCATATAGGATTTCTCTTGCGGAGGTTCCAGAGATGAAAAGGAATTAAGAGGATATAGAGGCGAAGAATATTGTCATACCTTATTCTTCATCAAGGGGTTTTACTGTCCGTTTAGTGAAAAAGGTGGATGCTACCCTTACACTATTCATGGACTATTATGAACTGATCCAACTGATGGTTAAAACCTATATCCCTTTCTATGGATAAATGATATCTTTTATCAGCTTCGAGGAGCCCTAGGGATCTCTAAAATCTACATGAGGTTTCGGTATCACCAGGATAATTTTCAACCTTAATACATACCTTGTATATCATTTTATAGATGTTATGGTCTATATGAGTATCATTTTAGGTCGTTCGGTCTGACAAACAAATCAATAGTTTTCATGGTTCTTATAAACCGATTTTTCATTCCTTATTTGAATAATTTTTTCTTCACTTTCATGGATGAAATCTTATGCATTATCACATTTGACACAACCATTCCTAAAATCATGATATCATTTTTAATACAATAAAAGAGCATCATTTATATGATAATCTCTAAATGTGCCACTGTAGGACTGAAAATTTTCACTTCTTGGGTCACATTATCTCAAAGATATGAGTATCAGTGGAAATAAAGAAGGTGAGAGTAGAATTTTTTTGGATCAAGCAATTAATTTCATTGACATATGGTGTTTGTTGGAGCTATATAGTTACTATATGCATTTAATACTAGATTTCTCAAGACTAGCAGTGTTGTAGACATACTTGACTAAGAAGGGTATGATGTTTTTGTAGTCTGAATCTTGTGAGGAATCCCTTAAAGGGCAGTAATGAAGTTTGACATCATCACCATTCCTAATACTACTAGATTATGGAAGGAACTAAACAATGTATTGTGATGCTTCATTTACTCGACTGTGAGTAGTGTTGATGAAGGGAGATAATGTTGTGGTGTATGGGTCTTTGCTGTTGTAGCCACCTGAGAGGGATTGCCCTACACTTGATTTGGAGTTGTTGGGGTTGTTCATTCATTTCTTAGTTGGATACATTATTTATTGGGAGATAATTTCATTCATTTACCTAGACCACAAAATCCTCAAGTATGTGTTTACACATCGCGATTTGAATATATTTTAGTAGAGGTTGGCGGTATTCCTAAATCCCTTTGACATTGAGATTTACAATAGGCCTTGTAGGTGAAATGCAGTGTCCAATGCACAGAGAATGAGGACTCATATACTAGTAGTGGTGAAGGCCAGTAGTGAATGGAAACATATAGTGTTATTATATTGTATTCATTTTGAGGAGAACAATTGATAGATGAAGACTTTTCTATCATCATTAGTTGTGACATCTACCCCACTTGATAGGGTAAGGATGAGGTAGCTATCAAATTCAGAAGGAATAATTTTGTCTGTGTGTGTAGTGGGTGAGGACCCTCCTCTAGGTTGGATGGTAGGAAAGGATGTTATATTTCATATCCATGGATGTGATTGGGTTCCAGGGGACATACATGAGGAGTTGATGTTGGAGTTTCATGCTTCAGCATGGGCCATGAACATCATAGTCACTCGGATATACCATGGCTCGCGTCGTCAGTACTGATGGTTTGGTATGAAATGATATGTAGCTAGTTTTGTATAAAAGAGCTCTATATATCAGTAGGTAAAGGCATAACATTAGCGAAAAACATGGATTTTACACCAGTTACCTATTTCGGAGTAGAAATTAGAAGATGTCGCAATGGATATTGTGACTGGTTTTCCCAGGTCGCCTCGAGGTAACAATGTTGTGTGGATTGTTGTTCATATGATTATGAAAGATTATAATTATCATCAAATCAAATAGAAATTCATGGTTGATGTTCTTTGAAGGTTTTATATCTGTGAATTAGTATGACATCAAGTGTCCCAGACACTATCATTTTAGATAGGGATTCCTTCTTTATATCTCATTTATAGTAGTGTTATCATAGGGCACTGGGTACACATTTAATTCTATGGATATAATATGACCCTCATACAGATATCCCACTATATCTCCTGATACATCTACTAGAGGACATGATGTGAGAACACAACCCTGTTTTTGGGGGATCTTAGGAGATGCACCTTCCTCTAGATGAGTTCTACTAAAATGATTATTATCAGGCGACTATATTGATGAAACTAAATAATGATTTATATTGTAGGTCACTCTGTTCTCCCCATGCTTGTTAGAGGAAGGTGATACATCTTTACTAGGACAATGTCTTTTGTAAGAGACTTATGATAAGGTACAGTTGATTCAGATGTGGATGGAAATAACATACTCATGTCATAAATATTATTCAGATCTTTACATATAACCTCTAGAGTTCAGAGTTGAGGATTACATTTTCTTGTGTGTTTCACTGAGGTTGGGACACAGGTGGATCAAGAGACACAATAATCTTTCTCCATGATATGTCAGCCCAAATGAGCCTGTGAAGAGAATCTAGTAAGTTTTTTATCAGTTGAAATTACCTTAGAGTTACTAATCAATGATTTACGTATTCCACATATCTCAACTATGAATTTATCATTTTGATACATCTCACATTTTTTCAACCCAAGGAGGTGGATCTTTAGGATGATGCATCTTTTCAGAAGCATGTGACTCATTTCAATGATAGGAGAAAATTGGTTCTTTAAGGCTTGTTACTAATTCTAGAATTGGTAAAATATATTCATAGCTATTTACAGGATAAGACATGGGTGGGGTAGGCATGCGAACATGCTTAATGGCCAAATTTGTTCTTAGATGAATCTCGACCACCCTTTAGAGAGCTATACAAGGGATGAATGGAAATAAGGGGGATGATTGAAAGATCATGGTTTTTTCATGAGATATAGATCATTTCATTATTAGGTTAAATGTAAATTACTTTTTTTTGGAATAGACTATAAGCCCAGACGTGGCCCCGATGGGTTGTACGTGGGAATAAAGAAGGAAAAGGGGATGAACGCTGACTATAGGATGATTACAAGCTGTGAATGGTGGATAAACATTTTGAAATCCAAGGTCACAACTTGTAATGGTCTCTCCATGACATTTCACTACATGAATACTTTTGTCACCAGAAAAGGAAAACTAATAATTGCATGTCATGTAATAGGATTACACGTTGTCTAATTTCTCACTAAGGTTTTAAAAAAATGGATGCATTAGTTTCTTATTATTCTATTCATGACCCTTTTCTATCGTGTTTGAATAAAATCACCCTTTGAAATCAATGTTCAAATCTTAATGTTTTCTTGTAATCTAAATATGTTGACATCAGTTATGTTGGAACCACATTAGTATTTGTTCAATTCCTTTTCAGTTGTCCATGATTCATCGAAACAATAACCACAATATTTGTATTTAGGCTTATATGCCCTAATTGATCATCCTTATTATGTTATTCAGAATTCAAGTAAATTGAGGTTAATCCTGACTTCATACTAGAAATTCACTCTACAACTGAAATATGGTTGGTGGTCTATACTATCTTTTAGCTTTTCACGAGCTGTTAAGGTATTCATCCTTTTCACCGCCCATCATACATTCTAGTGTGGCCCTATTTTTGAGAAAGATACACTTGGTAGGCTTAGTCAGTCTTATTGAATATGTCCATAGGTTCTATTTATCTTAATTGACACATGTTTCTCATTTCTTGTTTACCCTTGGGGTGAACCTTAAGTAATTAACATGTATATGAATGTTTAAACCACCTAAGGGGTGTGTACTTGTTCTTGCCTCGTTAGAGAAATCCATTAGATTCCATAATGGGTTTTACTATCTTTTTTAAGAGATATTATACTACCTTTCATAGTAATATCATTATATCCTAGGCACATTTTTTATTATCTGCAATTGTTTGATGGATGATATGTGCGGTTATACCTATATGATTAGATTAATTGAATGTGAAATGGTGAATATGGAAGGATAGGCCCATATGAATGGTTATTGATAAAATAATTCATGGGAGGGTATAATAATGGCATTTATTTGGTTGTGTGAGTGTCTATACTCACGCAAGAATTGAATTTTTTATTTTCAATGAATTTTTTGACGGATCCCACAGACTGCTCAACATAGATCTAGAACGTAGAAGTGGATTCCGTAGGTTGACACAGCCCCTTGTTTCATGATTCATTGGGATTCCACTAGCCTTGATACCCCAAGGATCTGACATTCATGGGATCACATATAACATGTCAGTAGACATTCACTTGGGACTGTAACTAATTCCTAGATTGAGTTTCCATTGGGATTCCTATGGGGCTTGATGTGGATACTTTGGATGAGCTCCTTAGATCCATCCCTTAACAGTTATGGTTTATTTTAAAGATTCCATTATACCTGAGACCTTGTATCTATCCCTTGGGGGTATAAACATCATTATATGACGTGGCCTTAGGATTTTAGGACATCTATATATAGTGTGTCTAAATATTACATGATATGGATGGATGTACGGTGTGGTCACGTGACTTTTTTTCATTGTTATAGCTACCTTATTATAAGGTAAATCTTTTTCAGGTAGACTTGAGGGGATTTTTAGTTTACTTATTGTAGAATATGTATTGAATAAGAATTAAAATTAATTAAAATATTTTTTACACTTTCAATCACATTCATACTGTTCTTTGATCTATATAGACCATTGTGGATGCCTATTGGGATGTTTATATGCCACCCTATTTGCGCATAAAAAAACCAAATATATTATATGGTTGTAGGTGATGATAGAGAAATGAACCTTGCTACATGGTTTTTATTGTGAATTTTGTGTAGGGGAGCATAGGACAAAGCCGAGGCTTGCGATGCGATAGTCACATTTTGGCTTTTTGTGGCTTTTGGTTACTTGTACTGTATTTTATTTACAAG
Organism: Viscum album; assembly: GCA_963277665.1. Classification (NCBI taxonomy): domain Eukaryota; kingdom Viridiplantae; phylum Streptophyta; class Magnoliopsida; order Santalales; family Viscaceae; genus Viscum; species Viscum album. Next base: position 1,999,745,307 of record OY728142.1, on the reverse strand, counting down.
TATAGTTCTAGATGCATTGTAGATGCTTGTATCATATTCATCATTTTGTATATGAGATTCTCTTGGTTATTGATATGTATTTTTATCTTTTATTATGCCTAATTGACTACTATGTATTCTGATTTGGCTAATTATTTTATGTTTGACTTCCACTATGATTATATGGTAATGATGGCATAGTCTCCCGACATAATCACCTAGGACCATGATTCAAGACAACAAACTCTAAAATTTGGTGATATTGACTTGTGTAAATGTGGAAAACTTGTATCATGGCACCATTCAGTAGCATCCACGTTTGAAATGTTATATTCGATAATAAAACAAGGGTGGGGTTCCATTATTTTAAAATAATACAGGAGTTCCACTCCTCCTCTATTATAAAAGGCATCCTCTCCTCCCACATCCTAAAACCTCTCAAGACACTTTGTAATGAAACAACTCTGCCAAAATAGCTCCCCAACATCTCCCACTATGGCTTTGAAGCTACTGACTGGAAATAGGGAAATCCAGTGAAACCTTTTGGTGAAAACTAAAAGGAGTTTCGGGATTAAGAGGCAACACCCACCCTCAAAATTCATTCATTCATTTTTTTCTCTGATTAATCTAATATTTATAATCCATCATTTTATAAAAAAATTATCCACAATATAAATGGATTTTTTATGCTATTTATTCAACCTAAAAATACAAACATTTTCATCTAATGGGCATCATAATATTTTTTTACTTATATTGTGGACTAACACCTCACTGAAAAATGATTGTTTAATTTTATTTTACCTTTGCACATGGTAGAAATTAAGATGGAAAATATGATCATAAATTTTTTATATTATATTTTTCAATGTTTATGATTCTATAATTCATTAACAACACATATCATTATTCTTTTTATTTGGTATTAATACGATAATTTCATTTTAGGATGTGTGGACTACCTCCCGTTCGAACTGATGTGATTTATTCAAACAATACATGGAATGTTATAAGGATGGTTTTGGGGAATATATATTATATTAAAGATATAATAAATATACTATAATTATTATATATATACATATATTTATATATTTAGATTATATTGTTTATTTATACATGACAGTTAAATAGAAATAACATTCATTCACACAAACAATTTACTGTCTCCATGAACAATTTATTCCATTTCATACTTCTGTCTTCTATGTTGTATGACAATAAAAAAATAATTAATAGAAATTATATTTTTATCTTACCTTAAATTCAATATATATTTTTTGAAATATAATGTCCAAAGATATAACAAATTAATTCACTTGTGAAAAACAAAGCAAATATTAACCAACGTAAATCCTTAATACAGAATTCCTAAAAACCAGGTAATATAACACACTAATAGAATTAGATATGGTATTATAATTAATAATATCATCTTATGATATATGTATAACAAATATATATTTAATATATATGACGTTTTAATGTTTTTTATGAATTTTAATACAAAATGTAAAGGGATTTCATCTTACTTTTTATTTTCGTGATATACATGCTATATTAACCACTCTATCCATTTGAGTGGAGTATGTATAACCCATGATTGTATAATATGTAACTTATACATAAATGTATGGTTATTCACATTTCCAATTTATTATACTTATTTCATTGCGTTATTTATCAAAAGATACCAAATCTGTAACAATATATTGTCTCAATTTTCCTTCTTTGAGACCCATGTTTTTTATGCACCTGAATTATTTTCGAGGTGTATATACTTCTATTTTACATGATAAATTATTATTATCATTATTATCATGATATTTTTATCTTCATGTAATTTTCATGTCATACATGGATAGTATTATCCTAGCTAACCAAGTGGTTAGGTCTTATTTCAATAATCACATAATTTTTAGTGTGGTTTATAATTAAGCTTAAATTAATGAAATACCATAATCCATCCATCACAAAAACTCAGAAAATTTATTATCCCTCAGCTATTCAAGATATACATATGTATTAGAAATATGTTTCCAAAATTTTGTACTTAATATAATGTTTTTATGTAAAATATGACAATCTCCCTCTATTCGGTTAGTAATCTATTGTTTTCCAAAACAGTGTTTTTAAAAATGATTGCAAATGATCATTTATGGTTTTTTTCAAGGTAAATGGATTTTAAAAATGATTTATGGTTTTAAAAACATTAATTATACATTTTTAATGATATTTTTAATCAAATGGTTTTAAAAACATTTTCAATATCTTATAATAAGTTTTCATTGTATTTTAAAGAACATGGTTTTTAAAATTTTAGGAATCTTCTATAAAAAAAATTTAACGATTAAGGTTTTCAAAATGATTTCCTGAATTTTTTTTATTTTTAATTAATTCCCTAGGAAAATTAATTTCAAATGATTTTATGTATTAAAAATCAATTTTAAATGAACAATGGTCATTTTCCTCAACAAATGTTTTTGAAGCATGCATTAAAAAAATTAATATCAAAGATGACATGCATTAATTTTACATGTGCCTTTCTAGAATATGATTTAATGGTCCCATTCATATTAATTATTTAATGGTTTATATATTGATTTAATAATTCTTATGACACCTACTTCATTTACATATGATACATTCTTTTAAAACCCAATTCTCTTCATGGGTTATTTATTAATAAAATGATTATAGAGCATATAAATTTTCCATATGTTATGATGAGATTAAATAATGATGATAAAGATTTTATTTCATGGGTTATGTTATGATATCTTATTAATGGTCATGATAACATGAAAATTTATTATCTTGTGCACGATTTATAACTGATTTTATTATGAGATGGGTTGGAGCTATATCTTCCTCCCTTGCATTGGGAAATGAGAAATGTTTTCTATGCTCAAAGGTTACACACAAGGACATCCAAATCCGAAAACAAGCGGGTAAACATGAAGACATCTGAAGACTGGAACAAGAGGGTAAATGAGAGGAAATCCAATGATGAAATCAAGAGGGTAAATGAGAGGAACTCCCAATACCAAAACAAGAGGGTAAATGGGAGGAAAACCCAAGCCCAAACCAAGAATGTACATGGGAGGATATCCCACGCCCAAAACAAAAAGATTCATGGTATTATGCCACAAGCCCAAAAATAAGAGGAAAGAAGGAGGGTATCCCAAACCTGAAGAAGGTGTCATGGTTAATAAAACAAGAGTAACATGTTATAAAGGCCTTTATAGGCCAAATTTACATAGGGGTTTTAAATGAATTTTCCCAATTCCATATTATATTCCTAACCTATTATATCAAAGCATCTATTTATTATTTCCTTATGATTCATATATTATGAACTACCAAACATTTTAACGATATTTAATAATCATGTAATGATCTTGAAATGTTATTCTCATATTACATATCCTTTTATATTTTTATTCATATAAAATTCCATTATTTATCCTTACATATCATCTGAGGTATCCCCTTTCTTATGATTCCTTTTCGTAGGTTATCATGAATGGTTTTAGGTATAAGTGGTAATGTCTGAGATCTTTATCATAGATAATGAATATCATTCATGAGGATTGTTGATTTTTCCCCATAATTCCAAATACACTAAACTCTTATGGTCCTTAGGCATGGTTTTTTTGTAATTAATTGAATATTCATATAAAATGATTTAATATCCATGTCTGTTAGGACTAGTTCACAATAAAAATTCATACGGTTTATGCATTACCTACCATAATTTTTTATAAGGACATGTAGTATGCATCCATTTAATTAAAACCCTATAAATAAATTTCAATTAACAATTATAACTCCATTGCCTTCCATAAATAAGGAAATGTTTTCCATATACATTTAGCCATATATTAATTTACATTTTGTAATGTCAAGTAATATAATTATGTATTCCTTCAACAATATCAATTGAATAAATCACTAAAATTTAATCACATACCATTAATAGGTCATGTTCATGTTAAAAGGTACAAGATATTCAAAATTATATGATTCAGTAAGAAATTAATACAAGGATACTTACTATTATATTGGTCCACATCGATCAAAAACGAAAAAATGATTAAATGTGAAAAAACACTTAAAACGTAATGATTTCATATCACCCTACATGGGGTGTTGGGAGTTTTGGATGAAACCACCATAAAATAACCACATTTATGGGAAGGGAATAATTATATGGTTTTAATTAATATAATAAAGGAATATAAATTCAATAAAATCAGCGGGCCCCACACGTCAATTCCAAAATCAATGAACTTGATGGAAGAGATATACACTACCCACCTTATTCTCGTACAACTCCCTTCATCTAGTCCATACCTATATTTCACCCTATAATGAATTTTATCTAAAAATATGGAATAAAATCCTAAACCATGATAACATGGTCAGGAGTAATAGAAAAAAATATTGGCTCAAGAAGACTCAAGTATATACTATTGCATATTCAATGTGATAAATTGAAATTCAATCAGTTCTGAGAGGAGGGAAATCTCTCAATCCTTAGTTTAGTCCTTTAGAGAGCTCTAAAATGAGAGGAATGGTGGTTATTTTTGTTCTAACTCAGTATAGGGAATAAATGAATAGATATTTAGACCACTATGTGAATATTGTAAATATTCCATGAAAAATACATTGTCCACTATTTAGGAACATAGTTTTAAAAACCATGAACCAACCCTACATGGGAAGCTAAAAAAAGATGCATACAATATAGTTAGTCTATATGGTTAGGGCTATAATGATCCATCTATTTATAATGACTCTTTCCAAAAATTCAGACCGTATTCATGGATATAGCTATCCATGCTCTCTACCCTCACGGTTCACACAAACTGTGAGACATGGCAATTTATCCCAAAAAGGTGGACTCTATGCCTTGAAAAACTCTTAGACACCCCGTATACCTTTTTGAAATAATTAGACTTATGAAAAAGTCGATAATTAAGAGGTAGACCTAAATTTTAGTGAAATTTGCCTCTATTAAAAACTAGGTTCTTAAAATATTCCCCATTAAATAACTATTCCCAATGATCATCTTTCAAGGGAGTTGAAACATTGTCTAATAATAACTCTTTCCATATATCAAATGAATCTGCCACCGACTATGATGTATCATCCTTTACATTACTATTCAGCCATAGTACCTATTGTACATGGATAGATACGAATCAGAGATAAATCATGCTCTATTCAGTAATGTGTATAGGATATTCTTTTAAATAAGAATTTTCATTACCAAAAACATCTTCTAGATGAAAATTATGATATGGGTAGGCATGATAATGGTGAATGTGTCAAACATGGTAAGTGTCGTGTATTGGAAGATACATATGAGTTAGCTACAACTGATAGGATACCATCTTGACATTTCTCATGATCTCAAACACCCCTACATAATGAGGTGATATATTCCCTTTATTTCATAACCATATAATCACATTCCAGGGTGATACCCATAGGGAAACACGTTCCCTGGCCTTGAACATTAGTGTTTACCGATGGGAATAGAGAAAATATTTTTTTCAAGCCTGAGAAATGGTTATATGCTTTTTGATCAAGAGAAGTTTCTCTAATGTCTCCTTCACGATATGATGACCTAGTAGGGCTTCCTCAGATGAATCTAGATAGAATATAGATGAAGGAAATAGCATACAATTTATATTTTTAAATGGTTCTATATTATTTTTCCCCTAAAATCTGTTTTTAAAATTTGTTTTGATTATAGATATTTAAATCTCCCATTAACTACTGAATCAAGGCCACAAGCTCCTATCATATCCTCTAGAACTAGTATCATCTATTAAAAATATCAATTAGTATGAGGGTTAAAATATGTGTTCAGAAGAACCTATGTTGACATAGCCTTCTATAAGCCCGTAAATAATCTTGATGTGATACATGAATCCATATCTAAAACAATTGTACATTAGACCCTATGTAGTCTCATGATCTCATGCATATACAGTCTCTGAAGGAAATCGATTTATAATGTGTCCCAAAATGAATTAAGTGGGCTTATTTAGTTAGTCATTAAATAACTGCCCATATAGATTCTCTACCCATTGGTGACCTAGGAAATCTGACTACCATATACATAGCAATATCATACCATTCCCATTCCATTATTGTCAGTGGATGTAATAGGTCTATATATATTTTGTGATCTACATTCACCTACTAACAGGTGGGAAACATAGTGGTATATCCTACTATTTGATATTTCATCCAAGGCGACCAATACTAGAAATTCATATCTCTATACATTTTGGAGATTCCTGGAAGTACATCCCACTAAGAAACTTAGGACTCTTGAATCAACACTTCTCTCATATCATTTTATATTCATACATGTCCATGAATATGCATGATGTCGTCTCTACCCATAAACCAATTCAAAGGCATGTCAGCCCTGGTATTCTATCATGGAGAACAAATAACCCATGATTTAAAAATTTATTGCCCTATACCTTTATAATGAGAGATGTGATAACTGTCAAAGATGAGAGATAGTACTTGTTGTGACTATCATGCAACTCTTATTGTATATTGGAAAATAGGGTCATTATCTTCCATTCCTCTCATCATTACCATGCATACTAAGCCTGAGATTTATGACTCAACACATCAGATAAAACATTCCTCTTTCCAGGTGTATCGGAATGATCTAAACAAAGGACTATATATATTCAACCCATCTATGATATATGAGATTCAATTCTTGTGGTAAAAAGATATATTTGAGGATCTTGTGGTATGTGTACCCAATAAATTGATCACCCAAAATATTGTGTATCTAACAATATATGGTGTGGAAAATTGATGCTAGTTCAAGGTCATGCATCAGGTAATTCCACTCATATGGACATAACTGCAATGATCTGTAAAAAATGAATATTTCTTCATGAGATATACTTGTTCCTAGGATTATTATTGACGCATAAAATAAGATTATATAACCTCTTCCTGAATCTGGTAGACTCATAATATGTTCCAAGGCTTTCCATCCCTGCATATTATGGAAGGATTTCTCTCACTCTTCTGACGACATGAAATTTACACCCTTCATTATAATACTTTTAAGTGGTGAAGAACATTGTGAAACACCCTGTATGAACCCTCTATAATATCCAGGATCCCTATTAAACACATTCTATCAAAAAAATTCATGGGATTATCCAAGTAAACCACCACTCTATCCTTCTATGGGTCAATATAGTCTAATGATTCTATGATAATATTTCACATGAAGTGAACTCTATCAATCCATAAGCGGATCATATCAATTATTTGATACATATGATCTCTCTTAGTGTACATAGAAATATCTCAAGGTGATTTTCATTATTGTTAAGAGTGTGATAATATTGCGATATTTCATCAAAAAAGGATACGACAAACAAATCCAAATATGGGTGGAACACACTATTTGATAAATGAAATGATAATTGTGGGTGAATTCATAAGACTGAATGACACAATGAGGTAATCATCTAGACCATACATGCCATGGAATGTTTAATGAGTTATTTATAATGGCCTAACTCAAAAATGATGATTTATCTATCTGAGTTCCGTTATAGAGAAGACCCTAGCTCCATAGAATTGGTCAAAGGGATCATTTATTCGAGGTAGTGGATATAAGTTCATGATCGTAGGATAGTTAAACCATATCTAATAGATGAAAAGAGGAATGGTCCAATCCACCTTAAAGGAAAAAAGAATAGGTGAACCCCAAAAGGATGTGTTGAGATATATGAAACCATTCTCCCTTAGATCCTCTCACTACTTCTCGAGCTCTTAGTGATTAGTCAGTTACCTACAATATGGAGGAATGGACACTGTATCCACTCCCTGAACCAGGTCATTCATAAACTCTACCTTCCAATTAAAAGTTAGCAAGATAATTGATTAATAATGAAATCCCTAAAACGATCTACTACTAGATGAAATTCATCATTTTTGAACCTTGACCCCCCATGAAGAGATAAGGAATTTGGGTGATAGCCCCACCTATCCCATGATGACATCATCCACACCTTCTAGCCTCAACATCCCACACACCCTTATGTTGATAAGTACGTCCCTCTAGTGATTTAAATGATATGCTTCAGTGATTGTATTCTAAAAATACATGATATATAACCATCCAATTAATTTCGAGAATGACATTGAGGACCTCCATTTTGAGAGAAAATAGGTCATATAAAATGGGATAACTTCCTGGCTCATAGGGATGTCCGTACATAGATTCATTCTTTTATACCAGAATCTCAACGGTGTATTTCGGGACGTTACACACCAAAAAAACTACATTCATCCCAAGGAATCCCATAATAGATAATTAGATGAATGGATGTGAAGCACATATATCCAATGAATAAGATAAAATAGTAGAGGATAATATATTAGCAACTTGGAATGTAGATGGTTCTATATCCGGGTCCTTAGGTACTGGCTGTAATTCATCCATTAGGCCTAATCCACGTCAAAATGAAATAGCTATACTATAAAAATAAAAACTATTTTATTGGTGTAGCGTGTGATAATGAGTTTTGATACCATGGCCATGATCTCATCATCGACGAGTCTTGCTGGTGAAAATCCTACATCCCTACTAAAGTGGTCCAAAATACCATCCCAAGAATGTGGATATTGTATAGAACATCTCCCACTAAAAGTTTATTGAAATGACCAGCATAATCACTACAGGTTCCCCATACACCTACTATCCCAACAATCTTGATGTAATGTATCACACTGAGGCTTTAAATTCGATGTTCATTTACTGTAATGGAATAATATATAGATTTAAACATTGGTAACCTAGTTTCAACATCCTTAACGATAACCCTCGAGGGAATACTTCCTACCACCAAATGAACAATTGGCATGATGTAGTTGTAGTCATCAATTCGTGGTACTTCCACTTTCCATTGGGTTGTGCTCCGGGATTAGAGACTAATTATCTATTTCAAAAAAGATAGATGAAGAAAGGCGATCCACATAGTATGGATGTCATACACAACCACATCTTCAAAGCGCCTAGCATGAGAAAGATAATCACCATCTTGATGTAGTAAATTTCATTGAAACTCAGTTAAATGCATTGAATACACCATAAATGAAAAATAACCTTTCTTGAGATGCATTAAATCTCATGCTCTGTTAGCTCTCTCTATATGGGGAATGAACTAATCATAGAAGGAAGTCTATAAATCATCCCTTACCACGACCTGACGGGGTCCAACTTGATTAATCATATCCCATGAATTCTTGTCCAAATATTCAATCATGTACGCATCAATATTGACCGCCCACTTTGGAGGGGGTCTCTAGATTATCAAATATAGACAATGTGGATTAAATCCATGACTTAGTAGCCTAAGGACCACCATACTCAAAGAAAGTACGAGGATAATACTATAGGTATTACTATGTCAGATTAGCCATCATATGTGAAACTCATGGGAAACAATTCATGGAATCCATTAGATGTAGAGAAATATAAAAAACATGACCATCAGTTCCCAATTCTGGAACAATATGCTATTCCTCAAGTGGAAATCCTAGATTTAAAACTATTGGCTTAAGGACAACAACATTTTGAGCTGGTAATTTTCAACATTCCTAGTGCACGACATGAGGACATCATGGTGGAATTGGTCTACAATTTCTCAATGTGCATGTCTCTGAACAATCTTTATCAAAATAAATTAGAAACACTTCCATATGTTTAACATATAGAAGATAAATACCCAAGGCATACAACCCCAACAACCTTCTTAGGTGTGCATGTATCTGTAAGTGAATTTTCAATAATTTCATTGATACAATTAGATGAAGGGTCAATATTACCTTGACTCGTCATTTATTGGAAATCATTTGTTTTCATTTTATATTTAATTACCAAGTTCACTACTTTACAGTTCATAATCATGATGGGGAGGGTTAATGACTTTAAACCATTAATCTTTTAGGTTTTTATTTTTAGAAATTTGCATCAATATTATTTTAAAATGGACAATAATTCCAACTGGTTTAGGGCCCATACTCATGACTAATGAAAACAAAAATAATTTGAATTTATAATTAAGGTCTTGATTTGTTAAATCACCCATTACATCCCTTGATTTCCATTAAATCCTAATGAATTGAAATATTCAATCAGTAGACCATATCTTAAAAGTATCAGAAGAACATTTAAATAAATGTCCCTCAGCATTCATAGGAATATGAATGAATTACAGATGTGAAATTCTTTTATATGGAATGTAAATAGAAATGACATTTAAATACTAGGTTTTTAAGATGATGTATGTAATAATACTCATTTCCCTCATATCATCTGGTGAAGGAAGATATGAAATTCATAATCTGAATAAAAATAAAAACTTAATACATCATGTGTTCACCTAATGGAGAAAGGATATAAACTCTTGTTAGTAAAACTATAAAAAATTTATAGTTCGTGTCTCTCATGTTTTAATATAAACATGGGTTTTTGATTCCCATGTATGGATTATAACCATGTTCCAAGCATTCTAAATATCATAAATATTGTCTCCAAATATTAAAAAAAATACTGGAAAACTTCTGATACCACTTTGTTCAATCCTTATCCTAGATACAACATAGGTGGAGCCACAAGCCTGGTTAGCCTCATAGCCTCAGGTATATCTCCCGGAACACTCGAGTCTTACTACTAGTAGGGAGGGCATGGTGGGTGTTCGTGGGGAGAATATTCTCACATTTCCATATTGTATCATAGTGGATATCATATATTACACAACATGAGATAAATATTATATGAAATATACATAAATTGAATTCACAGTTAAAGGATACAAGTCAATAATAACTGAAGCAACTGAAATAACATACAATAACCAATGATGATATATTGTAAGTCCCTAAATAATTGGAAAACAAATATAAATGTATTGATTATACATGAAATCCCCAAGGGGAAAAATAAAATTCATACACTGTCCCAAGAATCATGAGATCATGGTTAGTCATCTGATGCCAGCTTTATACATATACAACAAGCAATCAAGTATCAAAAGAGGTATGCTTCCTTTTATCAACACATGAATACATGTAGTCTACCATGAGAAACAGTTCAACCTAGATAGGGTGTAAGATATATATCATTGGTCCACTACCAATGGATTATATAACATATGGCCTGTGTAATAGATATTTAAAAGTGCTTAAGAAAGCATGTGTAATGTAATTAATTACAATGTAACCAAATTCCCAAGTTCTCATCATAGACCTTGAATGGTGATTGAACATGTAAGCAGTTTATTACTTAGTTAATTAAAAAATTAAATTAATAGGTCACTTGAGTAATATCAATAATTGGAATCACCTCAAGATAGTATAAATAGTGATGTTTTCATCTTGTAATTAGGAAACCATTATTAATAATTAATATGAAGTGGTTCCAAGTTAATCAATAAGGAAAACAAGACCCCAAGGGACTAAAACTCTATAATAACTGATTCTAGATAAGTTGTACAAATTTAATCAAAAGATAATCCCCCATGAAAATTCTGACAATAATGTTTCTTATCAAGTAACGGGAATACAACCCAGGTAAAATGAGAGATATGAAGTGGTTAGGATCAAGGATGTAACTAAGGAACCTCATGTCATGATAGATCTATGTACTGTATCTATGTCATACTATAATAATAATGAAGGGATCCTATTATTTCAGACAATGTATCAAGTGGTATACATGGATCGGGTTTCTGGTTTGGTATCACCCAAGGAAACCAATAGCATTTAATTGAAATGAAAACCTCGAGTTTCCAAAGCATCCACTCAGGAACCTAAGCGATAACATAGTAAATAAATCCTATAAAGATTTCAAGAAAAATGTGAATAAATAAGATTTTTAAATTTAATTCATTACAATATATTTTGTCATATGATAATTATACCGTTAAAAAATTTACGTGGTTTAACCTGTCCTTTCATAAGTTTGACAACGAAAATTAGCTAGAAAGAATTAAATTATGGCCATGTAAATCAAATTTAATTAAAATAGTTCTCAAATTTTACTTCCATAAAAATAGATCAGTTTTCTAAAGATGTGAAACTAAAAATTCATTTAAATTTAATAAGTCGAGGTTGTGTATCTAAGTATTCTTTACATCAAATCATATTAAAAAATAACAAAAATTTAATCACATACATTAGGTGGGTCTAGCGGAAGTGACAATATACAAAATATTTACAATTCAATGATTCCATAGGAAATTATTATATAGAGGCTTACAATTAGTGTGGTCAAGATCAAGCACACCTACACCATGGATTAAAATTCTCAAAACACTAAAAACAAAATTATGACATATCGCACTACATGGGGGGGGGGGGTTGAAATTTTGTACGCAACCACAAACAACCAGTCACATTAATGGAAATAGAATAACCATGTAGTTATAATGAATATAAGAAAGTAATATTAATTCAATATACGACGCCCAATAAAATCGGCATGCCCCACATGTAAATTCCAAAATAAATTAACTTGATGGATGAGTTATAGTCCTTCCACCTTGTACCCGTACAACTCCCCTAAACCAGTATCAGACTCAAATTCATCAAGGATTGGAGTTGATTTAAAAAATGAGAATAAAAGCAAAAAAAAATCGATTACTAGGTTGTGACAAATAAAAATGTAGAAAAAATCATGTGGACATGTATAGTTACCATTATGAATCCAACGTGATGAATGGAAGCTCAATAAGTTCACAAACAAATGAGATTTCTCAATCCATAGTTTAGCTCTACAATGAGCTATAAAATTAGAGGAAATTGGGATAAATCTTCTAGAATGTGGAATATGGAATATATATTTATATATTTATATAATTATGTGCAAAATAGAAGATCTTACTAAAAAATTATAATGGGCTTGTTTCTCCGAACCATGCCCCAATAACACACTAGAACCTAGGGAATGGGGCATAATGCATAATTTTCCACAGAGTTAGTGAAAATATGATCCAACAATAGAAAATATATCTACCAAAATGTGGACAATATAAATAGTAATATCTAACCATGAATCATACCGATATGGTTCACACTAACTTTGTTACATGCCTATTTCTCCCAAAAAACTAGGATCTAGGCTCCATACAAGCCCTGTAAACCACTAAGACATCTGTGTATTCATTTGGAATCTAAAAAAGAACCATACTAAAGAGTTATACAGAAATTTAAAGGACCAAAATATGATATAAAAATATTTATCATAAACTATACATGATTTTAGAATAACTTATGATGAAATTCATATATGAGGTAAGTGTTTCTCATATCAGTCTTGTTTCTATGGGATATAATCAATATTCACCAGCTGTAACATTTATTTTGTGTATCTAAATCACCATTTATATGATATATTATTACTCCCATTATGTTAAATATAATTAAATTTCCATTTCATGTAATTTCATTCATGGTGGTTATAATTAAAATTTACTAAAGAAAAAGGGGTTTTATGTAATAGTCTTACTACGTATAATTATTTATTATGATTAAATTCAAAAATATGAAATTTTATGATATATTTATGAAGAATAATTTTTATTTTATTCTAAAAATTTAATTATTATGAATTACATATTTTCATTCCATTTTTATATTCTGATATACCAAAAAATATGAAATAAAATTTGCAAGGAAAATCAACATTTTATATTTAGTTAGGAATATATTCTTCAATTTCTATATATTCTACATTTTAATTTAAATAATTAAATTATTACTATAAAATGATTAATTGTATTCATATTTACCCATGATTCATAACTATAGAAAATATTTCAGTATCATGTCATATTCTTAATGAGGTACATGTCATCAATGGTATGAATGAAATATTTATTATGAAACTTACCACATGAATTAATTATTCTAATATAATTACTATAATATTTATTGTATTTCATTTATAAATTTACATTATTCATTTCAAATAAAATTTACTTGTAAGCTTGAATATATTAGATTTTATATAACTGAATAAAAAATAAAATGGGTATTTTCATCAATATATATTGTAGTTACATATTAGTTGTATTTATTTATATATATAAACATATTTTTATATTTTTTATTATTTACATGGACATAATTTTTTGATTCCATGTTTTTTCATTTTCTATAACTTTTTTTCTTATAATGATAAAATCTTGATAAAATCTATTTTATTTTCCAGGAGATAAGATATGATGAATTTATAATTAGTTTTCAAATATTATGAAACACACATGAATAAACAATGATTTTGTGACTGGTGGATCCATTATAAACCCCAATTAACTGGGTTCTGTTAAATTTTTATGAGCCCAAATTGTATACCATAGGTTATCCGAGCCCCAAAAGAGAGTATAGAAGATGTTATCTTAATCTCGCAGGAGGTTACATGGGTGTCAAACCTAACTCAACCTGTGAAAAATGTCATTGTACATGGCCTTAAAAGATGATTTTTATGATTCATATTTTTCCAATATCTATTTAATTCACTTTAAAATTTTCTTATTCTTATTATATGAAATCATAGATCATTATCTTGGACACTTCTATAATTGTTTCCTTATGAACTAAAAAACCCTTATTCCATAATTATACCTTATGAATTTTTTTGTTTCATTTCTATGTTTTATGCTTAAATTACCATAACCTTATGATCATGTTATAATTACATATGAATTATGATTTAAATAACATTTTTGAACCCTAACTAAGCATTTGAACCCACCATTTATTATGTTTTGTTTGACCATTTAATGAATAATGGGGTTATAAATGATTTTTTAAATAAATGTACATTTAAAGATGATCATTATGATAGATTTTAAAGATAATTAAAAAAATAAGATGATTATGTATCTAGTCTTTTCAAACACTACATTTTTATGGTATATTGGGATGTACTATTGGTAAATGTAATTAATTTTCATTAAACAATTTATAACATATACGCACATTATGTTCACGTTTCATTAGTATTTTCCCTTAAACACTATAGATATTTTCATACTGTATAATCCTCTTATACAACCATGATCTTATTTTGAAAATATATTGTACATGGTCCTACATTTAAAATTTGATAATGAAGAAAATGTTTATATATCAATGTTACGACTATTTAATTTCTAAATTATTTCCTTATATAAACTATGTATATTAAATTATAAACCCATTATAATATGGTAACAATTATAGTATCAATTTTCTTAAAAAATAATTTTTATTTCATTAAAACTAACCACATTTCAATTTTTATTTTTGGAAAATTATAATGACATTTATGTGTATGTGATGATAATTTCCTCCATGAAGCATCTTTTTTTCTTTTACTTCCCAAAAAATATATTCATTTTTAAAAGGAATTTAGTAATAATATATTATTTAATTGAAATTTTAAAGAACCAAAAATGATGAACAATGTTACTAATTTCTTATATTCCTTGAAATATTAATTCATTATCTTATAATATGTGTGGACTATCACATCCAGAAAATGATGCCTTCCATTTAAAACCCCCTCCTTACTAGTTGTAACATTTTATAATTGTTGATTTAATTAAATATAGTATTAGTAAATATCATGAATGTGGTTCTTGATGGATATCACAAAAACATTTATCGTTATAATGTTTTCCATTGATACTAATATGTATATTAAAAACAATTCATTACAAAATTTGACATCACAAAACATGAAAAAAAAATTTGAAATGGAATTATAACCTCACAAGTCATTGTAAAAAATAACTACATATACATTTTATGGGGATTTAAATATGAACATTGGGTGAATATTTTAGTTCAAACCCACTATAATGAAAATAAAATGAATGTAAAATTACGAACACCCAATATTGAAAACATGTATTGAAAATGAAAATAATTATTATAAATAAAGATTAAAAATCGATATTTCTATGAATAATGTTATAAATTTTTTAATTAATATTATTTTATATATGAAATTTGTGGCTAGGAAAATTTCCATAAAAATTAAGAGTATTGGTAAAATATTTGTTAACTCAAAATCTATCATATTTTTATAAAATTTTATCAGAAACATATTTATCAAATGTTCATCACATTAATTGATTATTTATTTTCAATTAATTTATAGTTTATATATGTCAAGATTAAGATATTTAAAATAAATCTATATTCAATAAATGATTAATTTTTAATTGTTTTCAAAAAATTTTTTTACTTTTATCGTGACAGCATACTATGACATTTAAATGGATAATTTAATAAAACTATTTTTGATATTTACTGTTTGATTTCTTTTATATCATGAAAAATACAAATCTCAAATCATGTTATATTATATATCTCTATAAAAAATTGAATTTTTTGACAATTTATAGTTGTTTAGATTTTCAGTTCCAATCTATTGAATTGATGTTGTTACTTTATAAAATTTACAAAAGTTATGAAACACATTTTATATTCATAAAATCCTTATAAAGATTGAATTATTATAATTTGATTTTTTATAAATTTAATTTAATATCTATAGGATCATTATGATTTGATATGTGAATGATTTTCTTGTGGAACATGTAAATTTTTTTAAATGATAGGTGGAGTCATATATTTTCTTCTAATGCATTTGTGAATTGTTTATATCTCCACAAATAAAATTTCACTAGTACATTTTATTTACTCATCCGAATGGGTACTAATTACCTGGATCATAAATGTAATGTGAACAATAAAATAGTTTATTCTATATTTTGATGATGTTATATATTATTATCATACAATCTCTAGATTTATGATTTATATTTATTATTTATAAGCCATGTTATTTCTGTTATGATTCATTGTTGATATTCTATTTTACAATGTTCCAATATTAAATACATGGTTTCTCACATTTGTGTTATAATTAGTTTACATGTTAATATAATATTTCTCAAATGTTTATGTTGTCCCGCATGATTATTATCTCAACCTTGTTGACATAATGAGATTTCATTTCGATTATATAGAATTTGTTCTCACTCCTTTTTTGTGTTTTATTTCTCTAGGATTTTAATATCGATTATACATGATAAAATATTAGAAGGAAATTTAGATTTGAGTGAATATGAATATATGTTGTTGAGTAATTTATAATTGTTTACAATGTATATATTCTTCTTTGAAACTTATCTTCTAGTTTGAGTGAGTAGTTGTGAGATGGAATGATTATTTATGAAAAATAATTCTAAAAATGTATTTATTTAACTTGTGTCACTATAAGCATGTTACTTATATATATATATATATGTATGTATATATATTCTAAAATAGTATAATAATACCTTTATATTATCATTAAAAAAATTTAAAATATTTCAGTAATGCCCTAAAAACGTTCAAATAATAAGATTTTGTTGGATTGTGTTTATTATACACACGAAAATGTTTTACCAAACATCAATGGAATATTAATATTGTTATTTATTATGATTGTTATCACAAAGAAATCGGAATGGATAGAATAAATATGATTATATAAATTATTTATTTACATATTTTACTCATTTTTATCAATTAATTATTGATTAGTGAGAAACTAATGATCATTTATAAAAAAACATTTTTTAGGAAGACTATATTTTCCTAAAAACTATTTAGCCATTGTTGTTCCACATAATTTAAAATTTATATTTTCTCATTTCATATAATTAATTTGAAAAATTAAAACCCAATTTATATGTTCTAATTCCATAATTATCTATGGGTGATATTTTTATTTTAATGAGATGTTTGAATTTTTGATAAAAAAATGAAAATTTATATTTTCTAAAAAAACCATTTTATCTAAATAACTTATTATGTGTAAATAATTATTTAATTGTTTTTAAAGTTTTAATATTTAAATTATACATATATTTAAATAATTTATTTCATCAGAATCATTTTCATATTGAATTTTGTTATATGAAATTGTAATCATGGGAAAATTTTATCTTTAAAATCATGCTTTCTCATCACGTTATGGATATTTATTTTAAATTAAATTCCTCCAATTATTTTTATTTTTATTTTTATAGGTTATTTAAAAATCATTAACATTGTAATTTATATTATATAACAAGTAAAATTAATATTTGAGAATAATTATTAGTGAAAGTAGTTAAAATTAATAATAGTGATTTGGGTAAAATGAGTTTACTTTGTGGTTTGGCTAATAATATAAGGGAAAAAATGAAATAATAATTTCACCAAAATCCAATGGATAAAAATATTTATTCATTATTTAATTTTAAATAGATTATTATTACTTTTAGTGATACAAATCCATAATTTTAACCTATATAATAAGTTACAATAGGAATAAAAAGAGGAACCTTAATTTATTTTAATATCTATAATGCATTGGGATAAGAAAAAACACATTGGTTTATTCAAACAAATTATTTTGTAATATAAATGAGTATCTATCATCATAATAATTTATCTTTACTTTTTGGAGTTTAGTTTTTCAAAAAAATTGTTATGAAATTCCGACACAAGAATTATTTATTTATTTTTTAACTAAAATAAATGACATTAAAAATATGAGAAAAAGTAAATTGACCCAATTATTATGATGAAATTATTATTTTTAAATCCCTAAATCTAGTTATAAATCTATGAACATAATTTACTCAAATTCCATCATTGTATTGGTATTTTTTCAAATTTTAATTAAATTAATAATGTCAAAATTAACATTACTGTTGTTTTATAATAAATATTATCCATCAATTTGATTTATAATAACTAATAACTTTATTCTATAACTTCATTATAAAATGTTTATAAATGTCATCTATGGTACATTAATGGACTAATTTTTCTATTTTAATTAAAATATTAAACATTTAATAGGTAAAATGTTTTTTTGTGGTCATAATTCAAGGAGTGTTTTCTCACATTACATTGGGTTTGATTAAAATTAGTTTACAACACACATATGATTCATATTTCATAAATTAACTTTCATATTTAGAATCAGTGCATCCAAAATATCTAGAAATTTATATTTTACATTAACGGATTAGTTGCACAGGATGGATAAATATTTACTGTAATGAAAATCCAAAATGGTAAATAATGGAAATTATGTGATACAAAACATGTTTTTTAAAATAGATGCTCAGTTTTTTGGTAGAGGTTTGGATATATCAAATTCACATTAGTTATATGACACATCCCAACTGTTAATACAATTTTTTATAGGAATTACACTTCTAATCAACTATAAAGGGGGACTCACTTTCCTTAGTATTTCAAACTTCAAAATAGATTTTTATCAACCACACTATAAAAAAATTATTCCCTAATATTCATCCCATCATACTAGATGTCTTAGTGCTTTTATAAATCAGACCACTAATCATTTTAGTTCAAACATGTGGATGATACATCAATATGTTATATTGTTCTTCTAAAAGAATTTATATTTTATTTACTTCCCCATATTATTCAATTATTATTGTACCTTGATTATATAATATGAAAATTATCTTCCATATATTGTTTTTTTAATTAAGGTAATAACCTACAACTTTATAGTATTCCATCCAAGGGTTTACAAAGGCATCGTTTGTCTATACGATATACTACCACCTTTAATATCGATGTCATTCATGATTCTACTAAAACCATTCATGATTTGTAATAATGATATATTTATATTTTAAGTATAATACATATGATATTTATTCTATTATTATTTTACTATAATTATTAAATCTTATATACCTTCATTTTTCCATTTTCGGGATTACGATATCATAGCTCATTTTCACGACAGACTATCACCTCATGAAGTGGGGTGATTCATCCATACATTACATGGAATGTATTAAGCATGTGTTAAATAAACATATGTGATATATATATATATATATGAATAGATATGACACTATAATGGTAATATAAATAATACTCTTTTTCTTTCCTTCAATATGATAAGAATAAGGAATCATTGATTAAACGCACATATGACCTGTCATCTCCATAAACATTCTATTTAATTACATGTCACTAAATTTTATAGTTAACACTCAATACATATATACTAAATATATTTGATTTTCTGTTAAATTTATAAATTCATAATATAAGGAAATAATGATATAATTTAGAGGAATAGAAAACATCAACTCAAGAGATACAAAAAAGGCAATTAACACCTAAAATAATGAAAATAATGAAAGGTTATTAACAAATAAATGATAATATGTTATTAAAGGATCATAAAGGATTTTATACATATTATTATGATTTTTTAATAAGTTAATAAGATGGTTCAAACCATTATTTTTGATGTTAATGAGCATTCAACCAAAATTTATCATATGGTACACGATTTCATCTAAATTTCATTTCATGATGCATTTTTTAATGTTATGAAATAAATTTAATTTATATGATTTAAATACATCAACCATGAAATTTAATGTCATGAAAAGATAATTCATCAGTGTATTTTTTTTTCAAATTTGAATTATTTCATATATTAGAATTTGAATAATCTGTTACCGATTAGTATAGAATTCCAGAACTCAATTTCTATTAATTGGGTTATATTTCTTCCTTATTTTTATAAGTAATATAATATTATGTATATAATGATATTATATTATATTTTGTTATATTGTGAAATTATTATATGTATTTATAGCTGATTCACATAATAATTTCATTATTTTTGTATCTCTTCAACGTGATAGTCATTTAAAGGGTTTCTTTTGCAATATCAGTATATTAGATATTGTTAAATATTGAATTTAAATTAAATTAAATTAAATTATCATAATATGATACACAAATTAAATTTTATTCCCCTATTTATTTTCTTGATAGTTTTCCATTGATAGTATAATTTTTCCATACATTGGTGCTTGAAATTATACTCAAAATGCTCTAATAAATTTTTTCATCATTAATCTCTTCAGTTTGAGTTCCAATTTATAAAAAACAAAATTTTATTAAAATGGTAAAAAAATTATCTAACATTTTAATAATGATTTATTAAAATTCATTTTTACTTATTTTATCATTTCAAAAATTATTCCAAAGAATATTCTATTTGGAATATGAACAAGGAAATATTTTATCATATTTATTAAGGTAGATGAATGTTTTTTATAGAATGTTTGGAATTAACTCCTGACATGAACATTATTTCATGGAATATTTGTTTCACTTTTAAAAGGTTATTTTTATAGAAAAATTTTTAAAATGTTATTTTCAATGAAATGGATTTAAAAAAACCAAAATGGAAATGATATTTTCACCAAGAAATTTTGAAATCTTTTTTGTGGTATTTGTCATCATCAATTATAAAAACCCTTGTATTGAAATTCAATTCATTTATTTATTTTAATATTCAATAACATCCCCTCAAAATATGTTATTACTTACGATCAATAGACATCGATTTTCTTATAAATATCTATATCATTTATCATGTTTATTAATATTTCTTTAAATATTATCTCATTTAAACATATGCTGTTTTTTATGGAACGTTATTTATTTGAAGAATGATATATTGATAAATCTTTATGCATTATCCAATATGGTTATTCGATGTTACAAAATATTTAATCGTGATTTTAATTGAATATTTGATATATGAGAAATTCTATTATCCTGATAATATGGATGGGTGCCTATATGATACATATTTTTAGTTCATTGGTAGGTATCATGAGACAAATATGTTATGATATATTTAAATAGGGTTTTAACTATAGATTAAACCATATTTGGAAAGGAAATTATGCTAGTTGTATCATGTTCTAGATAAATGAAATCTTACAATTAAGAATTTCTTACATTTAGAATCTAGTTATCATTACCGATGATATATTCCACATGATAAAATCAATAGATTCATCTCATTTTCTGGGTAATGATTAAATGTCAAGTGTTTCCAGTTACTTCACATTATATGTTTTATGCCTTATTAATTTATTAAAATTTCATGTGATCTCAGTTACTTTTCATGACATTGTTATTTTTCCCATGGATTCTTTATTTCTTCCACTGTACATAACACTTACTCATTAGCTCACACTTATATAGCTTCCATTCATTATAATCCATGAAGATTAATATTCATGACATGTAGGAATACACTCTAAGGAATCATGATATTATTTAATTAAAACAGTATATGTTTTAAATTTTATATTAAAATATAATTTAATACTCATGCATATATATAGTTTATAATTACTATTAAACTAATTGGCACATTAGGATGTGATGACATGTATTTTATGCTAATGTAGTAGTAGTAGGAATTGGCTCTAGTATACTTGAAGCGTGGTCGCATAAGGTTGTTCTAGATGAATTTTAATATAAAACATGGGAACTAGATTTATGAAAAAATAGAATAAATAACATAACCATATGAAAGAATTTTAAGATACATAATAAAGAACATCCCGATGGTTTGGTAACATAAGTATTATGCAGTTTTTTTCATAGAAACACCCCCTATATAGATATTAAAGTGGGACGTTGTTCTAGAATATATATACCAAGGGGTAATAAATCCAAAATGGGTGTGTCAGGATTGACTAAATTATAACATCGTACATTACAAAGGGCATTACTCTGAATCTATTTTGACACTCCCATGGGATATGATTTGGATTATTCGCATTTTTTATAAAAACCATTATGTATGATTTAAATAGATAAAGGTGAATATAAGACTCATCCCAACTGGTGAGGTCTCCTTATAAGCATTTATGAGACCTAGGTTTGAAACCAGGTGAACAAATAATTATGATACTGTAGTAGGTACTGTAGTAGGCATTGTATAAATACTATGTGGGTTCAATAGTATATATTTTAGTAGGTATTGTTCAGTACTATAGAAGATATAATTGTTCATCTTGGTCCACTAGGTTGGTTATGGAGTTCATAAGTCCCTCGAGCCACCCATTCCATCACGTTAGTAAGGCCTTCAAGCCACCTCAAGGCCTTTAAGCCACCTCAAGGCCTTTAGGGCCACCAGATTTGTAAATTCATAGAAATATTATATAAGGAACCAACCTTGAAGTGGATTATAGATCACGACACATTTACCAGAGAAGGGATAATATAATTTAAATAATGAGAGGGTATGAAATTTTCATTGGTACCAGGCTTGTCCATTTACACACAAGAAAACTAACTGAATAGCTATGCGAAAGTGGAGAGATGATCATTATGTGGATGTTGGGGAGGGGCAGTTTCAAGTAGACATAGTATATATGATTTCTTTATGTCCTTAAGGTCTTGTAATTTCTTCAAGACTATGGGTAATGTAATCCTTAACCCAACAAGCCTTGTAAGGGTTCCCATTCATCCCTCGAATGGGGTTTATCAAAAATCAATAAAAATGAAGGCATTAGGGCCATTCGGGCTAAATATATGATGGTAATTAATGTCATAATATAAACCTTCAATCAAGAAAGGAATTATATTGAATTAAAATACACGAGTTATGTATGTATTGGTATTATAGGATTATTTTACAGATATATATTTAGCTATTTAAATTTAGTTAAATAATTATGAAACATAAATGTATTTTTATATATTTTAGATGACCATGTGTCTTCATCAGTATAAGAGTTATTAATTCTATCAAGGGTTTATCATATTAAGGTTGATCATATGTTAAATGTTAGACAATCCTCTTCTTTGGTTATATGTGATTTGAATTTACCAATATTGAGGATAATTTTGGTGATTTTTTTGTAAGAATATGTTTTATATGTAAGGTTTTATTTGATATAATTTCATTATAGTTTATAGAAATTTTTTTAAAGGAATCGACAACCGTTACAGTTAATATGATCATTAATGACATATATATAATAAGAAATAATTTAACTTGGTTTTCAGAAAAATTGGTTATATTGAAAATGATAGTAAAAAAGGTTATTTAATTATTGATTTAATTTAATGTATGTTGATCATATTTTTTGGAATTGTTACTAGAATTTTATTAATATAGTTTTAGAAAAATGACATTGTATTGAAGGGTGATAAGATGTTATACTTGGAATGGTAGTAGGGCTTGAACCCATTAATAAAGGACAATAAGTGTTTTCACAAACCACTAGAGAATGTGATTTCGTAGTTAGTTTTTTATTTCATTTAGTTAAATTATTTGATCAATAAATATAAATTATGAACTAGTGGTATTAATTTTGATGATTATATATTAATGAATTATTATTATTTTTTTAGAATTTTATTTTGAAACAGATTAAAATAATTTCACTATTTTAAGGATCTCATAATCTGTTAATAGAATATTTTAGTTCTTTGGGCATAAAATAATTCACATTATGAAATTAATTTCGTAGAATAATGGATAAATTAGAAATTGATAGGATCAAAATTAATTGATTAAATTATGATTATGAAATAGAAACGTATCTTGTAAGTATATTTCCTAATGTTATTTTTATATAAAATATTTCATAATACATAGATAAATGTTCTTGTAAAAAAATTTGTCCTATTGAATTAATATTTGATGAATCATATTGTGTTTAAAATCAAAAAAAATTTATGATTTTGAACCCCATACATTTCCATTGATTATTTACATTATAGTGATCGATGACCTCAATCCCCCCCCCCCCCCCCCGTAATTATTTTCGAGTGTCCTCTATGTCTTCACTTTACACCAATGTTTTGATATGTAGAATCATAGTTATATAACATCCCATATGACTCTTTTACATTCCTTTCACTCTTATTAAGATGGTATTTTATTGACTCTTTTTATGATTTGGTCTTTCAAAATATATTATTTCCAAATGTAAAATAGATTATTTCAATTATAAAGATTAAATGGTGAAAAGACAACGTATTTAAGGTTGGGAGAAGCTATATCCCCAAAAATTGTAATAGAATACCATTTTTTGGATAGATTATCATACATGAAAGAAATAGTTTTACAGAACAATAATATACTATTAATAATATTATTTAATACGATAGTTATCACATATATATTGGAATGGAGGAAATGAGTAGTATTAACTATATTATTAAAATGTTTTTCTCATTACTTGTTTATTATTTATCTATTTATTTGTAATAAAAATAATAACATAAATGAAAACGAAAAGTTTGGAGGAAATTTTTTTTCCTTAATGACAATATAATCATGCTTCACTCACATAATTTAAAATTACATTTTACTTATTTTAGATAAATAAAATGAAAAAATAATTTCCATTTATTAAATTAGAAAACCAAGAATATACTATGGTCAATTTTTGGAATTTGTTTGAGATGTTTAATTTTTTTGATGAATACTTAAAAATAATAAATATTAATTGAAAAAGGCCATTTCAAAAAAATACTACATAATGTTAATTTATATTTTGAATTGGTTTTAGAGGAATAATAGTTCAAATATCGCTATATTAATCCAATTCAGGTCATGTGAATCTTATTTATATTAAATTTTGTTAAAAAGACATCATTTTATTTTGAACATTTTCACTTTAAAACCCTGCTTTCTCATATTGCATGTGGGATTGATTTTAAATAACATTATACAACTTGATTATGATAAATATGGACAAATGGATTCGAAATATGGAATAAAAAATTATATTATATAATAATTTGATCTTATATTATTATCATAATGATTATTGAAAACAATAAAAATCAGTTACAATGATTATGGAAAAAAAATTAAATCGTATATAAAATAATAATATAAGGGTTAAAATGGCTTACCCTTTTATAAAAAACCTAATAGATGACTATCATTTCACACTCATGTATTTTCTATATTTTTTGTTTTTTAGGGACACTATAAAAATAATGTCACATATAAAATTTGAAAATAAAGGAGGAATACAAAAAAGGAAACATCCATTATTGGAATGTCTATAATAATTTTGGATACAGAAAAACCCATTACACCAGTTATAAATATTATTTTGAAATATAAATGAATTTTAATCTTCTTAATAATTTATCATTAATCTTTATATATTAACTTATTACTTAAAATGATTATGAAATTTCCAATGCCATAATTATTTTGTTAATAAATTACTAAAATAATGAAAAAATACTAAAAGTGAATTAAATTTAATGAATTATTACGATACATTAATTTTTTGGATGAATATATCTTTAAAAAAATATTTAAACATTATATATACATTTTCAATCATTATTATGATATTTTTTAAATTAAAATTAAATGTAAATTGTGAAATCATATGTTAACGCCATTTTATAATAAATGATATCATATTAATTGTTTTATAGTTACAAAAAAACATATCTTCCATAGATTCATTTATAAATTTTATTAAATATAATTCAGTTTCCTTTATTGGACCAATTTATTTATTATAAGTACTTAATATACATGTATATATTATAAACCATCTTAACACGGTAATGGTTTAATTGGTGTTTTCTCATGTTACTTTCTCTTTTGTTAAAATTAATTTATAACACACATATGATATATATATATACCATAAATTATATATAATAGTATGATTCATTTGGTAAATTTTTCTATAATGATCATTTCTGTCATGACCCGTCCTTGGGGCCTGTGTCGTGACTACCCCAAGCATGCCTTCCATTGGAAAAGGGTTGGCGACTAGCACCAATGGCTTAAATCCCAATAAAAAGGGAAGGAATTTCATTTATGAAATGTAAAAACACACAACCAGAGTACAAGCGGAAGCAAACACTAAGTAAAGAAGTAACAGATGTGCTGAAAGTACAAAGGGGAAGGAAACACAAGCCCAACAGAAAGGTATGACTACAACTGAAAGAAAGAACAACCGAAAAGACAAATAGCAGGAAGGTGTCCAGATGCTCATGGATTGTCCTCCGGAGTTCCTACATGAAGGGTACATACTGATGGACACCTCATCTCTCCACGTCCGTCTGTAAACTCCGGGTACCGTCACATCATAAAGTCCACCTCCAGGTACCGTCCAGCTCTAAAAGCCTCAACCATGATCAGTGTTGCCTATCGTCTACATCTAGCACAATGAGATGCAGGCATAGAACATGCAGGGGTGAGTAAAACAATACTTAGTAGGGACCCCGAGACCCTCATGGTCTCACTATAACCAACAAGGATAAACCACAAATAAAGATCTCAACATATAACCTTTACTTAGGTATATGCCCATACATATATCAAAGTTATCAAGTAACCCATATCAATCATGAGGAAAACACAAAGGTCATTGACTAAGCTCAAGAAATTATTTTTATTCATGATGATGAAAACACGGCTGCTAGAGAACTCCTCCACTGTTGAATAAAGTAGTCTTGTCATGACATTGAGGTGCCAGTCACTAACCTTAGACTACTGAGATACTCCTCCTGTCGAGTACGGTGGGTCTACCACCTCACAAATTAGTGCTCCCCCTCACAGCCTATAGAGGTACTCCTCTTATCACGTATCATGGGTCTTCCACCTCACAAATTACTGCTCCCCATTGGGCTATAAAAGTCACTCCGAATCAAATCGGACAAGCAGCCATCAGGTATCTGCCTGCTACAAGATCACCGTACTCTGTATGCTTGTCTACGATAGGATCCGCTCCATGAGCTAGTGATCAACAGTCCAAGTTTCATGCAGTCCCACGAATATGTATCATAAAGATATGTCACGTCATAGGAATCTCAATGCAACAGACGGCGCCTCAATCGGACGCCCGATCTATGAGTGATTATCCTCTTTATCCCGGGGTCTTGGTTGGTTTCGTCTATGAACCAACCTGACCGTATATCAACAGTACCACAAACTCTCATAGGGTATACTCAACGTAACTTTTTCTCAATGAGATTAACAATGCAGTTGATGGTTCTTCAAACAGACGTCCGGTCTGAGAGTTATTGGCTATTCCGTTCCAGGGGCCCGGTTGGTTTATAAGCTAAACCCACCTGACCATATACTCAATATGCATCCAATCATCAAGTGGAGTATGAAAAAAGAACCGCCTCATCAATAGGAATCCAACATAGCCGATGGCATGTCAATCGGACGTCTGGTCCACAGGTTATAAGCATTTTCGCTCCGAGGGACTGGTTGGTTTCAAGTTAGAACCAACTAGGACATACACAAACAACAATGAAACCTTGAGTTTAATATATCAAAATTTCCTTCTCGATCCAAGGAATCCTACACAACTGACGGTGTGTCGATCGGAGGTCTGTAGCTCAAGATATGGTTGTTTAACCGAAAACGGAACGAAAATAGGGGGTCTGGGCCCGGTCCGACCCAGCCCAACACCCCCTAGGTCGGCCCGAACCCGGTCGACCCAACCCGGGTCTGGGTCTGGCCCGGTAGGGCGTGCCCTGACCTGGAAGGCACGGCCTGGCCCCACCGGCGCGGCCACCTTGGCCCGGCTAGGGGGGCAATGGCTCGGCCAGCGGTGCAACATTATGATGCACCTCCCTTTTTTCCGGAACGGAAAAGTCGTTCCAGATTAATTCCTCTCCCGCAGCTCAGTTGTGGAAGTCTGCTCTAGCGGCGCACCGGCAGTGCCTTCTGCAGACCCCCTAAAGTGCTCTGGTGGTCCAATTTACCCTCCATCTTCACCTACGGCTCTCCCAGGACCCGTTCTTCACCACGACGGCTTCCATACGCTGTTGTGGTCCCATTTCCTCGTCGCCGGTCAATACGCACAAAATAATTAATCTGCGGAGAGTCGGGTTTGTTCTTCGGCACGAGCCTGTCGCGTTAGATGTTTTCAATTATGATTTAAGAATTCAAACTCAAATCCAAACCCAAAAAAATAACCCTGGATCCAACCCACGTGTACGAGCGATCTTCGGATCAACCGGGAAAGGTTGGTCCGTGCTCATCATTATTTCCTAAAAAAGGTAAGGATAAATTCAAATCAATACCCCTACGTCGATAATTTACATCGCACATTAGTCGTCTCGGAAGACGGCATCATGGGGAAAGGATTTGTAAATGACGTCAGAGTGCACTCGAGGAGGAAGCGGCTTCTCCTCTCTTGTCACAGAGAAGATAATGGATGGTGTGTCATTGTTCTTCATGGAACCGGCGTTCTTTGTCAGAGAGTGGTGTTCTCTTAAAACCCAAGAGCTCTCCAAATACTCCTCAGAAAAACGAAGCCCTCCTCTCATAAAATAATAGGCTCCTCCTATTATTTTATTACACAAGAAATATAAATTCAAAATTCACATCACCTCATTAATTAAAAGTGTTGGAAATTCATTAAAGAGATTGAGAGGAAAGATCCTCATTAATTAAATGTGTTGAAATTTAATTAGAGTGAGGGAGAGTAAAGATCATCATTAAATTGAGGGGTTGTCATGGATTAATGGAGTGAGAGAGGTGGAGAGATTAGAAATTAATGGGGGGTTTCCAATTTGATGAGGGGGTCTAAAGAGTTTAGAGGAAAATAAACGGTTGGGACTCGTTTGTGACCCACCTCTCAAAAATACACACATGGGTAGTTAGGTGGTTGTGGGTCCCTCCCATAACTACCCATGGGAGGAATTAACATCCTTAGATATATAAAATTGTTCTATCAGTTTTATTTATTTTAAACTAATTCCCCAATTAATAATTTACAACCCGCATATAACACAACTACGGTAAAGATCCCATTACAAAATTATCGGCACTGCGAGTTCATCAATGCCCTCATATTTCAATTCTGAGAACCGGTTCAAAAGATAGAAAAACTCACTCGTTCGTTCACTGAACATACCTGATCTAATCTTTGGAAATTGATTCTAGGAACACCGGGCCTCAGAATCAAGTGCTGTCAGAAGCCACAGACTCGTAAAATTCCAAAGAAATTAATAAAGAAAATTTCATTAAAATTTCTAGGTCATTACATTACTCCCACCTCAGGGATTTACGTCCCTGTAAGCTACAATATAAACTAGGGAAAAAAGGAGGTACCGATCACGCATCTGAGCCTCCCTCCCCCACGTGCTCTCTTGGAGGTTCCTGTGCTGCTAGCGAAAGCGCACAAGAGGAATCGACTGTCCCCGTAGGACCTGCTTCGGTCGATCCTCAACCTCTATTGGAACCCCATGAAGGTCTCCCCATCATCGATGTCCAGATCCCTGTGGTCGATGAAGACGGATAGGTCATGCACACATCTCCTAAGCTGAGAAATGTGGATGACGTCGTGCACCCGGTGCATCTGAGGTGGAAAAGCCAGATGAAACGCGAAGATAACTTGCTGCCCCGGCCAAATCTCCATAGACCCTGTCGAGATGAGACCCGTAAGAAGATGTGGTCATCACTCTCGAACTATAGTGGTCTATGTATCTTATCAGCATAGGAATTATGTCTGCACTGTGCAGTCTTCATCTGCTTCTGGATGACCTGGACCTTCTTCGTCGTAGCCTGAACGATCTCTGGTTCTACACATGCTGACTCCATCATTATCCACAAAGGATATTTGAAACACGTCCAGATTTTGTCTCGCCACTTATAATAGCTGAATTCTTGATCTCCTACTAAGTGTATTTGCTACAATATTCCCCTCCCTAGGAGTATAAACAATATTGAAGTCATTGTCCTAGAGAAATTCAAGCCATCACCACTGTCTCAGGTTCAAGTCCTTTTGAGAGAAGATACACCTGAGATTCTTGAGATGGAGAGAACCGTAAATCGTTCGCTCAATGAATGGTGGGTGAGACTGGAAAATTGTAAGAACTCATCTCCACCTTTCTTCGTCTACGTTCTACAAAAGAGATGATGAGATTTCTCCTCTACCGAAAATAGAAATCTGGTCTCATTCACTATATGTACCACGTTCTTTGCCTAATACATTCAATCCTAACATGAACAATAAAATTCAAGTCATGGATGACGTCATAAGGCCTCAGTGCTACTTCCAAGAGATCCAACCATTACTCTTGCCTCCAAGGGACAAGTCACACTATCGGCATCAGTGTGTGGTCACTCGGTCTCCTCTAGTAGGAATCTCACAAGTGAGGGTCAAGTCAACAATTTTAACCAGAACCTCTAAAAATCAAACAAACAAAATGGGAAGGAAAGTAAATGTCACAAGGACAAGTGTATTTTATTACAGAAGCTCAAAGTACAAAGAAACATAACAACCACGAACAACAACAACAACAATAAGGAAGCTTGAAGATCCAAGAACAATGGCCTACATGCCTTGGACTAGTCCCGCTCCTGTCCACCCGCTTCTGGAGCTCCATAGTCATATGTTTCAGATTCCTGAAGTTGTGATCTCCCATATCCACCCATTCCCTATGGTCGGGGTGGACCTCCTGGTGGTGGTGGTGTTAACACCTCGATGTGTCGTCCATCTCTAGCTGCACAGCCAGCTCCCCTGCCTCGGTCTCCTGCTCTTTGCGGTCTGCCTCGATCGAACCTCGGCCTCTGCCTGGGAGGTCCTTCATCTATCTGCTGATCATCAGAGTGGTGGGTTGGACAGTCACGAGCCATGTGACCCTGTCCGCCGCATGTGTAACACAGCATGTCATGACTGGCTCTATATCTACCCTTGGTGCCTCACACTACCAATCCTGAGTCGTGCAGTCGACCACCTGTAGGTCTGGCCCTCTTGGACCTCTGCATCATATGTCTACTGCTAGGTGAAGAAGACTCTACTGCATGATGACTAGTACTGGGTCCCACTGTTGGAGACTACTCAACAAGGAAACACCACACTAAGAGGGCTCTCTCCAACACCCCCGTCTGCATCGGGATGCTGTGAGAGACAGCTGAAGCTCTAATCTCTCACCTGAGCCCCTGATCGAAGGTCCGAGACCTGAAGAACGAGTACCGTACCCTGTCTGTGGATTAGCACTAGAGGTCTGTGAACCTCGTTGAGTACTGTTCTACTGTCATGTTGCCCTGATACAGATGCAGTAGCTCTTGTATTCGCACCGCTCGAAGGGTGGATGTTACAAACTCCTCCCGGAAGAGGATCCTGAAGTCTTCCCATAGGAGTTTTGCCTCGTCGTGCATCTAGAGAATCAGGCTCCACCATCTAAATTCTTCCGCATGTAGGAGGCTGTAATCAAGGATCACCATGAAGTCAGTTGGTGTCCCTACTAGTATAAAGACTCTCGCCACAACCTCTAGCCAATACTCAGCCGCCTGTGGTCCATTCCTCCCCGGAACCTGGGTGGCCTCTAGAGCTGGAACTCGTGCAACGTGCTCATGTGGCGTGCATCGCCTTCTACTAGGGCTGGTGGCATCGATGGCCCAATAGGTGGTAGTACCACTGGTGACTCCACTAGTACCTCAACTTGATGAGGGCCCTGTACTAAGGGCTCGTCGCTCGACGGCCTATCTGTAAGTAAAACTCCTGGGGATCTAGCTGGTGTCCATGGGGAGGCATCCTGAAAGAACAAATGTGACACAGTCAAAAGACTATACCTAGTGAGCTGACCTGGTTTGAGGTGATTTAAAAGATTCTTTTTAAAACACACACGCAATTACTGTTTTCATGCACTGAGTCCGAAATCAGAAGTCACGGTCTTGGTGTATGGATTTGTCAGCCGCCCGCACCAACACTGGAATCCCTGAACTGAAAACCACACATAGTACCCTTAACACTATTTATTAACAGAAAGAAAATATCCATGTCCTATGTTTTGTGGTATAACCGACTACTCTGATACCAATAGTCACAACCCATCCTCGAGGCCCATGTCGTGACTACCCCAAGCCCACCTTCCATAGGAAAGGGGATGACGACTAGCCTCAAAGGCGTAAATCCCAATAAAAAGGGAAGGCATTGCCTTTATTATACATAAACACACACAACCAGAGTGCAAGTGGAAGAAATCACTATGTAAAGCAGTAATAGGAGTGCTGAATATACAAAGCAACCAGAAATACAAGCCCAATAGAAAGGTACATCTACAACTGAAAGAAACTACAACTGAAAAGACAAACTGCATGAAGGTGTCAAGATGCTCCTAGATCACCCACCGGAGTTCCTACCTAAAGGGTAGATACAGATGGCCACCTCAGCTCTCCATGTCCATCTGTCACCTCCGGGTACTGTCTCGTCGTAAAGCCCACCTCTGGGTACCGTCCAGCTCTACAAGCCTCAACCATGATCAGTGATGATCGTCGTCTACATCCAACACAACGAGCTTTGGGCATAGCCCATGCAGGTGTGAGTATAACGATACTCAGTAGGGACCCCAAGACCCTCAATGTCTCACTAAAACCAACAAAGATAAACCACAAAGAATTATCTCAATAGATAACATTTACATAGATATATTCCCATCCATATACCTAAGTTATCATGTAACCCATCTCAATATTGAGGAAAACACAAAGGTCATTGACTCAGCTCAAACTTAGATTTTTATTCACGATGAAGAAAACAAAGCTACTGGAGAACTCCTCCTCTGTTGAGCGCAATAGTCCTGCCACGACTTGAGGTACCACTCACTAACCTTACACTGCTATGGTACTCCTCCTGTTGAGTACTGTGGGTCTGCCACCTCACAAAGTAGTGCTCTTCCTCCATGGGTCTACCAACTCACAATGTAGTGCTCCCCCTCATAGCCTACAGAGGCACTCCTCCTTTCGAGTACTGCGGGTCTGCAACCTCACAATGTAGTGCTCCTCCGCCATGGGACTTCCACCTCACAAATTAGTGCTCCCCACAGGGCTATACAAGTCACTCAGAATTGAATCAGACAAGTAGTCATCAGTTCTCAGCTAGCTACAAGGTCACCGTACTCCATATGCTAATCTCTGAGAGGATCTTCTCCATGAGCCACTGGTCGACACTCCAAGTGTCATGAAGTCCCATGAAGACGTATCATAGATATCTATCACGTCATAGGGATCTCAACGCAATAGTCGGCGCATTAATTGGATGCCTGGTCTGTGAATTATTAGTCTCTTTGTCCCGGGGGCCTGGTTGGTTTCGTCTACAAACCAACCCGACCATATCACAACAGTACCCTAAACTCTCATGGGGTATACTCAAAGTAACCGTTTCTCAATGTGATTACCAACGCAGCTGACGGTTCGTCAAACGAACGTCCGGTTTGAGAGTTATTGGCTTTTTCGTTCTAGGGGTCCGGTTGATTTATAAGCTAAAAAAACCTGACCATACACCATCCTCATCCAAACATCATGGTTAGTATTTCAAAAAAACCATCTCATCAATAAGAATCCAACATTGTCGACGACACGTCAATCAGACGTCCGGTCCACGGGTTATAAACGTTTCCGCTCCGAGGGCCCGATTTGTTTCATGTTTGAACCAACCCGGCCATACCCAAACATCGCCAAAACCTTGAGTGTATTATCCCGAAATGACCTTTTCGATCCATGTAATCCTACACAACTGATAGTGCGTCGATCGGGGGTTTGTAGCTCAAGATATGGTCGTTTAACCGAAAACGGTCCGAAAATAGGGGGTCTGGACCCGGTCCGACCTGGCCCAACACCCCCTGGTTCGGCACAGTAGGGAACAGCCTGGCCCGGGAGGCACGGCCCGGACTAGCCAGAGTGGCCCGGCCCGGCTCACGCAGTCTGGCCTGACCGGCGCGGTCCGGCCCGACCTGCACAGCCCGACCCACGTTGTAAAGACCCGAAAATTTCAAGGAATTGTTTTTATACTTTGTAATTTTATGAGTCTGTGGATTCTAACGACACTTGATTCCGAGGCCCAGTGTGCCCGAAATCAATTTATGAAATTTAGCTCAGGTACGTTCAGTGAACGAATGAGCGGGTTTTTCTATCTTTTGGACCGTTGCTCGGAATTAAAATCTGAGGGCACCGATGAACTCGCAACGCCGGTAATTGCTTAATGGGACACTTACCATAGTTGTGTTCGCAAAGGAGGAAAAGATAAGTTTGGGGGGTTTATTTAAGAATTAAATAAAAATTGTTGGATCAATTTTTAATCTTTATGGTGGTTTTCCCTCCCATTGATAGTTAAGGGTGCGGGTCCCACAACCACTTAACTACCCAAGTGTGGAAGTTAGAGAGGTGGGACCCACACAAGCCCCACCATTCAATATCCACCAAACCCAATAATAACCCCCCATTAATTGGAAAACCCCCCCATTTAACTATCAACACGTTTAACAATGGGTAACCTTCCCTCTCCCTTCTTAAATTAATTTTCATCACGTTTTATTTAATGTGATGAATTAATTATGGGAGAGTTGTTTTGCGTGTATAATAAATTAATAGTAGGAACCTATTATTTTATTAAGGAGGAGAGAATCATTGTGCGAGGAAGAAAAAAAAAGAACACTGGCCTCCGACGAAGAATGACGAAGAACGCCATTTCCTCGAAGATCGACGACGTACCACCCTTTCTCTAATGTACGACAAGAGAGGAGATGCCGCTTCCTGCTCGGCGTGCTCTGACGACGCCTACGATCCTCTTACATGCCACACCATCTACCGTGACGCCTACTTCTAACATCAACTATTGATGTTGTTGGAAATTTGTATATTCTTTTTTATGAGAATTATACACTCGTTCATGGAAATTAATTTGTTTGGTGATGTTTAGAACCACTAACCTGGTGGGTACGGACTAACAAACAAGTCTGAACCCACAGTTGCTTTGTTCATGATGTGCGTAATAATTGGCGATGATAAAGCGGGACCGAAATGGCAATTGGAGGCCATCGCAGTGATGTACGGCTCCTGAGGTGACCGTAGGTGCAGGCGGGAGCAAAATCAGACCACCGAAATGACATCGTTGGCCCGCGGAAGTCACTAGCGGCACGGGTCGTCGGCGCAGCGGCACCGGTGGCTAGAGGCGGCGGTGCCCTGGTGTGCCGTTGGTAGGATCCCATCGCGGCTGAAGCCGCGGTGGTGAGGCATGCGATCTCGCGGCCGTGTAGGATCTAGGGGAGACGCATCGTTGGTCGCCGCATCCACAGAACGCAAAGGGGGGACCGCGTCCCCCCTGCTCGGCCCACTGGCTGAGCCTGCACACCCCTCGTCTGGGCCGGGGTAGGTTGCACAGACGGGGCTGGCCCGTGCCCTGCCTGGCCAAGCCCGAACCTGGGTCGGGTCGACCCGGTCGGGGCCGACCCAGGGGGGTTGGGCCTGGTCGGACCAGGCCCAGACCCCCCACTTCGGACTTTTATCGGTCTTTCACCGATAACATTAGCTACGGACCTCCGATCGACGCACCGTCAGTTGCGTAGGAATTCATGGATCAAAACGTATGTTTAGATATATTACACTCGAGGTTTCGGCAATGTTTGGGTATGGCCGAGTTGTTTTGAACTCAAAACCAGGTGGGCCCTTTGAGTAAAAACGCTTATATCTTATGGACCGGACGTCTATTTGATGTGCCGTCAACTGCGTTGAAATCCTCTTGATGAGATGGTACTTTTGGATTACTCTTCTTGAGTTTTGGACGTAGATGGAGTATGGGCAGTTGGTTTCAACTTAAAAACCAACCTGGCCCATTGGACGGAAAAGCCAATAACTCTCAGATAGGGCGTCTGATTGATGCACCGTCTCTCGCTTTAGGTTTCTTTTGATGAGACAGAACATTGGGATACATCAACAATGGACTTCGTGATAGTTGATGTGTCTAATCTCTCTCTTGATCGAGGACCTGTCCCTCCCGGAATCGAGCCTGCTGTGTGTGGGAACCCTAGAGATGGATGTGATTGCGACGATGATGACTGAACTTGGATCCTCCATGAGTTCGATAGTGAGGACGAAGGTAGTTGGATCCTCCATGGGTTCGGCAGGGATGAAGACCATACTGGGATCCTGTGTGGGTTCGACGGTGATAAATACTATTCTTGTACCCTATGTGGGTCCGACAGTATGACCTCTGTACTTGTATCATGTCTGGGTCCATTATAGTAGCTTGCCTTGTATCCTATGTGGGTCGGACATCATAGATGGTCTTGTATCCTATGTGGGTCCGACAGATTTGATGAATCAGTGGCTACATCTGATCATCTCAATCTCCTGGAAATGTGTATAGATGTGTGAGCTGAGTCTTGATTCTCAATCTTTATCATCGATGTGATTGACTTGCTTTCCTGTGTGGACTGGGTTTTGTTTTCCTAAGTTGACTGGGTTATGCTTGGGCTTGAGAGTTGGAGTTGTTCCATAGCTTATGACATATTTATATGTATGGGAATATACCTAAGTATATTGGTTTGATTCTTCGTGATTGTATCTTTCCTTTGTGGTTTATCCTTCGTTGATTCTGAGAGACCTTTGGGGGTCTCAGGGTCCCTACTGAGTATCGTATACTCACCCATGCACGGGTTATGCCTGCACTACGTTGTGTTGGATGTAGATGACAGACATCACTGATCGAGGTGGAGGCTTGTGGAGCAAGACGGTACCCGGATGTGGACCACTTGGAGGGACATATATGGGGTGGGTGGCCGTACCCGAGGAGCTGAGGAGTCTATCTGTACCCACCCATTAGGTGGGAATTCTAGAGGATGACTCGGTGTTGCTATTTTATATACTTCTATTGTACATTCCTTTCAGATGTACTGTACATTCAGTTGGTTTGTATACTGGCCCATTTAATTTTCAACACTTACCTTGTACCCAGTTTTACGTAGTGGTTACTTCACTTGAGTAATCTGTAGTGTTTGTTACGTCATAAAGGTAATGCCTTCCTTCATTTGGCGTTTACACCTTTGGTGCTAGTCACCATCCCCTACCCTATGGAAGGCGGGCTTGGGGTAGTCGCAGCCCGGGCCCTGAGGACGGGTCGTGACAAATTGGTTTCAGAGGAGTCGGTTCTACCACAGAACTCAGGACTATAATAATTTCTTCTCTGTGAAGAAATAGTATTAAGAGTATTGAGGGTGGTTTTCAGTCTAGGGAGTCCAGCATTGGTGCGATGTCTGACTTATCCATACACAAGAGTGTTGTCCTCTGGTTTCCGACTCAGTGTACAAAAACACTGATTGCGTGTGT
Organism: Viscum album; assembly: GCA_963277665.1. Classification (NCBI taxonomy): domain Eukaryota; kingdom Viridiplantae; phylum Streptophyta; class Magnoliopsida; order Santalales; family Viscaceae; genus Viscum; species Viscum album. The sequence continues at coordinate 1,999,707,290 of OY728142.1, read as the reverse complement.
GTTTCCTTTCAAACGTTTTCTTTGTGATTACTTTGTATCATCTCACCATGAATAATTTTTGACCATGGCGGACCTGTTTAATTTTAGGATGGCCCCACGAAGGCATCCATCCAGGGTTCCTAGTTACGTTCAGGATGGAAGCACACCGAGCGACGAGGCCTCGGTGCAGGGCCCCATTACAGCGGAGGCACCAGTGGTACCACTACCCGCTAAGCCATCAATGCTACCAGCCCCAACGGCAGAGAGTAAATGCCGCCTGAGCATGTTGTACGATTTTAAAAGATAGAGGACACCCAGGTTCTTTGGAGAAACGGATCCTCAGGCAGCCGAGAATTGGCTAGAGGTCATTGTCAGAGTCTTCAAACTTCTTGGGACACCAGCAGATCTTACGGTGGTCCTTACCGTGAGTCTCCTGCCCGTAGCAGTAGGTAGATATTAGAACCTGATGATTTAGGTGCATGATGAGGCATCTCTTCTATGGTCAGAATTCGAGAGCCTCTTCCGCTCAGAGTTTGTTCCAGCCACCCTCCGTGCGGTGTGCATCCAGTAGTTACTACAGTTGCTGGAGGGCAGCAAGTAAGTAGACCAGTACTCGGCGAGATTTACAAACCTCTCGCGCTACTCCACAGACATGGTATGAGACCCATTATTTCAGGCCCTGACCTGTAAGAAGTGACTGAGGCATGAGATCAGAGATTCGATGATTCCCCTTAGCATCCCAACGCAGGTAGGGGTGCTGGAGTGAGGCATTTTAGTGGAGAGCTTTCTCGTGGAGGAGCCATCAGTAGCGAGAACCACCGCAGGATGGAACAGAGCGTAGTCTTCTACAGCCGGTATTTGACAGACGATGCAGGGGTCTAAGCGGGCCAGGACGACAGGTGGGTGATCACATGATACGGGTTCGGTTGTGCGGGGTACACGGCGCACATCCAGACTTACGAGGAGCAGACAGTGCTATGCATGTGGCGGGCAGGGCCATATGGCCCATGAATGCCCGAACCACCATGCAGACGATTAGCAGACAGTGGAGGGACCTCCCGGCAGAGGCAGAGGTTCGACCGTGGCGGTCCACAGGGAGCAGGCGGATGAGGCAGAGGAGCTGGCCGAGCTGCGGGTGGCGGACAACACATCGAGGTTCTACCAACACCACCCCCAGGATGTCTACCCTGACCATAGGGAGATGGCGAGAATAGGTAGGCTCGGCTCCAGGTAGCATAGTCTTACGACCACGGTGCATCTGAGATGATTCAAGGTACTATCTATGTCTACCCCACCCTTGCTGTAGTTCTTATAGACACAGGTTCGAGTCATTATTTTATTGCCATTGTCCTTGTTCGGAGCTCGGGGATTCTGACAAAGCCGTTGACTCGATACTTATAGCTAGAGACTCCTACGGGAGTCGACTCGACGATTACACACTGGTGCTGGTAGTGTGAGCTTTCTCTAAGAGGTGGGAGCTTCAGCTGGGATCTTCTTGTAGCGGTGTCGAGCCCTTATGATGTCATCTTGGGCATGGACTGGTTATCTACACTCAATGCTCAGGTCACCTGTATTAGGGGCAAGGTGCGGTGTGTCCGCATGGATGGGAATAGGTTCACCTTCACTGGCGAGAAGGGAACCTTCGTAGCACAGGTTAGACTCACGCAGAGGAGAGGTCAGCCGATCACACATCAGTTGGCTTGTCTCATCCTCAGAGCAGTTGATGTGTGGAGTCCGAGTTTTCCATTAGTGGTGGATTAGTATATGGATGGTTTTCTTGACGATGTTCCAGGACTACCTCCTCACAGGGATGTAGATTTCAATATAGACCTGTACCTCAGGAAATCAACGATATCTACTCTAGCTTATCTGATGGCTCCCACTGAGCTTCATGAGCGGTAGGTACAACTGCAGGACTTACATGGGAATGGTTTCATCGGACCTTGTGTTTCACCCTGGGCTTCTCTGATTCTGTTCGCCAAGAAGGAAAATGGGAGCTTTTGACTACTTGTAAACTACCATCACTTGAACCAGGTGACCATAAGGAACATGTATCCAATTCTGAGGATTGACGAACTCCTTTATCAGATCAAGGGAGGACGTTGGTTCTTGAAGATAGACCTCATGTCAGGCTATCATCAGCTCCAAGTACGAGACCAGGATTTGCAGAAGATGGACATCAGGTGTCAGTATGACCACTATGAGTTCTTGGTCATGCCCTTTGGTGTGACCAATGCTACAGAAGTGTTCATGAGTCACATGAACAGGATATTACATCCCTACCTCGATCGGTTTGTTGTAGTCTTCATTGACGGCATACTGATTTACTCGACCACCGAGGTGGAGCATGCCTACCACTGATGGTTTTTACTGGATACACTTTGAGAGCACCGGCTTTATGTTAAGAACTCAAAGTTCCAGTTCTGGATTTTAGAGTTTCACTTCTTGGGGAACATCATCTTAGAGGTGGGCGTTGCAGTGGATCCTGTGAATGTCGAGGAGGTACTTGCTTGGGAGACACCCAAGAGCATGAAAGAGGTGTGGAGTATCCTAGTTCTGGCTGGGTATTATCATAGATTTGTTCCAGACTTCTCCATAGATGCAGCACCACTTACAGCTTTGAAAAAGAAGAGGAAACCCTTCACGTGGTCAGACAGATGTCAGTAGAGCTTCAAAGAGCTGACACGGAGATTGACCAGTGAACCCATCATGAGGCTGTCAGAGGAGGGCGTACGTTAACTAGTTCACTACTATGCATCAGGGACCAGACTCACGTGTGTAATGATGCAAGAGTGAGCAGTTATCGCTTACGGTTCATGGAAGTTGAGGCCACACGAGCAGAACTACACCACTCATGACCTAGAGAAAGCAGCAATGGCCTTCAACCTGAAGACGTGGTGACACTATCTGATGGGCGAGCGCTTTACATACTAATATGACCACCAGAGTCTCCAATATATTTTCTCGCAGAAGGAGATGAACCTAAGTCATCGGAAATGGATTGAGTTCTTCCAGGATTATGACTTTGAGATTGTCTATAGTCCTGAGAAGGGGAACGTTGTGGATGATGCTCTCAGCAGGACATCGGTCATTCAGCAACTTGGAGAGGTGATAGAGCAGTTAGCCGCTTTGAAGATATCCTTCGTGGATAGATATGGGGCATCCTATCATCAGTCCCTCACAGTCACTCCTACAATACTTTATCAGCTCAGAGAGGCACAACGTGGGGATGTTTAATGAGAGGTGCGACGTGCTTAGATATCCTCAAGGATGGCACCCGATGGATTTTCTGAATGCGGGGAGCACGTCATCTTCTTCAAGGGATGTACCATGGTACCAGTTACACTGCAGAAGGAGGTGATGAGGGAGTTCCACACATCACCTCTAGTGGTACATCTTGGAGTAGAGAAGATGTACCGGGACCTCATAAGATAGTACTGGTGGCCGGGTTTGACGAGGGTTGTAGTAGTGTTCGTTTCACAATGCCTAACTTTCTAGAAAGTGACGGTGGAGAACCAGGTACCTACAGGCTTGGTACAGACCTTAGAGGTTCTGAAGTGGATGTTGGATGAGATATCCATGGATTTCGTGATGAGGCTTCCACGTACAACTAGAGGGCAGGACACCATCTGGGTGATCGTAGACCGACTCACCAAGTCGCCCCACTTCCTACCGATCCTAGAGCAGGGTTTAGTAAAGAGATTGGGACACCTCTAAGTTCAAGAGATTGTACGGCTTCATGGTGTGCCATCTTCTATCATCTCCGATCGAGATGCTCGTTTTACTTCTCGGCTTTGCAAGGGGTTGTAGGAGGCCTTTGGGATGCAGCTATGCCTGAGAACTGCCTTTCACCCACAAACGGATTCCCAGACGGAGAGGACCATTTAGACACTTGAGGAAATGCTCCGTCCATGAGTCCTTGACTTGGGTCGCAGTTGGGAGGATCACCTACCCTTGGTGGAGTTTGCGTACAAAAACAGCTACCACTCCACCATCGGGATGACACCTTACGAGGCACTGTATGGCCGACCATGCAGACCACCTATGTGTTGGACTGACCCTAGGGAGTCAGCACTCGTAGGACAAGAGATGGTTCAGGCTATGATAGAGATGGTGGAAATCATCCAGGAGTGGATGAGGACTGCACAGAGCAGACAGAAGTCCTATGCTAATAGGAGGCGGAGACCACTGGAGTTTAAGGATGGTGACCATGTTTTCTTACGTGTCTCACCTCGACGTGGATTATGGAGATTTCGCCTCGGTGGAAAGTTATCTCCATGCTTCATCGGACCATTCCAGGTCCCTAGCAGGGTAGTAGAGGTGGCTTACTGCCTAGCACTTCCACCTCAGCTGCACCGGGTGCACGACGTCTTTCACGTATCTCAGCTGAGGAGATATGTGCACGACCCGATGCATATCATCGACCACGGGGAGATGGACATCGATGACGGGGAGAATTTTGTAGAGGTCGCAGAGGAGATCGAGGATCGACAGCGCATGTCCTAAGTGGATGGTCGATTCCTCCGGTGCATATTCATTGGCATCACGAGAACCTCCAAGAGAGCACATGGGAGCGGGAGGCTCAGATGTGTGCTCAGTACCCTCATTTTTTCACCTAGTTTATGTTGTAGATTTACGGGGATGAAAATTATTTTTGAGGGAGTAATTTAAAGACCCAAAAATTTCAAGGAATTGTTTTTAAATACTTTGGAACTTTACGAGTCTGTGGATTCTGACAGCACTTGATTCTTGAGGCCCGATGTGCCCGAAATCAATTTCTGAAGTTTATCTCGTGTACGTTTATTGAACGAACGAGCGGGTTTTTTCATCTTTTGAACTGGTGCATAGAATTAAAATCCAAAGGCACCGATGAACCCGTAGCGCTGGTATAATAAGATAATAAAAGGAACCTATTATTTTATTAAGGAGTTGAGCATCGCTGTTTGAGGAATAATGACGAAGAATTCCGGCCTCAGACGAAGAATGACGAAGAACGCATGTTCCTCGAAGATCGACGACGCGCCACCCTTTCTCTTCTCTGCGACAAGAGAGGAGACGCCACTTCCTCCTCGGCACGCTCCGATGATGCCTACGATCCTCTTCTCTGCCATGCTGTCTATAGTGACACCGACGTCCGACATCAACTGTTGATGTAGGAGGAAATTTTTATATTCTTCTTATGAAAATTATACCCTCGTTCTTGGTAATAAATTTGTTTGGTGATGTTTAGAACCACTAACGCAGTTGGTGCAGACTAAAGAACAAGTCTGAACCCACCGATACTTTGTTTTTGATGTGCGGAATAATTGGTGATGACAAAGCGGGACCAAAATGGCGATTAGAGGCCTTCGCAATGATGTACGGGTCCCGAGGCGACCGTAGGCAGAGGTGGGAGCAAATTAGGACCACTGAAATGACTCCAGTGGCCCGCGAAAGTCCCTAGCTGTGCGGGCGCCGGAGCGGCGGCACTGGCAGCTGGATACGGTGGCGCCCTGGCGTGCCACCGGCATGAGCCCGCCATGGCAGAAGCCACAACGGCGAGGCATGGGATCCTGCAACCTCGCATGATCCTGGGGAGACGCGGCGTCAGTCGCCGCGTCCGTGGAATGCAAAGGGGGGACTATGTCACCCCTGCTCGGCTCGCTGGCCAAGCCAGTATACCCACTGGTCGGGCTGGGGTGGGTTACAAGGACCGGGCTAGGCCGTGCCCTGCCGGGCAGGGCCCAGACCCGCGTTGGGTCGATCCAGTCAGGGCCGACCCAAGGGGGTTGGGCCGGGTCGGACCGGGCCCAGACCCCACACTTCGGACTGTTCTCGGCCCATTGCCCATAACATTAGCTACAGACCTCCAATATATGCACCGTCAATTGCATAGGAATCCTTGGATCGAGGCGTTCGTTTCGGTATATTACACTCGAGGTTTGGGCAATGTTTGTGTACGTCTGGGTTGGTTCAAAATTGACACTAGCCGAGCCCTTGGAGCAGAAACGCTTATATCATAAGGACCAGACGTCTGTTTTATGTGCCATCAACTGCGTTGAATTTCTATTGATGATATGGTCCTTCTGTCTTACTCCACTTACGGTTTGTATGCAACTGGAGTATGGTCGGATTGGTTTTAGCTTAAAAACGAACCAGGTCCCTGGGACGGAAAAGCCAATAACTCTCTGAACGGGCGTCCGATTGACTCACCGTCTGTCGTATTGGGTTTCTTTTGATGAGATGGAACATTGGGATACACCAACTCTGGAGTTCATGATAGTTGATGTGTCGACTCTCTGTCTCTTTATCGAGGAGTAGACCCTCCCGAAATTGAGCATGCTGTGTGTGGGAACGCTAGAGCTGGCTACGACTACGACGATGACGACTACACTTGGATCCTCCCTGGGTTCAGCAGCGAGGATGACAGTACTTGGATCCTCCATGGGTTTGGTAGCGACGACGACCATACTGGGATCCCTTGTGGTTAGATGGCGTTGACTATTGTTATTGTATCCTATCTGGGTCCGGCAGAATGACCTCTGTACTTGTATCCTGTGTGGGTCCGGCAGAGTAGTTGGTCTTGTATCCTATGTGGGTCTGACATCATAGCTGGTCTTGTATCCTATGTGGGTCCAACAGCATATATGAATTAGTGGCTACAACTAATCTTCTCTATTTCCTTGAAATGTGTATACATGTGTGAGCTATGTCTTTATTATCAATCTTTATCGTCGATGTGATTGAATTTCTTTCTTGTGTGGACTTGGTTGTGTTTTCTTGAGTGGACTGGGTTATTCTTGGGCTCAAGAGTTGGAGTTGTTCCACAGATGATGACTTAAGAATATGTATGGGAATATACCTAAGTAGAGTCATTTAAGGCTTTTTTGATTGTATCGTTCTTTTGAGGTTTATCCATCGTGGATTCTGATAGACCTTCGGGGGTCTTGGGGTCCCTACTGAGTATCGTATACTCACCCCTGCACGGGCTATGCCCGAACCACGTTGTGTTGGATGCAGATGACGCACAACACTGATCGAGGTGGAGGCTTGGGGATTTGGATGGTACCCTGAGGTGGACCACTTGGCGGGACATATATGGGGTGGGTGGCCGGACCCGAGGAGCTGAGGAGACTATCTAAACCCACCAATCAGGTGGGAATTCCAGAGGACGACTCAGTGTTGTTGTTTTACTTATTGCTATTGTACTTTGCTTTCAGTTGTAATGTAATTTCAGTTGAGTTTGTATACTAGACCATTTAATTTTCAGCACTTACCTTGTACCAAGTTTTACTTACTGCTTACATCACTTGCGTACTCTGTTGTGTATTCCATATCATAAATGCAATGTCTTCCCTTCTTTTGGGGTTTACACCTTTGATGCTAGTCACCAGCCCCTGCCCTATGGAAGGTGGGATTGGGGTAGTCATGTCACGACCCCCAAGGACAGGTCCTGACAAGCCTACCCCGCCCCGGCCCGGCCGCGGGGGCACTGGCTCAGCCAGCGACACGACATTAAGTTGCGCCTCCCTGTTTTCCGGAATAGAAAAGTCGTTCCGGATTCATTCCACCACCGCGGCTCAGCCGCGGTAGTCTGCTTCGCCGGAACGCCGCCCCAACTGGATGCCGGCACCACCGTGCCGGGGTGGCGCGCCGTCCGCCCCTTCCTCAGATGACCGGATGCGCTCCGGTGGTCAGATTTTCCCGATGTCTACGCCTACGGCTCTCCCAAGACTCGTTCTTCACTGCGATGGCTTCGATACGTCGTTGCGGTCCCGTTTCATCATCGCCCGTCAATACGCGCACCAACAAACAATCTGCAGTCGGTTGGGTTGGTTCTTAGGCCTAAGCCCACCGTGTTAGAAGTTTTCAATTAAGATTTAAGAATTCAAACTCAAATCCAAAACTGAAAAAATAACCCCACATCCTACACGCATGTATGAGCAATCCGCGGATCAACCATGAAAAGGATGGTCCGCGCTCGTCGTTCTTTCCTCAAAAATGTAAAAATAAATACAAATCAATACCCCTACCTCAATAATTTACATCGCACGTCGGGCGTCGTGAAAATGGCATCACGGGGAAAGGATTTGTAGATGACATCGGAGTGCGCCCGAGGAGGATGAAGTGTCTCCTATTTTGTCGTGGAGAAGAGAATGGATGGCACGTCATCGTTCTTCATGGAACCAGTGTTCTTCGTCGGAGAGTAGTGTTCTCCAAAAACCCAAGATCTCTCCAAATCCTCCTTATCACAAAGAATCCCTCCTCTCGTAAAAAAATTGGACCTTCCTATTATTTTATTACACAAGCAATATAAATTCAAAATTCATATCACCTCATTAATTAAATTAGTTGGAAATTAATTAAAGGTAGTGAGAGGAAAGACCCTCATTAATTAAATGTGTTGGCATTTAATTAAAGAGTGGGAGAGGAATGGTTCTCATTAATTAGAGGGGTTGTTATGGATTAATGGAGTAAGAGAGGTGGTTAGATTGGCAATTAATGGTGGGTTTCCAATTTAATGAGGGGGTTTAAGGAGTTTAGAGGAAAATAAATGGTTGGGGCTCATATGGGCCCCACCTATCAAACATTTAAATATAGGAACTTAGGTGTTTGTGGGTCCCACCCATAACTAACCATGGGAGGAATTAACCTCCTTAGATACATAAAATTGTTCGATCAATTTTATTTATTTTAAAGTAATTCCCCAATTAATAATTTACATCCTGCATAAAATGAAACTGCGGTAAAGGTCTCCTTAAGAAATTATCGGTGTTGTGAGTTCATCGGTGCCCTCATATCTCAATTCCGAGCACCGGTTCAAAAGATAGAAAAACCCGCTCATTTGTTCACTGATCGTACCCGAGCTAAACTTTAGAAATTGATTTCGGGCACACTGGGCCTCAGAATCAAGTACCGTCAGAAGCCACAGACTCGTAGAATTAAATAGATATTGAGCTTAAAATATTTCTTGAAATTTCAGGATCTTCAAAATTTCATTATAAATGATAAATTATAATGGTCATATAAATATTTTCCATAATTAAAACTCAAAATGGTAAATAAAATGAAAACATTTGAGTTAACGAAAAAAATGCATAAATAAGTTTTCTATTTCTTGTTGATGATTTTTACTGACCATATCGTCCTTCCACTACATTACATATCAATAATTGAGCCACATGATTTATGGTTCACCTCCCAATTGTGACTAAATTGTAGTGTTTACAACAATTTCACTCCTACTAAACTATAAAAGTTCACTCACTCCTCTAATTTATACACACCCCTCAACCCATTTAGACCAATAATAATCTCCAATAATAACTCAAAAAATTCCATACCCTCATCCTATTACTCTTTTTGGTCACAAATTGAACCGTTCAATGCCTATAGAGGATGCTAGAAAAATATGTAATGTTCTTCTAAATGTGTTTCTATTTTATTTTCATATCCACTTCTATCAATTCATATTATACCATGATTAAATGAAAAAATATTATATTACATAGAATAAGACATTTTTATTTAACTGTTATATCATATATCTCCAGAAACTTCTATCAAATGTCCTACAAATTCACCATTCCTGTGTATGGTGATATACCACATTCTGAACTGATGTCATTTGTTTTTCAATTAAAACCATTCATGGTTGGTAAGAATGATATATTTATATTATATACTTAATAAATATGATATTATTGATGTTATAATTCTTTTGTAATTATAATGTCATACATACCATCCTAATTTTTATTTTGTGGGACTATGATTTCGTCACTAATGCATACACCAAACTACAGCCACATGAAGAAATGTTATTCGTTCACACTTTAGATGGAAATTTTTAATGATATTAAAAATAAAAATATTTAATATATATTACATTAATGTTACACTATAATGAAAATATATATTTATATAATTTTACTTTTAATCCATTAAATATTATATGAAAATAAAAAAACCGACCATGCGTATGTACGACATACTATATCCTCTAAATGTGTATTGGATTTCCTATCACCATATTATATGAATTTATACAAATACATATTTATAGAATATATATAATAAAAATGTCATGTTTTACATTCTACAGATGTTGAAATCATTATCAAATTAAGAAAAATAAAATAAAAAGTCAAAACCTAATAAAAACATGGCAATTAACACCTAAAACAATAAAAATAATGAAATATTATTAAGAAAAAGATGACAATATATTATAAAAGAATCTTATATGATATTATAAATATTCATATAGTAATAACTCAATTGATTAAAATTTGTAAAAATAGTAAACAAAAGATTAATAATCATTGAATCAAAATTATGCGCATTTTAATGGATTTCATATAAATTTCATTTCATTAAAGAATATAGTAATGTATGAACTTAATTTACATTATATGGATTATATATTCTATTTGATCCATGTTATTTTATGTTCCAATTTAAAATATTTCATTTATGTGGTTTTTAATTTAATATTACCATGTTTGAAAGAATTCCGTGGCTCGTTTTTTTCATTTGACTATATGAATTCCCCAATGTCATTAATATTATAACATTATTCATATAATGGATTTTAAATATATTATATTCTATATCCACTTATATAATATGTAATTATATCTCATAGACATAATATATTCATTCATTAATTATCAATTAAATGTTATGATCATTTGAATGGTTTATGTCACATTCTGGTTCTAATCCAGATTGGTTATTTTTGAATTTCAAATGAAGAAATTTATTTTATAATATTAAAATAATAAAATTTAATTTTCTTATTCAACAGTTATTCATGATATTTTTCATGAGATCATATTATTTTTACTCTATTTGATACTTATCATTATTGAGAATATATTTTAATAAAATCTGACATTATTTCTATATTCTTTGCAAAATAAATTTTATTATGAAACCTTATTTTAGAAAATTATTTAAAAAATTTCAATAAAATATTAAAATTATTTATAAAAATATATTTTTACCCAGTATTTCTTTATATAAAATTTTCAATGAAATATTGTGGTTTATTTTTTGAAAATTGACTTTTATGCGTTTTTTTATTTAAAAATTGAATGTGATCTACGACATGTATCGACTTACCAGCTTACTTTTCCCTGATTAAATTCAAGATTGCGTTGCACATATATGTGGTTTTTATTAAATAAAATTATTTTAAAATCTGTTTTATAATAAAAGGATTTTCAAAAAATTCAAAATGAAATGGATATTTTCCTCTAGAAATCTTTACTGATCGTTTTAAGGAATTTATATTCATCACTGATAACACACATTTATTCTTACTCCAGTGGGTATATATTGATAACAACATTAATATTTCTCCAAATTGGACATGATTTCATGAACAATGATATTATTTAAAATCTCATTCATTATTCATTTGTGTAGTTATTAACATCCCCTTGAAATATTCACATACCTGTGATTATTAGATGTTGAATATACCCTCGTTATCTGTATCACTTTTCATTTATAAGATTTTTTATTAAAACATTTCTCATTTCTAAATAAAGTTCATTACATTGAAATTTAATTGTTTTACTTGGGAAATATTGATAAATCTATTTTCATTTCCAAATACATCTATTTGACGATAATGAATATTTATTAATGAATTAGATCGATTATTTGACATATGAGGAATGCTCTGGACTTGAAGTGATGGGTGCGGCTCAAAATAATTTATCCCTATGATGTATTATTAAGTCTCATGATACAAATTAACTATAATTGTAGTAAACTATTTTTATTGATAAAATATCATTTTCAAGGCACTGATGGTAGTGGTATAATGTCTTATAAACATGATGTCCATAAATGAATCATTTCCTACATTTAGAATATAGTTATCATTATCCATATGATATTCATTGTGAAAAAAATATAGATTTATTAAATAAATATTTATTGACTATATGGAATGTGTTTTATAATATTCACCATTCTATATTGAATATGACTTATCGAGTTATTTAAATGGAATGTGTTATTAATTATTTAACTTTATATATTTATTATGCTTGGGAATCAACAATTATTCCACTACACATAAAACAAACTGAAAATTTGATCTCACCATTATGTCGTTACCTTTTGTAGGAATCCATAAAGATTAATATGAGAGACATGCATGAATATACTAAATGGTATAATGATATTCTAATACGGAAAAAATATGTTGTAAATTGTGTATTCAAATTTAATCCATGTATTGTGTATGTATCTAGTTTAAAAAGACTATTGAAATAATCGGTAAGTCATGATGTGATTGATTATATTAATTCCAATGATATGGTAGATATAACCTACTCTCTGTAGGATCGAAATATAATATGAGATGCTCAATATACAAGAGGGGGGGGGGGTGAATTGTATACTTTAAAAATTCCTTTGGAACCTTTAAAGTTAGTTATGAATAACTAGATTTTTCTTAAGAAAAGGAAAGGCTAAGTTTAACAAAGTTAAACTAAGTAAATTCACAACACCTCTAACACCGAACTGAACTTGGAAAGGGATTCCAAAAGTAGGTTCTGGAAATATGGTTCCTGAAATTGAAACTTAACAAAAGTTACAATATGAGATTCTACCTTAAAGCGTATAGAATCTAAACTTATCAGAGTAAGTAAGGAAGTATAAGAAAGTTATACTTTCCTTAAGATACAAATTGCAGCGGAACAAAACAAGTAGTAAAACTACTAGTAACAAGATAATAGTCTTTTAACCCAAAGAGAAGGGTATCCAACAACCTTGGATAAAGGTCCCTTGATTTATACTTTCAAGCAAGTCTATCTTACCCACACCAGGGTAAGCCCTCGATACGAAGATCGGAGTCTCTGTCTTGCTATCCCCACAAGCCCTCAACTTTAAGGTAGTTGGCAACCTCTGTCTTCCTCAGCAAGGAAGTCCTCGATCTTTAAGGTAGTCGGCAACCTCTGTCTTTCTCAGCAAGAAAGCCCTCGATCTTTAAGGTAGTCGGCACCTCTGTCTTCCTATCCTCGGAAGCCCTCGAATGTAATCACCAACATTCGGAGTCGCACGAAGCTTTGAGAGTTTATAAGAGACTCTCTCTCTAGAAATCACTTCAACAGCATGTATGCACAAAGTCCAAATTGTTCATCCATCCGTTGCTCATCAGTCTCGAGCTCTTTCAAATGAGCTCCTATTTATAGGTAAGGTCGGCTCCTCTCCAACGGTCATATTTTCCTTAAAGTTCGGAGGGACCTGTACACGTGTCACTTAGACAACGGTTAGTTTATAACAAAATGGATGACATCGTTTTATAACAAAGTAAGTGTAACAGAATGTACGACATCGTTTTAAACTCTAACATAAAGGTTTGGAATAGAAATTTCGGAGTGAAAGTTCGGAGTGAATGAATTCAGAGTGTATAAAACAATGATAATCAGATTATGTTTAATAGGAGAATTCAGAATGAGAATTCGGAGTAGGAATTCGGAATAGGAATTCGTCATCAGAAATCGTAATGAGAATTCTTCATCAGAATTCGTAATGAGAATTCGGAATGAGATTTCTTCATTAGAATTCGTAATGATAATTCTTCATTGGAATTCGTAATGAGAATTCTTCTTCAGAATTCGTAATGAGAATTCTTCTTCAGAATTTGTAATGAGAATTCGGAATGGGATTTCTTCATTAGAATTCGTAATGAGAATTCTTCTTCAGAATTCGTATCCTGAATCTGGAATAGAACTTAGTCAGAATTCATATCCGGAATTCGGAATGAAACTTCCTTATAGTTCTTGTCCAGAACCGAATCCTAAAAACAGAATGCTTTTATATCAAAGTTTTAATGACTCCGAGAAAATGAATCCGAAACTTATACTTAAGAAAAATATTGATGAAAATATGATAAGGATAATTTTCCTTATAAAAGAGATTTTCCTTAAGAAAGCAATTTTCCTTATAAAAGCAATTTTTCCTTATAAAAGCGATTTTCCTTAAAGATAAGGTGTTTGTGATTTTCAAAACAAGAAGGAATGGAAAAGTCATAAGGAAAACCTTATTGACTCAACAATCTCCCCCTTTTTGGAAAGCACAAACATCCTTACGAAAAAGCTATTCTAAGAAGAAAGAAACATATTAAAGCTTATCTCCCTTGGTTTAAGAATATAGATTAATACGACTAACTCCCCCTTAGGCTTTGAAACTCTAAGGATCGTATTCATATTTCCGGAGTGATGTTTCTTTAAGAAAAACTCCCCCTTAAACAAACTCTTATTAGAGTTCATTTTCCTTGGGTATTTTCCTTTCTCCCCCTTTGAAGAAACCCTTATTAGATTTCCTCTTTTTCTTAAGGATCTTTTCCTTCTCCCCCTTTGTGATTTTCAAAAAGAATTTGGAGGGAATGGAAAAAATAACAAAGTACCTGAAAGATTAGTAATGACAACAAAAGGAACAACAAGCACGATTCTCATTAAATTTGAAATGTCAGTAACAAAAAAAACAACAAAAAGATCGGGTTGGTCATTTCGGATCTTTCTCCTTCGACATTAGCCCTTTAAGAATCGTCTTGATCTTCTTGAGGTCTTTGTGATCTTCCTCTGCTTGCTTTTCTAAGGCAACTATTCTTGCTGACTGAGCTTCAATTATTTCTTCCTGAGCCTTCAACTTTTCTTCCTGAGCTACCATTTTCTCTTCCTGAGACTTTATCCTTTCTAGAAAATTGATCCGATGATCCCTTTCAAATTTCCAACTCTGATTAACGGAGTTGAGCTTTCCATTCAAATCTCTTACTTCCTGACTCCGAATGTTCTTTTCCTCTGTCAATTTCTCATCGAATGATGCAGTCATCTCATGAAACTTCTTGTCCTCGGTTTGAAAAGCATCCTTAACATTCTCCTGAAACTCATCCAGCAACCTCATCTCTTCCACATTCTTCTTCGACCAGCTAGTCATCCTTTTGCAAGATCTTTTATGGGCTTCGTAACCAATAAAGAAATTTTTGAACTGGGCTTCTATCTCAACACATTTATCCATAACCATGGATACGGAGTCGGTTTTCTGATTCATCGTATGTTGAAGCATCTGACATCTAGAGTCTATACTGGAGAAGGTCGGAATGGTTCCCACCAACTTCTTCAAGGACTGAACAACAAAATCGTGCCCCAACGATGATGACTCCGAATCAGAAATCTTTCTAGGAGAATTTTCTTCCTCAATAAGCTTCAACTTCCTCTTAGAAGAACTACCAGCTTCCTTCCTCATCTGCTTTTCTGAACTCGGGGTATCAGCACGAATTTTCTTTCCCTTATCTTTTTCCGGAATTGAAACCTGTTCCGGAGATCTGTTCTCACTATCAGAGACTTGAACAATTTTATCTTCCTCATCAGCAACTTCTTGAACATTGTCTTCTACGTTACCCATCTGAGCAGAATCAAGTAAAATATGTTCTTGACAAGTAACTTCTTCTTCTACCTTTTCTTCTTCCATTGCAGGAGTAGCAAGCTTTGAAGATTGAGCTTCAGATGTTCGGAGCGAGAGGTGTTCCGAAGGAGTTCCCTTATATTCATCTACTTGTTTGAGCACATCTCCTGTCTCACCACTTCCTTCAGCCACTTCTTCAACCTCTTCCACTTGCTCTACTTCCTCAGTAGCAACAGCCTCTTCCGGAGTTACAAGATTTATTCCTGGAGTCTCAGGTAGAGATTCCAGAGAAAAAGATCTCGGAACGGGAATGGTTGCTGAAACCATTTCATTAAACCTTAACAACGCTTGCACAGCCTCAGCTTCTGACAACTTCTTCTTCAGCTTGTTTTCCTTAGATTGCTTCTCAAGCTCATCAGCAGCCTTTTCTTTCAGAGCCTTAGCCTCTGCAGGATCCAATCCGAACTGCGGATCTCCTTCCTCCCTCTTCTCCTTCTCAGCTCTCCACTTCGCTGCAACCTCATCAGTATATGTCTTCTTCTTCTTAGGCTTAGGAGGTGCGGAATGGACTTCCTTAGACTTAGGTTCCTCAGCATCGACTACCACTTCTTTCTGCATCCTTTTCCTTACCGGCTTGGATGATTCCGGATCAGCCACTTTCGGAGTCACTTCTACTTGAGGAGGTAGATCAATAAACTTCCCTGACTCCTTATTAAAAGCTATATTCATTCTCTTAAGAGTGGCATCACTGAGCAACATGATCTTACAAACTTTCGGCTTAGAACTGCAAGCCACCTTGAAGGATTCTAGGCACCGAACTATCAGCTTCGACAATATTGCCGGGTACATCACTATCTGAGCTCTCAGATTCCCCTTCTTCAAATTATCAATGTTGAGAAGAATATGCTTCATCAAGTTGAACTTTCTTAGATTTATCAAGAAATCCAAGATGTATATCTCACTCTTCTTCAAGCTATCCTTATCTCCTTTTCTCGGTACAATAAGCCCTTGCACCCATAACTCCAGAATCCGGAAGTTTGTAGAAAGACTTGCAATTTTCGGAGCCTTGTCATCATCCAATCCGAGAATTTCTAAGGCTTTCTCCTTGTTGAAACTACCCAAGGAGTCTGGCAGAACGTGTGAGATAAACTCAGCTTCACCTTCATAATTCAACCCTACCAAGCTTGCAGCCTTGGTGTAAGATAGCTTATATGTCTTGCCATACGATTTAAAGGAAAACTTCTCTCTATTATCTTCCATGAAGAAAGCAACTGACTCATAAAACTCGACAAGCAAGTCAGAGTAGACTTCATCTTGGTTGCCGGTTTTTGATACCGCAACATCTTCCCAGCCATTCAGCTTGATATTTTTTGATATAATAGAATCATAGTTGCTGAAGAAATTCGGATGAACTAACCGTTCTCTGTAGACTAACCACTGTGAAATGGGCTTAGTTGAAGACATTTCTTGAGAAGCTAACTCTGCAGACATTCGGATTAGAAGTCTCTGAGAAGTTCGGAACTGAGAAGGCTGAAGTTCGGAATGGCCTTAAATCAGAGAGTCAGAGCTTCAGCACGCAAAAGCTTGAAATCGATGTGGGACGATAAAATAGGGTCCCCTTTATATAGGCATTGGGATGACGGTTCAACTTCCTCGGTTGATCTAACGGTTTAGAATGATCTGCGATTAGATCTGACGGTTGAAAGCTTGAATCCGATCTTTTTGAGGTTTTATTAAAACAAAGATTTAAGAAAACTATAATCCGAAAACAAAATACAAGAAACTACCAGCAAGTAAAATATGATTACGAAAACTTCAGTAAGGAAATAATACCTTTCGGATTAGCTTAGGAAAGTTATTCGTAATGGGTAATATAAAGACGACTACGTAAAATTCAATACGAAAAACTCAATACGAAAAACTCAATATGAAAAACTCAATACGAAAAACTCAATATGAAAAAGTAAAATATGAAAATATATTCCGGAAATTTTCAATACGAATAATTTCATTCCAGAAGTATTCTGTACGAAAATATCCATTCTGGAAAATGGTAGTTCCGGAAGTTCCATTCCGGAAATTTTCGTTCCGAAAAATTTGAAAACAAATTTTGAAAAACTTTGTTAAACAAACAATCAAATGTACTCCCCCTATGAAAAGGAGTTTATTACTGTAAGGATATTTTTCAACAGAAAGTTAATTAAGGAAGATTACCTTACGGTTATCATTCCTAACTTCTGTTTAATATATTAAAATCTATCAGAAGGTAAAGATTTTGTGAAAATATCAGCAAGTTGATCTTGCGTTCCGATAAACTGAAGAATAATGTCTCTTTTAAGTGTGTGATCCCTAAGAAAGTGATGCCTAATATCTATGTGTTTTTCACGGGAGTGATGTGCAGGGTTTTTACTTAGGGCAATGGCACTTGTGTTATCACACAAAATTTGAGTTTTAGTAAAACTCAAGCCATAGTCTGTGAGTGTGTGTTGCATCCACAACACTTGTGCACAACAACTTCCAGCTGCTACATATTCAGCTTCAGCAGTGGAGAGTGCAACAGAATGTTGCTTCTTGCATGACCAAGAAACTAATGAATCTCCTAAAGAATGACAAGTTCCGGATGTACTTTTCCTATCCATTCTACATCCACCAAAGTCAGCATCAGAAAAGCTTTTTAAAACAAAATCATTTCCAGAAGTATAAAATAATCCTAGATCCATGGTTCCCTTAAGGTAGCGAAAAATTCTTTTTACTACCTTTAAGTGAGATTCCTTAGGATTGGATTGATATCTTGCACATAAGCATACTGAAAACATTAAGTCTGGTCGACTAGCTGTTAAGTAAAGTAGACTTCCGATCATACCTCTAAAAGATGTTTGATCTACTGGTTTCCCAGCTTCATCAAGATCTAAAGAGTTTGAGGTACCAATGGGAGTACTTATACTCTTAGTGTTGTCATAACCATACTTTTTAAGAAGATCTTTAATATACTTATGTTGAGATATGTAGGTTCCTTCTGGTTTTTGAGAAATTTGAAAACCAAGGAAAAATGTTAACTCACCCATCATACTCATTTCAAACTCAGATTTCATTAGACTAGCAAAGGAGTCAGTCAAAGATTGCTGAGTTGAACCAAATATAATGTCATCAACATAAATTTGAACAATCAAAACATTTTTCTTATCTTTCTTTATAAAAAGGGTTGGATCTGCATTTCCCTTAACATAGTTATTTTGAAGCAAAAATCCAGTGAGTCTATCATACGATGCTCGTGGGGCTTGTTTAAGGCCATACAAAGCTTTGGTAAGTCTAAACACATGATCAGGATGTTTTGTATCTTCAATGCCAGGAGGTTGTTCAACAAAAACTTCCTCTTGAACATAACCATTAAGAAAAGCACATTTCACATCCATTTGAAATAGTTTGAAATTAAAGAATGCTGCAAAGGCAAGTAGAATACGGATAGATTCAAGTCTAGCTACTAGAGCATAGGTTTCTTCATAGTCTATTCCTTCTTGCTGATTATAGCCTTTAGCAACAAGTCTAGCTTTATTTCTAACAATGACTCCATTTTCATCGCATTTATTTCTGAAAACCCATTTTACTCCAATAACAGAAGTTTCCTTAGGTCTCTCAACCAAGGTCTAGACTTTATTCCTTTCAAATTCATTTAGTTCATCTTGCATTGATTTGATCCAATCATCATCACCTAAAGCTTCATCAGTGCTTTTAGGCTCTAATTGGGAAAGAAATGCTAGATGTTCTACTTCATTTCTTAAGGAACTTCTGGTCCTTACAGGTTGATTTACATCACCAATGATACTATCACTGGGATGATTCTTAAGAAACATATGGTTTGGGTTTTGTAAAACCTGTTCATCAACATAGGGTAGAAAGTCTTCTGGGGTAAATGTTTCAGAAGTATCTTCTAGAACAATTTCCTTATCAGAAGGTTCTTCTATCAAAGGTTGATAATCAGTTTTTGAAAACACATCCGAAGATGTAGGTTGGGAGGTTTTAAAAACAAAAGGATCTGATTCATCAAATTTTACATGTACTGTTTCCTCAACAGTACAAGTATTTTTATTAAAAACTCTATATGCCTTAGAGGTTGTGGAATAACCTAAGAAAATTCCTTCATCTGATTTTGGTGCGAATTTATGTAAGTTATCTTTAGTATTCAAGATGAATACTTTTCAGCCAAAAACCTTGAAGTAGGAAAGTCTAGGTTTTCTACCATTCCATAACTCATAAGGTGTTTTATTAAGAAAAGGTCTAATCAAAACTCGATTTATAGTATAACAAGCAGTACTTACAGCTTCAACCCAGAAATGTCTAGCAATAGAATATTCACTCAACATGGTTCTAGTTATTTCTTGAAGAATTCTATTTCTTCTTTCAACTACACCATTCTGTTGAGGAGTTCTAGGTGCTGAAAAGTTGTGAGTAATACCTTTCTTACTACAAAAAGTTTCAAAATCTGAATTTTGAAATTCTCCTCCATGATCACTATGAATAGTTTTCAATGGAAGGTTTTTCTCATTTTTAACTTGAGCTCTAAAACTTTTGAAATAAGAAAAAGCTTTAGATTTCTTTGCTAGAAAATAGACCCAAGTAAATCTAGTGTAATCATCAACTAGAACAAACACATAGTATTTGCCTCCAATGCTTCCAGTTTGTGTTGGAACAAAAAGATCCATATGCACAAACTGTAATGCATCGGTTGTTGAGACTTCACCGATTGACTTAAAACTAGATTTATGTTGCTTGACATATTGACAAGGATCACAAACTTTAGAAGAATCAAATCTAAGCTCCGGTAGATCCTTAACAAGTTTCTTCCTAGAGAGTTTACATAGGTTTCTAAGATTACAGTGTCCTAATCTTCTATGCCATAACCAAGAGTGATCTTCCATTGCACTTAGGCAAGGTAAATCTTGGCTTCTTAGGTCTTCTAAGTTTAAGGTGTAAACATTCTCTTGCCTATTGGCTGAGAGAATAAATTCTTCCTTGGAATTGTGAACTAAGCATTTATCATTCCTAAAATTCACAAGGTAACCTTCATCACATAACTGAATTATGCTAATGAGGTTGTGCTTAAGACCTTTAACAAAAAGAACATTTGAAATCAAAGTTTTACCTAAAAGAACAATATTACCAATACCAACAATCTCTCCCTTAGCATTGTCTCCGAAAGTTACCTTTCCTCCTTTCGTTTTGATAATCTTTTCAAAAAAGCTTTTGTTACCAGTCATATGCCGGGAACATCCACTATCCATGTACCAAATATTGTTGCTGGAACTTTCTTTATTTTCCTGAAATTAAGAACAAAGTTAGATTTTCGGAATCCAAACTTGTTTGGATCCGAGATTTCCAGACAATAAAATTTTTGGTACCCACATTTTCTTAGCAAAATAAGCTTTATGAAAACCTAAGGATTGGGTTTTGTTTAAAGAACAATTTCTTGACCAGTGACCACCACATTGACACTTGGTACAAAATGGGGCACTTTGAGGAACAAAATAATTGTTGCTGAAAACAGGTTTTGCTTGGGTATAACCAAATCCAGATTTATTTCTTAAATGTCGTATTTGAGAATACATCTTATCAAAATTTTCCTTACCATGGGTAAAGTTTGATAAACACTTCTTTAAGGAAAAAATTTCGGACTTGAGTTTTACAACCAAGTTTTTATCCTCAAAATCATTAGTTTTGGAACTAGAGTTAGGCTCGAAAACATTTTTATTAGAAATTACTTTTTCTAATTCTTTAGCAAGTTTGTTCTTCTCAGAACTTACTTCCTCATGATTTTTTGAAATATTTTCAAAATCAGCATTTTTCTTATCAAGATCTTTAGAAAGATCTGATATCTCTTTAGTAAGAATAGAATTCCTAGAATTTGCCTTATCAAGTTTCTTGTTGAGTTTGGAATTCTCAATCTCAAGAAGTTCAGCAAACCTAGAGACTTCTTCAAAAGTAGGTAAAGTATTTTCCTCATCAGAAGATGATTCTTCATCCGAAGAGTTATAATACTTACTATCATTAGGATTTAAGGAAACATTAGTCAATGATTCAGCATTTCATACCTTAGCCATAAGACAATGATTTTCAATAGGTAATCTGGCTATAAGACCAAGATTCTTCTTTCCTGAAGATTCATAATCAGAAGATTCATTTGAAGAGTCACCACCACTGGCACTCCAGGTGTCATTAGCTTTCAGAACTTTCTTATCTTTGGCTTTGTAATACTTCTTCCTGTTCTTGTCTGAATTCCTTTCCTTCCTTTCTTTCTTTCTGAGCATATGGCAATCTGGTCTAATATGTCCAGCTCTTTTACATTCATTACAAGTAACTTCTCCATCTTTCTTATCTTTCCTATCCTTCTTCTTATACTTGGATTGAAAGTTTCTCTGTCCAGCTATCTTGTTCATCCTTCGAGCAAGATTGGCTAATTCATTTTCTGAAACTTCACTTTCACTAGATTCGGATTGGAAAATGACTTTCTTAGATTTGGATCTGGTAACTCTCTCAGGAGTCTTAGCTTTCATCTGATTTGAAGTTGAAGTAAAAGCAACTGTTCCATTTCCATTCTTCTTTTGATGTTGTTAGCATCTCTCTTCATTCTTGTCTCATGTTGTAGAAGAGTTCCAAATAATTCATCAAGAGTAATTTGAGTAACCTTCCTGTTCTCATCTATAGCTGTTCTCTTGGATTCCCACTCATTGGGCATAATATCAATAATCTTGTCCACAAGAGCTTCATCATCTAAACCTTTTTCTCCCATAGATTGTAGACTGTTGATGATAGTCATAAATCTTTGTTGAACTTTACAGATAGGTTCTCCATAAGGAAAACTGAAGCCATGATATTCAGCTCTAAGCATAGCTCTTCTAGTCTCAATCACCTTAGAAGTTCCAAAGTGTGTAACCTCTAACTTCTTCCATATACAGTTAGCTGCTTCACAAGAAGAAATTTGGCTATATATATTTCTGGTCATTGAACACAGTAAAGTATTGCGTACCTTATAGTTGAGTTGATATTCTTGCTTTTCCTGGTTAGTAAAGGTTCTGACTTCCTTGTCAGGAATTTTATAGTCACCAGTAAGCATGACAAAGTTATCTACTCCAGTATTGATAACAAAAGTCTTCATACGATCTCTCCAGTATTCATAATCATTACCATCAAAGATAGGTGGTCTTGTAGGATTCAGATTGTCAATAGATCCAACATTCATTCCTGCCATACTTGAAAATAACTTGGAAACAAACTTGTTAATAGCAAAAGATTCGTAATCAAAAAGTTCGGAATGAGAAAAAGTTCGGAATGGATAAATCGGAATGACAAAGTTCGGAATGAAAAAGTTGAGCAAGAAAAACTTGTATGTGAGTACAAGTATTTCAGTAACCTTGGCTCTGATACCAAATGTAATAATGGTATAGAGTAAGAGGTTTCCAACCTCTGATACCAATTGTAGGATCGAAATATTATATGAGATTCTCAATATACAAGAGGGGGGGGGGGGGGTGAATTGTATACTTTAAAAATTCCTTTGGAACCTTTAAAGTTAGTTATGAATAACTAGAGTTTCCTTAAGAAAAGGAAAGGCTAAGTTTAACAAAGTTAAACTAAGTAAATTCACAACACCTCTAACACCGAACTGAACTTGGAAAGGGATTCCAAAAGTAGGTTCCGGAAATATGGTTCCGGAAATTGAAACTTAACAAAAGTTACAATATGAGATTCTACCTTAAAGCGTATAGAATCTAAACTTATCAGAGTAAGTAAGGAAGTATAAGAAAGTTATACTTTCCTTAAGATACAAATTGCAGCGGAACAAAACAAGTAGTAAAACTACTAGTAACAAGATAATAGTCTTTTAACCCAAAGAGAAGGGTATCCAACAACCTTGGATAAAGGTCCCTTGATTTATACTTTCAAGCAAGTCTGTCTTACCCACACCAGGGTAAGCCCTCGATACGAAGATCGGAGTCTCTGTCTTGCTATCCCCGCAAGCCCTCAACTTTAAGGTAGTTGGAAACCTCTGTCTTCCTCAGCAAGGAAGTCCTCGATCTCTAAGGTAGTCGGCAACCTCTGTCATTCTCAGCAAGAAATCCCTCGATCTTTAAGGTAGTCGGCACCTCTGTCTTCCTATCCTCGGAAGCCCTCGAATGTAATCACCAACATTCGGAGTCGCACGAAGCTTTGAGAGTTTATAAGAGACTCTCTCTCTAGAAATCACTTCAACAGCATGTATGCACAAAGTCCAAATTGTTCATCCATCCATTGCTCATCAGTCTCGAGCTCTTTCAAATGAGCTCCTATTTATAGGTAAGGTCGGCTCCTCTCCAACGGTCATATTTTCCTTAAAGTTCGGAGGGACCTGTACACGTGTCACTTAGACAACGGTTAGTTTATAACAAAATGGACGACATCGTTTTATAACAAAGTAAGTGTAACAGAATGTACGACATCGTTTTAAACTCTAACATAAAGGTTCGGAATAGAAATTTCGGAGTGAAAGTTCGGAGTGAATGAATTCAGAGTGTATAAAACAATGATAATCAGATTATGTTTAATAGGAGAATTCGGAATGAGAATTCGGAGTAGGAATTCGGAATAGGAATTCGTCATCAGAAATCGTAATGAGAATTCGTCATCAGAATTCGTAATGAGAATTCGGAATGAGATTTCTTCATTAGAATTCGTAATGAGAATTCTTCATTGAATTCGTAATGAGAATTCTTCTTCAGAATTCGTAATGAGAATTCTTCTTCAGAATTCGTAATGAGAATTCGGAATGGGATTTCTTCATTAGAATTCGTAATGAGAATTCTTCTTCAGAATTCGTATCCTGAATCTGGAATAGAACTTAGTCAGAATTCATATCCGGAATTCGGAATGAAACTTCCTTATAGTTCTTGTCCAGAACCGAATCCTAAAAACAGAATGCTTTTATATCAAAGTTTTAATGACTCCGAGAAAATGAATCCGAAACTTATACTTAAGAAAAATATTGATGAAAATATGATAAGGATAATTTTCCTTATAAAAGCGATTTTCCTTAAGAAATCAATTTTCCTTATAAAAGCAATTTTTCCTTATAAAAGCGATTTTCCTTAAAGATAAGGTGTTTGTCATTTTCAAAACAAGAAGGAATGGAAAAGTCATAAGGAAAACCTTATTGACTCAACACTCTCGGCTACGTGGGAAATGATATTCAAATAGTATGTATAAATATTAAACTATTTAATTCATGAAAATAATTTTCTAATACATTAATTTATAAAATTTATATTTAGTATTCCATTTTTTATGGGTAGTATTTCAACCACATAAAACACCAAAAATACCAAGAAAACACATTCTAACCTATATTTCATATATGGATAACACAAATTGATGATAAAAATTTACACAATGATTAGTTATTCAAAATTGATATTCCAAATCATGGAATCATTATTCACTCAATATATGGACAACTACAACTTACAAACCACATACGTAAAATTTCATTATCCAAAATATTTAGGCTATATCTTATATTTTTTCTTAAATATATTCCTTTTAATGATATTATTTTTTCCTTCAATTTTATATATATTATATCCATTATTGCTTTTTTGGTATGAAAAATATTAATGGAATTTATTATTGAAAATAATGAAAATGACGCATCATAGTTAATTCCATTATTTAATTTCTATCATTTTACAGAATAATTATAAATATAGTCATATAATTTACAATCATTGTTGGATTTCATATTATAATACCCTATTGATCCTCTTATTCTCAACACTTTTGATACGTCGACCGATTGTCAAAATGGCCAGTATACATGGAGACCATCTCATATTTTATTGAATAAAACTATTTCTCAGAATCATAACACTTAATGGCCCCTTGGTAGGTAGTTGGTTATTTATATAAAATCATTTCTTAATCGTTTTCAAGTAGAAGAAATATATATCTCATAATATATAATTGAATCCTACTAGACCGTTGAGGTTTATTTATATATTAGAGATATGACAAAAATATTTTATAAATATGTTTTATTTTTGGACATGTCATATGGTAGGATATGGTTTCTTCATAGGGAATGACATAATTATTAAAGGATGTATAATCTATACATTTGGGTCAATGATTTCATATGAGAAAAAGATTTCAAGGCACCACTATCTAAGTCCATCAAACTATAAAATATGTTATATCATAAGTTATTTGTATGTATGTATATATTTAATTACAAATATAACAAATTATAGAATAAAAATATTTTAATAATTAAATATCAAATCGTTTTATAATAATATTTTATACCTATGATTATGATCTGTACCGGAACTAAAATGGGTTACTATATTTCGATATGGGATAGACAAGATTTTCATTTCATTGGTAATCTATATAATCTCCTAGAAATATCTTCTCAAATAGGAATATTCATAAATATACACTCCATAAAAACAATAATTATGTCCAAGGTAATACAAAAATATTTAGTATTTTCTAAGATTCTCATGAAGTATAAACATGTGACAAATCAATGATCACATAAAAATAACTTGACCATAAGGCTATGACAATAGTATCTAAACATTTTAAAATCCATACCCACTATAATATATATCATGAAATTCATTCACGAAGTAATTATTGGTATTTCATATGACATTAATAATAATAAAATCAAATAGCATGAGCCATGGAGAAATACACTGTCATAATAAAGAATGTTTTTATATACATATGTTTAAAAAAACTTTTCATTAGTCAGGGCTCGCTACAATTATTATCTAATTGGATTATGATCACTCTCCAAAATGTCATATCATAACTCAAGGATCACTTCCATATAAATTGTAATATACAATGAATCTTACAAGACTATGATAACTCCCTATATTATTTCTTATTATTATACGAGATATCCATCATTACCAAATTCATTGGATGACAATATAATTCTGGAACCACATGTCTCATAATGAAATTCATATATATATATATATATATTTTCCCTAAAATATAATATAAAATTCATAATATTATAATACCATTACTAGTGTAAAGGGAGTTGGATTCAAATAAATTTCATTAATTTATCATGGAATACTCTAAAAGAAAGAAATATGATTCCTAATGGTTTCTTCGTAACATAATTATTGCATGGTAATGAAATATTCCTTATCGAATTTCCCTTAAGTAATCATAATAACAAGATATAAAAATAATGAAATTTTATGGTATCATTGAAACATATCCCTAAAAATTCACAATTATAATTAGAGATGTTTTCATATATGAAAAATTCAATTAAAATATGACTGGAAGATTTAAAAAGGAAAATACACTTTTCACAATGAAATATCATATTCAAAATATAATTTTGAAATTAAATAATATGGTAAGTACTTTATTTAAAAATAACATCGATTTTTTTAAGGAAAAGTAATGTTATTAATAATTCATTCCAAAAATAAAAATATATTAATGTTATATATTTTGGAAAACATTATTTCATTAACATTTTCAGTAATAGGAATAAAATAATTATTTAAAAAAATTCATTTATAAATGTTAAAAATTAATTAATGGGTAAAAATGAGATTAAAAAATCATTAGACAAAATAAAATAAATTCATAACATATTTTTGAAAAAATTGATAAGTAAAAAAATTTATGTTCAAAAAAAGTGAGAAATAAAGATGGTTGTCCACTAAAATATTAATTTAGTATATTGTGTATTTAATGTGATGAAAATTATAATTAAACATTTAATATCAAAATATATATATATTATAATAAAACTCATGTGATTAATTAGTGGTAGATCATGAAATGTCAACATTATAATCATATTTATAAATAATCTTGATAAACAATTAGATTGTAATAAAAACCCCCTTACCTCATGTTCTTCTCTCTTTGAAATTTCATTGACCTATTATATGATGAATACAAAATGTAATTATAAATAAGAATAAATATTTATAATATAATATAATTCCCTTTTATAACATTTCAATAACCATATATTAATACTAATTTATTAATATCTTCATTTCGTCATTTTTAACTATTTATTATTTATGGAAATTTTGGTTATGCAGTACGGGTAATTTTAAATTTATCATGGTTAAATTATATAATTAATATTCAAATAGGGATATATATAGTCCTCCATAAAATATAGAAAACTGATTTACATCATTCATTGAGACGATTGGGGTACTTACACATTTATTTTGTTTTCATTTTTTGATGGATGTAATGAAAAAATGATAAATAATAATTCACCTATATATAATCATATTAAATTCATATATAATATTTATAAAAATTAACAAAATCTATCTATAAACTGATCTATGTAAAGTGGTGATGAAAATTAAATAACAACAATATATGAAGATATTAAGTAATATGTATGAACGAGTGATATTTTTTTCTTTATTTATATTTGGAAAATGTGAATAATGGTTCTTACTTCATAATAAAATAATTAGAGATATTTAATAAGTTATTTTATTTTATTTTAGAGTGGATACCATGGATTTATAGGAGGTATATTAAGAATTAAAATTGAAAGACACGATTAATATTTATACCCCTTCATTGGAAAATATCATCCCGATTATGCATTAAAATTTAAAAGATTGTATTTTTATAATAGTAAAAGATATTTGATTTTTTGAAGGTTTCTAGTATGATATATGTAATGTTATATTTTATTTTCTAATTCTCATAAAAAATTAAGGATTTGGGTTTATCATTAATAAGTGATGGGAGATGTACAATTTGAGTTAAATAAATTATTATTTAATATTAAATAAATTTCTACAAAACAAGTCTCTAAATTGATATAATCTATAAAAAATATTATCATTATCCTATTTAATATCTTTAAATAAAAAAATTAAAAGGTTTTGGTTATTATTTTACACTTATACCATAGTTTTTTCCCATTAATCCTTTTGAAAATTATAGTGATATCAAGGTTTTCTACTCATTAGTGGTACACAGTATCACTATACCAGTAAAAGTGACCCATAAATGGACCATGGTTGATATATATAAACATATTCAATTATATTTTCAAAATATAGTATTTAATAAATTATAAATAATTTAATAAATAACTATTTATTATAAAATATCATTAATTGCATTTTTTGTATATATATTGTATATTATGATATAAAATATGATTAATAGATGTGAAATGATTATAAAAATGATTATATTAAATTTACAGAATATATAATCTCAATATTAAAAAAATTAATTATTTACATCTTTATTTTTCAGTTTAAATGATATAATATTGTTTATTCAATTCATTAACAAATTTTAACCGTATCTATATTAATAAATTTTTTCAATATGTAATTTTTATAATTATAATTATTTGAAAATAATTTAATCATAAATTATAATGAAATAAAATTTGACACCATTAATCATCTTATTGTTTTATCAGATGATTTTTATAATTTGTTTTAATTTAATAGAATTTTTTTAACATTAAATACTATTGAACTTATTTGAAGAACTATTCAAAGAACTTAACATGGAAAACCACATCGAAAAAATGAAATTATATCATATAAACCATTATGACATATAAAATACATTATATTAATCTTAATGTTTTTTTGGAAACTATAAATTATATAAATAGTATTACTTTTTTGTATTTAAACTCATATATATTATTTATTCACAACATTCCATACTCTTAATTCAGTATTTCATAAAACATTAATGTAATTATGTCATCAAAGAAAAATAAAAATAAGACACCACTTTATGGAATACACATAATCATAGAGAATAATTTAATTAATCTAGGTTTATAGAAAATAATATCAAATTGGACCAGGCCTACTACCCATAAATATTATCCTTATTGAAGGTTATCTCTCGAGTATGTTATAGTGGAAAATGTTCCTAAATGATCAAGTTTCACACTACATTCCAATCCTTATTATCTAATGATGTATGCATCTTTACATAATGTTCTGGAGAGATATTTAAATCTAGGCCTAATAATCACGTAATGAAAATCATATATTTATATTCCATAAGATCCTAAAACAATACTCATATCATCATATCATAACCTGATGAATGTAAAATTAATTCAAAAATTGAATACAGTTTAATCATATAATTACCCATGGAAATTAATTGATAATCATAATGGATTCATCATAAGAAAATTATGTGTGGGAATGTAATGGATTTCATAGAATTTTACAGAATTCATCAACATCATTTGTCATTAAACAAAGCAATTTTTATCATATCAATAGATCATATCCCCAGTAAATTATAAGTATCACCTTGTATATTATCATCAATAAAAATTCCATTAAAATATAATTATAACATTACATCAGTAAAATACCCTTTACACTATGAAATTAATTATTTAAAATTAAATGTCTACAAATATTACGGAGAAATTTTTATTTGTAATGAAACATGGTACATGTATATAGAGTTAAAATAATTAAGTGGTAATAATGGAGAAAAAATTATGTTAATGTCATATATGTTGAAATAAATATTCATTTCAAATTCTTGGTAAAATTAAAATGTACATCGTTCAAAGAATAAAAATAATGTTACTTCATTTATTCAAAAAAATACTTATTTTCTTGAAAATACATTAATGACCATCTGATAATATCAAAAACATTCTTGAAAACATTTTTAGATTACAATGATATGGATTAAAATGTATTTTTAAATAAAGAGAGATAGAAGGTAGGATTTCAAAAAGCATAATATTCAGACTCTAGGGTAAAAAACAAAATTTAAATCAAATTAAATCATTAATTACATTTAATTTATTAGAGAAAAAGAAAAATCACGAAATTTTTGTTCTTTATATCATAAAATTTCTTCATCAATGTCGAAATCACAATTAATCTACAATGAAATCAGATTGTAAAATAAAACAATTACCCTAACATACCATTTCTTAAAATTTTATATAACCTCATATATAATAAGATTTTATTTAGTGAAAATATATATTATAATAATTAAATATAATATAATAGTAATTATGATCAACTTATAAATCTTCAAAAATAATTATTTATTAATTATTTATAAAACTAATATTTTATAGGTATATTCTATTTATATTTTTATATAAGTTTCAGTTTGGTAGGTTTAGACCTTGTACATTGATCATGGTTACATAAATTAAATAATTTCAATATTGATATTAATATCATATTATATAAATATTAATCCATAAAATATATAAAATTGATTTACAATATTCTTGGAGGTGGTAGGCAATAGGTACACATGAATATTGTTTCAGTTTTTCTATGGATGGAACAAATGCATGGTAAGTAATAACACACCCTCCTAGAATATTATTGTTATCATATTTATCATATATATTTTTTAAATCAATCATTATTACAATCCACATAATTATGTGATGATAAATTAATTACAACACTATATGGAGACAGTAATTCATTCGTTCACACAATTGATATTTTCTCTTTCCATGTGATTAAAATATGTGTGTAGTGGTTGTTAAAACATATTACTTAATGTATATGTATTTAATATATTTTATTAATTATTTTATAATGGATATAATGAATTTATTAGGAAGTAGAAGAAGATATAAAATATAAGATACATTGTAACTAGATACACTTCATCATTGAGAACCCTCTTCTAGTTTACATATTATCTGTTAAAATAATTTTATTATTCAATGAAAAGAAGATCTACTTTTTTTGATAAATAGTTGAACATATTATAATAGGGATTGAATTATATATAATGTTTAAATAATTTGAATAAAGAAGAATAAGTTGTTATATTTTATATTAGAATGGAGGGGCCCTTTTATATTTTATTAATATATTAAAATAATACAAATTTATTTTCTATAAAACATGTATCCATATTCATATAATTTGATGATAATATGAGTATGAGTCAAAATAATTTCATCCAAAAATAATTGTAATTTTAATTATTTTATTTGTTTAATCTCTTATTATTAACCCCCATTAATGGTTTTGATAATTACATTAATATCATTTCTTTTTCCTAATACGAGTATTAAAATTCACAATAAAAATACTTGTGGCCCATAAATGGATGATGTTTCATCTATTGATTCAGACACTATTGAATTTTCAAAATATAGGAATTTTATTTATTTTAAATCATTTAATAAAATATTAATTAGTATATAATATAATTAATGAAATTTCTAGAAAAAGTTGATATATTATAATATAATTTGTCTTTAACTCTTGTATAATTGTTCAAAATGTAATTAAATAAAATATATGGAATATATAATCATAATATAGATAAATAATAAAAAATTTTAGGTTTAAACATCATTTTGAAAATTATATTTTTTTAACACCTTGGTTAATAAAATTTAACCATAACCATAGTAATGGATTTTTCAAAAATAAACAGTTTTAATTTTATATATAATGTTAAAATTATTTAGTAATTTTAACACTAAATAAATTTTTCTCAGTTTTTCATCATTCTTGACATATTTCATAATTTTAGTGTTTTTTGTCATTTTAATAAAATATGTTTAATATATATTACTATAATGTCATTATAAATATTATTCACATAATTTGGCATTCCAAAGAGTGTTACAGAAATTTAATATTATAAAAAAAAATTAAAACATTTATAAATATTAAATTTATCATTAAAAATTAGTTGACTCTTTAACTCACCCAAATGATATATTTTTTTTTCATCTTAAAAATCATTAAATATTTTTTATAGGCTATAAGAACACTATTTTAATGTGACATTATACTTTTATGTGATAATTTTTCCACATGAAACTAAAAATGAATTACCGTGATAAAAAGTTAAATTATTATTTCAAATAAAAATTTATAACTTAATATATGTTGTTATTTTCTCAATTATAAGTATTTATAGATATTTATATCCTGATATTGGAATTTCTTACTTTATTTTCTATATAAATATTAGATATATAAAAGTGATTCATAAATGATAAAAACATCATATTTTTTATGTTTGGATATTTATGGATTTGATACAATAATACAATTTAAAAATAAATGTTTTTATTGAATTTTATTTTTTATAAAATATGTTCTATCCATAATTAACACATTTTACATATAATATTTTAATAAATAATTGATATGGGTTCTCATCATAATAACCAAATAAAATAGAACTATTTTAAAAAATTTGACCTCCAAATTTCAATCATGGAATACATTTTTTAGGACCCAAACAAAATTAGGGTATGAATTATTTTTAAGAAAAACATGAAACAAAAAATCCAAATTACTTTTTCATACAAATTGAATTTTCGTGTAAAAATGATTTTATACCAAATTCAATGATAAAAATTATTAAGAGGAACAAAATTGGATATTTAATAATATAATTTTAGTAATATAACATTTAAAATACATTAAAACAACATTATTATTTCTATATTTTTGAAATAAAAATATCATTTTCAATTAAAATCATTATATTTCAATATTCAATATAAAAATAATCATTATCGATAAATAATAAAATTTCACCCTAATAATATATTTATAAATTGAATTAAAATATTTTATTGTTTTGAATTAAAATTTTTAATGTTCTCGAAATTAATTATATTATTCACTAACCAAAAGTAAATACAAATATATTTTAAAAATAAAATTACACTAGTAAAAATATATTCGTAGTTTTTAAGTATATATAAATACATTTTTTTATTATAACCATAATTTATAATTAAATATTATGTTACATCAATTTATATATTTTATTCCAATTCCTAATTTATAGTTTTCATAAAATGATAATATTTCATTATTTGTTAATGATTGATGTTTCATGGTGTATACACTATCAGACATAGTTTTAATTAAAAATCGTAGGAAGCCACAATAATGTTGTAATGTAGAAGTTAATATTTTATATTTTAATCTGTAGTACAAAAAATATCATTATTTATTCATAAAAAGAAACACAACGGAGAGATTTCATTGAAAAAAGGTTATAAGGAGTGTTAAATCACATTCCATTTTATCATATGTTATGAATTTATGATAAAATTCATGGTTACTCTGGGAGAATCCCACAGGACATTATATGTATGATCTTGTATTGATATGGTTATTTATATTTCTTACGATTTAATATCCAAATATATTTCTATTAAAGCTCACTTCTTCATTCACTAATCACATATTAATAGTATAATCATTCCAGGGGATTTTTAGAGTTTCTCAAAAAATCAATTAGGAATATTGATTAGGAAATGGATACAACTAAGAGGGAATATTCCTCTAATTATTCCATAGTGAACCTTTTATAGCACATGATTAGACATAAGAGAAATATCAATTGATGGTGAATGATATATGTTCTTCATTTACCAATTACATGGTTAAGGTTTTTGTAGCACGGTGATCAACGGAATTGAGGTTTATTGTAACACCCCAGGTAAATAAAGAATATGACATTTTCATATTTATCCATATTTGTGAATAAAATATTAATATGTCTTTAAAGGGGATGCTATGCTCGATGGCGTACCCAAAACGCAACAACGAGTTTCTTAGGAATCTTACGTTGCACTCTAATAATAAAATAATATTATTTTAAATGGTAGTTAACAAGTAGTCGTTGTATTGGCGGGAATGGATAGAAATAACTAAAATATGATTATATATGTTTTTAAATATTTTTACATTTATCCAATAAAAGATAAAGGCATAAAATACAGAAAGAATTCAATTTTAGGCGTATATGCCCTAGTTCACACTAAAGGTTCACTTATCGCCTTTTGACGGTGAACCATCATTAAATATAGTTTTGTTCACTCTTATACATTCTATTGGACCAAATAAAACTCTTTTTAAGAATTGGGACATAAAAATTTACTTTGTGTAAATTTTTGGTATCTTTCTGATAAAGTTCATTTTTTAAATGAATAGTGTAAAATGTTGTATTTTAAATTCAAAACCTTTTTTTAATCTAATTTATTTATATGATTATATTAACTTTTGAATTGGTCTTAATGTGTAATATGAATATATTTTTACCATTAAATCCAATGGTGGTCATTGGAATCAATTTCACTATGAAATTGAACTTAAACTAGTGTCAATCTTTTGATACTTATTGTTTCATAAAAACACGCTATTTGTCATGACAGCGGGAATTAATTATCAAATTAATTAATGTGACTTATATGTTTTGAATTTTGTAAAATAGACTTCATTTTTGAATTCAGAATATCAAATATATCTTAGGGGTGAATTTTTGGTAATTTTCTGAAAAACTCCAATTTTTAATGAATAGTGAAACCACTAAGTGGTAATCAAGCAAACTGATTTTTCAGTTAAATGAAAGATTACCACTAATTTGTATTGAATTTTGAAAATCCGGCTTACATGGTTGTCATTAGTATGTAAAATGTGGTTCAATGGGATGAAAATATATTTTTTTGTGAATAGTAACTTTTTTTCATTAATCGCGATTAGAGATAATTAATGTAATTTAAAGTAAAAATGATATTATAAAAATGTGAAAACACCATGAAACTTGTCCTACCACTATTGGATGATTCCTGGCCGACCAAGACAACCCATGGGTCGATTTAGGGGACCCTATGGAGCCTCTTGGGTGAGATAATGACTTTAATGCCTTTTTTAAAAATAAAGGTGAAAATGACACTAACATAAATTGTTTTACTAAAAAAAAATTAGAAGGGGTGATACTATTCATAATTTTGTCTATAAATACTCTTTGGAAATATAAAAATATTTCCTACATCAGGATATATTTTTTATAATATTTAGACATTAAATAAATTATTTTAATTATGACATCATGATGATGCAACGATGATTTCATTAATGAACAGTTTAAATAAAATGAAACGATAATATAAAATCTAAGATCTAAACTTGTCCAAAAATTATTGGATGGAACTATTTCGAAGCCTTATCATATTATCTTAGAAATATATCAATGTGGGAACATTGAAATTCGAAACACTTTTGAAAATAAAATAATAGTTTCATGATTTCCAAAAGTGCCCCTCCTCTCCTCTTATAAAAGGCCCCCACCTCTACCTCATTTCACACACTCCTCAAGCCTTTGGATCGGCCATCCCCTGCCCATTTACTCTCTCCAAATCCCTCTCCTCATCCTGGTGGATTCCCTTTGGGCATAATCCTCTCAATGGAAGCATTTAGGCTCAAATCAAAAGGAGTTACACTTTTAAAGGTAATTCATTCTCTCATGTTCATTTGTTTTATTTTTCTTCTCCAACCCCCTAAACTCTTTTTATTTACTTTATTTTTGACAAAACCAGTATATTCAATATATTAGGATGTTGTTATAAGATTTATTCGAGCTATACTCTCACACAACTACATAAAATGGTTAAAGAACATACGGTTTCCGTGGATGGTGAAATTCTGCCTCCCGAAACGATGATTTTTCAATACTCATTTAACACCTTCAAAGGTGGACATTATGATGTCACTATTTTTATATATGATATATAATATGTCTATTATTTCCTTAAGATTATGTATTTTTCATTTATGGCATACCATTATTGTTTCCATTATGGGTAAACACGATATCTTCATTTTAGGAAGTGCGGACTACCGCCCCCTGAAAGTGATTTGATTCGTTAATACCATATGTGGGATGTGTCAAGGATAAATTTAATGATAGTATATATGTTATTATACTGGAATTATAATATACTCTTATATCATTATGATTCCATTCCAGAAAATACGAAATAGAAATGGAAGTAGCGTTCATGCGTACGTACGGCTTACCATCTCCATGAACAGAGCATTTCATTTCTTACCTCTAAATGTGATGTAATATTATAAATACATGTATATGATGAATATATATGATATATATGTTATCCAAATCATTAATATCATTCTAGATATAACGAACCTGTGACCAAATTAACAACATGTAAGTGTAAGAAGTCTATTTTTGACTTAAGAACCAAATACCGACAAAATGAACATTATTAACATAAATAATTACATGATGTTTATAACATGGTAAAAAAGGAATAATGAACTATAGAAAAATGTTCTTAATAAAGTGTAAATTAACTCAAGTTTATTATTCAGGACGTTATAGAACGATCGAGTCAATTTGGACTTGAGGTAAGGGATCCTACACCTCTCTTTCTTTTTATGTACACTCTTTTATGTCATTCCTTTTAAGCTCATCTTTCTTATGATTGGGATGCTATTTTATATTACTCCCACTGTACATATTATGATTATATGATGAGAGACCCTATTTCCTCTCATCAATCCATTTTGGAAGTTTTAAGTGGCGCCGTTAGGCTGCCGAGTTTTCGTAAGGGAATTTTCATCTCACTTTTATTCCTCTGAGATTTATGCTATATTTGCCACAATTTCCTTTGAGTGGTGTATGTACTGCCCCTTATTTTACTCATTGTATAATATATATTAATTTATGAGTATTTATATCAATGTCGTATTGTCCTTCTTTCACATGGTGCATGTCTCGAAAGATACCCATGTCGGTGAGGGAACCTTTCACCCTCCTCTTTTTAAAAGACTTCTTTTGTTACATCTTTTAATTCACATACTATTATGTTGGGATATGTTCTTATATATCCTTATTTATGTAAATTTTATGTCCATGTGATGAGATTCCCTTTTTATCTCTCATAAACTCATTTTCTGAATTTTGAAGTGATGTCGTTAGGCTGTCAAATTTTTGCAAGGGAACTTCTTAACCCAATTTTGATTCTTTGGGATAAACTTGTACCCATTGAATAAGTCGTTATATGAATATGTTGAATGTATTCTGATTGTTTTACACTTAATATCCACTTATATTTGGTGTATTCATTTTTCACACGTAATTATGTAATTCATTTATCCTTAAACCAAGGATACTGTCTTTGTATGGGACTTCG
This sequence comes from Viscum album, assembly GCA_963277665.1. Taxonomy (NCBI): domain Eukaryota; kingdom Viridiplantae; phylum Streptophyta; class Magnoliopsida; order Santalales; family Viscaceae; genus Viscum; species Viscum album. Next base: position 1,999,669,876 of record OY728142.1, on the reverse strand, counting down.
TCTCAATCTCCTTTCATTGAGGCATATTTTATTTTATACACAACTTTCTTTTATACGATGTATAAAACCCTTTGACTTTTATGTTTATTCAAAAGTAATATTTTTTATACAAAGCGTTTACTAAATGACAAAAGGGAATGTTTTTGTCGTACGTATGCGACGACGACGACATCTCCGCCGTCGTTACCGTTATTTGAGTTTCGGCTTCCTCTATAAGCCATACCTTCTTTTTAAAAGAAAAATAAATACCATTTTTTACATTTCTTTTATTTTTGTATCGAAAATGGTTTTCATAATGTTTTTATATCAATGTGTTGTATTGAGATCTTGTGATTGAAAGGTGGGAATGTTATGTTTCCTTTATGCATGTTTTATCTGATATGATTATGTTGAGGTTCTTGGGAATTATTATGAAACGGGTCGTTCCGTGATAAACTAAGGGCGGGTGAGCCCGATATAGCTCTCCAATGCATTGAGTAACGCGATGGAGTGAAACGTTAAGGTTTCTACGAAGAGATTTAGGGAATATACTGTGATGGGTATTCCAAACGTAACCAAGAGGGTTACTCCTTACGTATGAATGTTATGAATGCATCAAGTTACCATTATGTCTTATGATTTCTATGATTTATTCATGGTTTGATGAGGTATGTTAAAGTGCCTATGTTTTATGGGTAAATTATGATTTCATTATTATGTATATATGAACTCATGTTTCCTTTCCATATTTTTATAACCCTTACTGAGATTTTTATGCTCATCCCAAGTTTTTGAAATGTTTTTCACAGGTCAAGGGAAAGTTACATGATGTGATGATAGTGTCAAGGATGTGTCAAAAAAAGAATAAGTGTTTTATTTTAAATATGTTTCCATTGATGGGAAGAATGAATATTGTCTTTTATGTAACCACTTTGTTTAAATGTTGAATGTAATGCAAGTTTCATGATCTAATTATCTAAAACTCTAAACCTGAAAAGATCCTCAATGTGTAATCTTGTAATAACTCAAGATTAAGTAAGGTTTAAGGCTGGGGCCTTATATTTATATTGTCTTCCACTATATTTATTATGTGGGGTTCAATTCTTATAACATATTATTAGTAACAAATAATTACTATGATACTTGATTCATTAAATACTATTTGAAAATTTAACATAATATGTATCATATTTATATCGTAATTCCCATTGTATAGAATGATATATGGTTTATTATGTTTTATCGTAAATGATATCTGATATTGTATCTTACAATAAAGTCATTTCATAATATATGTGATATCAGAAACTGTTCATAAATGCAGTAATTCATATTATGGATTATTATATTGTATGAAATGATTAATAATGTTTTACAATGTTTTCATTCCCCGTGTGAAAAATAATAGACCATATCAATCCAATTATAAAATATAACCCCGCTAGTAAATATATCTAATATGATACAATAATATTATTTTTTAAAAAATAATTATGGATAATAGGTCTGTTAAATAATTATGATATCAGTATATTTTTATATATCAAATTATAGAACAATTTTTTTTTCAAAATGTTAATTATGAATAGAATTATATGATTTATTATTTTATTATAAAATATTAAAAAACTATTCATGGATATAATTATTAATTAGAATGATTTTTATAATTTAATTTTTGAGTCAAGGCATATAATAATTTATAAAAATTTTAAGAAATAGATGAAAATAAATATACACAATATTAGATTTCACTATTTTATACATTTTGAAAATTATATAGAATGACATACAATATTGAAATTGATTGTTCACATGGAAATTATAATGTAAATTTATAATTTGTATAAAAAATACATTAATAATGAAAATTTTGAATAATTTAATATTACATATTAGAAATTTAGAATAATAATTAATTTCAATTATTCAACTAAAAAAGCCATATTTGAAAAATTCATTTAAACTGTCTCAAGAAGAATTTTGATATTTGTTAAAGTTATGGTTTGATTAATAACAATATTTGATATTGTAATTGTTTATAATATATATATATATATATATATTATATTTTAGATATCATATGTTTAATTATAATTCCACAGAAAAGTCAATACGAAGGATCACATGTAGGGAATAAATGTAAACAAGTTTTTCATTATTTTATAATGGAATTTATCTACTGAAGGTATAATTTTTAAATTATTTATAAGTTATTAATTGATTAATTGTTTATAATTTTTTATATAAATTATATATATATATATATATGACTTGTTCATTTAGTTAAATATTTACATATAGGAAAAAAATTAATTATTAATGTTATGAATGGATGTATTACATAGTCTAAATTGTTTAAATTCGTTTATAAATTGGCATGCATGCGTTCAAAGGGTTATAGGATATATGTTAGAAAAAATTTGTTATCTTCTACCCTAAATCTAGTTATTTCATTGGATGTGTAATGAGTTACACATATATTTTCTTTTAACATAATGAATTGGGGGAATGCATATATATTCAAAACTAATTAATTAGATGATCGCATTTATGTAAAATAAATAATTGAGCTATTTTAGTGAAATTAAATCCACTAGATTAAATTTAGTGTTATATTTGATCCAAAGTTAACATGTTTGATGATCATGATCATCTGACTATGCTAGACTTATCAAATTTGAATTCTTCTTTATTGTCTTATTCAATTAATGTAGTGATTCAGGAATCCTTAACTTAAACGAGCATCATTTTTGAATATTTTTTCAATAACACATAACATAGAAACCATAAAATGTTTTATAATAGAGTAATAGAGTTGAGATAATCCATATAAAATATTCAGAACATATTTGTATACATAATTATCCAAGAGTTATATATGATATGATTCACATGAGTTTCTTTTGTATATTGTTATGCCTTGTTTATGTGATTGGCCAATGTAATTTATAGTGTAATATATATGATGTCCCACTAAAGAATATTATTTTACTTTTAAAGGATTTATTATTTTAGTTGTTGTGTACATAATAATAATACTTATTTAGTTTTGGTTAAATATGATACTCATAAGATAAACATTTCTGTATTTGATAAGTGATATCATCATCACTGAACTGGACCTTGAGATCAATTCTAGAGAAATGTATTCTTAATGGATGAATATTTTTTTTAATGATATCACATTTTGAGTATTTTTCTCACTCAAAAAGAAAAAAAGTAATTTGATATAGAAATAACACCATGGATAACCAAATGTTGATGTATTTCATATATTAGGTCAATATTATTTTGTAAATATATTATTATTACATTTAATGTTTCAAAACTAGTAGATATGGGAGTAAATATAGGAATATGGTATCTACAAATATATTAAGTGTGATTGAGTATGCTAATGACTTAGGGAGACCTAAAATATTCCCTAAGTCATGGTTTATCTACTAAATTCATCCTATGATTATCATTGTAAATTTTTAATAATGAAAACAAAATCCAAAAAAATATCAACCATTTTTCTAGAATTATTGATGAAACAAGATCATGAAAAAGTATATCTAGTCATTCATGTTGTTTCAATCGTATAATATTTTAATGTTTTAATCCCATGTTATAATATTTTTTTCCAAACACATCCTTTGTTTTTTAAAGAAAAAAATGTTTTCTAGAATGTGGGGTGGATTTTTAAGAAATTGATATATTAATAATATCTGATGTGGTTTGACAAACACTATAAAGAGTATATTTTAGCTATCATTTTTAAATCATTTCAATGATTATGAATGGTATATAACCTCATATTATTCATTCATAGATTTTTTAATTATAAAATATTTTAAAATCAATTGAATTATTGAAACATATTATACTTTTCAATGAAAATATCAATCATTGTGTTACTTAATCAATGATTTTGATGTGATGGAATAATTACAACATAAATCAATATAAATAAAGGTTTAATCTTAATCATATTTGACATATATAATTAGAAAATTTATTTGATAAAATATAATTCATAGGAATAAAGGTGGTGGTTTACTTGTTTTATGATTCGTCATAATCTATATTTAGATCAAAGCAAAAATAATGAATGAATATGTTTTTTATGATATAATATTTTATTGTTGTTTTTCTAAAATATTTGAGATATTATCCCCACACATCATTGGACTATTTTGACGAATATTCTTTTCATATAATAATAATAATAATAATATATAAAAAATTAAATATTTTTTGGTGAATATTTTATTTATGCAATTCCGCAAATAAACTGAAGAAGTGTTATTTTGTAACCTAATAGAGCTTTTATATCATTCTATGACATTATCAATACAATATGGTTTCCATGATTCTATTTGGATTATATTTATACTAGAATTATATAAAAATTTTCATGTAAATAATTATGAATGTCATTATTCAATGTGAATTTCAATTAATATTTTAATGATTTTATGGTATGTTGGTTAAATTTTTTAAATAATTACATTTAGCATCCACAATTAACTGGATATAAATTTTTATACCAAATGAGTTTTGGATGTATTCTTTCTGTAATAGTTTATATATTAACATTATGGTGAAAAATTAATTTAAGGAATTTTTTTTAGGAATAGTTCAGTGAATGATCTGAAATATGAACATTGGTAAAATATATGTATGCAACATCAGAAATTAACATAATAACATATGATGTTTTAATATAAAGGTTTTTTAATATTTTTTTAAAAGAGATAAACAGTAGCCATATATTTCTAATGTATCTCCATTATTCAAACATATAATCGTTGTAAAGAATTTACCACAATTGTTTTGGGTGGGGGGGGGGGTTATCAGGTGGACTCATAGAGTTATAGTATGAATTACATAGATATGTAATTGGTATTAAAAAACCTGAATACTGAAGAAAAAATAAGTCCTCTCTCATACTCTATCATATAGGATATGAATAATCTATAAATAATTTTAATTTTTATCTATTTATTGATAAAAATGTATAATCATATAAAATCAATCATGTAATATAAAACATAGACTACATATTATCATTATATCGCATTGTCTATATATTATATGAATTTAAAAGATACATAACATATCAAAGTATGAAATTGAGTTATCTATAATTGATATTCATTATAGACTATAATATTTTGTGATGAAATTTTATGGATATTGTGATTATTATATTTTATACTAATATAAAATATTGCCATGAGGAAAAGAAAAAGTATTGTGCGAGGGATGACACTCTATGATTATTACATGAAGTTTTATACATAGTGTACACTATTCGGTGAATGTTTCATATTTAATATTTATACCTATGGATGCAGAGATAATTATCATGAAAAATTACACAAATTGATACAATTCTAATTGAATCCTCAATATTTAGAAAATTAGTTGTATATGGGTATGTTATTGATCAAGTAGTCCGATAACACATTACCAAAATCATATTTTTATTCTAGTATGATAATTTCAAAACAAATTACCTTGTTTGACATCGATATATGAAGTGGACATCCACTCTACAACATGGTATATATTATTTTTATATCTATTTAGATTACAATAATATGATTCTCTCGACCACATATATGAATGATATGCCAAGTATTCATTTTCCATTAAAATCTATTCTCAAATAATCAATAAAATGTTGATAGGATATATGGGATTGATATAAACATTATCCCATGTTTATGTAATATATTAGAATAATGGATTATTTCATTTTCTAAAAATGTAAATGATTTAGTTGGGGGACAACTGTATAATGATATATGTTTTTGAAGGAGATCAGGTCAGATTCATTTTCAACAATAAAATGCATAGATACATTACTTGATTCCTGTCTTTGATAATATTTAATAACTTGTGAAGTAATATTATATTTTTAATGAGGAATATTCCTTGAGGTGACACATTATAGTAAATGAGGTATAGGATTTGTTTCAAGTAACTGAAAGTGTTACACTAAATGAGTTATATATTTTATCTAACTGTTTTTTGGATAGATATTTCCATGTTATTTATTATGATGTGATAGATAATAAAATTGATGATGGATTTAGAAATTTTTTATATGAGATTGAAAATATATTTTTGGATGTGATTTAATTATTTATTTTATATGATATGAAAATTTTTTAAATAGAATAAACTCTATCGAGATATAGTATAAGTGGGAGATTAATGGAGAGTTACACTAACGACCTTATAAATATAATATATTTATGGATATATTGGATGAAATTATAAGAGTATGATAGACGTCATGATATAATTTATATAAGAGGTACCTCATATTTCATTGGGTGTACAATTTATTATGACAATCCAATATTTTATGACCACATCCTTATCAATTCATACGGTTTAATAGGATATATCATTGGTAATGTATTTTGTATACTAAAATTCATAATATTCAAAATATTAAAAATTATACTCTGATTATTAATACTTATATTGTTAATATATACCTTGTAAGATATCATATATGTTATATAAGATGAATCCCATGGGAGAGTTTCCATACCCAAAAGGTCACGTGGTGTTTTTACTTACATTCAATTATACCGTTTATTATGAATGTATGATTTAATTTATGGATGACCATGGGGATTAAATTAGGGAAATATAAATATGAATATACATTTAGATATTTTTATTTCAATATTACATAATATTTTACTTCTAAAATAACTATTACGTTTCTCTATAACATATATATTTTGAACTGATAGGTGGTTATGTACCATGGGTATTATAGAGAATATCCAAAATCATTTGGTTATTATATCATCCAATAAAAGATTCAATATTAATTTGGTTATCAATTATTGATATTGATCAATCTCGTAATTAGAGGCTGAAGGGATAACCATCCGTGTTGAGAGGTACATATTCTTCAATTACGGAAAATTTTGTTTGTCTTCATAGCATGGTAATAATTGGAATTAAGGTTTCTTTGATAATATATTTTATTTAATAATGTTTTTTGTTAAAAAATAACCAATTTAACATGATCATTTACTTTTTCTATAATTTTTTATCTAATTCTATCAATTCCAATATGAGTAATAATTCATGTGTGTTTATTTTGAACAACTAAAATTTTAATTTACCTCCCTCTGATAACATTATTTATTATCATCATCTTATAAAATATAATAATGTGGGCAATAAATATTTTTTGTACTATAGCAGAAATAATGTACCATGTTTTTCTTAGGGTAACCTAATTAAAAAATGTATCTAATTTAGCATTAAGTTTTTTAAAATATAAATACCACATATATTACACACACCCCCAAATCTTCCTAAATGATAAATTACGACAACTCACTATTTATATCTCATTTTTTGTCATTATGACATCAATAGTTGGAAATAATTAAAGAATAAAACATTTTAATTCTAATGTATATATATATATATAATGTTATATAATATTCCCAAACACCCCATTACACTATACTATTCCTCGAGAACATGGGTGTGAAATAACGTAATATTATTTCACATGGTCAATAAATTTTCGACATATGAATTCAAACCCCCTGTAAAATCCCCAAATGATAAAGGTTTAAATGAAAAAAATGATATTACTCATTTCAACAAGGTGCGTCTTTTTTGGGGGAGCATGTCTGATTAGAACTCCAGAGTTAAGCGTGCTTGGCCTGGAGTAGTGATCAGGATGGGTGACCTTCTGGGAGGTTTCTCAGGGTGTGTGTGAGTGAGGACAAAGCACACTAAAATGGACATGTGTTGGCCTGTTGGGACATTCATTAGTCAGATGACCCGTTCGGGCACGTGGGAGGACCCTAGGGTGGGCCCACGTGTCTGTGGTGCAACTGGTGGTACATGGTGGGCCAGGACCCGACGACCATGTTAAGGCGGGGTGGTTCTGCTATCACCGGGGCCCGGTTGTCAAATTTGGTATCAGAGGGGGAACCCAGCCTTAAGTGTGGTGCACTGCCTGAGTTGAGAAGTAGAACCCACAACGAGGACATTTTTCTCTAAAGGGGGGTTATTGTAACATCCCCAAATGATAAAGGGTGAACTGACTAATTGATATTACTCATGTCAACAAGGTAAACCTTTCTTTTGGGAGCCTGTCTGATTAGAACACCATAGTTATGCGTGTTTCGCCTGAAGTAGTGATCCGAATGGGTGACCTTCTAGGAAGTTTCCCAGGGTGTGTGTGAGTGAGGACAAAGCACATTAGAATGGACATGTGTTGGCCTGTGTGGACAATCATTAGTCAGATGACCCGTTCGGGCATATGGGTGGACCCTAGGGTGGGCCCCACGTGTCTGTGGGGTAATTGGTGGTACCTGGTGAGCCAAGACCCGACGACCATGTTAAGGCGGGGTGGTTGTGCTGTCACCGGGGCCCGGTTTCCACAACCCCAATATAAAAAACATATTAACATAAGTTCTTATTATGGTATGTATTATTTTTATAAACTCATATAAAACATCTGAAGATGTAAACATGAGTCTCATAAGAAACACCTAGCCACACTAACTAATGTTATAATTAATAATTATAAAGTACTTATACCCTCCAATTTTTTATCAACTCATTGGTTTACATATACTACTATATATTATATCTAATAATAAACAATTCCTCGCACCATTTTCACTAAATGGTAATCTATTGACTGTTTAAGGTAAAACATACTTTCAATTTTTAGATTATTCATGTTGAGTTTATATTTGTAATCAATATCCACGGAGAATTGAAGTGTTTCACACCCCATGATTTCATATTTTTGTTATCTCATTAAATTAATTCAATATCTTTCTCTACACGCAACACCAAGTTCGAGAAAACAACAACATACCAAACTAGCCGTTCAAAAATCTGTTATCTATAGTATTAACTGCAATTTGAATCTTATATGCCTTATATAATTTAAACATTCATATTATGTGTTTCTTAAACATAATATAAGATCAAAATCATTTTTTCAGATAAAAGAAGTATTTTTTAAAAAACGCAACTTTACCGCCTTTTAATGGAGAAATTTTTTTAAAACCAATATTTGACCCATTTATATATTCATTTTAATAAAATTAAATTCCTATTTAATGGCAGAACATAAAAATTTATTTTGGATACATTTTTGGTAGCTTTCTGATATCTTTCATATTTTGACGAATCGAGAAAATACTCTGTTTTAATTTAAAAAACATTTTTTATCGAAACACTTTATAGAGTTAAATTATGCATTTGAAAGGGTTAGAAGTATAATTAGATTATATTTTTATCATTAAATTAAATTTCAGTCATTATAAGTAATTTTACATTTATATTTAACATAAACACATGTCTATCTTTTGATTGTTGTTACTTTTTAAAAACCCGCTTTTTGGTTTTGACAATGGGAAATATTTTTAAATTAAAAAATGAAACATATATATCTTCAATTTGGTAAAATTAAATTCATTTTTTAATTTGTAATATAAAAATTAAAATTTGGTGAATTTTTTGTATTTTTTAGAAAACCTTCAATTTTTGATGAATAGTGAAAACACTTCTTTATTATTTAAAATCGACTTTTAATTTAAGTAATTATTTATATTATTTAAATTTATTTCAAGTCAAACTAGATATATAATAAATATATAAGTTCAATGTAATTCAATGGAGTCATTTATTAATAAAATTAGATCTATTAAAATTTACTGAACAATTTAACATCTTTTACCCACCTCCTAGGAGGATTTGATAATTTGCCTAAAACTTAATTTTACCGCTTCTCTGAGTGGAATTTAAAAAATCCAAGAGACATGGTTAATATTAGTAAGTAAAATTTTGTTCAATGAGAATAAAATAATTTTTGTTGGATAATAACATTTGACTTTTATTTACCACGGTAAAAAGTAAATAGGGTAATTAAGGGTATAAATAATATCATAATTTCCCCAACACATGTCCTAATTATGTTAGATATATATAATTTAAAAAAAACCTTTGGAATAAATTATGATACTTTTTGGTCCACATAGATTAGATTAGGACATATATTATTATTTTATTTAAAAAAGAGGTAAAAGAGTTAAATTCAATGATTAATAACTAAACCAATTTTAATATAGGGTTAAACACAATATAAACTTGACTATAAATATTATTTATAAATCTAAAAGGCTTTCCTAAACAATGGTATATTATTTATAATTTTTTGACATTAAGTTATTTAATTTATTTATGACACAATGATGATGCAGTAATTACCTTATTAACGAAATTTTAAAATAAATGATATTATATATATCCAAATAAATGTAAATTGAGACTTCTGATGAATTACCCTAATTTTATAGGATAACATGTCATGTTACAGTTTGTTAAATAATTTTTATTCTGAGTGATAATGTTTTTATGACTTTCAAATAAATCAAATACTATATAGTGTCAAAATTGAAAAAATTGAGTTTTTTAAACAATTACTATATTATTAATTGATATAATATTCTTAAAAATCATTGGATAGGCCAAAACACATATATAATGTTATATATATTAATAATTAACCACATGGGGTTCTTTGGGCTTGTTATTGTTTGTTTATTAACTATATAATATAAAAATACAATGATACATGGTAAATGTCAATCTATTTAACTAAGAGTTTAATCTAAAAGATAATGTTATTATGATGACCTAAACCTATCTAAAACCTATTAAATGATAGTTTTTCGACCCATCCCCACCTTATCCTATAAAGAATTAATTTTTGAGCCATTAGAAACCGAAGATGATTTTATTGTAAAGTAATATATCAATCTTTTCATAAAGTGAGCCTCACCTCTCTTATAAAATTGAACTTCTCCTTCTCTTAATTTCACACATCCAAAGCCTTTTTTCTCGGCTAAACCATGCCCAAATATCCTCCAACATTCCTCCCTTCATCCTAGATTCCTTCTTTTTTTCAAAATGCCAACCTATGGAGCCCTTTCGATCATATCAAATGGAAGAACCTGAAGAAGAGATAAATATTTCTACACCTATTTCCAGTTCATTTCTTCTAACACTTACTATTTCTTTGTTGTTTTTATACCAAAATAATAACTATAGTATCACCAAATACTATGATGGTATTATGAATATGGTACAACCATATTAATTATTCTATTTATCCTATAAATAACAAAGTCACCATACGTGCGTACATACGGATTATTGTCTCCACGTCATGATGTAATATGTTATTCAAAAACTTCATTATTTGGATGGATATAATAATGACTATAACTAATGTAAATAATAAATATAACATGTTAATGATTCTTTTAATATGATATACCATCCAATTAAATACTATTTCACCCTCAATATATTGATATTGTTGCACGTGCGTACATACGGATTACCGTCTCTAGGACGCGAAAAGATTCATTCCCACATTCACCATTAAACGATGACTATTAAAATATATATTATTAATAAGTATGTAATATATTAAATAATAATGCTACTAGAGATATATATTGATATATATTTGTGTTTTTATGAACATACATATATCTTATTCATTTACTTTTGTTCAATATAATATGAAAATGGAAACATCACTTATGCCTACATACGACCTACCATCTCCATAAATGGTGCCTTAAATTTCATATATCTATCTATTATAAGTATTTATATTATGAATATATATGATATATAAATCAACGTTTATATTGTAGATGTATATAAATATTGATCTAAATGATACATGTAAAAACCCTTACGATAAAAAAAGTGATTATTACACAAATTGTTAATTTAATATAGAATTTATTTTTAAATGGGAATTATAAAGTCATAAATGAATCATATATGATATAATAAATGTGAATATGTTTCTAGTATAATTTAATAACATACTATGGTAATTATGCAGGAGGTTAAAAGTACCCTAAACCAAATAAAAGAGATAGGTAAGGGTTAATATCACAATCTCTTTATTAACCAAGTTTTTTCTTGCATAAGTATCTATTGGGAAATATTTATAATTCATTTACATGTTTTGTAAATGTGTTTTCAAAGGGATTCTTTTTAAGGGAATTTTTTTAAAACATCATTTTAAATGATTTAAATATTTTTTTTCTAAACCTTTCTCATTAATGTCCATGTTTTCAAAATGGTTTTAAGGATTTATTTATATGGACATAAATGTTTTAAAATGTTAATTGCAATCAAAAGTTTCAAAGTGGTATAAGAATATTTGATTCAAAACTATCTTTTATATGACTTCCTTTATATGACATTTAAAATATTTCATTAAATAGGGAAATTAATATCAAATATTTTTACTGATCATTTTCAACTAGGTCAACAACCTTTACAAGATATTATTCTTGAACGAGGATGATTTATTATGATAAAAATCTTCCACATTGTATTGAAGTCTTGTGATATGTTTGACTATGGATGTGATATTTTAATACCATTCATGGTTTATAGATAATGTATTGACATTTCGTATTCAAGTTATAATATGAATGTTTATTTTATGTTTAAACCATTTCATATGTGGAATGCATTAGAGTTAGTATGTGATGGGTGTAGCCTCATATATCTCCTTGATGCATTGGTAAGTCTCCTTCAATAGACTAGTGTCTTGGCACAAGGCATTAAACAAATTTTATTTGCAGTCTTGGAACAAGGCCTTCACTATGTGGTTATCAAGTTTGGCATTGTGTATTCCATCATTATGAAATTGGATATTGATATTGCATGTGATTATTCAACTAGTAGAATATACACATGAATATGTTAATGAGATTATTTGATTTAAATTGTCCATATTATGAAGAAGATTATGTTTAAGAGTGTTATTTTTTAGTATTATATATTGCCTTAAAATTTTATTCTTATTTCTGAATGTTTCTGCTATATAGTTATACTTAATGAGCATCTGAGATCACCCCTTTCATAAGTATTATTTTCCCTAGATTCGAAGAAGTGTATTATGATTGATCAATAGGGTTATGATAGGGTATTAATGTAATTCTCAAATGTTAATTTGTGTTTTGTTTTATTTTTTAATTTGTAATGTAATGTTTACATATATAATCTATTTTCCAAGACTGCTAAACTGCTCGGTCTTTCAGAACTTGATTCCTTATAATCATGCCGTTGTATTAAAATAATGCACCGACTCTAGCTAACTCGGGCCGGGGCATTATTGTTTGTATAAGAGGACATTTATCAACTACCTTGGAAATAGATTTAGATAAACTCTGATTAGAGAACATTACCCTATGACAGACTTTGAGGATTAGTATAGAAGAACGTCCGAGAATTTTGGTAATTTAGAGATTTTGTGTATTATCCAAGCAATATATCCCAATCTAGATATGAGAAGGTAGAGGTAGCTTTGGAACAGATGTACCTAATAGTGAAAACATAGACAAGGAGTTTTGGTATTGACCGGGGGTATCCTGGTACACGACAACAGGCCTTGTTTTACTCTTGGTTACGACACTCCTGTGGGATATGCTTAGGATAATTCAAATTTTTTATAAACCATTATGTAATATTTATGATTATATACCTCCTAAAAGAAAACATTTTTATTATTATGGATTATATCCATGAACATTTCAATTTATGTTAAGTGATTTACATGTTTGGAATTATGTATTGCAATTCATAAACTAACCTTGTGTGTTCCATTGTTTAGAAATTTTGCCTAATAGAATGAATGATAAATCCAGAAATAAGATTGATCGAATGATGTAGAATGATCATATCATCCATGTTATTAAACAAACATTTAAAAGGGAAACAATCCCCCATGTATTCTCATCATATGAAGAAATAATATCATCTGTTAATATGATAAGTAAAAAATTCACTATTTCATATGGAATGAAAGGGAAGAAAGAGAAGAAAATGATGGAAGAGAGAATGATGGATAAAAGGGAGAGGGGAATGAATGATTTCTCCATATGTGATAATTGTGGAAGGAATCACCTTTGTAAATTATTTAATGGAATGAGTGTTTTTTATTTGTGTGGGGAAAAAGGATACAAATTACATGATTACAAAGGTAAGAAAAAGGTGTCAATAATACAATGATTCATATGCAAGGAGTTGGGAAACTACACCAATAAATGTCCAAATCATTAGAGTATTCCACAAATGAGGCTATTGGATAATAATTAAGTAATGATACTACCACAGATGAAGAGGAATGACTAGTTTTATTATGTTATTAAATAATTATTTCATTTAAGTGTTGTATCAACGATGTAGTTGTTATATAAATTATGGAAATAAATAAGGATTTCACTACAATACTATTTCATAATGGATTTGAGATTGTATGAGGTCAAAATTTCATGTTAAACTTATTGGAAAAATAAATGGTTGAAGGAAAAGTAAAGAATTATATTGTCCAGATACTGAGATAATGATTTTGGTATAAGAGATGTATGATTTGGATAAATTATATTGGATATTCATGACAACCATGAATCTGATTAATGATTTTTATATTCTTCCATTCGTGGATTTTACAACATTTTGAATAGAAGAAGTATATCTAGTATTCTATAAGGAATAAAAGAGAATGAATGTAATAAATAAGGTTTTATGGTAATTTAGGGTGTTAAAGTGTTTTAAAAGAATACATGATGAAGGATTTCATATGTTATTACGTCAAAAAGGGATCTTCAATGTTTTTACCTTCCTTATAAATTTTTGTTTGTGTGTTTGAACAGAAGTATTTTGGATAATTTTGAATGTTGTAATCGATTAAATTTGACATGGTATACTATTGTTAAGGTTAAATCATTTCTTGAGATTATTTTTGGATTGTCATAAAAAGGACATCCCAGAAGTTGGAAAACTATCTGTCGCGTCCAGTAAGGTCGTGAGACTAGAAACCACAACCGAAGGGCGAAAAAGGTGCATCACCTACCACTGGCCTATGTGATGTCCGGATTTTTATAATGTAGTTATTTTTAAATAGGCTAAATATTTAATTATAATATCATTTTTTGAACCCTATACAATTAGGATAAATAGATTATTTTTAAATTATTGTATCCTTTGGTGTGAATGATGAGTTTGTGGTAGGAATTAGTTGAAGGATGAAACTATACCTGTCATGTATATATATGTATATATATTCCTCTTCTTCTATGAATAAATTAATTCATAAACATTAGGTAAGGGTTCTTAAAACAAAAAATGTGTTGTCTTAATTCCTTATGTTTTGTTGAACATGTGTATTTTTCATTATCAATGATTGATAGCTTTGAGGCCATCAATTTTACACGTGTTTTTGATTGATGACCTCAATCACATCCTATAAATATTTACTTTTTTCAATTATGTGTCTCTAATTTCCACCAATTTTATAGCATCCTGTATTTTTATAACATAAACTTTCATTACATTACACAAAACTGAGGATCATTAAGGTTTAGTGTCTTGGAAATAAGGATCATAATACATAAAAAAACATAAAAAATTCTTCTTAAACACTTGAAAGGATTCTCCTTTAGTTCATCCTATGTTTATTATGCATCTCATAACCTGGGGACATACATCAAAAGAAACGGTGAGCAAAAGGCCCAGTAAGGGAAACAAGAGAAACATTTTACAAGTGAACTTGAGATACTTCAATAAGCACATGAAAAGAACTTTAAGGCATGAGAAAGAAATCATGAGATACATCATAATAAAAATAACATTTTTCATAACTTGAAGATGTGGCTACAACATTTAATATTGACAATCGTTTCGTTTCACCAAGGTCCATCCCCAAGGTGTCGTTAAAAATTACCAAGGTTATTCACCAAGGCGTCGTTAAAATGGTCATCTCTAGAGATTAAGTCTTTACCCAATGCATTGGAGCGCTATCAGGGCGCACCCTTAAATTTGCCTTTATTATCATGTGAGCCACATATATAATCATCAAAAATTTCATAAATAACCCATATAGCATAAAATAAATGGGTTTCATTTCATAATCATAACGTTTTAAAAACTGCTTTAAAGACATGATCTTTACGTTACTTTAAACCCACGGAAAGGGAAAGCGGGTATCATGTATGTAAATCCCAGAATTTAAAATAGAACATTTTTATATATATGTGAATACCCCTGTAGAAATAGGAGCTTTGATTATTCACCTTATAACATAAAATAATTTTGAAAAAAGAGAGGCATTTTGAGACGAAAATTCTGCAGCATAACGGCTATGTTACAAGGTTTTAGAAAACTTTGAAAAGAGAGGGAACATGGATTGAATCAATCATAATTGACCCATAAAACAGTAGAGGGACAGAATAAGAAGTATATATGGACATGGTGTTGAAATTTCAAGGACATACCATTTGAAATGAAAAACATGTAAGGAAGACAAAAATTTGATTTCTCTTATGAAAATTCGGCAGCCTAACGGCGTCACTTAAAATTCAACAAATATGAATTGAACAAATAAAATAGGGTCTCTCATAATATGATCATAAGAGATCAGTATGATAGATATAGAGATCATACCCCAACATAATAAAAAGGAACTTGAAAGATTTGACATGAAAATCGAACTTAATAAAATGAGAAGGGTGAAAGAATCACTTAAACATTCGGCAGCCTAACGGCGTCACTTAAACTTTCATAAAACGAAATGTTGAGAGTAAGAGGGGATCTCTCATCATATAAACATGAAAGGGTCAGTAATAGGAATATAAAAGAACATCCTCTCACATAATAACATGGATCATAAAAGGAATGACATAAAAGAGATTACATGAAAGGAAAGAGAGGGGTCGGATCCCTTACCTTAAAACGTGACTCTTGAAACTCAAAGTATTAGACCTTGAGGGCTTGGGGGCAACTTGGGAGGACTCCTTGGAAGGTAAAAATACCAGAACATTGTTGGGGAAGAGTTGGGAGTGAAAACCAAAGGAGGAAAGGGTGGGTATTTATAGGGAAACTGAGGGGACAAGGCATTAATGGCCAAGGGACACCTCACATGTGCTTTTCTCAAACCCATGTGCTCTCCCTTGGCATTTATCATGGATTTAGGTCACATGGGGCCCCCAAAACAATAATTCATCACCCTTGGCCGGACAACCCTCAAAAGATCTCATGACATCATCATGACACCGTTATGATTTCATTAAACATACCGAAACCCTAAAACGATATTTTTACTATTCACTGAAAATTCAACTTTCTTAGAATAATCCCAAAATTTCACCTTAACCAAATATCAATTCTCTGATTTCAAAAAATGAAATCCATTTTATAAAAATATTTTTCTAAATATTTTTAATTTAATTTTTAAATAAAAACACTATTCATCGAAAATTCATTTTTTTTCAGAAAAATCCCCAAAAATTACCTTAACATAATATCGATGCTCTGAGTTCAAAAATAAAGTCCTTTTTATAAAAATAATTTTCTAATAATTTTTAATTAAATTTTTAATTAAAAAACACTATTCATCCAAAAAAACTAATACTTGATTAATAATATATGAAACCGTTATTTACCCATTTTATTGAATCACATTACTTAATCTAGGTGTCTAAATTATATTAAAACATTCTTTGAGTGAAATTACTAATCCATTTGGTCACATTACTAATACTAAGCGTAAAATCACTATTCATAATTTACTATTCATCAAAAATTAAGTTTATCTTATTAGACTCCAAATTCCTTACTGAACACTTTTGTAGAAGACCATTTTTTGAAAATCATTACACATCATTAGTTATTTAGGGTTTACATAAATGTTTTAAAATATCCATTTTTCAAAAATTCATCAATAAAATACATTCTAAAATTATCTAGACATTTGAAATTTCACAAACATCACTAAAGGAAGAAATCTCAATTTATTCACCCGAAAGTATTACACAAGGAAGCTAGGGTCTCGTCACATAGCCCCTTATAACACCGGCATACGACCAAAGTGTAAGGTGTGCTATGGTGAGAAAATCTGAGGGAGGCTCAGATAACATTGCCCTAGTAGTAATCTCTACTAACTTGAACTTCTCCCGTAGGCGTTTCCGTTCATGCTTGACACGCTGGAGTTCGGCTTGTGCTTGGTCCAAAGCGAAGCCCACAGATGCTACCTCCTTCCCAAGCTCTGATAAGTGGGCTTCATAAGGGTTGAGTCTACTGGATGAAGCCATCGAATCCTCTTTCTGCATTAACCATTAACATCTTATTAAATCAATAAGAGTAAGTTAATATACTACTCAAAAATATTGGGTCATTACAAATTTTCCCTTAATCAAGTTCATAATTTGGTGTTCTCTTTTTTATTCCATTTCCCTCTTATTAAGACTAAATATTATTTACCCAATTTCCAATGTGGGTTTTCCACAAAGGTGTCATTCGATTTTTAACCTTTTATTTTTGAATAACAATTTTAAATTGTCATGATGCAATTTATTGAAGTAGGGGAGAATGTAACACCCCAATATTTCATAGTACGCTAGGTAATTAATGTAATTCAATAGCTTGTGCTACACACAACAGTGAGTTCGAGCGCACCACAACTTATAATACTAGTAGTTCAAAAAGCGGTTATGAATATTATTAACTGCATTTTAAATCTTATATACTCTAAATAATATTAACATCCCAATTATGTGTCTCTTAGACATAATATATGAACAAATTCATTTTTTAAATAAAAGAAGTATTTTTTAAAAAAAGAAACTTTACCACCTTTTAATGGTGAACCATTTTTAAAACCAATATTCGACACTTTTATATACTAAATGTAATAAAATTAATTTCTTCTTTAGAAGCGGGACTTAAATTTTATTTTGGATAAATTTTTGGTACTTTTCTGATAGCATTCATATTTTGACGAATATTGAAAAATAATATGTTTTAATTGAAAACAATTATTTTAATCAGAATATTTTGTAGTGTTAAATTATCCCTTTGGATGGTTTTGAAGAATAATTAGATTATATTTTTTTATTTAATACAATTTTGTTCATTATAAGTAATTACACATTTAAAGTTTACATAAACACATGTCAATCTTTTGGTAGTTTTTACTTTTTAAAAACCAGTTTTTTTGTTTTGACCACGAGAATTAATTTTAAATTAATAAATGAAACTTCTATGCATTGAATTTTGTAAAATGACATTCATTTTTTTATTTGGAACATCAGAAATATCTTTGGGTGAATTTTTGTATTTTTTTTAAAACTTTCAATTTTTTACGAATAGTGAAAAACATGCATTATTATTTAAAACCGAATTTTTATTTAAATAATTATTAATATTATTTAAATATATTTTAAGTAAAAATAGTTATATAATACATATATATGTTCAATTTAATTCATTAGAGTCATTTTATAATAAAATTAGATGTATTAAATATTTTTGAACATGTTATCCTCTTTTACCCACCTCCTTGGAGAATTTGTAAATTTTCATAAAAAATAATTTTACAGCTACTATGAATTGAATTTAAAAATTCCGAGAGATGAAGATAATATAAGTAAATTTTTTTTCAATAAGATGAAACTGATTTTTTGTGAATAGTATCTTTTTACTTTTATTTACCACGGTTAAAAGTTAATAGGGTAATTAAGGGTAAAATTGAAATCATTATTCCCTCACACATGTCCTAATTCTATTGGATAAGTATAATTCGACCAAAAAATCCTTCTGAATAATATACTATCCTCTTTAGTCCGCTTCGATTTGATTAGGACATTTAATATTATTTTATTTAAAGAAGAGTTACAAGAGTAAAATTCAAGGTGTAATAACAAAACCATTTTTAATATAGGGTTACACACAATATAAATTCAACTATAAATATTCATTAAAAGGATAAAAATATTACCTACATAATGTTATATTATTTAAAAATCTTTACACATTATTTATTTAATTTATTTATGACACAATGATGATGAAATAATTACCTTATTAATGAAATATTAAAATAATTGATATTATAAATATCCAAATAAATATAAATTGTGACTTTTGATGAATTAATATATTTTTATAGGTTAATATTAACATTTAGAGTTGGTTAAATAAATTTTATTCTAAGTTATAATGTTTATATTACATTCAAACAAATAAAATATAAAATAGTGTCAGAAAAACATAATTAAGTTCATAAAACAAATATTGTATTATTAATTGATATAATATTTCTAAAAATATAAGGATAAAAAAAGGACATAGATAAGGTTATATATATTAATAATGAACTACATGGTGTTCTCTTGGAATGTTATATTAATTTTATTAACCATATAATATATAAATACAATGAGACATGGTTAATGTCAAACTATTTACCTAAGTGTTAAATCTAAATGATAATGTTATTATGATGACCTAAACCTCTGTAAAACAAATGGGATGATTTTTTTCGACTAATCCCCTCCTTAGACCTCAAATAATTCATTTTTGAGCCATAGGAAACCGAAAATTTATTCATTATAACATAATATTTCAAGAATTTCATTAAATGACCCACTCCTCTCTTATAAAAGGGAACTTCCCTTCTCAAAATATCACACCTTCAAAGCATTTGGGCTCGGCCAAAACCTACCCAAATATCCACTCATATTTCCTCCATTTATCATATTTTCCTTCTTCTGGTCAGAAAGCCATTTTAGGAAGCCCTTTCGATCAAATCAATTGGATGAACCAGATAGAGAGATAAATATTTCATCAGCTCATTCAAGTTCATTTCATCTTCCACTTTGTCTTTCGTTGTTTTTTCCGTTCCAAAATAATAACTCCATTACCATGTACATAATTTTATGTTACTATAAATATGGTAAATCCATATTTGTTATCCTATCCATCTATAAATGAAAATGTCACCACACGTGCGTACGTTCGGCTTACCGTCTCCACATCGTGGTTTATATTGTTATTCAAATTAATAATTATTTGGATGTGTATAATAATGATTATAACTGGTGTAAATAATAAATATAACATGTTAATGATTTTGTATAAATGATATAACATCAAATTACATATGATTTCTCCATCAATATAATGATATTATTGCTCCCGTGTACACACGAATTACCATCTCCACAACGCGATGAGATTCACTCCCACGTTTACTATTCAACGAAGATTATATAAATATATATTATTAATAAGTATGTAATATATGATATAAGAATTCTATAGTATATATATATATTTATGTAATTACATATATCTCATTAATTACTTCCGTTCAATATGATATGAAAATGGAAAGAACGTTTATTCATAATTACGTTCTACTGTATCCATAAATGTTGACTTACATTTCTTATATCTATCTATAAAAAATACTTATATTCTAAATATATATGATATAGCAATCAAGGATTATATTTTGGAAGTATTTATATCATGATCTAAATGTTTCATGTTAATACACGTACAGTAAAGAAAGAGATTATTACCCAAAATTTTAATTTAACCTGGAAATAATTTTTAAATGGGAATTATAAAGTCATAAATGATTCTTGTTGGATATAATAAATATGAATATGGTTCAGGAATAATTAATTATAATACTATTGTCATTATACAAGAGGTTAAATATACACTAGACCAAAGAAATGTGCAAGTTAAGGGTTAATTTCGCAATTTATTTATTATCTGAAGTTGTTTTTACATAATGATATACTAAGACATATTTGTTATCCATGTCTGTGATTCATAAAACTGTTTTCAAAGGGATTATATTTAAGAGATGTTTTACTAATACATAATATTAAATGGTTCAAAGACATATTCTACTGAACCATTCTCAATAATATCCATGTTTTCAAAATGGTTTTAAAGAATTATTTTTATGGACATCAATGTTTTAATATTTGAATTCCATTAAAATGTTTCAAAGTGTTATGGGACACCTTGATTCAAAACTATCATTTAAATGAATTCATTTATATATCTTTTAAAATATTTCATGAAAAAGGGATATTTCTCCCAATGATTTTTTCTGATCCTTTTCAACTATGTCAACATCCTATATGAGATATTATTCTGGAATGAGGTTGATTTATTATGATACAAATCCTCCATATTGTATTGAAGGTTTTCGGATTTATTTGATTGTGGATGTTTTATTTTTATACCATTCATGGTATATAGATAAATTTTTTACATTTCATATACCATTTTTAATACAAATGTTTATGTTATGTTTAATCTTTTTCATTTGAGAAATGAATTAGACTTAGTAATTGACAGGCAGAGCCTATAATAGCTTCTCAATGCATCGGAAGGAATAATGAGACAAACTAGTGTCTTGGAATAAGGCCTTGAACAAATTTTATTTCCATTTTAGTCCCAAGGCCTTGACTATGTGGTTATGAAGTCTGGCATTATGCATTCCATCATTATGAAATTGGCTATTTATATTGAATGTCATTATTCAACTAGTAGAATATCCATGTGAATAAGTTAATGGAATCATTTGATTTACCTTAGACATATTATGAAGATGTTTAGTTTTAAAAGTCTTATTTTTTTCTTATATATTGCCTTAAATGTTTATGCTTATTTATGAAATTTTCCTCTATATTGTTATCTTTCTGTGCATCTATTCTCACCTCTTTCTTATGTTTTATTTTCCCAGGATTCCAAAAAGTGTATTATGATTGATAAGAAGGATTATGCAATGGGATGGACGGCGTTCTCAATGTAAAATTTATCAATGGAATGTTGGAAAATATTTTATTTTACTTGTGATGAAATTGAAATGCTGTGAACATCTAAGGGAATTTTCATCTCCTCATTCCCTTAAATTACATATTCATGGGATGTTTCCCCATCTGTTACCATGGATGACCCCATTGTGTTGTCCCTCCCCCTTCACTTTCATCCTCGCATGAAACAAATACCCCCACCTCCGCAATCACCATTAATTCCCTCTCTCACATATGCCCATCATCCACTCTTTTCTCCCACATGAACTAGGCTCTCTTTTCTCCACATTCCTAGTGTTTGCACTCCCATACATGAACCAAAAACTCCCTAATAAAACAGTAACCACCTCCCAGAACTACAGCCAGGCTCCCCACATCATCCCCCTTCAATTGATGGAAACCATATTTAATCGTGGCTTCCCCATCACACATAGGTTCTCAAAAAATCATCGCAACTCATCAGGTCTCATCGACACTGATAACTGATTCCCCTACCATATCTGACTACAACTTTTGAGACCATGTCGTCGTAGCTAATATCCCATTACTGGCCCCTCCCATTGTTTATTTAATTTGACTTTGGGTTTTAATATTTTTTGATTCTTCGATAGTTGGGTTTCATCAATTTACATAGTGAATAATTTATAGAACCAGATTCCTAATATCAATGCTCAAATGCTTGTAATCAACATCACAGAAGCTAAAACCCGCAATTGTCTTACCATTACCCTTATCATGTCATTCCTAAATCCAACCCTAGGAAATGTCATTTTAAATATCTAACTTTTTCATTCAATTGGTTATTGATTTACACTTTATAGATAAATAGAATAGTCAGGGCCCCATCATCTCAAAAGGTACATTTTTATGAATGTATATTTTGACTACTGAAATAGTTGTTCTTATTACCTGATCTAAAAGCTTAAGATTCATGTTCAGTTGTGAATTTTATGTTTGTGATTATTATCTTGATACTCATTGATATTTTTCTTGATCGAGCACAAGATGTACGAGCTACTATGGAGGATATTTATTGATATAGGATGTTTCCAATTTGATATCTAGAAACACATTTCTCATGAAGGTCAAGAGAGTTAGATAGATATTCATCTGGGATTTTCATTTTTTTTTATTTTATAAATATTTATATTTAAGTTTTTTATCTAAATATTAGTCATTTATACATAATGGAATTTAAATATTGTGACAATAAACATCATTTACTATTTAAATGATTACACATTTCTGTTGGTAGACATACCTGGGATAACCAACAATTGATTTCAAATGATGATAATGGAGATCGTTTTGTGGTTTATTCTCGTTGATAGAATTTAGTTTGAGTTTGGAAAAATAATCTTGGGTTGTTTTTATTTTTATTATAGAAAAACAATGGATTGGGTATGCCTTGTTTGAGGAAACCAATGTCAAATTTGTTTAATAATTATAAATTATGTATATATATTATTTTTAACAAAACCCATTATCCTAATAATATAGTGTTTTGTGGAATATCTATTGGAACTCCACTGAAACATTCCCTTACACTCTTAATATATTAATAATTTTTTATACAGATTTTTAAAAAAATTATATTCAATATATCTTATATGTTTTTATGAAAAATTCCAAAAGAGTTCCATTTAATTTCCATTTTTATTCATAAATTATATGAACTTTTAATTGGTATATTATATAATTTATTATTTTTTTTAAAAAAAGTGATATATATTTTATGTAAATCCATTTAATATAACTATATTTATTAAAATTTAATTATTATTAATATATTCTTTAGTTATATATATATATATACTTTTGTTGTGTTGTGTAACTTAGAATGTAACATAAACTGTAATTTTTTCTAGAAATTCTATTTGAAAATCCAGTAGAATATACACTCTAACTTATAGTGGAACATCCATTAAAGCTATTAATGGATTTATATTTGTTATTTATATATATTATTTGTAAAAATTATACTTAATATACCATATATGATCACTTATTATAAATTATCATAAATATATAAATTCCCTTTAAATTTTGTTCAGGTATTATATTCATTTTGTAATAGTAAAATATATTGTTTAAAAGAATTATGATGAAAATGTAAAAAATATTTTAAATAATTGAATTTAATATAAATATATTAATTAAAATTTGATTTTTATTAATTTATTCTATACTTTTATAAATATAAACTTTCATTGTTATTGAGGAACAACCAATGGAAAGCCTTTTAGAAATTCCACTGGAACATCCACAGGCAATTCACATCAAAATTTAAATGGATTTTTAATTTTTATTTATACAAATTATGTAAAAATAATATTTCACATATCAGCTATGTGAATGTATAATAAAATTCCATAAATATATTCATGTGTTTACACTTTTATTCATGTTTTATATACATTTTTAAATGGTATTTTATTTTGTTTTTATAAAATTTATTTAAAAAAATGTAATACATATTATATTTACATTCAATTAAAATAAATATATTTTTTAAAATTTAATTTTTATTAACATATTATATAGATATACAGATATATACTTTTTCTGTATTGTGGTACCTCTATTAGAACAAAAATTGGAAATTCCAATGAACTTTTTGTGTACCATCAACTATAACTTCTAGTCGATCTCTTTATGGATATATAATATTTTATATATATATATTTTGTAATAAATATATTTATGAAATCTTATATTTTCATCTATTATAAATTTTCATATATATATATATATATATATTCTTTTTTAAGTTTTTTTTCTTATGTTATATACATTATTTAACTGTAAATTATATTGATTTATTAATAATATATATAAAAATGTAATAAATACTGTATATAATTAAATATAATTTCATTATATTTATAAAATTATATTTTTTATTATTATATTCTTTAGTTTTATAAATATATACTTTTATTGTATTTTAGAACATACATTAGAAATTCAATTATAAATTCCACTAGAACTTCCACAGGAATATCCACCGAAACATCCATTGATACTCTTAATAGATTTATCAGAGTTATTTATATTGATGTTGTAGAAAATATATTTTCAATATATCTTATAATAACATTTATTATGAAATTTCATAAATATAAATATATATTAACATTTCTATTGATGTATTATATACATTTTGTAATGGTAAATTATTAGTTTTTTATATTATTTATTAATAAAATACAATAATTATTTTATAAAATTTATTTTAATTTAAATATATTCTATAGTATTGAATTTTTATTAATAACTTCTTTATTTTTATAAATATATACTTTTTTTTCTTCAATAACTTCTACCACAAATTCAACTGAAACATCCACTAGAACTTCAATTGGAAATCTTTATAGATTTATAATTATTATGTATAGATATTTTATAAGATAATATATTAAATATATCTTCTATGTTCTTCTATTATAATATTTAGAAAATAATTACATTCTATTTACATTTGTATTCTTGTATTATATACATTTATAAAGGGGTGATTATTTTATTTTTATATAAATTATTTTATGAAATTTAATACACATTTTATATAATTTCATTTACTATAAATATATTTTTTAAAATATAATTTTTTTAACATATTCTATAGTTTTATAAATATATACTTTTTTCTATAGTACAACATCTACTATAACATTCATTTGGACATCTAGTGGAACTCTTAATGGATTTATAATTGTTTTTTAATGATTTTTTAAAAAATATTATAAATACAAATTATAAGTGAATTTAATATTAACATACCTAAATATATACATTTTATTTTAATTTTCATTCATATATTATATATATTTTTATATGTAAATTTATAATATTTTTAAAAAACTATATATAAATAATATAATTTATATTTTGAAAATTTTAATTTAATAAAATGTATTTATTAATATTTATTTTTTATTTATATATATATATATATATTATATTTATAGATATACACTTTTTTATATTGTAAATCTACCATTGAAATTTCCATAGGAAATTCTACTAGATATTCTAGTGGAACTGTTAATCGATTTATAATTGTTATTTACAGATATTTTGTAACAAAATATATGTAATATATTATATATGTGTAATTATTATGAAAATTCATAAATATTTACATTTTATTTACATTTTTAATCTGGTATTATATATATTTATAAATGATGAATTATATTATTTTTATAAAATATATGTACAAAATTTAACATATATTATATATAATATATTTTAATATTCAAAAAATTTATTATTATTAAATATACATTTCCCCCTTTTTTTATTATGTTTTTTATAATGTAAATTCATCATTGAAATTTTCCATTGTAAATAAAAATATGAATTTTTCATAAAATTGAACATTTTTATTATTAGTTCCACAATAAATTGTATTATTTTTATGGAATTAAAAATTTACAAAAAAATATGTATACATTTATAAAATAATGAGATTATTTTTAGAAAATTTCATTAATTAAATTAGATAATTTAAATAACTTTTAAATGTAATAATATTATTTAAAATTATATAGGTAAGTAATTTTAATTTATTTCATCAAAAATATTTTTTATTATTTCAATAGATTATTTTTATTTGAAATAATCTTTATGAAATAGATAATTATAATGATTTAAAAAAGAGCAATATAGAGGAAAAATATATTTTTTATGTTATTTTTTCATAAAATGATATGTTTTAATTAGTAATTAATTTCAATGGTTTTTATATCAAATTTTATAAAATGTGTGTCTTTTTTGTATCATCGTTTTTATGTTTTTATATCACCATTTATATATGTTTTTTATGTATTATTTCTTTAAAATACATATTGTTTTTATATTATTTAACATATGATTTTATTATTCATTGATTATATTATTTAATATGTTTATAATTTTTTTTGTAGGCCTTTTAATTTCTACTTTTAATGATGTATTATGTCTAAATGGAAGTAATAAATGTGGATTATAAAAATAATTTTTTTATAACATATTGAAAATCAATTTATATTTAATATTTTACAATTAGATGGGGTTCATTTTTTCTAGATACACAAAATAAAATCAAATGTATTGTATTTTCATGTATACCCATCTTACATGATATGAAGTTAGTTGCAACACAGGGGGTGGGGTGATGGCCTTGGTAAGGGAAGATGAAGTGTCATATGGAAGAAGAAGATATGTGATTGAGGAGATAAAAATTCCATCATATTTCCACTATATTTCAATTTCACTATGTAGAAACTCTAATACATGTTAACATCACTGGGTATCACTCTAATATCATGTAAAATATGGTACAAGGGAGGATAACAAACGATATATTGCTATAATCATGCCCATGTTTAATATTGCATGATGATATCCATGTGGCCTAGGACACATATAAATGGTATATATTTTTTTAATTTTACACTATGTTTATGTATTGGAAACAAAATCATACCCTAACTATTTATACATATATATCTCAATAGAGTACTCCTTTATGGAATTGTAGAAATTTTGAAAGAATATACCTCAATTTTTTGGACCTATCATTGATTGGTTGTCGATGGGGTTTAATAGTGATTATTATAGCCTTTACTAATGATAATTTATTCTCAATCCCCTATCATGTGGTTCTTGCAGGGAGAAGGTATACTTATATTAATATTTTTTTTTAATTTTATTCTACCATATATTTTATGCCATTCATAATTAACTGATACCCCACCTTGTTATGTTATATTTTGTTTTTTACTGAGTGTTCACTTCCTCTATCTATTAAGGTAGACCACATCACTCATTTATTGTATAATAGTCCAGCCTGATGTGTCTTATTCTCATCTATAGTTTGAATAAAAAAAGTCACCCTTTACAAAGATAAAATAAATAATTATTGAGGATAGGGTATTGTACCACCACAACTATTCATTAATATATCATCAATAAGAGGGGCCACATTTGGGCTTTCTCAAGGTGATGCATATGATTGAGGGACTGATAATTTTTACACATTATGAACACTTTAATTGACTTTGACATGTGATGTACAATGGGGAATATTGAAATTAATGTTTTGGTATTTTTATATAACTAATAAATACATTCTTCTATTTTTATATGCACTTGATGAATTTGAGTAAAGATTTTTTGGACTTTTCTATTCCTCAAAGACATATATTGGTGGTGTATATTTGGTATCATTCATTGTCTGATTCGAGAATAACTACTATTTTCAGGGTTCACGAAAGAAAAATTCTTTTCTTTTTTAGTATTTTTAAAATCCCTATATGTATTTTTATAATCATCCATATATAATTGTTGATTTAAAAATGATGTGTTTCTGAGGATGAGGAAAGGTTTTTAGATTAGCTTGGTGGAAAAGGAGTTGATGTGGATTAATTGAAGCAAACACTTTGTGATGATGATTGACACATGATGCAGAATTAGGGTTTGTAATGATTTAAGAAGACATTGTGGATAGAGATTGATATAGTATTACACATAATGAGGATCATCATTCTAATGTGTTATGTCTATCAGACTTAAATGCTTTTCTGTTGTTCATTTCCTTTCATATTAACTAATATAGAGATATCCTTATATTTTAATTCTCTTTCATGTAATGTAAAAAGTTTTGATAATTATAAATATATGGATAGTGATGGTTATTTTAGGTATTGGTTTTTTTATCTATTATAGTTTAATACAGGCTAAGCCTTCCCATATTATGTGATAATCCTACTTGATGTTTGTCAACAACCATTATACTTTTTTATGAAATACTATTATTATACTCATGAATTATTTAAATCATAAATGGGGACCCTTAGGGTTGGTTCACATAAATTAACTATATATCATAGACCATAAATCATTTTTTTAATAACACATTATTTAAAAATAAATGAAAAACACATCTTTTCAAAAAATAAAAACATATCATATTTTTTTATTGATTAGAAAATAGTAATAAATTTTCAATTCCCAAACAAATCCACTACCTAGAAATATATTATATATTCTATTTTCAAATATAAAATCTCTTGTATAATTGTAAACACATCTATGTAATTTCCTTTAATCAATACATTTTTATTTATGAGAATTTTTTTTCATAAATATTTGAGGCATACATAGTTTCCACAAACCACAAATCAGAATTAAGGAAATTATTTTTTATAATATCCACTTTATTCTCTAAATTTATTTCTATGAGAATAAATCTCAACATTGGATTCAAATAAATTTATTTTTACCACTTATAAGTAATCAAAAATGATATCCACGATTCCTTCCATAAACTGTAATGATATACATCTATGGGTTAATAACATGTATTATAAAATATCAATAAGGACTTTTATTTAATATACTCCCTCTAAAATGATGAAGTCTTATATGATATCTATTTTAAGGCAAAATAGCCACATTTCACTATGTTTTGGATTACCTTCTTCATTTTCATCGGTTTAATATCTATTTAGGTAAGTGAATTTTCTAATCATATCAAATATTTTTCTTGAATAGCTTGGTTCACATCCCATTACCCAAATCCAACATATGGACAATGCCGGTCTATTTCTTTAGTATCATAATCATTATGGTTAATTATTTAATTAAAATAGAAATACTATAATTCTAGATATATAAATATCTTATAGAGTTATCCATAAATAAATATAAATATTTTCTTTTTTATATTATATGTTTGAATATTTTTAAATAAATTAATAAATAAATAATATAAAATTATATACATAATAATATAAATATAATTTAAAACACAAACATATATAGAAAACATAAAAAATTATAAATAATATTAACATATATATATACCTAAAATACAAACTTATATAGAGTCATAAAATATATACTAATATATATTATATAATATAAAAAAATATAGAAACATAAAATATGAAATATAAACATACAATCACACACAACCACATATATATATATTAATATATGTATATCAATATATGTATATCAATATAAAAAATTGATATTATATTATTTTTTTCAATAATATATTATATATATGTATACTTATATGGCCAAATTAAATTAAAATTTCTAAATACTAATGGTTGACTAGGTTGGGTGTTTGGCTATTAATCTGTATGTACATGGATAAAGTTCTTATGTTGATAGTTACTGAGGAATTTGGTGGTGGTAGATGTTGAGTGTAGGGAAAAATAGTGGGGTAGGTCCTGTTATCAGGTAGTGGTGGCTACAGATAGAGCCATGTAGAGGGAAATGGTAGATTAATAGGAAATGGGTTCGGTGAAAGGGGTTATAACCATGAACAAATATGTTCATGTTTATAATATTCTGTATAAGGGGTAGTATCCATTGTGATATATTCTCATGGATATATATGTTTTGATAATTGGGTTATACCCACAAGAATATATTTCTATAGCTCTAGGGGATCATTTCAAGGGGCCATTCACACAGACACATATTTCCAAAGAATAAGCATCACACCCAGAGCTATTACTCAATTATAATATCCATGTTATGTTATAGTGATAGATTGTTATATTAAACAAAAACCACATTTTATAGAGTATAAATTAACATGGATTTTCAACAGGACCGTAAGTTCAACACTATTATTTTTTTTAAAAATAAAATCTATTAACAGAACTATAATGTGGTTTTACTAATGAATCAATTCTAAATAGTGAATTACATTAACATTCCATCTGGAATTTTTTTTTAAAAAAATTAAAAAAATTTCTATATAAATACCATAATTCATGAACAATTAATAAATTTTACCTCATGGTTTTCCCTTAAAGAAGACATTTTCATAAAAAATTACATTTTGGTCTAAAAGATATACTATTGAAACATCAGTTTTTTATAAATTTTAAAATAAGAAAACAATTAATTTTATAAAAGTTATTATTTTTATAAATGTATATAAAAAATGATTTTATTTTAAAAAACAAGATATTTTTTAAAAAATTTCTAAAACATATTTCAGTTTTATAAATAAGGTCATGGTTCAAAAAACAAACCAAACTACTCTGGTAATTTTATGTTTATAATGATAATTATTTTCCTATACAATTTCTAATACAACATAATTTTTTATTTGATCGTGTTTAAACCCATAAGGATAAAAAGAAAACAAAATAATAGTTTATGTGATCTATTTGGTGAAAATTAAAATAAAATTAAATTGAAAACTATAAAAAACATGCCTCATTATCTATGTTGAATGAAGAGAAATAGTTAGTTTTATTAAGATACCTAAATATAATTTTAATGTTTCCTATCTCTATAAGTATTGATATGGAACTGTAGATTCTTTACAATTTAGTACGACCCATATATCCTTAAAAGGTGAGATAAATCTTTCTCTATAATGAAAAATTAATAACAAGGGGTAAGAGATATATATATTTTCATTGTATAAAATAATACATCATTCAACAAAATCCTAAAAAACTATTTTTAGAAATGCAATATTTAATGAAGGATTCTATTTTACTTATAATGCTTCATGAATTTTAAAACCACCAATATTTTCCTTTGCAATTGTAATTATTTAAAACAGTAACCAAACTAATGTATGAGATAATTAAAATACATTAGCAATCAATAATTCATCAATACATGTAAATACCCGAAATTTCCATGTCATCTTTTTGAATATATTGAAATTTTACGAGTCCGCAAAAATTAACGGTGTGTGATTACAGGGTCCTATGTTCTTGGAATAAATTTCTGAACATTTTTTCGGGTACATTAAGTAAACGTGCGAGTGGGTTTTGTAACTTTTGAACTGGTGCTTGGAATTAGAATCATAGGGCACCGTTGAACTCGTATCACTGATTTTCGCTTCAGGGGACCTTCAACATGACCTTCGTAGGTCGAGGGTGAAATATAGAATTTATAATTTTTGTGAAAGAATAAAATAAAATAAAATTTTGTAAGATTTTATTTTATATCTCATGGAACTCCCCATGTGGATGTTGAGAGGTAGGGACCGCTAGATGTAAACTTCCAATGTGAGGATATGGTGATGGGGACAACCTGAGCCTAACCTCCCATGAGGATAATGGTGGTGGGGACCACCCAAGACTTAAAGCCCCTTGAACTCTCTCTTAATGAGGAGAAACCTCTTAAGCTTCCCCACTTTAATGGTGCCACACCCTTTAATTAATTTTTTCTCCTCAATTAGGTAATTCATCCAATTTGAAAATTATTCCAACAACTTAATAGATACCATAATCTATTATGTTGGCGAATATTCATTATTGGTGGAATTGGAGAGAGAAGAACTATTTTGAGAAATCTCTCTAACAATGAAATCCAATGATGAAATCCATCGAAGTACATTCTTTGGAAATCAAGGAAGAGGACGACGTACGATCCCATCATTGAAGCATGGTTTTGGAATCAACAATCACCAGTACCCCCTCCACCTTATTCGACTTATTTCTCATGCCAACAACAATGAACAAGCGATGTTGGTGGATGTTTGATTTTTTCCCCATCCCATTCTTGACAATTCTTCGTGAATAAAGGAAGAAATTATCGCCGATTTCTACCGCTCTAACACAGATTGTGAGGGCCAAAAAAACATGGCCCAACCCCTCCGGGTTCTTCTTTTGGCGTGTTCTTCGCAATGGTGATGGTGACTGGTGCCAACGTTTGATACAGGTGGAACTTGAGAATGGCGACCGACCCCACCGCCGTCTATGGCGAAGGTGATGATCTAACGATTCCACCCCACATCCACCGCCACCCTGCAACCTCCATTGTCTATGGCCCCAATGGCCACTGCCACCACGAGACCTTACCGCGCTGTCCAGTGGCCTAACCGCACCGCCCGACCACCTCGCTGAGCTCCCCTGCGGCCTCTTTGCGCCGCCCCGATGCTTGTGGCACTGCCCGGTGACCTCTCTGCGTCGCCATGTGGCCTGTCGCGCTGCCAAGATTCCCTATGTGGCCCCCTCAAGGCCTTTGTTCCCCTCACAACCTCCACGATCGTCGCGTCCACCACGCTGCTGCAAGGTTGGGATGCCCCGCGTAGGCCGGGTCGGGACGGCTAGTGCGGGCTGGGATGGAAAGAGCAGGCAGGGTTGGGACCAGCAGTTGAGGTCGGACCCATCATGTCAGGCAGGGCTACCTGAACTGGGTCGGCCCAGGCTGGGTTGGGCTGGGTCGGTCCGACTGGGTCAGACCAGACCCATACCCACTTCGATCCATTTATGCATTTTCAGCCATATCATTGGCATTGGGCATCTGTTTAACAAACCGTCTACAATTACAGTAACCTTGGAGCGAGATGGTCCATTTCGAATCCTCCACTAATGATTTGAATAATGATGGGTTACAGTTAGGTTGGATCGAGAACGAATCCAAAAGGTCCCTTGGGACTAAAAGGGAAATAACTCATAGACCAGGCATCCTATTGACACACAATCGTTTCGGTTGACACCCCTATGATGTGGCAGTCCATTGGGATAATTCTTAGTGAGACATCATGATAGTTGGAGCATTGGCTGGTGGATTTAGGAGCAGACCCTTCCGAAGATGAGCAAGCTTCGTGCGGGAACCCAGTAGTTGGCTGTGACATGTGAAAGAAATCATTTGTGTGTCTATTATTGAGTGTCCCACATATAACTTCTCTAGGATTCCATGTAGGAATACCCTATAGATCTTGTGTGGTTCAACACCTAGAGATCCTGTTTTTGTTAGCACCTAGTGATCCTTTGTGGGTCATCACCGAGTGATCCGGTGTGGGTCAGCATCGAGAGATCCTGTATGGGTCAGCACTGAGCAATCCTGTGTGGGTCAACACCTCTAGATCCTATGTGGGTTTGATTATTATTAGTGATCTTTCGAGGGTCTCCCTCTTAATAGAGTAATATTATTAAGTAGTTACATATAATCATCTCTACTTCTATAATAATGTTATAACTGGTGTGATCTGAGTTTGTACCGGAGTAGTACATTCCTTCATGGTATAACCTTGATATTATTCTTCTGTGAGCTATACATGTGTGGTACTTTCCTTCATGGTATTCCTTCCTTTGTGTATTATTTTATATTTGGGCTTTGAGTTGGACTATGTTTTTTCCTCAAGATTGAGTTGGGTATAATTGATAACTTAGGTATATGTATGGGTATATACCTAAGTAGGGTTGTCAGTTGATTTCATGTTGTGAGGTTTATTCTTGGAGGATTTTGTGAGACCTTGAGGGTCTTGGGGTCCCTACTGAGTATCATTATACTCACCCCTCCACGGTCTATGCTCGCACCCTGTTGTGTTTGGTACAGACAATTGACAACATTGACTGAGGACGATAAATCCAAGACAAGAGGTAGGTCGGAGGTGGACCTTAGACAAGTTGTACAACGGAGACGACTATTCGAGATCTATACCTACCCTACAGGTAGGGACCTTGGTAGGTGATCATATGAGCTATTTTAGTTTACTTGTACTTTCAGTTTCTTGTACTTTCCTGTCGGGCTTGTATTCTGGCCCCTTTTACTTACTGTACTCATTCTATTTACTATTCAGTTTACATGAGTTCGTATCTTGCATTGTTCTTGGTTTTATGTGTTTCAGGTTATAATGTCAATTCCATCCCAGTTTTAGGGAATATGGCTTCGGTTCTAGTTTCCATCCCCCGACCTCAGGAAGGGGGGCTTGGGGTAGTTGTGACACGGGCTCCAGGGGATGGGTCATGAAAAATTGGTATAACAGGAGACGGTTCTACCGTAGAACACAGGACTCTGATATTTTTAACATTAATTGTGTAAAGTTTAGTGTGTGTGGTTATCAGTTTAGGTAATCCAATTTTGGTTCGGCGGCTGACGTATCCATACACCTGGACCCTGACATCTGTTTTCTGACTCAATGCACAAAAACTCTGATTGCGTGTGTGTTTTGAAGAGTTTTCTTTGTGATCGCTTTGAGGCATCTCACTAGGTACGACCTTTTGACTGTGGTGAACCTATTTCTTTTCAGGATGCCTCCATGAAGACATCATTCTAGGTTTCTGAGTGTTTAATGAACTAATAGCCCACCGAGCGACGAGGCCTCGGTGTAGTGGCCTTTTTCATTAAAAGTCCCAGTAGAGGCACCAACGGTACCATTACCCATTTGGCCCCTGATGCCACCAACTCCAACAATAGAGGGTGTACGCCACCTGAGCATGTTACATGAGTTACAGCGTTAGAGGCCACACGGGTTTAGGGGAGAGAAGGACCCACAAGAGGCTGAGGATTATCGGTAGGCCGTAGTAAGAGTTTTCAGAATGGTAGGGACACCAGCGGATATCATGGTGATACTCACTGCTATCCTTCTACAGTCAGTAGAAGAAAGATTGTGGAGCATGATTCTCAAGGCTCGCGATTAGGTGACACTTCTCTGGGTAGAAATATAGTGCCTATTTCGGGAAGAGTTTGTTCCAACGACTCTTCACGCCGTGCACATACAGGAGGTTCATCATCTATAGCAGGGCAACATGATTGTATCTTAGTACTCGTAGATTTTCACTGACCTCTTACACAAATCCACAGATATGGTGCGGGACCCCTTTATCAGGGCCCGGACCTTCGAGCATGGACTCAAGAGGTAGGTCAAGGATTTGATGATCTCACTCAGCATCCCGACGCAGGTGGGGTGTTAGAGCGAGCCATTTTAGTGGAGAGTTTCCTTGATGAGCAGTCACCAGCAGCGAGACCCACTACCAGACATCAGGTAGTGGATTCTTCTATAACTGGCCACAGATAGATGACACAGAGGGCCAAAAGGATCATACCTTTAGGTGGACGACTGTAGGATTTAGAGTTAGTTGTGCGGGAAAAATGGGTCTGATCCAGTCATGCCAGGAGCGGGCAGTGTTACACATGTTGTGGGCATGGTCACAAGGTTCATGATTGTCTGAACCACCATACATATCATTTGAAGACAATCCATGGATAGCCCAGGTAGAGACAAAGATTCAACTGATGAGGTCTGCAGGGAACATGCAGACATGGCAGAGGAGATGGTTGTGCAGCTGGAGATGGGTGACAATTTGAGATGTTACCGCCAGCACCACTGGGAGGTCCACCACGACCACAGGGAGTAGGTGGACAGGGGATAGTTGAGCTCTAGGTAGCTAAGGCCTACGATCATGACACTGTGGAGATGATTTGAGGTACGATCTGTGTCTATTACACCTTGACTGTAGTACTTATAGACTCAGGTCCTATTTATTCTTTTATTGAAACTGCCCTCGTTCATATCTCTGAGAATCCCATGGAGTCGTTGGATCAATCCTTATGGCTAGAGACACCTACAAGAGTGGATTCAGTGATTATGCATAGGTCCCTACAGTGTCAGCTTTCTCTAGGAGGTGAGAGCTTCGACTGGGATCTCTTAGTAGCAACGTCGAGGCCTTACGATGTCATCATGGGTATGGATTGGTTATCTAAAGTACATGCTCAGATTTACCGTATTTGGTGGAATGTGCGGTGTGTCTGCATGGATGGGACCAGGTTTTCTTTCACCGGTGAGAAGGGAGCCATTGCAACATAGGATGGACTTACCTGGAGGAGAGTGAAACCCATAACTCATTAGTTGGATGGCCTTACCCACAGAGAAGTTGATGTGGAGAGTCCGAATTATTATTTAGTGGTGGACTAGAATGCCAATGTTTTCCCTGATGATGTCCCATGTATACCTCTTCATAGAGAGGTGGGATTTTACATTGACTTGTACCCTAGTGCGACACCGATATATACACTAGCATATCAGATGTCTCCCATAGAGCTTCATGAGTTGCGGGTACAACTAGAGGACTAGCAAGGGAAATGATTCATTTGGCCCAGTGTATCTCCTTGGGCAGCCCCGATTTTGTACTCCATGAATGAGGATGGGAGCATGAGACATTGGGTTGACTATCGGCACCTGAACCAGGTGTCCATGAAGAAAAAGTACCCAATTCTGAGGATTGATGACCTCTTTGATCAGCTAAAGGGAGCATGGTGGCTCTCAAAGATAGACCTCAGATCAAGCTATCACAAGCTCAGAGTATGAGACGAGGGTGTGTAGAAGACAAATTTATGATGTCGGTACAGGCATTACGAATTCTTGGTTAGGCCATTAGGCTTGACCAATGCTCCAGCAGTGTTCATGGGACTCATGAACATGATCTTTAACCCATACCTTGATTGCTTTGTAGTAGTATTCATCAACAACATTCTGATATACTCAACTACTGAGGATGATAATGCCTATCATTTGCAGGTAGTACTGGACACACTCCGAGAGCACCAGCTTTATGGTAAGCCCTCGAAGTGCCAGTTTTGGATCCGAGAGGTTCGATTTCTAGGACACGTCATCTCAGAGGCTATAGTTGCAGTGGATCCAGTGAAAATTGAGGTGGTAATTGATTGGTTTCAACCCAGAAGTTTGATGGAGATACAAAGTTTCCTCGGTTTGGCCAGATATTTCCAGATATTTTTTCAAGATTTCTCCAGAGTTGCAGCACATTTATCAGTATTGAAAAAGAAGGGGAAACCCTTTGTTTGGATACAGAGATTCCAGCAGAGTTCTCAAGAGCTGAGGTAGATGCTGACTAGTGCCCCCATCCTAAGGATTCCAGACGAGGGTGTACGGTACATAGTCTACTGTGACACATCAAGGACTGGGCTCATATGTGTCCTGATGCAGGAGTGAGTAGTGATCGCATATGGTTCTCGACAGCTGAGACAGCCTTAGAAGAACTACACAACCCATGAAATTAAGTTAGCAGCAGTGGACTTCTCCAGAATGATGTGTTGACATTACTTTATGGGAAATCATTTTACAGCCTACTCGGATCACAAGAGTCTCAGGTATACCTTATCTCGGAAGGACCTGAACATAAGACATCGATGTTGGCTTGAGTTCCTTAAGGTCCATGACTTCGTGATAGTCTATACTACTGGGAAGGGGAATGTTGTAACAGTTGCACTCAGAAAGAGATCTGGAATATAACGGCTAGGTGACGCGACATATCAGCTGGCCGCTTTGCAGATATTCTTTGTGGATCAGGATGGAGAATTATTTCTTCACTCTCTTAAAGACACTCCCTCTCTTCTCCATTGAGTCAGGGAGACACAACATGGGGACACTGACTACAAGGCTCGATGTGCTCAGATATCCATAGGGTAGGCTCCAGATGGATTTTTTGAAGGTGGGGAGAACGTCATCCTCTTGAGAGGATGTATCATGGTACTGGTGTCACTTCGGGAGGAAGTGTTGAGGGAGTTCCACACATACCCTATAGTGGTGGATCAAGGAGTGGTGAAGCTATCCCAGGATCATTGACGAAAACACTGGTGGCCGGTAATGAAGGAAGCAGTAGCAGAGTTTGTCTCTCAGTGCCTCAATTGTCAGCATGTGAAGGCGAAGCATCAGGTACTAGAAGTATTTGATTAGCCTTTAGAGTTTCCAGAGTGGAAGTGTGGTGGGATATCCATGGACTTCAGGAAATGACATCCACGTACATCCAGGGGTCCAGACTCGATTTGGGTGATCGATGACTGAATCACCATGTCGGCCCACATTCAACTGATCAGAGAGTAGTGTTCAGTAGAGATCATGGGATGCCTCTATGTGCAGGGGATTGTGAGGTTGCGTGGAGTAACCTTGACTATTTTCTCTGATCGTGATGGAATTTTATATTCCCAGCTATGGAAGGGGATGCCATAGGCTTTCGAGATGCAGCTTTTTTTAGCACTGATGTCCATCCTTAGATGGATGGCCAGATTAAGCAGACCATTCAGACTCTCGAAAACATGATGTGTGCTTTGGACCTCAACATTGGTCATATTTGGGAGGATCAATTCCCTTTGGTGGAGTTTTTATAAAACAACATCTCTCACTCCACCTTTGGGATGGATCCTTTTGAGGTGTTGTACGAGAGACCTTTCAAATCACCTTTGTGCTGGACTGGCCCAGTGGAGTCAACACATGTGGAACCAGAGATGGTACAGGAAACCACAAAGAAGGTGCAGATCATAAAAGAGCAGATGATGACTATACATAGTAGGAAAAAGTCTTATGCTGATAGGATATAGAGACCTCTAATGTTCGAGGAAGGTGACCACGTCTTTCTAGGGCTCTCACCAAGACAAGGTTTGCAAATATTTGTCTGAGGTAGAAAGTTATCTTTGAGATTCCTTGGACCTTTCCAGGTTCTCAGAAGAGTTGGCAAGGTGGCTTACCGCTTAGCTCTTCCACCTCAATTGCATCGGGTGCACGAAGTCTTCCACGTATCCAAACTGAGCAGATACGTGCACGAACCTTCTCACATCATTGACCACGACAACCTAGACATCGAAGAAGGGGCGAATTTTACAGAGGTTCTAGTGTAGATTGATGATCGATAGGAGCGGGTCCTTCTCAGGAGGTTGATACCTCTAGTGTGTATATGCTGGCAGTACAAGAACCTCCAAAAGTGCACATGGGATCATGATGCTCAGATGCGTGCTCAGTACCTCCACCTGTTCCCTTAGTTTGAGATGTGGATTGTGGGGAAATAAATCCATGATGTGGGGAGAATGTAACGACCTGGAATTTCCGTGTATGTTTTTTTAATATATTTGAATTTTACGAGTCCGTGAAAATTGACGACGAGTGATTCCGATGCCCGGTGTGCCCAGAATGAGTTTCTGAAATTTTTTTCCAATACATTCTGTAAACATGAGAGCAAGTTTTTGTAACATTTCAACTGGTGCTCGAAATTTAAATCGGAGGTCACTGTTGAACTTGTAGTGTCGATATTCTCTTAAGGGGATGTTCACCTTGACTGTAGTAGGTCGAGGGTGAAATATAGAATTTCGAATTTTCATGAAATAATAAAATAAAATAAAATTGTATAACAATTTATTTTATTTCTCTTGGAACTCCCCATTTGGATGTTGAGAGGTGGGGACCACATAAGTATTCCTCCAATGTGAGGATATGGTGGTGGGGACCACCCGATACTAACCTCCCTTTTGGGTTATGTTGGTGGGGACCACCAAATAATTAAAACCCATTGAACTCCCTCTTAAAGGGGAGAAAAATCTTGAGCGTCCCCACTTAAATGGTGCCACCCCATTTAAATAATTTTATCAATTAAATTAATTAATTGAACCAATTTGATAATTATTCCAACAACATAATAGATATCATAATCTATTATTTTGGAAACATTGCCACATTGGTGGAATTGGGGGGAGAAGAACTATTGGGAGAATGATCTCCAATGAAGAATTCCATCGAAGAATGTTCTTCAGAAATCAATGAAGAGGATGATGTATGAGCCCATCGTTGATGTGTGGTTTCGAAAGAAACGATACATGGCACCCTCAATGACTTCTTCCACTTATTTCTCACACCAATGAAAACGATCAATCAAGGTAGGGTGGATGTTTGATTTTCTCTCCTTCCCATTCTTGAAAATTCATCCAGAATCAAGGAATAAATTATAGTCTCTTACTACCTCTCTAATGCGGAGGGTGCGGGCCAAAAAATCATGGCCCGACCCCTCCTCCATTATTCTTTTGGTGTGTTCTTCGCGATGGTGACGATGACCGGTGGCGGCGTTTGGCACTGCTAGAACTTGAGAATAGCGATCGGCCCCACTACTCGCTGCGACAAAGGTCGAGACGCAACAGCGCCACCCTGTGGTCGGTGCTGCCCCATGGCCCACCCTGCAACCCCGTGGCCCGCCGCGCCGCCCAGCGGTCGCACTACCTATGGCTCTCCACGACCCCCTCGTGGCCTCTGTGCCCCTCATGACCTTCGAGACCCCCCCCCCCCACGTGACCCCTCCCAGCCCTAGCATCCTCGCACTGCTCCCAGGCTAGGATGCCTAGTGCGGGCTGGGCTGCGCCCACCAGACTGAGTCAGACCCAGTGGGTCGGGTTTGGTCGGTCCGGCCATGTCATACTAAACCCGGACCCGCAACGACTCATTTATGCATTTTCCGCCATATCTTTGGAACCGAGAGTCCATTTGATGAACTGTCTACAGCGATGGAAACGTTGGAGCGAGGCGGTACATTTGTTATACTCCACTGAAGATTTGGATAATTATGGGGAATGGTCGGGTTAGACCAAGAACGAATCCACTCGGGCCCTTGGGACTATGAGGTTAATTAGTCACAGACTAGGCGTCCAATTGACGCACCATATGTTGTGTTGAGACCGCATTGACGTGGCGGTCCTTTTGGATACTTCTATGTGAGACTTCGTGGAAGTTGTATCATTGACTAGTGGCTTGAGAAGCAAACCCTCCCAGAGATGAGCAAGCATAGCGCGAGAACCCAATAGCTGGTTGTGACTTGAGGAAGAGATCCTTCGTGGGTCTGTGATTGAGGGTCCCACATGGAACCTCTCTAGGCTTCCATGTGGGATTAACCATGTGATCCTGTGTGGGTCAGAACCTAGGGATCATGTGTGGGTCAGCACCTAGCAATCCTGTGTGGGTCAGTAACGAGCGATCCTGTGTGGGTCAGCACCGAGTGATCCAGTGTTGGTCAGCACCGAGCGATCATGTGTGGGTCAACACCTAGATATCCTATTTGCGTATTATGATGATTAGAGATCCTTCATGGGTCTGCCTCTTAACAAAGTACGATGGTTCAGTAGTGTCATCTAATCATCTCAATTAT
Organism: Viscum album; assembly: GCA_963277665.1. Classification (NCBI taxonomy): domain Eukaryota; kingdom Viridiplantae; phylum Streptophyta; class Magnoliopsida; order Santalales; family Viscaceae; genus Viscum; species Viscum album. The sequence goes on along the minus strand of OY728142.1, from coordinate 1,999,627,500 downwards.
TGTACTTATGTTATACCTAGTGTGAGCAGAGTTCGTACCTTAGCGGTATGTTCCTTCGTGGTAATACCTTGGTGGTATTCTTCTGTGTGGAATACCTATGTGATAATTTCCTTCATGGTATTCCTTCCTTTGTGGAATATTTTATATTTGGGATTTGATTTGGACTCCATGATTTCCTCATGATTGAGATGGGTATACATGATAACTTCAGTATATGTATGTGAATATAACTATGTAGTGTTGTCAGTTGATTTCATGATGTGAGTTTTATCCTTCTTGGATTTTGTGAGACCTTGAGGGTCTCGGGGTCCCTACTGAGTATCGTTATACTCACCCTTGCACGGGCTATGCCCTCACTCTATTCTTTTTTCTGAAGATGATGGACACCGCTGACTGAGGACGAGAGTACCAAGACTAGAGGTAGCTCGGAGGCGGACCATAGATGAGGCGTACCACAGAGATGACTATTCGAGAGCTATACCTACCATTCAGGTAGGAACCTTGGTGAGTGATCACATGAGTTGTTCCTATTTACTTGTAAATTCAGTTTCTTTTAATTTTCATTTGGTCGTGTATTCTGGCCCCTTTTACTCACTATACTCACTCAGTTTGACATTTAGTTTACTTGAGTTTGTGTCAAGTTATTTTATAGGTTGTGTGTGTTTCAGGTTATAAAGTCAAGGCCATCCATGATTTAGGTAAAACTTCATCGGTGCTATTCGCCTGCCCCTAGCCCACGGAAGGAGGTCTTAGGGTTGTCACAACATGGGTCCCAAGGGATAGGTCGTGACAATACATCATAATATGATGTATCAAAATAAAAATGATACAATATAATCTATTTAGGATATTTATGTGATGTATATCCCATATAATACTATATAAATTCCACATCATTGAATCAAGAACCCATATATAACACAAATCATGAAAATGTGGCTTCCACCATGTCAGGATTTTTGAATTAATGTATATTTTCAAATATTTTGAAATTTGTACATTTTTTATTGTATTATACTTATATGTATCACAGTTTGGTAAAAAAATTAGAATCATAATGTAATTTTTTATTCTATTATTTAAATTTACAATGTGTTTCAAACATAGTAACAAAATTATTGAAATATATTTTCTAAAAGAACATTTTGAAGCTCAAACTGATGCATTTTTTTATATTTGACCAATGGTATACTATTTATTATTTTCTATATTGATATAAACTATTTTAGTCAGGTTTTTAAAATTATTATGTCCTTGTAGTTACTATTGTACTCAATTAAACTTAGGTTGTTCATGGTAATAATTAGAATATTAATATTATTTTTAGTAACCTCTGAAAAATATAATGTTAAATTAATGTGTTACATGGAAAATATTTGGCTAAAAATCACTATATTGCACGCCTCACTTATAGTTTGTTTATGGTAGAATAAAACAAGAAATATCAAAAAAGAAAATTAATTAAAATACAAAAAAACCAACACATATATGAGTTTTTTTATACCCTAAAAATAATTTAGAGTTTAAAACATTATAGAATAGTTTTCCTCTAGAATGAATAATATTTTTTTGGTAAATTAACAATGAATAATTTTTATAATTATTATCAATAGTATAATAAATTATTTAGATATATAAATGAATATTTTGATTTTTTATTGAAAAAATACCACATTTGTTACTATTATATATGATGGAAAAAATAATTTTTTTATTGAATATATTAGGGTCATAGAAATTAATTACAATTATTATAAATGAATATTAAATTGATTTAAACTAATTAAATTATTTTTTTATATCTTATTTTTCTCATAACTAGTCTTCATTAATTTATTTTATTTTTGATTTAACAAGACATTTTTTCCTTGAAATTTGATGTCCACCAATTGTATCTCAATATAATATTTACACATTATAAAATATGAATTATCCTCCAATAAGTGAATAGAATAGATCACTTTTGTAATCTATTTTCTAAATACCCTTTCAATTCTTCTAGCTGAAATAATATTAATTCATTACCAACTAAAAAAAGAACCACAACTTTCAATCAATTTTAATTAATAAATAATACCCCAAATCCATTTATAAAAAAACTTTTTAATGAAAATTTATTTCATAATTATCATTTGAAAAATTTATGTTATATCGCAAAAGAATTCCTAACATATATGATTTATCTACACATGTTGAATATATAAAAATAAAAAACAAAATAATTATTACATCATATAATAATATTGATGTCATTTTATTAAACACTATGCTTCTATTTTTGTGTTATTTCTACTCATTATTAAATTTGATATTGTAAATTATTAATTAGTCCCTTTAATGCATCATGTGTTTTTAATCAATCCCCATCCACTTTATTCAATCAAATGTGATTTATCCTCTCTATATTAATTATTCCACCCAAAGTGAAAAAATACTAAAATGGTTATCATATACCATGACATTTTGACATAGGATGATCCAAATTCATAATACGCTTAGGGAATGTTTTTTAACATTTAAGGACTTCTATGAAATTTTTATCCCTATTTGGTATTACAGAAGTGATAATGAAGAAAACATGAGTCAAAATGGAATGATAAGGGGAAACATTATATGGTTTCCAACTATTATACACTATTAATTGAGAAAGAATGTGAATTATTATTTTTTAATGAATGAATAAATATAATATTTATAAATATTTTATATAACTGTTGGTTTATTTTAAAAATTATTATTTGACACCCTTTGTGAACAGAAGTGAGATTGAACATTTCATTATTCAGAACCATCAATCATATTTATTTTCATCTATTACCTACCACCTTGAGGTTTTGATTCATGTGTTTCTACAATATTGATAGTTACATAAGTCAGGTGTGCTCAAATTTAGGAGGAAATGTTAACTACAAACATTGGCTGTGGAACATAATTGTAAAAAATATTGATCATTAATATTTTTAATTTATATACGTTCATGAAATCCTCTCTTAAATTTTTTATTTTATATAGATGGGAATCATTATCAACAACATTAAAATAATGTTTTTTAGTCAAGAATAATATTTTTAATTTTCTATTAATATTAGTTTTTCTATTGTAATATAGGATTCCATTTAATAAAATATTTGGTAAGTGTATTCATAGATCATCACCTCTCCCTAATTCAGTCGATATTAAAATTCTAACATTTAATAATGTTGATATGTATTATGGTGTGGTTTTTTTTCTTACGTACTGACGTTGTATTTTTAGTTTAATGGATAGGGTTCAATCACGGTTTCTGCAGATTTTACTACCATGTTTTCAAGATTTATTTATTATATAAATCCATATTTATAGATGGGATTTAACTATTTTTTGATTATTTTAAACCATGAATCAAATTATTATGTCCTCCATTGTTTTTTATTTTTTCCATCCCTGGTTTTTTTTAATAAACCATTGATTTTACTACCATTATTTTGTTAATTATGTTAAAACATGGTATAATGGATGGTGTTCAGTTATTATTTTTTTAATTTCCTTAACAGTCATATATTAATTATATTTAAACATGATTATGATTGAAATTACCTTTTCAAATGAATATTATAATGTATTTTGATAATGTTTTATTGTAGGTTCCAACAATAACATTTGATTAAATTCTACTATGGGGCTTTTGTTATATTTAACTGTGAATTTTTTTTATAATGTTTATCCATTGGATTGTCTAATATATTTAATAAAAATATATTGATCATTATTTTCTTTGAATATATTCAGCCTTATTTAAATTACACTACTCAGATCATATTGTTGTTCAATATAAATTATTTACTGAGTCGGAGGGTGAAGTAGGGAAAGAAAATATTTTATATTCATTGACCAATAAACCATTTACATTGATTACTATGTAACAAAAAATATAACTTAATAATTCCTAATATTCTGATGAACTATTTTAATTATAATTATTTCAGTTTAGTATCAACATTTGAACTTCTATGGACAAAAAATATAGACATAGTGGCAGGTACTATTAATTGATAAAGACCAATAAATATATCATTAGCATAATATTGGATCATAAATTTCCATATAATCGATTATGATAATGGAATGAATAAAAATAACTGATTTATATGTTTGACCTCTAGTGTAAAATAATATCACCTCATAACTATAATGTGATGCTAAAAATATTTTGGACTCAAGTCAAAGAAACAATAGGGAGAGTCATCTTGTGTCACTAAGTGTTTATAAATCAACTATAAAAAACTTACAACTTCTTTACTCTTTGAGATAACTACAACTATGAAATTAAGAAATCCAATAACTCTCTAAGACCAACTGATATATTATTTCCTCTTAATCTATGATATCTCAATATACCACTTACCATCAGATCATAAAAAGATTTATCTATCTCATTAACTAGAAGACAACAAAATTAAATGATTTTTAAAAAATAAAGAATATGGTATTAATTTTGGAAATATATATTATTACGTAATTATGATAATATGTTGTTGCGATTCCATTTATAATGTTTATCTATGTTTTCACATACATCCTCTTCTTGAATTATTACATCTATTTCCAAAATCATTTCTCCTCTTTAAACTACACAACACTACTATCCATATCTCTATAATGTAAATTGAAATGTAAAATTATAAATAAAATTCTAATCTCTCCTCTCAAAATCACTCACATCAATCTATCTTAATAGGTCGGTCCTGTACATTGTGACACCCTTTCCTTATTTAAGGGACAATGATGATTGACATTTTCAAAATTCATATATCTTCCCTAAATCTAAATTAGTAATTTTAATTGAAATTTTATTCCTGAATGAATCATAGCATGATCACAGACATCAAATCAGGGTTATCCAAATCTCATCAAAATCAAGTGTTTCTTGGTCTGATCATGTAATTACTATGAATAAATAACATCTATCTTCCCCGACACATGACCCAGTCCAAGACATGGATCGATGGGAATTTCCAATCCCAACGGTCTTTCAACCTGAGTTAGGAGTCAAAATAATCTTTTTGTGAATGATTTATTCCAATGAAAAATAGCTTCCAATAAAAATAATTGAGATTGCTACAAGAAGACAATAATTGATGAATTTTAATAGAAGCACAAATGATATTGATAAAACTACTGAACAAAATAAAACTCAATACTAAATTGAGACTAAACCACACTAACACGGTATCTATGTTACCTATTCGTCACTACCAACCACAAGACTAGCTAGCTCTAAATGCACACTTGAACCAGATTCTTATACCTGCAGAAAATTTTAGATCTACCGACATAGAATGGCAAGAGTAGGTAGTGAGCATAAACAAATCTATAGGTAATGTCAAAAGAGCCCATATATTGTTTCCCAAAACATTCCACCAACCTTTCATTGAAATACATATATTAAATATACTTTAAATCATTTGATGCAACCAAACACAATTTTTCTATGTTTTGTTTTTTTTAAACACACATACATCATTCCTTTTCCAAAATAATTTAACCAACCAAAACCGATTTCAATACAAACACAAAAATGCATTACTTACAAAGTAACAAAAACGGGGTTGTGCTTAAAGTAATGGAAACATAAAAATAATGTAAAACTACCCCCAAATATATCTAACATTTAGTAGAAATAAACAGTACATTTTGATAGTTGATTATGAGAATTTTCTCAACATCTCTAGAGTATATCATTGAATGTACTCATCCTGGACACACCAATAAATATATGGTTCATATCCATAATCTATAACCAACATGGTTTCTTTATACTTTTATCACTGATGGAACATCCCTCCTATAATCTCAGCAATTCTAGGTAATAAAACTGATCTAATCTAGGATGACATGAAACCATCACTATACCCTGAAGATAATGACCATGAATCCAATGAAAAGATTACATGTTGAAAGGGGAAATCCCTCGTAAACCTGGCTCAATAGAACCCACTTTCATAGTACATGGCTACCCAAAACAATCAAACCTCCAATTTTATTCCCCTCACTCTAAGCAATCCTCCATAGAGGTTCTTGTATCAACACATAGCATTCTCAAAATTCAACTGGGATTTTACTTGATTTCGTTTTTCAATAATATTTCAAGAAACATTATAAAAATCCAGATAGGCCTCCTTGTCCACCAACATTCTAATCATCTTTCCAAAACATGCCATGATTCCATAACTGGGCTTTTATATCACATAACATAAAACAATATTTTCACTGGGAACATGATGTTACATCTCGACCATTATCATTTCCAATTCGACTAAATTTACAAATCCATTTTGAAAAAATTTATAAAGTCAATATGAATCACAACATTCATGTGCTTAATGTCAAAACTTCATTTATATTTAATCTCCAAACCCATTCTGAAGATAAATTGAAAACATGGAATAAAATAAAAAAATACCAAATGGACATTATACACAACATAATTATAAAGACTGTCACAATGTTCCAAACTACGGTTTTACCATTTCTTCCCCAAATCCAATTCCAAAATTCCAAATAAGAAATGATTTTAGAATCACATTCGAAATCACATTTATATTAATTCAATTATCCAATGTCATTTGTAAACCCATTTCACCACACATTCACTATTCACAAAATATTTTTTTAACTAGACAAAAAAGGAACATTTTAAATACAACCATTTATATTGGAAAATATTTTTTCAAATTCAGATTACAACAAAACCAGTTTTCTAATGTGTTTTATACCACGTACTCAATCGGTTTCATGCATTTATGAAGCATGAAAATAAATTTAATGTGAAAATAACCAATTTTCATTGGAAAACCAACCTTCATCATATTTTTATATCAATCCATTTTAAAACACACATCACCTCTTTCACACAATCCATTGAACACATTCATATAATTCAAAAAGGTAGTTCACATAAAACAGAAATAACTTCTTTTAGAAATCATTCTTTCATAACACACAAAATTCCAAATATTTATAAACTAATATTAGATTAAAATAACCATCCATAATGAAACAACATATTTTTTACCACAAAACACCACAAGACACAGATAAGAATCATACCACTTTGGTAATCAATTCCTATATACAACAACCAATTCACAACACTTCCATGTCACCTAAAATTAATCAAAGTCAGTCACCACCCCAATCACCCAATTATAAATTATATATAAATTTACATTTTATAAAAAACCATGTGTGATAATAAATACATACATAGTGAAAGAATCCCTTTAAATAAAATTCCTCACCAATTTACCATCATTAAAACCACACTTTTTTGATAATACATCAAAATAAGTGTTATAACATTTTTAATGAATTAAAGTGAAATTCAATCCTTAACAGAATATGTTGGAATGGAAATTGATGAAAACGATTACCTTATTGATGTGTGAATGCGAAAAACTTTTAAGAGGGAGAATAATACACCCCATGAGACAATAAAAACACCCTCACAATAATGAAATCAAACTACATGTCAACCCTAACCCTTAGGGTTCAAAAAAGGTGAAACCTAGCTTAAAAATACCATGTAATCAAGACAGATGGAAGTGGATTAAGGTAAATTGGAAAAAATCAAATTAAAATCACCTTAAAATGATTAAGAAGACCCCATTGAGGATGAATCTAAATTGAGGTGGATATTGGATGCCCCCAGGTGTGCGTAATTATAAATGGGGAGGAAACTCTCGAGTTGGGTTTAAGAGAGTGGATTGGAAAAATTATAATTTCACAAATTTAATTAAATAGGTAGGGAACATTTTCCATCACAGTATTCCAAACCGTATGACAACTTTGAATCCAACACTATTGAAGAGGAATATTTCACACGATTTCCCAATACAATTTTTGAAATTGAGTAACAACCTTTCGATCACTACTTTCCAAAATCATCATTTTTTGCATGGTTTCATTAGGAGGACACACAACATCCACTAACCATGTTCTAACAATGATCCACTTACATTAAATCCCAAAATCCATACACATCCCCAATTACTCTTTGTGAAACTAAGTAACAAAGATGGAAGAAACCTTAGAACATTAAAAATTAAAAAACTAAAACCATGACCTCAAATTTACCATTAACAAAAACATCCAACTCTGGGAATAGAATGAAATAAAATAAATTCCACTTTTGGGGTGTGTAAATTATATCCACCAAAAACAATTTCTACCCTAAAAAATTCACCCACCCAGATTTGGAACAAAGGTCAATCCAAGACAATAATTAAGATAAAATAATATATGGACCTTGGGGTGACCATTAACTCCACAAGTGACACTCGGTCAGTATGAAGAGAACTTATAACAGAAAGGATCATAAAAATGAAGAGGATTCTCCCAACCATAATAACCATACAAACTCCATGTCATAATATCGAATCAGCCTAACAGGGGAACTCCCCGCATGAACATATCATAACATCTCTATAAAATATAGTAAATTCCACCACTATAACTATGTCTTCCCATAAAATTAACCTTGGTCCAACCAATATAATAATTATCAGCACAAACGAAACCACCCACTCCAAAAAAGAAAACTCATGCATGGTAGTGAGATTAATCATCATAAAGAACCAAAATTCCTAATTTCCAAAAAAATAAAAACATTTCCAAAAAACATAACAAGAACCATAACAATTCCGCAAAAGGATAATCCAACATAAGAAATAACTATTAATCAAATAATCACATTCAAAAGGAAAAAAATTGAATTTCAATGGAGAGAAACAACCAAGATTCATTCAATAATAAGAAACATACAATTGAAATTAAAACTACAAAAAAGAACTTCATTGGTCTCCACTCTAACACTAGTGTAAATATTCAGGCCAAGGATTATCATACCCTAGCAATTCCAGACTGTGATATAATCCTCCCTTTAGGGACTATGGATGGGGCCTATATGTCTAAATCATCATATCTCTAATAGTTGGTAATTGAAATCCCCCAATAAAGGATTCTGTATTAGGAAACTCTTCTTAAATTTTGTTTCTAAAACACCCAAATGTCTAAAAAGATGACAAAAAGTTGAAGGATTGTGGAATAAAGCATTAAAATTCCAAAATAATCGTCATTATCAAAACATAATGAATTTAACTAATGATTGAGTAGTTGGAGCAAAAAAAGGATTCTCCTAGGAAACAAGTTACTTTTTCTAACATATATCACTGAATGGAGAACCATTTTAAAGATTGAGACTAATTAGATCCTCATAAATCACAAAACTAACCTCAAAATCAAACTTATCAAAGATTTAATATTTTATGAATATCTCAATATGATGACAACATGAGGTTAGGCCTCCTTCCTTTATCTCTAGTTAATTACCCGAAATAAAAATAAGAACTTTCAACTAATTCTGATATGGTAAATCTAGAAAAAAGTAAACTAGCTATTTGATGTGGTAAACATAAGACTTCTCAATCCACTGGCCTTTATGAATACTCATGAGCTCTTCCACTTTGGTCACCTTTACCTCCTTAGTTACAATCCATCAAAAATAGTGTTCCAGATCACCTCCCATGTCATCCCAGCATGCAACACTTTTAGAATAATCACATTCCATTGTTCCAATGATGTGCCCTTAAACTATACGAGAACATGACATACTCCCAATGATGTGTGGTTTTACAATGATTTTAAGACACTCTAAACTAACTCAACACATTATGTATCCTCTAAAGCAACTTTACCACAATAGAATGCATGAAAAAACATAGAGAAACCAGAAACATGGATGACCCTATATAATACATTGGGAACACACTAGGAAGCATATTATGAATATAAGAGAAACATACAACCAAAATCAACATCAACCTAAAAATTAGCCAAAATGAACTTCTCAAGATCAAATAACAGGCTCAAAAGACAAAATCCACAAACTAAACAAAAATACTCTTTTCAAAAACCATTGTTTCACTTCAATTTCAAAAACTTCTTTCTTCCAAGACCAATATCTAAAAACATATATCCACATTCACAATAAATTCTACAAATTTAAATGAAAACCCAATTTCAAAAATCATTTCCCCATATAAAAACACTTTTTGTAAATACCATGTTGAATATATGATTTCAAATAACCAACCATTGAATCCTATGAATCATCACATATTTTTCCATCACATCTATGATTTAATAATTCATGTACTTAATAGGACTTGAAAATTACATTCATATCCACACATATGTGAATATCTATAAGAAATACTAATGGTAACTCATAACACTTATTTATCTAACACAATCATTTTTGAAATTTTTAATTAACTTTTCTTCAACATTTTTAACAAATTTTGAAAATTTGTAATTAAATTCTCTTTTAAAAACTAATTTCACTTTTATATGCCACATCACTTGTAAAAGGCATTATAATTTTTCAAAATATCTTCCCCTCAAAAGACCATTTTCCTTTAGAAACTCGATCATACTAATAAAAACCCAACACAGAACTAACATCCAACTCCCAAAATGAGGAACTAGTGGTCATGTATAACCTAATGGAACATATACTGCATCATGTCACAAGAATGTACTTCCTACTAATAATTCCTTGAACTTTTCTCTTAGATTCCACTTTGGTCACAACTCTATGTGTGGTACCAACATGACATTGGCTCACTTCCATTTTCATTCACCATCAACCCAAATGAAAAACCAAAAAATAAAAGTCAAGTCCTAGACTACACTTCAAAACATGAGGATAAAATCGAACAAAGGATCATGACATCCATCCCCTAAATTGATCTTGAGTCCCAATAATATTAATCACCAATTAACAGAGAAATATAAATAACATGGGCCTGATATGTTTCCATTTTGATACAAACTAGGATAAGTTCCCATCTGACCTGACACCAGACCTAGTCCAAGACATGGCCCGAAGGGTGTTCCAAATCCCCATAGGCTGTAAACTATTGTCAAGCATCAATATAATAAAGTTTAAAATGATTTATATGAATGTAAAACCAGATCAAATAAACCAAATATAAATCACATCAATAAAACAATAATAACTGAATATAAATAGAAATATAACGGACCCAGATAAAACATCTTAACAAAATTGAAACTAAATACAAAACTATGACTGAACCAAGCTAACACAGTCCACACCAGACTTATTGGTCACCACTAACAATAAGATCCACCTCATACAAAGACACAACTAAACTAGAAATATGAAACTGAAAAAAACATCAGGTCATTTGATGCCATGTGAAACATGTAATATGCCATCTTAAAATGATCAGTTGGTAATCACCACCAGGTTCATGAAATTAATTTCATGAAACATTTGATAAACACAATTAGGAAATATATACTAAATTTTTTATTTAAATCATTTGATGAAACCAATAAAAAGTTTCCCTAATTTCCTTTTTAAATACATGCACAATACATTCCTTTTCAAAAATAGTTTCAATTACCATAACCTTGAAAATAATCAAAATGCATTTGAAATCCATACAATATAACCAAAAAGGGAATTGTTCAGAAATTAAAGGAAATAGAACAACAAATAAAAACAAGGTAATTCAATAAATAATATGAAGAATAAATAAATAGAACATGTATATAGTATAACATTAGTATTTCATGAACATCTATGGAGGTATTCCCAAAAAAAATCTATTATAACACACTCACCAACTTCTGGTGTGTCTCTGTTTTCTATAACCAAATGGATACTCTAAAATAGATCCACCAGTTTTGTTTCCCACCTGGTCCCTCAGCAATTCTACGGAGATAAAACCCATATAATCAGAGATAACAAGTAACTATCACTCTATGATTTAGATTACCCACATTAATCCCATGATAATATTACATTGAGGAAAGAAAGACCCTCACACATGTGACTCAATGGAACCCACCACCATCTTACTAGCCTACACCAAACACTCATACATTTTATGAGATTACCCAATTATAGGAAATCCTCCATATAGGTTCTCATCTCACCACATTCCATTCTAAGATTCCATTTTTGAATTCAATTCATTTCATTTTTCAATCCGTATTCCAAAAATATTATTAAAATTCAATAGGGCATTCGGTTCAGCCATGATTTCCATCATCTTTCCTATAAATGAAAAAATTATAGATGAGATTTCACATTCTTTCACATAAAAATAACTTTTCAGATATAATATGATGATCCAACTGGGCCTTTTTTATTTTCAATTTTAATTCATCTACAAAGCCATTTTGACAACACTACCAAAGTAAACATAAAAAACCAATTTTCACTTGCATAATTCCAAGACAGGATTTATATTTAGAAAACAAAATCATTCCCAAGATAAAGTCAAAACACAAAATAACGTAAAAAGAAAATAATTGGCCTTTTTGAAACACTAAATTACCAAGTCTTTCTTACACTGTCAAACTATACTATATACTAATTCTTTAAAAAGTCATTTCCAAAAATACCAAACGGTCCATGCTTCTGGATGCACAATTGAAATCACAATTATATTCAATCCAATCACTATGTCCAGTTGGATATTCATTTCACAACACTTAAATAAATAATTAATCTCATTTTTAACGAAACAAGAGAAGAATACATAAAGTACAACAATTTTTATACACATATTTTATTTCAAATCCACACACACTCCAAACGCATTTAGATATTTCATTAACTTCCCTTGAACAATTTATAGAATAAACTTATGAAACATAACAAATAATATCACTAGAAAACAAAACCCATTTTCTTTAGAAAACCAACCATCATCTCAGTTTTACCTCAAAACTATATTAACACAGACTTTGAGCCTTTATAAAAATCCATTTATTTTTTTAAATGTATTCAAAATAGGTACACATAAAAATGAACTTATTTATAGAAGCCATATTTAAATACATAAGAACATAAATTAACATTAAAAATAATATTAGATTTAAGGAAACATTATTAAATATTCACTACTTATTTTATCAATAAACACTGCATGACACACATAATCCTCAAATAATAAGCGGTCTCCAATTACAATGAAAAATACATAATTCTCAACCATACAATGTTAAAACAAATAATGGTAAAACACCACTCAACGAACCCAATTACACATAAAAATATCAATTGAAATATTATGAGACAAAATGTGTGCATATAAGTTATAATATAATAATATAATCCATTTCAAAACCTTCCCATTCCAATTTACCATCATGAAATAATAAAATAAATCCCTTCTGACACATCACAAAAAATGATTAAAATTTTCATAAAGAATTAATTCAATGATAAATAATCACCTGAATGTGATGTAATTTAAATAGATGGGAACACCTTCCTCAAATATGTGTCAATGTGATGAAACATTGGGTGGAGGAATAACACAATCCAAGTGGGATCTACACACTCTAATATTAAAAAAAATTGAACCACACATCAACTATAAGCCTCAGCGTTCATCCATTGTGAAAACCCATCACGAGAAACCATGAAATCTAGAGGGGAAGAAGTGAAAAAGACGAAATTGACCAAATATATAATGAAATTCACCTTATAACATTTAAGAAGTTTACATGGAGGAGTGAGAGAAATAAATGAGGTTCATGAAGGCCCCCATAGTAATCCTAGGTAATATAGGGGAGGAAAATATAGATTTTCTATTAAAACCATGGAGGAATGAGATTGGAATTTCACACATTTAATTAAATATAAAATTTACATAGTTTCGTGGCATTGTTTTTCAAACCATGTGGAAAGTGTAGTTCTCTCATAATCCAAAAGGTACATGTCTCACAGTTACCCTATGTGGTTTTCCAAATCGTATGAAACCCATGTTTTCACCCCTATCCAAAATCCATATTTGAAACACCGTTTTCAGGGTGTGGGACAATGATTTCCCCTAATCACGCAGATATTATGTGAAAAATATAGTCAATCTAAAAATCCCCACTCTTCAGCAAATACTCATGATGAATATAAGGAACAAACATGATACCATCTCAGTAGCTTTCAAAATTATAAAATTTTAAATGGACAACTCAACCCAAACTTAAAATATAGGATACATGTCCAAGAAAATAATGAAACAAGTTAAATTCCAAGATTAGGGGGTGAAAATATTAAATGGAACAAAAACCACTGTGATTAGAAAATCATGTTTCCTACACCAAACACTATTTATATGAAAAATAGTGAAATTATTATTATTCTATGATCTTCTTTTTGTGAATAATCAGTTCCAATATTGTCACCCATCATAACAAAATCTCAAGACGATTCAAACCCTGGTAATCTGATTTAGCATACTTTCATCACAATATTTCAAATAAAATCCAAACATCCATTTTGACATCACCTCATATGAAGAAACATGTTATATATTCAAGTGATTGTGATTTAGGGGTATAAAATTATGTTAATTTGTTAAGAAACAGTTACATAACTATTTTATTTTAACCTCACATAAATCAACGTAATTTATATGATTTTAAATATGGATAGTGTACTAATAATTAAACCTATTAATTAATAAAATAACCAACTAAAAAATCACATCAACTTCAATTCCCCATAAAAAATATCTCCTAAAAACATTAACAAACACTTAAGGTGACATTTATCTGAAAATAACATCCTAGTAACAAAACTATGGATTTTAAACTATTTTCAACCATGGTATTTATTGATAATTTCATTGTTTGATTATGTTTTATAATTGTATTATAAATAATTTTGTAATTATTTTTTTTAAAAAAATCATTAGTTTAATTGGTAGGAATCAACTAATTTACATTCAATAAACTACAATTATCTAAAAGGTTATAACTATGGAATTTTGTTATAGGTATTTTGATTATGTATTTAGAGTTTGATATATTCATAAATGGTATATATATTATATGGGTAATCTCCCTTTTTGAGAATTAATGTGACCGGGTTTTGAATTATTTAATTACTTTATGTAATTTAATTAATAATATATTTTAATAATTCTATTAATTTTTATTATGATTTAATAAATTTACTAAAATGAGAATGTAATGCATTGAGGATAGATCTAAATATGGTATCATTATATCATATTGGGTCATGTTACACTATTGGAATTTATTTTCTATTGAAATTTATAGTTTATAATAATTAAAAATTTATTATTTTCAACTGATGAGATAGAAATAATTACTTTTATAAAGTATTTATATCTTTGAGACTATGATGTGGTTAAAGACTATTCTTTTAACTTTATATTTGTGGAAGATCCAGTAATATATACATATGAATTTCATTACATTGATTATTCCTATAGAGACTAATTAGGAAAATTAAATTCAAGATAATTGTTTGAAATAGATTTCCCATGGATGAGATTTTCATCAATTCATGTAGTTTTATTAATAATAAATGTGTTTTATATTTCATTGATTATGATTTGGGTAGATTCATTGTTAAAAAAATTTAGATATTTTTACAAATATAAACTAGAAAATGATTTGTTGTAACATGAGAAAAAAGTTTCATATATTTAAAATTATTTCACATGTACCATTTTTAGACTATTTTTTAAAAATAAATACACACGTGATTATAAATTCCCTACATATATAAATGTTCAAAATGTTCATAGAATATTATTGGTAAATAATGTATCACTAAACAGTAATATAAAATTTTATCAGAATGACACATGAACATTACTCATATATTAAATGCATAATTTTGTATGCACATGGTTCCATGATCAAACATTAACACTTATATAAATTAACTAAATATAAATTTAACTCTATGAAAACTCCTAAAAATAAGAAATAACATACATCTATAATCCGTCATGAATTCATATAACATAGAAAATCATTTACCATAAAAAATTCCATTGCAAAATCCTATAAAACATAATATTTAATATAAACACTCAATTTGAAATCTATGTCACATAATCATTCCATGAAACCAATTAAAACATGTACATTGTTTCATGTTAGTAAATAAGTAATTATTTGTTTATTATAATTTATAATTAATGTTAACCAAATTTTCATGCAGTAAATATCAAGAAAATTAATTGAATAATACAAAAAACAAATAATCATTCATGAATAAACAAAACTTTTATATGCTAATCAATATAAATAAACTATATTACTAGAAAATAAAACCAAAATACTATAATTCTATTAAATTATCATCAAGAAATAACCATATTAATGAAATAATAGCTACCATGTAGTCTGGTTTAGTATTGTAAATCATTGTATTCCCCATAATTTATGAAATAAATTCATCCCAGTAACATTCATAAAATATCATATTTCTCATGTTCCAAAATAGTATAATAGACAACGAGGATGTTCACATTGGATATATTATTCAAATATGTTTAAAATAAAATAGTTTTAGTAAAATTTTCTAACATCATTATTAATTTTGATAGTCTTAATTATCTATTATATTCATTTCCCCCGAGACTAACAACACATATAGGAATACTATATGTTACATCATTCATGGATTGTCTTATAGTATTTTTATTAATTTATATAATAATTAAACTTATTGTGATATTATATGTTGTGTTCGTCCTTTTTGGATATTGAGTTTCCTTTTTAATAACTCTATTTATTGGGAGAGTAATCTATTGAAATTTTTTCAAATATATCCACAATTATTTTAATACTTAGAATGTATTAAAATATATAACATTATAGACCAATATTCATGAAAACACTATTAAATAATTTTGTATCTTATCTCATTAACCATGCATCACTACAATTCATGTATGGGGAATCCAAATTAGTTACCATTTAATATCGAATGAATGCTTCATTACATTTTCATAAATATTATTTAATAATATTTTTAGTAAAGCTTCTATAATATAATATTCAAAAATATATTTTAACAAAATCTAAAAAAACATTAAATCATTCGTCAAAAATATATTTTTTATTTTTAACATATTTTTTTGATTCTCCCACCTACTACCAAAATCATTCTACATGTCACGTATATTATTGTAAGTAGTTAAAAAACATTTCTTAGGTCATGATTTGATAGGAAATAATTTTTCGATGACAAAATTCCATTACCACAATCATATTATTTAATTTTATCAATTGTCTATATAAATAACCATTTTTAATGATATATTGATTATTATATCATAGTAATGGAATGCACACAATTAGAATTTCATCTTCTCAAAAGTCTAATGCTGAAATGTTAAAATTGAATATTTAATTGTATTTTTTATGTAAAATAATATAATATATTTTATCAATAATTTTTTTATACCATAATAATATATAGAGAAAAATAATAATAATATAACATATAATAGAAGTTACAATTTAGTTATAATGGAAATATAATTTGAATAATATTTATAGAGATAAATTAATAACATTGATATGAACGTGTTGAGAAATAATAATATAAATCGCTTTCATGGTAAAAGTCATTATATATCTGATACTAGAGGTTATTCTAAAGATTTCTCAGGCATATGATTTTTCTAATATATATATTATATTAGTATTAGTTTCATCAAACTATGGTTTATCTTTCAAAATTTAATTATTTTAATGGTTTAGAGCACCATATAATATCATAAAAGACCTATATTATCTACTTAGAACTCAATATGAAGTCCCATGAGACATCAGGTGCACCTCCCCTTATGCAAATGAATGATGGATTGTAATGATGGTTTAAGGGTTGATATCAGGGAGAGTATACCATTAGTATTTAAATATTACATAAATATATGAAATAATAATAATAAAACATTGATAATAATAAATACTATATATAAAAATAATCATATACAGTTCAATGATTGTCATAAAGTAGATAACAGGATCACACATAGGTTGATCATAAACAATCAATGCCAAAATGTATAAGGTATCCCCAACATGGAAAAATGGCACCACTCAAACTTCCACTAATATCCCACACTATAATAACACTATATTAACAGAACATAACGATAATCATATCTAGTTTATAAGAAATTTAAACTAAAATTATCATAAGATAAAAAATTCACTTATGTCCTAGAGGACCCATGTAGGGTGTGAGTATAAACACAGCATGCCACATAAAATTATGTCATTCGATAATGTCAACGTGTATTCATTAGTATTTTTAACAACCCATGTAATGTTAGTAATTAAACAAAATTTATTCCTTATTAATATTTATTAATTTTATTTATAGAATTATACTTTATAAGAAAAAAAAATTATTTTCGCATTAAAAATTATAATTATTTTAATTAAATTTGATGAAAAATAATTTGTGGTTCTATTTAAATGTATTATTTCAACGAGTCATAATAATGGAATTAATAAATGAACCTCATCTATGAAATTATAATATAATAATCAAAATATAATGATATTGTGTGTATTTTCATAAATGACGGATTCTTTAGGGAAAAATGAAAAAATATATTTATAAAAAAGGACATTTATTTTAATTAAACACAATAATTATGACATAATTTTTGTATTTATGTAAAATAATTCTTATATAAATAAAAATAAAATAATTAACCACATATCCATCATCATTTTACCTGATTTTGTATAAGATCATTTTCATTATCAAAATGAGACTCTAAAAATCATTTTTTTTTCTTCTAATGTTAAATTAATTTCTAGCACTTATCAAAATTTCATCATGAAAATGGATTCAATATTGATAATAATGATGTTTATATTTTTTTATGTATGATCATTTTATATTCTACCATTATAAATAGAAACAATGGTAATGGCATTACACATCAGTAGAAGTCAATCAAGTCAAACATGGTTAAAAGTATAGAATACAGATTTTAATCAACCCACACAATCCTTTAATATATAGGGTTACATTATATTTACTATACTCATCCAATATTCAATGTTATTGAATTTTTCTTCCTTTTTTTATTTATATCAATGTTTATAATATTGAATTATCTGGAAAATAAAAATTATAACACTATAGAATTAATTTTTTTTCCAACATAGCAAAAGTAATATGTTTTGAAAAAATAATAAATTTTAAATTGAAAATAATGAAATTATTTTAAATATAGTAATTTATTTCATCCTTTTGGTAATTATATAATTACCATAAACTATTATAAAATTGTGATAGAGTGCTTGTGCATGTAACAGACATATCAAAGTAAATATTTTTTATAACATGACAACTAATGTATTTTGGAATCATTATACTGCCACATGAATTTTATAGTTAATAATTATTTATGGTAAATTTTATGAAATTATCATTAAATTATCATCAAAATGATTTATATTAAAATTAGCTGAATTGTTCCATGATTAAGAGTAAAAATAATTTATTATAACTAATATTTTATTACAGTATTTTAATATTCATTAAAATTTTATATTTTAGAAATTGAATTTTATTTATTTTATTATATGAATATTTTTCCAATTATGTGTCACATTAACTTTTATAGTATGTTAATTGAACCCAAAAGTGTAAAATACATTGATACTACTATAATTTTAAAAATGGTTAATATGTTAGAAAATATAGAGATATTAGTGAAAAAAAACCTATACGGGTAAAATATTTTTATATAATATTATTTTCAATCAATTTCTTCTTTTATTCAAAATTTACCAATTTTTAGTTTTTTTTAAATTAATCATATTTAATTTTTTTTACATTAATATATTCTATGAATGTCAGTCACCTCATATATAAAATGTAACATCTTATCCCCTATTGCACAGACATTTTAATCACCCTTTTTTGAGAAATACATTCCAAAATATGTACCAAAATAACCTCCCCACATTATATATGTATTATTTTGTTAATAATAACAAACATAAATGGATTACGTTTCTATGAAAATTAGATTTTCTAAATAAGAGATACAACTTTTAACTAAATATTTTGGTTTCATTAATTACCCTATCTTCATTTGTAATATTCATACCCTTGTGAAATAATTAGTGAATTATAAACTGTATACCAAGATTTGATTGTGGTGATTTATTTACTTTAATATATCTCCTTCTTCATCATGTGGTAAATTAAACAGTTGTTTTTGTGTATGGAATACTACCCCCTTGTGATGCAATGAAATTTTATTTCCACTAACACCATTCACATTTAGGTAAAATGATTGATTTAATATATATATATTGTATGGAATTAATTATAATTATATTAAATTAATATATAATCTATTTTATTACAATTAAATACATTAAATAATTTTACTAGTGTTCTTATGTAAAATTGGATTACCACCTTCAAGAAGTGATGTGCTTCATTTTTCCCACTCAATCACAAGGAAAATATATATTTGTGTATTTGAAGACATAATATCATTTTTATTTTGTAATATATAATTAAATTAAGAAAAAATAATACTTAACTTCATTTCCTTATGTTCTTTGAAAAATATAATTTTTACTCATTTATAGGATTGACCTACCATCTCCATGATTTTAATATAATTTATTACTCAAAAGCATCATTCATTAATAGTTTTAAAATTATAAATAACTTATATAAATGATGTATATTTAATTATTTTTAATTTATTATATTATATTATATTTACCACTTTGGTTACAGAAAACGTATAAAAATCATTTTAAAATAATTATCCAAACATCCTCAAAATACTTGTTGTGTTCATAACTACATAGTTAATTAAATTTTTCAATATGTAAATGAAATATAATTTTTTATTAATAAGTGATTGATCCTTGGAAAGGTATTTATGAAAAAAAATTAATCGATGAAAAATATTATAATGGTTAAAAATAACATTTTTTTAAATTATGAGTAAATGTATGGGGAATGTTACCTTTAAAGGTTGTTTTAAATGATTTAATGATTTATATTTTGAATAATTTTTTTTATATAATATTAATACATTAATTTTATTGATA
The DNA here is from genome assembly GCA_963277665.1 of Viscum album. Classification (NCBI taxonomy): domain Eukaryota; kingdom Viridiplantae; phylum Streptophyta; class Magnoliopsida; order Santalales; family Viscaceae; genus Viscum; species Viscum album. The sequence continues at coordinate 1,999,606,542 of OY728142.1, read as the reverse complement.
TATTTATCTAGGAATACACGAATTATAAATATAATTCTATTTCATTTTATTAATTTTTTAAATGTTTAAAAAATTATTTGTTCCAAATATTTTATATATATTTTTCAATAGTTAAAACGAATATTCCAATTAAGTATATTTGACATAGGTATTGTTTTAACCATTTGTAACTATTTCATTATGGTTGTATTCTATTATATGATTGCATGTTATCATTATAAAAATACCTTAATTCTCATATTACTTGGTGTTTTATTTTAAAAAAATCTTTATAAAATAAATGAATATGTAAATATCATAAAATGTATTACATACATGTTCACAAGAATATTTTTATGAGTTCAATGATGGAAATTATAATTTTTGTTTTTCGTTTATTTTATGGCATTAAAAAATATTTTTTATTGGGTGGGAATGGTATATCTCTTTAATTAATTTGATTTTTATTATTATCTAAGGATAATTATTATGGTAGATGAATATGTATGTTATTCCACTTATAAGAGATCATGTAAGGGTTCTGTGGAGAAAATTTCTTATAGATCCTATAAGACTTATAAATATTTTATAATGATTTATAAATGACATAATTTATTTTAAAATTTTTCCATATGATATTTTTTAAAACTGAATGTTCACACCCTTAAGAGTAAACAAAAGATGTTTTTAATAAGAAAATGTTCTTCAATATTCTAATATTTTTGTAGATCAACAAATGAATATTATTTTTCGATTATATTTTCTTATAATGTGATTTATGAGAAAATTATGTTAGAAGATCGATTTTATGTATTTTGAAATTTTTATATGTATTCGATGTTCATTATAGTAAAGATAAAACTCAGTTTTATTATCATATTATTTTGAATATGATTAATGTTTTTCATTATTACTTTTTAGAAATACCTACTGAGAATTGTTCTTTTCTTGTAACTTGATTTAAATTGAATGTTTATAAGGATTAATGATAATAATTTTTATTAGTAATTTTAGAATTCAACATGTGGATCTTTTAATGAATGAATAAAACATGTCTGAATAAAGATTTTTTTGGGGAAAATTTTATATTTTATGGAAATGTCCTCATTGAATAAGATTTTTTTCAAATAATAAAAAATCTAATTATTAAAGAATATATGTAAGTATCTATTTCAATATTTCTATTTGACTTTATATTTTGTGAATTTTTAAAATTGGGTCGTCTTTAATATTTTACAAAACAAAAATAAAAGGATTATGTTTTCATAATTAGATCCAATAGTGTGATTTCAAGGAAATTAAAGTTAGTATAATAGCATAAATTAAATAAATTTGTGGATAAGGATTAATATATCAGTTATAACCATGGAGTTATGTTTAACACAATGGGTTAACAATTTTATGTTTGATCATATATTCAAGGTCACTGAAACCCATTTTAGTTTTTATGGGATGGTATTTTACATGTGATTAATACAATTTTAGGATACATTAATGGATGTAAAACACATGGGTTTATTATTTTCTCCAATGAAAATAATATTCAAGTATTAAATAATTTATATCTTATCAAATTAATTTTAACGTTAGTGATAAGCATTTGGATTAATATTATCACTGATGTTCAGGAAATATTTGTTAATTTTGATAAAAGGGTTATTAAATTTCTGGAAAAGGTTATTAATAATATAATTATCCATGGGAATGAAATTTTATTTGCTAATATAGTGAATAAAATTATTTTTCAATAATTTAACTAATTTTTAGAAATTATATCATTAAGTTTAACAGATATACAATTTTTTTATAGGGTTTTAACTTGATGAAAAATGGTCGTATAATTTTTTTGGAAGAATATATTATTTGTTACATTTTAATTTTAATTTAGGTAATTTATGAAATATAATAGTATATTTTTCACATTAAATGATTAGTAAATATTTATTTATTTGTGATGAATTTATGTGTGACCAATTGTTTAGAGATACATGTTTATTTTATCGTGGATGGTTATATGATAATATCTTTCTAGTTTTTGGGTTTTAAAATTTTTCAAAAATAAATTGATGAATTTTAAATATAGTTATTTTTTAAAATATTTATATTGATATTTGGTTGATTTTATTGAAATTTGTACAATTTTTGTATAATGTAATCTTCATATTGAATAATTTCATACCTTTTACTTTCCATTTTTGTATTGTTAATTTTATAAATATAATAAGAATATATTTTTATCCAATTATCAATCTTGTGATCCATTAAAGGCTTATATTTGTTCTTCATGAATGAACATTTTATTTTTAGTATGAAATTATTATAGTAAGAGATGAAATAAAAGTGGAACCAAATGAAAAATAAATCCCAATAGTGACATTTAATTTATACATAGAGATAAAATCATGTAAGTATTATCTCTTATAACCATATTTTTCAAGATAACTAGATTACTCAATACTTGGAAACTGATCATGAAAAAAAAATTATCCCTTTACTATATTATCTAAGTAACTCATCATCTTTTCAATGAACAGGTGTTTTATGGTAATGTGGTGATTGATGTTTTCATGATCATTCACTTTATTTTGATCAATGTTCCCACTCACTATCCATCATAATTTGGATAGTAGATTTTTTACTCCATGTACTTATTTTTACATCCCACAATTGTAATTATATTTAAGATACAAGTAATCCATTTTTACATACTCCAGTTGTATTTCCCTTTCAATATTTTTAGAACAATTTTTTAACTATCATTAAAATGTGAGATTTTGACATATGTAATTTCAAATGCTAAATCCTTAATTATAGAGCTCAATATAAAATATAGAGGATAAAAATTTCTAAATATTGAAATAATGTAACTACATATGTAATTATTATAATAAATAATTTTAATAATATAATATTATTTATTAGTCATTTTTTATTTATATTGATAATATAAAAATTATGTAATATTCCATTGTAAATTTAAATAGTTTTATTCACACTAAATTTGTTTTCATATATTATATTGAATTATTTATAATATTGATTTATTTCATTTCATAAAAAATTATTATTATACGATGAATTTTATATATTTTCTAAATATTTATTCTATAATAATATTTAATTTAATTAATTACATTTGAGTAATCAGTATACATAGTTTCATTATAAATTCATTTTTTGGATTAAAACAAGTTCTAAAAAAAGTGTTTTTATTTAGTTTTGCATTTTTATGTTCTGATAATTTCATCCTCTTCATGAAATAGATTTTTTTGAAATGGATTCCATATTTGAAATTACGTGGATTAAATTTATTAAATATGAACCGTTTATTATCGGTTATTATGGATTGTAACCATGATAAATATGTTTAACCAGGATAAGGGTAAAATTTGTAATAAATGGTTAAAAATGGATTAAGTCATTAAAATAATAGTAAGACATTCCATTAAAATATTTATTGATTAGAGTATGAATATGGTAAATCATTATTCAAATTATATAAATTTTGTTCCCTTTTCTTTGAGAATGGATGATATAATATTTTTTGGAAATAAATATAATAATTGTGAACCCTACTTTTAAAATATTTATTATATGTTTTCATAGATATATATATTATTTTTGAAAGATTTTTAGTTTAATTTAATATAAATGATATAATTTTATAGAAGTATTTTATTTATAAATTTTACTTGGTATATAAATACCTAAATACTATACAATCGTGACAAATTTCACTAGCATAGAGTTGAAAAATCAAATTAAATAATTATGAAATTATTAAAAATAATCTATAATGGATAAATTATTATGAAATAATAATTTTATTGTTAAAAATAATAATATATTATTAATAGTAAAATTTATTTTATTCATATTAAATTATAATATTTATGAATCTAAATAGAAATTAAATTATTTGTTATAAAAATTACATTAATGAAAATTTGTAATAAAAAATATTATATTAATTAAATTGAACATATTTTAATGAATATCCTTAACCATGTAAATTTAAAATGATCCAAAATATATACCATTATACATTTATGGGCACATTTTTATATTATCATTCATGACCCATATGTGTAATAATATTGTTACTAGGGTATTCATCAAAAGGGTTAATGGGGTGGTTAAAACAATGAGATATGGGTGAAAACCTAGATTAAAACAAAAAAAAATATTATTTGATAGTATTTTTTACTATATTTATCAGATTATAATTATTATATATTATTATGGTCCTTATTTTTTAAAAATAAATTTATAATAATTTAATTCTTTTTGAAATTTCAAAAAGCACACCCTCACTTTTAATAGAGAACACCCTATCCTCACATCCCCAATCATTTTAAAAACACAATATTAGAAAATTAAATCCCAAATATCATTTTTAAATCCATAAACATGTTCTAAAAAATATTAATTTTTTCACAATACTTGAAATTGTTGCATTACAGTTTCAATAAAAGGATGCTTTCTGAATAAGATGCATTGGTTTTAACCAAAAATGTTATTTCCATTTATTCATCATTATACTTCAAAACAATTCTAACCATTATGAAAAATAAATTTTTTAAATAATAAATAATTACATGTTATTATTTAGATTTTTTAGATTTAAAACATCTCTTTTTATTTAATAAGAAATGATATCGTTGTTCATTGGTATGAAATACTATCGCCTCAAAAACTGATTATTTTTTTCCATCACCGCATACGAATGATGGTCAAAATGATGGATTTATATTATAAATATATATTCATAATATAATTATTATTAGGTAAAGATTACATATCATATATTTTTTAACCATTCCATCTGTTAAAAATGATAACATTGTTCGTGCATGTGGGTTGATTACCACATTCACTAAGTCATGCGATTTGATTTTCATCACACATTATGTGGATAATAAATATAAAATTATTTAAATATTAAATATTATATTTATTAAAATATAATAATTATAGAAGTATTAAATAATATTTATCTTCTTTCACACATGTTTTATAAAAAATTGGAAATCTACAAATGCATACTTGTGGTCTACAATCTTCATCATTGTAACATAATTAATTTATCAAACACATCATGCATGGTTTTTTATAAAGTTATAATTAAAATATAAAAATATAATTATTTAACTTTTATAATACAAGATATTAATTAATAGTTTCCTCTTTATCCATGGCTAATATACTTTATTCATTTGGTGATTATAATACGACCATCCTTAAAAAAACATATAGACATAATTTATTATGTAATTAAATATTTCATTAAAATAAATGAAATAAATGATATAATTATAAAGTAATCAAACACAAAAAAATAAAATTATTTAATTACAAAATTGATAATATTTTTATTATATCGGTGACGAAGAATATATGTGACATGTTAGACACATGGTATGAGGAAAACACCAAAAAATTGTTTTAAATGTTTCAAAGTGTTATATTTTAAATATGTTTCTTCCATGTCCATATTATAAATCATTTTTTATATATTTAATTATATGTGATTGAATGACATATAAATGAAATATAATTAGTTTTGTTAATTTCATCCAAATAATTTAAAAAGGAATATAGTTTTATATTTTATACAGAACATTAAGAAACAATGAAAATTAATGTCATTTATGAACAAATCTGATGTAGATGAACATTCCCATTACTTTAACCATTTTTTTATATTTTAATTTATTTAAAATATTCCCCATTTTCTATAAAAATAAACCATCATTCCCATTTATAATGAAATTTTTATTTTAAAATTTGGTTTTAGTTAATAGGATATTCCAATATCTGGAATTTGTTTACTTATTAGTTTAAAAGAATATTATTTATGAGGTTGATTAAGAACATTTTAGACTTTATGTGTTGGATGAATTTTATTTTCTATTGAAATTTTTTAAGGACGGTTGAGCCTGGTATATCTCACTTATCCATTAGTTATTGTTAATGTTATCTGATGAAATGTGATAGAATATTATAGTGTCTGTTATTCCACTAATAAGGGTTTGTAAAAGGGTTTCCAATAGTCTTCAATGAAAATGATATACCAAGGAAACAATATGAAAATTCAATTCCTGAAAATTATTATTCATTGAAATATATTTATATCGATGTATAAGAAAATTAATTTTTTTTTAAATAATACTTATGAAATTTTTGAGTTTATATGTTACTTGTAATGAATTTTTTTGATGAGTTATAATTTTATCAAAGAAACCATTATTGTTTCTATTCCCATTTATGTAATATTATTAAATGATTATGAAAAAAAAATTCATAGTATATATTATTTCATGTTTATATAAATTTATTTTTCAGAATAATGTTTATTTTTTTAAATGACGATATATATTTTATGATCTTATTAATTTTAAATAGACTAATGGGTTTTTTATTCTTCTTTATATATCACTTACTGAGATGTGTCTTCCCCATACTATGTTTGAAAACTATTATTCAAATTTTTTATGGATGTGTTGCGAAAAAAAATGTTTAACGTTATATATATATATATATATATATATATATGATTCCATGAATGAAGTAATCTTGTATTTATAACAAACATGTTTTTTGAAAATGATCAGTCAATTGAAATTTACACAGTGAGTTAGTTTCATGTAATTTTCAAAAAAACATTCCTTGATGGTCCTTTGGTAATTAAGGGATGCCATAATCAATTAAGACTATATATGTTCAGGATGGCTAAAATATTGAAATTTTAATTAGAATCAAATATTGAAATATAAAAATTAAATATTTAGCATGAGATCTAGTAGGGCAGATTTAATGTTATTATAGTTTGTGTCATGGTAGGTTTTATAAAGCTAAGGTGTCTTGGAGGTTTTCGTGTGAGGTGGAATTATGAATTATAGATAAAAATATTATTTAAAAGGTTTGAGTTTTTTCATATTATTAAATCCACTGACACCCATTTTTATGTTATAACTTATATGATTATAAGGTGATTAAGTGTAAATTGGGAGTCATTTTTTTAATACAATCTGTTAGTTTATTAATTTTTTATAGAGAATCATATTGTAGGATTAAAACTTTTATATTTTGGATTATTATGTTGAAATGTATTTCAAACCATTATTACTAAGATGATATTTGATGTTGAGTTAGTTATGTTTAATTGGGAATAACGATTTATAACATTTCTGGAACATATGATATATCATATAGTTATCCATGAGATTGAACTGTGATTTGGTGAATAAATTGTTTCACCTTTATTTCACGAATTTCACTATTTTGGGACATAATATGATTAAGGATAATGGGGATAATTTTTGTTAAGGTGTGTTATTACTTGATGAATAATGGTTGAATTTTTATTTGGATGTTTATATGATTTTATTTGGTTTTTTTTCAATTCAAGTTACTTATGAAAAATAGTATAATATTTTGGAGATTACATAAAAAATATTTATTTGTTCTATTAATTTAATATTGTCTACTTTTTCTGGAAATATATTTTATTTCGGTATTGGAATATTATATAATACAATTATCTTTATTTATTGGGTTTTATAATTATCGAGGAGAAAATTATTAAATTTTAAAGAAACGTATTTATTGAATGATTGCATTTCAAATTTGGGAGATGTAATTATGATTTCAAAAATTTAAGAATCAATATTTTATCATAATAAATATTATCATACTGTATTCTATCCAATTTGGTTTTGGGTAATGTCTAAAGACCAGATGAATAACTTATTATCCATTGATGGATATTCTAATGCATTAAAAATTTATATTAGTACTTAGGGAAAAAAATTTATAATTGAAAAATCATTTCATTGAGAAATATACATGATCAATGTAAATAAACTATAATAACTTTAATCCAAATTAAAAAATTAATTTTATGTAACGGAATATTATCATGTATGTTTAAAATCTTATGATCTTTGTCTTGAATGTAATTTAATTTTCATCTCTATGAAAATGATATAGAAATAAACATTCACTTATTGATTAATATTTTGGTGAATTGATGATCATTTACACAAATTGTTGGTATTTGGTTTTCTGTTCATCGAAATTCTCAATATCATTCACTTTCTTCTTATCAATGTTCCCTATCACTCCCCAGCATTATTTTGGCATTATTTTTTCCACCCTCTCCATAGATTTAAATCTTATAAATGTTATAATTTTTTAAAACCCTTTTATTTTTTTATTAATGAACAATATATTTTCCTATAAATATTTTCAAAAGTATTTTTTATTAACCCAATTTACAATGATTGTTTTCAATAAAGGTGTATTCAAATATTAAACCTTTGATTATTGAGATCAAGATGAAATCGTGAGGACATAATTTCTAAAAGAGGTAGAATATTAAAACCCAGATAATAATAATTTTAAATAAATATCAGGGCCTCTCAATGTTGATAAATTAAAATATATTGAGATATTTTTAATATTAAAAAATTAATTAATTTTCTAATAAAAAACAAAATATTTTTGTTTTACCTAAATTTGAATTCTTATTTTGAATGACATTGTTAAACGACATAGATAAAAATATATTACTATGGATTTTAAAACATAATGATATTATTTTAATTTAAAATATCCATGTTATCCTTGGCTCAATTATTTGATTTTTTTCTGAAAAGATTCAGATTTATGTGAATAGTGATAAATATTGATTTTTATTTATATGTCATTTAATATCATTAAAATATTTTATTATAAGTTTATTTTCATAATAATTGAATGAAATTATTCTATAATTTTATATATTATAACTATTTACATTTTATTCAACAATATACGTAATTTTGGGATGTGTTTGTCTTTCTCCCTAAAATGCATTTCACAAAAAAAAGATTTTGGTTTTGTATTGTGTTTTTATGAAAAAATATTTTATAACCATTATATATATTGATTCATTAATAATAAAATCAAAATTATTAAGTTGTATTTTATTACAAGAAAAATAGTCCCCAATTTTTTATATTAAATAATTGTAATAATGGTAATTATTTATCACTTCGATAATGGTAAAACAGTTAAAATAGGTTTGATACTATAGTAGAGAACATTAAAATAAACCGAACACTATACATTAATATATAATATGAATTTATTAAGACTATAATTATACATGATTTAATTTTTTAGATCTTCTTCCATATATTTTTGGATACTTACCAATATAATATTTTAAGTGAAAAAATTTAAAATGACATTTTCTTGCTTTTAAATTCCTATAATATGTTCACATAAGAATATAGTTAAGATGTGAATGTATTAGAAATGTTATTATTATAATAAAGAAAAAATATTTATTTTATTTATAAAAAGTAAATAATATATATTTATCTTAAATTATTATACAATGCTATCATTGTTCTTGTAGAAGTAGTGCAAAAATAATATTAAAAAATTTAAAAACCTAAAAGGTAATATATTTTTGATGAAATATGGAACCAAATTATTTTTATAGGACATATTAAACTATAGTTTATGTTAAAATTTATTATATTCTAACTATATTCTTATTATAATTATTTTAATTTAAAATTAAATTAATACTTATAATAATGACATTAATGATATTTTATTAAAAAAATTATCATATAAAATAATTTGAAATTCGTAGAAATTTTATATATTATCAAGTAAATGTTAAATATTATATAATATCATCTCTTTTCCATTTATGTGTTATCGTTACTTTTATATTTAATCTCTTAACCATTAAATAGTAAAATACTTTGATACCATGATAATATTTTTATGGGTTAATAGAGGCTAAAACGAAGAGATTTTGGTCGTAAAATAGAAACATATTTCTACATTTAATTGTATGAGACTAGGTAGGATATATATCATCATATAGTCTATATTTATTATTTTGGTTACACTTCTACATTCAACATTAAATATATTAAAATAATATTTTAAAAATTCCATGAGTTCTCCTCCCCACTCTTATAAAAGGGAGCCACCAATCATATCTTCCACACAATTTTTCAGAAAGATATTTTTAAAATTACTAACATAATATCTTCTTAGAATATATCCTCACATATTAAATGTCTTTTTTCCATATTTGCAATTTTATAATAATTAGTTTATAAAGAAATGGATGTTTCTCAATAATATTTATAACTTTTGAACTATTTTTAGTTTTTTTTTCTTCTTATTTCTCCTTCCAAAACACTTCAAAATGTCACAGAACTATAAAATTTGTGTCACATATATAATTATATATCATTTATATTGTGTTATTAACTTCAATAAATATGTATCTTCATCTAATGGTAAATGATACAATCGTTTATGGGTATTTCAATCTACTTTCTCACAGACCTGTGTAATTTAGTTTCCATCATCCCTTCCTAAGTCAGTTTATAATGATGGATTTTAGTATATATATTATATTCTGAACATAAATATTTTTATTTATTTATTATATGTAATATATTTTTATAACATTCTATACATTGTAAAATGATAATTACATTCATGAATACATGAGCATTACAAACTCCAAAAAGTGATGTGATTCATTTTTCATCACCACCTCACATGGATTGAATATATAATACTCATTAAAAATTTAATATGTTATATGTGATTTGAAAAATTTAATAAAATAATTACTACTACATACCTTATTTCCTTCATGTTCTTAGAAAAAATAATATTACCCATGCGTATGCACGACCAATCATCATTATGATTTTAATGTAGTTCATTTTTTTGAAACATCTATCATGTTAGATTTAAATTTATAAGTAATTTATAATTATGATAATTATGAAATAATAATTTCATTTTAAATGTTTTATTAATTTTCTCTTTGACCTTGGTAATCAAACCAATGTTGTTTAGATTTTATAACCTGAACATCCTCCAAACACTAGTTTTATACTTAAAATTCTAAAAAAGTAAATAAACCATTAAAATAAATGTAATAAATTGTATATTAAAAACATGTAAACATATAATAAAATAATTATAATTTAAATACATAGAAAATGTTTACTGTATATGAAAAATATAATTTACAAGAATATTCCGACATAATATAAGATACATTATAACTTATTATATTATTTTAAATATATTTACCATTTAATTTATAAATGATTTCATACATTTCATTATTCATAAATTATTTTATGGATTTTATTATAATATCTCAAATGAATCGTGAATTAAATATGATTTACGTTTTTAATTGATTTTAATGTTTTTCATATGGATTATTTTTATATATTTTATTTGGAATTTATTCAAACAAGGGAAATGGAAATGTAAAATCAAGAATATAAATCATAAATTATTTTTCCCACCACTATAACAATTATTTGACTATTAGATTCTAATAACAGTTTCAATGTTTTCCTATAAAGAACCAATATAATTTTTTTCCTAATATTTTTGTATTTAAAATTGATTTATAAAAGAAACAAATATATCTATATATATGTGTTTTATATATTGATTGAGTAGGTTATTTTTATGTGTTTGCTGACAGAAATGAGTTATTTTATGTTTATCATACGTGTCATTGTTTTTGGAAATTTTTTATAATCATGTGAACCCGATATATCTCCTGAATAAATTGGGTAACCATTATTCTCTTTAGATAATTATGATGGGAGTTGAATGTATATGTTTTTTATCTTTTAATGGTTCTTTTAAGAGTTCAAGGATGATTATTTCTTAATAAAATTATATTATATTTCCCCTGTTTATAACAATTTTTCGAGAAATCATTTTATTTCAAAAGATATGGAAAGAACTATTGTGTTATTCTAATGATTATGCCCTTCTATTTTAAACATGGATGTTTTGAAAAATATTTTTTGAATAATTTATTATTATCTATAATAACCTCAGGTTTATTATTATAGAATTATGTATTAAAAATATATTTTTCATGAAGAAAATTGGGACAATAATTTTATTTCATGTGTATTTGTATGATCACAAGTTAAATGAAAATCTATCGTTTATGATACGTTGGTTTAAAAAATGGATAACATGTTTATTTTTTTCCTTTTTTATATCCCATAATAGGTTTTTCATCATTATACCATTTGATTAAATTTTTATACATTAGGATTAATTATGAGTTGAAGACTTAATAATTTCATTGTTCTAAATATAAAAGTATACTTGAATGGAGTAGTAATGTCTTTATAATGATGATTTTTTTACGGGATAAAATTATTCTCTTTAGAAATATCAATTTTGAAATATTTTATCTTAATTATTAAAAACACTATACATAAAGGGCCATTTGATATATAAGTGACCAAAAATGAGATTTTATGTTTATGTTATAAATTGTTATCATTTTTCAACTTTTATCATTAACAATGATAGAAACATAATAATTATATATTTTCCACTAAATTGAGGAGGGAGAGTTAATGTAAATTATAGTATTCAAAGTAAAAATTATAGTAATAATTGAAACCCACTCAACACACTCCAAATATAACAAACGAAACATTTTTAAAGCTTCTTCTATATTAGTCAGTACTAGAGTTTAATGAGATGCACATGTATGTTCCTTCGGATATCAACCCAATCATTCCAAGACATTCCAAACCACAATACTTTACATTCCAATCATAAATAATTGTTCCCAAAATAATTTTATAATAATTATAAAAAATAATGTTATCCTATCATGTGATAAGTAACATTATAATAATACCCCTTACCAAACCACTATCTCAATATCTTGATGAATTCCCTATATTAGTGGATTCCATCATTGTCATTCTTGACACATTATCCCTAATGTATCAGACACATGTATATTGATAATGCTACTCCCAAAAAGTGATATTCTTCATTACGAATATCATGTGATGAACAACAATGTATCCTTAAAATAAATAAATGGTTAAAATCATCACCCCATGATGCTCAATATACATATTATAATCCTAATTACTAATCAAACTCATTGTACTTGTGTTATGTTTACATTTCTCTAATGTCATTGTCCCTTACTTTTAGTAGAAATCACCAACATCCTATTAAAAATTCATTTGGTGGGACATGATCTCCACCAATTCTTATGGTCCTCTATACCCATGTCAAATATCTGACTCGTGACTCCCCATCATCATTTATAAGCATCACCCAGATCATATAAACATACTACAACACCACTAATATCCCTAATTTATGTCAATAAAAAGCTTCCAATCCCATATAAATCATATAATCAATGATTATTAAGAATTTCAATGACTCAATGAACATAACAAAATATATAGGGACTACAAATTAGGTCTTCTCCACATAACATAGCTCTGAACCGCAACATGATAACCCCAAGGCACCCCAATGATCACATCTAATATTGGTTCTAGTCTCTCGTATGACCCTTTTCATGCAATCATTTCACCCAAAAATAAACACAAGTATAAAATAGGATGAATCATGGACTCTCATACCATGTACAATCTTATGTCGGCACATCCAATTCCATGGCCTGATTTCACTTTGATAGGATGAAGTCTATGATCTAAAGCACCAAAATATAGATTTGATTCATAACCTATTGGAAGAGAGAGAAACCCATAAATAGTTGGCAAAGAACCTATATCCTTACCCTTAGTGAACCATTACTATATATGGTCATGGAATGCCTAAAAATTATAAAGAGACCAAGAAGAATGATTAATAGTGATGGAGATAATGTAAATTCATCAAAACATTGGTACTAGTCAAAAGGAGGCCAAATATTCCTTTGTATAATAATTTAAACTTTTACTTTTTTTTAATTTAAACTCGAATTACATTCTATAGGGTAGGATGCGACATGACCCTTATGGTTTACAACTTTACTCCCATTTACACGGACCATGATGTACCAGGACCTACCCTTCCTACTAAAAACTAAAGTGATACCCTTTTAGACCGATCATATTCTAGCATTACCCTACCCTTCCGATTAAAACACACATCCCCCCTTCCACATTACGTAAAATAACAATCTGGTTTATGTAGCAACCCACTGAAAGCTTGATAAATAAATCATATTCTAGAATATTTTATACATTGATAACATGTTTTTATTTTATAATTCCATTGATATGATATGTTCTTTGAATAACCCTATATATAAATTCATATGAGTCTTCCTACAATGTTTTTTTATCTTGGTTTTGGAATGAAAACATATCTTCTATCAAGTTTCATTCATAAGACTAGCATTACATCCCAATATAAAATTCCATCCAACATTGTATCCCTATAGAATCAATCATTACAAAACAAATATAATCAAGAAACTGTTACACCTGAATAGATACAAAATACCCAAATATTCACAAACCCCCAACTATATAAAAACTCATCCCAAAGGTATCCAATCCATGAAACATTCAAAAACAATCTAAATCCTAAGAATCACCCTCACTACATTTGGAAAACCCTGACATTAAACAAGATAGATCATTTTTCCCTAGTTTCAAACACTAAAAAACTTACACCAACTGATACCATCTTTAGTCACCCCCAACATGGAATTTATCTTACTATGCACACTAAAATAATGCTAATAGAAAAAATATTGGTACCACAATCAATCATCAATGAAATGATAATTAATATAGAATGAATGTAAAAATAATTCTTCTATCATTTTATATTCACCCACCTCAATTAGAACACTATCTTTACATTATATAGATATTCACACAATTCAATAATATCAATAACACAAAACTAAAAAACAACATACACACAACGTACATCTAGCTATCAATGGTTTTATAGAATTATCATAATGTGTTAGTCTGATCATGTGAATCTTACTTGATTCCCATCTTCCAAATGACCATCTTCATTGTGTGTTCACACTCACCATTATCCATTATCCCAACTATTGGGTATCATCTACACTCCCACTTCCTTCATGTGTTGTTGAATATAAAATTCATCCTATTCAAAAAACTCTCGGTTTTCATTATTGTCATGGAAATGATCTAATATATGGATTCTAGAGGACTATGATGACCTTCAAAATACCATAATCAGATTTATTTTTTATACGTAACCTCGGAACTCTATTGGTGGTTGATCACATTATGACCAAACATGAATGTATTTTTTACAATAGAATAAACTCATTGATAATCAAATCTATGGTTGAAAAGTTAAATATATACTTAGGTATCCCATATATGACTCATCATGATCATATTCCAGTTACCATTATATCTCCATATATCTTGGTTAATACCAATTCCAATATTTATGAACTCCCTTCGATTAAATTCTAATTCACTATATTGTTTGGGTTCACATGAACTAAAATTTACGTCAACATGAAGACTATTCAATATTCCCTAATATGATAGCATAAAGCATCAAATAATCTCAACACAATGGTGATATGGTATCCTTCCCACATATATAAATTTTACAATATGTCTATAAACCACTAGGAGTAGTCCTTAAATTCTGGCTCTCTCTACAAATGATGCATGATCTCTCTGTACTATTCATCCTTCATTGAATCGAGGATGAAAATGTCAATCACATTGGAGTCCTTCCAAATAATCCACTCATTCCAACAATACTATAACATAATATACCAATAGTGGTTTTATATTACGTGATAATATACACCACCAACATTTTCCTATGTAAATGTTCAATCTAGATCTAATAAAATATATTCTTAAAATAATCGATATAATTTTCAGATGTATGGGGTTTATGATATCTCTAGAATAAAGAAGGATGTTGATAATAGACCTAACTCCACATATATACCATGGATGGATCATAGTTATGATCTCCCTGATCAATACTTCATATAACCCATACCAAGATCACTATAATATTCACAAAAATCCACCTTCCTAACACTAGAAACCAATCTTGGAAACTGAGAAACTTTATAACCTATTTTTGTGGCTCATATTCAACTCCACCCATAAAAGAACTAATATTATGTAGTCATCATTGGAAATATACCTTCTTCCACATGATAATATAATAGAGCGTCACAATGTTGAATCTTAATAATAGGATAATAAACTTCTCAAAACATATAATTTTTTTTGATATCAGTAATCGGGGAGGTTGTACTAGGAATAATATTACACTCACTCATACACTACCCTCCTCATACAAAAATAATCTATCATCCATGTAAAAGTATTTTTATACCCATAATTGGATTATGTACCACACAAACCAATGGGATTTAGGATACACATACAAAATAACACCTTGAATCAAAACCCCATTATTGCTAAATATAATTTCACCAGTAGATAATATGGTAAAATATTATATAGGTTGTCACTAGAACTCTCAATATCCAACCATCATACCATTCTAAGACAAGATAAAAATGGAATCCAGTAGAATGAACCATATATCATGTGTTCCCTATGTGTCAATAATGATATCTTAGTACCAAATTTAGCCTATTTATTCTATGATACCTAAATAGAAATAAATAAATTTAAAATATTATTATATAAATTTATAATTACTCAATAATGCCTAATAACTCAGAATAATAAATTCCAATTCATCTTAGAAACATATAGTCCAACTCATACATATTATACTACGGATTACAACACTACTATAACCAAATTATATCCTCATTAGGGAAAAAAATTATAAAAAATTTCATTACATTTCACTACGAAACATGACCCATATCATATATTTTTTCCTTTAGAAACCAGATACATAGCCAACCTATTGTGTTAAAAAAAATTATATCTGAATTGAATTATCATAACACATAATAAACTTGTAATCGTTTCAAATTAAATTATCTTTATTATAACATTGGTAATGGAATCTTAAGAAAGGTTGAACTCAAAGGTCCAATAAACGGAGATAAAAAGTTATAAATATTGAATGTCATAAATGATAATTATAAAAACAAGTGGGTACTATTCAATAACAATGGTGAATGAACATAACATAAGAAAAAATACCAATTACATCTTGGATCACAAATTTAGAATCATGATATATGGCTTTGGGACATAATATATAAATCATTTGAGTGTAATGAATTTCTCAATGGGCATGATTAATAAGAATATAACATCAAAATATTGCATAACACAGAGGTGTGGAAAAATAATGTTGAATAAATATATTTGTAGAAAGTCATTTCCTTTTTCAATTCCAACATTCACAAACATCATCAGGTACTGTGTATATACCCACAATAAACTCTATTTAATTATCTTATCAGTAAACATAGTAGATAGAGTCCCATTATTCATTGGGTTCACTCCCTAGTCGCATAAATGTTATCGAATAAGATATAAATTATTATCCAATGCATAGTTGTTTTATATAATTATTATACCACACATGATCTACTGAATGATCAAACAAATGGGTTCTCGATGAATATGAATGAAAAAATGATTATATTTTTTTCTTAATTTAATTCGGTGATAATAAAATTATTCATGAAGAAGTACACAATACATGATCATAATATATGTTGAAAATGTTGATGATATCATTTGAGTATATCCATAGTGAAGAATAAATGTGTTTTAAAGGATATTAGAAAAATTGAAATATCATATTTAGGAATATTATGAAATTGTTTTCAAAAGTTGGATTATATACCCATTATATTTTTAATTTTTTTTAATATAGGGATTAGTTTATAAAAAAATGATAATAAATATTACATTATAAAACAATTATAATTTGTAATGTATGATTTGTATGTAAATATGAATAATATTGTGGGATAAATAGATTGTGTGGAAAATGATAAAAAATCCCATTGACATGTTTGTTAATAATGTCATAGTTAATAGTAGTCGACTATAAAAAATCATATAAGTCAAAATAAAGATATATATAAATCGTTTAAAAGAATCTAGACCATGATTAAGAGAAAATATATATCTTATATAGTGAAAGAACAAGTATTTTCCATAAAGATAAATGAAGACCTATACAATCTCGATTTGAAAATGTCATTGGAGAAAAACCATTACATCAGACATATGATTGGTCCAACTCTCTCTAATGATCTATATAATAAATTGTGTTTTATTATTCATATGTTTTATAAAAATATATATGTATATATAATTAATACTATATTTTATTTAAATTATTTTATTATCCATATATTAATTATTTGTTCTTAAAAGTAATATTCATGTTTTAAATGTAATGATTTCCCATCATGCTTTGGTTTGGTAGTCCAAGTTCATCAACTGAAAAATGTTCATGTATATATAATATATGCCATTAATATATTTATATACTCCAATATTCAATTTAATCGATCATTTCAGGGAGGTTTCTATGCCATTCCATGAAATATTATTTTTTGAGTGATTATTAAATTTACAATAGAATTAAATTAACTAGTGAAAAGACGTTATAATATTACGATTTTAGAATTTTTAAAATATCATAAATTAAACACTATTATATGATATTTATATTATATTATTATTATTTTTTACTTCATTATGTATATTTTATGACATCATTTAATTTTTTGTAAAAATCAAATAAATGGAAATAATATTATAAATATTGAATGATCATGAATATTTCACTGTATAATAAAAATTTCACTTTTACATAAGATTAAAGTTCTAAAATACTAGATAAAAATTGATAATTTTATTTAATAAATGGTTGATTAATAATTTATATAATAACTATTAAATAGATGACCTCATTTACTAAAAATACATGAATATCTTTTTAATTGTCCTCTTACAGATGATGTAATAGAGCTTATTCTTGTGAATTTTGGATCTAAAACATTAAAGATTGTTTTATTCATGTGATTTATTTCTAGGATTCAATTGAAAATATATTTCAATGTTTTCATATTAGTGGGAAGAGGATCAGTATATATAAATTTAAGAATGATTGGTATTTTCAAAAAATCATTTCATTAATATATAAGAAATGTATTTTTACACGAAAATGGGATCTATATTTATAAAATAATTTATATGATATAAGTGTAGGTTTATTAATCCATAAACCACTCATTTATAGATAATTTTTATTATATTTAATGTATTTACCTAATAATTTTACCGATTTACCAAATTATATCCTTTATCCTGGTGATAAATGTTTTCATTGGTGGCTTATCTTCATTCCAAAAAATTAATTTCAAAATTTACCTATTTTATTACTATTATGAATTTCCATACCATCTAATCTAATTATGTTTTTTAATATGGGAATATTAAATTTTAAAAGAAAATTTTAATTGAGAATACAATTTTACATTGAAATTTTACTTTTTATGAATTTTTGTTATTAAATTTAACTCATATTAATTATTAAATAATTGAGTGATATGTTTATATTTATAATAATTATATTTGGTTATAATATCATCTATCATCCCTGAAAAAACCAAATGGGAACATTACTAGGGGAAGGTGTTGATCTCATCTACATTTTATATACATTGAAAATGAAATATGCATATGAAACAGAGTTTGAATGGGCCATTTAGATTAACCATTGGTATAAGTCTGATATGTATGCTAAAGATCCAATCCAAATTAAAATATTATTACATCCTTCATTATATAATCTAGGTAATACATAAATCATTAACTAATACAATATAATGTGGAACATCATTTATCCTTACCAGAACCTTTTTATATTTCATGAAATATTGATAATGTTATAAATGTTATCCAATGAAATAAAATATTTAAAATCTGTATGGATTTCCACTACAACACAAATGATTTTATGTAATTTACATGGATTAGAGAAACCTATAACAAAATAATTATTGATGTTCTCTCATTTCCAAATATATACATATAATGGTTGTGTCATCTCCTTTGGAATATGTCATTCAACGTTATCATATTCTAAGGCTAATTATTTTGGTATAATTTTTTATATCTTGTTCTACATGTTATACAACCTGAATGTTTCATGAGATATATATAAATATTTTTTCTTACATTCTTGAAAAAAAATTATTATCTATAAGCATCAAACAAAAGTTAACTAATCAGTTTTTTATTAGAGGGACACAAATTTACTCCCAAATATTTTAATTCCAAAATATTCAATGTTTAATTATGAAATATTTCATACCATATTATATTTCTTAATATTCATCGTCTATGATTCACTGATATTCACAATGAAATATTGTTGAAAAATATCTTCGTAATGATATGATTTATCCCATTCCATTATGATTTAATGATCCATACTTTTAAAATTCATGAGTTGGGGGTCACATTAAATTCATATCATGGATAAGGTAGTATGATCCGTCCTACTCAAAGAATCAAATATGTTGTCTAGCCAATCAGGGTGATAGATTATTGAGCTTCCATTTTCCTTGATCAACTTCAACCATCATCATTAGTATGTATTCAAATATTAATAATGATTATATAATTTTATTTTTTAATATTAATATATATATATAACACAATTTTAACAATAAAGATAATTCCTCCACCCTTAAACAGATGATTTTTCTATTTTCATAATAAACCAATTTTAGGTGTGATAGTGGGAACCCACATGACATCCATATAGAATATAAAACACAAATACCAATTACATGAAAAGATCCCATTAACCCAATTTAAAAATTCCAACTTTCCCAAATTAAACTATCAAAATTCACAATCCAATAAAACGATCATCACAGTAACCGTCCATTGATATCAATGACACAATCTAATCACCATACCTTCATCACCAATGTCACTCAAACCCATCACGATAGTTATAATCAAATATGGTCTTCACTAGACCAAACTGAACAACGACGAGAAAAAAACCCAAAATGGACAGTAGATCATCATCAATAAATGTCGACTTGAATCCATTATAACAATTCAATAACTCCAAAGTAGAGATCCACCATCAACATTATAACCACAGTCTGAACAGATCCATCAATGAAATAAAAAATCTAACAATGAATGCCTCCAGAACCACCACCATCAGATAGATCTTACCATTAATACCACCAAAACATCATGGATAAAAGATCCCCAAACATGGAAGACCACAAATCTCAACATTTCCTATAATGATCCTACTTTTCCATGTAATTGGTTTTCAATTATATGATACTATTATGAGTTTGAAAAACATTTTGGCACATTATTCCAAGGACCAATGTTCCTGGAATGCTTTTTTGAACGATTTTTAAAGGTACGCTTAGTAAAGACGCATGTGTCGTTTTCTAACTTCTGAAGTGGCACTAGGATTAAAAACCCGAGAGCACCGTCGAATCCATAGCACCAGGATCCACATAAGGAAGGATTCACTTCGACCGTCGTATGTTGGGAAAAAATGATTGATTTTGGACATTTAAAATAATAATAAAATAACAATGTTATTTTATTTCCCTTATTCTTTCTTCAAATGGAGAAGCAGTGCTGGAAGGACCAACAACAAGTCAATACATTAATTGGATGGACTCCTCTATCTTCGTAATATCACCATTTGAATTTGGGAGGTTCACTAATTAAATTAACCTCATAAATTATAAATGGCATTACTCACCCTCCCCCTCTAATATTTATATTAAGATCGGGGAGGAGTGTTGGATGACTTCACCTAGAAACGAAGCTTCTGAAAAAGTACTCTGACACCAACCACTTAGAGAACGAGACCAGTTCTAGTAAGGATTGATGAGTGCTAGTGAATCATGGATAAAAAACATCAAATATTCCTAAAATGCTGATGTTCTCCAATGGTCATTAGGTTTGGATTATTTCTTGTCTAAATTCTAGAGTTGTTGATTCAGTAAAATACCCTCTTACTATCATGCTAAAGTGGAGGGCACGAGCCAAAGAAACAAGGAACAAACCCTCCAATTATTTTTGATATTTGACGTGTTCTTCGTAATTGATTTATTTGGGTTGCATGAAACACATAATAGTGGGATTATCAATGAAGAGGGAATCTTGGGAGTCCGTAAGCAACGTCAAAAAGAAAAATGGGCCACCGGATCTCAACCAGTGTCCCATGGAAGACTGTTGTCCACCGAGACCTGTGGAAGGGGAGATGGTGGTGCGTTGTTGAAAGAAGCTAGTGAAGAAGTCTGCAGTTGTAACCACAGAGGGTTAATATGGCTTCAGGCTCTGGTCGGCTGCTAAGGACATGACGGAGAGCCATCACATGCCGTCGGAGAAGGGGGAGACGACATATAGCCATGCACGTATAGTGATGGTCAGCATCACATGTCCGCATATGGATGTGAGTGGCACACCATCACGCATTGCTGATGATGGTCGTGGCTCAGAAGCCTCGGAGGAAGGCTGAGACCCACTCCATGTGGGTCTCGCAGGTGACCTAGAGACACCCCATGGAGTCGCCGCTCTGACTACAATAAGAGTTAAATGGCATTTGTGTAAGCTAGGAAGGTTCCCCTCCTGTGAATTGTGCCTCTAGTGGGTTATTCCCCTCCGAGGTCTGGGCCGCGTGAGCCCAGAGGGTGGTGCCCACCACAGGCCGCGATGCGTGAACCTAGCGGGCAGTGCCCCTCCGAGGGTCCGGTCGTGCCAGCCCAGCAGGCTGCACCGCTCAGTTAGGCTATCTTAGCCCACAACCTGTCATAACCGTCCTATCCCAATACAGTTTGAGCCTGGTCAGGTCAGACCCCGACTGGTTCGGATTGACAGGGTCAGACAGGACCCAGACCCTTCCAGGCCCAATATCTCAAAAAGAGCCATAACAAATGAACTTTACGTCTATTTCATTAACCGTATGTGGCTTTGGGATCTGTGGAGCAAGACTGTCTATTTTTTATACTCCACATGAGTTTGGGGAATGTTGGAGTATGGATGGGATGGATTGAACCTGAATCAAATCAGGCCCTTAGCATTAAAATTTTTATATTTTATGGACCGCACGTTCGATTGACACAACTTCTATCACATAGGAACCGTTTTGACAAGTAAATCCAATGGGATACGTTTTCTTCAAACATCATGGATGTTATTTATGACTGATGGCTTGAGGAGCGGATCCTCTCGGAGTCATGTGTGCTTAGTGTGGGAATTTCGTGTCTGGCTGTATCGCGAAGAATGAACCTTGATCTTATGTGGGCCCACATCAATCGATCCATTGTGGGTCAGTGCTTAGTGATCCCATGTAGGTGAGTATCTATCGATCCTATGTGGGTCAGCAGTAGGCAATCCTGTGTGGGTCAACATCTATCGATTATGTGAGGGTCAGTAGTAGATCCTCTTGATAAAATAAGATGATCAAGATTTATGAATAATAATCTTTACATATGTACTTGAGTTATATAATTGGTGTGAGTTGATTGTTTTACCTCTATGGTGTTCACTTCGTGGTGTTACCTTTGTGGTACATTGACCTTTTTGGTGTTATCTTCATGGCGTTACGTTTGTGTTATTCTTCCCTTATGGATAAATTTTGAAAGAGTCATAAAAGTTGGAGCCTTATGTTTCCTCATGTATGAGAAAAGTATATCATGATAACATAGGTATATTTATGGTCGCATACCTACGTAATGTTAATGACTAGTTCAGGCGTCGTGATTGTGGTCTTCCCAGTGTTTTATCCGTTTTGGAACTCTGGTAGACCTTAGATGGTCTCAGGGTCCCCACTGAGTATTTTTTTACTCACCCCTACACGGGATATGCCCGTACCTTGCTGTGTCATGTGCAGATGAAGGACAACAGTGATCGAAGCGGAGGGAGATAGGACTGGACGATGCTAAGAGTTGGATCATTTGATGTGTTGTATTTTACTGAATACTACTTTTGAGTTGTACATAACCTTCAATTAGAATCCTCGTTGGACGATCCATGAGCGGTTTTCTCGTTTATGTTGTACTATTACTATTTAGTTGGGCTTGTATCCCAACCCCTTTAATTTCGTTACAGTTTTTTACTATAGTATGATACATCATATTTTCTTCATGTTGTGTTCTTGGAATGTCTGTTTGTACATGTTTAAAGGCAATGTGTTACCGTAATAGGGATACACCTTTTCGGTGCTATCCACCAACCATTGTCCTATGGAAGGCGGGCTTGGGGTAGTCACGACACGAGCCCCGATGGACTGTTCATGAAAAAGTGGTATCATAGGAGTCGGTTCTTCCGAAGAACAATGACTCTTATATTTCAATGATGCAATCGTGTTATGTGTTATTAGTGTGGTTTTTAGTTTGGGTAATCCATTTTTATCATGGTGGATGATGTATCCATGCACCATGACCCTGAATTTTGATTTCCAACATAGTGCACGAACACAATGATTGTGTGTGTTTTGGAAGTGTATTACTTTAGATATCTTCAGTCATCTCACCAGGTATAACATATACATCGTGGCGCACCAGTTTTCATTCAAGATGCCTCAACGCAGATAGCTATCTAGGATTCCTGATAGTGTATATGATGACGGGCCACCGAGCGATGAGGCTTCACTGCAGGGACCTCTTTCGGTGATGATACCGACAGGTGGTTCACTAGTAGCACCACCACCCATTGCGTAGTAGATGCCAAAATCCCCAACATCAAAGGGTGTACGCCTACTAAGAATATTGAACGAGTTTCAGCAGCAGAGGCCTCTGAGGATCCGAGGTGAGATGGATCTGTAGGCTGCTGAGTAATGGCTGGAGGTTGTGGCCAGAGTATTTCACATAGGTGGGACAGCAGATGATCTGATGGTGACTCGTGCTACCAGTCTCATCTAGGGAGCATCGAGGAGATGGTGGAGTCTGACACTCTAGTTACACAACGAATCGACCATCACCTAAGTGGAATTCAAGGGACTTTTCAGGGAGGAGTTCATCTCAGTGATCATAAACTCAGTCTGTATACAAGATGTGTTTCCCTTACATCAATGCTATATGATTGTGGCCCAGTACTCTGTGAGGTTCGCTGATCTCTACCGTTATGCTACCAACATGGTATGAGATCCATTTTAAAGGGCCCAAACCTTTGAGAAAGGACTCAAAAGGGAGATCATAGCATCAATGATGTTTCTCAACATTCTGACGCAGTCTGGGGTGCTAGAGCAAGCACTTGTGGAGGAGATCTTCTTAGCTGAGCATAAAGTGATAGTGAGAGGCATCATCAGACGTCCTGTAGCAGAGTCATTCGTAACAGGCAGTAGATGGGTGAAATAGGTTCCCTAGTAGGCCAGACCTTCTGGTGGATGACCACTAGATACATGGTTGACGGTGAGGGGCTCATTGGACAGAGGAAGACATATGAGGAGCAGACAGTGCTACTCATGATGTGGGCATGGGGATATGGCTTAGGACTACCTGAACATCCATACAGGAGACCATCTGATGGTCAGGGGACCACCATGGAAAATGAAGAGGTCTGATAGAGGTGGTCTATAGGTATCAAGATGATATGGAAAAGGAGATGTTCATACATTATTTGGTGGGAAGTTATTCATGGTTCTACCACCACCACCTCTAAGTGGTCCACCCAGACCTCAGGGAGCAGGTGGACAGGGATGAGCTTAGCTCCATGCAGCTATGGACTATAACAATGGGGATCCAAGGATTATTTGAGGTATGAACTCTTTCTACACCACCATAGCTACATTACTTATAGACAGAGGTGGCTGTCACTCTTTTTCCCACGACCCTTGTTTGGAGCTCGGTGATTCGGATGGAGTGTTGGCTTGATCCATAGGGCTAGAGGCTTCTACAATAAGGGATTCAATGATTACACACCGGTGCTAGTAGTGTGATCTTAATCTATGTGGCGATAGATATGGTAGCAATCTTCTAGTAGTGGCACCATGGAATTAAGAAATCATCTTTGGTATGGATAGTTTATTAATAGTCCATGCTTAGAATGACTGTTTTAGGTAAAAAGTGTGGTGATTCAATGCAGATGGGTCCAGGTTTTACATCACCAGGGGGATGGGAACATTTACATCATTGGATGGTCATTCCTGAAGGAGGGTACAACCAATCTCACATTAGTTAGCTAGCCCTACACTTTGAGTATTTGATGATGAGAGTCTGAGCTATCTTGTAGTGGTGGACCAATATGTTGATGTCCTTCCTAATGATTTTAGAAGACAACCTCCATGAAAAAATGTAGAATTTTACATCGACATATGCCTCGAGACAACACCGATATCTACACCATCATATCAGATGGCTCCTATAGTGCTTCATGAGTTATTTGTAACACCCGAGACTTTTATGTTATATAAATCATCAAAGGAATCTTTTTCTACACAAAACTTTCTTGGCTTGCTTTATAGGGAATAACGACCTTCCTCGATAGCTTGTGTCGTACGCAATACCGAGTTTCACTAAACAACGATATGCTATTAAAATATTATTAAAACTAGCCATTACGAGTAGTAATAACCACTTTTTGAAATTTTATAAATTTTATTTTTCAAAATGTACTTCATTTATGGATTCAGAATATCGAAATTATCCTAGAGTGAAATTTTGGTATTTTTCTAAAAACATTCAATTTTTGATGAATAGTGAAACCACTAAGTAGTAGTTAAAAAAGTTGAATTTTTCATAAAACTTAATTTTACCGCTTCTGTGAGTGGAATTTCAAAAATCCGAGAGACATGGTTAATGTCAGTAAGTAAAATGTGGTTCAATGAGATGAAAATAATTTTTTGGTGAATAGTAACTTTTTACTTTTTTTTACCATGGTTAAAAGTAAATAGGTTAATTAAGGGTAAAGATGATATTATTATTACCCTAACACATGTCTTAATTATATTGGACAAGTGTAATTAGACCAAAAACAAACTTAGGAATAATATATGACCATTTAGGCCCACTTGGATTAGATTAGGACATTTACTATTAATTTATTTAAAGAAGGGTTAAAATAGTTAAAATCACCGTTTAATAAGTAAATAATTTTTAATATAAGGTTATACATAAGATAAATTCGACTATAAATATTAATTAGAAAGATAAAAATATTTCCTACATAATGGTATTTTATTTGTATTTTTTAGACATTAAATAATTTAATATATTTATGACACAAAGATGATGCAGTAATTATTTTATTAATGAAATATTGACATAATTGATGTTATAAACACAAAAATAAATGTAATTTGAGACTTTTTATGAATTCCCATAATTTTCTAGGTTAATATGACATGTTAGTATTGATTTAAGTAACTTTTTTCGAACTAATCATTCTGTTATGATTTTCACAAAAATCAATTACTAAATAGTGTCAAAATTGACATAAAATAGTTTTTAAAACAAATATTATATTAGTAATTGTTATTTTATTCCAAAAAATCTAAGGTTCGGAAAAATGACTTAGCTAAGGTTATATATATTAATAATAAACAACTTGGGGTTCTTTTGGCTGTTTATAGTATGTTTATTAACCATATAGTATAAGAACACAAGAAGACACGGTAAAAGTAAAATTATTTAACTTAATGTTAAATCTAAATGATAAGGTTAAAATAGGAACCTAAACTTGTCTAAATTCTATTGGATGAGAGGATTTAGACCCATCCCCACCTTAGCGTCTAAATATATCAATTTGGAGCTATTTAAAACCGAACATGACTTTATAATAAAATAATAGTTTTATTTTTCCCAAAGGTGCCCCTCTCCTCCCTTATAAAAGGGACCCTCCTCCCCCTCTTCCTCACACCACATTGAGACTTCACACTCGGCCAACCCCTGTAAATTCCTCCTCTACACTTCCCTAGAGACATCTCAGAGCTCCTGGTCTTCTTCAAAGACCAATTTTAGTGCCCTAAAAGATGGTCTCAAAGAGGCGCTTCAAAGAAGAGGTAATTTCAGTTACCGATTCTTTCATATTTATTTCTTCTTCCACTTCTTCTTATTTAGTTGTTTCATTATGAAGTAATAACATCAGTATCACTCATATAATGATATGTTAGTATAAGTATGAAACAACCCTATTTCACCATCTATCCATCCTATGGAAAAAGAAATCACCGCGCGTGCGTACGTACGAAATACCGTCTCCACGCCGTGGTGTAATCAATTTTCCACCACCACCTTACTTGGATGGGTATAATGGTGTAAATAATGACTATATATTACTATTATAAATTATTACTGATTCTGAAATAGTATACATACACTCCAATACAATTCCACGATCATAGGAATGATATCATCACTCGTGCGTACGTACGGAATACCGTCTCCACAATGTGATGCGACTCGTTCTACATGATCTTCATTTCATAATGATTATATAAATGAATTGAATGAATGAATATGATATATATTACAATAATAACATTCTGGAAATTAGGTTTCTATAACCTAAAGATAAGAATAAGAATTTATTCGACATGACACGCATAAGAACAAAAAGTTATAAACACCCGAATAACAAATAGCAATGAAATATTACTACTAAGAAGTTAAGAATATGACCATATATGATATCATAAAAATAAGTATGATTCTGGAATAAGTCAATAACATTATTTAAATCATTATACAGGAGGTTCGGACACTTACGAAGCAAAACTGACCTAATGTAAGGGAAATATCACAATCTCATTTTTATCCGAGATTGTTTATACTTTGAAATTTACTGGGGTGTATTTTATCATCCACATCCATGTTTCCTCAATATGTAATATTTATATCTTTCTACAATATTTTCTATCCAATTTTACCCTTTGGTGAGTTTTTAGTAAAAGATATGAATGGAATCTTTTGTCGTTTTTTGTACGAGGTACTTTTTGACTTTTCCGAAAAAAGTACGAGAAGAATGTTTTTTTAACTTATACGAAATGAATGGATTTTTAAAACATTATATCCAAGAAGAATCCTTTACATGTTTTCAATTTTATTTTTAATAAACTTCTTTTAGTTTAAAATTGTAAGACATGTTAAGAAAGGAAAATATTTTTGAAGTAGAAAAGATATTTTCCTCAAGAATGGAGTTCAAGTGTTTTATCAAAATTATTTTCCATCTAAGATAATAAAGGGTTCTGTTTCTATACCTATTATTACATGGATTTGATTATGTTGTGATGGACATATTTTTATGAATTCCTTTATCTTATATGAATTGTTTGATGATGTCACGATGTTTATGATTCCCATTTATATTACATGGGTTATGCAATGATGTATGATTTATGATTTTGTGGCACACATAAGAATGGTATCATTATGAGATGGGTGGAACCTATATCTCCCTCCAATGCATTGGGTAAAGATTTTATATCTCATGAGATAGAAATGGCTGGAACGGTAGGTTATACCGGTTCAGTGAAACAGGACTGAAATGAGGAGTGAACTCGGTTCAGAAATGGACTTTGTCCACTAAAATAGTCTTGGAAATGAGCCTTGAATAATAAGAAATTATTCTCTATGATTATGTGTGTATGCCACAAAGTTTCATGTTTTAAGTTATGATTATTGTGATTACATTTCACTGCCATTATTTATCCCATGTTATGAAATTATGATCTCTTTTGCGGGTTAAGATTTCCAAAAGTTATGTGCTTATGTATATGATGTGATTGATATTTCTTTTGTTTAACCTTACTGAGCATTTGAGCTCACCCTTTTGTATGTTTTCTTTCCCCAGGTCAGGAAGAAGGTTATTAAGTAAGATATGCCAAAAGGGCCTATAGATATGATGAAATAAATGGGAGAAAGTGTAGACGCTTTATGAACCGGTTGTTTATATTTCTCAGTTTCTAAAGACAATATACCTATACGGTCCTTTTGTGGTTTTGTTATATGTTGTAATAAGTATGCTTCAATTTTAAAGTATTAACAATATATGTAAAGTATGGGTCGTTATAGTTGGTATCAGAGGAAAGGTATAGTCAACCTTTGGAAACTAGGATGCAAAAGCCTTAGTAAGAACCCTAAGGATAAGTCTAAGCATAGAACACAATCTTAGTGTTTTAGAAATGGCCATGAATAACCTAGGATAAGAACTTAAGTGTGAAATATTATTATTGATTATGTGGTTTTCCTATTATAATTAGTGTTGCTCACACTATTCTTCTTGGTTTTAGTCAATGGCTGGAACCTGAAGGAATCGTGTTAATGCGGAATGCGATGGGCAATGAAATGATTGTCCCCCTGAGCAACCAAACGTTATGGGAGCTTGAATGAAAAATCTTGAAGCCATGCTCACAAAACTTTCTCAACCTATGAATCATGCAGGACTTCCAAACGAGCAAAGGAAGGACAAACATTCTGTTGAATCCTTCATGAGGCAGCGTCCACCTTCTTTCAGCGGGTCTACTGATCCATTAGTTTCTGAACAATGGATTAGTACTACTGAAAAGATATTTTCAGTTCTTCAATGTTCTGAACATGATAAAGTCATCCAAACAATGTATCATTTGGAAGGATATTCTGATCAATGGTGAAATCTTATTAAGAATATGAGGCAAATAGATGAAATTGAGTCCATGTAATGGGACGAGTTCAAGAACTTATTTTTCAATAAGTACTTCCCTCGTATTCTCCAAACAAAGATGGAGAAAGAGTTTCTTGAACTGAAGAAAAAGGATGATGAATTTGTTGGTACCTATGAAACAAATTTTACAAGACTTTCAAGGTAAGATTCTGGTATTATTATCCAGCCTGAGAGTAAGATCGATCGATTCTTTAGTGGCTTAAAACCCAGTCTTCGAAGGGAATTAACCATAAGGGAGTTCAATAGCTATGAGGAAATCATTCGATGTGCTCTCAAAGTTGAGATGGAGATTGGAGTAACCCATCAGTCATATGGGTTTGATAAGAAGAGGAAAATGGAATTCAAAGGAAAATCTATAGAGCACACAGAAATGAAGATGAGCTTTCCCTTATGCTCAAAGTGTGGAAATAAACATAGAGGGAGTTGTCTTAAAGGGACAAGTAAATGTTTCAAATGTGTAAAGGAAGGGCATCGAGCATTTGAATGTCGTGATGATGGGAAAAAGATGTCTAATAATGCAAAAAAAGGAAGGGATACACAGAATGAACCTACTGCACTTCAATGTTTCAAGTGCAAGGAGATGGGACATTATGCCAATAAATGCCCTAATCCAAGGGTTGATGATGATGGTCGACGTCAAAAAACTCTTAAGTCTAATGAAAAAGGAAAGTCACATGCAATTTCTATCAGCGATGTGGAGTACGATAACGATGTGGTGAAAGGTACACATACCATCCACTCTAAAGTAGAAAATTTTTTATTTGATTCTGGATCCACCCACTCCTTTATATCTGAAGAATTTTCTAATGGTATCTCCGTATTACCTCAACAATTAGATATTGAGTTAGCTGTGACAACACCTAATGGCAAAACAGTCACATCAAAAGTTTATAACTCTTCTCCAATCGAAGTTTGTGGGAAAGTGCTTCCTGCAAATATTTTGGTCCTTCCTATAGTGGAATTTGAAGTGATTTTTGGCATGGATTGGCTTTCTTTATATGGAGCTCATATCAATTGCCAAAGAAGGGAAGTCACATTTCATATTCCAGATCAATCTATGATTGTCTATCGATGCAAGGATGAACATAACCTTCCTGTGGAATTTTCTTCCATTTTATGGGTATTGATTCCACTAAATGAAGGTTATTTATCTCAAATGGTTGGTGAGAAACTCAAGATTAAGAATATTCCCATTGTATGGGAGTTTGATGATGTCTTTCTGGAGGAATTACCGGGTCTTCCGCCAAATCGTGAAGTTGAGTTTTCAATAGAACTCGTACCGGGTGCTTTGCCTATTTCAAAGAAACCTTATAGAATGGCCCCAATTGAGTTCCATGAATTGAAGAAGCAACTCCAAGAGAATCTTTATAAGGGATTCATATGCCCTAATGCATCACCTTGGGGAGCACCTGTTCTATTTGTTAAGAAGAAAGATGGATCAATGAGACTCTGCATTGATTATCGAGAACTTAACAAGATCACTATCAAGAACAAATATCCTCTCCCGCGTATTGATGACCTATTTGACCAACTATGCGGAGCTCAATACTTTTCCAAGATTGATCTTTGTTCAGGGTATCATCAATTAAGGGTCAAAAAGGAGGATATACCAAAGACGGCTTTCTGTACAAGGTATGGACACTATGAATTTATAGTGATGCCATTTGGTCTTGCTAATACCCATGTTATCTTCATGGATCTGATGAATAGAGTCTTTAGAGACTATCTTGATCAATTTGTTGTAGTCTTTATAGACGATATTATTGTCTATTCAAAGAGCAAGGAAGAACATGAAGATCACTTAAGAATTATATTGAATACCCTAAGAAAGGAGAAGCTTTAGGCCAAATTTACCAAGTGTGAATTTTGGCTTCAAAAAGTTTCATTTTTGGGTTACATAATCTCAAAAGAGGGGATATCTGTGGATCTAGCAAAAACAGAGGTTATCGAAAGATAGTCGAGACCAACAACAGTAACTGAGATCCAAAGTTTTCTTGGTTTGGATGGATATTATCGATGTTTTGTGAAAGATTTTTCACGATTATCTAGTCCACTCACCAAGTTGACTCAGAAAGGAGTTAATTTTGTTTGGACGGAGGAATGTGAAGAGAATTTCAAGGAGTTGAAAAGAAGGTTATCCAGTGCACCTGTGCTCACACTGCCTTGTAGTGGAGAAAGGTTTGTGATCTATAGTGATGCATCCAATAAGGGATTGGGGTGTGTTCTTATGCAAAATGATATGGTGATAGCTTATTCCTCACGAAAATTGAAAACACATGAGCAAAGTTACCCAACTAATGATTTGGAGTTACCTGCGGTAATCTTTGCATTAAAGATTTGGAGGCATTATCTTTATGGTGAAAGGTGTGATATTTATACTGATCATAAAAGTTTAAATTATATTTTAACACAAAAGGAGATGAATATGCGTCAAAGAATATGGTTGGAGCTGATTAAGGATTACGACTGCTCAATCCATTACCACCCTGGGAAAGCAAACAAGGTGGCAGATGCATTATGTCGACAAGACCATGCTAGTTTATCCATGATGAGGATCACAAAAGATCCAATATTTATGGATTTACATAGGATGGATCTTGGAATTATAATGGAAGGGGAAAAATCTTATCTTTCTCAAATGAATGTTCAACCATCTATACATGTGATGATTAAAGAGGCACAGAAAGAAGATGTCGAGTTACAAAAGAAGGTGAGAAATGTTCCGGAATTCAACCTTGATTGTGATGGGATAATAAAGTTCAGGAATCGGGTTTGTGTTCCTCCCATCCCGGAATTAAAGAAGGAGCTGTTGGATGAGGCTCATAGTTCTTCATTCTCTATTCATCCCGAAAGCACGAAGATGTTCAGGGACCTGAAAGAGTACTTTTGGTGGGATGGAATGAAAAGAGATGTTGCTGAATATGTCTCTCGATTCTTGGTTTGTCAATAAGTTAATGATGAGAGACAGAAGTCTAAGGGGATGTTACAACCATTACACATACCCGAATGGAAATGGGAAAACATCACTATGGACTTTGTCACAGGACTTCCTAAAACATCCAAAGGCAATAATGCTATCTGGGTCATAGTTGATCGTCTTACAAAGTCTGCACACTTCATTGCTATTAGAGAGGATTTCTCTCTGGATAAACTTTCCAGGATATATGTAAAGGAAGTGGTAAGATTGCATGGAGTACCACTTTCTATTATATCTGATCGGGATCCGAGATTTTCCTCGAACATCTGGTGAAGTCTTCAGTATACTCTGGATACAGAGTTGAGTTTCAGCACTGCTTATCATCCTCAGACAGACGGTCAGTCTGAGAGAACAATTCAAACTCTATAAGATATGTAGAGAGCTTTCTCTATGGATTTCAAAGGTGGTTGGGATCAAAACCTACCTTTGGTAGAATTTTCTTATAATAATAGCTTTCACTCCAGTATTCAGATGGCTCCTTATGAAGCTCTCTATGGAAAGAAATGCAGGACTCCAACTTGCTAGGATGAAGATGAGGAAAGAAAGCTATTAGGACCTTATCTCGTTGATGAAATGGCAGAAAAGGTCAGATCTATTCAACAACACATAAGAGCAGCTCAGAGTCGACAGAAAAGTTATGCCGACAACTGAAGAAAAGACCTAGAGTTTGAAGTGGGTGATAAAGTGTTCTTACGAATATCTCCCTAGAAGAGGGTCATGAGATTTGGAAAGAAAGGGAAGCTGAGCCATAGATATATCAGTCCTTTCGAAATACTGGATCGTGTTGGGAAGGTAGCTTACCGATTGGTGCTTCCACCGAATCTCTCTCAAATTCACAATGTGTTCCATGTATCTCTCCTGAGAAAGTACATACCTGATCATTCACATGTACTCAGCTCAAAAGTTGTACCTCTGGAGAAAGATCTTTCTTATGAAGAACAACCGATAGAGATTCTGGATCATAGCGAAAATGTCCTACGAAAAAAGACCACTTGATTGGTGAAAGTTTTATGGAGTAACCACCAATTAGAATAAGCTTCACGGGAGCTTGAGGATATGATGATGGAGAGGTATCCTCATTTGTTTGTTACAAAGTGACAAATTTCGAGGGAGAAATTCATTTTAAGGGGGGTAGAATGTAACACCCGATACTTTTATGTTATATAAATCATCATAGGCATCTTTTTCTACACAACACTTGCTTGGATTTCTTTACACGGAATCACGACCTTCCTCGATAGCTTGCGTCGTACTCAATACCGAGTTTCACTAAACAACGATATGCTATTAAAATATTATTAAAACTAGCCGTTACGAATAGTAATATCCACTTTTTGAAATTTTATAAATTTTATTTTTCAAAATGAACTTCATTTTTGGATTCAGAATATCGAAATTAGCTTAGGGTGAAATTTTGGTTTTTTTTGAAAACTTTCAATTTTCGATGAATAGTGAAACCAATAAGTGGTCGTTAAAAAAGCTGAATTTTTCATAAAACTTAATTTTACCGCTTCTATGAGTGGAATTTCAAAATTCTGAGAGACACTGTTAATGTCAGTACGTAAAATGTGGTTCTATGAGATGAAAATAATTTTTTGGTGAATAGTAACTTTTTACTTTTTATTACCATGGTTAAAAGTAAATAGGGTAATTAAGGGTAAAGATGATATTATTATTACCCTAACACATGTACTAATTCTATTGGACAAGTGTAATTAGACCAAAAACAAACCTAGGAATAAAATATGACCATTTAGGCCCACTTGGATTAGATTAGGACATTTATTATTAATTTATTTAAAGAAGGGTTAAACTAGTTAAAATCAAAGTTTAATAAGTAAATAATTTTTAATATAAGGTTATACATAAGATAAATTCGACTATAAATATTCATTAGAAATATAAAAAGATTTCCTATATAATGGTATTTTATTTGTAATTTTTAGACCATAAATAACTTAATTTATTTATGACACAAAGATGATGCAGTAATTATCTTATTAATGAAATATTGACATAATTGATGTTATAAACACCAAAATAAATGTAATTTGAGACTTTTTATGAACTAAACTAATTTTATAGGTTAATATGACATGTTAGTATTGATTTAATTAACTTCTTTCAAACTAATCATTCTGTTATGATTTTCACAAAAATCAATTACTAAATAGTGTCAAAATTGACATCAAATAGTTTTTGAAACAAATATTATATTAGTAATTGTTATCCTATTCTTAAAAATCTAAGGTTCGGCCAAATGACTTATATAAAGTTATATATATTAATAATAAACAACTTGGGGTTCTTTTGTCTGCTTATAGTATGTTTATTAGCATTATAGTATAAGAACACAAGAAGACACGGTAAAAGTAAAATTATTTAACTTAATGTTAAATCTAAATGATAAGGTTAAAATACGAACCTAAACTTGTCTAAATTCTATTGGATTAGAGTATTTCAACCCATCCCTACCTTAGCTTCCGAATATATCAATTTGGAGCTATTTAAAACCGAACATTACTTTATAATAAAATAATATTTTTAGTTTTCCCAAAGGTACCCCTCTCCTCCCTTATAAAAGGGCACCTCCTCCCCCTCTTCCTCACACCACATTGAGCCTTCACGCTCGGCCAAACCCTTCCAATTCCTCTTCTACAATTCCCTAGAGACATCCTAGAGGTCCTGGTATTCTTCAAAGACCTGTTTTAGTGCCCTAAAAGAAGGTCTCAAAGAGGCGCTTCAAAGAAGAGGTAATTTCCGTTACCGATTCTTTAATCTTTATTTCTTCTTCCACTTCTTCTTCTTTAGTTGTTTCATTATGAAGTAATAACATCAGTATCACTCATATACTGATATGTTATTATAAGTATGAAACAGCCCTATTTCACCATCTATCCATCCTACGGAAAAAGAAATCACCGCGCGTGCTTACGTACGGAATACCGTCTCCACGCCGTGGTGTAATCTATTTTCCACCACCAACATACTTGGATGGGTATAATGGTGTAAATAATGACTATATATGACTATTATAATTTAATACTTATTCTGAAATAGTATACATACACTCCAATACAATTACACGATCATAGGAACGATATCATCACTCGTGCGTAAGTACGGAATACCGTCTCCACGATGTGATGCGACTCGTTCTACATGATCTTCATTTCATAATGATTATATAAATGAATTGAATGAATGAATATGATATATATTACACTAATACCATTCTGTAAATGAGGTATCTATAACCTAATGATAAGAATAAGAATTTATTCGACAAGACACACATAAGAACAAAAAGTTATAAACACCCGAATAACAAGTAGCAATGAAATATTACTATTAAGAAGCTAGGAATATGACCATATATGATATCATAAAAATAAGTATGATTCTGTAATAAGTCAATAACATTATTTAAATAATTATACAGGAGGTTTAGACACTTACGAAGCAAAACAGACCTAAGGTAAGAGAAATATCACAATCTCATTTTTACCCGAGATTGTTTATACTTTGAAATTTACTGGGGTGTATTTTATCATACACATACATGTTTCCTCAATATGTAATATTTATATCTTTATAAAATATTTTATATCCAATTTAACCCTTCGGTGAGTTTTTAGTAAAAGATATGAAAGGAATCTTTTGTCGTTTTTCGTACGAGGTACTTTTTGACTTTTCCGACAAAAGTACGAGAAGAATGTTTTTTTAACTTATACGACATGAATGGATTTTTAAAACATTATTTCCAAGAAGAATCCTTTACAAGTTTTCAATTTTATTTTTAATAAACTTATTTTAGTTTAAAATTGTAAGACATGTTAAGAAAGGAAAATATTTTTGAAGTAGAAAGGATATTTTCCTCAAGAATGGAGTTCAAGTGTTTTATCAAAATTATTTTCCATCTAAGATAATAAAGGGTTCTATTTCTATCCCTATTATAACATGGATTTGATTATGTTGTGATGGAAATATTTTTATGAATTCCATTATCTTATATGAATTGTTTGATGATGTCACGATGTTTAAGATTCCCATTTTTATTACATGGGTTATGCAATGATGTATGACTTATGATTTTGTGGCACACATAAGAATGGTATAATTATGAGATGGGTGGGACCTATATCTCCCTACAATGCATTGGGTAACGATTTTATATCTCATGAGATAGACATGGCTAGAACGGTAGGTTATACCGGTTTAGTGAAACAGGACTGAAACGAGGAGTGAACTCGGTTCAGAATGGGACTTTGTCTACTAAGATAGTCTTGGAAATGAGCCTTGACTAATAAGAAATGATTCTATATCATTATGTGTGTATGCCAAAAAGTTTCATGTTTTAAGTTATGATTATTGTGATTACATTTCACTGCCATGATTTATCCCATGTTATGAAATTATGATCTCTTTTGCAGGTTATGATTTCCAAAAGTTATGTGCTTATGTATATGATGTGATTGATATTTCTTTTGTTTACCCTTACTAAGCATTTGAGCTCACCCTTTTTATGTTTTCTTTCCCCAGGTCAGGAAGAAGGTTATTAAGTAAGATATTCCAAAAGGGACTATAGATATGATGAAATAAATGGGAGACAGTGTAGACGCTTTATGAACTGGTTGTTTATGTTTCCCAGTTTCTAAAGTCACTATACCTATACGGTCCTTTCGTGGTTTTGTTATATGTTGTAATAAGTATGATTTAATTTTGAAGTATTAACAATGTATGTAAATTATGGGTCATTATATTGTTGGTGCAGTTGGAGGAATTTTAAAGGAAGGGTTTAATAAGGCCCAGTGTTTCTCTAAGGACAACACCGATTTTGTTTTCCTAGAAGGAAGATGGATGTTTGAGACATTGTGTAGACTATCGGTGCTTGAACAAGGTGATCATGAATAACATGTGTCCACTTCC
Source organism: Viscum album (assembly GCA_963277665.1). Lineage (NCBI taxonomy): Eukaryota > Viridiplantae > Streptophyta > Magnoliopsida > Santalales > Viscaceae > Viscum > Viscum album. The sequence continues at coordinate 1,999,568,199 of OY728142.1, read as the reverse complement.
GAGGATTGATGATCATTTCGAACAGCTGAAGGGAGATCAATGCTTTTCGCTGATAGACTTTAGATCAAGCTATCATCAGATCAGGGTACGAGTTGAGGACATGCATAAGATGGCCTTTAGATGTTTGTATGGACACAATGAGTTATTGGTTATTCCATTCGGCATGACCAACACCCAAAAGTGTTTATTGGACTCATGAACAAGTTCATTCATACATACATTGATCGCTTCATGTTGGTCTTCATTGATGACATCTTGGTGTACTCGGCGATGGAGGAGGATCACTCCTATCATCTTCAGATAGTTCTGGATACACTTTTATAGAACCAAAATTATGGTAAGCTCACAAAGTGACACTTATTGATACGAGTGGTCCACTTTCAAGGACACACTATCTCAGAGTCTGGATTTGGGGTAGATTTGGTGAAGATAGAGGCATTGCAAGCTTGGGAGTCACCAAGGACTATGACCAAGGTTCGTAGTTTCAGGGGATTGGCTGCGTACTACAAGATATTTGTACTCGAAGTTTCCAATGTTGCGGAACCCTTGTTAGCATTGATGAAGAAGGAACATCCCCTTGAATGGATGGACAGATGCTAGTAGAGTTTTTAGGAGTTGATGTAGAAACTGATGAGTTCCCCAATCATGAGGGTACGAGAAGATGGGGTTGTGTGTGTGGTCTACTACAACACATCAGGGACCGGACATGGATGTGTCTTAATGATGGTGGGAGCAGTGAACTTTTATGGTTCATGAAAACTGAGATAACATGAGAAGAACAATAGTAACCATGACTTACAGTTAGCATAAGTGGTCTTCACCTTGATGATGTGGAGAAACTACTTCATGGGTGAAACTTTTGTTGTTTACTCTGATCACAAGAGTATCAGGTATATCTTCTCACTAAAGGACCTGAACCTGAGACAATGAAGTTGGATAGAGTTATTCCCATACTGTGACATTGATATAGTCAAAACTCCTAGGAAGGGGAATTTAGTAGCAGATGGACACAAAAAGAATTCTTTTCTATAGTTTTTTTGTGAGGAAAAAATGCAGATAGACGTGTTGCTGGTAAAATTTGTGGATCGGGATAGAGAATCATACCTCCAATCTATGACTATCACTCCCCCACTTCTTATGAGAGTTTAGGAGGCACAACATAGGGAAATTGACTGCGTGGATCGATGTGCTCAGATATCCTCAGGACATGAAGCTGATGGATTTTATGAATGTAGGGTACAAATCATTATCTTTAGAGGACACACCATGGTACCTGTGGCTCTATATGAGGATGCGTTGAGTGAGTTCTATACATCTCCTTGGGCGGTGCATCCTTGTGTGGAGAATATGTAATAGGACCTCCGACATCAACAAAAGTGTCCAGGGATAAAGTAATTAGTGCCAGAGTTTGATTCACAATTCCTCACATGTCATCATGCGAAGGCCGAGCATCAGGTTCCAGTAGGATTAATATAGCCACTAGAGGATTCATATTGGATGTGGGATTGTATCTCCAAGGAAATTGTGGTAGGGCTTCCATTCACATCTAGGGGACTTGATTCCATTTGGGTGATCGTTGACTGGCTCACTCTGTTGGCCCCCATCATACCCATTCAAGAGCATGGATTAGTAGAGGGCATGGAACTCCTCAATGTATATGATATTGTACTACTTCATGGGGTTCCATATATAATCGTCTCTAACTGTGATACACATTTTACATACTTGTTGTGGAAGGGATTACATGTGGAGTTCGGGAGTTGGCTACATTTGAGCACTGCCTTTCATCCTTAGATGGATGGTCAGATGGAGCGGGCCATACAAACACATGAGGACAAGCTTCATGATTCCATCCAATATTTTGTCATCTGTTTGGAGGATCACTTTCCCTTGGTGGAGTTCATATAAAACAACAGCTATCACTCCACCATCGGCATGTCACCATTTGTGGCCTTGTACGGTCGAACTTGTAGGTCTCCTCTATTATGGACATGCATAGGGGAGTTAGAACTCATGGGACCAGAGTTTTTATGTACTACCATTGAGAAGGTGCAGATTATCCTGGAGTGGATGATGACTGCACAGAGCAGATAGAAGTCTTTTGCTGACAAGCGATAGAGACCTTTGGAGTTTGAGGAGGGAGGAAATGCATTCTTTTGGGTCCCACATTGACAAGGTTTGTAGAGATTTGGTTGGGGTAGCATGTTATCTCTGAGGTTTTTCAGACCTTTTCAGGTTCTCGGCAGAGTTGGCAAGGTTGAATATATCATGGATCTTCCCCAACAGTTGCACCTGGTTCATCATGTTTTCCACATGTTGCATCTAAGGTGGTATATGCATGATCCATCACACATCATCGACTGGGCGATATGGACATCGATGATGGGTTGGAGATTACGATGGATATGGTGGAGATTGATGGTCAACATGAGTGGGTCCTTCAAGGATGATCAACCCCTCTTGTGTGAATTTGTTGGAATTAGAGGAAAGACCAGGAGACTACGTGGTAGCAGTAGGCTCAGATTCATGCTCAGTACCCCCATATGTTTCCTTAGTCTTTGTTGTGGCAATCACGAATGAAAATACCTAAAGTGGTAAGAATGTAAAGACCCTATTTTTTCATGTATCATTTTTTAATTATATGGAATGATTATGAGTCTTTAAAAATTTATGGTGCTTGATTCCAATACCTAGTTTGCCCAGAATTTTTTTTAAACTTTTTTTAGGTATTTTCAGTATACGCACATGAGATTTTTTTTACTTTTTAACCAGTGCTTGGATTAAAAGTTTGAGAGCAATGTTGAATCCTCAGTTCCGAGATTCTCTTAAGGAAGGCTCCACATTGACCATAGTAGATTGGGAGAAAAAGATAGATTCTGGACATTTAAATGAATATTAAAATAGAAAATTATTTTTTTGATCTTATTCTTTTCTCCAACGGATAAGCGGTGGTGGCAGGACCAACAACATGTCACGCCTTTAATTTCCTTGACTGCTCAATTTTTGTAACAGAACCGTTGGAATTTGGGAGGTTCATTCATTAATTAAGCCCCATTAATTCACAATGGAATTACTCTCCTTCCCCCTCTATTATTTATATGGAGATCAGGGATGTGTGTTAGATGGACTAACCAACTGAGGATACTCTGGAAAAGTGCCATGATGCTTACCACATGGAGGACAGGACCAATTCCGTCAAGTGGTGACGAGTGCCACCAAATCAAGAATTATGAACACCGACTCTTCCTCAAAGGTAGACTTTCTCCAAAAATCTTGAGGTAGGGATTATTTTTTATCTAAATTCAGGAGTTGTTGAATTAGTATACTACCATCTATCAATCAAGATAATGTAGAGGGAAACTTCCAAACAAACATGGCATGAAACCTCCAGCATTTGATGAAATTCGACATGTTTTTCATGTGAGATTTATTCTTGTTAGAGGGAACCTGGAACAATGGGTTTATTGAAAAAGAGGGCATCTTGGGGAGTCTGTTAGCTAATTTGGATGAAAAAAAGGCCATCGGAGCACACCCGATGACCCGTGGAAGACTGCTGGAAACCAACTCCGGTGGAAGAGAAGATGGAAGCATGATGTCACGCACCACTAGAGGAGAATTTTGTGTCCATAGTCGTGGAGGGTGAAGATGGCGGCAGGCTCCATTTGGCCGCGAAGTTGGCGGTGACATGCCATTGCATGCTACCAGAGAAGGGGACCACGACATATAGTTGCAGCGGACAGTGGCCGCCTACATTGGCCAACCATGGACGGAGGCGAGCAGTGCACAGTCGTGCCCCGGTGAATATGTCCGCAGCTTGGAAGTTGCAGTAGAAGGCTATAAACATCTCCCTATATGGCCTACGGTGACCTGGAAGCACCCCATGGAACCGCTGCTTGGACTCGAGGTGGAAGGAAATGCCCACCCACCCTCGTGCTTGGTAATGCTGGCCTCGCTCCAGTGGGTCACTCCCCACTGCAGGCTGGGCCACACCAGTCTAGCAGGAAGCACCATCTGTGATTTGGGCCACACGTTCCTAGCAGGCCTCTCTCATCTATGGGCCAGGTGGCACCAGCCTAGTGGGTCGCACCGCCGAGGCGGGGCGGGCCGGTCCGCGACCTAGTGGGCCGAGCCACCGCAGCTCATCCCAACCAGGCCATGTCTGACCCGAACCACATAGGGTCTACCCAAAACTATTCATACAATTTCTTTTAAGGTATGGTCGGCACAAACTGGGTCGGGCTGGGTCAGTCCAACTAGGACAGACAAGACCACGACCCTTTCAGGCCTAGTTTTGCTAAAGAAGCCATAAATTGTAAACCTGACATTATTTTGACAAACCATCTTTGGAGAAAGGTTCCTTAGAGTGAGAATGTCCCTTTGGTAAACTCCACCTGATATTGGAAAATGTTTCAGTATGGCCAGGTTGGATCGAACCTGAATCCAACAGGGCCATCTGCATTAAAATGCCTATATCTAACATACAAGGAGACTGATTGACACGCATTCTATCAAGATGGAACCCCTTCGACATGGAGGTACATTGGGATAATTATTTTTGGATCTTCATGGTTGTTTAGGTTCAACTGATGCCTCGGGAGTGGATCCTCCCAGAATCAAGCATGCATAGTGTGGGAATATCATGGCTAGCTGTAATCTGAAAAATGAAAATTGATCCTATGTGGGTCTGCATTTATCGATCATGTGTGTTTTAGACCTTAGTGATCCTATGTGGGTCAAAATCTATCAATAATGTGTGGGTCAGCATTTAACGATCCTATGTGGGTCAGCATCTATCGATCCTGTGTTGGTCAGTAGTTGATCCTCTTGACGGAATAAGTTGATCTAGATAAGCGACTAATCATTTGTACTTCTGTACTTGAGTTATATACCTAGTGTGAGATGAGTCTTTTACTTTCATGGTGTAACCTTTTTGGTACATTTACCTTCGTGGTGTTAGCTTTGTGGTACTTTTAACATTGTGGTGTTACCTTCGTGGTGTTACCTTAGTGGTGTTACCTTTGTGGTATTCTTCCATCATGGATTAGTTGTTCTTAAGGATTAAAAGTTGGAGCCTTATGTTTCATCATGTATGAGATGAGTATATCTTGATAACATAGGTATATGTATGGGAATATACCTATGTATTGTTTACGACTACTTTGTTCTTTGTTTTTGAGGTCTTGAAAGTGGTTTATCCGTTGTGGAACTTTGGGAGACCTTTGGTGGTCTCGAGGTCCCTATTGAGTATTGTTATACTCACTCCTACATGGGATACGCCCACACCTTGCTGTGTCTTGTATAGATGACAAGAAACATTGATCAAGGATGAGGGAGCTAGGACTGGATGATTCTCAGACATGGACTATTTGATGCGATATGATGTAGTGAATACTGATCATGAGCTAAACCTACGCATCAAGTAGGATCCTCGGTGGATGATCAAGGAGATGTTTTCTCTTTCATTTGTACTTGTAATTTTCAGTTTGGCTTGTATTTTGTCCCCTTTACATTTAGTACACTTTTTAAAACAACAGTTTACACTATGGCTGCTTCTTGTTGTCTTCATGGATTGTGTGTTTGTACAGGATTAAAGGAAAGGCCTTCTTATTATAGGGATACACAATTCCAGTTCTAGTATCCTTCTCCTAGCCTATGGAAGGTGGGAATGGGGTATTCACAACATAGGCCCCAGGGGATAGGTCGTGATATTACCAAGAACCTAGTGCAAGAACACAATCATGAACAAATCCATTGTTACTAGAGATAAAACAATCAACCCAAAAAAAATAAGAACAATGAGATCATGAAGATGAGGTCTAACAGAAGTGGAAACCACTAGGGGAAGAAGCAGGAGAACCTTAGGTGGTAGGACCCAAGCATTGATGCTTACCGCCCCAACCAGCACATTCCAGAATTACAACAAACACCAGGGAACAAGAATAAGAATGAGGTCTAGAGAAAAGCGATCATAAGATATAATAGAGGATAGTGTGAGCACAAAAATGTTGAGGTAACTACCAAACTACGCCTCTAACACAACCCCAAGCCACCACAACACCAGCATCACGAACCAAAATGGGGTTCAAAAACAATTGTTTTGGCGATAATGGTAGATAAGGCGGCATTAATGTCCCTAAAAGAAATAAGAGAAGAAAATGACACCACCAAAGTACACTAAATACAATCCTAAACCACAAGATAAACATAATGTAAATCCAAAATGGGGTTAAAACATAATGGATGCACTGATAAAAGTAGAGGGTTAGCGTTTGATGTCGTCCAAACACCAACTGATTAGCGCTACTAATGATAAGGTAACATAAAACACAATGAAAATGGGGGAAGAAGAGGTGAAGCATAAATAAGAATCTCACATTGTCAGAGAGAGAATGTGGGGGAAGGAAAGGAGAGATTAGAAGATCAAACAATGGATATAGAAGGAGATTCCTAATGAAATCCTAGAAGACACTAAGTAAAGGTCAAGACAGATAACCAGGGGTGTTAAGATCCATTAAAGAAAATTCCTCTGCTTATTTAATGACACTATTACTATTTCAATATCCAAATCTATTGTCCCATGATTTTTCTTGAGGAACATATATTTTCTTGAGGAATATTTTACCACTATAAAAATTTTCTGTTTCACACATCCTAACATCTGCTTTGATGCATTATAGTATATAGAAAATCTATATCCACAGTAAGATAGTATTAGTACATGTAAAGTATTCATCCCTACTTTAGATTCATTTAAATCATTTTCATATTCATCTAAACAGTAGATCATGACTCCATTATGAGTTAACATGATCGGTAGATATAAAAATTCAAGGTAAATTTTTCACAAACCATTGGTGGTATCATTCCAACCCAAGAAAACTTTAGGATTCAATTGCAATGGTTGTTCTAAGACATCATTCAATCAACTACTTAATTAATATGTCCATTTATATTCCATTTCACGTGACAATATTACACTTTAATGATAAATTTTATAACCAAAAATCATACTTTTAAAATTTGGCATACCATTTTACATTTCTCTAGGTCTTTATATTTACCATAAAATAGGTATCATATGCTTCCTTTCCCATTTAATATATCCAAATATCTCTATAAATACATCAATAAAATTATCTTAGTAGAATATAAATAAATTATTCACCATATTGATATTCACTTTGGAAAAATATTTATATTTTATTTTCATTATGGTGAGTTTATAGTGTTTATATCTTATGTGGAATGTTATAATTTATATAGCCTCCATTTTCCCCTTTATTGACTACATAAAAATTGATGATATATCCTTTAAAAGTATTTAAAATATATTATTTGATTAACCAGGGAATAAATATGGTGAAGAAGATGTTTTTTGTGTTCATTGTGGTCTTATTTTGTTAATTATAATCATTGTAGATACACTTTAACCCACCATTATTAAAAAATGGGACTAGAAAGTCACATAGTGAAGAACTTATGAATATTAACTTATCAATATTATATTCGAGTTACTTTCTTAGTTACCATATATTAAATAAGGATATTTTCTAATTATTAAATTAAAAAATAACATTATCAGATATTAATATAGCTTAAATCATAAATTCATTTTCAGTGTAATATCGGTAAACATACCACACCTCGAATTTTTCTGAATTATTATTTTTCAAATAAATTAAAATTCATTGATGGAATTATTTTCGAGCTACACCAGGTTACATTTTCATTAAATCCAACACCATGTTAATACTACACAACATGAAACACTAAATTTAACTTGTGGTTCATAAATGACAATGTTTGGCTTTTGTTACACATAATATGGAATTTCTTGAACTTCAATATATAATTAAATATTTTATTTAATAGGATACTTATCAACTAGATTTCAGAATGGAGGGAATGAAAAGGATTACCTAATATATGAAAATGTATATTCTTTATATTTTTACTTGTCATATATTAATTATAAATAAAATATGAATCATTTAAAATAAAAATGAAATATTTTCGGAAAAAAATTGACTTTTCTAAAAGATAAATTAATCATCCTTACCACACATATTTTAAAATCATATTTCAAAAATTTTATAAAATTTATTTATAAAAATTAACATAATTTTTTTATTCTAAATATTGAAATCATTTTTATGGTTGGTTAATTTTTATATTTATGGAATCATACATTTTTTAAGGAATAATTAAAACACAAAATTTTAATTATAAACTCCCATTTTACTTAAATGTGTTATTATTTTATTATATATTCAAAATTACTTTTATATTAAAAATTAATAAATTATAGATAGATACATCTAATTTATATAAAGGGAATAATTTTTATAATGATATTTGATACAAAAAATATGTATACTTTTGAAATTTTCCACATTAAAAACATTCTTCATCATCTCTTTAGCATGTTAAATTTTAAATTATATTCTTCTAATTATGCTATTTAAATTGAAAAAATTGTAATGTTTTATGTAATAATAAAAATTTATAATTTCTATTATAGAATTCTCTTTTTTGGAAAAAAATGATAAATTGAAACAGATAAAATTAAATTGATCAATTAAAGAAAAAATGTGTTTTACTGGTTGATAAACATAGAATATAAGATGTAAGAATGGCCAAAAACTACTTTAAAACATACTTTGTGTACATATTTAGAACCTTAGATAATTTTATTAAATTTCATGTGATTTGGTATTATTTCTAATAAATATGACATATATAATATGTTATGTAATCAAAAAGAAAAAAATATACATTTCTTCTTTTTAATTTCAATAATGATTTGTAATAAGGGTAAAATTACATAGGTTTAGTTCTAAACATTATTTTCTAAGATAAATGATTTTTATTATCATGATAATATGTTTTAATTTTTCAGATAACATATAATTATATAAAATGATGATGAAACACCAACATAGTAGTTATTTATTTTATGATTATCAAAATAAATGATACTAAAATTTTTAAAATTGAAGTAAATTGAAAGATTTATTTTTCAAAATTAATTATAAATGAATATATCCTAGTAAATATCTATGAACTAAATTTATAAAAATTTAATCATTTTCATGACATTTTCAGAATCAAATTCATTAAATAATTTAAAAATAAAAATCAATTTTATTTTATAATGAATAATATATTATTACATGATTAAAAATTACGAAAAAATATCATATTACTAGCGATGATGAATTTTTGGAAAATATAATCAATATTCCATTCATGGACTAATTTACCTTTTATAATGCTAATATTTACAGCTATATTTTAAAAAATTTGTTAGCCTAGTTAGGGTTAAAGTATTGATTTCAAACATTACAGGATATTCTGTTAAAATTTATTTCTAACACATGAGTGATTTTTAATTTAAAAATTAGATAAAATATTTTATGATCCATTGATATAAATTTACTAATAATTATCATGCTAATTTAGTTTTAATTTATAAATTTCATCGAATCGAAAATGTTTTACATTAATAAAAAGAAAAATGTTATAAATTTGAAAACATAGATGCTATGGAATAAAAAAATGAAAATGAATTTATTTTTGTGTTACGGAGGTTAATATAAACCTCATAAACCATACCACAAATTATTAATCAATTGTTAGTCACATTATGTAGGGGAGACCTTCCAATTGTGAATGATTTGGAGAATTGACATTGTTTCCACTTTATCGCAACTATAAAAGGGCATGACTCTTCCCCATTATTTACATCTATTATGCCACATTGATTAACCAAGATATACTTGTATCAATAAATTGACTCTCCCTTATAATATTATAATCCATTATTTAGGTAGAAATAGAACCCTGAAATTCTTTTGGTTCAATCAAAATGGATATACTCAATGAAGTGTAAGTGTTCTTCAAATATTGTTTTTGTTTGGATTCATACTCAAACCCCTTCAATTATTGTTATATCATTATTAAATATTTACATATGTATCCTTAATTAACTAATATGCTTTTTTATATGGTTATGAACTAAAACTATTCACAGTTCCACTCTAAGGGTTGCACAATTATTGTTTCTGTGTATAATAGACTACCTCATTCCAAACTGATGTGGTTTATTTTCCCACTACCTCTAATCAAAAATGAGAATAAAGATATAAAAACTGTTTATATATGATATATAATATAATTATACTGTATTTAAGCCTATGGAGTTATGATATAGAATATACCATCATACATTCCATTTGTGGGAATATGATAACATCATTCGTGTTTATGAAAGACTTATACCTCACAAAGTGATTTGATTCATTCATATTTTATATAGAATGTATTGAGGATGGTTTAAATAATAATATTAGTAATATATTTCATAACAATTCTACATGAATTTTTATATATTTAATTATATATTTATATTTATATATCATTTTCTTTTCATTCATCCAAAATAATAAGAAACTAGAAATAGCGTTCATGCCCACTTATGATATACCCCCTCCATGAATAGTATATTAAATTCACTATCACTAAATTTTATATATTATTATAAATAAATACATAATTAATTTATAGTATATTTATATATTGTTTTAATATTTTGATATTATGAAATTATTATATATGTAACGACACTAATATTAACATTTCGAAACATATAAAAAACCAAAATGAGTTATTACCCAAAACAAATCGTTTTAATGGAATAGATAATAAATTGGTAATGTGATGTCATTATAAAATCATATATCTATTGATATTTATTAATATGGTAATATTGTAGATTTAGATTAATCTTATAAATATTATAATTATGTTGTGAAAAAGTACGATGAAAGTAAATACATAAGGTAATGGATTGTCATGTATTTTATTTCTTTAGTGAGACACATGATATATTCAGAATCACATTATTCTAAATAGTGTGTACCATACACAAGAATGTATTATACTATTCTTGTACTAAAATCTATTTCTCTTTATATTTCCATTTTATCATATATCTGTCTTTTTTTATAGTACCAATGATACAAAATTGGTAAGGGAATTTTATCTCATTTTTCCTTCATTGCGACATAGGATAGGTTGTATAGATTTGTTTTTTAATAAAATGTATATACTGAACCATTGAAAAGTTATATCATCAATAGTGTAAGGACACGCCCCAGAATACCTGGATCTAGTTCCTTGAATCATGGTGTGTAATTTTACTTTATTTTTAAGAAAAACATGCACTAATAAATTAGCCATCCTGTCCCATATAGAGGATCGAATTTAGTTTTGGTTTTGGGAATCAGGGCACATACATCATGCCTCTTCAAGAGAAATCGGATACCTGAAAATTTTCATTTAAAAATGTAGGGTAAGAATACGAATTCCCAATAAGGGGTTTTAGAAATAACATATTAAACCAATATAAATTTTAATTTTTTTTAAATTTCCATTAATCATTTTCTTAAAAAAATGGACTAACACATCAAACATACCATAAAAATTTTCTAAGAACTATAAGTGAATAATTGAAAGTATACTAACAGAATTAAAAAGAAAACTTGATTTATTTATATTCATGCTCATATGGGGTAATAAGTAAAATACATTCCATTTGAGAATGTATGTAAAATATTATGAAAGAAGAGTATTACATGATCAAAGATTCTTAATAAAAAATAACTTCAATTTTATCCTTTACTACTGAGAAACATGAAATGGATAAAGGCTCTGAGTACTGCTTAAATACTATGAAATATTGTTTACTTATTCTAGTTCTTATGTACATAATATCATTAACTAAGTATATTATTCTACTTGAATATTCTTCTGGTTGATTTAATGTCATATCCATAATGAGGAATGTGCATATGTAGGACATCATGTCCATATTATGCAAGCCTCATCCCAGGACCCTAAATAACTATTTTTCAAGGCCTTATGCCAAGATCGTAGTTTGTATCATGAGACCTACCGATGCAGCGATGGGCTATAGAAGGCCCCACTCATCACATACTATGTGCAATGCATTCTCATCTCTCTAAATCAATGTCCACATAAAACTATGATAAAGTAAATTACTTATTACTTATCATTTTAAATGTCACATAATTTTTGCATCCTTATTTCAAATTATTCAAAGTGTCCCATACCAAATTAAATAATTTAATTTATTCCATATTTTTTCATAGTAGTTAAATTTCATCCATTAACATTTACATATATATATATAAGGTGATTCGTGCATTAAAAGGATAATAACCAAGCTATCAAGTACATGATTTTTTCATTTAATGTTTAATATAATAAGCATACTATGGAATATGTGATGACATATAATGTACTAAAAGTAATTCATGTTTTTCACATGAAACGATAACCATAAAATTCCAAAAAATTATTAATAAAAATTAAAAGTGGAATTTCATCTAGATGCATAACTAATTAAAGATAAACCACACGTTTCATGTAGGGTTTTAATCCTGTAGATGGTTAATCATCTATTGCTAAATATGCTTTTGTTTAAAACATCAAAATGTTAGAAATAGAAAGCATGTAACCCTACCATAACTAATAAGATTTAATATGTATGAAAATATGTTATTTATACATATGAATATAGATGTTGAAAACCCCAAATATAATACTCATGATATAAACACAACAAAATTATTGAATTGGGAATATCTAAGCATAGTTTTGAGTGTTGTGTTAATTTATTTATAAATCAGGTTATATATAATGAGCAGTGTTTAAACAAAGCCGAATATATATATTTAGAACACACCATTCATATTTCATTTTCAAACTAAGGAAAATTATAAATAAAATTATGGAAAAATGTTTTTGTGTACACTCAAGTTTTCACATATCCAAAAAACCTCATTTACGAAAGGGTTTAAACCAAAAATCCAGGACACCCATATGAAATTGATATTTTAGTCACATTAATTAACAAAATATCCAAAATAGAAAAATAGAATTTTAATGGTTTATTTATTAAACAGATTTATTAAAGTGAAAACCTCGATCACACATATAACTTATGTCAACAATCAGGTATACCTAGGGGTCTTACACCATGATCAAATGACACATACATGTTCATCAATGTGTCAATAAAATAATTGAATCCTAGTGTTGAGGGACTTAAAATTGGTCCAAAAATTGGGTTATACAAACTATACAATTATATAAATCCATGTATATGATATATATATATATATATATCAAAATATTATTCTATACATTTAAAACAATGTTAAACCTCATATTTGAATCTCAAAGTTTAGAGGACTTAAATCCGAAACATCATAGAGGTTCTTTTAAAACCGTATGGTTGTATATATATATATATATAAGTTCATATATAGTAGGATTGAAAAAGTATATAATATATATTGAATGAATATGATAACTACATTTAAAAAAACTACCTCAAAATCCAAAATCTGTATGACCTAGGGTCGGGTTTTTGAGGGTTTTCACCCATAGCCTTATGATCATACATGTATTTGTATATATATCGAATGTAAAACCAACCTTGTGTGTATATAGAACATATTTATGTTATATATATATTATTAAAACCCTCAAGATCATAATACTTATTGGACTCAAATTTCAAGAGACTTAGCTTCATTTTAAGAGATGTTCTTAACTGAACCATAGGCTTAATTATATATATTTTTTGAGTATATATATATAGGTACATATCATCAAACCATAAAAATAATTCTACATAGATTACTTATCTTGGTACGAGAGGGAGGAGAGGTTTGGGATGTCTCAGAAGTTCTTGAAGAAGGACCTAGAGGTAGAGGAATTGTCGATGGATTCTTGGGGTGAAACAGGTTAATTTATAATCTTTAACATGTATAAGAAAATATGATATTCAATGTTTCCATTGGAAATCCAATGCTTATCCGACACATTGAATGAACGAGGAAAACATTGTTGAAAAGGGAGTGAATGTAGGGTCCACTGACAGTCATGGGTGAATAAAAATGGTGCTAATATGTTTTGAGGGGGTTACTCGTCCAATGCAGGCGAAGATGAAAATGAATGCGCAGGAGGAAAACTAGGATATTGAATGCATGACCATGATTTGGTACAACCTTGATCCGATGGTTGGGGTGCATCCGTGAATTTAAAAAGTGAAGGGTGGCTCGAATTTGATCTGTGGCTAGATCTGATGTCCCAAGTTCAACGTGATGTTTTAAAAATATCGGACGACCGATATCAGATCCGTGTTGGATCGGACGGTTTCCAAAAAGGTGTAGGTATTCCATAGCTACTAAGGGATGAGCACTGTATGGGAATCGACTCCCCAAAATACTTGTGATGCGAGCCAATGGTCTAAATTTTATCCTAGTTGAAATTTTTTGTCCCGCATTGAAACAGTGAGTGATTTTTCAGCTCTTTATAAGCTTTGATCTCTGAGAATAAGATTAGAAATTACAACACACACAATGGGCATCTTATACACTAGGTCCCACCAACAAAGGGATCAGCCTACCCCTGTCCTACCATGGCCTTGTACTCATAGGGGCGCACTCTGATCCCTCACGCGCTTCTGTGTGCCCTTCAGGGAAGCTATATTCATACCCTTAGTGAACCATTAATATATATGGTCATAGAATTACTAAAAATTATAAAGAGACAACACAGAATGATAAATAGTGAATGAGATAGTGTAAATTCATCAAAACATTGGTACTAGTTCAAATGAGGCCAAATATACCTTTTTCTAATAATTTAATCATTTAATTTTTTTTAATTAAAACTGTAAACTGCATTCTCTAGGGTTGGATGCGACATGAACCATACAAATCACAACATTACTCCCATTTAGACCGACCATGCTAAACCAGGACCTACCCTTTCTACTAAAAATCGATGTAACACCCTTTTAGACTAACCACATTCTAGCATTAGCCTACCCTTCCGATTAAAACGCACATCCCCTCTTCCACAATACGTAAAATAACCATTTGGGTTATGTAGAAAAACACTAAAAGCCTGATAAATTAATCATATTCTAGAATAATGTATACATTGATAACATGTTTTTATTTCTTAATTCCATTACTATGATATGGTCTTCAAATAACCCTATATATATATATATTCATATGTGTCTTCCTATAATGTTTTTTATCATGGTTTTGGAATGACAACATCTCTTATATCAAATTTCATCCATAAGCATAGGATTACATACAAATAAAAAATTCCATCCAATATTTAATCCCTATAGAAACAATCATTACAAATATAAAATAATCAAGAAAATGTTAAACCTGAATCGATACAAAAAACCCATATATTCACAAACTCCCCACCAAATAAAAGCTCATCCCCGAGGAAAGCAATCCCTGAAACATTCCAACACAGTATAAATCCAAATAATCACCCTCACTACAATTGGAAAACCTTGCCCTTATACCATATAGATATTTTTTCCCTTGTTTCAAACACTAAACAACTCACACTAACGGATACCATCAATAGTAACTCCCAAAAAGGGATTAATCTTACAATCACGGGTAAAATAATGCTAATAGAAAAAATATTGGTACCACTCTCAATCATCAACCAAATGATAATTAATATAGACCCACAATACTAATATATCATGTATCATTGTATATTCACCCAAATCAATTAGTACATTATCTTTAAATTATATAGATATTCACACAATTCAACAGCATCAATCACAAAAAACTAAAAAAAACATAAAGACAACATACATACAACATACATCTAGATATCAATGGTTTTATGGAATGATCATAATATGTCAGTATGATCATATGAATCTTAATTGATTCCCATATTTTGAATGACCATCATCATTGTGCAGTCACACTCATCATTAGCCACTGTCCCTACTATTGGGTATCTTCTACACTCCCACTTCCTTCATATGTTATTGAATCTAAAATTCATCATAATAAAACAACGCTCAATTTTAATTATTATCATATAAATGAAAAAATATATTTATGCTAGATGACTATGAGAACCTTTGGAATAACATAATCAGATTTATTTTTTATACGTAACCAAGGAACTCTATGGGTGGTAAATCACATTATGACCAAACATGAATGTATTTTTTATAATAGATTCATCACATTGATAATCAAATCTATGGTTAAAAAGTAGAATCTATACTTATGTATCCCATATTGGTCTCTTAGTGATCATATTCTAGTTACCAAGATATCAACAATATATCTTGCCTAACACCAATTCCTATAATTATGAACTCCCTTCAATCAAGTTCTACTTCACTATATTTTTTGGGTTCACATAAACTAAAATTTACATCAACATGAAGACTATTAAACATTATCTAAGAGGATAGAATAAAACATCAAATAATATCTACAAAATGGTGATATGGTCTTCTTCCCACATAGATGAAATTTACAATATGTCCATAAACCACCCGGAGTAGTCCTTAAAAGATTGCTGTCTCAACAAATAAAGCATGATCTCTCAGTATTATTCTTCCCTCATTAAAACAAGGATGAAAATTTCCATCACCATAGAGTCCTTCCTACTAATCCACTCATTCCAAAAATCCTATAAAATCACTTATCACTAGTGTTTTTCTAGTTTGTGGTAAAATAGACCTTTAACATTGTCCAATGTAACTGTTGAATCTTGATCTAATAAAATATATTCATAAATTAATGGATATAATTATTAGATTTTTGGGATTTATGATATCTCTAGAATAAGGAAGGATGTTGATACTAGAACTAACTCCCCATATATACCATGGATGGATCGTATTTATGATCTCCCTAGTCAATAATTCATATGACCCATACCATGATCACCATAAGATTCACAAAAATTCACTTTCCTGCCACCACAAACCAATCTGGGAAACTGAGAAACTTTATAGCCTCCTTTTGTGGGTCATATTCGACTCCACCCTTAAATAACCAATATAATGTAGGCAACATTGAAAATATACCTTCTTCCACATGATAATACAGTAAAGTCTCACAATGTTGAATCTTAATAATAAGATATTAACTTTCTCAAATCTAATATTTTTTTATCAGTAATTGGGGAAGTTGTACTTGGAATAATATTACACTCACTCATACACTACCCTCCTTATGCAAACATCTTATATCATCCATGAAAAAGAATTTATATACCAATAATAGGATTATGTACCACACAAACCATTGGAATTTAGGATAAACATACACAACAACACCTTGAATCACCACCCCATTATTTTTTAATATAAATTCACCAAGATATAATAGGGAAAAATCTTATATTGGTTGTGACTAGAACTCTCAATAGCCAACTCTCATACCATTCTAAGACATGAATAAAATGGAATCCAGAAGAATGAACCCATATATCATTTGTTCCCTATTTTTTCATTAAAGATATCTTAGTATAAACTTTAGCCTATTTATTCAAAGATACTAAAACAAAAATAAATTAATTCAAAATATTATTTTATAAAATTATAATTACTCAATAATTCCAAATAAATCCGAATAATCAACTTGAATTCAACCTAGAAACATATATTTCAACTCGTTCATAGTCTACAAGGGAATACATCACTACTGTATCAAAAGTATATCATCATTAGAATTTTTTTTAAAAAAACTTCATTACATTTCACTACAAAATATGACCCACATTATATATTTTGTCCTTAAGAAACCAGATACCTATACAACCAATATTGTTAAAAAAATTTGATATCTCACATGAATTATCTTAACACATATTATTATTATAATCGTTTCAAATTACATAATCTTGATTATATCATTGGTAATGGAATCTTAAGAATGGTTGAGATCAAATGTTCAATAAAAGGAGAACACAAGTTATAAATATTGAACATCATAGGTGATAATTTGACAAACATGTGGGTATTATACAATAACCACGATGAGTGAACATAACATAATAAAAAATACCCATTTTAACATGGATCAAAAAATTTGAATCATGATATATGGATTTGGGACATAATATATAAATCATTTGACTGTAAATCGTTTCTCAATGGGTATGATCAATAATAATATAACATCGAAATCATGCATAACACAGAGATGTGGAATAAGAGTGTTGAATAAATATATTTTTAGAATAAAATTTCCCTTTTCAATGCCAACTTTCATGAATATCATCAGGTAGTGTTTATAGACCCACAATAGACTCTATTTACTTATTGTATACATAAACATAGTCAATAGATTCCCATTATTCATTGGGTTCACTCTGTAGTCTCATAAATGTAATCACTAAGATATAAATTATTATCCAATGAATAGTTCACTTATATAATTATAATACCAAAGATGATCTATTGAATGATCAAACAAAAGGGTTCTAGATGAATTTGAATGAAATAATAATTCTATTTTTTTAATTTAATTATGTGATAAAAACATTATTCATGAAGAATTACACAATACATGATCGTAATATATGTTGAAAATGTTGATGATATCATTTGAGTATATCCCCATTGAAGAATATAAACTTTTAGAGGATATTAGAAAAAATGAAAAATCATATTTAGGAATATTATGAAATTATTTTCAGAAATTGGATTATATACCAATTATATTTTTATGTTTTTTAAAAGGGTGATTATTTTATAAAACAATGATAATAAATATTAAATTATAAAACAATGAGAATGTTGAAAGTATGATTTGTATATAAATATGAATAATATGGTGGGATAAATAGACTGTGTGGAAAATGATAAAAAATTTCATTGACACCTATGTTAATAATGTCATAGTTAATATTAGATGACTATATGAAATCCTAAAACTATAAATAATGATATATATAAATCATTTAAGGTAATATAGAAAATTATTTGGAGAAAAATTATATTTTCTATTGGTAAAGAACATGCCTTTTTTGTAAAGATGTATTAAGACCTATACAATCTCAATTAGAAAGTGTCATTGGAGAAAAACCAATACATAATACATATGATAGTTCCAAATCTTTCTAATTATCTATATAATAAATTGTGTTATATTATTCATATGTATGTTAAAAAAATATATTTATATATCTTTAATACTATATTTTATTTAAATTTTATTATTATCCATATATTAATTGTTTGTTCTTAAAAGTAATATTCAGGTGTTAAACGTTTAGTTTTCTAAACATTCTTTGGTTTGGTAATCCATGTTAAACAATGAAAAATGTTCATGTATATATAATATATGTAATTAATATATTTATATTGTCCAATATTTATTTTAATTGATCATTTCATGGATGTTTTCATTCCATTCCATTAAAATATTATTTTGAGTGATTAGTAAATTTACAATAGAATTAAATTAACTAGTTAAAAGACATTAAAATATTACCATTTTAGAATTATTAAAATATCATAAATTAAACACTATTATATCATATTATTATTATTATTTACATAATAATGTAAACATTAAAACATCATTCAATTTTTTTTATAAAATCAAAAAAATGGAAATAGTATTATAAAGATTGAATGATCATGAATATTTCACCATATAATAAAAATTTTACTTTTACATTAGATTAAATTGTTAATATAAATGATAAAAATTTATAAATTTTATTAAATAAACTGTTGAGTCATAATATATGAAATAAATATTAATTAGATGATCTCATTTATGATAAATACATGAATATCTTTGTCAATGTCCTCTTACAGATGATGTATTTCAGATTATTCTTGTGAACTATAGATCTAAAAAATTGATACTTGTTTTAGGCATGGGTGTTATTTCTAGAATAAATTGAAAATATATTTGAAAGTTTTCATTTTAGTGGGAAGCAGATCAATCTATCTATATTTAAGAATGACTGGGATTTTCAAAAAAATAATTTCATTAATGTATAAGAAATTTATTTTTACATGAAAAGGGGATCTATATTTAAAAAATAATTTATATTATTGAAGTTGAGGTTTATCAATCCATCAACCAATAATTTATAGATAATTTTTATTATATTTATTTTATTTAAATAATAATTTTACCCATTTACCAAATTTTATCCTTTATGATGGTGACTAATGTTTTCATTGGTAGATTATTTTCATTCCAAAAAATTAAATTTCAAAATTTACCTACTTTACTATTATTATTATAAATTTATATACCATTAAATCTAATTAAATTTTATATTATGGGAATATTAATGTTTAAAAGAAAATTTTAATTTAGAACACATGTTTACATAGAGATTTTAATTTTTTAGAATTTTTTGTTATTAAATTTAA
Organism: Viscum album; assembly: GCA_963277665.1. Taxonomy (NCBI): domain Eukaryota; kingdom Viridiplantae; phylum Streptophyta; class Magnoliopsida; order Santalales; family Viscaceae; genus Viscum; species Viscum album. The sequence goes on along the minus strand of OY728142.1, from coordinate 1,999,547,906 downwards.
CTCATTTTAATTATTACAAAATTGAGTGATATTTTTATATATATAATAATTATATTTGATTTGAATATCATCGATCATAAATAAAAATCAAATGGTAACACTACTAGGAGAAGGTGTTGATCTCATACACATTTTATATACACTGAAAATGATCTATGCATATCATACAGAGTTTGAATGGGCTTTTTAGATTAACCACTGGTATGAGAATGATAAGTTTGGTAAAGTTCAACTCCAAATTAAAATCTTATTGCATCCATCATTATATAATCTAGTTAATACATGTATCATTTACAAATATAATAGAATGTGGAACTTCATGTATCCTTACCTCCATCTTTCTATATTTTATGGAATATTGATAATGTTATAAATGTTATTCAACGAATTAAAATATGTAAAATCTGTAAGGAGTTCAACTACAAAAAAACTGATTGTTAAGAATATACATGGTTTAGAGAGACCTATAACACAATCCATGTTAATGTTCTCACATTTCCAAATATATATATATAATGGTTGTGTCATCTCCTTTGGAATATGTCATTCAACTTTATCATATTCTAGGAATTATTATTTTGGTATAATTTTGTATATCTGGTTCTTCATGTTGTAGAACATGAATGTTTCATGATATATCTATAAATAATTTTTCATACATTCTTGATATAGAATTTAGATCTATAAGCATCAAATAATAGTTACCTAATCAGTTTTTATTAGAGGCACACATATTTATTCTCAAATATTTTATTTCTAAAATATTCAATGCATAATTATGAATTATTTCAAACCATATTATATTGCTCCATAATCTTCTTATATGATTCATTGATAATCACAATGATATATTGTCGAGAAATATCTTTTTAAAGACAGGATTTATCGCCATCCTTTATGATTTAATGATCCATACTTTTAAAATTCATGAGTTTGGGGTCACATTAAATCCATATCATGGATAAGGTATTATGATCCTTCCTACTCAAGGAATAAAATATGTTGTCTAATCAATCAGGGTGGTAGTTTATTGATCTTCTATAGTCCTTGATCAACTACAACCATCATCGTTAGTTTATATTCAAATCCTTATGTATGATAATATAATTTCATTTTTTGATATTGGTATATATATATCACAATTTTAACAATAAAGATAATTCCTCCACTCCCAAACAGATGATTTTGGTATTTTCATAATAAACCACTTTTAGGGGTGAATTTGGGAACCCACAGGCCTTCCACATAGAATATAAAACACAAAAACAGATTACATGATGAGATCCCATGAACCCAATTTCAAAATTAAAACTTTCCTAATTCAAACATTCAAAGTTCACAATCCAATGGGAAAATCATCACAGTTACCATCTATTTACATTGATGTCCCACTCTATTCACCATACCTCCATCACCAATGTCACTAAAACCCATCAAGACTGTTAGAATCAAATAATGTTTTCACCAGACCAAACCGAACAGCGGTGAGAAAAAAACCCTAAATCGACAGTAGATCATCAGCATGAAATGTCAACATGAATCCACCATCACAATTGAATAACTCCAATGTAGAGATCCACAATCAACATTATATCCAAAATATGAACAGAGCCATCAAAAAAAACCTAATAATGAATGCCTCTAGAACCACCACCATTAGAGAGATCATACCATCAACTCCACGAAAACATCATAGATAAAATGATCCCCAAACATGGAAGACCACGAATCTCATCATTACCTATAATGACCCGATTTTTCTATGTAATTTTATTTCAATTATATGAAATTATTACGATTCTACAAAAATTATCGGTGCATGATTCCAAGGGCCAATGTTTCTGGAAGGATTTTTTGATCATTTTTTAAAAGTACACACATTAAAGGTGCGGACAACATTTTCTAACTTTTGAACTAGTGCTCGGATTAAAAACCCAAGAACACCGTCGAATCCAAAGCACTAGGATTCACATAAGGAAGGAATCACTTCGACTATAGTAAGCTAAGAGAAAAGGATTTATTTTTAACATTTAAATGAATAATAAAATAACAAAGTTATTTTATTTCCCTTTTTCGTTCCTCAAACAGAGAAGCGGTGATAGTGGGACCAACGACATGTCAATCCATTAATTGGATTTACCTCTCAATATTTTTAATATAACCATTTGAATTTGTGAGGTTCATTAATTAAATGAACCTCATAAATTCCAAATGGAATTACTCACCCTCCCCCTCTCGTATTTATATTGATCTCGGGGAGGAGTGCTAGATGACTTCACCTAGAGACGAACCTTCTGAAAAAGTACTGTTACACCAACCAATTCCAGAACGAGACTAGTTCTAGTAGGTAGTGATGAGTTCCAGTGAATCACAAATGATGAACACCCACTCTTCAACAAGTACAGACATTCTCCAACGATCTTGAGGTAGGGTTTAATTCTTGTATAAATTCAAGAGTTGTTGAATCAGTATACTACCATCTTTCTATCATGCTAATGTAGAGGGTATGGGCCAAAGAAACAAGGCACGGACCCTCGGAATTTTATTGAAATTTGACGTGTTCTTCGAAAGTGATTTATTCGGGTTGGACGAAACATAGAATAGTGGTTTTAGCGATGAAGAGGGTGTCCTGGTAGTCCGTTAGCAATGTAGGATGGAGAAACGGGCCACCGGATCTCAACCAGTGACCCATTAAAGACCGCTGTCAATCGATTCCAGTGTAAGGGGAGATGGTGGCGAGTCGTTGCATACAACCAGTGGAGAAGTATGTGGTTGTAGTCGTAGAGTGTTAAGATGGTGGCTGGCTCCGGTCCGCCACCAAGGACGTAGCGGCATGCCTTTACGCACCATCGGAAAAGGGTACAACAACATATAGTCACACACGTATACCGACGATCAGCATCGGCTCTCCACAGATGAAGATGACTGGCACACCATCATGCTTCGCTGGTCATGGTCCTGGCATGGAAGCCTCGGTGGAAGGCTGAGACCCACTCCCTATGGGTCACGAAGGCAACCTAGAAGCACACTATGGTGTTGCTGATCCAAATCCAAATGGAGGTAAACACCATTTGTTCCGGCTAGGTAGGGCCCCCATCCTGTGAGCCACACCTCCAGTGGGTTGTGCCCCTTTGAGGTCCAGGCAGCGTGAGCCCAAAGGGCGGCGCCTTCCGTGGGCTAGGCCGCACGAGCCCAGCGGGAAGCAACCCTCCAAGGGTCAGGTTGTGCCAGCCTCGCAGGCTGCATCACCCAGGTGGGATGGGTTGGCCCACGGCCCATCCTAACCAGCCCATCCCAGGCCGGTTCGATCCTGGTCGGGTCAGACCCGGACTAGGTAGGACTGAAAGGGTTAGACAGGACCTGGACCATTCCAGGCCCTGTTTCTCTAAAAAATACAAAACATGTGAACATGACGTCTATTTGATTAACCATCTGTGGCTCTGGGATCCATGGAGAGAGACTATCTATTTTTTATACTCCACATGAGTTTGCAGAATGTCTGAGTATGACTGGGATGGATTTAACTTGTATCCAATCGGGACCTTAGCATTAAAATTACTATATTTTATAGACCGTACGTCCTATTGACACGCCATCTATCACAATGGAACCCTTAAAAAAAGATATCCATTAAGATAAATATTCATGGAACATCATGGAAGTTACGTATGATTGATGGCTTGAGGAGAGGATCCTCTCAAAATCATGTTTCTGTAGTGTGGGAATTTTATGGCTGGTTGTATCATGAAGAAAGAACATCAATCCTATGCGAGTCCACATATATCAATCCTTTGTGGTTAAGCCCTTGGAAATCCAATGTAGGTAAGAATCTATCGATCCTACGTGGGTCTGCACTATGTGATCCTATGTGGTTCAACATCTATTTATCATTTTTGGATCATCAGTAGATCCTCTTTATAGAATATGATGATCTAGATTTATGAATAATCATTTGTACATATGTACTTTAGTTAAATACTCGGTGTGAGCTGAGTCTTTTACCTTCTTGGTGTTACCATTGTTGTGTTACCTTTGTGGTATTCTTCCCTTGTGGATCAGTTGTGCAAAAGTCTTAAAAGTTGGAGCCTTATATTTCCTCATGTATGAGACGAGTATATCATTATAACATAGGTATATGTATAGTCACATACCTAAGTAGAGTTAATAACTACTTTATTCTTTATGATTGGGGTCTTTCCTATGGTTTATCCTTTTTGGAACTCGGGGAGACCTTCAGGGGTCTCAGGGTCCCTGATGAGTATTCTTATTCTCACCCCTGCACGGGATATGCCCATACCTTGTTGTTCCATGTGAAGATTAAGGACAATAGTGATCAAGGCGGAGGTAGATAAGACTGGACGATGCTAAGAGTTGGATCATTTGATGTGTTGTGATGCAGTGACTACTAATTGTGAGTTCTACCTACCCTTCAGGTAGTATCCTCGGTGGAAGATCCACAATATTTTTTCTCTTTTATTTTGTACTTTTACTTTTTATTTGGTCTTGTATTCCATCCTCTTTACTTTCAGTACACTTTTTTACTATATTAGGTTACATCTTGTTTTCTTCTTGTGGTGTTCTTTGATTTTCTATTTGTACTAGTTTAGAGGAAATGTGTTACTGTAATAGGGATACACCTTTTCGGTGTTTTTCACCAACCCATGTCCTATGGAAGGTGTTCTTGGTGTAGTAAAGACACAGGCCCCGTGGGACGGGTTGTGACAAAGTGGTATCATAGGATTCGATTCTACCAAAGAACAAAAACTCTAATATTTTCAATGATGCAATAGTGCTAAGTGTTATTGGTGTGGTTTTCAGTTTAGGTAGTCCAGTTTTAGTGTTGCGGCTGACGTATCCATACACCAGGACCCTGAATTTTTATTTCCAACTCAGTACACAAATACACTGATTGCGTGTGTTTTGGAAGTGTATTGCTTTTGATCTCTTGAGTCATCTCACCAGGTATAACTTATAGAAAGTGGTGCACTAGTTATCATTAACGATTCCTCCACGTAGATAGCTAGCCAGGATTACTGAATGAGTACATGATGACGGCCAACCGAGCGATGAGGCTTCAGTGTAGGGCCCTCTTTTGGTGATGATTCCATCAGGTGGTGCACGAGTAGCACCACCACCAATTGGGTAGTAGATTCCACAAGACCCACCATCAATGGGTGCACACTGACTAAGAATGTTGAATGAGTTTCAGTGGCAGAGGCCTCTAAGGTTCTGAGGTGAGACAGATCTGCAGGTGGCTGAGTAATAGCTGGAGGTTATGGCCAGAGTTTTTCGCTTTTGTGGGACACCAACTGATCTGATAGTGACCATTGTTTCCAGTCTTATCTAGGGATTAGTAGGGAGATGGTGGAGTCTGACACTCCAGTTACACGACAAGGAGAACCTCACCTAAGTGTACATCAAGGTACTTTTTAGGGAAGCGTTCATCTCAGTGACCCTACCATCAGTCTGTATACAGGATATGATGCCCTTACAACAATGCTATATGATTGTGGCTGAGTACTCGGCGAGGATCGCTGATATCTCCCACTACGCCTCCGACATGGTATAAGATCCTTTCTTATGGTCCCAAAAATTTGATCATGGACTCCAATGGAAGATCATACCATTGATGATATTTCTCAACATTCTGACGTAGGCTGAGGTGCTAGAGCAAGAGCTTTTGGGGGAGATATTCTTAGCTGAGCATGCACCGATAGTGAGAGGCGCCATCAGAAATTATATAACAGAGTCATCCACATTAGGTAGTAGACAGATGAAACAGGGGCCCAAGAAGTCCATACATTATAGTGGATGACCTTTGGATATAGGTTCGATGGTGAGTGGTTCACGGGACAGGGGAAGACAGGTGAGGAGTAGGCAGTGCTACTCGTGCGGCGGGCATGGTGAAATGGCATAAGACTACCCGACCCACCATATAGTCGACATTCAGATGTTCGAGGGAACACCAAGGAAAATGAATAGGTCTGATCGAGGTGTCCACAAGAAGAAAGAGGATGTGGAAGAGGAGATGGTCATGCAGCAAGTGGTGGGTGGTTATTCAAGGTTCTATCGCCACCACCTCCAGGTGGTCCACCCTGACCCCAGGGAGCTTGTGAACAGGGGCGAGCTCAGCTCCAGGCTTCTGAGGCCTACAACCATGGTGCTCTAGAGGTGATTCAAGGTATGAACTGTGTCTACTATACACTATCTATATTACTTATAGACACAGGTGGCAGTCACCCTTTTAACCAAGACCCTTGTTTGGATCTCAGAGATTCTGATGGAGTGTTGGCTCGATCCGTAGGGGTAAAGGATTCTACGAGAAGCGATTAAATTATTAAACAATAGTACCGACAATGTGAGATTACTCTATGAGGAGAGAGTTATGTCTCAGATCTTCTAGTAGTGGGGTCGAGACCTTACGACATCATCTTAGGTATGGATAGGTTATCCATAGTCCATGCTCAAAATGATTGTTTTGGGTGCAATGTGCTGTGTTTCCATGCAGATGGGTCCAGGTTTTACATCAACAGGGAGATGGTAACCTTTGCATCATTGTAACGAGATTCCCATAAGAGGGTACAACCGATCACACATTAGTTAGCTAGCCCTACCATTGGATTAGTTGATGTTGAGATTTTAAGATATCCTATAGTGGTGGACCAATATTTCGATGTCCTTACTAATGAAGTTCCAAGACAACCTCCATGAAAAAAGGTAGAGTATTAAATCCACTGATACCTCGAGAAAACACCAATATCTACACCAGCATATCAGATGGCCCTCTTAGTGCTTCGTGAGTTATGGTTACAGCAAGAGGACATGCAGAGGAAGGGGTTAATAAGGCCCAGTGTTTCTCCATGTGCAGCACCGATTTTGTTCACCTTGAAGGTAGATGGGATATTAAGACATTATGTTGAATATTGGTGTGTAATCAAGGTGATCGTGAATAACAAATATCCACTTCAGAGGATTGATGATAATTTCGATCAGCTAATGGGAGGTCGATGTTTTTTGATGATAAACCTCAGATTAGGATATCATTAGCTCAGGGTACAATATAATGATGTGAAGAAGATGGCTTTCAGATGTCGTTATAAACACAATGAGTTCCTGGTTATGACATTCGGCATAACCAACACCCCAACAGTGTTTATGGGACTCATGAACAAGATAATTCATACAGACCTTGATCGCTTCATGGTGGTCTTCATTGATGGCATCTTGGTGTACTAAGGGATGGATTAGGATCATTCCTATCATCGAGAGATAGTTATGGATAAAATTTTATTGAACCAACCTTATGGTAATATCTCAACGTGCCACTTTTGGATACGAGAGTTCCACATTCTGGGATACCTTATCTCAGAGGCTGGAGTTGCGGTAAATTTGGCGAAGATGGATGAATTTCTTTCTTGGGAGTAACCAAGGACTATGACTGAGGTGCGAATTTTCATGGGATTGGCTGTGTACTACGAGATATTTATACTCGAAGTTTCCTATGTTGCAGAACCATTGTTAGTGTGGATGAAGAAGTCATATTCCCTCGTATGGATGAACAGATTCCTGCAGAGTTCTTTACAGTTAATGTAGAGAAGAAAGAGTGCCTCAATCATGAGGCTACCAGAAGATGGGGTTGTGTGTGTGGTCTACTATAACGCATCAGGGACCAGACATGGATGTATCCTAATGATGGTACGATAAGTGAACTGTTATGGTTCATGACAGTAGATAAAACATTAGACAAACAATAGTAACCATAACTTGGAGTTAGCATAAGTGGTCTTCACCTTGATGATATGGAGAAACTACTTGATGGTGGAACATTTACTGTTTACTCTGATCACAGGAGTCTCGGGTATATCTTCTCACAGAAGGACATGAACCTGAGACAATGTCATTGGCTAGAGTTATTCCTAGACTACGAAATTGAGATAGTCATCACTACTGGGAAGTGGAATTTAGTAGCAGATTCACTCATCAAGAAGTCTTGTCTATAGTTTTTGTGTGAAGAAACAATGCAGTTGGTTGTGTTTCAGGTATACATTGTGGATAGAGATGGAGAAAATTACCTCTAATCTATTACTATCACTCCCCCAATTCTTCAATGTGTTCGAGAAGCACAGCTTGGGGACATTGACTGCATGGGTCAACATGCTCAGATATCCATAGGAAATGAACCTGATGGATTTTATAAATGTAGGGAACACATCATTATCATTAGAGGACACACTAAGGTACCCGTTGTTCAATGGGAGGAGGTGTTGATTGAGTTATATATATATATCCTCTGGAGGTGCATCCTGGTGTGGCGAAGATTTACCAGGACCTCCGACATCATCACAAGTGTCCAGGGATAAAAGAAGCAGTTGCAGAAGTTGATTCAAAATGCCTCGATTGTCATCATGTGAAGGTCGGCCATTAGGTTCCAACAGGCTTAGCACAATAACTATATGTTTTAGACTGAAAGTGGGATTGTTTCTCTAAGGAAATTGTGGTAGGGCTGCCACACACATCTTGGGGACATTATTCCATTTGTGTGATAGTTGACCGACTCACCATATCAGCCCACATCATACACATTCGAGAGAATGGATTAGTAGAGGGCTTGGAACTCCTAAATGTATAGAATATTCTACTACTTAATGTGGTTCCATCAACAATTATTTCTTACTGTGATGCACATTATACATACTGGTTGTGGAAGGGATTACATGAGGCGTTCGATACTTGACTACATTTGAGAACTGCCTTTCATCATCAGACGAATGGTCAGACAGAGCAGACCATACTAACACATGAGGACATGCTTCATGTTTGCATCCTATATTTTGGCTTCTGTTTGGAGGATCACTTGCCCTTAGTGGAGTTCACATAAAACAATAGCTATAACACCACCATCGGTATGTCATCATTTGTGTCCTTGTACGGTCGGCCTTTCAGGTCACCTTTATGATGGACAGACATAGGGGAGTTATCACACATGGGACCAAAGTTAGTATATGCTACCCCTGAGAAGGTGCAGATTATCCAGGAGTGGATGATGACTACATAGAGAAGATATAAGTCTTATGGCGACAGGAGATAGATACATTTGAAGTTCGAGGATGGAGGGCATGCATTCATATGATTCTCACATAAATGATGTGTGAAAATATTTGGTTGGGGTAGCATGTTATATCTGAGGATCAACAGACCATTTCAGGTTCTCGGTAGAGTTGGTGAGGAGGCATATCTCATGGGTCTTCCCCCACATATGCACCAGATGTATGATGTTTTCCATGTGTTGCATCTGAGGTTGTACATTCATGATCCATCACACGTCATCGACTGGGGAGAGATTGACATCAATTATGGGGTGAAGATTACGGATGTTCAGGTAGAGATTGACGGTCTATAAGAGCAGGTCCTTCGTGGGTGATCGACCCCTCTAGTGTGAATTAGCTGGCAGTAGTGGAACTAACAGAAGAGAACATGGGAGCAGGAGGCTTAGATTTGTGCTCAGTACCCCCATATGTTTCATTAGTCTTTGTTGTGGAAATCAGGAACGAAAATCCCAAAGGTGGGAAGAATGTAAATACGCTAATATTTAGGTAATATTTTTGTAATTATATGGAATGATTAAAAGTCATAAAAAATTGATGGCACCGGATTCTGAGGCTCAGTGTGTCCGGAATGATTTTTTAAACTTTTAATGTATGTTTATTAAACACACAAGCTATGTTTTCTAACATTATAACAAATGTCCGGATTAAAAATATGAGAGCACTATTGAATCCTCAGCACCTGGATTCGCATAAGGAAGGCCCCACATTCACCGTAGTAGGTTGGGAGAAAAATATAGATTTTGGACATTTAAAAGAATAATATAATAATAATTTTGTTTTATTTATCATATTTTTTCCTCCAACGGACAAGCGGCGGTGGCGGGACCAACGATTTGTCACGCCTTTAATTTCCTTGACTGATCAATTTTTGTAACAAAACTGTTATAATTTCAGAGTTTCATTCATTAATTAAACCCCATAAATTCACAATGTAGTCACACAACCTCCCCCTCTCTTATTTATATGGAGCTCAAGGATGGGTGTTGTATGGATTCACCAAGTGATGAAACTCTGGAAATGTATCGTGATGCTGATCACTTGGAGGACATGACCGGTTCCAGCAGGTCATGAAGAGTTCCACCAAATCATGAATGATGAACACCGACACTTCCTCAAAGGTAGAATTTCTCCAACAATCTTGAGTTAGGGTTTATTTATTGTCTAAATTCAAGTGTTGTTGAATCAGTATACTACCATCTTTCAATCATGCTAATGCAGAGGAAAAATACCAAACAAACAAGGCAAAGACCCTCTTCCATTTTTTGTAATTTGACTTGTTTTTTGCGTTCAATTTATTCATGTTAGATGGAACCCAGAACAGTGGGTTCAATGACAAAGAGTGAATCATGGGGAGTCTGTTAGCTAATTTGGATGAACAAACAGGCCATCAGAGCACACCAAATGACTCGTGGAATACCGACGGCAACTGAGGCCGACAGAATAGAAGATGGAAGCACATAGTCGCGCACCACTGGCGGAGAAGGCTGTGGCCATAGCCACGGTAGGTGAAGATGGCGGCGGGCTCCAGCCAGCCGCGAAGGTGGCGGAGACACGTCGTTGCATGATTTCATATAAGGGGGTCGTGGAATATATTTTTGGCGGATAGTGGCCTCCTACATTGGCCGATCACCGACGGAGGTGAGCGGCGCACTGCAGCGCATCGATGAATATGGTTGCGGCATGGTTGTCGTAGCGGAGGGCTAGAAAATGCTCCCTATAGGTCCCGCGAAAACCTGGCAGTGCCCCATGGAGCCGCCTCATGGACCCCAATCGGGAGGAAACACCCCCGCCCCCATGACAGGTATGGCGGGCCCCGCTCTAGCGGGCCCTGCCTCCAGCGGGTCACTCCCCTATGCGGGCTGAGCCACCCCAACCTAGCAGGCCATGCCCTCCATGAGCTGGGCCGCACGAACCCATCAGGCCCCTCTCGTCTATGGGCCAGGCCGCGCCAGCACAGCGCGTCGCACTGCCGAGGCAGGCCGGGCCGATCCGTGGCCCAGTGGGCCGAGCCGTCGTAGCCCAGCTCGATCGGGCCAGGTCAGACCCGAACCGGATCGGGTACGCCCAAAACAGGTCATACATTGTCAGTTCAGTTACGGTCGGAACAAACCGGGTCGGGCTTGGTCATTCCAACTGGGACAGACATGTCCCAAACCCTTTGATGCCTAGTTTCTCTAAAGAATCCATAAGTTGTAAACCATGTGTTCATTTGATGAATTGTCTACGGATTAAGGATCCTTAGAGAGAGATTTTCCTTTGGATATACTCCACAAAATATTGGAAAATGTTGCAGTACGTCCAGGTTTGATTGAACCTGAATCCAACTGGGCCATCAACATTAAAATGCCTATATCATACACACCAGATATCTGATTGCCACGCAGTCTATCATTTTGGAACCCTTACGACATGGAGGTACATTGAGATACTTCTTTGAGGAAATTCATGGTGGTTGATGTTTGACTGATGGCTTGCAGAGAAGATCCTCTTAGAATCATGGGTGCTTAGTGTGGGAACCTCCTGGATAGATGTAATGTGAAAAATAATCATTGATCCTATTTGGGTCCCCATATATCGATCGTGTGTGGGTCAGTGCTTATCGATCCTATGTGGGTCACTATCTATTGATCTTGTGTGTGTCAGTGCTTAACGATCCTCTGTGGGTCAGCATCTATCGATCATGTGGGGGTTTGCAGTAGAACCTCCCAATAGAATAAATTGATCTAGATTTATGACTAATCATTTGTAATTCTGTACATGTGTAATATACCTAGTGTGGGATGAGTCTATTGACTTCATGGTGTTACCTTTGAGGTAATTTTACCTTCTTGGTGTTACCTTTGTGGTACTTTTAACTTCGTGGTGTTACCTTTGCGGTATTCTTCCCTCGTGGATCAGTTGTTCTTAAGGATTAAAAGATTGATCCTTATGTTTCATCATGTATGAGATGAGTATATCTTGATAACATAGGTAAATGTTTGGGCATATACCTATATAGATTTTATGACTACTTTGTGGTTTTTTTGAGGTCGTTCTAGTGTTTTACCCATTATGGAACACTAAGAGACCTTCAGTGGTATTAGAGGTGGACTATTTGACGTGACATGATGTAGTTACTATTGATCATGGTCTAAACCTGCACTTCAGGTAGGATCCTTGGTGGATGGTCAAGGCGATGTTTTATCATTCAGTTTTACTTGTAATTTTACGTTCATCTTTTATTCCAACCCCTTTAATTTCAGTACACTTTTTACTACAACATTTTACATTGTGGTTTCTTGTTGTTGTGTTCTTGGATTTTGTGTTTGTACAGGTTTAAAGGAAAATCCTTAAATTTATAGGGATACACATTTCAAGTTCTAGTCTCCTTCCCCTAGAATATGGATGGAAGACATGGGGTTGTCGCGACATAGGCCCCAGGGGATGGGTGGTGATATTTCTAAGATCCTTGTGCAAGAACACAATCATGAACCAATCCAACGTTACTGCAGAGTAAAAAAGCAACACAAAAAAATAAGAACAATGAGATCATGAAGAGGAGGTCTAACAGAAGTGGAATCCACTAGGGGATGAAGCATGAAAACCACAAGTGGTAGGACCCAAGCATTGATTCTTACCACCCCAAACAGCACAGTCCCGAACAACAACAAACACCTGGGAACAAGAACAAGAATGGGGTCTAGAGAAAAGGGTTCAAAAGATATAATAGAGGATAGGGTGAGAATAGAAATGATGAAGGATCTGCCAAACTAATCCTCTGAAAAAACCCCAAGCAACCAAAGCACCAGCATCACAAACTAACATGGGGTTCAGAAACAATGGTTTTGGTGATAAAAGTAGATAAGGAGGCATTCAAGGCCCTAAAAATGATATGAAAAGAAAAGGACACCACTAAAGGCCATTAAATACAATCCTAAACCACATGATCACCATAATGTAAATAAAAAATGGTGTTAAAACATAATGGATGTACAGATAAAAATATAGAGTTAGCATTTGATGCCGTCAAAATTCCATAAGATTTGCGCCACCAATGAGAAGGTATCTCAAAATGCAGAGAAAAATGGGGAAGAAGTGTTGAAGTATAGAGAAGAATCTCACATAGTTAGATATATGAATTGGGAGAAGGAAAGAAGAGATTATAAGAGCTATTAATGGAGGAAGAAGGAGATTCCAAAATAATCCCTAGAGGACACTAAGTAGAGAGTGAGCGAGATAACCAGGGGTGTTAGGAGCCATTAAAGAAAATTACTCTACATAATTAATGAAATTATTACTATTTCTATATCCAAATCTTTTGTCCCATAATTTTTCGTAAGGAATATATATTTTCTTGAGGAATATTTTACGACTATGAAAATTTTCTATTTCACACATCCTTACTTCTTCTTTGAGGCATTGTAGTGTATACAAAATCCTTCTCCACACTAATATTGTGCTAGTACATGTAAATTATTCATCCCTAATTGAGTTTCATTTAAATAATTTTTACATTCTTTTAATCAGTGGATCATGACTCCTTTATGAGTTAACATGGTCAGTAGATATATAAATCCAAGGTAAATTTCAAACAAACCATTGGTAGTATCATTCCAATCCAAGAAAACTTTAGGCTTCAATTGCAGTGGTTGTTCTAAGACATTATTCAATCACCTAATTCATTAATATATCCATTGATATACCATTTCATGTGACAATATTACATAGGAATGATAAATTATATAACCAGAAATCATACTTTCAAAAAATTTCATACCATTTCTCATTACACTAGGTCAATATATTGACCATAAAATATTTATCATGTGTTTCATTTCCCATATAATATATCCAAATATCTCTACAAATACATCAAAAAATTTATCTTGGATAAATAAAAATAAATTATTAAACATATTGAGATTCACTTTGGTAGAATTTTTATATTGTATTTTCATCATGATGAGTTTATAGTGTATATATATTATGTGGAAGGATATCATTTCTATAGCCTCCCCTTTTCCCCTTAATTGACAACATCAAAATTAATCATATCTTCTTTAGAAGTATATAAAATATATTATTTCATTAACCATGGAATAAATATGGTTTAGAAGATGTTTTTTGGATTTATTTTGGTCTTCTTATGTTAATTATAATCATTGTAGATACACCTTAATGCACCATTCTAAAAAAATTGGACAAGAAAGTCACATAGTGAAGAACATAAAAATACAACCTCATCAATATTCTATTGGAGATACTTTTTTGGATCCTAATGTATAATAAAGAATATTTTTTAATTATTAATTTAAATAATAACATACTCATATATTCATTTAGTTGAAATCATAAATTCATTATTTAGGGGAATATCGGTAAATATGTCAAACACCGATTTTTTATGAATTATTTTTTTCAAATAAATAAAAATTCTTTGAGGGAATTATTTTCATGCTATTCCATGTTAATTTTTTATTAAATCCAACCCCAAGATAATATTACATTACAGGAAATGCTGAATTTATCTTTCCGTACATAAATTAAAACGGTTGGATTTTGTTACACATAATATGAAATTTTATTGAACTACAATATACAATTAAATATTTTATTTGATACGATTCTTATCAACCAGATTTCAGAATGGAGGGACTGAAAAAGATTATTTAATATATGTAAATGTATAATTTTCATGTTTTTACTTGTTATATATTAATTATAAATAAAATATGAATCATTTAAAATAAAAAGGAAATGTTTTCAAAGAAAAATTGTCTTTTATAAAAGTCAAATTAATCATCCTTACCACACATATTTTAAAATCATATTTCTAAAGTTTTATAATATGTATTTATAAAAATTAACAACATTTTTTAATTATAAATAACAATATCATGTATAGTTGGTTATTTTTTATATTTATGAAATCATATATTTTTAAATGAATTGTGGAAACACCGAATTTTAAATAAAATCCCCCATTTTATTAAAATATTTTATTATTTTAATATATATTCAAAATTAGTTTTATATTGAAAATTATTAAATTATATATAGATAAATCTAATTTATATAAGCTGATGAGTTCTCATAATTACATTTTATACACAAAATAGGTATACTTTTGAAAATTTCCACATTAAAAATATTATTTATCATATCTTTTGAAGGTAAAATATTAAATTATCTTCATCCAAGTATGTGATTAAAATTGAAAAAATTGATACCTTATATGTAATAATAATAATATTTAATTTCTATTATAGAAAACATTTTTTGGAAAAAAATTATCAATTGAAATTGATAAATTTAAATTGATTAATAATGAGAAAATGAGTTTTACTAGTGGATAAACATAGAATATAATATGTATGAATGGCTAAAAACTTGTTTAAAACACACATTGTGGACATATTTAGAACCTTGGGTAATTATCAATAATTTTAAGTGTTCTTGTATTATTTCTAATAAATATTACATATATAATAAGTTATGTAATGAAAAAGATAAAAAATATACCTTTCTTCTTTTTAATTTCTATAATGATTTAAAATCATGGAACAGTAACATAGGTTCGGTTATAAATATTATTTTCGAAGATAAATGAATATTATTATCATGAAAATATATTTTAATTTTTTAGATAACATATAATTATATAAAATGATGATGAAACACCAACATAGTAATTATTTATTTAATGATAATAAAAATAAATGATACTAAAATTTTTAAAATTTAGCTAAATTGAAGGAATTATTTTTATAATTACTTATAGATGAATATATCATGGTAAATATCTATGAACATAATTTATTAACATTACATTATTTTAATGAGAATTTTAGAATCAAATTCATAAAATAATATAAAAATTGAAATTAATTTAATTTTATAATGAATGATGTATTATTACATTATTAAAAATTATAAAAAATATCATATTACTATTGATGTTGAATATTTTTTAAATATAATCAAAATTCAATTCATGGACCAATTTAAATTTTATAAAGAGAATATTTACACCTATATTTTAAAAAAAATTGTTATCCCGGTTAGGGTTAATGTATAGTTTTCAAACAATAAAGATATTCTGTTAAAATTTATTTCTTACACATGAGTGATTTTTAAATTAAAAATTAGATATAATATTTTATAATCTGTTGATATAAGTTTGCTAATAATTATCACATTAATTTAGTTTTAATTTATATTTTTCTTTGGATTGAAAATTAGGTACCTTAATAAAAACAAAAATATTATAAATTTGAAAACATAGATGCTAAAGAATAAAAATATAAAAAAGAATTTATTTTGGTTTTATGGAGATTTTTATACACCACATAAACCATTATATAAATTACTAATCAATTTTTAGTCACATTAGGTAGGGGATACCTCCCAATTATGAGTGATTTTGAGAAATGGCATGGTTTCCATTTTATCTCATCTATAAAAGGCCATGGCTATTCCCCATTCTTCACATATATTATGACACATTTATTGACCAAGACATACCAGTATCAGTAAATAGAATATCTATTATAATACTAGAATCTACTATATATGTAGAATTAGAACCCTGCAATTCCATTGGTTCAATCAAAAAGGATATACTTAATGAAGTGTTAATGTTCATCAAATAATGTTTTTGTTTGGTTTCTTACTCAAACCACGTCAATTTTTTATATCATTATTGAGTAATTACTTATGTATCCTTTATAAACTAATATGTTTTGTTAATATGGTAATGACCTAAAACTATTCACAGTTCCACTATAAGGGTTACACAATTATCGTTTGTGTGTATGGTATACTACCTTCTTCCAAACTGATGTGGTTTATTTTCCCATTAACACATATCAAAAATGAGAATAAAGATATAAAAACTATTTATATATAATATATAATATATTTATAGTGTATTTATGCTTATGGAGTAATTATATAGAATATACCATCATAATTTCCAATTGTGGGAATATGATAACCTCATTCTTGATTAGGAAAGACTTCTACCTCGCAAAGTGATGTGATTCATTCACATTTTATATAGAATGTATTGAGGATGGTTTAAATAATAATATTATAAATATATTTCATAACAATTCAAGTCGAATTTTTATATATTTAAATATATATTTATATTTATATATCATTTTCCTTTCATTCATCAAAAATAATAAGAAACTGGAAATAACGTTCATGCATACGTATGACATACCACCTCCATGAACGATATCTTAAATTCACTATCACTACATTTTATAAATTATTATAAATTAATACATAATAAATATATAGTATATTTATATATTGTTTTAAAAGTTCTATATTATGAAATAATTATATATATAACAGTACTAAGATTAATATTCTAAAACATATACAAAAAATGAGTTATTATCGAAACATATCATTATAATGGAATAGTTACTAAATTAGTAATGTAAAGTCATTATAAATTCATATATGTCTTGATATATATTAATATGGTAATATTATAGATTTATATTAATCGTATAAATATTATAATTATGTTTTGAACATGTATGATGAGATTAAATACTTAAGGTAATGGATTTTCATATATTTTATTTCTTTAGTGAGACACATGCTATATTCAGAATCACATTATTCTATACAGTGTATACCATACATAAGAATGTATTTTACTATTATTATACTAAAATTTATTTCTCTTTATATATCCATTTTATCATATCTCTGTCTTTTTTATAGTACTAATGATACCAAATTGGTAGGGGAATTTTGTCTCATTTTGCCTTCTTTGTGACATATGATTTGTTTTATAGATATATTCATTTATGAGATGAATATACTGAACCATTGAAAAATTATTTCATCAACAGTGTGAGGATTCGACCCCGGAATACCAAGAGTCGGTGCCTTGTATCATGATGCAAAATTTTAGTTTAATTATTAAAAAAACATGCACTGGTAAATTAGGCATCATGTCCCATATAGAGGATCAAATTTAGTTTAGGTTTTGGGAATCCAAAATCATTTTTCATGCTTCTTCAACAGAAAATTGATAACTAAAATTTTTTATTTAAAAATGTAGGTTAGGAATATGAATTCCAAATAAGGGGTTTTAAAAATAACATATTAAACCAATATAACTTTTGAAAACATTATTTTAAATTTCCATAAAACAATTTCTTAAAAAAATGGTGTAACACATGAAACATACTATAACAATTGTCTAACAACTATAAGTGCAGAATTAAAATCATACTAACATAATTAAAAGGAAACATGATTCAATTATATGCATGATCATACGGTGTATGAAGTAAAATACATTCCTTATGAGAATGTAGGTACATAATTAATAACAAATAGTATTATATGATCAGAGTTTCTTAATAAAATATAACATTAATTTTATCCTTTACTACTGAGAAACATGTACTGGCTAAAGGCTCTGAGTACTGCTTAAATACTTTGACATAACTTTTACATATTCTAGTTCTTATGTACATAATATATTTAACTAATAATATTCTTTTACTAGAATATTATTCTGGTTGACTAAATTTCATAGCCATAATAAGGAATGTGCATATGTCAGACAACATATCCACAGTCTCCAAGCCTCGTGCGAGGACCCTAAATAATATTATTTTCAAGGCCTTGCTCCAAGATCGTAGTTTGTCTCATGAGACCTACCAATCCATCGAGGGGATATAGCGGGACTCACCCATCACATACTAAGTCCAATGCATTCCTCATCACTCTAAATAAATGTGAATATACAACACTGATTAAGTAAATTACTTATTACTTTTCATTTTAAATGTCAAATATTTCTGGTATCCCTATTACACATTATTTAAAGTGTCCCATACCACATTGAATAATTCAATTTATTCTATATTTGGTCACAGTAGTTAAATTTATCCATTAACATTTACATATATAAATAAGATGATTCATGCATTAAATGGTTAATAACCAAGCTATCAACTACATGATTTTTAGATTTAATGGTGAATATAGTAAGCATACTGTGTCATATGTAATGACATCCAAGGTACTAAAATGAATACATGTTTTGTCACATGAAATGTTAAGCATAATATTCCAAAACCTTATTAATCAAAATTCAAATTATAATTTCATCTGGATTTATAATTAATTAAAGGCAATCCAAACATTTCATGTAGGGTTTTAATCCTGTAGATACCCAATCATCTATTTCTAAATATGATTTTGTATAACACATCAAAATGTCAAAAATAGAAAGCATGTAACCCTACCATAACCAATAACATTTCATATTTAAGAATATAAGTCATTCATAAATATGAATATTGATGTCTAAAACACTAAACATAATACTCTTGATGTAAACACAACAAAAGTATTGAATTTGGAATATATACACTTAGGATTTAGTGCTGTGTAAATTTATTAATACATCATGTTATATATAATGAGTAGTGTTAAAAAAAAGCAGAATATATATTTTTGGAACAAAAGATTCATATTTCATTTGAAAAATAATGAATATTCTAAATAAAATTAAGTAACAAAGATTTTGTGTACACACATATTTTCAAACATCCAAAAAAATACCTCATGAACGAAAGGATTTAAACCAAAAATTGATGACAACCATATGACATTGATATTTTAGTCAAATTAATTAACAAATATATACCAAATAAAAAAATAAAATTCTAATGGTTTATGTATTAAACAAATTTATAAAAGTTTAAACCTTGATCACACATTTAACTTATGTGAATAATCAGGTATACCTAGTATTAGGACCCAACCTTAAATCAATAATTAATATTGAATTAAATTGAATAATTCACATTAGGGATCTTTTCAGGTTTATAGTTTTAAAGAATTCAGACATAACTATTACATCTCAATGATTACAAAGTAGACACATATAGTCACCTACCATTTTTCCCACAAAATATAAACTTCTGAACAAAAGAGTCATGTATAGTTCCTTGTTTTAGACAGCCGGACATATCCATGATCCCATCCTTGACCCTATTCCACTTTATGTCGTGTGAAAAACATTTAAAAAACATGGGAGGAGCATAAATAGTTTAGTAAGGGTTGTAAAAATACGGAAAGAAAACATTAGTCCATGTTTACATAAGAATCGATAAAATCATAGCTTACTCATAAAACATAATCACTTTAACATACCTCATTAAATCATAAGATTTATGAATAACTCATAGAAATCCAAAGACATAAAAGTAACATGAGGCATTCATAACATTCTTACGTAGGGAGTAACCCTCATGGTTACATTTGGAATACTCATCACATTATATTTTCTAAATATATTTAGAGAAACCTTAGTTTTTAACTCCTTCACATTACCCAATGCATTGGAGAGCTATATCGGGCCCACCTGCCCTTAGTTTATCACAGAACCACCCGATTTCATAAACATTCCCCAAGAACCATAACATAATCATATCAATTAAAACATGGAAAAAAGAAACATAAAATTTTCAAATTTCAATCACAAGAGATCACATCATGATATTATAATAAATAAAAACATATAATAAAATCATTAAAACTCTATGAGAGAAAAATCCCTTTATACTTTGAAAATATTAAAAGAAGATATTTAAAATAGATTTTAGAATCAAAGTGTCCCATACAACTTCGAAACTTTTGAAAGGGTTTTAAACCATTAATGTCCATATAAATAAATCCTTAAAACCATTTTTAAAACATTTCAATGGATGATAAATGTTTAAAAGAATAAATCTGTAAAACTATTTAAAAAATGTTTTAATAAAAGAATCCTTTTCAATTTTGAACATTTAAATTATAAGCCACATGAAAGTTGACCATTTTCAAAAATTTAAAATGACTTGAGTATAGACATAATATAGATATGGAATATAAAATGGGATGTATATACACTTTAAAAATAATAAAAGTGAATATCATCAAGAAGTGTCTCAAGGAAGAGAAATTGAGATGTAATCCTATTCAAAGATCATGTCATTAGTGGAAGGATAAATCAATGACATAATTATGTGTGAAAAATATAAATACAACAAATATAAGTAGATACTCAGTGTAAAACAATCAGATTTCATCCACACATATTTATAGCACAACATAATCAAGAAGTAGATGTTTAACCCAAATAATTGAAATTGGGTTGAGAAGTTCCACTACAGAAATTCGACAGCCTAACAACGTCACTTTAAAATTCTTAAAATCAGATGATGAGAGATAATAAGGGTATATAATCACTTTTACATAACATTAACATAAATAAGGATATATAAGAACATATCCCAACCTAATAATATGTAAATTAAGTGACCCAACAAAAATAAGTCTTATAAAAAGAGGAGGCTGAAAGGTTCTTTTACCGACATGGGTAACTTTCGAAACGTACACCCCATGAAAGAAGGAATATAAAAAATTGATGTAAATACCCATAAAATAATTTATAATACACAAATATTAGAATAATGTGAAGTACATATACCACTGAAAGGAAATAGTGGAAAATGTTGCATAAATCTCACGGGAATAAAAGTGAGATGAAAAATCCCTTACGAGAACTCGACAGCCTAACGACGCCACATAAAACATCCAAAAAATTGATTGATGAAATAAAATAGGGTCTTTAATCATATGAAAATAGAAAGTAAAGTAATAGGAATATAAAATAACATCCCCAACATAAGAAAGAGGTGCTTAAAATAAACGACATAAAAGGGAGTACATAAATAGAATGCGATAGGTAGGATCCCTTACCTCATATCCGACATGACTCGATCGTTATTTGATCTCCTTAATAATAAAATAGAGTTAATTTATAATTTCTTAATAACCATTTTATGTCAATTATTTATTTTATATAATTTATTACCATTTTATGAACATCTTTTAATTATTTAAGTTAATAACGAACATTTTGTTGATCATAAGTACTTGAGTGAAAAATAAACCTCTTATAATTACAAGTTGCTCATGTGGTAAAATATCCATTATATACAGAATTATATTCATGATTTAGATATAATATATATCATATATATCCATTATATAAATGAATTTATAATATTACATAACATTTAGAGGTAATAAATGAAATGCAATGTTCATGGAGACGGAAAGTCGTACGTACACATGAACGCTACTTTCATTTCTATTTCATATTTAATGGAATAAAATCATAATGATGTAAAGTTATATTATAATTCCAGTATAATATCATATTTAAAATATCATTAACCCTCATCCTTTATACGTCCCACATATGGCATTAAAGAATCAAATCACTTTGAGTGGGTGGTAGTCTGCACTTCTTAAAATGAAGATATCGTGTTTCTCCATAATGAAAACCAAAAAGGTATGCCATAAATGAAAAATACAGTGGCATAAGGAAAACATAAACATATTATATATCATATATAAATATAGTGATATATTAATGGCCACCTCTAAAGGTGTTAATATAATATTGAACAATCATGGTTTTCTGAGGCAGAAATTTGCCAACCATAGAAATAGTATGTTCTTTAACCATTAGACGAAGGGGTGTGTTAATGTAGCTATAATAATTCTTATAAAAACATCCTAGTATATTTAATATACTGGTTTTGTTACAAAAGAAATGAATAAAAATTGTTTAGGGGGTTGTAGGAGAAAAATAAAACAAAAGAACATTAGAGAAGACTTTACCATTAAATCGGGCAACTCCCATTGGTTAGAACCAAAAGGGTTTATTGAAGGGAATTATGCCTAAGGGAAGGCTTATAGGATTAATAGAGGGACTTGTAGAGATAAAAATAGAAGAGTGTGGAATATCCAATGGCTTGAGAGGTGTTGGTAAGGTGGTAGAGGTGGAGGCCTTTTATAAGAGGCAGGAGGGGCACTCTTGGAATGTAAAGAAATGTTACTTTATTTTTAAATGAGTTTCGGATTTTAAAGGTCCCAAAATTATATATTTCAAGGATAAGGTGATAAGGGTTCTAAATACACCCATAAAATAGGTTTTTTACAAGTTTATGTTATAGAGTTTACATTATCTTTTCATGTTATTTAAATCGTTCATTAATGGAGTAATTGATGCATCATCATGGTGTCATAAATAAATAAATTAATTTAATGTATAAAAATTATAAAAAAATAGTATGATGTAGGAAATATTTTTATAATTCTAATGAATATTTAATTTCAAAAATATTACTTGTATAACCCCATGTAAAAATTGTTTTAGTAAAACAGTACATGTTTGTGACACTTTTATTTTTAATTTAAATAAATAGTTATTAAGGTCATTTTCTTACCAAAGTGGCTTCATTGGGTCCCCTAGATGACCCATGTATTGTCTTGGTCGAAAATGACACATCCAATAAGGGTAGGACATGTGTCCAGGTAATTTCATATTATTATAACAATATTTTTACCTTAAAATACACTAATTACCTTTAATCGCGATTAATAGAACTTAAAAGTTAATATTAACAAAGAATTATTTTAATCTCATTGAACCAAATTTTATATCCTAATTAAAACCATGTATGTTGGATTTTTGAAATTCAAATCACAGGGGTGGTAAAGTTTCATTTAAATGAAAAATCAGTTTTTTAACTACCACTTAGTGGTTTCACTATTCATAAAAATTTGATGTTTTTCAGAAAAATACTAAAAATTTACCGTAAGCTATATATGATATTCCAAGTTCAAAAATGATGTCTATTTTAAAAAATTTAAAATATATAAGTTGAATTAATTAATTTAATAATTAATCCCCGATGTCAAAACAAATAGCTTGTTTTTAAGAAACAATATCTATTAAAAGATTGACACTAGTTTAAGTACAATTTCAGTGTGAAATTAATTACAATGACCACCATTGGATTAAATGGTAAAAATATATTCTAATTGAACTTTAAAACCAATTCAAAATATGATCGAATCATATAAATAAATTAGATTAAAAATAGGTTTTGAATTGAAAAAAACATTTTTCACTTATTCATTAAAAAATAACTTTATCAAAAAAATAACAAAAACATACACTAAGTAAAATTTGATGTCCTGATTCTAAAAAAGTATTTTATTTGGTCCAATATAACATATAAAATTGTCAAAAAGTGGATTAAAAAGGCTTCACCATCAAAAGGCGGTTAATCGACCTTTTAAAGAATATTAGAATATTTACGCTTAAATTTGGATTCATTCGCATTTTAAGCCTCTAACATTCATTGGATAAAAGAAAAAATATTTGAAAAACATATATAATAATATTTTATGTTAGTTATATTAATTCACACCATTACAATGGATAAGCGTTAACTACCATTTAAAATAATATTATTTTATTATTAGAGTGCAACGTAAGATTTCCAAGAAACTCGTTGTTGATTATTGGGTACGTCATCGAGCATAGCATTCCCATTAAATTAATATTAACATTTTATTCACAAATATTAATAAATATGAAAAAGTAATATTCTTTATTTACTTGTTATGTTACACCTAGGGGTCTTACACCACGATCAAATGACACATACATGTTTATCAACGTTTCAATAAAATCATTGAAAATATAGTGTTTAGGGACTAAAAATTGGTCAAGAAAGTGGGTAATACATACTATAAAATTATATAAATCCGTGTATATGATATAAAAAAATATATGAAAATATAATTACATCCATTTAAAACAATGTTCAACCTCATATTTGAAACTCAAAGTGTAGAGGACTTGAAACCGAAACATGATAGAGGTTCTTTTAAAACAGTATGGTTGTATATATATATATATATAAGTACATATATAATAGGATTTATAAGGTATATAATATATATTTAATGAATATAATAACCCCATTTATGAAAACAACCTCAAAATCCAAAATTTGTAAGACATAGGGCCGGGTCTTTGTGGGTTTTCATCCAAAGCAATATGATCATTAATGTATTTGTATATATATCGAATGTACAACCAACCATGTGTATATATAGCATATATTTATGTTTTTATATATTATGAAAACCATCAAGATCATAATTCTTCTTGGACTCAAATTTCATGATACTTAGGTTCATTATATGAGAACTTCTTAACTGAACAGTAAGATTAATTATATATTTTTTATGGGTGAACATATATATACATACCCTCAAACAAAAAAAAGATGCAACATATATACCGTTCCTTGGTTCGATTTGGGAGGAGAGGCTCGGGATGTCTCAGAGGTTCTTGAAGAAGGATCTAGAGGTAGAAGAATTACTGAGGGATTCATGGGGTGTAACAGGTTAATTTATAATCATTAACATGTATAAAAGAAATGGGATACTAAAAGCTTCAATTGGAAATCCAATGATTATCCGATATATTGAATGAATGGGGAAAACATTGTTGAAAAAGGAGAGAAAGGAGGGTCCACCGACTGTCATGTGTGAATAAAAATGGTGCTAATAGGTTGTTTTGGTGTTACTGGTCCAATGCAGGCGGAGATGAAGTGGACTGTGCGGTATGAAAACCCAGATATTGAATGTAAGACCATGATTTGATACATCCTTGATATGATGGTTGGGTGGAATCTATGGATTTTAAAAGTGAAGGGTGGCTCAGATTTGATATGTGGCTAGATCAGATGGCCGTTGTTTGAGGAAATGTTTTAAAAATATCAGATGACCGATATCATATCTGTGTTGGATCAGATGGTGTACGAAAATGCGTAGGTATTCCGTAGCTACTGAGGGATGAGCACTGTATGAAGATCAACTTCCCAGATCACGTGTGATGCGATCCAATGGTCTTAATTTGATCCTAGTTCATATTTTTCATCCCTCATCGAAACGGTGAGAGATTTTTCATCTCTTTATATGATGTGTTCTCTGAGCATAAGCTTATAAATCACAACACACACACACAATGGGCGCCTTATACATGGGGTCCCGCCCACCCATGGCTTGTCCTACCCCTGCCCCGCTGTCGCCTCGTACCCACAGTGGCGTGCTCTGATCCCTCATGCACTCTTGTGTTCCCTTTGGTGAAGCTATGCCCATGATCGGGTTGGCCTAATCCAAGGGTGAGGGCTAGGTTCATCCACCTAGAGTGATCTACCTTCTTTGGCCTAGCTAAAGGGTAGGCCCTAGTGGTCTTTTTTTTTTAAAAAAAATCCATCTTTTAAATTTACAATTTCCTAAGAAAAAAATACATTTATTTTAACTACCTATCGAAAATTGTAGTTTTTATAAAACCTAAAATTTATTTAAATATAAATATATTAATGAATATAAAATAAATTATACATTTTCTTTATTAAAATTATTCACAAACACAATAGTATTAAAAATAAATGTTAAAAATTCAAATGAAAACTTTTATACTTGTATGATTTTTTAAATCCTCCTCTCATTTTAAAAACATCCTAGTGAAATACAAAATTTTAAATTATTTCTCTTAAAAGCTCATAATAAGATATCGTGTTAAATATTTCATAACATAATTTTTTTTGAAAAAAATTACATTAAATACTTTTGGATAAACCACCAAAGAGGCCAATGAATATAATTATAGATGTTAGAACTCAACGATCGCAAATATCTCCAATGGTTACCCAAGGGGTAACGGTTGGGTAGATCACATATAAATACAAATATTATGGTGTTCCAAAATAGAATACAATTGAAGAAGATGGTTCTCGCAACACATCCGATAGTCAGTGTGGTTTTCTGAATTATTGAAGTGATGTTCTTCATTATGACTCAACAAAGGGACATTCTCAATTTTCTGGGTCTCGTTGTTTCTTTATAGCGACTTCTAGTGGCTTTGATGGGGTTTTTATTATGTTTCTTTGGTTAACATAATTTCATTTTTATCTTGTAGTGATGTAAAAATGACAGTGTTTTAATTAATAACATGCCTTGTGTCCATTTTGAATGTTTTATTTGGATTTCATAAAATAATATAAAACAAAATTTTTAATATTACATGAGAAATATTCTTCGGGGAGTAAAATTATCCCCCCCAACAGGAATTTCATCCTTACAATTAATTTAATACAACCAAACTAAATAAGAATCCTTAACCTTTTTTACCACATCCTCTATTATGTAGGATCCTTAGGTAAGGCTAGATGAATACCTATGTTGGTGTTCAACTCTTATGCTTCCCTGGCCCAAACACACCTCATATAGTATGGGTTTAACTCGTGTTGTGTATACATGGTCCTCTAGAGGGAGGTTCATATGATAAACAGATCAAAAATGGTTGAATGGAAAAACTCTCTAAGGATACTTTGAACCGTCTCTTGTCTAAAAATGTCAACGATAGTGAAATGGTCATACAAACTGATAATCAAGATCTGGTACATGTTGGCTGCATGTAGGTCCCCTTCCAAGGAAGCCTCTTGAAACCTTACCCTAGCTGTGAAGTATTTGGGATTGTGTGAAGAATAGGAAAGGACCTTCTACATACTTTTGCCTTCATTTATAATCCTAACATTGAGTATTGGCTATACGGTGGAAGATTTAATCATTCTCTTCCCATGAAAGGAGAGTGTATGGAATTTTCAATATCCTGTAAAGATATTTTCACATTCTCTACAGGTTGGAGAATGGAAGGTACACTTAGGCATTGGTTTTGATAATGATAGTCTCCAGTATCTCAAGGGGAAGAGATAAAATTTGGGTTTGTCCTTCCATCTGAAAAATTTTAGGAATGTCCAATCATTAAAACACAAACACTGAAAAGTATGATGGTGGAAGGAACAACAAATTATATTATCATAAAAAACTTTTATATAACACCCAAGATAAACAGTTTCCCCAGTTTCGTGTAACATGAATTCCCAAAACAATTTCAACACTCTGAATCTCCTGGAAACATATGCTACTCGAGCAGTCTAGTTCTATCTCGAGGGTCCACATACGGTGTCTCAAGAGTTTATCATGAGGGGTGTATAGCTGGGAGACATCATTATGTATTTTATGTCTATACATGGAATTAGAGGATTCAAATTCAAGAAATTTTTAGCCCATTACATGACAAAAAGGCCATAGGACAAGACTTGAAACATATATTTTGGGCAGAGTTGTCCCGCTACGGCAGCTTCTTGGAAGGCCATGAGGGACGATATGACTTCTATTGTGGTGAAGAATCTAAAAATTCTTTCCAAGTATTTCCCAGGATGTGGATAGGATGAAAATTAGGATTCCATCATAAAAAGATAGTTTAAACATTCTCCTTGGTGAGTTGAAATACATGAGGAGAGTTGGACACATCGTATTGGTGTTTTCATGTCATATGGATATGGGAATAGTTCACAAAGTTTTCCTGACTGGATATGGAAATTATGGTTTCTTCGGAAGATAAAAAAGATTAGTACCTTCTTTTTCCATCTTAAATTTAAGAAAAAATCACATTTATTTATTCTTAAGTATATTTTTTATTTGTTTAGTTATGGTTTTACAATGTTATCTAAAATGAATCCTCGGATACCAACTGTGAGGACCCGACACAAGAATACCCATAGTCAGTGCCTTGAATCATGATGTGTAATTTTTTTAACAAATACATGCACTGCTAATTTACAAATCATGTCCTGTATAGAGGATCGAATTCATTTCAGGTTCGGGGAATGCATGAACATATGTCGATCATCTTCAATTGAAAACTGTTACCTAAATATTTTCATTTAAAAACATAGGGTGAGCATACAAAGGACTAGTAAGGGGTTTTACAAATAACATATTAAACGAATATAACTTTTGAAAACATTCTTTAAAATTTCATAAAAACATTTTCTTAAAAAAAATATGTAACACATGAAACATACCATAAAAATTGACTATGAACTATTAGTGCTCAATTAAAATCATACTAACAGAATTTAAAGGAAACGTGATTCACCTAATGGAATGCTCATATGGGGTAAGAAGTAAAAGACATTCCATGAGATAATGCATGTAAAAAATTAATAACTAAATGTATTACATTATCAGTGTTACGTAATAAAAAAACGTCAATTTCATCTTTAAAATTGAGAAACATGCTTTGGCTAGAGGCTATGAGTACTGCATAAATATTATGTCATAAAATTAACTTCTTCTGGTTCTTATGTACATAAGCCCTTTTACCACATATATTCTTCTAGTCAAACATATTTCTGGTTGAATAAATTTTTTAGCCATAATGAGAAATGTGCATATGTCGGACATCATACCCATACTATCCAGGCCTCATACCAGGACAATTAATAATCATTTTTTCAAGGCCTTGTGCCAAGATCGTAGTTTGACTCATGAGACCTATCAATGTAGAAAGAGGCTATACTATGCCCCACCAATCACATACTATGTCCAATTCACTCCTCATATATCTAAATCAATGTGACCATATCACCCCGATTTTGTAAATCATTTCTTACATTTCATTTAAAATGTCAAATAGGTGTAAAATACGACCTTGAACAATTTAACTTAACATTTCATATCATTCCATGTGTCCCATACCACCTTGAATAATTTAATTTATTCCTTATTTGGTCATATTAGTTAAATTTCAACCATTAACATTTACACCTACATTAGGTGATTCATGCATTAAACGGTAAATTACCAATCAATCATTTGCATGACATTGTAATTGAATGGTGAATATAGTAAGAAGACTACGACATATGTGATGACATCTACGGTACTAAAAGGAACAGAAGTTTTGACACATGCAATAGTAACCTTAAAATTCCAAAACATTATTAATCAAAATTCATATTGGAATTTCATCTAGATTCATAATTAATTAAAGAAAAACTAAAGATTTCATGTGGGGTTTTATGCAAGTAGATGCTCAAACTTATATTGCTAAATACACTTTTTTATAACACATCAAAATGTTCAAAATTGAAAGCATTTAACCCAACCATAACCAATGCCCTTTAATATGTAAAAAATTAATGGATTCATACATATGAATTTAGATGTTGCAAACCCTAAATATAATACTCATGATCTAAAAACATCGAAAGTATAGAATTTAAAATATCTACACATAGGGTTGAGTGTTGTGTAAAATTATTTATACAGTAGGGTATATATAAAGAGTAGTGTTTAAACAAAGAAAAATATATATATTTTAAAACACATGTTTCATATTTCATTTTCAAAACATGAAAAATCTTAAATAATATTAAGGGACAAATTTTATGAGTACACCCATATTTTTAAACATCCAATAAAATACATCATGTATAAAAGGTTTAATCCTAAAATCCATGACACCCATATGATGTTGATATTTTAGTCACACGAATTAATAAAATTTTCCAAATCATAAAATAAAATATAAAAGGATTATTTATTAAAAAAAATTATAAAAATATAATCCTCGATCACATATATAACTTATGTGAACAATCATGTATACCTAGGGGTCTTACACCAAGATATGACGACACAAACATGTTTATCAAAATTTCAACAAAATCAATTGTTTCCAATGTTGAGGGACAAAAATTTGGTCCAAAAAGTGGGTTATACATAATATAAAATTATAATAATCCATGTATATGATATATAAAATAATATGAAAATATAATTCCGTTTTTTTAAAGCAAAGTTCAACCTCATCTTTGAAACTCAAAGTGTAGAGGACATGAAAATGGTACATCATAGAGGTTCTTTTAAAATTGTGTGGTTGAATATATATATATATATATAAATACACATATAATCAGATGTATAGAGTATATAATATATATTTCATGATGATAATAACCACATTTTAAAAAAAACTACCTCATAACCAAAAATCATTTAGACCTAGGGTCAGGTGTTCGAGGGTTTTCACCAAAAGCAGCATGAACGTACATGTAATTGTATATATAAAGATTGTACAACCAACCATGTGTGTATAAAAGACATATTTATGTTTTTTATGTTTTACAAAAAACCTCATGTTCGTAATACTTCTTGGACTCAAATTTCTGGAGACATTAGTTTGCTTTACAAAATGGATTTTATTGAACCTTAGGCTTAAATATGTATCTTTTATGAGTATACATATATATGTACATACCATTAAACATAAAAAACTAGGCTAAATAGATCCATTACCATGGTTTAAGAAGGGAGGAGAGGCTTGATAATTCTCCTAGGTTTTTGAAGAAGGCACTTGAAAAATAAGAATATCTGAGGGATGATTGGGGTGAAACCCGGTAATTTATAATCATTAAGAAATATAATAAATAGGATACTCAGTGCTGCCATTGAAAATACAGTGCTTATCTGAAACATAAAATGACTAGGAAAAACGTTTTTGGAATAAGGAGTGCAAGGATTGTCCACCGGCTGTCATGGTTGAAGAAAAACTGTCCAAATAGGTTGTGTAAGGTATAATGGTTCAATGTAGGTGGAGAATAAGAGGAAAGTGTGGGAAGAAAAAATAGAGATTGAATGGACGACCAATATTTGATCCATCTTTTATACAATGGTTGGGGTTTGTCTGTGGATTTTAAACGTGATGGGAGGGATAGATTGGATCTTTGCCTAGATCAGATGGCCCTGATTCGAAGCGATATATTAAAAATATTAGATGGCCAGGATCAGATCTACGTCAGATTGGACTGTATACGGAAACACGGAGGTATTCTGAGGTTGTTGAGGTTCTGGCTTTGGATCGAACTCGATGGCCCATATCATGAATGATGCGATCCAGTGGTCCAGATTTGATCCCAATTGAAATTTTCCATCCCACATCGAAATGGTGAGAGATTTCATGGCTCTTTATAAGATAGGAGCTCCTAGAATAAGCTCATAAATCACAACACACGCACAAAGGGGGCTTTATTCATGGGCTTCCCCCTATAGGCCTAATCCTACTCCTACCCCTCCATGGGATCGTGCCCTTGGTGGCGCTCTCTGATCCCTAATGTTCCCTTATGTGCCATTCATGTAAGCTATGCCCATGCTTGAACTGGCTTGAGCTAAAGTTGAGGGCTAGGCTCAGCCGCCAAGCGTGAGCTACCTAACTTGGTTCAGCTAAAAGGATGACCATAGTGGGATATTTTTTAATAAAATATAACATTAAAATTTACAATTTAATTAGAAAATAAATAAATTTATTTTAATAACCCATAAAATATCTTAAATGTTATAAAACATTACATTTATTTAAACATCAAAAGATTAATGAATATAAATTAAATTATAATTTTTCTGTGAGGACCAGACCCCAAAATACATTGACACGGTGCCTTGAATGATGATGTGTAATTTTATTTTTTTTCAAAAAACATCCAATGATAAATTACACATCATGTCTCATAAAGAGTATCGAATTCGGTTTGGTTCTGGGAAACCAGACACTTCTGGAAAGCTTCTAAAAATGAAAACTGATACCTAAAAATTTTCATTTATAAATTTATGGTGAGCATACGAATTCCTAGTAAGGGGTTTTAAAAATAACATATTAAACCAATATAACTTATGAAAACATTCTTTAAAATTTCCAAAAAACATTTTCTAATTTTTATTTGTAACACATGAAACATTCCTTATTAATTTTCTAAGAAATATAAGTGCCCAAGTAAATGCGTACTAATAGAATTACAAGGGAACATGATTCAATTATAGGCATGCTCATATAGGGTAAGAAGTTAAAGACAAAGCATGTGAGAAATGAAAGTAAAAAACTAATAACTAGGATTTTTACATGATCATATTTGTGTATAAAAAAAATTCAATTTCATCCTTTACTAATATGAAACATGCAATGGCTGATGGATATGAGAATTCAATAAATACTATGCCATAACATTTACATCTGCTGGTTCTTATGTACATATGTTCTTTAAACTAGAATATTCTACTAGTCGAATATTCTTCTGGTTAATTAAATTACATTTCCATAATGAAGAAAGTGCATATGTTGGACATCATAACCATATTTCCTTAGCCTCATGCCGGGACCAAACATAATAATTTGGTCAAGGCCTTGTGTTTGGACCTTAGTTTGTCTCATGAGACCTACCGATGCATTAAGGGCCTATAACACGCCTTACCCGCCACATACTATGTCCAATTCATTCTCATCACTCTAAATCAAAGTGCACATACCACTCTAATTTAGTAAATGAATTATTAATCATCATTTTAAATGTGAGATGTTTTCTTGTTTCTATGTTTCACACTATTCAAAGTGTCCCATACAACCTTGAATAAATTAATTTAACATTTCATATTATTCAAAGTGTCCCATACCTCCTTGAATAATTTAATTTAACATTTCATATTATTCAAAGTGTCCCATACAACTTTGAATAATTTAATTTATTTTATATATGTTCATAGTAGTTAAATTCCATCCTTTAACATTTTCATATATATAAGTTGAGTCAAGCATTAATAGATTAATAACCAAGCTATCAACTGCATTTCTTTTCAATTTGAATGGTGAATACACTACACATACTATGGAATATGCGATGACATCGAAGGTACTAAAAGGAACACAATTTTTGTCACATTATATAGTAACCTTAAAATTCTAAAACCTTATTAATCAATGTTTATAATGTAATTTCATCTAGATGTAAAAATAATTAAATACAAATGAAACATTTCAAGTGGGATTCTAAGAATGAAGATGCTCAAACATATATCGCTAAATATGATTTGGTACAACACATCATAATGTCAAAATAGAAAGCATGTAACCCAAACATAATAAATACCATATAATAGGTATGAAATAAATCATTGATTCATATGAATATATAAGTTGAAGACATAAAATCTAATACTCAGGGTCTAAACACAACATTAATATAGAATTTGGAATATCTACACTTAGGGTTGAGTGTTGTGTAAATTTATTTATACAAGATGGTACATATAATGCATATTGTTTAAAAAACTAAATATATATTGAAAACACATGTTTCATATTTCCTTTTCATAACTTGGAAAATAATAAATAATATAAAGTTAATGTGTACACCAATATTTTCACATATTAAAAAATATATCATGTATAAAATGGATTAAACATAAAATCCACGACACCCATGTGAATATGATATTTTAGTCCCATTAATTAAGAGATGTTCCCAAATCATAAAATAAAATTTTAATTGTTTATTTATTTACAAATTTATAAAAGTGTAATCCTCGATCATACATATAACTTGTGTGAATTATCAGGTATACATAGGGGTCTTACACCATGATCAAACGACACATACACGTTTATCAAAATGTATATAACATCATTGAAGTCCAATGTTGAGGGAATTAAAACAGGTCCAGAAGGTGGGTTATACATTCTATACAATTATATAAATCCGTTCATATGATATATAAACATATATTAAAATATAATTATATATATTTCAAACAATGTTCAACTACATCGTTGAAAATCTAAGTGTAGAGGACTTAAAACCAAAACATCATTGAGGTTATTTTAAAACCGTATGGTTGTATATATATAAGTACATATATAATGGTATTTTTAAATTATATAATATTTATATTGTATGAAGATAATAACCCCATTTAAAAAAACTATCTCATAACCCAAAAACTGTAAGTCCTAAGGTCGGGTGTTTGAGGGTTATCACTAAAAGCCATACTATCATACCTGTAATTGTATATATACCAAATGTAAAACCAACCCTGTGTATATAAAGTAGATATTTAAATTGTTTATATATTACACAAACCCTCAATTTCATAATACTTCTTGGTCTAAAACTCCAGGAGACTTAGGTTGGGTTTAATAGAAGGTTTTAATTAAACCATAGTCTTAAATATATATTTTTATGAGTATAAATATATATGTTCATACCATAAAACAACAAAAAAAGTAACTCATATCCCTTACCTTGGTTTGTGGGGGAAGGAGAGGCTCGATAAGTCACAGAGGTTTATGAAGAAAGTGATGGAGGAAAAGAATAGATGAGGGGTGCATAGGGTGTAGATGGGTAATTTATAACCTGTATCATGCATACAAAAAACAAATAGGATACTTAATGAATCCATTTTAAGTCTGATTATTTTCTATCCCATTAAATGACTAAGGAAAACATTGTGGAAAAATGAGGGCTAGGAGGGTCCACCGGCTGTCATGGGTGATGAAAAATGGTGAAAATAGGTTTTTTAGGGGGTTACTGGTTTGATGCAGGAATAGAAGAAGAGGAAAACATGGGAGGAAAAACCAGATATTAAATGGACGACTAGGAGTTGATCCAGCCTTGATCCAATGCTTGGAGTGCGTCGTTGGATATTAAAAGTGATGGTCAACTTGGATTAGAGTTCTGGAAAGATAGGATGGCCCTGGTTCGACATGACGTTTTAAAAATCTAGGACGACCGAGATCATATCTGGGATGGATCAGACGACATAAGAAAATGCGTAGGTATTCTTCTACTACAAGGGGTTGAGTTTTGGATTGAAATAGATGGCCTAGAATGCACACAATGTGATCCAATAGTCCATATTTGATCTCAGTTGAAATTTACTGTCCCACATCGAAACGGTGAGAGATTTCTCAGCTATTTATAATCCATGAGCACTAAGTAATTCTTAGAAAAAACACAACACACACATGGAAACCTTATACACCCTCTGCAGGGCTCGACCAACCCCTGCCTCGACGTGGCCTCATGCCCATGGTTGCGCGCTCTCCTCCCTCATGCACTCGTGTGTTCCCTTCAGGGTATCTATGACCACGCTCGGGCCAGCCTAAGCTGAGGCTGAGGGATAGGCTCGGCCGCCTAGCACGAGCTTCCTCCCTTGGTCTGGCTAAAGGGCTATCCCTAGTGGGCTTATTATTTTTATAAAACCCAGCATTCAAATTTACAAAGACATATGAAAATAAAAACATTTATTTTAACTATCAATTGAATATCATAAATTTTAAAAAATATAATTTTTATTTAAACATTAAAATATTAAAGAATATAAATTAATGTATACATTTTCTTTACTAAAATAATTTATAAAAACTATTTTTTTAAAATACATAGTTATAAATTTAAATGAAAAAATTTATACTATTATTATTTAAATTAAAAACAGAGTTTGGTTTGAATAGTTAAGAAGGAAACATATAAAAGATATTTAAAATATTTTAACATGTTTGAAATCATCATCTCATTTTAAAAACATCCATGTAAATTTCAAAATATAAAACTATTTTCCTTTAAAATATCATAATAACAGGTTGTGTCACATTTTTTATAACTTCAAATTTTTGAAATATTACATTAAATAATTTTGATTAAACCACCAAAGAGACCAAAGAAAATAATTATAGTAATTAGAACTCAACTGTAACAAATATCTCCAACAGTTACCCAAGGGGTAATGGTGGGGTAGATCACTGATAACTCTAAACATTAGGGTGTTCTAAAACTCAAGACAATTGAAGAAGACAGTTCTGGAAATACCACTAATGTTCAGTCTTATTTTCAAGATTATTGTGGTGATGTTATTTGTTGTGACTAACCCCTGGGAGCTTCTCTATTTACCGGTTCTTGTTGTTTCCTTATGGGGCATTCCAGTGGATCTGACATGGTTTTTAGTAGGTATCATTGTTTAACATAATTTCATTTTGATCTTGTTTTAATGTAAACACTACATTTTTTTATTTAGTAAAATGCATTGTGTCCATTTCATTTGTTTTATTCGGATTGTATAAAATAAAATAAAACCATATTATTATTATTACAAGAGAAATAATTTTTGGGTGTCACATTTTATCCCCTTAACTGTAATTTCATCCTCGAAATTCATTTAATACAACCACACTAATGATGAGCCACTGACGTTCTATAAAACATCATATATCATGGAGGATGCTCGGGTAAGGCTAGTTGAATACCCATGTTGGTGTTTGATTCTTCTGATTCCTTGGACCATACACACCTTAGAAAATATGGGTTGACCTCATGCTATGTACACATTGGCATCTAGAGGGAGGCTTGAAGGGTAGAGATCTCGGACATTTCTGAATGGACAAACTCCCTAATAACTCGTCGAACTGTCTATCTTCTCAGTATATCAATGAAATCGACATAGTCATACAAACAGATACTCAGTATCTGGTAAATGTAGGCTGCATGTAGGTCCAATCCCTTGGTAGCCTCTTGAAATCTTTCCCTAGCCGTCATGTTTTGGGATTTTGCGAAGCATATGAAAATAATTTATTGGTACTTTCACAATCGTCTATACTAAACAAGATGAGTATTGGCTATATGGTGGAAGATGTAAGCATTCTCTTCATTGGAACATAGAATGTCTAGACTGTTTGATATCTTGTAATGATATTTACACGTTCTCCATGGTATTGTGAAGGGGAGGTACTCATATATATATCTTCTGACCAGGATGGTATCTAGTATCTATGCGTGATGAGATAAAAAATGGGTTTTCCTTCCATCTGAAAATATTTATGAAAGTCCAATCAGTGAAACCCAAACATCGAAAAGGTATAAGGAAGAAGAAAAAAAAATTATATTTTCATAAAGAATTGGTAAATAACACCTAGGACCAACGGTCCTGCAGTTCCCAGTTACACAAATCCAAAAAACAAATTCAAAACCCTCAATCTCACTAAAACAAGTGCAACCTGAGCGGTCTAGTTCAATCTTGTGGTAGAAGTTGTGGTGTCTCTAGTGTGTGACATCAGCGGTGTATAGTTGAGGGACATCAGTATGTTCTTGATGTCTATACCTGGAATGGGAGGCTTAATATTCATGAATTTAGATGTCCATTACTTGAACAAAATGGACATAGGACAATACTTTGCTCATATATGCTACGCGGAGGTCTCCCGCTGCTGCAGCTTATTGGATGGCCACGAGGGACGAGATTCCTTCCACTGTGGTGAAGCATCTAAAAAGTTATTTTAATTATTTACCATGAAGTTTTTAGTATGGAAATTGGGTTTTCATCATAAAAAGATAGTCCACACCGTCTCCTCGGTGGAATTGATGTACCCGGGGAGAGTTGGGCGCATCGTAGAGGTGTTTCTATGTCATACGAATATGGGAATAGTTCACTATGTTTTTGTGTCTGGATATGGAAATTATCATTTCTAGGGCCTCAATAGGAAGAGAATAAAGCCTAGTAAATCCATTTTCCATTTTAAAATTAATAAAACTAAATT
The DNA here is from genome assembly GCA_963277665.1 of Viscum album. Classification (NCBI taxonomy): domain Eukaryota; kingdom Viridiplantae; phylum Streptophyta; class Magnoliopsida; order Santalales; family Viscaceae; genus Viscum; species Viscum album. The sequence continues at coordinate 1,999,509,647 of OY728142.1, read as the reverse complement.
TTGGGTAATTCTTAATTAAAATTTTCACTTTTGGTTTTCCATATTTATCTAAACTGAATCCTCTCATACCAACTATGAGGACCCAACCCCAAAATAACCGGAGTCGGTGCCTTGAATCATGATGTGTAATTTTATTTTTTTACAAAAACATGCACTGATAAATTACTAATCATGTCCCATACATATGATCAAATTCTTTCAGTTTCTAGGAAACCCGGAACTTCTTTCAAGCTTCTTCAGCAAAAAAATAATACCTAAAAATTTTCATTTAAAAAAATAGGGTGTGCATATGAAATCATAGTAAGGGGTTTTAAAAATAACATATTAAACCAATATTATATTTGAAAACATTCGTTAAAATTTCCATTATACAATTTCTAACAAAATATTGTGACACATGAAACATACCATAAAAATTGTCTATGAAATATAAGTGCACATGTAAAAGTATACTAACAGAATTACTAGGAAACATGATTCAATTATTGGCATTCTCATATAAGGTAAAAAGTAAAAGGCATTCTATATGAGAAATGTAGGTACGCAATTAAAAACTAGGAGTATTACATGATCATAGTTGAACATAAAAAACATCAATTTCATCTTTTACTACTGAGAAACATGCACTGGCTAATGGGAATGAGTACTGCATAAATACTATGCCAAAACATTTACTTCTTCTGGTTCTTATGTATATAAGCACTTTAACCAAAAATATTCTACTAGTTGAATATACTTCTGGTAGATTAAATTACATTTCTATAATGAGGAATGTGTATATGCTGGACATTGTAACCATCCTGTCTGGGCCTTATGCCAGGACCATAAATAATCAATTTTTCAAGGCCTTGTGCCAAAAAAAAAGTTTGTCTCATGAAACCTATCGATGAATCGAGGGGTTGTACCAGGCCCCACCCACCACATACTAATTCTGATGCATTCCCCATCTCTCTAAATCAATGTGCACACAACACTCTGATTTAGTAATTTATATATTACTTATCATTTTAAATGTCACATATTTATAGTTTCCTTATTTCACATTATTCAAAGTGTCCCATTCCACCATGAATTATTTATTTTACATTTTATATTATTCAATGTGTCTCATAACACCTTGAATAATTTAATTTAGCCTTTCATATTATTCCAATTGTCCCATACCACCTTGAATAATTTAATTTATGCCATATTTATTCGAAGTAGTTAAATTTCATCCTTTAACATTTACATATATATAAGGTGAGTCATTCATTAACAGATTAATAACCAAGTTATCAACTACATGAAATTTTCATTGAACGGTGAATATAGTAAGTAGACTATGGCATATCTGATTACATCAAAGGTACTAAAAAGAACACAAGTTTTGTCAAATGTAACAGTAACCTAAAAATTATAAAACCTTATTTATAAAGATTAATATTTTAATTTCATCGGTATGTATAATTAATTAAAGAAATACAAAACATTTAATGTGGGGTTTTCTTCTTGCAGATGCTCAAACATTCATTTATAAATATACTTTTGTATAAAACATCGAAATGTGAGGAATATAAATCATGTAACCCAAACAAAAGCAAAACCCTTTTATATGTAAGAAAATAATTGATTCATACATATGAATATAGATGTTTAACACCCGAATCTAATACTCCGGATCTAAATACAACAAATGACTAGAATTTGAAATATCTACACTTAGGGTTGTGTGTTGTGTATGTTTATTTACACACCATGGTATATATAAAGTGTAGTGTTTAAAAAAACTAAATAATATTTTGAAAAAACTTGTTTTATATTTCCATTGAAAACCTTGGAAAATTATAAATAAAACACTGTTTATGGGTACACCCATATTTTAACATATCAAAAAATACATCATGTATTAAAGGGTTTATACCAAAAATCAATGACGCCCATATGACTTTGATATCTTAGTCACATTAATTAAAAAATGTTCCCAGATCATAAAATAAAATTTTAAAGGTTTATTTGTTATAAAAATTTAATAAAGTGTAAACCTAAATCACATATATATCATTTTTGAATAATTGGTTATACCTAGGGTTCTCACACCAAGATCAAATGGCACATACATATTAATCAAAATGTCCAATAAATATTTTAAATATATTGTCGAGGGACTTAAAACTAGTCCAGAAGGTGGATTATAAATACTATAAAATTATATAAATCCATGTGTATGATATATAGGAATATATGAAAATATAATTCAATTTGTTTAAAACAATACTCAACCACATCATTCAAACTCAAAGTGTAGAGGAATTGAAACCAAAAAAATTATAGAGGTTCTTTTAAAACAGTATAGTTATATATATATATATAAGTACATATATAATCAGTGGTATAATGTATATAATATATATATTGTATGTTGATAATAACCTTATTTAAAAAAACTACCTCATTACCCAAAATTTGTAAGACCTAGGGTTGGGTGTTAGAGGGTTTTCACCCAAGGTCATATGATCATACATTTATTAGTATATATACTGAAACTATAAACAATCATGTATATATAAACCACATCCTTAAGTTGTGTATATGTTACGCAAACCCTAAAGTTCAAAATACTTCTTGTACACAAATTTTAGGAGAATTAGGTTCGGTATAAGAGATGGTTTTCATTGAACTGTATGATTTAATATTTTTTTATGATTATACATATATATATATATATACATATACTAAAACCAGAAACACAAGGAAACTTTGATCCCTTACTTTAGTTTGAGGAGGGAGGAGAGACTCGAGAAATATCATAGGTTCTTAAAGAAGGTTCTAGAGGTAGAATAATGGACAAGGGGTGCTTGGGGTGAAACCAGGTTATTTATAACCAATAACATGCATAAAAAGAAAACATGATACTTAATACTTCCATTGGAAATCCGATTATTATCTGGCACATTAAATGACCAGGGAAAACATTATGGATAAATGAGGGTAACAAGGGTCCACTGGCTGTCATGGGTGAAACAATTGGTGAAAATAGGTTGTGTAGGGGTTACTTGTTCAATGCGGTTAGAGAAGAAGAGGAAAACATGATAGGAAAACCATAGATTGAATGGACGACCAGGATTTGACCCGGCCTTGATCTGATGGTTGGGGTGCATCCATGGATTTTAAAAGTGATGAAGGGTCAGATTAGATCCATGTATATATAGAATTGCACTGCTTTGACATGATGTTTTAAAAATCTTGGATGGCCAAGATCAGATCCATGTCATATCGGAGGGTGTATTAAAATGCTGAGGTATTTTATGGGTGATGAGGGTCGAGATCTGGATCGAAATTGATGGCCCAGATCGCGTATGGCATGATCAAATATAGCCCTATGATTTTATTCCTTTCTCTAGGTTATGTGAAATTTATTGTGTTGGATTACTAAATGAGAAATTATATTTGAGAAATATGGATGATATTTCACCAAATTATATGACTTTGTTCCATGATTCCATAGGAACATAACTATTATGGCCTTTAAAATGTGTTAGTATAATTTATTGAATATTCATCTAAAATGATCTAATATCCATGTATGTTAAACCTCTTTTGTTATAGTAGGTATCAAAGGAATGGTTTAGTTATGATTCAGCAACATAGAGGAGTAAACCATTATGATATGTGTAATTTAATTTCTAAGGATAGATCTAATGAGAATCTAAATTATAATAAATTGTCATGGAATTTTGATAAAAGATTGAGTAAGTGGCTTTAATGAAATTACATCCCAGTCTTGATATTACATGTGGATGTGGGTCTATAATAGATATACATATGGGTAATAATCTCGAAAACATCATATTGATCTAGACATGATTGAGAAGTACTACACAATAGTAGTCGCAACTGCATGCCTAGTTTCACACTATTGACAGATATGCTTTGGTAAATCACAAACTCATTACAAAACATCAACGGGGATGTAATAATTATTATGGATATTCATGGCCTATGATGAACCTATGGATTCATATATTAAATAACGTGTCATGATTTAAACATCTTATAAATAATTTTTCCGGATTTTTTTCATTCCCATCATGATTAGTGTTTCTCACACAATGAATTTTGTTTTTATTCAATGGTGGGAAGTAGAAGGTACTAGGATAACATTTAAGTTGATATATGACTTATTTATGAGAATATATATTGGGATGATGATTGGAGTAACGTATGTTGACATTATGCGTAATATGATTTAACTAAACTTGAAAAATAACCTATTCATTAACTAACTTTCAAAATCACCAAAGACGATAATGAATGGGTTTACTAATATATTGCCTAGTGGATACTATAGAGGAAATGAAATTCAGTCTTCAATGTGTTAAGAATTCTAGAAGCATCACTCATGAAAATTTCATTGAGGAACTTGAATGTGTTTTAATTATGTATGATAAGAACACAAACTAAATAATATAAAATGAACAATAAAGAGTTCAGTTAATGAGATGGAGGGGAACAATGGTCTCCCTATGATATCTTTGATGATTTATTTTTAAAATGGTGGAGTGTGAGTTCATTATAAAAATCATTGTTATAAATGGAAATCTAGTGAAGAGAATCTACAATGAGTAATGAGTAATGGTTATATTGCAGATGATGAAGAGAATAAAGATGACAAGTTAAAGGAATTGTGGGTAAAATAATATGATTAAAAATATTAATTAATTTTTGGATAATGAAATGGGACGAATGAAGTATTTATGGACTAGAAATCAACGATTTTATTAGGTAAAATAAGAAATATACAAGGATTGTTAAGTGTATGTTTTTCATTTAGGATTTGAATTGATATAATGAATTGTATTGATGACCTAGAGAATTTATTTCATGGAAATAATATAGTTTCATTAAAACACATTATTATGGGAAAGAAACACTTAATATGACTTGGATGTAGATAAAATGGTGTTTAATTTAGATAAATAGATAATGGGTAATATTTATGTTAATTGGATAGTTTTTAAAACCACAAAACTCAAAATGGATATTTTGAAAAAGTAGTTTTTTTATCAATGATGATGTTTTAAACAATTTTATATTTAACTAATATATCCAATAACCATTATAAATAACAAGGAATCATGTTGGTTTTCCAAATCCTTTTTTTTCTAATTCAGTTTAGTACCATGTCTCAAAATATTACACTGTTAAGGTATTAATATTTTTAGTATGTGACAATAAATAGATACCTTATGATATAAGGGGGATTTGTGTTATATTGATTTTGATAAATATAGTCACCTTTTTTCATAATTTTTTTTAAATATTTGTTAATGTTCAAAAGGATATCAATTTATAAAATTGTTTATATTTAAATGTAAATTTTGTTTTGGAGATTAATTTAATATTTATCTATGTGAATATTTATCCATATTGGATAACATATGAAACCCATTTATATTTTATGATAACTAAATTTAGTAGGAATGAAGAATTAATCTATTTATAGATCAAATGATCCATTGGTGATAATGGAATAAAAAATTCGCTATAATTTCACAGAGTAAGACGTGATGTGTAAATTGATATTGGCCCAACCCATGGTTGATATTTTGAATAAAAAATATATTGAAATAAATTAACTATGTCTTCTCCTAAAAATAAATTCCACATTAAGAAAGTGATCTTGAAAGAAATATGTTATCATATTATCCTCATTTTGGATTAATGAAATGATGCCATAAATCATCAATGAGATATGGTTTTTTTGTTTTTAAATCTCAATGGATTACCAACTTTCATGTTATCAGTGACCACTATCAATATTTATAATTTTTTAATCTTTTATTCCATGCCAAAATCAATACATCCCAGATATGTTGCCCAATGTGGAATCATAGTTATGTGTTTCATTGGGTAAATGTTATGTAGCTTAATTTATAACATAATTGAATTTTTGGTATTTAATTTTATATTTCATATATATTTAATTTACCATTTTATATTGAATCCACTATATCGCAAATGAATTTCAAGGTCGAAATTCTTTTTAATCGGGGTAGAATGTTACAACCGAAGTTTTTATGAATTAATATTTTATAAAAAAATAAATTTGTTTCATGTATTGAGTAAAATGATATACAATGTTGTGATTGATTTATACAAAAAACCATTTTAATGTTGTTCTATACACAACATTTTTTCTAGATTCTTATATAAGAAATTGTAGGTTGTGTTTGTGTTACCAAAATTACTTAATGTTAATGAACTACAATATATTATTTATATTATTTTTTAATATGATAGTAAACAACAAGACTTTGGAATGGAGGTAATGAAAAATATTATATAACATATTATTTTTTTAATTAGTTATTTATTTTTTTGAAATAAAATAAGAATCATTTAATCGAAAATGAAATGGTTTATAAAAATCCACATTTTTCTAAATTAAAATTAAATCGTTCTTGGTGAATGTAATTTAAAATAAAACCTCAACATATTAAAAAAATTATATGAAAAAATAATTTTCATATTTTATATCATAATATTAAAAAAAATTGTGTCTAATTTAAATTGTTCTCAGAAGATTCTATGGTGGTATGAATAGTGACAATTACTGAATTTTAATTAAAAAAATTTCATTAAATAAATTATAATGAAAAACATTATATTTAAATGCATTTATAATCCCAGTAGTTCAATTATAATTCAATTAATCCAACTTCTATCATTGGACTCATTTTTATATTGAATTTGACTATAATTTCATTATAATCATTTGAACAATTTTATACTAAAAACCTCATTTCTCATCACGTTTGCAGGATATGATTTATATTATTTTTTTCCCACATCTATGATTGGAATTTATAAAATTTTAATGAATATTTTGAATCATTATAATTTAATATGACTAATAAGTCCAAATTATTTTTTTATTAAATTGAATAGGGGAAAACATTAAAATTAATTACACCGATTAATGGAAACAAATTTACTTAGGTGATAAAAATAAAATATATGGTGTAAGAATGGTTAAACACACGTCCAAGACCCATTTTATAGAAATATTTTGACCATTATGATATAATGTTATCTGTTTCTGGACACCATTTCTTGAATTTGACCCAGATAATATGTTATTTAATGAAAAATACAAAACAAATACCATTATTTTCATAACTTCTTTAAGTCATGTGAATCATGATAAAACCACATCTATTCAGTCATAAATAATATAATAGAATTTAAATTAGCTTTTAACATGAATTTTTTGATTTTTAATATGATATAATTACATTAAATGCTTATGAAACATCAACACATTATTTATTTATGTAAAGACCCGTAAAATTCAAGGGAAAATTTTTCTTAATTTTCTTTGGAATTTTACAAGAGCACGGTTTCTGACGGCACGTGATTCCGAGGCCCGGAGTGCCCAGAATTAATTTCCGAAGTTTGGCTCGGGTACGTTCAGTGAATGAACGAGCGGGAATTTCTAACTTTTGATCCGGTGCTCGGAATTGAAATCCGAGGACACCGATGAACTCGCAGCGCCGATATTCGTTTAAGGAGACCTTTTCCGAGGTTGCGTTTATTGCGGGTCGAAAGTTAGTTTTTGGGAGAATTATAAGAAGTTAAATAAAAATGTGGAAACACTTTTTATTTTTATTTTTGTTGGTTAACTTCTCCCAAAGGGAGTTAAAGGTGGGACCCACATCCACTTAACCTCTCTTGGGAGGATTAAGTGTGGTGGGACCCACACGAACCCCATCCCCTCATCTTCTCCCTTAAACTCCCCTTTTAAATTAAGTTGTCAAGTTGGGTTAATTAATGGCTTGAGTTGTCTTAATTCAAACCTTTAAAATTCAAATGGTTTGGTTGAGTAAATAAAATTAGCCCTTAGCTTATTTTATTTGGTTAGAATTGTTTAGCCATCTTGTGAGGATTTGAGAGCTCCTCCTTCTTCTTCTTCAAACTTTGACGAAGAACGCTCAAGCTCTGACGAAGAACACCGCTCCTCTCTTCTTCGTAGCTGTTGTTTCCGAAGATCGACGACGTCTTCCGTGTCAATGAAAGGGAACGCCGCTTCCTCCTCGGACTTCCTTCGTCGACTTACGAAGATTCGCCATCGACGTACCTCTTCGTCATCAGATTTGACGAACGACTACCACGACGCCCGACCTCCGCGATGTTTTCTTCCGCAGGTCGTTGATAATCTTCGAACATGAACCCAAGGTAGGGGTTGTTTTTTTTTGTTTCTTTATTTATTCTCATTCGTGGTTCTAGTATGACAAACGTGGGGATATTTAAATATGTGTTATCGTTTAATGTGAGGGGGGCGGACTGCATGAACACGGCCGAACCGCCTCCTTTGTTCTTGTTGATTTATCTTGCGGATGAAACAAGATGGCGTGGTGCCATCACACCACGTGGATATTCGCACGATTATATTGCGCGGCGCCGTCGCACCGCGCCGCGGAAGGATCATCAAGAACGCGACGCCGTCGCGCCGCGTCGAAGGGAATCAAAAAGGCGCGGCGGAGGGGCGCGGTGTCGTCGCACCGCGCCAGACGATGAACACCGCGGCCGGTTCCGGGCCGCGGCGGGACGAGAAGACTGGCGGCTGGGCCTCCGGCGTCGGATGCCGGAAAGGGGACCGGTTTGCCGGTCCCCTTGGAGAAAAACAGGCCGGCCAGGTGGCCGGCCGGAAGGTCAAAGGCCGGGGGAATTTAATTCCCCCGGCCAGCACTAAACCCCCCCCATTTATGAGGGGGGGGGGGGGGGCGGTTTCTTTGAGGGGGGGGGGGGGCAGGCGGACCCCCGGTTCTCTTCAATGCAGGCCCCCCATGAGGGGGGGGGGTTTCTTTGAGGGGGGCAGGCGGCCCCCCGGTTTCTCCTCAAAGCAGGCCCCCAGGAGGGGGGCCGTTGATTGACAAAAAGGCACGGCTCTTAAGCCGCGCCGCCACCTTGTGCAAAGCGTGGCCTTGCCCCCGCGCGCTGCACCCAAGCGGCGCCAGGCCACGCCGCCGGCCGGGCCGGGTCGGCCCGGGCCCGGACCCCCGTTTTCGAGACGGTTTCGGCCTTTTGGCCATAACATGAGCCACGGACCTCTGAATGACGAACCGTCTGTGGCAACGCGATCCTTGGATCGAGACGGTCGTTTCGGTATATTACACTCAGGGTTTCGGAATACTTTGAGTTCGGCCGGGTTGGTTCGTACACGAAACCAACCGGGCCTTCGGAGCGGAAACGCTCATATCTTGAGCTACGGACGTCCATTTGACGTGCCGTCAGCTTTGTTGAGTTACTCTTGGTGAGACGGATCTTTTGGAATAATCCGCCCGAGGTTTGGACGTAGGTGGAGTACGGTCGGGTTGGTTTTGCCTTAAAAACCAACCGGGCCCTGGGGACGAAAATGCCAATAACTCTCAGATCGGGCGACCGATCGACGCGTCGTCTGTTGCGTTGAGTTCCTATTGACGATACGGAACTTTTGGATACATCAACTCTGGAATTTGTGACAGTTGATGTATCAGCCTCTCGGCTCGTGGAGCGGACCCTCCTGAACGAGCTTGATGTGTGCGGGAACCCTAGTGATGGCTGCGACTGTTACTGTGACTACTACTGCTACTACTGCTACTGTGACTGCGACGACGACAGTACAGAGATCCTGTGTGGATTCGACGACGACAACTACAGCACTCAGCGATCCTACGTGGATCAGTGCTACAGGTCCTGTGTGGGCCCGATCCTGTGTGGGTCTGATCCTATGTGGGTCTTTGCGCTCAGCGGTCCTGTGTGAACCAGCGCCTACAGGTCCTATGTGGGCCCGATCCTGTATGGGTCTTTTGCGGGGGTTAGTTACCTATCGATCCTTCGTGGGTCCGACGACTTAGATGGATCAGAGATCATCTTTATCGTCTTTCGAAGAAGTATACTTTTGTGAGCTGAATTCTGTTGCTTTCCTGTGTGGATTGTGTTGTGCTATCCTGTGTGGATTACGTTTTGCTATCCTGTGTGGAATACGTTTACTTTCCTATGTGGACTGAGTTGTACTTGGGCTCGGAGGTTGGAGCGTATTTGAAATTGAAGACTTAGGTATATGTATGGGCATATACCAAAGCAGTGGCGGTTGTTACTTCATGATTGTACCTTTCTTCGTGATTTATACTTTGTGGATTTTTAGAGACCTTCAGGGTTCTCGGGGTCCCTACTAAGTAGCTTATACTCACCCCAGCACGGGCTATGCCCGCACTACGTTGTGTTGGTTGCAGACGACGGACAGCGTTGATCTTGGCTGAGGCTTGCAGAGTAGGACGGTACCTGGAGGTGGACCACTGGACAGGACGTGTTCGGAGTGGACGACGGGACCCGTGGAGCAGTGGAGCTATCTGTACCCACCCTTCAGGTGGGAACTCCAGTGGACAGCTCGGTGTAGCGGCTTTTACTTACAGTTGTTGTTTTCCCTTTCGAGTTGTACTTTACTTTCAGTTTGGGTTTGTATACTGGCTCATTTACTTTTCCGCACTTTCAGTTGTACTCTGTTTTTACTTAGTGTTTACTTTCCACTTTCTTACTCTGTGGTGTTTGTTTACTTTACAAAGGCAATGCCTTCCCTTTTTACCGGGATTTATGCCTTGGTGCTATTCGCCAGCCCCTGGCCTATGGAAGGCGGGCTTGGGGTAGTCACGGCACGGACTCCGAGGGCGGGTCGTGACAAATTGGTATCAGAGGAAGTTCGGTTCTACCGCGAACTCTGATCTTTTCTATGTGAAGCAATAATGTTTATCATATTGAGTGTGGTTATCAGTCCAGAGAGTCCAGTGATGGTGCGGCGGCCGACGTATCCGTACACCAGGACCCTGACTTCTGATTTCCGACTTAATGCACGAAAACATTGATTGCGTGTGTGTTTCAAAGTTTTCTTTGTGATTACTTTATATCATCTCACCAGGTATACTGTTCTGACCGTGGCGCACCTGTTTCCTTTTCAGGATGGCCCCACGACGGCAGCCAGCTAGGGTTCCGAGAGTCGAGCGTGATGACAGTCCACCGAGTGACGAGGCCTCGTTGTAGGGCCCTATGTCAGCAGTGGCACCGGCGGTAGCACTACCTGACGAGCCCCCAATGCTTCCAGCGCCAGCCGCTGACGATTCACGTCGCCTCAGCGCACTGCATGAGTTTCAGCGCCAGCGACCGCCCAGGTTTCGCGGGGAGACAGATCCTCAGGCAGCCGAGGACTGGCTGGAGGTAGTGGTACGTGTGTTTAGGCTAGTGAGGACACCAGCAGACCTCATGGTGATCCTCGATGCGAGCCTACTACACGCAGCAGCAGGACGATGGTGGAGCTTGATGCTCCAGGTGCACGATGATGCATCTCTACTTTGGACGGACTTTGAGAGCCTTTTCTGCTCGGAGTTTGTCCCAGCCACCCTTCATGCGGTGCATATCCAGGAGCTTCTTCAGCTGCGGAAGGGCAGCATGACGGTCGCTCAGTACTCGGCGAGATTTACCGATCTCTCGCGCTACTCGACCGACATGGTACGGGACCCATTCTTCCGGGCCCGGACCTTCGAGCAGGGTTTGAGACACGAGATCAGGGCATCGCTGCTCTCACTCAGCATACCGACTCAGACAGGAGTACTGGAGCGAGCCCTTCTGATCGAGAGCTTCCTTGCTGAGTCTACACCAGCACTGAGACCCACCGCAGGGCGGCACGTGGCAGAGTCATCTGCAGCAGGAAGTCGTCGGATGACTCAGGGGTCCAGGCAGACCAGACCTTCGGGCAGACAACCTCAGGACACTGGCTCAGCAGTGCGGAGCACACAGCGCGGAGCCAGTCTTTCGAGAGGCAGACAGTGCTACTCGTGCGGCGGGCAGGGCCACATGGCTCGTGACTGCCCGAACCGCCGTGCCGAGGAGCAGCGGTCGGTTGAGGGACCACTGAGGCAGAGGTATAGGGTCGACCGTGGCGGTCCGCAGGGAGGAGGCGGACGGGGTAGAGGAGCTGGACGAGCAGCCAGTGGTGGGCGACGCTTTGAGGCTCTTCCACCACCACCACCAGGAGGTCCACCCCGACCACAGGAAGCTGGCGGGCAGAGACATGCACAGCTCCAAGCAGTAGAGGCCTACGACCACGGCGCAACCGAGATGATTAGAGGTACTATCTATGTCTATTCCACCCTTGTTTTAGTTCTTATAGACACAGGAGCGAGTCACTCTTTCATAGCCGCTGCCCTTGTTCGGAGCTCAGATATTCCGACAGAGCCGTTGGCTTGATCCTTACGGCTAGAGACTCCTACGGGAGCAGACTCGACGATTACGCACTGGTTCCAGCATTGTGAGCTCACTCTAGGAGGCGAGAGCGTCTGCTGGGATCTTCTTGTAGCAGCGTCGAGGCCTTACGACATCATCTTGGGCATGGATTGGCTATATACGGTCCATGCGCAGATTGACTGTTTTAGGCGCAAGGTGCGATGTGTACGCACCGACGGGAGTAGGTTCACCTTCACCGGCGATAAGGGAGCCTTAGCAGCACAGGATGGTCTTCCGTGGAGGAGAGGACATCCCATTACTCATCAGTTGGCTAGCCTCATCCTTGGAGCAGTTGACGTGCGGAGTCCTGGTTTTCCTGCAGTGGTGGATCAGTTTGCGGACGTTTTTCCCGACGACGTCCCAGGGATACCTCCTCGCAGAGAGGTAGACTTTTATATTGACTTGTACCCCGGGACATCCCCGATATCCACTCCAGCATATCGGATGTCCCCCACCGAGCTTCGAGAGCTACGGGTACAGTTGGAGGACTTGCAGGGCAAGGGGTTCATCCGACCCAGTGTTTCACCCTGGGCTTCCTCGATATTGTTCGCCAAAATGGCGGAAGGGAGCTTGCGACTTTGTGTTGACTATCGTCGCCTGAACCAGGTGACAGTGAGGAACAAGTATCCGCTACCAAGGATTGATGACCACTTTGATCAGATCAAGGGAGCACGGTGGTTCTCGAAAATAGACCTCAGGTCAGGCTATCATCAGCTCAGAGTCAGAGACGAGGATGTGCAGAAGACGGCCTTCAGATGTCGGTATTTCCACTATGAGTTCTTGGTTATTCCTTTCGGTGTAACCAATTCTCCAGCAGTGTTCATGGCTCTCATGAACAGGATCTTTCAGCCATACCTTGATCGGTTTGTCGTGGTCTTCATCGACGACATTCTGATTTACTCTACGACTGAGGAGGAGCACGCCTATCACTTGCGAGTTATAGTAGAAACACTCCAAGAGCACCAGCTTTATGGTAAGCTCTCTAAGTGCCAGTTCTGGATACGTGAGGTTCACTTCTTGGGACACGTTATCTCTGAGGCGGGAGTTGCAGTGGATCCTGCGAAGATTGAGGCTGTGTTAGCATGGGAGCCACCCAGGAGCGTGACTGAGGTTCGGAGTTTCTTGGGACTAGCTGGATACTATCGGAGATTCGTGCCAGACTTCTCTAGAGTTGCGGCACCACTCACAGCTTTGACAAAGAAGGGGAAACCCTTCCTGTGGTCAGACAGATGTCATCAGAGCATTCAAGAGCTGAGACAGAGATTGACTAGCGCACCTATCTTGAGGTTTCCCGAGGAGGGATTAGGGTACGTAGTTTACTGCGATGCATCAGGGACCGGACTCAGATGTGTTCTGATACAGGAGCGGGCAGTGATCGCCTATGGATCACGTCAGTTGAGGCCGCATGAGCAGAACTACGCTACCCATGACCTGGAGTTAGCAGCAGTGGTCTTCGCTCTGAAGACATGGCGACACTATCTGATGGGCGAGCGCTTTACAGTCTTCTCTGATCATCAGAGTCTCAGGTATATCTTCTCGTAGAAGGACCTGAACCTGAGACAGCGGCGATGGCTCGAGTTCCTCCAGGACTATGACTTTGAGATAGTCTATACTCCTGGGATGGGGAACGTAGTAGCCGATGCCCTCAACAGGAGGACGGGCATTCAGCTACTTGAGGAGGCGACGGAGCAGATAGCCTCTGTACAGATATCCTTTGTGGATAGAGATGGAGCAACCTTCCTCCAGTCTCTCACAGTCACCCCTCCACTACTGCAGCGGGTCAAAGAGGCACAACGTGAGGACGCTGACTGTGAGACACGGCGTGCACAGATATCCTCGGGACAGGCACCTGATGGTTTCTCCCTTGGAGCAGAGCACGACATCCTTTTCAGAGGACGTACCATGGTACCAGTCGCTTTGCGAGAGGAAGTGATGAGAGAGTTTCACACTTCTCCTTTGGCGGTACATCCTGGAGTGGCAAAGATGTACCAGGACCTCAGATGAAAGCACTGGTGTCCGGGCATGAAGAAGGCTATAGCAGTGTTCGTTTCTCGATGCCTCACCTTCCAACAGGTGAAGGCAGAGCATCAGGTACTAGCAGGCTTGGTACAGCCCTTGGAGGTCCCGAAGTGGAAGTGGGATGGCATATCTATGGACTTCGTGACTGGACTTCCACGCACTTCCAGAGGTCACGACTCCATCTGGGTGATTGTTGACCGAATAACCAAGTCGGCACAGTTCTTACCCATCAGAGAGTAGGGCTCAGTGGAGAGCTTGGGACGTCTCTACGTCCAGGAAATTTGTAACGCCCCGACCCCAGCTACCCAGAGTCGGTGCATTACTTCGTAACATTGGCATGATGACAAAAGATCAAGTCTCGAAAGACCGATTAGTTTAGTAGCCTTGGAAACACTAGATACATTCATAAATGTTACATTACATCACAAAGTGAAAAACTATAATAACATAGTCTCCATAGTCCACACTTCTATCCTCTTCGGACTATCCCTGTAGGTCATTCATAAAATACTTCTTCACATCCTGGAAAATATTAAAACATTGAAAGGGGTGAGCTCAGATGCTCAGTAAGGATAACAATATTGCGGAAGCTTTCATAAATAAACATAAAAATTTAAGGCAATGTATAACTAAAACAAAAGCCTTTTAAACATGAACATCAACATAATATGGAAAAAGTAAAATGAGATAATGCCATTCACTTCTTCACATGGATATTCTACTGGTCGAATAATCACATGAAATATCAATAACCACTTTCATAATGAGGGAATGTATAATGCCGGACATTCTGAAACATTTTGTCAAGGCCTCGGCCAAGACGTCTAAAATGATTAAGGCCTCGTCCAAAACCATAAATCAAATTGGGAAAGGTCCTCGGCCAATTCCACGTCTAGTTGTCTCATGAGACCTACCGATGCATCGAGGAGCTATAGCGGGCTCCACCCATCACTTATTAAGTCCAATACATTCCTCATATGAATAGGTTTAAACATATCATAAACCATAACATAATCGTATCACATAAAACATGCATGAAGGAAACATAAAATTTCCACATTCCAATCACAAGATATTAATACAACACATTGATATAATAAAAATGATTTCATAACCATTTTCAATACCAAAATAAAAGAAAGTTAAAACTTTGTATTTATTTTTCATTAAAAAAAATGATGGCTTGTAGAGGAAGCCGAAACTCAAATAATGGTCACGGCGGCGGAGAAGTCATTGTTGCCACATATGGCATTAACGATTCAAATCACTTTGAGGGGGCGGTAGTCCGCCCTTCCTAAAATGAAATTATCGCGTTTTACCCATAATGGAAATCATAAAGTATGACATAAATGAGAAATAAAGAAGCATAAGTAAAACATAAACATATTATATATCATATATAAAAATAGTTACATCTTAATGGCCACCTTTGAAGGTGTTATATGAGTGTTGAACAATCATCGTTTCGTGAGGCAGAAATTCGCCATCCACAGAAACCGTATGTTCTTTAACCATTAGATGTAGGTGTGTGTAAGTGTAGCTCGAATCATTCTTATAAAAAAATCCTAGTATATTGAGGATACTGGTTTTGTTACAAAAGAAATGAATAAAAAGCGTTTAGGGGGTTGGAGAAGAAAAATAAAACAAAACAACATTAGAGAAGACATTACCTCAAAATCGGGTAACTCTTTTTGATTTGAGCCAAAGGCTTCCTTGAGAAGAGTTCTGCACAAAGTGAGGCTTCTAGGAGTAATAGGGGGATGTTGGGAGAGTATTTGGTCAGAGGTTGGCCGAGCCAAATGGCTTGAAAGTGTAAATGATGTGGGAGAGGTGGGGGCCTTTTATAAGTGGAGAGGAGGGGCACTTTTGGAAATATTGAAATGTTCCATTATTACACAATGCTTTTCGGATTCTAAAGGTCCCACACTTATATAATTCTAGGATAAGGTGATAAGGTTTCGAAATATCTTCATCCAATAGGCTTTGGACAAGTGTAAGCCTTGGATTTTTCATTATCTTCTCATTTTATTTAAATCGTTAAATAATGAGGTCATCGCTGCATCATAATGATGTCATAAATAATTTAATTTATTTAATGTCTAAAAATTATAATAAAAATACTATGATGTATTAAATCTTTTTATCTTTCTAATGAATATTTATAATCAAAATTTGGACTTGTGTAACCCCACGTAAAAATTGTTTTAGTAAAACATTTTATGTTTGTGTCATTTTTTACTTTAACATTAAATAAAAGGTGTTTATGTCATTTTCTAACTAAAGTGGCTCCATGGGGTCCCCAAGTTGACCCATGGGTTGTCTTGGTCTGCCATGACTCATCGAATAGGTGTAGGAAAAGTTTCATGCTCATATCATATTATTAAAACATTATTTTTACCTTAAACTACACTAATTACCTCTAATCGCGATTAAGAACTTAAAAGTTACTATTCACCAAAAATTATGTTAATCTTATTGAACCACATTTTACTTATTAATGAAAACCATGTATGTCGGATTTTTGAAAATCAAATCACAGAAGTGGTAATATTTCATTTAAATGAAAAATCAGTTATTTAACTACAACTTAGTGGTTTCACTATTCATCAAAAATTGAAGTTTTTCAGAACAAAGCCAAAATTTCACCATAAGCTATAATTGATATTCCGAATTCAAAAATGATGTCTATTTTACAAAATTCCAAACATATAAGTTCCATTAATTAATTTTATTATTAATTCCCACTGTTACAACAAATAGCGTGTTTTTAAGAAACAATTTATATCAAAAGATTAGCAATTGTTTATGTCCAATTTCAATGTTAAATTAATTCTAATGACCACCATTGGATAAAATTGTAAAAATATATTCGAATTATACTTTAAAACCACTAAATAGTATAATTTATCACTATAAATTATTTTGATTAAAAAGTTGTTTTTAAGTATTTTTCACTATTCATAAAAAATTAGAAGTTCTCAGAAAAATACCAAAAATTCAACATAGGCTAATTTCGATATTACGAATACAAAAATGAAGTCCATTTTGAAATATAAGATTTCTATAATTTTAAAAAGTGGTTATTACTATTCATAACGGCTACTTTGATTAGTCACGGTGTTTTAGAACTCGAACTTGCGTACAATGCAAGCTATTGCATTATTTAAAGAGAGGCGTATCGTGGAAGCTCGGGGTGTTACATTCTCCCCTCCTTCAATAAATTGCATCCTCGCAATTTGATATTTTTCTTTGAAAATAAAAGGTTGAAAAGAGAAAATACCTTTGAGGAAAACCCACATCGAAAATAAGGTTAATAAATATATAACATTAAAAGAAGGCAGGATAAGTACAAAGGTCACCCGATATAGCCCATTCTAGGATTCTATGAAAATATGGATATGGAAGAAAAACAAACCATCAAGGTCTGATGGAGAGTTATAGAAAATAGGATTAGGAGAAAGTTTAACCACAAGAAAATCACAAACTTTTGATTGGTTAAACGGTCATTGAATCCCCAGTTGGAAAAGTTAACCGACAACATTTTTGTTTTAAGTTACCTTTTATAATGTTGAGGAATTTATTTAGGAGATTTACTAAGAACATAAGGGAATATACATACTCGTTATGTATACTTTCATTCGTTAATATATTTTTACCACAAACCCAACTTTTACTCGAAATGGTAACGGAACTCAAAAATATTCTATTTATCCTAATTGTATAAGGTTCTAAATGTTAACACATACCATTTAGATTAGTAAAACTATTTTGTAATAACTAGGGACTTCCTGTAGGCTAGTGGTAGGAAATAAAGGCTTGTCGCACTATGGTTGTGGGTTCGATTCCTGCAGCTTTGTCCGACGTGATGGGTTATTCCCCACCCTGCAGGTTATCCTTTTCCAAAAAATATAGTACTATACTATTCCAAAAATAATCTTCATAAATGTTTTAACCTTAAACAATACTATCCAAAGTTCAACTTAATCCACTCCAACATTTATAGTTATCCAAAATATCTTCGTCCAGACTTTCTCTAAAAGGTCTCTAAATTCCAAAATCAATTGTAACATCAGATTCCCCAAACAAAGTAATGTTTCTCTTATTGTCACATACTAAAAATATGATTACCTTAATCATATTAAAACCTTACTGAAATCAACAAGTACTGCAGTACAATCCATATATATATCACATTATTCTTATAACCAGAATATAATCCTTGAGTCAAAAAGCACCAATACATTAATTATTCTGCTTCAACTGTAGTCACAGCATAAGATTGGCCTTGATCCCTTGGCCTTTTCTGAGGTAAGTTTCTTGACGCTTAGGACATTCATTTGCATAATTCCCTGTTTCCCTACAATTGTAGCATTCATCTTTGACAGCCTCTTTCTTTCCCTTGCAATCACGAGCCTGGTGACCCTTTTCTCCACATTTATAACAAACTCCCATTCCTTTTAGGCAAGTACCAGGGTGATTCTTCCCACAATTATCACATAATGGAAAATCCTTCATTCCCTTTTTCCCTTTATCTGTCTCTTGTTCCACCATTCTCTTCTTCTCTTGATTTACTTTGTTGTCATAAGACTTAGAGAATTCCTTTTCTGTCTTGATAGAACACGAGACAATATCTTCGTATGATGAGAAGGATTGTGATACTAATGCTCGACGGAGAAATGGTTTTAACCCATCAAAGAAACGATCAATCTTACTCCTTGGGTTACGTATATAATCGGCAGCATGCCTCGCTAACCTTGTAAAGTTAGCCTCATACTTTGCGACATTCTCATCCTCCTTCTGCCTCAAACTCAGAAATTGCCTTTCCATATCTGCTCGATGGTCACGAGGAAAATATTTTTCTAAAAACAGATCTTTGAACTCCCTCCATTCCATATTCGATACGTCATCATCTTCCTTTGTGTTTTGAATCAGCGACCACCACTGATCGGCATCTCCAGTGAGGCAGTAAACTGCCATGACAACCTTCTCCCTTTCGCTACTCCCCAAGGCATGGAATATTTTCTCTAAGGAATTTATCCATTGCTCAGCTACTATAGGATTTGAACTCCCATTGAAGGTTGGTGGTTGTTGCCTCATGAATCGATCTAACATTGATCCTCTACGCTGTGGATCAGGGTGCTCTATACGGGTAAGGTTATTATTCATAACCTGAGTAAGTTGTCCCAGTATGGTGATTAGCTGATCGGCACCAGTTGTATCTCCAGATCCACAATAATTATCTTGAGCAGGAGGTAAATCCCTACACGGAGTTCATGCATTGATACGGTTTCCATTCCTTCCACTAGGCGCCATTTCTAAACAATGGCATAAACTAGATTAGTTTATGATTCAAAATACATAATCCCATGCTTATAAAACACTTAACATAAATTTAACTATTTATGGATATAATCCATAATTATAAAAAAGAAATGTTTTCTTTGAGGAAGTATATACTCATAACCCTTCATAATGATTTGTAAAGAAAATGAGAGTTATCCTAAGCATATCCCCCGGGAGTGTCGTAACCAAGAGTGCAGCAAGGCCCGTTGTTGTGCACCAGTTCCCATTCGAGTCTAGCTCAAAGCGGTGTTTTCGGGTTTTACCCCTAGGTACATCTGTGCCAGAGCCGCCTCTACCTGCTCGTATCCAGACAGGGATGTATTGCTCGGAAAACTCATAACATCTCTACAATACCATAATTCTAGGAAGTTCTTCTATACTAATCCTCAAAGTCTATCTTAGGTCTACGTGCTCTAATCAGAGTTTATCTAAATCTAGCTTCCAAGGTTAGTACTAAACTTCCTCTGATACCAACTGTAACGCCCCGACCCCAGCTACCCAGAGTCGGTGCATTACTTCGTAACATTGGCATGATCACAAAAGATCAAGTCTTGAAAGACCGATTAGTTTAGTAGCCTTGGAAACACTAGATACATTCATAAATGTTACATTACATCACAAAGTGAAAAACTATAATAAAATAGTCTCCATAGTCCACACTTCTATCCTCTTCGGACTATCCCTGTAGGTCATTCATAAAATACTTCTTCACATCCTGGAAAATATTAAAACATTGAAAGGGGTGAGCTCAGATGCTCAGTAAGGATAACAATATTGCGGAAGCTTTCATAAATAAACATAAAAATTTAAGGCAATGTATAACTAAAACAAAAGCCTTTTAAACATGAACATCAACATAATATGGCAAAAGTAAAATGAGATAATGCCATTCACTTCTTCACATGGATATTCTACTGGTCGAATAATCACATGAAATATCAATAACCACTTTCATAACGAGGGAATGTATAATGCCGGACATTCTGAAACATTTTGTCAAGGCCTCGGCCAAGACGTCTAAAATGATTAAGGCCTCGTCCAAAACCATAAATCAAATTGGGAAAGGTCCTCGGCCAATTCCACGTCTAGTTGTCTCATGAGACCTACCGATGCATCGAGGATCTATAGCGGGCTCCACCCATCACTTATTAAGTCCAATACATTCCTCATATGAATAGGTTTAAACATATCATAAACCATAACATAATCGTATCACATAAAACATGCATGAAGGAAACATAAAATTTCCACATTCCAATCACAAGATATTAATACAACACATTGATATAATAAAAATGATTTCATAACCATTTTCAATACCAAAATAAAAGAAAGTTAAAACTTTGTATTTATTTTTCATTAAAAAAAATGATGGCTTGTAGAGGAAGCCGAAACTCAAATAATGGTCACGGCGGCGGAGAAGTCATTGTTGCCGCATAAGTACGGAAAGAAAAACATTCCCTTTTGTCGTTTAGAAAAACGCTTCGTATAAAAAAGATTCCTTTTGAATAAACGTAAAAGTCAAAGGGGTTTATACACCGTATAAAAAAAAGTTGTGTATAAAACCAAATATGCCTCAATGAAAGGAGATTGAGACGAAGTCCTTAAAAGATCATTTTTAAAATAAAATAGATGTATTTTGTGTATTCACTATAGGTACACATAAAGAAAGTAAAAATACAAAATAGGACATAATAATATCATGACATAATTTGAAAGTAGGAGATTAACCCAAAGAATGGAAGTTGGGTTAAGAAATTCCCTTACCTCGTGTCCGACTTGACTCAACCGTTCTTTAACCTCCTGAATAATAAACTAGAGTTAATATATAACTTATTAAGAACCATTTTTAATTTCATTATCCTTTTTATATCACTTATTACAATGTTATGAACATTATGTAATTATTTAAGTTAATAACGGTCGTTTTGTCGATCTTTGTTAACTTGAGTCAACAATAAACTTCTTATAATTACAAGTTGTTCATGTGGTAGAATATCCATTATATCCAGAATTATATTCATGATTTAGATGTCATATATATCTTATATATCCAGTATATACATTCATTTATAATATTACGTAACATTTAGAGGTAAGAAATGAAATGCACCATTCATGGAGACGGTAAGCCGTACGTACGCATGAACGCTACTTTCATTTCAATTTCATATTTAATGGAACTAAATCATAATGATATAAATTTATAATATAATTCCAGTATAATATAGTTTATAATACCATTTAATCCATCCTTTATACATCCCACATATGTCATTAACGATTCAAATCACTTTGAGGGGGCGGTAGTCCGCCCTTCCTAAAATGAAATTATCGCGTTTTACCCATAATGGAAATCATAAAGTATGACATAAATGAGAAATACAGAAGCATAAGTAAAACATAAACATATTATATATCATATATAAAAATAGTTACATCTTAATGGCCACCTTTGAAGGTGTTATATGAGTGTTGAACAATCATCGTTTCGTGAGGCAGAAATTCGCCATCCACAGAAACCGTATGTTCTTTAACCATTAGATGTAGGTGTGTGTAAGTGTTGCTCTAATCCTTCTTATAAAAACATCCTAGTATATTAAGGATAATGGTGTTGTTACAAAAGAAATGAATAAAAAGCGTTTAGGGGGTTGGAGAAGAAAAATAAAACAAAACAACATTAGAGAAGACATTACCTCAAAATCGGGTAACTCTTTTTGATTTGAGCCAAAGGCTTCCTTGAGAAGAGTTCTGCCCAATGTGAGGCTTCTAGGAGTAAGAGGGGGATGTTGTGAGAGTATTTGGGCAGAGTTTGGCCGAGCCAAATGGATTGAAAGTGTAAATGAGGTGGGAGAGGTGGGGGCCTTTTATAAGTGGAGAGGAGGGGCACTTTTGGAAAGATTGAAATGTTGCATTATTACACAATGCTTTTCGGATTATAAAGGTCCCAAACTTATATAATTCGAGGATAAGGTGATATGTTTTCGAAATATCTTCATCCAATAGGCTTTGGACAAGTGTAAGCCTTGGATTTTGCATTATCTTCTCATTTTATTTAAATCATTAAATAATGAGGTCATCGCTGCATCATAATGCTGTCATAAATAATTTAATTTATTTAATGTCTAAAAATTATAATAAAAATACTATGATGTAGGAAATCTTTTTATCTTTCTAATTAATATTTATAATCAAAATTTGGACTTGTTTAACCCCACGTAAAAATTGTTTTAGTAAAACATTTTATGTTTGTGTCATTTTTTACTTTAACATTAAATAAAAGGTGTTTATGTCATTTTCTAACTAAAGTGGCTCCATGGGGTCCCCAAGTTGACCCATGGGTTTTCTTGGTCGGACATGACTCATCAAATAGGTGTAGGACAAGTTTCATGTTCATATCATATTATTAAAACATTATTTTTACCTTAAACTACACTAATTACCTCTAATCGCGATTAAGAACTTAAAAGTTACTATTCACCAAAAATTATTTTAATCTTATTGAACCAAATTTTACTTCTTAATGACAACCATGTATGTCGGATTTTTGAAAATCAAATCACAGAAGTGGTAATATTTCATTTAAATGAAAAATCAGTTATTTAACTACCACTTAGTGGTTTCACTATTCATCAAAAATTGAAGTTTTTCAGAACAAAGCCAAAATTTCACCCTAAGCTATAATTGATATTCTGAATTCAAAAATGATGTCTATTTTACAAAATTCCAAACATATAAGTTGCATTAATTAATTTTATTATTAATTCCCGCTGTTACAACAAATAGCGTGTTTTTAAGAAACAATTTATATCAAAAGATTGGCAATTGTTTATGTCCAATTTCAATGTTAAATTAATTCTAATGACCACCATTGGATAAAATTGTAAAAATATATTCTAATTATACTTTAAAATCACTAAATAGTATAATTTATCACTATAAATTATTTTGATTAAAAAGTTTTTTTTAAGTATTTTTCACTATTCATAAAAAATTAGAAGTTCTCAGAAAAATACCAAAAATTCAACATAGGCTAATTTCGATATTACGAATACAAAAATGAAGTCCATTTTGAAATATAAGACTTCTATAATTTTAAAAAGTGGTTATTACTATTCATAACGGCTACTTTGATTAGTCACGGTGTTTTAGAACTCGAACTTGTGTACAATGCAAGCTATTGCATTATTGAAAGAGAGGCGTATCGTGGAAGCTCGGGGTGTTACAAGATTGTACGGATCCACGGCGTGCCATCATCTATCGTCTCCGATCGAGATGCTCGCTTTACTTCCCGACTTTGGAAGGGGTTACAGGAGGCATTTAGGACGCAGCTACGTCTGAGCACAGCCTTTCACCCTCAGACGGATGGTCAGACGGAGAGGACCATTCAGACTCTCGAGGACATGCTCCGTGCATGTGTCCTCGACTTTGGTCGTAGCTGGGAGGACCACCTACCCTTGGTGGAGTTTGCGTACAACAACAGCTACCACTCCACCATCGGGATGGCACCGTACGAGGCATTGTATGGCCGACCTTGTAGATCTCCTTTGTGCTGGACAGACCCTGGGGAGTCAGCACTTGTGGGACCGGAGATGGTCCAGGCCACGACAGAGAAGGTCCAGGTCATCTAGGAGCGGATGAGGACACCTCAGAGCCGGCAGAAGTCATATGCTGACAGGAGGCAGAGGCCACTGGAGTTCGAGTATGGCGACCACGTCTTCTTGTGGGTCTCACCTCGACGTGGTATTCGGAGATTTGGACGAGGCGGCAAGTTATCTCCACGCTTCATCGGACCCTTCTAGGTCCTCAACAGGGTTGGCGAGGTGGCTTATCGCCTGGCTCTGCCACCTCAGTTGCACCGGGTGCACGACGTCTTCCACGTGTCTCAGCTGAGGTGATACGTTCAGGACCCGACGCACATCATTGACCATGGGGAGCTTGACGTTGACGATGGGGAGACTTTTACGGAGGTCCCGGTGGAGGTAGAGGATCGACAGGAGCGGGTCCTACGTGGACGATCGATTCCTCTTGTGCACATCAGATGGCAGCACGAGAACCTCCATGAGAGCACATGGGAGCGGGAGGCTCAAATGCGTGCTCAGTACCCTCATTTGTTTCCCTAGTTTTTGATATATCTTTACGGGGAAGTAAAGCCCTGAGGAGGGAGTAATGTAAAGACCCGTAAAATTCAAGGGATATTTTTTCTTAATTTTCTTTGGAATTTTACAAGAGCGCGGTTTCTGACGACACCTGATTCCGAGGCCCGGAGTGCCCAGAATTAATTTCCGAAGTTTGTCTTGGGTACTTTCAGTGAACGAATGAGCGAGAATTTCTAACTTTTGATCCAGTGCTCGGAATTGAAATCCGAGGACACTGATGAACTCGCAGCGCCGATATTCGCTTAAGGAGACCTTTTCTGAGGTTGCGTTTATTGCGGGTCGAAAGTTAGTTTTTGGGAGAATTATAAGAAACTAAATAAAAATGTGGAAACACTTTTTATTTTTATTTTTGTTGGTTAACTTCTCCCAAAGGGAGTTAAAGGTGGGACCCACATCCACTTAACCTCCCTTGGGAGGATTATGTGTGGTGGGACCCACACGAACCCCATCCCCTCGTCTTCTCCCTTAAACTCCCCTTTAAATTAAGTTGGCAAGTTGGGTTAATTAATGTCTTGAGTTGTCTTAATTCAAACCTTTGAAATTCAAATGGTTTGGTTGAGTAAATAAAATAATCCCTTAGCTTATTTTATTTGGTTAGAATTTTTTAGCCATCTTGTGAGGATTTTAGAGCTCCTCCTCCTTCTTCTTGAAACTTTGACGAAGAACTCTCAAGCTCTGACGAAGAACACCGCTCCTCTCTTCTTCGTAGCCGTTGTTTCCGAAGATCGACGATGTCTTCCGTGTCAACGAAAGGGAACGCCGCTTCCTCCTCAGACTTCCTTCATCGACTTACGAAGATTCTCCATCGACGTACCTCTTCATCATCGGATTTGACGAACGACTACCACGACGCCTGACCTCCGCGACGTTGTCTTCCGCAGGTCATTGATAATCTTCGAACTTGAACCCAAGGTAGGGGTTGTTGTTGTTTGTTTATTTATTTATTCTCGTTCGTGGTTCTAGTATGACAAACTTGGGGATATTTAAATATGTGTTATCGTTTAACGTGAGGGGGCCAGACCGCATGAACACGGCCGAACCCCCTCCTTTGTTCTTGTTGATTTATCTTGCGGATGAAACAAGATGGCATGGTCCCGACGTACCACGCGGATATTCGCACGATTATATTGAGCGGCGCCGTCGCACCGCGCCGTGGAAGGATCATCAAGAACGCGATGCCGTCGCGCCGCGTCGAAGGGAATCAAAAAGGCGTGGCGGAGGGGCGCGGTGTCGTCGCACCGCGCCAGACGACGAACACCGCGGCCGGTTCCGGGCCGCGGCGGGACGAGAAGACCGGCGTCCGGGCCGCCGGCGTCAGAAGCCGGAAAGGGGACCGGTTTGCCGGTCCCCTTGGAGAAAAACTGGCTGGCCAGGTGGCCGGCCAGAAGGTCAAAGGCCGGGGGAATTTAATTCCCCCGGCCAGCACTAACCCCCCCCCCCATTTATGAGGGGGGGGGGTTTCGTTGAGGGGGGGCAGGCGGCCCCCCGGTTCTCTTCAATGCAGGCCCCCCATGAGGGGGGCGGCGGTTTCTTTGAGGGGGGCAGGCGGCCCCCCGGTTTCTCCTCAAAGCAGGCCCCCAGGATGGGGGGCCGTTGATTGACAAAAAGGCGCGGCTCTTAAGTCGCACCGCCACCTTGTGCAAAGCGGGGCCTTGCCCCCGCGCGCTGCACCCAAGCGGCGCCAGGCGGCGCCGCCGCTGGCCGGGCCGCGCCGCCGGCCGGGCCGGGTCGGCCTGGACCCGGACCCCCCCGTTTTCGAGACGGTTTCGGTCTTTTGTCCATAACTTGAGCCACGGACCTCCGAATGACGAACCGTCTGCGGAAATGCGATCCTTGGATCGAAACGGTCGTTTCGGTATATTACACTCAGGGTTTCGGAATACTTTGAGTTCGGCCGGGTTGGTTCGTACACGAAACCAACCGGGCCTTCGGAGCGGAAACACTCATATCTTGAGCTACGGACGTCCGTTTGACGTGCCATCAGCTTTGTTGAGTTCCTCTTAGTGAGACGGATCTTTTGGCATACTCTGCCCGAGGTTTGGACGTAGGTGGAGTACAGTCGGGTTGGTTTTGCCTTAAAAACCAACCGGGCCCCGGGGACGAAAATGCCAATAACTCTCAGACTGGGCGACCGATTGACGCGATGTCTGTTGCGTTGAGTTCCTGTTGACGATACGGAACTTTTGGATACATCAACTCTGGACTTTATGACAGTTGATGTATCAGCCTCTCGGCACGTGAAGCGGACCCTCCAGTACGAGCTTGATGTGTGCGGGAACCCTAGTGCTGGCTGCGACTATTATTGTGACTACTACTGCTACTACTGCTACTGTGACTGTGATGACGACAGTACAGAGATCCTGTGTGGATTCGACGACGACGACTACAGCACTCAGCGATCCTACGTGGATCAGTGCTACAGGTCCTGTGTGGGCCCGATCCTGTGTGGGTCTTTGCGTTCAGCGGTCCTGTGTGAACCAGCGCCTACAGGTCCTATGTGGGACCGATCCTGTGTGGGTATTTTGCGGGGGTTAGTTACCTATCAATCCTTCTTGGGTCCGACGACTTAGATGGATCAGAGATCATCTTTATCGTCTTTCGAAGAAGTATACCTTTGTGAGCTGATACCTGTTGCTTTCCTGTGTGGATTGTGTTTTGCTATTCTGTGTGGATTACGTTTTACTTTCCT
Organism: Viscum album; assembly: GCA_963277665.1. Lineage (NCBI taxonomy): Eukaryota > Viridiplantae > Streptophyta > Magnoliopsida > Santalales > Viscaceae > Viscum > Viscum album. Next base: position 1,999,482,140 of record OY728142.1, on the reverse strand, counting down.
GTGTGGAATACGTTTACTTTCCTATGTGGACTGAGTTGTACTTGGGATCGGAGGTTGGAGCTTATTTGAAATTGATGACATAGGTATATGTATGGGCATATACCTAAGCAGTGTCAGTTGTTACTTCGTGATTGTACCTTTCTTTGTGATTTATCCTTTGTGGATTTTGAGAGACCTTCAGGGGTCTCGGGGTCCCTACTGAGTAGCTTATACTCACCCCTGCACGGGCTATGCCCGCACTACGTTGTGTTGGTTGCAGAAGACGGACATCGTTGATCTTGGCTGAGGCTTGCAGAGAAGGACGGTACATGGAGGTGGACCACTGGACGGGACGTGTTCGGAGCGGACGACGGGACCCGTGGAGCAGTGGAGCTATCTGTACCCACCCTTCAGGTGGGAACTCCAGTGGACAGCTCGGTGTAGCGGCTTTTACTTACAGTTGATGTTTTCCCTTTCGAGTTGTACTTTACTTTCAGTTTGGGTTTGTATACTGGCTCATTTACTTTTCCGCACTTTCAGTTGTACTCTGTTTTTACTTAGTGTTTACTTTCCGCTTGCTTACTCTTTGGTGTTTGTTTACTTTACAAAGTCAATGCCTTCCCTTTTTACCGGGATTTACGCCTTGGTGCTAGTCGCCAGCCCCTGGCCTATGGAAGGCGGGCTTGGGGTAGTCACGGCACGGACCCCGAGGGCGGGTCGTGACAATTTATTTATTTATTAACTCGAATAAATGGTACTAAAAATATTAATAGTACCGTTTGTTGAATTTATTATTATATACAACTAATTATTTATTAATATATAATATAACATAGATTTTAAGATGGTATATTTAAATTCCACAATTGGATAAATATTTTTTAAATGGAAATTAATTCAATATTTTAAAAAATGATATTAATGTTATTTTAAAATAAAAGATATTTTCCATTGTCAAAGAAAATAAATAAATAAATAAATGATATATTATTAAGTAATTTTAAATTAATAAAAATAAAATTTTACTCATATTTATTTTTAAATGTTAATAAGTTTAATAAATGTTACATTAATGGATATTTTAAAATTTTATAATCAGCATATTTTCCCCTAAATATTTAAAACATTTTTTCCATTTGTTAGGTTTAATGTGGTGTTTTGATGCTTTACGTTTTCTTCTGTTAAAATTAATTTCAAAAACATGTGTTTTTTATAAACTAAATATAATAGTTTACAATAATTGTCACTAAATTTTTAATTAATTAAAATTTTAATTATGTTCTTATTTATAAATATCTTTGGATAAGAATGTTAGGTACCTTTATAAAAACAAAAATTTAACAAAATAAGGGAACATATAAATTGGGGATTAAGTTAATAAAAATGAGTTTAGTTGTATGTTTTTGGAGGGTTTTTTTTAAATCAACCCCACCCCCTCCATTGTTATTTACTATTTCTTCCAAATTAGGAAACGTAGAACTCCCAATAGTGAAATCTCTTGAGTATTAGAAGGATTTTGGTCCTTGTTAACAATAAAAGGTCACATACAATCCCCCATTTTTCACACCTCTCAAGAAAACTTTACCATTGATGATCTAACCAAATAACTTCCAAACATATCTTTACACATTCTAAAAACCTTAATTTTCGTAGAATACTTACAAGGGAAGTTCTTTTATGTAATGAAAAATGGGATAATCGAACAATAGGTATCATTGGTCAATGAATAATTTTGATTTATTTCTTTCTATACCCATTCTATGATATTTTAAACATGATTATATTATATATATATATATATATATATTCTACATGTATATATATATATATGTTGTAATGCTATAGTTAAAATCTACAATCATAGAGCCATCCATCAATTGGGTTACGAAATCATCGTCTGCGTGTGAGGTGAACAACCACATCCATTACAGATTTAATTCATTTATTCCTTTACCATATCTCAAGATTAGGAATAATGATGTAAATATAATTTATATATGATATATATGATTCATATAATTCCTTTATTAAACATTGTTATTTATATGTCACACAACATCATAATTTCTATTTATTGGGAATATGATAATGTTGTTGAGGAATACGTTTGACTATCTCTTCGCGAAGTAGTGTAATTTTTTCACTCTCTTTATAGAATAGAATAAGGTTGGGTTAAATATAAATATGGATTAAATATTACAATTTTTTTTACAATAATGATATATATATATATATATATATTTCATTTACTTTTATTTTATTCCATACAATAACAAATTGTAAACTACATTTATTCATACATATGACCTACAATCACAATTATTAGTGTAAGTAATTTCCAATAACTAATATTTTGTATTACAATAAATATTTATATATTGGATATATATGAAATCATATCATTGATTAAAATATAGAGAATATGAAATCATGAAAAAATTAAGTGAACTAAGAATAACAATTCAAAACATGTAAGGAAAACAAAAGTTGTTATTAACTGAAACATTACATAAAAGTGGACTCATTAATAAATGGTTAATGTAATCTCATTGTAAAATCATATATAGTTTGATATAAATGATTATTTTTAAACTATATATGTATAATTAACTTATAGTAATTTCACCTGAGGTGTGAATGATTACAATGAGAGTCAAGACTAAAGGGAATGGACTTTCATCAGAATATTTACATTGGTGAAACACATTTTATATTCATCGCCTTTTTATATTATATGGTACATATAATTCGCATGATTGTGTTTTAGGAATTTTATCCGAATTTTAATTTCTTTATACATATCCATTGTGGGATCTCTATTTTATGGAGTATATTGTTCTAAAGATTTCGAATCGGTAAGGGAATTTTGTCTATATTTTTTCATCACTATCAAAATTATTAGGTAATGTGCGTGTATAGTTTTATGATATATATATTATTTCAAATTAAAATGATATATAATAAATATCCTTCTTTTCATGATATTTTAAAATTCATGTATTGTAATTCTTTACAGTGGATTATGTTTCAATGTTACCAAAGAGGTAAGAGTGTCTTTCAACAATCTAATAATTTATAGTGATTGATTATGATTATGTTTATATTGATGAAATAGTATAATATTATCTTTCAATATTTATAATTAATTTTCTTATTCTTTGGTAATTTAGGATATATTCATGTAATGGTACCATTTTTACACAATTTGGTACATTATATAAATAATAATTTTTTTTATGAAAATATAAATTTATTAATCCCCTTCAATGAAAATATTTTATCATTTAAAAAAAAGTTTATAATTTTATTAAAATTCATTTCTACATTACACTGATTATTTTTATAATTATAAATTATATTATTTATGAAATCATTTTAAACGAAATAAATAGGTTTTTTCCCTATAAAGGATTTTTTACTTCTACCAACAATGTCAATGGATACATTTTTTTCTACTATATTTCATGTAAAAAATTATATTCCGTCCTAAAAAATTATTTTTTTGATGCATTCATTATAATTTGTAAACAATGTCTTTATATTAAAAGATTTTCATAAATCATGTGTATTTTATTCTAAAATTTCTTCCAAGAAAATGTAATTTTTAAAATGTTTTTTCATATAAAAAATTGTTTTAAATTATTTACAGTGTATCTTTTATATGTTTCAAAGGTAATTTTCAATGAAATCTATTTCAAAGGTATTTCATATTTAAAATTATTTTGACTATTTTCCAAAGCACTGTTTGAAAGTTTCATGGATATTTGTCATGATAATGGATTTAAAATGATTTTATGTTATGAAAAGAATATTTCAAAGATTAAATTAGATTTATGTTAATAAATTTTTTATTTGAGTTTTTAATGAATTATTTATGTGTTTACAATGATATTATTAAAAAAATTGAATGCGATTTTCAAAGAACTGACATTTTCCAAAAGACATATCCCATGTGATCATTTAAAATGGATCTCCACCTAATATTATATACTTTCATAATGTATATTAATTGCTAAAGATATTACCCATGGACCCATTATTATTATTTATATTAATGTTTTATGTTAAAGATGTTAATACATTTATGAAACCCATTTCGGTTCCTTGGGAAATATAATGATAAAATTCATTTAGAACACACATATTATCATTGGTTATGATATGTTGAACTGATTATGAAATGGATCTTTTATTCATAGGTTATGATATATTTAATGTTTTTAATCACCATTTCAATTCATTGATTATGATATGATGAATGGTTATGATCATATGAAACACATATTATTAATTTTATTCTTTAATGGCTCGGACCTATATCTCACAAAAATGAATTAGGTAAAGATATATATATATATATATGTCATTATATATACATGTTTGGAAGTAGGAGTGAACCTAGTAATGTTTGAGACTTTGATGTACCATATTTTTTTATTAATTATTTTGAGATATTTGATGGAATAAATTTCATACCAAGCACTAAGACGATGTCCGATTATGAGGTTCAGTGAACCAAGAAAATTTACTTGGAAAATATTAATATATTAAATATCACACATGTGTTGTTTTCATGAAAAGAAGAATAAATTTTAAATGGGTTCCTATATTATAAATTTTATGGCACCGTTGCATTCAAAGTAGAGTCTTCAACCTAAGAGAGGCCTGACATTGGCATGTGTGGGTCACTTGTGAAATGTAATTTTCAGATGTTTTAACATTTAAAATAAATTGAATATATATTTTTTGTTGTTCTATTTCATCGGCACCACGATAGGTTATTTTAAATTAACCTAGTGGTAGGTACCCATTGATAAACTCATAACTCTGGAATTCCGTAAAGCCTCTGGAAAGAAACCATAAATAATTTCTACTATGGAGAACGATGATGGATCCTTGGATCAATGATCGACAGATATCATTCTTGACGGATCTCCCTAATGGTGATGATGTAGAAACCAATCTTATTTTGTGGGCGATCAACTGCCCATGTATGTAATTTTTTATTGGAATTTGGTCCCAATTTATAGAGTCAATGATGAACACAGACCAACCAAAAAATATGTTAACCCACATAGTTATCATTATAGAAGGATGAGTTTTATTATTTGGACTGATTTTGGTTTGAGGTATATAATATTTTTTTGGATTTCATGATCTTTATATTGAGAATGGATTAAGCCTGAAACAAAAATTGTTGAGGATCATTCAATGAGTTTTTCATTGTGATTTTTCAATCTTGTTATATTCTTTGTGTTCTTAATTTGTTTTGGATTATGAAAAAATGATTGGTATGCCTTAGTTCCATGGAACGATGAACGGAAATTTAGGATTGCACATCGGGGTGACCTAGAGGAGTTGCGATAGTGATGGAGAAAAACATATCGAATGAAATCAACAATACTCGTTCTTTATATTATTAAAGAGCGGATGAATAGAATTGTTTTTTAGAAATAAATGATGTCCCGAATCCCTATAATTGATTGTTACAATTGCAGGACGACCCTGTATATGTGGTTCCAATATGAACATATATTTCTATTGGGCTTCATATGATCGGTTGAGCCATCTAGATGATGGAGAGGGTTTATAGAAAATCACAATAAACATGGCGTGTATCCGTGGGTTACACTGAGTGTGTCCCCACTGAGCTAGGGCTAGAGTTTTAAAAGTCAGTTGAATAACTCACAATGTGTGACCCTTTCAGATGACGTGTAGTCCCTTCTAGGATACTCGTTGTGTATATCAAGAGATACACGTACATGGGGTAGTGTACCTGGGTGTCCTATGCAGTGTTTATCAAACCACATGACTTAGCATGGAAAAATTACATGGGCTACCACATGTACTGGTACACATGAAGAGCTACACATGTTGAAACTATGTACTAGCACATGACCACAGTACATGTGTGGACCCTAGATGGAATGACATGGCATGTGACCCTTATACATAGTGTATACCCATCTTCTACATGAAATTTTCTAAACAACACATTAAATTATACACGAGAAGTACCCGAGGTCATTTGACATAGTATGTGACCCTACAACACGCCATTTATTATTTTCTACATGGTATGAATCTATTGTCCACCGTTCCATGGAATTTTTTTAGTGTTTCTACACACAAGAATTTCCCAGATGGTTTTTTCATACCATTTCCTATTCATAGGTGTATGAACCATTCATCAAGAATTCTAGATATAATTGTTGGAATCCTCTCTAAGAAGCCTATAATAGGATCCTCTATTCATTCTTTGTGCCCTAGGTAGAGACCTTAGTATTGACATGATCAACATCACCAGGTGTCAATCATATAATTAGAATGTTAATCTAGATGGAGTTATTGGTATCACACTATGGTCTCAAATGTGAAACTCATATTTGGTATCATATCTCCCTCTTTAGATATATCAATTTATCTCTCTCATGATTTTTCCTGATGAATAGTACATCTCAGATGGATGTCATTCGTGATATCTGAATCAGAAGTGTGTTTTTTTTGGATGAGTGCTTGTGGAATCTTCGTACAGAATCCCTAGTGCGGGTAGACTATAGTTGGGACAAACATCAAGATTGTGTTCCTGGGATTGATTATATCTAGATATTATTGTTATATTATTTGTATACATATAATATGAATAGTTGACTTTATCTATCATTTTGTATTTATTTTTGGTTTTGGTTTTCCCACTAAGCATTGTTATACTCACCACTACATAGGATTTTCCCACACATTTCATGTCTTGTGCAGACGAGTTACAATTTAATGGAGTCTAGGGTGGACCACGACCAGATAGTGCTCTGTGAGTTCACTTAGGAGGAGGTGTTCCTACGACTTCAAATAGAAATCACAATACTTAATTTTTATAGAGGGGTGACATTGTTGTTTATTTACTCTTTAATTTAGTGGGATTTTATTTTTGTCTGGTTTACTTTAATGATCTTTAAATCATGTTGTACTCTATTTATTGGGATATTGGTATTCATGAATTTGTTTCATGGGTGTTTTCTTCTATTTCAGCATTTATAGGATTAGTGGTGTGTGTGTGTTTGTGTGTGTGTGTACATGTTCATATGAAATGCCTCCGATGTTAAGTATATTCCCACTCAGTTCAAGTCACCTACCCCTGGCCTATTGGAGAAGGGAATAGTGACTCATAGCTTGGGACCCATTGGGATATTTGATGACAGAGTTGTAACAAGGATTATCAATTCAACCATTATATTGAGATTCTATGATATTGGTTCGGGGAAATTGTTTTATGTGTTTCGAGTATAGATTTTTGGCTTGGGAATCTAGTTGTGGGTTGGGCGGATGACAAGTCTAAACACTAAGACACTAATAACCTACTCTGTGACTCCATACATGTGAACACTAGTTGTAGGGAAAATTATGGTACATGTATCAAATATGAGTGGGTTTTGGTTCCATTTCCTTATGGAGTCAACTCTACTAATATAATAATTGAATATGGTACATATTATTTTCTTTTAGGATATCCCATAGACACACACCAACTAGAATTTAGAAAATCAATGAAGAATATAGACCCTCAGTGATAAGGCATTGATAAATGGACTAGTTCCCCAGAAGCCACCTCTAGGTGGTTCACCAGTTATAACACCACCCATGGAAAAGCATGTGGAGCCCATAGAACCAAATGATATGGAACGTAGGCTGAGAGCACTTCATGAGTTTCAGGGATAGAGACCCCTTATGTTCTATGGGTATCCCAACCATCAGGTAGTCGAGGACTGGCTTGAGGCCCTGACCAGTTGTTTTCTCCTAATCCAGATACCAGCGGATTAGATGATGGTCCTGGAAGTGATCATTCTAAATGGTTCTATAGGGAAATGATGGATATTGGCTATCTAGACTCATTATTAGGTGTCTCTTCCATGGACAGAGTTTGGTAATCTCATTATAAGGCAGTTCTCACCAATTATGAGGAGAGATGTTCATATACAAGATCATCTTCAACTTCAGCAGAGTGTCATGACTGTAGCTCACTATTCATTGAGGTTTACCAACCATTCCACTTAATCTATGGACATGGATATAGATCACTACTTCAATACTCAGGCCTTTTAGATAGGTCTTTGTATACTCATCCAATCCAACGTTATACCTCTATGCACTATGATGTATGCTTGGGTTCATGAGTGAGCATTGGTGGTTGAATGTTTCTTGAAGGAGTAGTTATTGTTGGTGGTTGTAAAAAATGAATGATCATGTGAAAATACCTCATAAATTGGGAGATGATGTCACTTTAAGGGACCCCTATGTGGGAGTTGTTGAAGGAGTAGACCACAGGATAGAATATCTACAGTTCAAGGATCATTGGGTGGGTCCCTTTAAGCAAGGTAGAGGCGTTGTTATTGTTCTGATGGTAGGTGATATCTCCATAAAGATAGACTTACACACCTTGCTATTGAAAGGGAAATAGTGGATGGGCCACTAAGGACAAGATAGTGATTAGTGAAGTTAGGCCTACATGGAATAGGAACATGGAGAGATCTATGAGGTGTTCAACATTTTGACTTTCTACCACCAACACCCCTTTGTGTTCCACACCAGTATTAGGGAGATAGATGACATGGGTGGTGACAGCTACATGTAGTAAAGTCTTATGACTCAGGGGCTCCGAGAATGATCAAAGCTGTGATCTTTTTATTTTTTGACTTTTGTAGTAGTACTGAAAGAAATATGTTTTATTCATTCACTTTTCAACACATACCATGTATAATAAATTGAGATTCTGGTTGAACTATTGATTCGACCCTTATGCATTGATTCATCCACTAGAGAATACATAGTGATCACACATCTATAATGATAGTGTCAGATGACCCTTTTAGGTGAATTTATTAGTAGGATCCACTTGGTGGGAGTGTTGAGGTGTTTCGATGAAATTCTTAGTATGGATTGGTTATTCATAGTCGAACAAAAATTGACAATTTTAGGTGAAGGGTGTTTTGTGTCTTCAATGATGGAATGAGGTTTTACTTTGTTGGAAAAATGAAAACCCAGGCATTATAGGTTATACTCTTTCATAGGATGGTGAAGCCGATTAATAATGAGTTGGTTGGCTAACCATAAAAGAAATAGATGTAATGGTTTTTCAATTAATAGCAGTAGTGGAAGAGTATGTGGATATCATTCCAAAAGATGTTCTAGGTTTACATTCCCATAGAAAGATAATTGTCTGCATCAACATACACCTAGAAGAAATAGTGATATAAACATCATCATATTTGATGACACTTGTAGATCTTCATAAGATGATGGTGCAATTAGAGGACTTACAAAGGAAGGGCTTCGGGAGACCCAGTGGTTCACCTGGGGAAGCCTCTGTTTTTTTGAAAAAAAGGAAGCTGATAGCTTTAGGTTGTGTGTGGACTACTGGCACCAAAACCAAGTGACCATAAAGAAAATATATCCACTACCAAGGACCGATGACCACTTTAATCAGTTTAGAGGATAACTATGGTTCTTGATGTTCTATCTCTATTCAGTCTATCACTAGTTGTGAGAACGGGATGATGGTATAATGAATAAAGCCATCAGATGATAAAATAGTGTCTATGAGTACTTAGTGATTCTCTTTGGTGTGATGAACACCCTAGGTGTTCTTATGGAACTCGTGAACTGGATCTTCTAGTAGTACATAGACCAGTTTGTGTTAGTCTTCATCGATGATATCCACGTGTAATCGTTGTTTGTGAAGTAACATGTGAGACAACATCTGATAGATCTAGACATACTTTGAGAGCAATAAAATTATGGGAAACACTCAGTGTTCTAGTTTTGGGTTTAGGCATCCCATAATTTGGGACATGTAATCTGAGCAGATGGATTGGTAGTTGACTCATCTACTATAGAGAATGTGTTACCATTTGAGCCCCCTAAGAAGCATGAATGTGGTGTGAAACATCCTTAGGATAGAATTCTATTACCAAATATTAATTCATGATTTCTACAAGATGTCAGTGTTTATGATAGCATTGACTGGAAATGGGTATCCTTTTGTGTGGACAGAGAAGTGATAGCAGGATTTCCAGTTGTTGAGGTAGAGTTTGGTGAGTGATTTGATCATGGTATTTCTATAGGAGGGTGCCCATTACATAGTTTTCTGTGATGCATCAGATACCAAAAATGGTTTTATATTATTGTATATGAAGGTATTGATTTCATATGGTTCATGAATGTTTTGACCACATGATTAGAACTATGAAACCCATGATCTTGAGTTAGCAGCAGTAGTTTTGTCATTGAAGATGTTGGAGCACTACATAATGGTATAGTGTTTTATCATCTACTCCAATCAAAAGAGTCACAAGTTAATCATCTCTCATAACTATTTGAATTTGAGAAATAGGATACTACAGGAGTTCCTCCATGACTATGATGTTGATATTATTTATACGCTTGTGAAGGGGATTGTGGTGAAATATACTCTCAGCAGGAGATCTAGTGTGCAGTTATTTAACAAGCAATCTAAGAATTTGACCTTTCTACACATTTCCTTTGTGGTTTTAGAAGGATAATATTACCTACAGTTGATGGTTTTCACCCCTCTACTCTTTCAGCATGTAAGGTAGGCATTACTTGGGGATACCAACTACGGGTCCCTATGTACTTTGTTGTTCACAGGGAAGGCATTTGATGGATATAAAAAATATGTCGAGTAAGTCTTCATTTTCAGATGATGAATAGTTATACCTTTGGTTTTGTAGGATGATGTTTTTATGGGAGTCTCATATGTCACCTTTTGTGTACATTCGGTGGTGGTGTATATGAACTAGGTCCTCTGATGTTATATTTGGTGGACTTTTATGAAGAGGGAAGTGCCATATTTCATTTATCGATGCGTTTTGTGCCAGAAGGTGAATTCTGAGTACGATGTTTCAGCGGGAATATATGAACCCCTTGAGGTTTAGAATGGATATGGGATGAGATATTAATGGAAATTGTGATTGGATTACCATGTAATTTCATGTTATTTCCATCAATGTGATTTTTGATTGACTCACCATGTTAGCCCACTTCCTAGATATCCATCATTAGAGCTCATTACAAATCATAAGACACGCCTGTGTTTCAAAGATAGTTTGACTCGAAGACGTCTCATCGACGATCACTTCTAATTTTTATGATCATTTTACATCCCGATTGTGGAAGGAATTGTAGAAGAATTTTTATACACTGTTATGATTGAGTGTGGCGTTTTACCCCCAAACAGATCGACATACAGATCATACCACATAGGTCATAGAGGAAATGTTACGGGATTTACGGTTGGACATCATCCATCGACAGGAGGATCGCCTACCTTCGGTGGAGTTGGAATAATACATAAGATACCATTATATAATTTATATAATACCATTTGATTCATCGGACAAGAGACTATGTTGGTCACCAATTTGCTGGATTGGACCATGAGTGTTAGCAGTCATGGGCCCACATTTGGTGGGACCTGCTACCATGAACTTGTCTAAAACAAGGTAAATAATTCACTGAGATGTTATAAATATTATGTTGGTAGGAGGAGGATGGATTTAATGTTTGAGGAAGGAGACCTTTTATTCCTTTTTGTTTCAACTCGATAGTAATTGTAGATATTTGGTCAGGGAATCATGTTATCAACAAGGTTTATGGGCACATTTCAGATAGAACGTGGTGTTAGTGAGTTAAAGTACTACATGGATATACCCCTTCATTTAGGCCTAGTACGTGATGTCTTCTACAAGTCACAACTGATGAGGTACATGCATCCATCACACAATATCGATTGGGGTGACCTAGACAATTAGGATTAAGAGACATTTTATGAATACCCAAGGGAGATCATGGATTAGATGGAGAGGATCCAACCGTGGAGATCTATTCCATTTGTGAGTGTCCGGACGAAGCACAAGAATCTCTTGGAGACAACATGGGAGTGGAAGGATCATATTCATCCAAAGTATATACATCTTCTTTGAATTTCCTTTATTCATCAATTTTATGGTTCATAAGACCCCAATGAGGGGAGAATGTATTGTCATAGATTATTATAGTTAATATTTTAAGAAAATATATTGAATAAATTTTAGATCATGTTCTGAGATGCTATGAGATTATAAAGCCCAATGTTCCATGAAAAATTGCCTGAAAAATATTAAATCATTAAATATAATTAAAGTAGAATTTTTGTGAAAAAGTTGAATAAATTATAAATAGGTTCCTGAATCATAAATATGAGGGCATAATTGCATTCAGAATATTGTCTTTACCATAGGTGAGGCCTAACAGTAGCCATTGCATATCTGCATTGGAATGTAGTTTTTATAGGTTTAAATGATTAAAATAAATAGATTATTTAATTTATTTAATTCTATTTAATCAAAACAAAGATGGTTTATTTCATTAAACATTTATGTAGGGATCTAAGGTTGAGCACCTAAACCTTGAATTACATATATCCTCTTTAGTGAAAACCCTAGAAAATTATTTCAATGGAAAATGATGATGGAGCCCTGGATTGAATATCGATGGACACCGTTTTTGACAGATCTCACCAATGGTGATGAATAAGAGAATGATATTCCCTAATGATTGATCCACTCACCATTCATGAAGTTTTTATTTGTAATTTATTCACTATTATTAAGATCAATAAAAAAAGCAGATCAGCCAAAAAATTGGTCGACCCATAGATCTATCCATCTTGAGTGATGGGTTTTATTTGAGGAACTGTTGGGGTTTTAATTATAGATTATTTTATTTGTATTTCTTGAGTTTTATAATTGTAAATTATCGAGGCCATAGTTACCAACGGTTGAGGATCATTCTGTGGGTTTTTATTGATACATTATCTTCGCATTTGTATTCTTCACATTCTTTGATCATCATTGTTTATGAGAAAACTATTGTTGTTCCCATGGTCCTTGGAAAAAAATATAAAATTCAATATCATGTGTTTGGGTGACCTAGAGAAGGATCCATGGTGAGGAAGATAGATTACTTCATGAGATTTAGGAATTCCCATTCTTCATATGAGTAACGATCGGATGAACACGGTCAATTTTATGAGATGATTGGTTGCCCAAAACTCATGGATTCAGTGTAGTGACGGAAAGAAAACCCTAGATAAGTCGATTTTAGAAGAAAAATACCTCAGGATCAGGATCTGGAGGATAGGATCAAGTGTGCGGTATATGGTGACAGATTCTAGAGAATCTAGATCAACATAGTGTGTAATCTAGGTTTACACGGTGTGTGTCCCTAATCAGTGGTGGTAAGGGTTTCGGGAGTTAGTCCTATGCCAGAGGGCGTGTAACCCTATCACATAGCATTGATTAACTACCCAAATAATCATCCTACATATCGATAGATACATAGAAATAAGGTTGATTATATGGGTTTCCTACATGACATGTACCCCACTAGATGACTTGGATGCCACCAAGTACACAAACTACCCTATGAAGTGGTAAATGGGTAGAGAAACATAGGTTGACACTGTGTACTTACACATGGATAGAGTACATTTGTGGTCCTGGGATGGAAGAACATGGCATGTGATCCTTCCACATGATGTGTACCCATCTTCTACATGACATCATTTAAAGGATATGGGCCATTGTACAAGGGTAGTACCCTGGTTCAATGGAAAATGTTTATGACCCTACTACATGAAATGTACAAATTTATACATTGCTTGAATCTCTTTTCCACCATATCTGGGAAATGTTTCACCTGGAATTGTACCCTTGATTGTTTCCCTAATGGTTCACGTGTATTATTTCTTTTTCCAAGAAGTATAGTCACTTTAGATGGACATTCTGGATAGAGTTATTGGAATCCCCTCCGTGAGTCCTAGAGCAGGTACCTCTATTTATTCTTCATTCCCGATATAAATTCCATGGTATTGACATGACCAAATTCACTGAGCCTTGATCCTATACATAGTAAGTTAATCCATATGGAGTTTTTGTAATTACCCCATGGCCTTAAATTTGATTCTCATTTATGGTATCATATCTTTTTCATTAGATCAACCAGTTTATCTCTCTTATGATAATTCCTGATGAATAGTACTTCTTAGATGGACGTCATTAGTGAAATCAGAATCATGAGTGTGTTATCCAAGATGAGCACTTGTGGAATTTTTAGATTGAATCCCTAGTGTGGGTATATGATAGTTTCGACAAAACTCTAGACATCATTTCATGGTTTTAATATATCTGAATATTATTTTTATATGGGTTGTAGTCATATACTACATTGGATTGATTGTATCCTTCCATTGTGTAATGAATTGTGGGTTTTTGGTGTCCTAATAAGAATTATTATACTCATTCTTAAACAGTCTTTTCTGCACTTGTCACATATTGTGGAGAAAAGAGTCCTTTTGAAGGTGTTTAGGGAGAACCGGGATAGGATAAAACATTGCAAGTTCATGTATGAAGAGGTGTTCTTATGCATTGGAGTAGCAGTCCAAGTCCCTATTTTGTATACAGGTTGTGAATTTTAGTTTACAGACACTTTCTTTTGGTTCCCTTGTATTCTAGTTCAGTTTACATTATTTCACATTACTTCCTATCTTACTCTATTGGTTGGGATAGTTGTATGCATGCATTTGTTTCTTAGTTGATATTTTTACATTTCAGTATTTGTTTTATTAGAGAAATTTAAATTCATACATGTAAATAACAAATTCCTCCCATGATAGTGATAATCTTACTTGGTTCTAACCACTATCCCATGACCTATTAGAGGCATGCATGGGTCGTTGCGACATGGGCCCCACTGGCACTGGTCAGGACAAGGACTATTTCAATTATGGTGTTTTGGGGAGTGAACCCATTCAACAAAAATGAAATGACTATGACGGGGAATGGTTGTGTCTCTTTCCCAGTAGGTGTATCACCCATGAATTTCCATGGTATGTTTTGGAAATGATCATTGACTAATAGAGAGTTACATTATATTTTTATATGTATTCCAAAAATACATGTATCATGTCAACGTTATGATATCATTGTTCTTTTCATTGACTATCTTATAATTTATGTCTTATGATCTTTGAATCACTTTCCCATGTATTATGATTCAGACATTTGTAATGTACGATATTATTTTCAGATGTTACTATCATGTTCTATAACCATTATGCACATGTTATGATTACCAATCTTCTTATTTTTTCCTAAAAGAACATTAGATCTAAACCCTTTTCATAGACCATGTAATGTGGAAATGTTTTATACTGGATTATTAAATGAGAATATATTAATGGAAAAAATTTACTATCTTTCAAGAATATTAGAATATTATGTTTCATGTTTCCAAATTCAAAAAACTCTAATGGTTCTAAAGTGTTTTTTTGTTTAATGTAATTAATATTCATTAAAAAAATATTAAAATTACATGTATGTTATGTATATATCATTATAAAACATGATATACATAGAAACATTATCAAAAAATAAATGGCTCTAATATTTTTTTTCATTATCCATTTAATCTATATATATGTCATTATTTGGAATCAATTCATATATATGGAAATTAATATCCAAAGGTAGTTTATAGTCATCCTTTCATCAATATATGATCCTATTAATATATAAGATATAAAATATGGAATTTCTATCAAATTTATTAATATTATTTCTATGTAGGGAAAGATAATCCCGGCTCAAAATCATATAAATTTAATATAAATGTTTAAAATTAATATTTTGTGGAAATATATTCATACAAAGAATAGTAAAAAAGTTATTTTCATGGGGTGATATCATCACAAAACTATTAATTTTAATTTATAATTGATTTTATTTCTATTTTATTGTTGATTTTATGCATTGAGGGAATATTTTTGATATAAAGTAGAGGATAACATTAGACTACAATAAATCATTTATAGTTCTTCTATAGATGACGACTTTACCTATCATCAAATTGTTTTCACGAATAACTTATATAGTGTTGATGTTATGGTATTAACTTTTTTCTCATAGCTTAGTGTGTTTATATTGATATTTTCCACAATAAAAATCAGTTTTGAGAACATGATATTGTATTGTTTATAAACCATAGAAATGTGTAATTGATGTGTGGGTGTTAAATTATACCAAGATTTCTTTTTATCCATTTCATTGGTTGTACTATTAATATCTCATTAGTATTCATATACTAAATTGAAAACTTTTCCACACCTAAATATTTCAACTATTCATTTGAGACAATTCCCCCATGATTATTCAATAATTTTTTGAATGAATGTAGATGAACCTTCATTCCATTAGTGGTTTTATCATTATATATTCCAAAAAACTCAATTTTACACATCGTATTCTCAATACCAAAAGAATTATGGGAGTCACCAATTTCCATTTCCACAATGACTACACATCCATCAATTTCATCATATATATGATTTACTCTTATAGAATACACATTTTAGAGTCATTATATTATTCAACTAATGAAATGACCTACTATTCATTTATGTTAAATGATAAAAAAAACTTACATTGAATTCCTTATAAATTTTCAATATAGGTACAAATGGATATATCATAATTATCGCTTCTCATGGAATTTCATCTCAATTTTACTACAAAGAGTTCATAGAAAATACATAATATAATATATCTTCTAATACTATTATAATTCAAGGGTGTTTTATTTCTCCAAACAGGTGTTCTAGATTAGGATCCACAATTGATCATAATCACCATCTAAATTATATGTGGATAAAAAACCCATTTCATGCATTGTCTACTCGATGGAATACAAAATCTTTTATTCTTTGATACATGTATATAAAATTAATGTAATCTAAAAATCACAAATTGACTGTGGGAGTTGTCACATGAAGTAATTAACATATATTTTTTACATCCATTACAATAGTTTATGTTTTCAATGGTTTTTATTATTATTCATAGGTTAGGAAATCTTTGTGTGATGACCCAGACCCAGATGCCACTTAATGGGTGCCCCTAACCCGGTAGGCTTGATGGCCTCAAGCACATCTTCCCTAATGCCAAAGTCTACTGACTAACAATGAGGGTATAGGGTGTGTCAGAGGGAATATTATGCCCTTATAAGCATAGTGTAGAGTAGCGAATGGAAGGTAATGGAATAGTAAAATGCAGATGAAATCTAAATAGAAAACAGAATAAAACTAATGCAATAGATAAATGAGAAAAAATATAATTGTACCATCTGAACTATGACTATGAAATATCATGGCACTATAAAATTGGAGATCATGGATACAAGAGAATTGACATAAATGTTTCCACAAAGTAATGGAAAAAAATATTACTCCATGCATCCTGATATCCAACTTGATCATCTGATATCAAACTCCTTCATATCAGCATGAAATCAAGTATTGGATGATGTATTCTTCCACTTTTCAACACCTGAAACCATTTAATCTACTCTGGGTACCAAACGGCACCCAGAGAGTGTGTGAGATAAATCTAAGTTGGCCACCACCATTGGTGTTTATAACATCCGGCCCATGTAATAGAATATATAACTGTTCAGGAATTCATATATAAAGTAAATCAAGGAGTACAGTATAACTAAATACCCAAGTACCATCTTCATCCCTAGGTTGGTGTCTAAACATATTAAATGTTCAATAATTAAGATAAAACCATTTAATGATAATACATCACATGAGGCATAACCAGCACTGACATCATCTCGTGATAATTTATGTAGTGAAGGTCTCAAGATGTAATAAGGGAACCAGATAATGATATCCAATGAGGGAGTTCTAGGGTAAAAAAGGAAATGTACACTCACTGAATGAAACCCCGATAGTATATAATTCTCGGTTCCTCATATGATTGTAATCCATGTATCGTCATCCAAGGCATTCCATAATAAAACGCCTACCGAGTCCAAGGAGTGCATCCAAGTAAAATGGGGCTAAATAGGGAATGGGTCCAAGGAGTGTATCCAATGAACCTATTTGTCGATGCTATATCCCAGGAGTGTATATGTGGTATATTGTAAAAATAAAAGGGGACCCTATGTTAGTGTACTGGGCATCAAAGTAATAGACATAAATTATAATCTATGTATGTATCAACCTAAGAAAAATGCATCCCTGATATGTAATGGGGTTCCAGAAACCCATGGTATTCTCCTCTAAAAATACATGGTGAGAGCGAGTCAGTCCATTCTAATTTGATATTGTAATTTTGAGTTAATTCATTTTTTCAAGTCATTCCTCCCATTAGCATGGATAATTTAGGTAGAGTTGGATCCATTTATTTATTGGTCAATATATTGTTTTCAATTAGTGTGGATAGGCCAAGTAGCATTCCAACAGTTAAAGTATGTCTTACTTAACCATAATTAATATTCAACTATTGAGGTTCATCTAGCTACCTTCCGTCAACATGGAAGGGGTGATACAGACATATAACCTTTATTCAAACCCTTTTTAATAAGGCCATGTTATATACTTAGTATAGGTTTCATTGCAAATTTCACATTTAATAAAAATTTCAAATACTTACCTTAGGTGGGTCAAGTGGTGAGAATACCAGGTAGATTCCATTATACAGTTCTCATTCAACAACAATCCTTTTTTAGATATAGGCTCATTTTTAGGAAGGTCATGAAAGGGCACACCCAAACGGTGGATCAAATGTGTCAAACCACTAAAAACACAGTTATGGAATAACTGTCGACATGAGGTGGATTGATTTATGGGAGAAACCACTAACAACTAAATCACATATTGGGAAAGAGCATAACCATACAATTCTACAAAGAATATGCTTGGAATGAAAATTTCAGATTCAATCCCCTATGGGATCGGTGGTCCCCAACCGATCATTCCAAATTTAACGAACAATACGGATGAGTTATTATCCCCCCACATAATGGTTGTATGATCCTCCTACTCTTTTATAGGCCCTTGATTTTCCTCATATCAGAGTATATATAGGAAAAGTGAAAACTTATCACATGGAGATATCTAGTTCGAGAGTGAAAGAGAAGAAGAATGATAAAGAGGACTCGAGTACATACCATTGCACATCAAACGAGACATATGGAAGCTCGATAGGATACTGGATGAAGGAGATCTATTGATTCTATATTTATATCTTCAAAAAGACACCAATTGAGAGAGAAATAAGACAATATTGCATAAACATATATTAGGGGGGAAGGGGTGACTTAATTAGATCATTAAAGGAAAATAGGAAAATTACCCTGAGAAATAGCCTTCGCACAATTTATCTGCAAGATTTTAAAAACTGTGAAAAAATCATGTGAAACTGTTCTTCCTGAAAAGACATCCCCACAGGGTTTGATCAAACCGTGCACCGGCCTTGGATGGTTACCTAGGAAAAAGTGCCACTCACGCGGTTAGGATGTAGGTCCATGCACTAACCATGAAAGTTCCCATTATCCAAAAAAACACAATGTGAACAGTTTTGAATACTGTGATGAAATCCCACACAGTTTTCTCTAAACATTGTGAATGGTGTATTTTCCTTAAAAGTATGGGTTCCGGGATCCGAACATGCACCGAACACACTCACAACCTTCACTCACCCATTATGCATCCAATTTAGGTCCAATGTAAATATTTATAATGAAAATTAAAGGTTCCATATATTGAATCCAAAAAATGATCTTACAGACTTCCCCCCATTAAACAAACATTACCTTGAGTTCTCCCATCAAGGGAAAAGAAACATTGTTTGAGAAAAAATCAGGCCACTGAGTATGTACATCGGGTTCCCTCTCTCATGTCTCGTACAGTACATATTTGTGATGTCATAAGACCTATATGAGAGAGATGTACTCTAATTGGAGAACCTTCATGCTTTGGTCAATGATGCATACTAGATACTCCTCAAAGGTAGAATCGACATCTAAATCATCTTCCACATGATCATTGGTATGAGACAGGTTGGCCTGATACTGGCGAAGCTGTGAGACACGAACAACATTGAGACTTTCATGGTTACTTTGAGGTAATAGCAACCAATTAGCTAACGAACTGACTCTCTCTAGAATAAAAAACGGCCTGATGTAATGAGGCAATTTCTTTCCCGGATTCTATAATTACTGATGCCCTATCCTGGGCGATACATAGAGGAAAACATGATCCCCATACTCGAGTTGAAGAGGTCATCGACAATAATTAGCATAAGATCTCTGCCTAGACTAAGCAGCAGTCATACACTTTATGATGAGCATAACTTGTTCTGAAGTCTCCAGAATGGGACGAGGACTAAGTAGGGATGCCTCACCTACCTATTGCGAGAAGAAGGGTGAAAGACATAAGCTACCATATAAAGCCTCAAAAGGATCCATCAGAATCATCACTTGAAAACATTTATTATAAGAAAACTCAATGAGATGGATATGCTTCGCCCAAGAACCGAAAAAATCAAGGACACATGTTCAGATCATATCCTGTAGAACATATATTGTCCATTATGATTTCCCATCAATATGATGTTGAAACTTTGTGCAAAGAAACACTTGACTTACTATATCTTTAAACAAAATCTGCTAGAAATGTTAAGTGAAATATCCACCAGAATCTAAAATGATAGTACACTAAAACTGATGTAGTCATATGATATCACAGACATATAATCATCAAAATTCATCAACTGATAATGTCTCTTGAATAGTAATTAAGTGAGTTTATTTTGTTAGTTATTTCATGACTTCTCAGATAGCATCAATACCCCTTGGGTACTTAGGTAAGCAGACTACGAAATCCATTCTTATATATTTCCATTTCTATTTTCAGACTATAAGAAGCTGTAACTGTCCTTCAAGTATCTGGTGCATTGCCTTCACATTATGATAGGTGAAACATATATTAAAAAAACATGTAAACTAACTTTTCATTCTATGACAAAAATATTAGTGTCGAATATCTCGACACATCTCCATGATTCCTCAATGAACTGCCTACTAAGAAGAGTGGGACTCTTTCATCACCTCCTCTCTCATATCTGCATGAACACAGATATGTCCATGTAGATGAACGACGTCTTCTATATACACAGACAAATCTAGTGGTGGGTTATCTCCAGTTATACTCTAATGGAGAACCAAACCTTCAGGATTTGAAAACTGTACACTATTCACCCATTCAAGGATAGAGGAGGTAACTATTAATGGTGAGAGGTAATAATACTCATGAATATCATGAACCTCTGGGTGAAGTTCAGAAAATAAGGCCATTTATTTCCATTCATCATAGGCATCATGTACGGCATGCGATTGCATTTCATGATTCAGTGCATCAGCGAGAACATTGACCTTTTCAGGCATATAGGAAAGCTCAAAATGAAAATATTTTAGATATTCAACCCATCGCCACTATCTGAGGTTCAAGTCATGCTATGAAAATATATTCTTAAGGACTTTTTGATCTATATACCCCAAAAAGTGCTCACCAAATAGATAATGTCTCCCGAAACATATGGTTTGGACAACTATTTCTAGCTCGAGTTATTGTGTTGGGTAATTCCTCTCACGAGGCCTCTACTGACATGATTCATATACACGAACTTTTTCTTCTTGAATCAACAATAATATTATTCCAATGGCTAATGCATCATAGAGGTCAAAATAACAATTACCAAGCTCGGGAAGCAACAAAATTAGTTTCGATACCAGCTTCCCATTCATCTCATAAAAGGCATTCTGGAATGCTTCTGACCACATGAACATAACACCCTTCTTTGTTGCTCTATTATTTGGTTATGAAAGACATCAGATGTCCTTTATGAAATTCTTGTAATATCCATCCATCCCTAAGAAACAAAGAATATCAAACATTTTCTTCGGCTGCTCCCAGAAAACTACAACACTATCCTTTTGAGGGTCAAAAGATACTCAGGATAATGAAATAATATAACCAATGGGATAGACCTAGTCATTCTAAAAGTCTCATTTGTCAATCATGGAATAAAACTGGTGATCACTCAGGGTACTCATAATTATCTCAAGATGTTTGTCTTGGTCTTTACGTGGAAGTGAATACACCATGTTGTCATCAACATGGACCACAAAAAAAGCATCCAAATAGGGACACAAAAACCCTATTCATTAGGGACATGAAAATTTTAGGTGCATTCGTAAGACTGAACAACATAAAACAATAATCGTACAAACCATACCTTCTACAAAATATTGTACGAGGTATTTCTGATGTTCTGACTCACAACTGATGATAACCTGATCACAGGACGCTCATAGTGAAATCATTTGGTCCTCAGATCTGGTCAAATAGGTCATCTATTTGAGGAAGTGGATACCAGTTTATGACCGTAATTTAGTTTAACCTTATATAATCCACACATAAATGGATAGTTTTATCCACCTTCTGAGAGAAAATTATGGGTGAACCCTGAGAGGATATACTGGGTTGTACAAAGCCTTTGGCCTCCAAGTCCTTTATCTACTACTTGAGCTCCTGAAGCGTAGTAGGTGCTATCTTTTATGGAGTAATGGACACTAGATCTTCTCCTAGAATAAGATCAATTGTAAACTCTACCTATCCCTTATGTGGTAATCCAACAAATTCTTTTGGAAAGACTTCTTTGAAATGATCCACTACTGGAGGGAAATTATTTTGAAGAATACCCTAATCCTCCATGAAAATATTTTCCATTTGGGTGGTCACTCCACCTAACCCATGATGCCTATGTCTTGCTCTCCTAGCCTAGACATTCCCACTTGCCTATGAAAAATAAAATGGTTTCCTTCACGTGAAGTAAGAGAAACCCCACATTGATAGCTGTCTATAAAGGATTGATAGTGAACTAACGAGTGCATCCCGAGAATGAAATCGATGTCCACCATCTCAAGGATAAAGAGATACCCCATGAATGGTTAACTGCCAAACTCAGGGGGGACGTCCCTGCACTAGCATATTCCCTTAGTCTATATTCCCAATGGTGTATCGAGGGTCATTACCCCAAAGTGGTACTATATCACAAGTACAAGAAATTCCAAAATGGATACAGATAAAATGAGTATGAAGAACCTATATCTAACAAAGAATAAGAAATAGTAGACAATACTATAATAGTATCTCATACTGTAGATGGTCCCACAACCTGATCCTCGTGTATCGCTTGTAAGGAATGCCACTGACCTGATCCATTTCCCTAGCAACAGATGTACTACCACGATCTTCACTGCTCTGCGGGCGCATCTCGTGATTAGAGATTAGAAAACCATGGCCACAACCACCTACTCAACCAGACTTTCCAGTGCAATTACAACTTAGCGCCTTACATGGCGAAAAAATGCGCTCTAACAGGTGGAAATAATGCTGATCATTTTACACTCGAAGATGGTTGAAAGGTCCTGGAGAAGTGTTGATGATAACCCAAAAAACCTCCATGTAGACACTCCATAGGTCCTCTATCCCACTGGGGCTTCTTATTCCCTATTTTTCAACACTAATGAAACACTAAAAATCTATAAAACTAGATACTCTTATTGCCAATGCCCTAACAAAAAACCACAATGGAACATTTTGTTCCAACAGAAGAACTACCGGAATGACACATAATTGATACTTTTAAGATCGTACTTGCTCCATCCCGTAGGTTTTTCTCAGTGATAAGGTCTTGATCAACTATTGTAGAGAAGGTATGAAGGAAATATTACATTCACCTATGTTCATATGTCATACTGAATCCCATCCTCAAAACTTGTAGCACGTAAAAGCTCATCATCGGCTAGAAGTCTTGTAATGTGATGAAAATCAGTGAAACGTGCTGAATATTCCATAATTGACACAGAACCCTACTAGAGATTCATTAACTCTTTGGATCTGTCTTATATTAGTGACTGATGAAAGAATTGATCATAAAAGGTAGTCCAGAAATCAACCCATTACATCCCCTGATGAAGTTCACCCTAACTAACAACATTCCACCAAAATATGGTCGAATCCAAACGCATGTTTGTAGAAACCATGAATCTCCACAATAGAGGAATTCCTAGATTCTCTAAATTTAAAAAATGGTGTCTATCCAATACTCATTATCCTAAGATCCTCCATTCTATGAAAAAGTAAGAGGATTTTGTGGTTAGAACTCAAGGGTCAGATCAGCCATAATAGGTTCAACCCATGGAGTACAATACATGGACTGCATCAAACATAGGAAACTCTCAAGGACTTGTGAATCAGTGTATGTATTAGCTATAGTTAGAGGATCCCCATGTGGCACTCTTGGATGTAAGACTGGAGGCTCAGGGCCCACAATGTCTAAAGCATGGTCGTCGCAACTCTTTTGAAGAACGACACATGGATGTCGTGGCAGAATTGGTTTAAAATGCCATGTACCTACCTTAGATAACATATAAACATATGATAACATCACTAATAAGAGATGTGCATATAAAAACTCACTACCCAAGTCATACTATCCAAACTAGCTTCTTATATGGATAGGTATCGGTTTGTGCTCCATTATATGTTTGATGTTACTGTACATTTAATTTCCATATTCAATCCTTTTTCTTTTATATGCATGACCTGGTGGGGTAAGGATGTGAAACCAGTTCATTTTTCATTTGTACAACTCACTTTATTATGGGTAGTCTTTCCTGTTGAATCAATTCGCATACACATTTCACTAGGTACAACACTCATTTACTTATAGAATAATTGATTGACTCGGTAAATTACTCATACCAACCCATGATGGCCCATACTCCTCATGAATTGATACAAAAAATCATTCAATCGAAGCAAAAGTAATACAAGTACACGAAACTATCACAACATCACTCAACCAATAGGGGAATATCAAGAAATTCATTGTAGGTAAATGAACATATATGGAATGGATATATGCATGAAATGTGAATTTTAATTGTCCATAACGATGCATCAAGCAATCGTCCTTTACCTCAAATCATCGGGCTAAGGATGAAATAAATTCTCAAATAGAGTAATATTTTATAAAACAACACAACATGTGTGTCTACAATATGTGAAATACTATCAATTGTAATAGGAAAAATAGAACAACAATTACATTATGGGTAACATCGCTTTTGCCCCGAACATGGGTTTGCAACGCCCAAGCATAGCTTATGAAAAATTAAAAAATGTTCTTATTTTCCAATCTATTGTCTCCAAATAGTAATGTATGAATATAATCACCCTATGATACCACTATGTGCTGACCTGGACCTAGATGACACTTAATGGGTGCCCCGAGCCAGGTGGACCATATGGCCTAAAGGGAAACTTCCCAAATGCCAGATGAATCCAACATGAAGCTAGGGCCAAGGGTGTGTCTGTGGGAAGAATATATCCTCAATAGCATAGTGTAGCACTATGAATGGAAAATAAAATAATTGTATACATTGGAAGAAATATAAATAAACAATAGAAGCAAACTGGTGCAATAGATAAATGATATCAAACATAATTATAATAAGATAAAAATGATGATGATATGTCATGTCACTAGAAAACAAGAGATCATAGATACATGAAAATAGACATAACATGTTTCACAAAGTAAAGAAAATAAAACCCTACTCCATGCATCACAAGATCCAAATCGGACATTTTCTATCATGATCTATCCTAGCAGCATGAAATCATGTATTGGAAGATGTATGATTCATTTTTCCAACTCCTTATACTATATATTCATCTCTTGGTACCAAATAGTTCCTGGAGAGGGTGTGAGATAAATCTCAGGGTGCCACCACCAATGGTTTTTATACCATCAAGCCCGTGTATTTGAATATAACAGTGTGCAGGCATGTACATATAAAATAATAAAATCATTACAACATAACTAAATACCCATATAATTATGTCAGCCATTGAATGCAATCTGAACTTGTAACTATTCCATTTATTAACAAATTTCTATTTAATGTTAATAGGTCACATGAGGCATAACCAACACTAACATCATCTCGTGATAGTATAATTAGTTAATGTCTCATGAAGTAATAATGAATCCTGATAATGATATCTAGTGACGGAGTACCAAGGTAATAACCAAGGTAACTTAATCTCACGGAACCCTAACCCAGTAGTATATGAGTCTTTATAAGGGGTAAGAGTGTAATCCAAAGATCATAATCCATGTAATTCCATAATAAGGTTCCAACTAAGTCCAATGAGTGAATCCAACAGAAAATACCGATGAGAAACGAATGGGTCCAATGAGTGTATCCTAGACACCGACTTGTCGATGTTGTATCCAAGGAGTGTATCTGAGGTTTCCTAATATAATGAAAGGGGACCCTATTTTAGTATACCGGGCAACCAATGAATATACAAGAATCATAATCTAGGTGGGTATCAACCTAAGAAAACTGCATCCTTGAATCAGAATGGGGCTATCGATAACAAATGTATTCTCTTCAAAGAATCCAATGTGAGAACGAGTTAGTCAATTCTTATTTTTGATTTTAATCATGAGAGAATTCATTTTGTTCATTAATTTGCTTCCCATATTTTGGATATGTCATATAGAGTTGAAAACATTTTTTATTGGTCCAAACCATGTCTTCCAATATTGTGGATAATCCAAGTAGTGTTGCAACAATTTAATTAAATATTAATTAACCACTATGGAGTATTCAACTAATGAGGTTCAATTAAATACAATCCATAAACATGGATGGGGTGATTCAAACATGTAACCTTTATTCAAACCATTTAAATAAGGCCATGTTGTATACTTAGTATACTTACCATTCCACAGTTCATATTTAATAATCATTTGAAATACTTAGCTTAGGCGGTTCAAGTGGTGATAATACAAGGTAGATTAAATTATGAAATTCTCATTTAACAAAAAACCATTTATTATAGAAGGCTCACCTTTAGGAATGTCATCCAAGGGTACACCCGAAAATTGGATCAAATGTTTCAAAACAAAAAATACATTACAATGGAATAACCTTCATCATGAGGAAAATTGACTTGTGGGTGTAATAACTAACTATAAAATGAACTTTTTGAAATGCACATAACCATAAGATTCTTAGAAGTATATGATTGGCAATAAAATTTAAGTTACATTCTCTGATCAGATCAGTGGGCCCCACATGAACTATCCAAAATCAACAAACATTAGGGATGAGTTATATACCTCCCAACTTATGGTTTTATGATCCTCCTCCTCTAGTATCGACCGTTTATTTTCCTTATATCATAGTAGATATACAAAAAGGTTAATAAAGTTCACATGGTAATATCTTGGTCGAGATTAAACGAAATGAAGAATAACTAAAGTTCACTCGAGTACTTATCATTACACATACAATGTGATTAACATAGTCTAGATCAGATGCATGATGATGGAGATCTCTTGATTCCATGTTTAGATATTCAAAAAGCCCTAAATTGAGTGAGAAATAGGCTAACCCCGCATACAGTCATATTAGGGAGGAATGGGTGACATTATTAGATCATTAAGGGAAAAACTAGAAAATTACACAATGAAATAGCCTACGCACAACTTATTTGAATGATAATTAAAACCATGTGCAAACCGTGTGAGGCTGGTTTTCCCAAAAATTCATCCCCTACACGGTTTGACCAAACTATGTGAAACCAATTCACGTTTAACTGGAAAAAGGGGCGCTCACATGGTTAGGTTGCACGGACGTGTGCCAACTGTTTGAGGTGACATTTTCTGAAAAAACACGATTCACACGGTGTGGTAAAAATGAGAATATCCCGAACGATTCACTCTAAATTGTTTGCATGGTTTGTTTTCTCCAAAAGGATGTATTTTTGGCTCTGAACAATCCACAAACACCCTCGAAACCATTACAAGCTCATTTGGAATCCAATTTAGGTCCAATGTAATGATCTTGACCAAAATAAAAGGATCCATACCTGTGGGAAAACTGGGATCTTGTAATTGGTGAGAAACTATATGATTTTTTTACTCTAACCCACATCTTGCTCAATTTCTCTGTAAAAATATTATTACATTGTCCTTTGTAAATTTTATTTACTCGAGTCTTCGTATTTCTAGTATTTAAATAAAAAATAAAAGTATAAAAATGTGTATCTATAAATAATTAAATGTTTTTCAAAAATATTATAAGGAACATAAATATGTTGACATCATAAATCATGACATTTTAATTTTTTAATATCCCAAGCACTAAGTGAATAATTTGTTTTTATTCTAGAATTTAATAGTTAAATTCATTTTAAATGTACACTGAAATACATTGTATTTATAGAAACTAAGGAATCTATAATAGTAGAATAGTATCCTTCCTTATGAATTTATAAATAAAATTAAGTTATCTTATATGGAAAAATATGATATATTTATATCATAGAAAAGTAACTAAATTTTATAAAAATGAAAGAATTACTTTTTGTGTTTATGTGAAACAGAAATTTTTATTAAAAATATTAAAAAAATATAATAATTTAAAATAAAACATATTCTATAAAATAGCTTCATAAATTAATATTTTGTTTTATTATAATTATAAGATAACTTTAGGTGATCTTATTTAATTTTTAATGTTTTCTAATATTTGTTATAATTTTAAAATTGTTATTTTTTGAATAAATGTATATTTTAAATAATAATTAAATTATAAATATTTATAAAAAATTTGTAAAAATTGTAATATAATTTCTAATTCCACACATTGAATAATTCATAGAAAAAATTTTCTAATTTTTTTTAAAATAGTTTATATTTTGTGAATAGAAAAAAACAGTAATTTATAGAATAATTAAATAAATGAATAATTGAGGTGTGGATAATGTATTGATGTGGTGAGAACTCATAAATTATAACTCACATTCACATGTTTATATACATAGTCTTAATAATATAAATTATATATAATATTGAGTGAAAATATTAATAAATGAATAAAATAATCAAATACACCCCCTCCTCTCCATATAAACAGCACCCATCACCACCCATTACATCACACCACCAAATAAATTAATATTGTTTAAATTCATCATAAATTCATTCAAAAGCTTCTTCTCATAAGACCTCCCCCAAAAGTCCAAACCCATGTGCCTTATCGAGGTTCTTATATAGACAACATTCAAGAGATAAAATCTTCATCGTTTCTCTTGTAAATTCATTTAATCTATCAGTTTTTCTACCTTATCCTGTCCTAAAATATCTAAAGGAGAATATTAAATATTTTATCAAATATATAATGTTATGTTATTTTGTTAATGAAAAATTCATCATCAAACATATTTTTTACCCCAATTAATCTAAAAAAATAAAAACATTGTACATGATTTGTCGAATCACTGGCTTTATTGATGAATAGTTTTCATTTCCCATTACCATCTTCAAGGGAGGTCATAAAACCATAATTATAGTTAAATATTATTTTAAAATTTATATTATAACTTTTTAAATATTTTATAATTTATTTTTATATAACCTAATCAATAAAATGAATTGAGTTTTTGATGTTATAAACAACTGTCAAAAACCCACTAATCATTTATGATTAATATTTTATGTAATGAATCATCAAAATTACAGGATAAAAATTATATATTCGGTCATTTTATATTAGGGAAAAAAATTTACCATTCCATTTCACTTATTTAGTTTATCATTAACATGATAAAAAATCCTATAAATATATTCATGGGAACCAACCATAAAACCATGAAACAAACACTCTTAGAATTATAAAATTTAATTCCATAACTAATATAAATGTAAATAAATGAATATACTAAAATAAATATAAACAAAATATATCAATTATTTGTTATGTATTTATTTATTAATTAATATGATTTTATTATCATTGAATTTAAGTATATGTTCAAAATGCATTTAGTCATAAGGTAAGGGAGTTCTAGGAACAATTTTAATTGTTTGGGTTAACCTTCGACTTCATTGATTAGGTGGTATTATGATTATTTATTAAATTAATTAAGATTAATATTATTTGTTTTATTTTTTGTATTTGTAGTGTATACACGTATTAAATTATTTTGATTAATTCTGTTTTCAATGATAATATATTTATAAGGGGGTTTGTTTTTAAAAATAATATTTTCATGTAACAACTCTTTTTTAAGATAGGTTTTTCACATTTATAGAATATATTGCTTTTAATTAATTAATTATAAATTTTTTATTTTATTTTTACTTTACATATTTATAATATTATATTTAAATTAGTATATTTAATTTATAATTGCCCTAATAACTATTTATGACATGTGATTTCAAAATAGAACATTTATTTTCCTTGAAAATTGTTCTTTTATGAAAAAAATTTGTGTTGGGATCATGTTATAGTTCTTGTGAATTGTTATGATAATGTGTGGATCTATTGTTAATAGAAGGAGGTTGAGCCAATTATATATATCTAATTTATTGGGTAAAAGGAAAAGTTTATGTAGATATGTTTCTCATAATAGATTATGGAAATATATCATGATTTTAGTTTAACAATGAAGGTTACTCCCTGTGTAGCCAGGGGAAAAACATTAGATATAAGAGTGATAAAAAATAATTCCACAAGATACATTTTATTATTTAATTTTTTATTTATATAGTTTTATTTGGATCATATGAATCCATAAGGTATTCTAAATAGATTATATTTTATGTGTAAATGTTATAAAATAGGGAAAATTATTTCATTTTTCCACAAATTTGTGCTTTATTAATATTTAATTTCAAGTACAAAGATTTTTTTGGAAATCCTATTTTTTAAAATATTTTTCAAAGGGGTTTGGATAGTTGATAGAAATAAATAATTCATGTCTAAGGTCATGTAATTTTTAAATGGAAATAAATAATGTGTTATTTTAAAAGTATCATTTTTTGATAAATGGATATTTAGTATAGGTGTATGCTTTATAATATATGTGTTTCTATGCATGAGGTTATGAAATAATTCACGTAAACTATAAACTAAAAATATATCATTTTTTGTATTAATGAAAATTCTATATGAAATTACAATATTATTTAATGATTATGTCAAATTCCATACAATTGGTATTAGAGCAAGGATTAGATGACATTATGGTTTATGATATTTTAATAGAATACCCATTGATGAATTTCAATTTATCGTTAAGATGAAATGATATAGAATTTCATCAAAACCTTATTATATCATATTTTATATTATTTTTTCATAATGTTTTTTCATATAATAAATAGAGAATCTGAAGTACGAATGAATTTGGAGGATGATATCCTTCTAAATCGGAACCTATAGTGGTTGGAATTTGAACAAAGTAGCTAGTGATTGTTATTTATCAGTTCACATTTGCTATAAATGGTGGAAATACCCATTCATGTGATTATCATGATCATCATCATAGGAATATGTCATTGGTGGAACATCTTATAATGAAACAACCTACTGAATTTAGTGTATGACCAAAACCATAGGTAGATAAAGGTTATAATAAATCCATAGAAAATAATTTTTGATGTAATTGGGTTTTGAGACCATAAAAAGGATTTTCTATATTTTTATTTATTTGATGGTGAAGATAACCACATATGGTAAATGGTCAATAATATCAATGGTAGTAAGGAGATTTATTATTTTGAATTTGAATAATTCTAAAATATTATCCTTAAGAAATATTTTCCTAATGAAATATTTTCCAAAAGTGACACAAGTTAAGGTGGAAGAATGTTTTTATAATTAAGACATGTAGATGATTTTGTGGATACATATGATAAAAATTAACTCGGTTATAAAGGTATACTCCAAATGTTTTTTTGAACTCGATAGTAAAATCTATTGTTTTACTCAACATTGAACAAAAAATATCAAAGGGCATCAAATTATCAAGAATTGAAATGTTACGCAAAAACTAATTGATGTGATGAGCAGGTAGAAATGGAGTTTCCCAATGAAAATGTGTCCTTCGAATACTAGGAAAAGAATAGATCAAGGAGAGATGAGAATGTAAAGAATATATCAATGATGTTTTATAGTAAGACAATTATGTTTATATTTTATGAGAATTCTGGTGAAAAAACTAGGGAATATATTTTAATGTGTGTTATGTGTTTATGATGTAGGAATTTTGGTGATATGGTGCATTATTTAAATAAAATTCATCATTATAGTGGTAAGAAAAATTCTGATACATATATAGTAAAAAAATTTAATTTTAATGAGATGGGGAATTTTCCAAGGTATTTTTGAAGAGGAAAATAAAACATGGAATGAAGCTATACAATAAGATGAATGTCATGGAGAAAAACTTTCCAACTAATTCATCAGATTTTGGCTCATCCATTGAATTGGTATTAGGCACATTTTTTATTTACTCAGATTTTTTGAATAACATGTTTCATTCAGTGTTTACATATTTAATCATTTTGGAGAAATTTTATTGTAAATTGGAAAAATAAGTTTCTTAAAGGAGGTCATCACATACAATAATAATAATGGGGAAAATATAAATGTAAAAATAAATTATATTTATCTTCTTATTTATTTCAATAGAAATAATTTACTGTGAATCCATGTTGTCTTTCCTATAATATAATTTGTTTTTATTTTGTTTATGGATTGGATTTCTGTTCACCATGCTAAAATTGATTATAGTATTAAGGATTTTTTAGAAACATTTTTTGTTTTTATGCATGAATGAACCCATACTATGGATAACATATCATTTTGCTGATAAATTTGTAAAATATGTAAATTATTTTCATCGTACATTTATTTTTGAGAAAAATGGTAATTATTTATATTAATGATTTTCTACAGGTGAATTAGTGTCTAGATTTTTTATGGATGATTTTCATTGAATTATATATAATAATTTTGTTAAGTTTATTTTTGATTTAATCACGAATGATAATACTATTTCAAAACCCCTTTATCCAATGGTGTAGGTACAACTTCTAGAATTTGAAAATTAAATAGCGGATTTTTTAGAATATGGATTTCTTCTTCCGAGTTCATATACTTAGGGTGCTCCATTTTTTTTGTAAAAAATAATGATGGTTATATAATAATTTTTAATGATTATAGGGAATTTAATAATATCACTTTTCTAAATAAGTAGCCTTGGCCTTATATAGATGACTTATTTGATCAGGTTTTGAGAGGTCAGTAATTTTCAAGGATTGACGTGAGATCGACGTACCATCGGTTTCAGGTGAAGAACTATGACATTAAAAAAATAGAATTCTTGACATGTTATGTGCATTATTGGTTTTTCTTTATTCACCTTGGATCAAAAAAATTTCTACTTCTGTGATTAGTGATCTTATGAACATGATCATAAATGGATATATTGATTAGTTTTTTGTTTTTTATATTGATGAAATTTTGTTTCATTAAAAACAATATCTATATTATGAAAATATATAATGATTTATATGGAAACCCTGAAATAAAAGAAGATATATATGAAATTTATAAAATATTATTTTTTTGTTACAAATGATATCTCATTGTGGGACCATTTTAATAAAGTATTTCATAACATTTTATCCTTCCAAAATTAGTTGAGGATGAATGTGAACGGCCTAAAAATTGTTATTAACATTTTTTATTTTCTTGAATTGAAAGGATATTTCAAACTGCTTATTAAAAAAATTTCATAACTATATAGCATGCTACCAATGATGAAACAGAAAGGGGTTAAATTTATTTGGACAGAAGTATGTGATGTTTATTTTCAATAATTCAAAAAGAAATTGTTTAATTATCAATATGTTTCCCTAAATTCTAGAAAATGAATTTTTTATCTTTATTTATTCTTTTTTTAATGTGATTTGTTTATTTTATAATTAAAAATATTCATGTAATTTATTAGGATTAATAAAAACTGAACCCTCATTAGTTAAATTATCCCATGTAGGATTTTAATCTACCGACAATGGTTTTCCTTTTAAAAATTTGGAGGCATCATTTTTATGAAAAAAAATTATATACATACTAATAATATTTGTTTCATGCACATATTTCCCCATATGTATTTGAACATGAGTCATAGAATATGGGTTGAACTAAAAAATGATTTTGATTTCCTGATCAAATATTAACTTCGAAAAATAAACTATGTCGATGATGACTTTAGTTAAAGACATCATGATACATTAACCTGGTTACATATAAATAATGAACTACAGGTTAATGATTTGATGAATGTTTTCATTTGATGTTTTTTGTTAGAAATTCTTCTTTTTCAACTATTTGATTAATTGTCTCTATCAGATACAATTAATTAAAAAAAGGAAGAATGTGAGTTAAAAAAATTAGAATTAGTTAAAATGTGTTTTTTATAAAAGTTTCCATTGATTATATTTGTTTTTTGATTTTTTGGATGAGTTTTTGTGTTCCTTATGATTCAACTTGGAAGAAAAATTTATTATGCGAAGCTTCTAGTTCTCTATATTCCATTCAACCAAGATGAACTAAAATTTATAGAGACCATATAGAGTATTACTGGTGGGATGAAATAAAAATATATATCGATGACATTACCAAGATATGATTGAATTGTAAACTGGTAAATAAAAAATTTAAATTCCTTATTGGGATTCGTCAACCTATTCCAATTACATAGTCGAAATGAGAACATATATTGATGAATTTTTTGGTGATTTTACTATAAATGTTACAATGTACAAATGTTATTTGGGTTATTAAAGATTGATTGACTAAATATACCTATTTTATTCATATTCCATATAGTCTACCGCTAGATCATATTTATTTGTTGTTTCATAAAGAGATCGTTAGGTTAAATATAGTTCCACTACCCAAAAAAATCATATTGTGATCCTAGAATCACATCTATATTTTATGAAAGTCCTTTATAATTAATTTGGAATTGAATTAAATTTCATCAATTCATTTTATCCTATATCTGATGGATAGTTAGAGAAACCCATTTATATACTTGATTATATGCTTTAAGATTGTTTGATGGAGTACTAGGGAAGTTGGGATCATTATATTTCATTGGATTAGTTTTCTTATAACAATATTTCTAATTAAAATATACACATGGTCCCTATCGAATCATTAAATTGGAAGAATAATAGAACTACATAATTTGTAAATGATGCATTTTAAAAAAATATGATGGGACATAAATTAGTAGAGGAAGCTGTATAGAATGTTCATTTGATTCCATGAAACATGAGGAATAATATTATTAGGTAGAAAAGATATGCAGATAACTGGAAAAATGGTGGTTCTTTCATGGAATGTGATCATGACATACTCAACGAAACATTATTGAAGAAGAATATTGGGTATTTGAAAATTATTTTATGAAAATTTATCCTCACCTGATAATATGTGAATAAACATTACAATGACACATTTTCTAGAAGGGGTTGTTGGAGAATGTATAAACTGATGTACTTATAGAAGATTTTTTTTCATTCCTGAATTAAATATTTAAATTCAATAGAAATGTATAACAAAGAAGTGGTATTTATTTAAATTAATATTTCTATAATTATTGAATAGAAACCTCACATATGAAAATTGTAGATAAATTAGTGTATTTTATATTGTAAAATATTAAAAATTTATATCGTTGAATAATTATATAAATGTTTTAAAATGATAAATTAAGTGTTGGATTTTTTGAGAATCATAAATATTTATTACTGACTTTATCATTATGTTAATCATTCAAGTTGTGTTTACTTTCACAAAATAGATTTTTAAATTAATATATTATTTAATATTAATTGTAACATAAATTTATGAGACCTTATTTTATTATAGAATGTTTCTGAAATCAGATAAAATATTAAAATCGATATTTTACAAAAAAAATGATGAATTTGATTAAAATTTTAATTTCACATTTTTTTAAAACATTTTCAAAATATTTATATCATTTTTAAATTCTATAAATTTTCAAATGGTAAGGTGATATTTTTATTTTTCTAAAATTGTTCAATATTTTATGAATAGTGAAATATGGTAATACACAGTATAATTATATATGTGAATCATTTAATCCTGCATGATGTATTTATGAGGAAATAAAAAATTATTTAAAACTTCCATTAAATAGGTACTCAAATTTTTCACAAGAATCAACATTATTTATATTTTTGATCCAAAATAATAAAAAAATCATCAAAAAAATAAATAGTACCCCTCCCATCAGCCTATAAATTCAACTCTCACCACCATTTCTCTACAGTCCTCCAAATCCTTGTAGAATGTATAATGCTTCCAAATTCCCAATAAAAAACTATTCTCCATATCCATGACCTATTGGTCTCACCAAATTTCTAAACCCATGTTCTATAAGTAGGTTCTCGTAGATGAAACAATCAAGAGATAATGTCCTCTTTCTATCTCTTTTAAATACTTTTTTTCATTATTTTTTAAATTATACGTTATCCTTAACATCCCAATAAAAAGTGGCCTTCTAAATCTAGTATCAGATATATATATTAATTTTATTTTTATCAAAATATTCATTATGAATCCCATTCCCTTCAACTTTAATTCTAAAAAATGAAACCATCGTATGTGGCATGTTGATTCACAACCTTCGTGGATATTGAGATTTCTTTTTTCCTTTACTACCATCAAGGATGGTTATAAAATCATTGTTACAGTTAACCAATATTTTAATATGTATATTATAACATTTTTAATGTTGTAGATTAATTTATATTAATAATATTACCCAAAACGAATCTAGTTTTCGATGGCCATAAAAACATCCAAAAACAAACCAAACAGTTATAAATAATATTTTATGTAATGGATCATAATCATGTAAAAATGATTAATATGATCATTATTAGTTATATAAACATATTAATATATTTTCATTTCACCCTGGAGTTCTTCATCGATTTTAATAAAAACTCCCATAATTATAATAAAGGGAACTGACCATAAAACCATGAAACCAATGCTCCTAGAATGACAAAATTGAACTTTATAACACATCCCAATTAACATAAAAGAACTAAAAGAAATATAATAAATCAAATAAATGTTGTTTTAGATCTTCATTTGTTAATTACAGAATTTGATTTTGTTATCCATGATGTTAAGTACATGTGTAGAACTCTATCATACATATGGTTTCACGACCCATCCTCGGGGCATGTGCCATGACAACCCCAAGCCCTCATTCCATAGGCCAGGGGCTAGTGACTAGCACCAAAGGCGAATCCCTGATAAAAAATGGAAGGCATTTCCTTCAAACCAACACCACACACATTCTTAACACAAGTAGTAGAAGAAACAAGTAATAATATATAAAAGAAAGATGTGGTGAAGGTAAGTGGGCCAGAATACAAACCCAACTGAACAACAAGTATATGTACAAGTAAAAAGGGAAATCAGATCATGTATCATCCACTAGGGAATCCTACAAGAAGGGTAGGTATAGATCTCGAACAAATTTTCCCTGAGGTACGTCTCGTCTAGTCCAGCTCTGAACAGCCTCTCGTATGTCACCCTCATCCCCGGTCACTGTTGAACGTCGTCTGCACATAAAACAACAATGTGCGGGCAAAGCCCGTGCAATGGTGAGTAAAATAATACTCAGTAGGGGACCCTGAGACCCCCAAAGGTCTCTCAGAACCCACTAAGGATAAACCAAAGTAGTAACATACAATCAAAAAGTATCAACCATCCTTACATAAGTATATTCCCATACATATACCTAAGTTACCCATCACAAATCAGCTCCAACTCTTGAGCCCAACCACATTACATTACTCAAGTGTAGAAACACTCCACAAAGAAAGTATAACACAAGTTGTATACCATAGGTATAGATCATAGAAGGAAGCTACATGGGCTTTACCACAACACATCTATAAAAAACATCCATGAAGAAACATCCACCCTCACTTAGGTATATGCCCATATATATACCTAAGTCGTCAAGAGTAAACATCTCATACATGAGGTAAACATGAGGGTAAAGACTTAGCTCACATTAGGAATAATAAATTTAAAATATATTAAGAGATTATTAGTTATAGGAACTGAATCATATTTCATTGTCGAACGACAGATATCAGTAGAAACTTAAAACAATAGTCTGTCAAAGCTGTTGATCCTACGTGGGATCTCGGTACAAAAGTCATCACGGTCGAACCCACGAAGGATCCAGGTATAGTCTCATCAATGTCGAACCCATAGAGGATCTAGGTCCAGTATCGTTGTAGTCGAACACATAGAGGATCCAGGTCCAGTCTCATCACTGTCGAACCCACGGAGGATTGAGGTCCAGTCTCTTCGCTGTCAAACCCACAGAGAATCCAGGTCCAGTATCTTCCCTATCAAACCCACCGAGGATCCAGGTCCAGTATTTTCAATGTCAAACTCACAATGGATCCAGGTCCATTCTATTCACTGTCAAAACCACGAAGGATCTAGGTCCAGTCTCTTCACTGTCGAACCCATAGAGGATTCAGGTCCAGTCTCGTCACTGTCGAACCCACTGAGGGTCCAGGTCCAATCCCACCACTCGATTCTGAGAGGGTCTTCTCCTCTATCCAAGCATCGATACATAAAATAACACAATTTCTTGAGTTGATGTATCTCATAGATCTGTATCAACATAAGAACCCCAATGCGACAGACGAAATGTCAATCGGACGCCCGGTCTGTGAGTTACTGGCATTTCCATTCGAGGGGCCCAGTTGGTTTTAAGGATCAAACCAACCTGGACATACCCCAACTACATCCAATCCTCATGTAGCGTATACTAAAAGAACTGTCCTACTCTAAGGCTTCTGTCAACGCATACAGTTCGTCGTTCGGACCAACATAACCCAAAATTCGGGCTAAAAGGTGTAATCGGGCCATAGCGGGTCTGGGTCCTATCCGACCTAGTCAGACTGACCCGGCCCAACCTGGTCCGAATTTGGGTTTGACCTAGTTTTTGGGACCAACCCGGTCCTAGGTGGAGGCCTGGCCTGAGTGGTCAGCCTGGCCCGAGTGGTCAGCCTGAAGTGAGTGAGCGGCCCGGCCCGAAATGGCATCCCGACCCGAAGGCGCGGCCTCGCCCGAGGTGGCCTTTCCTGAGGCGGCCTGGCCCAAGGGGGCCCGACCAGAGGTGGCCCGGCATGATGTATCATGGCCTGAGGGGCCCGACCCACAGCGGCCCGACCCGAGGCGGCCCACCCCGTTGCGGCCCGGCTTGCCGCCCTGCGTGGCCTGGCTGGCCATTCATGGGAGGGGGTGCTGCACCCCCAGTTTTTTATCTGAAGGGACCGGTGCTAGGCGAAGGTTTTGGTGATTCGTGGGACCCGGTTGGTCCCGCTTTGTCTAGATGGCTGACCAGCCAGCCGGTTTCATGCCACCGACCGCCATCCTGACACCGGCCCCTCCTCGTCCCTCCTTCAAAGCACGGCTGTGCCGCAGTTATTCTCCACCACCGTATCCCTCCCTGGCCATGGCCCCCTGGTACTTCGTGTGGCGCGACGACGCCGCACCTCCTTCCTCGCGACCCTGCCTGGCCACAACCCGATGCTCTCCCACACGGCGTGACAGCGCTGTGCTCCTTCCGCAGCGGCCCGCCCCGGCTGTGACTCTCCTTCTCCATGAGGCACGGCGGTGCTGAACCCTTGTAGTGACCCGGTGGCCTTGGGCCGCCGGTTTCATCACATTTTACCTCCATCGTCAATAAACAAGAACAACCAAAGGGGAGGGTTGGGCCATGTTCATGTGTTCTGAGCCCTCCTCATCATGGCGATAACAATTGGCATTTCTTAATATAGAAATTGAATGACGGAAGTTATAACCCATAAATAAATTTACTCAAATTCCCCTTCCTCGAGTTAGGTGATCAATGACGGAGTCACGGGAGGGCGGAGTAATTCTGTCAATGTTGGAGGAGGAGGAGTTCGAAAGAGATGAGTCGAGATGATGTCATCGGGTTTCTTCATGGGCGACGATGCTTCCCTTTCTTTCCCTGATTTAAGAAGGAATAAGACAATGTTCTTCGGTCATCGGTGGTTCTTCGTTGGAAAGAAATGGCTCCACCATGTTCTTTCCTCTCCTCAATCCTCCCAACAAAAATTATGCCAACCCCACATTAATAAAACATAACATCTTATAATAATGTTGGAATAATGAATTAAAAATGATTCAAATTAATTAAGTATCATCACTTAATTATATGGGTGGAGTTGGCTCATTAATTGGATGGGAAAGGTGAATAGGCTCCCCCACTTAATTTGGGGTTCCTAGGGGTTAAATGGGGTTAGAGGAGTTTTAGAGATCGAGTGGTCCCCACCTAATAACATCCTCCCAAGGGAGGTAATGCTCGGGTGGGCCCCCCCACAATAACCTCCCATCAGAGGTTTGGATGTGGTGGCCCCCACCTCTATCCTCCCCTTGGAGGTTTCAACCACCAAAATAAAAATAATGTTAATACTTTATTTTTATTCAATTTAATTAAAAACCCCAAAAACGATCTTCCATATTTGTTAGAATGCAACTGAGGTGAAGGTCTCACTAAGCAATCACTGACGTTGTGAGTTCAACGTTGAACTCATATTTCAATTCCGAGCACCGGTTAAAAAGATATAAAATCTCGGTCGTACTGTTATTGAACATACCCGAAAAAACATCAGAAATTGATTCTGGACAGACCGGGCCTCAGAATCAAGCGCCGTTAGAAACTACAGACTTGTAAAATTACCATGTATTTTAAAATAATTACACAAAAATTACGGTCTTTACATTCTCCCCACATAAGGTATTTACGTCATTGTGAGCCCAAATTCAAATTAAGGGAACAAGTGGGGGTACTTAGTACGCATCTGAGCCTCCAACTCCTATGGGCTCTCTTAGAGGTTCCCATGCTGCCAGTTAACGTGCACCAGAGTTATCGACTTTTCACACAGGACCCGCTCTTATCGATCCTCAATCTCTACTGGAACCTCCGTGAATGTCATCCGGTCATCAATGTCTAGCTCCCCATAGTCAATGATGTGAGAAGTGTCATGCACGAATCTCCTCAGCTGAGATACATGGAAGACTTCGTGAACACAGTGCGACTAAGGTGGAAGAGCCAAGCCGTTATCCAACTCGCCTACTCTACGGAGGACCTGGAAATGTCCGATGAATCACTGAGATAACTTGCTGCATCTGACAAATCTTCATATACCTCGTTAAGGTGAGACCCGTTGAAAGACATGGTCACCATCCTCTAACTCAAGTGGTCTCTGTCTCCTATCAGCATAGGACTTCTTCCTGCTCTGTGCAGTCTTCATCCGCTCCTAGATGATCTGAACCTTCTCTGTCTTAGCCTGCCCCATCTCTGGTCCCATAAGGGCTGACTCCATTGGGTAAGTCCAGAACAGAGGCGATCTGCAAGGTCGGTC
This sequence comes from Viscum album, assembly GCA_963277665.1. Lineage (NCBI taxonomy): Eukaryota > Viridiplantae > Streptophyta > Magnoliopsida > Santalales > Viscaceae > Viscum > Viscum album. The sequence goes on along the minus strand of OY728142.1, from coordinate 1,999,440,789 downwards.
GTAATGTGACTCAAAAGGTTCCATCCTAATGGTGGAGTGGTAGCTGTTTTTATACATAAACTCTACCAAGGGTAACTGATCCTCCCAGCTACGACCGAAGTTGAGGACACATGCACGGAGCTTGTCCTCAAGAGTCTGAATGGTCCTCTCAATCAGACCCTTCGTCTGAGGATAAAAGGCGGTGCTCAAGCGAAGTTGCATCTCGAAAGCCTCCTACAACCCCTTACATAGCTAGAAACATAAACTAGCATCTCGATCAGAGATGATTTTCGATGGCACACAATGAATCCATACGATTTCTCCTATGTAGAGGCGTTCCAGGCTCTCTACTGAACCCTGCTCTCTGATTGGTAGGAAGTGGGCCGACTTGGTGAGTCGGTCAGCGATCACCGATATTGAGTTGTGTCCTTTGGATGTACGTGGAAGTACCGACATGAAATACATGGATATCTCATCCCAATTCCACTCTAGGGCCTCTTAGGGTTGAACTAATCTTGTAGTAACCTGGTTCTCCACCTTCACATGCTGACAAGTGAGGAATCGTGAGACAAACTCTAATGCTGCCTTCTTCATACCAGGCCACCGGTGCCATCGTCAAATGTCTTGATACATCGTCACCACACCTGGATGTACTGCTAAAGGAGATGCATGGAACTCCCTCATATAAGCCTCCTAAAATGCAACAGATACCATGGTATGTACTCAAAAGTGAAAGATATGCTCCCCACCTTTAGAAAATCCATCAGGTGTCAGCCCTTTGGATATTTGAGCATGTCGCGTTTCATAGTAAACTTCCCCATGCTGAGCCTCCATGACTCGCTGAAGAAGTGCAGGAGTGACTATGAAGGACTATAGAAAGGCTGCTCTATCACTGTCCACAAAAAATATCTACAACGTGGACAGTTGCTCCATCGCCTCTCTTAGCAGCTGAATGCCAGATATCTTAGTGAGAGTATCGGCTAAAATGTTCCCCTTCCTATAAATATATACTATCTCAATTTAATACTCCTCAAAGAACTCAATCCAATGCTACTGTGTTAGGTTGAAGTCCTTCTACAGGAAGACAAACCTAGTACTTTTGATATTAGAGTAAACGATAAACTGTTCGCTCACTGAACTATGGGTGATACTATCAAATGGTAATGAACTTGAGTACACCCTTCTTCGCCTGCATCCTACATGAGCTGCTAATATTTCTCCTTTGTCGAAAAGAGAAATCATCTATCATCCCCTGGATGAACCACGTCTGTTTCCTATTACAGTAAATCCTGACATGAACGGTACTATTTCATGCCATGGACGACGTCGTAAGGCCTCGACGCTACTACTAAGAGATCCAACATTTACTCTCACCTCCAAGGGTTGAGTCACAGTGTCAGCATCAGTGTGGGGACACTATGTATTCTCCAGTAGAAATCTCAAATGTGAGGGTTAATTCAATGGTTTTAACTGGAACCTCTCAGTATCAACCACACAAGAAGGCGGGAAAGAAAACGTCACGAGGACAAGTGTCTTTTATTATTGCTGCTAAAACTACAAAGACACAATGAAACCACAAACAACGACATCAACTAAGCTAGAAGCATCATGAACAAATTCCTCTATTCCTAGAGCTAGTCCCGCTCCTATACACCTACTCTCGGAGCTCGAGGTTAACCATCTAGGGGTGGTGGTAGTAGTCCTCGATGACTCTAACCACCATCCACCGAAGGACCTGCTCCACTGCCTCTACCACCACTCAACTGATGCTGAATCCCCTGCCGATGCCACTGTCTATGTGGCTCCTCTAATGCATGTTGATCAACTGTGGCTAGAGTCAGACAGTCACGTGCTCTATTACCCCGTTTCCTCCAGGAATAACAAACCATTCTCTGTTAAAAGCTCCCTCGGCCTCGGGTGCCCCGCACCTCCAGCTTTAGACCACATTTCATATGACTACTCCCTGCTATAGATGAATCGGCTACTGTCGGAGTGCCCTATGAAAAGTGAAGCAGCTCTTGAGCATGCAACAAGCGTGGAGTCGCTGAAACAAACTCCACCGTAAAAAGAACCTTCATGACCCCCTAGGTGAGGGTTGTCTTGTCGTAAAACAAGAGCATCCGGATCCACCACCTCTCAACTTCTCCCTAAATGAGACTAATAGCTAGGTTCACCATCAATTCAGCGGGTGTCCCAACTGTGTGGAAAACACATGCTACAAACTCCATCCAGTACCCAGCAGTCAGAAAATATGTCTCGTCTCGAATCCTAGGAGTCCCCTGTCATACGAACCCATCCAATGAACTCAAGCGGCACTCACCCTTTACTATTGGGGCTAGTAGAAAGGGTATCCTAGAGGTTAGTGGTACCACTGGTGCCTCCGCTGTGATGGGGCCTTACACTGAAGCCTCGTTGCTAGGTGGGAAACCATCCTGCTCTCCACTCGGAACCCGCACTGACTGACAAAGTGAATACATCCTGAAAAGAAACTGGTGTGCCACGGTCAAAAGAATATACCTGGTGAGTTGACACAAAGTAATCACGAAGAAAAATTTTAAATGGAAAAACACACAAGCAATCAGTGTTTTTGTGTTCTGAGTCGGAAATAAGAAGTCAGAGTCCAAGTGTATGGATACTTCAGTCGCCGCAACAACACCGGTATTCCTAAACTGATAAACACACCCAAAACACTTACAACTTTTTCCATTAAAAGAATCATAGTTCATGTTCTGTGGTAGAATCGACTCCTATGATACTAATTTGTCATGAACCTTCCTTGGGGCCCGTGTCGTGACTACCCCAAGCCCGCCTTCCAGAGGACAGGGGCTGGTGACTAGCACCAAAGGAGAATCCCTGATAAAAAGGGAAGGCATTTCCTTTAAACCTATATCACACATAGTATGAAAAAAAGAAGTAGAAGAAAAAATTACTAATATAGAAATGAAGGGAGTGCTAATGGAAACTAGGACAATAGACAAACCCAACCGAATGACAAGTACAAGTACAAGTAAAAAAGGGAAACTAGCTCCTGGATCGTACACCGAGGAATCCTACTTGAAGGGTAGGTACAGATCTCGAACAACTCATCCTTGAGGTATGTCCCTTTTAGTCCAGCTCCAAGTAGCCTCTCGTCCATCACCCTCAGCCTCAATCACTCCTGACTATCATCTGCACAGATCACAACAAGGTGCGGGTGATGCACGTGCATGGGTGAGTATAACAATACTCAGGAGGGGACCTCGAGACCCCCAATGGTCTCCCAGAACCCAGTAAGGACAAACCACAGTAGTAAGATTCAATCAAAATGTATTTTCCATCCTTAATTAGGTATATTCCCATACATATACCTATGTTACCAATCACAAACCGGCTCCAAATCTTGATCCCAACCACATTCTGTTCCTCAAGTGTAGAAACACTCCAATAAGAAAGTATAACGCAAGGTGTATCCCCTAGGTACATCTCACATAAGGAAGCTATGTGGGCTTCACCACAACACATCCAAAATGAAACATCCATGAAGAAACATCCACCCTTACTTAGGTATATGCCCATACATATACCTAAGCCTTCAAGAGTACACATCTCATACATGAGGTAAACACGAGGGTAAAGACTTAGCACCCACCAGGTATACAAAACTTAAAAGAGAGTAAGAGATGATTAGTTGTAGCCACTGAATCATCTTTAACTGTCGAACGAATGATATCCGTAGAAACCAAAAATAGCATTCTGTCGAAGCTGTCGATCCTACGTCTGATCTCAGTACAAAAGTAGTCCCTCTCAAACCCACAGAGGATCCAGGTCCAGTCTCGTCACTTTCGAACCCATAGAGTATCTAGGTCCAGTAATGTCACTATAGATCCCACGACATATCCAAGTCATGTCTCATCGTTGTCGAACCCACAGAGGATACAGGTCCAGTCTCATTGCTGTCGAACCCATGGAGGATCTAGGTCCAGTCTCTTCATTGTTGAAGCCATGGAGGATCCAGGTCCAGTCTCTTTGCTGTCGAACACACTGAGGATCGAGGTCCAGTCTCCTCACTGTCAATTGCACAGAGGATCCAAGTCCATCCTTGTCACTATTAAACCCACAGTGGATCTAGGTCCAGTCTCATCACTATCGAACCCACGGAGAATTTGATATTTTGTATAAATATTTTGTATATAAATTAATTTTTCCACTTCTGTGAGTTGAATTTCAAAAATCCAACTGAAATGGTTGTCCTTAGTATGAAAAATTCGGTTGAATATGTTGAAAATGTCTTTTGGTGAATAGTAATATTTGACTTTTATTTTCCATATTTAAAAGTAAATATGGTAATTAAGGATAAAATTCTATTATAATTACCTTCACACATGTCCAAATTCAATTGGATATGTGTAATTTGACCAAAAACTACCTTAGGAATAATATACGACCCTTTAGGTCCACTTGTATTAGATTTGGACATTTATTACTATTTAATTTAAATAAGAGTTAAAAGTGTTAAATTCAGATTTTCATAACTAAGACATTTTAATATAGGGTTCTACATAAGCTAAATTAGACTATAATTAGTCATTAGAATGAAAAATTGATTTCATTTATAATGGTATTTTATTTCTAATTTTAGACATTATATAATTTAATTTATTTATGACAAAATAATGATGCATAAATTACTTTATTACTGAAAGAATAAAATAATTGATATAATAAATATTTGAATTAATGTAATTTGAATCATTTGATGAATTAAACTAAGTTTTTAGGATAATATTACGTGTTAGGGTTGATTAGATATTTTAATTTGAAGATAAATGATTGATATGAATTTTATAAAAACAAACTACCAAATAGTGTCAAATTTGACATTAATTAATTTTCTAACAAATATTATATTATTGGTTGATATAATATTCCAAAAAATAGAAGGTTCATGAAAAGGTGTTAAATAATATTATATATGTCATTAATGATCAACTTGAGGTCCTTATAGTTGTTTATAGTATGTTTATTAACCATATAGTGTAAAAACACAAGAAAACATGATAAAAGTTAAATTATTTAACTTAGAGTTAAATCTAAAATATAAGGTTGAAATGGTAACTTAACTTGTCTAAAACTTATTGGTTGAGAGGATTTCGACCCATCCCCACTTTAGCTTCGATATAAATCAATTTTGAGCCATTATAAACCGAATATAATTTTATTAGAAAATAATATTTCAATCTTTCCCAAAGGTTCCCCTCACCCCTATTATAAAAGGGAACTCCCCTTCTCTAAAATTCACACCATCAAAGCCATTTGGCTTGGGAAACCCCTACTTAAATATCTTCTCAACTGTCCTCCATTAATCTTATAGGCCTTCCTTTAGTCAGAAAACCAACCTAAAGAGCCATTTTGATCAACTCAAAAGGAAGAACCTGAAGAAGAGGAGGTTAATGTTCCCTCGACCAAGGAAAATTACAAGGTAAGGGTTAATTTCACAATATCATTATTATCCGAGGTTTTTTTATATAAGTATCTACTAGGTCCTATTTATCATCCACATCCGTGTTTTCTTAAAAATTTATTTCAAAACATTGTTTCTATTTACATTACCATGGGATAAAGTCATTTATACCCTTCTTTGACTTTTTATAAGATGTTTATAATGTTATTTTTCTGTCGTTTTCAAAGCAAGGTACTTTTTGACCATTTCAAGAAAATTAATGTAATAATGTTTTTTATCTTATACGGCGGGTGTGGCTATTTTATTCCATTATAACATCGTCTAATCATCCCTTACTAGCTAATAATAATTTTTTCAATATAAATATTTTCTTTATAACTATGTGAATCTTAAATGATTTCAAAATATATAGAGATACTTCTATCAAATAGTTTCGATTTCATCTATATGAACATCCGTTGATAAATTTTACAATTGTTTTAAGTTGATTTATTATGATAAAAATCTCACATATTTTATTTAAGGTTTTGTGATATGATTGACTATGGGTGAGTTATTTTTATTCCATTCATAGTCTATGGTTAAAGTGATGACATTTACTATGCTAGATTTAATACGAATGATTATGTTATATTTCAACCATTTATTAAGATGAATGTATTGGACTAGTATGTTACGAGTTGGGGACCAATAAATGTATGCCCTCCGGGTTAGGGTACGGTTACAGCAAACCCTCCGGGTTGGAGTCCGGTTACAGAGGCTCTCCAGGTTGGAGTCTAGTTACAGAGGCTCTCCGGGTTGGGGTCATGTTCCAGTATTCCCCAAGGTCCTGGAACGAGGCCTTAAAAAATAAATTAAATTTCAGTACTATACATTCCTTCATTATGAAATTTGTTATTAGATGATATTATTAGACTTTTATAATATCCATCTGCAATTTTTAATGGTAATGTTTGATTTATTTTTTCCATATTATGTTCAAGATTATGTTTAAAAAGGATATTTTTTTATTAAACATCTTGCCTTAAATGTTTATAGAATCCTCTAATTTATTTACCATTACTAAGCATCTGAGATCACCCCTTTCATGTGTTTTATTTTCACAGGATCCCAATATGTGTTTTATGTTTGAGATGCAAGATTAAGCTAAAGGTGAAATGGAATTCTCAAATGATTTTTTCTGTTGTATGTTAGAAAGTGTAATTTAACGTTCATATATGTAATATATTTTCCAAGACTGAAAAACTGATCAGTTATTTGGGAATTGATTCCTTGTAATCATGCCAATGTATTAAAATAATCCACAGACTCTGTGAATCTAGGGTCACGGAGATACATTCGGCATATGGAGAAATTTCTCAGAGGAGTGTGAAGCTGATCAGTCAACAGTTGTCTAGCCTCACCCTCAATGTAGTGGACGAGAGGATTACATGTTTTCCTACAGTGGTGGTTGTGTTTGTTTTTGTTTTTCTGAGGATGTTCTGGGACTACCTAGTCCTAGGGAGGTAGAGTTATACATCTACATGTACCCCAGGACGACACTAATATCTAAAATGGAATATCGGACGGATCCCATGGAGCTTTACGAGTTGAGGGTACGTCTTGAGGAGTTGCAGGAGTATGAGTTCTTAGGGCCTAGTGTATCACCATAGGTAGCCCCAGTGCTTTCTGCCAAGAAGATAGACGGGAGTTTGAGGATGTGCATGGAATTCAGGCCCCAAAACTATGTGACCATGAAAAACTGGTATCCACTGCCGAAAATTGACGATCTCTTCGACCAGTTGAAAGGGGAGAAGTGGTTTTGAAAGATAGAACTCATATTAAGCTATCACTAGCTTCGGGTACATTACAAGGATCTACCGAAGACAACTTTCATGGGCCCTTATGACCACAACGAGTTCCTGGTGTTGCTTTTTAGTGTATCCAACAACCTCGTGGAGTTTGTGGGACTCATTAAAAGAATCATCCATCCTTTCCATGACTAGTATATTGTTTTCTTCGTTGATGAAATATTGATGTACTCAGGGTCCGAGGAAGATCACACCACACAGATTCAGATAGTCCTGGGTACCTTCTGAGAGAACCGTGTTTATGGTAAGATTACTATGTGTCATTTTTTGATATGGGATGTCCATTTTTGGGACATGTCATATTGGAGGATAGAGTGGCAGTAGATCTAGTGAAGATATATGACATGCTTTTTGGGATCCACCTAGGAGACTGACTAATGTGTGGAGCTTCTTGGGGTTGGATAGTTACTATCAATGGTTCGTGCCCAATATTTCTAGAGTAGGAGCACCTCTATCATCATTGAAATGGAAGTAAAATTACATTGTTTTGATGAAGAAATGTCATAAGATATCCCAGGAGATGAGGTAGAAACAAACTAGTTCCCCTATCAAGAGACTACCATATGATGGTGTTTGGAATGTAGTTTACTACAACGCATCATGGACCAGACTGGGTTGTATCCTGATGTAGGAGTGATAAGTGATCTTCTACGGATCATAATAGGAGATAAAACATTAGAATAACTACAAAAATCACAACCTAAAGTTAGCAGATGTGGTGTTTTCCATGAAGATGTGGCTTCACTTCTAGATGGGTTGACGATTTACGGTTTACTCTGACCCCAAGACTCTCATGTATATCTTCTCCCAGAAGAACATTAACATGAGACAATGAAAATGGCTAGAGTTTTTCCCTGACAATGTCTCAGAGTTAATATTTAATCAGGGGAGGGTGAAAATGGTTGAAAACAAAGTTATCATGAGGACTTTTATGTAGCTGTTGTGTGAGGTGATAGAAAAATTATTCGTAATGTAGATATCCATCGTGGATGACGGTGGTCCTTTTTACCATTAGTCGATGACGGGTTACTCCCCAACTCTTACTGTGAGTTAAGGAGGCACAGGTGGTGGATGATGATTTTGAGGCTATACGGGATCAATTATCCTCTGGATGGGCTCTTTATTTATTTTTGATCAGTTGGGGGAGCATCATCCTTTTCAGAGGGTGCACCACTGTGATAGTGGAATTACAGGAGTAGGTGTTGAGGGATTTCCATACATCCCCATTGGAGTTATATACTGGAGAGGAAAATAAGTACCAAGACCTTCGATATTAGTACTGGGTGGTCATCGATAAAAAAAAGTGGTTTTCGAGTACGTTTCATGATTCCTTACGTTACAAAAACATGTGGTTGAGCATCAAGCCCCACTAGGCTTGGGCCATCCACTCGAGGTACTGAAGTTGAAATGTGACGGTATGTTGATGGAATTTATGACGGAGTTACGACGTATATCCAGGTACCTTGTTCTATCTATGTTATCGTTAACTGAATCACCAAGTAGGCTCACTTTGTTCCCATATGGGAGTAGGGACCGGTAAAGGTCTTGGGACACCTCTATGTTTAGCAGACAGTGCGGCATCCCAGCGTTCCTCTGATGATTCTCTCGGATCAAAATGCTCTCTTTTACATCCCACCTATGTGGGGATGATCGGAGGCATTCAGGACACATTTGAGCATGGGCATAGATTTGTATCCACAGACAGATGGTCAAATGGAGAAAACCACATAGACCGTGGAAGACATGCTATGTGCTTACATCCTTGATTTTGGTTGCTGTTGGGAGGACTACCTGTGTAATATTCCAGGTAAATATAGAACTTGAAATTTTTCATATTTATTAATATTTGGGAATTAAATATTATTTCTACTTTAATGGGGATGCTATGTTCAATGGCGTATCAGATACAAAATAATGGGTTTCTTTGAAATATTACTTTGCACACTGATAATATAATATTATTATTTTAAATCGTAGTTAACACCAAGACTGTGTATATGGGTGGAATGAACATAAATAACAAAAATAAAAATTATACATGTTTGTAAAATGTTTTTACATTTATCCAATGAAATATTGATGCTTAAAAGAAAAATAAGAATTCTATTTTATTCATGAATACTTTAATATTCACTAAAAGGCCGATTTACTACCTTTTGATGGACAACCCTCATTAAATCTAGTTTTGGTCGCTATTATTTGTTCAATTTGACAAAATAAAAATTTTCTTTAGAATCGGGACCTCAAATTTTACTTTGGATAAAATTTTTCTATTTTTCTATTAAAATTCATTTTTTTGATAAATATTGATAAATATTTTATTTTAATTCAAAACTGCCTTTTAATCTAAATTTTTTATATAGTTATATTTTCTTTTTATTTTTTTTAATTTTAATTAGAATTTATTTTTACCATTTAACCCAATTTTTGTCATTTTAATTAATTTCACTTAGAAATTAGACATAAACAAGAATCGATCTTTTGATAATTATTCTTTCCTAAAAACACAATTTTTGTTTTGACAATGGGATTTAATTTTAAATTAATTAATGCAACATCTATGTTGTTAATTTTTTAAAATAGAAATAATTTTTGAATTCGGAATATCAAATGTATATTAGGTTGAATTTTTGGTATTTTTCTGAAAGAATTCAATTTTTGATGGATAGTGAAACCACTAAGTAGTTGTTAAAAAACTAACTTTTTCATTTAAATGAAATTTTACCGCTTCTGTGATTACAATTTTGAAAATACAACATGCATGGTAGTTATTTTTATGTAATTTTTTTTCAATATGATGAAAATAATTTTTTGGTGAATAGTAACTTTTGACATTTATTTACTGTGGTTAAAGGTAAATAGGGCAATTCAAGGTAAAAATAATGTCATAATAATACAAAATTATCTTCACACTTGTCATAACCTTATTTGATGAGTAATAGCCGACCATGGGAATCCTTGGGTCGACTTTGGGACCCCGTGGAGCCACTTATGAATGATAATGATAGTTTATTTTAATTATTTTAAAGTCAAAAATGACAAAAACAAATATCGTTTATTAAATAAATTTTTTACATGGGGTTATATAAGTCATATTTTTTAATATAAATTTTCGATGGAAAGATAAAACGATTTACTAGATAATTATAATTATATTATAATTTTTAGAAATCAAATAAATTAAGTTATATATGACACAATAATGATGCAGTATTTACCTCATTGATAAATGATTTAAATAAATAAGACTATAAATATTAAAATAATATCCAAAACCTATCCAATTCTTATTAGATAATTTTATTTCTACCATTAATTATATTTTATAAGACTTTAAGGATTTATGGACTTTTTAAAAATGAAGATAAGTTTGTTATAAAATAATTGTTCCATACATTCCTAAAGAGCCCCTCCTCCCCTTTATAAAAGGACACCACTTCAAACCAATTCCTCACACCACTCAAGATTTTTGGCTCGTCCGACCTCTACCCAATTAGTCTCTCTACACCCCTATCCTATTACTAGAAGCCTTACCTTAGGAGGAATGATCTTATATAAGTCCTTTTGATTCAAACCAATGAGATTTACCCAAATTAAACATAACGGTTTCTCCTAAACTATTTTCAATTATTTTACTTCTCCAACCCCCTAAACTCTTTTTATTACATAATATTATTGCACCAAATGTATCTTCAATATACTAGGATGTTTTAATGAGATGGATTAAAACTACATTCATACACACATTCATCTAATTGGTGAAGAACATAATGTTTATGTGGATGGGAAACTAAAACCTCATGAAACGATGATTATTCAATTACCTTTTACTGCCTCCCATTGTGGCCATTAAGATCGAAGTTTATTTATATAAGATATATATATATATATTATGTTTATGTTTTACATATGATTTAGTATTTTTAATTTGTAGCACACGTTTACGGTTACCATTATGGGTAAACACGATAATTTCATTTGAGGAAGTGCGGACAACCTTCCCCTCAAAGTGATATGACTCATTAATGCCTTTTGTGGGACATATAAATGATAGATTTAATGATATTTTATATGATATTATACTTTAATTATAATAAAACTATGTATCAATATGCTTTAAATTTGTTAAAATGTGAATATAAATGAAAGTAACACTCATGAGTACGTACAGCTTACCGTCTCCATGAATGGTGCATTTCATTAATTACCTACAAATGATATTTACTATTATAAATAATAATATATACCAGATATTTATGATATTTATGATATCTAATTCTTGAATATCATTCTTCACATAATGGATGTTTGACCACATGAACAATTTGTAATTATAAGAAGTTTATTTTTGACTCAAGTACTAAATATCGACAAAACGATCATTATTAACATAAATGATTACATAATGCTTATAACATGGTAATAATTGATATAAAAAGGTTAATAAACTTTTAAAAGTTTCTTAATCAAGTTTCACATAACTTTATTTTATTATTCTGTAGATTAAAGAACGAATGGGTCAAGTCGGACAACGAGGTAAAGAGATTTATTATCTCAGTTTTAATTCTGTGAGATTTCCATTGTTCTCCAATTATTCATTGGATGAGGTGTATTGTGTACTTAAAGTTGATATATATAATCATGGTTCTCATTATATTCATGGTAGTCTATGATTCCTTTGGTGGTTATTAACTTTTGGTCAAACGAATAACCTGATTACAACATGGTAAAGGTTTTCATCTCACTTTTTATTCCTGTGAGATTCATGATCTATTTGCCACTATTTCCTTTTGTGTGGTGTATGTACTTCACATTATGGAACTCTTTGTGTAATATACTTTAATTTATTATTATTTACATGTTATTTGTATTATCCTTCTTTCATGTGGCATATGTTTTGTAAGTTTCCAAATAAGTAAGGAAACCTTTCACCCTCATCATATCATGATCCTCATTTTGTTATGTATTTTAAAAGACTTCATCTCAATATACCTTTCCATTGAGACTTCATTGTTGTTATGCACCAATTCACTATTATATGGTGTATATTCTATCCTTTTACATATTATATCATGAATCCCTTTATTCTAATGATATTATAATGTTCTGATTAAATGTTGTTCCTCAATTATTTATATTCAAGAGTCTGTCATTTTGTTAAAACCTCTTTAACTAAAATTACATTTCAAACATTTTAATCATTTATTATCCTAAATCATTATCATTAATTTACATGTTTAAAAAATGGTTTTGATTATTTATTTAAATGGACATTAATGTTTTAAAATTATAATTCCATTAAAACCTTCAATGTTTCATGGGATACTTTGATTCAAAAATCTTTTTTCAAATGGATTATGAAAATGGATTGATTATTTAAATATATTGAAATTACTTCTTCTGATTTCAAATGAAATTTTATTATTAAAATGTTTAAATTTCCAATATTTTATGTAATATGATGGTACTTGGACATTTGATGGTGGTTACATGATAAACCATATGATGGGTGGTGCTGTGAAAACTAAGACGGGTGGTTACGTTATAACCTCCATTGAATTGGGTATGGAAGTCGGCCATATTACTATTCTATTTAGTGATATGTGTGGAAGTCAATTGTATGGTTATTCCATTTAAGTATGATTATGTCCCAAGTTACCGTTATATGTAATGTGTTCTTTATATAGGTGTTATGGTAATCTTTTGGTTAAAATAGGGTAATTAATGATCTTATTTTATGTGAAGGGTATTTACTACTTCATAAAGGTGAAAAGTATTACTTATGATAATGTATTCATGGTTTACATGTTGTTTTGAAAAAATAACAGTTTTCCTTCTTTGAGTATACCTTACTGAGATTTTTATGCTCATCGAATGTTTTGAAATGTTATTTTTATAGGAATTAAAGAAGAATTGGGTCAATGATTGGATCATGGGATAATCATTCTCTCTTAAAAATAGAACTAGGCATTACTCTTTTTTTCAAGAGTTTTTGTTTTGTGAAAAAATGGATATTGTGTAGATGTTTCTAGAACTTTTAATTTTTGAAAAGAAATGTAATAGATATGACCTAATTCTATAAAACATTATTCCCAAAATGATCCTAAATGTGAATTATTAACCTAATTCAATATTATTTATGTTTTAAGGCCTATTTCTTATTGTTGGCATCAAAGATCATATTAGATAAGTTTAGAGGTTATCTTGTTATCTAAACATAAGTGACATAACCATAATGGTTCAAATATTAGAAAGAGTATTAGTTATTTTAAATTAGATTATGATAACATGATGATGTATTTACCCTCCTCATAAGATATTACATGATGATTTTACTGATATACTAACATTGACCTTTTCTGTTTTAGTAAATGGTCAGATCTAGCAAGCACCAAAGTAACATTGGATGTGAAGAAATCTGTGAAGGTTTTCTAAATGAGAAACTGAATGAAATGAGAGTTGTAATGAGATCTCTTGTGGTTATTCTCAACTATCTATCTGAAGTCATAATTGATAGCCTAAACCTTGGGGATTTTTATAAGGCATTGTATATGTGAGAAACAAATCCCTACAGATGTTTTGGTAATAATAATAAAGGTATGAATGTTAAAAACCCGTTGTGTCAAGGATGTGAAATGAAGCACCTAGTAAAATGCTTCAATGGGACAGGAAGATTCTATAGATGTAGGAATGAAGGTCATAAAGCAAGAACCTACCATGGAAAAAGGAAGCATCCAGTTTACTCTAGGAAAGGGAATGAATTACTTTATGGGGATCTATTGAATTTTTTAAATGTGGTGTGCATGGTAATTATACAAATAGTTGTCCAACGAAGTTGTTTCAAGAATGGGATCACCAGGATCATACAAATATATATTTAAGAATACCTAATTCTATTACAATTGAGGCTGAAGAAACTGACAATTACCAATGAAATATATGGATTATTTCATAACATATGTTTCGACATTATTGAATCTTAGGATATGATTCATGATTTTGTTTGTAGGAAATAAGTATTTCATAATTAGTTGGTAAATAATGGTTAATGGATCATCAAGAATGTTGAATGAGTAAGAAGTAAACATATAATGGTTTCATGAGTTATGGTAGATTTTAAGATGATGAAATACATAAATGTATTAAGGATCTTTTCATGATGGGATTATATTGGAAGACTTTTTATAGTATGTGTAACCCTGATGTTTGATATATTAAAATGTTATTCAAGGAATAATTATCTATTCTTTTAATGAGTAATGGTGGGATTTTATTTTTGGAGAATCTATGTTTTTATTATGGACAAATGGTAATTTTGGTTTTTTATGGAAATGATTAACCTATCATAGAGAATATGTGAATTTGTTAATTACACTTTAGTATGATACTTTAAGAGTAGTAGATTTTTTTTTATTTGAAGATAAATGTTAAGATTTACAGTGGAAGACTATGTGACAAAATCATTCTGAGTTTTGTGTTACAATCTTAGTATTGGTAATTTTGAATTATTTTAAGGACAATGGTATATTGAATTGTCATTATTGAACATTGGGTACTTTTATTGAATTTTGGAGATTAAGAGTAGTATTTCTTTTTATAAAGGTTTATCCTTTTTTGGGATTTTAGGATATCTTAATATTCATTTTTGGTTTTGTTTAATGTCTAAATAAAGGGTAAATATATACCTTTTTTGTGTGGATTAGGTTATTCCCTAGAAATTTATTCGTGTTCTTTTGATGTTACTATGTCTTTTTGAATGCTCTTTGTTTGGATAAAAGATTAGTTTTTGGTAAAAAAACTTATTAATGGCTGAAACTCTACTTGAAGGTAAGTATATTTTCTTATGTTCTTATTATTTGTAGTAAATGAATTCTTAAAATTATTAAAGGAACTAAAAAAACGTTTTAAAATTACGTTTCCTACTAGGTAATCAAAGAATGCTTAACACATCACAGGTTTTTGATTTTCTGTCAGTTAACTTTCTCTTAATCATGATTTCTATCACTCTCCATCAGAACATGATGGGTTGTTTTCTCTTCCATATCCATGTTTTTTACAGGGAATCCCAGTATGGGTTATCTTGTGTGACCTTTGTACTTTTCTTTATTTCATTTAAAGTGATTTTTTTAATGAATCTTTTCTGATGTGGGACTTTTAATGAAGTTTCCAGGCCCTGTTTTAAAATAGCGAGGACACAATTCCCAAAAGGGGGGAAGGATGTAACATCCCAGGTAAATAAAGAACATGAAATTTTTCTTATTTATTAATATTTGTGAATTAAATATTAATTCTACTTTAAAGGGGATGCTATGCTCAATGGTGTACCGATACACAACAATGGGTTTCTTTAAAATATTACCTTGGGAATAGATAATATAATTTTAATATTTAAAATGGTTGTTAACGCCTAGACCATTTATTGGAAGGGATGAACATAACTAACTATAATATGGTTATACATGTTTGTTAAATTTTTTTATATTTATCCAATAAAATTTAAGGGCATAAAATAAGAAGAGAAATCAATTTTAAGCATGAATACTATAATATTCACTAAAAGGTCAATTTACTACCTTTTGATGGATAACCCTCATTAAATATAGTTTTGGCCAGTTTTATATGTTCTATTATACAAAATAAAATTCTTATCTAGAATCGGGACATCAAATTTTACTTTGGGTAATATTTTGTATTTTTCTAATAAAAATCATTTTTTTATGAAAAGTGAATAATATTGTATTTTAATTCAAAATTTCCTTTTAATGTAATTTATTTATATGGTTAGACTATATATTTAGTTGGTTTTAAAGTGTAATTAGAATATATTTTTACTATTTAATCCAGTGTTGGTAATTGGAAATAATTTCACATTTAAATTGGACATAATGAAGTGTCGATCTTTTGATAGTTATTGTTTCATAAAAATATGCTATTTGTTTTGACAACTGGAAATAATTTTAAATTAATTAATTTAACTTTTATGTTATTAATATTTTAAAATATAAATTATTTCTTAATTCAGGATATCAAATATATCTTAGGCTGAATTTTCATTATTTCTCTGAAAAACTTCTATTTTTGATGAATAGTGAAACCACTTAGTAGTAGTTAACAATCTGAATTTTTCATTTAAATGAAATTTTATGACTTTTGTGAATTGAATTTTGAAAATATGACAAACATGGTTGTTATTAGTATGTAAAATTTGGTTCAATAAGATTAAAATTATTTTTTTGGTGAATAATAGCTTTTGACTTTTATTTACTGCGTTTAAAGGTAAATAGAGTAATTCAAGTTAAAAAGAATATCTTAATAATACCAAATTACCTTAAGACTTGTTCTATACTTATTGGATGAGTAATGACTGACCATGGAGCCACATATTAATGATAATGACATTTTGTTTTAATTAACTAAACGTAAAGGCAAAAATTACAAAAACAAATATCTTTTAGTAAATCAATTTTTACATGAGGATATTTAAGACATATTTTTAAGTATAAATATTTTTTGGAAATATGAAAAGATTTAATACATCATGATAGTTTTATTATAATTTTTATACATCATATAAATTAAATTATATATGACACAATAATGATGCAATAGTTACCTCATTAATAAATGATTGAAATAAATAAGATTATAAATATAAAACTAATATCCAAAACATGTCAATTTTTTATTGGATGATTTTATTTCAACCTTGGGTCATCTTATATTCAACTTTAATTATTTTTGTACCTTTTGAATCCGAAGATATGTTTATAATAAAATTATTATTTCAATCTTTCCTAAAAAGCCCCTCCTCCCCCTTATAAAGGACACCACTTCTAACCAATTCTTTACACCTCTCAAAACATTTTTCTCATCCATCCTATTACCCATTATACTCTCTAAATCCCTATACTCTTAATAAAAGCCTCACTTTAGGTAGAAGTCACTTAAATAAGTCCTTTTGGTTCAAATTAAAGGGTGTTACCAAAATTAAAGGTAATCGTTTCTCCTAAATTGTTTTCTTTTATTTTACTTCTCAAACCCCCTAACTCTTCTTATTACTTTATTTTCTAAAAAACCAATTATCCTCAATATAATATTATTTTGTTATGATAATTATTCTATCTACACTCACACACACCTCCACCTAATGGGTGAAGAACATAATGTTTCTGTGTTTGGCAAACTAACACCTCAAGAAACGATGATTGTTTAATTACCTCATATCTCTTCTAATGCTGGACATTATGATAGCACTGTATTTATATATTATATATATATTATGATTATGTTTTACTTAATCTTCTGTAATTTTAGTTTATAGCATATTTTTATGGTTTCCATTATGGGTAAACGCGATAATTTCATTTGAGGAAGTGCGGACTACCGCCCCCTCAAAGTGATATGACTCGTTAATGCCTTATTTGGGACGTATAAAGGATGAAGTTAATGATATTTTATATGATATTATATATTAAATATAATATAACTATGTATCATTGTGTTTTAATTCTATTAAAATGTGAAATAGAAATTAAAGCAATGTTCATGCGTACATACGACTTACCGTCTCCATGAACATTGCATTTCATTTCTTACCTTAAAATGTTATGTACTATTATAAATACATATATATACTAGATATATATTATATTTATGATATCAAAATCATGAATATAATTCTGGATATAATGGATGTTTGAACACATGAACAATTTTAAATTATAAGATGTTCATTTTTGACTCAGGTACCAAACATCGAAAAATGACAATTATTAACATAAATGATTATATAATGGTAATAATTGATATAAATAGAATAATAAACTGAAAAAAGGATCTTAATAAATTATAAATTAACTTTAGTTAATTATTCATTAGATAAAGAACGAACGGGTCAAGTCGGACAACGACGTTAGGAAATTTTTTATCTCACTTTTAATTCTGTGAGATCTCCATTGTTCGCAACTTATTCATTGAATGTGGTGTATTGTGTACTTACATGTGATATATATTATAATTATTCTCATTATATTCATTGTACTCTATGATTCATTTGGTGGTTAATAACTTTTGGTCAAACGACTCATTTGATTACAGTGTGGTAAAGGGTTTCATCTCGCTTTTTATTCCTGTGAGATTCATGATATATTTGCCACTATTTCCTTTTTTTTGGTGTATTTAGTACCCATTATTGTAATATTGGTGTAATATACTTTCATTTATTAGTATTTACAACTTCATTGTATGATCCTTCATTCATGTTGCATATGTTTTGTAAGTTACCAAATCGGTAAGGGATCCTTTCGCCCTCCATTTTTTAAAAGACTTCATTTGGTTATATCTTTTAATTTACATCTTATTATGTCGGGATATGTTATTATATGTACATATTGATGTAAATTTTATGTCCAAGTGATGAGATACCCTTTTTATCTCATCAACTCATTTTCTGAATTCTAATGTGATGTCGTTAGGCATTCCAATTTTTGCAAGGGAACTTATTAACACAATTTCAATTCATTGGGTTAAACTTGTACTTATTGAATATGTCATCCTATGAATATCTATGAAATAACTCAGATTTCTTTACACTAATATACACTTATATTGAGGATGTTTATATTTTTCACACATAATTATGTGATTGATTTATCGTTAATTTAAGGATACCATCCTTATAAGGGATTTCATCTCAATCTACATTTCCATTGAGACTTTATTGTTGTAATGCACCAATTCACTCTTATATAGTGTATATACTATAAATTGTCATATTATATGATGAATACATTTATTCTCATGATATTATAATGTTCTGATTAAATGTTATTCCTCAATTATTTTTATTCAAGAGTGTCTCATTTTTTAGAAACTCTTCAACTAAAATGTCATTTTAAATGTTTTAAAGATTTATTATTATAAATATTTATCTTCAATGTCCTTGTTTTAAAAATGTATTTGATTATTTATTTATATGGAAAATAATTTTTTAAAATTATAATTCCATTAAAAGCTTCAATGTGGTATGGGACACATTGATTGAAAAATATCTTTTTAAATGGTTTATGAAAATGGATTGATTATTTCAATATCATGAAATTTTTTCTTGTGATTTAAAATGAAATGTTATTAGTGAAATGTTTATATTTTCAATATTTTATGTGCAACAATGGTACTTGCACAGTTGATGGGTGGTTATGTGATAAACCATATGATCTTTGGTGCCGTGAAAACAAGGACGGGTGGTTCTGTTATAACCTCCAATGCATTGGGAATGGACGTCGACTTTATGGCTATTCCATTTAGTGATTTGTGTGGAAGTCGACCGTATGGTTATTCCATTTATGAATGTTTATGTCCCAAGGTACCTTTATATGTTATGTGTTCTTTATATAGGTTCTATGGTAACATGTTTGTTACAAAAGTGTAAGTAATGGTTTTTTCTTCAGTGAATAGTATTTACTACTTCATAAAGGTGAAAAATATATCTTATGATAAAGTATTCATGGTTTACTTGTTGTTTTGAAAAACTAACAGTTTTCCTTCTTTTTGTATCCCTTACTGAGCTTTTCATGCTCATCCCATGTTTTTAAATTTTTTTCCAAGGACATAAATGTCACGACCCATCCTCGGGGCCTGTGTCGTGACTACCCCAAGCCCGCCTTCCAAAGGCCAGGGGCTGGTGACTATCACCAAGGCATAATTACTGGTAAAAAGGGAAGGCATTTCATTTGTAAAGTAAATAAACACCACAGAGCAAGCAACCAGAATTAAACACTAAGTAAAAACTGGGTACAACAGTAAGTGCAGAAAAGCAAGTGGGCTAATATACAAACCCAAACTAAAAGTAAAGTACAAGTAGAAAGGGAAAACAACAACTGAAAGTAAAGCTGCAGCCTCGACCCGTCCACTGGAAGTCCCACCTGAAAGGTGGGTACAGATAGCCTCCACAGCTCCTCGGTTCCAGCCGTCCGCTCGGAGTACGACCCGCCCAGTGATCCACCTCCGGGTACCGACCTGCTCCTCGTGCCTCAACCACGATCAGCACTGTCCGTCGTCTGTAACCAACACTTCTTAGTGCGGGCATATCCCATGCAGGGGAGAGTATAAGATACTCATTAGGGACCCCAAGACCCCCGAAGGTCTCTGAGAATCACAAAGGATAATCCACAAAGTAATGATACAACAACGAAGTAACATCCGAAACTGCTTAGGTATATACCCATACATATACCTAAGTAACCAATTCTCATTTGGTTCCAACATCTGAGATCAAGTACAACCCAGTCCACGTAGGAAATCACAACCCAATCCACACCGGAAAGCATAATTTAATCCACACAGGATATCAAGTCAAACTTATCAGCGATAAGGATTGAAAATCAAGATTCAGCTCACACAGGTATAATTCTTCGTAAGACGATAGAGATGATCAGATGTAGCCATTGAATCATCTAATCCGTCGGACCCACACAAGATCGATAGGTACTAACCCCCGCAATAACCCAAAAAGGATCTGACCCACACATGATCGATAGGTAACTAACCCCCCAATGACCCACACAGGATCAGACCCACAAAGGATCTGTAGGAGCTGGCCCACACAGGACCGCTGAGCACTGACCCACACAGGATCTGACCCACAGAGGATCGGTAGCACTGATCCATGTAGGATTTCTGAGTGCGGTAGTCATCACCGCTGAATCCACGGAGGATTTCTGTACAGTCGTCATCATCGTCGCAGTCGCAGCCAGCTCTAGGGTTCTTGCACACAACAAGCTCGTTCGGGAGGGTCCTCTCCACGAGCCGAGGGGCTGATACATCAACTGAAACATAGTCCGGAGTTGATGTATCCAAATGTTCTGTATCTTCACCAGGAACTCAACGTCACAGACGGCGCGTCAATCGGACGCTCGGTCTGAGAGTTATTGGATTTTTTTCCCCAGGGGCCCGGTTGGGTTTTTAAGTCAAAACCAACCCGACCGTACTCCAACTGCTTCCAAACCTCAAGCGGAGTAAGCCAAACGGTCCGTATCACTACAAGGAATCTAACAAAGTCGGCGGTACATCAATTGGACGCCCGGAGCTCAAGTTATAAGCGTTTCCGCTCCGAGGGACCGGTTGGTTTCGTGTACGAACCAACCCGGATGAACACAAAGTACTCCAAAAACTTGAGTATAGTATACCGAAACTTCCGTCTCAATCCAAGAATCACTACGCAACTGACAGTGCGTCAATCAGAGGTCTGTAGCCCAAGTTATGGGAAATAGACTGAAAAAGTCCGGTATTAGGGGGTTCGGGCCCAGTCCGACCCGGCCCGGTACCCCCTGGGTCGGTCCGAACCGGCTTGACCCGACTCGATTCTAGGTCTGCCCCGCTTGGGCGTGGCCTGGCCCGCCTGGCGCGTCCCGGCCCAGCCTGGGCGTGGCCCGGCCTGGAGGTCCGGTCCCGCGGCTCGGTCGTTTCGGCCGAGCGGTGCGGGGTGGCACCCTACCCCCGCTAGCATGTAACTGTGGCCCCATGGGGGGCCTCTCCTTGTCAGCGGACACGACCAAGCACTGCGTCCCACTTCCCTTGGTCCCGTGCGATCGCGGGACCAGTGGCGTCCCTTCCTGGCAACGCGCCGGGCGCAACCGCCTCCAGCAGCGGGCGCCGCCGTGCCGGCGAGGCGCGCCGGCGGAACATTCCGCGGACCACCGGACGAGCTCCAGTGGTCGGATTTTCCTTCCGTCATCGCCAACGGCCCTCCCGGGACCGGTTCATCACTACGAAGTCCTCAAAAACGCTCGTGCGGAATTCTTTATCATCACCCGCCGATCGGTACACCATGAACGAAGAGACGGTGGGTTCAGACATGTTCATTGGTCCGCACCCACCGCGTTTGCGGTTTAAAAAGGCTTCCGAAAAATTTCTAAACACATGCCGATGATATAAATCACATAGATTATGTTGAATCAAAACCCCTACATCAAGCGTCGTCGAGCGAGGGTTCATCGTAGAAAAGCATGCCGTGGAAGAAGGTGTCACGGAAGGGGGATCGTCACGTCGCGGAGAAGGAATGTCACGGAAGAAGCGTCGCAGAAGATGCGTCGTTGGCGTCGCGGTACACGGCATCGCGTAGTCGATTTCCAAGGATTTGGCGTTCTTCATTAGAGATCGGTGCGTTCTTCGCGTTCTTCGCGTTCTTCGTCGAAGAAGAAGGCTTTTCTCCAAATCCTCTCCACGCAACAAGTTCCCACCCAAATAAAATAAGTGTTGTCTTATTTCATTAACACTCAAACCAACTCTTTGAAAACTCAAAAATAAAAGAAATGATCAATTAATTGAGGAGTTTAAAACCACAAATTAATGAGACGTTTAACATCCAGATTAAACGCATGAGTTGACTTCATTAAAAATGGGGGTGCGAGTGCGTTACTTAAGAAGAAAAGAAACGGTGGGGGTCATGTGGGCCCCACCTCACAAATATCTTACAAAGTGGGTAGGATATTGTGGGTCCCACTTTATCCTCTTATCATATGTTAAACAACATGAAGTCAAATAAAAATTGTGTGTCCAATTTTTATTTTATTCCTTAACGTAACCCCAAAAATTAAAAACCACACCCGAGGAAACGCAACTCCCGAAAAGGTGTTTCTAAGAAATTACTGGCACTGAGATTCCATCGGTGTCCTCGGATTATGATTCTGAGAACCGGTTCAAAAGTTAAAAAAACCCGCTCGTTCGTTCACTGAACGTACTCGAGCTAAACTTCAGAAAATGATTCCGGGAACACCGGGCCTCGGAATCAGGTGCCGTCAGAAACTGCGCTCTTGTAAAATTCACAAGAAAATTAAGAAAAAATTTCCTTGAATTTTACGTGTCATTACATCACTACCTACTTAGGTATTTATGTCCCCATAAAGATATATAATAAACTAGGGAATCAAATGTGGGTACTGAGCACGCATCTGAGCCTCCCACTCCTAAGTGCTCTCTTGGAGGTTCTCGTGATGCCATATGATGCGCACTAGAGGAATGAACCATCCATGTAGGACCCGCTCTTTTCAATCCTCAATCTCCACCGGGACCTCTGCAAAAGTTTCCACATCATCAACGTCCATCTCCCCATGGTCAATGATATGCGTCGGGTCGTGCAGGTATCTCCTCAACTGAGATACGTGGAAGACGTCGTGCACCCGGTGCAATTGAGGTAGTAGATCCAGGAAATAAGCCACCTCGCCAATAATGCTGAGAAACTGGAATGGTCCGATCAAGCATGGATACAACTTTACGCCTCGGCCAAATCTCCATAATCCATGTGTAGGTGAGACCCGCAAGAAGACATGGTTGCCGTCCTAGAACTCAAGTGGCCTCCGCCTCCTATCAGCATAAGACTTCTGCCGGCTCTGAGCTATCCTCATCCGCTCCTGGATGACCTGGACCTTCTCTGTTGTGTCCCGGACCATCTCTAGTCCCACAAGTGCTGACTCCCCAGGGTCTGTCCAGAACAGAGGAGATCTTCCAGGTCGGCCGTACAACGCCTCGTATGGTGCCATCCTGATGGTGGAGTGGTAGCTTTTCTTGTACGCAAACTCCACCAAGGGTAGGTGGTCCTCCCAGCTGCGACCAAAGTCGAGGACACATGCATGGATCATGTCCTCGAGAGTCTGAATGGTCCTCTCCATCTTACAACCTGTTTGAGGGTGAAAGGCGGTACTCAGACGTAGATACGTCCCGCACGCCTCCTGCAACCCCTTCCAAAGCCAGGAAGTAAAGAGAGCATCTTGATCGGAGACGATAAATGATGGCAAACCATGAAGCCGTACAATCTCATGAACATAGAGACGTCTCAAGCTCTCCACTAAGCCCTGCTCTCTGATGGGTAAGAAGTGTGGCGACTTGGTGAGTTGCTCGAAAATCACCCAAATGGAGTCGTGACCTCTGGAAGTGCGTGGAATTCAAGTCACGAAGTCCATAGATATGTCGTCCCACTTCCACTTCGGGACCTCCAAGGGATGTACCAAGCCTGCTGGTACCTGGTGCTCTGTCATCACCTGCTGGCAGGTAAGGAATCGAGAAACGAAATCTTCCATTGCCTTCTTCATGCCCGGACTCCAGTATTGTCGTCTGAGATTCTGGTACATTTTTGCCACTCCATGATGTACCACCTAAGGGGATGTGTGAAACTGTCTCAGCATCTCCTCTCGTAAAGCAACTGGTACCAAGGTACGTCCTCTGAAAAGGACATCATGCTCTCCTCCTAATGAGAAACCATCAGGTGCTTGTCCTGAGGATATATGTGCACGCCGCATCTCACAGTCGGCGTCCCCACGTTGTGCCTCTCTGACCCGCTGCAGTAGTGGGGGAGTGACAGTGAGTGACTGATGAAAGGCTACTCCATCTCTATCCATGAAGGATATCTGCAAAGCGGCTAGCTGCTCTACCGCCTCCCAATGTAGTTGAATTCCCGTCCTCATGCTGAGAGTATTGGCTACCACGTTCCCCATTCCAGGAGTATAGACTATAAAAAAGTCATAGTCATGGAGGAACTCGAGTCATCGCCACTATCTCAGGTTCAGGTCCTTCTGCGAGAAGATGTACCCGAGACTCTGATGGTCAGAATAGACTGTAAAGCGCTCGCCCATCAGATAGTGTCGCCTTGTCTTCAGAGCAAAGACCAGTGCTGCTAACTTCAGGTCATGGGTAGCGTAGTTCTGCTCATGCGGCCTCAACTGAAGTGTTCCATACGCGATCACTGCTCGCTCTTACATCAGTACTCATCCGAGTACGGTCCCTGATTCATCGCAGTAGACTATGTACCCTACTCCCTCCTCCGGCAATCTCAAGATAGGTGGTCTGGTCAATCTCTATCTCATCTCCTGGAAGCTCTGTTGACATCTGTCTGATCACACAAAGGGTTTCCCCATCTTCGTCAAAGCTGAGAGTGGTGCCGAAACTCTGGAGAAGTCTGGAAAAAATCTCCGGTAGTGTTTAGCTAGTCCCAAGAAACTCTGCACCTCCGTCACGCTCCTGGGTGGCTCCCAAGCTAGCACTTCCTCGATATTCGCAGGATCCACCGCAAATCCTGCCTCAGAGATGACGTGTCCCATGAAGTGGACCTCACGTATCCAGAACTGAAACATCGGGAGCTTACCATAAAGCTGGTGCTCTCGGAGTGTGTCCAGTACATCCCGCAAGTGGTAGGCGTGCTCCTCCTCAGTCATCGAGTATATCAAAATTTCATCGATGAAGACCACGACAAATCGATTGACGTATGGCTGAAATATCATGTTCATGAGGCCCATGAACACTACAGGAGAATTGGTTACGCCGAATGGCATAACCAAGAACTTGTACTGTCCATACCGACATCTAAAGGCTGTTTTCTCCACGTCCTTATCCCGAACTCTGAGCTGATGAGAGCCTGAACTGAGGTCTATCTTCGAGAACCACCATGCTCCCTTGAGCTGATCGAAGAGGTCATCAATCCTCGGTAGCGGATACTTATTACTCACTGTTAGCTGGTTCAGGCAATGATAGTCGACACAAATTCGCAAGCTCCCGTCCGCCTTCTTGGCGAACAATATTGGGGAAGCCCAGGGTGAAACACTAGGTCAGATGAATCCCTTGCCCTGCAAGTCCTCCAACTATACCAATTTCTCTTGAAGCTCGGTGGGAGCCATCCGATATTCTGGGGTGGATATCAAGGTTGTCCCATGGTACATATCAATATAAAATTCTACCTATCTGCGAGGAGGTAGTTCTGGAAGGTCGTCGGGGAAAACGTCCGCATACTGATCCCCCACTGCAGGAAAACTAGGACTTCACACATCAACTGCTCCTAGTATTAGGCTAGCCATCTGATGAGTGATGGGATGTCCTCTCCTCTGCGAGAGTCCATCCTGGGCTGCGAAGTCTCCCTTCTCCCTGGTGATGGTTAACCTGCTTCCGTCAGTGCATACACACCGCACCTTGTGCCTAATACAATCAATCTGAGCATGGACTTTAGATAACCAATCCATGCCCAAGATGACGTCGTAAGGCCTCGACGCTGCGACAAGAAGATCCCAACTGAAGCTATCTCTTCCTAGAGTAAGCTCACACTGCCGGCACCAGTGCGTAATCGTCGAGTCTGCTCCCGTAGGAGTCTCTAGCCGTAAGGATCGATCCAACGACTCTGTCAGAATCTCCGAGCACTGAACAAGGGAAGAGACTATGAAATAATGACTCACTCTTGTGTCTATAAGAACTGAAGCAAGGGTGGAATAGACACAGATAGTACCTCGAATCAATTCGGGTGTGCCGTGGTCGTAGGCCTCCGCTGCCTGAAACTGTGACTGTCTCTGCTCGCTAGCTCCCTGTGGTCGGGGTGGACCTCCTGGGGGTGGTGGTGGTAGAGCCTCAAAGCGTCGGCCACCACCTTCTGCTCGTCCTGCTCCTCTGCCTCGTCCACCTACTCCCTGCGGACTGCCATGGTCGACCCTCTGCCTGTGCCTGGGTGGTCCCTCAACCGTCTGCCGCTACTCGGCACAGCGAGTTGGGCAGTCACGATCCATGTGGCCCTACCCGCAGCATGTGTAGCACTGTTTGCCTCTCGAAAGACTGGCTCCGTTCTGTGTACCCCGCACTACTGATCCAGTGTCCTAAGGTCGCCTGCCTGAGGGTCTGGTCTGCCTGGACCAATGAGTCATTCGTCGACTGCCAGCTGCAGAAGACTCTGCTACATGCCGCCCTGTGGTAGGTCTCGCTTCTGATGTAGGCTCATCAAGGAAAATCTCGATGAGAAGGGATCAGTCCAGTACCCCTTCCTGAGTCGGAATGCTCAGGGAGATCATCGATGCCCTGATCTCATTCCTCAATCCCTGCTCAAAGGTCCGAGCCCAGAATAATGGGTCTTGTAACATGTCTGTCGAGTAGCGCGAGTGATCGGTAAATCTCACCGAGTACTGGGCGACCGTCTAGCTTCCCTGGCGCATCTGTAGAAGCTCCTGGATGCGCACTGCACAGAGGGTGGCTGGGATGAACTCCGAGCTGAAGAGGCTCTCAAATTCCATCCAGAGAATAGATGCCTCATCGTGCACTTGGAGCATCAAACTCCACCATCTGCCTACTGCTGCGTGTAGTAGGCTCGGTGGGAGGATCACCATGTGGTCTGTTGGTGTCCTCACTAACCCGAAAACCCGTACAACTACGTCCATCCAATCCTCGGCTACCTGGGGGTCCATCTCCCCGCGGAACCTGCGCGGTCACTGGCACTGAAACTTGTGCACTGCACTAAGGAGACGTGCATCGTCAGCAGCTGGGGATGGTATCATCAGTGGCTCGGTGGGTTTACGTACCGCTGGTGCCTTTGCTGTCAAAGGGCCATGTACCGAGGCCTCGTCGCTCGGTGGGCTGTCGTCACGCCCAACACTTGAAACCCTAGATGGCTGCCGTTGTGGGGCCATCCTGAAAAGAGACAGGTGCGCCACGGTCAGAACAGTATACCTGGTGAGCTGACACAAAGTAATCACAAAGAAAAAATGAAACACACATGAAATCAATGTTTTCGTGTATTAAGTCGGAAATCAAAAGTCAGGGTCTTGGTGTACAGATACATCATCCGCCACACCAACACATGACTCCCTGTACTGATAATCACATTCAATACACTTAACACTATTTCTCACATAGAAGAATGATCAGAGTCCAATGTTCTGGGGTAGAACTGAACCTCCCTTTGATACCAATTTGTCACGACCCGTCCTCGGGGCCCGTGTCGTGACTACCCCAAGCCCACCTTCCATAGGTCAGGGGCTGGCCACTAGCACCAAGGCGTAATTACCAGTAAAAAGGGAAGGAATTGACATTCTAAAGTAAACAAACACCACAGAGCAAGCAAGCAGAAGTAAAAACTAAGTAAAAACTGGGTAGAACAGTAAGTGCGGAAAAGCAAGTGGGACAGTATACAAACCCAAACTGAAAGTAATGTACAACTGGAAAGGGAAAATAGAAACTGAAAGTAAAGCTGCAGGATCGAGCCTTCCACTGAAAGTCCCAACTGAAGGGTGGGTACATGTAGCCTCCACAGCTCCTCGGGTCCAGCCGTCCGCTCCGAGTACGCCTCGCCCAGTGATCCACCTCCAGGTACCGACCTGCTCCTCGTGCCTCTACCCCGATCAGCGCTGTCCATCGTCTGAAACCAACACAACGTAGTGTGGGCATAGCCCCTACAGGGGTGAGTATAAGCTACTCTGTAGGGACCTCGAGACCCCCGAAGGTCTCCCAGAATATAGAAAGGATAATCCGCAAAGGAAAGATAGAAACACGAAGTATCATCCAACACTGCTTAGTTATATGCCCATACATATACCTAAGTCACCAATTCTCATTCGGCTCCAACATCCGAGCTCATGTACAACACAGTCCACACAGGAAATCACAACCCAATCCACATAGGAAAGCATAACGTAATCCACACAGGATATCAAGTCAAACATATCAAAAATAAGGATTGAAAATCAAGATTCAGCTCACACAGGTATACTTCTTCGTAAGACAATAGAGATGATCAGATGTAGCAACTGAATCATCTAAGCTGTCGGACCCACACAGGCTCGATAGGTACTAACCCCGCAATGACCCAAAAAGGATCTGACCCACACAAGATCGATAGCTAACTAACCCCGGAAATGACCCACATAGGATTGGACCCACACATGATCTGTAGGCGCTGACCCACACAGGACCACTGAGTGCGGACCCACACAGGATCGGTAGCACTGATCCACGTAGGATCGCTGAGTGATGTAGTCAGCGCCGTCGAATCCATGGAGGATTTATGTACAGTCGTCATCATCGTCGCAGTCGCAGCCATTTCTAGGATTCCCGCACACAACAAGATCATTCGGGAGGGTCTGATCCATGATCCGAGGGACCGATACATCAACTGACACATAGTCCAGAGTTTATGTATCCAAAAGTTCAGTATCGTCAACAGGAACTCAACGTCACAGACGTCGCGTCAATCGGACGCCCGGTCTGAGAGTTATTGGCTTTTTCGTCCCAGGGTCCCGGTTGGTTTTTAAGTCAAAACCAACCCGACCATACTCCAACTGCGTCCAAACCTCGAGCGAAGTAAGCCAAAAGGTCAGTATCACTATGATAAATCCAAAAAAGTCGTCGGCACGTCAATCAGACGTTCGGAGCTCAAGTTATAAGCATTTCCGCTCCGAGGCCCCGGTTGGATTTGGTGTACGAACCATCCCGGCCGAACCCAAAGTACTCCGAAACCTTGAGTATATTATACGAAAATTACCGTCTCGATCCAAGGATCGCTACGCAACTCACGGTGTGTCGATCGGAGGTCCGTATCCCATGTTATGGGCAACAGACCGAAAATGTTCGGTATTAGGGGG
Organism: Viscum album; assembly: GCA_963277665.1. Taxonomy (NCBI): domain Eukaryota; kingdom Viridiplantae; phylum Streptophyta; class Magnoliopsida; order Santalales; family Viscaceae; genus Viscum; species Viscum album. The sequence continues at coordinate 1,999,411,141 of OY728142.1, read as the reverse complement.
TTCGGGCCCGGTCCGACCCGGACCAGTTCCCCCTGGGTTGGCCCGATCCGGGTCAAACCGACCTGGGTCTGGGTCCGGCCCTCTTGGGCGCGGCCCGGCCCGGCCCGGGTGCGGCGCGGCCCGGCTGGCGCGGCGCGGCCCGGCCTGGCGGTCCGGTCGGGCGGCTCGGCTGTTTCGGTCGAGCGGTGCGGGGAGGCACCCTGCCCCCTGCCAGCATGTAACCGCGGCCCCATGGGGGCTGCTCCTTGTCAACGGACGCGGCCGAGCACAGCGTCCCACCTCCCTTGGTCCTGCGGGGTCGCGAGACCAGTGGCCTGTCGCCGCGGCTTAAGTCGTGGCGGCGTGCCGGCAGAATGTTCCGCGGACCACCGAACGAGCTATGGTGGTTGGATTTTCCTTTCGTCTTTGCCAATGGCCCTCCTGGGACCGGTTCTTCACTGTGAAGTCCTCAAAATGCCCGTGAGGCCTGCTTTATCGTCGCCCGCTAATCCACACACCAAGAACGAAGAGACAGTGGGTTCAGACTTGTTCTTGGTCCGCACCCACCACATTAGTGGCTTAAAAAGGCCTACAACAAATTTTTAGACACACACCGATGATATAAATCACATCTTTAAATTTAATCAAAACCCCTACCTCAAGCATCGTCGAGCGAGGGTTCGTCACGGAAAAGCACACCATGGAAGAAGGCATCACAGAAGGGGGATCGTCGCGTCGTGGAGAAGGAACGTCACGGAAGAAGCGTCGCGGAAGAAGCATCGTTGGCGTCGCGGTACATGCCATCGTGTAGTCGATCTCCAAGGATTTGGCGTTCTTCGTCGGAGATCGGTGCATTCTTCGCATTCTTCACATTCATCACATTCTTCGTCGAAGAAGATGGATTTTCTCGAAATCCTCTCCACGCAACAAGTTCCCACCCAAATAAAATAAGTGTTGTCTTATATTATTAACACTCAAAACAACTCTTTGAAAACTCAAAAAGAAAATAAACGATCAATTAATTGAGGAGTTTAATACCGCCCAATTAAGGAGACGTTTAATATCCAGATTAAACGCAAGAGTTGACTTCATTAAAAATGGGGGTGCGGGTGCGTTACTTAAGAAGAAAAGAAACGGTGGGGCTCATGTGGGCCCCACCTCAAAAATATCCTACAAAGTGTGTAGGATATTGTGGGTCCCACTTTAACCTCATAACTTTGGTTAAACAACATAAAGTCAAATAAAAATTGTGCGTCAAATTTTTATTTTATTCCTTAACATAATCCCAAAAATTAAAAACCACACCTGAGAAAACGCAACTCCGGAAAAGGTGTTTCTAATCAATAACTGGTGCTGCGATTCCATCAGTGTCCTCAGATTTCGATTCTGAGCACTGGTTCAATAGTTAGAAAAACCCACTCGTTCGTTCACTGAACGTACCTGAGCTAAACTTCGTAAAATGATTCCGGGCATACCGGGCCTTAGAATCAATTGCCGTCAGAAACTGCGCTTTTGTAAAATTCCCAAGAAAATTAAGAAAACATTTACTTGAATTTTACGGGTATTTAAAATAAAGAATAATAGGGTCAGGAATGGAATCAAGGAAAAGTCATTTTATCTTAATCATGGAATTAGACATGACTCTTTTTTTCAAGAGTCTTTGTTTTGTGAAAAAAAATGAAAACTGATTAGAAGCTTCTACATTGTAATTTCTGAAATGAAATGTAATAGTTATGAACTAATTATCTAAAACTCTAAACATTAAAATATCTTCAATGTGAATTATTAACCTAATTCAATATTATGTATGTTTTAATGATGGGTCCTTATAACCTGCGCCTAGTTGAGTCTTCATTCAACAACATCTATCACTCCCACATTAGAATGGAACTATTTGAGTCCCATTATGGGATTCCTTGGAGATCACCCCAATGTTGGGTAGACCCATGGGAGATAGCGCTCATGGGTCAGGAGTTGGTACGTGCTACCTCCTAGAAGGTGAAGATCATTCATGAGTAATTGAGGACTCTATAGTACATGAAGAATTCTTATACCAATAGATGATGGAGGCCATTGTATTTTTAAGAGGGTGATCATGTATTCCTTTGGGTCTCACCCTGATGAGGATTACAGTGATTTGGTAGGATTAGAAACATATCTCTGTGGTTCATTGGACCTTTTCAGATCCTGAGAAAATCTGGTTGGGTGGCGTATCTCCTAGTTCATCCACCATAGATGAACCAAGAGAACGATGTTTTCCACATTTCACTGATGAGACAATACATTCATAATCCATCGTTCTCACTACACTTATATATTTGAATAGATTTTTTTTTATTTCGGGGATATAATGACCTCAGGTGATGATAATGTAATTTGTCATAAATTCTGTTTGAATTTTTCAAAAAATATATGGAATTATTCTGAGACCACACGCTTTGATGACATGTGATTCCAATACCTAGTGTGGCCAAAAAATAATTTTGAACTGTTTTTAAGTATTATTAAGTAAACGTGCAATCGAGTTTTTCTAACATTGGAAGAACTGTTCATGTCGAAAAATTGAGGGGCCTGTTTAATTCAAAATGGGAGGATTCTCCTAGAAAGGAATTACCATCAGCCGCCTTGGGCCGAATGGGAGAGTTAATTTTCAGACATTTAAAAATATAATAAAAGTAATTAAAGAAGTTATTTTCATTAATTTTAAAATCTGTTGAGTAGCGTAAGGTGATGATGCGGTGAAACGAAAAGATTCATTTACAAGGATCATTAATGGCTTGTTTATTCATAGTGTAACAACACTATAATAACGTGTAACTGTGAAACGTTGTAATAGAAACAACGAGATGTCTTTTACTTTTATTTTGGATAATATGTCGGTAGAATAAGGAATTAAACTATTAGGATTCTCTGAAAATCCTCCAATGAACATCCTCTCCAATGAAGAATGGAAAATGTCGAAGGATGAAAAACATCTTCGATGCACCATAAAGGATGGAGTTGGAAGTGATGAATAATGTCGACGTCTTGAATCCTCGAGGGCACAATGCCACAAAAAGGAAAATTAAAGAGTTTGTGGTTATTTTATTTAAAATTCATCCACATTCATTTCTAGATATGATGAATGCTGATCAACCCACGAATAGTATGATCCGCAGATCGTGCATTTCAGTGTAAGGGTATCTTTATTTGGGATTTCTTTTTCCGGGATTCAAACATCGCTTGTTATGGTGGAACTAAAACCCCTGGACATTTCCCTACATTAAACCAATAATGTGTAGATTATAGGTCAATATGAATAAGGACCGAGCACCAAATCCTTGTGCTTTCATTGTGGGCTCATAATCAATGTGATGGAAATATGGTTTTGTGCATTTTGTAGTGAAGATGATGTTTTCCAAAGAGCGCAAGTGGAGGAGGCGTGAAGAATGGGCCACCAGATTGCATCTGTTGGTCCACGGAACAATCTACTGGTGCGCGGGCCCCAATGGGGGCCCCTGATAGTGACTATGAGAAGAGAGGGCGGTGCTATCATTGGTGTGATGCAATGGCAAGAGTCTAGGGCCAATTGGCCGTAGCATCAGTGGGGAGACACATCACCAGCCTAACATCATGAGGAATGATGACCCACTTTCGGGTCATCCGAGCATAGTCGTGCCATGGTCCCTTGAAGCAGTAGAAAGTCCCTACGTATTAGCGGGGAATGTAAGGCTGGATGCAGCACCTAGCCATGTCTCTGATAGAGGATGCACCGTCGACCGCCCATGCAGCTGGGCTTTGGGTGAGCAACCCTTGCCCCCAACCAATAGGCTTGACCCGTACCGATAGGCCAGAACCACGTCCCATCAAGCCGGACCTACTACGGGTGGGTCAAACCTGCATCAAGTGGTCCAGACTTGCGCCGACATGGTATAACTACCCCCTTCCTGTTGGGACAGACTAGACAGGGTTGACAAGCTATCTGGCGGACTGGATCCCCATCCAAATAGTGTTGGGTCCAGCAAGGCCCGTTGGGCCTGGCCCACTGGATAGGCTGGGCCGGACTAACCCAGACTGGAATTGGGATAGGTTTTGTGTTTATAATTAAATAGTCATATATGAAACACTCGGGCAGGGTTGCACAGGTTGGTCCAACTAGGATGGACCAGGCCCAGAGGCAACTGACCCCAGTTTACTAAAACACATGTATCATGTAAACCGAGCATCCTATTGAAAAGTTGATGGTGGAATTAGGACACACTGGATATGGAGGATATTGTGGAATTATATATGGTGTATTTAATGGATTATGAGATGCGAATAATGACTTGAAGAGCATTTTTTCCAAGTGCATTATTTAAGGAAGCGACTCAGTGTGTCCTATCTGGCCCATGGTGGGGAGAAACTTTGCGTGACCCAACAAACCCACGATACTCAACATGAGAAGTATCTCAGAATGGCCATTTGGGGAAGCGACTCTATGTGACCTGATAATCCCAAAATGGGGAGAAGCTCTGTGTGACTCAAAATACCCATGGTAATCATCATCGATGAGTACCAAAGAAGTCCAAGTCTAGTGGAAAGAGGCTTCTATATGATTCCGTAGGCCCACTATACATGATATAGGATTACATCTCTAGTATTTGATGAGTTTGATAAATTTGACTGATTATTCTCCTGTCACTACAATAAATTTATACCTAGTCTAAGATGTCTTTTTCTATGTTCATTTCATTGAGGATTGTCGTGTGATCATCATTTTCTATTTTTTTGGTCCTTACTGAGTATCGCGTTCATCATCCCTGTACAGGCTACGCCCATTCATGTCATGTCTGTGCTGGCGATAAGCGTTTTGATAGAGACATTGGTGGACCAGGACCCATAGGTGCTCAGGGAGACAGAAATGCTGGATTCTACAATGGTGGATATGCTAGCCTAGTTCGTGGTGGGGGCCATTTGGATTTGGTGGGCAAAACATTCTAAATCACCTTTCAGTAGCAACACTACTATTGTGATCAGGTGGGGTTTTCCACAGACGACCATCAGGGTTTCATTTTTGAACTTTTCTATTTCCAGTTATTTTATTCATTTCATATTCTTGAATAATTGTATTATTTTTAATTGTACGCAACTTTGTTTTAGTGATACATGATTCATTTTTAGTGTGTGGGACTTGTTTGGGTGTGTGTGTGCGTACACGTATTCAGGAAAATGTCTCCTAAATGAAGGTTGATGCCTTCAGTGCTAGTCTCTAGCCCTTGTCCTTTGAGGGACGAGCTTGTTGTAGTCACTACACAGGCCCTAGTGGATGGGTCGTGACATGTATTACCCAAAATAATTTTTTGTAAAATTCATATGGGTAGAATAGGATTCATACTAAATGGTTTAAACACATTATAACATGGGTACGAAACTATTTTATACAGAAATAATATTTTCATGAAATTTTCCCTAATAGTTTCAAATGTATATGGTACCAAGATAGAGACTTCTCCATACACATGACTTGAGATTAATCAAAAAATTAACATATAAGCAATTATATTGTGTCTCTATGACATTTGATGATAATTCAAATGGATTTTTAATGGTATTTAGTGATGTAGGCATTTCTTATATTGAAGTAATTTCTAAAATATTTCAGATTGATGTTTTAAAAAATAATTTAATTAGTATATCAAAATTTTTAATTGAATTAATGATTGTTATATTATGGAATCATATGTTTTGGCCTATGATATTTTGGTAGTTACATAAATAATCACTAAAAGGGCAAGTGAAACAGCTATGCAATTTGAAAATCAATTCAACGTTTATTTTTTATTCATTTATAAATACTAATAAATAAAATTTATGTTTTATATATCTTAATATACCTTAAAAATCTAGACTATTAGAAATTATTAATTTTGATTTTTTCGTCCTATGAGTATTTCTATTTTAACATGAATGACATATGGTTTAATGAATTTATATAATTTTAATAGAATGAATTTGACTTTTTTTTCTTACAAAAGAAATAAATAATATAATATTTTTATTTATTTCGGTTTATTTTTTTATTTATTTCTATTATAATTGATTAGGGAGGTGATGTTTTTCATTATTTTTTTATTTTATTATATAATTAAATTATATATTTTATTCTTTATGAAAAATAAAAAATATTTTTAAAAATATTTGTTGTTGGTATATTTTGAAAGAAGGGATATGAAAATGAGTACTATTATCATCTATGGACAATTGTGGAGTTGGATAATGAAAGGATCTGTCATCATTGAGTAATTAAAATAATGAAATGGAATCCCTAGTGGATGATTTCACATTGAATAATGTGATATAGCGGGTGTAACAGCCCAAGATTTTATGAAAAATATTCTTTTTTATTTCACTAATGTCTTGTGTTGTACGCTACACCAAAAGGAGCTTGCACAACACGCATCCTTGACTTGCCTTGCATTACACGCAATCACAACCTTCCTCGATAGCATGTGTAGTACGTAATACTGAGTTTCACGAAACAACGATATGCTATTAAAATATTATTAAAACTAGCCATTATGAATAGTAATAACCAATTTTTGAAATTTTGTAAATTTTATTTTTCAAAATGGAATTCATTTTTGGATTTGGAGTATCGAATTTAGCGTAAGGTGAAATTTTGGTACATTTCGGATAACTTTCATATTCTGATAAATAGTGAAAATTACTAAATTATAATTAAAAACAAATTTTCTAATCGAAATAATTAATAGTGATAAAACATTAATTTGAGTGGTTTTAAAGTATATTTAGAATATATTTTTACAATTTAATACAATGTTGGTCATTGGATGTAATTTCACATTTAAACCAGACATAATCAAGTGTCAATCTTTTGATAGACATTGTTTCTTAAAAACACGCTATTTGTTTTAACAGCGGGATTTAATTATAAAATTAATTAATGCAATTTCTATGTTATGAATTTGGTAAAATAGACTTCATTTTTGAATTTGGAATATGAAATATAGCTTAGGATGAAATTTTGGCATTTTTCTGAAAACTTTCAATTTTTGATGAATAGTGAAACCACTAAGTGGTAGGTTAAAAACTGAATTTTGCATAAAACATAATTTTACCGCTGCTGTGAATGGAATTTCGAAAATCTGACAGACACGGTTAATATCAAATACTAAAATGTGGTTCAATGAGATGAAAATAATTTTTGGTGAATAGTAACTTTTTACTTTTTTTCACCACGGTTAATAGTAAATAGGGTAACTAAGGGTAAATATGATATTACTATTACCCTAAAACATGTCCTAATTCTATTGGATAAGTGTAATTCGACCAAAAACAACCTTATACATTTAATATGACCATTTAGGTCCACTTGGATTAGATTATGACATTTAATATTATTTTATTTAATGAATAGTTAAAATAGTTAAAATCAAAGTTTAATAACTAAAACATTTTTAATATGGGGTTATACATAAGATAAATTCGACTATAAATATTCATTAGAAAGATAAAATGATTTCCTGCATAATGATATTTTATTTAGAATTTTTATACTTTATATAAATTAATTTATTTATGACACAACGATGATGCAGTAATTACCCTTTTAAGGAAATATTAACATAATTGATGTTATAAATGCTCAAATGAATGTAATTTGAGACTTTTTATGAATTCCACTAATTTTATAGGTTACTATGATATATTGGTGTTGATTTAAGAAATTTGGTTCGAACATATAATTTTGTTATGACTTTCACAAAAATCATATATCAAATAGTGTCAAAATTGACACAAAATTGGTTTTAAATCAAATATTATATTATTAATTGTTATTTTATTCCTAAAAATCTAAGGTTCTGCCAAATGACTTAGATAAGGATATATATATTAATAATAAACAATTTGGGGTTCTTTTGGCATGTTATAGTAAGTGTATTAACCATATAGTGAAAGAAAACAAAAAGACACGGTAAAAGTTAAATTATTTAACTTAGAGTTAAATCTAATTGATAAGGTTAAAATAATACCCTAAACTTGTCTAAATCCTATTGGTTGATAGGATTTCGACCCATCCCCACTTTAGCTACGAAATAAGACCCTTTGGAACCATTATAAACCGATTTTGACTTTAATATAAAATAATATTTTGAGATATTCCTAAGGTGCCCCTCTCCTCCCTTATAAAAGGACACCTCTTCCCCCTCCTCCTCACACCAATTTGATCACTCAAGCTCGGACAACCCCGGCCAAAATACCTTCTCCACTTCCCTAGAATAATCCTAGAGGTCCTGGTCTTCTTCAAAGACCAATCTTAGTTCCCTAAGTGGAGGATTCAAAGAGGCGTTTCAAAGAAGAGGTAATATCCATTACCGATCTTTTCAATTTCTTTCTTCTTCAACTTCTTCTTCTTTATTTGTTTCATGATAAAGTAATAACATCAGTATTTGTTATATACTGATATGTTATTATAAATATTAAACAACTCTAATTAACCTTCTATCCATCCTTCGGAAAAAGGAAATCACCGCGCGTGCGTACGTACGGAATACCGTCTCCACGCCGTGGTGTAATCTATTTTCCGCCACCACCTTAATTGGATGGGTATAAAGGTGTAATTAGTAACTATATATGATTATTATAAAGTGATATTGATACTGAAATAGTATACATACACTTCAACACAATTCCACGACCATGGGAATGATATCATCGCTCGTGCGTACGTACGGAATACCGTCTCCACGACGCGATGAGATTCATTTTCACTGATTAACCATTCATGAATGATTATAAAGTATATATAATAAGTAATAATGAAATATATGACCTAATAATGATACTGGAATTATTTATATGTATGTCATCTACTTAATTCCATTCAATTCAATAAGGAAACGAAAACAGCGTTCATGTGTACGTACGGACTACCGTCTCCATGAACGGTGTATTTCATTCCATTATCAATATATTATATATATATGTATATTATGAATATATATTATATATAAATCATGTTTTACATTCTGGATATAAGTAATCATGATCCATGTAATCATATTAATAATTACAAGTTAAAAACACGAACGACAAATAAGACGATTTTTCCCAAAATGCTACTTTAACATGAATTTACAAAAGACAGGGTAATATAAGGCCATAAGAGAACCATATATGATATCATAAAAATGAATATGATTCTTTAATAAGTCAATAACATTATGTAAATCATTATACAGGAGGTTCAGACACGTACAAAGAATGTCGGACCTAAGGTAAGGGAAATATCACAATCTCATTTTTATCCGAGATTGTTTATTCATAAGTATTTACTGGGGTGTATTTTATCATCCACATCCATGTTCCCTCAATATGTAATATTGTTTCCATCCACTTACAATATTTTAAATCCAATTTTACCCTTTGGTGAGTTTTTATTAAAGAATATGAAAGGAATCTTTTGTCGTTTTTGACTTTTCCGACAAAAGTACAAAGAATGTTTTTTTTTACTTATACGGCTTGAATGGATTTTTAAAAAATTATTTCCAAGAAGCTTCCTTTACATGTTTTCAAGTTTATTTTTAATCAAATTATTTTAGTTTATAATTGTATGACGTGTTAAGAAAAGAAAAGTGTTTTTGAAGTAGAAATGATATTTTCCTCAAGAATGGAGTTTAAATGTTTTATCAAAATTATTTTCCATCTAAGATAATATAGGGTTCTGTTTTTATCCCTATTATTACATTGATTTTATTATGTTTTGGGGGAATTATTTTTATGAAGTCATTTACCTTATATGATTTATTTTATGATGTCATGATGTTTCAAGAATCCCATTTTTGTTATATGTGTTATGCGATGATGTATGATTTATGATTATGTGGCACACATAAGAAAGGATTCATTATAATATGGGTGGGACCTATATCTCCCTCCAATGCATTGGGTAAAGATTTTATATCTCATGAGATAGACATGGCTGAAATGGTAGGTTATACCGATTCAGTGAAACAAGACTGAAACGAGGGCTACTCGATTCAGAAAGGGACTTTGTCCACTAAGATAGTCTTGGCAATGAGTCTTGACAAACAAGAAATGATTCTCTATGATTATGTGTGTATGCCAAAAAGTTTCATGTTTTAAGTTATGATTATTGGGATTACATTTCACTTCTATGATTTATCCCATGTTATGATATTATGAGCTCTTTTACAGGTTAAGATTTCCAAAAGCTATGTTCTTATGTATATGATGTGATTGATATTTCTTTTGTTTTCCCTTACTGAGCATTTGATCTCACCCTTTTATGTTTTCTTTTCCCCAGGATATAAAGAAAGGTTTTAGGTAAAAAAAAGGGAAGATCTTTATGGGATATATTGAAGATCTTTCACCACGATTAGAAGATTACGTTCCGAGTTTCCAAAGACACTAAACTATTACGATCCTTGTGTGTGTTTTTTTGTTATGTACTAAGTATTCCGCAAAAGTAATGTAATGTCCATGTACGTCAAGCTACGGGTCTCTACAGTTGGTATCAGAGGAAATGTTTAGTCAACCTTTGGAAACTAGGATGCGAAAACGTTAGTGAGATCCCTAGAGATATTTCTATGGTATGTCTAGGGATGTCCCTAAGGATAAGTATACGTATAGGTTATAGTACTAGAATTACGCTAACGATCATAGAATTAAACCTAAGATGTTAGATATTGAAGGTACTCCCCCTTTATTATGTTGTTTTCCCTAGCATGATTTTTTCCTCTCACACTATTCTTTTTGGGTTTTAGACGATGGCTAGAACCCGAAGGAACCGTGTTGATCAATGCAATGGAAAATGCAATGATTGCCCTCCTGAACAAACAAATGTTATGGGAGATGGAGTGCAAAATCTTATTGCTATACTTACACAAGCTATGAATCATTCTGGACTTCCAAATGAGCAGAGAAGGGAACAATATTCTATTGAGTCCTTCATGAGGCAACGTCCACCCTCTTTCAGTGGGTCTTCTGATCCACTTGTTGCTGAACAATGGATCAGTACCACTAAAAAGATATTTTCAGTTCTTCAATGTTCTGAACATGATGAAGTCATCTTAGCAGTATATCGTTTGAAAGGTGAAGCTGATCAATGGTGGAATCTTATCAAGAATACAAGGCAAAGAGATGAAATTGAGTCCATGGAATGGGACGAGTTCAAGAACATATTTTTCAATAAGAACTTCCCTCGTATTATTCGAACAAAGATGGAGAAGGAGTTTCTTGAACTAAAGCAAAAGGATGATGAATCTGTTGGTATATACGAAGCGAATTTTACAAGACTTGAAAGGTATGCATCTGGCATTATCATCCAACCTGAAAGTAAAGTTGATCGATTTTTCAGTGGCTTAAAACCAAGTCACTGAAGGGCATTAGCTATAAGAGACTTCAGTAGCTATGAAGAAATTGTGCGTTGTGCTATCAAGGTAGAAATGGAAGTTGGTGTTACATATCCATCTCATGGTTTTGACAAGAAATGAAAGATGGAGTTCAAGGAGAAATCTCAGAATAATGGTGAAAAGAAGATGAATGTTTCCTTATGCACAAAGTGTGGAAGGAAGCATGGTGGATATTGTCTTAAAGGGACTAGAAAATGTTTTAAGTGTGGAAAAGAAGGTCATCGAGCAGCTGAGTGTCGATGTAATGGAAAAAGGGTTTCTAATGATGCGAATAAAGAAAACACTGCAGAGAATACACCACCAACAATTCAATGCTTCATGTGAAAAGAAATGGGGCATTATGCTAATAAATGCCCTAATCCAAGGTTTAGTGATGATCAACATGAGAAACCACTGAAGGAAAAGGACAAAGGGAAGTCAAATGCGATCACTATTGGCGATGTTGAATATGACAACGATGTGGTGGAATGATTAAGTGTTTATGTAATGGGATTCCTAAATAATATTGTATCATGGAGTATTGGAATATTTATGTATTGGTCTAATGTGGTATTCAAAGTGATTGTTATATTTTTGGAAATAAGACGATATGCGCATCATGAAGGGAAAATGAGAAAATGAAATGTTTAACAGTATTCATGAGCTCATGATTGATATAAGGACTAAGTGATATCATGGTTTGAGTATATAGAATTTTGAGGATTTTGGTATGTGTAAAGTGTTAACTTTAAACTGAATTCATGTTTTCACTATGGTATTCAAGAGAATACATGATTAAGGACTTTGAATGTTTGGAATGTGACCAAAAAAACATATCTTATGATATATGGGGATCAACGATGGTATTAAATCTCTGGTAATTATTTTCACTATGTTATGAGAGTGGACTGCAGTATTATGGATAAGCCTAAAGATTGAAATGGATTATGTTGGACATAAGTGAGTATTGTTTAAGGATAGAAGTTTTTTTTATTCGATATTATTGATGGGATGTTATAGTAATGTAGTTTTAGAAAAAGGACAACCTGGAGGACGGGCGACAGCCCATCGCGTCGGACAAGGCTGTAGGAATCGAACCCACAACCGAAGTGCGACTGGCCTTTATCGCCTACCACTGGCCTACAGGAAGTCCCTGTTTAGTAGAAACTAGTTTTATTATATTAAGCAGTATGATATATGAAGTATAAGTCCATTTTAGGAACCATATGTGATTAATCTCACTATAGATCGACTTATGTATATAATTTTTGCTAACCTTTTGTTTGAGACAGATGGAATGACCCGTCATTCTATCACATGATCTGCTAACACTTCACGAATAACAAATTCAACTTCATTTATTTAAGAGATGAAGTGGAAATTGTTCAAGGCATGAACAACAGTGAGATTGTACCAAAATAAAGAATGTATTTATTCTAATTCAAATTTTCAACTTTAGGGAAATGATCTTGAAAACCAAAAATGTTGTCCTAGTGATCTTATACCTGATGAATCGGATGGTACCTTAGATAGTCACAAATTTATGGATTTGTGATTGTTGGCTTTTCCATAGCCATGTTCTCTACCACTCTCCATCAGAACATGATGGTTAGATTTTTCTTCCATATCCATATTTTCACCTATGTGGAAACCCAGTGATTAGTTTATTTGGGTAACCATTAAGTTTCACACTTTTGTTTTAAAATATTGGTTTTGATATTCCTTTTTACGATGTGGGTTTCTATTAAAGAAACTTTGAAATAGTAAACCATTTATAACCCCAACAAATTTCGAGGGCGAAATTCATTTTAAGGGGGGTAGAATGTAACAGCCCAAGATTTTATGAAAAATATTCTTTTTTATTTCACTAATGTCTTGTGTTGTACGCTACACAAAAAGGATCTTGCACAACACGCATCCTTGACTTTCCTTGCATTACACGCAATCGCAACCTTCCTCGATAGCGTGTGTAGTACGTAATACTGAGTTTCACGAAACAATGATATGCTATTAAAATATTATTAAAACTAGCCGTTATGAATAGTAATAACCACTTTTTGAAATTTTGAAAATTTTATTTTTCAAAATGGAATTCATTTTTGGATTCGGAGTATCGAATTTAGCTTAAGGTGAAATTTTGGTACATTTCGGATAACTTTCATATTCTGATGAATAGTGAAAATTACTAAATTATAATTAAAAACAACTTTTTTAATAGAAATAATTAATAGTGATAAATCATTAATTTGAGTGGTTTTAAAGTATATTTAGAATATATTTTTACAATTTAATACAATGTTGGTCATTGAATGTAATTTCACATTTAAACCAGACATAATCAAGTGTCAGTCTTTTGATGGATATTGTTTCTTAAAAACACGCTATTTGTTTTAACAGCGGGAATTAATTATAAAATTAATTAATGCAATTTCTATGTTATGAATTTGGTAAAATAGACTTCATTTTTGAATTCGGAATATGAAATATAGCTTAGGATGAAATATTGGCATTTTTCTGAAAACTTTCAATTTTTGAGGAATAGTGAAACCACTAAGTGGTAGTTTAAAAACTGAATTTTGCATAAAACTTAATTTTACCACTTCTGTGAATGGAATTTAGAAAATCCGACAGACACGGTTAATATCAAGGACTAAAATGTGGTTCAATGAGATGAAAATAATTTTTGGTGAATAGTAACTTTTTACTTTTTTTTACCACGGTTAATAGTAAATAGGGTAACTAAGGGTAAATATGATATTACTATTACCCTAAAACATGTCCTAATTCTATTGGATAAGTGTAATTCGACCAAAAACAACCTTATGAATATAATATGACCATTTAGGTCCACTTGGATTAGATTATGACATTTAATATTATTTTATTTAATGAATAGTTAAAATAGTTAAAATCAAAGTTTAATAACTAAAACATTTTTAATATGGGGTTATACATAAGATAAATTCGACTATAAATTTTCATTAGAAAGATAAAAAGATTTCCTACATAATGATAGTTTATTTATAATTTTTAGACTTTAAATAAATTAATTTATTTATGACACAACGATGATGCAGTAATTACCCTTTTAAGGAAATATTAACATAATTGATGTTATAAATGATCAAATGAATGTAATTTGAGACTTTTTATGAATTCCACTAATTTTCTAGGTTACTATGATATATTAGTGTTGATTTAATCAATTTGGTTCGAACATATAATTTTGTTATGACTTTCAAAAAAATCATATATCAAATAGTGTCAAAATTGACACAAAATAGTTTTTAAATCAAATATTATATTATTAATTGTTATTTTATTCCTAAAAATCTAAGGTTCAGCCAAATGACTTAGATAAGGATATATATATTAATAATAAACAATTTTGGGTTCGTTTGGAATGTTATAGTAAGTGTATTAACAATATAGTGAAAGAAAACAAAAAGACACGGTAAAAGTTAAATTATTTAACTTAGAGTTAAATCTAATTGATAAGGTTAAAATAATACCCTAAACTTGTCTAAATCCTATTGGTTGATAGGATTGCGACCCATCCCCACATTATCTTCGAAATAAGACCCTTTGGAACCATTATAAACCGATTTTGACTTTAATATAAAATAATATTTTGAGATATTCTTAAGGTGCCCCTCTCCTCCCTTATAAAAGGACACCTCTTCCCCCTCCTCCTCACACCAATTTGAGCACTCAAGCTCGGCCAACCCCTGCCAAAATCCCTTCTCCACTTCCCTAGAATAATCCTAGAGGTCCTGGTATTCTTCAAAGACCAATCTTAGTTCCCTAAGTGGTGGATTCAAAGAGTCGTTCCAAAGAAGAGGTAATATCCATTACCGATCTTTTCAATTTCTTTCTTCTTCAACTTCTTCTTCTTTAGTTGTTTCATGATAAAGTAATAACATCAGTATTTATTATATACTGATATGTTATTATAAATATGAAACAACTCTAATTAACCTTCTATCCATCCTACGGAAAAAGGAAATCACCGCGCGTGCGTACGTACGGAATACCGTCTCCACGCCGTGGTGTAATCTATTTTCTGCCACCACCTTAATTGGATGGGTATAAAGGTGTAATGAGTAACTATATATGATTATTATAAAGTGATATTGATACTGAAATATTATACATACACTTCAACACAATTACACGACCATGGGAACGATATCATCGCTCGTGCGTACGTACGGAATACCGTCTCCACGACGCGATGAGATTCATTTTCAATGATTAACCATTCATGAATGATTATAAAGTATATATAATAAGTACTAATGAAATATATGACCTAATAATGATACTGGAATTATTTATATGTATTTCATCTACTTAATTCCATTCAATTCAATAAGGAAACGAAAATAGCGTTCATGCGTACGTACGGACTACCGTCTCCATGAACGTTGTATTTCATTCCATTATCAATATATTATATATATATGTATATTATGAATATATATTATATATAAATCATGTTTTACATTCTGTATATAAGTAATCATGATCCAAGTAATCATATTAATAATTACAAGTTAAAAACATGAACGACAAATAAAACGATTTTACCCAAAATGCTACTTTAACATGAATTTACAAAAGACCGGGTAATATAAAGCCATAAGAGAACCATATATGATATCATAAAAATGAATATGATTCTGTAATAAGTCAATAACATTATGTAAATCATTATACAGGAGGTTCGGACACGTACAAAGCAAGTCAGACCTAAGGTAAGGGAAATATCACAATCTCATTTTTATTCGAGATTGTTTATTCATAAGTATTTACTGGGGTGTATTTTATCATCCACATCCATGTTCCCTCAATATGTAATATTGTTTCCATCCACTTATAATATTTTAAATCCAATTTTACCCTTCGGTGAGTTTTTATTAAAGAATATGAAAGGAATCTTTTGTCGTTTTTGACTTTTCCGACAAAAGTACGAAGAATGTTTTTTTTTACTTATACGGCTTGAAAGGATTTTTTAAACATTATTTCCAAGAAGCTTCCTTTACAAGTTTTCGAGTTTATTTTTAATCAAATTCTTTTAGTTTATAATTGTATGACATGTTAAGAAAAGAAAAGTGTTTTTGAAGTAGAAATGATATTTTCCTCAAGAATGGAGTTTAAATGTTTTATCAAAATTATTTTCCATCTAAGATAATATAGGGTTCTGTTTTTATCCCTATTATTACATTGATTTTATTATGTTTTTAGGGAATTATTTTTATGAAGTCATTTACCTTATATGATTTATTTTATGATGTCATGTTGTTTCAAAAATCCCATTTTTGTTATATGTGTTATGCGATGATTTATGATTTATGATTATGTGGAACACATAAGAAAGGATTCATTATAAGATGGGTGGGACCTATATCTCCCTACAATTCATTGGGTAAAGATTTAATATCTCAAGAGATAGACATGGATGAAATGGTAGGTTATACCGGTTCAGTGAAACAGGACTGAAACGAGGGATCCTCGATTCAGAAAGGGACTTTGTCCACTAAGATAGTCTTGGCAAAGAGTCTTGACTAACAAGAAATGATTCTCTATGATTATGTGTGTATGCCACAAAGATTCATGTTTTATGTTATGATTATTGGGATTACATTTCACTTCTATGATTTATCCCATGTTATGATATTATGAGCTCTTTTGCAGGTTAAGATTTCCAAAAGCTATGTTCTTATGTATATGATAGGATTGATATTTCTTTTGTTTTCCCTTACTGAGCATTTGAGCTCACCCTTTTATGTTTTCTTTTCCCTAGGATATAAAGAAAGGTTTTAGGTAAAAAAAGGAAGATCTTTATGGGAGATATTGAAGATCTTTCACCACGATTAGAAGATTACGTTCCGAGTTTCCAAAGACACTAAACTATTACGATCCTTGTGTGTGTTTTTTTTGTTATGTACTAAGTATTCCGCAAAAGTAATGTAATGACCATGTACGTCAAGCTACGGGTCTCAACAGCAGGTGGATGAACTATAAAAATAATAGTACACGTATTTATTTAATGGGTCTGGTGACACATACAATACTCCCGAATACCCCTTGGCCTACTAACTAGAACCTCAATGAAATAAATATCTATGCTTGATGATATTTCCTAAAAATATCAAAAATAATATAATTTTTTTTAATAATAATGTATTATATAATATTGAATATACATGGTAACAATCCTATACCATTACCTCTTCATAGTAATAGAATTGATCACTAAAGAAATAAATTCAATACACATATTGGTGATCGATAGGTTCATCCTTAAATAACTAATTTTCTCATAGTCTCTCTATGATAAATTCCTCATACTTTTTATATGTCTACATAGAAAACTAATAATTAAATATAAAAATGTGATAAAATTATCATTATTATAATGAAATATAAATCTATTAGATGACATAAAAACAAATGAAATTTTAAATTTGTTTTCACTGAATGAATTCAAAAAAAGTATAAACAAATATGCTAATTAAAATTTTATATTCATTTATGATAATCATTAATAATTTTAATATAATTGTTTATTGAAATAGTTAATATTTTATAGTAAAAAATCAAATTTATGAAATATAAATAACAAAATTAATTAAGTATAATTCATAATAGTTTTGGAGAAATATATTTCATGCCATAAAAATTTATTATAAAATTTTCAAAATTTTTTGATTCTATTCATTACCTATTATAATTTCTGGATCAAAATTTTTTCTCATTTTGAATTTAATTTAAAATATGATGAAGAATTTCATTGAATACAAATAATTTCATCCAAAACATCACTATTATGTAGTCCTTGATAATAAATATATCTTGTAAAATTATCAAAATAAAAACCAAATGGTTGTAAATGTTTTTTAGTATCCCAAAATAATTCTCTATACTGTTATTAAATATATTAAGACTTCATGGTAAAAATCTTATATTTCATATAAATAACATTCAATCCACATCTATCAATACACATTCCATGAAAGGTCATTAAATGAACCCACATATACTTGATCATTATTCTACAACCATATGCATAATATACAAATAATATTTCAACAACTCCATAATAAAATCTATTGTCTTATTGAGGATTCATGATTTATTCACTACTACAGTAATCCCAGTTGTTCTTGTCTTGAAACCATCCTTATTTGTTTCATGTTCGTCTAACAATAATAAATAGTGAATTTAAATCCATTATATGATATTTCATTACAATCTCGTTCCATATTATTTGGACTAAATGAAAATAGCCTTATCGCATTTGATACATCTTCCATTGGTTAAATTTTATCAAGATGTATAAAAATATATTACTTTAAATAAGTATTTAAAAATAATTCATGTTAAATATAATTTTATTATCATTGACAATAAGCAATATAGAAATAATTCATTGTCAAATTATCATCTATTGTTATATAAAATGAACGATTTATTATTCTTATAATATAATGTTTTTCTATTAAAATATAATAAAATTAAAAATATATATGATATTAAAAAAAATTATACAAAAAAATTAATTATAATCTTAATTTAATCATCATGCTCTCCATATATAATTAGAACTATTAATTTATTCATTCACTCTCTTCTATTCCCATCGTACATAAAAAATATTATTCAAATATCCCCGAAGTTTTTGAAGTGAATTAAATTTTGTCTCAATTAGATCATATTTCTCATATATTGTTCTCCTTGGATGATAATATCTTATATTGATAATATCAAAGTATGTTTAATAGGAATAATTAAATTCTTATACTAAAATACCTCTCCTAATATAAGATTTTGTATGATTTCAGATCTTTACATTGTGTTTCCATATAAAGTCATTATTTATATCATACACCTCCTCCAACCTGAAATCGGAAAACCAATAAAAATTATTATGAAAGATGCATAGTTATTAGTAACTAGTACACTTTATTTCTTGAGGACATCAGTACAATATTTTTTTGAATTCAAATAAAAAATATATTTTTTTTATGCAGGATTTCTATAGGTTGTAATGTGTTTTAGGTTTCTTATTAACTTTTTAAAGGGCTTAATGAATAAAAATAGTTATTGAAGTATCTTAGTATTAAAATTAGTTCAAAAAGAGTGGAATACAATCATATATCCATTTACCATTATAGATAAATCATTTATTTATTTTAATATTCTCATGAATCTATCTCTTCATGTAGAGAATTAATTCAATTCCATTTTCTTAATGTTAATATTTAATGAGAGGTATGAAATAATCACTAGAACCACTAATATCATAAATCCAAATGATTAGTGGTCTCGAATTATCATACATTCAACCCACTGATCACAATAAATTGAGATGACTTAACTGGAATGTGTTTTATATCTTATGAAAGAGAGAAGATGGATAAAACTGACCAAAACATAATGAAATCTCAAAATTTCTAAATAGTAATATTTAATTTGAAGAGATTAATATAAGAGATAAAAAATTTAAGCATGGTATTTGTTAAAAGGTGTATATGGAAACTTATTAACTCAGCTACATGGAATTAGTATTCCGTCACATGATAGTTATTATCATATAAATATATTAAAATCGTTATATGATCACACAGTATCACCCACCTCAATTGGAAAATCACATATTCCACACTATCCTATAAGAATGGATCAAATTTTATAAAATAATTATCATAGGATCCTAATATTTTTTATGGTTCATCTAGATGATCACCATAGATATTATTTTTCATCTCCAATTATTCCATTATTTCCTTGGAATTCATCAAATTAGGCACCTAGATTTCATTCATTTGATTATGTACATGAGGAAATAATTAGGGTGTGAATTATTCTATATGGGAATGTTTCTTATTGTCCTAGTTAAAATATTTCCCCTTAATTATATATATTTGTACACCTCCAATAGGATTCACAACGTTAAATTATCCACTCCTTCATGATAAAAAATGAACTGTATTGATTTATGGTATGATCGCATGAGAAATTGAGAAAAATATGCCATTCCTGGATCATTTGAAAATATAATTTCATTGATGAGCCTGGGTATTGTAATGATGGTTTACAAAAATTAGAAATGTCTATATTTTATATGAAATGTAGAGAAGTAATTGGTATGCTGGTCAAATCTTGGATATTCATTTGTTATCTTATGTCATCATAAGGCTTTCAAGGATTATTTAGGGAAGCTCACCTAAAAAATTGAAATGTACTAATTAATTACACTCTATGTTATATAATTATTTTTTCATAAAATCCCTAAATTCATCCCAAAAATTCATTACATTGGGTTTTTTTTCTAGATATTAGAAAATTCTAAAAGAATATGGTTATTGGAAAATACATAATCGTAGCCACAATGTTATTCACTCAGCCTGATAACTAATTATTCTAGGATGTACTTGAAAAATATTATAATTTCCCAAAGTAATATGTTTATCTAAAACTTCTTAAAATCAAATCAATGTCTTAGTTTCCGAAAAAATACTCACTATCACATATTTTTCTAATATTTCCACCCTCCAAAATTTAAAACTAAAAACTAAATAATTTTTTTTCTCAATATGACATCAAATTATATGATAAAATTGAAAATCATGTAAAATTTGTTAAAAAATGAAACTATTAATTTATAAATATCAATTTATTTATTTAATAGAAAAATAACATTAAAACCTTGTTTTTGATATATAAAAATTTAATTCTAAAAAAATTACAATAATGTACGCATAAACATTGAATTAAAATAATAGTGTGTTAAATATATTGGAAAACTAAAAAATATTTTCATGATTTAGATAACATAACTACCTCATATTTAATCTATTTCACTCTCATAAAATACAATGACTTCCAATTATTTTGGGTCAAAATGGTTTATAGAATTTTGAATACAATCCAACAAATATTATAATCATAGAACCATTTATAATATAAATTTTATTCAGTCCTTTTTAATTTTAATTCACAGTCTCACTTCGACATAGTCACAAGTGCTCTATCCATGATTGAAAAAGATTTATTTATGTGAAATGACTGTTTTAACAAGTTTAACTTCCATTTATCCATTTTTCCTAAGTTACATACACTATATTTTCAATTTTGACTACTTTGAAAAAACAAAAATTAAATTCTTATTTGTCTATTGCACCATTTTTCATATATATTTAGTATTTCAATAACCTGAATGAATTAATTTTTGAGTACTAATAATTTATTTCTATTTTACATGCTACTCATTTGCAAAAAACTCTTACAATTACTTTTGAATCAAAATTGTAATTAACCCAGACACCCATTGATAAATTAAATAGATATTCATTATGTGATCCAAATTACACATTCTAGCCACGTTTCAAATTAATTATATTAATCTAATTGTATTTACCTTCTTGAAAAGTTAATTTTCAAAAATGGAAAGTTATTAATTAATTATATTCAAATTCAAATGAATTCATGTTATAATTTCATTTACATAAACATAATTTCTCTAACACATTTTTCTTACATGAAATCCAAAATTTATATATATAAAAGCTACATTATTCACTAAACATGGATTTAACTCAGAAAATTTTATAACCAAATAAATCCATCCACTCTAGCACAAGGTTTTTCATTGGAATGAAAACATTCACAAAATTTTATCCTATTCATATAACTATCTAAAAACATTAAGAAAAATAGTATTTAAAATTTATATATAAACTATAAATTATGGCTTTCCTCCAAATATTTTTTTATATTATTATTTTTAGTTTTAGTTTTTTATCCATAAAAAGTAAATTCATATTATGAAAACAATATGAAGTATTTTTATCCAAATTAAATTCTCAATATCACCAATAATATAATAGATATCATTAAAATTAATTCAATTATGCAATTTTCTAGAAAAGAATATATTTATTGAATGAATATCTTGAATAACATGAGGAAAAGATACTACATAAAAATACACTATACGATACTATTAGAGAGGATCATGGACTCCTTTATTGGTTCACTGTAGAATTATTCAAGATATATATTAAATAAATATCTCTAAATAATATAGAAGAAATAAATGTTCTCCCATAATTTCCACTGCCCTAAATGGAATATATTAGTTAATATTTCTAGCCTAGCCCACTTGGAATGATGTTAACCAAGAATGAGAATCCTATATTAGGAGAATGTTTTTACTTTTCATCCAAAATTAATGGCTATTTTTATATTGGATATTTTTATTGATTTATTTCAAAATATCTATATATAGTATGACCTTTTCATAATCTTTTATTATGTGGTCGAACTATTCTATCATCTGAGGATTCCTCTACCCACTAGGTTTTCAAACATACATGATTACTATAACATCCTGAGATTTAATAAAATATTTTTTTGAATACTCTTACTGCATTCAATATTTTTTGTTACAGAAAATAAAACTTTCAGAATGTTTAATATAAAATTTTTAGATTATTTAACGCTACATGGAACACTGTGATTATCTTTTTGTAACATGGAACACATATGAAGAATGCAATATTTCAAAATCTTAAAACAATATTATATGATAGTTATCACCAAATCATTGAATTTTAGGAATTAATAGGACAAATAAATTTATAAAAAAATATAATCAGATTGTATACAAGAAATTAATTAATTTGAGATCAATTAATTATAAATTAAAATAATAACTATTTACAAAGAAATGAAATATTTTTCTAAAAATATATTTATCTATTCACAAACATAGTATTTCTCAATAATTAATGAAATTAAATTTGGATAATTATTGTAAATAATTTATTATATTATATATTCTATATAATATTTCTTGATAATTTTAGGTTTTTTCTCATGAGATAAGAATAAATCTGTTTTTATGCATAAAAATGTATCTTTATAAAAAATTGTTTTTTCAGATTTTATATTGTTATTTTAGAATTACTATTTTAAAATTAATAAAAATTTAATAAATGAATTTTATTATTGAAATCACCATGTATAATTAGCATACAATATAATTTTGATAATTTTAGTTAATGAATATGTTTTCAATGAATAAGGAATAAATAATGTTTTTTCTTAAAAACACTTATTCATTCAAAGAATTTACATAATATATTATAATTTATTATTGTTTTAAAAGTAAAATTTGTTTAATTATATATATATATATATTAATTTTATTTATTTCATCGTAATAAAATTTATAATTAAATTTGATATGAAAAGTTTTTTTTGTTTTGAAAAATTTCTCTTTGTATACCCCCATTTTCATCATGTCTATGGTTTTGATATTAAATTATATACTACCAATTAATTGATTTGAATTTGTTAAAATTTATTCCACATTTGGAATCAGAAGAATTTATATTATATAGAAATAAAAATTTTGTCTTTTGTTATAAATATTAAACAATAAAAAAATTAATTGCAATTATTATGGTTAAAATGGAGGTTTTCACCCTACATTTGCTTGTATTAATTTTAATTTTCAACAAAAAAGGAATAAAATTAATAAATTGAATTTATTATTTAGAATAAATTTTCTTGTATTATCAAATATGGCTCATTTTAATATTATTATTATTCAACATTAAATTTTCTGCATAAATGAAAAGGTAAATGTTATCATAGAAAAAAATAAAATGGTAAAATTATGTAAACTAAAAACAAAAGAATATGATTTTTGAAAAAATAAATTATTATGTTGGAGGTTTTTATTTACTATGTAATACTAATGAAACATTGTTATTCAATTTTTTGGCACTTCCACTAATAGGTACTTACAATTATTAATTTTTTCATATTTATATAAATGCCACTCTTCCCGAATTATAAAAGGCCACCTCCACGCCTCACTGATTATCACATAATAAGAATATTTCCTAAAACAATTTCATCCAATATACCTTCATTAAATTAGAATCATTGTTATAAGGATTCTATTAATTTGATATGATAAACCCTATAGTCTTTAATAAGATATCCAAAGTGTGTTGTTCTATGTCATGGTAATTGAATTCACAAAACACCCCTTGGTTAATAAAAATCATACAACCGTAATTCATGTTATATTATTTCTAATATAACATAAATTGTTTCTATCAAATACTGATATGATTATATATTCATAAAATAACCAATATTTGTCTCCTCTTTCATCAAATGGGAAACCAAAATGTTGATAATTTGTATGGCGGGCTAATGTCCCGTGAACTAGAGTAATATCTTCTCCATTGACATCTATCACAATTGGATATAATAATGTATTTAAATATTATATATTATTTTAATGATTTTAATCTTATTATTTAAATATAATATTACATATTTATATTTTCCTTCCATTTATTGGGAATAAGATAATATCACTCATGTGTATGGAGTACTACCACCTCGTGAAGTGAAGTGATTCGCTATGAACATAATTTTTACAATGAAGGTAAAATTAGAATTAAGAAAATGAGTATATTATATATATGAAATATAAATTATTATGGAATGGTATCTAATTATTTTCCTTTATTTCATTCAATCCATCATGAAAAAAGAAACATTGTTTATGCTGATGTACAGCCTAACGTCTCCTTGAATGGTGTGCTTCATTTTCTATCTCAATCATTTATAGATTAATATAAATACATATAAACTAAATATATAAGATAAAAATGTCCTTTTATTAGTTTTATAAATTAATCAACTATGATCATATTTATTAGAATAAAAATAACATGTCAAAACATGCACAAAATATAATGTGGTTATTTCAGTAAATATTATTTTAATATTGAATTGTTAATAAATGGATAATAAATAGGCATAAGTATATTATTTATTATATGATATATATAATAATGGCTCTAAAAATGTTTATAATTAACTAAATCTTGATGTTAATGAGTTTTTTGTGTGTATAATATAATTCAATAGTTAAATTATGTGATTTTTTTCACGAATTTTTTTTATTTGATACAGATTCCATAATCACCAATGGTTTCATTTGTGAGTTTTATATAACTAAAATGAAGTAATTTTATGATTATTATCCAGA
This sequence comes from Viscum album, assembly GCA_963277665.1. NCBI lineage: Eukaryota > Viridiplantae > Streptophyta > Magnoliopsida > Santalales > Viscaceae > Viscum > Viscum album. Next base: position 1,999,385,680 of record OY728142.1, on the reverse strand, counting down.
AATTAATTTTTATTTATTTACTGATTTGAGTATATCACATTCATGGTGATTATAGTAAAATAGTAAACAAAAAGGTAAGGGATTTTTGACTTCATTTTTCTTCATTTGGAAGTATGTTATATTATGCATAATTATTATTTTATGTAGTTTATATAAATCCCCATTGACAAATAATTTTATGAATTTATTTATTATCCTTTTAATTAATATGTAATTTAATGTTAATCCTTTATGGTACATACGATTCAATGTCACCAACATGGTAAGGGTTTTACGATACAATTTCATCATCTATTTGGATTGATTATGTTTATTCATATGATACCAAAACATTATGATCCATATCCCCAAAAGATATTGAATATTCTTCTCTATTGGTAATTTCAAGGGAATACATGTTTTCCTCTAAATTTTCAATATTTATGTACTCTTGATTCCAATAGAATGAATAAAACCAACATTATTTTCCACATTATAGGATAATCATCTTTTCATCCATATCCATGTTTTATAAAAATTTTATAAATTGTTTTTGTCTCAATAGTTTTTTAATTTAAATTATACACAGTTTTTTTATTTTTTAAAAACTATTGTTAAATAATCTTCATGTCAAATTCAAAAAATAGATCACATTGTTTTTATTGAAAATGTGAAAAATGTTTTAAAAATGAGTGGAATGAAAAAAATGTTTTTATTCTCTAACCAATAAAATTTTCAAATAATACATTATAAATTTAAAAAATTTATTTCAAAAAAATTATTTTCAAAAACGTTATATCAATTTCTATTTTAAAAGATTTTTTTAATGAAATGTTATTTTCTTTAAGTACAGTTATTGTTTATCATTAAAAATATGTTTCCATGTAATATGGAAGTCTTATCTATTACTTATAATTTACATGGGATATGATCTATTAATACCACTCTTAATAATTATGAGGATTATTTTTATTTATGATAATTATTTTTTTGAAACCCGTTTCTATTCCATGGGTTATTCTAGGTAAAATATTCTTATAAAACCCTCTTGATATTCAATGCGTTATGATTTGATAAATTTATTATCAAAACTATTTCATTTATATAGGTTTTTCTATGTTGAAATGTTTATAATACCCATTTATTTTCATGTGTACCAATATGATTAATGTTTTATGGTCATGTGGAAAACATTTATGTAATTCTCATTATAGGGAAGTTAGGATCTATATCTACCTCTAACACATTGGGTAATGATTGATTTGTTATGAGATAAAAAGGATTATAATGGACTGTCAAACATGTTTAGCAAGGGTCTTTGTCAACTATGATAGTCTTTGGTGTGAACCATGACAACTATGAAGGTTTGTATAGGGAAACCATTCAACTATAACAGTTTTCAAAGGGAATTCACTAATATGGTAATGTTTTATTGTTATTATTTGAATACCAAAAAGGTATACCTTATTCCAGTGTAATATTTTTGGGATTCTGTCATTTGATTCCATTTTTATTCATTTATAATGAAAGGCCATTATATATTCAATGACTCATGTTTACGTTCAATAATTATTAGTGTATGGGATTGAAATTTCAGTACCGTGTTCTCAAACCTATATTCATAGTATATTTTAATATTTCCATTTATTCCCCTTAAAAAGATTCTAACATCACCATTTTTGTTTGTCCAACTATGTTAAATACCCTGATAGGGGGTGAATCATGGAATAAATGCTTAAAAAATATACCCCTTGGATCTTATTTCAACAATAAAAAACATAGTTCTTCCCCTTTCCCGCATAAATGTATGAATATAATTGATATGATGCATGAGATATAGTGATTTTAATTGGTTCACCCTCACTAGGATATATCCAATGAAAATAAAATAGGAAATTTATGATGTACCAAATATGATGAGGCACAAATCCAAAATAAGGATTGGGTAGAGAAATTATATTCCTAATCACACTACCTTTATTATGATTATAGATAGCTCAGTACTTCCAAATATTAAATCCCTTAATCTTACTTATATGGATCACTGTCAAGGAAAAGGATCACATTCTTCCTGTTTCTTTTCATAGTTATTTGGAATCAATTCAACCATAGTTTATAGACTTATAGGACACTACATTAACAACAATGAATACATCCCCAATTTTAGATAGATTCTCTATTGAAGGTCTACTTTCATCCCTAAGATGAATACCACTTTACTATATATTTATTTGGAAATCCATTCTGAACATTTTTGGGATGAACAAAACCTTATATGAATTCTCATATCCTGCTCAAAAAAACCTTGTAAATCATAATAATTTAATTGATACATGAACACCATGACATTCATGAATATCACATCTTTCATGAATCCCAAATAGACTTTATTAAGACACCTCTTTTCATGAAACACAAACACATTAATGATGACTGCATTGCCTTCATATATCTCACAAAATCTAGTCTTATTGTTACTGCCTTCACAAAAATAAAAATTTTAATGATTATTACAACTTTTGGTCATCCTTAACAGCCTATGTGTTCTTCCTTTGTTTTTTTTCTATTTCTAATGAACTACCTTCAATTACCTCTTTTGAAAATTTGGATCCTTTGAATATTTTTTATGTTTTCAAAAAAAATTAGAGGGAGGTAAAGGACTATTTACACAAGTTTCCTCGAATCCTAGATGCATTCTTCCACATAAGCACAATTTAATGAAGCTCCTCCAAGTCATTCATGACGAACCATATTTTAAAAAATATCCAATTAAATTTTCTATTCATGAAGCATCTCTTAGTCATGAATATGTACCATTTTTCTTCTCACTTTCATGATGCTCCAAACCTTCATGATACCCATCCATCATGACACCGAATACCTATTCAATGCTCCATAACAACTCAAAACTAATAAATTCTCATTATTATCATGAAATATTCAGTGAAATCCATCTTGAAAATGGTTTTTCTAACATCTAATTTTTTGACCCTAAAAATTTTAAAAACACCATGAAATATAAAACCATCTATATGAAATTTTTTATGACACCTCTAGGGAATAAATTCGATGTTATTGCATATTTTTTGAAATAACATGACAAAAATATTTATAGAACACCAAACATAATAGTGGAAACCTTCTTCTTCAACAAACAAAGACAACATAAAAACAATTTATTATTAATTTTAATGTTTTTTCCAACAATATCCTCATTTTGGTTTGTCAAAAACTCTTCAAATTTTGATACATCATAAAATATTCTATCAAAATATACTAATAATTTTTTTATTAGATTTAGATTGTGATTAGTGATTTTTCCGTGCACACACTATAAGACCACATGATCTATGTTTTGTGTTAGAAATAATACTAGAATGAAATTTAATGGACCCAAGGTTGTTCATTTATGGAACAGTGGTATGGTTTGTGTTTGATGTAAATACAAAATGGGTTGATCAATATGTTTTCAAGATAATTAATTTTACAGTATAGGACAAATAAATTGTTAAGAGTGGTGGAGTTCTTCAGTGATTGCCAAATTTTTGGGGACAAAAAAATTTAGTATATTATATTTTCAGATGACGGTTTTGGGAAAAGGATTCCATAAATCTTGGTATATAGAACATAAATTACTATTAGAGTACTTTTTAGGAGGTATGAATGTTGGAGAGGAAAAATGGAAAAGTTAGGTTTTCCGAATAGTGTTGTTACACAATCCATGAATGGAGGTATACAGATCTTTGATGAAAAATAAGTCACAAGATGTAAATGGTTCACAAGAAGATTTGTACTATACATAAAGAAAATGGTTTATGGGATGGAACCGTATTTTAAAAAATGAGATGGTCATTTCTGATGTTACAAAGGGAGAGATGTAGTACAAGGACCGAATAGGGAAATTTTTTTGTGGTAGGAGTAGTTTGCGGTGAAGGTTGTACTGCATTGATGATTAGGTTTAGAATGATTTAATGAATTATTTTCCTATATAAGTATCACAAATCCATTCAATTTAAAGAAACAGTTTTATTAGAAATCTAGGAAAAATTTGGTGAGGTTAGTATTGGATTACAGGATAAAAACCTTGTGAGAAGAAGTGGATCACTATGAGGTTGTCCGAGGAATGGGATTTTTCATAGGCATTGTATCCCTTAAACAAAAACAATTAATGAAGATGTAACATTTCTCGGAAGACGGTTCAAGGAATATGGTTCATGGATGATGGTTTTGAAATTATTTTCTATAGGGGAGGAGTGGGACCATAGAAAAGAAGTAGTAAATGGAAACATTTTATTATCGATGTATGCTGTTGTGGTTAGTTAAGGAAGTACTTGGTGGAGGTGCATGGGGTAGTGAACTTCGTGAAAGAGCAGTTCACGAACTATAAGTACACAATGTACTAGATTAGAACTACATGTATAAGTGGAACATAAAAAAATGATTCTATCTACTATTCTTGATGTGATCATCCTTGAAAATTAATGTACCTAATAGTCCATAAACTATTAGGGGATCCTTACAAATTTTGTGAGTAAGGCGTAGTCAATGGAAGGGGTTTGAGGAATGTAGTGATCTATCTCAAAAATATAGTAATGGAAGTGCACCTATTATAGAGTGATTATTCAAAAAAATTGTACTTCACAAATAGTGAATATTAATTGATTTAGTTATGAATAGAACCATTTCAGTGAATTCTCCATAGACTTGCTTTAGTGGTGAATGAATTAAAATTTTTGTGTTGACTCTTTGCATGTGATTGGTTGTTTACTGTTCATATTCACTAGACAATATTAATAGGTTTCTACTAATATATGAACAAGATCAGTCAATTTTGATGAAACCATTTGACACCCTGATTTACACCTCCACGCTTAGGGTGTTCTGGGGTCCTTTACATCATTCTTCAACGAATTTACTTATTCCCCAACCACTCAACTATTTTCAGCACAAAACCTTTCTGTCATGATATATAACCTTCGGTAAATAATCTATAGAATCATTAGATTTAAAACACCATAATCTCACTTTAACCCCAACAATATTTTCTCAGGTCATGATTCGGTCATTTTCTCTTCTTTTATAGTACCAATTTTCCCCCTTTTTCAACAACCTTGAAGGTATCATCTTTTTGATCTGAAATACGTTAAAGAACACATACCACCACGTTTAGGTAAAACACAACATTCCATTGGAATATGGTGTCAAAAATCGTCACTGTTAAAATTATGTGGAGTTGACTAAACTCAAAGATCTAGTTGATGACACAAAAATGCTGCTTTTTATAAGGTGGTTGTTGGAATTTACGTGAAATATAGTTTTGTAGGAACATACTCCAACATCATAATCCCTTATTCCTTTATCACGTTGAAATAATTATACATTATTTCAAAGAATATTTTCCTTCAGTTATTGATTATATTATTTCAATAATTTACAGTACTTAAATTGACATAATGGATTCCTATTAGAGAGATTAAAAGACATATCATATCATCAAGCTGTTGCTTTGTCCACAACAGCTGTGTTCATGACTTAGTGGCAGGAATATATTCAACTTCTACAGTGCTCAATGAAATGACATATTAATTTTTTATTAGATATTAAATACACAATACTACATGATGGACTATACCACTTGATTTTATATTTATATCATCCATTATACCAGCCCAATCTATAGATGTATATCATAATAACATTTACAAATATTATTCATTATATATAAATCATAATCAATTATTCTATTTGTATAATGATGTATTATTTTTACCATAATAATGTGAGTTTCAATGAGATTATTTTGATATCTTGATGGGTGGAATATGGAAAAAACTATATCAAGTCTATTATCTTGTAAGTACAATATATTACCAAATATTTTCCTATATTTAATCACATTAACTAAATTGTATTATTCATCCCTTGAATATTTCATCAAAGTAGCCACTATATTTTTAATCTCATTAAAATTATCCATTTTAAATCATTTCATAACCCCCTTGTCAAATTTATTACTATGAAATAATAATTCTATTCCATCCTTTTTTCACCTTTAAACAAAGGAAAACTTTAGTTCACAAATATTTGACAAATCAATTTCACTTTTCATTAATCTAGAGAACATTTTTCACTAAAACAAATATAATACCATCAACATAAGATAACACCCTAATCTATTGATTAGTTTAATTGATAAAATATATATTATAATTAACACCACCATGCAGAAAACTAAGCATCTTCAAACACTAATCAAACATTTAATATGATGATATGGGTTCATTAATTAACCCATATAGTGTATTTATCAGCCTAAAAACTCTATTCTCATATTTATGAGTAATAAACGAATCTAGTTGTTAAATATAATCTTCTTCTTAAGTAATCAAATTCCAAAATGACAACATGAAACAAATATATAAAATGATGAAATTTAATTACACAACTATGGCCAAGAATAATACGATTGTCTCTAGCCTTGAAACATGTAAAATTGATTCATCAATAATGATACCCTCTTTCTGGGAGTACCCATCTCACAATATTTTTGATTTATTTCGAATAAATTCCCCATACATAGTTATATTTTTACGAAAAACACATTTAGTCCCAAGTATGATCTTATTTTTTGTTATAGAAACAATCTACCATGTCTAATTCTTTTGAAATCTGTTTTGATCAATATTCATATACTTGACCCAATTATCATCACTAGCTACATCCAAAAAAACATTTAGGATCTAATTGTGATAATAATGATTTTATCTTGAGATAATTCATCCTCTTAGTCTTTACATGATATGATGGACCACTGATTATGTTATGTATATCAATTTTGGATATATTCTTTGTACATTGTGTAGATGATAGTTTATGTTCATCCTTCTTATTATTTAAATCATAATCAGAATCAACATCTAGAACATGAACATCCACTGATAATATATCCACTTCAACAATATCCACTAATAAATGATTATGTTTTTTTGATTTTTCTTCTCATAATATACTATATTTACCTCATTACATTCAACAACCACACCCATCTACTTATTGAAACATTTATATGAATATATTGTTTCTAAAGAATCCAATAAACTTACCTTCTTTTCTATAGGATTAAAACTTCATGTATTTATCCTTATTTACAATGAAACACATCTTCCCAAATAATCAAAATTAATTCAAGGTTTTCTTAATTTTATACCATTTCTCATATGATTTCATCTATTCTTTAAGAAATTATACAACTCTATTTTATGTGTATATTCATTTCATCACTACTTCTTTCCAAAACTCATCTGGAAGGAGTTTCTAAATGAACATTTTTCTATCCTTGTTTTTTTATAATTCAATTTCTTATCTCAACTACTCCATTTTATGTGGTGTTCATACAGATAAAACAATGTTTTGTATCCCGTGTTTAGTAATAAAATACTCAAAATTGATATTTGTGAACTCTGTTCTATTATCGGTTTGGTTCATCTATATTTATTTACCATAAAATATTTTGTCTTCCCTTCAATTTTTTTGGAATCTAAACATGCTAGTATTATGAATGATGACTCAAACCCTTGATATTATACTAAAATTGTCAATGAAGAGAATATAATACCTCTTCCCTTTAATAGGCCTTGGAGAAATAGGCCCTCTTATGTAAATATAAACCAACTCAACAACATTTTTGACCTTTTATCTTTTAACTTATATATATATTTAAAATGAAATTAACTTCTCTACAATTATCACATGTATGGGTGTGATCACATGATATCCTAGGGTTGTCTTAAGGTTAATCAAATTTCACCTGATCATCCATTGATATTGGTTTAAATGAAAACGTCAATTATCTAACAAATTGTTTTATTCTTTGATGGAAAAAACCATATATCTTTTTCTCAACTTAGATTGTATATATTCTCATTCATAAGCATTCCATTAACAACAAATAACATTATTTCCCCTTAATAACACATTATTTGATTGAAAATATTATAGAATGTCCTGAGTTTCATAGCTGACATACACTTATTAAGTTGTGGCTCAGACCATCAGTAACCATGATATATGTACATCCCATGTCTTTTCCACAAACATTGATTTTCATGATCCAATAATTTTTAATCCGTTATCATTACCAAATATTATAATACCATCTCTTTTGTATCTGATTCGTTTCAATAGTAACATATTTACATTCATAGGGAAAGTGCATCCACTACCAATGATCCATATTACACTATGATCTCATGTTTTCAAATATTTCTCTACAATCACTTCATTTTCATCACTTTTAATTTGGAACCATGAATTTTTTTATATTCATTATGATTCATAGATTATGATTGACCATACATATCTTGTAATGCAAAAATTCTATTTTCAGTTTTTTGATTATCAGATGATTTATTAATCTGCTTCATATAAAGAATTTCATATTTCATATTGTTGGTCGGAGTGGATACTCAAGAGGGGGGCCAATTGAGTTCAATTTAAAATTTCTGTTTTAAAATCCTTTACCAAATTCCCCCAATTTAAAATACTAATTGAATTGTAGTGAATTTGAACTAAATAAAACATTCAGCTAGGTTCTAAAGGGATTGATTAATTCACAGTTAATCTAATCAGAGGATCAGATTAGCTTTTGAAACTAACTTACTGATTTACAAATAATGCAAACACTTGCTAATTCAAATATCAGAGTAACTTTGAAAAATAGTTTAGGTTTTAAAGCACTTGGCAGTGGAATAAAATGTTCTAGATAAAACTAAAAAAATCATAGCAGATACTACCAAGAGGTTCAGTCTCAAGCCGAGACTTAGTCCTCTCAACAATTTATATAAATTGGATCCACACCCTGGATCGGGGTTAACAACAGTTTACAAAACTGTCCAGGCCACGCAGGGACCTCTACCACTGTTCTTCATGGGAAACAAATAGACCAGGACACACAAGGACCTCTTCGACATTTGACGTGGGTAAAAAAGAGTAAACAATTTTGGTTTGAGGATTTTGATATCCTCTAGTTCAGTGCAGGAGATAGTGTGTGTATAAGAAATACAGAGTACACCACACTGCTCGAAAGTTAATAAATAAATCACATAGAGAAAATAGATAAGAGTTTAGAATGGATCTAGTGATTGCAGTGTAGCTCTGGACTTCTTCTAATTTGATCAAAAATGGTTCTGATTCCTCTTCTAGTTTTTGTTTGAAAAACAGAGTGTCGGCTGCTTGACATCCAGGTTCAGAGATAGTGAAAATGTAGTCGATGAAGTTCTTCAATGTCCATGTGAAAGTAACAAACTCTTCTTGAATAACATGAGTGTGTATGAGCTTTTTATCTTCTTGGTCGTGCATGAATGAGCTCCCCTTGTGTATTTTTCTTGTAGGAAATCTCATATTTCTCTTGTATATCCCTCGTGTCTTTCAAATGTGTGTCTCTCTTTTTAGTAACAGGGACTTCGAGCTCCGAAAAAAGAAAAATGATTTCTTTTTGCAGGTACGAGGTATGGTATCCTGACATCCAACAACCTTTATTACATAAATGACAGAGCATTAAAATATTCCTGATATGACTATTGGTTAGATTAAATAATGATAAAGAAATTAAGGAAGCATCGGATTCTCTGGAATGGTAGTTTTGGATATCGGTAGCCTTGTGTATCGGTAAGTCATTGTATCGGTGACCTCTTGTATCAGTAGCCTTTCTATCGGTAGAATTCATGTCTTTCGGTAGACTTAATCGGTAGCGGTAGACTTAGTGTACTGGTGACCTTTCGTGTAACGGTACCCTTGTTGTACCGGTAGCTTCCGTGGTGTATCGGTAGACTTCCCTCGGTAACTTGTCTATAATGGTATGCTTGCATAACGGTGACTTGTTGTATTGTTGATCGTGTATAACGGTAGACTTGTTGTACCAGTGAGATTCACGTATCAGTAGACTTGATGTATCAGTGACCTTCACGTATCGATAGACTTGATGTATCAGTGACCTTCATGTACCAGTAGACTTGATGTATCAGTTACCTTCACGTATTAGTAGACTTTTTGTATCGGTGACCTTCACGTATCGGTAGACTTGATGTATCGGTAGCTTTGTTCTGTAATGGTGACCACTTTTCTTTTTAAGCATTCTATTGGAAGAATGGGTTATGTTAGAATATATATCCATCCAGTAACCAAATTATCTGAAGATCATGTAAATATTATCATAGTGTACATAAATACTGAAATAAGTAATTAACCATTAATCAATATAGGGATTATCAAACCATAATTGGGATTAGCATAATATGAGTGTTCATAATTGGGATTATCAAAATATGAGTTCAATTAATTCTCCCAGAGGGTTCAACAATCTTTCCATTTTGATAATCCAGACTTTTTCCAAAGTATTAAGAAAATTAAAATTAAAATAATTTCAGAGGAAAAATTTTCTAAAATTAAAATAATGTCAGAGGAAAAATTTCATAAGAGAAACTTTAAAACAGAGTTCTCATTTTCCTCCCCATTTCAATTTCACTCCCAGCTCTCATTTGTTGCATTTTCTCCCCCTTTGTGATTAACAAAAATAAGGGTCGAATCAGAGAAATGTAGAGAAAAAAAAGAACAGATTGGAAGGAAACATAAACACTGTAAAGTGGAGAATATAAGAGTAAATTTCTATTAAGGTACAAAAGGTAAAAACTGAGAAAGTCAGGATTACAAAAATACAAGTGAATCCTATCAAAAATATCTAGAATTACTCAATAATCCTCTTGAATAGGAGTCTTTCTCATAGGATCAGAAGAGGGTGTAGGTTCAGATTGAGCAGATGGATTTGGAATAGCTGAAAGAAAAACTGGAGGGTCAACCACTAAAACTGTACCAGATCTGAAATTTGTGCTCTTCTGTGGGATCATAGGTGTCAAGCTTCGAATATCCTGAACTGGAGTCAACTGAGGTGTACTCCCAGAGGCAGAGGAAGGAAGTGCAGGAGGAAAAATTACAGGTATGTCATCCACATGCAAGAATGGTAGAAACAAGTTTCTGAAATCCATAATACTACTCCCTCCTCTCTCCATTGCTGACACAAAATCATCTCGATTTTCAATGAATTTATCCAAGGTGGGAGTAATCTCCATGATCTTACTGACCTGTTCTCTGAAAGCTTGAGTGACTAGAGGAAACTTCAAATTCTCCATCAAAATCATGAAATGGTTGTTCATTTGAGGCTTGGTATAGATCTTCTCAAAGTAAGAATCCACTTTATTCTTAATTGCCTCTTGAGAAGTAGTAGCTGCCCGTAAGTGATCACCATCAAAACTACTAACATCCCTAGTGGTAGCAAGGATCTGACTATCCGAGGTGCCACTGGTACTGGCCTTAGCCAACTCTTCCTGGATAAGAATTCTGATCTGGTCAAGGTTCACAGTGGAGATGGATGAGGGAAGGGGTTTAACTGAGAAAGCTACTGTCTCCTTGAATGATTGTGTCAGATTACTCACCACCTTCTGAACAAGTTCATCATGACTGTTCAAATGTTATTTTACTGATGTCTTAAAAGCCTCAAAAACTTTCACAAACTGCTTGACTACTTCTTTGATATATCTGATATCAGTATTCACTTGGGTTTGAGAACTGTTCATGGAAGTCAATGAAGCAATCAATTGTCTTAGAGCAACCACAGCTCATGTCCATATCTCAATTTGAGTATGGCATACTTTAACTTCATCCATCATTCCCTTCACTAGACTAGACACAACGCATCACATATATAGCTACAGGTTTTTCTCTACACTCCTTATCTCTTCAACCATGATTTTCTTCAAATATATCGCTGAATCTCTCGGTGCTTCTTTAATTTCAGCCTTTAAGGACTCAAGATCCTCCTTTTTTGCCAAAATTCTCAGCCACAGTAGGTAGGATAACTTATTCTCTTTGGGGCTGGTCTTCCTCATCAGAATATTCATAATTAAGTTCAAGGACCATATATCCTGGATCTAATGTCCAACCTTCAATGTCATTCAACACTAATACTTAACCAATATTCTCCCCCTCACTTAGAGAATTCGCCTGAGGAATCTCCTCTAATGGTTCTGCTCGAGGTAATAATATAACTTCCTCTGCAACTACAGCAGATTCAATAGCCATTTTCTCTGATGGATCAAAGACTCTCTCATCAATAGATGCTACTTCTGATTCCTGATCAGGCATTATCTTGACTGTACTATCAATCATAGGGCTCAAACTGAGCTCTTCTTCTTCATTTTCCTCATCATCTACTTCACCAGAAGCCTCCTTCTCTTTATGAGCAATCTGATCTGACTCGGTTGCCTCATCCTCTTCAGATGTTTCTTTAACAACAATATTATATTCTTCTTCTTCTTCTTCTTTAGTCTCAGTGTGATTGTACTTCAGAATAGTTTCTCTGCTTGGTAGTTCTTTTGGAGGGCTATCTGCTCCATAGGAAATGTTTTGGGGCATATGACTAGGAGGTAAATCTAGGCCTCCTCCTTCCTCAACTGATGTCTCTTCCTCCTCAGCTTCAGCTTCATTATCACTGTAGACTGGTTCTGGCTCATCTGGTCCAAGGCCAGGATCCCTCACATCCTTTGGTCTATACGGATGGTCCATAGGAGTGTATTTGTCATATATTCTTCCATCATCATTAACCCATGATTTCTTCCAAGGGTTCCAGCTGACTTTCATAAACATACAAACAGTCCTGGTGAGGTAAAAGTTATCCTTAACCACAACAGTTTCATCTTGAGGTCCAGCTACCTCTTTTTCCTTCAACATAATAGAAATCAACTTTGAAAAGAAAAGTGCATTAGAATTAGACATCGGTCTAGTCATCTCCTAAAACTGAATCATTAGAAGTCTTCATAAATTCACCTTTTCTCCATGTTTTAACAGATACCAAAATTAGATATCCTGAAATATGAGGGTAGTAAAATCTCCTCTCCTTGGACTAATCACATGCTGAATGAACTTGAAAAGTAGTTTATCCTCCCCTGCCATCTCTGCAGCAATGACCTTTCTAGGAGTTCCAATCCCTGTCAATTCCAACAAGGCATCCTCATATTCGAAAAACTCACTAGCAGTAGGTATGTATTTTGAATAAAATCAATAATCCCCCCTATGAGGAACATTAAGGTTCTCATCCCATTCAACTGATGAAAACGAAAACGTTTGACCATTCACAAAGTAAATCATCCTATTCTCCTCCTCTGATGTCTCAAAAGAGACAAACTCATAAAACCCTTTTACCAGTGTTGGATAATATAGTCCATTATTGTTCAGGAAGCATTTGAGCCATCCTTGTTCTTGTAAAACCTTCAGAATCAAGGATTTTCTTTTGAACAGCCATGCCACACATAATTCCTTTTCCACTACAATTTCTCACTCCGATAAATGCGGATTCACAAGATTCCTTCAAACATCACCTCTACAGCTTCAACTAGCACCAGAATTGCTTACTTTCCGCTTCTTAGCTTTCGGCGCATCATCCCCTTCATCCACTGAGGGTCTCTTCACATGGTCCATTTCAGATTCTAAGGCTTAGGGTTTTGCAAGCTTGAGAGGTTTATCTTGGTGGGATTCGAATAGACGGGTTCGCGGTGATTGAGTGATATCTAGAGCCGGGTTTAATATCATTTAGGATTCACATATAAAATAATCCTTATATTAAAAAGAAATTCAAAGTATAAGCCTTAATATGAAAATTTAAAACATCGCGAGAGATGTACCAGTGAGGTGTCCTTAAATGGTGAGGTTCATCTAACAGTTAGGATCATCTTAACGGTGAGGTTCATCAAACGGTGAGGTTAATCCTAATAATTAGGTTCATCCTAACGGTGAGGTTCATCCTAACGGCGAGGTTCATCCTAATGGTGAGGTTCATCCTAACGGTGAGGTTCATCCTAACGGTGAGGTTCATCTAACGGTGAGGTTCATCCTAATGGTGAGGATCATCCTAATGGTGAGGTTCATCTAACGGTGAGGTTCATCTAAACGATTGAAGATTAAGTTATCATTCCTATTTCGTGTCTAATTAAACTTAATCTTTCTGAATTTAATGGATTTGTGAAAATATCATCAAATTGGAGTTCAATGCCTATCAATTCAAGAGTTATATTAGCTGTTTGATAATGATCTCATAGAAAGTGTTGTCTAATATCAATGTGTTTAGTTCTAGGGTGATACACAGGGTTCTTTGGGATGTTGATCACACTAGTGTTATCACAGTTAATTGAAACATGTTTAAACTAAAATCCATAGTCCAATAAAGTGTGTTTCATCCACATAATTTGTGCACAGCAACTACCAGCAGCTATATACTCTGCTTCAGCAGTAGATAATGCAACTGAGTTCTGTTTCATACTGCACCATGATACTAGGGACTTTCCATGTAAATGACATGTTCCAGATGTGCTCTTTCTTTCTAACTTGCATCCAGCAAAGTCAGCATCTGAATAACTAATTAAATCAAATGATTGTCCTTTTGGATAAAATAGTCCCAATTTAACAGTATATTTAAGATATTTGAAAATACTTTTAACGGCGAGTAAGTGTGACTCTTTAGGTTTATCTTGAAATATAGCACACATACATACACTAAACATAATATCAGGTCGACTAGTAGTAAGATAAAGTAAACTCCCAATCAACCCTCTATAATTAGTTTGATCTACTAGTTTACTAGTTTCATTAATATCCAATTTACAGGTGGTACTCATAGGTGTATCACTTCCCTTAATACTCTCCAAACCAAAACGTTTTAATAAATCCTTATTATATTTACTCTGAATCAAAATAATACCATCATTATTGTGATCGATTTGAAATCCAAGAAAGTACTTAAGCTCTCCCATTAAGCCCATTTCAAACTCATTTTGCATATCCTTTGAAAAATTAGTACTTAATGAAATTTTAGAAGATCCAAAAATAATATCATCAACATAGATTTGTACTATTAAAACATCTTTTGAAATTCTTTTTATAAAAAGAGTTGGATCAGCAATTCCTTTTGTAAACCCTTTTGAAGTAAGAAAATTTGTAAGTCTTTCATACCAAGATCTTGGAGCTTGTTTTAAACCATATAAGGATTTATAAAGTTTAAAAACATGATTTTGAAAGTGAGGATTTGAAAAACCAGGTGGTTGTTCTACAAAAACATCTTCAACAATAAATCCATTTAGAACAACACTTTTCACATCCATTTGATATAACTTGAAATTAAGATGTGATGAAAAGGAAAGTAAGATCCTAATTGCCTCTAATCTATCTATAGGTGCAAAGGATTCTTCATAGTCAATTCCTTGTTCTTTATTGTAACCTCGTGCAACTTGTCTAGCATTGTTTCTAATGATGTTTCCAGATTCATCAACTTTATTTCTAAACACTCATTTTGTGCATATGATTATAGTGTCTTTAGGTCTTTCTACTAATTCCCAGATTTTATTTCTTTCCAATTGATTTATTTCTTCTTGCATAGACATTACCCAAAATTCATCATTGATAGCATCATTGATATTTTTATGTTCTAAATGTGAATGAAAAGCTTGATGTTCAACTTGATTTCATAGATAAGCTCTAGTATGTGTTCCTCTATCTAGATTACCTACAACAACATCTAAGGGATGGTTCTTCAGAATCCTAGGTGGTCTCCAAAAGGTAGGGCTAGAGATTTCAGGTTCATCAACTGGTTGGGAGTCAACAGAAGTAAGTTCTGGAAAATTTCAAGAACTAGATGTTTTAACTACATGTCCACTGTTTTTATCATTAAGGTTCAAAACAGAGAGATCATCTTCAAGATTTTCAAGAGAGGCCTTAGGTTCATGTGGATCAGTTTCATCAAATTGGATGTGAACGGATTCCTCCACACATTTGGTTCTTTTATTGAATACTCTATAGGATTTACTAGAAATAGAGCAACCTAGGAAAATTCCTTCATCACTATTTGATGCAAACTTGTCAAGATTATCTTTAGTATTAAGAATAAAGCCTTTACAACCAAAAACTCGGAAGTAGTTAACCTTAGGTTTCCTATGGTTCCACAACTCATAAGGGGTCTTCTTAAGTGAATGTACATTGTAGTGTCCTAATATTCTATGCCAAATCCAATACTCTTTATGAAATTCATTTAAAAAAGTAATATTTAGCATAGCTAAAAAATTTAAATCAACAAGATCGACATTTTCATTTCGCAAGATAGAAAATACTAAATCATTTTTAGAATTAAAAACATTGGAAGAATCATTTTCAAATTTAACATTAAACCCATCATCACATAACTGAGAAATAATTAGTAAATTATATTTAAGTCTGTAAAAAAATAGAACTTTAGAAATTAATACTGAGTCAGTGTTACCAATCTTCCCTAAGCCAATGATTTTCCCTTTATAATTATCACCAAAAGTGACAAAACCTCCATCAACTCTGACTAATCTTTTAAAGCATGAGAAGTCACCTGACATATTTCTTGAACATCCACTGTCTATGTTCCATGTCATTCTACAGGATCTCTTTAAGAAAGATCCCTACAAAACAGATTTAGAAAGGAAATGATTTTGGTACCCAGATTTTCATGGGTCCAGACAAGTTAGCCAATAAAACTTTAAGTACCCATGTGTGTCTTATGGGTTTCATTAGATTTGAAAAATCAATAGATTTAGACAGATAAACCTTATTAGATCCGTAATTATGAATATAAGTAGTTGAATCTTATGAACTTCTAGAACTATAACTATCTAAATTCTGACCAGATTTAGGAATAAATCTAGTTTTGGTAATTATTCTTTGTCCATTCTGGTATCCTATACCAGCAGTATATCTAGGTGCAATCTGATTGCCTAGAATTTGAGTAAGAGTGTCTTTTACCTTTGTGAACTTTTCTAAATCCTTCCTAAGTTGCTCATTTGAAAATTTTAGTTCAGTTTTTTCTTTGTTTAACTGAGCATTCTTTTCCATTTCTATGTCAAGATCAGATTTATGTTTAATAGTTAACGCATACTGTATCTTTAAACCTTTGTATTTGTCTTTCAGCTCATTACAGGTTTCTTCCAACATATCACAGTATTCAAATAGTTCATATTTTGACATATTTTCAGAATCAGAATCATCTCCAGAATAATAATAATTTAAAGCAGGAGTTTCAAATGTTACCTCAAAGGTGTTTGTCATAAAACACATGTTTGCCTTATTTCTGTTTTCAGTTTCAGAAGCTTCATATTCACTGGAGCTATCCTCAGAAGCACTCCATGTAGCCTTCATGGATTTCTTATACTTATTGTCCTTATACTCATACTTCTTCTTGTATATCAGATTTGGACAGTCTGCTTTTATATGTCCTTTTCTTTAGCATTCATAGCAGACAACTTCATCAGATTAGTCAGATTTCTTCAAGTTCTATTTCCAGTGTCCCTTGTTGGCATACTTACATTGTAATTTGATTTTCTGAAAAACATCTTTTTCCTATAAAACTTCATAAATCTTCTGGCTATGTGAGCCATTTCTGCATCACTTTCTGATGCACTTTCACTTTCTTCACAGCTTGAGCAATCACTCACAGCTTGAAGTTTCTCCTTATCCTTATTCTTTTAAGTAGTTCTCTTGAAGGCAATTGTCTTCATTTTTGGATAATCTTCTTCTTCTTTGTTTACCTTAATCCCTTCTTCATACATCATCAACTTATAGATAAGTTCTTTAACTGGAAGTTAACCAATATCACATTATTCTCTGATTGAAACAGAATTTCCCCTCCATCTTTCAGGTAGGCATCTCAAAATTCTCATGGTCTGCTCCTTTGATGGAACATCCTTTCCCAGTGAGATCACTGTGTTGAGAATTTAGTTAAACCTAAGATACATATCAGAAATGGGTTCATCAGGATTCATCATAAAATTATCATATTTAATAGTATAAGTGTTCAATCTCATTTCCTTAATGTTAGCTGTTCCTTCATGAGAAACATTTAAAGTATCCCAAATTTCATGTGCAGTCTTACAAGAAGATATTCTCTTAAATTCCTCATCCCCTAATGCACAATACAGAGCATTCATAGATTTTCAATTATTATTGTAGGTTGTCTTAGTAGCTTCATTCCAAGTAGATCTAACAGTAGTAGTAATTTTATATTCTGATTCTATGGCAGCCCAAATATCAAAACCCATGCTTTCGAAATGAATTTTCATCTTAATATTCCACTGAGAAAAGTTGTTTCCATTGAAAAATGGTGGTCTATTAGTAGAAAAACCTTCAATTATGTTATCCATGATAACTAGGTAAAAAAATTTAAAGAGATAAAATTTTGGAAATAATAGAAATTTTAGGAACTTTAAAATACAACTAATATCACAGTTTAAAAAAAGAGTACTTCGGAAAAATATTTTAAGCACCTCTGATACCAAATGTTGGTCATAGTGGATACTCAAGAGGGGGGTGAATTGAGTTCCAATTAAAATTTCTATTTTAAAATCCTTTACCAAATTCCCCCAATTTAAAATACTAATTGAATTGTAGTAAATTTGAACTAAAGGAAACTTTAAGCTAGGTTATCAATGGATTAATTAATTACCATTTAATCTAATTAGAGGATTAGATTAGATTTTGAAACTAACTTACTGATTTACAAATAATGAAAACACTTTCTAAATCAATTATAAGAGTAACTTTGAAAAACAGTTTAGGTTTTAAAGCACTTGGTAGCGGAATAAAAGGTTGTAGATAAAACTAAATAAATCACAACAGATACTACCAAGAGGTTCAGTCTCAAGCTGAGAATTAGACCTCTCAAAAATTTATATAAATTGGATTCACACCCTGGATTAGGGTTAACAAAAGTTTACAAAAATGACCAGGCCACGCAAGGACCTCTACCAATATTCTTCGTGGGAAACAAATAGACCAGGTCACACAAGGACCACTTCCACAGTTCACGTGGGTAAACAAGAGTAAACAATTGTTGTTTGAGGATTTTGATATCCTATAGTTCAGTGCAGGAGACAGCGTGTGTATAAGAAATACAGAGTACACCACACTCCTCGAAAGATAATCAATAAATCACTTATAGAGAAAAGATAAGAGTTTATAATGGCTCTAGTGATTTCAGTGTAGCCTTATACTTCTTTGAATTTGATCAGAAATGGTTCTGAGTACTCTTCTAGTTTTTGTATGAAAAACAGAGTATTGTCTGCTTGACATCCAGGTTCAGAGACAGTGAAAATGTATTCGATGAAGTTCTTCAAAGTCCTTTTGAATGTAACAAATTATTCTTGAGTAAACTTGAGTGTGTATGAGCATCTGTATCTTTTTGTCCGTGCATGAATTATCTATTCTTGTGTATTTTTCTTGTAGGACACTTCCGTATTGTGCTTTTATATCCTTCATGTCTTTCACATGTGTGTCTCTCTTTTTAGCAACAGGGACTTCGAGCTCCGGCAAAAGAAAAATGATTTCTTTTTGTAGGTACGAGGTACGGTTTCCTGACTTCCAACAACCTTTATTAAATAAATGAAAGAGCATTAAAATATACCTGATATGACCATTGGTTAGATTAAATAAAGATAAAGTAATTAAGGCAGCGTCAGATTCTCTGGAATGGTAGTTTTGGATATTGGTAGCCTTGTGTATCTGTAAGTCTTTGTATCGGTTACCTCTTGTATCGGTAGCCTTTATATCGGTAGACATCATGTCTATCGGTAGACTTGATCGGTAGTGGTAGACTTAGAGTACCGGTGACCTTTCGTGTAACGGTAGCCTTGTTGTACCGATAGCTTCCTTGGTGTATCAGTAGACTTCCTTCAGTAACTTGTCTGGAACGGTAGGATTGCACAATGGTGACTTGTTGTATCGGTGAGCGTGTATAATGGTAGACTTGTTGTACCGATGGGCTTCATGTATCAGTAAACTTGATGCATCGGTGACCTTCATGTATTGGTAGACTTGATGTATCGGTGACCTTCATGTATCGGTGGACTTGATGTATCAGTGACCTTCACGTATCGGTAGACTTGATGTATCAGTAGCTTTGTTCTGTAACGGTGAACACTTGTCTGTTTAAGCATTCTATTGGCAGACTAGGTTAAGTTAGAATATATATCCATCCAGTAACCGAATTCACTAAAGATCATGTAAATATTATCATGTTGTAAAGAAATACTAAAATAAGTAATTAACCATTAATCAATATAGGGATTATCAAACCATAATTTGGATAGCATAATATGAGTGAGCATAATTGGGATTATCAAAATATGAGTTCAACTAATTCTCTAAGAGGGTTCAACACATATGTATATTTATCTGTATTATTGATGGTAAATATCGTTTCATCTGTCTAATTGTTCCATATATAATATAGTTTCCATCAAATTTTATCCTAGAATATTGTTATTTGTATGGAATGTTTTTCTTTTATTTACATTGCTCCCTCTTACCTATGGAATAATAATTTTATGAGTGTCTAATTTTTTTTGACAAAAATAACATCTAATGTGGGTTTACGCATATGTGTCACTATTGTGCATCTATTTTTTTCTAGGTTCTCTAGATCTATTTGGTTACATTAACACATAAATCAGTCATCTGTCTATGAGTTGCTTGTTGTGGCCTAATTTCATTTAATACAGCTTTTTATTTTTTATCCAGACCCATAACAGCCTTATCAATTGGATTTGGTTGTTACTTATACTTCAATAGACCTCTATGTTCCACCTCTATCATTTTTCTTCACATAATTATATTCATTCTAGATGTTATTATGATATTATTGAGCTTTTTTATGAAACTTTATTCTTTATTGATGATTGAATACTTCCTCTTAAATTCCTTAAAAGGGATTGGTTTTTTCTCTCGCTATATTATTAAATTAATCAAATCGCATTTTGTGTTCCTTAATATTGATCATTTAATAACCAATCATTTCTAATATTCCAGGAATTTATGATAGATTCTTTTAATTTTTATTTCTTCTGCTCAGAATTCTCTTATTCCTACTAATTCATATAAATATTGGTGTCATGGGAAGAATTATTGGCTTTTAAAACATTTCCTCTCCAAATTGATATCTCCTAAAGATAAGATTCTAAATACATATGAATTTAATCTCTTACTTTTATGTCTCTATAATCATTGTCTATATCTCCACTAATATGGGAATTTTTTACATCTTCCAGCATTTCAATTTCTTACTAATCCTTGTTGTACTCTAACAACTCACATAAGATTCCTCAAAACTACCATCTTCTATTGAATGAAGATTATTATTTTTTGTAGAATTTTGTATGGTGCATATCCTTTTTTTAACATTGTATAAATTCTACTTCTAGATAATTTCATTTTTATAGTCATCCACATATTGATACTTCATAGGAATATTTTCACTGTGGTGTCAAATCATTCCACATCATAAGTATATATGTTTAATTTTTTACCTAAATATTAATCTTTCTATTTGTTGATTTTTAGAGAGGAATCACATGACCTCATCCACATTTCCTTTCTTCTAACTAGATTAAATAGTTAGTTTAATAATTCCCTTGAAATAAACTTATTTGTACTTCTTTTTTTACGCAACATCATTATAATCAGTTTTAAACACATATGTGACATGAGTACTATGTATTCTATATAATTTCATCATCTTCAGAACAATACTTTCAAATAATGAATTATTGGAATGAACGAAGTTGAATTTTTGTCAAGATATTCATAATTAGAAATAATTTTTCTAAGACCATACATTTCATCCCAAACAATATTAAATTTGTCAACAAATTCATCAACAGACTCACTAGTGTGAATTCTCATTTAATAATATGTTTTCTATATAACATGTATTTTTTAATATCTCACTTTTTAGTATCCCACTTAAATATTTCAAATCTTCTCCCACATATATTGGGATTACATACATGACATCACCTTCATAAAGATTTCATTGTATATGGCTTCTACCCGAAGCATTGATGTCATTGTAATAAGCGACCAATTCCCTTTGGTCAACTTTGGAAAAATAACCATTGCCAACACTGGTGGAAATATGATGCATTGTTTCTATTAAAACATATATTCCAAGTGATTGAATGTATTTTAGTATTAAATTCATCCATAATGAAACGTTTCTTCCATTAAATATCATAATCAATTTCTGATTGACAACCTCTATTAGTACACTTAGAGAGAATCAATAATCTCAAATATTCGTCAGATAATTTTTTTTGCTGCACTCATTTAAATACTCTAACATGGTCGATGAAGTATAAAAATACCAATTAAAAATAACATCCCCTTATGATTTGTTTCATTGTTAAGGATAACACTCTTCTATCTATTTCCTATAAAAATATATTAAAAGAATATAAATCATGAAGAAGACATAGTGATTTTACATGGTACACCGTTATTATGTTACATCCAAGGATAATTCAATTGAAATATGAATATGTTCCAAATCTACTAAGGATAACTTAAGAAATAACACTTGGGATAAATCACATATATTCTCAAGATCAATTAATAAGAAATGTTAAACTATATCTTACGGCTTCCCAAATTTCCCTCTATTAATCTTCCTTCCAGGACTCACTAATGGGGGAAAAGATCACCTTCTTCCTCTTCTATTTCTAATTTCTCTTGAAGGGAGTCACACACAGTTTATAGACATGCGTTAACCATCATTGTTAATAATGAATACATCCACATATTTATATAGATTCTTTATTTAATATATACATTCATCTATTTGATGAATTCCACTTAACTACTGATTTTCTAGGAAATTTTTTCTGAACACTTTCTTGAATCTCACTACCTTCAAAATGCACACACGACCTTCAGGAAACTATAAAATTCTTAAAAATATTATTCTACCCACACAACCCCGATATCATTCATGAATCTCATATATTTCTTGAATGTAAAATATATTTCACGATGAATCATATTTCATTATGCTCAAACTAATTAAAAAATATCACTTATCTTTTCTGAAGCTCACAACATGTGGTTGAAATTATATAGCCTACATGAACATTAACACATTCATGATACTTAAAAATTTCAATCATATTACATAGACATCATGAAATTCCATTCACCGAGAATGTTTTTTCAATCAAAACATTAGTCATTTACCTTATTGAATTTTAATCCTTAAAATCTCCATTATTTCATGGTCACTTTTTTATGTGTGGTAGAGGAATATTTATTGGTTTTAGAACATGTTCCAGAACATTCCTTCCATGTCATAACCATTTCACAACACCCTCTCATCTCACTCACAAAGGACCATATTTTCATCATTTATAACAAAAAATTCCCTTTCGTGGAGATTCTTGTAGTCATGGAGGTATACCATTTTCATCGTAGGTTCATGATTCTTCACTTATCATAGTCTTAGAGATGTACTGTGGTTTCTCTCACATTCGGGATGCTCTACAACATTATGACATCAAATGACTTTGTAATTATATTTACCATTTTGAAACTCTAATGTTTATAAAACTCATTAAATTTATATATTTTTATGAGGCATTCAAGGAAATACATTTTTCACTATTATTGATACATCCTCAATATTTGGGACCCCCAAAATTAGACACACTGGGAAATAAAGCCACCATGTATAAAAAAATTCTGTACTGCATGTAGGCCATGAATTACCCATTCATAGATTATTTTAAATATAAAATGTTAATAATCTCTTAGGAACTTCACAAATAAACCTGGATACCTTTTATTCAACATACATAATCTCACAAAAAACAATGTAATATTACCTTGAGGGATATTTTACCAAAACATTCTAATTCATCACTTTCCCATGTAATCAATAATGGTGTAATATATGATATATATAATAGGGGTTCAGGTTTTTAAGATCATTTTGGGAGATTATATATCTTAATTATGCAAAAATTGCTTATGTGTTCATGTTTTCAATAGCCCTAGACATAAATGACTCTAGAATAGATCGTTATATTATTTAATGAAATTTTTTCTATTATGATGTAATATATATGTATGGGAGGTTTGGATCGTTATAGATAGTATAAGATAAAGTTGTATTTATTATTTAGAATCTAGGGAGTGAAAATATTAGTTATGTAATTAGGTATGTCTAAGGATAATTCATTATATAAGAAAATGTATTATAATATTTGTAATGGATAGAGTGAGTGGTTTCTATGAAATTAAATCATTGTCTAGATAGTACATGTAAATGGGGATCTTGAGATCTAGTTCATATATGTGATAACCACTAAATGGAAAATTATTTTAGACACAATCATCACCTAGTGTATTAAAATGGGCTCTAATGCATAACTAATTTCACACTATCATGGGATATTCTTTGAAAATTCACATACTCATTACTAACCATAATCAAGGATTTAAATAATTTTCAGGAATGGACTATGATAAACATAATATCTAATATACTTGAAACATGGTTTTAATATTTAAATATTAGATTAGAGATTTTTCATGTTTATTTGTTCCTGCCTATGATTATTGTTTAATACAAAATAGATTTTGGTTATAGTAATTAGGAGGATGTAGAATGAACTGGAGTAACATTAAATATGACAGTCAATGTGTTGATGATAAACTAAATGGGATGATAATATTATTAAAGAATACTATGATTATTATTAATTTGTTATCATAAAATATTCTTAACAACATTAACCATAAATAACTCTCGAACTCCATAAAGAATAGAAGGATGGAATGGGATATGTTATTTTGTGGTGGGGATCATAGATGAAAGATAATTCAGTTTCATATATGTCATAAATGTGGGAAGATGTTCACATGTGTATATCTTAACAGAATGAGATGATATTTTTAGTGTTGAAACGGAGGACATTATTCAAGTACATTATGATAAAAAAACGAAGATTTAAGTTAATAGAATAGATGATATTAATGGTATACGATATTTATCATCAATGGGTGATCATTTTAATATAGAATATATGGGTATTATGAAAATAGATATCCTTTAGGGAAACCACATAATGAAAATAAGTATGATTTTATGACTAATGGTTAAAATCCTAATTATGAAGTGACCATGAATGACATATGGTTGATATGGGTTATTGTAATAGTATTTTTTATGTTTAATATAAGAATCATTAATAAATTTGGGTTTATGAATGTTTATATGTGATTTATATTTCAAAATACATTGAGGAGGTATTGATATATAATATGATAAATCATAGTTTATGTTTTAAAGAGTAATTATGATGATATAACTATTTCTATATTAGAATTCAATAATTTATTATATGGATCATGAAATAAATAAATATTACTAACTATAAGTTTTTCAGTAAGGATATACATGAATTTGGTAAACTTCACCGAAAACATGGACAATTGAATTAAATTGAATTTGATAATTTACAAAAAAAAATTAAGGTGATTGTAAATATTAATAAATTATGAGTATTGAGATACTGATGTTTCAATAATATGATCATGGATATGAATAAAATAAATTTGAGAGTATTTATTGCCTTGGAAATAATTATTGTTTTGTTGAGAAAGTGATTTATGTTATCATTTAGGGATATTAAAGAAATTTGGATTTATGTTTAATATTTATTTATTTTTCTATTATTTATGCAATTAGGAAGAAGTGATGTTCCCATTTGGGATTCATGTTAATTATGGATATTACCAAGATTAAAGAGAATATATGACCAAGGAATTCAGTTGTTTATAATTTTTCCCTCAAGATAAACTTTATGATATTTTGTTGATTCATGTTGATTATATTTTGGTAATTTTTGTGAACATATTTATAAATTTTTAATTTTGGAATATTCATAATGGTACATATGCATTGAACATATTTACATGAACATTGAATAATGTTTTGGAGATATATATATTATTTCACCATTTGCTAATTTATTTGAAATGGATAATTATTGATAAAGTTTTTTTATTATAACATTACATATATGTAATGAATTATCATTATATTATGGATCTAGTGATCTATTAGTGATTAATGAAAAAAATATTTATTTCCATATCTTGGAGTATGTTATGAATTAATTGTTGATCAAAGAACAACCAAAGGATGGAATTTTTTTTACAAAAAAAAGGAAAACTATGACCAATGTATATTGGTTCCATTGAAACTATTAATAATATTAGTAATGAAGCCTTTAAATTTCACCATCCAAAAATAACCATTATACTATTAATGATGTATTCTATTTCTCTCTATTAAAGATGTTATAATTGATCATTAATTTGTATTAAAATCCATGACTGTACTGCATGAGCATGAACTATCTTATGTGGAATAACCCATGGTGATTCTAGATCATACAACTAATTTTCTATGAAATTGAAAAAATCACATGTGAAACATTTTATAGAGGAAACACCGTATTGATTACATTATGTATGAACATAAGGATTATATTAGTTATATGTATCCCAAATTTACTGTATGAGAGAGATGAATTTTTGGGGTGAAAATCATTTTTAGGGGGGTAGAATATAACAACCTATGTTTTAGTGAAATATTTATTTTTCTAATTAATTTAATTTAATTGATGTAATTACTTAAGAACCACATTGATATTATATTTAATTACAACCACCACTAACATTATCACATATTATATAGAACAATTACTTCTGCTATCATTACATGAAACACCATTCTTTTAAATAACATGACATACTATTAATGTATTATTATATGATATTTATCACATACACATTAGAATATTTGGTTTTATTAGGATTTACACATTTTGGAAAATATATGGTTTTTAAAGTTATATAAATTAATTCATTTGTAACTGATTAACTAAAAATGAAAATAAGAAATTTTTTCAAATAAATGAAATATTTTTCTAAAAAATTATTTTCTGATCTACAATCCAATTTTATCTCAATAGATGGAGAAATTCACGATTAAAGAATTAATATAATGAAATTTATTTGTATCATATATTTAATTAAATTTTTATCTTTAATATTCTTTGTTTTCTAATCATCCGGTAATTATAAATCAAATTTTGAATATAAAAACTATATTTTTCTAAAAATAATGTTTTTGAAGAATTTTTTAAATTATTTTATCATTTATCTATTCAATGTTTAAAAAAGCTGTTTCAAAATGTAAACTTAATTTTTTAAATAATCAATTCAATATAATATTTTAGTTAGTTTTTCTGAATTTTCTAAAAATATTTTATAATGAATAGTAAATCATATTAGTTTTTCTTTAAATTTATTTTAATGAATTTACACACTACATAATAGACTTATATGGTTTTGAAAGTAAAATAGTCTATTATATATATTATACAAATTTATTAAATTTCAATCAATTTCATATGTAATTTTAAATTAAAACATCATATACTTTCAAAAACTCACTCTTTGGAAAATAAAATTTCAATCGCATCTTCATGACTAATAATAATGTAATTCAACCATTTATATGATTTAAATTTGATAAAAAGGATTAAATAATTATAGTTATATTAACTTATATTATATAATATTATGAAATTAATTTCCGTTAATAATTGTTAATAAAGAATCAAAATATTAATTATCATATTTATGGTTAAAGTGAGGTTTTGTTTGTTACATGCACTTGTGTTAAATTTTATTTTCCACAAAAAAATATTTTTATTCAATAAATATTATATATTTTTTAGAATATATGGGTCCAATTTAGTAGATAATCATAATTTTAAAATTTTTTTAAGGGTTAAATTTTGTAGGTTAATAAAAGTACAAGTTACTAGGGGAAAACTAAAATATTAAGACCGTTTAAACGTTAATGATAAGGTATAACATTTTTAAGAAATTTTTTTATATTGGAGGCATGGATAGACCATATAATCACATTAATACAATATTTATAATTATTTTACGAAATTTGGGGATATTTGACTTCCTTTTATTGAATTGATTATGGTATTTTTAAAAAAATTACATCTCATACCGCATTATAAAAAGGCCTCCTCCTCAACACACACATCATGAAAACTAATATAGCATATTTATCTACCAAAATCTACAAAAAAACCTCACCAAAATCCATATCCAAGTTATAGTGCATTTTATAATCCCATAATACCAACCATATGAATATTAATATTATATACAAATGTGTTTGTTCAATATAATGGTAATTTTTTCATCAAACACATTCCATTTAATTATTCTCTTAAAACATTCATTCTTGTTATATTAATTTCAATATAAATAATCAATATATAAATATAATGAAATTGTATTATATTTTTGTAATTATCCTTTATTTAAACCCTTTTCCTTCAAATGGGAATTGAAACTATCGATCAGGTGAACGGCTGACTTCCGCCTCACTAACCGATGTTGTTCATTTTCCATATCCATAGTCCACAATTGAATATAATTATAGAATGAATGTTAATATATTACAATTATGATATTATTATACTTATTTAATTATAATATCTAATATATCCTCTTAATTTTTATTTCATTGGAATATAACAACATCACTTATGTCTACGAAGCACTAACGCCTCGCAAAGAGATTTGGTTCATTATTTACATATTATTTAAATGTGAGGTAGTAAGGATAAATTTAAATAAAAAATTGTAACGTATATGAAA
Source organism: Viscum album (assembly GCA_963277665.1). Taxonomy (NCBI): domain Eukaryota; kingdom Viridiplantae; phylum Streptophyta; class Magnoliopsida; order Santalales; family Viscaceae; genus Viscum; species Viscum album. The sequence continues at coordinate 1,999,357,060 of OY728142.1, read as the reverse complement.
TAAAAATAATTCATTAATGTTATTATATTATTTACCCATCATTTAGTATATGCATTTAGAAAATGGAAATTACTCTATGCGTACATACACTAACCATCTCCATTAACTGTGTACAACATGTTGTGTCTCTAAAATTTATGGATTAATCTAAATAATAATATAATGAATATAAAATATTTTGATATTAATTTTTAAATTATTTATATTATGGATCCATGATTATTTAAAGAATAACTAAAATAAACAAATCAAAACATACATGAAAAACACACTTATTATTACCTAGAAGGTTATTTTAACAACAAATATTTAATATATTGGCCATAAAAAGTAGGAAAATATATTTGGTCTTATATATATAATTATGGTTCTATAAAATATGGATAATAATATAATATTTAGTAATATTGATTTTTTAACATATATGAATGAAGTCACGAATGAATCTATTAGATTTTCATGTCACATTTATTTTCTCTAAGGAACATTCCTTACTCACCAAGTCTTTCATTTTTATTGTTTATATACTTAAAATTAATGTATTTTATTATTATTATCATAAGATATATTTTATTTACTTTTATATTCGATGATCTATCTTTCATGGGGTTTATTTTTCAAAAGTTACCAGGATGATCAAGGATTCTAGTCTTAGTTTGTCTTATTTGGGAAATAAATTTTGTTACACACCCATATTATTTTATGGGTTTTATATACATACACATTGATATGTAATATCATAAATTTATCTATTCTCTTTATATTTTAAATTTAATTTTATTTATGTCCTTCAAGGAGGATATGATTTAATGCCACTATCATGGTAAAATTTTACAATACAATCTCAATGTTTATTGGGAATGGTTATGTTCATGCATATGATTATTAAATATAACGATCTATCACAAAAGAAATTCATATGTTTTCCTCTCCTATGATTACATCATTATAATAAAATTTGTCCATTCACATTATTTTCGTTAGGTACTGATGTTTCAAAAATCATTAAATAAAATCATACATTATTTCACTCTCTTGTAGAAACCATCGATTTTCAAAATCCATTTTTTTTAAAATGTTTTCAAAAAATATATAATTTTCCTATAATTTTATTTAAATTAAACATTTCCTATTATTTAATTGTTTTTAAATAGAATCATTCTTCATGTTTTCTTAATAAATGATCCATCGTAATTTACAAAATATTTTATTGTAATATTGTTCATAAACATGTACAACATGTATATAAATTTCCACCGTCAAGATGAATAATTTTTATAAAGATTAATTTATAAGTTTAAAATTTTATCGTATGAGAAATCTATTCGAATGGTTTTTTAAAAAGAATTAGTTTTAAATATTATTTTTCAAGTAATGGTTATCTTACTCATTAAACCGTAAAAGACATCATGCAACATAATTTTCAATCTACCATGAAAAACATTGATTATACTTATGATTTAATTAGGACATGATCTAAATAAATGAATCTTATTATTTCTATGAATGGTATTTCTCACCGATTGAATTATTTTTATTTAGCATATTTCACATCAATGGGTTATACAATGAGAAAATGATTTTGAAAACCAAATTTTTTTGATGAGTTATGTTGTTAAAAAATGATTAAGAGACCTATTTGTTCTAAGATTGTTTTGGGATAAAATATTTATGAAACCCATTTCTTTTTATGGGTTCGGATATAAATCTTATATTATTATAATTTTCCACATGTATATTTTATAATATTAATCCTATAAGTGGGACCTATAAATACATAAAATTAATATGGTAAATATTGATATCTCTTGATATAAAATGACTATAATGGGTAGTGAACCAAGTTTTGTTAGAGATATTTTCTACCATGATGGTCTTGGGATGGAACCGTAACTATGATGATGGTTTTGTGAGTGAAACCCTTCCAATATAATAGTTTTTGTAATGATCCTTGACTAGTATGTCAATGATTTTATATTCTTATGTGTATTTCACAATTGTATACCTTATTCCAATGTTATGATATTATAGTTCATGTTTCGTGATTTCATTATTATAAATATCTTTCGATCATTGAATATTAATTCGATGACTCAAGTTTATGATATTTTATTTATAAGGAATCATTTTAAAGACTTATTCTCATGGTTAAATTTGATTATGCTCATTGAATGTTTTTATCTCCTTTATTTAATCCTATTGAGAACTAATGTTTACCCTATTTTATGTTACATTTCTCTAGGTTATGATGAATTTTACTCTATATGAACAATATTTTAGGGTTTCCTGTTATAAAGAACATAATGGGAGATGGCATAGCTCACTTATGGACTAGTATCTTATCTGTATTTGTTTCCAAAGCTACATGACCTAAATGATTTTCTCCCAGATAAATATGTTATATAAAGTATACTTTTCAATTTATATATAATTTTTCTGTACGATTTGTTTCAGAAATTAAATTTTTCATTATCATAACCTAGTAAACATTGTTTTTCATCTCAACAATAATATGATAGTCCATTATATTAAAAAATATTTATGTATATATACTTAAATGTGTTTTATAGGTAGTTTTGTATTCCTATAATTCATCCTTCATATTCATATTGTAGTCCTTTATAATGGGTAATACTAAATTATCTACATTTCTATTAATTTATATATTGGACACCCATCATTTTGAATATTTCTATGGGTGATATGCATTTGAGTTCTTATGATGCGCTATATACCTCATCGTTAAGGATTCTATATTCTTTTTACGAAAGAGTGTGTCTTGGTCATTTATTATCTACTTGGGTTCTCCAAATATATATAAAATAATTATTTCTTAAATTCAATGATAAATTTTAATTCATCATTTATTATTTTTTTCTTCAATCCACATAGAATCATATTCCACTATTAATATTATTTGGGAGAAACCAAATTAGTTAAGAAATATTCCCATGAAATAAAATTATCCTACCTATAATATTTTATTGAAAATCAATGGATATGGATTATTTCAGGTATTCGATACATTTCCTCAGTAATATGTCATATCCATAGTTCTTTATAAAATATATGGGAATCATTTAAAATTTAAGGTCCAAATATTCCTTCTTTTAAAATGTTTCTAGTAGTTCTATAAGGTTAATTATGTCACAAATATTCAATTGTATAAAAAATATAATAAAAGCCATAATATCATCTTTAGTTTATCACCCTGGATAACATGGTTATCACAAATATTCTATAAATATATATCTTTCTAAAGGCAATAATTTGGTCGGGATTTGAATTTATAAGATTGATTATTGGTACATATGTTGGTACCATATATGTAACTTGAAAATTGACCATATCATAATTACAGGGATCACAGGTGACGTTATATTATTACCTTCTTGGGATGGAGTCAATTATGTTCATCTTAATAGTTTGTCCCACCTCAAAAGTGTGAGGTATCCTATTTGTTGTATATCACCAAATTTTCATATACCATATTTCCTCGAACACCATGTTGAATTCTATAAGAAGAAAAATCAATCTCATGAGTATTTTATTTCCATTATTCTTCTTAATATACTACCTATGTGTTGTATGATTAGAGAATATGCTTAAATTATATCCTAATTGATTAAACAAAATCATTTCCAAAACAATTATATTTGAAAAAAAAATATGTTTTCATTTTTTTATTTATTTAGTTGGTGTCTGTGGACTAATATTCGTAGTCTATAATATTATTTTTCCCGTAATCATTCTAGAATAGATTAAATCCTTTGACTGTGCTTGAATCATCACATGGTATCAAAAATGAGAAATTCCTGACTTGTGGATATATTATAAATGTTGTCAAAATGCATTCTTTGATCATAACAAAATAAATTCTACATGATTCATTAAATAATACTTCATTTTCCATGTCTATAATTCTAATTATTGAATGATAAATCCTTCACATGTTTGCATTAAACCTTAAATAAAATATAGTATTTCCTAAAAATTATAAGATATGTCTTATAATTACAGTGTTTAGAAATGTATGAATCTCATGAATTCTAGACTTGTCCGCTGATGTTCCATATGCTTAAATTTAATGATCTAAAATTATTCCTTTATAGATTGTCAAATTTAATATTTCAATATTTATTACAATTTTACAGTCAATTATTGTACTAAAAATATTTTTTATATTTTTATTATATATTCAAAAAAGTACTTAAATATTAAAATTTAGAGGAATAAGTCCAAGTATCTCTCAACAACACATAATAGTAGACCTTCCATGCATAATGAAAGGATATATAGGAAATATTAAATAAAAAATCAAATTGGTATTTTCATACTAAATGTATCAATTTGGTCTATAAAGGGAATATAGAATTGGTATTTTCACATTTGGTCTATAAAGGGAATATAGAATTGGTATTTTCATACTAAATGTATCAATTTCTAATAGTTAACGAAAATGTTCACGAAATTCTTAATTCTTCTAGGAACAAACAATTTTTTGGAATTCTATAAATTTATATATACAATTTTTATTTGGACAATTTGAATGAGAAAATAATAATGGGATTCCATTATTGGATAAATAACAAAGGAACCTAAAAACATTAAAATCCATTTTTAAGACAGTAAAAATGTAACGAATGAATTTTTTTTGGGGTTACGTCACTGTTTATATTCATATTGTATAAAAGTTCAATGCATGTAGATGGTAGGGTTAATCCATATAATATCTCCCACTATCCTTAATATTTCCCTAATTGTTTTTGTTATTTAAATTTTTTTATCATGATGGGATATATTATTTCATATTATAATAGTTATTTTCCATTTTTAATTTTAATAGTAATATTATAGGTTGGATGGAAGAACCATTCTCTCATGTTAATGTGGATTTTAACGATTTTCTCTAACTTCATGTTATCCATTTTTATATAATTCATAATTAAATTATATTTTTTCTTTGTATTTTTTATAAAATACATCAAAATAAATGTATTTTATAATACATTCATTCTCAGACAAGATGTCATTAAAATAGAGATTATCATAAAAAAATTCATTATATAAATAAAGAGTGACTAGAGAATCTCTTAACCAAATGGTTTCATAAAATATTCAATTTCTTCTTTCAAATTTAATGTCACATAAAAAAAGGTTCGAATGTAAACATAGTTTTCTCCGTATGGGTGTGTTTCATTGAATAAAAAATTTAAAAATTCATTCCCTCTCTCTAGAATTCAATAATAGTTACCCTATATGAAAATTTATTATCATTTTACCTGTCTTGAGAAATATCCTTGTTTCCATTATAGGAAACTAAGATTTACATTTTTCCTCATCTATATTCAGGATATAAAAAATAATTTGGAATAGAAATACTTATAATAATACTAAAACAACCTATAACATAGATACCAAGAATAAAATTGTTGGGATAACTGGTTATACATCCACATGGGAGGGTTTAAAATGTCATAACAAAAGGGATGTTTTAACTAAATTAAAAATGTAATTAATAGATTATCCCAAATCAAACAATGAATTGGAGGAAATTAGTTATCCTATATTTAAATGGATATTTAATTTTATTTGATCCTGAAATTTTGTAGTTATTTTTTTGGGGAAAATGGATGAGAAATTTCTAACCATATATATATATTTTCATTTCCTTGCATTAAAATATTCATAGTGAACATGTATTTTGTAAACAAATTATACCTTATGAATTTTTGAGTGTCTTCTGGTAAAGAGATATTGATCACCACATATTTTAAAATCTCTAAAAACAATTCATTAATGTGTCTTTATGTTTTTATTGTTTGGATTTTACATATATGTGATGTGATGATAGAATTGATGGAAAACATTCACTAGTGCTTTTATCAAGTACTTATTAAATTTCAGTGTCTTCACTGATGCATCTTCCTTATGTTCATTTAGTGGGATATATTCATTGAGTTTAATGTGATTTCCACTTCTATATTTAACTTATGGTGATTATTATTAATTATTATATAATTACATTCAAATCCAAAATGATATGGAACTAACATAAACTATAGTGTTATAAATTGAATAAGTTGGATTTTTATTAGAAACATGACTATGGATGTAATTGATTGTAGAAATGACCTAGTTTAACATTCCTTATAGCTCATTAAAATCTATGAAATGTCTTATAAGAGTAGTTTTTTTGGTAGCGAGGACACCAAATGATTTTTTATAATTTCATTAATGGTAAGTTATTGAAATGTAAATTTTTTGTATCTTATATAAATTTAAGTGTTTTTCTCTAAATGTCTAGTGGTTGTAATGTTCAATGAAAAACATTCTAGAATTGTGGATTTTTTTATATTCATTACTACTTCCAATTTGTGGATTAAATATTTATTAAATACTATATTTATAGTTGGTTTCTATTTGTATTTTCTTGAGTACATTGAATAGAATATTTCATATAATTAAACATTAGAATAAACATTTTTGTTGTGTTCTTAAGAGAAAAAATGTTTTCCGATTATTATTATTATTGTTGATTATGTTTCATAAAAGTTATTATTAGATATGTTCATAAAAATATAGCTTCGTTCAATAATTTAATTTTTAATTAATGATGATTTTAAAATTTACCTCATTTTATAAAATTTGAGGATGTTTTTTGTATCAAATTTCTAGGAATGTTGGGAGATCCTTTCAATCATTTTACTATCATCAATACGAAAATTTTCTAGGGCTGATCCTTAAGAAGAAAAATTTCTAGTTCTTAGAATCCATCTCAACATGTTTTGTGATTTCCTCCACTAACTTGTTTGATTCCATAAATGTATTTCATTGGGGAGTAGTTCATAAGGCTGTGAATTATATCGCGATGAACGAAATTTGACACTCTTTCTCGGTAGTCAATTCAAATTTTTTTAGTTTTTATTACCACTATTATTTTGATCCATCAATATATAAGGGGAGTTCCTTTATGAAGTTTTGATCCTTGATGGGATATCTATATATGAACCTGTTGAAAATTTCTCAAAATGATTTATTATTTGGATCATTTAATAAAAAACCCATTAAATATATGATTTTAATATATCATTATCATTATATTCTCAAAATAATATTGGTTTATCATTATTCAAGGCTGTTTAGCAATATTTGAAATTGGGATCATATAAATATATCAGGGTTTTATTTGTATGGGTGAATTTTTCATCCATGTTTTGACATCCAACAGTTACCATAGTTGAAGAATTGAATTGGGGGGAAATATTTTAATGATATTGTGGAACATTATTTTTCCTCTTATTTCATAATTCTTAATGTCTTGATTCTTTATAGTATAGTCCATTCAACCACTAGATCGAAACAAAAAGTGTGAGATAAACTAGATTGGGCTATGTGGTGAATAATATTTTTAATGTTAAATTATATAAAATTAAATGCAATGAAATTTAACTAGAATTATGAATTTCATACCATAAGGAAATAAAATAATGAATTTTATGATCTAGAATTAAATTTTTATATAATGGATTAAGGATTCCTAAAAAAGAAGATATTTTTATGGGTTAATTTCAATATTTTAATAGAATTAGTGTATAAAATCACTAATTTATGTAGGTTGGTTTCAAAATTATTTTAATAAATATTTTTTAACCCCTAATTTCCCTATAACATTCAAATAAAATCATTATTTTATTTGAAAACTATAATGTTTTATCTATGGTCATGTAAAACATAACTTTATTACCATCACCATGATGTTTATGCTCAATGAATGTGATGAAATAATCATTGTAAAATTTAATCTCACCTATCCCACTAATCAATGATCTCTAATCACCCATAGGTAAACCCATTATTCATGATCAAAATTAATAGATAGAACCTATGTGGAATTTTTGTGTCATCTAATAAATTAGTGAATATGAATTCAAAATGACAAGAATTTAGGAAATATTAAAATATCTATACAATTTCAATAAATCCATATAGAATAATAGAAGAAGTAAATAATAAAATCATGAAATTAATTAAAAGGGTTTTAGGGGAATCATCTTGTATTGACAAAAATGGCTTATTATGCCATCAAATGATATTTATTATAGTGGAATGATATAAAATGAATGAAATAAACAACCAATAACACATATCTTGAGGCCAAATATAAATATCCTCTACTATCTAAATATTACACTCTTATAAATATAATTACCAGGGGTTTAGTTCGTAATTCCTTGCATCATCAATATAATCAACATGGATATCTTTGTCCATCAAAAATAATTCTAGTATTTTCATCACACTCCTAATATTCTATTCCCAATTTCATCCCCTTTTAATGTTCAAAATTTAATTCATGAGGGTCGGGATTCATATATCTTATAATGTTTAACATCCATCATTTTAAAAAATTAAACATCCAAAATATATATCTATACACCTTTGATAATATTCAAGAGGTTAAATTTTATGTCTTTTCATCAAAAAGTGTCAAAATATTGTTTCATTGGAAGATATAATAGATAAGATAAAAGCATATATTGGTATGATATCATTTGAATATGGAATATGATAAATGACTATGGGTATTTATTTATTTTTATCAAAAATTAGTCAGGGCCTATCTGTGTTTTGTGCACCAACAAGAGGTAAAGCCCGATGATCAACTATGGGATATTTATTCAGTAAAGTTTTCCATCATAAGGCTTTAAATCCTTACGGTGGGCATCTCAACTAAATATTGAAATACACCCAAAGACACAAAATCCCTAGAATAATCATACATGTATCAATAAAATATTATTCTTGGTGTTTGAAATCATTAAAGAAAGTAGTTCTTCCAAAATTTTTAAAATTCAAAAATACTTATATTCAAATGAAATTTATTATGCTCAATTATATAATTCATAAACATAGGCTAGTAAATCCAAATGATGGGAAGTTCATAGAATAATTTTAAATTTCCAAATTTCATACACTCCATGACAAATATATACTATTAGATTAAAGTAATAAATTATTTTCAAAGAATTATATTTTTCTATAAATTCATATGTTAGACCTGAAACATATAAATTAAAAAATGATTGAATTATTTTTATAGATAAAATTAAATAAAATTAAAAATTTGAAAAAAAACTAAAGACCATGGAAAAATAAAACTCAAAATTCAAAATAAAATATTATATATATGGTAAAAATATTGATAAACAGGTTAAAATATATATTTTATCCATTATCAAATTAAATTAAAAAATTTGTAATATTAATATATGAATTAACTTGGATTTGAATTTATCTGGGTTTTAATTTATATGCAATGTAAAAAAATATTGTCGAATATATGGACCACAAAAAAATATATATGTGGGAAAAAGTAATCGAAAGAAATTATAATTCCTTAGGAATGATTAGTTTGTCACAGAACAGTTTCTTAACTACACTCATATGTATCCTTTTAAAATGAATATCTCAAAAAGTATAATATGATCAAAATCATGCTAGTAATCAAATTTTGTTGTAGAAAATACCAAATGTTAATGGGAATAAAATCAGGAAAAAAAACATGAAATTCATTGATTTTAATAGATTTTAGTTCTACATCTATTATGTTCACATATTTAAATATATTAATTGAATAACTAACATGATCCTTTAACTACACCAAGAAATTTAGAAATTTTTTATCCACCTGTTTTATTATGAATAGTAGATTGGACATTAGAATGAATGTTAACAATTATCTTGGATTGAAATAATTGTTTTATACTATATTATACTAAGTCAAGATGTGGTGATAATTAATCTTTGCCCGCTTTATATTTGAATTATTTTAAGTTAATATTTTTAAAAACATATTTTATGATATAAATTACATTCAAGAATCGATTCAATAAATTATATTACCAATATTCAATCCTTAGGAATATATTTTTTAATTATATTATTTTTATTTAATTGAATTGAATATTTTCCATTTTTTAATTTGAGTGATAATTCATAAGAAAAAAGTTCAACAATTCATGATTATTATAGATATTATCCACAAAAGTTAATTGAGGAGTTTCTGACATCTCTATAGAATTATAAAAGTCTCTCTCATTTTTTCTTTAAGAAAGATAAATCTATAAAAATTACTATTTCCCCATTTAAGTAAATCATATACAAACTATTTTTCACATGGAACATGTATTTTTATATAAATATTGAACGATAATTTCCCATTTTTACTCAAACCGGTAATAATATTGTGAGGTGGAAATCATTAATCGTTAGTAATAATTTCACCTTATTCATAATTTAATACATTATAAGTTAATAATATTTCTTTATGATGAATTTTTAATGACTCTTTAACTCTTATATTAATGGTTGAAAGAATGTATTTATCATTTCTCAGATCAGTGATCCAAAATATCAATACACTCTGTATGGAAAAAGGATTTTCCATGAACATTCACGGTGGAATTTTATAAAACAAAATGAATAAATTCTAAGTACTACATGTAGTATTCATCTACTGAAATAGAGTTAAACAATCACATGATAATAACAATCTAACATTTAATCAGTATATAATTACATTAAGATGATTCTATTTTAATATATACCATTATAACACAGCCTCAGTGTAATCTATTTCATTATTATACTTTTTTCATTCAACATCATTCCATATAATTTTATTTATTATTTTTACTTACAGAATATGTTTTTCATGTTTAAAATTTAAAGGAAAGTGCCCATAAATTTCATTGTATATAGGATTATGTTCCATTATCATTATCATTTCATAATGACATAAATAATTATTTTTCCTTATTAAACTCTATATTTTTCTGTAAAAAAATAAAAACATTGGGCCCTGAATAAATATTTTTAGATGAAAGACCAAAACGTTCAACCCTTATTTTGAGTTTAATTTTATATCCCTCTTAAAAAGTGATGAGTTGATCAGAAGAATGATGGAAAATCCCAAAAGAAGGAAATATGATTCTTAATAAGAATAATTAAGTTCAGCTAGTTGTCTTTTTCTATCGTTGATCACTCTTGTCTACTAGACTATGCTATAATTTGTGCTACTTCACTAATGATGAATTCACAATTCCAATTATGAATCATATGTTAGTTAACACGTAGACACATCCAATAAAAAATCTTAATGTCACCCAGGTCCCTATATTTCTCGAAAAATTGTGCATTTGGGACCCTGATTTACACCTTCTAATATGGGAATTGATTCATCAGAACTTGATGTTCCATATTATGATACTCTAGTCTCCATCTCCTTTAAGGTGGCTTAAATACATAAAACCCAATGAAAAATAACAAAAAATATGTATTTATGTTACTCAAAATATTGATATATCCAATCCATTCATGGGATTCCACATCCACTCATTCCATAGACAGAAATGGTGTAAGACCCATATTGGGTCAGACACTAGGGTGATATACACTTCATATCTTCTTGGAAATCCTTTGACTATTGGTGACAAGTTTCACCCAAGTCCTATCCGTAGGGAAATAAATTGTCCATACAATAACATGGATTTTGAGTTAATACTAGTGTCACAATAGAAATACCTTATTTCATATCCGTCATTAGGGTGATCCCATTACCCTATTCCAACATAGGAGATACCATTTATTGATTAACCCATGCAATGATTAAGTTACACCGATTTTATCTACATGGGTGAAATGATTTCATATACTCCCACAATATGTTACCATGAACACCCCAATATTAAATGGTTCGGTGCCACATCTACCAAAACTAATACCTTTGATGATGATTATATTTTACTCTCTCATAACCACTAGATCCACTTGATAATGGAATGCACACTAACATGAACCCCTTCATTCATGTATTCCCTTGAAAAAAGGTTGATTATTAATTTCAATCAAATATGGGTAGAATAATCAAGGTCAGTGTGTTGGTGTATCCAATTGATAATTTATGTAATTTTTATTAGGATATATAAGTTAATTCTCTTGACTCAACGCTCTCTAGTTTGATCATGATTATAAAGAATAATATATGAGCAATGTGGTCTATTTTATACCTGTAATCCTTACCTGTATTCACATTGTAGCTTTAATAATATTAAACCATCAATGATCCATGGAACCCAAATCATGGTTTCAAATTTTCATAATTAATCCCCACCCATGGTTTCATAGTTCCCAAGAAGTATTATGATCTACTCTTATGTAATCCCTATTACATATTACTCACAGGGTCATATACACCATCAGTCATGTCGTCATTCACTACCCATATATTAAAATATGTGATGTGCACATTATCTCTAGACCTCCACATTATTTATAAAACCAAAAAACATTGGTCTAAGTAACTTATTAGAGAGTAATGTTAGGGATGTGCTTTCTTGATACACCAATTCTTCCATAGAAGGAACAATTCTCCATGAGATTCAACAAAAACGGACACATTACTTGTGATTCAAACACATTCATAGGGTTGTATTCCATGAGAAGTGTATTTAATGGAAAACATTAAATAATAAACATCATATAGTATATTTACACCTCTTTTGTGAAATAGTATTTCAGAGTTATATGAAACAACACTACCGAAAAAATATATATTTAATGCGATTATACTATGGGGTATGTTTATACCACATGACAGTAAACTATATCACTCGAACTAAATTATATTTTATTCTAATTAAATTTTATATTAATGATACTTCATTATGGTAAAAACTCAATAAAAAATTCTTGTTGGTAAATAATACCTCCAAAACCCACTCTCAAAGTGTACATATTCCATAAGATTCAACCATTATTTCACCAGGCCATATTTCCTATGAGAGAGCATTCTTCCTATTATGAAATATTTACAACGGGATCATTCCCTTCATAATTAATTTATATTTCTGATGAGGCCAAATATTACTTATTATGCCATGTTCTCATTTTCTGAAACAACCACATATCTCAGGGGGTCATATTCCTGATGAACTGAGGAGATCCTTGTGGGGATATATTCCATTTACTAGCATCATAATAAGTTATTTCAATTTTATGTCCCCAAAATCGATTTTTATTAGTCTCTTCTCTTACAATTTTATACATCTATGATGATTAATGTTTAATGTAACATTAATTGGACATGTTCTCATAACCATAAAAGGAAACATGATGGTCTCTTATAGATGACCGTAATAGGTATGAATTATCCTTCTCGGTGGCGCCAAAATACCTATGTTGTGAATATTTTCACAAGGATATGTTTGAGTTATTACCCATAGCATAATCATAACACCATAAATAAATTCTTTCATCCTATATATTGCTATCATTTAGATCACCCTACCTTATAAATTTAAATAATATTCTAATAAAAACATTTTCACTAGTAGATAAGATAAAAAATAATGATCCAATTATAAAAACATATATGATCATGATAACACATTATTTTGATTATGATATTATTACAATATAAACCATTCATGCACTAGTATTTGAGAATATTCATAAACATATATTAATTTAATATGAGAATCCAAAAGTAGAAAAAAAATCCACCCTCAAAAGGTGTGGATAAGCCTTTCCTTGTATTCTCTCATTTAAAACTCATTCCATAGAGTCTCTAGTATTACTATAGTGATAGAAAAAATGTATTTTATTTTACTGTAACAAACATAAATAACTTTTGGTGGATTCCCTTAAAGATTTACACACAAAAAATGTTAAACCTGAATGGAATCATATTTTATCGAAATTGATCAATTGATTATGTTCTTTTTGATGAATTATTTGTAATATTCTGAACACGTATATGGGAATGAATCGGTGTTTTTAAATTTTAAACTAATCAATAAGTTTTATTTATTTACCAATTATATCTATTAAAATTTTGATTCTAATATTCAGTTATTGTTTTGTTATGAATGTAATTGATATTAAGTATAATATAGAATATGATTTTTCTACAAGGATCGCCACAAAATAATTATATCTAATCCTTATTGAGATAATAATAACTAATAAATTTATGAATTATTATGATGAGGTACCGAATATAATGGTTCAATATAGATTAAATCATAAACCCAGGTGTTGATTCCTGCACATAAGGAGGGGATGGAAATCCTTCCGAACTCACTAAAATTGTGGTAACATGGTCGACATGATCAATTTTTTGATATAAACACAAATTATTTAGATATTCTTTTTATTATTAAATTTATATTTAATATCAATAGTTTCCAGCAACCAAAGTTACTTCTGTTGAATGCTATAATTATTTTTTATTCTGTTACTTTTTCTTACATTTTAATTTACATATTTGAAAATAAAACCCTTTAATATTTTTATTCCCTTGTAGTGCAGTCACTCTTTTTAAACATCATGGTCATAAATAGGAATATTTAATTTCTTTTACTTTAAGAACAATTCAACTTAACTTACATGTCCCCCATATTCCTCATATTCAATTGAACTACAAAAAACTCCCATTTTTCTATTCTTTTCTTATTCTTTTAATCTTATTAATATTATTGTAGTGAAAATTTTATACACTACTTCTCTATCATCTGGATCCTTATATATTTTTCTTCATTACTAGATTCTTATTCATTTGAATATTGATCTAATGATACATGTTCATCTAATATATATTAATATAACACATTTATGTTTGATAACTCTCTGTCTCATATATTTTCTTTCATCACAAGCATCTCTTTCAGAAAACATCATCATTTCATTCTTCTCTATCTAGTTCTTATTTTACATGATTATTTGAATATTACTTCTACATATCATGATTCAACAAAATATATATCATCAATATTTTTTAATAGGTTACTAAATCAACTAATACCTCACATCATCAACTGATTAAATCTTCATCTAGAACCTCTCAGTTTGGTACCCTTTATTCAATAAATAGGCCTAAAAATAATTTCTACCATTTCCTGATCATCTCTTCCGATTTTTAACAGCTAATTCACTATTTAGAAAACAACAAAAACTTTATAAAACAATTATTCCCATTTAGATAGATATAATCTCTTAGAAAACTAATAGAGAAGTGCAGACTAAAACATTAATTTTCCACTTCCAAATTTGAATTACACACATGAAACTTATATTTTTTTACAACCTTATAAATATTAAGATTATTGGTTTCAAAAAATATCATATAAACATTCTTAAAATATATGAATTAATTATCTCAAAATATTTCTATAATCTCATCTAGAATCAAAATCCTTCCTATTTTTGGAGGAATTGAATATCTAGCTCAATAACTTCTAGAATATCATTTTATGAGTAAATAATGATTATATATCTATTATTACTTATTAGATGGATCCAAATAATTCTTTATCTACTACAATCTATCTATAAAGTAATGACTAAAGACATTATTAATAATCTATATTCAGATGACTTCATTCGTAATCCTCTGTTTGATGGCTTCACTCATGAAAAACTATATAGTGAATTTTCATAGAAACTACTATATAATAATTTGAAGTCATTGTATAATAAAATTCTTACTTATCACTATCTGGTACAAATTATCCATGTTATGTCACACCACTATAGTAATTTTGGAAAAATATATATAAACATGTCTCCAATCATGTGAACCATTTGTAATCATAATGATTGGATCATTGAGGAATAAGAAAATAACACCTGATTTTTTATTAAAAAATATATATTTAGATTTCCATGTGAATAAATTTATACAAAAACATTGTTCCATATTATAATCATATAACCTCAATATATAGGACAATATTTGATCAATTATGTCCATTAGAAAGCATATTAACACATATGTTCTTTAAAATCTATATATCTCTCTATCTGATACAACATAATACTATAGATTCAACTTCATTAAATTTTTATCCACTATTCTTATCCAAACAAAAAATCAAAATGATGAGACATTAATATTAGATAAAAATTCATCATATGTAATTTAAATTTACAAAATAATATTTCACTCTCATGTTCTGAATACACACCAATTCATCCAATGGAAAAACCTAATGTATCTTCATTCATGATTAGAAGATAATATAAATTATTCTCCTTAAAAAATGGATTATTCATCATTCATTGTTTTAAAATTATCTCTGCCATATCCATTCAATATTTCAGATATATCTTCTTCATTAACTGGATTGAATACTTCATTAAAACATCCATGGTAAATCTTCATAATTATTTCTTTAACATATTATCATTAATTACATGCATTAAAAATTTATCCATACATCTATAAAATTTATTTATTAAAACCTATTCTATATATATTCATCACATAAATCCATATAACTCATTGAAAATCGTGGAAACTATACCATCATGTTACATTTGTTTATTTATTTTGAATAATTTATTTTAATTTACTTGAATTGGATCTATTAATGGTGGTTTTTAGGAGTTTTTCCATATTTTTTAAGGTTATTAGTCTTTAAACAGTGTTAGAATGGTTAAAATACATGTCAAATAGGGAAATAAGCTATTTAAATGATTTGAGTGCAATTAAACATTATTTTCATTAATTGTGTGTGGCTCATGTGTCTCTATACAGTGGGGTATTTCATATCTTTTAATGTATTTGTTTAATTGTGTAAGCTAACATTGAAACCCACATGAGGATGTGTATTTTTTATAGACTTCTTTTCAGGTTGGGTTTATTCCCTTGTACTCCTGCTCTATTTTATCGATCATAGATACATCCCATGGATGGATTTTCTTCTCCAATGCTCCTATAAGGTTATTAGATTGTGGCTTCATGGTTATTCATCATTTGGTTCAAATGTTCATGGATTCCTTGTCAATTCTAATTTGTTTTCACTTATCTTCCCTGCTTCTTCTAACCCTATTTTCCATGTTTATTTGATTAATAATCTATTTTTTTAGAAAATTCGGTGGGGTTTTCTTTTCATGGGTGTGGTATGTGGTATGAGTGACTTTCTGATGGATTCCATCGATGGAAACATGATTCCTTCACTTAAGGATTGTGTTTCCAACCAATTCCATTCCTAAACAATAAATTTCATTCATGGGTGTCTAAAAAAATTATAAATGGGTTTATCATTCTTGTGATTTGTTATCAGAAATTTTAGTGGAGTTTCAATGATAGCGATTTTGTAAAAAATGGGGTTTTGTAACGTCCCAAAGTGTCATTAATGGAAAATCCCTCTTGATACAGTTAAATGTTTCTTTATGAAAAATATTTTTATAAGATGTCAACTTCTTTAGTTTTACGTTAAGATTTGTGACCATTACTTTTATAGACGTTGAATAGTGATCATCTAAGTAGTATAAATAAAAGGCTTTAACGAACCCATTTCTACTCAGACAAAGGAAGTGATGGCCTCATCCAGTAGAATTGCCCCTTACGAAGCCCATTTGTCAGAGCTCAGAAAAGAGGTGGCGTCTTTGGGCTTTTCCCTTGATCATGCCCAAGATGAGATTCATCAAGTCAAGCTCGAACGTGATTGTCTACGGGAAAAGTGGAAGTTGATTGAAATTACCACTCGAGCGATGTTATCCGAGCTGCCCCAAGAGTCTGTCACCATCGCACACCTTACCCTTAGGTCTTATGCGGCTATTTTAAGGGGTTATGTAAAAAATAAGTTGTACTATTTTCATGCACATTACTTTTGTATATAATAATGAATATAATTTCTAGTCATTTTTGATACATTGTAATTATTTTTTAAAGTACAAATGGTGTTTTTAGTTATTATTTAATTAAGAATTATATTTTATTAAATTAAAGGATTTTTGAATTAAATAATATTATAATAAAATATTATTATTAATATTATATTAATTTTTATTAAATATAAATGATCTTATAATTTTATGAATGCAATTAAAATTTTTATTAAGGTTTGAAAGCCATTTCTGTCAAAACACGTGAATTTTTTTATAAATGTCAGTTTTTATTTTAAAAATAAAAATTCACATATTTAGAAAATTATTTAGATAAAATAAATATTATTTTTGGAATCAGGATGTCGAAATTATCCAACAGTGAATTTTTCATAATTTTCTGAGACAGTCAAATTTTTGGGGAAAAATTAAATACCATTTAAATATATAATGTGTTTTATGACATCATAATGACCCAATGGTGATGTAATAAAATACCATAATCCTTATGTTCGGCCAATATATGTTTTATCATTAAAATAATGAGGTTTTGGGTTTGTTTGACTCACTTTTCAATTCATTAATGGAGCCCTCAACACTTATTCAACACTTTGCCTTTTTAAATTAATTTCCATGGGAGTGTGACTGACCTCCACATAAGAAACCCTAATTTTTTAATAATTTCGGACCTTGGACTTGTAAAATATTTTTTTCCTCTTTCCATTTCCAGAAACCATGGGAAAATACTATGGGATGGTTTGTGGTTTGGATTATTTTAATATAAGGGGTCCCAAACCTAAATAATAAGGAATTCTCTCACCTTTCCTATATAAACCCACCCAAACTCCCACTTCCTCCTCACTCAAAGCCCTTTAAGTTCGTCCAACCTCTTCCCTACTCTCTCTAGAATCCTCTCAAGGTGCCCCAAGATCCCAAGAAGCCTCTCACAAGCCTCTCTCTAGCCTTTGGAAGCACACTTCCATGTAAGGGGTTTTCTTCCTTTCTCATTTTTGTCAATTTTCTTTAAGTTGTATTTACCTTTTTATTTTAATTATGAATGTTGGGGTATGGTTTCGCACCTCCCCCATACTGTCCTCTTATTGTTTGAATGATGGTAGAACCCTTTTTCTCTCATTAAAAGCCTCCCATGTACACCCGTTACTATGCCGAAATTCCGAAAGGAACTTCTCTCTCTTCTTTTACATTCAAGCAATACTTTTGTATCATGAATCTAAATTCCATTTCTATTGTTGGTACATGTAAATATATGATCTCCTTACTGTCCATTACATTTAAATATGATGAGGAACCCCTTTGTCTCTCATCAACCTTTTTTTTATGAATTCTTATGTCACGCCGTTACACTGCCGAAATCACACTGATTTTCTAAGCCAATATCATTGTGTAGTGAATACCATGCCCATGTCTCCATCAAGGTTATTCACCTTTATTCACATTTACTAATTGATTATAAAGCTTCATGTATGAATTACACATTCCTTTATCATGGAATAAATGATTATGTTTCATGAATCCATGTTTTATGATCCATGTGGCACACTTATGCATGAAATGAAATGTTTAAGAAGGGTGCGCCATTTATAGCGCTCCAATGCATTGGGTAAAGTATAGTATCATGATACGTCGTGTGCAATGAGTGTTGAATCATGCTAATTCAAGTGCAACGAGGGTTTACTCGTGCTTCAAGTGCAATGAGGGTTTACTCAAGCTCCATGTGCAATGAGCCTTGGCTCATGCTAATTCAATGTTAAGTGTTGTTGCCACATTTCCATGTTATGATTATCATGCTTTATCATGAATTTTATGTTCATGTTACTCTTATGCTCTATTGATGTTCCTATTGCCTAACATGTATTGTACTCCTCATGTTATTCATTGTGCACTCCCTTACTGGGCTTTATAGCTCACCCTTTTCTTATGCATGTCCTCAGGTTATCCCATGCAATGCTAAGTACGAAGGAATGTAGTGGTCATGTAAAAAAAGTTTTCAATAAAGATGTTGTATTTCAAGTTTAAAGTTTTTATGTAATGATCCTAAGCCCCAAAGACACTAAACCTCTCGATCTTCTTTGTTGTATCAAGTGAAGTTTTATGTAATAAAGCATGCTTAAGTTGTAATAAAAAGCTGGGTTGTCATAGTTGGTATCAGAGGATAGGTTTAGTTATTTTTGGGATTAGGAAAACCTAGTAAAGCCTTAGATACAAGACTATGTATAATAAAAGCATCCCTAAGTTTTGGTAAATACTAAGTAAGTGGTTTATCAAACAAATACATCCCTATATGGATACGAGCAGGTAGAGGCGGCTCTGGCGCAGATGTATCCTAGGGGTAAAACCCAAAAACACCGCTTTGAGCTAGACTCGAACGGGAACTGGTGCACGACAACGGGCCTTGCTGCACTCTTGGTTAAGAAACTCCCGGGGGATATGTTTTGATAAATTCACAATCTTAGTATGAACCCTTATTAAGGGAAAAATGCCACTAAGAATACATGTTAGAAGGAAGATAATGAAAAGCCTGGATTGAATCCCATAGACTCATGAGTTAAAGATATTAATGTTTATTTATAAGTCATCAACTTTTGTCTTTGGATTACCCTTTATGTGTTACCCCTAACGTTCCTTTTATTCCAGCCAATGGCCGGTAATCGGAGAACTCGGGCTAACAACCGTTGTGAAGATCAGTGTGATGATTGTACTTATGAGATGCCCAATCTAATGGGAGCGGGAATCACGAACTTTGTCACGCTTCTCTCTCAGCTAACTCATGTTTTGAATATAAACATTGGTCAAGAGGAACGTTAAACCCCCCCTAAGAAAGAACAAGTCGTTATTGAAAGCTTCATGAGACAAAGGCCTCCTAATTTTAGTGGATCATCCGATCCCACGATCGCTGAACAATGGATCAACTCCATTGAAAAGATATTCTCCATCCTCCAATGCTCTGAAAAAGAGAAGGTTCTCCTAGCAGCTTATCGTATGGAGGGTGAAGCTGATCAATGGTGGACGTTGATCAAAAATACGAAGCCTGAGGAAGAGATTGAGGCTTTGGAATGGAATGAATTCTGGAAGATGTTTTTCGATAAATATTTTCCACGCACCCTCCGTCTTAAGATGGAAAGGGACATCCTTTCCCTCAAACAGAAAGATGAAGAATCTGTGGGAGCGTACGAGGAAAACTTCACAAGGCTTTCATGATACGCTTCCGTCTTTGTCGTTACCCCCGAATTCAAGGTTGACCGCTTCTTTGGTGGGCTGAAGCCTAGCTTGCAGAAAGCATTAGCGATCCGTGACTTCGACAGCTATGAGGAAATTGTCTGATGTGCCCTCAAGGTTGAAATGGAGATCAGAGAATCAGAGGGGTATCATGGGGACAAGAAGCGTAAGGTGGACTTCAATGCTGGTGGTTCGATGGATAAATCCAACGGTGCTAAGAAATTCCAGCACCCCACTTGCCAAAAGTGTGGAAAGAAGCACCCTAGAAATTTCCTTAGGGGGACAAGAAAATGCTTCAAGTGTGGAAGAGAAGGGAACCTAGATGTTAACTGTCAGCAAGAAGGACCCGCGGCTGCGACTAAGGAGAGGAACGTTCAGTTCGAACCTCAACGCGTTGTTCAATGCTTCAAATGCAAAGAACCGTGTCATTTTGCGAATCAGTGCCCTAATCCAAGGGTTATCAGAGGCAATCAACAACCTCCAAGACAGCAAGGAAGATCTTTTTCCATCACCTCTGCCGAAGTGAACCCCGATAACGAAGTGGTGACAGGTACGCTAGTTATTCATTCAAGAATAGCGAACGTACTTTTTGATTCAGGTTCTACGCATTCTTTTATATCTCAAAAGTTTAGTAGAACAATCCCGGCACCACCACAAATCATGGAAGTAAAGATGCCGGTGAGTACGAAAAATGGGGAAATCATTGCATCCCATGAGTATAAGTCCTCCCCTGTTATAATCTGTGGATTGAATTTCCTGGCGAACCTTGTCATACTCCCTTTGGTGGAATTTTATGCAATTCTTGGCATGGATTGGATTTCCTTATATAGAGCCAACATAAATTGTCGGGAGAGGGAAATCACACTCCATATGGAGAATCGACCCCCCGATTCTTTACAAGTGTCAGGAGGAAGATGAATCTCCTTTAGCTCCATCATCTCAAGCATAGATATTACTGCCTTATGAGAACGCATATCTAGCTCAGATGATTTAGTCCAAGGAAGAAACCACCCTTGACGAAATGCCTATTGTGAGGGAATTCGCTGAAGTATTTCCCGAGGAACTTCCTGGTCTTCCTCCAAGAAGAGATGTTGAGTTCTCAATTGAACTTATACCTGGGGCGCTACCAATATCCAAGACTCCATATAGAATGGCTGTTGTTGAGCTTGAAGAGATGAGGAAACAACTACAGGAGAATCTGGATAAAGGGTTTATACGCCCAAGTGCATCACCATGGGGTGCACCAGTCCTCTTCGTCAAGAAGAAGGATGGGTCAATGCGGCTTTGCATCGATTATCGAGAACTTAAAAAAATCACGATAAAGAACAAGTATCCTCTCCCAAGAATCGATGACTTGTTTGATCAGTTTTGTGGAGCACAATACTTCTCCAAGGTGGACTTGCAGTCGGGATATTATCATGTATGGGTGAAGAAGGAAGATATCCCCAAGACTGCTTTTCGTACAAGGTACGGGCACTATGAATTCATAGTAATGCCTTTTGGACTCACCAATGCTCCAACAATATTCATGGACTTGATGAATAGAGTCTTTAGAGATTACCTAGACAAATTTGTGGTAGTCTTTATAGAATATATTCTAATATACTCCAAAACCAAGGGGGACCATGAGGAGCATTTAAAAACTGTACTAGAGACTTTGCACGAGGAGAAGCTCTATGCAAAGTACAGAAAGTGTGAGTTTTGGTTGAAGGAAGTCTCATTCTTGGGCCATATCATCACAAGTAATGGGATATCTGTGGACCCCTCCAAAACAGATGCAATTGAGGGATGGCCAAGGCCAACATCGGTAACTGATATCCTTAGCTTCTGGGGGTTAGCTGGATATTATCGACGATTTGTGAGAAATTTTTCACGGTTGTCCAACCCTCTTACCAAGCTAACTCGAAAGGGAGTAAAGTTTTCTTGGAGTGATGAATGCAAAGAAAGCATCAAGGAGTTGAAAATGAGGCTTATCACTGCACCCATGCTCACTTTACCCAAAAGTGGGGATCTTTTTGTGGTATTCAGTGATGCTTCGAAGAAGGGCTTTGGATGTGTGCTGATGCAGAATGATAAAGTGATATCCTATGCCTCAAGGCAGTTGAAAATCCATGAGCAAAACTATCCAACGCATGATCTGGAGTTGGCGGCGGTGATCTTTGCCTTGAAAATCTGGCGGCATTATCTATATGGAGAGAAATGTGAGATATATACTGAACACAAGAGTCTTAAATATATATTCACACAGAAAGAGCTTAATATGCGCCAGAGAAGATAGATAGAGCTCATCAAGGATTATGACTGTTCAATACATTACCACCCTGGGAAGGCGAACAAGGTGTCGGATGCCCTAAGTAGAAAGGATCCAGCGATTCTATCAATGATGAGAATTGAGAAGGATCCAATCTTCTTAGACTTGATGAAGATGGACGTGGGAATCATAAAAAAGGGAACATAATCAATCCTTTCACAAATGATTGCTCAAACATATCTTTTGGAACGGTTAAAGGATGCTCAAAAGGATGATGCGAGAATCCAAGAAAAAGTGGAAGCTATCAAAAAGGGAAAATCCTCCGAGTTTAATGTTAATGAAGAAGGAATTGTGCGGTTTGGGAAAAGACTATGTGTTCCATAAAGTCTGGAGCTGAAGAAGGAACTTTTGGATGATGCACATAGTTCAAATTTCTCTATTCACCCAGGGAGCACAAAGATGTATCGAGATCTCAGAGAAGACTTTTGGTGGGATAATATGAAGAAGGAGATCGCTGAATATACATCAAAGTGCCTGGTGTGTCAGCAAGTGAAGGCAGAGAGGCAGAAGTCTAAGGGGATGATGAAACCATTGCCCATACCAGAATGGAAATGGGAGAACATCACCATGGACTTCGTCACTAGACTTCCAAGGACATCCAAAAGAAACAATGCAATCTGGGTTGTTGTGGATCGTCTTACAAATACTGCACAATTCATTTCTATTCGAGAGGATTTATCTTTGGATCAACTGTCACAAATATATATCAGGGATGTGGTACGGTTGCATGGAGTACCACTATCTATTGTGTCTGACCGAGATCCAAGATTTACCTCTAAGCTTTGGAAGAGTCTTCAACATGCTCTGAATACTGAACTGAACTTCAGTATGGCCTATCATCCTCAAACTGATGGCCAATCCGAGAGGACTATCCAGAAACTTGAGGATATGTTGAGAGCGTGCTCAATGGACTTTAAAGGAGGATGGGATCAACATCTTCCTCTAGTTGAGTTCTCTTATAATAATAGTTTCCACTCAAGCATCCAAATGGCACCATATGAAGCCCTGTATGGGAAAATGTGTAGAACACCGGCATGTTGGGATGAGGTCAGTGAACGTAAGCTGCATGGACCAGAAATGGTCGAAGAAATGGTGGAGAAGGTGAAAACCATTCAGCAGCATATCAAGGCAGCCCAAAGTCGAAAGAAGAGTTATGCAGATAATCGTCGATGAGACCTTGAGTTTAAAGTTGGAGACATGGTGTTTTTACGCATATCATTATGGAAAAAGGTCATGAGGGTTGGAAAGAAAGGGAAGTTAAGTCCATGGTACATCGGCCCCTTCGAGGTTCTTGATCGTGTTGGGGTTGTGGCCTATCAACTAGCACTTCCACCTACTATGTCCAAGGTGCATGATGTCTTTCATGTATCCCTTTTAAGGAAGTACATACCGGACCCTTAACATGTACTCTCTTCCGAGGTGGTACAATTGGAAGATGATCTTTCTTATGAGGAGCAACTAGTGAAGATCTTAGATCGTTGAGAAAAAGTTCTACGAAATAAGACAATGCCCCTCGTCAAGGTGTTGTGGAGAAACCACAAGTTTGAAGAAGCAACTTGGGAGTCAGAGGATATGATGAAGCTGAGTTACCCACATTTGTTTTAGTGTGGGAAAATGAAAATTTCGAGGGCAAAATTTCTTAAGGGGGGAATATTGTAACGACCCAAAGTTTTATTAATGGAAAATCCCTCTTGATCCAGTTAAATGTTTCTTTATGAAAAATGTTTTTATAAGATGTCAACTTCTTTAGTTTTACGTTAAGATTTGTGACCGTTACTTTTATAGCCGTTGAACAGTGATCATCTAAGTAGTATAAATATAAGGCTTTAACGAACCCATTTCTACTCAGACAAAGGAAGCGATGGCCTCATCAAGTAGAATTGCCCCTTACGAAGCCCATTTGTCAGAGCTTGGAAAAGAGGTGGCGTCTTTGGGCTTTTCCCTTGACCAAGCCCAAGCTGAGCTTCATCTTGTCAAGCTCTAACGTGATCGTCTTCGGGAAAAGTGGAAGTTGATTGAAATTACCACTCGAGCGATGTTATCCAAGTCGCCCCAAGAGTCTGTCACCATCGCACACCTTACCCTTAGGTCTTATGCGACTATTTTAAGGGGTTATGTAACAAATATATAGTACCATGTTCATGAACATTACTTTTGTATATAATAATGAATATAATTTCTAGTCATTTCTGATACATTGTAATTAGTTTTTAAAGTAAAAATGGTGTTTTTAGTTATTATTTAATTAAGAATTATATTTTATTAAATTAAAGGATTTTTGAAATAAATAATATTTTAATAAAATATTATTATTAATATTACATTAATTTTTATTAAATATAAATGATCTTATATTTTTATGAATGCAATTAAAAATTTTATTAAGGTTTGAAAGCCATTTCTGTCAAAACCCGTGAATTTTTTTATAAATGTTGGTTTTTATTTTAAAAATGAAAGTTCACATATTTAGAAAATTATTTAGATAAAATAAATATTATTTTTGGAATCAGGACGTCGAAATTATCCAATAGTGAATTTTTCATAATTTTCTGAGACAGTCAAATTTTTGGGTAAAAATTAAATACCATTTAAATATATAATGTGTTTTATGACATCATAATGACCCAATGGTGATGTAATAAAATACCATAATCCTTATGTTCGGCCAATATATATTTTATCATTAAAATAATGGGGTTTTGGTTTTGTTTGACTCACTTTTCAAAGCATTAATGGAGCCCTCAAGACTTATTCAACACTTTGCCTTTTTAAATTAATTTCCATGGGAGTGTGACTCACCTCCACATAAGCAACCCTAATTTTTTAATAATATCGGACCTTGGCCTTGTAAAATATTGTTTTCCTCTTTCCTTTTCCAGAAACCATGGGCAAATACCATGGGATGGTTTGTGGTTTGGATTATTTTAATATAAGGGGTCCCAAACCTAAATAATAAGGAATTCTCTCACCTTTCCTATATAAACCCACCCAAGCTCCCACTTCCTCCTCAATCAAAGCCCTTGAAGTTCGTACAACCTCTTCCCTACTCTCTCTATAATCCTCCCAAGGTGCCCCAAGCTCCCAAGAAGCCTCTCACAAGCCTCTCTCTAGCCTTTGAAAGCACACTTCCAAGTAAGGGGTTTTCTTCCTTTCTCATTTTTTGTCAATTTTCTTTAAGTTGCATTGCCCTTTTTATTTCAATTATGAATGTTGGGGTATGGTTTTTCACCTCTCCCATACTTTCCTCTTATTTTTTTAATGATGGGAGAACCCTTTCTCTCTCATTAAAAGCCTCCCATGTACACCTGTTACTATGCCGAAATTCCGAAAGGAACTTCTCTCTCTTCTTTTACATTCAACCAATACATTTGTATCATGAATCTAAATTCCATTTCTATTGTTGGGACATGTATATATATGATCTCCTTACTGTCCATTACATGTAAATATGATGAGGAACCCCTTTCTCTCTCATCAACCTTTTTTTATGAATTCTTATGTCACGCCGTTACGCTGCCGAAATCACACCGATTTTCTAAGCCAATATAATTGTGTAGTGAATACCATGCCCATGTCTCCATCAAGGGTATTCACCTTTATGAACATTTACTAATTGATTATAAAGCTTCATGTATGAATTACACATTCCTTTATCGTTGAATAAATTATTATGTTTTATGAATCCATGTTTTATGATCCATGTGGCACACTTTTGCATGAAATGAAATGTTTAAGAAGGGTGCGCCATTTATAGCGCTCCAATGCATTGGGTAAAGTATAGTATCATGATACGTAATGTGCAATGAGTGTTCACTCATGCTAATTCAAGTGCAACGAGGGTTTACTCGTGCTTCAAGTGCAATGAGGGTTTACTCATGCTCCATGTGCAATGAGCCTTGGCTCATGCTAATTCAATGTTAAGTGTTGTTGCCACATTTCCATGTTATGATTATCATGCTTTATCATGCCTTTATGTTCATGTTACTCTTATGCTCTATTGATGTTCTTATTTCCTAACATGTATTGTAATCCTCATTTTATTCATTGTGTACTCCCTTACTGGGCTTTATAGCTCACCCTTTTCTTATGCATGTCCTCAGGTTATCCCATGTAATGCTAAGTACGGAGGAATGCAGTGGTCATGTAAAGGATGTTTTCAATAAAGATGTTGTATTTCAAGTTTAATGTTTTTATTTAATGATCCTAAGCCCCAAAGACACTAAACCTATCGATCTTCTTTGTTGTATCAAGTGAAGTTTTATGTAATAAAGCATGCTTATGTTGTAATAAAAAGATGGGTTGTCATAGGTTTCGTGTATTTTTTTTAATTTATGCCCATATTAATTCATGAAATGTGTTAGATGAAATTTCAATTGGTATTTCGAAATTAAAAATGAATATTTGGGTATTTTATTTATGTTTTTAATCATTTTATAATTTTTTTCATTTTTTAACTTGTGTTTTATGTGTGGTAAAATTATATATAGTGGTTTAAAGCATGTGTGGGTTAGGGTGCTTTGTGGTCATACTAGTGGTGACTCATCAAAGTGGTTTTTGGAAACATTTAAGGTTTTCAAATATTAAGACATATTATTTGGCCATATCCATTTTTCATGTGGTTAACATAGGGATAAAAACATATATTATAATTGAAACATTAAATTTCAAAAGAATCTTTTCATTATCCATCATATATTATTTTTCCATTCTCTTTCCAAATGGATCTTCCAAAACCAAAATGTGTTATAAATATTTTATTCATTTCAAATTGGTTTGAAAACATGGTTTCAAATGACTTTTTATAATATAGTCATGTTTGGGACTTTGGAAGAGGTTTTGTTAACTAAATGAGGTAGTGACCCATTTGGAATCTTTAATGTTAAATAGTCTTGATACCATGGAATTGGAATTGGAATTGGAATATATTTGTATTTGGAATTATAATAGGAATTATTGGTATAATGTGTGGATTTTAGGAAGTAGTATTTAACATAATGTAATTTTACGGTCTGGTTGAAATATTGGAATCATTTATAGTGTGATGGATACCACTATAATAGTTTCTCAAAGTAGAGTGTCATCACAGAGGTGGTATCAGTGTTTGTGCTGGGAAAAAATGGTTTTATATATGGATTATTTGTTTATTAATCAAATGTTATGACCACCAATATTCACAATGTACTATTATCATGAGATAAATAAGAATTATCTAGAGGGTTGAGTGATGATTTCTTATCGACCCCTCATAGATTGGTTGGTACACCATGGATTTATTGATAGGTGAGGTGGGTTATTCCACTACTGAGGCTAGTTTAGAGAAGAAAGTCAGTTATTGACTGTAGAGTTCAACAATACATTGATAAGTGATTACACACCATATACTTATAGGTATTTCGTTTAGATATTTTTATGAAATGACCATGATTTTAATCTATATGATCTTATTTTAACATTTTTGTATTCGGTTTCCTAGTTTTTAAATTTATCATTCTAGACATGTATCATTTCACTGATTATCTGGTAATTTTTTTTTGATAAATGTATAGTATATTTTTTTATTGGGTATATAAACAATTTTTTCATAAAATTGAATCCCATTTTCAAATGAAGAATGTGGTATGATGATTGTTTTAAAAAAATAAAGATATCTTATGATATTTAAAACGATAAAATCCTATTTTAAAAATGTATTTAAACAACTGTTTATAGACTATTATAGAAAAAAAATTATATACATTATGGTGGATACCTATTGAGTTGTTTTTTCACATCCTAAATGTTCCACTCACTATTGGTATACCTGAGCTTTTTTCTGTTTCGAGTTTCAGGATCTTGTTTTCTTATGTAGTTTGATGGTCTTGATGGAATTTGTTGACAATGTTGTAATATAGATATTTTGGGAATCAGGTTGGGTTTATCACTATTTTAGTTTTAATTTTTTATCCCATGTTTTACTTGTATTCAAATGTATTTATCAATTTTTAGTTTTTGATGGCATAAGTTTCATGCTCTATATTGGCAATTTGATCCTATTATTTACTTGGATAAATCATTCGAACATTTATATATTTGATTACCAATGCTATTTTCAATACAAGGAGGTTCTGGAACACCTCTCAAGCCTTCCCTCTGACTAGTTGGAGGGTTAGGTATGATATAAGCCCATTATAGATCATGAAAAATGGTATCATAGGGTCCCTTTATTATTTTGGGTGTAAGAGGTTTTATATATAGGACTATCAGAACTCATGATTTATGTATGGAATGAGAATTCTGAGCACTTTCTCATCCCAAGACTAATGTCTCCAAGGGTATTCTAGGAATTGAGTCATTTTTTTGATCATTGTGTGTTGATGGTGAATGAAAATGGTGTTCAACCAGTGTTTTATGGTCATCTTACGTGGAGTAGTGACCCATGTGGTACTTGATTGCATGGTTCATGATCATCATAGTGGTTGTTTATTTCATGGAGCATGTTCCACTAGTCAGGTTTCATTCTTATTCATGGACACCAGTTCCATATTCTTGGAGTTTGGTGTGAGTTGAGGCATGGAATATTGTTGGCAACATTAGGTTTAATATTTAATGGAAAAATTATTAATGGAAAAATATTTTCAAAAGGAATATATTTTTGTTTTATTGGTTTTTTGTAAAATTGATCTTCTTTTTTTACATTGTATTGTTTTAGAAAATAGATGTTGGTATTTTGAATAATTGACTTGGGAGTGAAATAGTTTTTCAATTAGGAATATAAATAGTGATTTTTGAAAGTGAATTTTGGTTCTAGTTTGTGATGTTTGGTTTGGGATCATATTTATTTAGTTTTGATTCATTATTTTTTGGGTTGAACATTAGTTTTATGTTCATTTTATTTTTTATTATTTTGTGTTGTATTCCTTATTCCACCAAAAAATGTCTTACTGGTTTTTAGTGAGTCTTGTTCAGGTTGTGGCCTTTCCCATATTCGAAGATGAGTGGTAGTGTCATGTTAATCTAAATTTTCTCTAGTTTCAAAGGCTATTGAGATGTGTTTGAGGATATGATGTTACTTTATTAAATTGAATGTTTCATAAGGTCATTATGAACTCCCAAATCCATGATTATGTTTGCTATTTTGGGATCTTTGGATGGTACGTGTTATGAAAAATTCATTGATATCATACTAAAATCATTTCATGTTGGGATGTCTTAGGATGCCTTTAAACCCACTTTCATTTAATGTTTTATATCATTGGAGGTGGATGAAATTAATGTGGTAGATCTCTTCAATGTTTTGCAATGTCAGTGGATGGTGACAACATATGTTTACCTCCTTGAAGTGATGGTTTCATTCTCTCATGATAAAGCATTGGAAGATCATATGAAATATCTCTTTTTTACATTTGGTTTTCAACCAATGATTAAGGAGTGAGATTACCTACATAGGGAAGTTTATTTTTGGATATTGTATGATGAGGAATTTTTACCTAACATTGTTCTCAGAGCACAATCTATCATAGTGGGAGAACCTGTGTCCCATGGAACTTTTTAATGTTCTCGTAATGGAGAGAGGTATATAGTAGAGGAACATGTTCTTAAGGAATCTCATTTTTTGTCATGGAATCTCACTTGTCAGACCATTAATTTGTGTGCTTTTATTATGTATGGTATTGTCACTCAAATATGTCTCATCACAATCATAAGAATTCTTGATAATGTTGTGGATGAATGGTTGACAAATATATGTTATTCAAGATTCATTTATAGAAGAATATTTATAAATAGAAGGAATTTATCTCCTAACTGTGTGGAATCATATGGATCATGATATCAAAGCTCCTGCAATAGGCCCCATTGTGAAGATATTCACAGAGTTTTTATTATCTAGAGTTTTGGGATATCTTGGTTAATCATTTTTATTTTCTATTGGTTTTGATTCATTTAAATTTTTACAATTTATTCTTTCCTTTTTTTATGATTCCCTCATCATTGTGAAAATTATGGTGGGTTTGTACAACAATAATTACATTGTTCATTATTTTATAGAATATTCCTTGATTAGATATTCATCCTTGTGTGTGATTAATTTTTTTTATTGGTTTTGGTTCTTGATTATGGTCTCATTTTATATTCTTGTGTCTTGTGGAAAATATGAATTGAGGATCGGTCATTTTTTTGATGTTGGGTTCATTCAGGTGGATTCCCCATGTGTTGGGTTTTTTTCCATGTTGGGTTATCTTTAAGAGTAGTGTGGTGATAAATGGTTTCTTTCTGGGGCAAGATCCCCTTCCCATTTCATTCTATGTTGTTTTCTTCTTTTGGATATCTAATGTTTGGGTCAGGTGTTATTTTTAGTGTTAAAAGTTCACATCGAGGTTCATTGTTTCATTCTGTTTTCATTATTTTTTACCTCAAGTGTGGTTTCTCATTTTGATGGATTTCTTTTGGGGGTATAGAGTGGTTGTTGTGGGGATGTTGTAACATCCAATTATAAGAATTTAATTTTTGTGAACCTTTTATTAGATAATTTTATATTTAGATCTCTTCATGAGATATTTTGATAGTTTTCGGGAGTAAATTCTATACACGATTTGTTTAGTCATGTGAGATAACCAGAAAAGAAACCTAGCGAGACATATTTTTTATCATTTCCTTATTTTAGGTTGGGATAATTTCCTTTTAATCCCCACTATATTTCCCCTAACATGGATGACTCCCATTGTCTTCTTTACTTCTCCAAATCTCTTCCAAGATGATCTGATGGTGTTTTTCTAATGATTCATCACCCATTTAAAAAGGATATGGCTTCCTTCTCATTCCTCTATAGTTTTAATCAATCATACTCTCCTCCTATAATCATAGAGTCCATGGTTTGGATATTTTTATACCTAGGGTGTGAGAAATTTTGTTTTTTTCTTTATTAGGGTTTTTTGATAGAGTATGACTTCTACTCTTGTATATTTCATAGAAGGAGACATGATTCGACCACATGAGGTTAGGTTTCACATCCAATTCCATTCCATAACATTATATTTAATTCTTATTTTTTATAAATAATTTATTAATTAATTTATTCGGCTTGTTGTGTGTTAGAATGAATGTTAGTTGTGTTTCAATGACTGTGATTATGTCATTAATTTAGCGTCAATTGATTTTTATTAATTTATTCCCTTATATTTTATTTTAAGGTGTTCAACGATAGGTCAATTTTACATTTAAAAACAAAATTAATACTTTAGTATTTTCTTTATTTGTATCGATTTTGGTAATTGGGTTCTTTTAGAAAATATATTTTTAATTCTATTTTTAATGCCATATGGTGGTTTAGAGAAATTTTGGGTTGTTGTGATATTTGGTGATGCAAGTGGTAACTATAAAAAGTGGTTTTTAGATACGTTTATGAATTTTAAAAAGTGTACGCTTGGATTTTGGTATGTCCATTGGAGAACGTGTGTAAAGACATGAAAAATTCAAGGAAATTTTTTTTTCTTAATTTTCATGGAAATTTAACAAGAACGCAGTTTCTGACGGCACCTAATTCTGAGGCCCGGTGTGCCTAGAATCTTTTTCCGATGTTTAGCTCACGTATGTTCAGTGAACGAACAAGTGGGTTTTTCTAAATACTGAACCGGTTCTCGGAATCAAATTCTGAGGGCACCGATGGAATCGTAGCGCCGATATTTTCTTAGAAACACCTTTTCTGGAGTTGTGTTTGCTCAGGTGTGGTTCTTAAATTTTCAGGTTATGTAAATGAATAAAATAAAATGGTGTGGCCAATTTATTTTATTTTAAGTCTCTTAACCAATATTAAGTTGATGATGTGGGACCCACAATATGCTACACACTTGGAAGGATATTTGTGAGGTGGGTCCCACATGAGTCCCACCGTTTCTTTCACCTTTTTTAACCCCCTCCTTTAATTAAGTAACACACATGCACCCCCTATTAATGAAGTCAACCCTTGCGTCTATTCTGGTTAAGAAATGCCTCAGTAAGCATTGCAATTAATTCACTTAATTGTTTCATTCGTTTTTGAATTTTAAAATGAAAGGCCTCTGAAATAAAAATAAGACAACTCGTATTTTTATTAGGCTGGTGGTGTTGAGAGGATAGGGGGATTTCACTCAGGCACTTGAATATCGTCTCTTCCTCGCGAAGAACGTGAAGAATTCCAGATCCTCGGAAATCAACGATGCTTCTTCCGTGATGCTTCTTCCGCGACGCTTCTTCCACAACACTTCATCCGCAACGCTTCTTCCGCAACATGCTTTTCCATGATGAACCCTTTCTCAATGAATTCAATGAGGTCAGGGTTTTGATTCAATTAAATCTTGTGATTTATCCCCTCGGTATATGTTTATAATTTGTCGGAAGCCTTTTTAAACCGCTATCGTGATGGGTGCGGACCAACGAACAAGTTCGAACCCACCGTCTCTTCCCTCTTCGTGTGCGGATCGGCGGGCGACGATTAAGCAGGCCGCACGGGCATTGTGAGGTCCTTGTAGTGATGAACCGGTCTCAGGTGGTCCATTGGCGAAGACGACATCCAAATCCGACCACCAGAGCTCGTTCGGTGGTCCGCAGAGCACTCCGCCGGCGAGCCTCACCGGCACGGCGGCGCCGACGGCAGGAGGCGGCGGCGCCCGGCGCTTCGCCGGGATAGGCCGCCGGGGCTTTAGCCGTTGTGGCGGGCCACTGCTCCCGCGACCACGCGGGACCGAAGGAGGCGGGACTCGGCGCTCGGCTGCGTCCGTTGACAAGGAGCGGCCCCCATTGGGGCCGCGGTTACTTGCTGGCGGGGGGCAGCATGCCACCCCGCACCGCTCGGCCAAAACGGTCGAGCCACCTGACCGGACTGCCAGGGCGGGCCACGCCGGCCGGGCCGGACCGTGCCCACCGGGTCGGGCCACGCCCAAGCGGTCCGGACCCAGAACCGGGTCCGGTCGACCCAGTTTGGGCTGACCAAGGGGGTACCGGGCCGGGTCGGATCGGGCCTGAACCCCCTAATACCGGACTTTTTCAGTCTGTCACCCATAATGTGGGCTAAGGACCTCTGATCGATGCACCGTCAACTGCGTAGGGATCCTTGGATTGAGAGGGTCATTTCAGTATATTACACTCAGGGTTTCGGAGAACTTTTGGTTCGGCCGGGTTGGTTTGTACACGAAACCAACCGGGCCCTCAGAGCGGAAACACTTATATCTTGAGCTCCGAATTTTCGATTGACGTACCTTCGACTTTTATGGATTCCTCTAAGTGAGACGGACATTTTGGCTTACTCCGCTTGAGGTTTGGATGCAGTTGGAGTACGGTCTGGTTGGTTTTGACTTAAAAACCAACCGGGACCCTGGACCAAAAAGGCCAATAACTCTCAGACCAGGCGTACAATCGACGTGCCGTCTATCGCGTTGAGTTCCTGTTGATGATACAGAATTTTGGATACATCAACTCCGGACTATCTGTCAGTTGATGTATCATTCCTTCGGCTCATGGAGCGGACCCTCTCGAATGAGCTTGCTGTGTGCGGGAACCCTAGAGCTGGCTGCGACTGCAACGACGATGATGACTGTACAGAAATCCTCCGTGGATTCGACCACGACGACTACAACACTCAGCGATCTTATGTGGATCATTGCTACCGATCCAGTGTGGGTCAGCGCTCAGCGGTCATCTATGAGCCAGTGCCTACAGATCCTATGTGGGTCTGATCCTGTGTGGGTCGTTGCGGGGGTTAGTTCACTATCGATCCTTTCTGGGTCAGATCCTGTGTGGGTCCTTTCCGGGGTTAGTACCTATCGAACCTTTGTGGGTCATTGCTGGGGTTAGTACCTATCGATCATGTGTGGGTCCGACGGCTTAGATGAATCAGTGGCTATATCTGATCATCTCTATCGTCATACGAAAGAGTATACATGTGTGAGCTGAATCTTGACTTGATTTCCTATATGGATTACGTTATTCTTTCCTATGTGGATTGGGTTGTGGTTTCCTGTGTGGACTGGGTTGTACTTGAGCTCAGATGTTGGAGACGAATGAGAATTGATGACTTAGATATATGTATGGGCATATACCTAAGTAGCGCCAGAAGTTACTTCGTGTTTGTATCATTCCTTTGTGTATTATACTTTGTGGATTCTGGGATACCTTCAGGTGGTCTCGGGGTCCCTACTGAGAAGCTTATACTCACCCCTGCAAGGGCTATGCCCGCACTACATTGTGTTGGTTGCAGACGACGGACAACGCTGATCGTGGTTGAGGTACAAGGAGTAGGTCGGCACCCGGAGGTGGACCACTGGGCGAGGCGTACACGGAGCGGACGACTGGACATGAGGAGCTGTGGAGGCTATCTAGACTCACCATTCAGGTAGGACTTCTAGTGGACGTCTCGAGGCTACGGGTTTACATTTCAGTTGTTGTACTCTCTTTTTCAGTTGTACATTACTTTTAGTTTGGGTTTGTATTCTGTCCCATTTACTTTTCCGCACAAACTGTTGCACCCATTTTTTACATAGTGTTTACTTCTGCTTGCTCGCTCTGTTGTGTTTGTTTACTTTAAAAAGGCAATTCATTTCCTTTTTATCATGAATTACGCCTTGGTGCTAGTCCCCATCCCCTGGCCTATGGAAGGCGGGCTTGGTGTAGTCACGACACGTGCCTCGAGGAATGTTCGTGACAAATTGGTATCAAAGGAGTTCGGTTCTACCGCAGAACTCCGGAATCTGATCTTTTTCTATGTAAAGAAATAATGTTAAGAGTATTGAGTGTGGTTATCAGTCCAGGGAGCCCAGTGTTGGTGCGGCAGCCGATATATCCGTACACCAGGACCCTGACTTCTGATTTCCGACTTAATACCCAAAAACATTGATTACATGTGTGTTTCAAGTTTTCTTTGTGATTACTTTGTGTCTGCTCACCAGGTATACTGTTCTGACCATGGCGCACCTATCTCTTTTCAGTATGGCCCCATGATGGCAGCCGGATAGGGTTCCAAGCGTTGTGCGTGATGACAGCCCACCGAGCAACGAGGCCTCGGTACAGGGCCCTTTGACAGTAGAGGCACCAGTGGTACCTCTACCCGCCGATCCACCGATGCTACCAGCCCCAACCGCTGACGACGCACGTTGCCTTAGTGCACTCAACATGTTTCAGCGCGAGCGAACACCTAGGTTCCACGGGGAGACGGACCCTCAGGATGCAGAGGATTGGCTAGAGGCAGCTGTACGGGTTTTCAGGTTAGTGAGGACACCAGCAAACCTCATGAAGATCCTCGCAGTGAGCCTCCTACACGCGGCAACAGGCTGATGGTGGAGCTTGATGATCTAGGTGCACAATGAGGAATCTCTCATCTGGATGGACTTTGAGAGCCTCTTTCGCTCAGAGTTCATCCCAGCCACCCCCATGTGTTGCGTATCCAGGAGCTTCTACAGCTGCGGCATGGCAGCTTGACGGTCTACCAGTACTCGGCGAGATATACCGATCTCTCGTGCTACTCGACAGACATGGTACGAGACCCATTTTTCTGGGCCTAGACCTTTGAGCAGGGATTGATGCATGAGATCAGGGCATCGCTGATCTCCCTCAACATTCCGACTTAGGAAGGGGTACTGGAGCGAGCCATTTTGATCGAGAGCTTCCTTGCTGAGCCTTCATCAGCAGCGAGACCTACCGCGGGGCGGCACATAGCAGAGTATTCTACAGCAGGCAGTCGACGGATGACTCATGGGTCCAGGCAGTCTAGACCCTTAGGAAGACGAACTCAGGACACTGGCTCAGTAGTACAAGGCACACAGCGCGGAGCTAGTCTTTCGAGAGGCAGACAGTGCTACGCATGTGGTAGGCAGGGCCACATGGCTCGTGACTTCCCGACCCGCCGTACCGAGGAGCAGCAGATAGTTGAGGGGCCACCCAGGCAGAGGCAGAGGGTCGACCGTGGCTGTCCGCAGGGAGCAGGTGGATGATTCGGAGGAGATGTCCGAGCAGCAGGTGGTGGGCGATGCTTTGAATCTCTACCACCACCACCACCACCAGGAGGTCCACCCTGACCACATGGAGCTGGCGGGCAGAGACATGCACATCTCCAGGCAGCGGAGGCCTACGACCACGGCGTGCCCAAGATGATTCGAGGTATTATATGTGTCTATTCCACCCTTAATTCAGTTCTTACAGACACAGGAGCAAGTCATTCTTTCATAGTCGCTACCCTTGTTCGGAGATCAGAGATTCCGACAGAGCCATTAGCTTGATCCTTACGGCTAGAGACTCCAACCGGAGTAGACTCGATGATTAAGCACTGGTGCCGGCAGTGTGATCTTACTCTAGGAGGTGAGAGCTTCGGCTGGTATCTTCTTGTAGTGGCCTCGAGGCCTCACGACGTCATCTTGGGCATGGATTGGTTAACTATAGTCCACGCTCAGATTGACTGTATCAGGCGCAGGGTGCGGTGTGTACGCACCGACGGGAGCAGGTTTACCTTCACTGGAGAGAAGGGAGCCTTCGCAGTACATGATGGACTCTCGCAGAGGAGAGGACATCCCATCACTCATCAGTTGGCTAGCCTCATCCTGGGATCAGTTGACGTGCAGAGTCCTAGTTTTCCTGCAGTGGTGGATCAATATTCAAACGTTTTCCCCGACGATGTTCCAGGACTACCTCCTCGTAGAGAGCTATTCTATTATATTGATCTGTACCCCGAGACAGCCCCGATATCCACCCCAGCATATCGGATGGCTCCCTCCGAGCTTCGAGATCTACGGGTACAGTTGGATGACTTGGAGGGCAAGGGATTCATCCAACCCAGTGTTTCACCGTGGGCTTCCCCAATATTGTTCGCCAAGAAGGCGGACAGGAGCTTGCGACATTTTGTCGACTATCGATGCCTGAACCAGGTTAGAGTGAGGAACAAGTATCCGATACCGAGGATTGATTACCTCTTCGATCAGCTCAAGGGAGCACGGTGGTTCTCAAAGATAAACCTCAGGTTAGGCTATCATCAGCTCAGAGTTCAGGACGAGGATGTGTAGAAGACGACCATCAGTTGTCGGTATGGCCACTATGAGTTCTTCGTTATGCCATTCAGCGTAACCAATGCTCTAGCAGGGTTCATGGGCCTCATGAATGGGATCTTTCAGCCATAATGTGATCGATTTGTCGTGGTCTTCATTGAAGACATTTTGATATACTCGACGACTGAGGAGGAGCATGCCTACCACTTGCGGGTTTTACTAGACACACTCCAAGAGCATCAGCTTTTTGGAAAGCTCTCGAAGTGTCAGTTATGGATACGTTAGGTCCACTTCTTGGGACACGTCATCTATGAGGGGGGAGTTGCGGTGGATCCTGCGAAGATCGAGGTAGTGCTAGCTTGGGAGCCACCCAGGAGTGTGACGAAGGTGCGAAGTTTCTTGAGACTAGCTGGATACTACTGGAGATTTGTGCCAGACTTCTCCAGAGTTACGGAACCACTCTCAGCTTTGACGAATAAGGGGAAACCCTTTGTGTGGTCAGAAAGATGTCAGGAGATCTTCCAGGAGCTGAGACAGAGATTGACCAACGCCCCTATCTTGAGGCTACCAGAGGAGGGGGTAGGGTACGTTGTCTACTACGATGCATCAGGGAAAGGACTCGGATGCGTCCTAATGTAGGAGCGGGAAGTGATCGCTTATGGATCACGTCAGTTGAGGCTGCATGAGTAGAACTACGCTACCCATGAACTGGAGTTAGCAGCAGTGGTCTTCGCTCTGAAGACATGGCGACACTATCTGATGGGCGAGCGCTTTACAGTCTATTCTGACCATCAGATTCTCAGGTATATCTTCTCTCAAAAGGACCTGAACCTAAGATAGCGGCGATGGCTCGAGTTCCTCCAGGACTATGAATTTGAGATAATCTATACTCCTGGGAAGGGGAATGTAGTAGCCGATGCTCTCAGCAGGAGGACGGGCATTCAGCTACTTGGGGAGGCGACAGAGCAGCTAGACACTTTGTAGATATCCTTTGGGGATAGAGATGGATCATCCTTCCTTCTGTCACTCACAGTCACTCCTCCACTACTGCAGGGGGTTAGAGAGGCCAAGCACGGGGATGCCGACTGTGAGACGCGGCGTGCGTAGATATCCTCAGGACAGGCACCTGATGGTTTCTATGTAGGAGGAGAGCACGACGTCCTTTTCAGAGGACGTACCTTGGTACCAGTTTCTTTACGAGAGGAGGTGCTGAGAGAGTTTCACACATCCCCTTTGGAGGTACATCCTAGAGTGGTGAAGATGTACCAGGAGATCAGAAGATAGCACTGGTGGCTGGACATGAAGAAGGTTGTGGCAGAGTTCGTTTCTCGATGCCTCACCTGCCAGCAGGTGAAGGCAGAGCACCAGGTACCAGCAGGCTTGGTGCAGCCCTTGGAGGACCCGAAGTGGAAGTGGGACGACATATCTATGGACTTCGTGACTGGACTTCCACG
Organism: Viscum album; assembly: GCA_963277665.1. NCBI lineage: Eukaryota > Viridiplantae > Streptophyta > Magnoliopsida > Santalales > Viscaceae > Viscum > Viscum album. The sequence goes on along the minus strand of OY728142.1, from coordinate 1,999,317,404 downwards.
CACTTCCAGAGGTGACGACTCCATTTGGGTGATTTTTGACCGACTCACCATGTCAGCTCACTTCTTACCCATCTGAGAGCAGGGCTCCGTGGAGAGCTTGGGACGTCTCTACGTTCAGGATATTGTACGACTTCATGGTGTGCCATCATCTATAGTCTCTGATAGAGAAGCTCGCATTACTTCCAATCTTTGGAAGGGGTTGAAGGAGGTGTTCGGGACGCAGCTACGTCTGAGCACCACCTTTCACCCTCACACGGTTGGTCAGACAGAGAGAACCATTCAGACTCTAGAGGACATGCTCCGCGCATGTGTCCTCAACATTGGTCGCATCTGGGAGGACCACCTACCCTTGGTGGAGTTCGCATACAACAACAGCTACCACTCCACCATCGAGATGGCACCATACGAGGCATTGTACGACCGACCTTTCAGATCACCGATGTGCTGGACAGACCCTAGGGAGTCAGCACTTGTGGGACTGAAGATGGTCTAGGCCACGACAGAGAAGGTCCAAGTCATCCAGGAGGGGATGTGGACAGCTCAGAGCCGGCATACGTCTTATGCTGACAGGAGGCGGAGGCCACTGGAGTTCAAGGATGGAGACCACGTCTTCTTGCGGGCCTCACCTCGACGTGGATTACAGAGATTTGGCCGAGGCGGAAAGTTATCTCTGTGGTTCATCGGACCTTTCCAGGTCCTCATAAGGATTGGAGAGGTGGCTTATCGCCTGGCTCTACCACCTCAGTTGCACCGGGTGCACAACGTCTTCCACGTATCTCAGCTGAGGAGATACATGCACGACCCGACACATATCATTGACCATGGGGAGTTGGACATTGATGATGGGGTGACTTATGTGGAGGTCCCAGTGGAGATAGAGGATCGACAGGATCAGGTCCTACGTGGACGGTCGATTCCTCTAGTGCGTATCAGATGGAAGCATGGGAACCTCCAGGAGAGCACTTGGGAGTGGGAGTCTCAGATGCATGCTCAGTACCCACTTTTGTTTCCCTAGTTTTCTATGTATCTTTATGGGGACGTAATTCCCTGAGGTGGGAGTGATGTAAAAACCCTAAAAATTCAAGGAAATGTTTTTTCTTAATTTTCTTAGGAATTTTACAAGAACGCAGTTTCTCACGGCACCTAATTATGAGGCCCAGTGTGCCTGGAATCTTTTTCTGAAGTTTAGCTTGGGTACGTTTAGTGAACGAATGAGCGGGTTTTTCTAAATTTTGAACCGGTGGTCGGAATTGAATTCCGAGGGCACCGATGGAATCTTAGCGCCAGTATTTGCTTAGAAACACCTTTTCCGGAGTTACGTCTGCTCGGGTGTGGTTCTTAAATTTTCAGGTTAAGTAAATGAATAAAATAAAATGGTGCAACCAATTTATTTTATTTTAAGTCTCTTAACCTATGTTAAGTGGATGATGTGGGACCCAAAATATCCTACCCACTTGGTAGGATATTTGTGACGTGGGGCCCACACGTGCCCCACCGTTTCTTTTACCTTTTTCAACCCCCCTCCTTTAATTATGTAACGCACCCACACCCCCTATTAATGAAGTCAACCCTTGCGTTTGTTCTGGTTAAGAAACGCCTCATTAATGTGGCGGTTTAAGCATTGCAATTAACTCACTTAATTGTTTCATTTGTTTTTGAATTTTAAAACGCAAGACTTGTGAAATTAAAATAAGACAACTCTTATTTTTATTAGGCTGGTGGTGTTGAGAAGCTAGGGAGATTTCACTCAGGCTCTTGAAGATCTTCTCTTCCTCGCGAAGAACGCGAAGAACGCCGGATCCTCATAAATCAACGACACTTCTTTTGCGACGCTTCTTCCGCGACACTCCTTCCGCGATGCTTCTTCCGCGATGCTTCTGCCGCGACGCTTCTTCCGTGACTCTTCGTCCACGACGTGCTTTTCTGTGATGAAACCTCGCTCAATGAATTCCACAAGGTAGGGGTTTTGATTCAATTAAATCTTGTGATTTATCCCCTTTGCATATGTTTATAATTTTCCGGATCCCTTTTTAAACCGCTAACGCGGTGGGTGTGGACCAACTAACAAGCCCAAACCCACCGTCTCTTCGTTCTTGGTGTGTGGATCGGCAGACAATAATGAATCAGGCCGCACGGGCATTGTGAGGTCCTCGCAGTGAAGAACCAGTCACGGGTGGGCTTTTGGCGAAGACGACAGGAAAATCCGACCACCGGAGCTCGTCCGGTGGTCCGCGGAGCACTCCGCCGGTGCGCCTCACCGGCGGCAGGAGGCGGGGGCTGACACCGGCTAGCCGCTAGGAGTCGGCGGCACCCGGTGCACTGCCGGGATGGGACGCTGGTCCCGTGACTGCACGGGACTGAAGGAGGCGGGATGCGGCGCTCGACCGCATCAGTTGATGAGGAGCGGCCCCCCTTGGGGCCGCGGTTACTTGCTCACAGGGGGCTGCGTGCCACCCCGCACCGCTCGGCTGAAACGGCTGAGCCGCCCGACCGGACTGCCAGCCCGGGCTGCACCCAGACCGGGCCAGGCCGCGCCAGCCGGGCCGGGCAGCACCAGCCGGGCCGGGTTGCGCCCATGCTGGCCGGGTCGGACCGGGCCCGAACCCCCTAATACCGGACTTTTTCGGTTTGTTGCCCATAACATAGGCTAAGAACCTACGATCGACGCACCGTCAGTTGCGTAGTGATCCTTGGATCGAGAGGGGAATTTCGGTATATTACACTCAGGGTTTCAATGATCTTTGGGTTCGACCGGGTTGGTTCGTACACGAAACCAATCGGGCCCTCAGAGCGGAAATGCTTATATGTTGAGCTCCGGACGTCCGATTGACGTACCATCGACTTTGATGGATTCTTATAAGTGAGACTGTCCTTTTGGATTAATTCGATCGTGGTTTGGACACAGTTGGAGTACGGTCGGGTTTGTTTTGACTTAAAACCCAACCGGGGCCCTAGAACGAAAAAGCCAATAACTCTCAGATCGGGCGTCCGATCGACGCACCATCTACCGCGTTGAGTTCCTCATGATGATACAGAACTTTTGGATACATCAACTCTGGACTATGTGTCAGTTGATGTATCAGTCCTTCGGCTCGTGGAGCAGGCCCACCTGAACGAGCTTGCTGTGTGCGGAAACACTAGAGCTGGCTGCGACTGCAACGCCGATGATGACTGTACAGAAATCACCGTGGATTCGACGGCGACGACTACATCACTCAGCGATCATACATGGACCGGTGCTACCGATCCTGTGTGGTTCAAAGCTCAGGGGTCCTGTGTGGGCTAGCACCTACAGATCATGTGTGGGTCCGATCCTGTGTGGGTCCGATCCTGTGTGGGTCATTGCGGAGGTTAGTTACCCATCGATCCTATGTGGGTCAGATCCTATGTGGGTCATTGTGGGGGTTAGTACCTATTGTTCCTTTGTGGTTCATTGCGGGGTTTGTACCTATCGATCCTGTGGGGGTCCTACGGCTTAGATAAATTAGTGGCTATATCTGATCATCTCTATCTTCATATGAAGGAGTATACCTGTGTGAGCTGAATCTTTACTTGCTTTCCTATGTGGATTACGTTATGCTTTCCTGTGTGGATTGGGTTGTGGTTTTTGGTGTAGACTGGGTTGTACTTGAGCTCGGATGTTGGAGCCGAACGAGAATTGATGACTTAGGTATATGTATGGGCATATACCTAAGTAGCGTCGGATGTTACTTTGTGTTTGTATCTTTTCATTATCGATTATCCTTTTTAGATTCTGTGAGACCTTCAGGGGGTCTCGGGGTCCCTACTAAGTATCTTATACTCACCACTACACGGGCTATACCTGGACTACGATGTGTTGGTTGTAGACGATGGACAACGCTGATTGTAGTCGAGGTACGAGGAGCAGTTCGGTACCCGGAGGTGGACCACTGGGTGGGGTGTACTCGGATCGGATGACTGGACCCGTGGAGCTGTGGAGGCTATCTGTACCCACCCTTCATGTGGGAATTCCAGTGTACGCCTCGAGTCTGCAGCTTTACTTTTCAGTTGCTATACATTACTTTCTGTTTGGGTTTCTATTCTGCCCATTTACTTTTCCACACTTACTATTGCACCTAGTTTTTACTTAGTATTTACTTCTTCTTGTTTCCTCTGTGGTGGTTTTTTACTTTAAAAAGGCAATGCCTTCCCTTTTTATCGGGAATTACGCCTTGGTGCTAGTCGCCAACCCCTGGCCTATGGAAGGCATGCTTGGGGTAGTCATAACACAGGCCCCGAGTATGGGTCGTGACAACGTGTATCACATATGGATAGGCACCCAAATTATTATGGAATTCTTTAAATATGAAACACATAAACCCTGTATTTCAGAAGAACTGATAATTTATCCTTATTGTCTTACATTTCTCTTCCCAAAAAAATCATCTAAAACACCTATGTGTAATAATTTTATTGTTTCAAATTGGGTTCGAAAAGTAGTTTCAACTATGCATTTTTTAGCTTGCTCATTTGATACTTTTGAATATGGTTTGGAAACTAAATGATATAAAGGAACATTTTTAACCTTTCATGTTATATATTTTTCATAAATTATAATTGAATGAATTTTTGGAAGTGGTATAGGTTATGGAAATTATAAAGGACATGTTGGTATGTTTTGGTGTTTTCGTTAATTGGTTTTAACATAATGTGATGTGAATGACTGATTTCCACCATTTAATGACTCGATGTGTGATGGGAACCTTCATGCTAATCCCTCAAATTAGTGGAACATTGCATAGCTGGTGTCTATGTTTTCAATAGGAAATAACATTACAATATATTGTAATTCCCATACTCTAAATGCCTAGAGCTGGTGCATTATTTTAATACATTGACATAATTACAAGGAATCCAATCATGAATGAGTGATTAGTGTATATATCATGGAAAAAATATTTTTTAGATGAAATATTCATTAAAATTCAAAACATAATATTCAACATGTAACATTCTTTGAGAATTACATTATTACCCAAGCATAACCTTGTATATCAATCTTAAAACACTCTTATGAATCATTGGAAACTAAAACAAATAGAACGGGTTAGTTTAAATGAGAACTAAGGTCAAAAAATATAACAAATGATATCATAAATAATCATAAACATTATTCACTGTATAAAACTGAAACACAATCCTTTTAAACATAAACATGAACATAATCTAGAAGGAATAAATCAAATAATTCCATTTTAACATTCACAATTATATTCTACGAGTCAAATAATCACATGTAATATTCATAACTAATATAATAACAAGGGAATGCATACTTATAGGCATCATAACCCTACCATCAGGGCCTCATGACATGGCCATACATAAATGTGTAAAATATAAAACGATATTTTCTTTATGAGAAGTATTGATGTATCATATTTATTTCATTAACTGGTCCATAACCTGTAGGACTTTCAATTACTAGTCCCCAACCCATATGGATTTAATTAAACGGTACTCATCCCATTATTTACTATATCCAATTAATTTGTCGAATGTAAAGGGTTGAAGAAAACCAACATAAACATTTGTATTAAAACTAGCATACGAAATGTTAATACATTAACCATAAACTGTGAATAATATTAATATAGCACAACCACAGTAAAACATATCATAAGCCCTTAAAAATAGTATAGAATATTGAATAATTTTAAATCAAACTATATTAATAATAAAATCAAACAAAGGATGGTGACATTTATGAAATGAATATTTTCAAATCATTAAAACCCTTTAAGATTAATATCCTCTTTTACATTGAAAACATTAAAAAGTAGCATAATTTATTAATGAAAACATTTAAAAAGATATATTTAATCAAGTATTACCATAAAACGTTGAATATTTTGAAAGAAATAATATTTTTAAACATTCATTTACATATAAAAAATTCTTTAAAACCATTTTCGAAATATTGACATAAATGAGAAAAATATGAAGAATAAATTATTAAATCATTGAAATTGATGTTTTAGATAAAGAGTCCCTGATATATAACCATAAAAGATTAGTTTTGGAAAAATATTTAATGTACCTAAAAGTATACATAATATTACATTTGTAATCCTTTTATATCAATATAAATAGTTATGTAAACAATATTAAGAATATTTAAATGGATAAATTATTATTGTTTTAAACATGGAAAGCATCGCATACCGCATTAAACATTTAAATCATAAGCTTGAGACCATAAATTGAATATTTATTAACCATGAAGACAATTTTATTCATTATTCAAAATAAAATATAAGAAATTCATACACCACCGACAGTAAATATTAGTTGAGCATGGCATTTATCTCATGAATATGTAAAGAAAGACATGATTCCCTTACCTTAGGTATGATACTCTATGTACATGTCCAAACCTCCCATATAGTGGTTTTATACATATTATAACACTCATAAATATTCATAATAATATTTATGATATCATATATGATTCATTTATTAAAATATATAACCTATTTAGCAATAAATTCAATGTCAAAGAAATGTTGTGTGTCATAATCACTTTGTTTATAATAGATATTTTGACATTTTATTCTTGATCTTATTATGTAGATCCTAATTTATATAAATCAAGAATGTATAAAATAATTTATATATAATATATATTCAGTATATAAATATAAATATAAATATAATAGATATATAAATTAAATGGAACACAACGTTCATGGTGACAGTATGTTGTATGTATACATGAATAATGATTTCATTTTCTTACCGTATTGAATAGAAGTATGTAAATAAAACACACACAAACGCAAATATATATATATATATATTATAAAAGTAACATTATTATATTAAATAATTCATATTTATTAATATTATATATTTTCATAACCATTCATTAATAGTAAACATGGATGAAGAATCTCATCATGTTGTGGAGACCGTAAATCATGCATACATATAAGTGACGATATAATTTCTTAAATGGTAATGAGGTAAGTAATTGGATGTAATGATAATTTTAAAGAATAAATATCATGTCATTTATATTTTTTATTTCCATTATATACATCATTATATCCATTAAAATAACTTAGTGGTGACAAACAGTTTACACAACGTTAATGAGAGGGTAAGTCATATGTATGCACACATGGTGATATTGTTTTCTATAGTATGAGTAAAATGAATAATATTATTATAACATAATCATCAAAAAAATATAATAACATATAATGTTCTATAGTGATTACATTTGTATGGAAACAAAATAGGAAAACAATGTAAAGAATAAAATAACTTGAATTGAATTGGTAAAACAATTAACTCTTCTTAGAATATCTCCTATAAATTTTCACATGAGTACTTATTAGGTTGGATTTATACCAAATATATGGACTCTAGGATGATTTGAGGGAACTGTGGAAGATAAATGGGTAGGGTTGTTTGATAAAATTTGTTTTGGATGTGTGAATAAAAGTGTACAAGATGTTCCATCTTATAAGAGAGGGGAGGGGCACTTTAAGAAACTCCAACACTATTTATTTATTAAAAATTGATTTCTGATTTTACATTGATATAAAGTGAGTTATTTAGAGGTTAATATGAGGATGGGTTGAAATCCTATACTCCAATTAATTTTAGACATCTCTATGTCACCTAATTAACTATATCTTCTGGCTTAAACCCTTAGTTAAACAATTAAATTATTACTACAGCGTAAAGGAATTTTTACAATATCGGGTTAATATTGTTACAATAAATTCGATTAAAACTCAATGTAGATAATATAATAAATATTTATCATTATCTTATTTAGTTGGATTAATTATCTATTTTTTAGAATTTATTGAATTTAATATAATGTTTTTTATTTTAAATCAACATTTATGTCAATTTTATTTCTATTCATTATATGCATTTTTTAAAATCTAATCCAAAAAACACAACATAGAAATAATACTTCCTATATGTAAATAACATGTCTATATTATCATAAATTATTTTTTATTTCATTTATTATTTCAAAGTATATTTATTTTTATATTTCTAATATCATTTTATTGGTAAATCAATAAATTAAACAATTACGGCATCATTTTATACATCTCTTTTTATAAGATACATCATTCCTAAAAATTAAATATAAATTATAATTCCCAAGTTAAATGTATTATACTTAAAAATTAATACTTATAGTATAATTTATCTTAACTATAACTACTAATTAAAAATTATTGATTTATTAAATTTTTAATATGATAGTTGTATCTACTCTTTAAATAATATATAATAAATGTATGAATATTAAAAAAGTGTCTTAAAAGGAATCATATTTTCTGAATGAGGTTTTTTTGACCACTCACACATTTTAAATGAAATTATGAGATGTGTTAGTGTAATTTTATATTATTATAATATTATTTTTACCTTTAATTACAACATTTACAATTAATCGTGGCAAATAAAATTCAAATATTTCAATTCATAAAAAATATTTTGTTCCTATTAGACAAAATATTTCACACATATTACCACTATATATGTCTATTTTTTGAAATTAAATTCATAGAAGTTGTAAAATTACGTTTATTGATAATCCAACACATTTGCCAAGAAGGCTGGTAAAAGAAACGTTCAAAAGATCAATAAAATTTTAAATATAATTATATTATAACAGTTGTTCCAATAACATAAATTTGATTTATATAATTATAATTAATCTTTTGTGACTTTAAAATAAATTTATTGTAACATACTTATTTAATTTAAAATTTTAGTTTTTAAATAGAAAATTTATTAATTTTAATTGTTCATAAGAATGATACTTTTCATAATAATACCAATAAATCATTCAATCGTAATTTTGATATTATGAATTACAAAATGAAGTCTATTTTAATAAATTAAATTTCTCAATGAGTCTAAAATTAATTTCATTACAATTTACAAGCAGATATAAAAAATACTTCCTCTATGAAAATAGTATTTTTAAACAAATATATATTTTACCAAAAAATAAACTTCATTGTAAAATGTTAATATATTAGAAAATTATAATATATTATTTATTAATATTCATTATAATATATGTAATGGATAAGTAAAAATATTTCATTTAAATAAAAATAATACTAAAATATTGATTGATATAGACCGAATGTTGTGTACAAATCTAGCCTTGTCGGTGTTGCGTGCAATCCAAGGTACCAATTTTCATTATAAATAAAACTTACTATGAAATCATGGGATGTTAAATTCTATTATCCTTTAATATATTATTTACATTCAATTTAAAATTTCACTTCGAAAATAAATGGTTTATACTAGAAATTTTCATTGTGGAAACCCACACCATAAATAGGGTTAATAAAATATACATTTAAAAAGAGGGAATGTAAAATGTGAATGTCACTAGAAAATTAGGATTATTAAAAAGATAATATTATTTGTAGGTGCAAATAAAAATGTGGAGGATAATGTAAATATTAATAGATAGTGATTTAGGTAATCTATCAAAAAAAAGTGAATGACTAATGGAAAATCCAGGGTCTTATGGACATAAATATTTGATTATTTAAAATACCATTGGTTCAAAAATGTTTTAAATCATTATTCGATTCATGTATGAGGGTTTAAAAATTCATTAATTCTATAATAATTTAATAAAATATAATTAATTTATGCGTTAATATAAACACGATCATATCCTTTTATTAAAATCACACATCAGAAAAAAAATTAATATCACATCTTCTTAATTAGTGATAATAAATTGTGAAATAGTCACGTAACTAGGTTCTCTTATAAGAGAAAATATGTGGGAAATACATATAAATGGGGTGAGCTCATATTCATAGTATGGTTAAACAATATTTGTTAATCATTCTTAAATAATCGTTTACTTTTGAAGCATGTATAAAACTGAAACACAAGCCTTCTAAAAGTAAACAGGAACATTATATTGAATGAAAAAAATAAAATAATACCATTTCATCATTCACATTGATATAACAGTAGTCTAATAATCATATTTAATATCAATAACTAATCTTATAACGAGGTAAATAATATTGTCAAACATCATAACCATATCATGAAGTCCTTGTTCTAAGACCCTATATTAAAAGGTAAAACCCCAAACTAGTTTGTCTCATGGTAACTACCAATGCATCGTGGGGATTTCATTAACTGGGCTCCAACATGTAGTTATTTCATTAACAGGTCCCTACCCATTATTTACTATGTCCTATTCATTCCTCATATAAATTTTATTGAACATAAAAATCATAATCATAGGTTTTAAAACTAACTTATGAAATGTAAATACATGAACTATAAATCATTAATGGTATCAATATAGAACATTGATAGTCTCACATATCATAAGACCTTCAACACAGTATGGTATATTGTAACATAATAAATCAACATCAAATAATAATAAAATAAAGCAAATGATGTCTACATAGATGAAAATATTCTAATAAAATCATTAATACTCTTTCATAAAAATATCCCTTTTTTAGTTTTAAAACATTAAAAAGTAACACAATTTATAAAAGAACACATTAAAAAAGTTATTTTTTAATCAAAGTCTCCAATATCACATTATGAAAAATTTGAATGGAATTAACTTTTTATAAAATTAATTTCCATATAAATAAATCCTTACAATCATTCTGAAAACATGGACTTTAATGGTAATGATTTGGAGGAATAAAATTTTTAAAAATTTAAAATTTTCTTTTAATTAATGAGTCCCTTACAAAAAACTTTAGAAATACTAGTTTTTGGAAAAAAAATTAATAAACACAATAATAACAACAAAATTTGTTTTATAATCCATTTATATCAATATAAATAGTTATGTAAAATAATATTAATAATAATGAAATGGATAAATACTCATTTTGTAACCCTTAAAATAGTCAGATTCGAATTTTATTATTTAAATCACACCCATGATATCCTCAAATAATATTTGAATAACTTGTAGAAAAATATATTTATTATATGAAATATAATAGGGGATGTACATAAACCACAGACAAGAAATAATAGGTGAACATGGCTTTTAACTCAAAAAAATTAAAAGTGAGACATAATTCCTTTACCATAGGTCTGATACTCTCTCCATATGTCTAAAAAAACTGTATAATGGCTTTTAATATATTATTAACTTCTAAAAGATTCATAATAATATTTATGATATCATATATGACTCATTTATGAAACTACATTACAGGTGTATTAATAATTTCTACGTTCATGTAACATTTCTGGTAGTAATCACTTTATTGATCGTACATGTTTTGGCTTGTTATTCGCGATCTTATTACTTATATAATAATTTATTAACATAAATAATTTATATAATGATATATATATCATATATTTTAAATATATTAATATATATAATATATATTAAAATTAAATGGAACACAACGTTCATGGAGACAATATGTCGTACATATCCTTGAATGTTGGTTTCATATTTTTATCATTTTAAATGGTAGAATGTAAATAACACACACACACACACATATATATATATATATTATTCAAGTAAATTCATCATTTCATATAAACAATCCTTATTAATTATATATATATTTATAATCACTCTAGAATGGTTAATATGGAAGATGAATCCAGTCGTGTCGTGGAGGTTATAAGGTATACATACACCCATTGCCGAGATCATTACCTTAATGCTATCGGGGTAAAGAAAGCGATGTTATGTTAATTATTAATAATAAATATCATATCATATTTATTATTTATATCCATTATATTTATCATTATACCTATTGAATTAAATTAATGATGGATAATATTTTATACCATTATGTGGAGATGGTAAGTCATACATACGCACAGATGATGATATTTGTTTCAAAGGATGGGTAAGTGATCAATATGACTATTTCGTAATAAAAATAGTTATAAACTATATTATAGGTTTTAATTATTACAATATTATGGAAATTTGTTCATTGAATGAAGTATAAGAGTAACATAACTTGAATTTAATTGGTAAATCAATTACTTCTTATTCGGCTATTTGGAATTGATTTTTCCAAGTAGATTTCTTAGGTTGGATTTCCTCCTGAATGATGGAGTCTGGAATGAATTGAGGGAATTTGGGAGGATAGATGGGTAGGTTTTGGCCTATCTAATTCTTTTTAGAGGTGTGAGTACAAGAGAAAGAGAGGTTCCCTTTTATAAGAGAGGTGAAGGGAACATTGTAAAACTCCAAAACTATTAACTTAATATAAACAAATTTTTGATTTCAAATAGATCCAATGTTTGATATTTAGTGGATAAAATGGTTATGAATCAAAATAAAATCATCTAATGAGTTTTATAATTCAATAGGTCACAAAATTAACCATATATTATGGATTTAACCCTTAATTAATCAATTTATCGTTGACAATTAATACTTGTCTTGTTTACACAATACTGTTAATATGGTGACAATAAAATTCCAAAAGAACCCAAATTGCAACATATATGAAATATTTAACATTATACTTGTAATTATTCTTAATAATAGTGTTTTATAAATCTTATAATATTTTATAAAATATTATTTATTTTCAAGAATCATTTTTGTGGATTTTGATACTATTCATTAATTTCATTTTTGATAATATCATACAAAGATAATAACATTAAAAAATTATTCAAATATGTCATTAATATTTATAAGATTTCAATAAATTTTGTGAATGTCATTAATTATGTCAGTTTATATTTATTTTAATATCATTAATTTGATATATCAATTTATTAAACAATTACTACATCATTATTATAAAGTCCATTAACTATGTTATTTAATTTCTATAAATAAAAAATAAATTAATATAATAAATATAATTTTTTAATTAATATGAATAATTATAGTAGAATCAATATTTTTTGTAAACACATATAAGAATTATTTGGTTAATAAAATTTTAATATGATATTTGTAATTCTTCTTTAAATTAAATATCATAATTATCTTAATCTTAAAATAGTGGCTTAATAGGGATCGTATTTTTTACCTAAGGATAATTTTTGTCAATACCCACTTCTCCAATGAAATTAGGAAAAGTATTAATGTTATTTTATATTATTATAATGCTATTTTCATCTTGAATTGCCAATTTACCATTAACTGTTGTTAGTTAAATTAGAAAGGTATTATTCACCAAAAATATATTGATCCTAGAAAGAATAATTTTTCATATTGATTACCCCAATGTATGTATATTTTTCTATATTCTACTCTTTGATGTGATTAAATTATATTTAATTATAATCTTGAAGATGTGGATATATGGTAGTTAAAAGATACATTCAAAAGTTCAATAAATTTCTATATCTAATTATATTATATAGTTGGTTCCAATCACCTACGTTGGATTAATATATGTATTATTTATATTTTTGAAATTGAAATAAATTTATGGTAAAATAATTATTTAAATGAAAAAATAAGTTTATAAACACCAATGTAGTGTTTTTGACAATTCATTAATAATTTAATATTTAAAAAAAAAATTCAAAAATTAACCCAAGGATAATATTGATATTTAGAATTTAAAAATGATATCTATTTTAGAAAATTCAATTTCTTGGAGTTTGTAAATTTTAATTGTATTATTGATTAATAATGGAAATAAAATGTAGTTCCATTAAGAATATAGTATTTCTAATCATATAACTATTTTATCAAAACTTATAAATTTCATTATAATATCTTTTATTTATGTGAAAAAATTATAAATTATTATTTATTAATATTTTAATTATTATATATAATGTATTATATAAAATATTTTATTTAACTTATAATAATAATAATGTTTTTATTCTTATAAATTCAATGTTTTTTGTAATGCCATCCATGTCGTTGTTGAGTGCATTATAAACTGTTGAATATTGTAAAAATTATAACGTACTATGAAATCGTGGGATGTTACATCAATGGATTATTTTTTATGCCACACAAGTGAGTACCTACCCATACTCCAATTACTATAATCTTGGTATTCTTAGGAATCATCTAGAGGGACTAGTTAGAGTTTTTTTATCGAATCTGATTAGATGGGTTGTTACCCCAAATATTTAATGAGAGGTCAGGTGGCTTCTGCCACTACTAAGGGTAGTTTAGAATACTTACTTGGTTATTGACTATGAGCTGCACTATATGCTGATAGTTGAGTCTATAATATGAATATATATGGATTTCTTCTAGAGATTATTAAGAAATTATCATTATTACTTTATGTGTGTTTCTATTTTTCCTCTATGGTATTTGGTTTATTTATTTCTACATTTAGTATTATTTAAACTTACCATTACCCTTGTTATCTTGTAATGATTTTTGTTACAATAACAATTCCTTTTTATAGGATTCTATTTAGAAACTACTTTTTCAAAAATTGGAAATATGTTTTGAAAAAGAACAACGTAGTGTGTGGGTTATTTTAAAAAGGGAATGTTGTTTTCCATTCCATAAAATCATATTATCCTATTTTAAAATTTATATCAAACCACTATTTTTTTATTTTTTCACGAATGAAAATTTATGTAATCTATGGTTCTTACCAAATGATATGTTCTTGATCACAAACTACATGTTCCACTTAACATCAGTAGAACTTTTCTATTTTTCACACATAGGTTTTTGTTTTTATATACCTATGGATCTGTCATTATTTGAGGGATAGTGTTAACCAAGAGGTTGTATGGATATGATTTTATTCTGGTTTGGTTTATCTTTATTTTAGTTTTATTTTTTTTATGTTTTTTAATTTAGATTCAATTGTATTTTGCAATGTTCAGTTATTGTTGGTTTTATGTTTCATTACCTATTTAGGTTATTTGATCCTTGTTATTTGGTTGTTGGAAATCATCCCCTCATGGTTTATGATTGAATCAAGATTCTATTCTCTATCATTGGAGGATTGGTAATGCCTCTAGAGATTTTTCTTGGACCAGGATGGGTGTTCGTATAGATAAAACAATGTCCCGGTTCATGATATAAAGTAATACAACAACAAAATGTGGGCTCAACATTCGGAAAAATTATAATCTTATTTTTGGAAATACCAAAAAAATGAATATGTTATCATACATAACATTTATTTATTATTTATAGTTTTATATTAAAACATTTATTTCACCTATTCTCCCAAAATTGATAATAAATAAAATTTACTTTGGAAAAGGTTTTCAATTCATTCTAATGTGGTATTCTATTAATCATATCACACTATTTCTATGTGGCACTCTCAGTGTAAAAAATATGAGAATTTGATTTAGAATAAAATTACATATAAAATATAATGATTGTAATTAAATCATGAATACACCATAATGTATTAAATGGATTTCTATTGTTCTATTATGATAAGTAGACCAATTGATAAATAAAATATTTACAGAATAAATAAACAAGTAACTAATGTAATCACATCAACAAATAGGTCTAAAAAAATCATATTGAAAAACTTTTCATAACATCCATGGAACTTTGTTATCATTTAATATTTATTATTTCACTGATTAATTCAATTTCTCTCCCTTGGCGATAAGATTTTTATTTCTGTTATGAAGTTTATTATATGAGATAATCATAACCTAACAATGAAATGATATTCAATAAGTTTTCATTGTAATGATATTTGATATAGATAATGATTCATGTAGCTTCTTTAATATTCAACACTGACTTAACACTTAATAAAACATTCACCAATTTTAACACAATGGTTTAAATCTTCATGAAATACATCTTATGATTTTTTATGTATATAATTATCCAAAATTGATATTTTGATTAGACTTTTATGAGTTTAACATTTTTCACATGTTTATCAGGGATAATCTATTTCAATAGAATTCAAAAATTCTTCTCAATAAAATAGGGTATCTTCTTTCCATATTTATTATTTTTTCCAGAAATCACATTAATGTTTCCATGTACAATCCTCTTATTACATTGCTCAGTATAGTAATTTAAGAATCATTCTAAGATGGTAACTTCGTAATAGAATATTTTTCAATGTTGACAGTTCATCCAGAACGTCACATTCTAAATTAGAGATCTAAATTTGGGATTATATCCTTCCATTATAAGAATAGATATTATATATAAATGTTGAGGTAATATTAATTATCATACTTAACTCTCAATGTGAAAAACAGGATTTCGAGGATTCATTCAACCTAGTTTCCCGATATCATCCTCTATTAAATATTTAAAAATAGAAAAATAAATAGTAACATATCATTTTGAATCATTATATTTCCAATTATTGATTTTTTATTTTTGTGGATATTCCTTTTTGATGAAAATTTAAGTATCATGTATCACCTGGGGAATCATTTATCTTTTTTAAAAATGAATATTATAATATAATTATTCTTGAAAATATCTTGGAGTTCTTCCATCCATTTCACATAACACAGTGAACATATTCAATACAAGAGTTTTTATTTATTTAAATCCTCTCTTGATATTTTATATCATCAAGTGTTGTGATTTATTTTCCTTCTTTATAGGTTTCTACTTGTGCATCATACAACCTTCTTTATAACCCATTATCTAATGGGAAAACAACTAATATATCATTTTGTTTAGTAGAATACTTTTAGATTATTCACATGTATTCTAATAGGTTCTTTTATTCACATTTTTTTAATATATCACATTTCTATACAGAGATGGATATAATATACAGTAATATTTTTTATCTTCCATAACATCTTTATCATTGTGTTCTGATGTGAAATAGTCTTCTACCTATTCCAAATGGATGTTTCTTATTTCAAAAAAAAACATCTATGGTCCTATCTTCTATCCAAATTTTGATAAATTCAAATATTTGAATTTATAAAACTTGTTACCATCAATATTAAATACATAAAAAAGTTATTACATCATTCAAAATCTAAAAAAGATTTATTATTTTTCTTAATTGGTGTGTGTTTGACGTTCATACCTGGCTTTCCCCCTTGACATGGTCTGCCTTTGTGATTTATAATTTTTTTAATTGTACCAAAAATCCTATTCATAATTCATATACAAAATTTATTATAAATATTAACAAAAAAAAATTGATATTATTATGTATAATTCCTAAGGTAAAATAATTATATAGAAATGGCCATGTTGGTTTTCTCTTTTCAACACAAAATTTTGGGTTCTTCATGGGGAACCATCTTCCAACAACCTCTTATATCTATCATATAAAATGCGGTAATATTCTCACCCATTTTCATCTTAAATAAATTTATAATTTGTTTCTATATATCACTATTAATAGAATTGAATTTAGTTGAATCATTGAAAAATGGTTTGGAATGTACTTTTTTAGAATAGTTTCTTAAGATCGATCATTAAATGATTTTGTGTTCTTATATACTTATATAAGAGAAAATTTATTTTTATTATGATATATTGATAACTATATATCTGTAAAAAAATTCACTGATTTATGAATACTCAAAATAGTCCTTTTCAATATTGATGAATTTTACATCAAATTCCAGGCACATCAAATTGAGGGTTCCCTTATGATGCTCAATAGAAATTATATTCACTTCATCATCCTTTTATTTTTAATTTTCTTTTATTTTCATTTAATTAATTTGTTATTAAAAAGTTCAATGATCCATGACTCTTTTTTTCTATCAAAATAAACTGATCATTTTAAAAACAGTTTTATTATTCTACTTTTCATTATGTACCTTGACATTTTCTTCATGATACATCTCAAATACATATTTATTTTCAACTTATTTGAGCCATGTGTTTTCAAATTGTAGTGAATATATTTCTATATAAACATTTATTATTTAAAACACTCTAACCATGTTGGAGAGAAATATTCATTGAAGATTCATTTCCTAAAAATCATCATCTGTGTTAAATATTTTATGTTCATTATAGGTTATTAAATCCTACATTATTCTGAAGAATCCACAAACATGAGAGCTATTTCTCTTGGAATTATCTATCAACTCTATTCCTTTAATGTAACCATTTGAAAAATTTAATGATTATTTTTAATTTAGGAATTGATTTGTGTAGAGTTCATGGGCATTTAGGGCCTCAATGTTGATATATTAAAATAATTAAAATAATTGATCACATGGATGTAGTTTCTGGAAAATAGATATGTTTCTCCCAAAATTATTCTCATATGATAGAACTAGCACTCTCATTAAATATATAATTTCAAAATTACTCTATGAAGTACATAGTCCTTGTACATGTTGGGTGTTTATTTCACGTTCAGTCATAGGTGATATAATATAACACTAAAATAATTAAAAAATATATTATTTATTTAATGATTGTAACCTAATCCCTATATTTTTAATCATGGTTATGTGAAATTCCAATGGTTTGTATAATAACCCTTGATATTTGAGGAGAGGACCCAGGAGGGGACCATTTCTTAATGATTATAATATTATGGTTCGACGATTATGTTACCATGGGTATTTTCATATTCAATGAGATTATTAGATCTCAAAAATGAAAATTATGTATATTCATTCTTTATATGTGATAGATCCATTTTTGGTTTAGGTTGATTGAATTTATTTTATTGATCCTCTTTATTTACTTCACTATGATAATTGATATGAAATTATTTACAAAATTAAATAACGATTTGTTTTATGGTTTATTACATAATTTATATAAAATGTATTTTTTTTATTACATACCATTGATCACTTTTTTTATTATCTATATCAAAAATAATAAGGCCAACCCCAAAAATGACCAATGATTATATTTCACTTCCGTTATTGATGTATTACTCACTTTGTTCATTGATTGATTATCATTGGTATTTCTATTGGCTGATGATTCAACTATACCCAATAACTGATAGTTATGTAATAAATTTTCAGCATAGTGGATCAATAATATAGATTCGGTTTTATGGTCTAATATGGGATAATTATCTACTGGTAATGGGGGAGATTTAATGATGGTGTGAATGATTTATTTTTTTCTTGAGTTGTATCTCCCAATGGAAACTAGCGATGATGCCGGCTATTTCAATCAAATTCATGTCATTTCAATTGATATTTAAGGATAGAGATAATGAGAGTGGGGCATGAGCAGAAACATGTGGATATATTTTATTTCTAGTAAATATTGATCAAAACGTGATTTGACTTGGAAGAACACACAGTGTTGGTAACCTTGTATGGATGAAAGGGTTTACATGTTACTTTAAATTACATATTTTCATGTGACTTGTTCACATACTATGGGGTCCTTATGATAGTGTCCTAGAATATACCCCCTTTACACAGGAATAAACATGGCCAGTGGACATAGGAAAATCATAATTTACATAGACATGGAACTGTGTAGGATTGAACTTATTAAGACACACCTTCTATCCCTTATACACAATATATATACATTTTATGATAGGTTGGATCACGTGATCCCATCATTAAATTTTCTGTATTAGTTTAGGATTGCCCACTATATACATCACTAAGAATAAATAAATGTTTAATCCTATAATAAGAAAATAATGGATGATTCCCTCAATGAACAAGTTCATAATAGATTCAGATACCCCTCTTTGTAGACCATGGAGTAGTCCATTATCAAGACTCCCTACTATGGGTTTGGTATACCATTTCCAACATTTGAGCCATGAGATCTCAATTCTAGTGAATTATCCATATAGTGTTATGAATATCCTATATGACATGGTAATTAAACATAATCATTGTATCAAAAAATTTGGATATCATGTTCTTACCATCAATGGAAAGGTTCAACAAGTGAAACATATCTTACGAGTTCTGTCAGTATCAGAGAAGCTCGATTTTTTATTCACCATTGATTAATGTTATATTTGAGCCTTCAGTAGTACCCTACACTACTAGTGAGGACGATACCTCACATAGAGACATGGTGTCTACACGTACAACCAAATCTTCTCATACATAAATAATACATCTTAATTGAAAGATATTAATTACATAAAATAATGATCCACAAAAAATTCATTTATGTTTAAATCTATTAGAAACATTGACACATAGTAAACTTGCCCATATGTGAGTAACATCATCTCCAACATTGTTCTATATAACTAGCACCCTTCTTATACATATCATACACAATACCATTCATCATTACCATAGGAAGGGAAACATCAAAAATGGTGGTATGAGAGGCTCTATTTGGCTAACCGTAGGAGATATCAACATATAATGAGAATAAGTGTAAAAAAATTGAGAGAAAGATTTGATATCCATGACTTATATATCATATATCATAAAAATGACTCATGGAACTAGACTTTGTAGTTCATAAGTAAAAAAATAAATATATAAAAAAAGCATGAAAACTATAATTACATAACATTAGAATAAATATTTGATATGTGGATTATAAAAATACATATAAAATAATTTATACAATTGTTCAAGGATCATTTCCAAGACTATCACAATGGGATAGGTTCATTTCCAAAACCATAAATGTAGTCTTGGCTCACCCCAAGACTATCTTTTTTTTATAAAGTCTCGTACAATACTTGGATCAATCGACATTCAAGTCATATTTATCAAATGATATATCAATAGTTATCCTTCCATTGGAAAGAGATATTGGTCCCATCAATATAGGTTATAATGTAACAATCACCCCTATTTATAATGAATTCATCATTCATCAATATAATTTAATAACCATAACATAATGATAATTTTAAACATGTGTTCGGCCAGATCATAAAAAATTTAAATATCAGAAACTTTGAATAGAAATAGGATTCATAAAATATTTATCATCTCAGAACACATGAAAATTAAAGGTCTTCATAAATTATTCTACATATCATAACCATTGACAATAAATGGGGTTCATAAAACATTTTAGTATTGTATATCATTTATGAAAAGGGTTTCGTAGTCATTATATCAAGGTAAATCCCATGGAAGGAAAACAGTTTTCATAAAATTTTATCATGTTATATCCTTTTGAATGGAAAGAAGTTTTATAAAACAATTTTCATCATAATAACATTCCATCTTGAGTAATAATAATAATTGTAACCTTGGAGAATATCCCTAATATATAATAAGTGACATCAATTATTTTATTCTTATAAGGAAATAGAATTTGAAAGAACATCTTAAACATTTATTGAGTAAAAAAACCATTCCAAATTAGGGAAATCATTTCAAAACATAAAACCAATACAATACACATTTATTTTAATTTTTTTTTAATATTATAATGTAATATTTAATAAATTATGAAAATATTCCATAAGTAAAACATCCTTACATTTTTTAAAATTAATTTTTTTACTAATGATTCATAAAATATTTTAGAAATATATGTATTTGATGGTAAAAATTGAAAATAATAAAAAATATTTAAAAGGATGATTTGGTCATGATGAAGGAAAATACAGATTATTTCATACATGATAAAATAAGGATTCATTTTTCATTATCAGTCAAATCCAAATTGGAATTATTTTTCTAAATAATATAGATATTTTATTAAAAATAAATTTTAAAATAATCCATGGGGGGAAATTAATTTAAAAAATCATTTATGATCATTAAAAACATTTTTTGGAATCATTTTTTGAAAACATGGATATAGGAAAAAAAATTCGACCAAAGAGAGAAATAATGTCAGTTTTCATTTAAAAAATAATTTTTGTGTTATGTGTACAAAAGAAAAATATAATAATGTGAAAACATATATTATCAGGATATAAATGGACAAGATTAAAATTAATTATTTTCATTATAAATAGATTATAATATTTCACCATCGGATTTATAATAATAAAAATTCCCAATAACAAATTGTGATTGTATAATGAAATTATTACAAATTTAGTAACATTTCAATCATAAAATTGATTAAATAAAATAATTAAATGAAAAATTAAATATAATTAATATACATATATTCATTATATACCATGATAATGGGGAAATATATACACCTTATTAATGAAGATAGGTCCATATCATTATATTAGTCTAAAATAAATAAAATTAATAGAAAAACATTTTTCCACTATAGTAATATTTTGAATAATAAAACACATAAAAAATTACAATCGAATGAAATTATAAATAACATTAAATTAATTAAATTCAAGATATAAAATCCCAATGGGGTGGTATATACACCACATAAATGAAAAAAACTGTTGATATGAAACATGTCTCTTATAAATAAAAGAGAGTCGAGAAATAACTTACTATAAGTCCCTACATTGATAAAAAAATGTTCAAACACACTGTATAACAAATATAACTGTCTAAAAATTAAATTACAGGAATATAATTAGATATATCATAACGTATATTCTTTACATAGGAAAATTTGTTAATTTTTTTTTTAAAACATTCATTCTTAAAATTGTGTTTTAGGTAAAGATTTTTTTGTGTGTGTTTAGATTTTCTTATTTTAATTTATATTACAATGATCATGGATTCATAATATATATAATTATTATCATGATATAAATATAATATATAATAAGAATGTATATATTCATAATAATCCATAAGATTTTGGGGTTGAAAATGAAATACACTATTCATGGAGACGGTGGGAAATATATATGAATGAATGTTTTTTACATTTTCTTGACATAATAAATAGAATAAGGGTATATAATATATTTCTAATACAGAATAATTTTCATTTAATATATATCAAATATTCTTAATTCATCATATCGTTATTTCCTTTTAGGTAATGTATTTGTGGAAAAACTAATCTTATCACATCTTGAGGTGGTAGTCCGCCATACACATGAACAACATTATCATATCCCCAATGGAATAGAAAGTAAGAAGGTATTTGTGATATTAACATTTTAGAATTTATAATAATCTAGAAAATTGTATTATTATATATTCAATATATCCTTATTATTATCAATGTCAAAAGTAAATGAAAAACACATCAAATTGATTTTTGTGTCGATAGTCCTATGTACACATGAGTGAAGTTATTGTTTTCCAATGAGATACGAGGTAATAAGGGATATGTTGTATACTATGTCCTTCAACATAATAATATCATAAATATAATATATATATATATATATAAATTCCATATATAATTATATTCAAATGTGAGAGGTGGTTATGGAAAAGGAATGACATCGATTCATGAGTTGATTGTCCATCGTACACATGATGGATGATTTCCTTTCCAATTTGATGGCAATGGAAATTATTTTCAGTCATGAAAATAACATACCAAAAAGTGATATAAAAGATAAATGTTTCATTAAATTCTCATTTATTATTATTAATTTAAGGGTTTTCATGAATAAATAGAATAAAACACTTGGATAAGGATGTTCCGACTTCTTCAGACAAATTCTTCTGAATTACACCAATGTCTTTCTAAGTAAGAATTATGTCCAAAATAATGTTTATTGAATCATAGAATAGAATTATGGATGTTATTTTCAGAATACTTTTTCCAGAATGAAATTTTTTTTATATATGGAGAGAAATGGAGAGTAGTTGGACTTTTATAAGAGACGTGAGGGACACACTTGTAATATTTTAAAATTTAAAGGTAAAACATTGATTTTATCATGCCAAAAAGCACAAAAATTGGGTCACTGAAAACAAATATTGATGATGATTTCAAATTATATTTATCTAATTGTCGTTTTAAATGTTTTCTTGTTTGTTTAGAGGAATATATTTTTAGATTAATAATAATACAAATTATTATTATCCCAAATATGGAATTTTTTTTCATGATTCATTCACAGTTGTGGGAAAATTTATTTTTGAATTATTCCTAGGTACATGTTGAAAAATCTGTTTTCCTAATGGAAAAGTTTTAATAGTTTAAAAACTATTTACATAAAAAATTATTGTAACCATTATTAAAATGACATAAATTATATTAATAGATATATAATTAATATAATTTATCTTTTAGTGTAATATTAAAATACTTTTTATCTCTAAAATTCAATTAATGAAAATAAAATTATTTATACAAAAACATTTATTTATCATTATTTATTGAAAAATACACCTTTTTAGTAAATTGTAAAAAAATAACTACATAATAATTTTAATTTCATGGTTTCAAAAAAAGATTTTATTTATTTTAAATAACTTTTAAATATTTTTAATAATTTTAATTTCCTAATGACTATAAAAAAAATGAGAGTCAACATTTTTTTTAAGAAATACATTCTTTATGTGTAAATTTGAATTACATCATATCTCATTCCTATAAAACACTAGTGCTTCATATAAAATATTTTATTAGAAATAAAATATATAAACATAACTAAAAGAATTCACTAATGGTAATTTTAAAAATATTAATTAAAGTATAACCTGTTTGGGTGCCTAAAACCATTTTCTAGAAAAATATTTTCATTTCATATTAATGTTTTTTTATTTTCATTTATAATTATTTGGAGACCAAATAATTAACTATATATACATTTAATGTATAAATTTTAACAATTTAGTGATTCATATTCATACCTATCATTCCAATGGCTAGGTGTTGAGTATCATATTAAATAATAATATTTTAATAGTTTGTCATATTCCATTTAAGTTCGGTGTGGCACGTAACACAACCTAAACATAGTGTTACATATAAGAATGAAAATATTAATGTTGTGTATAACAAAAAATTTCAGATATATTGAATTTTGGTTGAAAAAATAAAATTTTTCCCAAAATACAGATTTTTTTTACTACCTTCAAAAAGAAGTATGTTTTCAACTTTATTGGTGACTCATCCCATTCTGATTTTCTTCCAATTATCTTTGATTCCATTTTTAGTTAATTTGGGAAAACCTATATGGTATATTTAATCTTAAAATAGTATGGGATCTTCCAAAACATGTCATATTATATATATTATATGAATTTTGATAGATTCCTAAGGGGGATCATGAGTAGGAGGATATTTGTTTTCAAGAAGGAACATAAATAGTTACATGAGTTGCATCAAGAAAGTATTCATTTTTTTGACAAATTCAATACTTTTATCAATATTTGTGTTCATACAATTTTCCCTTTACATTTAAATACTCTGGTCATAATCTGCTGTGGGGTTAGTTTTTATTCATTAATTTTTTTGTTTATATATCTTATCTGTTCCAAATTATACCATTGCATGGAGATGTTGGCAGGTGTGAATATACCATAGCATAAGGAGTACAATGATTTAAATATACCAACTTTTCACAATTTAGCAATTTTTTCCCAATTGGTGGTGGTCTTATGGGGTCATAGATGGTTTATTACTAGACCATAGATCCTCAATGTGGGTTTTAATAGGACTATAATAAAGAGATCGTCTGGCTCTAAGGATTGTAATTTCATTCAATGGTAATAGTGTCGTGGTATCTGATATTGGATATTGTGCTAGGGAATCGAGTGATGGTGGGCCCATTAATGTATCCAATCACCAAGACGATGATAATATAATTATTAAATTGGTACATGTGAGAAATAGATTCATGTTAAATATTGGGTCATTCATCAAATAAGAATGAGTAGTTTTTGTCATACCCATATAGGGTTATCCCCAAAAATATTATATTTTACCATGTCGCATCTTGACTATTGTGGATGCCTCCATGATTGAAGATGGCCATGATTACATAGATGGATCATGATATTAATTCTCATACAGATGGAGCTTCAATCTGAGGACCTATACATAAGTTCAATCTTATGATTGGGTTACTAATATTACTTAAATTGTTTGATCATTCATGTAACTATATGATGTTTTGAAAAAATAACATTATGTACAATAAAGGATATGAAACAAAACACATTGTATTAAGAAAACCATTATGTAATATTAAAATATTATGTAACTGATATAACAATATCATTAGTCTGTAAGGGAATGATCATTTTTAGTAACATTATAAATAGATATATAATGGTTTTATATAATGTATTTATAAATAAGTATTTAAATATAAAAAACTCATTTTACGGCTCAAAAATAAAGTTTTTCAATATTGTTTTATTTTAATTTTTATATAAATAATTAAAAATTAATATATTAAACCCAAAGAAATTTAATTTTATATTAGTACATTAATATTCACATAGTATGAAAATTTTTATTTTTACAAAATTAGTTCTTTTTTGAGTGAAGTGTGAAAATTAATATTTTTTTGTAAAACATCAATATATATTCAATAAATTAATTATTTTAAAATTAAAATTTTTAATTGAATTTTATTTAAATATAAAATTATTTTTATTTATTAATATTTTATTCTAATTAATTAATGTTTAATCAATTTTGAATCAGATATTTTAAATGTTTATTTTGAAGAAAAAGTACATGCATATCTAAAAAAATTCCTAATGTTATTCCATTTTTGGGAATTTTTTTAAATTAAATTATACAAATTCTATGAGTTAAATATTAAAAAATGGATTCCATATTTTTTATCATAATATCTAATATTATATAACAATATCAAATACATTTTTTAATTTTAATGAGTAGTAAAAATAGTTAATAAATAATTAGCATAGTTAAGGTTAAAATCAGTTTTTCTAGGGTCAAACAAAAATATAAGGTTAATTTTAGCTATATTACATGAAAAAAATTTATTTTATTTTTTATGGAAATTATCATATTCATAACATTGAATCTAACTTCATTTAGAATAATTATTTTTTTTGTATGAATTTTGTCTTTTTTAAGTGAAATTTTCAAGTAGTTTTCAAAATGATCTCGTCCCCCAACTAAAAAAGGACATATCCTTCCATAAGATATTACCAACTCATAATCAATTTATCTCAACCATACCATGAGAAAACTACTCCCTAAAATAAAAATCCTCATTAATGGTGCTATTTTTCATTACAAAATACTAATCCTATAGACCTAAATAAGATATCAAAAGTAGTATTTTCTATATAAAAAGAATAATCTTATACAAGATATTTATTTGTTATTTTTATTTCCTCACATTCAATTATTTAAAAAAAATTAAAATAAAACACCACTATTATCATCCATAAAAAATTATTACTTTTTATTTATGAAATAATATTTTTATATCATTCCATCAATAAAATGGGATATAAAGTAATTGTTTGTGTGTATGGAAACTTCTGCCTCATGAACCGATGCAAATTATTTTTGTAAATAACTCAAAACAATATCAGTGATTATTGAAATAATGAAAATTAATATATCATAAAATTAAAATACATTTATCCCATTATTAGAATGATATTACACTTTATGTCTATTAATAACCAATCATCTCTATCAAGTGACGTAACTCATTTTCCATGCCAATTATTAAATTATTCATGTAAAATTATATATAATTAGTAAATATGATATTTAGAAAATTAATATATTCTTGGATACTATTTATTTATATCCAATTCATAATAACATTAGGATTTTTGATAAAATTAGCAATAGAAAAAAAAGTAGTTAAAACATGAAAAAATGTTAATAATGAAATTTTACTAACAAATTGGCGATAAGATGTTAAAAAAAAGATCATATATGACAATATAAATATGAATATAAATATTATATAAATTAAAAATATACTTAATACCGTTACACAAGAGTTTATGTAAGTTTCAACTAAATGGAAATGCAATGTAAGTGATTTTATCTCAATTTTCCCTCATTGAGGCATATATTTTTATTGTGAAAAAAAAATTTATACGGTGTATATGAAATACATATTATGTTTAGTATAAATAATAAATCAAAACTAATGTTATTTTATTTTAAAATAATCATTATTTCATCCCTGTGGATTTTACATGAATGTTACCATATTGTAAGAAATATTATATGTCAATTAATTTTCATAGGTTAATATTACTTCTTCATTGTATATAATATTAAATGAATATGTGTGTAGTTACTTTTTATTATTTTATTTTTTATTTACATGTTTTAATTAATACATAAATTTAATAAAAATAATAATTTCAATGATTAATTAATTTTTTAATAGTATGATATTTATAAGATATTTTGCCTCAAATTACAATCCATTATGACATTTTTTCTATTATTTACTTGATTATATTGATGAGGTGTATCAATTTCCATATTTATATGTGATATCAATAATATAATTATATTTATGTTATATAATGTTGCATTTGAATTTATTTATTTCAATGGGGTTATGTGTCAAAATTTACCAAGGTGATAAGGTTATATTATTCAATATCATATTTATCGATATATTTTATGAAAATAATTTCATTGAATGAAATTATGTATCAATTAAATTTAATAACCCTATAATTTTCATATCCTATTTAATTCATGAAAATTTGATAAAATTGTTCTATTTTTCTTTCTTTGGTACATAAATTGATTGAGAAAATGTTTTAATAAATAAAAATTCATTTCAATTATTAGTTAGAAATACTTAATATTTCATATGCATAGATTAATTAAACATTTTTAATAAATATTATTATTTTCATTGAATGATTTATTAGTTAAATTTTTACACATGTTTGGATTTTTACAAATAAATAAATAATTAATATTCTATTCAATTTTCAAACCAATGTATCTTTTATCTTTTTATGAAAAATTTGAATGGATTATTTTTTTTATAATACTCATAATGAAAATAATATTATATGTATCAAATTTTTTATGAATCCTTTCGATGTTTATAAGTATATATTAAGAAAATTGAACTTTTTTTCTATAAATTTATACTATATTAAAATTTTATTTTAATAGATAAATCCATATTATTTATGATTTTTTAATTATCATTTAACAATATTTATATTTGTCAACAAGGAAAACCCTTTATATTAAGAATAATCCAATGAGGATTTGCTGAATGATACCATCATTATTCTTTCTATGGAAGGTTTATGATAAATTTTACCATATGATGTATAGAAATTTAGAATGTTGATTAATTTTGTAGTTATTAAAAAACCATTAAATATTTCCATTTAATGCAATAATTCGATATCAACATTCACATAAATAACCAAATTCATTGAATCATGGATATGATTATTGTTTATTCTATATTTCATTTTCAAACATGGTGCTTTATTCTGAATGTTAATTGATTGATGAAAAGATTAATAAATATGTAATCTATAATAAATATCGATATTTTTTAATAAGGAATATTGTATATAAATCAAATATATGATTCGATATATACGGGATGTATTTGACATGTTGTGATAAGTGGGAAAAAATTATGTATTCAATAAATCCATCAATAGTTCACATGAGAAACCAATTTAACTATAGTTAAATGGGGTTATGGTGAAAAACAAATCATAGATAAATTTTGATGGAGCATGGTATGGATTGTATATATATCATGATGACAGAGATCTTGAGGACCAGTATGATGAATTTTTATTATTTAGAATTCAATTAATATTATCCATGAGATTTCTAAAAGAAATTTTTTTATGGATTATATTCATGAACATGTGATTATTTATTGAATTATTTGATCATCATTTATTACTACCATATTAGTTTCCGTACATATGTTATTGAATAAATAGAATTTTTTTCTGTAATTTATATTCTAATATTTATTTTCTGTGTCGATTATTGACATATTAAATTTTTAATAGACCATATTGATAATTTGATATCACTCTAGATTTTTTCCATTCTATAAGATGTGAAGAAAGAATATTAATAATTTTTCAAGGATTAAAAATATTTATATTCAGTATGTTATAATTTATTTCTTAGAGTAATTTTATGTAGAAGTATGTATATTGTTACCTAGACGAATATATTATTCAGTACATTTGGATTTTATATCGTATATCATATTCCAATGTCATAAAAAAACTACTAATTCTCGGAAACTATGGTTTGAGATTTTATAGGTAGAGTAGGTTTACTAGGAACCATTAAACTAGATTTATAAAAACAAAGATTTCAACATATATCGCAATGATTGACATTGAAGATAATTTAATGTTGTGTACGACATTATAAATTTTTGCTAAGGTTTAGATTGCATGGTTTTCCATGAAATACATCCATATATAGATTTTATTTGTATATGTTGATCTAGAAAAGTTGTACCAAGGTTTAATATCTTTAAAAAGGGTTTATTGGGATTTGAGTAGTTTATCGACATTTAAATGAAATGTAACTTACAATTCAGTTGTTTTGACTCACCCAGGAGACATGATTTGGTTAATTGAAATTTCCATTGTAGACCATCATGAAGTATTTGATTATATAATTTTAATGGATTATATAGGTTTCACTAATGGTGTGTCTGACTGAAAATACTATTTCCTGAAATTAACATCATTTAAATCAGTATATTGTTTTCCACTATGATTATTATTTCCCACTATTTGATTTGTTGTTTATGGATAATGTTATAACTCTAAATAATTGTTTTAATATTGAATATGATCGAAAATGTAGTGAGTATGTGAAACCAAATTGTATAATGAATATATTAAAAGATATCATGATTTCTCATTATCGATTATCATAAAATATTATTAAAAACCAATACCTCAACCAACTATCAAAATCTCAATATACGAGAAGTATTCAATACACTCGGACTTTGAGTTGTGAAGACCATGTTGGAAATAAATATTAATTTCTATAATGTAAAAAATTTGGTGAGAGGCATCCTAGAGAATCCCTCAAATTGAAATGAAGTTTTTTTATGTGTGAAATACTAGTGCATAGAGTAATGAATTATTGATGAGAAGTGTGGAGTTTAATAGATAGAAATAAATTATGTCCATGAAATCCTATTATACATTTTTCATTGAATTCATAGATCTTGTGCATTATCTGAGATAATGGAATCGACAAATGGTTAACTCCTAGACCAAGGAAGGACCAATGTTTATGAGAGAGGTTTTATGTATTTATGCAATGATATCAATGAATTTTATTTTAGATATATTATTATAATTATTATATTGGTTATTGAAATAATGAAACAAGAAAGGATTGTGACATTTGTTTTAGAATTATATATGTATTTATATGTTATATACTACTGAATTATGGATTCCATCATGGGTTTATGAGTACTAAGTTTATAATAAGTTAAAATACATATAAATATAATTTTTGGTATTCAGTGATGGGATTTCCATTCTATTAATAAAATTTTTGGAGATGTTTTGTTGGGTTGATGTATTTGTATCAATTATAATTAACATGAATTATTTTGTCCTGAATATTTATCTCTTCATCAAATTAATGCTATTAAAAAACAATTGGGTCAATATGGTCGTTGATGTCAACATAACAATAGTCAACTATGATTATTTGATGTTTTGAAAAAAATAAGTCATATCGAAAATAGTTGTTCTTAAAATTTATTTGATGGCTCATATTGTTTTTCAGGGTGTTCATTAATTTTTTTGGAATGCTGTAGTTATTATATAAATATTGTATTAGAATAATTTCATTATGCATGCAGTCACATCTGATGATGTTATAGGGCTTAAACCCACAACATAATGGTAAAAATTAGAACCACCTACCCCTGTAATTAATGACCAAAAAAATAATATAAATTTTTTACATAAATATTTTTATTGATAAATATGAAGTTTATATCTAGGTTTTATACAAAAATTAGATATTAATGAGTTGAATTTATTATATTGGACAACATGTGATAATCGTTTTTATTTTGGTAAATATTTAGACATAGAATAAGTGATTTTCCACACTTTAATAGTTCATATGATCCATTATATTTAAATTTAATGGTATCATACAAAAAATTGTCTTGAAATATATTTTCATCGAATAATAAATTTAATGGAAATTGATCTAAATAAAACTAAAGGACTAAATTGTTCTTATAGTGGAAAATTATCATCAAGTATATTCTATAATGTAACATATCATTATAAGTATATAATATAAAATCATTAGTATAATGATATTTAAAAAATGGTTATTTTTTTAACATCATTTATAATGAATCAATGATATTTTCAACACAACATTGGTTTGTGGTTTTGTGGTTGATAGTTTTATATTAATAATTCATATTACTTTTATAAATTACCTCTATCATTCTTCCTAATTATTTTCAATTTTCGTCCAAGCCCCACTAATGATTTACTACGTGGAAACCAAGTTATGTGTTATAAAAAATGAACATCAAACATCTTATTCTAACATTTCAATATGGAGGTTTATTAACCATTTTTATGATGTG
The DNA here is from genome assembly GCA_963277665.1 of Viscum album. Taxonomy (NCBI): domain Eukaryota; kingdom Viridiplantae; phylum Streptophyta; class Magnoliopsida; order Santalales; family Viscaceae; genus Viscum; species Viscum album. Next base: position 1,999,285,134 of record OY728142.1, on the reverse strand, counting down.
GGATTTCAAGGAAAGGATTTTCTTATGAAAAAAATATATTTCAATGAAAATGATAAAATTATGATGATTGATGGTTTGGAGAGTGTAACAATATGAAATATAAATAGATGAATAATATGTTTGAGAGAGTACAAGACAAAAACACTATTTTTTTGTGAACTGTGATATAATATTAACATAATATGTAATAATAATAACCTAGTCATTATGTTACCAATAATGATCACTATTAATGTCATTATGTTAATTTTTAATATGATTTTAACTAATTTCTTTACAAATTTTTCTGGAATTCAAATAAAAATCATTTTAGGCTTCAAAAATGAATTTACTTTATAAATCGTTTTATATTTCATATAATATTTTCTATTTATAAATGATTTATAAAAAATTTATATATACTACTTTATATCATCATTTCAAAATTAAAATTTGGTTAAATTTTGGTAATTTTCTAAAAAAATTATTTTTAGTGAATAGTAAATAACGCCACATTATGTAAAACATTCATTAATTATCAATAAATTATTTATTTAAAAATTATTATTATGAATTGTGATTTATTTTAGAGAAACAAAAATTTTCTTTAGTTTTATATTATATACTTATTTATATTTGAATCATGTTTTCATAATGTTTTGGTATTTGTTTATTTTTAAAAAACAAAAAAATATTCTAAAAATGGTTTTTATGTTAATAATGGTCCACCATTTCAATTAATTAAAATAAATAGTAATAAAAAAATATTTTTATAATATTTTTATAATATATATCTAATTTAATTAATTTTAATCTATAAAATGATGATACCTATTTATAAAGATAATATATATTCATTTTTTTCTCGAAAAAAATACATTTATCGAAAACCCATTACTAACACAATTTATGTGTTAGTTTTTAAATTGTATTCTTAGACATATAGGGATAGAATTTGGAATATTTATTCCATTTTTGGAAATAGAATAATTAAAATTAAGTAATAATATAATCTTAATTTTTGGTCACAATAAATAGTAAACACAGTAAAATATTAATTACTCTAGTTATTGTTCAAGCGGGTTTACCTGGGGGCTAAAAACATATAATGTTATGTTTCATAATTAAAGACCTAAAAATCATGTTGTCTCGGAATATTTTGATCTTATCTTATCCAAACATTTAAAATAATGTCATTTAGAATATTTTCTTTTTGTAAAATTACTTTATCATTTTTAATACTTTTCAAAAAAATTGAAGGGGATTCCAAGAAGTTCCCATACACCACTTATAAAAAGTAATGTCCTCTTACAACCTCCTCACACCTATTAATTTATTTATAAAAATCATTCCATATCAAAATATATCCTCAAAATTTCTATCAAAATTCTTGAGGTGTTTCTCCATCCAAAATACCAATCTCGATGTACTTAATAAGATTTCTAAACCACGTTTCTCTATGAGAAGTTAATCATTCTCACCAAGGTATTTGTCTTTCTACATATTTATATACCAAATAAAATAATGAAATAAAATTTATTATATAAAAAAACATAATATCTAATATATCTTCATGTTCTAATGTTGATGGAATACTATTTTTCAATCTCCCCCTCCATAAAATAAGAAACAAATTCGTCACTCTGTGTGTGGAATGCTTTCAGCTACAGAAATGAAATAATTTTATTCCATTAATGAAACACATTTATAGTCATAATTATGGAAAAAATATATTAATATATCATCAAATTCATTTCCCTTATACCCGTTAAGTTAATGATATTGTCTCTTGTGTGTATGTATGTACAATCATCTCCGTGACGTGTTGGGATTTAATTTCATTGCCCAACATTCAATAATGGTTCTAAAAACGTATCAAATGAATAAATGGGATTGTTAAAACATTAATAACAATAAATAGATTATGGATTTATATCTTATTAACATGAATTATAATTTCTATGATAAAACCTGCACTAGAGAACAATGTAGTTAAAACCCAAAACAAATGCAATTGAGAAATTTTAGTATCGAATAGGTGATAAGTTGATATATCAAGGTCATATATTATATCAATAATCTGAATATGGTTATAGTATAAATTATTATCATGTTTAAATCCTTATATAGGGTGTAAAATCATGTTCGACTAGAAGGATATAGGTGGAAAGGGATTTCTTCTTGATTTTCCTCTATAAGGGCATTTTTTCGCTTTATTTTGTTAAATGTTATATATAATAACTATTTTAAATTAAATATCATTAACGATTCATAAATCCTGGTATTTTATGTTTCATCTTTTACTAATATATCCAATGGTAGTGTACTAGAAAATTACAATGTGGTAAATAATTTCATAACATGATATCTATTCCTTGGGTTATATAACATCTTAAATGAATTTAATATTCTAAAAAAATGTTTTTAATGAAATTGGTTTATTTTATATTTTATTTAAACTTTTTATGTGGATTATAATTTTATACACATTATTTCATCATTGATTAATTATAATGTCAATTTTACGAGATTTGCACAAGATTTCATCTCATTTTACACTCAATTGGGACATGATCGGTATTATGAATCTATTTATTTTTATTATGTGTATATACTACCCATTTTATATTTCATATATTTAATATATTTAAATTAATGGTATTATATGATTCTTTGGAATTTATTTACTTCTTTTGGTTTTAAATTCAATAGTTCTTACAACGGTAAGGGTCCATGCTTCAATTTCATTTTTATTGGAATTATTTATCATTGAATTTTCATTGAGATATTTTATCTGATAATCATATTAAAAATCCATTAAATATATTATCAGATTTTTTATTTATTAAAATTTCAAGTAATATTTCCATCTCCCACCCATTAGGACTTGAAATTATTGATGAAGCATTTCTATGAAAATTCATATTTATATACATTTTTAGTAAAAAATTATTTTCCATCCAAGTCATTATTTTTACAAAATCAATTTATTGAATATTTTTAATATTCCAAAATTATTTTTTCATAAATTTTTTACTATCTAATTATTTATAATAAAAATGTTTTAAAATAATATTTTTTCCATTTTTTTAAAGAAGTGAAATTTATATTTTTACCAAAAATGCGATGTGAATAATATATTTACATTACTCATCCAGAATTAAATATTCCTAATAATTTTTTTAATTTTCATTTATATTAATTATGTTTATTTACAATGAAAATTATTTTCCTAATATTTTGGAAATATTTAGTTTTCTAAATTAATATTCATTGTAAAAAATTGTATTTTTTCAAGAATATTTTTCCTTTTATTTTTATGTTATTTTTATTCATAACCAAATGAAGCAAATTAGTTTACATATAATCAACTGGTTGTATGTTTTATTGATATATACCTTGTTATTTATCTTGTTTAGGAAAGTTTTGACCTAATAACATATTGACATTCACTTTTTGATTAATTTTATAGTTGTTATCTTTCTCTTAAAAAATACATTTCTTTTTGATCAATTGACAATACATTTAAATTAAATATATATATATATTGTATCATGGATATTATTTCCTATACCATATATCATTTTTATATAGGATTTTTAATTATGAATGTTATTTGAATAATTTTGAATTTTTTTGAAAATGCAGATTCCTTACTCAACAAGTTTATTTATTGGAATGCCATATAGTTCATAAATTAAATAAATCATTCAATATATGAGTAATGAATTGGATTTGTAGAGTTATGTGGTGATTAAAAATATATATCCCCTTGATAGATCAACATTTCTATGAGAAAAATCAGTAATCTAGAATTAAATCATTCTTTAGTGTATACATTCCCTTAAATAAAAAAACCTTTGCACAAGGTCATAGTAGTGTAGATATCATATTATCTAAGATCATGACGTCCCAAGTGATGTACGCCCTTCATTTTGAATTTAGTTATTATTATCCATGATAATACTATATTGAAATTATACATGTAGTAGATTAAATATCTTGTGATTTTTTATGGAATTATTTTATCATAATTGTTTCCTTCAATGTTATTCTTTATAATAATGTTATTAATAAAATATAATGGGTTTCTAGTTATTTAATGATACATATTGTTAATTACATATTGAATCTATGTGAAACCACTATAAATAACATGATATCACCCTTATTTTTAATATTTAACCCTTGAAATGATGAAGAGAAATTTAAATGAGTTCAAGGATATATAATTTTTAATGTCAATATATTTTTATTCATGTTTTCAACTAAAATGTGGAATTTACGAATTTGTATAGTTTACCAATAATACTAAACTATTCCATACATTGAAAGGTTATCGATTATGATTCCTACCATTGAAATAATGAAACCAGTATGTCAAGGTTATTATGGTCTGGGTATTTAGTAGATGATTTTCTAGCACTAAATGATGATGTATGTAGGGTGAGAATTACTCAAGAGTTTTAGAGATAGATATTGATTAAGATTCTAGGAAAATCAGACCCCATGAATAAAATGACTATATCAAATCCATAGAGTGAGTTTCTTACCTTATTAAGTATCCTAAAAATTATATTATAGTTCCAAAGTGGATAGTACATTAATGACCAGGAGGGTTATGGTGGTCTGTGGTGGCACATATGCATGATAAAGAAACTATCACTTGGATATACATTGATCATATCATCAAAGAGGTGCCTTCACTAGAAAAAATTCATTTAGTACATATATAGGATCCTCCAGAGATCCATCCTTGAATATTAACGATCATAAATTACACATCGATGATCACCAACCTCGCCTTATATTCCTTGGATATGGCTCATGATATATACATCTATGTTTCATCCATTTAGTGTGACCTTCAAAAAATTATCCACTATAGATTGGTATCTATTTTAAAACCTTCATATAGTATGGTGATGAATTATTCCCTATACATAGAGATATTCTTAATATAGAAGTCATGATAATTGTGCTCTAGTAATAAGAAACATAAGGATGATACCTAAAGATCGTATATCCTACATCCTACTCAAGGATTTGGATGAATGAGTTGGATTCAAATGAAGTATCATGATAGAGTTTTTGATTCTTAGGTATATCAGTATTTTTTGTTCTGACCATGGGAGAGAAAGAGTTCTCTTGTGATGGATTTTTTTTCCAACCATAACTCTGATAGGGAGATAATTTATGGACCATAAAGTTTTAGTTTCATCTTTATTATGGAGTTCTGAAATTTTTTAGATGTGAAAGATGAGTTGGGATTTTTGTGGGAGGTGTTTAGATATATTAAATGTTACCATTGTGGTAGTACATATATTTTTCATGCTATGCTTCGAGATATGATGTTTATGGACATGGAAAACTGTAGGAAATGGTGTCTTTTGATCCATATACATTGGGTATGATATGAGTTATAATTGTTGTCTTCTCTAATATTCATGTATTTTGGATAATCATTATTATTGAAAATGTTTTCCTATTTTATTCCATTATTCAATACCCATAGAATCTATGGGAATCATTAGCCCAAAATGTTTACATAGAGACTCCTTTCATGGGATACTCAATGATCATATAGTTTTTCTCATAGTTTGAGCAGACATAATGAGGAAACATCTTTGTAGGGGATCACATCAATGTCATGATGAGTCCTTAATATTTCATTCTAGGTATGGACTATCTCCCCAATTCAAATGTGTATATTTAATATTTTACACATAGAATGAAATGATAATGAGATAATAAAAGGATATTTTATTTCACTATTTATAATTATTATTAGGAAGAACAATATGTGCACATACATAGGATGATATGAACATTTTTCCATTAGTTTTCTTGTATGACCTTTGGAGTAGTTGTCTCTATGTACTTTATATTTCTGATAGTATTGGTGGAGTGTGGGAATGTCTTCATTAAGTACATTTCGAGCTTCCTTCATCCTCAATACATAAATTTATATAAATATATATATAAGTACACACAAAGACTACCTCTATATCTATTTTTAAGAATCATATGGTCCATGTAGAAATAAAAGAGGTGAAGGTACAATTTGAGGATGTTGGGACGAAGGACTTTGTTAGACCTAGTGTATTCCTATTGGTTTTCCCATAGGTGTTCACTAAGAAGAAGGATATGATCCCTAAGTTTTATGTGGATTATCGTTACTTGAGCCTTCTAACGATCAAGAATAAATATACCCCTTCAAGATTCAATGGCCTCTTCAACTACCTGAATGGGTTAATGTGTGTCTTGATGATTGGCCACATTTCAGGATACCACCAGATCCATGTTCGAGAGAAGGACAAACAAAAGGTGATATTTTTGTTACTCTATAGTCACTATGAGTACATGGTTATTCCCATTAGTATAAATGACAACCATGTAGTGTTCATGGCACTCATGAATTTGATATTTCAACCCTTCTTTGTTTGGTTTGTTATATTATTCATTAACAAGATCCCCATGTACTCAATGTTAGCGGATGAACATACTTGACATTTTAGGATGATTCTACTTATAATCTTGGATTAACATCATTATGGAGATCCCTTCTCGTATTTGTTTCACATTATATATTTCCACTAGTGAATTTCATCTCAATATATGTAGTAGAAGTGAACCCAAAAAAGATCATGGAATTGATTTCATCATAGCCACCCAAGAACATGATTTAGGTGCAGAGATTCCTTATCTATGTAATATATTATGGTATATTCATTCTCTTTTATTGTCAAATAATTAATCCCATAACTTCCAAGATAAATAAAGTTTAATCATTCATGTGTACATAGATATTATAACTGGGTTTTCAAGAGTCACATAAAAGGTTGATGAGTGCCCCCATCTTTCATATATGATACGAGGGTGTTGATTTTGTTCTCTTATATGATAACATTGATGTGGGGAGATTATATTTTATGATGAATAGGTTGGAAGTGAATTATTATGGGTCTTGATTGTTGATAACTCATCAAAATAACTATACGATGCAAAATTTGAATATAAATGAATTAGAGTTATCCCTAAAGTCTTGGTGACACAATCATAAGGGATATTAATTAATCATATATTATGGCCATAATAGTCCATGGTATAACATCTCATAGAATGATATTAACAGGATATAGATTTCATGGATAGATTTATAGTAGGTATATGAGTTTGATATATTTTAAACTCATGGTAAGGGGTACATGTTTATTTACAACCTTAATAATAAAAATCTTTCATAGTTGTTGAGTGATGAATTAGTGATGTTGGGCATGTTTTTTTCCTATTTGAAATGGAATATGGAGCATGATTCCAGGGGATGATTTTACCCCCCATATTTACCATCATGTCAGGGTAACAAAGCTTGGGGATAATAATTCTTAGTTATTTAATCATTATATATCCACATGTAATGCTTCTATTCAAATTTATATAGGTGGGGATCACGAAAATCATTCTCATGGAAGGATGGTCGTATAGATCACATTTTGATAGGATGTGTCGTGGGAGTTTCATATACCCTCATAGTGGTAAATCCATCATTAGTGATGATATTTACACTTTTTCTCTGTCATTTCTGGTGTCCATGATTTTGGATGAGTGTTGCTGATTTTATCTCTACATTCCTTTAATTATAGTAGTTTTAGGTCAGACATCAATCACCATAGGGTTTTTCCTAACCCCATTAGGTTCTATATTGGTCATGTGATGTTATCTCAATGTATATTTCATGAGACATTCATGACGAACTTGATGTGAAAACAATATTTGGTTGTTCATAGACTGACTCACCATGTCAGTCTATATCTAATCCATCAGATATCATTGATTATTTTTTATTTTCAGATATATGTGCATGTAAGATATAATAGAGATTTGAATAGTTACCTCAATGAATTTTTTGAACCTGATTCTTGATTCACAGAGTGATTATGAAGGGGGTTATATAATGCCATTCAGACTCAGTTGTTGTGGATCATGGCTTTCCACCCCCATAAAGATGACTTGATATAGTGGAACATTCATTCTTTGAGGGATATACAAAAATACATCTTCTTTTATTTTATTTATATCCTCAAGGATCATCTATCTATTTTGACATATCATATGAAAATTTCTACCACCGTGATATGACAAGGAACCATTTGAGTAATTGTGTGGGATACCCTTATGGTTACCACTATATAGGATGGAGATCGAGGGGATTGTTCTAATTATCCTATAGTTTTTTCTTGTGATTAAATATAATGTATATATCACCTAGGAGTGGATGAAGACTATACTAATATATAATAGGATAAATATATATGAATCATGATTGATTTTAGTGTTTCTTGAGAGAGACCATGTGTTCCAAAAGGTCTCACCATTGATTGAGTTGTAGATATTCTGATGACATGGAATGCTATATATGAAATTTACTATACATTTCATAATATTTCATAGGGTTAGTGAGGTGGGTTCACCACCTATAATTACCACCAATGTTATATTGGGTGCATAGTGTATTATACATGTCATTACTTAAGAGATATGTTCCAGAATCATTTGAAGCTATCAAATGGGGAGAGTAGAACATTGAGGATAGAACTAACTTTTCCAAGTACCCAGTGAAAATCAAGGATTTATTGGATCACATCCTTCATGGGTGAGTTGACTCACTTATTGTGTGTTTATTTGTGATAAATGAATTGTCAAGAGAGTACCTGGTAGTGGGAGAACACTATTTTAACATAGATCACTCAACTATTAAGGAAGTATTTTTATTTTAAAAAAAATCCATCATGGGGGATAATATAACATTTCTAATTTTTCAATATAATAGTTGGAATATTTTAACGATTATTTTTTTAATTAGGCATGTTGTTGGAAAAATGATCTAGGGCCTGTCGAGAATTGGATTTGATATATTAAAAATATTTAATATAATATTTAATGTTCACTTTTTTATTCTTGAACAATGGTATATACATCTAATTATGTCTCACATGATAACACTAAGACTCCATTAAATATAAAATATCATTTTTACTCCATCTCCAATACAATCATTGTAAAAATAATATATTTGATTTAAGAGCAATTATGGAAAAAATAATTGGTGAATAAATTAAGTTAATAATTCACTATATATTATATTGTTGTAACATAATCCTTCTATTTTTTGGGATATTTATGAAAAATAAAAGGGTTGGAAACATAAATATACAGATTTTACCAGAGGATCGTAGAGGATAGCATTAGTATAATATGATGGGATTGTAGATTGACAATTGGAATGCGATAGGGATTCTCATCATCATCAGAGTTCATGGATGTCTTCAAAATAAATTGTAGAGAGTCATTATTACTCATATATTTATTTTTATCATGATATGGTTTTTTATCGATTGATTATATCTCAAAGATAAACATGGATGGGTTCTTTTAGAATTTAATTCTTGGAATGTTTTTATTTCTTTAAGATTGGTTATTTACATTTCCAAGAATTAAGAATTGTTTCATTCATTAATTTCTTCCCAATTATTAAATTTCTGTATTATTATATGATGGTCAACCTAAAAAATGGATAATGTTATTCTTTCACTTTTTATTCATTCTTTTCTACCTCTATTATTTTAATATACATCATTAGTATTTTGATATGCTTATATATTTAATATATATCACACCCTTGTCCTTCAGTTAAGATACCTTTTTCTCTTATATTCATGGAAAAACATTTCTATTAATGTTTACCTTAGTCCAACCAAAAATTCTAAGGAGTTTAAAACCTTTTTTAGTGGACAAAATGGGGCTCACTGTTTAGCCACACGATGTGCTAAACCGTGCAATAAAACCTTGTATCCTTCTCCAGATCAGTAAAAATATTGGTAATTTAAATTTTTTCCCTCGTGGGATTTTTCCATACCTGTGCATTTCTTATCCAATTCAACCCTAGAATCCCTGTCAGCCTCCCATGCACCATATACCCTTATTGGAACTCTATTTTGAAGGGGGGTTTGGTGGAGAAACATCAAACTCCTTCAAGTAAGTGAATCTCTTCTATAGTTCCTTACTTTTTCATGGGTTTTAATACATTATTCTTGAGGTTACATATTTCCAGAAGGTAGGGTTTGAAGCATAGATTTTGACCCTGGTTTTCATGATCTATTCTTTTGGTTTTGGGCTTAATCTACATCCCATATGGTGCAGCGGTGGTGCATTTGATTTTTTGCACATAGATTCAAGGGTTTTGATACTCTTGGTAGGTGATTCCAGGTGTAATAAATGATATATGAGTTATATGTTCATAATTTCTGTATTTATCACCCTTCTCCTTCATTTTTCAATGTGAAAAATTTGGTTTTGGTGATATTTGTTGAGAAAATTAATTTAAGGCACCAATAATGTGTTAAATTGGATGTTTTACATGTCTATTTAATGATATGCCTAATACAGTTGTTTTTTATCTCATTTAATGTATTTATAGAAATATTTTTTCTACTGAATATTCTCTTTTTGTAAATATGGTTATAAATATTGTGTTCATAGTGGGGTTGTTAAGGGATTTTTTGTGAAAAAAATTATTATGTTTTGTGAGGATATTTTATCTAAATGATAATGGTTTTATTGAGTTTTGTAAGTGGTGAAAAACATTTGTAGCTACTATTTTGATTTTATTATGACCATAAGTGTTTTGTTTACGTGATAATGGAATTTTTTCTCTTAAGATAATGATTTGAGAATAATGGGGGAATCCTCGGCAACTAGGAGGGTGGATATATAATAGTACACTAGTGACTTGGAGTGATTTTATCCATGTTTCACTGAGAAATATTGATAACTAAAACACTAAAAAAACTATATTAATTATTATTGGGGATCATTAGGTTATGGGTATGTTTCCTAATAGTTTCTCATGCATGAGAATGTAATTTTCAATTGTTACTTAACAAGGAGAAATGAGGTACATGGGACCTGATACTAACTAGTGCCTAAGGATGATCCCAAGACTAGTGATCATTGAATATTTTGTAATTATATTTCGAATATGGTGGGTTTTTCTAGAAAATATAGTAGCATAAATTGTTTACTTAATTGTTCTCTATCATGGAAAATTCCCATTGAAAACTGATTAAATTTAAAAGTTTCATTCTTTAGAAATTAATTCCGCCACTTTCTGTGTATCAAAATTGGCATGCTATTTATCCTATATTTTTTTTTATTCTATGGACACTATTGGAGGTATAATACTGGTCTTAGGATCACAGTCTACTTACACCACTTCGGTGTAAGTAGACGTGGTCATTTTTGACAAAAGTAATGGAAAGGATTTTTGTGATGGTGGTTCGGGTTGTTAGTCCCCTTCATTGGTGCGGTGTTGTGGAGACGACTTACGGGCGATGACCCCTTATCAGGTGGAGTCCGTGGGGATATTTTTTGGCTATTTTTATGTGTCTTTGGCCCTCTTGTTTATTATTCAACTTATTTTTTCAGTTCTGGATTTTTTATGTATCATCTGGCAAGAATTTTCCGATCTGGTTTATCAAATTATTTTATGTTTTATGTATAAATATTCATGTAAATCATTTCCAAACCAAATTATATGATACATGGGAGCTTGTGCTAGACCATGGGGATAGGGAACACCCTTCGGGACTAGTCATAGGGTTGGTTTGTAACCAGTTTTAATAGAGACCAGATTTGGTTTGTGACAAAATGGTATTAGAGAAGGTTAATGATTTTGGGTAATATTATTATTTTTGGATGAGTCGGGCTAGATAAGAGTTAAGACTGTTTGAACTCAGAGTTTTGGAATTGAGTAAGGTGCTTGGATCGAACATCTCTTAGATGACATCGAGTCACCATGAGATATATGAATTGTTTGTTTGACTTCATTTCCAGGAGAGACGTGTGGGCTGTAGACTACACATGGAAAAAAGGGTAGTAGGGGTAGTTGATCCTTTTTATCACTATATTATGTTTGGATTATGTATATTTGATTTCAATGAAGATATTATCAGAATTGTTGGACTTATTGGCTATTCGGAATATATCCTTTTTGTAGAAACATGCCTCCCCTAAAAGCTCCCATGGACTCATAAGAGGAAGCCGTAGAGAGTACTCCCTCATAGCTTGATCAAAGGCTTGTAGAGGGTGTGGTTGGTGTTTTCCAAGCACTAGGACATGTAAAATCTCTTGTTTAATATCTTTTTAACGAATATTACACTATCCCTAGGGAGAAAATGGCTCTTTATTTCCTGAAAATATGCTTCATACTTTTCAAGGTAGCATAGAACCCCATGATGTACCGGAATGGCACGAACTGATCGACCACATGTTTAAGATCCTTTACACACCCGAGGATGAATGGGTTAAGTTTGACACTTTTCTACTACAGGGTCCCATCTTTAGGTTATGGGAATCGATACATTAAACATGGAAGATTGAAAAGATGAAATAGGTATATTTCAAGCCCATCTTCAATGAACAATAATTCCCTAATCTCATGGAAAATTCTAGAACCCGAGATTTCATGGATCCTATTAAATGGGATATTTCTATGAAGGAGTACAAAATCCATTTTTATATGTCTTTTTTAATTCTCCTGAAATCATCTATAATGTGCAAGCAAAGGCCCATAGGTTTGAGAAAGGATTTTGACCAAAGATATACTCATAGGTTTTCTTATTTAAGATGTGGACCTATGCAAATGTGGTTGATCCGTCATGCATGGTAACGATTGACTAGAAAGGAATGGATATTTTCTCTAAGATAGTATCAATAGAGGGAAGTGGTTGCTCTTTAGTGATGAAAAGGAATCCAGAGGATAAGGTGAATAAGGGAGGTGGTAGTTCATGCCACTCTTCCAGGAATTTTTCATTTGTGTATTCTAATGCGAGATTGATCATGTGGAACTAGTGTGTGAGACCAGGGAACATCCAACAGGAATGCCCAATTCCACAAAATCCCAGTTATCATTGTGGAGGTATGGGTAATTTCCTACACTTTTTCATGGTGGCACGTCTACTTCAGAGTTGGGTCGGATCAGAGGAATAAAGGAGAGTGCCATCTCAGTAAGAGCTATCGAGGACGAGGGGATATTTATTTGGTGTTCATGGTGGTAGGGATGGGTAATCTTCTAGGAAGATCCATTATATGGAACATCCACATGGTAGTGTTCATCCATTGGTAGATACCTTACATCTCCACGTGGTGGATCAGACAATAGCCGAATCAGAGGCATGACTGTCGATGTTTCAAGGTACCGTTTTGATTACATATTATATTTATGCTTCTATTTTGGATATCAGTTCTTATATTTCATTCATTTATGCATGATTTATGGTGAAACTGAATTTTACAACCAAGTTATAATCTTTTACGATGGGGTTGGTGACGCTGCTAAGAATGAAGAAGGAGTAGGGTCTCAGGTGCCTGACCTATGTGCTTTTCGTGTCAGGGGTTGAGATGGAGTGGGACAACTTGGTCTCAGATATGCATATTTTTTACATAATACATGGAATGTATTGGATATTAAACTTATAAGGATACATCGATTATTATAGGAAGCTGGTCATTTTCATGGCACTTGATGGGAGTCATGAGGTTTTTTTTTGTAACAGTTTCCTCGACCGAGTAATGCGGGACCACAGCTCACAGAGTTGGGAGATGTTGTTTTTCAGTAATAATCACTCACCATATAGGAATATGGTCATGCTCCTGACGGTGGACTACCTCATGTATTTGGTGAGTTTTTGAGGTATTTCTAGATGATTTCTCAAGTTTATCCCCAAATAAAGATGTGGAGTTCATGATTGATTTGGCACTAGGAACACAAATGATATCTCTTCCCTCATATCAACAGGCCTCCATTGAACTTAGGGAATTAATGATACAGTTGAACAATATAAAATCCAATGAATTCTTTCTCACGAGCGTATCTCCTTAGGCCACTCCTGTATTGTTCGCGAAAAATGATGATTGATACCTCTGGTTGTGCATTGACTAGAAGAAGCTGAATAAGGTTACAATCAATAAAAAATGTACTTTTCACTGAATAGTTGAATTTTTCGATCGGTTTATGAAGGAAAGGTGGTATTCTAAAATGTTCATTTATTTGGGATATCATCAACTCAGGGTGAATGAAGTAGATATCCCAAAGACAACCTTCCGAAGCAGGTACAACCCCTTTATGAACATGGTCATGCCTTTCAGATTGACTGATTCTTCAGCATCCATTATGGAATTCAGGAAAAGGGTGTTCCATTTGTATACCAATTCTATTGTCGTGCTATTTTTATAAGACATCCTAGTTTATTCCGGATTAGAGGAAGAACATTAGTATCACTTGTGGATCATTCTGGGCACCTTGCGAGAACATCACCTTTATGAAACATTTCCCAAATACACTTTCTTGATAAGGGAAGTGAAACTTCTAAGAATGTGATCTTAGAGAAGAGAGTTTTGACAGACCCAGAAGAGATTAGTGCATTTATTTCATGGGATAAGCCAAATAACATGTTTGAGATCAGGAGTTTCATTGGTCTGGCTATTTATTACCGGTAGTTTTCTTGATATTTCTCTTGGCATGCTACACCAATGACCATGCTCACCTAGAAAGTAGTAAAGTATGTATGTGGACCAGAAAGTCATGAATCCAATTGAGGAGCTGAAGAGGCAGTTGACTGCCACCCCATTCTTATTTTTTAGAGGCTGGAAAGTGGTATGTGGTGTATTTTGATGTTTTAGGTTTTGGTCTTGGTTGAGTGCTTATGTAGGATGATAGTATGGTGGCCTATGTCTCTCTCCAACATTGACCACACTAAAATAAGTACTTGTCCCATGACTAGGAGTTAGTATTTTTGATTCATGATATGAAGACATGTCATCACTACCACTTTGGGGAGATGTTTTTTGTTTACATTCATCACAAAATCTTTGTCTATATCTTCTCACAGAAGGACCTCAACCTGAGGTACATACGTTAGATCAAGTTCATGTAGAGGATCGACTTTGACATTGTCTATACCCTAGGAATGGGTAAAGTGGTGGTTGTAGCCTTAAGTAGAAAATTCCCAGTGCATACTTTGAGGAAGTCCAGTGATGAGTGGACTCAGATGTCACTCTTTGCTCAAATGTATGTGGTGACAAAAGAGCACAGTGGATGTGAATTCTTGACGAGAATTCAATTGAATCCTTATCTCTTCTTGTTGATTCTGCAGGAACATCCTATTGACAATCTCTTCAGCGGTTGAAGTAGTTTCTTCATGGTGGAAAGACATCCATCGATTGGTCATTATCTCCCAAGGGCATCTGGTACTTCCAAGGTCGTTATACATTGTTATTACCTATGTTGAAGATGGTTATTCATTATTTCCACTATTCTAAATGTCTTTTCTATCCGGGTGACACTAAGATGTTTTATGATGTTTTTCGGTAGTTCTGGTGGATTGGTATGAGATGAGACATCGCAGACTTCATGTCAAGATACTACACATGCCTGTAGGTGAAAGTAGAGCATCAAGGCCCTTTGGAATACTCTAGTTGTTACCCATTCCTACCAGGAAGTGGGACGAGGTCCTCATTGACTTAATTGTTGGATTTAATCATAGACATTGGGGGTAATAATTCCATTTGGGTGGTTATTGATCGTCTGGCCAAATCATCCAACTTTATTCGGATCATAGATAGCTAATGTGGATGAGTTTTTCCATTTTTATCTTCAGGAGGTGGTAAATATTCATGGTGTGTCGCTAGAAGTTATCTCTTATAGAGACCCATGATACAATTTTTTGTTTTTGGAAGGCCTTCATGATGTTTTAGGGTCTCTGATTAAGATGAGCACAACATACCATACTCAAACTGATGGTTAGACAGAGAAGGTGAATAAGATTTTGGAGGACAAGATCTGTATATGTGTTCTGGACTTTGGAGGTTACTGGGATGTCCATTTGGGATTGGATGAGTATGATTTTAATAAAATTTGACAATTATTTATTTGAATGGATCATTTTGAGGCACTCTAATGTCATCCTTATTGGTCCCCCCTGTATTAGGATGAGTTAGGGGAGACCTCACTGCTGGGGCTGAGTCTGGTGCCAGAGACGTATGAGAAGGTCAGGTTGATAATGAAGCACTAATTAACAGCTCAGAGTCCCCATAAATAATATTCTAAAAATAAGAATCAATTAATCGAGATTCTTGTGGGTGATAGGGTATTCTTCAACGTGGCCCCTCGTCCAGGGCATCATCGATTTGGAGATAATGGTAAGAAACGTTCATGGTATGTATGAACTATTTGATCACCGAGCATATTTTCAGGGTGGAATACATTTTGGCCTTACCATATCAGTTTACATCCATCCATGACATCTTCAATGTGTCCTAGTTTAGGAAATAAAACCTGTATCTATTCCATGAACTGAACTGGGATGAGTTAGATATATACCCTAATCTATCTGTTTTTGAGCGGCCAGTGTGAATAGTGGACTTCTAAGAAAAGATGCATCAGGAAAAGTCTATATCAATGGTCAAGAATCACTGGAATCATGGTAATGATAAACATGAGACATGGTAGGGGATGTCAATGGTCGAGGAGGAGTACCCATTCTTGTTTTTCATTCAAGCTTCATGTTGACTTTCCGGGATAAAATGTTTTCATGGTGTATAGAATTATCACAATCATTTCCATTATATAATTTATATTTTTCACTTATATTATTTTTATATCCATCCCCTCTAGTTTCCCTTAGGACCACATTAAATATTATGTATTTTAAACTCCTTTTTACTGGACAAAAGGGGGTGCATGGTTTGGTCACAAGGTTTTCTAAACTGTTCAAGCAAACCATGTGACCTTTCCCAACTCATTAAAATATTGATAATTTATATTTTTCACTCATAATATATATTCGTACTCTCCAATTTCATCTCACATTCATCCCTAGCTGCCAAGGAAGCCTCCCAAGAACCTAAAAAAATCCTTGGAACTTCATTTTGTAGAGGAATTTGATTGATAAACTTCAAACTTACTCATATAAGTGAATCTCTTCCACAATTCCTTTCTTTTTATTGGGGTTACCTCCATTATTCTTGAGTATCCTTATGTCCTTAATGTAGGGATTTTAACCTAGGGGTTGAACCCAGATTTCTTGGTCTATTCTTTTAGTTTTATTCTTTATCTAATTCCCTTGTGGTATGGCAGTGGGATTGCTTAATTTCTGTACAACGATTCTAGGGTTTTGATATTTGTGGTATTTAATTCCATCAGAAATCAATGATAAATGTTTTATATTTTCTGAATTTATTTTTTGTACCATTCTTCTTCATTTTCCTTGGTGTCAAATCTGGTTTTGGTGACCTTTTTTATGAAAATTTCATTTACGTACCAATTCTGTAATAAATTGGTTGTTTTACATGTCTATTGTATGCTATGCCAAATAGGGTCGGTTTATAACTCATGAAATGGATTAATATATTTTTTTGGGTTTTCAAAATTCATTTTTTCTTAATAAGGTTAGGTTCATAATGTACAAATTGGGGTTTTCATGGGATTATGTGTGCAAAGCATTGTTATGTTTTTTGAGGTAATTTAATTGAATTCATAAAGGTTTTATTGAGTGGTGTAAGTCGTGAAAAACATGTGTAGATACTGTTTTGAGTTTATTATGACTATAAATGATGCGTTTATGTGATATTGGATTTTAGCCACATGAGATAATGGTTTGACCACAATGAGGGAAACCCTGGTAACTATTATGGTAGATATGTACTTGGACGCTAGTGATCTGGAGCGGTTTTGTCCCTATTCCACTAGGAAAAATGGATAACGACGACACTAAAAAACTATATTGATATTGATTGGAGACAACTAGGTTATTGGGTTGTCCTGTACTTGTGGAGCATGTATGATAATGGATTTTTCTATGGTTATGTTTCTCCATGGTGCGAGGTACATAGGGACTGAGACTAATTAGTTCCAAGGGGTGTTATCATGATTAGTTCTCCTCAATCCTTTTGTAATAATCTTAAAAATATTGTGGGTATTATGGAAAATATAGTAGATTACATGTTTTACATAAATATTCTCACTTGAGGAAAATTGACTTTGAAAATTGTTTATATTTAAATGTCGCATTCATTAGAAATTATTTTAACCACATTCTATTTATCAAAAAATTGAATGCTTTTTTACGTTGTATTGTTTACTCTATGGAATCTTTTGGTGGTATCTTTTTCTAAAGAGTATCACACCCTACTTGAACAGCTTGGGTGTATGTATAATTGTTTATGTTTTACATTTGTAAAGGAAAGGATTTTGGTGGTGGCGGTTCGGGTTATTAGTCCCCTTCCTAGGTGTGGCGTTTTGGAGAAGGCTTGTGGGTGACGACCCCTTGCCGTGTGGAGTCATTGCGGAGGTTTTTATGATATATAATGTGTCATTGGACCTATTTGGGTATGTTTGAATCTATTTATTTTGTTCTGAGTTTTTTTAAGTATTGTTTCACATGAATATTCAGATTTGATTTATTGATTTTTTTTATGTTTTATGTTTCCATATTCGAGTAAATAGTTTCCAAACCAAAATATATGATACCCAAGAAATTGTGACAGCCCATGGGGATAAGGAATTCCCTACAGGCCTTGTCACAGACCAGGTTTGGAACCGGTTTTGGTGGCGACAAGATTTTGTTCGTGACACTATATATGAGAACTGATGGTTACGAAGTCGATCATTGTAACAATGAATAATTACTATATCATTAGTTTTCAGTTTGAAGGATTGATATAGTTATAAATGATATAGTGAATATCCAACAGTGTTATAGGTCATGGTTTTTTTGGCTGAGTTTGACCATGCATGCACTTTGGGATAGTGAGGATGGGTGTTTTTAGATCAATATAGTTGACATAATATTGACAAAGGGGATGAATTTGGCTCAAAAACCTAGATCACTATTTGTTTGGGATAGTAAAGGTTGGAGTGAAGGTGGAGACTATAACATCACATCTCAACTCAATATATAATATTAACTAGAAATGTTCACCACATTACCAAAGTAACACCTACCCATATTTTATGCGGAACTAACCGGCAACAAGTATATAAAATATTTTTGGGGAGACTATAATCTCTTGTGAGAGTAATAATAGTGTCAAAATATATAAAACATAATACCTAGTAAATATGTCCATCATAGAAACAAATTTTTAAAAAATAACCAATAAAAATATGTGAAATAAATAAAAGTTATATTTTATACATTTCCAAACAAATCACTCCCACGTAGTTTAGGTATAATGAAAATAATAAAGTAAAGTATAAAGAAATGGTCACACCTGGTCCTAAATCTATCTAAATCCAAACACCCATAATACACTCTGGTTTACCAAATAACAAACATGGGATGATCCTATCCCTAATCCTATAATTTTTAAGTAGAGATAGTTCTACTATTGTACCCATTTTAAATGGAGGCCTGACAAGGGTTTGAGTAATACTTTGTTGGACTCCTCAAATGGTATCAAAAAATATCATCTCTAGTATTAAAGTTGATACTATAGTTCTCACACTAATGAGTTACAATTTTGACAAATAATCATTTAATGTTATAAGTGTAGAACCAACATTAATCCATGGGTCTGGTTCACCCCAAGAATTATACACTCATACATCATCCAATTCAAGGGTGTCTTAGAATTTACTAATGATTTTTTCCACCAAACCACTCTTAAATAGGGGTAAAATACCCATACCACATCCTAACTAGAATTTCGGGGTAATATACCCATGCCTAGAGACATATCAACAACTTAGGGCCTTGTTTACCATTGTTTTTATCAAAAAAATTAGTGTACCATGGGGTTCAGGTTCACACCATGTTAAACTTAATTTATTTCTACCCATGGAAGTAGTGTTAAACCCTATTTATACATCAAGTATATATTTTTAAAATACATCATGTCAAATAAAAAAATATAAAAATATGTGGAAGATAATATTTTTTTACATTTCAATATCAAAAAAACAATACTACTCCATTATATATTATTTCATTTTCCTTAAAAACATCTTAAAACAAAAATCATCCTTCCCTTAAACGCAAGACACATGACATAAATTTAAATTCACTAAAATACTCATTTCCAAAAAAATCATTTAGTAACATAATAATAAATTTACAATTTAGATAACATGATCCCCTTTCAATAGTGCCCCACCAAGAAATAATCAACATTTTACAAACCAATTTACCTTTTTAAAATGGCTAAAAAATATATAAATTGAATTTCACAAATAGAAAATGGTTATTAAATTCAATTACACAATCACAAGATTGGATATATAATTCCCCCTTTGTAATATTTCAAACATGAAATCACCTTTTATTAGAGCTATAAATGAGGGAAAACTCTATAAATCAAGCATTCTACATAGGGTAATCTGTAGGTAAATAAAATAAATAATTTATAACTCCTCATTCATTATAAATCATGACATCAATACCTATTTAAATCATCATTTTATTAATACAATAAGAAATAAATTCAGTCTTTATATATTAAAATTACAAAATTCCACACATTGAGTATCATCATTTTTCATAGCCTGAATTAGGTAAAATAGAGAATCATAATTAACAATTTAAAAAATGGAAAATTTAGTTAAAATTTTGGAAACTCAACTTGAGAGTGACTGAAAACCAAAAAAGGATAAAAGTTGGGAGATATAATCACCCATGTGTCTGGATCACAAGAAACAATTCTTGATTCTAACGTTGAATGAGGCATATCTTCCTATGAGGATAAGAAAAGAAGTGAGGAATTATATTATGGTTTTACAGGTCTCTAAGGGTAAAAAATACTATATAAAATGAATAGGGTGTTCACTGAGTTAAATTATCAAGATTCCCATCAAATAAAAATCTCTAAAGAGGGAATTGGATAATCGAACATGGGCCAAATGTTCAGTTGCACCGGAGGAAAAATCAAGAGTTATGTCAATGTACAATGAAAATTAGTTTTAACTGTACTAGATAACAAATAATTTTGAATCACATCACAACAAACTTGGATATATTCCCTCAATTCCCCTATTACAAACCATGATTCATTTACCCATTATTAAATCAAAAATCAATTTTGATACCAACATCATTCGTTTATATATCGTATCAATAAACCAATAAAATATTACATTTCAACATCCATCCCCTATAATGTACCAAAATCCATGTCTCTTATCCTAAATTCAATTACCCATATATGTATGGGAATTATAGAGGTGTTTTTTGAATTAATTCAGGGAGATCTAGATTTTCTAGAAAATATAGTTCTATAAGATGTATAATTAAGATGAATACATGTCTTTTGTAACCCTTCAATTGAATCAAAAGTATACATGTCATGTAAAATAGATCATATCAATGTTGCATGATCATGAACCAGGTGGTTTTTAGGAAAACATTCTGGTTTTTACTCCCATGTACACAGACATACGTATATCGAGTGTACATTATATCGAACTGGGTACTTTATAAAAGAAAAACATACCAAGATATGTCTATAATAAGGGAATGAGTTTTGGGGGAATATATTTTGTACCATGTACAAATAAATTATCTATTTTTAGATAATATAGAGCCCTTGATCCCTTTAGTCCAGTTTCTATATAATTTTTCTATGTTCCCTGGGTCTATCATTGAGATGGTATAGATTATAATCCCATCCTATGAATTGTATAAATGATACCCTTAGTAGAATATTTTTGTATTAAGTCAAGGATACCTAAAAGTTGAATGGGGTTTGATATTCTATAACTATTACATCAGTTAAGTTAGAAAACCCATTTATAACTTCTATGATGTGTGATTCCTATCCAAGTGGATTTTCTCAGGTATGGTGAAGGATCCCCCATAGGCCTAGACATGATCCTCTAATTGAGAATTTATTTCTACTGAGTTCTAGTTATTCTAGATAATGGAATGTGACTACAAGTGGAACCTCTCAAATGAGTTCCATTACTATCATAAAAATTCAAGAAGTAATTTAGCTTTGATGAAAATGACCATTGAGCTTCAAGAATAATCCATTGTCATTTGTGAGAATGTGACCTTACTTTGATACTCGGGGATATCCTTTCTACATATTTTGGATTTTTATCTTTCCTGTAAACTAATAATTTTTTATATTGATCTTTCTATCTATGATTCCTTTTTTGGGATTTGGAGGTATCCCTTAGGATATGTTTAAACTCACACATCCATTGACTCTATAGAAATGTATTATTTTAAATTCATAATAAGGCCATATGATATAGTTCATGGATGTTCTGGATCAGGTGGGGAATAATTGTTCTATATGTACCATCAATCATGTGATGATTTTAAGCATTATAAAAGTACCATTTTTGTTTGTTAGCAATAAAAGTTTTATAGTATTTGTTTTCTTATATTTATCCTAGATCATTTCATTACTCCTTATATACATTTATGTCCTGTGAGTTGTTAATAAACGATTTTATGTATCATTTTGTCATCAATTTTCATTATACTAGGCTATATATATGTTTGAATGTGTAGGGTTTCCTTAGGTTGTGGTCACCCATGGGTGTTATATGATTAAATAGATTTAAACTCTTGCCCCTAACCAATTATAGGGGTCATTTTAGTGTAAACGTTTTATTAGATCTAGCTAGGTAGCTGTTGTTGGGTTGGGTTATGAAAAATGAAACACAAAATATCATTTAATATGGTAATTTATTTATCTAGGGAAGTTATAAAAACATCATCATCACAACCTATAATGGGTTCTTCTTCTTCAGGGTAGTTTGTTGAAGCATTTTAACATATTTCATGATCATGTAACGAGGTATCATTGAGTTTGGCATATTTTCAAACTTCTATGATTCAATTTTATCCACCTTTTCTGTAATTTCTATTCAAGGATTATATTTTTTATCATATCATTTTGAAAATAAATTTCCATCATCCTCTTGTCTTAATAGAAAAATATTTTTCAAATTTCTTTTCTCCTTCATTCTCTTATTCATCATAAACTTGGTGGGAATAGAGTTATTTTCTAATATTAAAAAAATATGACCATAACATCAATTATTTTTATATAGTAATGAAATGATAATCATCAAATGAGTAAAAATTTAATGTGGTGAATAATATAGATGTGAACCTAAAAGTTCATTCTATATTATTGGGAAACATTACGCTATTATGAATATTAAATGTGGGCGGATCAATGTTGTGAAATTTTTAAAAAATTTAATAAATTTTATCATATCACAAAATAGACCTATTAGTATATTTATTATACTATTAATTTATATATTTCTTATAAACATTGATGAATGTGAGTAAAGGATGGGATGAGTAAAGTATTGAATATTTTGTTTTTATAAACATCACTACCCAATTAGTGTAGCTAAACCATTATCTATATAGTGGTGACATGAACAAAGATTATATACTATAATTAGATATCAAATACTATGTTTCTAAGGAATAAATAGTATCAAAAGTGTGGATCCTTACAATTTAAGAGTGTGTATTTAATATAATTATGATTCCATGAACTTGTGAAAGACTATTCTATATATATCTCATATCAAATCATTATTACTTATATATATATTGTCCCCATATTCTTCAATTTTTTGTAACATATATAATTCCCATCTATAGATGTGATATCTATAGAAAATTTCTTTTCTACATTATTCTTCTCTGATAAATTCATCCCCTATCACGTGCACATCAGCATACCAAAAACCATTCTTATTATTCCCTTTTATGAACATACTTACAAATGTCCTCTTCCACTTAATAGAATAAAAATGGAATGATACTTTTCTATAACTGATGAAATAGTTCTTATTCTCTTACATTTCTCACTTCTACATCTTCTATTATAGAACATCATATCAAAATCATATTCTTGAATTTTCTTCTTCATCATCTACTTATCTTATCTTTTAGTGAATATTTTTTATGTTAGTTCTCCCAAATCATTATGCATATATGAATTTATATCTATCTAAGACATAATAATTAGATACTTATTCATTCAAAACATATATGTTTGATTCATCTATTTTTTAGACATGTTCATATGAGACATGTTCATCTAATACATGTTCTATTTTTTCCACCTTCCTGATTCCTTCACAATTACCTGATCCCTATATTACTAATGATTTATTTTTCATTTTTTACCTCTCTTTTGGAACAATTGTTTTGTGATGCACTATACGGTGCCTCCTTGTATTTATATTTGACAAAATATCACTGAATATTCTAAGTCATTAATGTAGAAATTCAACTAGAATAATAATTATCATTAAAATACTTTTAACATCTATGACCACTCTATTCGGAAACATGTTTCTGATAATTTTACCTGAAAAAAACTATCAAAGTCTTCCTAATAGCACCACACCATTTGAAAAAATTTATCACAATGGAAACGAAAACAACCACTTCATATCACATTTTATATCATTTATACATTCATGAATTCTACAAAAAAAACCATAGAAAATCATAAAGTCGTATTTTAATTCCATATATATACATTTTAATCAACAACTCTTGTATTTCATTATTCAGTTGTCTACAAAATATCCTCTAAATTACAATAAAAATTTTTAGAAAAATTCATCAAATCATGATGCCATCAATATTTAGTGTTTTATGAAATATTAGCTAGAATCAAAAAACATAATTAATGATTATTGAGGAATTAAATGTATAAATAGGCACCATAATTTATTTTTTCCTTATCAACTCATGATCATTTTTTTGGTAATCTCATATTAAAGGACTCACAAACATTCATAACCTAGTATATATTATACTAAATATTTTTTCTAATGACATCATTTAGAAACCTTGGTCAAAATAATTCATTAAGAAACCATTATCTGTTTAATTCATTCAAAAACATATATTAAATTATATCAATTAAATACATATATTCATTTAATTCTCTCATAATCCTTTATATGATCATTCATAATCATCTCTCTAATTTTCTTCTTACTTACATTCATTTCATTCGACATCATCCTATCATATTTTTTTACTACAGTATTCTTGAAAACATATGAATTAACTCCACATGAATCATGAGAATATTCAGTAATATGTTGTTTTCTACAATAAAGAGAAATAAATCATCACATTATTTTATTTTCTACACAAATTATTCTGATGGATGGTTAATACTTTTATATATTGAATTTATCAATGTTTTTTCAATTTATCTAAATTTGTTTAGATCAATATAATACGTTATTTCTATTACCTCTATTAATTAAACAATATATATATATTCATCTAATACAACATTATATGGTGCATTTTGTCCCATTATATTATTAACAAGTGTTCTACATAAAACATCAAATATCATGTATGGTACATTTTGATCATCTCACAAACAGTTAAATTTAATTCAAATTCTCTAAATAATCACACCTTCTTGTAACAAATATACGCTAGATATTTCAACGATATCAATTCAATTTATCTTCATCAAGGAAAAAAAGATAAGATGGATTCTTATATTCTTAATAAATCATGGTTATCATTGTTTCATACTCATTCATAATCCTGTCATTGATATCAACACATCCATTAAACATCAATGATACATTTTCTTCATTAATAGGCAGGGACAATTGAACCAATCTTCTAAGAAACTAATTCTAAAATAATTATGTATTATATCATAATCAATAATAAAATTGAATAATTCAGCTAATATTTTAGGAAACTATTTATTTTAAATATATTCAATATATTATCATCAATTAATTTTTTTATTTATTTAGAATAGATTAAAATTAGTTGAATAAAAAACATTTTTGGTTCAAAAATATCCTCCAATTTTTTTGATAGAAAAAACATCAAAATGAATTTTCATGTATTTGAATTTTTCTTTCATTTTGTACATATTTTGATTAAAACATGTATCTCAATTTATATCCTCTTGATAGAATGGAATAAATTGGAAATTGGAAATTGGTATCAGTTTTTTCATAAACAAGTCAATAATCTAACTCTTTGTCATCATGTTCATGATTGGTGTAGAAACTATGAGGATATTATTTTAACAAAAAATAACTTATAAAATAGAATGATAACAAATGAATTGAGATCACACAATGATATATTCAATGTATTTACACTTATAATATAGTAAAAAGACATTAATTTTGATATTAAAAAGTTAGAGAATAAATGAACCTAAAAATAAATCACTCACAATATTAATTTTTTTCAAATCACTTGATTACATATAAAAGTAATAACATCATTAGTAAAAATTAATCCTTTCAAATTTATTATTTTTTCGATTAATTCAATTATATATATTTGAGTTTTTATTTTCAATCATGATGTGATGGTTGATTGAAGATAAAATCATTCCTGTTTAATAACGTGGTCTTCAAAGACAGTCTAGAATAATAATATTCAAAAGAGATATTTATTCATTCATCTTATTCAATATTCTCTGGTTATGTACCCCTAAATTAGAAATTTAAGATGATCTATGCAATTTTTTATCTATTTAAAAATGTGTAATAATTTTTTTTGTTGACAATAAACCAAAATAGTTCCATTATGAGTGGTTCTATAGATTTTATATTTTCTTCATATTCTATAACAATAGTCTTCTATAATATATTAATTTTGAATTTAAAAAGAATAATCAAACCAATATGATATATTCTTTACTTATAATTTTTTTTTTGATTTAAACCACATAATGATTTAAATGTGAGACTCTATTACAAATGTTTTTAGTATTCTAATTTGGAAAACAATAGTGGACGATAATTTCATTATAAAATATTGTCTAATGATGAATACCCGTTCACAACCAATGATTCTCTCCCTAAGATCATTATTCATCTTAAATTCGCAATATTATAAAAACAAATATAGTACATAGGTTTTTAGGGAATATGGTGGATATTCCTTGACTCACAATGTGAACAATAAGGTTGTGATGACATTCTATGTCCAATTAATCCTTTTCCCCACAATTCATTCATTCACATTTAATACTAAAATTTCATTATTCATTGGTATCATAGACCATATCATTATGTGTATTTTCCTTTCCCAATATCCATCAAGACCATTTGTCACTTGGTGAAACTTTAATCTTACTTATTAATTCTTTTTATTCTCTAATAATTGTAGATAAATATTTTGAATTGTCTACATACATGTTACAGATCACACATAGAAAATAATCAAAATCGTGGTTATAATTTATTGATAACCTCTAATCATGTTCAATATACCCACACACAATCTTCGCTTCTATAATATTTTTAAATTCCTCTTTGTTTTCAGCCATCTTTCATTCTATACCCATGTCATCTGGATAGAAAAATAATATAACTTTTGGGTTATTCGAATCCTCTTAGTGACACCATGTGGTTTATCCTATATTCATTTATTGACAAAAAATTTTTATACAACTTTTTTCAACATCATGGATTTTTTATACATAGTTATTTCATTTCTCTTCATAGATATCTTTTTGGGAGAGTGAAGTCATCTAATTGTCATCTTCTAATATCATAAGATTTATTTTTTATTATTTACCATCTTCTATGGTATTCTATTCAAATTATATTTTTATACATGAGTATATATTCATTTAAAAATATTATTAAAACCATTAATGAATGCACCATATAAATTTTTAATCACTATAAGTATTTGTGATTTATTTATATTTTCCTAATTTTTTTAATATTGGACCTTTTCATTGTATTCCCACCTTGAAATGGGCCTCTTTAGTGAATTATAATTTGAGATATTTAACCAATATTCCATATTACAATTCTCTAACCAATTATAACACCAACAATAACCACAAAAATTGATCTTCTTAAATCTACCGCATTCTTTACAACATTTCTTGCAAAATGAGCTCGTTGTTATTCAATTTTCATCAAAACTAATCTTTATATTTTTGGGAACCAATTTCTAGATTATTTCATCTTATATAATATCTGTGATGGTAGGAGATTCTTCACTTTTAATTATCCATTATTATAAAAAAAATTACCCTTCAATTTTCATTAAAAAATATTAGGTAAATAATTGAGGAATTGTATCTATAATAGCTCTTTATTTACATATTATTGAGATAGATTGTTAAATTATTGAATGATCTTGTTATAATATGTTATATTTATTTTATCATCAAAATACTCTAATTTATATTTTCTAGAAAAATAAATATTTTCATTCATTTTTTAAGACTCGATATTTTCCTTTTTAAGAAAATGTATTTTCACTTCTAATTCTATACATATCATATTGAGGGAGCACTTAAGATATTATATCAAAATAAACATCTAAACACATTCCACAGTTATTATTATATTTTTATCTTCATTCATTTTATTTCCCTCTTGAAAATATGATTATTTTTATTTAATTATTTTTTACATCACACCAAATGGAACATTTTAGCATCAATTCTATTTTCCAGTTTTCATTAATGTAATAGGATATTTATTTTGAGACTCTTCATGACACCTTAAATATATTCAAATTTTTTGTGTAATAATTTTCAAATTTTGTGTAAATTAATTCTTTTTTCAAATTATTATTCAAAAAGTCACTAATCAACTTGGAGAAATTTATGAATTCTCAAACCATTTCTTGTAATGCCTCTTCATTTTTATGTGATCCATCATTACAGATGCTTATTTAATCTAGAATATTTATAAATACACATATAATATAAGAGAAATTTTTTATTAGGAAATGAAATCCATAATATTATTTTACATTCTCACTGATATATATTGTGATGTCATTGATATATGATCATATCAACATGTGATAGTTTCTTATTCTTGATGATTGTTTGTCCATGAATTTTCCAATACGTTGTGATCAATCATATATGATATCTTTGAGGTAGGATTAGTTTCATTCTACATGGTTGTAATTTGAACCACGAGTTATTCACTTTTAGGGAATGATCTATCCTCTTTGTTTCAATTGAATAAAAAACAATTTTTCCTTAATCATATTGGCTCAAGATAGACACATATTTAAACATTATTATATAAATACTTTTATTTTTTAATCATGGACTTATTTGGAATAGAATTACGATCAGACATATAAAATTATTCACAAAGACAACATTTAATTATAAAATAGAAAACAATTAAATATCATTAAAATAGACTAACATTAATGAAAATAATTAAACACATATTAAACTACAATTTGATCGTAAATTTTAGTAATACTTTTGGATATACACTGCAATGAAGGCAATGAATCAGTGTTGTGAATTTTTAAATAAACTAATACTTTGTATCCCTTTACATATTAATAAATTAAGTATCTTGATTCTAATTTTCAATTTCTAGTTTAATTTGAATTTAGATGAATTTGAGATAATTATCGCACATGTAAATAACAGAATTTAATGTTTTTACTAGTTTCACTACACAATATGAATAATTATTAATTTTTAGGTAATTTTTTTGTCCAGTAAGTAGATTATACATTATAATGAGAGGAAAAAACAATATATTGTATTAAAAAATTATGAACCCAATGTTTTACCTTGTAATTTAGACGGGGGATGAAAGAATATCTGGATTATTAGTAATTTTGATATCATAGTCCATATGAATCTCCTATTAAATATTTTAACCATATCTATAGACAATCCATATATTCTTCAATAATACTACAACATAAATAAAATAAACCATAATTTGTGACTTATTTTAAATTTAACAAATCTAACATGTTCTTTAATTCCTTCTTCGTCAACTTGATCATGAAGAGAAACCATAATGAAACATATCTTCTTTTTTTACATTATTCCCAATAGTGCACATACCCTTCATTAGCATTAACAAAAATAACTATGATATTTAATTTGTTACACTTTTATAGGATATTATATTTTAATGTTTTTATCACGTAGTCATTGGTTGAACTATAACGCCAAAACAATCTCATCTTCTCAACATTGATTTTTCTTCGAATTATATTATTTTTGATTTGTGTATATTTTATGAACATGTTCAACTCTATATGTGAAAATGTTTTTTTGGATCTAACTAATACTAGCTCATATGACATGTTTTCATATAATTTAGATACATTATATACATGTTCATATTATACATATTATTATGATACCTAAATTTCTAATATCTTCACTATCATCTACTGCCCCTAGTTCTATTAAATAATTCTTCTTTTAGTGAGTATATGGATGGTACCTATGTCTGATGTTTTTAAATATGGTATATCTATGTCTAATTCTTCGAAAAAATAATCATTAAGATTATCTATTGACACATATCTACTACAAACATTACCTCGCCTCTTTATATAGAACATTCTTTTTTAGAAACATCACTATCTGTTACATTGTGAAGAATCACCAAACTAAAATATTTCTGAAGTATCCATGTAGGAACCTCATTTTTTTATCAACAAAATTGATACTGTAATAATAAAAAACACATCATATCACACCTACTACCATTTGTATGGATGTTGAATCTCTGAAAACTTTGGGAGAATCATGAACATAAATTAAGATTTTCCACTTTCAAATTGGAATTATTAACTCAAATAATTATATTATTGATGACCTTCAAAACAAAATGGAAATTGGAGTCAAAATATTTTATACCAAATTTCATAAAATTTAAGCATAAATGATATTCAAATACTCATAAAATATATAAAACATTCACAATCCATTAATATTGATGATTTTAGTGTTGAATTTATAATTTAATTTCATCTTGTTTTTTATTATCTGATCGAAGCATGATCGGTCATCTAGTAAACTCCATCCGTAAGAATCACAAACATTATTCATTAGATGGATGATTTCTAGAAGACTCTATAAGAAGAAATTGTTCAGACACCTCAAGTAGATTAATTCCTTCTGAAACATCAATATGATGCCATATTTTTTAAAAATCATTCTAATGACTCCACTAAATAACCATTGTAAGATTTTTTAACTCAAACACCTACATCTGATCATTTAGAAACCTCAATATTATTGACATTGTACATATCAATATCTGATTTAGTTCCATCTTATCATCTTGTTCTGCTAAACTTAGTCAGATCTCATTATTATTAATCTCAACATGAATTGCGAGATCCTTTAGAAATAATTATATTTGTCACATTCAATAAGAATAAAGCATCAATAGGTTTGTTTGTTTAAGAAACTCAGTTAGATGAAACTATGAATACATTTATATAAACACTTTTCCTTATATTTTATTTCCACAACATTGTTCATTGGACATTTTTTGATCACCAATTTCAAGTATGTTTTATCTATTCACCTCAATTCATTTTTCCCCATATCTCTCTACATAATATATAAAATTATATAGTAGATTCAATTTTATTATGTTTTTATGAAATGTGTTTCTATAAATATCTAATCACATGTTTGGGAATTTTATATTAGCTTAATAATATATTAAATTTATTAAATTTCATCAATATTACAATTAAACTTCTTGAAATGAATATTAAATTGATCATTAAAATAATGGAACCATATTTCCCATTATCCAATATATAAAAACCTGAGAACATATTCAATTCTCTAGTGATCATGGATTAAACGATATTCATAGTTGAGAATTCATCACCATCATATCTAATCTACTTAAACACAAACAATTATTTACTAATAGGAATGGATATGTCAACAAAAAATCCTAGAAAATTCGTTTTCACTATTTTTTCAATATGTTATATTCAATAGAATGAAGGGATGCATTATTCAAATGTCCATAAAAGTCATTCTATAAAATCAATTCGGCCTATTTTCTACAATGAGATAAATTTATTTCATTGAAAATCGTTGACAAAAAATTAAACACATGCAATTTTGGTTCCAAAATATCCACCATTGTAATTGTTAGTAATACCTTTAATATGAATATGTCAATATGTGAATATTATATTCTATCACACACTCTTTATTATCAAATAAATTTTCACATTATCTCTCCCATATTGGCAATATAAAAAAGTACATGGGAAATTATTTTCAACTAAATCTTAAATAATTATCCATAAATATTCTTACTAAAATACAATATGATAATACTTTATGTGGAAAATAGGGAATTTTATTTATACTTCAATGTTATCACTAATAAAAAGGAATGTTACCAAATGAAATGCGAACACACCAACATTTCTTAAATTTTTTTCCAATTGTATTCGAGTCTAAATATACAAAATAATATTTATCACACACACATATATATAATGAATGACCCAAAAAACATACATTCATTACAATAATCTTGTTATATTTGATTTGGTAAAAATACTAGGATTATCTACCATGGTGCGTCATTATCCCTTCCATTTTCATATGTAATAGATTATTTCAATTAACATCCCATTTATTTATGATTTATATTTGTGTTATAGGGGATCAATGTTGAGAAAATCAAAACTCTATAATAAAATGATAATCATGAACATTTTATTATAATTATATTTATATAAGATAATTAGTATAAAATATTCCTATACATTATTTGGTTGTCTCCCACATAGAGAGACATTCCTCATGACCATCATATGGATGATCTCATTAAAAAATGAATCTGAATATTATTAATATATAGAATAAACCAAGAAGGTTATTTTACCCATTGTAGTACAAATTTATAAAATTTCAATTATTCAGAAAGGATTATCTTCTTCAATTTAATCCTTTTGAATTAAAAAATTATGATCCAACAAAGATGGTATATTCTTCGTATGATATCATATGTTGATATAAACCACTTCAAATTCATCATGGGTTGCGCTATTATTATATTTTCAAGTATAATTTGTTTAGAATAATTATAGGATGTAAACATCATTATAATATGTTTCCCAATATCAATTGCCCATCTGCTAACTCAGATTCTCTACTTGAGATAAAAAATGAATATTAATAATATATATCAGAAATATATATATTACATTATGGTTATGGTAAAAATGTGTATAATACTTGATTAACAATGTGATCATCCTAGTGGGGCTAATTTTTTCATCCATGTTACACCATTTACTTCAATCATTGTGATTACGTATCCAAACATCGATTATGAAATATCATATGGAGTAATAGATCTTAATATCTCTCTAATTACATTATTTGTGTTCTCTCACATTTAATAAACATTGAAGATAATTGTATCACCTGGTGAACCTTACATCTTATTTTAGAAATAATTTTATATATAAATAATTATAAACCAATATCTATGATTATTTTTAGCTTTGTTTCTACTCACATATAAAAGAGATTTATCACAAGGGTTTTTTATTTTTTTAAATAATCCCATGATGTTCATGATATTCAGGTAGAATATTCTCCTTTCCTTCAATGTTGAATTCTTATTGTTATTTTTCCACCTTTCATACCTTCTATAGAACTGCAGGAAAAAAATAAATTTTATTTGGGTTTATTTTGTTCGTCCACATAGCTTTTCCGTGGTTCCATTATTCATATTTCTTCAGTTTCATATATAAAATTTCATCAATATAATATATTTGGGGCCTAAGGACCATTCCTTTCAGTTTCATGATATATTATTGGTAGAGTTATCAATTTAAATAGACTTATGAATTTTTATGAAGGTTGATTCGTATTTCATTAAAAACTTTAAGGTATTCTCTTCCCATTACCATTTAATACATGTCACATTTTTCATTGACCAATCCTATTACCACCATTACTATATATATAAAAGATATTTTTAGTATTTTGATATTGATTTTAGGTATAATTATTTTTTTAATATGTCGATGTTAGTGTTGTATCTCTTTCTTACATAACCTATAAATAGGCCTCCATTGTGCCTTATCATTTAGGTATTGTAAAAATAATTGAGTAAAATTTCAATAATGGGTATCAATATCCAAATTGAAACGTAAACCGTGATCTTCATAATTCTACTACATTTCATCCAAAATTATCCACAATGTTGTCAGGTTTTTATTAGTTTTTTTCAAAAATTGTTATATTCATCATGGAGAAAAAGCTTATATTCTATTTATTCTATCCACCATAGTCATTTATATATGTTTTTAAAATCAATTCATTATCAATTCAAGGAAAAAAATTAATCATTAATTATTCCTGAATATAAATTTTGATAAATCATTATAAAAATTTATGTATGATGGTCAATTATTCCCATGTATTTTAGAGAGATAATTATCTAATTTCATGTTTTTTTAATGATTGAGATATTTTTTCATTGGAATACACCATTTATAATTTTATAATTTCATCAATAATATCCATCCTTTTTGGAAACTCAATTTGATTCTCTTCTAGATTAGCTAATTTCACTTCAAATTATATAAAACTAATATTACGGTCTCTCTTATTATAAGGCCCCAGCCTTAAACCATACTTAATCTTGAGTTATTACAAGATTACACATTGAGGATCTTTTCGGGTTTAGAGTTTTAGAAAATTAGATCATAAAACTTGCATTACATTCCACATATAAACAAAGTGGTTACATAAAGATAGTATTCTTCATTCCCATCAATGGAAACATATTTAAAATAAACATGGATTCTTTCTTGATACTTCCTTGACACTATCATCATATCATGTACCTTTCCCTTGACCAGTGAAAAACATTTCAAAAAAACATGGGATGAGCATAAAAAGCTCAGTAAGGGATATAAAAATATGGAAAGGAAACATGGGTACATATATAGATAAGGATGAGATCATACATTACCCA
The DNA here is from genome assembly GCA_963277665.1 of Viscum album. Lineage (NCBI taxonomy): Eukaryota > Viridiplantae > Streptophyta > Magnoliopsida > Santalales > Viscaceae > Viscum > Viscum album. Next base: position 1,999,250,324 of record OY728142.1, on the reverse strand, counting down.
TAAAACATAAGAACTTTAACAAACCTCATCAATTCATGAATAAATCATATAAATCATAAGACATGAAGGTAACATGAGGCATTCATAACTTTCTTACGTAGGGAGTAACCCTCTTGGTTACGTTTGGAATACCCATCACAGTATATTCCCTAAATCTTTTCGGGGAAACCTTAACGTTTCACTCCTTTGCGTTGCCCAATGCATTGGAGAGCTACATCGGGCTCACCCGCCCTTAGTTAATCATGGAACCACCCGTTTTCATAATAATTTCCAAGAACCTCAACATAATCATATCACATAAAACATGCATAAAGGAAACATAACATTACCACTTTTCAATCACAAGATATCAATACAACACATTGATATAAAAACATTATGAAAACCATTTTTGATACCAAAATAAAATAAATGTAAAACATGGTATTTATTTTTCTTTTAAAAAGAAGGTATGGCTTATAGAGGAAGTCGAAACTCAAATAACGGTCACCATGGCGTAGAAGTCATTGTCGCCGCATACGTACGACAAAAACATTCCCTTTTGTCATTTAGTAAACACTTCGTATAAAAAAGATTCCTTTTGAATAAACGTAAAAGTCAAAGGGGTTTATACACCGTATAAAAGAAGGTTTTGTATAAAACAAAATATGCCTCAATGAAAGGAGATTGAGACGAAGTCCCATACCTCGGGTCTGACTTGACTCGATCGTTATTTAATGTCCTGAATAATAAACATGAGTTAATTTCTACTTGCTTAAGAACCTTTTTCAAGTTCAATATTCCTTTTATATCACTTATTACCATGTCATGAACACTATGAAATTATTTAAGTTAATAACGGTCATTTTAACGATCATTGGTAATTGAGTAAAAAATAAACCCTTTATAATTACAATTTGTTCATGTATCCATTATATCCAGAATGGTATTCATGATGTTGATATCATATATGTCATATATATCCAGTACATGCATTCATTTATAATATTACATAATCATTTAGAGGTAAGAAATGAAATGCACCGTTTATGGAGACGGTAAGCCGTACGTACGCATGAACGCTACTTTCATTTCTATTTCGTATTTTATAGAATGGAATCATAATGATATAAAGGTATATTATAATTCCAGTATAATATCAAATATAATATCATAGTTCCATCCTTTATACGTCCCACATATGGTATTTAACGAATCAAATCACTTTGAAGGGGTGGTAGTCCGCACTTCCTTAAATGAAGATATCGCGTTTACCCATAATGGAAACCATAAAGGTATGACCAAATAGGAAAATACAGAAGCTTAAGGAAAACATAAACATATTATATATCATATATAAATATAGTGACATTTTAATGGCCACCTTTGAAGGTGTTAAAAGAATGTTGAACAATCATCATTTCGGGAGGCATAAATTCACCATCCACGGAAACAGTATGTTTGTTAACCATTAGATGTAGGTGTGTGTAAGTTTAGCTCGAATACTTATTATAAAAACATCCTAGTATATTTATGATACTTTATTTGTTACCAAAGAAAAGAATAAAAAGAGTTTAGGGGGTTGGAGAAGCAAAACAAAAGGACTCAAAAGAAGACATTACCTTAAAATCGGGTAACTCCCTTTGGTTTGAGCTCAAAGGCTTCCTTGGGAAGACTTCTGCCCAAAGTGAGGCTTCAAGGTGTACGAGAGGGAAGTGGAGAGACAAAATGGGTAGGGGTTGGCCGATCCAAAGGCTTTGGCAGTGTGTGAAAAGAGGTAGAGGTGGGGGCATTTTATAAGAGGAGAGGAGGGGCACTCTTGGAAAAAAAAGATATATTACTTTATTTGAAAATGAGTTTCTGATTTAAATGGCCCCACATTGATATAATTCTAGGATAAGGTGATAAGGGTTAGAAATATACCCATCCAATAGGTTTTGTACATGTGTAGGATTTAGATATTACATTAACTTTCCATTTTATTTAAATCGTTAAATAATGAGGTCATCGCTGCATCATCATGATGTCATAAATAATTTAATTTATTTAAAGTCTAAAAATTATAAAAAAATACTATGATGTATGAAATCGTTGTAGCATTCCAATTACTATTTATAATAAAAAATCTGATCTTTATAACCCCATGTAAAAATTGGTTTCGTAAAACATATGATGTTTGTGTCATTTTTACTTTTACATTAAATAAAAAGTTATTTATGTCATTTCCCAACCAAAGTGGCTCCATGGGGTCCACAAGTTGACCCATGGCTTGTCTTGGTCGGCCATGACACAACCAATGAGGGTAGGACATGGGTCAAGCTCATCTCATTTTAATAAAGCATTATTTTTACCTAAAACTACACTAATTACCACTAATCACGATTAAAAACTTAATAAGTTACTATTCACCAAAAAAATTATTTTAATCTCATTGAACCACATTTTACTTCTTAATGACAACAATGTATGTCGGATTTTTGAAATTAAAAACACAATGATGGCAAAATTTCATTTAAACGGAAAATCAGTTTTTATAAGTACCACTTAGTGGTTTCACTATTCATCAAAAATTGAAGTTTTTCATAAAATTACCAAAAATTCACCCTAAGCTATATTTGATATTCAGAATTCAAAAATGAAGTCTATTTTACAAAATTGAAAACATATAAGTCACATTAATTAATTTAATAATTAATTCCCAATGTCAGAGCAAATAACGTGTTTTTATAAAACAATAAGTATCAAAAGATTGACACCAGTTTAAGTCTAATTTCAAAGTGAAATTGATTCCAATAACCACCATTGGATTAAATGGTAAAAATATATTCAGATTACACATTAAGACAAATTCAAAAGATAATATAATCATATAAATAAATTAGATTAAAAAGCAATTTTGATGTAAAATGTAGTATTTTTCACTATTCTTTAAAAAATGAACATTGTCAGAAAAATAACAAAAATTCACACCAATTAAATTTTGATGTCCCAATCATAAAGAATAAGTTTATTTTGACAAACATAGTTCATAAAATTGTCAAAAGATAGATTCAAAAATGGTTTGCCATCAAAAGGCAGTAAAACAATCTTTTAAAAATATTAGTGTATTCCATGCTTAAGATTGGATTTATTTTCATTTTAAGCCTCTAAAACAGTATCTAGTTCATTAATAGGCATAGAAAAAATATCTATTATTCATTACTTACTTGGGATGTTACATCCCTCCCCCCTTTAGAAAATTGTGTCCCCGCAATTTATTTACTTATCAAATAAATGGGGGTACTATCCCTCATTGAATTTTCAGATTCCCATGTTGCCTATTCCATCATGTGGTTTTTTACACAAAACCTTTACCTTCTTAATCACCTTATTCCGTAACACTTTCTCCCTGTGGTCAAGAATCTAGACCGGTTGTTCCTCATAAGATAGGTTCTCTTCCTGATGAACTACCTCTGGACTCAAAACATGAGATGGATCTGGCATGTACTTTCTCAACATCGAAACGTGAAAAACATTGTGTACCTGAGATAAACTCGGAGGTAAAGCCACTCGGTATGCAACTGACCCAACTCTCTCCAGAATTTCATATGGTCTAATAATCCTTGGACTCAGCTTTCCTTTCTTACCAAATCGCATCACACTTTTCCATGGTGATACTTTGAGAGAAACATGATCACCTACCTCAAAAGATAGATCCTTCCTCCTGTTGTCTGCATAACTCTTCTGCCTACTCGGAGCTGTTCTCATGTGTTTCTGAATCAGCTGAACTTTTTCTGCCATCTCTTCTACCAATTCTGGTCCCATCAACTTCCTTTCACCCACTTTATCCCAGAAATCTGGAGTTCGACACCACTTCCCATATAATGCCTGAAATGGTGCCATCTGTATACTGGAATGAAAACTGTTATTATATGAAAATTCAACCAAAGAAAGATGTTGGTCCCAACTTCCCTGATAATCCATAGAACAAGATCGTAGAATATCCTCCAATGTCTGAATTATTCGTTCTGACTGACCATCTGATTGAGGATGAAAAGCTGTACTAAAATTTAATTCAGTACCCAATGACTTCTGAAGGCCTTTCCAAAAGTTAGAAGTGAACCTGGGATCACGATCAGATACAATGGAGAGAGGAACTCCATGTAACCTGGATATCTCTTTAAGATACAAACGGGAAAGTTGATCTAGGGAAAATGTATCTCGTATAGCAAGGAAATGAGAAGATTTGTTCAAGCGATCAACAAGAACCCAGATTGCATTATTACGTCGAGATGTCTTCAGTAATCCCACAAAAAAGTCCATGGATATATTCTCCCATTTCCACTCTGGCACCGGTAAAGCCTGAAGCATCCCTTTCGGTAACTGCCGCTCTGCTTTAACCTGTTGACATGTCAAACACTTCACAGTAAAATCAGAAATATCTCTTTTCATTCCATCCCACCAGTAATACTCCCGCAGATCTCTGTACATCTTAGTACTGCCAGGATGAACTGAAAACGGAGAACTATGAGCGTCACATAACAACTCTCTCTTCAACTTTGAATCACATGGCACACACAATCTCTTCCCAAATCTCAAAACACAATCATTATCAATGTTGAATTCAAGCAACTTACCTTTCTGAACCAGCTCTACCTTTTTCTGCAACTCACTGTCTTGCTTCTGTGCTTGCTTGATTCTATCTAATAGAGATGATCTCACTGATACCTGAAACAAAACAGAAGAACATCCTGCACCAACAACTTCTATGCCAAAGTTCATTAAATCCTTAACCAAAGGATCACGTTCCAAACGCAACATTCCTAATGAAGCATTACTTTTTCGACTCAAAGCATCAGCCACTTTATTTGCTTTTCTTGGATGGTAATGAATTGTACAATCATAATCCTTGATTAATTATAGCCATCTCCTTTGTCTCATGTTCAATTCTTTCTGAGTGAATATATACTTTAAACATTTGTGATCGGTATATATTTCACACTTTATTCCATACAAATGATGCCTCCAAATTTTTAAAGCAAAAAAAACAGCAGCTAATTCCAGATCATGTGTAGGGTAATTTTCCTCATGAGTTTTCAACTGTCGTGAAGCATAAGCAATTACCTGATCATTCTGCATTAGGACGCAACCAAGTCCTTTCAATGAAGCATCACTGTAGATAACAAACTCACCATTCCTGGAGGGTAGTTCCCAAACTAGAGAATTCACCAATCTTCTTTTCAATTCCTGAAAACAATCATCACATTCTTTTGTCCAGATAAACTTAACACCCTTCCGAGTTAGCTTAGTCATTGGACTAGATAACCGTGAAAAATTTCTAACAAACCTTCGGTAATAGCTTGCCAAACCAAGGAAGCTACGAATCTCGGTTACATTTGTGGGTCTTGGCCATTCTTCCACAACTTTTGTTTTTGCAGGATCAACAATTATCCCATATTTAGAAACAATGTGACCAAGGAAAGAAATTTGTTGCAACCAAAACTCACACTTTCGGAATTTCCCATACAATTTATTTTCTTTTATGGTTTGAAAAATGACCCTTAAATGTCTTTCATTTTCTTCTTTACTTTTAGAAAACACAAAAATATCATCAATGAAAACCACCACAAACTTATCCAAGAACTAATGGAAAATTCTATTCATTAATTCCATGAATACAGCAGGTGCATTGGTTAGCACAAAAGGCATAACTACAAATTCATAATGACCATATCTTGTATGGAACACGGTCTTCGGAATATCTGTCTCTTTTACCTTCAGCTGATGGTACCCCGATCTCAAGTCAATCTTTGAAAAAAACTGAGCTCCCTGGAGCAGATCAAACAAATCATCGTTATGAGGCAAAGGATATTTGTTCTTAATAGTGATATTATTCAAGGCTCTATAATCAATGAAAAGTCTCATTGAACCATCTTTCTTTTTAACAAACAAGACAAGAGCACCCCATGGTGATGTGCTATGTCGAATGAAGCCTTTCTCTAATAAATCTTGCAATTGCTCCTTCAACTCTAAAAGTTCAATTTGAGCCATTCGATAAGGGGGTTTTGAAATTGGCTTAGCATCAGGAACTAAGTCAACAGTAAACTCAACTTCCCGATCTGGTATTATTCCAGGCAACTCATCAGGAAAAACATCAGGATACTCATTTACCACTGGCACATCATTAATTTGAACAGTTCCTTTATTTTCAACGATGTGTGCAAGGTAACATTCATTTCCATCTTTTACAAGTTTCTCGGCCTCATGATAAGTTATCAACAGTAAGGGTTCATTCATGTAAACAAACTGAAAGTCTTTCGCAAAAGAAACACCTTTATCTCTGCAGTCAATCTTATCATGGTAAATAGAGAGCCAATCCATACCCAGGATAACAACAAACTCTAATAGAGGTAGAACAATAAGGTTTGCAAGTAGGTTCTTTCCACAGATAAGGATAGGAAGATTATTATAAATTCTTTTTGCCTCAACATTCCCCCCAGGTGTTTTTACCAAAAGTTCATGAGTCATTTCTTGAGATGGTATTCCCATTTTACTAGAAAAGGTTTCAGAAATTAAAGAATGTGTAGACCCGGAATCAAAAAACACACTGGCATAATCTTAAGAAACAAACAAAGTACCGGTTACAACATCATTTGACGGCCCTACATCTGCTAATGTAGTTGCAAAGGATTTCACCACCCCTTTCTGCTTGTAGTCTAACTGCTTCCCATCACTCAAACTCTTTGTCGGACACTCATTTGCATAGTGACCCATCACATTGCACTTATAACATTTCACTAACTGTAAATCAAATTTGGTCTTACCTTCACCTTGATCCTTTTCAGTGCAATCACGATCCTTATGTCCCATCGTACCACATCGGTAGCACTTTCTAGAATTCAGAAGACATTCCCCAGCATGCCGTTTGCCACATTTATCACAAAATGGAAACATAGTTTTCTTACCATCAGAATTTTTTGAATAATTCTTACCTTTCTCCTGCCACCTCGGTCTCTTCTTCTGCTGGTTGTTATAGAAAACTTGATCATCGGAAAACTCCATTTCCACCTTCTCAGCACATCGAACAAGCTTTTCATAAATTTTAAACTCACGAGAAGTTAATTGCCTTCGATATTTTGGCATTAATCCTGAGTAAAAACGATTGATTTTACTATCAAGGTCTCGGATAAAATTTGGAGCATACCTTGCCAATCGAGTGAACCGTTCTTCATATGTAGCCACTGAGTCTTCCTATTGCCTCAATTCCAAGAATTTATTTTCCATCCTAAGTCGAAAAGCCTTAGGAAAATACTTCTCAAGAAACATAACTTTGAATTCATCCCAGTCGAGAGCATCAATCTCATCAGTGTCCCTGATATTTTTAACCATCGACCACCACTAATCTGCCTCACCCTCCAAACGGTAAATAGCAAGACTAACCTTTTGATTGTCTGAACAACCCAAGACATCGAAAATCTTCTCCAGTGCTTTAATCCACCCTTCCCCTAGAACAGGGTCAGATGATCCTCTGAATGATGGGGGATGTTGCCTCATGAAATGTTCCAACACTGACATGTTCCTCTGTGGTTGGTCTGGCTGATCTCGTGCATGAATACCACCACCATTTATAGCCTGAGTCAACTGCGCCATTACTACATCAAACTGTTCAGTTCCAATTCCGACCATCTCAGGATGCTGATTCAGAAGGTTATTTCCTTCTGTATGCCTTCCTAGCACCGCTTCCCTTTTTCCTCTGTAGAAAACCATTCTGATCAAACATTTCATAGATGAAGCAACATGGTAATCTTCAAATGCTATATCATTTCGAAAAAAAAAATATTTTTGGATAATCATTTAATATAATTCTCACTCCTAAAGTTATCTAAACCAACCTTTGATACAAACTATAAGGCCCCAGCCTTAAAACATACTTAATCTTGAGTTATTACAAGATTACACATTGAGGATCTTTTCGGGTTTAGAGTTTTAGAGAATTAGATCATAAAACTTGCATTACATTCCACATATAAACAAAGTGGTTACATAAAGATAGTATTATTCATTCCCATCAATGGAAACATATTTAAAATAAACATGGATTCTTTCTTGACACTTCCTTGACACTATCATCATATCATGTACCTTTCCCTTGACCTGTGAAAAACATTTCAAAAAAACTTGGGATGAGCATAAAAAGCTCAGTAAGGGATAAAAAATATGGAAAGGAAACATGGGTACATATATACATAAGGATGAGATCATACTTTACCCATAAAACATAAGCACTTTAACATACCTCATCAAATCATGAATAAATCATAGAAATCATAAGACGTGAAGGTAACTTGAGGCATTCAGAACTTTCTTACATAGGGAGTAACCCTCTTGGTTACATTTGGAATACCCATCACAGTATATTCCCTAAATATCTTCGGAGAAACCTTAACATTTCACTCCTTCGCGTTACCCAATGAATTGGAGAGCTATATCGGGCTCACCCGCCCTTAGTTTATTACGGCACCACCCGTTTTCATAATAATGCCCAAGAACCTCAACATAATCCTATCACATAAAACATGCATAAAGGAAACATAACATTCCCACTTTTCAATCACAAGATATCAATACAACACATTGATATAAAAACATTATGAAAACCATTTTCGATACCAAAATAAAAGAAATGTAAGACATGGTATTTATTTTTCTTTTAAAAAGAAGGTATGGCTTGTAGAGGAAGCCGAAACTCAAATAACGGTCACGACGGCACAGAAGTCGTTGTCGCCGCATACGTACGACAAAAACATTCCCTTTTTTCGTTTAGTAAATGCTTCGAATAAAAAATATTCCTTTTGAATAAACATAAATGTCAAAGGGGTTTATACACCATATAAAAGAAGGTTGTTTATAAAAAAAATATGCCTCAATGAAAGGAGATTGAGACGAAGTCCCATACCTCGGGTCCGACTTGACTCGATCGTTCTTTAATGTCCAGAATAATAAAATTGAGTTAATTTCTACTTGCTTAAGAACCTTTTTCAAGTCCATTATTCCTTTTATATCACTTATTACCATTTCATGAAAACTAAGTAATTATTTAAGTTAATAACGGTCATTTTAACGATCATTGGTACTTGAGTCAAAAATAAACCCTTTATAATTACAAGTTGTTCATGTATCCATTATATCCAGAATGGTATTCATGGTGTAGATATCATATATGTCATATATATCCAGTACATTCATGCATTTATTATATTACATAATCATTTAGAGGTAAGAAATGAAATGCACCGTTCAGGGAGACGGTAAGCCGTACGTACGAATGAACGCTACTTTCATTTCTATTTTGTATTTTATAGAATGGAATCATAATGATATAAAGGTATATTATAATTCCAGTATAATATCATATATAATATCATTGTTCCATCCTTTATACGTCCCACATATGGTATTTAACGAATCAAATCACTTTGAGGGGGCGGTAGTCCGCACTTCCTTAAATGAAGATATCACGTTTACCCAAAATGGAAACCATAAAGGTATGACCAAATAGGAAAATACAGAAGATTAAGGAAAACATAAACATATTATATATCATATATAAATATAGTGACATCTTAATGGCCACCTTTGAAGGTGTTAAAAGAATGTTGAACAATCATTGTTTCGGGAGGCATAAATTCACAATCCTCGAAACAGTATGTTCGTTAACCATTAGATGTAGGTGTGTGTAAGTTTAGCTCGAATACATATTATAAAAACATCCTAGTATATTAAGGATACTGTATTTGTTACAAAAGAAAATAATAAAAAGAGTTTAGGGGGTTTGATAAGAAAAACAAAAGGACTCAAAAGAAGACATTATCTTAAAATCGGGTAACTCGCTTTGGTTTGAGCTCAAAGGCTTCCTCGGGAAGACTTATGCCCAAATTGAGGCTTCAAGGAGTAAGATAGGGAAGTGGAGAGACAAAATGGGCATGTGTTTGCCGATCCAAAGGCTTTGTTAGTGTTGGAAAGGAGGTAGAGGTGGGGGCCTTTTATAAGAGGAGAGGAGGGGCACTCTTGTAAAGTAAAGAAATATTACTTTATTTGAAAATGAGTTTCGGATTTAAATGGTCCCACATTGATATAATTAGAGGATAAGGTGATAAGGGTTTGAAATATTCCCATACAATAGGTTTTGGACATGTGTAGATTTTAGATATTACATTATCTTTCCATTTTATTTTAATCGTTAATTTGTGAGGTCATTGCAGTATCATCATGATGTCATAAATAATTTAATTTATTTAAAGTCTAAAAATTATAAAAAAAATACTATGATGTAGGAAATCTTTGTATATTTCAAATGACTATTTATAATAAAAAATCTGATCTTTATAACCCCATGTAAAAATTGTTTTCGTAAAACATATGATGTTTGTGTCATTTTTACTTTTACATTAAATAAAAAGTTATTTATGTCATTTCCCAACCAAAGTGGCTCCATGGGGTCCCCAAGTTGACCCATGGCTTTTATTGGTCTTCCATGACACAACCAATGAGGGTAGGACATGTTTCAAGCTCATCTCATTTTATTAAAGCATTATTTTTACCTTAAACTACACTAATTACCACTAATCGCGATTAAAAACTTAATAAGTTACTATTCACCAAAAAATTATTGTAATCTCATTTAACCACATTTTACTTCTTAATGACAACCATTTATGTCGGATTTTTGAAATACAAAACACAATGATGGAAAAATTTCATTTAAACGGAAAATCAGTTTTTATAAGTACCACTTAGTGGTTTCACTATTCATCAAAAATTGAAGTTTTTCAGAAAATTACCAAAAATTCACCCTAAGCTATATTTGATATTCTGAATTAAAAAATGAAGTATATTTTACAAAATTAAAAACATATAAGTCACTTTAATTAATTTAATAATTAATTCCTGCTGTCAGAGCAAATAGCGTGTTTTTATTAAACAATAAGTATCAAAAGATTGACACCAGTTTAAGTCTAATTTCAATGTGAAATTGATTCCAATAACCACCATTGGATTAAATGGTAAAAATATATTCATATTACACATTAATACCAATTCAAAATATAATCTAATCATATAAATAAATTAGATTAAAAAGCAGTTTTGATGTAAAATGTAGTATTTTTCACTATTCATTAAAAAATGAACATTGTCAGAAAAATACCAAAAATTCACACAAATTAAATTTTTATGTCCCAATCATAAAGAATAAGTTTATTTTGACAAACATAGTTTATAAAATTGTCAAAAGATAGATTCAAAAATGGTTTGCCATCAAAAGGCAGTAAAACAATCTTTTAAAAATATTAGTGTATTCCATGCTTAAGATTGGATTTATTTTCATTTTAAGCCTCTAAAACACTATCTAGTTCATTAATAGGAATAGATAAAATAACTATTATTCATTAATTACTTGGGATGTTACACTTATGATCACTAATAATGATCACTTTATCTTCGGAATACAACATAGTTATTTCCTTCTCCTTTTCTTTGATTTCATTTCTTTCATTAATCAATTTCTAAAGTCATTGGATTCATATATCATTCATATCTAACTTTTCAATTTTAATATAAATATTATATGTTGTTTTTTCATCAAGTACATATATCATTTCTAGAGGAGTCTTCTTTGATCCAAAATTCCATATAACTCTATTGAAACCATTGTTTTTAAATATATAAGAACATATTTTATTATCCAAATATATATTTCACCAATGAATCCAAACTTCTTAGATCAATATACACATTATATAACTATTTATTTAATATAATTCTCCAGGTTATTTATTTCACTAGAAATATTGTTGATTTATTCCTATATGCTTTCAAATTCTCCCCAAATATGAGAGACTATTTCATTGGGAATGGAATTAATAATATCTTCTAATCTAATAACTGATGTATCATGATATCATTACATAGATAATAATCACAACATATACTAGTTTATTATTTCTAAGGATTATTTAAATGATATTTTTTTTATACCTCATGATCACTTAACAATGATCCTTTTGTGGAAGGAATTATTACATTACCCAAATTTTCAATTATGGACACCAATTCATAACATTTTAATCCTTATTTTTATTCTTATTATCATGGAATGGTGAGGCTAAATTGTATTTCCCCTCCAAGGTCAAGAGAGGAATCATCATCTAATTTATATTCCCTCTCTCATTTTATCTCTTATTAATCATAGACTTGGATGGGATTGAATTACGATATTATATACCATTTTATTCACCAAAAGATAAAATTATTATAAATATGAAATAAACTAAAATCATAATAAGGGAATAAATTAAAAATTTGGAATCAGTATAGTTGAACACAACCCTAGATATCACCAGATAGTGAAACATTGGGATATACTCAATAACCAGAGGTGAGTTAATCAATGTTGTAGAAATTAAAATTAGTTTAATAATTTAAATCCCTTTACCTCTTAGACCTATTATAATCAAGATTCTAATATTCTATTTTAATTTTACTTGTCATATAAATCAATGAATATAATTGATGGAGTGATGAAATGATTTTTTTTAAATGGTTTTATTTCTTATATGAGTTTCCAGTCATTTATGTGTATGTAGGTAACAAGAAAAAAACAATCTCAACTACAATGAGAGACCAAGTAAAATGGTTTGTGTTAGTAATAATTCTGAATCCAAGGGAAGTTCCCAATAGTTTTGAGGGGCGTGGAAAATAGTCATAACTCCTTTAAGTGGTGAGAGAATGTTCCCCATACTAACCCTATTAAATTTTTATACATCATGTGTACATATACATATTATTCATAAAATTATAAAAATCCTCTAGAAAATCTTCTTAAAGATTTTAATTCCATTGAATGTCACAGTTGATTGTTTTTATTCTCTTCTTCCTTCTTCCACTTTCTATTACATTGTATTATAAAAGTTATAAATAATCTCATTCCCTTATTTGAATATTTTCTCAAACAATAATATTCCTAATCATAGAATAAAACTGGAATCCTACATATCATTCACAATTGAAATAATTCTAATTCATCTCTTATTCTTTAATCTTCTTCTAGTGTACAATAACTGCACAAAACTTTTATCCAATCCCATTCTCTTCTATATTTACATCTCTTCCACATAAAGAGTTAATATTTTCTAAAACAATTATCCTCTAATAATATGCATAAGTATGATTATTCTTAAAATGATGTATCATCATTTGATATATGTTCTTATGTTACTTTTTTATTCGATAAATATTTCTCTTATACCAGTTTTTCTGATACTCATTTGACTGATACATCTCTATCTAATACCATGTATTTCATTTAGTGAATCTAAATACTATACATTCTAATTTAGTTGGTTACCACACATCTGGTACCAATTTTCAATGATATATATCTTATACCGTTATGTTAATAACATTGACAAAGATATCTCTCAAACATCAAAATTAGAGCCTCATTACATAAACTAGTTCTTCACTAATTAATATTGAATCATTTATATTTTAAACCTCTATATCCCATACTATATATATGATATATCTTTCTAAAAACAAAAATTTGACACTTAATTATTATCACCCCACCATTTTATCAACTACATCATAAAGATATCAATAAAAAACCCATCACAATGCACTTACTTGTATTTATATGGTCATATTTTCAGAGAAAGTATAAGAGAGTAGATAAATTCATTTATTTTTTTACTGCTTAAAAATATGAATTGCTTTCTTGAGTTTTCCATCAATATAATACCATTAATCCTCTAATTAAATTATAATAACTAAAATAAATGATAAAAATAATTAAAAATAGATGTCAATAGCCATTATATTTTCCTGAAATAACATGTGGAATTAAAATAAATATTTTATAGTTACTGAGGAATTGAATTTCTATAAGGAAATACTCTAATACTATTAAATTTTATAAACTAATGATTATTAATCCAACAATACCTTTCCAATGGAAACAAAATTATTCTAATTGGGTTGAATATTACATGGAAAATCTATTTGAAGACCTTATTTTGCTTATTCAACTTATAAAACCATTTAGAATCGTCTATCCATTAACTTCATTCAAAACCCATTTAAAGAATAAAAATCTCAAAAACTATGCTAAATAAATTCTTTTATAATCATCAATCTGATCATACATAAAAATATTTACAATAAAAATATTACTTCTATCCATTTAATCCAAAATTGATGAACATATGTTCTTACAAACCCTCTTTCTGTTGCTCATGTACCATTCCTTCATCCTCAAGTACTCTATTCGAATTGTAATATACAGATGGAGTACCCATGCCATTTCCCAATGCTCCGCACTCGGGGATGCATGGATGGAACCTGATGCATCATATACCATCAAAGAGGAAATTCCCATATTGTTCCTTATTACTCTCTTTAATCCAACAAAACCCTCTCTCGGTATCGTTTCATCATTTCCCACCATAGTCATCCATGCTCCTCATGCTCCACTATGCCCATATACCATTCACAAATGATCATTATCACCAAAATCGATTTTCACTACCTTTTCTCTATTGTTTTTTCCGTTTCGTTCCATGACAAGTCTCATTTTTACTACTCTCATGCTAGGTTTCACACTGCTCAACATAAGCGCACTCAAGTGGATGTATAATCATATTAGTCAAATATAGAAGGTTCGGTACATTTATACATAAAAAATAACTTCATTCCTAAAAAAAATAGAAATCATGATGATTGGTAAATTTAGGAATAGAACCAGATAGGTTTTTCTGGAAAACATAGTCATATAACCCTGTAAATACATTCAGAAAAACGTTTTGTCTCATCTACTATCATGTCACCCCAATCTATTGGACTCAATCGAATCACATCTTCATGTTATGGTTCTCTTAACGATATTTTTCCATTAGACTCAATATCTCTCTTCATATGATAAATCATTATTTAGTGGATCAAACATTATTATATTGTTAGAAATTATAATTCTCCAATCATTAGTTTATATATATTAGATTTTTAGATTATTTTAATAGTGTTCATAATTAATTCAATATATTTATGTAATCTTACATCCAAATTTTAAAAAAATTATTCCAAATATTATAAATTAAATAACACCATTTAAATTTAACCATGATAAAAATGACCTAAGAACATATTCTCATATTTAAGGAACATTGATTCATTATCATTTATAATCATTACTTCAAGATCTCCACATCTATTAAAATTAAAATCTACCTATAAATCATTAATATGATTGGATACTTCAACCAACCATTAATAAAACATATCATTCACTATTTCACCATCATATTACCATCAATAAATATCTTGGGTACATAAAATAAATTCCATGAAACACTGTCATTAAAAAGTATTCAATACATTAGCAGAAATTAAAAATTTATAATTTATTAATACTTATCAAAAAAAAATAAAACACTGACAATATATCTTTATCCATTATTAAAATTGGTAAAATGTTGATGGGATTCTTAATAACATTGCATGATATCATCTGGAAATCAAAAATTTATTTAGAACATAGTTTTATCCAAAAAATGACATCATAATAGTATCATATATATATATATATATATATGAAAAATTCATATCAAATATTTTTTCATGATCATCATAATGAAAATTTCACCAAAATAGGGCCTTCAAAATTGAGTGAAAAATTATCACTTATAGAGGAATTAATTGAATAGTATTATCACATACAACATGGCTATACATGTGAGTCCTTTAGACATGAATCCATATAGTTTCTACAATAAAAAAATGGTTTTGGAGAAGTAGTACACTCACATTAGGAATAAAACTACTTTAAGAGCCTCTTACTAGAGCACTTGAATTTGTACCTATATTATAATAGGGAGGTAAATTAACCAGTTGATCATTGAAAAATGGAATATATGGATATACCTAAATGGGATCCAATAACTAGATTCCACACCTATAAATTTCATGGAAACTGAGTTCCTCTGAATAATACTAAGAATGTATCCTAGAACACATTACTCATATCACCACATTCCTTCTATTCTATGAGAAAATGTCTTTTTGGGTGGAAAACTATGTAGTTATGAGAATATTCCTATATTCGTTTTTCACATAAGGTAAATTATTAAGTCATTTCAAAATAGGATGAAAAGAAACCTTAAAAACCTCCCCATACTAAAAAGCCTTCTAGAAATTTTTTTCTAAGAAGAAGATTATAGTAAAATATTGACATCAAATAATTAGAACTATAATATCTTTTCCCCTATTGTAAAATAAAAAAACATTTCTTGATGGTACATGTAGGATGAGATAAAGTGCATATCCCAACTCACCTTCAAAATTTGTATTATAAAAAATTATGAAGGAATAATCCCACCAGCAAATTCTGAAAAAAAAATTCTTAGTTTACTTGCAAACTCTATTCTTGTAGAGCTATTACTATATCATCGATGTAGTGTTAAAGGACCACCACCATAATATTCCACAAAAAAACATTTAAAGGACAATATTTTTTCAAAATCATTATATAGTGTCTCATGTATAATCTACTGACTATTCAGAAGAATTCTCATTTTCACTCTAATTTTAGAGGGTCATTGACATATTCTGGTGGGGAGATAAAATAAAATACCATGATCATATCCTCATGCCAACTAGTGTCTGTTGGAAGGCCTCAACAATCACACAAAAATGTATCTATCACAAATAATATATTCCATGATATCATCAGTATATCCCATTATCTGATCAAAATAAGCTCTTATCAATCCCTCTAATATATGGGAAAAATTTTATACACTATTAATAATATTAGGTCGGTCCAACATTCCTTCAAATTCTCGTGAATACCACCATAATATTCGGGTGGTTCCTATCATGGAGTGGTCCTGTAAAAATATCCTCACCTAGATGGTTGTTCTTCATATTCGAATCATTTTAATAGATTAAAAAAACAAATATTTTCTTGTATTCACATACTTCTAACATCTGTGGGAATATCTTATTAGTATTCCATGATATTAGACCACACATTCTGATGATATTGTTCAAAATTTCCATGTGAGATCCCTATGCAAGAAGGTCTACACATGATTAATTTTACATCCCCAAATGAGGATCCAACCAATAATATCCCACAATGAAGATAAATAATTTCTCATTAAGGTAAATAATTGTTTTTGGAGAATGCTAATTCCCTTTCCTTGATCATTATCAGGCTTCTTGGGGAATTCTAACGACTCTCTCTAGCACCCATGGAATCCACAAACTCATTATACAAAAATATTTTTTGTAACCGTAATATTCATTACAAAAAAGTTTATACATATAACTCGGGTTTTAATCATCATAGAATAAATTTTGAAGGCCCTCCTCATGGAAATCAAATCACCTCTATAGGTCATCTCTAGTGGATTTGTTGTTGCAGTCCTCTATATAACTAAATGTCATGTTTGGATGTAAATCCACCCAATAATGATGATTATGATGATATATATGGGTGTATACAACATTGAATTTTATACTAAGGTCATTCTTATAGTATAATTTCACTTCAACGAGATGTACCTACCTTTTTCACTGCCCCGTAGTGAATTCTCTCATTGTGAAAGGTACTTGATTGTATGAGCCCATATACAGCATGAACATATTCTATTTCAGGTCATATTCTTCTCAATAGGCTAACAATCAATTGAAAAAACTCACTTTAAGACACAATTTTTGTGTATACCCATTTACTCTATTGAATAATTTTTTAATAACCTCAGTTACGTTGACATGTTGGTATGGAAATTACACATGTTTTCAAACCATGGTATGGAATCTATCTTTGAGTAAAAGAAGAATATAATTGTTATATGGAAAGAAAATGTGGAATATAAAATATCATTCATTTTCTGATCTATAGTTAAATATCAATATGATGTTAAAAATTCAATGAGATAGGATTGAAAACATATTCTTTCATCAAATTTCTTTGAACCTCTTTGTAATCTCAGGGTAAAAATATTCTTATTATTAGATGTATTTTTAAAACATTGAGGGAATTGATATGCACAATTATTGAATAAATTTAGCTTCCTTCTTAGAGTCCATCCCCCAATTTTATGATATTTATATAGTGTCCTATAATATATTTTAATTGATGGAATAAATATTTTATAAGGGTCAATATTAAATTCAATATATAATTTATATTTTATAGTTTGGGGGGGTACTATGGAACAATACAGCACATGTCACATTTAGGTTAACCTAGTTTATATGATAACATGACATGTAATGATATAAGAATTTTCCATGACTCACTACCAGGGTCCACAGGTTAGAGTTAATCTATCCAATAGAATCTTAAAACTATTTTTGAAAACAAAATAGTTTTTTAGTCTATACGACTATGTCAAATATATACTCTTGAATCAAGAATCCAAAAAAAAATAGGAGGTGTACCATCTGAGGAATGAAATTATAGAATCTATTGAGTGGATCTAAAATGAATGAAGATCATGATAGAAAAAAGAACTATAATAGGGCCATTCTCAATTAAATTCATAAAATGTAAATAATATCATTATAATACTTTATTTTTTACCATTATAAGAACAAAATCAACCCCTATGAATGGGGAAATTCATACCAACCCCACCTCCCTTATGGGAAGAAATTCCAAAATAGTTCCAAGAAAACAATGAATTGTAACTATTCCAGCCATAGAAAATAAGTCATTGGAATTTATATTATGTAATCCTCCCCTTCCCATATAATTTATCATCGCTTGGCAATAAAAGATTCCCTAAGAGTTATTACACTCACTATTACTTCCAGGAAATTTTTGTTCATCTATAGTATTTTAATGATCAATTAATCTAATGGGAGACTCTCATATGTTAAACATCAATAAATGTGGGAAAATTAAATCTCATTGGGGGAATAACCTAGAACAACTGATTATGATGTAAATTAATAATGGGAAATATAACCCACCACACAACAGATTTAATAAGGATGGAGAACTACTTACCATCATGAAGAAGAAGAGTAAATGATTATTGTTGTGTGGTATATATTATTTACTTTCATTTGTACTGGAATTTTGAATATTTATATGAATGAAAATGAAAAAAATTGGTTGATAATGAGATTTCCACTTGAGACATGGTTCATGAAAACAAAGATGGTGTTTTTACTACTATTTATAGATAGACATAGAATTTGGGTGCTTTCTAAATTCCTATTTACCCTTATCATTTAAGGGATATTGAAAAGGGTAATGGTGTCATGGAATCCACCCCTCATGCACCACCTATATATGTTGATGATATTTCCACTAAGGAAAGGTACCCCTCACGTGAATATATTCTAGAAGAGCTAAAGAAAAACTATGTAAAATCTTTATGAGGAAACATTCATAGTAATTATAATTTCATTTCATGAGATGATTCATCCCACATAGTGTATATCAATCTAGAATTAACTACTCATCAAATTAGATAATAATCTAGAAATCCAACAATGTCTAGGTCCATCAAATTTGTTTATCTGATCTGGGTTCCGGAAAAAGATCTGTCACCTTCTCTATTGTTATAATCAACACAACCATTTTATGTTATCTACCATAAGGAAATATTGCATGTTAATTATAAACAAAAATATTAAATCTATCAATTCCATATTCCTCCAATAAATTCTTATAGAGCATAATCCTATGTGAAATCCCATAAAGGTCGCCTCAAATGCATCGATTCCCTGGACAATTAGATCAATGATATAAAAGGAAAACTTGGGATATTAAATCCCAATAGAAATATATACCCATTTTTTCTAGAAACGAGACCTCATGTACTTAATTTCATGAACTCATCAAATCCAATATTCTATGATATGAATTTACTATAAAAACATCTGATTACTATTGTTTCATAGTGTGGCAACATAATGGGGATTATTGAGATATAAGAGGAAATTAAACTATGTAACTATATTCAATCCCTATAGGGTATATAATATGTTTCGTAAATAATTATTCTAGAAAGGTTTGTTACTAGCTAGGTGATGTACATAAAATGTTTGTTTTCAACATCATCTCAACCTGAAGAAGAATACAATCCTTGTACTCATGTAATTTAAAAATTATGAAAATGCGAGAGCTAGAGGATTCATCACTTGGTTTAAAGGGTTAATCTATTTCTTAAAAACACAACTCACTCTTGTTGAACTATTGAATATATATAACGAATATATTCTTGATTAATAGAAAAAATGATATATTCATATAAAATAATGTAGTGGATTTCAAGGGTTTTGAAATGTGTCGCATTTTTTAGATTAATATATATGATGTTTTTATGTCCATGTCTATATCGATGTTATTAGTCTATGTAATGTAGTGTTTATAACTAGAGGTGGTAACAGCTACACTTAATTCAATTACCACACTATCTCTAGCACTCAAACATGTGAATTATCTGGTGGTGCCTCCTCAAAAATGATATAAATAACCACAACATGTTTTTAATGTGAAATGGATCAGTGGAACATCCCATTTGGGAATAGAAATAATCATTTTTATTCATTTTAAATAGAAATATTTCCAGGGAGCTTCATCATGTCTATAACATCAATGAAATATGAAACATAATTATATAAAGAAAATATTAAATTGATATAATCATATAATATTAAATTATTATAATTTGTTCTTATAAAAATATCATATCATTTTAATTAATCGTTTTGTGAAACTAATTTTTTTTTTAAAATCAACATTTTTTAACAAATAATTTTTTTAAAATATTAATAAATTATTAAATGGTTTTATAATTTTTTTACAAAAATCATATAAATTAGTTATATTTTAAATCTTTTTAAATTATTAATTATAAATATTAAAAATTAAAATTATATAAAAATTTCTGCAAGAAATAGTTTAAAATAATTTTAAACATTTATTTTAAAGTTGTTTAACCTAATCTGAATAATATATTTTAAAATTTTAGAATTTATATTATATTAATTATTGTTGGAATAGAATAAATGAAAAAAATTAGTAAAAAAATCAAACCATAAAATGGGTTTATGGTTTTAGTTGTTCGAGTGAGGTCGAAATCATTGAAGATAACATAAATGGGATCCAATGGTGAGTGTAGCGGAAGAAAATCCATGGGTGAGTCTATGAGTTTGAACCAAATAGAAGCTGATGACTTCAATTTTTTCACTATGGGTGAGAGGAGGACCTCATATAGGTAGGGAAGTCGATCCATAGTGATGAAGGAGATTAGCGCTGGTGTTTGTTAAACATAGCATCACCATAGTGGTTAGTCAAATTTAGAGTTTAGTTTCGTCTAGATCATTATGTTTGTTTACTTTTTAGGTGTCTAATTTTCTAGATCTAAATTGAATCATTCTATAACCCCTTTTATCTGTAATCATTTTTCAATTTCATGTGCATTTTCAACAATTTCTTTCTTTATGCTAGTTCAAGCTATCTTTTTTGACCTTCTTAATGGATGGGTCATTTTATAATATTTTTTCAAAGTTTTTATAATGTGAATTAATCCAATTTTATGGATGAAATTTTTCTTTTAACATGTTCATTGATATTGCATCACAAGTTTCAACCCGTTATTGTTTTGCGTCAATGAATGTTTCTGATGGTCCCAGTTTTATCATTTGATTATTTATCTGCATATCTATAGATGTAGTTTCTGTTTTGGTTTTAAATAAATTTTCATCTTTTGAACATGAATTTCATCTATTCTAATTTTTTTCAGTGTATGGAATAGATGATTCCATTGTAGTTTTTTTTGGGTACAACATTTCAGGTAAGGGTGAAAATTGTTTGGAAAATTATGATTTTATTGTTATCATAAATATTTTTGTAATGGTTAAATTTATATATTCAATTATGGGATTAGATTTACAATTTTTTAATTAGTAGAATTTATCAATGTTGTGTTCTACGATAAGTATTTAATTTTATTTTACATGTCATTTTTTATTTAATGTTGACCAAGGGGATCATTTTTATGTTATTTATGTTCTGAAAATCGTGTGTGTGGGAAATTGTTTGGGTCGTTTTTCTGCTATTGTTTTAACAATAAATTTAAATATTTCATCATACATCTATTTTAAATTTAAATTTACTAATAATTACATATATAGATCTACCAAAATGATATTTTTTAAGGGTGATTATCTAATTTTATTTTATATTTTATTACTAAGGATATGTATTTATTTTCATCCAAACTATTTTGTGAATTGTTCTGTCGCATGAGATTTTACAATGTGTTTTCAAATTCTATTGTGGTATTTTTTCATACATTTTCAACTTATAATTATCAATTTTGAAAATTATTAATGAATCAAAATATTTGTTTTAATTAATGTTTTATTAAAAAATAATTATAATTATTTAATAAATCTGCTACAAGTGATATATATTTTTCTGATGTTTTGACTAAACACACATTTATAAGGATGATATTATTAATAATAAATCCATGTACATATTTATTTCTTATTTTATGATTACCTTATTTAATCATATATATATATATATATCAACATACTAAAAATTTATTACATGTTATTAATGATAAAGCGAAACATGTATAAATTTGGGATAAAATTATTATCAATCTATAAGGAAATATATATATATATATATATACATATTATGAAAAATTCATGTTCTATTCACATATATGTATAATCCTCGGATTATATTTAAATTTCTTGAAACTACCATCAAATGGATGTTTATAGGTTTTTTAATGAAATGTTTAGGTACATGGATGATAATTAATATTCCATGTAATTATGAAAAGGGTAAGTATTTTGAAATTTCATTGTTCAATGTCCAGTAATTAAATTTTCATAGTGGTAAATATTTTTATATTTATATATAAATATTAGTTCATGTGAAATTAATTATCTTTTTGAGGTAAAATAAAACATTAGTGAATGAATATATATATATAAGTAAAGCAAGATTTAAATATTTTCACAAAATCCTGCACTTGTATGTTCTAAATATGGAATTTCATAGGGGATAGAACCCATCCATATCTAAGTGGGTAGGCCCATGATATCCTTTAACAGTTCATGTGGAATCAGAACACAATTTACCTTTACGAAGTTTCCGTATTATTTCATAAAGACATTGTAATATTTTTAAACAAATATTTGAACCTAGATATTTTATAAATTAATATAGTATTTTCAAAGCATATGTAGGATAAAGTATTTTTTACGAAATGATATTTATAAAATTATTATAAGAGACATTTTCAATGTAATATATTTGAAAAGATTTATTGAAGGTTTTTATACCCCTTATTGGGAATATTAAATGCACATACCTTTGTTTTAACCAATTTTCATAGGTCACTTTGATTACCTATGTTGGATGTCAACATTTTTTGTATTAGAATTCATAGAATCCCTTGTGGCTTATAATTTTATTTAATTTATCTTCAACTCTAAAAAATTTACGAATTCAATATCTAATCCTCTAGAACCTATATAAGTGAAAGGCCATATGTGGTAATAATTGTTCTGTAAGTTATTTTAAAAACAATTACCCCACATTTTAGACACTGAGTCTAGTAGCTAAGTATCTGGTATCTATAATTTTTATCAGTGGAAATATACATACAAATTTGGATATTAGATGCTTTCTTGTATATTTTTTATCAGTCCTAAGGTTTTATTTAATTCTTAATTGAGAAATTCATAATTATTTTTAGTTTGGCGAATAAAATTGCGAGGGAATAATTGTCTTAAAGGGGAAATAATGTAACATCCTAGAAATACTAAAAATTATTATATAAATATTTTATTAAATGGAAATAATCTTATAATATTAAATTATTTTAGGATTTTGTATATAAATATTTTATGAATTTAATTATAAGATTTGAGAAACTAAAATGTTTTTCAAAAATTAATAATTATTATCAAATAATATTACAAAAAATAATTATAAAATTATCAAAAAATATTTTACCGAAATGAATATAAATTAGTTATATTTAAAATATTATTATATGTTTCATTATAAATTTGACTAATTAAAATTATAATCATAATGATGTATGAAACTATTTAAAATCATTAAAAAATTATTTTGAAATTTTTTAATATAATAATAAAATTATATATGATATATTTCAAATTTCTAGTATATTCATTGTATTATTTAAATACAAAAATAATAAAAATAATAAAAAAACAAATGTGAAAAGGGGATATCGGTTTTCATTTTCTGAGTATGGGTGAAATCTTGGGAGAGAGATTAGAGGGAATCCAAGGGCAAGCACTCGGGTACCAGAGTCAAGGGTGAGTCAAAGGGTTCAAACCCAATTGAAGATGATGAATTCAATTTGTTCACATTGTGTGAGAAGAGGACCTGCTTCAAGTAGGGGAGTCTTTCCACGATGTGGATAGATTTTGGCACTGGCATATTTGAAGCCAAGCATCGACGAAGGGGTTGGTCGAGGAAGGGGTTCCTTTTTTCCTAATCTATGAGGTATATCTTCATTTTATATTTAGGTGGCTAATTTTCTAGATCTCAATCGAATCTTGCTATATATTGTTTGCTCTATCACTTTTTGTATGTTTGTTTACAATTTTTCTCTACAATCTCTTTCTATAGGTAGGTTCGAGAAGTCATATTTTATCAGATTAATTGATTTGTCATTTTATAATATTTATCTAAATGTTCTCATAATGTAAATGAATGAAATTTGATTGAATAATCTGTTCATTTTACATGTTCATTATGCTTGTATCACAAACTTTATTTTGTTGTTTTATGGAGTCCAATATAGTCTCTACTAGTCCATGATTTATTATTTATTTAAATATTTATATCATTGTCGAAATAGTTTTTGTTTTTATTGTAAATAAAATTTCCTCTATTTAACATGAATCTCAACTCTACTAGTTTGTAGTTTTCGTCTTGAATAGGGGATTCTGATTCATCTATGTTTTTTCCACCATTCGAGGTTATTGTGAAAATTTTATTTTAAAATTCTGATTTTTTTATGTTCAGACAAGTTTTATAAGGGTGATAATTATATTTTCAATTATGGTTTATGATTTTCAAATTAATAATGAGTTGAATTTATAAAATTTTTGTCCTGTCATAAGGATTTATTTTTGTTCTAAAAAACATGTTTTTTTCGGGTTGTGTGAGGGAATTATTTTTAAATGATTTATTCTTTGATAATTTATTGTAAGGGAAACATTTGGGGTTTGTTTTGAGCTGATTTGTTTCCATGAAAATTAAATATTTCAGTATACATATATTTTTAGTTTATATTTATTCATAATTAAATATATTGTTATACCCCAAGTATATTTTTTATGGGTGATTATCAAATTTTTATTTTAGATTTTATTAGTATGGTGATTTATTTATTTTCCTCAAATTTTTTTTGAATTTGTTCTATCGTATAGGATTTTGCTATGTGATTTGATATTCTGCTATGGGTTTTTGTTCAAACATATTCAACATATAATTCTCAATTTTAAAATTATTAATGATTCAAGTTCTTTGTATTAATTAATTTTTTATAAAAATAAAAAAAATTATTGTAATAATTTTATAAATTTCTTGCACGTGATATCAATTTTTATATATGTTTTGTTTATACACATATTTACTATGCTAATACCTTTAATACAAAAGCCATGTATATATTAATTTATTATATAATTTTTACCAAATTTTATAATATATATATATATTTACATACTATGAAAATTTTAAATGTTTTTAATATGAAAGAAAACCATGTAAAATTACAGATAAAATAATTATCAATCCATAAGAATGTATATATATTTCTATTACGGTAAACTCATGTTCTATTTATAAATCAGAATTCATGATCATGTTTAAAATTAATTTATAGTTCATGATTGCTATATATTTATTCCATGAAATTATCCATGTATTATATTTCAGTAATATATATGTTAAGAAATTAAAAGATGATAATTTCAAATTCTATAAAATGAAAATCATGTTATATGATCATTGATATACGGCCATACATCGACTATTTCTGATGAAACCTCATACATTAATATATGAATATGAATATATATACATGAATATATATATATATATATACATCCATATATATATATATTCACATATTTGTATACGAATTGATTTAATTTTACATTTTTCAAACCTACCAACAAATTGATGTTTATGGGTTTATGAAACAAATTTTCTCGTACATGGTAGAAAATTTGTATTCGATGTAATTATTAAGAGAACATGTAAAAATAAATTTACTTTTTTCAAGTCTAATATGTTAATTTTAATGGGAATTAATAATAACACATTGATATTCAAATATAATTACATTTTAAATTAATCTTATTTTATGATATAAAATAAAACTTCAGTGAAAGTATATATATATATGTAAAGCAGGATTCAAATATTTCCAAAAAACATAACACTGGTCCTTTCTAAATATGGATTTTCATTGGAGAGTGAACCCATCATTCACTAAAATGTTATGCCAAATATAAACTTCAACATTTCGAGAGGCCTTAGGATAGTGTTTTGTTATCAGAACATTTTGTATTTTTTCAAAAAAACATTGGAATATTTTTTAATTTTTTTTAATTTATGTATTTTATAAACTAATATATTATTTTTAAAGAATATGTAATTTCAATATTGTTATCAAAATGATATATCTGAAAGTATTATAATAATAATTTCAAAAGAATATACTTAAAACTATTTATTAATGGTTTTCAATCACTTACTGGGCATATTAAATTCCCACCCCTTTGTTTAATCAATTTTTCATAGGTCACTTTGATATCCAAAGTCTGATACAACGTTTTTTGTGTTAACATGCCTAGAAGCATAGTGTTCTTATTAGTTTATTCTATTTTTGTAAAAACTCTAGTAAATGTGTGAAGTTAGTATCTTATCCTTCATAATAGAGACCGGTGAATGGTCCTCTATTATAATAAATATTTTGTATGTTACTTTTAAAAAACACACCATTTTAGGCAGTGAGTCTTGGGGATCGAGATCAGGTCACTATAATGTCCATTGAAAATAGTCTGGTGATGTCTATAGAAAAAAATAATATAGATTCCATTAGATGATCTGAAATGATATTGAGGAATTATTTATTTTCAATACATACCCTATAATAAGTTTGATTATACGATGATCAAATTGTAGATTCCATCAGTATAAATGAATATTATTTCTGATGACTTTTCATAAAAATATGATGTATGTTTGAAAATCCAAGAAAAAGTGAGTTGATAAATTTGATGATAAGATGGATACGAAATAAATAGATTCCTCATGAACAGGATAGCCTATAGGTTTTTCATTATCGGATCTCAATGAGGACAGATCTATGGAGCAAGCTGATTGTGCAAACCGTGAAGTGACATTAGATGACACTAATAGACAACATCAGTTCATGTGGAGCGGCCTCTTACAGGCTAACCAGGCTGAAGTAGCTGGTTGAATATTGCTTATTGAGGAGGCTGAATTGGGTACACCGAATAAGAATTCAGGTGGCAGTGGTTATACACTAGGAAGGGAGCTACAAATGGTGGACGAGAGAAGGGGTCCGTGCTTGATTCGGACCGCACTCCCCCTATGTAACAGATTTGAAGTTTTATCAGAGGATAATGTGAATTTGGAACACATTACACCGGGTGAGTAAGTTGAGGTTGGCATGGAGGAATCTAATCTGAATGAACTGGACCATTCGGCTAAAGAGGTCTCAATTCCAAAGAACAACAGGAGTTTCATAAAGCAGAAGGGGAAGAAGGAATAGTCCTCGCTACCCCCACCTTTGGAGACCCGCTCTGCGAAGAAGTTGCCGGTGTTATTTCTCCACGCTCTGGAGGAGGATTCTCAGGTTCTGATCAAGGAGAGCAACAATGAAATGGGAAGATCTACTAAAAAGGTAAAGAACAGAAAGGAACCTATCATTTTCTCCGAGGAAGACATGGTAGAGGAGTTTTGGTATGTTGACATCCCACAGGAAGAGGCTGATATGATGGGAAGAGCTGTAAGATTGGAGGTCAACAACAAGCATGCTAAGTGGGTTGAAAAACATGATATGATCCGGATGATAGGATTCGATGATTGTAAAATCAGAAAAGAATAATATATCCGAACATGGTACAAAATGGCAGACTGTTTTGAAGACGTTATTGGGGAAGATCCTGATTCTAAGTTATGGATAATGAATTGGAATCTTTATAGGGATGAATGCACTAATAGGATAAGGCTATGTTTTGGTAACTTTTCCTTATCTTATGAGGCATCGCCTTCGGACTGATTGGGTTTGTCTCTCACTTTTCCTTTTAAGTTGTTTGGTGGGATTTTTGGGTTGTCTGCAGTCAGGGTTCTAATGGCATCAGGAGACGGTCATCCTCATTCTGGTTTTCTTTGACGTCCTTGGGGATGGATCCTGGGTGTCCATTACATCGCATGAAGGCTGGGTGAATTCCTCTGGAATTTTCTAACGGGAGGATTTGGTTCGGTGTCGATGGTCGCGCCGGGGGACGTTCAAAGTAATCCTGGGTTGATTTGACCAGCCTCTCTGATGTTCTTGTGCCCTGGTTCGTGCATTCTTGAGAATGGTTAGTGTTTTTTGGTGTCTGAATGTTTTGGTAAATGTGGTTATTTTGGACTCATGTAGTGGGGTAATGGGAACCCATAAACTGGATTTTGAAAATGAAAAAAAATGATTGGCAGCAACACCAACATTTTCTCTAAGGTACTTGAGGTATTTCTTTAATCATCTCAGTCCTCCAACATCTGGTGTGAAAAAAAGTGAAAGGATCATGAGATTAGTCATTATTAGTGATCAAAATCTCCATACCCTTTCAAATTTCATCCCTCATCTACTAGGATGAAGGGAACTTTCCCATATAACGAATCAATGGGAACTATAAAGTCAAATGATACAACATGACCCATCCTAAAAATCGAGTAAATACCCCCCAAATTAAATGGGGCCTCGATTGGATGAATAAAAACAATATGATTCTGTTAATGATTTCCAAATGATAGATCAACTCATTGATGAAGAGGAAAAGTATAAACGAGATAACCCTACCTAGATTTTTAGACGAGTTTGAAATAAGTCACCCATCATAAGGAGACTCAATAATAAATGGTTTTATTGGGCTCTACTACTCATGAAATATCCCTATGGGTCATTGTATACAACTAAAGATTGATACATAAATGGGATCTACAAGAGAACAATACATATCCAATGTAATCTAAAAACCATTAAAATATAATAATTCTATAGGATTCTATAAAAAACATGTTTATTACAATGAATTTTACAACATAATGTGGAGAGCTTGGTATAACCTTCCAAATATGAAAATTATGCTGAGTATTGGTCAAGTGAATGATTCATTGTCATAGGAAAACACTACCTCTATTCCTCAAGCTAGAAAAAACAACATGGTTTGAAATTTTGTAATTTGGATGTACTTTATCTCTTAATAGAACATTAATATCAACATATTCATGGCCTTTAAATCCCTCATGGGTTCGTGGATAATGTCATTGTAGATTATGTATACCATAAATAGGCCAATAATGTCGAATTCCATACTAAAATATCTTTCAAATAACATGATCATAAGACTATCATAAAAGTTAATATAATGAAATTTTATATATCTAGAGATCTATATGATATTTAAATCAATTAGTGTATCGTTTATAATGTATTTGAAAACAACCGCATTCTAATTAGAATACTCCACATATTAGTCTATAGCGATGATTATGTGTTTCCTTTGTTAATTAAAATGAAAATATATGAAAAAGGAGACTAGAATACACTTTTTTGGATTAAAAATATATACAAGATTAGTTATATGGTATATGTCCCAAAATTTTTGGTATTTCACCATGATAAAATATTCAATGTTTCACATAGAAAATAATGTCCGAATAAACATGTGATGTTTCCCGAAAAAACCACATGTGCCACATATATTATCTCAATTTAATCATTGTAGTGTTTCATTTTGATTGTTAAAACTTTTAATTTTTTAAATTTTCATATTTTTATGAATGGAACTATATCATTTAGGATATATATTTGATGATGGACACTTCCATTGAAGTCATTGCACCCAACAGACATGAATTGGATACCTAAATTTCATCATCAAAGGTTACCCCATTAGGATCCTATAATATGGTCAATTCATATAATTAACATTAAGGCCCACATCCATGCTTCACAATATATTCTATTCATTATCATAGATCCTTCCTCATGAGTTTTTGAGGCCAATTTAGTCAGTTTTTGTAAAATAATGGCCATCCTCCCAAAATATGACAATGTAAAATTTGGGAGGAGAAATTCATTAATCATATACTCATGGATTGGTACCCTATAAAATCAATATAATTTGAATAAGTTGATATAATATTCATTATTTTTGAAATCAAAGGTGTTGTTCAATGGGAACTAGTGGTACAATAACATTATGAAGATGTTATATGTATATATTCACACATACGATATACACAGATTTCTTAATATATGAAAACCAATTTTAGATCAAATTTATACTTATTTCTTGTATTGGGAACTGAATATTCCCAAATCCATTATGTATTGACATCATATTCTAGTCATAGGTCACGATCCCTATTGTAGTATTTTGGTAAATTAGTGATATAGTAATAGTAAATTGAAGTAAATCAATGAATCTTGGGTTTTGATATATGAGACTCTGTGTAAAGGAAAATTAAAATTTAGTGCATCAGGCATACTACAAAAGTACCACACTCATTGAAATATGATCCTTAGAAGAAATATAGGACACGGTTTCATTGGTCCAATGGGAAATCTAAGAACATAAAATATAATCACTATGATTCCGAATTAAGATGTATAAAAAACCTAATCCCGAATAATTGACTGAAGTTATGGGACGGGTATCATTGGTGGTCATTTCATGGAAACTTGTAATATTTTTCCTGAAATCATCAGAATGATGATGGTAAATGTTTAAAATGATCTTAATCATTTCCATGATCTAATAATTAACATCTAATTATGATGTTGTGAAGATAGTACAAACCATTACATTTCCTAAAAATAACTAATTACAAGTTAGTATGATAGAGAAAAATGGAAAAAACCTACGAATAATAGACGGGTGATGTCCAGAAATAAAAGGATAAAATTTTGAAAAATAAGAAATGTTTTACCAAAATACTTCACCCTTGTCCTTCACTGTAGTCATTCAATAAACCTCATTTTTTTTATATGTCATCACTAAGAACATTCACCGAGAATGTTTTCCAAACACATTCTAAAAATTAGTTCTCATAATATAATGGTCTATACAGTTCATAAACAATAATAACTACAATTCTTTATGAAATATGATGTTTAAGAGTTGAACTCAAACATGTTTGTAGTAGGGGTATTAGGGTTAAAAAAATACTTTTTTCATTATAGAATCATTACTATGGTTCAAAAATAATGGGACTAATATTTATTCTCATTCCTTGGTGGTTAACATAATAAATAGTATGAATCAACTAGTGTTATCTATAAACATGAAATGGTAGAGAACTTCACCAATGAATCGGGTAGAAAACATAGCACTAGTTTTCTATCATTTAAATCCATGTTCACACTAGAGTAATGATGACCTAACAATTAGATCTTATACTCTCCAAATAAATCCAATTTTATAGTTTGTGGGGGTTTTTTAGTTCAATATTCTAGTATGGGATAATTATATTAAGATGATGAATCCAATACCCAAAAAAAGTCACCATGGTTTTCCTTGGTCTACTTAGTTTCGCCTCTAGTAATGGGCCTAGGGTTATCTATTATTGTCTCAAACCATGTTTCTATGTTTATGTTTCTCCACAATATTTCATCCCCAATTTCAAATATGTATCATTCCAGATTCAACATTAATGCCTATCTAGAATTCCAAAATCCATCATCTCTTACGTCCTCAAATTTTAAAACAAATATTACTTTTAGGGTACTTATTTTCATCATTTTAAAGATTAACATGAACCCATAGTATTTTTTAATCATATATTCATGCCCCAATCTCTTATTTCCATCAAGTAGCATAAATTAATTAATCCTAATTTAAAATGTCCATAAAATTATGTAATTTTGTTGCATGAATGTTTGATTCACTAATAACCTTCAACAGTGACCACTACCTCTTAGTTCCACAACATATTCATTAATTAAATATACAATGTGACATAGTATATCTCAATCCACATGAAATAATCGGTGTAATACCCAACCCATTTGATTAACAAATCAACAATGTTCCATTAGAATGTTATCAACTTTGGGAATGTATTACTAAGAAGACTATTTTCCCTAGTATTTTGTGTGCAACCACATTTCCATTAAATCACAATGGAAAACTCCTTTCACTCATCCCTTAATAGGTTAAGACCTTTACCATAAAATAATAAGTGGGATTCCCTTTCTCCATTTACCCACACTATAGATATGTCATGTTATGGCCATCCACGTGGATGGATTATGGTCCTCTACTCCAAAACAAGGTTACTATGAAAACCCCACATTCAGTGGTAGATAACAACTTCACTAAAGTATATTACCAAGACACCCAACATTCAATGACACCATTAAAACCACCAATTATAAATGATCATTGTTTGTAACCAGTGTGCACCCCTACAATCATGTATTCCCTCTATAAAATTATATTATGGAATGTCAGTCTTAAATGGGTAGAATCCTTGGGCATACCATGATAGTGTACGAAATTTATTGTTATGTGGATAGTTATGTGTCCTATCCGAGATCAGTATGATCATCAAGCCCCTAGATTCCAATCAAAAAACATTATATTATTGTTATTATTTTTAGTTGAATGCATCAACCATTCCCTTATTGATGATTTCATCATTTTAAATAATAATTGAACCAGGGGAACCCATTATCAGTAATAACATATTCATACAAAAGTCCCACTCATGTTTTCCTAGTTCGTGAGAACCTCTAGGTAGCTCACTCATAGTCACCAATTGATCTTCCTCGTAGGTACATATACCCCATTAATTCTATAATCCTTCACTATATAAATTTCAAATAGAGGAAGTGGTTATTTGGAATGTTTATAATCCATAGGTTTAATCATAAATAATCCATTCAATCATTAATGATCTCATATTAACAAATCATTATTAGTCATTGTATGTAAATCCATATGGTATAATCCTAAACTAATATCTATAGGGATATATAGATTATTAAATCTAACTCAAAGGCACAGACTCTCTTTTATTTGTATTCCTTCAATTCTAATTATTCTATGAGAATATTATTTCACACCCACCAATAAATAATCCCCATAAAATCTTCTATTATATGTTTTTTAATGATAAATACATTCTAGTCATGTGATATTAATATTCATGTTAATACTCGTGGTATATTATTTAATAGTCACTATTATATATGTTTCTCAATCTTTTTTGTCATTGATTAATATTAACCAATATATATGGAATTCTTCTTTGAGGTTTTATCCCAACAGCCAAAACATCACTATAACATTATACAAGTGAAAACCATTTTAAAGGTCCATATTTATTGTGATATATGCATCATCCCACTAGTCCATATTATCTATTAGAATACACTCTTTACATTTTCAATATTCATGATGGGAATACAACTTTCCTCATTAGGTCGTATCCTTGATGATTCTAGGTATTGATTTGTGGTGTGACTAATTACTAACCAATTCAACCACATATCTCATGGGGGGTATATTCACTATGATCTAAACCTAGAAGTTTAGGTATATATTTCATCTAAAGTAATCCAAATAGGTTCTCTCATCAATAAGTCCAACTCTAGGCTTTACAAGCCTCTCTCACCCAGTAGAATAATAGTCTTGAATGAAAAACCTCAAAAGGTACTTCATTTGATCATGATTTCTATGGCCATAAAATATTAAAAAATTTCCCTTTTCAAAACACCTTTACTGGAAACCATTTTTTATTATAAATCACAAAATTTCGTGGGTTTTGATTTTTTAACAACTATATATAAGAATAAATTCTCATGGGCCTACTCCAAACACTATAAAAAACACCTTCATGGATTGTATGAAACTCAAGAGTGGAGATGTTTACAATATAAAATTATACAATAATAAAATTATTATCACTGTTTAATTATAGAATAAATGGATTATCATTGATATATATTGGGATTTAATGAAAACATATTATTTTAATATATTCAAAAGAATAAGAGTAATCATCCCAAACAAAACGTGTGTATGAGCCCATCCTCTAAGCCTCTCACCCAAATATGATTCGATAATTTCCAAGGTAAATTCCATTTCACTTCCTAGATGAGAATGCCCAGACAATGGAAAACTAAAAAAACATAGAAGAAATGCACTACGGTTTCATCCAAAATCGCCACGTAAACATTTACCATAATAAATGAATCATTGGGTAATAATTTCATAAAAAGTTTAACGGTATATTACATCCTAGTGTTAAAAAATGAATAATTTTTTTCATGATATAATCACAATAAAAAACTTAACTTCTATTATATTTTTAAAATACGTAGTGTACTGGTTTATTTTCAACTCTTATCAGCATTGAAATACACTTGAAATAATCATTATATTAACCATATAGAAACTAAATTATTTTATTCAATTCCCCACTCACTAGTTAATATGATTTGATAGAATGCTAATATACTAAAACAAATCATATATAATAAAAATTCTTGTCTCCCCTCTCCAAAGAGTCAATATCATTATCCAATTGAACATTTTATCCTTTGTGACGAAAACATTATTGTTTTTTAATCCGTTTTAGATAATTACTATGTCAAATAAATTTTTTCTTGACATTGGACAATGAATACAACAAAAAATTCATCAAATTATCCTTCAATTAAATTCGTTTTTAATGAAAAAACTAATAAATACTAAAATTCCTTATAAAACTCATCTGTTATCCTATTAATGTTATAAATACAAATTCTAAATATTATAATTCTAATATTTAAATTTTATTTAAATTTTATGATTTAAAAAAATTATGAAAATGTTAACACAACATTACAAATTGATAACTCATTCATGTAAAAATTGTTGTACCAAAAAATCATGTAATAGTATTTTAAAACAACATACCCATCACTAATGTTAAGTAATTTTATGTGTTTTTAATGCTATGTTATTATTTATTAAATTTTATTTGAAAATGAAATTTTTTTACATTTTAATGTAATTCATTTACCACTGATTGAATTAATCAAAACAGTTGTAAATATATTTTTTTATCTTGTTCTTGATGTAACTTAAAAAACGAGGATTCTATAGAATAAAAAAGACATTATATATTCTAATAATATTAATAACTAATTTTTACATTAAAATGTAATATACATATTTTTAATAGACTATATAATTAAGTTATCTAAGGATGAGCTACTTTATATATGTTGATTTCAATACATTTTCTAATAATTGTTTCCCATAAATGGAATTTGAAGGAATTTTTTTCGGTAATTATAAATATATTATTATATTGATTACAATAAGTGAATATTCAATCATTAAATTTTTTTTGGGATTGATCAAATACCCTTTTATGTCCTCCTAAATGAATGTTCCTTAATAATTTTTAATTTATTTATTATAATTATATAAAAATATTATTAATATATAGTTTTTCTTGTTATATTTATATCTAATAATTTGATTAAAATCATTAAAAATAATAATTAAATGGACAACGCAATGATTGGGATTTTATAAGGATATTTTTTGGGATAATTGTAGTTAATAAATTTAAATTTGGATTCTGTAATATTAAGAAGATAAAAAAATTATATAAAATTAGAAATAATCACATGAGATAAAATTCACAATAATAATTATTGTAAATTATGAGTTAGAAATTATCATAAACATTAAATAAACATAAAAAGTATCATTTATGTAAACCTTAATCCTATCCTCACGTCCATTGCAAGATCAATCTTTCAAATTAACAGAATTCAACATTTTTCAAAATATTACCCAAATATAATAATAATATAGATTATATGAAATGTTGTATTTATAAATATGATAAAATATTTCATCTTATCATCGCATAATATACACAAAATATATATCTAATATGAATAGAATTGGGAAACTAATTTTTTTTTAAAAAAATATCAATCAAATTTTTCTTTATCTTCATTATTAAAAAGATATAATAAATTATAATTTCTAAAAACATAATTAAAACCCATAGGGATTCTGTATAGGAAAACTATATATCTAATAATCACAGAAATTAGATATTAGGGTGTATATATATATATATATATATTGGTTACACGAATCACTATGAAATCATTGAGGGTTAAGGTAGGAAAAAATTATTTATCATACCTCGCATAAAAATATTAAATATTTCATTGTATTTTAAGAATCAGTGATTAATTGTGGATATATAATAGAATCAACATCAAAAATATTGTAGTGGATCTTAGGAGGCTTGTTTGGATGGGACTCATCATGGTATATCTGTCAGATTCATCCATAACTGGATAGGTTAAATTGATGAAGGACTGCATAAATATAAAATGGTAGAGTGAAAATAATAATTGGCTATTGGGTGGACATTTATGACTACTGAATTATGGATTGCGATATTTCTATAGGTTATTAAACGGACAGAAAAACTCATCTACAACTATAGACACTATAGAAAATAGATCTATTTAGACAATTAATTAATCTGTAGCCAGAAAACATAACACATGTGGGTATATGAAGGGTATATAACAATTGTTTTAATGATATCATAGCCACATATCATCATCAAAAGGATTTATAGAATATTTTTTCCTTCATATGAAAACATTTGAAATCTAAAGCATCTCTCTCTATAGTTAGTAGATTATCATTGATATAGTCCCCATTATACCCATTGAAATTATATGTTTTGGATATACTCTAGCAGCTATAGTAGTAATTTTATGTAGTGTGGCCCTACGCATCACACCATAATTTCTTCCTAGTAGACTCCATTCTAGGGAAACCCATATATTTTGTGACACAATCCACAGCTACCCGATGATGATTAATCACATAAATGATGAATTTACTCTTTTGAAAAATATGTTAAACCATAATTCCCTTGTTATTTGGTTTCTTCCATGGACAACCTAGGAAACTTATTAATACAAAAACATCCAATCATGTTACATATCCCTTGGATAAGTCATAATCATCTACTGAATAATATATTTTTGCCAAAATCGTGGTACAACATCATAAAACTAAAAATTCAACATACAATGACACCTTTATAACACTAAACATGACAACAGTTCCATTATATATTCACTCATAGTCCCAAAATTCCACACCTAAGTGACTAATGTATGACAACATATGAATTAGATTATGATATAAAAATTATTATAAAATGATTATGTGTTTAAACTATGTTAAATTATATAATTCTCAATATGTTCCTTCTATATTTATATATTCAAAAATATCACACAATAATATGATTATCCAGTGAATGATATAAATTGAAACATTATAATGGGGTTTTGGGTTATTGATGAGATCACTATTCACTTTAATGGGAATATAATTCAACATATGTTTCATTAAATCCTTCAAATTTTCTATATCCTCTCTCTACAAAATAAAATTTCCCTTTATGTACATTTAGTTCTATTTTATAATTTATTTCATCATGACAACCCTATTAATCTTTTTAGGATTATATCGACCTAGAAGTGCATAACTAATGTTCATTTGTGAGTATTGACTCTCAAGACATTAGGAATAATGTCACTAATTATATTTTTATATAACTTAATGAAACTCATTGGGTCTCTAGCCATTATATGAGAACAATATAAAATGCCTATATTTTTTTAAAAAAAAATTAAAACAAATATATTTTTAGTTCACTATATCAAAAAACTGTTATAAATAATTACCTGATTTTCCATATCCATGAAATATTACCATTTATGATAGGTTGAATAATTTAGTATAGGATTATAGGACTTCAGTAAAATTCAAAAAAATATGAATAAAATATTTTAAAATAATAGAAAAATGATAACATAACATTTCATGGGATCGTATAGAGTTAAATTATATTTCCCAACTACTATCATGATGTAATAAAATATATTAAAAATGGGCATTTTTGTGAAGAATCATAATTTTTAAATTGTAATTTCATTTATGAATATATAATTGTGGAAAGTATTGTAATTTTGTATTCTATTTTTATCATACATCACATTATAGAACCAAAAAAATTATATTATAGAGTTAAACATTATATTTAGGGATTAAATATAACAATATAAATTGAATTTGTTACAATAATATGTTGAATCCCTAGGAATGATTCCACTCATGAATAATACTACAAAAATGAATAAAAAAATAATTAATTCATTTTAATTTGGGGAATGAAAGTATATATATTTCTAAAAGAAAATATAAGATAATGAATATTGGATGGGATATGAGGTATTTGTTGGGGTTGGGAACCCATATAACCATTACAATCTGGCCATTGGAACATTAACCTGACCATTCACATAGTAATGTAACTATTAGGAATAGAATCCTTATTTTTAGAATAGTAACCTCGCTTATATAACTATAAAATACTATATAGTAAACTTATAAAATGAAAAAATTAATATATTTAAATAATAATAAAAATAAATTGGTTTTTTAAAATGGTAAAATAAGGGTTTTGATTTTTTATAAACACATATGTGTTATTTAAATTATATGATAAATAATCAAATTTAATAGAAAATTTATTTTTGTAAAAGGGTTTCACGAAATAATATAACATTTACACATAATGATGGCATAATTTTTTTATTTTGTAATAATTTTTTAAAATGGACATTGGTTGATCATAATATAGAAAAGTTAGATTTATCAACTAAATAAGGATTTTTATTTAAAAACACAATACATGTAATCAAAATAATATCTTCTTAAAATGTATTTCATTTAAGGAATTTTCATTTCGAAAATGGAAAGGGAGGATATTTTTAATTTCTCTAATATATAAGAATTTAATTAATTATTAAATATGATAAAAGGAACAATTAAATAATATGATAAAAGTACATGATTTAGTGTGAAATATTTCATGTAGAAAATCATTATCTGAAAATAAAATTCACTTATTACTATATTTCATCACAAAATTCCACACTATTGGTATTATTAATCCAAAATAATAAAATGTTGAATGTAAAATTCAAAATCACCCCTACCCTCACCATAAAAACACTACCTCTCACCACCTCTTATTATCAAACATTGTACGACATAGAGGATTTCAAAATTATTCACAATTAATATACCAAAAATATCTCCCATTTCATAAAAAATTTGAATCTCACTAATAAAACTGATGTTTCATATGGTGTAGTTCAAGATAATAAAATAAATGATGTTAAAATATCAATTTTTCTCCTTAAAATAAATTTATCTTTCAACCACCATATTAATTTATACATCCAAAATTAAATAACTACTCTAGTATGTTAAATATACTATAATTTTACTTTGTTAATAGAATATCCCTTAACCATCCTCTTCTTATTCCAATCTAAAATTAAACTTTTCTTTCACAATATGGTGTGTTCACCACCTACATAAACAATTTACTTTTATTTACACCACAACCTTCATGGATAGTTTTAACAAACTTATTATGGGGATGAATTATCTAAATAATTATTTTAAAATTTATTTGAAATTAATGAATTGATTTATTGAAATAATATTAATTTAAATCAAACATCTTTATCATGATCAGATAACCAGACAAAATGATCTAACTAAGAAAAATAACACCTAAACTATTTGAATCATTATTATTTTATAGAATTTAATTATTTATCTTCTATTAAATTCATTTGAACAATACAATTATACTTGTAATATTATACAAACTATTCATAAATAATCTATAATCATCCACAAGTGTGGACACTAAAGAACCTTGAAAAAAATAACATTGGGATACTAAATACTAAATTACTACATTAAATTAATCTATCAAAATTAAAATTAATAGTCAATGGAAATATATTTAAATGTGGTTCTAATTCAACTTTTTAATAAACCTATTATAATTACATGGGATGTTTAGTGGATGTTTAGAATAATTCTTTACCGATGTTTAGGGTACTCAAAGAGCCACCCCCTTTAAATTAAGATATGTCATTTTTCTATCTACATCACATTCTATCCATATATAATGTTAATAATCCATATAAATTAAAGATGAATTTCTCATACATATATTACTATATTATTCCCCATTTCATTTATTGGTTAATAAATCACATACTTTAATTATTCGATATCATCATTGAAATCAGGCCTAGTTAAGGAGGACATTTTCTACCTATAAATTATTTCATATAAAAATTTTCTAAACACTTTTACCCATTATAGACTATAAAAAAATTGAACTATTATCAAGTTAAAGTTTTTTTACATTTTGTTTCAAATAATGTTTCGTGTTCTTACTCTCTTCAAGATTCACATACTGATTCCATGGAACAGTGTTTTCAAGGCCCATATCTAAATCAATTTTTTTATTTATCTTCTATTTTTCGTAAATTAAGTTCTATATAAGAGACATATTATTAATTTTTCAAATAATGATATCCAAAAAATTTAATTCATTCCTCTATTTGTAATATTTTTATAATATCCTTTGAATATTATTTATGTCGATATTATGTAACTCATTACTTTCCCAAGTTATTTCTTATGCTTATTCAATTTGTTTGATTCCCTTGTATGAAACACAACGTAATGTATATGTTTTGATGGGTGTGCCCAAAAAATTATTCAATGCATTGGTAAATTAATATTTTTAATGAGATTATATGCATTTGATTAGGCATTAATCCAAATATTTTATGAGACTATTTTCACCATGTTATGTTGTCTTCACAGTTATCCTTGACTTATGATTTTGTTAGGTTTTGGTTTATTTCCATATTACAGTGACTCTATAAACTAATGACTATATAGTCTTTATGAAATGTTTTCAAACGATTATTCAGTATCCTTTCATATTATGATATAATTATCTTATATTTAACTAATATATTATGATTAATTATCTTTCTCATTTTCCTACTAGTATTTATAGATCACTACATTCCTTCCAAAATATTTTCCCCTTGTTTTTAAATAAATCAATCATTTATGGTTGTGTGTGAACCCAAATAATCATGAACAATCCACAACAGTTATATATAGTTAAAAACACAACAATGAAAAAAAATTAATATTAATAAATTGAAAATAAAAATTTTATCTAGTAATTCAAATAATGTAACTAAGGTAAAAACCTAGGGTCTATTTCAATATTATTCAGTTGAGGATATATCACATTCACTTCCATCATCAGCAGAACACAAAACCACCACCACCTTCACTATTTTTAGGCCTATCCCCACCTCTATTAGTACCCCATACTCACTAAATCAACCAAAAATCAATCAAAAACAAAAACCACCAAATCTTCACACAAAAAAACTTTAATAAAATAGAGAGAAAAATATACAAAACTATAATGCGCTCTACAAATTGACGACATAAAAACATAATCACAAGCAGAAGAATTATATCCAACCACCACTAAAACAATTATCCAATGAACAGTAGTTAAAAATGAAGCACCCCAAGAATACCATCTAGAAACCACTCTATAACACCACTCCTAAAAATGATCCTAAGACATCAAAATAGCATTTATTTAATGAATGTATTCACAATTAAACCTGATTCACATCTATCCTAAGAGATGATTAAAATTTTATAACCATATAACTACATAATGAACTTAAATGGGATATTAAGAGAACTACTAAAAAAAGAATCTGCTTAGGGAGAACATTGAATTATCATAATGTAAGGTTGTTTAGGATAGTCCCATCATCGGTACCTCCATCCACTAGAGTCAACAAAATATTTCATTGAAGCATATAATACATTGATGTACATACCGATATATAAATATATAAAACAATATAATCTAGATGGTAAAACCAATTACATATATTGTTGTATTTTTTAACAAATAATCTCAAACTAATCGCTAAAAGTGGTCCGGGATAGCCAATGAATGAAAAAAAATTCTGCCAGTATCCACCAAGACATGAATAATAGGGGCTCTAAAATCAATGGAATGAGACTCGGGGGATCCCAGTGAGGAATATACAATGAAATATTAAGGGTAATAATTCCATGGTCTAAAGTCCATCATCAATTTTGGGAATAAAATATTATATGAATTCAAAACTCATTATCCCTCTTTACACTATCATGTATGAAAACCTCGATGTTAAAATGATAATAGATTATTCCACTTGATGGCTAATGAAAATTTTCTTTAGTGGTATTATACATATTATGCCATAAACCT
Source organism: Viscum album (assembly GCA_963277665.1). Classification (NCBI taxonomy): domain Eukaryota; kingdom Viridiplantae; phylum Streptophyta; class Magnoliopsida; order Santalales; family Viscaceae; genus Viscum; species Viscum album. The sequence continues at coordinate 1,999,207,744 of OY728142.1, read as the reverse complement.
AAAATGTTATCCCTCATAGGAAAGTAATTTTGGATGATTGATAGGGACCCCTATGATCTACCACAAATAATCCACATGTTGAAAATAGCAATATGGGTATAAAAATATCACATATGGAAGAAAATTACCATAAGAACAATATTATGGATCATGATATATTAAAATTAATTGAAAAAAATCACTAAATTAATATAAAATCAAAACAAATCCATCACACAGTGCATGGAAAATGATAATTAATATAGATAAATGGATCTATGTAAATACCAAAATCCATGTACTATGATAAAAACTCACTAGTAGCTCCAAACACCTATCAAATAATGTCCTACTCAAACACCAAAGTCCTCATGGATATTAGAAAATAGTTGTATATATATAGGTGTGAATAACATGTATTCTTCATAGAACCATACGAAAGGCCTCTTAACCACATGTGAAATTATTAAACTAATGAACCATGGAATAAATTTCTGATCCAACATGGGCCAAAACCTGTCAAGTAAAGAATGTTTTCCTCACTATAGAATTATCACCAAATAAAAAATATAATATATTAACTATGTATCAATAAAATATAAATTATATGATACCTATAACCACTCCCCTACTAATTTTCATTTATGATTCCCTAACATAAACTTCCATTTATTCCCATCCATTACATTAATATCTCTTTACATATTGATCCATATATGATGTGGGTTATGGAACATCCCTACAAATACCAAATCTACAAAGGGTCATTCATGATAGCTGAAAATTTGATAATATATATATATCAAAGCCTCATAAAAACAACACATCACTTATCTGGGGTAGTATGGTATCACGAAAGTGAATGACATCATCCAAATTCTTTCATCATACAACATATAATCCCCAACACATATCACATTCTCATCATAAAAAGTGTATCTACTACATTTACTCAGGTCATCAATGGGTTATATCTAACACCAACCCATCTTAATCACTATGTGATCTCTAATACTAACTCATATTTTCCTCCCTACTACTTCATGAAATGAATGAAAAATGGGATAATATGTAATTTGAATAACTACTGACCATGTTGTTATAGCCAAAACCCATATACCAAATCATTTTAAAATTGGAAAGGTTACCCAACTCATGAGTGGTATTTATAGAAAAAACATCAAAATAAAAGATATAAATATTGTAGACATTTCCAATCTATGAGTTAACACAAACTTCAAGAATTATCAACATCACTACCACTTCAACTCATGGAATCTTCAAATACTACTATCACCACAACATGTATTTCATTACACAACCACCACACATAACAACATAGTTTCCAGGTTTAATTATAAGATCCAAAATTTTCTATAAATGAAAAGTTTCTAATAACACCAATATACTATGTGATTTAATTCACTTTGAGGCATCTCATTCACTGATTTTTAATTAATGAAAATTCAACTACCACACTAGAATTTTCATCATTTTCATATTTATAAATCCTCCCAATTATTTTTCATTAAACAACCCATGTATTTTGATTTAATATTATTTGACTTCATTTTCATGATATCTAGAAAAATAAAAAAACACAGCACATAATGCATCATCCATCTCCCATCCACCAATTCCCAAAAAAACATATTACAGTTCATCTAATGGAAACAACCACTCATCAAAACCACTGCACATCATACCATATCAAAAAAAAAACACATAATACAATATCAAAACAACAACACATAATCCCATATCACATCTCAACTTTAGTTACTGATATTTATCTTCCCAAAATATTCCACAACCAATCAAGTTACTTCAAAAAATATTGCAATACAAATATAGTCACCACCATATCTCACCGAATCCCCAAAAATATTCCAAAACATCACACAATAAAACAATGATGGAAAATCATCATATGATAATATAACCCAATATCCAAAATTTACCACAATTTAAAAATCTCAAGGAAATTAATTAAATCACTTCTTAATTATCCATGTTTATTTTCTAAAAAATTATATATTTCAATAAGAAACCAATTCAAAAACCTCAAGTATTTTCCACTAAATTTCATGGAAAGTCGTCTTCAAATTAATTGATTCCATGAATATCTCTTTAATATTTAGGGTTTATTAACCAATGAACAAAATTTTCAATCGTCAAGTTGTGTGTCTATAAACTCTAAGACATGAAAACATATATATGTCATGAACACATATTCATGTCATCAACAACCCTCTACAACATAACTAAAGATTCAAAATCCACAGAATCTTCCATTATACACCACTAAATCCCATACAAGTAATGGAATGGGTTGAAATATAATACACTGTTAAATTAGATAGATAAAAATAATTTTTTATTAATAAATAAACCTAATCCAAAAAATTATATGAATGATAGTGAATAGGAATCTCATAAGATTCCTCATAGTGATCTCTATACACCCAAAACACTATAATTGTCCCAGAATATCATGGAAATCAGGAAAAACAATAAAACACCCTACATATCCATATCACCATAATCTACCAAGTACCACACCACCTCATATCACACCAAAAATAAGTCAAATCTCTTAAACATAACCATCGACACCACAATTTCAACCTCTCTAGAGGACAAGACAACATATACTCTGACCATTAAATAAAATTTCTTAAATTAGAAAAATAAAATAAACCTAACACCGTTATATAAATACATTTTTCAATTTTGGAGGAAATGACATCCCACACAGTTTTAAATTTTTTTTGTATATATCATTTATCAATTGGGATGTGGTTATCTCACATCATATTCTTGATTTCATGAATCATAACCCCCAAATGGAAAAGAAACATGTCATTAATCCAAAACAATCTGGAATACCATCATAAATAAAAATTAAACAATGAAATTATCAGTAAATATGATTGTAATAATAACACATCTTTGTCTCATGTTCCCACTTGTTCTCTTTCATTATATAATTCCACCACAAAAAATAACTAAGGGGACGAATTATCCTCATGGAACATTCAATGATATTATATATCTACTTGTCTCTGCATGAATGTTACTTCATCCTTGATATCCAATTAGAACCAATAATTGATGTGTGGGGTTTTTATGGTAATACTAACAATGATAGGATACAAAAAATACAATACAGATCATGTCCATACTTGCTTGAAGAACAAAATGATATTCCACTTTTAGAATAAGACTAACACCAGAATAATCATAATGAACTTGGGAGAAGGCTAAATCAGCCTTCCAAACACATATATAACCCACCCCCTATGAGGGGAAACCCTTATGAACACATCATACACTATATCCAACTACAATGGCCACTATTTATGATCAACATCAGACTTTTGACAGTCATATGATTCTCTTATCCACTCTCAAACCATCAGAATCTTCATGGTAATAGAAAAAACTAAATCCATCCCATGGATGAACGACTCCCAACCCATTTTTTGTAATAACATAGAGTTATATGGATTCAAATATAATTCCTAAAATGGTTTTTTGCTGATGGATGAGTGATATATTTTTCTCAGAAAAATCATCGTAGTGAATGTTCCTTACCAACAATGAAATATATTCAAAGAAGCACGCTCAAACAATATCCTCCAATATGTGGATAGTTTTGTATGACTACCTATATTTATAATGACAAATATACTATGGTAAGGTGTTATTAGTACCACATTACATATTGAAATCCACTCCATTTCCATGAGGTAAAATGAGGATCTTATTAATTGATTATGTTAATTATTTCCCTATGAATCCTAATGAGAACATCCAATTATTCCATTACAAAACATACATGTCCCTGAGTTCTTGAATTTCAATAAAACGAGTCAACTTCTTAGATGTTCTATAATCACCCAAAAAATCACAATCTCTTATATTTAGGGGTAAAATGATGACAATATACAGTGAACTTTCCTCCCATTTTTACATGGGGACATCCAATTGAATTAATAAACTCCATGAACTTGATTCTCAACCTTAATATAGTAATAGACCAGATAATATTCCCAAAAAACATCAAGTAAACACATATTCTCAATATAATAATGATACCTCCACATGAAACAATATAACAAATACATTATAGGATATAAACCTAGGGTGTTTCTATAAAACTCATAGAGAATGTCATCATGTACCACAAAAAAAAAAGAAATATTATGCTTATAAACAATATCAAGTTATGACCAACCTTTGAGCATTACATTATAACATCACAATTACTAACATGTTCACATACCAACTCTATAATGGATTCTCCCCATTGAATCTCCCCCACCGACTGTATGAAGGAAACACCCAATATCATCTAATATTGTGATCATCTAACACTGACTTCCTTAATATCAAAATAAATTTATTTAAACTCCTTCATCCCTCTAGAAACATCCTCATACTCTAGAACCACATATCTTGTATACTTATCAAAATGTTTATAATCCAATTTTATTCCCCTTCCATGAATTATTGGACGACTAGAAATTATTATTATAGATAAAGTATATCCAGAAAGCTATAATAAATAAATATCCTTCTAAGGGAAATATATTTCAGACTCTTATGGTCTATGAAAACCGTTTTTCACGTGTCGATTAGGTAATTCTTCAACACATTATGTTAAAATATACCCTCCACCATCTTCAAATAAATGGACGAGAAGTTATTATAATGATTATATACCGTCCTAAAAACAGAGATGAGATAACATTCCACTACTATAAAAAGATTAATCCCAATTCCAAATGGGATGTGTCATTGAAAATCTCATGCATCAAACACTCTTATGTCAACTGAAACACAAGGAAACTAACCAATTTCTATAGTAGATATCCAATAATTTCTGGGAACTAATCAGTCCATAAGAATTCTTGACCAATCATCATTAATTTTTTTTTCAATGATGATACAACCTATGAAAAATCATACTCAATCTTCTGGTAAAAATCAATAAGATAATCGAGTCCTCAAATATCTACAACATTCTCCAATTACTCCAAAGAATCGCTTTCTTCAACATTCTATTTCTCCAAGGAAACTCCCTACCGAGACACCATGTTCACATAGGAATGCATCTCTCACTTATAATACTGTTAGTTGGACATTTTTCCACATGGTTGAGTGTTTTGAAGTACCTATAAAACATATTTGAGATGATAGAATTCATCCTTATCTATCATCAAATAGATCAATATTTCACATATTAAAATTACAATGAACGTGTCTATGAAAACACATAACATTGATTATATGATCCATATGAACAAACCTGGTGCATTAGAGAACCTAAATAGAATAACTACAAACTCAATGTGACCATACCTACACATAGATAGAATCATTTGGATATCCTCCCCCTTCAAGATCATATAGAAATTCTACACTATAAAATAATATTTCAACACTAAATAACTCCTTCAATGCGGACAAATCACTTGTGCAAAATAATATTTAACATCAATTTTCTTTTGTTATTGACTTCGGTTTTAAAACGACTTTTATAATGACGATGTAATAAATATCATTTTCAGCATCAGGTTTCCAAAAACTAACACCAAAAAGGATATTGGATAAGGGTTTTGTTGTCAGTATTTATAACAAACAACACTGAAAATCAAGAATAAGAGGGTTTTCAGCGTTATATTGTGGAAAACCTACACTGAAAACTCTCTCCATGTATATTTTGTCACATGTTTTTTTAAAACATACGCTCATAAACATATCATTTAAAAAAAATTCAACATCAGTTTATATTAAATCGATGTGAAATATAATTTTTTTGAGAATTTGTAATATTACACTTCCAAATTAACTGAATCCCATTTATTAAAAAAACAATATAAAACAATCAAACAAAATTTATCAGACTAAAAACTTATATATTACATGATTTTATCTAGTAAATAAAAATATTATCTATACATTTGTATTATAAAGATGAATTAAAATACACGTACCTAAAATTTACAACATTTTCACTGTTGATTATTATTTAAGAATTCATTTGATTTTTTTCAGACACCTAATATATAAAAACAGATAATTTTTTGAACCCATATGTAATATTATTCATATATATTAGAATATATATTCCTCAAATAAAAATTAGAGCTAACAAATTTTTTAGAAAAATACATTGAATATGGGTATGTTCAGTTTGGGAATATAGATGGTAATCATTGAATACCTATAATTACATTGAACGATATGAGATTCAAAAATAGAATAACATGGAAAAAAATATTAAAAAAATCATACAACTAACCTTATAAAATTTATTAGTTTTATAAACTGTGATTATCTCAGCAATGAATCATATAATATAATAACCACATTCAGCATGCCCTTTTTGACGATGACTAAACAGTTATAATTCATGAAATTAACAATAACACCCATTATATATCTAAAAACAGAATAAAATAAAATATAAAAACTAATTACCTTTACTTCAAAATATAGGATTGCATTTGGTTTCTTCATCGACATGTGTTCTTAGTTAAATTTTATTGAAAAACCACATTTTCATATATATAAACAAATGATACTTTTACAAATAATGATAATTAAACATAATGATATTATATAAAACTAGTAAAATCACATCTCTAAATAGGTGAAAATTATTTTATGAAAATTCCCTGATATAGATGGAAACCACTTTATGTTGAATTGACATTGGAAATATACAAAAAACATTCTTTTCAAAATTAATGTCATTATAATGAAAATTAGTTCATAATTATGTTTCTATTCTTACTTATCATGAAATGGAAAAAACCAATACTCAATACCCATATGTGATAATCTATCAAATATATGTATTTGCAACTCTATTAGGATTATTCACAAGTTTCACATCCATGGAAATAAATTCGAGATCAATAAAACTGAAAATACTTGTTCTTTAATTTTTTTTCTAAGCATGTGTAGATACCCAATTAAAAAATAAAATATAGATATTTAATTTTAAATAATTATTTAATACTTAATTATATTATCAAATGTCAGTTTACTTACATGGAAAACAACTACACCGCATTTAGGCTGAGATCTTAAAAAACAACTATATGCATGCTATCTTCATCGATTAATCTCAATAGATATTATCTTCCACATATATCATTCATCATCCTAAAACAATACATATAATTCAATGAAGAAAAATCCTGAGAAAATATTTTCATCCCATAAGATATATCAAAAGTATCTACCATCGATTGTTATTGAATTGTTTGTGTCATTTGTGCAGTTTATTTTTCTTTCAGATAATCAAGTATATGTTAAATGTCATAAAACATTATATGTAATATTTATATCATTTGTAATTGATATTTAAAAAATTCATACCTCATATAATATATAATGAAGAATACCGGTTGGAAAAGTAAAAAATCACCCAGAAAATCCCCAACTATGGTGATCACCTCCATATGAAAGAGAAGTAGAGCATTAAGACCAATTATATCATGTATTACAATTATATCCTAACCCATATGAATAGGCTGGTGATGTAAATAATCTCCCAAAAAATTCATTAGTTCTATCAGAACAATATATATAGGACGATCTTAATAAAACAACTTATAGTGTACGGTTTGTTCAAAGCATAGAGTTGGAGGATCAATGTAGGCAGATAGGGCAAGGTAGTCTGGGATAGTAGGCTGGGAAGCCTAAAAAATGAAAAAATTACATTAGTGTTTATAATTTATAAAATTTAAAAATTGATGAAAAATAAATAATATACAATTTGGTCTGAGAAAGGACATGGGGGATCAAAGTAGGATGATTGGTCGGGGATAGTCCGGTTGAGCAGGCAGGGACAGAAGAAAAACGAAAATTTTATATTAGTGATTATAATTTATAATATAGATAAAATAATTAAAAATAAATAATATATTGTTTATTCTGATCATGGAGGTGGAGGATCATAGTTCGCAGATGGGGTAGGGTTTTCCGGATAAGCATGCTGAGAAAGCTAAAAAATGAAAATGTAATATTAGTTTTTTTAATTTAAAAAATAGAAAAATTAATGGCAACTAAATAATATTATTGGTAAAGTTGTCTAGAAAGTGAATGTCTTTCAATGTTTTCTAATAATTCCATCTTCCCTACTACTTGAATTTGACCACCCATAGAGAGTTTTAAATCTTTTAGCTCAAATTTTATGGATTCTATTTCCATGTATCTTGATTGCGTTATCTGACCAAAATCATTCCAAATACTAACACTTTCCTGATATCCTCTAACACATCCATGGTGTTCTGTCTTTTCCAATGTACTATATAGGTTGTTCATCCTACCCTCAGGGATAAAAGATCCTGTTGTATCTTTTACCCAATGATAATCCAAAAATAAAAAATGAAAAAGTTAAATTTGTATTTATAATTTATAAAATAAAAAATGATGACAAATAAATAATATTTACTAACAATTTTAGTAGCTCCTTTCTTATCTTCCTATGTAATAAACTATTCATTTTCTCTTATTCTTGATCGTTTCCATTTTTCATGGTGAGTGAGAGCAGATGGAGGACCTAACATGACCTCTTCTGAACCACTACTAGATCGATATCTTAATGCTTCATATTTTTCTTCAATCATTTTTTCTCCAAATAAAGATACCCTCCAAGTGGTAAAGTTTGAGGGTATAAATTTTTCAGCTGGATCTCTTGATGAAGACTCCCAGTGGCCTATTTTATAAAAAAATATACTCTATAATTAGAAAAATATATTATAAATTTTACAATATAAAAATAATTATCATACCAGAAATTATTCATCATGAAGACTATCAGTAAACTAATTCCATCTATCTTCATCTATAAAATGATATGTAAAGCATGGGTTTTCAAACACTCTTTTAACAAAATCATAATTTTTTTCAGATTTTTTTTAAAATATCTCCATCGAACTATAGATAAAGAGATATGACTTTTATTAATTTCATTTGTTTCCTCAAAATTGAGTGTCATCATTAATTTTATTAATTAAGTAGGTCATTTAAAATATTTAATATTCAAAAAATGATATAAAAGATAAAAATTAATATATAATACCATCACAACCCCCAAACTTATGTTTTGTCATCCAATCTATGGACTTCCAATCAGGATTTAAAATACTAATCATGAAACGAATCTACAATAATTATTAATATGAAATAAATTTTGTCAAGTTGCATTATTATTATCATAAAAATGGATATGTAATCTCTCATCATCACGACAATGGAACAGTTTAAGTAAATGTGTAATACCATGTTAACCAAAATAAGAACATGATTTCACTATATTAATAGGAGTGGTCTCACCCACTGAGGAAGCATCAATAGTCCTACAAATGTTATTGTAAATTAAATATTTTCATTCATTAAATATGTATATTGTTGAATATATACAAATATAAAAATATAGATATCCTCGGTAACTTATTCTCTCTATCTGTATCTATAATTTCTATAAGTAAGTGTAATGGAATTTTTTGTACAATCACATCATTAGAAAACCGAATATTTAGAAACAAGTGAGACAAAAATTAGTAATTCAATAATGTGTTACGAATGTTTAAGATAAAAAACAAAAAAAATATAAATATTTAGCATAAAAATCAAGAGACTAATAAAATGTTTTCCACCATGCCTTAATCATGATCCTTATATACTTCATGAACTATGTCTATCTTCAAATCATTGTAATCATCTAGAAATTTAATAGTTGATGAATAAGACTCTTGTGAATCAATAACATCATAAGAATCATCTTCATCCCCCACATGATATATTTTTTCACAAAAAACAATGGAACAGTAATCATTCATAGGATCAATGACATAATATACCTACTTTCCAAGTGTCTCTTTGATAAATGGTTCATCATTGTAATTAAATATTTTCAAATCAACCAGTTTAAAACCATATTCATCATGTTTCACCCGATTATTAATATCAACCTAATTAGACATTAAAATGGTTATTTGAAATTTTATATAATCAATTTCCCATATGTATTCAAGAACTCCAAAAAATGGAGTTGATGCAATAATTGGGTTTTTCATCTATGGCACTCAAAACATTAACTACTTCAATGAAGACCATCACACCCTTATTTTGAATGGTACTATTTTCATCCAATTTTATTGTCAAAAAATTGTAGCCATGAATATCAAAACCAGGCCATGTGATCACATTAATAGATGGTCCCCTTGAAAACCACATAAATGTTTCTTGATGTATATATATCTTTGGTGACTTTTACTTTCAACCAGGAAAAAAATGTATTCTTATTCTCAATTATCAACCAATTTTATTTTATCTTTTAATATAAAAACCGTAATTCAATAATATGTGATTATATATATGATTATAGTTCATCTTTGTTATTCAAAATGTATAAATATGCCTCCATCACATCATCACTTGGAATGAACATTACCTTTAATGATCAAATACCACTACCATTACTATCAAATGTCATATATCGAGATATAGGGACCAAGATTATCTACTTCATAAAAATAATCAAAAAAGAACTCAATCACCTCTTTCGATGCATATTTTTTAATAATAGTAGTTGATGGTCGATAATGATTTTTAACACATCCCTTCGAAATATTCATATATATTTTAAAAAGATACATCTATTGTAAATAAACAGGCCCACATATTCTGATATTACACATAAAATTAATAATAAGATGAACCGTTATATCACAAAATGTCGGTGTTAAATGCATTTCTACATGATAATGAATAAGCATTTCTTCATTCTCCAACACATCGAACAAATTTGGATCAATAACTTTTCTAAAAATAGATTTTGAAAAATTAACTAACCTGATTGTTGTCATTCAAAAAGATGTCGGAGTTATACCATGAACTTCTAATGGAAGATGTTGTTGTATCAATACATGGAAATTATGAGAATTCATACCTATTAATTTACAATCCCTCAATGATACAAAATTATTCATAAATGATGAAAACCCGCTTGGTACATTAATACCATGAAGACAATGACAAAAATTCATCATTTCAATCCTTCTTAATGTGTGACAAGACAATGTTAAATATGTTCTATTTCTTTTCATTGTGGAGGATAACTCCAAATATATTCTCATTAATATCAAGTCAAATATAGCATAAATATGTCATTTATCTTACCATTTATGTATAAAAATTTAATAATCAAACTTTTAAAAATGTTTTCCTAAACATGCATCGCCTCAATGTTTAATTTTATCTCTAAAAATATTTAATAAGGTATTTCAAAAAAATAGATGGCCTCTTGAAGATGTTTCATTGAAGAACAAAACATCATTTCATTTGAAAAATTGAATAAATAATTTTCCCCCAATCGTAATATTCTTCCACTGACAATGGTCAAGGGAAAAGGTTGTATTCATGTAAACCATTAAATTATTTTTTGAATATTTCATAAAGATGACCAATTCCAAAAAATCTCTGATGTACCATGTACACTATCATTCTTCCATTATACAATTGATAATAAGATGTTTGTACTTCACAAAATGGACATGATTTATGTCCCTCCACAATATATTTAGATATGTTTCATTAGGCAGTGACGTCGTTAATAGTGAACATTATCATAGTACACAAAATAAAATACCCATTCTTATCTTCATCGATAAAATTGAAACATTCCTTCCAATGCTGTTTCAAATAAAGAATCAATGTTGAATAATACACATCCATATCATTTCAGGGTAGCTATGTTCTAGAAATCATCTTGATCATCATAACATTTTTTTTTCTTTATACATAGATTGGGGAAAATTTATAAACTACAAAAACAATAGGCCATAAACTATGTTATCTACTGAGGCTCTTATATGGATTCATTCCATCAGTACACAATCCCATTTTGAGATTTGTAACTTCACTTCCAATATCATGAAATTTCATATCCAAACTCTTCCACTATTGTGAATCAACATGGTGATGTATGTTATAATCAGATATGAGCTCAACTGAATTTTATCTTAACCATTTATCATTAATTAAATTTAAAAATACATTCTTCAAATGAACAATTAATGGATGCTACAAAATTTATTTTGTAGAAGTTTTGATTCTGGAATATAAGAATAAAACACAGATGAATTATCAGAATTGTGTGGAAAAAATATTTGATGAGGTCATTATAAGTATAAAAAATGATTTCTCATGACGTCAGATGACAGTACATAAGAATTAATCTAAGTAGACCATCCCAACTATCTTATAACATGATATCCAACATGTATGACTACTTGATGAATATTCATATTATTTTCTCTACAGTACACACTCATTGGGGCATTCATGTATTTTTTTGTACCCCAATACCATTGGGAATAATATTTTCTTCACAACAATATTGGTATCTGGAAGTACATTTCCTTTTAGAGTTAGAACTTTTAAAACATGAAGTAAGGTGAAAAGGCTTCTATCACTCAATACCTTTTTTAAGTTAACAAATTTCAAAACTGCTGATAAAACTGTATATTTACTACAACATGGGAATAATTTTTTCATTTAATATCTATATAATCGGTCAATAGTCAGTGTATTTTTATTGTTTCAACAGCTAAATTGTGAATTAATTCTTAAATATGATCCCCTACATCATAATTAATATTTTCATCGACATTGGATAATGAAATTTTTGGCTCATTCATCATGCCAGATCCAAGATGTATAATTAAGGCTCAAACTATAGAAAATTATATGATCCTTGATTTCATTTGAGTTTAACATTATCATATTCAAAAACATCCTCATGGATTGGAAATCAAATAAATTTTTTGAATGTGTTGTTTAGATAATTCCCTGAATTCTCAACTCATATTTTATATTCACTGGTTTTTCTTCATAAATGTTTCCAATTACAATCCATTCAAAATGTTATATCACAATATAAAAGGTGAATTTATTAAAAAATATAAAAATTTAAATATATTAAAACATTGTATTTTTTGAACATTACATGGATTAAAAAAACATTCCAACAATTTCATGCTTTTGTTTTAAAAAACACCACATTCCATAGGAATATAAACTCGTTTTTAGATATGAATGATCCTTTGAAAACAAAAATCCATTTTAAATCAATTCACATTATTTTAAATTCTCAACATAACAAGGGAATATTAAAACATTACAATTAGTTTCAAAATCATTTAAAATAATTTTTTAAAAGTTAAATTGAATCAATATTCTAAAATATCTTCTTTATTCAAAACGAACATATAATAAAAAACATTTTCTAATCAAGAACATAACCCAATGCATAACTATCATCTGCTCCATGATCCCATCCAAACCCAATATGTGTATACTCTCATAAAAACTAATTGAACAACATCACCCACACTCCGTTGAGTCACATTTCATAAAATCATGGCTCATACATAGAACCCACTAACCATTCCCCACTACATGTTAATCACATCTAAATAAAAGAATATCTTTGTTTAATTTTCATCAATCCCAATGACTCACTAGATAAAAGTCTAACTACATGATCACTTACTACCTGAAAATTTTATTAAAATGATAATTTATTCCAAAATTATCATCATACCACTGAAACTATATCTAAAATAAAATTGATGTTGTATCCTACTAATAATTCCCTCTTAAAAGAATTTATTTCCAAATCACCACAATTTATCTACATCATGGAATCTAAAGGCATTTTCTTTTCTATACCACATACTCAATAGTACCTATAATTAACTCAAGTAATAACATAAATAATATATTCACGAGTCTAATATATAAATTTACTTAATAGTCTTTGATAACGCCCCTATTGGGAATCCCTCGTTCACTAAATTTCTAACCAAGGGCAATAACCTCTCCCTCCTTACCTATAATCATACCTCATTTATGAAAAACATTTTGGATAGATATAAATGATCCCATATCATATATAACATGGAAAATAAAAATCCATGACACCCACTAGCTGGTTCACAAATCTATGTATCCATATAAGGGATCAAGTTTCCATTAATCATCACACTCTATAGAAAGAATCCTTATTGAAAATAAATATATAAAACTACCCCTTCAAGGATCGTTATACCACTGATATGTATATAATAAAATCATACTAAAAATTAAATCAGTACATATTAGAGTAAATCATAATTGAAGGAAATTAGAAAATCAAATTAAATGTTAAATAATTTATCATCAAAATAAAAAAAACATACAAAATTCGGAGTTGAACAACGCAAAATAGATCCTTGATTAGAACTTCCCACCTTTGAAATTGTTGATGAGTAAACACTGAGATATCTAAACCAACATGATTGTAAAAATGAAAAATAATGATAATCAATAAAATTAAACCAAACCTAGTTGAATGGCACCGAAAATTGCTATCTGATGTACAAATATCTCGTAGATTATGAAATAAGAGTAGAGAAACAATAATAGTGTCCAAAAATTTGGAAAATCTAAGAAAACTAACACCAATGGACATTGGAGATCACATAATGGACCTCAGTGTCATCACGGGTCAAGAGGGAGAAGTAATGCATTATGTATCACTTATCCAAAAAAATGAGGGTTTCCCAATCCCTATTTTCTTAAATGAGTTTCAGTGTATGTTTTTGTTAAAACGGATGCCATAGAGGATGGTTAGTATTTTCTGTATCAGTTTTTATGAATACTGACACCAAAAATAATTTCTTTTGAAATATTTGGTGTCATTTTTCACAAAAATAAATACCGAAAATTTTATTTTTTAATATTTGGAATTAGTTTATTACCCAAATTGTTGCTGAACGGACCGGAGGAAACATTTTTGGCATCATTTATTTCAAACTGATGTCTAATTGTTTTTAGTTAGAAGGTCGGTTTTCATAAAAAACACTCCATAAGTCATTCGTGTGAACTATTTTTTTCCATTTCTTTGTAAAACTGTTTCCAAAAAACATATTTATATTTTCTTGTGGCTCTTTTAATAAAAAATGATACCAAAAAAATCGTGTGCATACTATTTGAATCGGATTAAAAAACCAATGTTCTTACATCAACATTAATGCCAAAATTTCAACTATTTAATAGATTGATGATCCTTGGATGTTGTTAATGGTTCATGATTTTCTCCTGATACAACCTCTAGTATTTAATAAACAACCGTAGACTATTATTTCCCATTATAGTAAAAAATTTGGAATTCCATAAGGAGCCACTCTAGGTCTGATGAAAACAAACCACATCTTATTATTAACATATATCATAAACATTCACTACTTTATTAGAATCATTCGATGGGGGTATCGATCTAAAAAATATTCCTAGCAGTAATTATAGCCCAAATATGATGTCATGTCAAGGGGTTTGTGTCATGTTTTAATTCAAAAAATCATCATGGAACTCCTCAGAAACATAGAGTGCATCATATTCTTAATAATACACTAATATCTATTATAATTGGGATTAATTGGTTCCGCCTACATTAAACCAATCCAAAAACCCCATATAGTAATAAAAATCACTCACCAGATCCGAATTAGAGAAAAACCTCCATTGAAGGTAGTATATGATTGTATGAATATAATATAAAATATAAATTCCATTGCTAAAATCATATGGCTTTATATAATGCATGATAAAATCCCATACTGACCAGTGTTATTCAAACACCATTCAACATATTAGTCACACGTCAAACAAAGAATCATGTCCTCAAATAGGTGCGGATAACAACAAAGGTATGAGAAGTTTCTACCCTTCTCAACCTAATGATTGTTCAAAAGTGGAATAAATAAAGAAGTGTGAGGCCCCGAATCAAAAAAGAAAAAAACTAGGGTTGCATATTAACTATTTTACCGTTACATTACTTTTTCCCATAATCTCACTAGAACTTCTATCATATGCATCATCCCATGCCTAGCTCTCTATCCATTATAATGCCCAGAACTATGATAAATAAAATTCTCATTTTGATTTAGTTAAAATTATTTTTATGTTTCATGGTTATAGAAACATATTCCCTTTGTTGGTTTTATACCATATTATTTACAGGACCATTATGTTTCATTACTATTGATAATATAACTTCTGAATATTGATCACATGATTAGTATAAATACAAATTTTTAACAAATACAATTGACATAGATAAAGGATGTTATGGACTCAACCTATAGGATCATACCCTATGAAGCACATTTATTGGAGAATATAAGGGAGATAGAATCACAAGGTGTTTCCCTGGACCATGACCAAGATGAGATCTAAAAACTTCAGAATGACTGAAACTATTTATAGGTGAAGTCAAAACTCATCAAGATCACAAACCAAACCTTGTTTACCAGACCACACCATTATACAATCACCATCATGAACCATAAACATAGTGAATTTTTTGGTGTATGAAAGGTACATCTTTAAAAATAATATTAATATGTTTTTGTAAATTATTTTATAATATAATGAATAAATTTTCATCATACTATTTTTACATTATATATGAATTTGATTATTATTCAACTAAACAATGATTGTATTTCCCTATTAATATACAAATTTAGTTATGTAATATTTTTACATGAATTATTTTATTTTTTAAAGAAAAAATATTTAAAAAATATATTATTTTTAAATAATTATAAACATATAGAAAATAATATAATTTTTACGGTTTTTTATTTATTTTTTAAAAGGTTTTCAATACTATTATTCTCAAAAAAACAATCATTTATCAATAAATGTAGATTATTGATTTAAAAGTAAAAATAATCAAATTTATAAAATTATTTAGTTGAAATGAATATTTTTGTGAATTATAAGGGAAAAATTATCCAATGCTGAATTTTTACTGCTTTTCTGAGATAATATATTTTTTGGGTATAATTTATATACTGTATAAATATATAATGTTTATCATAACAGCCTAATGATCCAAAATTGATGTAATAAATAAAATAAATACTATAAAAGACCAAATATATATTTCCCATTTAATTAATTGTTATTTTATGTCTATTTAATTTTCTCTTTAATTCCATTATGAATCCTTCAAAATGTATCATATATTTTATGTTTTTAAAATCAATTATTTATGATTATGAATCAATTCAACATAAGAAAGAGTATTTTATCATAATCCACCCATGATATTATAAAATATTTATAAATAGTAACATTCAGAAGATACCTTGGGAAAAATCAATGTTAAGGATTGTGGTTTTAGTTATTATATTATATTGAGTCCAAAACCACCGTTTGAGAAATATTAAAAAAATCTTTTATCTTTTCCTATATAAACCCTCCCACGATCCTACTTATCATAACTCAAAATATATTTAAAACATAATTAATCTTTCCTATGATATTTAGAGTCCTTACAACTCACACTAATCACTCATGAAGCTCCTCCAATGAATTTATAGTCACACACTCGTATATATTTTTCTCATATTTATTGAAGTTTCAACGATATATTTTGCCTTCAATATCTAATCCCTAATATTTGGAATTCTTTTTACATTTACATATTATTTAAAAAAATCAATTGATAAGATACACCATTATCTATCATCACAAATGTTTTTGAATATTTATGGAATGTTGTTACTTTTCCAAAATTTCCCCCTGATTTCCCATAACAACGCAATTTTGTAGTGAAAACCATTCCCATTTAGTATAAATTTTGTCCAAATTTACAATCTTATAACACTTGGAATTGGTACTAAGCTATATTTATTCCACAATTATAGATTATTTATTAATATATAATGATTATTGAACACAATTTGTATGATATTTATGGGACTCTTAAGCGTTATGATGAAAAGAAAGTAACTAGTGTGCCTGAAATTATATAGTGCTCAAATAAATTGGGTAATGTATATTCTCATGAAACTTAATTATGTGAAAGGTAGTTAAATATATTTCATTGTAGGAAAATTTTTGTCATGAAATCTTCAAAGTTAGTATTGGCCTATGTTTATGATGATGTGTTTCTTGTTGTGGGAACATCTACCTTATTGCCTTTATGATTATAATGCTATATCAGGAATTATTATTCTTGTTAATATTATATCCCAATGATATGAATATTGTATATAATTTATTACCATATTCCATGATTATTCCTTTACTGGTCTCTATAGCTCACCCATTTCTTATGTGTGTCACTAGGTTATCCCGTGTAGTTTTAAAATTCATGTATTTTTAAAATCAAGGTATGGAAGTTTCAAATAATTTTGTTGTATCCCATGTTCACGATGTAATGATATGTACCTAATTCTGAAATACACTAAAATTATTGACCATCAGGGTTATATTATATGTACTTTTAGGTATGAAATTACTATATGATGTGAAATAAAGGGAAGGGTTATAAATGTTTGTATCAATGGGAAATGTTTTTTTATTTATGGGATAATTACTCAAAAACACTTGAAAATGAATTAAGAATATGAAAATGTATAAGAAAACATCCCTATATTTCAGTATGTATTGAATAAGTGGAATATGAATAAATAAATCCCTTTCTAGACACTAAATGAGGACTTCATTCCAACGTAGATGTACCTATGAGTAACAAATCTGACAAAGTCTACCGGGCCTGATACAGTGTTTCATGGTACATGTAAATGATCCTTACTATTTGAGGATAGGGTTTTTAGTAATATTACTATTTCCAATATTTTATTTTCTTATGAATGAAATATACTGTACACACTGTGACCGGTCTCTCGAGGTGGCCACTCACACATACTATATGTCTCTATTGTCACAATATTAAAATAACTATTCTAAAATTAAAAAATAATATATTGATAGTGGTTTAAATAAATTATACAATGTTAATTTACATAAAATCATAATTCAATAAGAAATTTAAATTTTTGATTCTAAATTATAAGATAACTGTAATAAACATGACAATATAAAAAAGGCAGCGGTGGACAAATGTTGATCCTCGGTCGTACCCATTATATTTATGAAAAAGTTATTTTCAATTGAATTATACAATTTATACATGAAGACCTAAAGGTATACACCTATATTGACATAGAACTATAAGATGATCCCAATTATGGGTTTTTATCATGTTACTAATGTGATTCGATTTCCCAAATACCAATTTAATTCATGCAAATATGTTCCCAGATTATTAAAAAGAAATAGTTAAAAAATAATTGAAAAAATATAAAGGGAAATACATTTGATTCTTTTCTACCCACCACAACACATATTTAATATTTTCATGTTCTGGTCAATGCACATAATTCTACTCTTTGATAGTTTTTCCACATCAATAGAACATAGTCTGGTCGCAACACCCCTCGAATTCTTTGGAAGGCACACTAAGGGATCCTTTTATAGATAAACCTATCAAATAAATCATTCATGGAATCAATAAATATTTTTTCATGTCAAAAAGTCCCGATGTCTAATTGGGTTACATGAAATGTAATCCAGACCGGTGTTTTCATTTGCATTTCTTAAATCTCACTTGAATCTCATACATCAATTTGAAACCATGACTACATTCCAAACATGATATATGAACTCACAATGTGATACTATCATTCATGGCTTGTAAAATCATCATGACAAGTCAAGCTTAGAAAATTATTTTTCAATAATATCATGATGTGTAATGAAATTACCCAATGTGTAATCATTCTACATCATTTTCCAACTCTCCTTCATCCTCAATAATCAAGTGTCACACCGTGAAAGACGTGAATCACCAGAAATTTCCTTTTTCTTGATCCTAACATAATGTTGATATTGAAAATATTTAAAATTTTATAATTATTCCACATTCAAATATAATCTCAAAATAAAATAAAAACACGACAATTTACCATTAAATAACACTATTGTGGGATTATAAACAATAAATTATTGTGTTAAAAAAATTGAAAATGAGAGCATCATCACTATGCACTCGGTGTGACACTATAGAGGGGATATTCATTGGTAAATTCATAATTTCAATTATGAAAATTTATATTTTGGGTGTAAAAAATCCCATAATATTCTATGTTATGAAATATATCATTGAAAATAGAGGTTAAAAACTATAAAAACATTAGTTATGATAATACATATACTTTATTTGTTATCCTATTAAAGTCATTAAATTAATGTTTGTGTTCTTAATTTTTTAAAAATTATTTTCCTTAATATTATGATTTCTCAATACAATGGACGAATATTGGAAGAATCAGGTAAAATCCCAACGTAGAGGGAAATGTGATTAATGCCCCAATGAGATTCCCAAACTAATGTAAGAGAGAATCGAGAACATTAAAATGATACTCTCTCATATAAATTTGGTTAGGAATAACAAAATTGATTAAGAGGATAATCAAAATCTCCCAAATAGATTACAAGATACAATTTAGTCCTTTATCTGAAAAAGGAATCTAATATTAAATGGATTATCTGATCCCTTAATCACGGAACAATGGATCATTTATATTGAAAATATCATCTTTGTGCTTCATATGTTATGAAAAAATGGTTCTAATGGATATTTATTATATTGACGTAGAATATAAATAATGGTGGACATTGATCAAGAATATGAAGCCTGATAAAGAGTTGAAAGTGATAGGATGGAAGGAATTCTAGAAAAAAAATCGATAAATACTTAACTCAAACACACTGAATTAAAATTTAATGATATTTCCTTTCAATCAAGAAAAAAAGTCGAAATATCTAACTAAACATATGATGAAAACATCACAATACATGATTGATATGCCTCTATATTTTTCATAATACCTCCCCCCACAATGAAAGGATTATATTTTCATTGATGGGATAAAACCTAGTATGTGAAAATACACAGTGATCCAAGTCATTGATAGCTATGAGGAATGATTCAGATGTTCCCACAAAGTCGAAATAGAAGTCAGTGAATCTCAAGGGTATCATGGGATTGGAAGTAGAAAGTGTGTTTTAATTTTAGTAGTCCAATGGAAAAACATAATTGCGCTATGAAATTTAAACATCAAACATAACAATGTGGAGGAAAAAATCACTTCATAATTTGCTTATGGGGATGAGGTAATTCTTTAGGTGTTGAAAATAATGGAACCTAGATAATGGTTTCTGATTGAATAAAATAAAAAATTTAATAGTAGAATGGAATGATCCCATCAACCCTTGTCAAATGATTCATTTCCTAAATTTCAAGGAACCATGAATATTTTCAAACCAATGCACTAATACATGTTATTTCAGAGGCAACCAACACCCTCTAAGAATCCAAGTGTGATATTTATCTCTTGTAACTGATGAGGTGGACCCCAACAATGATGTGGTGACATGTATGCAAGTTGTTTATTCCATAATAGTGAATTCTGTTTTTGATTCTAGTTCGATGTTATCATTAATATCCTGATAGTTTAGTAGAACTATTCAAACACCAATAAAAACATGGAAGTAGAGATGTTGGTGAAAACAAAAAATGTGGGCATTATTAAATTCCAATTATATAACTCCTCTTCTATAAAAATTTGTGGGATAAACATCCCAGAAAACCTTATTGTACTGCCATTGGGATAATTTGATGTAATTATGGGCATGGATTGGCGTTTCCGATATATATCCAACATTTATTTAGTTGATAAGGAAACCACTCTCTATACTATGAATCGACCCCCGGTTCTCTACTTGTATAAGGAGAATGATGTATCATATATTTCACCGAAATATAATGAATGTGTATTATTTTCGAACAAACATGTTTATCTAGTTCATTTTATCTATTCTATATGAGTAATCACTCTTGAATAGATTCCCATAATGATGGAATAAAATGATGTGTTTATAGAGGAATTTTCTGGACTTCCTCCTCGTCGAGAAGTTGAAATTTCAATCAATATTATACATTCTGAATTTCAACTATCCAAGACTCCATATAGAATGAATATTATGGAACATGAGTATCTGATGAAATAACATCATAATAATCTGGATTAAGGGTTCCTATTACCATGTGTTTGACCATGGGGTGAACCAGTCCTTTTTCATGAAGAATATTGGGTCAATGAGCCATTTTATTGACTGTTGTGAGATAAACAAGATCATGATAATGATAAAGTATCCACTACCTCATATTGAGGAATTGTTTTATAATATACCTAGATAAAAATAAATCTCCAAGGTGGTTTTTTGGTTGGGATATTACAATTTTAGGTTTATAGATAATGATATCTTCTAGACTCTTTTTCATACAATGTATGGGAACTATGAGTTGATATTAATTCCATTTAGACCCACTAATGTGCCATTAGTATTCATGGACATAATTAATGGAGTCTTTATTTATTTCCTATAAACATTTATGGTAGTATTTATTTATTATATTAAAATATATTCTAAAATAAATGAGGAGTATGAATAGTATCTCAACATTGTCCTAAAGACCAAAAACAATTGATGCTCAACACAAAGTAAAATAAATGTGAGTTTTAGTTGAAGGAATTTTTATTATTTGAGAATCTCATAATAAGAAATAATATATTTGTTGACTATTAAAATAATGGTGAAATTGATTGATGGATGAGGCCATCATCTGTGAAAAATATGCTTTTGTTCCATCGAGTATCTAGGTACTATCATCAATTTACAAGAAATTTTAAGCTATTTTCAAATACTCTTACTAAGATAACATATAATGGATTCATATTTTCTTACAATTTTATGCGTGGAGAGAGATTAAATGAGCTGAAATGGTGTCTTATCACTACACATGAAATTACACTACCAACAAGTGGATAACTGTTTGTAGTATTCACTAATTTTTTGATGAAGGTATTCGGATTTTTGTTAGTGTAGGATGATAATTTCATAGTTTGTGCTTCAAGGAAGTTGAAATTTCATGAACAAAACTACCCAATACATGATCTATATATGGATATGGTTATCTCATCATTGAAAATAATCCATCACTATCTCTTTTTGGGGAAGTGTGATATATTTTCGAATCAAAAAATCCTTAAATATATATTCACATATGAATAGATAATTTTACACCAATAATGATTATTAGAGTGGATTAAGGACTATGAATTAACAATATTATTCTATAATGGGAAAGATAAATAAGTGGTTTACGATCTAATTAAATTGGATACATCAATTATATGATTGATTTGAATAAATATGGATCTAATATTCTTAGTTTTGGAAAGGATGGACATGAGAACCAAAAAGAAAGATACATCATCAATACTTTTATAAATGATTTCCCAATTGTCTCTTATGAAGAGGGTAATGAATCCATAAATAGGTGTTGACGGTATTCATAAAATATTTTAATCTATATGAAATGGTAAATACTCATAAATTTATGTAAATGAAGAATGATTTGAAATATTTTGGTCATGGATAAATGTACCACCAGATCTTGGGATAAAGAAGGAGAAGATGGATGATGCTTGTAGTTCAAACTTCTCTATCTATACTTGAATAAAAAATATGTAACGAGATCTTTGATAAGACAACTATTGTGACAATATGAATAAAGATATCGCAGAATATTCAAAAAGGTTTTTTGTATTATAGAAAACATCCATTTTAATAAATTAACAATATATGATTTCTTCAATATACTTGAAACATTATAGAAACAGATTCCTAAGGACCATTTTAGTTTAGCACCTATAGAAACATGGAAACATAAAAAATAGTACATTAGAGATATATATAATCTCCCCCTAGGATCGTCATGAATGGAAACCCTCTTAGAACAATTATAAAATTAATATATCTTCACACCCGAGGGAGTAAAACCTAAAATGGGGTGAAAATATAAGCTCGGTAAGGGTAAAAAATATAGACATGTAAGAATATGCATGATCATAGGAGTATGATAACATGATCATGATATTAGAAGATCATATCATGCATTTCAAAGATCATATACATTAATAATGTTATAAATATTTTATGTTGATAACATATGAATCATAAAGAAATAAATAATATAAACCATGAAAGCATTACATAGGAATTATACAACGAATTTCAGTAGACACATATGCATATATAATGATATCCATAGTAGACATGGTCTCTCTACCAAGGCCATATTAGTTGAAAAAGTCCGTTACTGAACTAGTTTCACACCTATTTCTACACCTGTATTACTGAACCAAGTTAACTCCTCATTTTATCTATGAAATACTAAACCAAGTTGACTCCTTGTTCTGACCCTGTAATTGTTAATTGAGTTCACCCCTCGTTCCATTAATGTCTATCTCATCATAAATAAATCATTACGAAATGCATTAGAGGGACATATAGTTCTCACCCATATCATTGTGAAATCATACATACATTTTTCACTAAATCATCAAAAATAATATCATAACCCATGTATGGAAATGGGAATAAAAAACATATAGACATATCATAGCCTTTGGAAAAATATATATGATTCAGGATCATTTCATCAAATGAAAAACCATTTAAATAGAAATGGATTTCATAATCATATAACATGTTAAAAGAAAAACGAATTTTATAAACATATAATATAAAAATGAGAAATGGGTTTCATAGAGTCCATTGCATTCAACATAAACCAATAAGACAAGGTAAATGAATGTATCATTTAGATCATTTTTTATAATGGCATGAGTAAAATCAATGGAAACCAATCTTATATAGAAAATAATTTAAAAATTTTGTTCAAAAGAATTTCTTGACAAAAATATCATCTCTTCTTAGAAAAATGTTTTTCAAGCATAAAACTATTTTAAAATATATTTCATGGAAAATACATTGAAAAATATAAATAAGAGATGAATTCGTTTTTGAAAAATATTTTTCATAAAAACTTATTGAATAAGAATTAAAAAATTTCGAACTATTTTTCATTGAAAATACTTTGATAATTTTTAAAGAATTCTTGAAAATATTTGCAATAACATTTTCTTGAAAATAATTTTTAAAATAGTGAAAGAATTCCTGAAAATGTTTTCTAAATAATTTAGTTGAATGTAACTTTGAAAACATAACCACAAATCTTTAAAACATATCGAAACCATTTTAATTAAAAACATATAAATCCTGATTGAAAATTTCTTGAAATAAAATTTCTAGGAAAATTAATATCAAAAATGATTTCAGGGTTCTTCCATTATTTTCAATGTAAAAAAAATCTCAAAACATTATCAATCATTCCATATACATTATAAATTCTATTTTATAATAAATTGATTTTAATAGTTTTTCAATATTTCATTACATGTTTTTAATATTATTTTCAGGGAAATAGTTTTTGAAATGTTTTCACTCTTTCATTTAATGTTACTAATGTTTTTTCAATGAAAAATACATTTCAAATGCTATGAATCATATAATATAGGTTTTTTAGGATAAAATATTTCAAATTTTTTTTCAATTTTTCATTATTAGTTTTCAAGGTATTTTCTGAGAAATGTTTTTTCCAATGGGTTTATGCATTAAAGATTTTTTTTCAAAGAGGAATGATATTTTTTATAAATATATGTTTTTCAGGATATATCAAAATTATTTTCCATCAAAGATTACATCTATTGATGTTACTCATGACTTTCTAGGAAATGATCTACATTTTTTACTCATATTCATTCTCTGATTGGGTTATACTTAATTTAACCGTCATTATGAAACCCATTTATCTTTCACATGTGGAATGTCCATGAAATCTGTTTCTCTTTCATTTCTTAAATGTTTATTAAATCAGGTTCAGGTTCATGGGTTATATGTATATGGAAACTTTTTCTCTTTCACAAAATATTCATTTGATGGATTAATTATGAAACATGTATCTCTTCCAACATGTTATGATATGATTACATTTTTATGATACCCATTTCATTTATTTATTTATTATATGATTATTTATGATTTTGTGGGACGAGTACGTTTGATTTCATAATGGGTTTTTTTGAACCTAAATCTTCTTCCAATGCATTGGTTAAAGGTTTATACCTCATGAGATTGACATTTATGTAATGGGGAGTGAACTCGTTTCAGTATTATAAAATTGGAATGAGAAGTGAACTCGATTTAGTATTACATTGATGGAATGATGAGCAATCTTAGTTCAGTAATACATGGCTAGAACAAGGTATGAACTGTGTTCAGAAATGGACATTTTCCACTATGATGGACATGGTTGTGATAACTTGACTACTACAGAATTCATTATATTTTATTATGTGTCAACCATAATTCCATGTATTATTCCAACATTACCCTATAATGGAATATGTTATTTATTTACTTATGATTCATGACTGATGAACATCAATTCTCTATGAAATGATTAATGTGTATGATCATTGACATAAAGTGTATGATATCCAATTTTAAGGATCATCTTCTCATACCCATATGGTCATTTTTATCCTTACATATATCCCTTTATTATGCATAATATGTTTGTGAGCTCGCCCATATGGATGTTTCATTCCCCATGCAATGAAGATATATTTCTGGTATGATATTTCTAAAAGGGGTGATATTTTAGGAGAAATTAGTGAAATATAATGATTCTTTCTCATGTACCAGTGCTTATGTTTTCATGTTTCCAAAAAAATGGCTCCAATATCATCAATGGGTATCCAATTTTATAATGTTTTCAATATTCTGAAATCGTTTTGTAATTATAATGTACAAAAATTAAGGGTTGTTATAGGAATTTCACTATTTGAATAATAAAATAAAAAAAATCTAGGGGTTTCATGCGTGTATTACCCATACAAACATGGAAATTGGAAAACATCACTATGGAATTTGTCACTTGACATCGAGTTGAAATAATGTAACAGGAGTTGTTCTGGATCATCATGTGAGGAAATATAACATTATCATGATTCAATAGGACTTCTCCCTAGATCCACATGAATGGATATGCATTATATAAGTGGTTAGTCTGTACGTAGTACCGCTATAGATTTATCCTAAAGAGGTCCAAGATTCACCCCCATAATCAAGAAAAGTCTCTAACATGATCTCTATATAGAGATGATTTTCATTATGGATTACAATCCTAATATATATATTTCCAATTTGAGTGGACTATTCACATAATGGAAGACATGTTGGGAGAACATTCAATGAATTTCAAAGAATAATTTAACCAATGTCATCCTCTGGTTGAGTTATCATATAATAATAGTTTAAACTCATGAATAAAAATTTTTCTATATAAATCATTTTATGGGAAGAGGTGCAGAACACCAACATGTTGGGATGATGTTGGGGAATGAAAAATTCTTTATATTTAAATGGTCATGGAAATGGTGGAAAAGCTAAGACCACTCAGGAACACATCAAGGATGTTCAAATTTGAAAATAGAGCTCTGTAAACAATAGTCTATGATACCTATAGTCTAATGTTGCAAACATGGTATTACTCTGCATATATTAATGGAAGAATGTTATGAGATCTTGGAATAATAGAATTGTTATTCCAAGATACATTGACACCTTTAAAATAATTAATCATACGGAGAGGTGGCCTACTGACTAGAACTCAGACTAATATCAAGTACATGATGTATTCCATGTATCCATATTTATTACGTCCATACCAGACCCCTCAAATGTAATCAATCTAGAGGTGGTACCATTGGAGGATGATCATTCCTATTAAGAGAAGCTAGTGAAGATCATAGATCATAAAGAAAAATTTCTACAAAATAAGGAAATGTATATTTTAAATGTTTTATAGAGAACCATAATATTTGAAGAAGTGATATGAGAACTAGATGAGGTGATTAAATAGAGTTACACATATCTTTTTTAGTATGGGCAATGAAAATTTTTAGGGATGAGTTTTTATAGGGGGAATATTATAATGACTCGAACTATTAAAAATAAAATTCCTCTTTTGATTAAATAAATGTGTTATAATATAATATGGTTTTTGGAAACACATGTACTATTTTTGTTGTTATCCTATATAATTTTAATTTCATACAGTATCATTAACATATATAATATATCTATTAAATAGTGGTCAAATTATTATTATAAATATACAATTTCAGAAAATCCAATTGCCATTAATAGTGGAAGTGATATAATCAACAAGTAGAATCGATCTATATAAAGCCCATTTATCAGAGAATCTGATGGAGGTATGATAATCGTTATTTTCACTTGACCTCACCATTGATGATATCTAACAACATAATCATGCGCAGAACTATTTATAGATGATGCTCAGGCTCATTGAGATCACGACCAAAACCATGTTCAATAATCCACCCCTGAAATTATCTATGTCACACATAATAAATTTAGTGTTTTTCTAGGGTATTAATGGGATAAATTTCAGTACCATATTAAATCCTTTACTCACCTTATTTTTTAAGATAGTTATTTTTATTTTATAAATGATTTTTATTTTTAATCAATAAAAAATTTTATTTTTCATTTAATATTCATCATCAATTAAAATATTTATTTTGATGAATAATGGGTTTTTGAAATAAATATTATTTTAAAAAAATTTATATTAAATATTTTTTATCAAATATAAATGATCATATAATTTTTATGATGTTAAATGCAATTTTTTTATGAGTTCAAAAACTATTATTGTAAAAAAACCCAAAATTTTGCAATTAATATCAATAATAATATAAAAAATGAAAATTAATATATATATAGAATTTTTTTGATAAAATTAATATTAATTTTTGAATCATAAAATAAAAATTATCTAATGGTTAATTTTTCATAATTTTCTGAGGCTGTCAAATATTTATGGTAAAAAAATATTTTACAATAATATGGTGTGTATTTTGACATCATAATAACCAAAATGTTTTGTAATAAATACTATTAATGGTGTCCCTATACAAATATATATTTTCTATTAAAAATTAATTTATTTTATTTTTATTTTATATTTTTTATGTATGAATTAGTGTTTCTTCAAAGCATATAATATATTTTAAGGATTTAAAAACATTTCTTTAAGAGTATGATTCACTTACATATATAAATGGGAATTATTTAATTATATTCCTCTATTAAACAAATATAATAATAAAATTACTCTCATTTGTCACAGACATGATAAGGCCCATGATATTTTTTATGGTTTTGGTTGTTATATTATATAGATTCTAAAACCTAAGATTGAGAAATACCAATAAAATCCACTCTCTTTTCCTTGAAAACCGCACCCAATCTTCCAAATATCTTCACTAAAATTAATAGGGTAATTTCCTTATTCAACCTAACCCTATATAGAGTCCTTCCATGGTTCCCAAAATATATCATGCATCTCCTCTCATGTAATTGGAGCCACACACTAAAGTAAGGGTTCTTTTCATTATCATCTTTATTAATGATTATATATTATAGTTTTCCTTCAATTTATAATCCCTAAAGAGGGGAAATGAATTTTCAGGTCAATTTTAAATCACATTTTATTTCACAATGATGAGAGACCAATTTCACTTTCATCGTCCCCTTTTTTTTAATCCTTTTGTGATGTTGTTGTGTTTCAAAAATCTCACCACTATTTACTAGGATAATATAATTGTGGAGTGAATACCATACCCATTTTCTATAATGGGATTTCACCTTTACACATTTATACTACATTGAATTAAAACTGAAATATATTTATTGCACAATAAATTTTATTGTAATAAAATACAATGATGAATTAATCCATGAGGTATGATCTATGAGGAACACTTCTGTAAGGGAATAAAATGAAAGTGATGGGTGAAACCAGAATTATATAACGGTCCATTGCATTGGGTAATACTTAGTCTCATGACAAGTCATGTTTAGATATGTAGGGAACCTTAATATTTTATGGGAAGTTTACCATCATGAAATATTTGTAGTTACACTTGACAAATATTTATGATTTATTGTTTTTTGTTGTTTCCACATTTCTCATGTTTCCATTATGAAAATCATGTCATATCATGACTTATTTTTCATGTATGTTTGAATTCCCATTTATATGCATATTCAATAACATTTATTCCCTAATGACATGATTATTCCCTTACAATGCTTTATAGTTCAACCCATTGTTATTATTTCCCCAGGTTATCCCATGAAATTTAATAAGGCATGGAATTTTAGAATGATGTAAATGATGTTTTCGATAATGTGGTTGTATCCCATGTGCAAGATTTTAGGATGTATAACTAATTTTTGAATAAACTATAATTATTGATATTATAGTTTCTATTATGAATAATTTTATGTAACAAATCATGAGTAAATTTTTAATAAATTTAATTTTTTTCATATCATCTCTGGTGATTACCTCCACAGTTGTGTTGTGGCCTAGGTCCACTAAAATTGAGACCATAATAATACATTACTCTACCGACTCTTTCTTCTTTTATAGAAACACAAAACCTATATCCTTAGCTAAATGATAAATTTTTGTGGCCCTAATAGCATATACTACTTCAAAGGAAACTGATGTTGCATCCCATATGGGTCATGAACTCTTATTTTATACTAATATCCCAAATATATCAATAACTTATCAAATTGATGACCATGAATCACGAATACATATCATGAAAATAGTAATACCCTTGTATAAAATGTGGAATTCTAGAACCAAAAAGTCATTAAACGTTCAATTGATGTTGTTTTTCCCCTATTCATTACCCCTAGTTTTCAAATCATCTATGATACACTACCTGAACCCCTACTCCTCGTGATTACTTGTATAAAACTCTCAATAGGCTCATGTCTTAAATAATGAATCTTATTTGAAAACTCTACATTTATATACACACCCTAAATATATGGAATTTATAAATTGGGATATATTATAGTAGATTATTGGGATTAAAGAATCTTCTAGACATTGTTCTTCGTAATCCTAATTGGGTAATACATTCGAAGAAATATGCAAGAGGTACAAGAACATAACACAAAGTTCCCAAAAACTAAATCAGTCCTGCTAAACGAGAAGTAAATCTTACATCTTTCATTCCATCATTATCAATCAAAATAATTCAAAATGTATATCGTTCAAAAAATCAAAACATGACACTTATGCCTCATTCTGATCAATATGATGTGGCATCCTTCACTAACGTGAAGCTCCACAAATACAAATAATATCCAAAATACCTAATCTTCCACATGAGATTGTATTTTTTCAACGTTTATATCATGTAACTATAAGAAACTATCTGGATATAGATCATAGTAACTCCCCTCATACTTTCTCATACTCTACCACTGAAAGGAACACAAGGCCCCCTTCCATGCATAATGTTTTCTATTATTTTCATGCTCTAATAATCAACTAAATCAACATATAAACAGTTACTCCCTCAGAAATATATTGAAAACAATGAGGATCCTTAAATAAAAATAATGTATAAATCACAATCCTAGTATAATATAATTTTATCATCGTTTATTTTAAAAAATTTATTTTAATTTAGAAAATAAACAATTTATACATAAAAAAAAGTCTGGATTCAAGTTCCTTTAGGGGGGATCTACCATAAAAACTGATAACCTCGCTTTTCCTTTTGATAAAAAAATGTATTTGTATTAGATAATGGTATGGGATTATATCATGTGTCCAATATTGTCTCTATGGCCTCTTTAACATTCTAAGTTCCACAAAAAATGTTTCCCTATAATTCTGTGAAATCATCAAAGTGCCTACCTCCAGATTTCATTATCCCCCTCATCCAAAACCATTCATACCACTCTATAACAACCCCTGACCATCAAATGGTTCCCTTCAACATCCAGCAATGAAGGATTAAATATAATGAATCATGACTCCCACCTTTAGTAGGCCACATGGTAGTGAGTATCACTAAAGGTATAGGACACTAACATGTGGATGAAATTTCAATCAATATTAATAATTAAAAGTATTGGGAGATAGGGTAAATCCACTAAATATATAAACCATAAAAATATAAAATTAAATAAACTATCCAAAAAATGTATGAAAAAAGTAAAATAATATAGATAAAAGACTCCAAATGAGACCACAACAGAATTCCTACGGTAGTTACTCAATAGAAGATTTATATTTCAATCTACTAAGGTTAAGATTGATACACAAAATAATCCTATTATTATGGATAAAAGTGTATATGTATGTAGGGTGATCATAATTTGTACAGTCAGTAGTATCATACCAAGAGAAATTCATGAACATGTGAAATAATTAGACTAATGCACTAGTGAATATACCATAGGGACAACATGCATCTTAAGAGGTCATCAGACCAATCACAACAACCCCACTAAAAGATCACAAAATAATGCATCCCATGTAGTTGCATAATATCCACATAATTTAAGATGAAGGAAACCCACAATGGTTTACCTAGTGATTTTTCCCTCATGCCCAAA
This sequence comes from Viscum album, assembly GCA_963277665.1. Lineage (NCBI taxonomy): Eukaryota > Viridiplantae > Streptophyta > Magnoliopsida > Santalales > Viscaceae > Viscum > Viscum album. Next base: position 1,999,175,341 of record OY728142.1, on the reverse strand, counting down.
TGTCCAGTGTCCACTTCTCACATACCTTCCAATCGTATCTCATCAAATAAAAATCAATCTATGATGTGGTTTATATAAAATCTATACCTATCCTAATATCCATTGAGATTTAGCATCTGCTTCCACTACGGGAAAAATGAGCAATTGCGACGGGTTATTTGCGACGGGATTTATTCCCGTCGCAAATAGTCATGTTAAAAACTTATTTGCGACGGGGGTATTTCCCCGTCGCAAATAAGGAGGCTTTTGCGACGGGATTGCTTTCCCCGTCGCAAATAGTTTTCCCGCGATGCGCGCCAAATCGCGGGAAACTTATTTGCGACGGGGAAATATTCCCGTCGCAAATAACCGGCGGCGGTAAAAGGTATTTGCGACGGGAATATTTCACCGTCGCAAATACTATGTCGGCAGGGATTATTTGCGACGGGTCCCGTCGCAAATAACTATTTACCGGTTGACCGTAATAAATGTTGGCTAAGGTATTTGCGACGGGTCCCGTCGTAAATAATACTATTTGCGACGGGAATCCCGTCGCAAATGGGCCCGTCGCAACTAATCTAACCTATAAATACCCCCATCCGTTTTTTTCATTTCATTCTCATTCCTTATCTTCTCTCTCTCTCAGAATTATATTTCTAGAGTTGAGTTTTTCTCCAGTTTAAGTTTTTTCTCCGGAGTTGATATTAAAGTTTTCAAGAACGATCAGAACAGATCAATTTTCAAGGTATTTATCTTCATTTTAATTTTTTATTTATTTTTAATTTCTTATTAGTTTCTATTATTATTAATTAGTTGTAATTTAATTATGTTTACATTGTTTTATTACTTAATAAATTTAAATTATAAGTATTGTTTATATGGTAATTAAGAATAATTAGTAATAATTTTTAGTAATTAAGAATAAATATTAATAACTAGTAATAAATACCAATAATTAAGAATAAGAACATTATTACATTATTAGTTTATTTTATTATTAATATTAAAATAATATAATTTTTTATATATATACAGTTCTTTTTTCATCTGTGTGTTTGCTGTCTTCACATGTATTATTTGTATGTGGAGATAGAAAACGCACAGATGAAAAAAGAACTGTATATAAATTAGAAAATTCTATTATTTTAATATTAATAATAAAATATATTAATAATGTTATTATTTGTAATTATTGGTAATTATTTCTAATTATTGATAATTATTCATTTAATTACTAATAATTATCAATAATTAAGAATAATTAGTAATAATTACCAATAATTAACAATAATTAGTATTAATTACCTATAATTAGTATTAATTACCAAAAATTAGTATTAATTACCAATAATTAGTATTAATTACCAATAATTCGTAATAATTAGGAATAATTAACAATAATTAGGAATAATTAGGAATAATTAACAATAATTAGGAATAATTAACAATAATTAGTAATAATTAGGAATAATTAGGAATAATTAGTATTAATTAGGAATAATTAGTAATAATTACCAATAATTAGTATTAATTAGGAATAATTAGTATTAATTACAAATAATTAGTATTAATTAGGAATAATTAGTATTAATTACAAATAATTAGTATTAATTAGAAATAATTAGTATTAATTACCAATAATTAGTATTAATTACCAATAATTAGTATTAATTACCAATAATTAGTATTAATTACCAATAATTAGTATTAATTACCAATAATTAGTATTAATTACCAATAATTAGTATTAATTAGGAATAATTAACAATAATTAGTAATAATTAGGAATAATTAACAATAATTAGTAATAATTAGGAATAATTAGTAATAATTACCAATAATTAGTATTAATTAGGAATAATTAGTATTAATTAGGAATAATTAGTATTAATTACCAATAATTAGTATTAATTACCAATAATTAGGAATAATTAACAATAATTAGTAATAATTAGGAATAATTGACAATAATTAGTAATAATTAGGAATAATTAACAATAATTAGTAATAATTAACAATAATTAGGAATAATTAGGAATAATTAGTATTAATTAGGAATAATTAGTAATAATTACCAATAATTAGTATTAATTAGGAATAATTAGTATTAATTACCAATAATTAGTATTAATTACCAATAATTAGTATTAATTACCAATAATTAGTATTAATTACCAATAATTAGTAATAATTAGGAATAATTAACAATAATTAGTAATAATTAGGAATAATTAACAATAATTAGTAATAATTAGGAATAATTAACAATAATTAGGATTAATTAGTATTAATTAGGAATAATTAGTATTAATTACGAATAATTAGTAATAATTACCAATAATTAGTAATAATTACCAATAATTAGTATTAATTACCAATAATTAGTATTAATTACCAATAATTAGTATTAATTACCAATAATTAGCAATAATTACCAATAATTAGTATTAATTACCAATAATTAGCAATAATTACGAATAATTAGAAATAATTACCAATAATTAGCAATAATTACGAATAATTAGAAATAATTAGCAATAATTAGAAATAATTAGCAATAATTAGAAATAATTAGCAATAATTAGAAATAATTAGCAATAATTAGCAATAATTAGCAATAATTAGTAATAATTAGTAATAATTAGGAATAATTAGGAATAAGTAGGATTAATTAGGATTAATTAGGAATAATTAGGATTAATTAGGAATAATTAGTAATAATTACCAATAATTAGTAATAATTACCAATAATTAGTAATAATTAGTAATAATGACCAATAATTGCCAATAATTACCAATAATTGCAAATAATTAGGAATAATTAGTAATAATTAGGATTACTCAGGAATACTCAGGAATACTCACGAATACTCACGAATACTCACGAATACTCACGAATAATCACGAATACTCACGAATAATCACGAATAATCACGAATCTTAAAATTATCAATATTTACAACAGATTTTGCTCTATTCTTAACATGTTCAAATCTTAAAGGGTCGCTAATTGTCAGGTCATGCGCAATAAAAAGTTTCTGTCAGCCATGTCCAATGTAAACTCTATAATTGTCCTTGCATGGTCGATCACCTCAAAAGTAATGTTTCAATCAGACAAACCAAGTCATTCCCTTCTTATCTATAAGAATCATCTCACATGAACCTTTACATAGACCATTCTTCCTTGAAAATTTAAGGGAAAAATAATGATATCCCCTCAAATTTTTAAGGAAGAATGATCTATGTAAAGGTTCATGTGAGATAATTCTTATAGTTAAGAAGGGAATGACTTGGTTTGTCTGATTGCAACATTACTTGCGAAGTGATCAACCATGCAAGGACAATTATAGAGTTTACATTAGACATGGCTGACACAAACTTTTTATTGCGCATGACCTGACAATTGACGACCCTTTAAGATTTGAACATGTTAATAATAGAACAAAGTTTGTTCTGAATATTGATAATTTTAATATTTTTTAATTTTTTTTATTATTTTAATAATATTAATATTGTTTTTTCGTAAATATTGATAATATTTTTTTTATTACTAATAATTAGTAAACGAAATCTGCTTGGATAATGAAGGGAAAATTTATAACCATCTCCACAACGATGATTATCAAATTTCCTTTCATTATTCAAGCAGTTTTCCTTTTGCTAAGTATTGCTAGGTATTTCTAAGTATTGCTAAATTAGTAATAAATAGTAATAATTAACAATAAATTGTAATAATTAGTAATAAATTGTAATAATTAGTAATCCTTGCTTGAGTGTTTTTTCTAACAAATTATTCAAAACCAGTAATGCTTTTATATTTTATAGAAAAATATGGAACAACGAGGTCGTCAAAAGTCATTATTAGATGACCGCATATGGATAAATCAACGTAGAAATCCAAATGGTTCTGGTTTAAATCCAGTATATATAGAGGGTGTGGAGATTTTTTTATCATTTGCGGCATCAAATTCAGAATTTGTTTCAGAAGGAAAGATAAAATGCCCTTGTAGAAAATGTGCATTGAGAACGTTTGACACGTTTGAGAATGTCAGAACAGAAAGGTTACTGAAACCAAAAGCATCTTATACACTGTCTAAAGAAAACCGTTTATTATTTTGTCAGTGGATTGCAGATTTGAGACTTCCAGATGGCTGTGCTTCCAATTTGGGTAGATGTGTAAAGAATGGTCATATTACTGGATTGAAAAGTCATGATTGTCATGTTATAATGGAGAGACTTCTACCCATTGGATTAAGAGGTCTGTTGAATTCTGTGATTTGGGATTCCATAACAGACATGTCTCATTTTTTTCGGGAAATTTGTGCGGCTACGGCAGATTATGATGCTCTAGGCAAACTTGAAAAAGATGTTGTTGTAATTATATGTAAACTGGAAAAAATATTTCCGCCATCTTTCTTCGACTCAATGGAAAATTTTATGTTACATTTTCCATATGAAGCCAAATGTGGAGGTCCGGTACAGTTTCGATGGATGTACCCATTTGAAAGATGCATGCAAAAATTGAAAAGAAAAGTACGCAACAAAGCATCTGTTGAAGGATCTATTGCAGAAGCTTATTTGCAAGAGGAAATATCTTTTTTCTGCTCCCATTATTTTTAATCTGAGTATCCTTCAAAACACAACCGAATGGGATGGAATGAGAGGAATATTGATGAAATCGACAATCAATTATCTGTTTTCAACCAGTCAGAGCTTGGTTTTGGTGGAGTTTCTGAACGCTGGCTTTCAGATGATGAACATCATAGAGCTCATACGTATGTTCTGCTCAACTGTGAAGAGATGACATCAGTTGTACTGTAAGTGTTTATATCACTTATTCTATCATTTATGTTACAGTAAATAACTTTGGTTTTTATAGGTTGTATGATAATCATATCAAGAAACAAATTCCACAAATTACAGCAGCTGCTCTCGAAGAACGGCGACTGAAAAATTTCTCTCAGTGGTTTCAAAAACTGGTAACATAAATTCTTTATCATTTAGCAACTCATTCAATGTATAGTTTACTATATTGATAATTATTTCACAAATCTTCAGGTGTCTCGACATGCTGATAAAATTGACAAACGGCTCTGTGTATTGAGTAACCCACCTTCCAAACTTGTTAAAACTTATAATGCATATGTGGTGAATGGATTTCGATTCCACACGCATGCATATGGGGAATCGAAAAAAACAATTAACAGTGGAGTTAGCTTGAGAGGATCTCATCATCGAGAAAATGAAGTTGACTTTTATGGCATACTTGATGAAATCATTGAACTCTGTTATCTTGGACAACATTACATAACCATGTTCAAATGTCGGTGGTTGGATACAGAGAGAGGCGTGCGTGTTCATCCGACTCATGGAATCATCGATATTAAATGTAAAAGTGTTCTCGCAGTAAATGAACCATTCTTATTGGCTCAACAGGCATATCAAGTTTATTATGCAAAGTACTGTGCAACATCAAGAGACTTGACTGATTGATGGAGTGTAATAAAAATCAAAATTCGAGACAATCAGTTTAGTCAAAGTGAATGTGCTTTCACTGATGTGCAAAGAATTGATGTTTTTCAAGAGAGTACTCAAAATCAATCTTTTTTACAAAGAGATATGAGTATCGATGACGACACCCCACATTTAAGAGTCGGTGATGACGATGATGTTAATGATGTCACACATGAATTTGAAATGGTAAGAGATGAAGCAACTGCAACTCGAATGGATATCGATGATGTTGAGGAGGAATATGAAGATGACATTGACATATATGAAGATGATGATGAAGATGAACACTTATAGAATTCCATGGTATTTATATACAATCATAATATGTATATATATGTATATATAATAGTAATTATCAATTATTTGCTAATATTAACATTTTCTATTTCAGATGGACGAGGCCACATTTCGTGAGTTGGCGGAGGCTGACCTGCCTTTCGATGCAGATGAGTTGCTGGCAGATGACCCTCAGCCTGCAGGTGCTCCAGGGAGTACGCGGAGGGGGCGCGGTCTTGCACGATTGATGATTCCTGACCCCGTCCCTGAGCGACGTCCACGTCTTGGGTTTGATCCGCGCACCCGGAGGTGTGATAACCTGTGTAATAACCTGTGAATTTGACTAAGATTTCATTAATCTATTCACATAATAAATGTTTATTATTTTTTCAGTTTTTCGCATATAGCAGTCGGACAGGGCAGCGCTATTTTGCGCAACTATTTCTCTCAGCCGTGGACCACATGGGAGCAGATTCCCATTGATGTGCAGCAGGCCATGTTCGGCCATTGGTTGGTACGTACGTAAATAAATAATTTTTATTTTGAAAATTATTTCATTTCTAACTTGATATTTTGATTTATTTGTAGGGTTTATGGTATCCGATCGAGGATACCATGCGTGACGCCATCCACGAGGCATGGGAGGTGGCCATGCGTGATCGCCTTCGTCAGTTTTTGCACAATTTATGAAAAGCTGCGATGAAGAAAGCAGGAGTGTCAGATTTTGAGGAGTCATGTAGAGCACACCGACCAGAGTACATTTCATCCCATGTATGGGATGGATTATGTGCGCACTGGTTGAGTGGTGCCTTTCAGAGGAGATCATCGGTGGGGAGGCAGAATCGGGGGAGGCAGGAGGTGACTCATCGAGCTGGGAGTCGTTCTTTTAGTACTCATAGACAGCATCTGGTACGTACATTATTTATAAATATTTTATATAACTATAAATATTAAGAGTTTATTTTTTATTCTTATAGGCTGTTGAGCACCCCGATATTACAGAGTACGACGTATATCGGAGGATGTATAGTGATCCTGCTACTGGGGAGCTCAGAGGTGATCGTCAGCATCACATCGTGGTCAGTATTATTTGTTTTCAAGTTTAAAAATTAACTGCATATAATATATTCACAATTTTAATTTTAAATTGCAACTATAGGAGTCATATGAGGCCGCAGCGGCACAGGCCCGGCCTGAGAGTCAGGCCGAGTCATCAGATCAGACCACTGCCCGTCAGTTTGATGAGGCGGCATGGATGCAGGCCACCCAGTATGCCTTCGAGAATGGCCGGGTAGTTGGTATCGGCTCTCGACTGACTCCCGGAGATTATTATGGCAGTGCTGCGATGTCGGCGTCCAGCTCGAGGGGAGCTCGTGCATCTTCTTCTACACAGTATGAGGAGCAGTTGCGATCTCAGACTGCACAGATAGAGAGTCTCCGACAGGAGCAGGAGCAGATACGTCAGCAGCATGAGGAGGAGCGTCGACGCCAGCAGCAGCTGTACGAGGAGCAGACGAGTCGGTGGCAGCAGCAGCATCAGGAGCAGATGGAGTACATGCGCCGACTCACTCATGCTTTAGGGATGGAGTTTCCTCCACCACCATCTGCAGATCCCCCCCCTCCCCCCCTCCTACAGATTAGAGTTTGTATTTCTATTATAAAATTTGTGAAATCAAAAATTTTTTTTTTTCTATTTGTAGTTTCTGTCTCATTATAAAATATTAATAATATTATATTTTTAAATAACAATATTAATATGAATAATAATAATATTTATATTTTATAATATTAAATTTTATATATATATTAAAATTTTATATATATATTAAAATTTTATAATATTATAATTTAATTATTTTTTTGTAATACTTGAATTATTTTAATATTTTAATGTAAAATAATTCTATTATTTTTATATTAATTAAAATAACTTATTAATATTTTTTTTATTTATGAATTATAATTATAATATTATTATATTAATTAAATTATTTATTAATATTCTATTATTTTTATTTTTGAATTATAATTCTACTATTATTATAGTAATTAAAATAATTTATTATTTTCATTTGTAAATTATAATTCTATTATTATATTAATTAAAATAATTTATTAATAATTTATTTTTTTTATTTTTTTTATAGTATTTGCGACGGGATACTATGCCCGTCGCAAATACTAGTAGTATTAATAATTTTTTATTTTTTTTTAAAAAGAGTAATTGCGACGGGTCCCGGTTCCCGTCGCAAATACTAGTATTATTAATTTTTTTATTTTAAAAAAAACGTTATTGCGACGGTCCCGTCACAAAAACAATTTGCGACGGGTACCGTCGCAAAAGGTATTTGCGACGGGCCCGTCGCAATAACTGTTTAAAAAGTTTTTCACAAAAAATACGGAATACTATTTGCGACGGGGAGAATGCCCGTCGCAAAAAAAGGCTTTAGCGACGGTCCCGTCGCAAATAAGTTTAGTTGCGACGGCGTTTTCCGCAACGGGCTATTTGCGACGGGACCCCGTCGCAAATGGCTATTTGCGACGGGATCCCGTCGCAAATAGCCCGTCGCAAATACCTGTTTTTCCAGTAGTGTTCTAAAATTAATCAACATCAACATCATAGACTCATCACAAAATCAAATATCATTTCTATAGTAGTAGCGTATCATGGATTGGAATGCAATAAATCTTATTCCTTAATCATTACACACATGAACCCCACCACATATCATATCCATATCATAAGTGGATGATCTCCATTAATACAATTTATAATCACTAGGTGATCCCCAATGATTATCCATATCAATCAATGGATTATCTCCGACAAAAACCTATATAATCACCAGTACAACTAATTGATAAGTGGTGAAGAGGATTTAGAAATCAATACTATCTTCAACCATTTGAGGTTTTGGGAAGAACTCACATTACAAAAGATATTTTGGAATATGTATGGTTATCCCACCAGGTAAGGTGTGTATTGAAACCAAATGAAAATATAGGATATATAGAGAGAACACAATAATGAAACAATGGGGTAACATCAACTACACATGTGTACTACAAAACATTATGATTTCATTTCATGATATCTATCACAACTATTTTCAGCACAACCTGAATCCAACCTCATAATGACAACACATAGCCATGTAATTTCACCTTTCAATTGGATGTTCTTATTTTTTTGTTTAATTAATGAGTCCCTACTAACTGCAATTTTTCAATCCTTTTCATTAAAATTTAATAAACCCAATTCATCATATCTTTAAAAGAATATTTGTTCCCATCAATTGTTTTTATAAATGAGAAATTATGGCCTAATGTGGATTCCCATTGTGGTCATTGAGGTGTTGGGGGTGTCTTAGTATGGTATAGATCAAACAAACCATGTTTTGTGTTGAAAAAAACATGGTGCACTATTTGTAAAAAAAATAGTGTAGGCTATAAGAAGATAGATAAAACCATTGGAGGCTGGGGAGTGAGTAAGGGATGGCCACACAGTTGAAAAAAATTGTGATTTTTGTTACACCGTCATGTGACCAAGTGTGCGATTTTGACAATGCTTTTTTAATCGGTTTATCATGGTCATTCAAACTGTACAAAAAAACTATTTGATATTCCCTTACCTATAAAAAATAAATCATTATTTGTTCTTATTCTAGAAAAACTCTGTGTTGAAACATTGTGACCTTATTATTTGGGGTGAAATTAAAATCATTCCCTTTAAATTTTATTTAAAATGAGGCATAATTTCATTCTCCCACGCACAGAAACATCACCACATGGAATCCAACCATGGAGACTATTATTGTATTTTTAGTGTCTTCTCTATCCAACCATATTTTTATGTATCACTCATCTCATTGGATACACATTAGATAGTATTCAATTCCATTTTATCCCTTCTTTAATATTCTTAATATCAGATAAACAATTTTTACAGTAGATAATTTTCACCATAAATAGGTTCTTTGTTTATTCTTTTATTTTTTCATGATATTAGTTAGACCAGGGTCTCATACTAGATGGTATATCCTCTCTACCCAATGGTAAGTGACCTCATTCCTTTTATTAAATGTTGAAGTTCTTATATATTATTGTTGTTTCATGAACCCAATTTTACGGCAGAGCATTGAAATGAATTTACATCAATGAATTAAATTATTATGGGTGACCTATGTAATTAAATAGGTCATCTAATAATGTTTATTGTTTTATAACCATGATTGGAATAACCCATTGGGCTTTTTGATTATTATAAATGGGCCACTATGGGTTTCATGTTGAATTACATCCATTGATGGTGTCCCCTTTTCCCCATGCAGAGGGATGTTAATAATGTTGTGTAAATTTTTAATTGAATTTTATATGTAAATTTCATTAAATGGATTAATTGGAATGGATGGATGGCCATGCCCCTGTACTTGGATTTGATATAGATTGTTGATAATTTAGTCTCCAAAATGATGTTTTTCCACATTATTAATTTAGGGCCAAACCATATGAGTTTAGAAAATGCCTTAATATACCTTCATATTTGAGTTTTAAATGATGTGTTTTATTGTTTACCTTGAAATGTTTATATGAAATTTATTAAATGATATTTAACATTATCAAATGTTTCTATGCCTTTTCTGAAAAATGGATTCAAATGACTAATTCCTAGTATGGACTCAGTTGGATTGAACGTTTTTTTTTCTTGAGTGACTCTTGGTATCCTAATTTATAACACCTTATAAGTACTCAATTGGGATGACTATCATACATTAATTGATATATGAATCCTTAAAAAAATCCACTGAAACATTCAATTGGAATTTGACCATTATTTCATGTGTTCTACTTGGGCTCCCATAGTGGACCTCCAAGGACAAACTCGAATGGTTCTGACATTATTCAACACCTAGAGTGATACATGGGAACATGGAATGTTCTCCATGGGTGGAATTTTATCATGTTGCTTTATATTATTCATAGATAGATACATGGATTCCTAATTACGAATTCAATTGTTTGGAAGAGATTTTAAATAGAATAATTAGTGAAATATTTTATATGATGAATCATCCATGAAAAAGAAGAGTATTAGATTAAGTCATTGTATTGCATATTAAGGTTTTCCTATTTAGACATCATTTGATCAGGATATCATGCGGGGTGGTGGGAATTATTTTAGGTCATGAAAATTTTTAATTAAATAAGATAGAGTTTTTAAATGAGGTTGATTTTAATGAAAAAAGACTAAATGAAAATTTGGAGACTTAATTCCCGAATGAATTTGATTAAATATAATTATACATAAATGAGAACCTAAATCTTATTACATTTTTACTTCCAGTACATCGTGTTGGTAGTGTATTACTACCTGCACATTATTGTTATGTGTGTTCACTCATTTAATGGAACTATACCATTTTTGGTATCCTACTTTTATTATGTATCACTCTCTATTTGGGCCACATTTTGGTATACAAATAGATTATATGATTACAGATATGGTTAAGAGGATGTTCCATACTATAGGTTCTTGATTATTTAATTGAAGTAGGGGAGCTTTAGACTGAACTACGTCATCTGATACTAGGTGGATACTGTAGAGACCCGAAGCTTGACGTACATGGACATTACATTACATTTGCGGAATACTTAGTACATAACAAAAACACACACTAAAGGATCGTAATAGTTTAGTGTCTTTGGAAACTCGGAACGTAATCTTCTAATCGTGGTGAATGTTCTTCAATATCTCCCATAAAGGTCATCCCTTTTTTTTACCTAAAACCTTTCTTTATATCCTGGGGAAAAGAAAACATAAAAGGGTGAGCTCAAATGCTCAGTAAGGGTAAAAAAAAGAAATATCAATCACATCATATACATAAGAACATAGCTTTTGGAAATCTTAACCTGCAAAAGAGATCATAATTTCATAACATGGGCTAAATCATAGAAGTGAAATGTAATCCCAATAATCATAACTTAAAACATGAAACTTTGTGGCATACACACATAATCATAGAGAATCATTTCTTGTTAGTCAAGACTCATTGCCAAGACTATCTTAGTGGACAAAGTCCCTTTCTGAATCGAGTAATCCTCGTTTCAGTCCTGTTTCACTGAACCGGTATAACCTACCATTCCAGCCATGTCTATCTCATGAGATATAAAATCTTTACCCAATGCATTGGAGGGAGATATAGGTCCCACCCATCTTATAATGAATCCTTTCTTATGTGTGCCACAAAATCATAAATCATACATCATTGCATAACCCATGTAATAAAAATGGGATTCTTAAACAACATGACATCATAAAACCATTCATATAAGATAAAGGAATTCATAAACATAATTACATCACAACATAGTCAAATAAATGTAAAAATATGGATAGAAACAGAACCCTTTATTATCTTAGATGGAAAATAATTTTGATAAAACACTTGAAATGAATTCTTGAGGAAAATATCCTTTTTTCTTCAAAATCAATTTCTTTTCACAAAACATCATGGAATTTTAAAAGAAAGAGATTTTATTAAAAATAGTCATGAAATCTTTTGGAGGAAGCTTCATAAAAATAAGGCTTTATAAAACCGTAAAAATCCATTCGTGCCGTTTAAGTTAAAAAAAACATTCTTCCTACTTTTGTCGGAAAAGTCAAAAAGTACCTCGTATGAAAAACGACAAAAGATTCCTTTAATATCTTTTACTAAAAACTTACCGAAGGGTAAAATTGGATATAAACTATTGTAGAAGGATGGAAATAATATTACATATTGAAGGAACATGGATGTGGATGATAAAATACACCCCAGTAATTACCAAAGTAAAAACAATCTCGGATAAAAGTGAGATTGTGATATTTCCCTTACCTTAGGTCCGACTTGCTTTGTAAGTGTCCGAACCTCCTGTATAATGATTTAAATCATGTTATTGGCTTATTACAGAATCATATTCATTGTTATGATATCATATATGGTTCACTTATAACATTATATTACCCGTTCTTTTGTAAATTCCATGTTAAAGAAGCGTTTTGGGTAAAATCGTTTCATTTATCGTAGGTGTTTTGACTTGTTGTTCTTGACATCATCATTACTTATATCATGATTTACTTACTTCCAGAATATAAAATATGATTTATATATCATATATATTCAGTATATATATATATATATAATAGGTAGATAAATAAAATGAAAAACACCGTTCATGGAGACGGTAGTCCGTACGTACGCATGAACGCTGTTTTCCTTTCCTTATTGTCTTGAAATGGAAGTAAGTAGATGACATACATATGTATATATATACATAAATCCAGTATCTTTATAATGTAATATATTTCATTATTATTTCTTATATATACTTTATAATCATTCTTAAATGGTTAACATGGAGAATGAATCTCATCGCGTCGTGGAGACGGTAGTCCGTACGTACGCACGAGCGATGATATCATTTCTATAAATATTGAATTGAATTGGAGTGGATTATACAATATATCAGAATCAATATGATGTTGTAATAACTATGTATAGTTATTCTTTACACCATTATACCCATCCATGTAAGGTGGTGGTGGAAAATAGATTACACCACGGCGTGGAGACGGTATTCCGTACGTACGCACGTGCGGTGATTTCTTTTTCTGTAGGATGGATAGATGGTGAAATAGGGTTGTTTCATACTTATAATAACATATCAGTATATGAGTGATACTGATGTTATTACTTCATAATGAAACAACCTAAGAAGAAGAAGTGGAAGAAGAAATAAAGATTAAAGAATTGGTAACGGTAATTACCTCTTCTTTGAAGCGCCTTTTGGAGACCTCCTCTTAGGGAACTAAAATTGGTCTTTGAGTAAGACCAGAACCTCTAGGATGTTTCTAGGGAAGTGGAGAAGAGATTTTGGCAGGGGTTGGCCGAGCTTGAGTGCTCAAATTGGTGTGAGGAGGAGGGGGAGGAGGTGTCCTTTTATAGGGGAGGAGAGGGGCACCTTAGGAATTCTTAAAAATATTAATTTATAATAAATATAACCCCACTTAAAAACCTCCAAAAATGACTCATATTCGAAGATTAGATGAGATAGGGTTGTAATCTCATCAACCAATCAAATTTAGACATGTTTGGATATTATTTTAAACCTTATCAATTAGATTTAACTCTAAGTTAAATAATTTAACTTTTACCGTGTCTTTTTGTTTTCTTTCACTATATGGTTAATACACTTACTATAACATGCCAAACGAACCCCAAATTGTTTATTATTAATATATATATCCTTATCTAAGTCATTTGGCCGAACCTTAGATTTTTAGGAATAAAATAACAATTAGTAATATAATATTTGATTTAAAAACTATTTTGTGTCAATTTTGACACTATTTGATATATGATTTTTGTGAAAGTCATAACAGAATTAAATGTTCGAACCAAGTTGATTAAATCAACATTAATATATAATAGTAACCTATAAAATTAGTGGAATTCATAAAAAATCTCAAATTACATTTATTTTGGTGCTTATAACATCAATTATGTCAATATTTCATTAAAAAGATAATTACTGCATCATCGTTGTGTCATAAATAAATTAAATTATTTGATGTCTAAAAATTACAAATAAAATACCATCATGTAGGAAATCCTTTTAGCTTTCTAATTAATATTTACAATCGAATTTATCTTATGTATAACCCCATATTAAAAATTATTTACTTATTAAACATTGATTTTAACTATTTTAACCCTTCTTTAAATAAATTAATAATAAATGTCCTAATCTAATCCAAGTGGGCCTAAATGGTCATATTTTATTCCTAAGTTTGTTTTTGGTCGAAATACACTTGTCCAATTGGATTAGGACATGTGTTAGGGTAATATTAATATCATATTTACCCTTAGTTACCCTATTTACTATTAACCGCGGTAAGAAAAGTAAAAAGTTACTATTCACCAAAAAATTATTTTCATCTCATTGAACCACATTTTAGTCCTTGATATTAACCGTGTCTCTCGGATTTTCGAAATTCCATTCACAGAAGCGGTAAAATTATGTTTTATGCAAAATTCAGTTTTTAACCTACCACTTAGTAGTTTCACTATTCATCAAAAATTGATGTTTTTCAGAACAATGCCAAAATTTCATCCTAAGCTATATTTCATATTCCGAATTCAAAAATGAAGTCTATTTTACCAAATTCATAACACAAAAGTTGCATTAATTAATTTTATAATTAAATCCCGCTGTTAAAACAAATAGCGTGTTTTTAAGAAACAATATCTATCAAAAGATTGACACTTGATTATGTCTGGTTTAAATGTGAAATTACAACCAATGACCAACATTGTATTAAATTGTAAAAATATATTCTAAATATACTTTAAAACCACTCAAATTAATAATTTATCACTATTAATAATTTCGATTAAAAAAGTTGTTTTTAATTAAAATTTAGTAATTTTCACTATTCATCAGAATATGAAAGTTATCCGAAATGTACCAAAATTTCACCTTAGGCTAAATTCGATACTCCGAATCCAAAAATGAAATCCATTTTGAAAAATAAAATTTACAAAATTTCAAAAAGTGGTTGTTACTATTCATAACGGCTAGTTTTAATAACATTTTAATAGCATATCGTTGTTTAGTGAAACTCGGTATTGCGTATTACACACGCTATCGAGGAAGGTCGCGATTGCGTGTAATTCAAGGCAAGTCAAGGATGTGTGTTGTGCAAGCTCCTTTTGGTGTAGCGTACAACACAAGACATTAATAAAATAAAAAGAATATTTTTCATAAAATCTCGGGCTGTTACATTCTACCCCCCTTAAAATGAATTTCGCCCTCGAAATTCGTCGGGGTTATAAATGGTTTACTATTCGAAAGTTTCTTTAATAGAAACCCACATCGTAAAAGGGAATACCAAAACTTGGCTTTAAAAACTAAAGTATGAAATGTAACGATTACCCAAATAAACTAATCACTGGGTTTCCACATAGGTGAAAATATGGATATGGAAGAGAAATCTAACCATCATGTTCTGATGGAGAGTGGTAGAGAACATGGCTATGGAAAAGCCAGTAATCACAAATCCATAGATTTGTGATGATATAAGGTACCATCTGATTCATCAGGTATAAGATCACTAGGACAATCATTTTTGGTTTTCAAGATCATTTCCCTAAAGTTGAAAATTTGCTTAGAATAAATACTTACTTTATTTTGGTACAATCTCACTTTTGTTCGTGCCTTGAACAATTTCTACTTCATCTCTTAAATAAATGAAGTTGAATTTGTTATTTGTGAAGTGTTAGCAGATTATGTGATAGAATGATGGGTCATTCCATCTGTCTCAAACAAAAGGTTAGAAAAAGTTATTAAATATACATAAGTCATTCTATAGTGAGATTAATCACATATGGTTCCTAAAATGGACTTATACTTCATATATCATACTGCTTAATATAATAAAACTAGTTTCTACTAAAAAGGGACTTCCTGTAGGTCAGTGGTAGGCGATAAAGGCCAGTCGCACTTCGGTTGTGGGTTCGATTCCTACAGCCTTGTCCGAAGCGATGGGCTGTCGCCCGTCCTGCAGGTTGTCCCTTTTTCTAGAACTACGTTACTATAACATCCCATCAATAATATCGAAAAAAACTTCTATCCTTAAACAATACTAACTTATGTCCAACATAATCCAGTCTAATCTTTAGGCTTATACATAATACTATAGTCCACTCTCATAATATAGTGACAACGATTACCAGAGATTTAATACTGTCGTTGATCCCCACATATCATAAGATATGTCTTGTTGGTCACATTCCAAACATTCAAAGTCCTTAATCGTGTATTCTCTTGAATACCTTAGTGAAAACATGAGTTCTGTTAAAAGTTACCAAAATCCTCAAAATTCTATATACTCAAACCATGATATCACTTAGTCCTTATATCAATCATGAGCTCATGAATACTGTCAAACATTTCATTTTCCCCTTATCCCTTCATTATGCGCATATCATCTTCATTCCAAAAATATCTGAATAACCTTTCATGGATACTGGTAACATTAATCAGACAACAATGTTACAATCCTTACATGTCTCTTTATTCCATAGTACCATGAGATTACTTATACAACATTACACATGATAAACATATAATCATTCCACTACATTCTTAAACCATTGACCGAGCTTCAACAATTCTTTCATCTCACATACCATTGGTAGTCTCTTCATCATCATCCACATAAATACTTCCCATATGACCATACTGATTCTCTTCATGAGTCTTTCCCTTAGGGCATTTGTTTGCATAATGCCCATACATTCCACATTTAAAACACTTAACCATTTTTGATGTCGTAGCAATACCATTATCCTCATCCCTGGTATTAACTGAACCTTTTCCTTTGCACTTACTGGCTTTGTGTCCTTCTTTTCCACACCCAAAGCATCTTCCAGTTCCTTTGAAACATTCTCCTTGATGCCTCTTCCCACATGATTTACATAGGGGAAATTGAACTTTCTTTCCTCTATGATCATCATGAAACTCCATCTTTCTCTTATTAGCCGAGTCAGGAAACTTACCAAATTTTACTTTATTGATCATATTATGAGATTGCTGATTTGGCATAATAATGATGTTTGGACTTCCAAATCCCATTTCATTTGGTTGCTCATAAAGAATATCATTCCATTGTCCATCATTTTCTCCATTATCGTGAATCACCTTGTTTCCAGCCATTTTCTAAAACCCAAAAAGAATAGCGTGAGAGGCAAAAATCATGCTAGGGAAAACAACATAATAAAGGGGGAGTACCTTGAACATCTAACATCTTAGGTTTAATTCTATGATCATTAGCGTAGTTCTAGTACTATAACCTATACGTATACTTAACCTTAGGGACATCCCTAGACATACCTTAGAAATATCTCTAGGGATCTCACTAACGTTTTCGCATCCTAGTTTCCAAAGGTTGACTAAACCTTTCCTCTGATACCAACTGTAGAGACCCGAAGCTTGACGTACATGGACATTACATTACATTTGCGGAATACTTAGTACATAACAAAAACACACACTAAAGGATCGTAATAGTTTAATGTCTTTGGAAACTCGGAACGTAATCTTCTAATCGTGGTGAAAGTTCTTCAATATCTCCCATAAAGGTCATCCCTTTTTTTTACCTAAAACCTTTCTTTATATCCTGGGGAAAAGAAAACATAAAAGGGTGAGCTCAAATGCTCAGTAAGGGTAAAAAAAAGAAATATCAATCACATCATATACATAAGAACATAGCTTTTGGAAATCTTAACCTGCAAAAGAGATCATAATTTCATAACATGGGCTAAATCATAGAAGTGAAATGTAATCCCAATAATCATAACTTAAAACATGAAACTTTGTGGCATACACACATAATCATAGAGAATCATTTCTTGTTAGTCAAGACTCATTTCCAAGACTATCTTAGTGGACAAAGTCCCTTTCTGAATCGAGTAATCCTCGTTTCAGTCCTGTTTCACTGAACCGGTATAACCTACCATTCCAGCCATGTCTATCTCATGAGATATAAAATCTTTACCCAATGCATTGGAGGGAGATATAGGTCCCACCCATCTTATAATGAATCCTTTCTTATGTGTGCCACAAAATCATAAATCATACATCATTGCATAACCCATGTAATAAAAATGGGATTCTTAAACAACATGACATCATAAAACCATTCATATAAGATAAAGGAATTCATAAACATAATTCCATCACAACATAGTCAAATAAATGTAAAAATATGGATAGAAACAGAACCCTTTATTATCTTAGATGGAAAATAATTTTGATAAAACACTTGAAATGAATTCTTGAGGAAAATATCCTTTTTTCTTCAAAATCAATTTCTTTTCACAAAACATCATGGAATTTTAAAAGAAAGAGATTTTATTAAAAATAGTCATGAAATCTTTTGGAGGAAGCTTCATAAAAATAAGGCTTTATAAAACCGTAAAAATCAATTCGTGCCGTTTAAGTTAAAAAAAACATTCTTCGTACTTTTGTCGGAAAAGTCAAAAAGTACCTCGTATGAAAAACGACAAAAGATTCCTTTAATATCTTTTACTAAAAACTTACCAAAGGGTAAAATTGGATATAAACTATTGTAGAAGGATGGAAATAATATTACATATTGAAGGAACATGGATGTGGATGATAAAATACACCCCAGTAATTACCAAAGTAAAAACAATCTCGGATAAAAGTGAGATTGTGATATTTCCCTTACCTTAGGTCCGACTTGCTTTGTAAGTGTCCGAACCTCCTGTATAATGATTTAAATCATGTTATTGACTTATTACAGAATCATATTCATTGTTATGATATCATATATGGTTCACTTATAACATTATATTACCCGTTCTTTTGTAAATTCCATGTTAAAGAAGCGTTTTGGGTAAAATCGTTTCATTTATCGTAGGTGTTTTGACTTGTTGTTCTTGACATCATCATTACTTATATCATGATTTACTTACTTCCAGAATATAAAATATGATTTATATATCATATATATTCAGTATATATATATATATATAATAGGTAGATAAATAAAATGAAAAACACTGTTCATGGAGACGGTAGTCCGTACGTACGCATGAACGCTGTTTTCCTTTCCTTATTGTCTTGAAATGGAAGTAAGTAGATGACATACATATGTATATATATATATAAATCCAGTAGCTTTATAATGTAATATATTTCATTATTATTTCTTATATATACTTTATAATCATTCTTAAATGGTTAACATGGAGAATGAATCTCATCGCGTCGTGGAGACGGTAGTCCGTACGTACGCACGAGCGATGATATCATTTCTATAAATATTGAATTGAATTGGAGTGAATTATACAATATATCAGAATCAATATGATGTTGTAATAACTATGTATAGTTATTCTTTACACCATTATACCCATCCATGTAAGGTGGTGGTGGAAAATAGATTACACCACGGCGTGGAGACGGTATTCCGTACGTACGCACGCGCGGTGATTTCTTTTTCTGTAGGATGGATAGATGGTGAAATAGGGTTGTTTCATACTTATAATAACATATCAGTATATGAGTGATACTGATGTTATTACTTCATAATGAAACAACCTAAGAAGAAGAAGTGGAAGAAGAAATAAAGATTAAAGAATTGGTAACGGTAATTACCTCTTCTTTGAAGCGCCTTTTGGAGACCTCCTCTTAGGGAACTAAAATTGGTCTTTGAGTAAGACCAGAACCTCTAGGATGTTTCTAGGGAAGTGGAGAAGAGATTTTGGCAGGGGTTGGCCGAGCTTGAGTGCTCAAATTGGTGTGAGGAGGAGGGGGAGGAGGTGTCCTTTTATAGGGGAGGAGAGGGGCACCTTAGGAATTCTTAAAAATATTAATTTATAATAAATCTAAACCCACTTAAAAACCTCCAAAAATGACTCATATTCGAAGATTAGATGATATAGGGTTGTAATCTCATCAACCAATCAAATTTAGACATGTTTGGATATTATTTTAAACCTTATCAATTAGATTTAACTCTAAGTTAAATAATTTAACTTTTACCGTGTCTTTTTGTTTTCTTTCACTATATGGTTAATACACTTACTATAACATGCCAAACGAACCCCAAATTGTTTATTATTAATATATATATCCTTATCTAAGTCATTTGGCCGAACCTTCGATTTTTAGGAATAAAATAACAATTAGTAATATAATATTTGATTTAAAAACTATTTTGTGTCAATTTTGACACTATTTGATATATGATTTTTGTGAAAGTCATAACAGAATTAAATGTTCGAACCAAGTTGATTAAATCAACATTAATATATCATAGTAACCTATAAAATTAGTGGAATTCATAAAAAATCTCAAATTACATTTATTTTGGTGCTTATAACATCAATTATGTCAATATTTCATTAAAAAGATAATTACTGCATCATCGTTGTGTCATAAATAAATTAAATTATTTGATGTCTAAAAATTACAAATAAAATACCATCATGTAGGAAATCCATTTAGATTTCTAATGAATATTTACAATCGAATTTATATTATGTATAACCCCATATTAAAAATGATTTACTTATTAAACATTGATTTTAACTATTTTAACCCTTCTTTAAATAAATTAATAATAAATGTCCTAATCTAATCCAAGTGGGCCTAAATGGTCATATTTTATTCCTAAGTTTGTTTTTGGTCGAAATACACTTGTCCAATAGGATTAGGACATGTGTTAGGGTAATATTAATATCATATTTACCCTTAGTTACCCTATTTACTATTAACCGCGGTAAGAAAAGTAAAAAGTTACTATTCACCAAAAAATTATTTTCATCTCAGTGAACCACATTTTAGTCCTTGATATTAACCGTGTCTCTCGGATTTTCGAAATTCCATTCACAGAAGCGGTAAAATTATGTTTTATGCAAAATTCAGTTTTTAACCTACCACTTAGTAGTTTCACTATTCATCAAAAATTGATGTTTTTCAGAACAATGCCAAAATTTCATCCTAAGCTATATTTCATATTCCGAATTCAAAAATGAAGTCTATTTTACCAAATTCATAACACAAAAGTTGAATTAATTAATTTTATAATTAAATCCCGCTGTTAAAACAAATAGCGTGTTTTTAAGAAACAATATCTATCAAAAGATTGACACTTGATTATGTCTGGTTTAAATGTGAAATTACAACCAATGACCAACATTGTATTAAATTGTAAAAATATATTCTAAATATACTTTAAAACCACTCAAATTAATAATTTATCACTATTAATAATTTCGATTAAAAAAGTTGTTTTTAATTAAAATTTAGTAATTTTCACTATTCATCAGAATATGAAAGTTATCCGAAATGTACCAAAATTTCACCTTAGGCTAAATTCGATACTCCGAATCCAAAAATGAAATCCATTTTGAAAAATAAAATTTACAAAATTTCAAAAAGTGGTTATTACTATTCATAACGGCTAGTTTTAATAACATTTTAATAGCATATCGTTGTTTAGTGAAACTCGGTATTGCGTATTACACACGCTATCGAGGAAGGTCGCGATTGCGTGTAATTCAAGGCAAGTCAAGGATGTGTGTTGTGCAAGATCCTTTTTGTGTAGCGTACAACACAAGACATTAATAAAATAAAAAGAATATTTTTCATAAAATCTCGGGCTGTTACAGATACTTTCAGAATTTTTTTCATTCGGTCATTGTATTTTACATCTTCTATGTATACATGTTTTGGTTGCTTTATTTTAGACATATCACATTTATCATCGTCATAAACTTCTATGGTTTTCTTGTATATTTTTATCTATTCCTTCCATGTATATGTTGTTTTTATAATTTACTACATACACTACTTTTATGTTATTGATGTTATATTATGATACACTCTAGTAATGAGGGAATAGTCTCCCCACAAACATACCGAGTCCATCACTGCTAGTCGCCAGCCTCTGGCATTTGGGGAGATGTTCATAAGGCCACGTAACAAATTGATATTGGGGAACCTTTTAGTGGCTTCCATTTTTGGAACTTTTCAATGTGGTATTAGATATTTGTTTTTGTTTTCGTTGATATTATAAAATAATATATAGTGGTACAAAAGAAATGTTATTTGGTAACGATCTATTTATAGGTGTTCTTAACCCACTTATAGAATAAAAAAAATTGTCCTCAAATTAAATTTTTTTTTCAGGATACTGACTATTACAGATGACATGATTCCACTATTTGAGGATGACCATGAACTATAATGTTTCCATTGATTTGATCGCGTACATCAGACTTCTATAAACTCTCTATATTATAAAAACTGTGCATTAGTCATTTTGGGACAAGGGAACATCTTTTAAAAAATTGATATGATTGTTGGTAATATTCTGTTTCAACCAGATGTGATGAGGTTATACAATCTCATGCATCATTATAGGAAAATTATAAGAATCAAAATTCATGCATTATTTTGTTCCATTTAAGACGCATTAAAATTTTAATGATCTTTTAATCGGTTCAATGATATATATACATACAGTTGTGATTGGTATTCTGTATTATATGATGGTACAAACCATGTGGACACCATACTTTTATCCTTGATGAGTATAGTCTCTAATAGATCTGAATTTTGTGGACCATTATTTAATTTTTTAGGAAATGAACAGTGGTATAAATGTGGAATGAGTATGAATTCTATTGTGAAAATAATATATAAACTGATTTGAATGACAATTGGAGACTAAAATTTATTATTGAATATAACTTGAATCATTACCAGCCATTCTAGTGGGAATTTGGAAGTATATAATTCTATTATATGATCTGTTTGGAACCCATAACTTACTATATGATCATGAATAAGGGTCTGTTCTTATTGAGGAATCTGTGTTCCTTTCTAGAAAAAATATCTAAACATTTGAGCTGTGAACATTGATAATGACCTTGATCAGAGGAATCCTCTTAGAATTTATAGATATATTCCACTGTGATATCTTTCAGACATATGCATTGTTGATTGAAACAACCACACTCAAACGATGGTAATCCATAGGCTACTAGTTGATCCTCTAGCATTTCTAGTAGTGAAACCAATAGTTCTAAAAAACATGGGTGCTGAGAAATATATTAGTGAAGTCTTATTGTGGTTCATGTTGAATGTTCAGCTAGCACTATAACATGCTCTGACTATAGTAGAGTTTACACATGAGTTCTAGCAGCAGCATCCATCGATTGTTTCAGTGGATGGTTGAAAATTTGTTGTAGTATCAGAACTAGAGGCCATATTATCTATCTTTGATCATCATGAGATGCCACTTAAGTGGAGGGTAATGCTCACTATCATTATGATGAATGGTTAGTCCAATAAATGGTGGAATTATTTAACTCATATATAACTTCATCGAGATATGTCTTATATGTATTTTCATGCAAACATATACGAATTATTATATCCTAATACATGGAGGGTTGATAGTGAGCTTGTGTTCTTGCACATGGGGTCGAGTGATATATTAGTTAACGATTACTCAGCCCATTTTATAGAGATCCATCACATCACTCATATTATAATTTTTGAATAGATATCTAAAGCCATGTGAATCAAGTATAGTCTCATGTATGACATATGATTTCATGTGAACATATTTTGGAGATGTATTTTTTTCTGGAATAGTGAATTAAACAATTATCAGTGAGCCTAACATGAGAGAGGTTGGGTGAGAGAGCCAGGTCTGTTCTAAGTCTCTATCTAGTACAACATCAACTGTTATTAGGATTCATCAACATGACATTCCATATGGTGATACTAGTATCCATATCCCACACTCAGGTTGCCATGTAATGTTCTATCAGTGTAGTAGATTAGGACATATGATGCGAAAGTGTTTGAGAGACTCATTCAACTATCAATATTACAACAACATATGGCATCTACAACACATCTGTAGAGATTTTCTAATGAAAACCATTGATATAGGGTCTACACCGACTCCATATTTAGGAGTGGTTTTAGCAGCTTCTCATTATGTAGAGAGATGGAGTATAGTTATCAGATTATGATGAGGTGGTGGTTGTGGTAGTTAGATCCTAGTTTTATAGTGTAAATAGATAGGATTTTCTCCGGGTAGCTATGAATTTTTACTAGGCTATAGGTCATTCCATATATACATAGTTTTGTAGACCCTAAACTTCCATGATATTGGACCTTCTACTGTCAGAGTTAATATTATATAGACTATAAAATATCTTCTACAGTATTTGATAACTGGGATTCTCATATCTTTATATATGTTCCCATTGTGGATATCCTTGGGCATTTTTTTCAAACATATAATGGTTAGATGACACTCAAATCTCCAATGGGGACATTAAACGAGGTTATACATCAGTTCAAGGAGTTCCAATTGAGATTGATAGTTGTCACTTCGTATAGGGACAAATTTTCTTCAAGATAATTTTTTTTATGTCATTCTCGCGGTGCTATAGTTGGCTGCCATTCACGGTTCATTGATTTATATCAACAGTGGTTGACCTTCACAACACCATATGGTGGTGTGTATATACCCATGGTCAAATGGGATCTCTCTAAAATCCATGTGATACCCAAGCATCATGGGATGTGCAAGATGACAACACAAATTGTGAGATTATATCTAGATAAATAGGGAAAAAATTAGGATAATTAGCATCCAGTGGTTGACTATTTAAAGTGGTTTTTGCAGAACAATTATTGGTATTACCTCTTGTGAGAGAGGTAGATTTATCTACCGTGATAGTGCCTAGAGCTTCACCAATATCCATTCCTCCTTACATGATGGATACTACTGAGATATATGAGCTTAATAGGAAACAAAAGGATATAAACGAAATCAGTTATAACCATCCGAATAACTCTCCATGGGGTTCATCAATCCTTTTTTTGAAAAAAAGTAGGTGGAACTCCCAGGAGGATTACTAAAAAATTAATGAGGTGAAAACTAATAACAAGTATCATCTTCCATGGATATATGATCTTTTCGAGTAGCTAGGAGGACTAAGGGGATTCTCAATGATTGATTTTAGATTTGGTTATAATCATGTGAATGTCACACTATCAGATATAGATCACATATCCTTTAATTGTATGTATGGTTTTTATGAGTATTTGGTTATGTCTTTTTGTCTCTAGAATGTTTTAGTGGTATTTAAATCACTAATGAATGGGATTATCCATCCATATCTTGATTCTATTTTGGTGAATTTCATGTATGATAACTTGGTGTATTCTAAAAATTTACATTACCTTGAAAAACATCTTGAGATCATATTTAATATAGAAATAGATTATTAGTTACATACTATGTTCACAATTTCCCACTTTTGAATGGATCATATTCACATCTCAGGTCACAATCCCTCAAAGGCATGATAAATTTTCAACTTACATAAGGTGTCATCATTTGTCTCTTGGGATCATCCCATGGTCAACATTTAGGTACATCATATCATATGGACCATCTTATATTACAGGTGTTTCATACTATACTTCTCATGGAAGGTAGTGATACTCATGGGGTTTTTTTAAGAATGATGTAAACTATGTATAGTTTTATTCATATGAGATGTCCTATCATGAGATGAAAGTTAGATTGACATTATTTCTGATACTATTTTTTCTTAGATCAATACATGAGATACCATGTTTTCCATGATGCATCAATTATAGGGCTATGAGTAGTTACTTTGTAGGGGTAAAGTCTGGGAATATGGGTATTGTTAATAGATTCCACATGAGACAAACTACCCAATTCTTGATCTTTAATTATCAAAAATTGTTCATACATTGCTTTGTTGGATACAATATATAACTAGAGAGTATTTTTTGGTGTACATGGACCAAAAAAATACTCATGTACATATTAGAATAATGTCATTTGAATCTGAGGTAGTAAAGGTGGCTTGAATTTATATATTCCATCGACTACATGATTTCTTATATGCCTAGTGAAGGAAATGATGTGGCTGATTTACTGAACAAGATTACATAGTTATATGTACTTAAAAATGCCAGTAGTTAGTGGATGATTTTTTCTATGTCGTCAGAGAGGAACTTGGAGGTGCCGGGTGGGTTGGTATAAACTTATCTATAATCCTAAACGTTAACATATACTTTTCTAGGTAGAGTATGTGATAGGTAGTTATCAGATACTGGGATCCATTTCCTATGGGATAGTGTGGATGTTATAGACCCTCCTCAAGGTTGGACTATAGTAGTGGATGATATTCTCTGAGTTCATGGTCATGTATGGGTTTCAAAACAATTTCAAGAGAAGATAATGAGAGACTTCAATGAATCATATTTGTCTATGCACCCTATACTCACCAATATGTATCATTTTTTCATTTCTAGAATTGGTGATAATGACTGAAAATAGATGTATCTGGTTTTAACAAAAGATCATCCACCTAACAGCAGGTGAAGGAGGAATACCAATAACATGAGGGAATTTTATAGAAGAAAAAAATTTCTACTGTAAATGGAATGATGTCATAGTGGATTTTTTGACAGGTTTACCGAGGCCATCTTGAGATAATGATGTTGTATGGGTTATTCTTGATAGGCTCATGAATGTTTCATAGTTTATGCTGATCATGGAAAACCATTAAAATCGGTGAGCATGTGAGGTTGTATGTCTGTGAGATGCTATGATATCATCAGGTACCAAATACTATCATTTCGGATAGGGATGATATTTTAATTCACAATTCAGGAAAGGACTACAGAGGGTGTAGGGTAAATAGGTGCTTTTGAGAAAAAATAAAACCCCTCGACTAATGGCCATTCATAATGAATAATTGAGGTGCATTAGGACATGATGGGGGCATGAATCCATGATTTCGGGGGAATTGAGAGAGGAATATAACCATGGTTGAGTTTTCCTACAAAAATAATGTTCTTGATACTATATAGATGTCATGTAATGATGATTTTTATTGTAGCAAATTATTATCATACCTCTGTTTGATAGAGGATGGAGAGGCAGCTATTCTTGGAGATCTTGTTAAGGAGACCTCAGGAGAGGGTTAGTTGATTTTGAAATCTATGGGTACTACACAGTCTCATTATAAATAATATGTGGATCGCTGCAAATGACCACTAAGGATCACATTTGGGGATTATGTATTTTTACCTATCTCACTAATGCTAAGAAATGAGAGGATTAGGATACAAGGTATGCATTCATTGTGATATTACAGGCTATATGACATTATTTAGGTAGTCGATATGGTAGCCTAATAGTTATAGTTACATCAGAGGTACAATGTCATGCATGAAATCTTCCATGTTTCTCACATATGAAATTATTTTTCCTAATCATCCCATTCATTTCATCTCAAGGATGTTGTGTTTCATGTAGATTCTTCCTATAATGAGCATCATATACATATTTTGGATCATTACATACAGGTTCTTTGAGGTCTTACAATACCTCTATTATGAGTTCTATGTAAGCACAACTGAGTACATAATGAGACCTGTTAGCGGGAAAGTATTGTAAAAATATAGGGGCCGGAGTTTTTTTATATAATTTCTGACCACCCTTTATAAGGAAATGTAGAGATGAATTTCTTTGAGGTGGATTTTTGCAACAACCTAGTTCTTCCTTGAGGTATTGATCCTTTTCATTCCATGAAAAATTCAATTAAAAATTTTATTTATGGCCCAATTTAAATTTCATTTAAGGTCGTGCAGTTTTCTGTGGTGTCCAGGGTTGGTCAGATACTAGAATCCATGTTATGGGTTAAAATATGACTATTTAATGGATGGATTGAACTGTGTGGGAAATGCCACATGGTTATATAAACCATGAGAGGTTGTCTTATGAGAAGGGGATGATCACACTCGTATTCCAAACCATACTATTTGGGTTTCATGATACCGCGTCCATTTTAGTAATTTTAATAGTGTATTTTTTAGTTTTTGGGAATATATTTTTAAACCATGGAGACAAGAGCATGTGATGTTCCCTTCACATTATCTAATCATGCACATTTTAATCATCGTTTGTCCAAAATATGGGGAATACATTTCAACCCTATAATTTTCAGTTAATTTACAATGTTACCATTAAAATTAATTTTAACTAAAACATTATTTTATTATATCCCACATAGTAAAATCAGCAACTAGATTCCTTCCATGGAGACTATTATTGGATTCAAGGTATCCTCTCAATCTGTTCAATAATTAATGTTCCAATCATGTCGTTATATCCAAATCTTGGAGTAATTTATTCATTTTTGTGGGATTCACCATTCTTCATGGTATTGGTTGTTATATTTAGGTGCAATATACATTGCACTATTAATAATTTCTTCATTCGTTTGTTGATTTCTCCCAATAGGAGTCAAATCTAGAGATGATACTGAATGAGATATCATTAATGATTCTATGGTAGGTGTACTCATGAAATTTTCTTAATGTCGAGGTGTTTATATATTTCCATTATTCCGTTCACTAAATTCTTGGGTGGTAGATTTAATAGATTTTAGATCATTTAATTAAATTGTTATGGATGATCTATGTAATTAATGTGGACTAGAAGTTGTTGTTAATAAATTCATAACATTGACAGAACCACCCATTTGGGTGTTTATATTATTATAAATAGATAACCATGGGTGGAATGTTTAATTGGATACCTTGACAATGTTTTGTTTACCCCAAGCCTTGTAATGTTATTTACGGTGTGTTAAATTATAACTAAATGTTAAAGTTAATAAAAATTAAATTGATTAAAATGTTGGGATGGTTTTACATTCCCTTGGACTTTTATATGTTATATCTTGTGGAAGCATGAGTTTTCCTTACATTTTTTCCATTTGATTAATTAGTTCTATGCCTTCTATGTTTGGATAATTCCTTGTGGATCCATCTAAGGTGATTTGTAAAAGATATGTGGCTACTGATAAACATGATATTTTTACAAAATATAAGTTAAATGACATTGAATAGCTATATTACTTAGTTTAAACACATATTCAAAAGAAAAATGTTAGGGAAATAGTAAATTTGCATAAACCCTTCTAATGCTCAAGTGACACTTGTACTCATGATATAGAATGCCAAGGACACCCTCAATGGGATAGACTATCATATGCCTTATGACACTAATATTTTTATGAGAATTTCATGGACATACTCTATGGGTATTTTATCTTTATTCCATGGGTGATACTTAAGATCCCCTAGTGTACAACCATGGGTGGAATCTAATTGTAGGGATGTAATCCCACAGTTAGAGTTATACATGGGTTCCTGAGTGGTTCACCATGGATGGGCTTGTAGGGTGTTGGTTTATACTATACCTATAGTGACACACATATTCAAAATTAGGAATTCCAGGGAAAGTATGAGGTCTTACATTGGTTAAAAATGAAATGGTTTTTATGACACATCTACCAAGACCAACCACAATCTTATATTTAGTCATTGTATTTTACTTTATGGATTAATTATTTAAGCATCCATTAATCATATTTTCAGGGGGTTTTTTGATATTATTCTTTCCATGAGACTAATTAATAAAACGATAATGAAGGGTTAAATGATTTTCATTTTAATGACATAGGTCGAACAGTAAATTTAGAGAATTACATCTTAAATTAATTTGATTATATGTAATTAGTTATAAATTACAACATGGAATCTACAGAATGATTAACGTTAGTACATAATTTTATTATTATATTACTACCAGTAAAATTCTATTATATATATTCACTAACTAATTGGAATTAGACATTGTCTGGTTACCTACTGGGATAATGCCTCACACCATGTTTGTGCCATCTTTGGGTACCCAAATAGGCAATATGATTACATGTATAGATAATATAATGATAGTTACAATTAGTTATTGATGATTTCATAGGATTATAGGAGAAAGGAACTAAGCTGAGGCTCATGATTATAGAAATATAATTGTTTTAAATTTTTCAATTTTGTTCCATATATTATACCACCACAATTTATACATGTATTGGATGCTTTATTTGAGAGATATGAGATGTATTATAATCAGAATTGTATATGGTTTCTTGGTATATTTTTATCTATTATTAACGTGTATCTATTTTATGTATTGTTTAAATATTCCACAGCTTGAATTTTATTGATATTCTCTTATGAATCACTCTAGTAAAATGGGAATTATCCCCGGACATACACACATAGTCCCTAATTTCTTGTTGGTAGCCTATAGAATAATGGGGGATGCGATTTAGGATGTGTGGCCAACCCGGATCAAGGTAACATTTAATGGAATCCAGGTCCATGATGTTATAATTATTGAAAAATACAATAAATTTATTATTAATTTCATTTCAGAAAATTTCAACACATCAATTTCCATAACCATCATATGTTCAAACCAAAAAAATTCTCATTCATTTTGAATCTCATGTCATTTTTTAGCATTGTACATCAATCCATGGATAACCAAGAAAATAACACTTCAATTCTATAAAACAGTTTATCCAACTCATATGGACAACCACCAAAATACTACGTATTATAATACAACTCATTTCAATAAATAAACATCACATCTCAACATCAAAAATATACATCAATTTTAGATTACATAATCGAATTAATTACTTTGATTCAATACATTGAAAGGGTATTCTAATAGAAATTAATGATTTCCATGATAAACTAATTCATTACCATTATATAAATTAATTTTAATTTATTTATAGTGAGAAGAAATAATAAAAATAATAAGTGTTTCCAAATAATATCAACTAAAAACCAGGCAATGATCCCTTCAGTAGTGATTTTTCACAACAAAAACTGGAATGTCTAATTCCACAAGAGATATCATAAAAGTAGCAAAAACATGTGATTTATCCTCTATTCCATTTTAATTTAAATTAATGATGATTAATTATTTTTTATGATTAACCACACCCTCAAACATTAGAATCAAGAAAATATTCAATCTCGAAAATATCATCTACAGGGAAATTGAATGATAATCACATAACCCAACTGATATTTCCAAAATGCCATGCACAACTAGGTGATGAAGAAAAAACTGGAATACCAATACCATAAAATAAAACATCATATTATCCTAAATCACACTAGTGGATTAAAAAAATGAAATCCTATTCATACATTGAAAAAAATAACCTCTATAAAATTATGTATGGAAGAATAGGATAAATAAGAGAAAATGTATTTTCTCACTATAGATCACAACATATTAATCCCTTGATAAAATGGATAATATATTACGGAAATGGTCTTGATGATCCTCTAAAATCACATGGTATTCTCTCAAAACTCAAGTTTAATAACATATTTTTAAGAAAAATCATA
Source organism: Viscum album (assembly GCA_963277665.1). Classification (NCBI taxonomy): domain Eukaryota; kingdom Viridiplantae; phylum Streptophyta; class Magnoliopsida; order Santalales; family Viscaceae; genus Viscum; species Viscum album. Next base: position 1,999,143,640 of record OY728142.1, on the reverse strand, counting down.
TGGCTTTTGGAATATATAATTTGGATGGGTATTGAAAAATTCATAATGTGGAACACTAATTCCCATCATGAGCTTTCATGATTTTAACCAATTTAGACTGTGAAATTTTTTTAGGCCGGGAATTCCTCAAACCAAAATCCAAAATATTATCCTCAAATTTCATTTCAACTAAACGTAAAATTAATCCACGATATAAGTAATAACATTACATCGTGAGTCCCTTAATCATAAAATAAAATTAAAAAAACTGTCTCTATGTTTTGAAATAAAATTTATTTCTTGTATAATGTTTTCCATCATGAAAAAACCTCATCATAAGAGTTACTACTCCCATATATGTTGTAAACTCCTCAAACCTCATTTTAACACCTCTAACTCCCAAACCATAAATATAATATTCTTGGAATACACATATCGATATACAAATTATTATTTTTATATGGATAACCACATTTTTATTTATTACATAAGTTATCCAATTTTTTTTGAAGAACAAAGGGATCTAGGAGAATAATATTGTGATTAAAATTATTATTTTTTTATGTTAGATTCCTCTCTTTATTATGTTTTTAGTCTCCCAACAAAAGAATTCATCGCAATCCATGGGTTTTGTATACTTGATACATATGTTTGATATCATATATTAGTATGTGTAAGATGCTTCAATCACTATATATGGTATAAATTTATGAAAAATTATTTTGGGGGCTAATAAAATAATAAATTTGTAAAAACAGAAGCAATAAGTCTATGTGAAAGAAAGATCCCAAAAATTTTGGTATAGCGTAGATAAGGAATATTCCAAGAAAATAAATTCAATTATAAGTAATATATGTATTTTTGGAAATATATTTGACGTTATTATAGGTAACAACCTAGAATGGGATAATTTTTAATTAACACGATAAGTATCTGGTGCATGAAAATGAGGCCTTGCTACAAAGAATGTTTGATAGTATTGGAGACATTCTTTGGTAAAATAACAATAACATTATAAACAATTATATAAAGCATGAATATAATGACAATTTAGAAAAAAATAATATGAAAATTTTTATAGGTAACCTTGATTGAAAAAAATGATACTAAAATGTTATGATATAAATGTAATTTTTAATTCATGATTTTTGTTCTCAAATATTCCAAATTTGAATTCTAATTAGTTTAATTGTTTTCATCCATTATTTTCCATTAATTTTTTCAATTGAAGTTAATATGAAATATCATTCCATCATGAAATTTTATAAGAAATGTGAATATTTCATTAATGATATTCCAAAACTAATCCTAGAATGTTCTTGAACCTTTTGTTAGTACTGGCTCAAATGAATATATTTGTGAATAATAACATCAATCATGTTGAATTCCCACCATCACCTAAGAATGTGAATGTTTTGGATAATAAATTTATTCTAATAAGCCCTCCTAATTTTATTGAATCATATTTTACCATCATCATGTTAAAATGTATTAATCCCCTTGATAATCTATTTTATTTCTTCTAATACTCATAACATGTGTGACTCGTGTTGGCCATTTATATCCTAGAGGGAAAAGCTGAAAAGTTGTGGAAACTCTCCAATAAAATGAGGTTCTAGGAGAGAATTGAATCCATGTAATGGAAAGTATTAATGAAAATATATTTCAATAAACATTTTCTAAAAAATATTTACCATAAAATTTATATTAAATTACTTGAACTATGGATAAATAATATGATTAAGATATTTATCATGAGGTATGCATCCTAACCCTTTCAAAGTACCCCTTTTTATTTTTTATCATAAACAAAATTTAGGATGTCCACTAGTTGATATACCACAAATTAATTTTGATTAATGACGGTATTCCTAATACAATATTTAGAAAATTGTTTGGGAACTATGTTTTTATTGTCACCGAGTTTGGACTAACTAATGTTCTAACAAATTTTATGGAAATAATGAATAGAATATTACATATTAGATAGGTAATTTTTTTATATCAATTGATTTAATTTTGATATACTCCAATAGAATAAAAAATATAATGTGCATTTTAATATTATGATAATAAATTTACTAATGGATAATTTATATTCATTGTATTTTAAATGTGAGTTTTAGATCGAAGAAATATCCATATTGGAGAATATCATTGCAAAAAGGGATATATTTAGACCCTTATAAAATAATGGTGTTTGAGTATTTTCTCTAAATAAAGTATGTTTCCATGATCTATAGATTCTATTAGGATTTTGGTTCATATCGATAATTTTTCAAAAACATTATATGATTTGTATGCCTTCTATCCATGATTTCTCATAACAGAGTGAAGTTATTTTAGGCTAATAGATGTAAATGAAGTTTCAAGAAATTGAAAAGGAGGAATCTCATTGCACCATTACTCTAACTACCCATAATTGGGGAACATTTCATTAAATACAGAAATGATTTAATTCATGTCTCGGGCTATGTAGTGATGAAAAATGATAAAACTAATTTTGTAGACCAAAATGTAGTTAATGATTCATGAAAAAACCCATATAGTTAATGATCTCCTGTTGGATTTAGTGCTAACTGTATTAATGATTTATTAGAATTATCTATATATATATAATTGTTAAATATAATGGGGTCATAGGATCTTAAAATATATATTAATTTAAAATCAGTTTCATATGCACTAGAAAATATGGTTTGAGAGGATCAAGGAAAATAACTACTAAATTCATTATTATTATAGGAAGTCCAATAAAGTGTAAGATTATATCTATTGAAATGATTTTAAAACCTTATCATTTATAGGAATTGTGATGAATATAATATTTCTATACAATTTATGGATTGGAATGGACGTCCAACTGGAAATAACAATGTACTACCTTCCCCAAAAGATAGTCCAACCATCCATTATAGAAAAGATAATGGTTTCTCAAATTGATGATATGGAAATTTGGAATAATTAAGATCCTATAAAAAATGAAATACATCGATTTAATGATTAATTAATAAGTAATTTTATGATTTGGATCACAACTTTGTATTATATCAATGACATAGATAGTGAAGAGCTTGTTGAGAACATGACATAGCTCTGCATTCTCCATTTACTGAGGGAGAATGAATATGATTTGTGAACTCTGAGAACACAGTTGGTGGAAAATATTATAAATGATATTTTGAAATATACATAAATGTGTTTGGTGGGTCAATAAGTGGAGGTATAGTGGAAAATTTTTATTGGAGTGATGAAATCATTACCTCTAAATATATGTAAATGGAAAAGAACCATTGTGTATTTTTTCCAAATTTCTTATAATTACATCTATAAAAAATAATTCCTTTTATGGGTGGTAGTATATCACTATATAATGACCAATAACTCTATGAAAATAGTAGTGGTCTTCTCACATGTTTGAAATACACTGATATACATTAGTGAAGTAGTGACCTTTTATGTAACACTACTATCTATTGTATCTAATTATGATATATATTTTAACTCAATGTTAAGTAAATGTCTCCAACATACTGTAAACATTTATCTTATCTTATGTATGGATTACCCATCAACTGATGTCCATTCTTAGAGAACTATTTTGAATAATAAAGAACTATTGACTGGATACTTTATGGAATTCAATGGTACATGGGATTAACATATTCATCGGGTTTAATTCTCCTAAAATGGTGACATCAACTCAATAATTCGAATGGATCCATATAAATCAGTTTATGGGATGATATATAGACACATATGTATTGTGATAATGTGTGTCAATGAATTTTTTTGTGAATTGAAATGGTCAAACAGATGATAGAAAATGTCAAGGCCATTTAGTAACATGTATGGAATGTGAGGCCCCAAACTCAAACATGCTTATACGGTATGAAAAATTTTGTATATCTTTTTTATAAAATGTAATTGAAAAATATATAGTAATTTTCATCTAAGAACCATTTTCCAATCCAGTAATTGGATGAAAAGGACAACTCTTACATTTTTTCAGTGTTAAAAAATTGAATAAAAATGATGGAATTGAACATTTCCCATCCAACCATCAAATTGAATCTACACTCCATGAAACATATAATTGATCCCAACATCATTTTATGGAAATATAGGTTGATAAATATTTCCTAGAAAGTGGTTTTTTTTAATCCAATGAAACCCCTATTTGAAAATACCTACACATTTTTAAAATACCTTGGAAAATACTGTTGAAAATATATGTCCTTTAAAAACAAATTAATGATACACTAAAATACATATTTCTTTGAATGTATAATTTTGAAAACACTTTTAATAATATATCATCTTTTTAAAAAGTCCTATGAAAATCGAATGAAAATTATTTTGAAAATTCCATTGAAAAGACAAATTCCTTTGAAAATATTAATGAATCATTTTTAAAAAAACATACGACTTTGTATATTCCTAAATTCATTTTAAAATACCTACTCCTTTGAAAAAATTAATACAAATTTCAGTAAAATACATACATTTTTTGAAATTATTTTAAAAAAACAATTTTGTTCAGAAAATATTAATAATTTGATTGATAACATAAAAATGGGTCAACGTCAAAAAATGAAGGATTTCTTGTTGTATCCAATTTTCTTAGGAATAGGTTCACTCCCCACTCCCCTTTCATCTTTACAATGCAAAAGTGACAGTTTGTTTATAAAAACTCATTGATATTTCCATAAATATATATACATTATTCACTAGAGTTTTTCATTAAAAATATAACTATTCATTAATGAAATATACATAATAATATGTATACATATTATCTAACATATGAATACACTTGTAAAATTTGGAAGAACTACATCTGAAGAAATTTTACCTTTTCATAGTCTGTTAAAAAACTAATTTACTTCCATTTATTTGATATTCCATCACAAACTAATAAAATATAACTTATGAAATGTTAAATTTATTATTTAAATTTTAAAAATTAAATAATTCTATAAAATACCCATTTAAATGATTCAAAATTCAAAAAATTTCTTTTTATACATAAAACAATGATTTAATGTTCTAAACCCTTCACATAAAATAATTGTCATTGTTGAATTACAATCCAAATAAAAAATAAATTTAATGATAGAGATATATAATATTAAAATCATAATACAAATCAAAAATAATATATGATAAACATAAAATAATAAAAGTATCATTTCATAAAATAAAAATCTCATACTTGAATAGCATAAAAATGTTAAATTATGCAAGAGTCATGGTTTGAAAATAATTTATTATTATTTAAAATTAGGAAATAATATCCAAATGGTTGTATATATATGTTTATATTTTTATACAAATAAATAATAATTATTCAGAATAAATAATTGAATATAATTTAAAAGTACTTTTATAATTAGAAGTACATCAATAAATGTTCTTAATGATAAAAAATGAATATCTTCATATATACATACTTATAAACATGGTTTTAGTAGTCTTAAAATTAAATAATCTTGAATTTTGAATAAATAACATATTAATATATATGTGAATAATATAACTATTATAATATATATATATATAATACCAATAAATACAGTAACATATTTCTGAACTAAATAATCTATTAATTTTAAAATAATAAATCAAATAGATGTATTACAAACATAAACATAGACAATAAATACATATATACTATTTTTTTAAAAATAAACTTTCCCATTACATTAATAAAAATTAATGGAGGGTCAACTTCTTCCAATGGGTGTTCGAACCAGATAGGAAATGGAGGGATATTACATAGCTTGGGATCTAGATTCTTCTCAAAACCTAAAGAATATAGATTTTTTTGGCGTAAGACGATGCTTATTTTTATACATAAACATGTCTCCAACATACATTACTTCTTCTTATAAAAGTATTTTGGGATAGTTGAATAGAGTTCATATTTGATAATAGTGTCCTATACGTCCTTAGTCATTGTTTTCAATCCACTATTTCTGTGAATTTAACAAAAGGAGACGTGCAGTAATATAAAATTATGATAATTTTGAAACAATGATACGTCATTGTTTTGAAAAATTAATATTCATTTAGGCCTGATACTTGTCCAAGATTCATCAATAAATAATCCTGTCCATTGGTGGATCATTTTTTTTGAAATCCTGACACCATTAAAAAGGTAGATCTGTAGATATAAAGTCCAGTTTTCTAGAGGAAAACAATAGTGTGTTTGGGTATTGGTCTAAGTTTGATCAAACTATAGTTTTCATGCTTTGAAATAAGTATAAAGATGTTCTATGAATGGATAAAACACTAATATTAAATTATAGTTATTTTGGATGAATATTTATAGGGTTCAGATGTTTTCATGAGGAAGAAAAATTTCTGGGTGATTGAACAACTAAGAGGATTTAATCCAATGGTTATGGTTTGCCAGACTACAAATTTTGATCCCACATTGAATCCAACCACTGGTTACATCTCTCTGATAAACCATACAATATATTTTCTTTAGAAGAACGAAAAACACTGGTGTTATGTGGGGCCCTATATGGAATTTGGCCTACATATCCACATTGGCCGCATGGTCCACATGACATATACATTCCCTGAACATGGCTAAATCTATTCATTTATGATCTCTATTCAGGGTTGGATCCAACATGGTGGTCAAGCCGGACGGGTGTGTTCACACACTTTGTGGTAGAGCTAGCTAATGGAAGTTTGCCTTATATGGAACTAATTTTTATAAGAATTTTCTTATATTTATATTTATTACAAATTATCATGCTATAAATTATTTTCGTTAAACTATATCTTATAAATTTTTTTAAAATATATTCAAATGATAAATTTTAAATATAAATTGATGATATATATTATGTTCTTAAATATTTTCTTATATAAAAAATTTGTTACCTAAAAATCAAGACAATATAAAACTGAATAATTTTATTATAATAATTTTATTTTATAATACATATAATGAATATAATTTTAATTTCAAATTGATTTCCTATAAAAAAATTACCAAAGAAGAGTATTAAATAAAGGGGTTTTTTATTATAATTATATCCCTCAAATAAGTCATATTTTTTCATTTTTAATAACTATAATATACTTAGCGATCATAATTATAATAAGTAATAATTTAATTAGTTACTATGTATCAAAAAATATTATTGTCAGATTTATAAAAATATATTTAGTTATAATTTTATTAAAATATTAATTACAGACAAAATTAAATTTAAGAACTTAAATTAAATGTCTTGATAAATTATTAATAAACGTAGAGTTTAAATAAATTTATTTAATGAATAAAAAAATTCATATAATATTACATATTCCATAAGAAAAATAGATGTAATATCATAATTTAAAACACAATTTGATAATGAAGAAACAAAGGAAGAGGTAAAATAATAAAAAGTTTGTTTTAATTATAAAAATATAAATAAATAACTATTTTTTAAAATAAAATGACCATCCAAATTCGGGGGAGTTACATTTTACCCCTTTAAATATATATTCATCCCCGAAATTAATTACTCCTAATTAAGAAAAATTTTAAAATTATATTTTCAGAATTTGGATAATAAGAACAATAGTATTTCAGTATTATTAGAGGACACGTAATTACATAAGTTTTCAAAATTAGACTTCAAACTTGTATATTTATCCTAAAAATAAATGATTTTTAAAATGGTTTTACCAAAATAATTTACATAGGAATCATTACATTTGTTAACGTGTTTTCCGAATAAACAAATTATCTAACTTATTCCTTCTCGAAAAAATATGTTGGCCCAGAACTTCCCTCTCATATAATGTACAAAAAATTTTGTTTATTATGGTTATAAAAAAATTAACATTAAATTGTAAAGTCAATTATATCTGAGGTCCTTGACCGATATTTGATTTTGATTAAAATAACCACTATTACATATTAATAGAGTTAAAAAAAATGAAAAAAAATTCAGGGATTGATGTTTTATTAGACTAGATACATATTGAATCTAAACGTCATTAAACTTATAAATCATCCTAAAAAAATTATATAATATTTAGGTGATTGAAACTGACCTGTAAGGGATATTTTTATAAAATATAGAGATTTTTGATTGAAAATACTAATTTATTTTTTGAATATATTTTAAAATAGTTTTAAAAATACATTTATTATGAAAAAACATTAAAAACCCATTTATCATACTTATTATTTTGAAAATATAATTTTGAAAAAATATTTCAAAATATAACAGCCTCTTGAAAACTCCATTAAAAATATTTGATAACATGATTTTGAAAACACCATTAAAAATAATTATTTCATGGAAATAATTATTAATCATTTATTTAAAAATATTTAAGCTTTTGAGAAATCTATAAATCCTTTTAAAAAATAGACACCTTTGAAAACATTAATAATACCTTTTTAAAAAAATAGTTACATTTTTGAAAAATTTTTAAATAATCCATTGATCCTTTAAAAAAATTATGCAAACTTTTGTATAGAAAATAATAGGCACACATCATACATTGATTTTTTTTCTATGAATAAATTTTTTTTAGCAATGGGATCACCTCTCACTCCCCATTCATTCATTCAATGTAGAAGTTCCATTTTTTTATAAAAACATTTATGGATTTCATTATTTATATAGATAAATACATTTTTAGTAGAATTTTTCTTCTAAGAACATTATAATTCATATTAGGATTGATATAAAAGTTTATGTATTTCCTTATTTATATATAAATATATAAATATTATCCATATTATGAGTGATTTTGTTAAATTTGGTACAAGTAATTCTCTTGGAATTTATCCATTCCATTGACTATTAAAAAAATAATTAACATCCATGTATTTAATCTTCATTCACAACCACTTAAAATTCATTTTTTGAAGTATAAAAAATTATACATTAAATATTAATCATTAGAAGACGACATTAAATACTCATTTACTTGATTCAAAATTTTGAAAATATGATTTTAAAGATAGAGCACTGATTTGAAGGTATGAAAACTCTATATAAAATAAAAGTAATTGTTGAATTATGAATCACATGAAATATTACTTTCAAATATATATATACATTTTCATTCAAAATAATATATCAAAAAAATTACAATACTCATAAAATAAAAAAGTAACATTTCTCAAAATAAAAAAATTCATTCTTTCACCCAATGAAAGTATAAAATTGAGTAAGATTCATGATTAGAAATGTATTTCTTATTCATTAAAAATCATTCAATAGTATCCAATTGTTTGTATATATATATATATGTATATATTTATATATATATAAGTCATAAGTATAAAAACCCTTATTACATATAAATTGAAAGTACATCGATAATAATAAGTAGATGCATATATTGAATATGTATATATGTAAATAATTATAAACATGAAATTAGAATCCCTAAAATTAAATGATCAAGATAATAGAATATATCATATATGAATATATGATTGAATAATATAAGTTTGATAATGTATAACTATATATAATATTACCATGAATATACTTACATGTTTTGGAAATAAATAATCATAGATTTTTAAAATAATACATAAATATTTATTTATGTCAAACATAATGATTAAAATCACATACATATATAGTAAATATTTTTAAAAATGAATAGGTCATTGTAAATTACATCAAAATGAAGTAGGGGATTATTATGCTAATGGGTGTTCGAACCAGATATGAATTTGAGGAAGTTGTCTTCGATCTGACATGAATTATTCTATAAAAACAAATAATGTGGTTTTTTCAGTTCTAGGATGATTCTTATTTCTTTACATATACATGGATCATAAGGATTTTTATTATCCAACCAAGGGTATCTGGAATAAATAATGGGAGTACTCTCTTGATAAAAATTTCTTACACTACCTTACCCAATGTGTGAAAGCCAATGTTTGTGTGACATTTAACTAAATCGGTTGAGAGGTAAATTAAAAAAAATTATAAGAGAAAACCTGATATTTTTATGGAAATTATATATGCAATCATGCATGGTTTATGGAAAAACATCTTCAACATTAAATATTTGTAAATTTTGTATTTATTTTTCTGAAATATGATGACATTTAAAAGAGTTGATTTTTTGATATATTGTCTTATTTTCGTTGGCAAAACAGCCAGGTATGGTGTTTTTCATAGTATAATCAGACTATAATTGTAGTGCTTTGAAAGAAATATGAAGGATATCATTTTATGGAGACAACATTTATGATTAATTATCTATAAGTTGGTAGATATTTTTGATGGTTTGGTGGGTGTCATGAGGATGAAAATGTTTTGGGTTATCGAACAAATGAGTATATTTGATCCAATGGTTTTGGTTCAACCAGAACAAAAGTTTGGATCCCATATTGAAACTAATCAATTTTCACCTCTAACATAGAATCTAAACCATGAATTTCATTATATAGAAAAAAAACGTGTGCCATATACATGGGCCTACACAAGATTCGACATACCTACGCAAGCAGACCACTCATTTTTCCTTACATATACATATCCTAAACTTGGCCAAATCTATGTCTATGTGCACTTTGGTCAGTGTTGGATCCCACAAGGTGGTTGAGCACACCTAGTGTATGCTCCAACTATATAGTAGAGATGGCTATTGACAATTAGACATAAATGGACATTTTTTTATAAAAATAAATTTTAAATTTACCTTATGACTAAATAACATGGTATAAATTATTTAATTTAAACTTCAAGTTATATTATATTTTTGAAATCTATTACTATGGTAAATATTATTAAAAAATTCACACTTATTTTATGTCCTTAGACATTTTCATTTAATGAAAATTCATTACATTCAAAGTAAATTAATATGACAAATATTAGTTTTTATTATAATTATTTTCATGTGAATTACATTTTTTAGAACATTATACTTTCAATTTGATTAATTTTTTAAAAAACACCAAAATTATGTTTAATAATATGATTTTTGTTAGTATTGTTTAATTACTGAACTGTGTAACATTTTTTTCATTTTTCAAAAAATAAAATAAAATTTCATAATTATCATAACTCTAAATATAATTTTTTATTTCATATTCATGAAATAATATTGATAAAATTATAAAAATAAACGTTTTTATCATTTTAAATAATTTTAGAATTACAATTAACTTCTAATTTTTGAAATAAAATTGAAGGTCTTGATAACATATTAAAGATGATATAGTATTAATAAATTTATTCAATGAATAAAAATATTAATAATCTATTATATAGTCCTTAAGAGAATACATGTAATCCCATAATATGAAAACCAAATTGATTAAGGAAAGTAGTTACATTAAAAAAATTATTGTTTATTTGTTTTGATTGGAAATAAATCAAAAATCCCCATTAATCAAAAGAAAAATATGCTTTGAATTTATGAGGTGTAATATTATACACCCCATAAATTTAATTTCACCCCCAAAATTAGTCAGTTATACAAAATGAAAATTTTGAAATTCATTTTTTAGAATATGGAAAACAAGAATTACTCGATTGATATATTCCTAAAGGTCACTTAATTACCTAGGAGTTCAAAGGTATACTTATAACTCTAATATTTTATTTAAAAAGATTTTTTTTAAAGAATTTGTTTTACTAAAATAATATTCATAAATTAAATATCCTATTTTTAATCAAATGTTATAATATCCATATTTATCAAAACCATTCCTTTGATACCATCTATGGGGACCCATCCATTTTTTTGGACATGGTACAAAAAATTAAATAAATTTATTTATATAAAAAGTAACATAAAAATATATAGTCATATATATATGAGAATCTTTTTCAAACATGTCTTTGGAAGAAAACGACCACTCTTACATATTATTATAGTTAAAACAATGAATGAAAATTTATTTATTGATCATTGATCGCACTAGTTACTTATTAAAACTATCTGCTATGAATCATCTAAATGATACTAAGGAATTTATTAAAATTTTATTATGATAGAAATTTATCATTAAGGGGTTATTTTAAAAAAACCCAATGATTTTTTTTTTTCAAAATACTCATTCCTTTTGAATATAGATTAGAAAATACTTTTGAAAATACATATCGTTAGAAAATAAATAAAAATACCATTTAAATTAAGTATTATTAAGAAAACAGAATATAAAAAACAATTTTCAAAAAATAAAATGTTTTTATAATCTCTATTGAAATCCATTAAAACCATGATTTTGAAATCACCTGTGAAAATATTTATTCCTTTGAAAACATTAACAATAATTTTTTTGAAAATAAATATACTTTCTAAAATTATATGATAATTTTAAAAATACTTTTCTATTTTTAAAAAGTAAAAAGACATTTTTCAAAATACATGTATTTTGAAAAATTATTTAAAATAGTCCAGTGATTTTCAATAAAATATTAATAATTATTTTGGAAACAAAAAATGGGTATACTTTAAAAATTTATTCATTTTTTGGCATACCCACATTCCTTAGGAATGGGTTCACTCACCACTCCCCATTCATGTTTACAATTTCTATGTTATTTTTATTTTTATAATAAAATTTTCAGTTTTCAGATAGTACATTTTCAATTTTCACTAGAGTATTTGATTTAAGATAATATTAATTAGATAAATATATACATACACATATATTTATATATAATTATATAAATATTATATCATTTAATAAATCCATTTTTAAATTAGGTAAAAACAAATCTCATGACACTTATCCATTGTATGGACTATTAAAAAATTATAAACATCTATGTATTTAAACATCATTCAAAACCTCAAAATATACATTTTATGAAATGTTAAAATTTTTAATTTAGATATTCATTTGTAAATAAGTATATTAAATACTGATTTATTTGATTCCAAATTATGGTAATATCATTTTATACATAGAACACTAATGTGATGATATGAAACCCACACAAGAGTTATTAATAATTATGGAATTACAATTCACATAAAAATATATATAAAAGATTTATATATGTAATATTTATCTACAAAACAATTAAAAACAATAATATAAAACACATAATATTATAAAAATAACATTAATAAAATAATCCTTTCTACCATGCTCTCCTTGGAAATATAAAATTGAGTTAGATTTGTGATATAAAATTGATTGTTTATTCATTATAATATTGAAATAATATAAAAATTCTTGTATATATATATATATATTTATACAAAAAATATTAATTATGAAAATCCTAACTTAAATATAAAATTAATGTAGTTTTATAATTATAAGTACATGCATATAGGTTTTTAAGAACATAAACATGAAAAGGTACTTATGTAATTAATTATAAACATGAAATTAGATGTCTTAAAATAAATGGTCTTGACCAATTAATAAATCTTATATTCATATAATCGTGAAAAATATAAATTTTATAGTATATATATATAATATAAGCATAAAAATACATGCATATTTTTGAAGTAAATAATCATTCTGTATGAAAATAAATATAAAATATATGTATATATATATTATAAACATAAATATAAAAATTATATATATATATAATTTAATAAATTTGAAAGGTCCCCATACATTACTAAAAACGATGGTGGGTATGCTTCTACCAATGTTTTCCAAAACCTAATGGGAAATGGAAGATAATGGCTTGGCTTGAGAATGGCGTCTTCTTCTAATTGAGCGAATGTTTTTAGGTGCATGTGAAATATTATTTATATAAATTTACTTGGATTATATAGATTTTTCTTCTCTATAAAAAGCAGTAATGTATAATTACTAGGATAACATTCTTGATTATAGTGTCATACACTGCCATAGTCAAGTTGTTGAAGCCATAGTTTGGGTGATATTTAACATGACATAATAAGGGAAAAATAAAATCATATAAATATTCAAATGTTAAAAAATGATATTTTGTTGAAAATTCATATGAGTTAGAAATGATTCTTGGCCATGAATTTTCAATATTCAATCCTGGTCACTAAAAAATAATTTTTTTTGAAAGATAAACAAAAACAAAATGGTATATCAACATACCGATTCTCTTATTTTCTTGGGGGGAAATAGTGGGTTGCAGTGTTATTCTAAGTTTAATCAGACTATTGTTCTCTTTGGGTGAAATAAGTACAATTAATTTCATTAAATGTAAATTACACATATTTGGCATGATCGAGAAGCTAATTGAATAGTTCAAGGGTTCAGTGGGTGTCATGATAAACATGAACGTTGGGAGATCAAACTATTGAGGATAATTGATCCAATGATTTTAGTTAAATTGGAGCAAAAATTTTGACACATTACAAAAGAAACCACCAGTCGCCTCTACCTTATATACCAACCCATGAATTCTATTCAAAAAAACAAAAACATGTGCCTTATACATGGGCATACACATGCTTCATTCTACATATGCATGTGGGAACCTCAGTCCACCATACTAATATATTTCCTGAACAATGTTGAATTATTTTTTAGGCTCTTTGGTTAGGGATGTCTCCCATAGGGTGGTCGAGCATGCCCAGTGTGTGCTCCAATTGTGTGGTTGAGCAAGCTATGGCTAGTTGACCTCAGATGGCCATATATATGATAACATTAAATTTTATAATTTATCATCAATATAAATTAATATAATATAAATTATTCCCCTTCAACATAAAATTATATTATTTTTATGGAAATATATTCCTATGATAAATTCCAGAGCTAAATTTACCAAATAGTTTATGTTCATAAAGATTTTCTTTATGAAAAAAATTACGATATCATTCAAATTAATATGAAACATACACAATTTTATTTATTATTTTCATTTGAATTACATTTTATACTAAACTCGATATTTTAAATTTGATTATATATTGAAACAAAGTAACAAAGAAATGTTTTAATATAATGGTCTAATTATTATAATGTCATTACTCAAAAAAGACACATTATTTAATTTATTTGAAAAATTAAACATATTAATTTTTATAACTCTAAAATTACATAGTTTTATATGTTAAATTAATAATATTGGTAAAATTATAAACATATCTTTAATTATTAATTTCAATAATTTAATAATTACAAATAATATATAATTTATCCACTAAATATAATATTAATTATAATATATTAATAAATACATAGTGTAAATAAAATTATTAGATGAATAAAAAATTTATATACTATAATATATTCCATAACATAATAATTGTAATATCATAATTTAAAAACATAATAGAATAATGAAAACTTTTATGTTGAGGTTCAATTATAGTTTTTTTATTATAATAGTAATCAATGAATAACTATGTATTAAAATAATACCATTCTTATAATTTCAGTGACATTTCAATGATATCTCATAGTTGATAAAATAGTTACGTTGATAACAAACTGAGAGACATGGAGATTGAGGGTATAGATAATGTGCTATTTTTTATATGTTTATATTATAGATGTATAATATCCAGTAATAAGGGAATGATAATTAAAATATAAATAGAACATTTTGACATTGTTGATCACATATGAGTTTTTGACTACTTATTATCACTCCCATCAACCATGACTCAAGTACATGACATGTTCTTTGACATCCACTTGAATAAGTACATAAAAATTCCCACACATTTACTAAATATAGAGGTGGTATATTTAGAGAATTTTCTAATTGATAATGAGTAATCAGTGAATTAAATATTCTAGAGAGACTACATTATACACAATAAGATTACTCACTAAAAAAATAACTATGGTGGGACCATATATATGAGTAGAATGCATGTAAACCACGAGAAGAATGAAATAAAATTATCCATCATTGATATCATCGTGTTTGTTGAAATTATGTTTTGAGTGTAACCCCAAAGGATTTTATGAATTGTTTTTAACTTAATATATATAATGCCTCGACCCTAGTTACCCAGAATCAGTGCGTTATTTTTATACATTGTCATAATTACAAAGAATCATGTCCCGAAGGACCGATCGGTTTAGCAGTCTTAGAAAATAGATTACATACATTATTGTTACATTACATTGTATAACATACAAAACAACATAAATAATCCTTTATTAACGCCATTATTCCCTTGTCTTAACCCTACATATCAATCACAATACACATCATGTAATCTTGGGAAAAATAAAACGTAGAAATGGGTGAGCTTAGATGCTCAGTAAGGATAACAATGCAACGGAAACATTCATAAATAAGCATAATCATTTAAGGCAATGTATAACTAAAATAAAAGCCTTTTATTCTTGAACTTCTGTGTAATATGGAAAACATAAAATGAAATAATTCCATTTACTTATTCACATGGATATTCTACTAGTCGAATAATCACATGAAATATCACTAACAACTTTCATAATGATGGAATGCATAATTCCAGAATATCATAACCACATACTCAAGGCCTTGTGAAAAAACTATAAATAATATTTTTTCAATGCCTTGTTCCAAGACACTAGTTTGTCTCATGAGGCCAACTAATGCTTCGAGGAGTGATAGCGGGATCCATCCCGTCACTTAATAAGTCCATTTCATTCCTCATATGAAAAGGTTTAAACATAAATAAACATTCGTATTAAAGCTAGCATACGAAATGTCAATACTTTATCCCTCAACCATGAATTGTATAAAAATAACACATCCATTGTCAAACATATAAAAAATAATCAATAAAATATAGAAGATTTGTATCATAATAAATCATCTTCAAACAAATTTAAAATCCATCTAAGGATGTTGACATTTTTTAAAATGATTTGTAAAAATCATTGAGAGAAATATCCCTTTTTCATGAAAAAATTTAAAAGTCACACAGTTTAGAAAGGAAGAAATTTAAAGAAATTTTTGAATCAAAGTATCCCATACCAATTTGAAACATTTTAAAGGAATTAACATTTTAAAAACAATCATTCCATATAAATAAATCCTTAAAACCCATTTTCAATACATGGACATTAATGAGAATGATTTAGAAGTATAAATATTTAAAAAATTTGAAATGATGTTTTTGTAAAATAGTGCCTTAAAATAATCCCTTTGAAAACTGTTTCATGAAACATGGACATGGATATTAATATGTCCCATTAGATACTTACGTAAAAACAATATCAGATAATAAAGAGATTGTGAAATTAACCCTCACCAACTTTGTAACTTACGAAACATACACCCCATGAAAGAGGTATCATACAATGAATATTAAATACACAATAGTTAAACTTTATTAAAAAAAGAATACAATTATGGGCCGTAAATACACCACACAAAAGTAAATAGGGGCAATATGTCACGAATCTCACGTGAATAAGGAGTGAGATGAAAACCCCTTTCCTTGAACTTTCTTTTAGTCGAGGGTACATTTAACCTCTTATATGAATACCATAGTATGTTATTAAATTATAATAGAACCATATTAATATTTATGATATCATAAATTATTCATTTATGACTTTATTCTATCCATATAATAATAATTTCCGTGTTAAATTAACATTTTGGGTAATAATTGCTTTCTTTATGGTACGTGTTTTAACTTGTTACTCTTGATTGTATCACATAGATAATGATTTAAATACTTCCAGAATATAAAACATGATATATATATATATATCATATACATTATGAATATAAATACGTATAATATACATATATATGAAATGGAAAATGCTGTTTATGGAGACGGTAGTCCATACGTACGCATAAACGTTGTTTCTTTTTTCATAACATATTCAACGGAACTAATTGAATAAAATATATATAAGTACATATATATATATATATGTATATATCTAGTATAATTATTATTTAATATATTATAAACATATTAGTAATACATATTTTTTATAATCGTCGATGAATTGTGAATGTGGAAATGAATCTCATCACGTCGTGGAGACGGTAATTCGTACGTAAGCACAAGCGACAATATCAATTCCTTAAAGGTGTGGAATGGGATGGTATATTAATTTTACAGAGACATTATCATGTTATTTCCGTTGTTTATATACATATTACTCATCATTATATCTATCCAAATAATATATTGTTGAATAAAAAATTACACCACGGTGTGGAGACGGTAAGCCGTACGTACGCACGCATGGTGACATTATCATTCATAAGATGGATTGAATATTGAATATAGTTGTGAACTATTTATAATAACATAATAGTATATAGAATATACTGTAGTTATTATTTTAGAATTAAAATTACAAATAAAGAAGGAGTGGAAGAAGAAAGGAACTTGAAAGAGGGTGGTGAAATCATTACCTCTTCTTCGGGGTCTTCATTTTGATTTGATCAAAATGGCTCATTTGGTTTGGTTATGATCAAACTAAGGCCTCTAGGTTTAATTGAGGGATGTTGGGAGGAAATTTTGGCAGGGGATGGCCGAGACAAATGGCTTTGGAGGTGTGATTTTGGGAGAAGGGGAAGTGCCCTTTTATAAGAGGGGTGAGGGTCACTTTAGGGAAAGATTAAAGTATTAATTTATTATACAATAATATTCGGATTATAATGGTTCCAAATGATTTTATTTCGACCCTTAGGTGGATATGTGTCTCAATACTCTAAACCTTTTTGTTTTAGACAATTTTATCTTACAATTATAACCTTATCATTTAGATTTGCCACTTAGTTAAATAGTTTATCTTTTACCGTGTCTTCTTGTATTCTTACTATATATGGTAAATAAACAAACTCTAAACATCCAAGAAAACCTCAAGTGGGTCATTAATGACATATATAATATTATTTAATCCCTTTGGCCGACAATTACCTTTATAGGAATATTATATCAACCAATAATATAGTATTCTTTTTAAATATTAATTTATGTCAATTTTGACAATATTTGGTATTTTGTTTATGTGAAAGTCATCACAACTTGATTACATCAAAAAAGTTATCTTTAATCCTCCATAAAATGTCATAGTCACCTAGAAAATTCGTGGATGTCATAAAAACAATGAAATTATAATTATTTTAATATTTATAATACCATTTATTTTATTCTTTCACTAATAAGGTAATTTCGGCATCATCATTGTGTAATAAATAAATTTAATTATTTAATGTCTAAAAATTATAAATAAAATATCATGATGTATTAAATATTTTTATCTTTCTATGGAATATTTATAGTCGAATGGTTTTTCTGAATAACCCTATATTAAAAATGGTATAGTTATTAAACATTGAATTTACCACTTTTAAATCAACATTAAATTAAATAATAATAAATGTCCTAATCTAATCCAAGTGGACATAAATGGTTATATTTTATTTCTAAAGTTGTTTTTGGTAGAATTACACTTATCCAATTGAATTAGTACATTTGTTAGGTTAATAATAATATCACTTTTACCCTTAATTACCCTATTTACTTTTAACCGTGGTAAATAAAAGTAAAAAGTTACTATTTGCCAAAAATTATTTTTTTTCTTATTTAAACCACATTTAACTTCTTGATATTAATCATGTCTCCTGAATTTTATAAATTAAACTCACATAAGCAATAAAATTGTGATTTATGTGAATTTACTAACTCTCATATGAGGTGGTTAAAAGAAGGTGAAATGTTCAATAAACTTTTTATATATCTAAAATTATTATAAACTGACTCCAATGAATTACATTGAACTTATATAGATATTATATATCTATTTTTACCTAAAATAAATTTAAATAAAATAAATAATTATTTAAAAAAAATTGGTTTTAAATTATAACTGAGTGTTTTTCACTATTCATCAAAAATTAAATGTTTTTTATAAAATACCAAAAATTTACCCTAAGATATTTCTGATATTCCTAATTTAATAATGAAGTCTATTTTACCAAATTCAAAATATATAATTTTAATTTATTAATTTAAAATTAATTACCGATGTCAAAACCATAAGGCGTATTTTAAGAAATAATAACTATCAAAAGTTTGACACTTGTTTATGTCCAATTTCAAAGTGAAATTACTTACGATGAACATAATTGGATTAAATGGAAAAAATATAATCTATTTATACTTTCAATCCATTAAAATGTATTATTTAACAGTAAAAATTATTTTTATTAAAAAAGTTGTTTTCAGTTAAAATATAGTATTTTTCACTATTCACCCAAATATGAATGTTATCAGAAAAACACCAAAAATTTATTGAAACTAAATAATTATGTCCAGATTCTAAAGCAGAAATTTATTTTTTCAAATAGAATATATAAAAGTTTCAATTATTGGATTTAAAAAGGCTTCTCCATTAAAAGGCGGTAAAATTTCATTTTTTGATAAATACATCTTTTAACAGAAAAAATTTATTTGTTCTTACATTATGTCTAATAAACTCATAATATGGATTCTAAAATTATAAAGACATATAAAGTTCAAAATTCAGTTAATACTATTCATAACCGCTTTTGAACGGTTAGTTTGGTAAGTCATGGTGCGCTAGAACTCGGTGTTACGTGTAGTGCAAGTTATTGAATTACATTGAATAAATAACATACTATAAATTCATGGTGTGTTACTTTCTTCCCTCCTTCAATAAATTGCGTTCTCGTAAATTGTAATTATTTTTCGAAAATAAATGGTTAAAAATTGAAAATACCTTTGGGAAACCCACATCAGAAATTAGGTTAATAAAATTTAGACTTAATAAGAGGAAAAGGGATATGAAAGAATCACCGCCAAATTATGATCTCAATTAGGAGAACATTGTTTGAAATTAGAGACATATAATTGGAGGGAAAACATAAATATTTATATTTAGTGATTGAGCTCCTCAATCACAAACAAGTGTAACATTGAGGGCCTTAAATTTATCAATCTATGATGATTTAAAATACCATCAGTTCAACAAAACATATTGTATAAGGATAAAACATTTTTGGTTTTAAGATCCATTCACTAATGTATAAGAATAAATTTCTTCATAGAATATGGGTAGTAGAAAAAAATATACTTGACAAGTAGAATCCCATCCTTTAACTAATTTCTACCACAAACTCATCTTTCACTCTAAAAGATAAAAGAACTTAAAAATAATATTCTAATTATCGTATTCGTATAGGGTTAAAAAAATGAATTTATAATTCATCTACAGGATGTTTTTAAAAAAAGACTACATTATTTAATCCAGGAAATCAAGTGGGTCAGTGGTAGGTGATACACCCTTATCGCCCTTCAATTGCGGGTTTAAGTCTCACGGCCTTTCCAGACACGACGGGTTGCCGCCCAACCACTGGGTTGTCCTTTAATGGTAATCAAAAAATAATCTCAAACTAGAAATATCCAGAACACTTCTGTCTATACTCAGAGTCCAAAATTTATAAGGAAGGTAAACACAATGAAGATCCTTTTTTCATGTAATAACATGTAAAAACCTTCATCATGTATTCTTTTAAAACACTACAACATCCTGAATTACCATAAAACCATATTGATTACATTCCTGATCCATTATTCCTTATATAATACTGGATATACTCCTTTTATCCAAAAATTTTGTAAACTACAAAAATGATAGAACATATAAACCATTAATCAGTTTCAAGGTAGTGAAGAATATCCAATACAATTTATCCAAATCAATCATGGATTATTCTAAAATCACTACCTCAGTATCAGAACCATATTATGGTTTATCTTTCTCTCAACCATATATTTTCCAGAAGTTTAATCTGCTATAGAGTCCCTTTTCTTGGTTCCACACAATCTCAAGTCCTTAATGAAATAGTACTATAGTACAATCCTTATATACTCCAAAATTAATATAACCAGTACATTGTTGATACAACACTCAAATGACATAATTCTCTAATAACAACATAAGAACTCTAGTCATTCCTCCTCATCTATGGTAGTATCATAACTTGATTATTATCCAACAGCATCATTTGGGGCATACTCTGATGATTTGGAAATTGGTTCGCATAGTATCCAAAATCCTTAAAGATAAATCATTGTACATTTGAAAACTTTTTCTTACCCTTGCAGTCACATACATGGTGTCTTTTTTCTCCACAATTATCAAAAACTCTCATTCCCTTTAGGCAAGTTCTAGGGTGTTTCTTCCCATAGTTATCACATATGGGAAAATTCGTCTTTTCCCCCTTCCCTTTATCCATCTTTCTCTCTTTCATCCATTTCTTATCTTGCATCCCTTCAAAGCCACAGGACTTATGGAATTATTTACTTATATTACTAACACATGGTACTATTTCATCATATGTTGAGCATACATAAGAGACTATTTCCCTTCTAAATGTTGTCTTAATACCGTGAAATATAGGATCCTTCTTACTCTATGGATTATACATATTACTGGAGTGCACATTCCTTCTACTGGGCTCCATTTCTATATAATAGCTTAAACTAGGTAAGTTTATGAAATGCAATGAATAATTACAAACTTGTAAAATACCCAACACAAATTGAACGGTTTATGGATATAATCTATAATCCTAAAGTTGTTTTCATTGAGGAAGTATATACTCATAAACCCTTCATAATGATTTTTAATGAAAATGATAATTATCCTAAGCATATTTCCCAGGAGTGTTGTAACCAAGAGTGAAACAAGGCCCGTTGTCTTGCACCAGTTCCCATTTTGGTTTATCACAAAGTGGTTTTTTTTGGGGTTTACCCCTAGGTAAATCTATTCCAGAGCCGCCTCTACCTACTTTTATCCAGTCAGAGATATATTTTCTTGGAAAACTCACAAAATCTTTACATTACCAAAATTCTAAGAATCTCTTCTATAATAATCCTCAAAATCTATCATAGGTCTATGTTCTCTAATCCATGTTTATCTAAATATAGTATCAATGGTTATTTATATACTTCCTCTGATACAAAATGTAATTCTCTGACCCCAGTTACCCATAGTCGGTGCATTATTATAATACAATGGCATAATTTCAAATAATGATGTCCCGAAGGACCGATCGGTTTAGCAGTATTGTAAAATAGATTACATACATGAAAGTTACATTACAAATTATAAAATACAAAACAACATAAATAATATTTTATTAACTCCATTATTCCCTTTGGATTAAGCCGAAATATGAATCACAATACACTTCGTGGAATCTTGGGGAAAATATAACATAGAATGGGGTGAGCTCAGATGCTCAGAAAGGATGACAATACAACAAAAACTTTCATAAATAAGTATAAACATTTATGGAAATGTATAACTAAAAAAATCCTTTTAAAGATGAACTTCAGCGTAATAAGGTAAAAATAAAATAAAGTAATGCCATTTACTTATTCACATGGATATTCTACTAGTCGAATAATCACATGCAATATCACTAACCACTTTCATAATGATGGAATTCATAATTCCGGACTATCATAACCACATAGTCAAGGTCTTCTTCCATGACTACAAATATGATTTTGTCAAGGCCTTGTTCCAAGACACTAGTTTGTCTCATGAGACCTACTGATGCATCGAGGAGCTATAGCGGGCTCCACCCGTCACTTACTAATTCCAATGCATTCCTCATATGAAAAGTTTTAAACCTAAAATAAACATTCGTATTAAAAATAGCATACGAAATGTCAATACTTTATCCCTAACCCATGAATGGTATAAAAATAACACATTCATAGTCAAACATATCACAAAACCATGAATACAATATTGAATATTTGTATATAATAAATCATCTTCAAACAAGTTTAAAATCCATCAAAGGATGTCAACATAGATGAAAATGATTTTTAAAACTCTTTGAGAGAAATATCCATTTTTCATGAAAACACATAAAAGTCACACAATTTATAAAGGAAGAAATTTAAAGAAATTATTAAATCAACGTGTCCCGTACCACTTTGAAACTTTTTAAGGTAATTAAGATTATAAAAACATTCATGTCCATATAAATAAATCCTTAAAAACCATTTTGAAGGCATGGACATTAATGAGAATGATTTATAAGAATAAATATTTAAAACATTTGATATGATGTTTTTGTAAAAAATTTCCTTCAAATAATCCCTTTGAAAACTCTTTCATGAAACATGTACATGGATTATATATATGTCCAATTAGATACTTACTTAAAAACAACCTCGGATAACAAATAGATTGTAAAATTAACCCTTACCAATTTGGCAACTTACGAAACATACACCCCAGAAAGAGGTATCATACAATGAATATGTAAATAAAAATAAATTGAAGTGTATTACATAAAGAATAAAATTATGGGAAGTACATACACCACACAAATGTTAATAGTGGCAATATGGCATGAATCTCACGGGAATAAGGACTGAGATGAAAACTCTTTACCTCACACATTCAATTAGTCTAGAGTATGTTTAACCACTTGTATGAAGACTATAGTATGTTATTAAATTATAACAGAACCATATTAATATTTATTATGTCATAAATTATTAATTTATGACTTTATACTACTCATTTAATAATCATTTCCATGTTAATTTAACATTTCGGGATAAAATATCTTTCTTTATCGTACGTCTTTTAACTTGTTACTCATGATTGTATCACTTAGATCATGATTTAAATACTTCCAGAATATAAAACATGATTTATAGATCATATATATTTAGAATATAAATATGTATAATATACATATATATGAAATCGAAGACACCATTTATGAAGACTGTAGTCTATACGTAAGCATAAACGCTGTTTCCGTTTTCATAACATATTGAACGGAACTAAGTGAATAAAATATATTTAAGTATAAATATATATATATATATCTATTAGCATTATTATTCATATATTAAAAACATATTAGTAATATATATATATTTTATAATCGTCGATGAATGGTGAAAGTGAAAATGAATCTCCTCACGTCATAGAGATGGTAATCCGTACGGACGCACGAGCGAAGATATCATTTCCTTAAAATATTGGAATTGGATGGTATATTAATTTTATAGAGACATTATCATGTGATTTTCATTAAATATATACATATTACTCATCATTATATCCATCCAAATAACATATTGTTGAATAACAAATTACACTACGGCGTGGAGACGGTTAGCCGTACGTATGCATGCTTGGTGAAATTATCATTCATAAGATGGATAGAATAAAGAATATAGTTATAAAATATTTTTAATAACATCACAGTATATAGTAGATAATGGATTTATTATTTTATAATGAAAATAACAAATAAAGAAGAAGTGGAAGAAGAGAGGAACTTTAAAGAGGGTAGTGAAATCATTTCTTCTTCTTCGGGTTATCCCTTTTGATTTGATTAAAAGGGCTCCTTAGGTTGGATTTATGATCAAACTAATACCTTAAGGTTTATTTTACGGAAGTTGGAAGTATATTTGGGCAGGTTTTGGCCAAGCCAAATGAATTTGAAGGTGTAATTTGGAGTGAAGGCGTTGTGCCCTTTTATAAGAGGGGTTAGGGTCATTTTAGGAAATGATTAAAGTATTAATTTATTCTACAATCATATTTGGATTATAATGGTTACAAATGAATTTATTTCGATCCTTAGGTGGTTATGTGTCACAATACTCTCATCCAATAGGTTTTAGACAATTTTAGGTTACCATTATAACCTTATCATTTAGATTTAACACTTAGTTAAATAGTTTATCTTTTACTGTGTCTTCTTGTATTCTTGCTATATATGGTTAATAAAAATACTATAAACTTCCAAGAGAACCTCAAGTGGCTCATTAATGAAATATATAATATTATTTAAGCTCTTTGGTTGAACCTTACATTTATAGGAATATAATATCAAGCAATAATATAGTATTTGGTTTAAATATTAATTTATTTCAAGTTTGACACTATTTGGTATTTTGTTTTTGTGAAAGTCATCACAACTTCATTACATCAAACAATATACATTTAATCATCCCTAACATGTCATATTCACCTAGGAAAATTCGTGGATGTCATAAAAACATTGAAATTATATTTATTTTAATATTTATAATACAATTTATTTGATTCTTTCATTAATATGGTAATTACTGCATCATCATTGTTTCATAAATAAATTTAATTATTTAATGTCTAAAAATTATGATTAAAATACCAAAATATAGGAAACCTTATTATCTTTCTAATTAATACTTATAGTAGAATTTTTCTTCTGTATAACCCTATATTAAAAATGGTTTAGTTTATAAACATTGAATTTAACTCTTTTAACTCTTCTTTAAATTAAATAATAATAAATGTCCTAATCTAATCCATGTAGACCAAAAGGATCATGTTTTACTCCTAAGGTTGTTTTTGGTCGAATAACACTAATAAAATTGAATTAGTACATGGTTTAGGGTAACAATAATATCATTTTTACCCTTAATTACCCTATTTACTTTTAACCGTGGCAAATAAAAGTAGAAAGTTACTATTCACCAAAAATTATTTTTATCATATTGAACCAAATTTTACTCCTTGATATTAACCATGCCTCTCGGGTTTTCTAAATTCAACTCACAGAAGATGTAATATTGTGTTTTATGTGAATTTACAAATTCTCCTAGGAGGTGGGTAAAAGGCGTTGAAAAGATCAATAAAATTTTTATGTATATAAAATTATTTTAAACCGACTTCAATTAATTTCATTGAACATATATAGGTATTATGTATCTATTTTTACCTAAAATAAATTTAAATATAATAAATAACTATTTATATAAAAATTCGGCTGTAAACTATAACTCAGTGTTTTCACTATTCATCAAAAATTAAAAGTTTTCAGAAAAAATACCAAAAATTTACCATAAGATAATTTTGATTTTCTGAATCAAATAATGAATTATATTTAAACAAATTCAAAACATAGAAGTTGAATTTATTAATTTAAAATTAATTCCTACTGTCAAAACCAAAAGGTGTATTTTTTAAAAATAATAACTATCAAAAGATAGACACTTGTATGTGTCCAATTTCAATGTTAAATTACTTACAATGACTATCATTTGATTAAATGGTAAAAATATAATCTATTTATACTTACAAACCATTAAAATTTATAATTTAACACTATAAATTATTTTTATTAAAAAAGTTGTTTTCAGTGGAAATATATTAGTTGTCACTATTCACCCAAATAAGAAAGTTATCAGAATAACACCAAATCTTTATTAAAAATAAATTCTTATATACCAATTCTAAAGAAGAAGTTTATTCTCTCAAATATAATATATAATAGTTTCAAATATTGGATTTAAAAAGGCTTCTCCATTAAAAGGCGGTAAAATTATATTTTTTGAAAAATACTTCTTTTATCAGAATAATTTTTTTTGTTCTTAAATTATGTATAAGAAACTCATAATATGGATTCTAAAATGATAAGGATTTTATAAAGTTCAAAATTCAGTTAATACTATTCATAACAGCTTTTGAACTGCTAGTTTCATAAGTCATGGTGCGCTAGAACTCGGTGTTTCATGTAGTGAAAGTTATTGAATTACTTTGAAGAAATAACGTACTATGAAATATTGAGGTGTTATAATATATTTCGTAGATAGCTCTAATCACACACACAATCTATTTTTGAGGAACTGTGGTAAACTATTAATATTATTATTTAAAAATATCCACTACTACCTTAACGTTAAACAATTAAGTATCAATATGAAAAACAAACATTATAAATATTATGTATAATTGTTTATATATATAATATACTAATAATAAATTACATAATTTTCTACTAAATAATAATTTTTTCTAAAATACTATTTATGCAAAAAAATTATTTTTTTGAAACAATCATAAAAGTAATTTTTAGCACATTTATAAAAGCTATATATGAAAATAAACCTCATTTTTGATATCTACATGTAAAAAATATCTGGGAGTGACACTTTAATATGTTTCTTAAGATGATACATTTTAACTAAATATCGAAAAATAATAGTTATTATTATGAATTTTATTCACTTTTATAATAATTAAAACCATAAATATTATTTTATTATAGTTTTAAAAGTAACATTATTTTGAATATATATTTATTAATCATGTTTAGTCTATTATACTCAATTTCATAATGAATTTATATATTAAAACATTTTTTCCAAATTTAAATATCTCCATTGGAATACTCTGTTTCAAAACTCATCTATGGTTTTAATTTTAATTACAATTATACTATTTCAATTAGATAAATTTGGAAAAATTAATTCCATACTTGTAATAAGAATAATTTTTTTTATCAAATAAGATAAAATTATTTTTTCATAATGAATATTAATAATATGGAAACATTTATTTTCCATGGTTAAGGAAAAACTGGGTTTACATGGGGTTAAACAAAAAAGATGAGGTTTAAAAATGACATAATAGTAGTTTAAATAGCATTTTATAAACATATAATTACTTTATAAGCTATATATATGTACCATTTTATGATAATGGTTTAATATGAAAAACATGGGTACACTTTATTTTATTCAAACACACCAAGTGCTTCCTCTCCCCCGTGTATAAAATGAAAACCCTTATCCTCTCCACTTCACACATCCAAACCATTTTTTTCATCCAATATTTGACCAAATATTTTCCTTAAATATTTCCGTTAATCCTTTTGTATTTTTTGATAGCATAAATCCAATCTTACAAGGTCTTAGGTTAAACCAAAAGTTGTTTTTTGAAGAAGATTTAATGTTTTTAACTTTGTGTTTTTGTTTCACTTCTTCTTCAAAATCATTAAAATATTAATAAATTATGATGATATAATAACACCACTATATAAAATAATCATATATGTTATTATATAAATGGAATAATCCACATCCATCTTGACCAACATAAAATAAGAAACAAAATTGTCTCTCATGTGTATGGTGGACTACTACATAATAAAGTGATATTATTAATTTTCCATCAACAACTCTCAGGGGAGAATATATTTATTTAATGAATTATTATATATGATATGTATTATATTATTATAATTTTGGATTTATAATATCATACATATATTCATAATTTTATTTTGTGGGAATAAGATAACATTGATCATTTGTGTAGAGAACTACAACATCGTGATGAAATGTGATACATTTCCACATATGTTTTACAAATAAAGTAAAAATGAAAATATTTAATTATTATATGTTATGTATATGACTTATCAATTATTATAGAAATTTAATATTTCATTTAGCTATATATATTTCATTTTGTCAAGAAAATGGAATCAATGTTCATGTCTACGTATGACCTACTATCCCTATGAATAATGTATTTTATTTCCTATCTCTCATATTTATGAAACAAGTTTTTTAAATATATAATATATTTATATTATATTTATATAATTTTAAATATTATAATGATTACAGAACTCTAATCAAATTATGATAACAAAAAAAATAAAAGAAATTCAAAATATATATGAAAAAATGAACTTCTTTCCTAAAATGTGACTTTAACACATAATTATTAATAATATTGTAGTAGAAGGAAAAAAGTAAATATTATATTGTATGATATATGAATTAATCATGATATAATAGATTAATAATAAACTTATATTTTCTATTTATGATGTTTGAATCAATATGTTCTATATCGGGACTTATAATATAGGAATTGTGTCTCAGTTTGACTTCTATGGAACATACATTAAGTTATGAACCAATCATATTTAATAAGATAAATATATAATACCATTTACATGTCATATAATTTATTTATTAATTCTTGTGAATTTTTAAGTTTCTATTAATGTTATTCTTTAATGGGGATCATGACATTGTGTAACCAAATTTTTAAGGACATTATAATACAATCTCATTTTTTATAAAGATTGATTATGTCTATGGATATCATGATGAAATATTATGATCCATATCTCAATAAATTCATTAATTTTTTTATCCCCTAGTTATGATCGGATGATAATTTTTACAATTCATCTTACTCTCATTACTTACAATGGGGTACAAAAACATTTTTTGAAATAAAAATGAAATTATTTCCCTCTTTGATCAAACATAATTTTTCTTCCAAATCAATGCTTTCTGTAAAAATAAATTTAAAAGATATTTTTTAATACATTATAATTATTTTTAAAATATTATTTTTCCATGATAATCCTTTTAAAAAAATTGAATTTAATCTTTATTTCATTTTCCAAACAATTCCAATTTGGATTTCACCAAAAAAAGTGAATAAAGTCTTTATTTTATCATGTACAACATGAATATAATTTCCCACCATCATGTAAATTATTTTATTTCAAGAATCAATCATAAATTTTCATTCGTATTTTACAAAAAAAACCCATTATATTTTATGAATTTCATTTTTTAAAAATGGATGTTCAATAAAATTTTATTTTCATCAAGAAATGATAAAATTGATCTTTTAAATAAATCTATGATGACATAATTTGATGATATGAATGGTTTAGTAGTTATGTGGTCCTGAGATTCCATTCTAATTATTATGAAATATTATTTATGTTTATTATTGCAATATTTTTGTGAATCCCATTTCATTTCATTGTGTAAAGAAATGATAAAATGCTATATTAAGCCCATTTATTTTCATGGTTTATAATATATCAGATTTTTTATGATCATGTAGAACATATATTTAAAATTTTCATTATATTATGGGGACATATGTATCCCCCCAATTAATTGGGAAATGACTGATATCTCTTAAATAATGTGGATTGGAATGGGAGTGAACTCAGTTCAGTAAAGGAATCAATCCACTAGGATAGTCTTGGGTGGGAACATTGACAAATCTGATTGTTTGGGTAGTGAACCCTTTTCATTATGAATGTACATTCAGTGATCCTTGAACTAATGAGGAAATTATTAACTAAAATTATGTTTATTTTTTAAATATATGACCTATTCAAATAATGTGTTCTTATGGTTTATTTTATACTAATTATATAATGATTATCTTATTATGGAAATGCATTATTTATTCAATGATTCATGTTTAAGATATATGATTTGCAGGGTTTAGTTTTGAAATGTTTTTCTCATGTTCTCAAACCCTATTGATCATTATATATTGATATCAACCTTGTTTCTCCTTACATAGAATCTGAGAATACAATTTCTTATGTTTCCATTCCCCAGTTTATAATTCATGGTATTATGTATGATATTTTAATGAATGGTTCAAAAATATATGAAGATTGTGAGAGATTATGTATACCACATATGAAATACTTTTTTACGTTCCAATTTTTTTAATGTAATTAAACCTAAATGATTATAAAATGGATCATTGACTTATGCAATTAATATTCATCAATTATGATGTATTATTTATGTAGGATATGTTTTGGCCATTATATTTGGAATTATAGAATAGTTTAATTAATCATTAGAAACTAGGATATGATTATTTTAGATAGATATATAATGACATTTTTTAGAATTTTCCATGGATAACTCTATGGATGAGTCAAATTATTGGAAATTGTCCTAGAATCATGGTATATGATAGATTTATTGGTTTATAATATATTTCATCCCTATATGAACACTACAAGTGGATGTGGATTGGGAACACATGTTCATATTAGAAACAAATCCTGAAAGGGCACATATAGCTATACGTAATAGACATCAGGTGCATGAAAATATTCTTTTTTATACACCTTATTTTACACATTAAAATTATATGCATTGTATTTTCACAATCACATTACAAACCATCATAATATATGGGAATAATTAACATGAATGAACTAGTTTAAGCCTATGGTTTCATAGATAAAAAATTATTCATCATTATTTAGAAATCCTATAAGTGATTAAACAATATTATGTGGTTCCCAATTGTGATTATGGTGTCTTGCTAGATATTTTCTGGTTTTATTGAATGGATGTACCATGTTTTTGATTTTTGGATGGAAGATTCAATTATATTCCTCATAGACATTGAAACATCAAAGGATATGGAATGAAAAATCTCATTACTATGTTCACAAAACATTCTGAAGTTGTGAATCAAGTTGTAATTATGCATAATTATAGGATGGAAAAATGTTATGTTGTTTTATTCAAGAGAAAACATCTACAATAATATTCAGTATTGCAGATCCACTATTTCTGGAATATATATCAGCATAATTAAAATGATAATTTCCATTCTCTGGTGTTAGGATAATAGAAAATTTATTTTGTTTGTCCATCATTTAGAAGGTCACGCAGATCAGTTGTGAAATTTTATGAAGAATATAAGTCAATAAGATTAAATTGACTCTATAGATTGGGTTGATTTAGGAACTTTTTTTCAATATGATCTTTTATTGTATTCGTCACAGAAAAATGGTAATGGAATTCTATGACTAAAATAATAAGGGAAGTGAATATGTAGGACATATGACTAAAATTCTACTAGACATGAGAGGTACACTTATTTTATTATCATAAAATATGAATGTAAGGTTGAACAATTCATCAATGGATTTTAATAAATATTCAATATTATGTTTTTCTTAATGTTCTTCATTAGGTATGAGAAAATAATTTATTTTACTATCAAGGTAGATATAGATATTTAGGTTACCCATCAATACAATGGTTTTGATATATGAAGAAAAATATAACTTAATGGATACACTAAAAAGCATGAATGAAAGAATATGATCTTTGGTTCATGTTCAATGTGTGAGGGTATATATGGATGAAATTATATTTGGGAGAATGATAAATGTTTTTTTTTTGAAACTGAATTCCATTAAGAAATTTAATGACTAAGTGATGGGATGAGGTTAGATAATTATCTAAATAGAGAGAAATATTCACATTATGAATCACTCACAATCATGTTTTTAAAATGAGAGGATTGTGGAAAGTGTTGAAACCAATGCCCAAATATAATTATTAATGACAATGATCAATTCCAGCGATATCTTAAGTCAAGCACCAAGCTCAATTTCCTGTGATCACTATTATTTTTTAGGGTTCAAAATAAAAATGTGGGAGAATGGTATACATACCATCAACTCTAGAACATCTTATTCTTATTTTGAACTAGTTCTACCAAATATTTATTATCTAAAAAATTTGATAACGGTTTAAATTTTCCACCTAACTGATTAGATGTAGAATTAGATATGAAAACAATAACAACTAATATTTTCCAAATGGTTAGGATAATATTTCCAATATAAATCCTTGGTTAAATCTTGGTAAATTTCATTTATGTACAAATAGATGTCCTAGGTGTTACTGGAGATTTTTCATAACCTAGCGTTCCAAAAAATGGAAAGTATATATGGGCCACATGGTTAGTAGAAATTATGTCTCCGAGCTGATATGGTCTCTTCGTACCAACCGAGGCTAGTATGAGGTGAATCAGGAGCTGCTCGTTTTTCTTGAAACTATTAAAATCAAAATTCACTACTGTATAAAAAATTAAATATATTTCACAATGGGGATTCCCATGATTAGTGTGTGGTAAGGTAAACTATGCTTCTTAACCATGCATAATAATTCCTTATGTAGTATCTTGATCACTTATTGTTCATGGTTTGGAAAAAACTGAGGCCAAAACATGTTCCCCCTATTTTGAGTATAAAATCATAATTTTCCCTTCATTTAACATTCAATAAATTTCCCTTTATCCCCTTCAATTCACGTGTACACATTATTTTCTACTCCTCCCATGACATTTCTTCTCTATCGATCTAGGCATGGAAGTAACTCTTAAATCATTAAATGAAGTATGTGTTATATATATAGAACTATGAACCTGAATGATATCCCTTCTTATTTCATATTATATTAATATAAATTTTTCTATTTAATAGAAATACCTTTCTCATGTTTTTAGTTCGTTTGATTGTTTCATCAAATTCTAGCAACCTACTTTAAATATGAGCCAACTATCAGAAATGGACTCATCAATGGCCTTTCAGTAGGTGGTCTTGCTATTTTCTCCTAGAGTTTTGTTATATTGTTTCTTTTTTATTATTATGCATGATATGATTTTCCTCATGTTTTCATTAAATTGAGTAATTCCTACAAAAATAAAACAAACCAATATGTTATATGTCTATTGATTGTTTTTTAGTAGACTTGATGATTATTAACTCTTATATAGAAAAACTTTTAGGTATCCAACTAGAATTTCCTTTTGAAGTTCATTGTTTAAATACCAAAAACACCTCTTAAGAATTATTAATGGAATATAATGTTAATTTCCCTATTACTATAATTGTTTAATGAATTTGAGGGATCTCTTTATTACATGGATCTGAAAATAATTAGAATTTACCAAGAAGGTAATTGTCCTTTTTACCATAGAATATTTTTAAAGGGCTCTTTGTCCTTAGGATTTGAATTTCCATGTTTAGGGAAATGGGTTATATGGAATGGATTTTACATGATGGTTTCGTTACCATAAATAAACTGAGTGTTTGAAATATATTGAGGTGGTAAGGCCATCCATGTTTTTTACATTTTTATAGAATACATATGATGAATTGTATTTTCTTATTGGAATTAGAATTCAGTATTGAGAAACATGATATGTAAAACCTATTGTATTATATTATAAATATTATTATTCCATGATATAGTATGTTTTACAATGATAAGTGTTCTATTGAGAATTATGGACTAATTATCACTTACATCATGTGTTGAGCAAGATTTCTCACACCCTTAAACAATTTTAAGGGTGGGACTGATGCACCATGTCCCGTGTTTGATGTGATTAAATAAAGGGACACTCATCTTATTGAGTTATAGGGAATGATTTCTCCCACTCATTATGATATATTTAAAATGTACCATTTTTCTTGATCATTTATGCTTGTTAGACAAGTTATGGCTGTTTGAGTTATTCACCGGTCCAACGAGAAACTAGTATTCGTGGTATATGGACACTTACATCCACATGTACATAGTTTATATTGATTTATGATATATATATATATAATTATACTATATATATGTAGTATTACAATTTATATAGTATATGATCAGACTTTCATCCCGTCCATGAGAGAAAGCAGGTAGTGTAAGATCCCGACCATTTCTGGAGTAATCATGATCACCCTTTCAAGTAATTTATATTGAAATTAAGTACCATTAACATGGAGAAGTGTCATGGGGTTCTATGGGGTCAGTTATTTAAGGAAAACTAATGGACAATGGGTTATCCATGGTTTGAACATTGTTTGATAAACTGTGGGACCAATCCATGCCAAGCGTGCAAAATTGGATAGAGGGATCCATAGGGATTTCACATGGTTTGACAAACCGTGCAGCCAAACTGTGACAACCATGAAAACCTAGAAAGATTGGTCCACACTGTTGGCACATGATTTTCCTAATCGTGTGCCACTGACCTGGAAATAGTCCACGCGGAATTTTCATTCGGAATATCTTTTTAAAACCACCAGAACCCTTGGGAATTCCATATTTTTTACCTTGTCTTAGGCATGAATAATTCTATGTGATTATAAAGCATACCCGATAGATTCCAAGGTGATCCGAAAAAAATTCATTGATATTAAATGCTCAGATTGAAGATCCTTCCTCCTCCCATTAATTGGATTTCATCCCGATGCCTCTTCAGTTCTTTCCTCTATTTCCCTTGATCATTTCATGAAGGATCTTTACCATTTCCATGAATCAAAACCTATGAGTTGAGATATAGATCAAGGATTTTGGATCTTGATCTAGTTTTTCATGATCTTGATGCCTTTGATCTTAATTTTGGTTTGGAATTTATATCCAGATCATGATCATTAAAGACCGATAAATTTCAAGGAAATTTTTTTCTAAATTTTTGTTGGGATTTTAGGAGAACGCAGTTTCTGACGGTGCCTGATTCCGAGGCCCGGTGTGCCCGTAATCATTTTCTGAAGTTTAGCTCGAGTATGTTTAGTGAACGAAAGAGCGGATTGTTATAACTTCTGAACCGATGCTCGAAATCGGATTCTGATGGCACCGATGGAATCACAGCATCGGTATTTGCTTAGAAACGCCTTTTCTGAAGTTGTGTTTGCTTGGGTGTGGTTTTTAATTTTTGGGGGTTATGTGAAGAAAATAAAATAAAGTGGTGCGACAACATTATTTTATTTCACTTAAATCCACTTAAAGCTACTTAAGCTGAGTTGAAGCGGATAGGGTTCAATCCAAAATATCCTACCCTCTTGGTAGGATATTTGTGAGGTGGGGCCCGCACGAGCCCCACCGTTTCTTTTCCTCTAAGTAACGCACCCGCTAAAACCCCTCTTTAATGAAAGTCAACCGTGGGTTTTTCTAGATAAGAAACACCTCATTAATTGAGAAGTTAAATCATTATAATTAATTCATTGAATTAATTGTTCGTTTCTTATCTTTGAAATTCAAACATGTCCTGTGCGTTAATAAAATAAGATAACTCTTATTTTATTTCTGTTGGAACATGTGGCGTGGAGAGGATTTGGAGGAAAGCGTTCTTCTTCAACGAAGAACGCGAAGAACGCGAAAAACGCGAAGAAGGATCTGACCTCCGACGAAGAACGCCAAACCCTCGGAGTTAGACGACGCGGCGCCGTATACCGCGACGTCAACGACGCTTCTTCCACGAAGAACTCATGTTCGATGACAACGCTTGAGGTAGGGAAATATGTTTTAAGAATGATTTTATTCCCTTGATTTCTTTCTTCATAATGAAAACAAAGAATACGGATCAACTTATTACCTAGTTGATCCGTGAACGTTTTCCTTGCGGGTTGGGAATAGTCTTTTGTGGGGAAAAACTGTTTGGGTTTTTTATCTTTTGTTCGTGAAATTTCCTTGTTGTTCTTCGTCTTTTGGGCCGCTTCTTACCAACTTAACGGGAGGAGGTCGGACCACACGAACAAGACCGACTCTCCTCCCTCTTTGTTGTTTGATTCGTTGCGGCACGAACAAAGGCGGCACAATGCAACGACACCATGCGGACATGAGAAAGAATGTGGTGAAGAAGCGTGGCACCGTCACGCCGCGCTGTTGAGGCCGAACGAAACCGCGGGTGGAGTCAGGGCCGCGGAGGTGATTTGAAGACCTCGCAGTTTGCTGACGAAGTTCGGATCGACGATCGATGGTGAGGCATGCCGCGAAGGTGTTTTGATGGCTTTGCAGCGAATGTCGGGTCCCGTGATGATCTCTGGCGAAGACCACAGGAGAATCGGACCACCAGAGCGTGTCCGGTGGTCCGCGAAAGCCCCCGCCGGCGCACCCTGTCGGCGCGGCGGCGCCAGCGGTCAGGGGAGGCGGCGCCCGGAGTGCCGCTGGAAGAATCCGTCGTGGCTGAGGCCGCGGTGGCGAACAGGGTTCCGCGGCCGTGCGGAACCGGTGAATGGGGGACGCGGCCTTGCGCCGCGTCCGGGGACACAGAGCGGCCCCCGCGTGGGGGGCCACGGCTCCTTTGGCGCGGCCGCTCGGCCAACGCCGTGCCACCCGGCCGGACCGCCAGGCCGGGTCGCGCCCCGACCAGGCCGGACCGCACTGGTCGGGCCGGGTCGCGCCCCGCCAGGTCGGACCCAGACCCGGGTCGGGTCGACCCTGTTCGGGCCGACCCAGGGGGGGGGGGGGGCCAGGTCGGTCCGGGCCCAGGCCCCCCGTTTTCGGACACCTAATGGTTTTTCGCTCATATCTTGAGTTGTAGACCGCTGATCGACGCACTGTTAGCGATGATGCGACCCTTGGATCGAGACGGTCGTTTCGGTATGTTATACTCAAGGTTTCGGAAAACTTTGGGTTCAGCCAGGTTGGTTCGGACACAAAACCAACCGG
Source organism: Viscum album (assembly GCA_963277665.1). Lineage (NCBI taxonomy): Eukaryota > Viridiplantae > Streptophyta > Magnoliopsida > Santalales > Viscaceae > Viscum > Viscum album. The sequence goes on along the minus strand of OY728142.1, from coordinate 1,999,105,903 downwards.
GCCCTTGGAACGGAAACACTTATATCATGAGCTCCAGACGTCCGATTGACGTGCCATTGACATTGTTGAATTCCTCATAAAGAGACAGAAGATTTGACATTATTCGCCCGAGGATTGGACACTGTTGAGGTATGGCCGGGGTGGACTGTACCTGAAATCCAACCGGGCCCCTGGAACAGAAATGCTGATATCTTTCAGACTATAAGTCTGTTTGACGAACCATCAGCGACATTGGTGATCACGTTGTGAAATGGTCCCTATGAGTATACCCTATGGGAGTTCGGGGTACAGTTGAGATACGGCCTGATTGGTTCGCATATGAAACCAACCGGGCCCCTGGGACGAAAAGGCTAATAACTCACAGACCGGGCGTCCGATTGACGCGCCGTCTGTTGTGTTGAGACCCTTATGGCGAGGTCATCCTCTGAGATACATCGTTGTGGGACATTGTGATACTTAAAGTATTGAACAGTAGATCATGGAGCGGTCCCTCCCGGAGACGAGCATACCGAGTACGGAGACCGTGTAGGCGACTGAGACCTAACGACTGCTTGGCCGACTCGACTTGGAGTGAGTCGACTAGCCCAGTGGACGGAGTGCCCGGTATTTGGCGGCAGACCCATCGTGGACGGAGCGACTTGTAGTTGGCAGCAGACCCGTGGTACTCGACCGGAGGAGTACCTCTGTAGGCTATTAGGGGGAGCGCCCGGAATTTGGTGGCAGACCCATAGCGGACGGGGCGCCCGGTATTTGGCGGCAGACCCACAGCGGACGGAGCTCCTAGTATTTGGTAGCAGACCTGTGGTACTCGACAAGAGGAGTACCTCAGAGACTTGGATTAGTGAACAGTACCTCGGAGTCGTGACAGGACTACTGTACACTCCAGAGACGGTGCTCTTCAGTAGTTACGGTTTCGATAATGAAAATCATGGTTTGAGCTGAGTCTATGATCATTGTGTTTCCTCATGATTGAGATGGGTTATTTGATAACTTTGGTATATGTATGGGCATATACCTAAGTAGTGGTTATCTGTTGAGATCTTCTATGAGATTATCCTTGTTGGTTTTAGTGAGACCATGATGGTCTCGGGGTCCCTACTGAGTATCGTTATACTCACCACTGAACGGACTATGCCCGCACCTCGTTGTGTTGGTTGTAGACGACGGGCAGTGCTGACGGAGGCCGAGTGTTCGAGGACTGGATGGTACCCGGAGGTGGACTACATGACGAGTTAGTATCCGAAGGTGGACTTCACGGCAAGACGACACTCGGAGGAGGTTGGCGGGCGAGAGCATTGTGGAGGCTATTTGTACCTACCCTTCAGGTAGGATCTGTGGTGGACGACCCAGGAGCTACGCCATCTATACCTAACCTTCAGGTAGGATCCGAGGAGGATGACCCAGGAGCCGCTTCCGTTCTTCCAACTGTTGTCTTTATCTGTTGTACATTGTTCATTTGTTGTTTTACTTTCATTTGGGTTTGTATTCTGGCCCATTTACCTTTCAGAACTTCTCTTTGTACTTAGTGTTTTACTTCTACTTGTACTCTATGGTGTTTTGTTTACTTTTATAAGGCAATTCCTTCCCAGTTATCGGGATTTATGTGTTTGGTGCTAGTCGCCAGCCCCTGGCCTATGGAAGGAGGGCTTGGGGTAGTCACGACACAAGCCTTGAGGACGGGTTGTGACAAATTGGTATCAGAGGAGTCCGTTCTACCGCAGAACTTATAACTCTGATATTTTCTTTCTGTGAAGCAATAGTGTTAAGAGTACCGAGTGTTGTTTTCAGTTCAGGGAGTCCAGTGTTGGTGCGGGCGGCCGATGTATCCATACACCAGGGCCCTGACAACTGATTTCTGACTTTGTGAACGAAAACACTAATTGCATGTGTGTTTTCCAGATGTTTTTAAATATCAGCTCAAACAAGGTCAGCTCACCAGGTATAAATCTTTTGACCATGTCATGATTGTTTCTTTCATGATGCCTCCCCGCGGATGACCAGCTAGAGCCATGGGAGTTGTTCGTTCTGACAGCCCGTCGAGCAACGTGGCCTCAGTACAGGGCCCTATCCCAGTTGAGGCACCAGCGGGGGCACCAGCGGTACTACTACTCGTTGGGCCACTGATGCCACCATCCCCAACAGCAGAGGGTGCACGTCTCTTGAGCGCACTGCACGAGTTCCAGCACTAGAGGCCACCCAGGTTCCGGGGAGAGTGCGGCTGCATGCGGTCAGGGAGAGTGACCCAATGGCTCTAAAAATGATTCACGGGATAGTCTGTGTCCACTACTAGTTATTTTAGTAATAGACGTCGATATGAATCATTCCTTGCTTTAAAAAATCTTATCCCAGACCTAGAGTTTCTGGTAATCCATGGACTTGACCCTCACGTCTGGAGATACCTTAGGAGGAGACTCGATAATCACACTTACACCGACAGTGTGGTCAGACCCTCGAGGCAAGAGTTTCGGTTGGAATCTCTTGGTGGCAGCGTCGAGGCCTTATGACGTTGGTTTGAGTATGGACTGGGAAATCACGGTTCATAGACAAAATGACGGTATTAGGCAAAAAGGTTGTGGTTTAACTACGACGTCGGGATGGGTTTTCCTTGTTCAGCTAAAAGGAAACCCCATGCAGCACATGATAAACTCTTGCACAGGAGGGTGAGACCGATCACTCTTGAGTTGGTCAACCTTACCCTCGTGGAAGCAGTCGTTTGAGTTCCAGTTCTAATAGGAATTGGAGACCTCTAGAGTTCTAGGATGATGATCACGTCCTTATACGTGTCTCACCTCGACGAGGTTTACGGAGATGTGGCCAAGGCGGCAAGTTATCTCCGAGGTTCAACGAACCTTTCTAGGTACTCAGCTGGGTAGGCGGGGTGGTTTACCGCTTGACCCATCCACCTCAGTTGGACCAGGTGTACGACGACTCCCATGTATCTCAACAGAGGAGATACGTGCTCGACCCTTTGCATATCATCGACCATGGGGAAATGGACGATGGCGATGGGGTGAAATTCACAGAGGTTCCAGTGGGGATCGAGTATCGACAGTGGTGGATCCTACAAGAACGGTCTATTCCTTGGGTGCACTTTCACTAGCATTACGGGAACCTCCAGGTGAACACATGAGATCGGGAGGCTCAGATGCGTGCTCTATACCGCTTTTGTGACCCTAGTTTGTGTTAAAGCTTTACGAGGACGTAAATCCCTGAGGTGGGAGTAATGTAAAGACCTGGAAATTTCAAAGAAAATTTTTTCTAAATTTTCTTAGGGATTTTACAAGAACATAGTTTCTGGCAGCGCCTGATTCCGAGGTCCGGTGTGTCCAGAATAATTTTCCAAAGTTTAGCTCAGGTACGTCCAGTTAACGAACGAGCGTGTTTTTCTAACTTCTAAACCGGTGCTCAGAATCGAATTCTGAGGGCACCGATGGAATCACAGCGCCGATATTTTCTTAGAAACGCCTTTTCCGGAGTTGTGTTTGCTCAGGTGTGGTTTTTAATTTTTGGGGGTTAAGTGAAGAAAATAAAATAAAGTGGTGCGAAACCTTTATTTTATTTCACTTAAAGCCACATAAATCCACTTAAAGCTACTTATGCTGAGTTGAAGCGGATAGGGTGCAATCCAAAATATCATACCCTCTTGGTAAGATATTTGTGAGGTGGGGTCCGCATGAGCCCCACCGTTTCTTCTCCTCTAAGTAACGCACCCGCGAAAACCCCTCTTTAATGAAAGTCAACCATGCGTTTTTCTGGATAAGAAACGCCTCATTAATTGGGCAGTTAAATCGTTACAATTAATTTATTGAATTAATTGTTCGTTTCTTTTCTTTGAAATTCAAACGTGTCATGTGCATTAATAAAATAAGATAACTCTTATTTTATTTTTGTTGGAACTTGTGGCATGGAGAAGATTTGGAGGAAAGCGTTCTTCTTCGACGAAGAACGCGAAGAACGCGAACAACGCTCCAACCTCTGACGAAGAACGCCAAAACCTCGGAGTTCGACGACGTGACGACGTATACCGTGACGTCAACGACACTTCTTCCGCGACGAACTCGCGTTCGAAGACAACGCTTGAGGTAGTGAATTATGTTTTAAGAATGATTTTATTCCCTTGATTTCTTTCTTCCTAAAGAAAACAAAGAACACACATCAACTTAATACCTATTTGATCCGCGAACGTTTTCCTTGCGGGTTGGGAATAGTCTGTTGCAGGGAAAAAACTGTTTGGGTTGTTTCTCTTTTCTTCGTGAAATTTCCATCTTGATCTTTGTCTTTTGGGCCACTTGTTACCAACTTAATGGGAGGAGGTCGGACCGCACGAACACGGACGACACTCCTCCCTCTTTGATGTTTGATTCGTTGCGGCATGAACAAAGGCATCACAGTGTAACAGGACCGTGCGGACACGAGAAAGAACGCGGTGAAGAACCGTGGTGCCGACGCGCCGCACCGTTGATGCCGAACGAACCTGCGGGCGGAGTCGGGGCGACGGAGGCGATTTGAAGACCCCTCGGATTTCTGTCGAAGTGAGGATCGAAGATCGATTGTGAGGCGGGCTGCGAAGGTGTTTTGAAGGCTTTGCATCGAAGGTCGAGTCTCGGGATGATCTCTGGCTAAGACCGCAGGCGAATCGGACCACCGGAGTGTGTCCGGTGGCCCGCGGATGCCCCTGTCGGCGTGCCACGCCAGCGCGGCGGCGCCGGCGGTCAGGGGTGGCGGCGTCCGGAGTGCCGCCGGAAGAATCTACTGTGGCTGAAGCCGCGGCGGCGAGCAGGGTTCCGTGGCCGCGCGGAACAGGGGAACGAGGGACGTGGCCTTGCGCCGCGTCCGGTGGCACGGAGCGGCCCCCGCGCGGGGGGCCGCGGCTCCTTTGGCGCGACCGCTTGGCCAGCGCCGAGCCACACGGCCGGACCGCCAGGCCGGGTCGCGCCCAGACCGGGCTGGACCGTGCTGTCCGGGCCGGGTCGGACCCGGACCTGGGTCGGGTCGACCCGGTTCGGGCAGACCCAGGGGGGTTGGGCCGGGTCGGTCCGGGCCCAGACACCCCGTTTTCGGACCCCTCATGGTTTTTCGTTCATATCATGAGATGTAGACCTCCGATCGACACACCGTTAGTAAAGATATGACCCTCGGATCGAGATGGTCGTTTCGGTATATTATACTCAAGGTTTCGGAGAACATTGGGTTCATCCAGGTTGGTTCGGACACGAAACCAACTGGGCCCTTGGAGCGGAAACGCTTATATCTTGAGTTCCTGACGTCTGATTGATGTGTCGTTGACTTTGTGAAATTTCTCTTGATGAGACGGAACTTTTTACATTCTTCTCCCAAGGATTGGATGTTGTTGAAGTATGGTCGGGTTGGATTGTACCCGAAATCCAACCGGGCCCCTGGAATGGAAAAGCTGATATCTTTCAGACTGAAGGTCCGTTTGAAGAACTGTCAGTGGTGTTGGTGATCATGTTGTGAAATGGTCCCTATGAGTATACCCTATGGGAGTTCAGGGTACAGTTGAGATACAGTCGGATTGGTTCTCACATGAAACCAACCGGCCCCTAGGACGAAAAGGCTAATAACTCACAGACCGGGCGTCTAATTGACGCGCGCCGTCTATTGTGTTGAGACCCTTATGACGAGGCCGTCCTTTGAGATACATCTTCGTGGGACTTTGTGATACTTGGAGTATTGACCAGTAGCTCGTGGAGCGGTCCCTCCCGGAGACGACCATATGGAGTGCAGGGACCGTGTAGACGACTAAGACCTGACGACTGCTTGACCGACTCGACTTGGATTGAGTCGACTAGCCCAGTGGATGGAGCACCCGGTATTTGGCGGCAGAACCATGATGGACGGAGAACCTGGTAGTTGGCAGCAGACCCGCGGTACTCGACCATAGGAGTACCTCTGTAGGCTATTAGGTGGAGCAATCGGTATTTGGCGGCATACCCACAGCGGACGGAGCGCCCGGTATTTGGCGGAAGACCCACAGCGGACAGAGCTCCCAGTATTTCACAGCAGACCCGCGGTACTCGACAGGAGGAGTACCATAGAGACTTGGATTAGTGAGCAGTACCTCGGAGTCGTGACAGGAACACTGTACACTCCAGAGACGGGGCTCTTCAGCAGTTACGATTTTGATAATGATAATCCTGGTTTGAGCTGAGTCTATGATCCTTGTGTTTCCTCATGATTGAGATGGGTTACTTGATATCATTGGTATATGTATGCGCATATACCTAAGTAGTGGTTATCTGTTGAGATCTTATTTGTGGTCATCCTTGTTGGTTTTAGTGAGACCTTGAGGGTCTCGGGGTCCCTACTGACTATCGTTATACTCACCCCTACACGGGCTATGCCCGCACCTCGTTGTGTTGGTTGCAGACGACAGGCAGTGCTGACGGAGGCCGAGTGTTCGAGGACTGGATGGTACCCGGAGGTGGACTACACGACGAGTCAGTATCCGGAGGTGGACTTCACAGAATGACAACACTCGGAGGAGGTTGGCGGGCGAGAGCAATGTGGAGGCTATCTGTACCTACCCTTCAGGTAGGATCCGTGGTGGACGACCCAGGAGCTGCGCAATCTGTACCTACCCTTCAAGTAGGATCCGAGGAAGACCACCCAAGAGCCACTTCCGTTCTTCCAGCTGTTGCCTTTTTCTGTTGTACTTTGTTCAGTTGTATTTGTACTTTCCTTTGGGTTTGTATTCTGGCTCATTTACCTTTCAGCACTTCACTTTGTACTTAGTGTTTTACTTCCCCTTGTACTCTGTGGTGTTTTTTTACTTTTATAAGGCAATGCCTTCCTAGTTATCAGGATTTAATCCTTTGGTGCTAGTCACCAGCCCCTGGCCTATGGAAGGCGGGCTTGGGGTAGTCACGGCACGGGCCCCGAGGACGGGTCGCGACATCATAAACAATGTTATTCCACTCGGATTTGGGGGATTTCCATTGGGATAAGTTTCATAAATTAACCAAGGCAGGTGGTCAAAATTGAACTCCCCTAGTCTTGTTTTGTTATCTGTAAATTTTAGTTAATTCATTTCCTATATTCCTTTGATAATTGAATTCTTAAATTGGAGTAAATAGGAATATGGAATGACTTGTGATTTTCATTGGTTGTTTATTTACAATTGATCACGGAAAAAACAAAGGATGTTGTCCAAACTGATATATTTTTGGGAGATTGATTTTGGGATGATATATTTTCTTGAGTTATTGAAATTTCCGTATAAGAAAATTAGTTGGGGGAAAATTAGTTATGGAATTTTGTTTGTCTATTTAAGATAATCAACTTTGAGAATTTAATATTTTAAAATAAGTAGGCCAAAGATAATTAAATGGGATAATTAATTATGTGTCACGATGTAATCAAAGATAACTAATTTTGAGAATTAATTATGACCATTTTGGTGTTTAGATGAATAATTAATTATGAAGAATTAGTTATGGAAAGAGAATTGTGTTGATCAATTAATTAATTGATGAATTTATTTATGGGATATATTATTAGTTAATTGTTTAATTATCTAATATCCTTTTAAATTATTAAATATTAATTTGATAAGTAAATGAATAATGTGGATCCCTCTAGAGTATGGGGAGGCACGCTTAAGGTCATGTGGCCAAACGGGTCGGGGAACTTGGTTATTGTTATTTTCTTCTTCCAGTGTTTTATTATGAAAAAATAGGGTATAATATTCCCAAGATTAATTTATCATACCATCGTTGCTAGTCCGACCCCTCTAGTGTATGGGGAGGCATGCTTGAGGGCATGTGTCCAACCAGATGGGGGCACTGTTTAGTGGCATCCAGGTTGGGACGTAAGAATGTGGTATCAGAAGATGTTTCTTTTCATTCTTCTTATTTTGTTTTACTGTTTTGGAAAAGGTAGATATGAGATAAAAATGAGTCATGGATTGGTAATGATCTCATGCATGGGTGATGTAAACCCATGTATAGGGGAAGATCCGTGTACTCTGTGTGGGATTATTTTGATTTATGTTTTGTTGTTAAAATTGTAAATTATTTCACCTTGGGTGACACACTTGTGGTATGATGTGATATTTGATTTGAAAATTGTTGAAATTTGATTTGTGACTTAAAGTGGCACGATAGTTGAGTATGCATGCATAATTCTTGGAACTCAAGGTTGTTGTCACATACATCAATCTAGCCACCCTTGTAAAAGAAGGTTATGGGTAAGTTGTTGAACATTAATAGTTTTTCCTTATTGTGAGAGTGGAATAATGATGTAAAATGAGAATAAATGGGTGTCTAATGAGAACCATGATTATAGAAATGGGAATTATTAATTAATTAATTGTGGAATTAATTAATTTGAGATAATGTGATTAATTAATGGTTGATTAATTAATGATAATGAATATACCCTTATTATCCATGTCATATGAGTAAGAATGGTTATGGGTAGTGATAAGGCCATGGTGTTGGCCGTGTGGATAGAAAAGGGATAAATGACATGTTGATACTTATTTTGTTAGTTGTTTCCCTAACATAAATGTTATAAGGTAATGTAATGAGACCTAAGACATGTGTTTGGATAAGTAGGAGTATGCCTCCATGACACTTGTTAGGGGTGTGACCAAGGGGTATGGCCCTGAAAGATCATCATGATAGAGAGCTTGAGGTACCATTGGTTAATTATGAGGATTAAGGGAATCAATTCTAATATAAAATTTATCATTTCATGCAATTCATGAAGAGTGAATTAGGTAAGGTTCAGAAAAGTATGTATGAGTTGACAAGGGAGTTTCAGCTCCAACACCCATCTACTTTTACTGGTGAGTGTGGACCTAATGGAGATGAATTTTGGATTGAATCCATAGAGATGATACATGACCAGTTGGAGACTTTGGCTAAGTGAAGGGTCAAGTGGGATACTTATATGAAGCGAGGTTCTCTGAATCCTTGATGAGAAGTTCATGTACGTTCTGGGCAGACTGATCATATGTTGTGGAAGGAATTTTTTGAGACATACTTAGAACACATCTATCCCGACATTCTAAGGAAAGATAATGATTTTTATTTTATGCATCTGACATATGAAATCATGTCCATAAAGGAATATGTTGGGCGTTTCATAGATTTACAACATTTTTCTCCAACATTGAAGGATGTTGAGGCTTCTTTGGTAAAACAATTTTAACACGGACTTATTTTTGAAATCATGTCATAGGTGAATATCATTTAAGATGAATAAAATTTGAAAATAGGTTACTAAGGAACTCAATTCAGTGGTGAACCTGAAGGAGGCTTGTACTACTGGACAGGTAAATGGATGATCAGGGAGTGCGCCTCCTGAGATGAGGAAGCGTCGTTAGGTGAATATTAGTTTGGATAGTGGAGAGCAAGTTGGGCAGTCTGGAGGAAAGGATACACCAGATATTTCTCATGTGCATTGTCACTAGTTTTGTAGGGATGGACACTATCATACAAATTTTCCTTGACCACCAGTAGAGTGCCAGTTTTGTGGAAAGATGGGACATCTACACAGGTTCTGCAAGAAGTAGCGGTAGGCTCGTGCTATCGGAGTAGAATCTCAGTGTTAGTGTGGGAAAGAGGTATTCTACACCATATATGTATGGTCACTGTAGTTACAGTAGATGATTTTGTAGGGTATTCATTCATGGTGCTTCTGGGAATGCATGCCCATATCAACATAGTAGTACTACTCACGGGAGTCAGAAAGAATCACAGGGAAGAGTGGTAGGATAGTTACCTATAGTGCAACCCACATTTTTCGAGAGCATGGCCTATCCATCAACAATGAGATGCACCATTATAGTTGCTTCTACCTTATCTACTACTTTATTGGATACAAGAGCCTCTCATTCCATTATATCTGAAAATCATGTTATTGGCTTGATCATGGAGTTGGAGTCAATAATTAGGATAATGAATATCAATACACCATTGGGAACAAAATCTTGGGATATCTGATTATGAAAGGGATGTTAGCTAGAGATAAAAAAGTATTGTTTCCATTGGGATATCTTTGTCCTTAATATAATAGTCTTCGACCTAATTATGGGTATGGACTGGCTAGTCACATACCAAGACAACATAGATTGTTATAACAGGAGAGTGAGCTTTGTATCCCTTGAGGGTGACTAATATGTCCTTCGTGGAGAATGAGATATCCATGCAAGAAGAGCTGGTTCAATTTTTCATCAATTTTGAGACCTCATATCCCACGTTTCTAATCATTAGTAGGATGATGGGAGTTGTATGCAAGACATCTTCCACCACTAGTAGAACAGTTTTAGGATGTCTTTCCTGAAGACTATTCTAGGATTCCACCTAAGAGAGATGTAAAATTCACTATTGTGCTCAGGTCGAAGGCTAAGACAATATCTATTCCACCTTATAGAATTTAACTGACTGAGATTCAAGAGCTCAATACTCAGTTCTAGGAGTTTGAAGATAAACGGTTTATCTATCTATGTATGTCGCCTTGGGATCACCTATTTTGTTTGCAAATGAAGTCATGTGGGAGTTTACACTTTTGTATCAATTAATGATATTTTAATAAAATGGAATTAAATAACATGTACCCTTAAGTCTGTATCAATGATTTTTTTGACCATAAGAAGTGGCTAGTGTGTTCTCAAAGATCGATCTAAGATCAAGGTATCATCAGGTGAGAGTTCATAGCTCCGATATACCATGAACTTTTTTTAGGAGTTGCTATGGCCATTTTGAGTTTTTCATAATTCTGTTTGGGTTGACTAATGATCCAAAATTTTTTATGGCCTTTATTAAAAGGATCATTCATACATACTTAGATTAGTTTGTGGTTCTGTTTTAGGATGACATCTTAGTGTACTCAAAGAGTCATGATGTTCATTCTCTACATCTTAACATTGTCCTCGGTACACTGAGAGATAATTGGAAATATGCATTGATATCTAAATACCAGTTTTGGATTTACATAGTACCCTTTTTTGGGACATCATCACAGAAGGAGGTGTGGCAGTGGACCTAGAAAAAGTGCAGGCAATGATTTATTGGGAGTATCCTAAGAATGTTTTTAATATTTGATGTTTTTTTGGAATTAGATGGTTATTACCAGAGGTTTATCCAAAACATTCCCCAAATGCAATCACCTCTTACTTGTATGACAAAGAAGGGGATAATGTTGTTTTGGGAAAACTCATGCATGAATTCATTCCAGCTGTTGAAGAAGCTCTTGACTACGACCCCAATTTTGATATTACCTAAGTCATGTGAGGAGTACATGGTGTTCTATTATTCTTATAGAATTGGGATCAGATATGTATTGATTTAAGGTGGTAGAGTAATTTCTTATAGGTCTAGGTAGCCAAAGACACATGTAAGTAATTACCCTACTCATGACCTCAAGTTGGAAGCTCTGTTTTATGATCTTAAGTGTTAGTGATACAATCTTTTGGGTGACAATTATACGGTTTTTACAAATGAAAAAATATTGATTTATATCTTTTTATTACATGAATTGAATCTTTAGCATCAATGTTGGGTATAGTATATGCAAAACTTTGATTTTGACCTGGCATATACACCCAGGAACTGGAATAATGTTGCGGATTCCTTGAGCAAGAAAACTTAGAATGATTTGGTACATGAGTCGAGTGCAGAGTGTAAGATGATCACCATGCTGGTGGAAATGCATTTTGTAGTTCATGAGAGTCAGGAGAGATTGGGTCTGGTTTCAATAGAAATGGATTCTACACTCATGGGATGGATCAGTGATATGGTGTATGAGAATACAGAGTGTTTATCTTTAAGAAATATTCTTGGAGGTGGGGAGACACCTTCAGACTAGAAAATAGATGAGGATGAAATCATCTATGTGAAAAATCATTTTACTGTACCTTCATGTATGTGAGAGGAACTCATGTGATAATTTCATGCTTCGAGGTGGGTGGCATATCCTAGGGTGATAAAAATATACAGTGACCTTCGATTATAGTTTTGGTGTTTAGGCATGGGAAAGGTGATAATATGTTTTGTAATAAGATGTTTCACCAGTCAACAGGTGAAAGTAGAGCATCAACGACCTGGGGGGACTATTACAACCATAACCTATTCCAGAATTGATGTGGGACAACGTGACTAAAGGATTTAGTGGTAGTACAAGTAAAGACTCTTAGGAAGAATAATGCAATTTTGTTCCTTATGGACCAACTAAAAAAAGTAGAACACATCATTCTTATCAAACAAACATTTAATGTATAGTAGTTTTGAAAACTGTACGTGATGTCGATAATTCGTTTTCATGGGGTGACATAGAATATTGTTTCAGATCCTGATACGTTCTTCACGTCATTCTTCTAGCATGGTGTACAAGTGGCTCTTGGTATATTAGTTCTATTAAGTATTGTCTTCCACCCATATACAGATGGGCAGTTAGAGCATACAATACAAGTGTTAGAGGATATTCTACGATCATGTGTGCATGACTTTGGTGGTTCTTGGGAAAATAACATGGATTTAGTGGAGTTACCCCATAACAATATTAATTAGGAAACTATACATATGGAACAATACAATGCATTTATGGTAGTCCTTTTAGATCACTGCTATGTTTTTAGTGGTGGGTGAGTCAGATCTGTTGGGGCAAAGTCTCATTCAGGAGTCAACGGAGCTGGTACAGTTGATTTAGAAATGTATAGCTATGGCTCAGGTTAGGAAGGATTAGTATGCTGATAGAAAAAAGAATACCCCTTGAGTTTATATAGGGTGATAATGTTTTCCTTTGGTTGTCTCCTAGATTCGGTCACCACAAGATACTAAGGCGTGACATGTTAGTGCCCAGGATTGTGGGACCGTTCGTGGTGAAAGAGAGAATCGGGCCGGTGGAGTACTGATTAGAACTTCCACAAACATTCAGTGTTATGCATGATGTTTTCCATGTGGAAAAAATATTGAGGTATCATCAATACCCTTCTCATGTGATTTATGTGGAGGAAGTTGACCTCGAGATAGATGCATCCATTGAGGAGCATATGGTATGTGTGCAGGGTCGCAGTGAGAATGTGTTATGGGGAAAGATCCTACCATTACCTCTTGTGTTATAGAAACATGGAACTGTTCAAGAGGAATCATGGGAATGGTATGTAGACATGAGGGCTCAATGGACTAATCTTTTTTAATCAAAATCATAGAGAAGTTCAAGAGTGTAGCTCAAGGATGAGCTATTATAAGGTGGGGTGATTGTAAGATCACAGACATTTATGGAGACATATAGAATTGGTTTTCTGGTAAATTTTGTATAATTTATGTAACTATAACTAGGTGTAGTGTCTTGGGAGTGTTTGGGTGATTTTTGGACATTGGTTTGTGCACGGTTTTCACATGGTTTGATAAACTATGCGACCAAACCATACCAAGCATGAGAAACTGGATAGAGGGGTCCACAAGGTTTGTGCATGGTTTGAAAAACCATGTGGCCAAACCGTGTCAACCATGAAAACATAGATAGAGAGGTCCACATGTTTGGAACATAGTTTTTTTAACCATGTGCATCTTCCCAGGAAACCATGCACATTGAATTTTAATTCTAAAAAACTTTTTAAATACCACCTGAACCCATGGGACTTCGATATTTTTGACCTAGGCATAGGCTTGATGAATTGTAAGTGTTTTCAAATTCTCTCAGAGAGATTTCAAGGTGCTCTAAAAACCATTCTTCAAGATTGAAATCTCGGATTGAAGATCTATCCTCCTCTTGGTAAGTGCATTTTATCATAATTTTTTTTTTCATTCTTTCCTCTAACATCACATGACCTTTTGATAAAGGAACTTAGCCATTTACATGGATCTAAACTTATGTGTTAAAATCTAGATCTTGGACTATGGATCAAGATCTAATTTTTCATGATCATGATTCCTTTGATCTAAATTTTGTTTTAGGGATTTATATCCAGAGCTTGATCAACCACATTGTGCTGCTTGGATTTTTGGGATTTCTATTGGGATAAAAACATTCAATAAACCAAGGTATGTGGTCTATATCAAACTCCCGTAGTATTGTTCTATGATATGTGAATATGAGATTTGGAATTTTATAGATTCTATTGATAATTGTATTTCTAAATTCGATTAATTAGGAATATTGAATTGACTTGTGATTTTCATTGGTGGTTAGTTGGTAATTGATCACAAAATAAACCAACGGGGCTATCAAAATTGATATTTGATTTGGAGATTGATTTTTGGTTGAGATATTGTCTTGAGGTATTTAATTGTTGTAATAAAATAATTAATTCTGGAAAATAAATTATGGAATTATGTTTGGCTATGTAAGATAATTTATTTTGACAATTAATTATGTGCCAAGAAGTTGTTAAAAGATAATTAAGTGGGAGAATTAATTACATGTCAAGATGTGATTAAAGATAATTAATTTTGAGAAATAATTATGACATGTTGGGTTTCGAGATGAATAATTAATTTTGAAGCATTAATTATGGAACGATAATTGTGTTTATTGGTTAATTAATTGATGAATTATTGAATGGGTTATATTCTTAGTCAATTTTTGAATTAACTAATGGCCTTTTAAATGTTTATCAAATCATTGGATTTGTAAATGAATAATGTGGAAAATTATTATAAACTAAATAATGATTAAATTGATGATATTCTATGGGGCTAGACATGACCTACTAGTCTAATTAAATGTTGGGACTTGGACATGGCATTCATCCCCAATAGTTATCAAAGCATGTGATTATGGGGTGATAGGCTTGGTGACCAACATTGAATGGGAAAATGAGTGTTTGGCATGATGAACTAAACATAATCTGATTTGGGTTCCTAGGGGTGACGACCTACAAAAAATGATTATTTATAATAATGAATGAAAATTTAACAATAAATTGGGGTCCTAGGGATAACCACTTAAACCAAATGATGAATGATAATGAATGATGATTCAAGTGGGAAACATGAATTGATTTATCCTAAAGTGATTATTGAAGATAAAATGACAATTTGATAACTTTTGAAATTATGTATTGTGTTTATTACTTCATAAATCTACAGTCACTATCTTTTGAGTGGACTCATTTTAGACACCATTGGTGGTGGCCTACTATGATTTACTCACACCCTATTCGGGCTGCCAGATCAGCACCCAGGAAGACTGTGTTGTTGCATGACAGGATACGAGAAAGGCCATGTGATACTTTTTTTGGGATTGAATCAAGGGAGAGGGAACCAAATGTGTTTCAGGACCTGTTTTGTAGTTATTATGTCTTCAATTTGAGTTACATTTTACAAACATGGCACATGAATTTTCATAGTGTGTTTTACCATTTAGTTGAGTATATCATTTTCATGCTTTGGTTATCATATTACATGGATTTTTTCTAGTTATTTAAATAATATTTTTCTCATGGTTATTGTTATTTTCTTATACTAGTTTTTTATTATGAAAAAAGTGGGTATAGACTCTCTAGGACGGACTTACCATACCCTCACTATTAGTCGTCATACTCTGGCATACTTGGAGGTCCACTTAAGGGAATGTGGCCAACCACCTCGAGGCACCATTCCGTGATTCTGGGTCGGTATTTCATAGTTATATCAGTCTGGTGTGGTTTAGGAACCTGATTGAGCTATACTATATTTATTCCTCCTATTCTATTTGTTCGTTTCATCCATCAAAAAATTTATACATGATAACAACTTGGATTAATTATTGACACCATTCGTGTTGGCATACTTGGATTTTATATCACACCGTAATCAGGTCACCATTGTTATAGAGTATATTATTTTTATATAGATACTAGTATAAGAAAGCACCATGATACAAGTAATTGATATGAAATACATATAGATGGGGATTAAGAGTATTGGACTAGGAATTTTCTTCAGATACTAATGGAGAAGATTCTGGTCCTTTATGAGTTTTTTTATAACAAGTTAATATTTTCAACTACCTTTTTCCCTTTAAAATATCATCATTCCATGAATTCTTGTACATTCCACTACCTAGTGTATTTTGATTTCAATTTTGTCACTCCATTATTTATCCCGCAACTAATTAAATTGCATGTCGGTTTTTATCTGCTTCATCTTTCTTATTTTTTTGGTAATTTCAGTTCTGCCACTTGATGAGATGTTATAGTCTCTCCACTATACAACATTTACACCATACCTACTAGTTTTTATCCTCTGGAATACAGGGAGGAACACTTTTGGTGATGTGACCCGCCAGTATAGGGCATGGCTTTAGTTAACCCGGTTCAGGATGATAGAGTTGGACCAAAATATAATATTTTTTTTATTTTATGTATATTAGGCAGGAAATATGATCATAAAGGGATTTTTAATTGAAAATGTTATTGGATATAGAAAATCCATATGTAGGGGGAAACTAAAATTATATGGGATGGTTAATTATAATTATTGGTTATTACATTTATAGTTGGTCAAACATCACCGTTGGGGGATGCACATGTATTATGATGTTATTGATATTTTTGTTGTTTAGATGATCATTTATTCACCGAGTCCTAATGAAATGAGGATGTTTCATTACGCACATCATTATTTTCACTATAAAAATAATAATCTAGGAAATGTTTTATGTCATATCTATATTCAGCAAGGATTTTACAATTTTATATTATTAGGGACATGATTTGGTATTAAAATTTATTGAAAACTATTTCAGTTGTTGAAAAATATAATTGACACATATGGTTTATTCCTTAACCTAATAGTGTTTTCTAGAATATGATAAGGAAGACACCTTTGGATATTAATTATGGAATGTTGATCCCCTAAACATTGGTTACATGGTCTTGTATGTGTTATTTTATGGGTTATGTGGATTATATAATTTGGTACATAAGATCTATGTGCCTTATTGGATCAACAATGAAAATCCATCTAAATCAACCATTTGAAGTGATTGAAATATATATAGAACAAAAATTTAAATTCCACATGACCATTAATGTTATTACAGCCATGTTATGTATGTATAATAGAGACATATACCCAAACCTGACCATAGTAGTGGGTAGTTCGTGGATCTCTTACATTCATAAGGCCTTTATGGTCTCCTTTAATGCATAGACCTGTATTATGAACCGAGATGAGAGGAATAATCTTTTATATAAGATTGATAAACAAATTTTTTAATTTTAAATCTACAATATTTTTAACTATTAAGATCTCTTTGGATGCATGTGTTTGGAATTGTGGAATCATTCCTCCATGACTCCCTCTGGTCACATCCCCGGAAGTTGGTGATGATAATGCATATGCAGTGGAAAGCTATGAGCCACTAGTCCTCCTATAGTTCCACCTATAGAACATACCTCTACCTATTCAGGAAATGAAAACTAATGCCCAGTTCATTGAGTGGTTTTTTTATATGTGGTAGAATATGAAAGGTGTTTCTCAACCGTCCCTGAGAATGGAACAATTTACATGGGTATTCAAGCAGTTACATCCTCCCAATTTTAACAGGGGATGTCATACCACACCCAACTAAATCGTGGATTGTATCTATTCATTCTATTTTTGAGCATTTAATTATTACTCCAAATATGAAGGTAAAGATTACACCATAAATGAAAAAAAAAACCTATAGAGTGATTATGGAATGTAATTACTTAGGATGATCACAAGAGTAATATGGAATGGTTAGATTTCTAGAGGATCTTTTATGACCTTTTCTATTCCCAGTATCTAAGGGATAGAATATCTAAGGAATTCATGAACCTTTAGTTGTGATGATCTTATTCCCATTAGGATAATTAAGAATGAGATGATAGACACCATCCCATCACATGTAAATGTTTTCTAGTTGACCAACATTTTATATATAGTAAACCAATCCCTTATCAAATGGGAAAAATATAAGGGAAGATGATGATGTGTGTCAGGATGGTTCGTCACCCAGATCTATCCATATATTTTCTATTACGCACAATAGTCATATTGATACTACTCATGGTGGTAGTAGCAATCATTCTCTATGTTCTAATAGATTTATGACATTTTTCCAGTGTAAGAAGCAGAGAGACACAAATACAGAGTTCTTATGAGATCCAGTAGAAGGAAAATTATTAGGAAGGATGGTCTATATAGATCATTTATAATAAAATTCCAACAGTTCTTAACAAGCCTAGATTTATTCCTACCCCACATTTAGGAGTAGGGCCAGTTGTATCCCATTATGCAGTTTGATGGAATACAATCAGCTACTTATGATGATGTTGAAGTTGAGGCAGAGTCTATCAGATTTCAGATTTTCTGTGCTAGCATAGCAGGACTTCTCAGTGAAAAAAAAATGTCTCAGGGTCATGGATCAGCCTAGTTACATGAAGACCGACCGATGTTGTAGGTCCAATTTAAGCGAACTTACATTTTATGAGGTAAAAATCGAGTATCCTATTCTTTAGTGTATGATGAGTTTGATATAAGTGATTCTAACACATTTATATCTAAGGAAAACACGGTAAGTCTATGCCTCGAGATCGAACATTTATATATTAATAGGATTCTAGATTAAAAATTAGGTATCTTATTAGTGGAATAATACATTTTAATTAATATTCCCTTGTTTTAGGTGTTTACATGTTAATATGGAATCTCTTCATCATGGGAATGATAGGATTATATTTAAAAACTGGTATAGACCAGTTTATTCCAAATAGATCTCATATTGAATTCTATCATTGAAGGGTAATTTTTATATCATAATAGGTCAAGAGTCACATACCTAAGGTAGAATGGTATGTGCAAGTAATGATATCTAGACATGAGCACTAGAGACTGGCTATGGTAATACCTTAGAAGGCCGGTCTTTTCATGGATGACCTGCGGTTAAGACCAATTATATCCTTCCATTAGGGGATCTTTTTGGGGATATCTTTACTAAAGAATTAAATGTTCTCCCTGTTGTGTGAGTATTAGAATTCACAATCGATATTTTTCTATGATGAACCACATTTACCATTCATACTTATAGGATGGAACATGTTGAAATTTTTGAACTCAAGTAGAAATTGGAGGATCTTGAGGAAAAATGATTCATACTCCCCTACACTTATCCTTAGTGTTCAATGGTCATTTTTTTCAAGACGTCATATTGTACCCTCATGTATTGCTTTTATTTCCTCCAATTGAACTAGCTAACGATAAATAATTAGTATCCACTTACAAGAATAGATGAACTATTGGATTATCTCTAAGTATCAAGAATGAATTTAAATATAGTTTTGAGTTCAGTCTATCACCATTTGTGTGTTAGGTCATACCATTTAACATGAAATTAATTTAGGAAAAGGTATGGTGTATATGATTACAAGTTTATGGATTTTAGTCTCACGGTCACACGTACTACTTTAATGTCTCATATGATATTAATTTTACCGCCATATCTATATCCATTCATGGTACTGTTTTTTGATTACATCATACTATATACATGTTTGAAACACAACCACACCAAGAATATAGAGATCATCCGGAATACATTGAGAGAGAATCATATCTATGCTAAGCATAGTAAATGCCAACTTTTTGTCAAAAAATTCTAATTCCTGGGTCACATAATCTTGGATTCAGTAGTCCAATTAGGGTAAGATAGTGTGAGAGCTATATTTTCTTGGGATTATCCCATTCAAATCAATGAAATTAATATTTTCATAGGGATATCTAATTATTACAGACACGTAATCCATGATTTCAGACATCTTCTAGTTCCTCTTATTGTCGAAAAAAAGTAGGTAATTAAATTTATAAGGTCCAATGAATAAAAATAATCCATTCAATAGTTAATTGGTCATTTTAATTGAAATCCAATAATAATTATTCTAGAGATATGTAGGTATTTATAATACATGACGTGATTCATCAGGAATCAATTTTATTGTAGATTTCATTATGGATGGAGTGATTCATTGCATACGATTCTCTTTAGTTGACACCTCACAATCGGAATTACCATATGCATGAACTCGAGTTAGATTTTATGGATAATGCACTATGTTGTTGGAGACTCAAATAACATGGAGATCATTTTTTCATATTCAAAAATCAAAAAATCTTCATGTATATATTTACACATTGAAATCTCAAACACTATTAGAAATGCATTTATACTAATGATTTTGAACCATAGGTATATCCCCTGAAGTCTAGGGTATAGGATATACAAATGGTTTTGGGAACCATGGATAGTTATGACATTGATATTTCTCTAATCTATACCCATGGTTTGAAAATTCTATTTCTATGGTTTCAAAATTCTGGGAATAATTTTATTCCACCATTTCATTAATATTGTTCAAACATTTTTAAAACTGTTTGTATAGGTTATAAAAAATCTCCAATCAGAGTTTTCGATCCCTAGCCATATTATATACAATTCACATACCTAACCACTACACCACATTAGACAAAATGTATATAAATATATATATTTATTTATATATATTTACCAAAAATATGGAGATTAGGGGACTCCTCAGGAAGTAGGTGTTCCAATATTTTTTTTTGTCCCAGGGATTTTTTCCCCAGCATTAACATAAGAAATTTATACACATGGGTTGAGAATACTTTCAGTATAGGCATGACCTATACACAATGTTTTTGGAGAAAAATGGGTATATGTTTCAAATTCCAACCTATACCTAGGTTTTTCTAAAAATGTGGGTACTTCTTCCCATACAATATATATTCCAAATGTTTTTTTAAATACGTGGGTATAGGGGTAACCTACACCAACTATTTTCTCCAAAACCATGGCTATAAGGTCATTTTTTAGTACTAAATAACAAAAAATGCAAGTAGATTGGCTACCTATAGTTATTTGATTATTATATTTCTTATATTGCTAGTAAAGGTAGGGTTATAGCCATTTCACTGGTCCAAATGTCTTAGGCATGGGCAGTTCCAGAGGAATGTAGGGAATTGTATCTCCTGGCATTGTTATCAGAGTTGAACATTGATTTTTAGGAGGACTGTGGTAAGACTATCCAAATATCCTTACCTAGGAATTGTACTATTCTGTAATGGGTAGTAATAACGAAGTTACCTGATATCAAGGGACATTCCCAAAGAGTATGTGCCTCCTAAAATAGAACATATTTGGTTTGGAATATCAATGAAGATTTATCTTTACATTTTCATGGATTTTTATGGGTCTTTGTAGTCATTACTATGGGTCTATTTCCATAATTCCTTGTCTCATCATGGATGGAAACCAAAAGTGTGACCAAAATGTATGTAGATCTATGAATCAGGTATTGGTGGACTTGTATGATGCACCATATTACTGGAATTATCCATCAATGTTCTATTTTCAGTAGGTAATTTCAAAACATCATTGAATGATAGGGACTTTTCAACCATTGATGTTTACTGAGAGGAAATGAGATGATGTTTTGATGGATTTTGTGACTTATATATCTGGATAACCTCATAAAAATGATTTAATGTGGGTTATAATAGATTATTTTGAGAAAGCTCTTTCACTATTTACATTTTGATATACCATAACCGTAGATGAGATAAGATGTTTGTATGTTAGTTAGGTTCTACAACTTCATTGGATTCCTTTTTCTATTATTTCCGAAAAAGATGATCTCTTAAACAATTCATGCAGGTTTGAATTATTATTTATCCACGAACATTATTTTGAGCCCAAACTATCTCTGTTAGACTGGTGGATAGATAGAGTATGGCATTTAGGTGAAAGAGGCCAACTGGAGGCATGTTTCCTTGGTTTTGGGGGTTCTAAGAAGAAAAAAATTCCCATTGTTTATTTTTCATGTAATAAAATCTTTCAGTATACCCTTGAAATGGATCCTAATGAGGCCTTATATGGTTGTCTATTCCATTAAACTAAATGATATATTGAGCTAGGGGATGCAGTTGTACATAGTCATCATATCATTTAGAATGAAGCAGAGCATGTCCAGTAGATCAGATGTTTCATGATGATTGATCTTTATAGATAGTAATCATATACCAACAGATGTCGGTGACCTCTAATGTTTCAGTTCAGAGATAGGGTTTTATTTTGTTTCTCGACCATGTTGGAATGTAGACATATACATAGGCATGGTTATCTCTCACTATAGTCTGTTGGACCCCTCAATGCTGTGAAATGGATTGGATAAACTGGCTTACATGTTGTGCTTCATTGGTAATACTAGTAAATACATTATGTCTTTAACATATCTCAACATAGCTAATATCATCCATACCAGAATCCTGTGTTTCAAACTGATAAGGTTGAGATGGATTTGGATTATTCTGTCAAGGAGTACAAAAGTTATATTGCTGATCGGAGCATGAAGACACTCTATGCCCAGTCATATACATTTTTTTGGGTTATATGGAAACATGTATGAGTAAATAATGATACATGGGAATGGGAAGATGATGTAAAAGCTTTGTGGAAAGATAAAATTTCTAATGACACCTCACTACACATAGAAGTCCAACTCAATGTTGAGTTTCATTATTGAGTGGAGGTCTTAGTGACCCATATTTTCATGAAGGTATCGATAAGTTTATTTTCAATTTAAATCCATTGTTCAATATTAGTAAATTTTCACTATGGTCAAAGGTATGTTTTAGTAGTGTCTATGTTGGAACCATGGTTGTTCTATGCAAGAATTGGAGTATGGTTTGTGATTATTGTCAATCTCTATTGGATGCTCAAAATGTTTCCCAAAAAAGTGATCATACAGTTCATGGAGACAATAGTATTAAAGGTGTTTCCATTTCCCAATGTGTGCCAAATTTTTGGGCCCAAAAATCTGAAAATGAAGTGATGGGTTTTTGGAAAAAGGAGGTGAATTCAAAGAGGAATTGGTGCAAAAAATATGCGAGTTGTGCGTGAAATAGGTGGTTTGTGTGAAAAATTAGCATGATTCACGAAATAGTAGATCAAGGATTTTCGTGCAAGAAGTGTTTCAGAATTAGATCGTCGAAAAATGGAAAAGGCATCGGCTATGCAAAAACAATGGAGATGTGTGCAGAAAACGGATCCTGTGTGAAATATATTGTGCTCCAAATGAGAGTTTTTTCATGCCTCGATGGGTTTTACGTGCGGGGGTCAGTGATGCCTATAAATAAGAGGTTCCTCCTCATTCTGTACGGCTAAAGACTTAGAGACAATCCAAGTGCTGATGTGCTTAAAAGGATCGCGTAAAGGGAGTTTCGTGAAAAATTTTGAGTTGTGTGGGAAAAGTATGAGTTGTATGAAAAAGGAGAGTGTGCGAGAAAAAGTGGAAGGTGCGTGAAAAAGATGACGTTGCGCGCAAAACATGTGGATGTTCATAAAAGATGATGTTGCTTGAAAAATGTGGAGCTGCACGTAAAATTTGAGGTTATTCATAAAATTTTTAGTTGCATGAAAAGGTTTCTATTGCATGAAATATTTTTCCACGCGAAAATAAAATATTGTTGGAAAAAGTGAGGTCTTGCGCACAAAGGGTAGGAGATGCGTGCAATTTTCAAAGAAACCTGTTTTCACATTCTGATTATTTGGATCAGTGGTTCAGTTCATTCAAGTGCATCAATTATGGACTTCGATGCTTGCATAGTCTCATTTTAAGTAGAGGAAAATACTTCAATACGAATCTATTGAAGAGACCTTCACATCTATAAACTGATTGGGACTTCACGAAGGGTGGGGAGCCAGGGGAGTCAGCGGGTGTGACTCCAGGGACACAATGAGATATCATTGAACTTTTGTAAAGGTAGTAAGCTTGGAACAGAGTGACTATGACCAAAACATTAAATCCATAAAATAGTTAAGATTAGTGTATTTTGGTATGACTGACACACTGTCGGCATATGCTCCTTGGATATAGCCCTTTGTGCTGAATCATGTAAAAGTGCTATGTCAACTTCATGCTTTCATTTGTTTGATATATCTAAAAAGTTCATACCAATGTAGGAATAATATCCCCAACATTAAAAATAAAACGTTTACACCCTGATTCACCCCTTCCCTCTCAGGGTGTTCTGGGGTCATTCAAGTGGTATCAGAGGTAGGTTAACTGGTGTTTGATCTCTCAATTACAGTTATAGACAATTTATTCAATGTCAGGGGAGTCCGTCTCTTTAATGGAAGTAGTTTCTATATCTGGAAGAAAAAAATGAGATATCATCTATGATCTCTTATAATGGAAGTTCTTATTTCTAATGTGCAAGGAATACAAGTCACTAATAAAACAGGCCTAGCTATGATTGCCGAAGACAAGAAAATTCTTGATGCATATGCTAAATAATAAAATACATTCCCCGTAGCCCTTTCTGATCAGATCTTTTTAATGGTGATGAGTTTCACATCATTAAAATCCATTTGTGATAAACATGAAAATATTTATGAAGGAGATAGCAATGTGACAGTGGAAAAACTACATGTCCTAAACAATAGGTTTGATGATCTAAACATGCATCCGGACGAGAATGCAGACCCATTCATCAATCGAATTACTAAAGTGGTTGGAGCAATTTGGGGTCTAGGTGAAGAAATCAAAGACATTGGTATTATAAATAAAATATTAACAAGAATTCCACACCTATAAAATGCAAAGTTGTTGGCCCTTGAGGAACGAGATTTTTTAAACTTTCTGTAGATGATCTATAAAGAAGGTTGGTAGCATATGAAATAACAGTCAAACCAGAAGATGCTAAAACTTGAGTGATAAAAGAAATGGCATTCAAGGCGATAGATAAACTGAAATTTTTAAATTATTGTAGTGGTGATGATGATGAGGAAAAATTAATTCTTTATCTCATTGAGAAGAAGTTCTATAAGGGAAAAGAGAAATTCAAAGGGAAGATACCTCTTGCTTTCTTTTGTTATGAAAAAGTTGGGCACAATGCCTCTCAGTGTATAAGAAAGATCAATGATGAAGACAGTGAATATGAATACATTGAGAATCCTCAGAAAAGTATTTTCCAAAAGGGATAATGAAAACCTAGAAATAATGTGCCAGAGAAGATTTCTCTCTATGAAATTGAAGGTGATGATAATGAATTCTGTGAAGAAGAAGAACCAGAATTTATAAATGTAAACCATGCTTCCATGATGGAAACGATTGAAAAATCAGAACCATCAAAAAGTAATGGTCAAGATAATATGTTGAAAACTAATACCAATCACGATTTGCAACTTAAAGATTCTTTTTATAATATAATGATCAAATGTATGAGTTTTAATAAGTGGAAATGAATTGTAGAAGAATCATCCGATAATGTTGATCATCTAGAAGTTGAAAATGAACAACTGGAAGAATTTGGGAAAGTGCAGTCGAAAATTCTTGAAAGCACTAGAGATGTAGTGGATCTAAAGCTGAGAATTGAAGAGAAAGCAATGATCATCAATGACCTCACCACTAGACTAGAAGAAAAAACCGAGACAACTAAGTGTCTTAAATAGGATGTTGTTACTCTTAGAATGAATCTTATAAGTGAATCAATTTCAATATAATCGAGGTAAAAAATATAGTTTGGAAGGTTTTTATATTCTAATTTTTTGTAGAGAGAAAAACACGGTTCTAATGGAGTTGAAAAGATTATGAATGATCAAATACCTGCTTGCATGGGAAATAGTGGAATCAGTTAGGAGGAAAATTCATCAAATGCTGCAAATAAAGGTGAACAAAAAATAGGAAAGATAAAAGAGGGTGATGTGGAAAATTCATCTGAAGTGATGAAACAGAAACCCCTAATTAAACAAAAAATGATGAAAAGAAGATTATACTTGAGCCTCCTAAAAAAATAACTCAAACAATTATCCAACAGAATAAGGAATGAGAATAAACAGAAGTGAGAAGACATTTCCTCTCTTAAAGTGTCAGTTCTGTGGATACTTCGGCCATACCATGACTTATTGCAAAGAGGCAATAAGCTATCTGAATGTAGAAAATATCAGAATTCAGCATAATAGAACAAATTCATATCCTAATTCACTTAAAATAAATCTTTTCTTATGGATATTGTTTTCATTGTTCTGACTTTGGTCATATGGATATTAATTGCAGGTAGAAGAGGGACATGGACACCTCATACTGGAGTTCAATACAAGTCAAATCTCATCATCAAGATAGTATTGCTCTTACAAACAGGTTTTCTCCTCTTGATGAATATTTCAACTATAATGAATCAATGTACATGGAAGAAATAATTTAAAGGCTATCAATGTTCTACGCTCAATCCATTGTCTCATGGAACAATAAGAAAAAATATGAGAAATACAACCATGCAGAGGTGTCCCTCAATGCTATAAAAAGGAACAATACCTAGATTATAGATAGCATTTGTTCAAATCATATGACAGGTAATGTAGGCCTGTTAACATATATCCAATGGAGGGTTGATGGAACAGTACAGTTTGGTAATGATAGAGCTCTAAAAATCAAAGGTAGTGGAAGTAATGAATTATCTAATGGTGAGATAAAGAAAACTAATGTCCTTTATGAAGATGTAATATGTCATAATCAACTTAGCATGGGTCAAATATGTGACTCAGGACTTATGGTTACTTTTAATCAGAAATATTGCACTATCAAGGGAAATATGTAAAATTCACTTATTAAGGGATGCAGAAAAAAAGGCATCATGTATCAGGTTGATTGTAATGAAAATTTCTGTTACATGACTATTGTGGAAGAAAACAATTTGTGGCATCGGAGATTGGGGCACAACGATCAACAATACATGGAGAAAATATCAAAATTTAGGATTGTCATGGACATTCCAAACCTAAAGCGTGAACGTGAAAAGCCTTGTGATGCTTGCATTCATGGGAAGCTGTTCTGCAGTTCATAATGGCCAAAGAAGAAAAGGGAATAGCATCTTCTTGATCTCATTCATACAGATGTATGTGGCCAGCTAAATGTAGCCGGAACACATGGAGGAATGTACATTGTTCTTTTCATAGATGATTACAGTATAATGGCATGTGAAATGTTTAAATAAAAGAAACATCAAGTTCTTGACTGCATGAAAACATATCATCGAATAGCCGAGAATGATATTGGACGAACAATCATTGTGTTGTGAGCAGACAATAGATGGAAATACACGTACATTTAATTTCAAAACTACATGGGGAAGCATGGGATACAATTTGAGGTAGCTGCCTTTAGAACACCACTAAAAAATGGATTTTTTGAGAACAAATGTAGACATGTGAACTACATGGAAAAAAGTATGCTGACTGAGAGTCGTATTCCACGTCATTACTAGAAAGAGGCCATTAGAGCTATTATTTATATTCAATATTGAACAAGACTTTATATGGTGAGATGAAGATGCCTTGTAAACTGTTTCAGGGAAGGAAGCCCTCTTTGAAATACATCTGTGTTTTATGAATTAGGTGCTTCATTGGAAAAAAAGACGGAAATCGAGGGAAATATGGGGAAAATGTAGATGAAGGATGTTTCCTTGGATACTCAAAGAACAGTAAATCCTACAAGTGTTTCAACATGAGATTAGGAAGGATTGTGGAATGTAGTGATGTTAATATCATGGAAGGTAAAACCACAAATGGTTAAAGTATTTCATATAATGATATGATAGAAAGTGAGGAAGTAAGTGAAAATGGAATAAATACAAATACAGAAATATAGGAAGTCATACAAAACACTCAAGAGTTACATCATGATTTTGACTCAGAATAAGAATCTAAAGAGGAATCCTTAGCCAGAGAAAATGTGACTAAACATCATAGGATAAATCGAAGATCTCTGATTGATCCATCTAACATAATTAGGGACATGAGTCCACTGACACAAACATGGAGGATGATAAAAAAACACACAATTTTCATTTATCATTGTTGTGGAGCCATCCACATTTGAAAAAGCTACAAATAATGAATCTTGGGTGAAATCCATGAATGAAGAGTTAGATCTGATTGAAAAGAATTAAATTTGGGGTCTAGTAAAGAGACCTGAAGGTCACAATGTGATTGGTACAAAATGGAAATTCAATAACATGTTAGATGATCATGGAAGTGTTATTAGAAACAAGGATTGGCTGGATTGCAAAGGATATTTCTACATTGAAGGTGTTGATGTTGATGAAACCTTTTCACTAGTGGCTAGACTGGAGTCAATAAGGATTTTCCATTCCATGACACTCCAAAGAGGATATAATGTATATCAAATTGATGTCAAGATAGCATTCGTGAATGGTGTACTCAATGAAAAATTCTACATTGAACAGACGGTGGGTTTTCTTCTTGGTACCGATGAAACAAAGGTCTAAAAACTAAAGAAAGTACTCTATGGATTGAAATAATCACCATGGGCATGGTACTCTCGGTGGTATTCTTACATTAAGAAATTAGAATTCAAAAGAGGAGAAATATATCACAATCTCTATGTGAGGAATTCTCCAAAATACCAGTTCATGGATCAAGTTAATTTTGATGACATTATATTTGGTGGTAGCAGGCCGAAATCAATAGATGAATTCGAAAATAACATGAAATCATAATTTGAAATGTCTATGATTAGGTAGATCATTGATTTCTTGGGGCTGCAAGTGATTCAAAATAAGGATTACACATTAATTTCTTAGTAATTGTTTTCAAAAGAACTGTAGAGAAATTTAATATGAATTTCTCAAAACCAATGTCAACTCTAATTAAATTTTGAACCAAACATGGAATGCATGAGAATATGACCTCTATAGATCTCACAATGTATAGAAGAATCATTGGGAGATTATTGTACCTTACATCAACATGTCCATACATTATTTTTACAACATTCTTAGCAGCCTGATTTCAGAGTAATCTGAAGGAAAAGCATATGAAAGTAGTAAAAAGAATCATGAGGTATATTTCAGGTACTCACAATTGTGGCATATACTTTTTTTCAGGAAGGGACAGTGAGTTTCATCATTTTCTTATCCTGACTTTTCTAGATTTTTGGTTGATAGAGAGTCCACAAGTGGTGGAGATTTCTATATTAAGCTAAAATGTGTTGGCTGGTTGAGCAAAAAACAAGAAAGTACTTCTCTTAGTACTACTGAAGATGAATATATCTCTGCTACAAAGGCATGCACTCAACTACTATGGAGGAAGCAACAACTGACATATATTGGTGATTAGGTGAAACAACCAATGGGGATTTACTATGACAACAAAAGTTCAATTGATCTTACCAAGAATCCTATTCGGCATTCACATACAAAAAATGTTGAAATCAGGTATCACTTTATCAAAGAAAAAGTTGACCAATGCATGATTAGAATGGATCATGTGGGATTTGATGAGAACGTGGATGATATCCTGACCAAGCCACTGTCAGTGGCTATGTTTGAGAAACATTGGTTGAACCTCGGTGTTCAGCGACCTCCTCATGCATAAGGAGGTTACGAAATACCCCTCTCTCCAGTTATGTTTACTATTTTTAATCTATTTATGGATGTAATGAATGTTTGTGGGGGGGGGGTGATACTATCTAGGGGGAGTGTTTTTTCAGATACTCAGTGAAAAAATACTAGTCTTTGGATTTATTTTCAATGGGGGAGATGGAATAAATTCGGGATGTGTTTTGTGACATCATGAGAATTCAGTGTTAGGAGGAGAAAGAATAAATTCATGAATTCATTTGTGACACGAGGAGAATTCAATGCTAGGATGAGAAAGAATAATTTCAGGTCATGTAATGCTTCTGTTGTAACACCCTAAGCTTTCACGATGCGTTTGCCTTTAAATAATGAAATAGTTGCCTTCTACGCAACTTCGAGATTCTAACACATCGCGACCAATCAAACTAGACATTATGAATAGTAATACCCAATTTTTGAAATTTTATCAATTTTATATTTCAAAATGGACTTCATTTTTGGGTTTAAAATATCAAAATTATCTAAGGGTGTTTTTTTTTTATTTTTCTGAAAACATTCAGTTTTTGATGAATAGTGAAAAATACTAAATTTTAGTTAGAAATAACTTTTTTAATAAAAATAATTTATATTGTTAAATAATACTATTGAGTGGTTTATATGTATATTTATATTATATTTTTACCATTCAATCTAATGTTGGTCATTGAACGTAATTTTACATTTAAACTGGACATAAGCAAGTGGAAATCTTTTGACTGTTATTATTTCGTAAAAACACTATTTTTGTTTTAACAACGACAATTAATTTGAAATATTTATCAGCAACTTGTATGTTTTGAATTTAGATAAATTTATTCCATATTTATAATCACGAGGTCCAAATTCTATAAATATGTAACATTTATTTTTTAAAATTTTGAATAATTAATTCAGAAAATATTTTATTTACAATGATTAAAGGGTAAATCCAGTAAATAAGAGTAAAAAAATAAAATTATAATAATATAAAATTACGCTAACACAGGTCCTAACCCAATTGGATGATACATTTTCGTCCATGTGAATCTGTGGGTCTTTTTTGGGACCCCAAGGAGCCACTTTAGAGTGATAATGACATTATATATTAAATAATTTAAAGTAAAGACAAAAATAACAAAAGAAAATATAATTTAGTAAAACAATTTTTATATGAGGTTATATAATTGGTCAATTAAACTATAAAAAATAATAAGAAACCTAAAAATATTTCATATCTCAATATATTTTATTTATAATTTTTAGACATTAAATATAAATATTTATATATGACACAATGATGATGCATTATTTTCTTTATATATGAATCAATCAAATAAACGATCATAAATACTAAAATAAATAAACTTTGAAATTATTTATGACATCCAAAAATTTTATAGGTGACTATGACATGTTAGGGTTGATTAAATTTATTTATTTATAATCAATAATGTTTTTAGGACTTTAACAAAAAATCAATTATTAAATAATTTCAATATTGACACAAATTAGTTTTTAAAACAAATTCAATATTAATGGATGATATAATAATACTAAAAATATACGGATCGACCAAAAGACTTATATAATGATTTTTGTGTCCGTAATGAACCACTTGTGGTTATATTGGAAGTTTATAGTGTGTTTATTAACCATATAATATAAAAATACAAAGAGACATGGTAAATGTAAAACTAATTAACTAAGAGTTAAATCTTGAAGATAAGGTTAATTTAGTGACCCAAACCAGTCTAAAACCTATTGGTTGTGTGTTTTTCGACCTATCCCCACCTATAACTTTAAATTATCATTTTTTGAGCCATTAGAAACCGAAAATTACTTTATAATAAAATAATATTTTAATCTTTTCCTAAGGTGCCCCTCACCCCTCATATAAAAGTGCACTTCCCCTTCTCTCAAATTCACACCATTGTAGCCATTAGGAACGGCCATAATCTTCCATAATATCCTCCCAGCTATCCTAACTTCGTCCTAGAGTCCTGACATTAGTCAAAAAGTCAACCTATGAAGCCTTTTTTGTCAAATCAAAAAGAAGAACCTGAAGAAGAGATAAATATTTCATCACCTCTTTCAAGTTGTTTTCTTCTTCCACTTCCTCTTTCTTTGTTCATTACATTCTAAAATAATAACTCCAATATCTTATATATATTTTAATGTTATTATAAATATAGTAGAACCATATTCATTATTTTATCCATCCTATTAAAGACATGTCACCATACGTGCGTACGTACGGCTTACTGTCTCCACGTCGTGGTGTAGTTTGTTATTCAAACACTTCATAATTTGGGTGGGTATAATAATGATTATAAATGATGAAAATAATAAATATAACATGATAATTATTCTTTATATATGATATTACTTACAATTATATATGATTTTAACATCTATATCATAATATTGTCACTCGTGCGTACGTACGACTTACCATCTCCACGAACGAGATGAGATTCATTCGCCATCGTATCCACTCAAGAATAATTTTCATTTGATGAAAAAAACTAATGTTTAAGGACTTGATATAATTATGGATATGAATAAAATACATCCCTTCCATAAAACATATGACTCACATAACTAATAATATAAAGGAAAACGAATCAGTTAACACCTGAACCAACAATAATACTAAAATATTATTAACAAAGAAATATTAGAAGATCATATATGATATCATAATTATGTAAATGGTTTTTTCATAATTTAATAACAATGATTTAAGTATTATACAAAAGGTTAACTTACCCTCGACCAAGGAAAAGTACATGGTAAGGGTTAATTTCACAATCTCTTCGTTATCTGAGGTAGTTTATAAGTAATTATCTACTGGGACCTCTCCATCATCCACATCCATGTTTCTTAAAAATGTATTTCAAAGAATTTTCAAAACTAACTTGATATTGGGTTAAATACATTTATACACTTTTTTGATCTTACATGTTTTGGAATAAATCTTTCAATCTTTTTCCAAACAAGGTACTTTATGACCTTTTCACAAAATTAAGGTATGTTTTTTTAAACATATACAACGAGTGCGGTTATTCTCCACTGTTATAACATAGTCGATGATTCCCTTATAATATTATAAGAATATTTTCAAAATAAATTATTTATTTTATAATTATGTAAATATAAATAATTTAAAAAAAAATAAAGATATATTTATCTAAAAAAAGTTTTAATTTCATCTATGTCAACATATTTCAATGGATTTTATACTTGTTTTAAGTCAATTCATTTTGATGAAAATCTTCTATATTATATTGAAGGTTTTGTGATATTTTTTACTGTGGTTGAGATTTTTTTATACCATGATTGGTTTATTGTTAAATTAATGACATTCCGTATGCTAGGTTTAATACTAGTGTTTATGTTTTATTTCAACCTTTTAATAAGAGGAATGTATTGGAATTAGTAAGTGAAGGGTGGAGACCACTATAGCTCCTCGATGCATCAGTAGTTATAATGAGCCAAATAGATTTGGAATTGGTTGAGGCCTTTCCCAATTTGATATATGGTTTTGAACGAGGCCTTAATCATTTTTAGAAGACTTGGCTGAGGCCATGACAAAATGTTTCAGAATGTCCAGCGTTATACATTGTCGAATTATGAAAATTATATTTATTGTTCATTTGGCCATTCGACTAGTAGAATACCCATGATTATGTTTTATTATGGAACTATTTACTCAGCTCATATTTCTTCTTTAAATGTTTTCATGTTTATTATTGGTTAAGGAATGTGTTTTCAATTATTCACCATGCTTAATATTTATGTTATCTTCGGCTATATTACTTACCGTTACTGAGAATTTGATCTCACCCCTTTTTTATGTTTCATTTTCCCAGGATATGAAGAAGTTAGTTATGAGTGACTTGCTGGAATAATCTAGGAGGCTTGGATATTTCTAATGGACTAAATTTGTGTTGTATTTCCATTAAAGTTGTAATGTTGAACTTAGGTATGGATATTGTTTCCAATAATACTAAACCGATCAGTCTTTCAGGACATGATTTCTTGGTGATCATGCCAACGTTATGTAATAATGCACCAACTCTGGTAAACTGGGGTTGGAGCATTATAGTTGGATTCTGAGTAAGTTTATCACAAACCATGGAAACTAGATCCAGATAAACTCTGATTAGAACACATTATCTTATGATTTAATTTGAGGATTAATATAGAAGAGATTCCTAGAATTTTATGTATTGTAGGGATTTTGTGAGATTTCCAAGAAATACATCCATGTCTATATACAAGCATTTAGTGGCGGCTCTCGCACAGATGTACCAAGGGGTAAAACCCGAAAACACCGCTTTGAGCTAGACTTGAATGTGAACTGGTGCACGACAACGGGTCGTGCTGCACTCTTGGTTACGACATTCTCGGGGGATATGAATAGGATAATTCAAATTTTCTTTACAAACCATTATGAAGGGTTTGTGAGTATATAATTCCTCAATGAAAACATTTTTTATGATTATGGATTATATATAAAAACTATTCAAATTTTGTTAAGTGTTTTACAAGAATGTAATTATGTGGTGTGATTCATAAACTAATCTAGTGTATTCCATTGTTTAGAAATGGTTCCTAGTGGAAGGAATGGAAACCGTATCTACGCACATAATTCATGTAGGGATTTACCTTTTACTCAAGAATATTATAGTAAAGCTAGTGAAGAAATTGGTTCTGATCAACTTATCACACCATACTGGGACAACTGACACAGGTTATGAATAATAACCATACCCGTATGGAGCACCCTGATCAACAATGTGGAGGATCATTGTCAGATTAATTCCTAAGGCATTAACCTACAACATTCAATGGGATTACAAATCCATTAGTGAATGAGAAATGGATAAATTCCATAGACAAAATATTTCACGCTTTGGGGAGTAGTGAAAGGGAAAAAGTTGTCATGGTAGTTTTTCTCCTCACTGAAGATGCTGATAAATGGTGGTCATTGATTCAATACACAAAAAAAGATGAAAATGTTTCTAGTATTGATGAGATGGAGTTTAATGAACTTTTCATAGAAAAATACTTTCCTCATGACCGTCAAACGGATATGGAAAGGAAATTTCTGAGTCTAAGGATAAAAGAGGATGAGAATGTCGCAAAGTATGAGGCTAACATTATATGGATAGCAAGCCATGCTGGATATTATATAAGTAACCCAATAAGTATGATTGACCATTCCTTTTATGGGTTAAAACCATTTCTACGTCAAGCATTGGTATCATAATCCTTCTCATTGTACAAAGATATTGTCTCGTGTGCTATCAAGACAGAAACGTAATTCTCTAAGTATTATGACCTTAACGAAAATAAATAAAAAAAAAGATCTGAAAAATAGTCTGGGAAAGGAAACAGGGAAATAGGGAAGAAAGGAAGAATTGAATTTTCCACCTGTGATAATTATGGATGGAAGCACCCCTGTTCCTGACTACAAGGAAATCGATTATTCTACAAATGTGGACAGAAAGAACATCTTGTTGGTTATTGTAAGGGAAAGAAAGCTGAAACCAATTTTAAATGCTATAATTGCAGGGAGATGGGACATTATGGAAATGAATTTCCTATGTGGTAGAGAATCTTACCATAGAAAAGTCCATGGGATCAAGGACAATTGTATATGAACACTACTACTGCAGTTGAAGCTCCAAAAGACATGGTGGCCGGTAATTTAATTGTTTTCTCAAGTTTAGACAATGCTTTATTTGATTATGGATCATCGCATTGTTTCATATCTTCCCAGTTTGCTATAAAAATTATATATTTCAAATTTTATTTAACAAGGGAGTTGTCAGTCAAAACATCTAAGGAAAGTATCATTGCTGCAATGTTTTTTGAATTTGTTCCCATTAGGGCATATAAATGTTCTTTATCTACTGATCACATCTTCATACCCCTGATTGATTTTCATATAATCCTCAGCATGGATTGGCTTTTGGACCATGATGCATAAATTTATTTTAATAATATGAATATTATGATTTTTGATGATAATGATAATGAACACCTTCTCTTTATAGCAGAAATGTCACCACCTCATTCTTATCGAGATCCACCCATACCAGATCAACTAAATAAAATTATTAGAGAGGAAGTGAATGAAATAATTGTGGGTTAGGAAATCAATGTAAAAAGAGAGGATGTAACTATTATACAAGAATATGTTGATGTGTTTCCAAAATATTTACCTGGACATCCTCAAGAACAAGAATTTGAGTGTTCCATTAATTTTATTATAGGTTCATGGCCAATATTGAAGAACCCTTATAGAATGTCCACCATCGAATTATTGGAACTAAAGAAACAACTAGAAGAATTGAGTAACAAATCATTTATTCTACCCAGTGTTTCTCCAAGGGGATCCCCAATCATTTTTGTTAAGAAAAAAGATGGATCTATGAGGTTGTTCATTGACTACAAGGAGATCAATGCTATAAAAATAAATAACAAGTATCCCCTACCTCGCATTGATGATTAATTTGATCAACTTCATGGAGCTCAATATTTTTCAAAGATTGACCTTTGATCTAGATACCAATAGTTGTGAGTGTAGTATGAAGACATTACAAAGACAACATTTCAAAACAGGTACATGCATTATGAGTTTACAGAAATTCCTTTTTGATTCACTAATGCACCCTCTGTCTCTATGGATCAAAGGAATATGGTTTTAAGGAATATCATGATGAATTTGTATTGGTATTTAATGATTATATCTTGGTATATTCCAAAATGTATGATGATTCTGAAAATCACTTGCGTATTATACTAAAGACTCTTAGAAGAAATGAATTATATGGGATGTTTATCAAGTTTTAATTCTGGCTTCAAGAGATTTCTTTTCATGTCCATATTGTATTTAAGGATGGGATATATGTTGATCCTTCAATTACCAAGGAAATACAAGAATGGATAGAAATTATGAGTATAACTGAGGTATGCAGTTTTATTCGTTTAGCAGGTTATTATCGATGTTTCGTCCATAAAATTTCTCAAATGGATAACCTATTAACCAAGCTCACACGTAATAGGATTAAATTAGTTTGGAAGAAAGAGTGTGAACAATGTTTTAGATAACTGAAGAGAAGATTAGCCAATGATCATATCTTGAATCAATCATCAGGGAATGATGGGTTTGTTATTTATAGTGATGCCTCAATGAAAGGGCTTGGTTATGTCATTATGTAGAATGATAGAGTAATTTCCATGCATCATGACAGCTGAAAATTCATGAGCAGAATAATCATAATTATGATCCTATGTTAGAAACTATAATATTTGATTTAAATATTTGGAGACACTATCTCTATGATGAAAAATGTGATATTTATACTTATCCCAAGAGTTTAAAGTATATTTTCTCTCAGAAGGAACTCAACATGAGGCAAAGGTGATGGCTTGAACTACTCAAGGATTATTATTTCACTATATACTACCACCTAGGGAAGGAAAATAAGGGGGCAGATGCTTTGATTAGAAATGATTAGGGAGTTTTGAACAAGATGAGAGTTCAAAAGGATCATATATACACGTATCTTGTAATGATGGATATGTTAATAACCATGGAAGGTGAAGCATCAATGATTTTTCAAATGGTACCCAAACCATATTTCCTAGAATGGATAAAAAGTTATCAGGCTGATGATGAGGAGTTTCAAAAGAATATTATATCATTGAATGATGGGAGATTGATTGAATTTGTATATGAATATGTGACTTTAGAATTTGGGAAGTGACATTGTGTTCGCGATATACCTGATCTAAAAAGAGAATTGTCGGATGATGCTCATAGCTCCAATTTCTCGATACACCTTTGGAGCACCAAAATGTATAGAGATTTGGAGGAACATTTTTGGTGGGACAACATGAAGAGGGAGATTGTTGATTATGTGTCAAGATGTCTGGTTTTTCAACAATTGAATGATGGAAGGAAATAGCCTGGAGGAGTCATCCAACATTTTCCCATACCTGAGTGGAAATTGGATAATATTACAATGGACTTTGCCATGGGACAACCAAAGACTCCTAGAAGGAACGATGTAATATGGGTCATTGTTGATCTTCATACCAAGTCATCACATTTTATTTCTATAAGAGAAGATTTACCACTTGAATTTTTAGTAATACTATATATTAACGAAGTTACAAGAAATCATGGATTACCCCTACCAGTTATTTATGATTGTGATCCCCATTTTACATCAATATTCTGGAAATGTCTTTAGAAAGCCCGGGATACTGATCTTCATTTGAGCACAACCCACCACCCCCAAACAGATAGAAAATCATAACGGACTATTAAAACCTTATAATACATGTTGATATCGTTATCACTTGACCTTAATGGTACGTGGAATCAATATTTACCTCTAGTAGAATTTACCTATAATAATAACTTCCATTCAAGTATTTAAATGGCACCATATGAAGCGTTATATGGAATGAGATGTCGCACATCAACCTGGTGGGATGATGTTGGTGAACGATAACTCATAGGCCCAGATCTTGTTGAGGAAACGATGCAAAAGGTGAAGGTAATCCATACCCACATAAATGAAAATCAAAGTAGGCAGAAGAGTTATGCTGATAACGGAAGGACAGATTTTGAATTTCAGGTTGGTGATCATGTTTTCATTAAGGTATCTCTATGGAAGGTAATTATACGATTCTTTAAGTTGGTAAATTGAGTCCCAGGTACATCGGACCTTTCAAAATTGTAGAACAAATTGGATATTTTTCTTACCGTTTGGCAATACCGCCATGTCTCTCCAAAGTTAATGATGTGTTCCACATATCACTGTTGATAAAATACATGCCTGATCCAACGCATGTACTCACCTATGAGGAATTAGATTTAGAACCATATCAATCTTATTTCAATGAGCCTATCATGATTCTTGATATAATATAATAAGTGTGGAGAAACCGGACGACTCGTCTGTTAACAGTTCTATGGAGAAACCATAAAATAGAAGAGGCAATGTGGGAACCCGAGGAACATATGAAGAAGAACCACCTGAATCTTATTATGCAGTAATATTATAGAAATTTCAAGGATTAAATTATTTGATGTAGGGGATAATGTAACACCCCAAGCTTCCATATTATGTTTCCCTTTGAATTATGCAATAGCAGGCATTGTACGTAACTTTGAGATTCTAACATATCACGACCAATCAAACTAGACGTTATTAATAGTAATACCCAATTTTTGAAATATTATCAATTTTATATTTCAAAATGGACTTCATTTTTGGGTTCATAATATCAAAATTATATTAGGGTGAAGTTTTCGTATTTTTCATAAAATATTCACCTTTTGATGAATAGTGAAAAATACTAAATTTGAATTAAAAACAACAATTTTAATCAAAATAATTTATAGTGATAAATTATTCTGTTGAGTGGTTTTTAAGTTTAATTAGATTATATTTCTACCATTTAATCCAATGCTTGTAATTGATCATAATTTCACATTTAATCTGCACATAAGAACGTTTCAATCTTTTGATCGTTATTATTTCTTAAAAACACACTTTTTGTTTTGACAATGGGGATTAATTTTAAATTAATTTCTTCCACTACTTTTTTTTGAATTTTGAGAAATGGATTCCATATTTATAATTAGGAGGTCCAAATTGTGTAAATAGTTATGTTTTATTTTTTTACATTTTGAATAATTACTTTGGTAAATATTTTTTTTACCATGGTTAAAGGGTAAATCTGGTAAATAAGGGTACAAAATAAAATTATAATAATATTAAATTAGCATCAAACGTGTCCTAACACTATTATATGATACATTTCCAACTATGGGAATCCTTGGGTCGATTTTGGGACCCCATGGGGTCACATGGGAGTGATAATGACATTATATATTGAATGATATAAAGTAAAGACAAAAATAACAAAAGAAAATATCTTTTAGTAAATAAGTTTTTATATGAGGTTATATTATTAATATATTCGACTATAAATTAAAATTAGAAATATAAAGATATTTCCTACTTCAGGATATTTTATTTATAATCTTTAGACATAAAATAAAACATCTATGTATGACACAATAGTGATGCAGTATTTTCCTTATTAATGAAACAATAAAATAAATGATTTTATAAATACTAAAATAAATATAATTTGAAAGTGTTGATTCCAAAATAATAATTGGTGACTATGAAAAGTTAGGGTGGATGAAATTTTTTTATTTAGAAGTAATAATTTTGTTAGGAATTTAACAAAAATCAATTATTAAATATTGTCAAAATTGACATAAATGAGTTTTTAAAACAAATTCAATATTATCGGTTGATATAATAATACTCAAAATATATGGATCTTACAATAGACATATATAATGATATTTCTATAATTAATGAACCAAATTAGGTTCTCTTAAAATTTTATGGTAATTTTATTAACCATATAATATAAAAATACAAAGGGACATGGTAAATGTCAAACTAAATAACTAAGAGTTAAATATAGATGATAAGGTTAATATAGTGACCAAAACCTGTCTAAAATCTATTGGTTGGGTGGTTTTCTACCCAACACAACCATATATTCAAAATAAATAATTTAGGATCAATTAAAAAGAGAAAATGATTTTATTATAAAATAATATTTCAGTCTTATCCTAAGGTGCCCCTCACCCCTCTAATAAAAGGGCACTTCCCTTCTCTCAAATTCACACCTCAAAGCCATTATGTTCAGCCAACCCCTTCCCAAATATCCTCCAAAATATCATCCATTCATCTTAGAGGCCATAATTTAGTGAGAAATCCAACGTACGGAGATGTTTTGATCAAATTAAAAGGAAGAACCCGAAGAGGAGGTATATATTTAATAACCTCTTTCAATTTCTTTTCTTCTTCAACTTCCTCTTTCTTTGTTGTTTCCATTATAAAATAATAACTCTAGAATATTATATATACTATAATTTTATTATAAATATGGTAAAACTATATTCCTTATTTTATCCATCCTATGAATGACATGTCACCATATGTGCGTATGTACGGCTTACCGTCTCCATGACGTGGTGTATTTTGTTATTCAAACACTTCATCATTTGGTTATGAAAAATAATGATCATAAATGATGAAAATAATAAATATAACATGAACTGGATTATATATATATATATGATATTTAATCC
This sequence comes from Viscum album, assembly GCA_963277665.1. Taxonomy (NCBI): domain Eukaryota; kingdom Viridiplantae; phylum Streptophyta; class Magnoliopsida; order Santalales; family Viscaceae; genus Viscum; species Viscum album. The sequence goes on along the minus strand of OY728142.1, from coordinate 1,999,065,310 downwards.
AATTATATATGAATTTAATATCAAAAGAATGATATTGTTGCTCGTGCGTACGTAGGGCTTACCGTGTCCACAAACGTGATGAGATTCATTCCCCATCGCATCCATTTAATACTAATTTTTATTTTATGATTAAAAATAATTTTTAAAGGCATAAGATAATTCAGGATATGAATAATATACATCCCATACATGTAACTCCCCGACCCCAGCTACCCAGAGTCGGTGCATTACTTCGTAACATTGGCATGATCACAAGAAAGATCAAATCTCGAAAGACCGATTGGTTTAGTAGCCTTGGAAACACTAGATATATTCATAGGTTTTACATTACATCATAAAATGAAAAACTACTACAACAAATTAATGTCTCCATAATCCACACTCATATCCCCACATAATATCCCTGCAGGTCATTCATAATTTACTTCTTCACTTCCTGGGAAAAATAAAACATATAAAAGGGGTGAGCTCAAATGCCCAGTAAGGATAACACAATAGCGGAAACTTTCATAAATAAGAATAAACTTTTAAGGCAATGTATAAATAAAACAAAAGCCTTTCAAACATGAACTTTCAACATGGTATGGCATAAATAAAATGAAATAATTCCATTTACTTATTCACATGGATATTCTACTAATCGAATAATCACATGCAAATATCAATAACCACTTTCACAATGTTAGAATGCATAATGCCAGACTATCATAACCACATAGCCAAGGCCTCGTGCCAAGACTACAAATAAGATTTTGTGAAGGCCTTGTGCCAAGACACTAGTTTGTCTCATGAGACCTACCGATGCATCGAGGAGCTATAGCGGGCTCCACCAGTCACTTACTAAGTCCAATGCATTCCCATATGAAAAGGTTTAAACATAACATAAACATTCGTATTAAAACTAGCATATGAAATGTCAATAATTTCACCATAAACTTTGAATGGTATAAAAATAGCACATCCACAGTCAAACATATCACAAAACCTTCAATACAATATATAAGTTTTGTATCATAATAAATCAACTTCAAATAATCTTAAAATCCATCAAAGGATGTTGACATAGATGAAATCAAAATTCTTTTTAAAGAAATATCTCCTTTTATTTTGAAATAATTTAAGATCCATATAAAATAAAACATTTTCTTTAAAAATAATCTTATAAGATTGTAAGGAAAGATTTGAAGATTTTATAACGGCGTAAAATAACCGCACCCGCCGTATAAGTTAAAAAAAACATTCTTACCTCAATTCTGCCGAAAAGGTTAAAAAGGACCTTGTTTTGAAAATGACAGAAAGATTCCTTTATAAACCTCTTATAAAAAGTCAAACAAGGGTATAAATGACTTTAACCCATATTCTTGTAAATAGTAAAAATGTTTTGAAATACATTTTTAAGAAACATGGATGTGGATGATAAAGAGATCCCAGTAGATTATTACGTATAAACAACCTTGGATAATAAAGAGGTTGTAAAGTAAACCCTTACCTTGTACTTTTCCTTGGTTGGGGTAGGTTAACCTCCTGTATAATGGTGAAATAATTGTTATTAAATTATACAAGAATCATATATATTAATATGATATCATATATGATCTTTTAACATTGATTTGTTAATAATATATTAGAATTATCGTCGTTTCGGGTGATAATCGATTCGTTCTTCTTAAATGTTTGGTTACGTAAGACATGTTTGTAATGGATAGATTAAATATTATTCATAATCAGAATGATATTAACATTATTTTTAACCCGAAAATGAGAATAAGACTTTAATGGATAAGATGGAGGATGGATCTCACCGCGTTCGTGGAGACGGTAGTCCGTACGTACGCACGAACGCTACTTCCATTTAATTTTTATTTTAAAAGAATTGAATCCAAATGATACATAGGTATATTACTATTCCAGTATAATATAATATTTTATATATGTTACTTAAGTTCATTAACACCATCCTTTATACATTCCATGTGTGGTATGAACGAGTCATATCATTTTAAGGGGGCGGTAGTCCGCACTTCCTCAAATGAAATTATCGTATGTATATACAACATGAAACGAATAATGGTATGAAATAAAATGGAATTACAGAAGCTTATATATAAAATATATATCATTAATATCATATTTAATTACAGTGCCATCATAATGGCCACTATGAGAGGCGGTAAGATGTATTTGAACAATCATCGTTTCGTGAGGCGTTAGTTTTCCATCCACAGAAACATTATGTTCATCATCCATTATATGGAGTTGTGTGTATGTGTAGTTTGAATCCTTCTTATAACAACATCCTAGTATATTGAGGATACTGGTGTTGTTACAAAAGAAAGGAAATAAAAAGAGTTTGGGGGTTGGAGAAGCAAAATAAATAAAAATAATTTAAGAGAAATCGTTACCTTTAATTTAGGTAACTCACTTTGGTTGGAACCAAAGGACTTCTTGAAATGCTTTCTGCCTAAGTGGAAGCTTCAAGGAGGAGGAGAGGGGTGTGGGGAGCTTAGTTGGGCAGAGTTTGGATGAGCCAAGTGGCTTGAGAGGTGTGAGGAATGAGTAGAAGTGGTCTCCTTTTATAAGGGAGAAGAGGGGCTCTTTAGGAAAGAGTGAAAGTATTACTTTATAATATAATTATATTCGGTTTATAATGGTCCAAAAATAATTGAGGTCGAAGATAAGATGACTCATATTCTAAATAACATCAACCAATAAGAATTGGACAGGTTTTAGATAATATTTTAATCATTATAATCTTATTTATTTAAATGATTTATTAATGAGGAAAACATTGAATCATTATTGTGTCATTAATAATTTTAATTATTTGATGTCTATAAATTATAAATAAAATATCATTATGTAGAAAATCTTTTTGTCTTTCTAATTAATATTTATAATCGAAAATCCAACATGTATAACCCTATGTAAAAATTGTTCTTCTAAAAGATGTAAGCTTATGCCATTTTTATTTTTATTTTAACTTTATTAATATAAAGTGTCCCTACCACATACAAGTGGCTCCAAGGGGTCCCCAAATTGACCCAAGGATGCTCAGGGTCGGGTATGTGTCCACCAATAAGGTTAGGACACATTTTAGGTTAATTTTGTATTATTATAATATTATTTTTAACCCTCATTTACCAGATTTACCCTTAACCATGGTAAATAAAATATTTACCACAGTAATTATTCAAAATGTCTAAAAATAAAAGTTACCTATTTACACAATTTGGACATACTGATTCCAAATATGGAATCCATTTTTCTAAATTCAAAACACAGAAGTGGCAGAAATTAATTTAAAATTAATTCCCGCTGTCAAAACAAAAAGCGTGTTTTTAAGAGGCAATAACTATCAAAAGATTGACACTTGTTTATGTTCGGTTTAATTGTAAAATTATGTCCAATGACCAACATTATATTAAATGGTAAAAATATATTCTAAATATACTTTAAAACCACTCAAATTCACAATTTATCAATATTAATTATTTTGATTAAAAAAGTTGTTTTTAATTAAAATTTAGTAATTTTCACTATTCATCAAAATATGAAAGTTATCCGAAAGGTACCAAAATTTCACCTTAGGCTAAATTTGATATTCCGAATCCAAAAATGAAGTCCATTTTAAAATATAAAATATATATAATTTCAAAATTTAGGTATTACTATTCATAACGACTAGTTTGATTGGTTGTGGCGTGTGTTAAAACTCAAGGTTGCGTACAAAACACGCTACTATTTTATTCAAAGGAAAGCGTACCGTAGAAGCTTGGGATGTTTCATTTTAAATTTTTTTTGTCCCAATTTATTCAGATAGTTTAAAATATTTTATTTAAAAAGGTTTCACTATTAAAGTTGATAAAAGTTCAATACTGAAAATGAATCTGTTCTTGCATTATGACTAAGAAACTCATAATGGGGATTCTAAAATTATAAGGATTATATAAAGTTCAAAATGTTGTTAATACTATTCATGACCTCTTTTAATGGCTTTTTTTTGTACGTCATGGTGTGATTGAACTCGGTGTTGCGTGTAGTGCAAGTTATTGAATTATTTTTAAGAAATAACACACTATGAAATCCTGGGGTGTTACATTCTCCCCTCATTCAATAAATTGCGTCCTCGCAATTTGGAATTGTTCTTTGAAAATAAAAGGTTGAAAGTAGAAAATATATTTGTGGGAAAACCCACATCGGAAATTGGGTTACTAAAATTTAGTCTTAATATGAGGAAAAGAGAAATGAAAGGGTCACCACCAAATTATGATCTTGATTAGGAGAACATTGGTGGCAATTAGAGACATATAATCGGAGGAAAACGTAAATATTTATAGGTAGTGATTGAGGTCATCAATCACAAACAAGTGTATAATTGAGGTCCTTAAACTCATCAATCTATGATGATTTGATGTACCATCGGTTCAACAAAATATAGGGTATTGGGTTAACACAATTTTTACGTTTCAAAATATCTTAGTTGAAATCCCACATCGAAAAATGAATTAACGAGGCCTCTATTTAAAATAAAGAGTCGGAAGTATGAAGATTACTGAAAATAACACATACTAGGGTTCCATGTAGGAAAATATGGATATGGAAGAAAAATCTAACCATCAATTATCTGATGGAGAGTGGTAGAAAACATGGCTATGAAAAGGCCAACAATCCCAAAGCCATAAATTAGTGATGATTTAAGGTACCATCTAGGAAAACATTTTTGTTGTAAGTTGCTTTTCTTAATATTGAGGAATTTATTTATGAGATTGGCTAAGATCATAAGAAGATATACTTACTTTATAATTAGAGTTTTATCCATTAATAAATTTCTACCAAAACTCATCATTCACTCGTAAAAAAAATTCTATTTATACTATTCATAGAGGGTTCCAAAATAAAAGAATTTATAATTCATCTACCAGATCTTTTAAAAAACTACTTTATTTAATCCAGGACATCTCGTGGGATAGTGGTAGGTGATACACCCTTGTCGCCCTTTGGTTGCGGGTTCAAGTTTCGCAGCCTTGCCGGACGCGACGGGTTGCCGCCCGACCTCCGGGTTGTCCTTTTATGGCAATCCAAAATAATCCAAACTAGAACTATCCAAAATACTTCTGTCCAAACTCCCAGTCCAACATTCATAAAGAAGGTAAACATAATATAGATCCTTTTTACCCCGTAATAGCATATGAATACCTTCATCATGTATTACCATATTCCTTATTGATTACATTCATGCTCCCTTATTCCATATAGAATGCTGGATATACTTCATTAATCCAAAAATGTTTTAAACCCCACCAATGATGGAATATACAAATCATTAATCAGTTCCAAGGTAGTCAAGAATATCCAATATAATTTATCCAAAACAATCACATATTATTCCAAAATCACTACCTTAGTATCAGAACTATATTATGGTTTATCATTCTCTCAACCATATATTTTCCAAAAATCTATCCTGCTAATGAGTCACTTTTCTTTGTTCCACACAATCTCAAGTCCTTAATGAAATAGTACTGCAGTACAATCCTTATATACTCCATAATTATTATAACAAGTACATTGTTGATACAACACTCAATTGACATAATCAACATAAGAACTCTAATCATTCCTCTTCATCTGTGGTAGTATCATAACTTGATTATTATCCAATAGCATCATTTGAGGCATAGTCTGATGACTGGGACATAGGTTCGCGTAGTGTCCAAACTCCTTGCAAATGAAGCATTGTACATTTGAAACCATTTTCTTACCCTTGCAGTCACGTACTTTGTGCTCTTTTCCTCCACACTTATAACAAACTCTCATTTCTTTCAGGCAAGTTCCAGGGTGTTTCTTTCCACAGTTACCACATATGGGAAAATTATTCTTTTCCCTCTTCCCTTTATCCATCTTTCTCTCTTCCATCCTTTTCTTCTCTTGCTTCCCTTCAAAGCCATAGGACTCAGTAAACTCTTTACTTATCTTATCAACACATGATATTATTTCTTCATATGATGATAATACATGAGAGACTATTTCTCTTATAAATTCTAGCTTAAGACTATGAAAGATATGATCCTTCCTTCTCTTTGAATCATGTGTATTTCTGGAGTTCTCATTCCTTCTACTGGGCGCCATTTCTAAACAATGGCATAAACTAGATCAGTTTATGAATCAAAATACATAATCCCATACTTATAAAACACTTAACATAAATTGAAATATTTATGGATATAATCCATAATCATAAAAATGTTTTCTTTGAGGAAGTATATACTCATAAACCCTTCATAATGATTTGTAAAGAAAATGAGAGTTATCCTAAGCATATCCCCCGGGAGTGTCGTAACCCAGAGTGCAGCAAAGCCCGTTGTCGTGCACCAGTTCCCGTTCGAGTCTAGCTCAAAGCAGTGTTTTCGGGTTTTACCCCTAGGTACATCTGTGCCAGAGCCGCCTCTACCTGCTCGTATACAGACAGGGATGTATTTCTCAGAAAACTCACAAAATCTCTACAACACCAAAATTCTAGGAAGTTCTTCTATACTAATCCTCAAAGTTCATCTTAGGTCTACGTGCTCTAATCAGAGTTTATCTAAATCTAGCTTCCAAGGTTTGTACTAAACTTCCTCTGATACCAACTGTAACGCCCCGACCCCAGCTACCCAGAGTCGGTGCATTACTTCGTAACATGGGCATTATCACAAGAAAGATCAAATCTCGAAAGACCGATTGGTATAGTAGCCTTGGAAACACTAGATATATTCATAGGTTTTACATTACATCATAAAATGAAAAACTACTACAACAACATAATGTCTCCATAATCCACACTCATATCCCCACATAATATCCCTGCAGGTCATTCATAATTTACTTCTTCACTTCCTGGGAAAAATAAAACATCTAAAAGGGGTGAGCTCAAATGCCCAGTAAGGATAACAAAATAGCGGAAACTTTCATAAATAAGAATAAACTTTTAAGGCAATGTATAACTAAAACAAAAGCCTTTCAAACATGAACTTTCAACATGGTATGGCATAAATAAAATGAAATAATGCCATTTACTTATTAACATGGATATTCTACTAATCGAATAATCACATGCAAATATCAATAACCACTTTCATAATGTTGGAATGCATAATGCCAGACTATCATAACCACATAGCCAAGGCCTCGTGCCAAGACTACAAATAAGATTTTGTCAAGGCCTTGTGCCAAGACACTAGTTTGTCTCATGAGACCTACCGATGCATCGAGGAGCTATAGCGGGCTCCACCCGTCACTTACTAAGTCCAATGCATTCCCATATGAAAAGGTTTAAACATAACATAAACATTCGTATTAAAACTAGCATATGAAATGTCAATAATTTCACCATAAACTATGAATGGTATAAAAATAGCACATCCACAGTCAAAAATATCACAAAACCTTCAATACAATATAGAAGTTTTGTATCATAATAAATCAACTTCAAATAATCTTAAAATCCATCAAAGGATGTTGACATAGATGAAATCAAAATTCTTTTTAAAGAAATATCTCCTTTTATTTTGAAATCATTTAAGATCCATATAAAATAAAACATTTTCTTTAAAAATAATCTTATAAGATTGTAAGGAAAGATTTGAAGATTTTATAACGGCGTAAAATAACCGCACCCGCCGTATAAGTTAAAAAGAACATTCTTACCTCAATTCTGTCGAAAAGGTTAAAAAGGACCTTGTTTTGAAAACGACGGAAAGATTACTTTATAAACCTCTTATAAAAAGTCAAACAAGGGTATAAATGACTTTAACCCATATTCTTGTAAATAGTAAAAATGTTTTGAAATACATTTTTAAGAAACATGGATGTGGACGATAAAGAGATCCCAGTAGATTATTACGTATAAACAACCTTGGATAATGAAGAGGTTGTAAAGTAAACCCTTACCTTGTACTTTTCCTTGGTTGGGGTAGGTTAACCTCCTTTATAATGGTGAAATAATTGTTATTAAATTATACAAGAATCATATATATTAATATGATATCATATATGATCTTTTAACATTGATTTGTTAATAATATCTTAGAATTATCGTCGTTTCAGGTGATAATCGATTCGTTCTTCTTAAATGTTTGGTTACGTAAGACATGTTTGTAATGGATAGATTAAATCTTATTCATAATCAGAATGATATTAACATTATTTTTAACCCTAAAATGAGAATAAGACTTTAATGGATACGATGGAGGATGGATCTCACCACGTTCGTGGAGACGGTAGTCCGTACGTACGCACGAACGCTACTTCCATTTAATTTTTATTTTAAAAGAATTGAATCAAAATGATACATAGGTATATTAATATTCCAGTATAATATAATATTTTATATATGTTACTTAAGTTCATTAACACCATCCTTTATACATTCCATGTGTGGTATGAACGAGTCATATCATTTTAAGGGGGCGGTAGTCCGCACTTCCTCAAATGAAATTATCGTATGTATATACAACATGAAACGAATAATGGTATGAAATAAAATGGAATTACAGAAGCTTATATATAAAATATATATCATTAATATCATATTTAATTATAGTGCCATCATAATGTCCACCATGAGAGGCGGTAAGATGTATTTGAACAATCATCGTTTCGTGAGGCGTTAGTTTGCCATCCACAGAAACATTATGTTCATCATCCATTAGATGGAGTTGTGTGTATGTGTAGTTTGAATCCTTCTTATAACAACAACCTAGTATATTGAGGATACTGGTGTTGTTACAAAAGAAAGGAAATAAAAAGAGTTTGGGGGTTGGAGAAGCAAAATAAATGAAAATAATTTAAGAGAAATCGTTACCTTTAATTTAGGTAACTCACTTTGGTTGGAACCAAAGGACTTCTTGAAATGCTTTCTGCCTAAGGGTAAGCTTCATGGAGGAGGAGAGGGATGTGGGGAGCTTAGTTGTGCAGAGTTTGGAAGAGCCAAGTGGCTTGAGAGGTGTGAGGAATGAGTAGAAGTGGTCTCCTTTTATAAGGGAGAAGAGGGGCTCTTTAGGAAAGAGTGAAAGTATTACTTTATAATATAATTATATTCGGTTTATAATGGTCCAAAAATCATTGAGGTCGAAGATAAGATGACTCATATTCTAAATAACATCAACCAATAAGAATTGGACAGGTTTTAGATAATATTTTAATCATTATAATCTTATTTATTTAAATGATTTATTAATGAGGAAAACATTGCATCATTATTGTGTCATTTATAATTTTAATTATTTGATGTCTAAAAATTATAAATAAAATATCATTATGTAGGAAATCTTTTTAGCTTTCTAATGAATATTTATAATCTAAAATCCAACATGTATAACCCTATGTAAAAATTGTTCTTCTAAACGATGTAAGCTTATGCCATTTTTATTTTTATTTTAACTTTATTGATATAAAGTGTCCCTACCACATACAAGTGGCTCCAAGGGGTCCCCAAATTGACCCAAGGATGCTCATGGTCGGGTATGTGTCCACCAATAAGGTTAGGACACGTTTTAGGTTAATTTTGTATTATTATAATATTATTTTTTAACCTCATTTACCAGATTTACCCTTAACCATGGTAAATAAAATATTTACCACAGTAATTATTCAAAATGTCTAAAAATAAAAGTTACCTATTTACACAATTTGGACATACTGATTCCAAATATGGAATCCATTTTTCTAAATTCAAAACACAGAAGTGGCAGAAATTAATTTAAAATTAATTTCCGCTGTCAAAACAAAAAGCGTGTTTTTAAGAGGCAATAACTATCAAAAGATTGACACTTGTTTATGTTCGGTTTAATTGTAAAATTATGTCCAATGACCAACATTATATTAAATGGTAAAAATATATTCTAAATATACTTTAAAACCACTAAAATTCACAATTTATCACTATTAATTATTTTGATTAAAAAAGTTGTTTTTAATTAAAATTTAGTAATTTTCACTATTCATCAAAATATGAAAGTTATCCGAAAGGTACCAAAATTTCACCTTAGGCTAAATTCGATATTCCGAATCCAAAAATGAAGTCCATTTTAAAATATAAAATATATATAATTTCAAAATTTAGGTATTACTATTCATAACGACTAGTTTGATTGGTTGTGGCGTGTGTTAAAACTCAAGGTTGCGTACAACACACGCTACTATTTTATTCAAAGGAAAGCGTACCGTGGAAGCTTGGGATGTTTCATTTTAAATTTTTTTTTGTCCCAATTTATTCAGATAGTTTAAAATATTTTATTTAAAAAGGTTTCACTATTAAAGTTGATAAAAGTTCAATACCGAAAATGAATCTGTTCTTGCATTATGACTAAGAAACTCATAATAGGGATTCTAAAATTATAAGGATTATATAAAGTTCAAAATGTTGTTAATACTATTCATGATCTCTTTTAATGGCTTTTTTTTGTACGTCATGGTGTGATTGAACTCAGTGTTGCGTGTAGTGCAAGTTATTGAATTATTTTTAAGAAATAACACACTATGAAATCCTGGGGTGTTACATTCTCCCCTCCTTCAATAAATTGCGTCCTCGCAATTTGGAATTGTTCTTTGAAAATAAAAGGTTGAAAGTAGAAAATATATTTGTGGGAAAACCCACATCGGAAATTGGGTTACTAAAATTTAGTCTTAATATGAGGAAAAGAGAAATGAAAGGGTCACCACCAAATTATGATCTTGATTAGGAGAACATTGGTGGCAATTAGAGACATATAATCGGAGGAAAAACGTAAATATCTATAGGTAGTGATTGAGGTCATCAATCACAAACAAGTGTATAATTGAGGTCCTTAAACTCATCAATATATGATGATTTGATGTACCATCGGTTCAACAAAATATAGGGTATTGGGATAACACATTTTTGACGTTTCAAAATATCTTAGTTGAAATCCCACATCGAAAAATGAATTAACGAGGCCTCTATTTAAAATAAAGAGTCGAAAGTATGAAGATTACTGAAAATAACACATACTAGGGTTCCATGTAGGAAAATATGGATATGGAAGAAAAATCTAACCATCAATTATCTGATGGAGAGTGGTAGAGAACATGGCTATGAAAAGGCCAACAATCCCAAAGCCATAAATTAGTGATGATTTAAGGTACCATCTAGGAAAACATTTTTGTTCTAAGTTGCTTTTCTTAATATTGAGGAATTTATTTATGAGATTGGCTAAGATCATAAGGATATATACTTACTTTATAATTAGAGTTTTATCCATTAATAAATTTCTACCAAAACTCATCATTCACTCGTAAAAAAATTCTATTTATACTATTCATAGAGGGTTCCAAAATAAAAGAATTTATAATTCATCTACCAGATCTTTTAAAAAACTACTTTATTTAATCCAGGACATCTCGTGGGATAGTGGTAGGTGATACACCCTTGTCGCCCTTTGGTTGCGGGTTCAAGTCTCGCAGCCTTGCCGGACGCGACGGGTTGCCGCCCGACCTCCGGGTTGTCCTTTTATGGCAATCCAAAATAATCCAAACTAGAACTATCCAAAATACTTCTGTCCAAACTCACAGTCCAACATTCATAAGGAAGGTAAACATAATATAGATCCTTTTTACCCCGTAATAGCATATGAATACCTTCATCATGTATTACCATATTCCTTATTGATTACATTCATGCTCCCTTATTCCATATAGAATGCTGGATATACTTCATTAATCCAAAAATGTTTTAAACCCCAACAATGATGGAATATACAAATCATTAATCAGTTCCAAGGTAGTCAAGAATATCCAATATAATTTATCCAAAACAATCACATATTATTCCAAAATCACTACCTCAGTATCAAAACTATATTATGGTTTATCATTCTCTCAACCATATATTTTCCAAAAATCTATCCTGCTAATGAGTCACTTTTCTTTGTTCCACACAATCTCAAGTCCTTAATGAAATAGTACTGCAGTACAATCCTTATATACTCTATAATTATTATAACAAGTACATTGTTGATACAACACTCAATTGACATAATCAACATAAGAACTCTAATCATTCCTCTTCATCTGTGGTAGTATCATAACTTGATTATTATCCAATAGCATCATTTGTGGCATAGTCTGATGACTGGGACATAGGTTCGCGTAGTGTCCAAACTCCTTGAAAATGAAGCATTGTACATTTGAAACCATTTTCTTACCCTTGCAGTCACGTACTTTGTGCCCTTTTCCTCCACACTTATAACAAACTCTTATTCCTTTCAGGCAAGTTCTAGGGTGTTTCTTTCCACAGTTACCACATATGAGAAAATTATTCTTTTCCCTCTTCCCTTTATCCATCTTTCTCTCTTCCATCATTTTCTTCTCTTGCTTCCCTTCAAAGCCATAGGACTCAGTAAACTCTTTACTTATCTTATCAACACATGATATTATTTCTTCATATGATGATAATACATGAGAGACTATTTCTCTTATAAATTCTAGCTTAAGACTATGAAAGATATGATCCTTCCTTCTCTTTGAATCATGTGTATTTCTGGAGTTCTCATTCCTTCTACTGGGCGCCATTTCTAAACAATGGCATAAACTAGATCAGTTTATGAATCAAAATACATAATCCCATACTTATAAAACACTTAACATAAATTGAACTATTTATGGATATAATCCATAATCATAAAAATGTTTTCTTTGAGGAAGTATATACTCATAAACCCTTCATAATGATTTGTAAAGAAAATGAGAGTTATCCTAAGCATATCCCCCGGGAGTGTCGTAACCAAGAGTGCAGTAAGGTCCGTTGTCGTGCACCAGTTCCCGTTCGAGTCTAGCTCAAAGCAGTGTTTTCGGGTTTTACCCCTAGGTATATCTGTGCCAGAGCCGCCTCTACCTGCTCGTATCCAGACAGGGATGTATTGCTCAGAAAACTCACAAAATCTCTACAACACCAAAATTCTAGGAAGTTCTTCTATACTAATCCTCAAAGTTCATCTTAGGTCTACGTGCTCTATTCATAGTTTATCTAAATCTAGCTTCCAAGGTTTGTACTAAACTTCCTCTGATACCAACTGTAATGCCCCGACCCCAGCTACCCAGAGTCGGTGCATTACTTCGTAACATTGGCATGATCACAAGAAAGATCAAATCTCGAAAGACCGATTGGTTTAGTAGCCTTGGAAACACTAGATATATTCATAGGTTTTATATTACATCATAAAATGAAAAACTACTACAACAACATAATTTCTCCATAATCCACACTCATATCCCCACATAATATCCCTGCAGGTCATTCATAATTTACTTCTTCACTTCCTGGGAAAAATAAAACATATAAAAGGGGTGAGCTCAAATGCCCAGTAAGGATAACAAAATAGCGGAAACTTTCATAAATAAGAATAAAATTTTAAGGCAATGTATAACTAAAACAAAAGCCTTTCAAACATGAACTTTCAACATGGTATGGCATAAATAAAATGAAATAATGCCATTTACTTATTCACATTGATATTCTACTAATCGAATAATCACATGCAAATATCAATAACCACTTTCATAATGTTGGAATGCATAATGCCAGACTATCATAACCACATAGCCAAGGCCTCGTGCCAAGACTACAAATAAGATTTTGTCAAGGCCTTGTGCCAAGACACTAGTTTGTCTCATGAGACCTACCGATGCATCGAGGAGCTATAGCGGGCTCCACCCGTCACTTACTAAGTCCAATGCATTCCCATATGAAAAGGTTTAAACATAACATAAACATTCGTATTAAAACTAGCATATGAAATGTCAATAATTTCACCATAAACTATGAATGGTATAAAAATAGCACATCCATAGTCAAACATATCACAAAACCTTCAATACAATATAGAAGTTTTGTATCATAATAAATCAACTTCAAATAATCTTAAAATCCATCAAAGGATGTTGACATAGATGAAATCAAAATTCTTTTTAAAGAAATATCTCCTTTTATTTTGAAATCATTTAAGATCCATATAAAATAAAACATTTTCTTTAAAAATAATCTTATAAGATTGTAAGGAAAGCTTTGAAGATTTTATAACGGCGTAAAATAACCGCACCCGCCGTATAAGTTAAAAAAACATTCTTACCTCAATTCTGTCGAAAAGGTTAAAAAGGACCTTGTTTTGAAAACGACGGAAAGATTCCTTTATAAACATCTTATAAAAAGTCAAACAAGGGTATAAATGACTTTAACCCATATTCTTGTAAATAGTAAAAATGTTTTGAAATACATTTTTAAGAAACATGGATGTGGATGATAAAGAGATCCCAGTAGATTATTACGTATAAACAACCTTGGATAATGAAGAGGTTGTAAAGTAAACCCTTACCTTGTACTTTTCCTTGGTTGGGGTAGGTTAACCTCCTGTATAATGGTGAAATAATTGTTATTAAATTATAGAAGAATCATATATATTAATATGATATCATATATGATCTTTTAACATTGATTTGTTAATAATATCTTAGAATTATCGTCGTTTCAGGTGATAATCGATTCGTTCTTCTTAAATGTTGGGTTATGTAAGACATGTTTGTAATGGATAGATTAAATCTTATTCATAATCAGAATGATATTAACATTATTTTTAACCCTAAAATGAGAATAAGACTTTAATGGATACGATGGAGGATGGATCTCACCGCGTTCGTGGAGACGGTAGTCCGTACGTACGCACGAACGCTACTTCCATTTAATTTTTATTTTAAAAGAATTGAATCCAAATGATACATAGGTATATTACTATTCCATTATAATATAATATTTTATATATGTTACTTAAGTTCATTAACACCATCCTTTATACATTCCATGTGTGGTATGAACGAGTCATATCATTTTAAGGGGGCGGTAGTCCGCACTTCCTCAAATGAAATTACTGTATGTATATACAACATGAAACGAATAATGGTATGAAATAAAATGGAATTACAGAATCTTATATATAAAATATATATCATTAATATCATATTTAATTACAGTGCCATCATAATGGCCACCATGAGAGGCGGTAAGATGTATTTGAACAATCATCGTTTCGTGAGGCGTTAGTTTGCCATCCACAGAAACATTATGTTCATCATCCATTAGATGGAGTTATGTGTATGTGTAGTTTGAATCCTTATTATAACAAAATCCTAGTATATTGAGGATACTGGTGTTGTTACAAAAGAAAGGAAATAAAAAGAGTTTGGGGGTTGGAGAAGCAAAATAAATGAAAATAATTTAAGAGAAATCGTTACCTTTAATTTAGGTAACTCACTTTGGTTGGAACCAAAGGACTTCTTGAAATGCTTTCTGCCTAAGGGGAAGCTTCAAGGAGGAGGAGAGGGATGAGGGGAGCTTAGTTGGGCAGAGTTTGGACGAGCCAAGTGGCTTGAGAGGTGTGAGGAATGAGTAGAAGTGGTCTCCTTTTATAAGGGAGAAGAGGGGCTCTTTAGGAAAGAGTGAAAGTATTACTTTATAATATAATTATATTCGGTTTATAATTGTCCAAAAATCATTGAGGTCGAAGATAATATGACTCATATTCTAAATAACATCAACCAATAAGAATTGGACAGGTTTTAGATAATATTTTAATCATTATAATCTTATTTATTTAAATGATTTATTAATGAGGAAAACATTGCATCATTATTGTGTCATTAATAATTTTAATTATTTGATGTCTAAAAATTATAAATAAAATATCATTATGTAGGAAATCTTTTTTGCTTTATAATGAATATTTATAATCGAAAATCCAACATGTATATCCCTATGTAAAAATTGTTCTTCTAAAAGATGTACGCTTATGCCATTTTTATTTTTATTTTAACTTTATTAATATAAAGTGTCCCTACCACATACAAGTGGCTCAAAGGGGTCCCCAAATTGACCCAAGGATGCTCATGGTCGGGTATGTGTCCACCAATAAGGTTAGGACACGTTTTAGGTTAATTTTGTATTATTATAATATTATTTTTTAACCCTCATTTACCAGATTTACCCTTAACCATGGTAAATAAAATATTTACCACAGTAATTATTCAAAATGTCTAAAAATAAAAGTTACCTATTTAAACAATTTGGAAATACTGATTCCAAATATGGAATCCATTTTTCTAAATTCAAAACATAGAAGTAGCAGAAATTAATTTAAAATTAATTCCCGCTGTCAAAACAAAAAGCGTGTTTTTAAGAGGCAATAACTATCAAAAGATTGACACTTGTTTATGTTCGGTTTAATTGTAAAATTATTTCCAATGACCAACATTATATTAAATGGTAAAAATATATTCTAAATATACTTTAAAACCACTCAAATTCACAATTTATCACTATTAATTATTTTGATTAAAAAAGTTGTTTTTAATTAAAATTTAGTAATTTTCACTATTCATCAAAATATGAAAGTTATCCGAAAGGTACCAAAATTTCACCTTAGGCTAAATTCGATATTCCGAATCCAAAAATGAAGTCCATTTTAAAATATAAAATATATATAATTTCAAAATTTAGGTATTACTATTCATAACGACTAGTTTGATTGGTTGTGGCGTGTGTTAAAACTCAAGGTTGCGTACAACACACGCTACTATTTTATTCAAAGGAAAGCGTACCGTGGAAGCTTGGGATGTTTCATTTTAAATTTTTTTTTTGTCCCAGTATATTCAGATAGTTTAAAATATTTTATTTAAAAAGGTTTCACTATTAATGTTGATAAAAGTTCAATACCGTAAATGAATCTGTTCTTGCATTATGACTAAGAAACTCATAATAGGGATTCTAAAATTATAAGGATTATATAAAGTTCAAAATGTTGTTAATACTATTCATGATCTCTTTTAATGGCTTCTTTTTTGTACGTCATGGTGTGATTGAACTCGGTGTTGTGTGTAGTGCAAGTTATTGAATTATTTTTAAGAAATAACACACTATGAAATCCTGGGGTGTTACAATACATA
This sequence comes from Viscum album, assembly GCA_963277665.1. NCBI lineage: Eukaryota > Viridiplantae > Streptophyta > Magnoliopsida > Santalales > Viscaceae > Viscum > Viscum album. Next base: position 1,999,048,321 of record OY728142.1, on the reverse strand, counting down.
TCAAATATGACCCACATAACAAAGAATATAAAGGAAAAAAATCAGTTATCACCAGAAATAATTTTAATTCTAAAATATTATTAACAAATCAATATTAGAATATCATATATGATATCATATTTAAGTATATGGTTCTTCTATAATTTAATAACAATGATTTATCTATTATAAATGAGGTTAATGTACCCTCGACCAAGGAAAAGTACAAGTTAAGGGTTAATTTCACAATCTCTTAATTATCCGAGGTTGATTATATGTAATTATCTATTGGGACCTCCTTATCATCCACATCGATGTTTTTAAAAATTATTTTCAATACATTTTTACTATTTACAAGAAAATGGGTTAAAGTAATTTATACCCTTTTTGAACTTATATTTTTTGAAAGTAATATTTCAGTTGTTTTCCAAATATGATACTTTATGACCTTTTCGAAAAAATTTAGGTAAGAATGTTTTTATAATATTATACGGCGGGTGCAATTATTCTCTGCAGTTATAACCTCATCGAATCTTCCCTTACAAGCTTATAATAATGTTTTCAAAATAAATAGTTTTTTTATAATTAAGTAACTTGAAATTATTTCATAAAAATAAAGAGATATTTCTCTTAAATAGTTTTAATTTAATCTATCTAAACATCCTTTGATGGATTTCATAATTGTTTGAAGTCGATTCATTATGATGAAAATCTTCTGTATTATATTGATGGTTTTGTGATTTTTTTACTGTGGATGTGTTATTTTTATACCATTCATGGTTTATTGTTAAAGTAGTGACCTTTTGTATTCTAGTTTTAAAATGAATGTTTATGTTATATTTTCACATTTTCATATGAGGGATGTATTGGACTTAGTAAGTGACAGGTGGAGCCCAATATAGCTCCTCGATGCATCTATAGGTCTCATGAGAGAACTAGATGTGGAATTGGCTGAGGCCTTTCCCAATTTGATATATTTTTTTTGGCCGAGGCCTTAATAATATTTAGATGTCTTGGCCAAGGTCTTGACAAAATGTTTTAGAATGTCCAGCATTATACATTCCCTAATTATGAAAATAATATTGATGGTTCATGTGGTCATTAGACAAGTAGAATACCCAATGATTATGTTTTGTAATGGCATTATTTACTCAGCTCATATTCCTGCCATAAAATTTTTCATTTTTATTATTTGTAAAGGAATGTGTTTTAAATTATTCACCATACTTAATATTTAAGTTATTTTCCATTGTATTTTATACATTTACCGAGAATTTGAGTTCACCCCTTTCTTATGTTTAATTTTCCTAGGATATGAATAAGATAGTTATGTGTGACATGGAGGAATAATTTAGGAGGATTGGATGTTTCTAATGGAATAAATTAGTGTTGTATTTATTTTCAAGCTGTAATATTGACTATATGTATGAATATCGTTTCCAATAATATTAAATGGGTTAGTATTTCGGGACATTATTTCCTTATGATCATGCCAATGTTACGTAGTAATGCACCGACTCTGGGTAACTGGGGTCGGGGCATTATATCTATGACATAGTAAGAGAATAGCCTGGGCGTCGTTAATATTTCCAAATCCCAAGATCCTAATTCATGCATCTCCTCTTGTTTTCTACGTTGAACATTGCTCATGTAGACATAGAGTGTTGGTTGAGTTCATTATTTCATTTTTGGTTTGCATGTGGCTGGTTTCTAATGAAGTTATTTTGTGATTTCCAACAAACCCAAAGGGGGGTATTGTTGGAACCATGGTAGTTCTATTAAAGAATTGATGTATGGTTTGTGTTTGTTGTCAATCCTCATCGGAAGTTCAGAATGTTTCCCAGTAATGTGATCATACAGTTTAATGAGGAAGTGGAGCGCGAAATAAGTCAGTTGTGCACAAAATATGTGGGTTGTGTGTGAAAAAGAGTGTGGTGCGCAAAATAGTGGATTGAAGTTTTTCACACAAGATGTGTTTTAGAATCAGGTCGTTGAAAAATGGAAAAATGCACGGGATGTGCGAAAACAATGAAGATGTGTGCGGAAAACGGTTCTTGCACGAAATGTATTGCACTCCGAATGAGTGTTTTTCACACCACAATGGGTTTTGCGTGTGGGGGTCAGTGACACCTATAAATATGAGGTGACCCTACCTTTTTTCGTCTCGCTGAAGTCTTAGAGAAGATATCAGTGTTGATGCGTGTAAAAGGTTTTCATAAAGAGAGTTGCACTAAAAATTATGAGTTGCACAGAACAAGTCCGAGTTGTGTGAAAAAGGAGAGTGTGCGAGAAAATGGGGAAAGTGTGTGAAAAAGAAGAAGTTTCTTATAAAACATGAGACTGGGCATAAAATTTGAAGTTGTGTGAAAAAGGTGAAGCTGTACATATATGTTGAGGCTTCCTGTAAAAGATTTAGTAATGCAAAAAGGGTGATTTTGCGAGAAATAGTTTTCCGCATGAAAAGAAAATATTGCACGCAGAAGTGAGGTCTTGTGCGCCAATGGTAGGTGTGGCACGTAATTGTCAGGGAAACCTGTTTTCACGTTCTAATTATCTGATTCAATGGTTCAGTGAATTCAAGTGCATCAATTCTGGAAAATGATGTATGTAGAGTCTCATGCTAAGAAGAGGAAAATACTTCAATGTTAATATATTGAAGAGTCCTTCATGTCTATAAACTGATTAGGACTTCACCAAAGGAAGTGAGCCAGGGGAGTCAACAGGAGTGAACCAAGGGACACAGTAAGATATCCTTGAACTATTGTAAAGGTAGTGAGCCTAGCATAGAGTGGTTGGGTCCAAAACTTGTAATCCCTAAACTAATGAATATTAGTGGATTTTGGTATGAACAACACACTGTCGGCGTATACACCTTGGACATATCACTTTGTGGTGTACCAAGTAAGAGTTCTGGGGCAACATCCTTCTTTCATTTGTTTGATAGATCTAACAAGTTCCTACCTACCTGGGAAAAAGATCCAAAACTTTAAAAAGAAAATGTTGACTCCCTGATTCACCCCTCCCCTCTCAGGGTGTTATGGGGTCCTTTAGTCTGGATCTTGTTCAGAGCCAAGATTTCTAGAAAATGATAAAAATTATTTGGCCACATGGTTATAATAAACTGAGCTACCAAGCTCACATGATCTCTTCTAATCATATGGGGTGAATTAGAGGTGTAGTAGTAACCACACTATTTATCTTAAAACAAGTAACCATATGTGTATAACTATGCAAAAAGTAGAAATTTTCTTATGGTATTTCATGTGGAAAGTGCACATTTTGTAAACAATGTGCTCTAATCATGCAGATTATTTCTTTATGTAGTGGCTTGAGCAGGGTTTCCAAATGGAATGGACAATCATGCACCACATATTTTGAAGGTGAAATTAAAACGTGTCTCCTCATTTAACATTCAAACCTCTTAATATTTCTTTACTTATGTTCAGATGGCATCCTACTTTTCTCCTCATCCTATATATTTTATTCCCCCTCAACATTGTAGTTGTGGACTGTCTCTGATCCAAATTCAAAATCAATATCTAAAATATGATTCTGATAGATATCAATATGAAACCGAATCCCCCCTCTTCTTATATCAATTTACCTTCGAATCCATTTTTCTATTTAGGGGAAATTCCTTTTTTCTATTTTTTAGTTCCTCATATTTTTTAATCAATTTATTCTATATTAAATCAAATATATGGCCTCCATCAGATAAGGAGATGTCAACTGGCCTAAGGTAGGTGGTATCATTGATTTAAAAAATATTTTTGGTGATTTGTAACTTTTTCATTATTTCATGTTCCTAACTTCATCACACATCACCATTTAATTGTGTTATTCATACTAAATAGTACCACAAACATGGGAAGACGTATGTCGATAGATTTTTTGTGGACTAGAGGATGATGGACTCATTTAGGGTCACCCCTTTCGATCTACCAACTTAATATACCCATTGTAGTTAATTGTTAATATTTTAAAAACACCTTGTAAGGAGTATACATGGATTATAATTTGAATTTACCCAATTATGTAATATTTTAATGAACTTAGGTATCCTTCTAAGTGTTTGAACCATCCTTTTTTGAATTTCACATACTGGTAATTGCCTTATTTACTATGGAATCTTTTTAAATGTACTTTTAGCCATAGAATTTGAATTTCCATTTATATAGAACTAAAAGTGTAATATTGAATGGATTTGACATGATGGGTTCTTCACATTAAATAAATTAATTGGTTGAAATAATATTAGGTGGATAGGATATGCCTATTGAGGCATTTTTTTTCTGATTTATTAATATGAATTGTAATTTTTTATTCAAATTGGATGTGACTATTGAGATACATGATAGGTAATTCATCATGTCTTATTTTATAAATTTTATTGCTCTATGATTAAGTTGTGACATGATTGTAATGTTTTTGTTTTTCATGAAGTATCATGAACCTTTACATCAGGTGTTGAGCATTATGTCTCACACCATTGACACTAGTAGGATGGTGGGCTTGAGGTGACCGCTTCCTTGTTTCGAGTGGTGACATGATGGAACAATCATCATCTCAAGTGACAGGAATGACGTCTCCCACTAATTATGATATGTGGAGAATATATCAATTTTGGTAAGCATATAGGTTCATTATATGGATATGGATGTCTATGTTATTCCCCAATCTAGGTAGAAACAAGTATTCCAGGTATATGGCCACTTTTGTACACATGTACATGGATTATATAGGTGGATTCAATATATGTATATTTATAATGTATATATATTATTATTATATATATAGTATGTAATAATATATCCAATCTAGTCGTGAGCCTAATAAAGTAGAGCGTCTTGGTGTTCTTTAGGAACCTGAGATCACTATTATTTATTTATTCATCCATGCCTATTATTTTATTTATTCAAACACACTATTTAGTTTTGAGCCTGACATGGACTAATTATAGAATTTTTTTGTTGTTGTCTAATGGGATTTCATCTCACACCCTACTCAGGACACCTTTGTTATTAAAGTAGATGATTTTTCAACAAGTACTAATATGATAAAGCACCATGCTACTTGTCTTTGATTTTCATTACATATATACAGAGCTTTTGTGAAGAGGACTGGGCATATGCACGATATGATATAATTACATTTTTTCCTTGTTAAATTATTTGATATCATGATGTTATCTTTCTATCCCTGGATCCCCTTTTTTATTGTATCATGTCATGAATCTAAATACATGGCACTACAAAGAGGCTTGTGATTACTATTTAGTTTCTCAGTTTTCTATTCTTACACTACATAATAAATATAAATTTTAAAATAATATTCCACTGTTGCATGTCTATGGTTAAATATGATTTTCCACTCTAATAAGATTGTATAGTCTCACCACTATATAGCCTTGACACCCTCACTTATATTAGGCTACCTATAGAATATGGGTTGAGGGACATGAGTCCATTTGACCCACCATCTCGTGAAATATATTAACTGGACCCTAGGATGGAATTTTACTAAAACCCATAATCGTACGATGATCATCACTAATTTACATGACTCATCTCAAGATGGTTTTTTAGAATGTTCTTTATGCTAATATGGTCATTATTCCTCTAGTTGAATTTGATGTTATATTATGAATGGATTTGGATTCTATAAATAAATCCTACATTAATTTACAATGATGGAATTTCATATTTGATATTTGAAACCAACCTATCATTTTATATAAGTGAATTGATAAATATAAACCACTAATGGATATCACATCTATCTTATGGTTTTTAATCTAATTCAAAAGGACTATTTATCTTATATGGTTGGGGAGAAACTCCGAATTTATGATATTATTATTCTATGGGAGTTTTTTGATGTATATCATTAATAGTTTCCAAGACATCTACCCAAATGAGAATTTCATTGCATGATACATCTCATTCCAAATTCCATGAATATTTCAATGATTACCTATAGAATGCTCCTGATTGAGTTGAAATAGTTATTTTGGAAACTCCAACAGAACATTTAAAATGGATTAATTCAACAAAAAAAAATATAACCTTTTACTGAGACAATTATTTTTAATAAAAAGAAATATGGATATTTTTGACTATATGATGATTATTTGGTGATGATAAATACGTTGATCAAGAAAAAATATCCACCTCCCTTTATTGATGATTTTTTTTGCCCACATTTCAAAAATTTATATATTTCTACGATTGATGTTCATTATGGATATCATTATTTGATGTTCAGGGAGGATGATATACCCAAGATATCATTCTTTAAAAGGTATAGACACTATCAGTTTATAGTTATTCCATTCTGTCTTACTAATTCTCCAACTATCTTCATTGATTTAATGAGTATAGACTTTATAGATTACTAGGAACATTTAATCGAAATCTTTATAGAATATATTTATATATATTCAATGAGATTTAATACCTATAATATCACTTGTTAATTATAATAATTATTTTAATGAAGGATAAAATATATTAAAATTTTACGAAGTGTGAATTTTGGATGTAATAGGATTCATGATTTTTGGTCATATATTATCAAAGGAGGGTAAATTGGTAAATACGTTAATGACAATGTCTAAGGAATGTTGGACCAAAACAACCATGGTGATAGAGATTCATAGTTTTTTGGTTAATCATTATATTCTCTATAGTTTTTGGATAATTTCTATTGAATTTCTAATCCACTCACCATAATAAATTTTTAAGAATCCAATTTTCACTATATAGATAAATGTGAGGAGAATTGCAAGTAACTAAAGAGAAGATTAGTCACTGTACCTATTATTACCAAACCCTAAAATGGATAAGGGTATCTAATCTAACGTAATTCATTAATAAAGATATTTGGAAGTGTTTTAATATATAATGGAATGGATATATCATATTCCAAAGGTAAATATATGGTTCATGATTAAAATTACCCAGCTCACGAAACAATGGTTGATACCATAATTATTTTCATTGAATAAATAAATGCATATTGATTAAGGAAAAAAGTGTGATATATACCAATCAGAAACCTTTAATTATATATTCCCTCTAAAGGCATTGAAAATTTAATAGAGATTATGGATCACTTGGGGAAAAGTGGTATTAGCGACGAGTTATTTGCGATGGGACATATTCCCTTCGCCAATACCCCGATTCCGGGGGAATTTGCAACGGGGCATAATCCCCGTTGCAAATAAAGAGTTATTTGCGACGGGATATTCTCACCCGTCGCAAATGGTTTGGCGCGAATGCACGCCAAATCACGCGAAAGATATTTGCGACGGTATCTCCTTCCCGTTGCAAATAACCGGCGGCGGTAACAGGTTATTAGCGATAGGAAGGGGTTCCCGTCGCAAATAATCTCTTTTATTGCCGCCCATAATAAATGTGGACGGGGTTATTTGCGACGGTCTCGTCGCAAATAATACCAATTGTGACGGGAATACCGTCGCAATAAACCCCGTCGCAAATAATCAAACCTATAAATACAGCCAGCCTTGACAAGTTTTCTGAATCTGAACTACTTTTTACTAGTTTATATGTGTTGAGTGAATTTTGTTTTGCAAGTCGATTTCAAGGAGGTTGCAGGGATCATCCTACAAGTACAACAAATCAAATGCTCGAAAACCAGTTTAATGTTTTTTTTGAATTTTAATTTAATATTTATTTAATGTTTTTGTTTTATATTTTTACATTAGTTTTTATTATTTCTTATTAGATATAATTATGTTGTATTAAGGTATTAAATTTGATTTGTTAGATTTAATTATTAGTAATTAACAATATTTAATAATTAAGTGACTGTAATTAGTAATTAATAACTTTAATTTTAATTAAAGATAGTAATTAGTAATTAGTGAATGTAATTAGTAGTTAATGAATGTAATTAGTAGTTAATGAATGTAATTAGTAGTTAATTAATGTAATTTGTAGTTAATGAATGTAATTTGTAGTTAAGGAATGTAATTTGTAGTTAATGAATGTAATGTGTAGTTAATGAATGTAATTAGTAATTAATGCATATAATTTGTAATAATTGGAATAATTCAAAAAAATAGTAATAATTAGAAAAAATTAACAATAATTTGTAATAAGTAACATTAATTAGTAATAATTAGTAATAATTAACAATAATTAACAATAATTACCAATAAATAGTAATAATTAACAATAATTACCAATAATTATTGATAATTAGTAATAATTATCAATATTTACCAATATTTACCAATATTTACCAATAATTGCCAATAATTGTCAATATTTTCCAATAATTACCAATAATTACCAATATTTACCAATAATTGCCAATAATTGTCAATATTAACCAATAATCAAGAATAATTACCAATAATTAGAAATAATTACCAATAATTAGGAATAATTACCAATAATTAGGAATAATTAACAATAATTAGGAATAATTACCAATAATTAATAATAATTACCAATAATTACCAATAATTACTAATAATGAGGAATGATTACCAATAATCAGGAATAATTACCAATAATTAGGAATAATTACCAATAATTAGGAATAATTACCAATAATTACCTATAATTACCAATAATTACCAATAATTACCAATAATTACCAATAATTACCAATAATTAACAATAATTAGGAATAGTTCCTAATAATTACCACTAATTACCAATAATTACCAATAATTACCAATAATTACCAATAATTACAAATAATTACCAATAATTACCAATAATTACCAATAATTAGGAATAATTAGGAATAATTACCAATAAATAGGAATAATTACCAATAATTAGGAATAATTACAAATAATTAATAATAATTACCAATAATTACCAATAATTACCAATAGTTAGGAATAATTACCAATAATTATGAATAATTACGAATAATTAGGAATAATTACCAATAATTAATAATAATTACCAATAATTAATAATAATTACCAATAATTAATAATAATTACCAATAATTAGGAATAATTACCAATAATTAGGAATAATTAGCAATAATTAGGAATAATTACCAATAATTAGGAATAATTACCAATAATTAGGAATAATTACCAATAATTAGGAATAATTTCCAATAATTACCAATAATTAGGAATAATTACTAATAATTTGGAATAATTACCAATAATTCGGAATAATTACAAATAATTAGAAATAATTACCAATAATTACCAATAATTACCAATGATTAGGAATAATTACCAATAATTAGGAATATTTACCAATAATTAGGAATAATTACCAATAATTAGGAATAATTACCAATAATTAGGAATAATTACCAATAATTAGGAATAATTACTAATAATTAGAAATAATTAACAATAATTTGGAATAATTAACAATAATTAGAAATAATTACCTATAATTACCAATAATTACCAATAATTTGGAATAATTACCAATAATTACAAATAATTACCAATAATTACCAATAATTAGGAATAATTACCAATAATTAAGAATAATTACCACTAATTAGGAATAATTACCAGTAATTAACAATAATTACTAATAATTAGGAATAATTACCGATAATTAGGAATAATTACCAATAATTAGGAATAATTACCAATAATTAGGAATAATTACCAATAATTAATAATAATTAACAATAATTATCAATAATTACCAATAATTAGGAATAATTACCAATAATTACCAATAATTACCATTATTTACCAATAATTACAAATAATTACCAATAATTACCAATAATTACCAATAATTACCAAAAATTACCAATAATTACCAATAATTAGTAATAATTAGGAATAATTTCCAATAATTAGGAATAATTACCAATAAATAGGAATAATTACCAATAATTAATAATAAATACTAATAATTACCAATAATTACCAGCAATTAGGAATAATTACCAATAATTAGGAATAATTACCAATAATTAGTAATAATTACCAATAATTACCAATAATTACCAATATTTTTCCTTTAATTACCAATAATTACCAATAATTAGTAATAATTAACAATAATTTGTAATAATTAACAATAATTACCAATAATTACCAATAATTAGTAATAATTAGTAATAATTAGGACTAATTACCAATAATTGGAATAATTACCAATAATTATGAATAATTATCAATAATTAGGAATAATTACCAATAATTTGGAATAATTACCAATAATTAGGAATAATTACCAATAATTACCAATAATTAGTATTAATTAACAATTAGTAGTATTAATTTACAATAATTAGTAATAATTAACAATAATTACTAATATTTACCAATAATTAGGAATAATTAACAATAATTACCAATAATTAGTAATTATTACCAATAATTACCAATAATTACCAATAATTACCAATAATTACCAATAATTACTAATAATTAGTAATAATTACCAATAATTAGTAATAATTACCAATAATTAGGAATAATTACCAATAATTAGCAATAATTAGTAATAATTAAGAATAATTACCAATAATTAGGAATAATTACCAATAATTAGGAATAATTACCAATAATTAGGAATAATTACCAATAATTAGGAATAATTACCAATAATTAGGAATAATTACCAATAATTAGGAATAATTTGGAATAATTTAAAATATTTAGTAATAATTAACAATAATTAGTAATAATTAAGAATAATTACCAATATTTTCCAATATTTACCAATAATTGCAAATAATTACCCATAATTGCCAATAATTACCAATAATTGCCAATAATTGTCAATAATTGCCAACAATTGTCAATATTTACCGATAATTAGGAATAATTACCAATAATTAGGAATAATTTCCAATAATTATAAATAATTACCAATAATTAGTAATAATTACCAATAATTAGTAATAATTACTAATAATTAGGAATAATTACAAATAATTAGGAATAATTACCAATAATTAGGAATAATTACCAATAATTAGGAATAATTACTAATAATTAGTAATAATTACTAATAATTAGTAATAATTAAGAATAATTACCAATAATTAGGAATAATTAGTAATAATTAGTTAATTGAAAAAAAAATAGCGTGATCATTATCTTTCTCAATTATCTTTTCATCTCTATATTGGTTTTAAGAAAACATTTGTCTCCAAATGTAATATTGGCATTCTTTTTCAAAATTATCAACCTACTCATCAATAGAGAGGTGAAAGTGAATGTCAATATTACATGTGGAGACAGAATGTTAAACACACAGATGATGGAAAGATCAAAGATAATGTAAATATCATTTCTTGAGTGTTTTTTCTAACAAATTATTCAAAACCAGTAATGCTTTTATATTTTATAGAGAAATATGGAACAACGAGGTCGTCAACAGTCATTATTAGATGACCGCATATGGATAAATCAACCTATAAATCCAAATGGTTCTGGTTTAGATCCAGTATATATAAAGGGTGTGGAGACTTTTTTAGCATTTGCAGCATCAAATCCAGAATTTGTTTCAGAAGGCACAATAAAATGTCCTTGTAAAAAATGTGCGCTGAGAACATTTGATACGTTTGACAAAGTTGGGGGACATCTCTTGCGCTTTGGTTTTCAACCAGATTATGTTTTTTGGTATCAACATGGTGAATGCAGTTCTACAGAAGGTGATACTAACTTGATTCCGGATCCATCCCGATTTAAAAATATAATACATGATGTTACAGGTCCTTCTATTCAACATACAGAAACTCAAGATGATATTGATTCAACTCCTGAGATGGCACAATCTAAATTTTATGAGTTTTTGAGGTCTGCTGAGGATGCGTTATGTCCTGGTTTCAAGATAAGCAAATTAGAAGCAGTTGCAAAATTTATGGCTATCAAATCAGATAATGGAATGTCAAACATGTGTTTTGATCAAATATTTTCATTGGTTAAAACACTGTTACCCGATGGAAATGTTTTTCCAGCAAATTACTATGAGAGTAAGAGGTTGCTTTGGAATTTAGGACTCAGTTTTCATAAGATTAATGCATGTTCAAATTATTGCATTTTATATTCTGGGGAAAATGATTCGTTGGATAGTTGTCCCACTTGTGGGAAATCGAGGTATAAAGAAGCTCAACATGGAATGTATAGCTTGATTCCTGTAAAACAGTTGAGATATTTTCCTCTTACATCCGGACTTCAGCGTTTATTCATGTCTAAGAATACAGCGACAACGATGTCATGGCACAAAACGAATATTTCAACCAGTAAAAGCTTGAATCATCTGGACGATGGTGATTCATGGAAACATTTTGAATGAGTGCATCCATCCTTTGCTTTAGAAGACCGAAATGTGTGACTAGGTCTTTCCACTGATGGTTTCTGTCCATTCGGATCTTATGGTAGTCAGTATTCATGTTGTCCTGTCTTTTTAACTCCGTACAATTTCCCTCCATGGATGTTGATGAAGGAACCCTATAAATTTTTGACCATACTAATCCCAGGACATCCGAAAAAGAATATTGACGTTTATTTGAAACCATTGTTTGATGAATTAAATATATTGTGGAGTACTGGTGTCAGTACTTATGATGTTGTTGCGAAACAGAATTTATACTAAGAGCAGCATTGATGTGGACAATCAGTGACTTCCCGGATTATGGCATGTTATCTGGCTAGAGTACACATGAGACGAAATCATGTACTTACTTTATGGGAGAGAACAAGGCATTTAAGCTTGTCCCTGGAAAAAAACCTTGCTATTTTGATTGTCATCGCCGATTTCTTCCAGCTGATCATCCTATTCGCAGAAACAGATCTCATTTTAGAAAAGGAACAGTTGAAAAGGATGGACCTCTAAAAATTTTATCGGGTACGGAGTTAAAAGAAGTTGTATATTCATTACCTCCCATCACATTTGGACCCACAATAAACCAACTGAAAATTTCTGGTTTTGGGAAAGAATACAATTGGCTAAAACGTAGCATATTTTGGGATTTTCAATATTGGTCTGATTTTCTGGTCCACCACATGTTGGATGTCATGCATATTAAGAAGACCTTTTTTGATAATTTGTTTCATACAGTTTTGGATACACCATGAAAGAGCAAAGATAATGTAAATGCACGATTAGATCTTGCTCAAATTTGCAAGCGTCCAGAACTCGAACTATTTGAGAATGTCAGAACAGAAAGGTTAATGAAACCAAAATCAGCTTATACATTGTCCAAAGAATGCTGCTTATTATTTTTTCAATGGATTGTAGATTTGAGACTTCCCGATGGATGTGCTTCCAATTTGGGTAGATGTGTAAATAATGGTCATATTACCGGATGAAAAAGTCATGATTGTCATGTTATAATGGAAAGAATTATACCCATTGGATTAAGAGGTATGTTGAATTCTGTGATATGGGATTCCATAACAGACGTATCATATTTTTTTGGGACAATTGTGCGGCGAAAACAGATTACGATGCTCTATGCAAACTTGAAGAAGATGTTGTTGTAATTATATGAAAACTGGAAAAAATATTCCTGTCGTCTTTCTTCGACTCAATGGAACATTTGATATTACATTTTCCATATGAAGAAAAATGTGGTGGTCCGATACAGTTTCGATTGATATACCAATTTGAAAGATGCATGCAGAAATTTCAAAAAAAAGTATGTAACAAAGAATCTGTTGAAGGATCTATTGTTGAAGCTTATTTGTAGGAGGATATATCTTTTTTCTGCTCCCACTATTTTGAATCTGAGTATCCTTCAAAACACAACCACGTGGGACGGAACGATGTGAATATTAATGAAATAGGCAATTAATTATCTCTTTTTAACCAGTCAGAGGTTGGTTTTGGTGGAGTTCATGAACGATGGCTTTCAGATGATGAACATCACAGAGCTCGTACGTATGTTCTACTCAACTGTGAAGAGATGACATCATTTGTACTGTAAGTGCTTCTATTACTTATTCTAATATTTATGTTATAATAAATAACTTTGATTTTTATAGATTGTATGATAATCATATCAAGAAACAACTCCAAAAAATTACAGCAGCTGCTCTCGAAGAACGCAGACAAAAAAATTTTTATCAGTGGTTTCAAATACTGGTAACATAAATTTTTCATACTTTAACATGTCCTGCAATTTCTAGTTTACTATATTGATAATTATTTCACAAATTTTCAGGTGTCTCGACATGCTGATAAATTTGACAAACGACTTTGTATATTGAGTAACCCACCATCCAAAAGGGTGAAATCTTATAATGCATATGTAGTGAATGGTTTTCGATTTCATACACATGCATATGGGGAATCAAAAGAAAACAATGAACAGTGGAGTTTTCTTGAGAGGATCTCATCATAGAGAAAATGAAGTTGACTTTTATGGCATACTTGATGAAATCATTGAACTCTGTTATCTAGGACAACATTACATAACGATGTTCAAATGTTGGTTGTTCGATACTGAGAGAGGCGTGTGTGTTCATCCGACTCATGGAATCATCGATATTAAATGTAAAAGTGTTCTGGAAGTAAATTAACCATTCATACTTGCTCACCAGGCACATCATGTTTATTATGCAAAGTACTGTGCTACGTCAAGAGACTTGACTGATTGGTGGAGCATAATAAATATGAAAATTTGAGACAATATGTTTAGTCAAAGTGAATGTGCTTTCACTGAAGTGAAAGGAATTTATGTTTTTCAAGAGAGTACCCAAAATCAATCTTTTCTACAAAGAGACATGAGTATCGATGATGACACCCCTCAATTACAAGTCAGCGATGATGATGATGATGGTAATGCCGTCACAAATGAATTTGAAATGGTAAGAGATGAAGCAACTGGAACTCAAATGGATGTCGATGATATTGTGGAAGAATATGAAGATGACATTGATAGATATGAAGATGATGATGAAGCTGAACATTGATACAATTAAATGGTAGTTATATATAATCATAACTAATATATATATATATATAATAATTATAAATTATTTTCTAACAACATTTTTTTTCTGTTTTAGATGGACGAGGACACGTTTCATGAGTTGGTGGATGCTGACCTATCATTCGATGCGGACGAGTTGCTGGCACCTGACCCTCAGCCAGAAGGCGCTTTAGGGAGTACGCGGAGGGGGTGCGGTCTTGCACGACTGATGATTCCTAACCCCATCCCCGAGCGGCGTCCACATCTTGGGTTCGATCCCCGCACCCTGAGGTGTGATAACCTGTGCATTTTATTAATATTTCATTAATCTATTTACATAATAAATATTTGATTATTGTTTTTACAGTTTTCCTCATATAACAGTCGGACAGGGCAATGCTATTTTTCACAATTATTTTTCTCAGCCATGGAAGACATGGGAGCATATTTCTGTTGATGTGCAGAAGGTCATGTTTGGTCATTGGTTGGTACGTACGTAAATAAATAATTTTTATTTTGAAATTTATTTCATTTATAACTTGATATTATTAATTATCTGTCGGTTTTATGGTATCCGATCGAGGATACCATGCATGACTCCATCCACGAGGCATGGAAGGTGGTCATGCGTGATCGCTTTCGTCAGTTTTTTCACAATTTAAGAAAAGCTGCAATGAAAAAGCAGGAGTGTCAGATTTTGACGAGTCATGTAGAGCACACCGACCAGAGTACATTTCATCCCACATATGGGATGGATTATGTGCACACTAGTGGAGTGGTGGCTTTTAGAGGAGATCATCAGTGGGGAGGCAGAATCGGGGGAGATATGAGGTGAGTCATGGAGCTGGGAGTCGTACTTTCAGTACTCATAGACAACATTTGGTAGGTACATTTTTTATTAATATTTTATATAACTTTAAATATTAACAATTTATTTTATATTCTTATAGGCTGTCGAGTACATCAATATTACGGATTACAATGTATATCGGAAGATGTACAGTGATCCAGCTACTGGGGAGCTCATAGGTGATCGCCATCGTCACATTGTGGTCAGTATTATTTGTTTTCAAGATTAAAAAATAACTACATATAATATATTCACAATTTTAATTTTAAATTGCAACTACAGGAGTCATATGAGACCGCAGCGTCACAGACCCAGCCTGAGGGTCAGGCTGAGGCATCAGATCAGACCAGTGGCCATCAGTTTGATGAGGCGGAATGGATGCAGGCGACCCAATATGCCTTCGAGAAGGGCCGTGGATTTGGTATCGGCTCTCGAATGACTCCCGGAGATTATTATGGCAGTGTTGCGATGTCGGCGTCCAGCTCGAGAGGAGCTCGTGCATCTTCTTCCACTACACAGTATGAGGATCAATTGCGATCTCAAACTGAGTTGATAGAGAGTCTCCAAAATGAGCAAAATGAGATGCGTCGGCAGCAGCAGTAGCATGAGGAGGAGTGCCGACGACAACAACAGGTGTACAAGGAGCAGATAAGTCGGTGGTAGCAGCAGCAGTAGGAGCAGATGGAGTACATGTGTCGACTCACTCATGCCTTAGGGATGGAGTTTCCTCCACCAGCAGATCCCCCCTCCCTCTCCTCCTTCAGATTAGTTATTGTTTAGATGTTATAATTTTTGTAAATTTAAAATATGACATTTTTTCTATTCTCAGTTTCTGTCACTCTTATACTAGTGTCAATATTGTATTATTTAATGTCTATTAATTTTAAATACTTTATTATTTATTATTGGTACTTATTTTATTGTTTGGATATTTTATTAACAATAATATTACTCTTAGTATTTTATTATTTGTTTATATTTCTTTTTGAAATTGTTGATAATTTTCATATTTTTATTTTCTAAATATTTTAATAATATTATATACAGTATTTTTAATACATAAAAAGTTTCAAATTTTTTTATTAAAATTATAATTTTTTAATTATTTATAATAATATGAATTCGGTATATTATTATTTTTATATAATATTATATTGTTTATATTACAATATGAATATGATTAATAATATTATTCATATTTTACAATATTAATTTTTTATACTTATTTAAATATTTAAATATTTTAATTTAATTATAAATTTTTAAATATTTGAATGATTTTTTGTTATAATATTTGAATGAATTATAATTGTATTATAACTATTATAATATTAATTAATTTTTTTATTAATAATTTAATTTTTTTTAATACATATTTGTGACTATATAATCATCTCGTCGCAATAAGTAATTGCGACCGGACAGTATCCCATCGCAATTATTTTTTTTTAAATTTTTTTAAATTGCATATTGCGACGGGAATATTTTCCCGTCACAATAGGAAATTGCGATGGGCCCATCGCAATTACTTATTTTATTTCATGAATAAAAAAATTTAACTCTTTCGCGACGGTATTCGTGGCCCGTCGCAAATAACAGTTGCGACGGGCCCATCGCAAAAGTGTTATTTACTGTTTTTAATATATATATCGATTATTATTTGTGACGGGACATATTTCCGTCGCAAAAAATATTTTTAGTGACGGGCCCGTCACAAATAGTGTTAGTTGTGATGCCATTTACCGCAACGGTTCATTTGCAACGGACCCCCGTCGCAAATAGGCTTTTGTGACGGGATCCCGTCGCAACTGACCCGTCGCAAATGGGATTATTTCCAGTAGTGGATATAAATTATTAAATATTTTGACTTCGCAATATATTTACACCATAGGTATCTAAATAAGAAGGTTGATTTTTTGATTTGAATGGATTAGGCTATCTTATCAATGATGAGAATAAAAAAAGATGAAATGTTTATGGATTTTTAAAGGATAGGTCTAGAAATCTTGAAGTGTATAAATCAAATATTTCACAAATAAATTTACAATCATATATACATGTGGGGATTAAAGAAGAAAATAATGAAGATGTGCAGATAAAAGATTATATGGGAAATGTCTTTGAGTTGAATCCTGATCATGATGTAATGATAAAAATAATAACATATTTTGTGGTCCATCCATATCATATTTGAATAAGGTGTTGTTAAGGGAATCTCATACTAATTAATTCCATATTTATCTATGATGTATAATGATATATAGTTATTTGAAATATTAATTTTAGTGGGATAGCATATATTGAAATATCTTTGGTGGGCTAACATGTATAGAGATATCACATAATTTGTATCATGGTTATTATAATGGCATCAATTTTGTGTTTCTAGAAATAATTCCATGGGGATGTTAATCCAATTAATATTAATACATTATTAGTGGGAAAACATCATCATGAATGTTTTCATCACAATGAAAAAATTGTCTAAATAGAATAATGTTATATGAGATATAATTTATTATCATACAATGTGATCATACTTCATCACAATACAAGTAGATTTCTATGTGGATCAGTTTTTTGGGATATAAATTAAGGGAGTGATAAAGTTGTATGGAGTACTATATTCAATTTTATCTAAATGATATCATAGTTTTTCCTCAATATTTTAGATAATTCGTCAGGAGGACATTAATATATAGTTGAGTTTTAGCACCACAAATCAACATCATATATATATTTTATCTAAACGACAAATTCAAACCCTCTAGGATATGTTGAGATCCTTTTCTTTATATTTTAAATTTTGTTGGGAACAACACCTTCCTCTAGTTATATTTTTATACAACAATATCTCTCACTGAGTATTCATATGCCAGTTTTTGATGGCCAATATAAATCTTAGGGTATAAAACAACAAATAAGAATGAATTTTTTGAATTAAATCTATATGTAAATGAGATTTCTTATTAAATGGGAGATAATATTTGATCCATTCTGCAAAACAGAAGGGAGACATGACATTTGTAAAAACGTTACCTTGAGAAACACTAGAGATATTTGGATGTTGATGTTGGTGAAATTATGTTTCTATAAATTTTCACATGGATTAATTTAATCATATTCAGAAATAATGTACAAGTAAGCACTAGGTATCTGGCACATTTAAAATTATTGATCATATTAGGATGATTGCATATCGGTTGGTTTCTCTATAAAACCTCTCTCAAGTAAATGATGTATTCTATGTATCTCTCCTAAAGAAGAACATAATATACCCCTCACTTGTAATGAACTCAGAGTTTATACCAAAAGAAAAATAAATTTCTTATGAGGAATAATTAATGGATATTATGCATTAGATGGATAATTTTATATAATATAAGACCAATAACATTGTCAATTTTTTTAGGGAACCCTCAAATTTAAGGAAGCGATTTGTGAACCTAATTATATGATGACTTATAATAATCCTTATATGATTATATTAGAGTCACAAATTTCATGGGAAAATTCCTTTTAAGGGTTTTATAATTTAAGAGCCTGAGAATTTTTGAAATAAATTTTAAAAAAAATTTAACTTCTTCTATATAATGCATTATACACAACAACATGTTTTAATGAACAACAACAAACTGTTAATATTATTATATAATCATGGATGTCATTAAATATAAATGATTATTGGAAAAATGAATTTGAATTTTTAAAATTACATATTATGTATAATTATTTAATATAATGAAATAAATTTGATTAATATTATGTAAATTTTTGAAAAGTATTTACATGATTAAAAAATAATATTTTCTAACAAATAGATAATATCAGTTTCAGAAAAAAAAATTATTCTTCAAACATATTTATAAAACTTATTTTATTTAATAAACATCATTTTTTAAAATCTAAAAGTCAAAATTTTCTTGGAATTAATTTTAAAATTATAATAAAATAAAACGTTTAATGAGAATTGTGGTCAAATATGGGTTTTCATTAATGATTTCCAATATGCTTAAAACATTTAAAAAATTGGTTTAATATAGTTGTAAAAATATCATATGATCAATTCAAAATTAATAATATAATTTATTTCATTTTAAAAACATAACATTGAATTTTGAACTTAAAACATTCTTAAAATATGAAAACTTTTCAACATAAAAATATAATTTCTCATCGCATATATGGGTTTAATTTTATATTAAATTCCACCATATCTATGGGTTTTATTTTCAAAAAAGGAATAAATATTTAGAATAAAATATATATATATGTTATCTAATAATTTCATGTTTATTTTAATCCACTATTATTAGTTAAAAAACTGAAAACTATTTTTTTAGTTAATGTAAAATTGGGGTTACTGGGGAGGTTAAACTAAAATAATGAGTGTAAAAAATGATCCAAAACATGAAAAATACCCATTATATGGAAATATATCTACATTAGAACCTATATTTTACCTAATTACGCATTATTGTGATATTATCAAGTGAAAATGTGGTTACACTTAATTATTTTGATATAATATCAATAATGTCCTCTCCACCACATTTAAAAGGACACTCATTATCCTCTCTGTATCGCACATAAAAAACCATTTTTATTATCGATTTACATCCCAAATATCATCTTTAAATTCCTATCCATAGAATATAGGCATCTTTGGAATCATATATCTAAATCTATGAAGACTTTAGGTTTATCTTAAAGAGGATTTCTAAATAAGTGGTAAGGTTAATATCTATAAGTATTACTTTTAATAATTCCTAAAACTGTTTGAAATATTGTTAAATTACATTTATATAATAACATAAATATATCCAATATACTGATATGTTATTTTATTATAGTAATAAACTTTAAAAAACTCCACCTCTATAAAATGGGAAATGAAACAGTAAAACATGAGTATATAACAGTACCTACTTCAGAACTGATGTTATTCATTTTCCTTCACCACATCCCTTGAAAAGTTATTTTGAGTGATTAAATTTTCATATATTATATTTTTTATATTATTATACAAAATAAATAATTATATCTTATACTAATATTCGATTATTTGGGAATACAATATTGTTTCTTATGTGTACAGTGAATTTCCCCCGCATGATGTGATATGATTCATTTCTCATATATGTTTGACATATAAGTTAATAAGGGATAAATTTAATGAATATATGATATAGATTTTCAATATAAGTGATTCTATAAAAGTAATTTATTATTAACCTTTAGTTCATTCAATCATTCAAGAAAATGGAAACATTGTTCTTGCATACGTACAACTTACCATTTCCATGAATAATGTATTTTATTCTCTATCGCTAAATTCTATGAATCAATTTAAATAAATATATACTAAATATATATTATATTTATATAATTTTTTTAATTATTTATATAATTTAAACTTGATCAATGCAAGAGGACATAAAAATAACAAATTAAACAATACATAATATACAATGTAGTTTTCTTCCTGAAATGAGACATTTACATAGAATTGTTAGTAAATTAATAATTAAATGTCTTAAGTAAATCATATTTATTATGATATATATAATTATGTTAATTATTTGTATTTATAATAAATTTTAATTTATTATATAGTACAATTAATCATGTACGAAGGATTTTGAGACTTATAGAAAGGGATTATTGGCTTAAATTGTATTATTTGGGACAAACATTATGTTATGAAACTATATTATTTGGTGAGGTGTATATATACTGAAATTGACATATAATATCATGATATTATTTACTATCATGCTATTTTCTATTTAATTTAATATAATACATTTATTGGGACTAGGATTAAATGTTGCCAAAGTGGAAAGGGTTTTATGATACAGTCTTATTGTTTATAAGGTTTTATTATGTTCATTAAATAGATGATGAAATATTATGGAACGTATCTTATGAAATTCAAGAATTTTAGTCCTCTATATTTATTTCATTAATTATATTTTTCCTTTAATTTTCCTCTCTTTGTAAAAATAGATAAAAAGTGTTTTTTAATTGATAAATCAAAATTAGTTATCTCATAGGATAAAAATAAAATTTCATAAATATCCATGTTGTTTTAAAAATATTTTAATAATTTTTAACTCACTAAAATTATTTTTACTGAAAGTGTAATAATTTTTTATTTTTCAAAAAAATAAAGGGGCACTTCCTGTTATTTTCTAGATAATGATAATTTGAATTTAAAACAAATCTGAATGGAATCTTTTTTTTATGTATATGATGTGAATATAATTTTACAATATCATGAACATTATTTTCTTGGAATATTCCTTAATACTTATTCATGTTTCCATTCCAATAAAATAATTTTCAAAATATTTTACGAATTTATAGTTCTAAAAAGGTATTTTCAATGAAAATTTATTTTCCCGATGAAATATTATAATTTATCTTTCACTATGATATTTCATCATTAATTTTACCATCAAATGTTACATATTATTATATTAGGATATGTTCCATTAATGACATTTTTTTCCTTCTCTTAAAAGTCTATATTTATGATAATAGTATTTTTATGAATCATGTTTCATTTTTATGGGTTATGCTATGATGAAATGTTTTATGGAACAAATATATTATCATGGGATCTGATGTGAGGAATATTTAATAATCTTTTGTAAAATGTATATGATTTTCATTATTTGATTTGTGAGACCAATATCTCCCTCTAATTCATTGGTTGAATACAAATATCTCAATATAAAAATATGACAGGACTGGTTAGTGATCCGTGTTTACTATGGGACTTTTTACACTATGATAGTCATGGGAGTGAAACGTGAATACTACCATTGTTTGTGAAGATAACCAATTCCACTATGATAGTATTGGAAATAATCCTTGAATCAATAATGAAATTATTTTCTATTCTTATTCATACTACACAATCTAATTCCTTATGAAAATGGTATGATATCGTGGTTTAAGTTTTTTAATTCTATTATGATTCATGTATTATGAACTATCATTATATGTTTAATGGCTAATGTTTATTATCTATTATATATACGTTATAGTATTAAAATTTTATTCTAAAGTTCTCATACCATTATGCCAATATGTGATGATATCTCTATTTTTTACCCTTACTGAGCATCGAATGTCACTATTTCATATTTCTCCATTCCCCATGTTATGATGAAACGTATTGTCTATGAAATTATATAAAAGTTTTGTATATTTTAATAATATAGTGGGAGATGGTGTAGCTTATTTATGGTCTAGTTGTTCATGCGTCTACCTTTCCAAAAGCACAATACCTAAATGATTCTGAAAAGGCTCGTTATGTTATATAAAGATTATTAAACTATTAAGATGTTATATTTATTTTTGATAATATTGGATCATTAAATTGATGATAAAATATTATAAGAGGAAAAAAACGTCATAATCTCAAATTTTATTAGTGGTACTCACATCCTATTATAAAAATGTTTCATACATATTTATTTAGAATTATATAAAGAAAATGTACTACATGATAAAATGATAAAAAGTTTATTATATCTTGAATTGAAAAATAAATATTTAGAATAGATATATCATTATGATTTAAAAGTGTTATAATGGGAAGAAATGAAAAGAAAATATCTATAATTTCAAAATATAGATTTACTCAATCATCGAGAATAATCACACTCATGATGAAAACTATTAAAAGAAAACAAAAAATTTGTAATGGTATAATAATTTTTATTATAGAAAAATATATAATCTTCAAATGAAATTGAAGTGGATATAGAATCAATGAAATGTATGGTATTAATTTATTTTAGTGAAACCATAAGAAAATATGGTTATGTGAACAATAATCTAACCATTAAAATAATAATCTAACTATTAGAAATAATACCCTGAAAATTACAATATAAAACAAACATATATAATTATGAAATAAATTTTTTATTAATAAATTAAAATCTAAAAAAATTATATCATGATAAAAATGAATTAATTTTTTGAAACTGATTAAATATGTTTCGGGATTATTTTATAAACCACATATGATTTGCTTACATTTTATTGAAATATATAAATGTTTAAAAGAATTTTTATTTTCAAATAGTGTTTTCATAATATATTACTATATCATATTATATTATAATGATAATATATTTCTATGACACTTAAATTAACATTTAAATGGGAAATAAGATTGAAAATAGAATAAAATTTTTATTTTTCAAAGTAATAATGATTTAATATAAAAATAAAATTTTTCATATTGGTAAATATATTTTCATAATATTTATTCATTTTTTGAAAATAAATTTCTTTTAATTTGTGGGGTTAAGTATTATTATTTTTCTAAAATAGCTGATTTTGTTTTGTAAATTGTAAAATAATACAAAATATAGAATCTGATATTTTAAGATAATTTCATGAATTCGTGGGTCATTGATTATGTATAAAACCATTACATAAAAATAAAATTCATAAATTAATGTATTTAGTCACACGATTCATCACTATTGGTAGACATGAGACTAATGATAAATTAATTAATAAAATATTAAAAAACACCCATGTAATCCCCTTATAAATACTATCTTTTGCATCCCCATATCCTCACACATTATAAGATTTAAAGATTGAATAAATTATTCCAAATTTTCTTCAGAAACCACTCCACCATTTCCTTTTTTTTACCTTGACAAAATGCAAAACCAATGTTTCATAATGTGAATTTCAATTGATGTCATTTGAAGAGTTCATGATCTGGATCTACCTAATTGAAAATTCATTTTTTAGTCAACATCCTCATTACATATCCCATACAACCTGAAATATTGTATCATGTATAATAAATATATTATAAGGTTCTTTTCAAATTTAATAATAATTATTCATCCACTTCTCATATAAGTTTAAAACGAAAGTATTTTTCATAATAAGGTCAGTTCACCGCCTCTATGAACAAAATATATTGTTTTTTAACACCCACATTAATGATGGTTTCAAAAAAAATTTATGGTGAATATTTAAAGAAATATTTAATTTATATTTACTTTTATAACAAGAATTCATATGTATCCATTATATTAATGAAATCCAAAAAAGTTCATCATGTAATGGAGTTGCACCGAAATATACTAATCATATAACAAACCAATTATTCACTATGACTATATCTTATTATAGATTATATTTGATATTATCAACCTTTTAACTTCATGAAAATAAAAATAAATCCATACCATAATACTTATTTTTTATGTAACCATTTAATAAATAAATTCTATAATCATCTACAACTGAGGATTCATTGGAACCATGAAATAAATGACCCATGGAAACTGAATATAGTCATAGTATCTTGGTTAAAAAAACTATAATCAAATATATAATGTTAATAACAAACAAAACATAAAAAAATATTTTTCTATATCAATTGATTAATAAATCAAATTTTATTATTGAAGATGTGAAGGGGAATTTCTAAATGATTCTGGAGTTTGGATATGGAAACTCTATGAGCTATCCCATTTTCGTCTGGTTTTGAGTTTTTTATATGGATAACTTTATCACTATATTTAAAATTGTGTAATTATTGTATATTTTTTACATGTATCTTAAATATTTACCTATATTAGTAACAATTTATATTCTAGAGTTATACATTATTTATCATTATTTATTAAGACCTTATTTAAAATTAATCCCGGTTAATGGGAAGATTTACATTCTTTAATTCATTCATGTAAAACACAATTGAATCTATTTACCTATTAATGATTCTATAATTTAAGAACAATTTTTTTGGATAATTCTTTTTTAACACTTTCTTAAAAGAAAATTTCATATTCAAAACAACATTAAATATAATTTATGGTATCATTAAAATACATTTTTAGAGATCCAAATCAATATAAAAATATATACAATTACATTTTAAATATTCTCTAAATATACTCTATTTGAAAAGTTTTCATATTTATTGAAATTTCATTTTCTGAAATATTTATTTTATTTTGTTATTTGGAATATTTAAGTAATATTATTGGAATTTGATTTCATGAAATATTATGTAACCCATTACGTTCAATTGGCATTTATTATTCTCTTGACATATGTTTAGTTATCATATATAGAACATATATTCATGTACCAATATTTTTGGGTTCACCTAGACAGTGATCTAATATATTTGGTAATGTTTATATCTACAGAAATGACACGTTAGTAATTTGGGAGTAATCTCAGTCTATAATCAGACTATGTACGCTATGTTATGTTGCCATGGAAATGTTTCTAGAATGATTTTTATTAAATTATTTATATTTTTGTCACATTGCAAGGATTACATTATATTATCATTAAATCTTCATTATGGAATTATTATATATTATTGTTCATGGGAATTTCTTTTTATGGTATTATTTTATGTCATTTAAATTGTATTCTAGGATTTATTATCTTGATAATTCCATTACTAAGATTTACAGATCACCCTTTTTTTGTTACCCATGTTATCCTATGTAGTTTGAGGAGATCAATTGGATATATGTGAAAATAATGGGAATTAAAATATTGATTGTATATTCTAGTTTCATACAAATTTTTTATTTACCTCATCACACAAAAACAATTGGACTATCCATCCATGTCATTTTTATTGGTTGTTTTTATAAAAATAATTTAATAATTCCTATAAGTTGATTTGATAATAATAACTTGTCAATCTACAGGCATGGTCATTTCATTCGTCAATCCACCAAAAATAGAAAACACGCATCACAACTAATTATTATTTTTCTATTCATATTAATTAGATAACAACATTGTATATCACTAATATGAACCAATATCTTTAAATATTTCATCCATACATTAAATACATCATTATATTTTACATTAATGAAATTTTTAGTGTGACATCTATAACCCAATCATTTTTTGGTGGTCAATGTAATAATGTCACATTACAAGTGTTCAGCTAAACCCATAATAGAGGATACTATGTAGTGGTGCTGGAATAATGATAAATTTTACAGAGACTATAATATATTAATCTTGTAATAAACTAATTGATTAATAATAAAAATTATTTTTAACAAAAAAATAAAAGTATAACAAATAATTTTTATAGAATGGATACAATGGTAGAATAAAAAATAAAATTTCAATAAGGTAATGGGATATAAATTCCACAAATAATTTAAATTTATAACACATAATCTATTTCATATATTTTATTCAATGCATGTAGTAAAAAATAATATAGAATGAAAAAACGTTTTTAAAATACATCAATATCATGTTGTTCCCATCACTAATCATTATAAATCAAGTATAACTCCTCCACCTATACTGGGACTCACATCCTTCCAGACATGATAAATATATAAATCTAAAATCCATACATGTAATGTATATGGTAACCATATAAATAAATATTATATTATCCTTAATAATGAAAATCAAATGAGATATAAATTTGTATCTTTGACTATTATAACTAAGAACTTAAAATATAAATAAAATGTAATTATAATTACATTGTATCTTTGATTATAGTAACCAATAAACAGAAACATTGTTATTATAATAGTGAGGATTAAAAATTATACTAGTCTTAGAATAGAAATTATTGGAAAATTATGTTTTTGAATAATAAGAATTACTTGGGAGAATGTTTTATTGATTTTCAATATGATTGTTTGGTATAATTAGGGATAATATAAGAATTTGGATATGTGTTCCTTTTCATGATAATGGATTAATTTATTTGGCATCTAAAAGAAAAATTATGGCTTCAACAAATAATAACATATTGTATAAGGAAATTCTTTCATAGATTTCGGTGGAGGTAGTGTTATTAGGTTTTTACCTAGGCTAATATCAATATAAAATTCATCAAATTGAGGTTTGATCGACATCATATTCATGTGAAATTACTGTTTTTTAAAATCTCAAATCGGTCAATTTTGATCAGGCCACCCCATTAATGTACCGATATTCCACACCTTAACCATATAGATTACACTTTTGTCATAAGTTATTATGTATTTATGGGTTAAGTGAGAATTAATATATAAATTATTTTTAGCAACATTATATATCTATCTAGATACATTATTTTAATTAAATATTAAATTTAAATCTTAAATAGTTTTCTCACATATTTAGAATATGTTTTTTATTATAATGGTCTACATTTTTGGAATCATAATTTCAAGATCAGATAACTGTGGAATATATTATTTTTTGGTAAAAAATGTAAAATATATTCAAAAATAGTAAAATACAATAACAAATAGTAATGTTTACATAATATATATGTAAGTGTGAAAAATTAATAAAAAACATTGTACATATTCCCTAATGTTTACTAAAAATATTAATGTGGATCATTAATTGATGTAATGGGAAAATATTATTGAAGTTGAGGAGTTGAGATAATGGAATTATAAAATATTCAATACTTACTTCAATGGATTACCACTCCCTATCATAGTAAACACCAACCCAATATTCTTATTTAAATACAATAAATTTTAATCTTAATCTTAATATTTCTATAGTGGTTGGTCATACATATCTCTATAAAAAATATTGACAATTTTTAATGGTTTTAATTATATGCTCTAAGACCAGAAGTTCTATTCAGGTATTATATCCTATTTGACTATATTAATTTGCAAATGGGATTATTTTCATATAATCTCTGTAAAATTATATTTCATTTGATAATAATATTACATTTTTAGTATATTACCATCCATCTTATTTTTTACATGAGACATTTTCATTCCTCTAATTATTCCCCTTTTCGAATATCATTTCCAAACGAATGTAATAGTTTTTATTTATTGCCTTCAATTTGGAAAACTGATTCATTTATTTAAAAATATTCTTTCTATTTCCATTTCATATCTTTTTATCCTTATAATACAAAATATTAAGATCCAATTGATTTATGTTTCATGATATATTATTCATTAAATCATTTTATTCCATTTTTAAAATCCATTACCATACCAATGAAATGATTACACAATCCTCAACTATTCATTTAAAAATCATTTTCTTATATGATGTGATTTTAAACACTATATTCATATTCTAATATGACTATTATTTGGTTTTATATTTATCCTTTTTCTATTTTATCTCTGATAAATCATCCAATATTACATTATATACCACCTTAAAAAGATATTTCTCAAAAAATTAAATAAATTATATAATTTTTATTTTATTTCATATTTATTTACTTTTAAATATCATTAAAAAACTAATTAAAATTGTATTTTTAATGTATATATAAAATTTAATCATTCATTAAAACTATTATAATTAAAATATTTTCCAATTATTCACAACAATCATTTATAAGAAGTCACTACCAAGTCAAAATGTTACTATGAATCAAGATTCATTTTCCATGTTTTTAATATTTATGATTTTCTCAAAAAGAAATATCATTGTTTGGATTAAATCATCACAATCATTGTATTTACACCTTATCAAAAATTTATTATCATAAATATTTCATCCAAAACTATCTATCATAGTTAAATCTATATCCAAGTCCTTTTCATCGCAATCTTCTTATATAATTATCTATGGATATTGATGGAATATAGTTCAAATTGGTGAGTCAATTAATAAGAGTGGGTCACTCATCCTTTGACGTTTAACATATCATGTCACCAGTTTTATCTATTATCTATCAATTTCCACGTATAATCATGTTCATTACATCTCCTTCTCTGGGGATACATTATAATGTTTCATTGAAACACCATTCATGAATCAAATTGAACAATTTTTTTAGTGATTTCATTAAAAATATAACATTTCATATGAATAATCAATACATTTACATTTATTTTAATTCGTATCACATTTATACTATATTTAAATAAATTGATATAACAAATAATAGTCCTCAAATTTTATACTTTTTTCCCCATAAATTATAACTGATTTATGTTTATACTCTCGGGAATATATGTTATGCATCATAAATTGGACAAGATAATAAATGGATAATACCAATTATCTATCACCCAAAATAATTTGTAAATGTTCTATCGCTGGATATTCTGTGTGTATATGTTATTCCCTTGGATAATGATAGAATTTATTTATTTTTAATATTAAAATATATCAATATGAGTTACTAGAATATGACTATAAGATATATTTCTCATAAAGTCTTTGGGTATATATTCCACTACCAACAGTAATATTGTTGTGATGTATATTTATCTACTGGTGACTATAATATTCTAGTGAATAAATTATAAATAAGATATTAGATAATGATATCATGTAATGAAACTTGGTTTTTGGGAGATATTTCTCAACCCATAATGTTTGATGATATTATAAAAAATTAAGGTGAAAATTTCTAGGTAAAAATTTTCATTAAAACTTATATATAATTTTTCATATGTAGAATTGTATATGAATTCTATCAAAATGAGAAATTTGAGAATTCTATGAAGAAGGTGATTACGGAATATATTATTCTTCACAGGGTATTGATTTTGAAATACATGATTTCCCTATAAAGATTGGGAAATAGATATGTTTAAATAAATTCAATGATATACTAAATTTTGAAATCCATCTTTATGTTATCAAACATGAAAAAAAATTCATTGGAAATAAAAAAAATTATATTATGATGTTTGAAAAATATATAAATAAATTGAGGAATTTGGAGATCATTGAATTACTCTAGGGAGTTCATATGTGTTGTCAGAAATTTTTTGTATAAAAATGGTCAATGTATAGGTTTTTAAGATGTTTTTTTATTTTAATAATCTATAAGTCTTCTAATGTTTATAAATAATATCCTAGATATAATATATATATTGAAAAGAATCCATGAGTACTCAAAAATTTATAATTTGAAAGGTATTGGAATATATAAGACTAATCCTAAATCAATGAAATGATATTTAGTAATAACGTAGATCTTATTAAAGATTAATATGGTAATATTTAATATCAATTTTTTGGTTTTACTACTTACATAATATTTATTTTTTACATTATATAAGAGTAGTTACATGTTTCCGAATGCTAAGTAACATAAAATTTGACTCATTTATTAATAACACAGATTATACATAAGAGTTACATAATGTCTAAAAAGATAATTTATAATCATCCAAATGTTCATGTAATATTAAAATATATTCTCAGGTGAAATATAAGAATAAATGTGACTATCCAACGTTTTTACTTAATTTTATTTATAATGACTATTTTGGTATTAATAAATGATTCATGCAGATATTGTTTCTAATATTTGACTATGGATATTGAATCATCACATTGAAAATGGAGATAGAATATTATTATTGAATGCGGTCATTATTTCATTGAGAAGAAGAGAATGTTTTTTAGAAGTTCAATTAAAGAAGATGATGGAAAGAATATTTTTCTTTATAAGAATGTAAATCAAAATATTTTGAATATATTTGAAGGTCATTGAATTATTTTACAGGTGGTTTGAATTATAAAATATGTTACCATAGAAAAAATTATTAATGTGAATTATTATAAAATATTTGATGGGTATAATATAATAGAAGTTTTCATATCCCAATATATTTGAAATTTACACTTGATTATTATAATTTATATAAAGATGAATTCTAGTTGATGAATATGTATATGGAGAGTAATATACCAACATACTAGTTTGGAACACCATAAGCGTCTAAAAATATTAGTGGGAGAGAAGTTATGGGATATATTGATGTGAAAAAATTATAATATTATCCACCAACAAATTTGATATAGGTTTGTGTAGAATAATTAGTGGGTGATTCTATAATTATCTAATATCTCATGTGTTTATTTTCAGGAATAAGAACAATGGATGAAATTAGAAGATTGATGCAACTGGGGATAATAGTAATCTTTTTATTCTTATCAAGAATTCTTAGTCTTTTTAATATTTCATCGTGAAGCCCAAGTAGATTTCAGTTTTCATGAAAGGTAATTCACGGTTCTGTGTCGCTTAAGAACTACAAATAGGTGGTTGTTGAGGTGATTGGGGTTATTCATTGTCATCTAGTTAGTCCTATATATAAGTGTCCAAGGATATTCTTATTACATTGGTTTTTATTAATATTAAATTTGTTATGTGGTGTATGTGATAAAAACACTAGAAATAGAGGACTATCTCCCACAAATTTTGTCTGTAACTCCCAACCTTCCACAATATGTTTCCCTTTGAATAATGTAATAGCTTGCATTATACGCAACTTCGAGATTCTAACACACCGCGACCAATACATCTTGATGTTATGAATAGTAATACCCTCTTTTTGAAATTTTATAAAATTTATATTTCAAAATGGACTTCATTTCTAGATTCCGAATATTGAAATTATCTTAGGTTAATTTATTAGAGTAATTTTATAACAAGTTTAGATATATAAAATTTTTTCGAACTTTTTACCATCCTTTACCCACCTCTTATGAGAATTTTAAAATTTGTATAAGCCATAAATTTACCATATCTATGAGATAAATTTCAAAAATCCAAGAGAAACGGTAAATATCAGTAAGTAAAATGTGGTTCAATAAGATGAAAATAATTTTTATTGAATATTAAATTTTGACTTTTATTTACCACAGTTAAAAGTTAATAGGGTAATTAAGTGTAAAAATGATATCATAATTATCATAAACATGTACTAATTCTATTAGATAAGTATAATTAGACCAAAAAAAGCCATAGGAATAAAATATGATCATCTTTGGTCCACTTAGACTAGATTGGTACATTTATTATTGTTTTATTTAATGAAGAGTTAAAAAAGATAAATTCAAATTTTAATAAATATCCATTTTTAATATAAAGTTACACACAATATAAATTCAACTATAAATATTTATTAGAAATCTAAAAAAAATTCAAAGATAATGGTGTTTTATTTATAATTTTTATACATTATATATTTTAATTTATTTATAACACAATGATGATGCTGTATTTACCTTATTAATGAAATATTAAAATAATTGATATTAATAAATATCCAAGTAAATTTAAATTTACAAATATGATTAATTCCACTAATTGTTTAGGTTAAAGAGAAATATTAGGGTGGGTTAAAAAAAATTTATTCGAAGTGATAATTTTTTTATGGCTATCAAAATAATCAAATACTAAATAGTGTCAAAATTGACATAATTGAGTCTCTAAAACAAATATTATATTATTAATTGATATAGTGTTCTTATTCATATATGGTTTGAAAAAGGACTTAGATAAAGTTATATATATTTATAATGGACCACAATGGGTTTTCTTCTCTTGATATAGTATGTTTATTAACCATGTAATATAAAAATACCAAGAGACACGGTAAATGTGAAACTATTTAACTAAGAGTTAAATCTAATCGATAAGGTTAATATGATGACCTATACCTATCTAAAACATATATGTTCAGATTTTTCGATGCATACCCACATTATACATTGAATAATTCATTTTGGATCCATTAGAAACAAAAAACGATTTTATTATAAAATAATATTTCCAGCTTTTCCTAAAGTGACCCTCGCCTATCTTATAAAAGAGAACATCCCCTTCTATTAATTTCACAAAACCATAGCCTTTTTTCTCAGCCAACCCTAGCTCAAATATCCTCCCACTTTCCTCCTATTATCCTAGATTCCTTCCTTTGGTCAGAAATCTAACCTATGGATCCCTTTTTATCAAATCAAAAGGAAGAACCCGAAAAAGAAGTAAATATTTCATCACCTATTTCAAGTTATTTTCTTCTTCCACTTCATCTTTATTTGTTATTTCTATTGTAAAATAATAACTCCAGTATCTTCTATATTCTATTATGTTATTTTAAAAATTTCACAACCATATTCATTATTCTATCCATCCTATAAATTACAAAGTCACCATACGTGCGTATGTACGGATTACCGTCTCCAGGTCGTGGTGTAGTTTCTTATTCGAACAATTAATTATTTGGAAGTGTATAATATTGAGTAAAAATAATGTAAATAATAAATATAACATGTTTATTATTCTTTAAATATGATATACCATCTACTTTTATATGATTTCTTCATCAATATAATGATACTTTTGCTCATACGTACATACGAATTACTGTCTCCACGAACATGATTAGATTCATTTCCCATTGTAATAATTATAGAATAATTTTAATTTTATGATTAAAAACAATGTTTATGAACATAATATAATTATTTATTTGAAACAAATACATTTTATCCATAACAATCAAGGTTTATGTAACCAAGCATATTAAGAAAAATAAATCAGTTAACTCCCGAAACAATGATACTACTAAAATATTATTAACAAGGAAATATTATAAGAACATGTATGATACCATATTTAGTTATATAGTTCTTGTATGATTTAATAAAAATGTTTTAACTATTATACATGTGGTTAACATACCATTTTCGATGGAAAAGTACGAGGTAATTGTTAATTTCACAATCTCTTTATTATCCGAGGTTATTTTTAATTAAGTATCTACTGGGACATATTTGTAATCCATGTCCATGTATCATAAAAGAGTATTCAATGGGATTTTTAAGGGACACTTTTACTAAAACATCATTTCAAATTTTTTAACGATTTATTCATCTAAACCTTTCTCATTGATTTCCATTTTGTTTAAATGGTCTTAAGGATTTATTTATATAGACTTGAATGTTTTAACGTATTAATTACTTTACTAATATTCAATGTGGTATGGGACACTTTGATTCGAAACTATATTTTAAATAACATCCATTGTATATTATTTTATTTTAAACGATTTCATTAAAATGGGATTTTCTCTCATTGATTTTTACTGATCATTTTGAACTTTGTCAAAATAATTTAAGGGATATTATTCTTGATCATTGTTGATTTATTATGATTCAAGTCATCCATATTTTATTAATGATTTTTGGATATGTTTTATTGTGGATGTTTTATTTTTATACCATTCATGGTTTATGGATAAATTATTGACTTTTCGTATTCTAATTTTAATAAGAATGTTTAGGTTCTATTTGATCATTATCATATGGGGATTACGTTGGACATAGTAAGTGACTGGTGGAGCCCGCTATAACTTCTCAATGAATCCATAGGTATCATGAGACAAACTAGTCTCTTAGCACAAGGCCTTGATAAAATCTTATTTTTAGTCTTGGCACACGGTTTAGACTACGTTGTTATGAAATCTGGCATTATGCATTGCATCATTATGAAAGTGGATATTGATATTGCATGTGATTATTCGACTAGTAGAATTTCTCTGAGAATAAGTAAATGGAATAATTTGATTTTACCTTTTCCATATTTTGAAGAAGAATAAGTTTAACAGGATTTTTTTAGCCTAATATATTTCCTTAAATGTGTATTATTTTTTATGAAGGTTTCGGCTATACTGTTATCTTAATTAAGAATCTGAGCTCACACCATTCTATGTTTTATTTTTTCCATGATGTGATGATGTATTTCTAGATGACCTATCGGGATAGGCTATGGATATAAGTGTGTTAAAAAGTGGAAAAAATGTTGTTGATGTATTTATTTCATGTGTTAATGTAAAACATATGAATGCATCTAGTACTTCCAAAGCTATTTAAATTATCGGTATTTCGAGACATGAATTTTTATATCATTCCAATGTTTTGTAATAATGATCCAACTCTCGGTAACTGGGGTCGGGGCGTTATAGTTGGTATCAGAGGAAATTTAATTCAAACCTTGGAAACTAGATTTAGAAAAACTGTAATTAGAGAACAATAACCTAAGATAGACATTGATGATTTGTATAGATGAAATTCCTAGAAATTTGGTACTATTGTTATTTTGTGTGTTTTCCAATCAATACATCCTAGTCTGGATACGGGTAGGTAGAGGTGGCTCTAGCACATATTCTCATAGGGGTAAAACCCGAAAACACTGCATTGATCTAGGATCGAATGGAACTGGTGCACAACAATTGGCCTTGCTGAACTCTTGAATACGAAACTTCTGGGGGATATGCTTAGGATAATTCCCATTTTCATTAAAAACCATTAAGAAGGGATTATAAGTATATTCTTCCTCAAAGAAAACATTTTCCTGATTATGAATTATATCCATAAACTGTTCAATTTATTTTAAGTGTTTTTTAAGTTTGGAATTATGTATTGTGATTCATAATCTAATCTAGTGTATTCCATTGTTTATAAATGTCGTCTAGTGGAAATAATGGAAACGGTATCAATACCCATAATATATGTAGGTATTGACCTCTGACTCAATATAATTATATTGGAGTTAGTGATACAACTGGTTCTATTCATCTTATCACCATACTAGGATAACTCACTAAGGTTATGAATAATAACCTTAGCCTTATGGAGCACCCTGATCCACAACATGGAGGATCAATGTTAGACGACTACAAGAGGAAACAACCACCAACATTAAATGAGAGTACAAATTCATTAGTAACTGAGAAATGGATAAATTCCTTAGAGAAAACATTTCGCACATTGGGGAGTAGCGAAAAAGGAAAAAGTTTTCATGGATGTTTATCGCCTAATGGGAGATGCCGATCAATGGTTGTCATTGATTCAAAACACAAAGGAACATGATTAAGTACCAAATATGTAATGTAGGGAGTTTGAAAAAAATCATATAAAAATACCTTCCTCATGACCATTGAGTAGATATGGAAAATAAATTTCTGAGTTTGAGGCAAAAAATATAAAGTCTCAAAATATGAGGCTAACTTTACAAGGATAAAAATCCATGTTGTAGATTATATATGTAACCCAAGGAGTATGATAGATCGATTATATGATGGGTTAAAACCATTTATCTAGAGAGAATTAGTCTCCCATTTTTTCTTATCATACAAAGATATTGTCTCATGTGCTACCAAAATAGAAAAAAAATTTATTTAAGTCGTCTGACTTTTAAGTAATGCTGGAGAAAAATAGATCTGCTGAACACTCAGGAAATTAAAATAAGCGGAAGAAGGGAATAGTTGAATATCCATCTTATGGTAAATGTGGGAAGAAACACCCTTGTACTTTCTTGAAGGGAATGTGAGTCTGATACAAGTGTGGTGAAAAAATCTACCATTCTCGTGATTGCATGGGGAAGAAAAAGGATGTTGAATGATATAATAGTAGAGAAAGGGGGCATTACAAAAATTAATTTCCTTAGCGCTAAGAGAACTTACCTTAGAAAAGGCCAAAGGCGAAAGCCCAAGCTTATGCAATCACTACTACTGAGGTTTAAGCTCCGAAAGACATGGCAGTAGGTAATTTAATGGTTTCCTCATGTTTATCTAGGGCTTTATTTGACTCTGGATCATCACATTGTTTCATATCTTCCTAGTTAGAAAAGAAAATTAGAAATTATCAATTTGACTTAACAATGGAGTTTTCGGTCAAAACACCTAATACAATTATCACTACATTAATGTTTTTTGAATTAGTTCCCATTAGGGCATATAAATGTTCTTTATCTGCCGATCTCATCGTCATATCCATGATAGAATTTCATATAATCCTCAGAATGGATTGGATTTTGGACCATAATTTGAAAATTTATTTTAAGAAGAAAGAGGTTTAAATTTTATATGATTATAAATAGTACCTTATCTTTATAGTAGAAAAGTCACCACCTGATTCATATATAGATCCACCCCCAACAGCACTACTAATTTCAATTATTTGGGGAGGATGAGAATGAAATAATTATGGGTGAGGAAAAGAATGATCAAATTGAGTATGTACATATTGTGAAATAATATGTTGGACTTTTTGCAGAGGATTTACCAAGACATCCTCCAGAATATGATACTGAGTTTTCCATTAATTTAATTCCTGGTTCAAGGCCCATATCAAAGACCCCTAATAGAATGACCATTGTGGAATTTGTGAACAAAAGAAACAACATTAGAAATTTAGTAACAAGGTTTTTATTAGCCCTAGTGTTTCTCCATGGGGAGCCCCTGCCATTTTTGTTATGAAGAAAGATGGATCTATGAGGTTGTGCATTGAATATAGGGAGATCAATGAAATAACAATAAAGAAAAAGTATCCCCTACCTCACATTGATGATTTATTCAACCAACTTCATGGAGCCCGGTATTTTTCAAAGATTTTCCTTCGATATGGATATCATCAGTTGTGTGTGAAGAAGGAATAAATTCCCAAAAAAATCATTTTGAACCAGGTACGGGAATTACGAGTTTACAGTAATGCCTCTTGGGATGACTAATTCACCCTCTATTTTCATGGATCTGATGAACAGAGTTTTGAAGGAATATATTGAGGAATCTGTAGTGGTATTTGTTGATGATATCTTGGTGTACTAAAAAAGCTACAAAGATCCCAAAAATCACTTGTGAAATATCCTAAATACACATAGAAGAAATGAATTATATGGGATGTTTGGCATGTTTTAATTCTAGCTTCAAGATATTTCTTTTCGTGGCCATATTGTCTATAATTATGGAATATCTATTGATCCTTCTTAGAAAAATGAAATCCTTTAATGGTCAGAACCAATGAGTATAACTGAGGTACGATGTTTTACTGGTTTAGAAGGTTATTATAAGCATTTTCTCCAGAAATATTCCTGATTGGCTAACCCATTAACCAAGATCACACATAAAGGGGTTAAATTTTAAAAAAAAAAATTTCTGAAGAATGTTTTGAATAACAGAATGGAATATTTGTCAATTATTTTATCTTAACTTTAACATCGTTGAATGATGGTTTTGTTATTTATAGTGATGCTTCAATGAACGGACTTGGTTGTATCCTTATTCAGGATTATAGAGTTACTACTTATGCATCATGATAACTTAAAATTTCTGATCAAAACTATACGACTAATGATCTTGAGTTAGTATCTATAATCTATTATTTCATGATATGGAGACACTATCTATATGGTGAATAATGTGAGATTTATACTGATCATAATAGTTTGAAGTATATTTTCTCACAAAAATAACTCAACATGTGGAAAAAGTTATGGTTTGAACTACTAAAGTATTATGATTTCACTATACACTACCACCTGGGGAAGTCAAATATAGTGGTAGATGCTTTAAGAAGAAAAGATCATGGAGTTTTGAACAGGTTGATTGTAAAATCCAAAGTAAGTAATGAATAATAGATATTTTTATCTATGTCTATTAATGATTAAGATAGTGTTTTAGAGGCTTAAAATGAAAATAAATCCAATCTTAAGCGAGGAATACACTAATATTCTTAAAATATTGTTTTACTGCCTTATGATGGAAAACCCTTTTTAAATCTATATTTTGACAATTTAATAAACTATGTTTATCAAAATAAACTTATTCTTTATTATTGGGACATCAAAATTTACTTTGTGTGAATTTTTGGTATTTTTCTGACAATGTTCATTTTTTAATGAATAGTGAAAAATACTGCATTTTACATCAAAACTGCTTTTCAATCTAATTTATTTATATGATTATACTATCTTTTGAATTGGTCTTAATGTGTAATATGAATATATTTTTACCATTTAATCTAATTGTGGTCATTGGAATCAATTTCACTTTGAAATTGGACTTAAACTAGTGTCAATCTTTTGACACTTATTGTTTCATAAAAACAAGCTATTTGCTCTGACAGTGGGAATTAATTATTAAATTAATTAATGTGACTTATATGTTTTGAATTTTGTAAAATAGACTTCATTTTTGAATTCGTAATATCAAATATAGCTTAGGGTGAATTTTTGTTAATTTTCTGAAAAACATCAATTTTTGATGAATAGTAAAACCACTAAGTGGTACTTATAAAGACTGATTTTCCGTTTAAATAAAATTTTGCCATCATTGTGTTTTGAATTTCAAAAATCCGACATACATGGTTGTCATTAAGAAGTAAAATGTGGTTCAATGAGATTATAATAATTTTTTGGTGAATAGTAACTTATTAAGTTTTTAATCGTGATTAGTGGTAATTAGTGTAGTTTAAGGTAAAAATAATGATTTAATAAAATAAGATGAGCTCAACACATGTCCTACCCTCATTGGTTGTGTCATGGCAGACCAAGACAAGCCATGGGTCAACTTGGGGACCCCATGGATCCACTTTGGTTGGGAAATGACATAAACAACTTTTTATTTAATGTAAAAGTAAAAATGACACAAACATAATATGTTTTACGAAAACAATTTTTACATGGGGTTATAAAGATCCGATATTTGATTATAAATAGTAATTGGAAAGATAAAAAGATTTCCTACATCATAGTATTTTTTCTATAATTTTTAGACATTAAATAAATTAAATTATTTATGACATAATAATGATACAGCGATGACATCATTATTTGATGATTTAAATAAAATGGAAAGATAATGTAAAATCAATGAACTAAACATGTCCAAAACCAATTGGATGAGTTTATTTAGAACCCCTATCACCTTATCCACAAATTATATCAATGTGGGACCTTTTAAAACCGAAGAACATTTTCAAATAAAGTAATATTTATTTACTTTCCAAAAGTGCCCCTCCTCTCCTCTTATAAAAGGCCCCCACCTATACCACCTTACACACACTCCTCAAGCCTTTGGCTCGGCCAAACCCTGCCCATTTACTCTATCAACATCCCTCTCCTCATCCTAGAGGATTCCCTTTGGGCATAATCCTTTCAAAGGAAGCCTTTAGGCTCAAATCAAAATGAGTTACACTTTTAAAGGCAATTCATTCTCTCTTGTTCATTTGTTTTATTTTGCTTTTACAACCCTCTAAACTCTTTTTATTTACTTATTTTGTAACAAAACCAGTATCTTCAATATACTAGGATGTTTTTATAAGATTTATGAGAGCTACACTCTCACACAACTACATCAAATTGTTAAAGAACATACGGTTTCCGTGGATGGCGAAATTCTGCCTCCCGAAACGATGATTGTTCAATACTCATTTAACACCTTCAAGGGTGGCCATTATGATGTCACTATTTTTATATTTGATATATAATATGTTTATTTTTTCTTTAAGCTTCTTTATTTTTCATTTTGGGCATACCTTTATGGTTTCCATTATAAGTAAACACGATATCTTCATTTAAGGAAGTGCGGACTACCGCCCCCTCAAAGTGATGTGATTCGTTAATGCCATATGTGGGACGTGTAAAGGATGGATTTAAAGTTATTATATATGATTTTATACTGGAATTATAATGTACCTCTATATCATTATTATTTCTTTCCATTAAAGTATGAGATAGAAATGAAAGTAGCGTTCATGCGTACGTACGGCTTACCGTCTCCATGAACGGTGCATTTCATTTCTTATCCCCAAATGTAATGTACTATTAAAAGT
Organism: Viscum album; assembly: GCA_963277665.1. Lineage (NCBI taxonomy): Eukaryota > Viridiplantae > Streptophyta > Magnoliopsida > Santalales > Viscaceae > Viscum > Viscum album. The sequence goes on along the minus strand of OY728142.1, from coordinate 1,999,007,199 downwards.
ACATGTATATAATGGATATATATAATTAATTATATATCTAAATGATGAATATAATTCTGGAATTAAAATATACATACCTCTCATTTAGTTTTAATTCCATTAATATGACAAAGAAATGAAAGTAGCGTTCATGCGTACGTACGGCTTACCGTCTCCATGAACGGTGCATTTCATTTCTTACCTCTAAATGATTATGTAATATTATAAATACATGTATATGCTGGATATATATGATATATATAATATCCAAATCAGGAATTTCATTCTGGATATAAAGAACTTTTGACCACACGATCAACATGTAATTGTAAGAAGTCAACTTTCGACTTAAGAACCAAATATTGACAAAACAAACATTATTAACATAAATGGTTAAATAATGTTTATAACATAGAAATAAGTGATATAAAAGGAATAATGAACTTTAAAAAGGTTCTTAATCAGGTATAAATTAACTCAAGTATATTATTCAGTACGTTAAAGAACGATCGAGTCAAGTCGGACCCGAGGTAAGGGACTTCGTCTCAATCTCCTTTCATTGAGGAATATTTCGTTTTATACACAACTTTCTTTTATACGGTGTATAAACCCCTTTTACTTTTACATTTATAAAAAAAGAATCTTTTTCTACGAAGCGTTTTACAAAATGACAAAAAGGAATGTTTCATTTAACGTACGCGGCGACAACGACCTTTTCCGCCACCGCGAGTATTATTTGGTCTTTGGCTTTCTCAACAAGCCGTAATGTTTTTAGAATAAAATAAATACCATATACTCTTTTATGTATTTTGGTATTGAAAATGGTTTTGAAAAAGGATTCTATTATGTCAATATATTTATGATATATTGTGATTGAAATGTGGAAATGTTATCAGTCCTTTATATTGGTTTTATGTTTTATGATTTTATATTGGTACTTGGACATTTTAATGGGTGGTTATGTTATAAACCATATGACGGGTGGTGCCGTGAATACCAGGACGGGTGGTTACGTTATAACCTCCAATGCATTGGGTATGGAAGTCGGCCGTATGGCTATTCCATTAAGTATGTATGGAAATTGGCCGTATGGCTATTCCATTAAGTGATATGTGTGGAAGTCGACCGTATGGTTATTCCACATAAGTATGTTTATGTCCCAAGTTACCTTTATATATGTTATGTGTTCTTTTATGGGTTTTATGGTAATCCTTTGGTTACAAAAAGGTAAGTAATGATACTTTATTCAGTGAAGAGTTTTTTCTACTTCATGAAGGTGAAGGTATTACTTTGATAGAGTATATATGGTTTACTTGATGTTTGAAAAACTAACTGTTTTCATTCTTTTTATAACCCATACTGAGCTTTTTATGCTCATCCCAAGTTTTTTTGAAATGATTTTCACAGGTCAAGGGAAAGGTACATGATAAGATGATACTGTCAAGGAAGAGTCAAGAAATAATCCATGTTTTATTTTAAATGTGTTTCCATTGATGGGAATGAAGAATACTATCTTTATGTAACCACTTTGTTTATATGTGGAATGTAATTCAAGTTTTATGATCTAAATCTCTAAAACTCTAAACCCGAAAAGATCCTCAATGTGTAATCTTGTAATAACTCAAGATTAAGTAAGGTTTAAGGCTGGGGCCTTATAGTTGGTATCAAAGGTCGGTTTAGACAACATTAGGAGTTAGAAAAGTGTTAAATTATAATATGATTGAAATGATATAGAATTTAAGGATTACCATGTTGCTTCGCCTAAGATATTTCTGTGTTCATAATGGTTTTACGTAGAGGAAACAAAGCAGCTATGTTGGGATGACATCAGGAGAAAGATAACCTTCCAAATCAGCCACCTGAGATGGTCGGAATCGGAACTGAACAGTTTGTTGCAGTAATGGCACAGTTGACTCAGGCTATAAATGGTGGTGGTATCCATGCACGAGATCAGCCAGATCAACCGCAGAGGAACATGTCAGTGGTGGAACATTTCATGAGGCAACATCCCCGATCATTCAGAGGATCATCTAACCCTGTGCATGCTGAAGGGTGGATTAAAGAACTGGAGAAGATTTTTGATGTCATGGGGTGTTCAGAACATCAAAAGGTTAGTCTTGGTGTTTACCGTTTTGAAGGTGAAGCTGATCAGTGGTGGTCGATGGTGAAAAATATAAGGGATAGTTATGAGATTGAGGATCTTCACTGGGACGAATTCAAAGGTATGTTTCTTGAGAAATATTTTCCTAAGGTGGTTCGTCTTAGGATGGAAAAACAGTTCATAGAATTGAGGCAGGAGGATGATTCAGTGGCTGCTTATGAAGAAAAGTTCACTCGATTGGCAAGGTATGCTCCAAACTACATACGAGATCTTGATAGTAAAATAAACCATTTTTACTCAGGGTTAAAGCCAATGTATCGAAGGGATTTAGTTTCTCGTGAGTTCAAAAGTTATGAAAAACTTGTTCGATGTGCGGAGAAGGTGGAAAAGTTGTTTGCCGATGATCATGTGTTCTATGACAAACAACAGAATAAGAGGTCTAGTTGGCAGGCAAAGGGGAAGAATTCATCAAAGAAGCAAGGAGGTAAGAAAACCAAATATCCATCCTGTTAGAAGTGTGGTAAAATGAATCCTGGAGAATGCTTATCCAAGTCTGGTAAGTGCTTTCAGTGTGGTAAGTCTGGTCATATTTCTCGTAACTGTAAGGAAGATGATCAAGCAGGAAATGAAAAGCCAATAGTAAGATGTTTTAAGTGTAATGAAATGGGTCATTATGCAAACGAGTGTCCAACGAAGAACTCAACTGGGGGAATGCAGCCAGACTACAAGCAGAAAGGGGTGGTGAAATCCTTTGCAACCACTTCAGCAGATGTTGGGCCATCGAATGAAGTGGTATTAGCTCCAGGGAGCTCAGTATTTTTCGAAGATTGACTTGAGGTCGGGGTACCATCAGTTGAATGTAAAATAAGCAGACGTTCCGAAGACTGCGTTCCGTACTAGATATGGCCATTATGAATTTGTAGTTATTCCTTTTGGGTTAACCAATGCACCTGCTGTATTCATGGACCTTATGAATAAAATTTTCCTTGAGTTCTTGGATAAGTTTGTGTTTGTATTTTGAGGATTGGGAAGAGGTTATGGGTGCCTTGTGATTCACAGTTGAAGAGAGAGTTGTTATGTGAAGCTCATAGTTCTCCGTTTTCAGTTCATCTGGGCAGTACTAAGATGTACAAAGATCTGCGGGAGTATTACTGGTGGGATGTAATGAAAAGAGACATTGCTGATTTTACTGTGAAGTGTTTGACATGTCAACAGGTTAAAGATGAGTGGCAGTTACCGAAAGGGATGCTTTAGCCTTTACCAGTGCCAGAGTGGAAATGGGAAAACATATCCATGGACTTTGTTGTGGGATTAACGAGGACATCTCGAGGTAATAATGCAATCTGGGTTATTGTTGATCGCTTGACCAAATATGCTCATTTCCTTGCTATACGAGATACTTTTTCCCTAGATCAACTTTCCCGTTTGTATCTTAAAGAGATAGTCAGGTTACATGGAGTTCCTCTCTCCATTGTATCAGATCGTGATCCAAGGTTTACATCTAACTTTTGGAAAGGCCTTCAGAAGTCATTGGGTACTAAATTAAATTTTAGTACAACATTTCATCCTCAATCAGATGGGCAGTCAGAACGAACAATCCAGACATTGGAGGATATGCTACGAGCTTGTTCTATGGATTGTCAGGGAAGTTGGGACCAACAAATTTCTTTGGTTGAGTTTTCTTATAATAACAGTTTTCATTCCAGTATACATATGGCACCATTTCAGGCATTATATGGGAAGCGGTGTCGAACTCCAGCTTTCTGGGATAAAGTGGGTGAAAGGAAGTTGATGGGACAAGAATGGGTAGAAGAGATGGCAGAAAAAGTTCAGCTGATTCAGAAGTACATGAGAACAGCTCAGAGCAGGCAGAAATGTTATGCGGATAACCGGAGGAAGGATCTATCTTTCGAGGAAGGTGATCATGTTTTTCTAAAGGTTTCTCCTTGGAAAAGTGTGATGAGATTTGGTAAGAAAGGAAAGCTGAGTCCAAGGTTTATTGGACCATATGAAATTCTGGTGAGAGTTGGATCAGTTGCATACCGGGTGGCTTTACCTCCGATTTTATCTCAGGTACAAAATATTTTTCATGTTTCAATGTTGAGGAAGTTTATGCCAGATCCATCTCATGTTTTGAGTCTAGGGGTAGTTCAGCTGGAAGAGATCCTATCTTATGAGGAACAACCGGTCCAGAATCTTGACCACAGGGAGCAAGTGTTACAGAATAAAGTGATTCACTAGGTAAAGGTTTTGTGGAAAAACCACATGATTGAAGAGGCAACATGAGAATCTGAAAATGCAATGAGGGATAAGTACCCCCATTTATTCGATAAGTAAATAAATTGCGGGGATGCAATTTTCTAAAGGGGGGAAGGATGTAACATCCCAAGTAAGTAATGAATAATATATATTTTTATCTATGTCTATTAATGATTAAGATAGTGTTTTAGAGGCTTAAAATGAAAATAAATCCAATCTTAAGCAAGGAATACACTAATATTCTTAAAAGATTGCTTTACTGCCTTATGATGGAAAACCCTTTTTAAATCTATCTTTTGAAAATTTTATAAACTATGTTTGTCAAAATAAACTTATTCTTTATTATTGGGACATCAAAATTTACTTTGTGTGAATTTTTGGTATTTTTCTGACAATGTTCATTTTTTAATGAATAGTGAAAAATACTACATTTTACATCAAAACTGCTTTTCAATCTAATTTATTTATATGATTAGATTATCTTTTTAATTGGTCTTAATGTGTAATATGAATATATTTTTACCATTTAATCCAATGGTGGTCATTGGAATCAATTTCACTTTGAAATTGGACTTAAACTAGTGTCAATCTTTTGACACTTATTGTTTCATAAAAACACGCTATTTGCTCTGACAGCGGGAATTAATTATTAAATTAATTAATGTGACTTATATGTTTTGAATTTTTTAAAATAGACTTCATTTTTGAATTCGTAATATCAAATATAGATTAGGGTGAATTTTTGGTAATTTTCTGAAAAACTTCAATTTTGATGAATAGTAAAACCACTAAGTGGTACTTATAAAGACTGATTTTCCATTTAAATAAAATTTTGCCATCATTGTTTTTTGAATTTCAAAAATCCGACATACATGGTTGTCATTAAGAAGTAAAATGTGGTTCAATGAGATTATAATAATTTTTTGTTGAATAGTAACTTATTAAGTTTTTAATCGCGATTAGTGGTAATTAGTGTAGTTTAAGGTAAAAATAATGCTTTAATAAAATAATATGAGCTCGACACATGTCCTAACCTCATTGGTTGTGTCATGGCCGACCAAGACAAGCCATGGGTCAACTTGGGGACCCCATGGATCCACTTTGGTTGGGAAATGACATAAACAACTTTTTATTTAATTTAAAAGTAAAAATGACACAAACATAATATGTTTTATGAAAACAATTTTTACATGGGGTTATAAAGATCATATTTTTGATTATAAATAGTCATTGGAAAGATAAAAAGATTTTCTAAATCATAGTATTTTTTTTATAATTTTTAGACATTATATAAATTAAATTATTTATGACATAATAATGTTGCAGCGATGACATCATTATTTGATGATTTAAATAAAATGGAAAGATAATGTAAAATTAATGAACTACACATGTCAAAAACCAATTGGATGAGTGGATTTATAACCCTTATCGCCTTATCCACAAATTATATCAATGTGGGACATTTTAAAACCGAAACACATTTTCAAATAAAGTAATATTTCATTACTTTCCAAAAGTGCCCCTCCTCTCCTCTTATAAAAGGCCCCCACCTATACCACCTTACACACACTCCTCAAGCCTTTGGCTCGGACAAACCCTGCCCATTTACTCTCTCCACATCCCTCTCCTCATCCTAGAGGATTCCCTTTGGGCAGAATCCTTTCAAAGGAAGCCTTTAGGATCAAATCAAAAGGAGTTACACTTTTAAAGGTAATTCATTCTCTCTTGTTCATTTGTTTTATTTTGCTTTTCCAACCCTCTAAAATCTTTTTATTTACTTCATCTGTAACAACAGCAGTATCTTAAATATACTAGAATGTTTTTATAATATTTATTCGAGCTACACTCTCACACAACTACATCAAATGGTTAAAGAACATACGGTTTCCGTGGATGGTGAAATTCTGCCTCCCGAAACGATGATTGTTCAATACTCATTTAACACCTTCAAGGGTGGCCATTATGATGTCACTATTTTTATATTTGATATATAATATGTTTATTTTTTCTTTAAGCTTCTGTATTTTTCATTTTGGGCATACCTTTATGGTTTCCATTATAAGTAAACACGATATCTTCATTTAAGGAAGTGCGGACTACCGCCCCCTCAAAGTGATGTGATTCGTTAATGCCATATGTGGGACATGTGAAGGATGGATTTAAAGTTATTATATATGATTTTATACTGGAATTATAATATACCTCTATATCATTATTATTTCTTTCCATTAAAGTATGAGATAGAAATGAAAGTAGCGTTCATGCGTACGTAAGGCTTACCGTCTCCATGAACGGTGCATTTCATTTCTTATCCCCAAATGTAATGTACTATTAAAAGTACACGTATATAATGGATATATATAATTAATTATATATCTAAATGATGAATATAATTCTGGAATTAAAATATACATACCTCTTATTTAGTTTTAATTCCATTAATATGACAAAGAAATGAAAGTAGCGTTCATGCGTACGTACGGCTTACCGTCTCCATGAACGGTGCATTTCATTTCTTACCTCTAAATGATTATGTAATATTATAAATACATGTATATGCTGGATATATATGATATATATGATATCCAAATCAGGAATTTCATTCTGGATATAAAGAACTTTTGACCACACGAACAACATGTAATTGTAAGAAGTCAACGTTCGACTTAAGAACCAAATATTGACAAAACAAACATTATTAACTTAAATGGTTACATAATGTTTATAACATGGAAATAAGTGATATAAAAGGAATAATAAACTTTAAAAAGGTTCTTAATAAAGTATAAATTAACTCAAGTTTATTATTCAGGATGTTAAAGAACGATCGAGTCAAGTCAGACCCGAGGTAAGGGACTTCGTCTCAATCTCCTTTCATTGAGGAATATTTCGTTTTATACACAACTTTCTTTTATACAGTGTATAAACCCCTTTGAATTTTACTTTTATACAAAACAAATCTTTTTCTACGAAGCGTTTTACAAAACGACAAAAAGGAATGTTTCTTTTAACGTACGCGGCGACAATAACCTTTTCTGCCACCGCGAGTATTATTTGGTCTTTGGCTTTCTCAACAAGCCGTAATGTTTTTAAAATAAAATAAATACCATATACTCTTTTATGTTTTTTGGTATTGAAAATGGTTTTGAAAAAGGATTCTTTTATGTCAATATATTTATGATATATTGTGATTGAAATGTGGAAATGTTTTCAGTCCTTTATATTGGTTTTATGTTTTATGATTTTATATTGGTACTTGGACATTTTAACAGGTGGTTACGTTATAAACCATATGACGGGTGGTGCCGTGAATACCAGGACGGGTGGTTACGTTATAACCTCCAATGCATTGGGTATTGAAGTCGGCCGTATGGCTATTCCATTAATTATGTATGGAAATTGGCCGTATGGCTATTCCATTAAGTGATATGTGTGGAAGTCGACCGTATGGTTATTCCACTTAAGTATGTTTATGTCCCAAGTTACCTTTATATATGTTATGTGTTCTTTTTATGGGTTTTATGGTAATCCTTTGGTTACAAAAATTTAAGTAATGATACTTTATTCAGTGAATAGTTTTTACTACTTCATGAAGGTGAAGGTATTACTTTGATAGAGTATATATGGTTTACATGATGTTTGAAAAACTAACTGTTTTCATTATTTTTATAACCCATACTGAGCTTTTTATGCTCATCCCAAGTTTTTTTGAAATGATTTTCACAGGTCAAGGGAAAGGTACATGATATGATGATACTGTCAAGGAAGAGTCAAGAAATAATCTATGTTTTATTTTAAATGTGTTTCCATTGATAGGAATGAAGAATACTATCTTTATGTAACCACTTTGTTTATATGTGGAATGTAATGCAAGTTTTATGATCTAATTATCTAAAACTCTAAACCCGAAAAGATCCTCAATGTGTAATCTTGTAATAACTCAAGATTAAGTAAGGTTTAAGGCTGGGGCCTTATAGTTGGTATCAAAGGTTGGTTTAGAAAACTTTAGGAGTTAGAAAAGTGTTAAATTATAATATGATTGAAATGATATAGCATTTACAGATTACCATGTTGCTTCGCCTAAGATATTTCTGTGTTCAGAATGGTTTTTCGCAGAGGAAACAAAGCAGCTATGTTGGGACGACATTAGGAGGAAGATAACCTTCCAAATCAGCAACCTGAGATGGTCGGAATCAGAACTGAACAGTTTGTTGCAGTAATGGCACAGTTGACTCAGGCTATAAATGGTGGTGGTATCCATGCACGAGATCAGCCAGATGAACCGTAGAGAAACATGTTAGTGGTGGAACATTTCATGAGGCAACATCCCCCATCATTAAGAGGATCATCTAACCCTGTGCAAGCTGAAGGGTGGATTAAAGAACTGGAGAAGATTTTTGATGTCATGGGGTGTTCAGAACATCAAAAGGTTAGTCTTGCTGTTTACCTTTTTGAAGGTGAAGCTGATCAGTGGTGGTCGATGGTGAAAAATATAAGGGATAGTGATGATATTGAGGATCTTCACTGGGACGAATTCAAAGGTATGTTTCTTGAGAAATATTTTCCTAAGGTGGTTCGTCTTAGGATGGAAAAACAGTTCATAGAATTGAGGCAGGAGGATGATTCAGTGGCTGCTTATGAAGAAAAGTTCGCTCGATTGGCAAGGTATGCTCCAAACTTCATACGATATCTTGATAGTAAAATAAACCGTTTTTACTCAGGGTTAAAGCCAAAGTATCGAAGGGATTTAGCTTCTTGTGAGTTCAAATGTTATGAAAAACTTGTTCGATGTGTGGAGAAGGTGGAAATGGAGTTTTCTGATGATCAGGTGTTCTATGACAAACAACAGAATAAGAGGTCTAGTTTGCAGGCAAAGGGGAAGAATTCATCAAAGAAGCAAGGAGGTAAGAAAACCAAATATCCATCCTGTGAGAAGTGTGGTAAAATGCACCCTGGAGAATGCTTATCCAAGTCTGGTAAGTGCTTTCAGTGTGGTAAGTCTGGTCATATTGCTCGTAACTGTAAGGAAGATGATCAAGTAGGAAATGAAAAGCCAACGGTAAGATGTTTTAAGTGTAATGAAATGGGTCATTATGCAAACGAGTGTCCAACGAAGAACTCAACTAGGGGAATGCAGCCAGACTATAAGCAGAAAGGGGTGGTGAAATCCTTTGCAACAACTTCAGCAGATGTTGGGCCATCGAATGAAGTGGTATTAGCTCCATGGAGCTCAGTATTTTTCAAAGATTGACTTGAGGTCGGGGTACCATCAGTTGAAAGTAAAAGAAGCAGACGTTCCGAAGACTGCGTTCCGTACTAGATATGGCCATTATGAATTTTTAGTTATTCCTTTTCGGTTAACCAATGCCCCTGCTATATTCATGGACCTTATGAATAAAATTTTCCATGAGTTCTTGGATAAGTTTGTGTTTCTATTTTGAGGTTTGGGAAGAGGTTATGTGTGCCTTGTGATTCACAGTTGAAGAGAGAGTTGTTATGTGAAGCTCATAGTTCTCCGTTTTCAGTTCATCCGGGCAGTACTAAGATGTACAAAGATCTGCGGGAGTATTACTGGTGGGATGGAATGAAAAGAGACATTGCTGATTTTAATGTAAAGTGTTTGACATGTCAACAGGTTAAAGAAGAGTGGCAGTTACCAAAAGGGATGCTTCAGCCTTTACCAGTGCCAGAGTGGAAATGGGAAAACATATCCATGGACTTTGTTGTGGGATTAACGAGGACATCTCGAGGTAATAATGCAATCTGGGTTATTGTTGATTGCTTGACCAAATCTTCTCATTTCCTTACTATACGAGATACTTTTTCCCTAGATCAACTTTCCCGTTTGTATCTTAAAGAGATAATCAGGTTACATGGAGTTCCTCTCTCCATTGTATCAGATCGTGATCCCAAGTTTAAATCTAACTTTTGGAAAGGCCTTCAGAAGTCATTGGGTACTAAATTAAATTTTAGTACAACTTTTCATCCTCAATCAGATGGAAAGTCAGAACGAATAATCCAGACATTGGAGGATATGCTACGAGCTTGTTCTATGGATTATCAGGGAAGTTGGGACCAACAAATTTCTTTGGTTGAGTTTTCTTATAATAACAGTTTTCATTCCAGTATACATATGGCACCATTTCAGACATTATATGGGAAGCGGTGTCGAACTCCAGCTTTCTGGGATGAAGTGGGTGAAAGGAAGTTGATGGGACCAGAATTGGTAGAAGAGACGGAAGAAAAAGTTCAGCTGATTCAGAAGTACATGAGAACAGCTTAGAGCAGGCAGAAGAGTTATGCGGATAACCGGAGGAAGGACCTATCTTTCGAGGAAGGTGATCATGTTTTTCTCAAGGTTTCTCCATGGAAAAGTGTGATGAGATTTGGTAAGAAAGGAAAGCTGAGTCCAAGGTTTATTGGACCATATGAAATTCTGGAGAGAGTTGGATCAGTTGCATACCGGGTGGCTTTACCTCCGATTTTATCTCAGGTACAAAATGTTTTTCATGTTTCAATGTTGAGGAAGTATATGCCAGATCCATCTCATGTTTTGAGTCCAGAGGTAGTTCAGCTGGAAGAGATCCTATCTTATGAGGAACAACCGGTCCAGAATCTTGACCACAGGGAGAAAGTGTTAAGGAATAAAGTGATTCACCAGGTAAAGGTTTTTTGGAAAAACCACATGATTGAAGAGGCAACATGGGAATCTGAAAATGCAATGAGGGATAAGTACCCCCATTTATTCGATAAGTAAATAAATTGTGGGGACGCAATTTTCTAAAGGGTGGAAGGATGTAACATACCAAGTAAGTAATGAATAATAGATATTTTTATCTATATCTATTAATGATTAAGATAGTGTTTTAGAGGCTTAAAATGAAAATAAATCCAATCTTAAGCAAGGAATACACTAATATTCTTAAAAGATTGTTTTACTGCCTTATGATGGAAAACCCTTTTTAAATCTGTATTTTGACAATTTTATAAACTATGTTTGTCAAAATAAACTTATTCTTTATGATTGGGACATCAAAATTTACTTTCTGTGAATTTTTGGTATTTTTCTGACAATGTTCATTTTTTAATGAATAGTGAAAAATACTGCATTTTACATCAAAACTGCTTTTCAATCTAATTTATTTATATGATTATATAATCTTTTGAATTGGTCTTAATGTGTAATATGAATATATTTTTACCATTTAATCCAATGGTGGTCATTGGAATCAATTTCACTTTGAAATTGGACTTAAACTAGTGTCAATCTTTTGACACTTATTGTTTCACAAAAACACGCTATTTGCTCTGACAGCGGGAATTAATTATCAAATTAATTAATGTGACTTATATGTTTTGAATTTTGTTAAATAGACTTCATTTTTTAATTCTTAATATAAAATATAGCTTAGGGTGAATTTTTGGTAATTTTCTGAAAAACTTCAATTTTTGATGAATAGTAAAACCACTAAGTGGTACTTATAAAGACTGATTTTCCGTTTAAATAAAATTTTGCCATCATTGTGTTTTGAATTTCAAAAATCCGACATACATGGTTGTCATTAAGAAGTAAAATGTGGTTCAATGAGATTATAATAATGTTTTTGTTGAATAGTAACTTATTAAGTTTTTAATCGCGATTAGTGGTAATTAGTGTAGTTTAAGGTAAAAATAATGCTTTAATAAAATAAGATGAGCTCGACACATGTCCTACCCTAATTGTTTGTGTCATGGCCGACCAATACAATCCATGGGTCAACTTGGGGACCCCATGGATCCACTTTGGTTGGGAAATGACATAAACAACTTTTTATTTAATGTAAAAGTAAAAATGACACAAACATAATATGTTTTACGGAAAAAAAAATTTACATGGGGTTATAAAGATCATATTTTTTATTATAAATAGTCATTGGAAAGATATAAAGATTTTCTACATCATAGTATTTTTTTTATAATTTTTAGGAATTATATAAATTAAATTATTTATGACATAATAATGATGCAGCGATGACATCATTATTTGATGATTTAAATAAAATGGAAAGATAATGTAAAATTAATGAACTACACATGTCCAAAACCAATTGGATGAGTGTATTTAGAACCCTTATCACCTTATCCACAAATTATATCAATGTGGGACCTTTTAAAACCGAAACACATTTTCAAATAAAGTAATATTTCTTTACTTTCCAAAAGTGCCCCTCCTCTCCTCTTATAAAAGACCCCCACCTATACCACCTTACACACTGTAACACCCGAGACTTTTATATAAATCATCAAAGGAATCTTTTTCTACACAACACTTGCTTGGCTTGCTTTACACGCAATCGCGACCTTCCTCGATAGCTTGCGTCGTACGCAATACCGAGTTTCACTAAACAACAATATGCTATTAAAACTAGCCGTTATGAATAGTAATAACCACTTTTTGAAATTTTATAAATTTTATTTTTCAAAATGGACTTCATTTTTGGACTCAGAATATCGAAATTAGCCTAGGGTGAAATTTTGGTATTTTTCTGAAAACTTTCAATTTTTGATGAATAGTGAAACCACTAAGTGGTAGGTTAAAAACTGAATTTTGCATAAAACTTAATTTTACCGCTTCTGTGAATGGAATTTCAAAAATCCGAGAGACACGGTTAATATCAAGGACTAAAATGTGGTTCAATGAGATGAAAATAATTTTTTGGTGAATAGTAACTTTTTACTATTTTTACCGCGGTTAATAGTAAATAGGGTAACTAAGGGTAATTATGATATTAATATTACCCTAACACATGTCCTAATTCTATTGGACAAGTTTAATTCGACCAAAAACAAACTTAGGAATAAAATATGACCATTTAGGCCCACTTGGATTAGATTAGGACATTTATTATTAATTTATTTAAAGAAGGGTTAAAATAGTTAAAATCAAAGTTTAATAAGTAAATCATTTTTAATATAGGGTTATACATAAGATAAATTCGATTGTAAATATTCATTAGAAAGCTAAAAAGATTTCCTACATGATGGTATTTTATTTGTAATTTTTAGACATCAAATAATTTAATTTAATTATGACACAAAGATGATGCAGTAATTATCTTATTAATGAAATATTGAAAAAATTGATAATATAAATACCAAAATAAATGTAATTTGAGACTTTTTATGAATTCCACTAATTTTCTAGGTTACTATGATATATTAGTAATGATTTAATTAACTTGGTTCGAACATATAATTCTGTTATGACTTTCACAAAAATCATATATCAAATAGTGTCAAAATTGACACAAAATAGTTTTTAAATCAGATATTATATTATTAATTGTTATTTTATTCCTAAAAATCTAAGGTTCGTCCAAATGACTTAGATAAGGATATATATATTAATAATAAACAATTTTGGGTTCGTTTGGCATGTTATAGTAAGTGTATTAACCATATAGTGAAAGAAAACAAAAAGACACGGTAAAAGTTAAATTAATTAACTTAGAGTTAAATCTAATTGATAAGGTTAAAATAATACCCTAAACTTGTCTAAATCCTATTGGTTGATAGGATTTCGACCCTTCCCCACTTTATCTTCGAAATAAGACCCTTTGGAACCATTATAAACCGATTTTGACTTTAATATAAAATAATATTTTGAGATATTCCTAAGGTGCCCCTCTCCTCCCTTATAAAAGGGCACCTCCTCCCCCTCCTCCTCACACCAAATTGAGCACTCTAGCTCGGCCAACCACTGCCATTTTCTCCTCTCCACTTCCCTAGAATAATCCTAGAGGTCCTGGTCTTCTCCAAAGACCAATCTTAGTTCCTTAAGTGGAGGATTCAAAGAGGCGTTCCAAAGAAGAGGAGCTTCGGACACGTACAAAGCAAATTGGACCTAAGGTAAGGGAAATATCACAATCTCATTTTTATCCGAGATTGTTTATTCGTAAGTATTTACTGGGGTGTATTTTATCATCCACATCCATGTTCCCTCAATATGAAATATTGTTTCCATCCACTTGCAATAGTTTAAATCCAATTTTACCCTTAGGTGAGTTTTTAGTAAAGAATATGAAAGGAATCTTTTGTCGTTTTTCCGTACGAGGTACTTTTTGACTTTTCCGACAAAAGTACGAAGAATGTTTTTTTTAACTTATACGGCATGAATGGATTTTTAAAACATTATTTCCAAGAATCTTCCTTTACAAGTTTTCAAGTTTATTTTTAATCAACTTCTTTTATTTTAAAGTTGTATGACATGTTATGAAAGGAAAATTGTTTTTGAAGAAGAAAGGATATTTTCCTCAAGAATTCAATACAAGTGTTTTATCAAAATTATTTTCCATCTAAGATAATAAAGGGTTCTGTTTCTATCCATATTTTTACATTGGTTTGACTATTTTGTGATGGAATTATGTTTATGAATTCCTTTATCATATATGAATTGATTTATGATGTCATGATGTTTCAAGAATCCCATTTTTGTTATATGTGTTATGCGATGATGTATGTTTTATGATTATGTGGCACACATAAGAAAGGATTCATTATAAGATGGGTGGGACCTATATCTCCCTCCAATGCATTGGGTAAAGATTTTATATCTCATGAGATAGACATGGCTGGAACGGAAGGTTATTTCGGTTCAGTGATACAGGACTGAAACGAGGAGTGAACTCGGTTCAGAAAGGGACTTTGTCCACTAAGATAGTCTTGGGGACGAGTCATGACTAACAAGAAATGATTTTCCATGATTATGTGTGCATGCCACAAAGTTTCAAGTTTTATGTTATGATTATGGGGATCTCATTTTCACTTCTATGATTTATTCCATGTTAAGATATTATGATCTCTTTTGCAGGTTTTGATCTTCATAAAGATATGATATGATTTTTATTTCCTTTATTTGCCCTTGCTGAGCATTTGAGCTCACCCTTTTATGTTTTCTTTTCCCCAGGTCAGGAAGATGGATATTAAATTGAATATGCTAAAAGGGACCCTAGATATGATGAAATAAACGGGAGATACTGTAGAAGATTTATGAACCAGTTGTTTATGTTTCCCAGTTTCTAAAGACACTATACTTATACGGTCCTTTGTGGTTTTGTCATATGTTGTAATAAGTGTGCTTCAATTTTGAAGTACTAACAATGTATGTAAAGTATGGGTCGTTATAGTTGGTATCAGAGGAAAGGTATAGTCAACCTTTGGAAACTAGGATGTGAAAGCCTTAGTAAGAACCCAAAGGATAAGTCTAAGCATAGAACACAATCTTAGTGTTTTAGAAATGGCCTTGAATAACCTAGGATAAGACCATAAGCATGAAAATTTTATTCTTGAATTATGTGGTTTCCTATTATAATTAGTGTTGCTCACACTATTCTTCTTGGTTTTAGTCAATGGCTGGAACCCGAAGGAACCGTGTTAATGCGGAATGCGATGGGCAATGCAATGATTGTCCCCCTGAGCAACCAAACGATATGGGAGCTGGAATGCAAAATCTTGTAGCCATGCTCACACAACTTTCTCAAGCTATGAATCATGCAGGATTTCCAAACGAGCAAAGGAGGGAGCAACATTCTGTTGAATCCTTCATGAGGCAGCGTCCACCTTCTTTCAGCGGGTCTACTGATCCATTAGTTGCTGAACAATGGATTAGTACTACTGAAAAGATATTTTCAGTTCTTCAATGTTCTGAACATGATAAAGTCATCCTAGCAGTGTATCGTTTGGAAGGAGATGCTGATCAATGGTGGAATCTTGTTAAGAATATGAGGCAACGGGATGAAATTGAGTCTATGGAATGGGACGAGTTCAAGAACTTATTTTTCAATAAGTACTTCCCTCGTATTCTCCGAACAAAGATGGAGAAAGAGTTTCTTGAACTGAAGCAAAGGGATGATGAATCTGTTGGTACCTATGAAGCAAATTTTACAAGACTGGAAAGGTACGCTTCTGGTATTATTATCCAACCTGAGAGTAAGATCGATCGATTCTTTAGTGTCTTAAAACCAAGTCTTCGAAGGGCGTTATCCATAAGAGACTTCAATAGCTACGAGGAAATCGTTCGATGTGCTCTCAAAGTCGAGATGGAGATTGGAGTAACCCATCAGTCACATGGGTTTGATAAGAAGAGGAAGATGGAATTCAAAGGAAACTCTAAAGAACACACTGAAAAGAAGATGAACTTTCCATTATGCTCAAAGTGTGGAAAGAAACATGGAGGGAGTTGTCTTAAAGGGACAAGTAAATGTTTTAAATGTGGAAAGGAAGGTCATCGGGCATTTGAATGCCGTGATAATGGGAAGAAGATGTCTAATGATGCAAACAAAGGAAGGGATACACAGAATGAACCTACAACACTTCAATGTTTCAAGTGCAAGGAGATGGGGCATTATGCCAATCAATGCCCAAATCCAAGGGTTGATGATGATGGTCGACGTCAACAAAATCTTAAGGCTAAAGACAAAGGAATGTCACATGGAATTTCTATCAGCGATGTGGAGTACGATAACGAAGTGGTGAAAGGTACACTTACCATCCACTCTAAAGTAGCAAATGTTTTATTTGATTCTGGATCCACCCACTCTTTTATTTCTGAAGACTTTTCTAAGGGTATCACCGTACTACCTCAACAATTAGATGTTGAGTTAGCTGTGACAACACCTAATGGCACATCAATCGCATCAGAAGTTTATAATTCTTCTCCGATCGAAGTTTGTGGGAAAGTGCTTCCTGCAAATCTTGTGATCCTTCCTTTAGTGGAATTTGATGTGATTCTTGGCATGGATTGGCTTTCTCTACATGGAGCTCATATCAATTGCCAAAGAAGGGAAGTCACATTTCATATTCCAGATCAACCTACGATCGTCTATCAATGCAAGGATGAACATAACCTTCCAGTGGAAATTTCTTCCATCTTATGGGTATTGATTCCACTAAATGAAGGTTATTTATCTCAAATGGTTGGTGAGAAACTCACGATTAAGAATATGCCCATTGTACGGGAGTTTGATGATGTCTTTCCGGAGGAATTGCCGGGTCTTCCACCAAATCGTGAAGTTGAGTTTTCAATAGAACTCGTACCGGGTGCTTTGCCTATTTCAAAGACACCTTATAGAATGGCCCCAATTGAGTTGCAGGAATTGAAGAAGCAACTCCAAGAGAATCTTGATAAGGGATTCATACGCCCTAGTGCGTCACCTTGGGGAGCACCTGTTCTATTTGTTAAGAAGAAAGATGGATCAATGAGACTCTGCATTGATTATCGAGAACTTAACAAGATCACTATCAAGAACAAATATCCTCTCCCACGCATTGATGACTTATTTGACCAACTACGCGGAGCTCAATACTTTTCCAAGATTGATCTTCGTTCAGGGTATCATCAATTAAGGGTCAAAAGGGAGGATATACCAAAGACGGCTTTCCGTACAAGGTATGGACACTATGAATTTATAGTGATGCCATTTGGTCTTACTAATGCCCCTGCTATCTTCATGGATCTAATGAATAGAGTCTTTAGAGACTATCTTGATCAATTTGTGGTAGTCTTTATAGACGATATTCTTGTCTATTCAAAGAGCAAGGAAGAGCATGAAGATCACTTGAGAATTATATTGAAGACCCTGAGAAAAGAGAAGCTTTATGCCAAATTTACCAAGTGTGAATTTTGGCTTCAAAAAGTTGCATTTTTGGGTCATATAATCTCAAAAGAGGGGATATCTGTGGATCCAGCAAAAACAGAGGTTATCGAAAGATGGTCAAGACCAACAACAGTAACTGGGATCCGAAGTTTTCTTGGTTTGGCTGGATATTATCGACGTTTTGTAAAAGATTTTTCACGATTATCTAATCCACTCACCAAGTTGACTCGGAAAGGAGTTAAGTTTGTCTGGACAGAGGAATGTGAAGAGAATTTCAAGGAGTTGAAAAGAAGGTTATCCAGTGCACCTGTGCTCACACTGCCTTGTAGTGGAGAAAGGTTTGTGATCTACAGTGATGCATCCAAGAAGGGATTGGGGTGTGTTCTTATGCAAAATGATATGGTGATAGCTTATGCCTCACGACAGTTGAAAATCCATGAACAAAATTACCCAACACATGATTTGGAGTTGGCTGCGGTAATCTTTGCATTAAATATTTGGAGGCATTACCTTTATGGTGAAAGGTGTGATATTTATACTGATCATAAAAGTTTAAAGTATATTTTCACACAAAAGGAGTTGAATATGCGTCAAAGAAGATGGTTGGAGCTGATTAAGGATTATGACTGCTCAATCCATTACCACCCTGGGAAAGAAAACAAGGTGGCAGATGCATTAAGTCGACAAGACCATGCTAGTTTATCCATGATGAGGATCACAAAAGATCCAATATTTATGGATTTACAAAGGATGGATCTTGGAATTATAATGGAAGGGGAAAAATCTTATCTTTATCAAATGAATGTTCAACCATCTATACATGTGAAGATTAAAGAGGCACAGAAAGAAGATGTCGAGTTACAAAAGAAGGTGAGAAATGTTCCTGAATTCAACCTTGATTGTGATGGGATAATAAAGTTCAGGAATCGGGTTTGTGTTCCTCCCATCCCCGAATTAAAGAAAGAGTTGCTGGATGAGGCTCATAGTTCTTCATTCTCTATTCATCCTGGAAGCACGAAGATGTATAGGGACCTGAAAGAGTACTTCTGGTGGGATGGCATGAAAAGAGATGTTGCTGAATATGTCTCTCGATGCTTGGTTTGTCAACAAGTTAAAGCTGAGAGACAGAAGTCTAAGGGGATGTTACAACCATTACCCATACCCGAATGGAAATGGGAAAACATCACTATGGACTTTGTCACAGGACTTCCTAAAACATCCAAAGGAAATAATGCTATCTGGGTCATAGTTGATCGTCTCACAAAGTCTGCACACTTCATTCCTATTAGAGAGGATTTCTCTCTAGATCAGCTTGCCAGGATATATGTAAAGGAAGTGGTAAGATTGCATGGAGTACCACTTTCTATTATATCTGATCGAGATCCGAGATTTACCTCGAAGTTCTGGCGAAGTCTTCAGCATACTCTGGATACAGAGTTGAGTTTCAGCACTGCTTATCATCCCCAGACAGACGGTCAGTCTGAGAGAACAATTCAAACCCTAGAAGATATGTTGAGAGCTTGCTCTATGGATTTCAAAGGAGGTTGGGATCAACACCTACCTTTGGTGGAATTTTCTTATAATAATAGCTTTCACTCCAGTATTCAGATGGCTCCTTATGAAGCTCTCTATGGAAAGAAATGCAGGACTCCAACTTGCTGGGATGAAGTTGGGGAAAGAAAGCTATTAGGACCTGATCTCGTTGATGAAATGGCAGAAAAGGTCAGATCTATTCAACAACACATAAGATCAGCTCAGAGTCGACAGAAAAGTTATGCCGACAACCGAAGAAAAGACCTAGAGTTTGAAGTGGGTGATAAAGTGTTCTTACGAATATCTCCCTGGAAGAGGGTTATGAGATTTGGAAAGAAGGGGAAGTTGAGCCCTAGATATATCGGTCCTTTTGAAATACTGGATCGTGTTGGGAAGGTAGCTTACCGATTGGCGCTTCCACCGAATCTCTCTCAAGTTCACGATGTGTTCCATGTATCTCTCCTGAGAAAGTACATACCAGATCCTTCACATGTACTCAGCTCAGAAGTTGTACCACTGGAGCAAGATCTTTCTTATGAAGAACAGCCGATAGAGATTCTGGATCGTAGCGAAAAAGTCCTACGAAACAAGACCACTCGCTTGGTGAATGTTTTATGGAGAAACCACCAACTTGAAGAAGCTACATGGGAGCTTGAGGATATGATGAGGGAGAAGTATCCTCATCTGTTTGTTGCAAAGTGACGAATTTCGAGGGCGAAATTCTTTTTAAGGGGGGTAGAATGTAACACCCGAGACTTTTATATAAATCATCAAAGGAATCTTTTTCTACACAACACTTGCTTGGCTTGCTTTACACGCAATCGCGACCTTCCTCGATAGCTTGCGTCGTACGCAATACCGAGTTTCACTAAACAACAATATGCTATTAAAACTAGCCGTTATGAATAGTAATAACCACTTTTTGAAATTTTATAAATTTTATTTTTCAAAATGGACTTCATTTTTGGACTCAGAATATCGAAATTAGCCTAGGGTGAAATTTTGGTATTTTTCTGAAAACTTTCAATTTTTGATGAATAGTGAAACCACTAAGTGGTAGGTTAAAAACTGAATTTTGCATAAAACTTAATTTTACCGCTTCTGTGAATGGAATTTCAAAAATCCGAGAGACACGGTTAATATCAAGGACTAAAATGTGGTTCAATGAGATGAAAATAATTTTTTGGTGAATAGTAACTTTTTACTATTTTTACCGCGGTTAATAGTAAATAGGGTAACTAAGGGTAATTATGATATTAATATTACCATAACACATGTCCTAATTCTATTGGACAAGTGTAATTCGACCAAAAACAAACTTAGGAATAAAATATGACCATTTAGGCCCACTTGGATTAGATTAGGACATTTATTATTAATTTATTTAAAGAAGGGTTAAAATAGTTAAAATCAAAGTTTAATAAGTAAATCATTTTTAATATAGGGTTATACATAAAATAAATTCGATTGTAAATATTCATTAGAAAGCTAAAAAGATTTCCTACATGATGGTATTTTATTTGTAATTTGTAGACATCAAATAATTTAATTTAATTATGACACAAAGATGATGCAGTAATTATCTTATTAATGAAATATTGAAAAAATTGATAATATAAATACCAAAATAAATGTAATTTGAGACTTTTTATGAATTCCACTAATTTTCTAGGTTACTATGATATATTAGTAATGATTTAATTAACTTGGTTCGAACATATAATTCTGTTATGACTTTCACAAAAATCATATATCAAATAGTGTCAAAATTGACACAAAATAGTTTTTAAATCAAATATTATATTATTAATTGTTATTTTATTCCTAAAAATCTAAGGTTCGGCCAAATGACTTAGATAAGGATATATATATTAATAATAAACAATTTTGGGTTCGTTTGGCATGTTATAGTAAGTGTATTAACCATATAGTGAAAGAAAACAAAAAGACACGGTAAAAGTTAAATTAATTAACTTAGAGTTAAATCTAATTGATAAGGTTAAAATAATACCCTAAACTTGTCTAAATCCTATTGGTTGATAGGATTTCGACCCTTCCCCACTTTATCTTCGAAATAAGACCCTTTGGAACCATTATAAACCGATTTTGACTTTAATATAAAATAATATTTTGAGATATTCCTAAGGTGCCCCTCTCCTCCCTTATAAAAGGGCACCTCCTCCCCCTCCTCCTCACACCAAATTGAGCACTCAAGCTCGGCCAACCCCTGCCATTTTCTCCTCTCCACTTCCCTAGAATAATCCTAGAGGTCCTGGTCTTCTCCAAAGACCAATCTTAGTTCCTTAAGTGGAGGATTCAAAGAGGCGTTCCAAAGAAGAGGAGCTTCGGACACGTACAAAGCAAATTGGACCTAAGGTAAGGGAAATATCACAATCTCATTTTTATCCGAGATTGTTTATTCGTAAGTATTTACTGGGGTGTATTTTATCATCCACATCCATGTTCCCTCAATATGAAATATTGTTTCCATCCACTTGCAATAGTTTAAATCCAATTTTACCCTTAGGTGAGTTTTTAGTAAAGAATATGAAAGGAATCTTTTGTCGTTTTTCCGTACGAGGTACTTTTTGACTTTTCCGACAACAGTACGAAGAATGTTTTTTTTTAACTTATACGGCATGAATGGATTTTTAAAACATTATTTCCAAGAAGCTTCCTTTACAAGTTTTCAAGTTTATTTTTAATCAACTTCTTTTATTTTAAAGTTGTATGACATGTTATGAAAGGAAAAATGTTTTTGAAGAAGAAAGGATATTTTCCTCAAGAATTCAATACAAGTGTTTTATCAAAATTATTTTCCATCTAAGATAATAAAGGGTTCTGTTTCTATCCATATTTTTACATTGGTTTGACTATGTTGTGATGGAATTATGTTTATGAATTCCTTTATCATATATGAATTGATTTATGATGTCATGATGTTTCAAGAATCCCATTTTTGTTATATGTGTTATGCGATGATGTATGTTTTATGATTATGTGGCACACATAAGAAAGGATTCATTATAAGATGGGTGGGACCTATATCTCCCTCCAATGCATTGGGTAAAGATTTTATATCTCATGAGATAGACATGGCTGGAACGGAAGGTTATTTCGGTTCAGTGATACAGGACTGAAACGAGGAGTGAACTCGGTTCAGAAAGGGACTTTGTCCACTAAGATAGTCTTGGCGATGAGTCATGACTAACAAGAAATGATTTTCCATGATTATGTGTGCATGCCACAAAGTTTCAAGTTTTATGTTATGATTATGGGGATCTCATTTTCACTTCTATGATTTATTCCATGTTAAGATATTATGATCTCTTTTGCAGGTTTTGATCTTCATAAAGATATGATATGATTTTTATTTCCTTTATTTGCCCTTGCTGAGCATTTGAGCTCACCCTTTTATGTTTTCTTTTCCCCAGGTCAGGAAGATGGATATTAAATTGAATATGCTAAAAGGGACCCTAGATATGATGAAATAAACGGGAGATACTGTAGAAGATTTATGAACCAGTTGTTTATGTTTCCCAGTTTCTAAAGACACTATACCTATACGGTCCTTTGTGGTTTTGTCATATGTTGTAATAAGTGTGCTTCAATTTTGAAGTATTAACAATGTATGTAAAGTATGGGTCGTTATACACACACTCCTCAAGCCTTTGGCTCGGCCAAACCCTGACCATTTACTATCTCCACATCCCTCTAATCATCCTATAGGATTCACTTTGGGCAGAATCCTTTCAAAGGAAGCCTTTAGGCTCAAATCAAAAGGAGTTACACTTTTAAAGGTAATTCATTCTCTCTTGTTCATTTGTTTTATTTTGCTTTTCCAACCCTCTAAAATCTTTTCATTTACTTCTTTTGTAACAACAGCAGTATCTTCAATATACTAGGATGTTTTTATAAGATTTATTCGAGCTACACTCTCACACAACTACATCAAATGGTTAAAGAACATACGGTTTCCGTGGATGGAGAAATTCTGCCTCCCGAAACGATGATTGTTCAATACTCATTTAACACCTTCAAGGGTGGCCATTATGATGTCACTATTTTTATATTTGATATATAATATGTTTATTTTTTCTTTAAGATTCTGTATTTTTCATTTTGGGCATACCTTTATGGTTTCCATTATAAGTAAACACGATATCTTCATTTAAGGAAGTGCGGACTACCGCCCCCTCAAAGTGATGTGATTCGTTAATGCCATATGTGGGACGTGTAAAGGATGGATTTAAAGTTATTATATATGATTTTATACTGTAATTATAATATACCTCTATATCATTATTATTTCTTTCCATTAAATAATGAGATAGAAATGAAAGTAGCGTTCATGCGTACGTACGGCTTACCGTCTCCATGAACGGTGCATTTCATTTCTTATCCCCAAATGTAATGAAATATTAAAAGTACATGTATATAATGGATATATATAATTAATTATATATCTAAATGATTAATATAATTCTGGAATTAAAATATACATACCTTTCATTTAGTTTTAATTCCATTAATATGACAAAGAAATGAAAGTAGCGTTCATGCGTACGTACGGCTTACCGTCTCCATGAACGGTGCATTTCATTTCTTACCTCTAAATGATTATGTAATATTATAAATACATGTATATTCTGGATATATATGATATATATGATATCCAAATCAGGAATTTCATTCTGGATATAAAGAACTTTTGACCACACGAACAACATGTAATTGTAAGAAGTCAACGTTAGACTTAAGAACCAAATATTGACAAAACAAACATTATTAACTTAAATGGTTACATAATGTTTATAACATGGAAATAAGTGATATAAAAGGAATAATGAACTTTAAAAAGGTTCTTAATCAAGTATAAATTGACTCAAGTTTATTATTCAGGACGTTAAACAACGATCGAGTCAAGTCGGACCCGAGGTAAGGGACTTCGTCTCAATCTCCTTTCATTGAGTAATATTTGGTTTTATACACAAATTTCTTTTATACGGTGTATAAACCCCTTTGAATTTTACTTTTATACAAAACAAATCTTTTTCTACGAAGCGTTTTACAAAACGACAAAAAGGAATGTTTCTTTTAACGTACTCGGTGACAACAACCTTTTCTGCCACCGCGAGTATTATTTGGTCTTTGGCTTTCTCAAAAAGCCGTAATGTTTTTAGAATAAAATAAATACCATATACTCTTTTATTTTTTTGGTATTGAAAATGGTTTTGAAAAAGGATTCTATTATGTCAATATATTTATGATATATTGTGATTGAAATGTGGAAATGTTATCAGTCCTTTATATTGGTTTTATGTTTTATGATTTTATATTGGTACTTGGACATTTTAACAGGTGGTTACGTTATAAACCATATGACGGGTGGTGCCGTGAATACCAGGACAGGTGGTTACGTTATAACCTCCAATGCATTGGGTATTGAAGTCGGCCGTATGGCAATTCCATTAATTATGTATGGAAATTGGCCGTATGGCTATTCCATTAAGTGATATGTGTGGAAGTCGACTGTATGGTTATTCCACTTAAGTATGTTTATGTCCCAAGTTACCTTTATATATGTTATGTGTTCTTTTTATGGGTTTTATGGTAATCCTTTGGTTACAAAAAGTTAAGTAATGATACTTTATTCAGCGAATAGTTTTTACTACTTCATGAAGGTGAAGGTATTACTTTGATAGAGTATATATGGTTTACATGATGTTTGAAAAACTAACTGTTTTCATTCTTTTTATAACCCATACTGAGCTTTTTATGCTCATCCCAAGTTTTTTTGAAATTATTTTCACAGGACTTAATGTGGAATAAGGTCAAGGATGGGATCAAGGGAATGTCATTCTATATAAAACATGGAACTAGACATGTTTCTTTTAGGAGTTTTTTTATTATTGAAACTTAGTAGAAGTGACTACTTTGTAATCTTTTGAGATGTAATAGTTATGTTCTAATTCTCTAAATCTATAAACCTGAAAAGATCCTCAACGTGAATTATTCTTTTAATTCAATATTAAGTAAGGTTTAAGGTCGGGGCCTTATATTGATAGTTGAAGAGGAGCCTATATTTATAGATTTTGTAAAGATGGATATGAGAATAACCATGGATGGTGAAACATCAATTATTTTTCAAATGATTTCCAAACCATCCTTACTAGAAATAATAAAATGTTCTCAGACTGATGATGAGTAATTTCAAAAGAAAATTATAGCTATGAATGATAGGAGATTTATCAACTTCATATATAAAGATAAAATTTTTAAATTTTGGAAGAGACATTTTGGTCCTGGTATACCTGATCTAAAAATGGAATTTTTGGATGATTCTCATAGCTCCAATTTCACTATACACCCTTGTAGCACTATGATGTATTGATATTTGAAAGAACATTTTTGGTGGGACAACATGAAGAGGGAGATTTCTGATTTTGTGTCGAGATGTATGGGTTGTCAACAAGTGAAAGATGGATGTCAACAACCCAAAGAAGTCATGCAACCTCTTCCGATACATGAGTAGAAATGTGATAATATTATCATGTACTTTGTCATGGGTATACCAAAGAATCCAAGATGGAATAATTCAATATGGTTCATTGTTGATCGTCTTACTGAGTCAGGAGATTTTCATTCTATAGGAGTATATTTACAACTTGAATGTATCACAAGACAATATATTAATGAAGTTGTAAGACTTTTTGGAGTAACCCTATTGATTGTTTTTTATTGTGATCCCCATTTTACATTATGATTCTGGAAAAGACTTCAGAAGGTCTTTGATACTAAAATTCGTTTGAGCACTGCCTACCACCCTCAAACTGATCTATAATTAGAACAGACAATTCAAACATTAGAAGACATGTTGAGATCTTTCCCACTTGACTTTCACGGTATGGGGGATCAATATTTACCTCTAGAAAAATTTTCCTATAAAAATATCTTCCATTCATGTATTCAGATGTCACCATATGAAGCATTATATGGAAAGGGATGTCACACATCAACATATTGGGATGATGTAGGGGAAATAAACCTCGTAGGCCCAGAACATGTTGAGGAAATAATGGAAAATGTGATGGTTATCCCAAACCACATCTATGTATCTCAATGTAGGAAAAAGATCTATACTGATAAATGAAGGAAGGATTTGGAATTTCAAGTAGTAGATCATGTTTCCTTGAAGGTATCTCCATGTAAGGGTGTTATACGCTTCGGTAAGAATGGTAAATTGAGTCCAAGGTACATCGGGCCATTCAAAATTCGAGAACGAATTGGAGTTGTATCTTGTATTTTGGTAATGCCTCCAAATCTCTTCAAGGATCATGATGTGTTCCACATATCACTATATAGAAAATACATGCCTGACCCAATGCATGTACTCACCAATGAGGAAATTGAATAGGAACCTAATCTATCTTATTGTGAAGATCCTGTAAAAATTCTTGATACAAGAGAACAATTTCTAAAAACTGGATGACTCATCTTGTAAAAGTTCTATGGAGAAACCATAAGATGGAAGAGGCAACATGGTAACTAGAGGAACTTATGATGAAGAACCACCCAAATCATTTTGTGTAGTAGTATTATAGAAATTTTTAGGTCAGAAATATTTTTATTGAAGAATGTAACACCCAAAGATTCCATGGTACGATTCCCTTGGAGTAATTCAATAACTTGTATTGTACGCAAAATCGAGATTCTAACACAACGCGACCAATCATACTAGCCGTTATAAATTATAATACCCACTTTTTGAAATTTTATAAATTTTATATTTCAAAATGGACTTCATTTTTTCATTTGGAATATCAAAATTATCTTAGAGTGATTTATTTGGTATTTTTCTGAAAACATTTAATTTTTGATGAATAGTGAAAAAACACTGTATTATTGGTTAAAACAGAATTTTAATATAAATAATTAGTTATTTTAATTTATTTTATTTTATTTCAGAATAGATACATAATACCTATATATTTTCAACGTAATTCATTGGAGTTAATTTATAATATGTTTAGATATATGAAATTTTATCAAACTTTTTATCATCTTTTACCCACCACCTAGAAGCATTTTCCATTTTATATAAACCATAATTTTATCACTTCTGTGAGTAAAATTTCAAAAATCCGAGTGACACGGTTAATATCAGTATGTAAAATTTGGTTCAATAAGATGAAAATAATTTTTGGTGAATAGTAACTTTTGACTTTAATTTACCAAGGTTAAAAGTAAATAGGGTAATTAGGTGTAAAAATGATATCATAATTTACCTATCACGTGTCCTAATTCTATTGGATAAGAATAATTCGACCAAAAAAACCTTAGGAATAAAATATTATCCTGTTAGGTCCACATGGAATAGATTAGGACATTTATTACTATTTAATTTAAAGAAGAGTTAAAACAGTTAAATTCAATGATTAATAACTAAAACATTTTTAATATACGGTTACACACAATATAAATTCGGCAATAAATATTCATTAGAAAGATAAAAATATTTCCTACATAATTGTATTTTATTTATAATATTTAAACTTTATATAATTTAATTTATTTATAACACAATGGTGATGCAGTAATTACCTTATTAATGAAATATTAAAATAATTGATATTTTAAATATCCAAATAAATTTAAATTGAGACTTCTGATGAATTCTTATAATTTTATAAGTTAATATGACATGTTAGGGTTTGTTAAATAAATTTTATTCGAAGTGATAATATTTTAATGGATTTCAAAAAAATAAAATACTAAATACTGTCAAAACTGACATTATTGTTTCTTCAAGACAAATATTATATTATAAATTGATATAATATTAATAAAAATCTATGGTTTGTCCAAATGAAATATACTAGGCTATATATATATTAATAAGGAACCACTTGGGGTTATCTTGGCTTGTTATAGTAATATTATTAAACATATAATATAAAAATATAAAGAGATATGGTAAATGTCAAAATATTTAACTAAGAGATAAATTTAAAAGATAAGGTTAATATAATAACCTAAATATATATAAAACATATTAGTTTAGAGGTTTCTGACCCATACCCACCTCATCCTTTAAATAATTCATTTTGTAGAAATTAAAATTCGAAAATGGTTTTATTATAAAATAATATTTCAATCTTTTCATAAGTAGACCCTCACCTCTCTTATAAAAGGTAACTTCCCCTTCTCTTAATTTCACACAACCAAATCCTTTTGGCTCAGCCAACCATTTCCCAAATACCTTCCCAACTTTCCTCACTTCATCCTAGAGGCCTTCCTTTATTCCGTAATCCATCCTAAGGAGCCCTTTTGGTCAAATCAAAAGGAAGATCCGGAAGAAGAGGTAAATATTTCATCACCTCTATCAAGTTCTTTTCTTCTTTCACGTCCACTTTCTAGGTTGTTTCCCATATAAAACAATATCTCCAGTATCTTCTATATACTATGATGTTATTTTAAAAATTATAAAACCATATTAATTATTTTATCTATCTTATAGATGAAAAATTCACCATACGTGCGTATGTAAGGATTACCATCTCCACATTGTGGTGTAGTTTGTTATTAAGACAATTAATTATTTGGATGGGTATAATAATGAGTATAAATGATATAAATAATAAATATAACATGTTAATGATTCTTTATATATGATATATCATCCAATTACATATGATTTTGACCACAATATTATGATATTGTCCCTCGTGCGTACATACGGATTAACATCTCCATGAACACGATGATATTTATTCCCCATCGTTTTCATTCAAGAATAATTTTCATTTTCCGATTAAAAATAATGTTTATGAACATAATATCATTCTTTATATGAATCAAATACATCCTATCAATAAAAAACATGGATTATGTAATGAAACATATAAAGGAAAATGAATTATTTAACACCTGAAACGATGATACTACTAAAATGTTATTAACAAAGCAATATTATAATATCATATATGATATCAAATTTATGTATATAGTTCATTTATAATTAAATAAAAAAAATTAACTATTATATAATAGGATAATATACCAACAACTAAGGATAAGTACAAGGTAAGGGTTAATTTTATAATCTCTTTATTATCCGAGGTTGTTTTTATGTAAGTATCTACTAGGACGTATTTATTATCAATGTCCATGTTTCAAAAATGAGTTTTAAAATGGAATATTTTTAATGAAATCTTTTTATAAAAAATAATTTTTAATGTATTATAGATTTATTCTTCTAAACCTTTTGCATTAATGTCCATGTTTTTAAAAAAAATTAAGGATATATTTATATTGGCATGAATGTTTTTAAAATGTTAATTCATTTATAATGTTTAAATATGGAATAGAACAGTTTGATTTCAAACTATCATTTAAATGAAGTCCCTTATAAATTATGTGACTTCTAAATAATTTAATAAAAATTGGACTTTCCCTCAATGATTTTTACTGATCATTTTCAACTATGTCAACATCCATTACAGGATATTATTCATGATCGAGGTTGATTTATTATTATACAAATATTCTTTATTTTATTGAAGGTTTTGTGATATGTTGGAATGTGGATGTGTTATTTTTATAACATTCATGGTTTATAAATAAAGGATTGAAATTTCATATTCTAGTTTCAATACGAATGTTTCTGTTATGTTTAAATCATTTCATATGGGGAATGCATTGGACATAGTAAGTGACGGTTGGAGCCCGCTATAGCTCTTTGGTGCATCTGTAGGTATGAGGAGATAATCTAGTGGCTGGGAACAAGCACTTTACAAAATCTTATTTTTAGTCTTGGCATAAGGCTTTCATTATGTGGTTATGAAATCTGGAATTATGCATTACATCATTATGAAAGTGGCTATTGATATTGCATGTGATTATTCAATTAGTAGAATGTCCATGTGAATAAGTAAATGGAATTATTTGATTTTATATTTTCCATATTATGCTGAAGAATAAGTATAAAAGGATTTTTTTTATAGTATGATACATTTATATAAATGTTTATGCTTATTTATGAAGGTTTCTGCTATATTTTTATCCTTACTAAGTATCTGAGCTCACCCCTTTCTATGTTTCATTTTATTTCTAGATGTGAAGAGGTATTTTATGGATGACCTATAGGGATAGGCTAAGGATATATGTGTAGTCAAAAGGGTAAAAATGTTGATGATGTTTTATATCATGATATAATATAAAACATTTGAATGTATATATTACATCCAAGGCTACTAAACTACTCATTATTTTAGGACATGATTCTTTATATAATTCCAATGTTATGTAATAATGTACCAAACTTGGGTAACTAGGGTCAGGGAGTTATAGAGAGAACCTCATAGTCATTTTTTCTGTTATCTTTATTGTTTCATTATTTATTAAATGCATGTAGGAATGAGTGTGGGAATAGTTTTATTATCCATTCAGACTAGTAAATGCAGAGGTAAAAATATATTTTGACTGCGTAATTAGTTATCCACACAAACCCCTCGCCCCCATTAGTGTTTTTCACTAATAATGTTCTAAAATCCTGATCCTGGTGCCACACACTGGCTCCCTATGCCGGTCCTCTATGTGAACTGCAGTGCACATCCCCATACACCAAATCATGTCAACAATCTGCAAAGTCCAAATATCTATATTGGGGAGACTATACCACTTTTTACCTGATTAATAAACCAGTGTATATAAATTAAATTAACTAACAATGTGGTATAAATAATATAATTCCATTATAATAGGATTAACAAAACTGAAAATACAGTTTCTAAACTGAATAGTTGATATTTCCATCTAATCTGTTTTTCATATTTCAAAGAGAAACACAAAATTATAAACATTGCATCTCCCATGTGGATCCTGAACCACATCCAGTTTCCACATCCCTAATCCATCCCAAATTAACAATCTTACATATGTTTTCCCCTTAGCATGTCCTTCAAACATATAGTCTATTCATGTACTGATCAATAAATATAATTACGGTGTGAGTTCATCTTATTAGTACACCACCAAAAACTTATAAAAATATCCAATCAATTAATAGTGTATGATACTGTATAAATAAATAATATAAATTCATACGTAAACAGTTATCACATTATCACTAAATATTCATTTGACCACATAATTCCTCGGGTTCCCATATACACTCTACCTTGGACTCCTCTTAATCCCATGCCAAGGACCGAACTATACCTAACAGATATCATATCACAAAATTCCATTATTAAAATTATTCATTTCAATTAACACATGAAAATATGTGTAACCATTAATTTTTATATATCTTATTAATTTCAATGTTTACATCCATAATTAGAATTATCATATGAATTCTATTTTTAACATTCATTGTTCTATATCATATGAATATCCTTGTTACCATTAATATTCACAATTATCACATGAATTCCATTATTACCTTCCATTGTTCTACATTTCATATCAATGTCTATGTTTATATTCATAATCACAATTAACATTTGAATGTCCAGGTTACCACTCATTATCAAAATTCACATTTGAATTTACATGTAATTGTTCCTTATAACAATTCAAAAATATCACCAAAACACATCAATTAATTAAAAAATAAGTTATTCTAATTCTACAACTGAATATTCACATCTTCCAATTAATTAATTCAAAAAAATAATTCTTTTTCTACTACCCATTAAACATTAACCAATTTCTCCATCACACCAATCCTCTTAATTAATTACCAAATTAATTACTCACAATAATTCCATTTTTCAATTCACTATTAAATTAATCAATATTCACAATCATAGTATTCCATAATTAATTCACAAATTAATTGTTTTGATAAAAAATCTAAATATATAATAATTAATTCAACTTTTAATTACATAACTCAACACTCTCATTATGTCATAATTAACTCAAAAATTAATTGCCACAAGTCCAATATTTTTATATCTCATAATTATCTCAATAATTAATTATCTCAAATAAATTTTGTCAATGCATCATAATTAATTAAAAAATTAATTATCTCAAATAAACAATCTAAATATCTGATAATTAATTCAACAATTGATTATCTCTAATAAAAAATCTCAATATATCCTTATTTATTCAACAATTAATAATCACAAATAAAACATCTCAACATATCATAATTAATTCAACTATAAATTATATCAAATCAACACTATCAATATATCAATATTAATTCAATAATAAATTATCCAAAGTCTACAATCACTATATCCCAAATTTCGAATTTTCCTTAGATATTTAATTCAAAAAATAAATTAATTAATCAATAATAGAATCAATAGAATAATAATAATAATTCTCCTACTACATACACATAATTGAAATCAAGAAATTGATATTTTAATTATAAACCACATATATCAATTCATTGTTGATTGATCACCCAACAGAAATCCCCAATTTGAACAGAATAATTATGTATCATGATATCCTGATATATAACCCCAATACAAGATTGAACAAATTAAGATCCCTTAATTATAAAACTTGATCCACAATTCCGTTATATAGATCCCACAATAAATCTACATACAACCAATTATAGGGTAGAATAATTTATAATGGATGTTTAAAGAATGGATAATAAAAAGGAAACCACACTAGATGTGATCCTCTTACTTGGAGGGTTTCAC
This sequence comes from Viscum album, assembly GCA_963277665.1. Lineage (NCBI taxonomy): Eukaryota > Viridiplantae > Streptophyta > Magnoliopsida > Santalales > Viscaceae > Viscum > Viscum album. Next base: position 1,998,974,008 of record OY728142.1, on the reverse strand, counting down.
TTCATCAACCATTGCCTCGAATCATACATAATATAAGTCATACTGTCTTGGATTTTATCTATATGGATCAAAAAAATTCAATGAATTGTTTGGGTTGAATGGGGGTAGATATGGGCTTAAAACATGGGGTGGAAAATATTAAAATACATTTTTGGTGTAACATATCTCTAGTTCATGGTTTTCTTCATGGGGTGCATAGTTTCCCCTTACTGTGATTCATAACCATAAGCCTCATTCAGTGGCTGAATTGATACTCCTATTATTTTGCACAGTTTGAAAAACCATGTTTCAACCATGCAAAACCAATCTATAATGGGTTTCATGTTTTCCTGGGCCAAATAACCTAGTTTGGGAAAACCGTGTGCCAACTGTGCACTTCCCACAATATTCGTTTCTAACAAAATTTCCACCAAAATACAAAGAAATTTAGAACCGAAAATAAAATTACCCAATAAAAGGAATACTAATACATGTAAACTAGTGTGAGACATCTCCAGAAGTGGATGTGATTTTATAATCTCCCCACCTTATAACAGCTCATCATCAAGTAGTATTCCAAAGAATCTCCATGATTCCAAGTAAAAAAGATTAGGCCCATGAAACCTCATATCTTCTTCTTCTTCTCTCTCTCTCTATCCAATCCTTCCTCTTGAACTTTTAAATCATTCCATAATACATGATATTTCATTACAGTATTTCCTTGATACATTTTCTCTATATGTTCCGACATATGAATCAGATGCTTCCCAAATGTTGAATCTATCAAAAATTCAACATCATCCACATTGATCAAATGAGATAGGTCGGGTTGATAATACCAAATTTGTTTCAAATGGAAAACATCATGCCTAGTACTATATATCTATTGAAGTGCTAATCATTATACAATATGCATGATTCTCTCCATAACCTGAAATGGTCTATTTAACTTGGGCATAAACATTCCATATCTATGTATCATGTAGTAACCTAGTCTTGGAAACACCCATTGGAATACATGATCACCATAGGTAAACTCTAGAAGTCATCATATTTTATAGGTTGATGACATCTATCTAATATTAGCTGTATCAATATGCATCTGACTCCACTAAACCTACTCTGATATCTCCTACCCAAAACTCAGTCCCAACAACTATGACTCTCCAGCATTCATCCATCACAATGGTAATCTTGAAGGCCTACCATAAAGATCCTTGAACCATTCCATCTATAGCATAACCTGATAACATTTTTTAATGGAGAAATCCACCAAACCTATATGATTTTCCAAATACCCACCATAGTCAGAAACACATGCTCAAAACATATCCTCGAGCACCTATAAAGAATGATCTGACTCCCCAAATGTCTATGGGTGAAAATCCATACTCAATAAGACATGTGTACCCAGATCCTTCTATGAGAACATCTAGAAGTTAGATGTAATGTTTGAGTCATGTTCAAAAACAATAGTCAGTGGAACCCCATGTAGATAGACTATCTCTTGAACATACAGATCTTTGAGTTGCACCATTTAAAAATTAGCTTGTACTGGCATGAAATTATCTTCTTTCATTATTCAGTCAACAATAACCAAAATAAGATCATTATAGTGAGGTTTCACCCACATAATTACTTTAAAATCCATTTCCAAAATTTCAAGATTCCATTAAGAAATGGGAAATGATTGTAGTAAACCACATTGACAATGGTTTTCAGCCTTCACCTACTGACAGATGTATCATCTTGTCAGGAACATTGATATCTACTTTTTTCATTCTGGACCACCAAAACAAATGATGTTGGTCATGGTATATTTTGGTAACACCTGGATGTATGATCCATAATAACTCATGACTCTCACACATGAACTCAAATTTTATACTCAACATAACTACAACATGATTCCAGACATAGATGACTTCATCCCCTTATATGATCTAATCGGTATGTGACCCCCCACCATTAAGGCATTCCCTCAAGGAAGAGAACAACGAATCCTCATACTATCAGTCCTTGATCACGCCTCAAATTTGAATACTCCACTAAAACTAATATGAGATATATATTATCTTGACAATCTAAAATCCAAACCAGAATCTATACCCACAAATTCATCATCATCCACTCGATAAGAGACTCCAAAATTTCTACAGTCTGAGTTTTCATTCTTATTGATTTAACCATACTATTTACCCTGATGGAGTATATACTTGCTCAAAATCATTTGACTATGTATACTCAAACCACCTATGCTATCAGATATTCAAATATTACACTAAAAATATATAATTTAATCTATTATTATTTTTATAAATTTTCAACTATAATACCAACTAAAAATTCATCAGAAACATCAAATAATAAACCACGATAGATAAATCAAGGTCATTAATTGTGTAGTTCCATTCATAAAAACTCAACGTCCAATACATTTACTCTATATCCTGATCTCTCTGCATCATCACTAATACATGTATGATATGATAAGTGTCATAAAACATTCAATAGTTATCACCTAGATTTGGTAGGATCCATATAGATGTAACTTAACTGCACTTCTTTAACTCTGGGAAGGAATTATCAAATTATTTTGTCCGTTAAATATTTCTACCATTAATAGTCAATCTATAATGTGATTATACCAATCAAAAAAAGGCACTAATGAATCTATAATATTATCAATCTAATGTAAAAAATTGGCAGATATCGAACCCATTTTTAGGTTGCTCCCAAGAAACCACTTCATGATCTTTTTATGGGTCCACATACACACCTTCTATTGAGATGATGTTACCAAATTAGTGTACCTGAACAATTCAAAAAATAAACATATAATGGTTGGGATATAGATAATTATCTCTTAGATTATTCATGATTATGTCAATATTTTGATCTTGATCATTATGAGTCTTGGATTACACATTATTTTATACAATAAATCGACTACAAATCTATCTTGGAATAGATTAAAGATTTATTTAATCAAAGCCATAACACTGCTACTACAGTCATCATCCCAAAAAGAATTATAAGAAAATCCTAAATTCCATACATGATTTGGAAATCATTCCTTCATATATAGAAATTATGAACTCTTTACTGATGATACTCTATTATAATGTACACCATGGAAAAGATAGAAGAACCCATAAACTAGTCCAAAATTTCATCAATAACCAGAAGGTGTTACATATTTGTCATTTCCATATAGTTAAACATCCAGTAATCAACATGAATGTGTAAAGTCTTATCCTCCTTGAAAAAAAAATAGTGAACCCCAAGGAAATGTACTTGGATAGAGAAACCCATTATATTTAAACTCCCCAAGCTGAGTCATAGGATCAGGATCCTCTTTTGGTTCGATCTTGTATAGTGGAATGGAAAATGGATTAGCATCCAATATGAGATCGATTGTAAAATCCAAATCTATTTTTTGTGGAATACCCAAGAAGTTATTACAAAACAAATACTGAATGGTTCTCAATATTAGTGTAAATTCATCTTGTTTCGCACACCGAAAATCCATGAAAATTAGTGACCAGGTTCGTGATCTCTCCATATTGATGAGTATTTGGCCCAACTCAGCTAGCCTATATATCCTACTCTCTAAACTGACTGTAACAGTTTATCATAAGATACATAAAGGTCACTCCCCTCTAGAAAAAATCTATATGGGATCGGTATGTTACTAACTAATTTATACACTAAATTAGGTTAAAGCCTAACGTGGGAGGAAAATAGAGATCACACTTAAAACGATACTCCCCAAATTCAAGAGAACCATCTTTGAATAAATAGATACTTCTAGAACGTACTGCCAATATTGATTCAATCAACATAACCCCACTCAAAAAGTATAGTTCCATGATAAATCCATATACATGTTTTATAGAAATAATGAAATTTGATGGAGTAGAATAAAATACGACTCCATCTAATGAAAAAGGTAAAAGAATAACGCCTCTTGATGACAACTGTACAACCCTATAGTTAAAAACTGTAGGATAAATTGAATAAACTTGTCCTTCCCTTATTCCATGAGATTCTACAAGAGTACAATGAGGTATACCTCGCGGCTGTTATGGGAAGTCATTCGACCAATAACCTTGTATACTTCCTCTATCACCTCAGCCTGTATAACTCCATTTTCCAGATATATATGGTATATAATATCCCAACATCGGACCCCGATTCTGTATAGATCATCTGTATCTACCCCTATATTGGGGATTCCTATAGAACCAATATAAATATCACACATTTATTCTACCTTTTCACCAAAATAGTGTCCATGGGAACTATCTCGGAAAAGTGTCCCAACATACCATACCAGTGGCAGATCATGTGGGAATGGGCATGTTTATCTGACCCTTCCCCTTTCTTCTCCTCCTTATATCACAATGTGTAACATTATCGTATTGACACTTTCTAAAATCATAATTCTTACCTCCCAATCATCCAGCACCATCCTCATATCTAACTCTAGAATCCATTCTCATGTTCCCCTTTGCTATGGGATCCTAATCCACCACCATAGAAAACATATTTAACAGAAAGAGGTTAACATTGATCTTAATATCACATTTAATACTTTCATTACAACGCATTGTCTTAGCTATCACATCCCCTATAAATGTTGTATATAAGTAGTAAAAATTCATAAAGAGTCTAGAGTAGTCCATCACATATATACTCTCATATGTCAATCTCATGAACCCAACTGATATCTCTTACATCAATATCTCTGGAAAGAAGTTCTCCACGATCTTTTACAAGGAGTAATTCAATAACATACCATCCTCATGTTTAATCTGGGCCTTAATTTCCCCCAGTAATTCATTGATCCTTGTAAAATATAAATATCCAACATGAAAATATTATTTACTAGAGTCTCAAAATTGACATGTATTTTCCTGATGAAAAAAATAGGAACTCAACTCTCTCAGGTCTACCTGCTGCTGTAAAATCCAGATAGTGATACAACTTGGTCTCCCTTGTGAGGTAAGACATAATCTTCGAAACCAAACCTAGGTCATTTTCCATAAATTGCATGAATCGAGAGAATTTATCTCAGAATTTCTATCATGCTTCCTCACATGACATTATTAGTGCCTTGGGTTCCACTATTGGTAGATCATCTCTAACCATATTATCTTATCATAGACTCGAAATGTTTCATCACTGAGGAATATCATGATAATTCCAAATATAGTTTTCATGTCACATAACACCCATTTATCATGATTACATATTGTAAAAATACAACAAGTCCCAACAAGTCCCTTTTTACCAAACATTTCCACACTATCCAAATTGTGCTTCTATATCTAATCATAATAATCATTGTCCTAATGTATGGTTAGAAAAGGATAAACTCATTATAATTATAAATTTTTATGTGTTAAAATCAATTTATTCTCATATTGTGTCATTTTATTGATTTTTGATGTCTCACTATAAGAATTATTTTAAGTTCATTTTCAATGGAAAGAAAAAATAGATATTGATCAATAACTCGCCTAAAAACAATTTCCCCATGCATGCCAAAAATGATGCATGTCAAAAAATGTTGTTGAGTTCCAACAATAATGCACAAAAACTAAACTGTCATATCATACCAAGCCATAAGTAAAAAAACAACAAATCATAGAAAGAATTATCACATCACACAACAAATGTGTCACCATAGGCAAAAATACTATTGTACTAAAACTGTGAATAAAAATAAGAAAATTCTCACACTGGGTAGTTTTGTTCTCCCCCATACAAGGGTTAGTTACTCCATTACATGATCTCATTACCAATTCCCAAATCTTCTTTATCTCATATATAACATTCACAATAAAAAATTTAAAATAAATGAAAATATTCCCTCCTCTGATAACACATTTTAAATTTACAACCTAATCAACTATGTGTGGAAACTTGGTTTGGATGTTACACATGTGGAATAAAAAATTGTTATCAAATCAAAAGGTTCTTTTTCAAATTATAAAAACAATAATTAAAGTTATTAGTTTTGATTTTCTCTTATAGTGATTGCATTATGATGGATAGATTTGGTGATTTTCTTGAGCTTACAATAAAATATATTATAGATAATCTATATCTCAATAATATAATGAATAGGAATATAAGAGTAAAAAATATATTTAAGGGGGTTTTTTAAGTGGGAAAAAAAAGAAATTTATCACCACATGAAGGTAATCAATGTGATGAAATTATTGTATTATTTTCTCATGACCTTTTATTCATGAAAAATATTTAGAATGTGATAAGAAAGCATAAAACTAATATAAATAGGATTAAAACCCAACATAAATATAAATTAAATTAATATTAGGGAACTAAATTTTTTTACATTATAATAAAGAAACCAAATTTAAATTTCATGTTTATGTTATGGATGAACCATGTACAAGGGAGGAAGATCATCTTATCTAGGAATCACATGATGATGATTATATAATTTGGATAATAACACTATTTAATTTTACTAACTATGTTCTCATTTTTGTTCTTATCAGATTTAGAAACATGTATGAAAAAAATCACCAAATGTTAAGAAGAATCTGAAAGGATTAGGGAATCACAATCTAAAAATGTGTTTAAGTGTACAAATGTCAAATTTTTTTTGGAAAAGGTCTATGAAGATAATGTAAAAATATGAGATCTATAAATTAGAAGTATTTTTATAATTATTTTCATAAAAAATGAAGTTCAAAATGGGAGAAATAAAATCAATCCATTAGAAGAAAAACAAATTGATATCCCTGATGTCAGAAATGCTTTGTTTGAGATCGATGTTAAAAATATAAAGGTGAATGAAAATTATATACAAAAGGATAAAAATATCCATCTATATATTGAATCACATGATAATATTATCCAATGATAATGTGAGGAAATAATGAATTTAGTATAATATGAATTAATTATCCTTAATATATTGTAGCATTATCCAACGCTAAAAATGATAAATTATTATGTTCTTCTAGATATGTCTTCAAAAAAATATGAGAAATTTTTTTCCTTAAAAAATAGTATTTATAATATATATCATAAAAGAAATAAATATATTTAGAAGATAATATTGAAATTATCTGAGATAAATCATTTATAGGAACAATGAAAAAGGAAACCTGTGCTCTGAAAAATATTTTAACAATTAATGTTTTATACATATATATTGTAAATACTACAAAAGAAAATATGGAAGAATATGGTTTGAGAAAAATTATGACAATCCTTTATCTATATTTAGTGATTGATAATATAAATATTATGATTTTCATTTCTGCAAAATATGCTCATAAATATGATTCCATACAATAAACGCACATGTATTTAAAGCTGGTTAGAATACTATTAATTGGATAAGATCCAAAGTTAATGATTTTTATTATTATTTTTTTAATATAAAATGAATATGATTATTTATAATTGTAAAAATAAATTCAATTCATGGAATAAAAATAAGGCCTCCATCATGGGTTAATAAAGATAACCCACTGAGTAGTACATAAAATAAGCATTTAATGAATTTTTTCATTTTAAATAGATTTGGATACTTCGAACAAAATTATATAAATTGAAAAAAATGTGTCCATTATGATGAATAATGATGTATCATACCATCCCTTAATAATACAATTGATCCTAAATAAACAAGAACCCAAAAGGAAATGAATAAACATAAATGTGAAGGGGATTTTACGATGTGGTGTTTAGGAAGAGAATGAAATAAAAAATTATACCTATGTGGAATGAGAACGATGCCTCATCAATGATGAGGAACACAATTTTAATTGTATAAAATGACACAACATGGAATATTAAATGAAATCGTTGTTTTCTAATTGTATTGAATCATGTAAGATGGATTTATAATGAAGAGAATCAATGTACAAATAAAATACAAATTTGGTTTCGGTGGATTACATATTTGTGAATAAATATGAATTTAAATTTAATGAAAAGATTCTTAAATATGGTGAATCATTAATTATTTGGAAGCAATGTTCAAGGAGAAATAATTTATAAAACATTTCAATGGACTGTATGATCATACATTCAAAACAAAAGGACATATTAAAAATAATAAAATAATAAATTTGGAATACATGTGATAAAATAGGTAATGTAAAGAGGGATGTTATAGGAATGAGAATAGCTAAAATGTGTAAGAAAACCATGACGTAAATGGAGATAATTTTTACGAAATCATGGGATAAATATTAAATAATTATGTGAATTCTTGGGATGAGATAAAAAGTGTTCATTTATTATGTAACCAATATTAACTATATTTCTCACACTAATGAGTTTACGAAGAATCCACTTTACTCCCATATCTATTTATGTGTTTTTTTATTAGGTAAATTAATTATTATGGATGTATAATGTGTTCTGGAATAATGAGTTTTTGTGATGTTAATATAAAAAAATGATTTTATAATCGATGTGATTTTTATCAGAAAAATCCGTTCATTAATATTGATTACGAAAAGAATTCATATATTTTATTTGAATTAGATGCCAACCATGGTTTGGAAAAAATCTAGTTCACCCTTTGGTGGGGATAAATTTTTTGAATGATATAATAATTCGTTATTTTTTATTAAACTATAAAATATAGAATGTGATAGAATTTATCTTTGTTGAGTTTTGATTATTATATTATCCCATACAGGTTTTAAATTAAAATATGTTAATTCTATTGGGGAGAAAATGTATGACTCAATGATATGAATGATTAAATGTTATTGGGTTATAAATAATTGTGAAAAACAATATTTGGTAGTTATTTGGCCACTTCTTTTTATACACCATGCATTTCCCAAGTATACATAGAGATTAGTAATTAATTACTCACTTATTATATTATCCATTTTAGTTGTGTAAAAATGGATGATAGAAAAAATAAAATTATTCAAATCATATTGACATGTATTTAATATATGGTTGTTAATAACAAATTCAAATGGGGATATTATTAGCTCCTTGGATGACGATGTGAGGTATTTTTTATCAATAGGTAAATATGTAAATATTTATTAAAAAGGTAATGTTTGATAAGGATTGAATTATTTTACAAAGGATATCAATATACGTTGAGTGTAGATTTAAAAAATTTTGGAATTTAATAATTGGGATACAACATGAAAGTATTTAATATATTTGTATATATATATATATATTTTGTTGAGACGAGGTTGAAGAGTGAGATACTTCAATTGTAAATTTAAATTTGATATATTAATATGATTATGAATGGTATTATGAAAATTCCATAGTGGATGAACATTGTTGTAAGATCTTGAATTTCACCAAAAGGTATGTTTTGTTTACGTTTTAGTTCAAGTCCATTTCCTTGTTTAAATAAGTGTTTTATCGAGTTCATGTAATGATTATGAGTTTCTTTGGAGGTTCATGACATAACAAAGGAATGAAAATGGAGTTTCTGGTCTATTGCACTATTTGAACATGGTTACTACTAATTTTGGAGATCAGCCCATGTAATCGTGCAAAGTGGTTACTTTTGGGTAGAAGGATCATCCCAATTTTTGCATGGTTTTCCATACCATGTGGGTAAACTGTGTGTCCCAAAAACTATGAGAAATTTAAAAATAATCCATTATGGGGTTTTTATGTTCCAATTAGTTTTTTCCTCCTTCATCATCCATTGAACCCTAGTGATGTGCCAAGATTCCAAGATCATCCAAGTGGTTACTATCCTTCGATCCTAGGATATTTGGAATGTCTTTAGTTGTGGATGGATGATGTGGGAAAGGCTAATCCCCTCTATGATTTAATTTCATGATTTGGATATGTATCCTTCTCCTCTCTCTATTTGAATCCATAAAACCCTTATTTCATAGAGACATTTATGGGGAAGCATCGAAGGGGGTTTACATAGTGATAGAGGGCCTCATTTAGAGGTTTTTTCACTAATGGATTTGAGTTTGGTGGACTATAAGTTATATCCCATTGTTTGTATTTAAATTTTTGTATGTTAGATTTTATTATTTATCTATTATTGATGTTTTCTTGGTGACCTTGGAATAATATGATGTATTTATTGTCTAACTACGCAAATGAATTACTCATGATACCCATGGGATTCTTGGATGACGTTTTGACATATTTTAGGGCCACCCATGGGGTACACCGACCATTCTAAATGGGCTAATGGAAATGTAAGCATGAATTCTACTGATGATGTTCGAAATCCCAATACAATGTGTTATTGGTTTATATAATGTGTTAAAAGGTATATGGATAGTTGTGTCTAATGTTGTTAAAGGCTAAGGGACTGTCTGGCTAGAATGTAATTTGGATAAATAGGATTATTGAGAATATCATAAGAGACTATGTTTTGGATGAATATGCTTAGTGAAATAGGCATGGGAAATGGAAATTGAGAAATGGGGATAAATGGTTTTGGGGTATAATGGAATATTATTTTAATGGATTGTGGAATAATATTAATTTTCCCATTTATTTGATATTTTTGTGATGTGGTTAATGATATTGGTTATTATTGGTCGTAATGTGGTTGTTTTGGAAATTGAAAAATATGTATGTCAACATTGATTGGTAGAATGGGGTATAGACATGAGTTTCTATGCCCACATGTCATGATTATCTAAGGTTCTATGCTCCACCTTCTAAGTGCATGGGTTAGGGAATGGGATGGAGTTATATTCCCCTAACAGTTTCATTCCACTTGAACTAAGGCTTCACAGTGAAGATAATGTGTTTATTGTGTTGTGATGCATAGTGACATAAGACATGATTATTCCAATATCACTTTAGAGTATTGAGCACGCAAAATCAATTGAACGCATGATAAAAGTGTGAACTAAAATGTGAAATGCTCGAGTTGTGAAATTGGATTAAATGGTATCATAACATTATGGATCATAATCTTGAATGTCTTATAGAACTGTTTCCATTAAATTCCCTTATTTACCACATTCATGCACTATCTATTTGACTATATATTATTTAGACACTGTTTGTGGTGGGGGCTATGTTTTACTCACACCCTGTAAGGACCGCCATTGGGTACCCGAGTAGATTTTATGGTTTCAAGATAGGAAAGCGGAATGTAAAATATGATAAAGATGTGATTTGGGTTTGATATGTTCATAGAAGAGGTCTAGGACTTGATTATAGGAGCTTTTTGGGGATTCCATTATTTTCCTTTCTCTTTGGGATGTGCACATGGAATTGTAGCAAGACATGGAATATTTACTTTTGGATATCATTTGTACCATGTTGGGGGTTGGTTATTGATGAACGTTCATCATTTTGTTACATATTTTCCGTTATTTATCATATTTACCACTCTTCCATACTCTAAAAAATAGGGTATAGTCTCCCCACTTGACTCATAGACCCCCACCACTGGTCAGCAACATCTGGTGTATGGGAAGGAACGATTGAGGTCATGTGGAAACCCGTCTTAGGGAGCCAATTTAGTGGCATCCGGGTCTGGGATGTTACGAAGTGGTATCAGAGGAGTTATTTTCTCTATCATACTATTTTGGGATAATAGACCGGATATTAGGATAGTTTTGGTCTTGGTAAGGATCTTGTTTCTTGGAGTATCATACCCAGGTATAATGGAAAACCCAAGTCACCCTGGGTGGGAATTTTTTCTTGTTGTGTGTTGTTAAATTTGATGAGATTTCACCATTGAGTGATGAACATGTGGTTTGATGTGAATGTTTTATGATATTTTACTTGTGGATAGAATGGAACAATTTCTTAAATTCATACATCATAGTAGGATCCTTTTTAAATAAGTGACATGCATCGTATTAAGAACACACATGAGACAAACATGTGTGGCATTGAGAATATGATTCATTTTATTTCATGAAAATCATTAAATTTAATTCTAATAAAATGGTTGGAATGATGTGTAATGTAAGGCTTGGAACCATGTGAGTTGGATGTTTGGATACCCTTATCCTTGGTGGGGTGTCCAAAGGTAGTGATCTGGTTGTAACTGTGCTCATTTATAAAGTGTTTGAGAAATGATTTTTTATGGCTAGTCATAATAATTCCATTATATATTTGTGAAAAATTTATATAATGTGTTCTAAAGCATGTATATGGAATTGTAGAGAAATTCAACCTTGAAAACATGTGTTAGTTTGGCGACAGGAGGATATTTTTGAGAATGCTCCCCGGTATTAGAGAATGGGGACCTAGTAGTTTAAGATTACAAGGGAGAATAGTTATATGAAAACATCACAAATTTTATGTAGATGATGAAACAGTGCCTGGGGAATGTTGCACCACGTATGGTTGAGCAAACAACAAAGTTTATGTAGCAACACCATATAATCGTTTCCAGAGATGGTGGTCCAGAGGTATCAGTGTTCGATATAAATTTCATCAAGACTATTCTTGACCATATGGAGACACCTCTTAATAAGTGAGTCATGTTAGAAGCATATATTCTAAGAGGCCAAGAAAATCATTAGTGGGACATCATGGACATAACATAGCTGGCCAATGGAATAATGTGGATGGTTTATTAAGAGATGTTCCACAAACAATCTTACCCAGAAAACATGAGGCAAGAGAAGGATGTATATTTTATGAGATCTACACAACGAAAAATGTTGGTAATGGGATATTCGAGTTTCTTTACTAATTTTCATAACTTCGTTCCATATTAGACAGAAGATGATGAAGTTGTGAAAAAACTTTTCAATGATGGGTTGAGACATAAGATCTGGTTTGAGGTGAATATATTATTCTGGAAAATCTTTGATGAGGTAGAGGATCAAGCCCTTATCTCAGAGGGGGACCTAAACGGGGATTTGGGTAGTAAAATTGTGGTGCCAACTGGGTGAGCATGTGATGTGTTTTTTTATTGTAAGAAGAATTATTTTTAATATTTTTATCACGGGGGAATAATGCAGAGCCAAAAAAAGAGGGGCAAACAACTCAAGTTAGAGATTTAGTGTTTAGTTATCAGTGTGGCAGTCTAGGGAACATACATGGACATTGTCCGCTACCACCAGTCGTGTACCAAGCTTTTGATAGGATATGCTATGTGTAGAGGTTCTGCACGAACCTGCTGTAGTCGGTAAATGATGGGAGTCAAAGGAATATTTCATTTGTAGGTCAGGGGGTTAGTTTACACCATATCAGGTTGGCAGTTAGGGCTCCACAGGGAGAAATAGTAGTGTTGGTGTACATGGAACTCTTAGGAGAGATCATTCATGCTATTAGGGAAGTGCATATTGGATACTCATGAAGGATCCAACGGTATAGGGGAAGGTCATCTCCATGCAGTTTAGACTACAGCTGAAGGTGGTGCGGTACAACCATCTACAGTTCGAGGGAATATCCTTGCAGCTTCAACACTTTGTAGTGATTTATTTGATACACGTACCACGTATTCTATTATTTTTTCTCATCTTGTAGTTGTGTTATGATTCACCATGGAGACTATGTGTGGGGTAATTTCACATGATTATCTATTGGGATTACAGGATGATAACATCATATAGTGTAAGGGTTATGAATAGGGGGTTGGTGGGTATCCTTTTTTGGGATATTTTTATTCTAGATCTGTTTGGTTTAGACATACTATTTGGTATGGATTGGATGTTATTGTATCAAGACTGTATTTAATCTTACCGAAATTAGGTAACATTCACAATTCATGATGTATACACATATGTCTTCTACAGTGAGTGGGATACTCGAGTGGTCCACTCAATGCTTCTATGATAGTAGTTGGAAGAAATAAAGGACCATGTACCTGAACATTAGTTAGATTATGTGGAGAATGAGTAGCCATTATCCCCTCTAACAATCAATAAATTTCATTTTTGGTATCCTAAGGACATCTCAATATTACCACCTGAGAGGGATGTTGATTTTATTATTGAGATGTTACTAGGATCAGATCCATCTTTCATTCCACCACATCGAATGGTTCCAGGAAAGCTCCAAGAACAGAAGGTCTAGCTAGAGGAGTTGGAGCATAAGTGGTTTATTTATCCTCTTAAATCACACTTGGGATCTCATGTTTGATTTTATAAGAATAATGACTGATCACTGGTGAAATGTATCAACTATATGAATCTGATCCAGATGACGGTAATGAACAGATACCCTCTTCCTAGAATCAGTGACCTGTTTAACCAGCTCAGAGGTACCTATGTGTTTTTATGATCAATTTGAGATTGGGATACCATAAATTGATGGTGGGACCATCTATTGTACACCAAATATATTTATAATGTAGGAAAATGTTGTATAACATTCATAGTTATTATTTTTGAGGTGAACAATGCTCCAGTTTTTTCAGGGCTTTGATGAACTTTATAGATCACCTATATCTAAATAAGTTTGTGGTTTTCCTTATTAATGAAATCTTGCTGTACTTAATAACACATGAACATCATTCCAAACACATTGACATAATATTGAATACAATATGAGTGAATAAGATGTTTTCCAAGATATCAAAATGTCTGTTTTTGATTGATGACGTCCAATTATTGGGATATATAATTTCTGTGTCAGGTGTATCGATGGATCCAAAAAAGGTGTGTGTTATGGTGTCTTGGAGAGATTCTAAGAACTTTTTTGATGTTCGATGATTTCTGGGTTTGTCAAATTGTTACGATAGGTTCATTTGATATTTCTATCATTTCACATCACCTATCAGAGGATTTACAATGAAGGGGGTTATGTTTCAATTTTTAAAGGCTTTCAAGAATGATTTTCAAGAGTTGAAGAAGTTTTTTATTACCACACCTATTTTTATCTTACCCAAATAAGGTATGATTTACACCTTGTTATTTGATGTGTCTGGATTTGTACATGTGGAAGTGTTTATGTAGGATGATTAGGTTGTAGATTATGGTCCGAGACAGTTGAGACGACATGAATTAAATTACCCTACTCGTGACCATTATATATAGGATGTGGTCCATGCCTTGATGTTATGGAGGCATTACATGTTGGGAAACACTTCATGGTGTTTTCCAACCATAAAAGCCTCAAATACATCTTGTCTCAAGGGTATGTGAATATTCAAAAGTGATAGTGGGCTGAGTACCTTCAACACATTGACATTCAGTTTTTAAATACACTAGGGAAGTGGGATATTGTGGCTAATTATATGAGTTGGAAGACTCAAAATAATATGGATTAGTAATCCAGTACAGAGAGTACGATGATGGACTTGGTTGATGAGATGCATTTGGAGGTACAAGATAGGCACTAGTAGATGTATCTCAAATTCATAGTAGTTGAATTGGTACTTTTGATTTGGTTCATGGAGAAGCAACTAGTGCATCTAAAGTGTTTGGATGATTAGGAATGTCTTAATGGTGGGGAGTCACCATTTATTTGGCCTTTTTGTAAGGATGGAGTTTCGTATGTTCATGGACATGTTCTTTAACCAAAAGATGTACAATAGGAGTTGATGTGTGAGTTCCACACATCAATGTCAGAGGACCAACCTCGTTTATCCATGATGTACTATGATATACATAAGTATTATTGGTGTCTATGAATGAAGAATGAGGTTGCGTGTTTTGTTGCTCTATTATATACCTATTAAAAGGTGAAGGTTGAACATCAGCATCCAAGTTTGTTGTTAAATTCATTCCCCACTCCATAGTGGAAGTGTAAGGTTGTAATGATAGCCATAATAGTTGATCTTTCAAGGAAACCATATATTAATGATGCAATTTTGTAGTGGTGGACTGGTTGAAGAAATTAAATTATTTATTTCTGATCGTGGAGACATATAACGTGGCCTAGTTTAAAGATTTATATGTTCAAGATATTTTTCAGTTACATTGTCTTCTTAGTACAATTGTTTTGGATTGTGATCCACTTTTCACCTTATTGTTCTGATAGGGATTGCAGAAGGTGTTTTGTACCATGTGTTTTTAGTACGAATTATCACATGTTGACTGATGGGTGTCAGAACATAAGATCTTGGTATTGGAGGACATGTTGAGAGCTTGTGTGCTAGATTTTACTGGTTTATGTGGTTGAAACTTTTTTCTCATTTAGTTTTCTTAATTTAATAATTTTTCAGAAATAATTCAAATGGATCAATTGGAGGATCCCTATGGGAAATCATGTAGATCGACACTGCATTGGTTCAGGCTCGAGGGTATGAGAAGTTAGGACCGAGTCTTGTGCAGTAGTCATCGAAGAAGGTTCAATTGATTCAAAAGAATATGGAAATAGACCAGAGTTGGAAGCAGCCATATGCAGACCATCATCATAGAACTATCGAGTTCAGGGTGAGAGATAGTGTTGTTTCTTCAGGTGTTTCCCTGTTTGGGTCACCATTGAATTTAGAAGCAGGGCATGTTTGTGCCTTGATATGTGGGGCCATTTTATGTTGTCAAAAAGATCAGACTGGGGGATTTCCAATTAGCTCTTCTATAGAGGTATAGTGGGAGACATGTTGTATTCAATGTTTCACTACTTTGACAGTATCACCCTGGTCCATCTCATATGATAAATTCTAATGATTTCGATATTGAGGATGATGCATCCTTTGAGAAGAATCTGATTTGTATATTGGATTATAGTGAGACAGTCTTGAAGGGAATGGATGTTATTTTGGTTCAAGTTCTATGGATACATGGAAACATCTAGGTGGTTACATGGGAGTGAGAATCAGATATGTGTTCTCAGTCACCTGATCTCTTTTCCATGGGAACTAAATGATCCTCTGGAGTAACCGACCAAGGATGAGTAGTTATAAGTTGAAGATGGAGTAAAATCCCTAGTTTGTCCATAAATTCTGTTTTTTTCACTTATCTAATTAATTCCCTAACAATTTTTATAAATGTGATTTCCCAAGTTCATGTGTTGTTTTTTCATTGATCAGGGGTTTGGGACATGAAAAAGAAAGAATAAGGATTTTCTGGGCAAGTGAATGATTTGTTCTCCCATAGTACTAACCATGCAGATCCCCCCAAGTAACCATGTAAAGGGGGTATTTTTAGATAGTATCTTCCACAAGGTTAGCACACTGTTTTTCAAACCGTACTAGTATATCATGAAACCGAGTAACTGTAAGGAATTTACCAAAATTACATTATGGGTTTTTATGTTCTTATTGGGATTTCCCACCTACTTCCACCATTGAACCCTGGTTATAATCCAATCATACACGATCATCCAATATGTGATATTGTATCGACCCTAGGCTATTTGTATTTTTGTTAGTTGCAGATTGAAGATCTGGGTATGGATAATCACCAATATGCTTTCATTTATTTATTAGTGGTTCATCATTCCTTTTTCAATATCTGAAGCTCTAAAACCATATTATTTCTGTGTAATTTATGGTAAATATTGGAAGAGGTTTCATATTTTGGAAATAAGGCCTCGATTAAGGGAATGTTCACTAATGTATGTGAGGTAGGTTGACTACATGTTATAACCCATAGTTTGTATTTAGATTTGTGCATGTAGGGTCTTATTCTAGCTCTCTTATTGATGATTTCTTGGTGTCATTAGAATAATGTGATTTATTGAGTGCCTAAATACCAAATATAATTCCTCATGATATTGGTGGGATGCAAGGAGGTTGTTGCGACTTAATTTAGGGCCACCCATGTGGTACACCGACACTTCTGAATTGGATAACAAAAGTGTAAGGTATGAATTTGACTCGTGATGTTGTAAATCCTTAGAGAATGTATTAATTGTGTTAGGTAAGTATTAATAAGGGCCGTGGATAGTTGTTTATTATTTGGATGAACCCTATGGGGTTTTTTGGTTAATGTGTAATGGGGATAATTCAGATTAATGATAATAATTTTAGAGACTATGTTATGATTGAATATGCATAGTGAGATAGGAATGGGTAATGGGAAATGAGGTGAAATGGTTTTTGGGTTTAACTAATGAATGTGCTAATGGATTGTGGCATAATTTTATTTTCACCATTTATTAGATATTTATATGTTTTTTTCGAGGATATTTGATATTCTAGGTTCTAATGTGATTGTTGTAGAAATTGACAAATAAGCATTTACACATTGCTTGGTAGAGTGGGGAATTTACATGAGGTTCTACACCCACAAGGAGAGTTTGGATGAGGGTCTATACTCTTCCCTCAAAATTCATGAGTTAGGGATGGTGATGGAGTTTTATTCCCCTAACAGTTACATTACACCCATACTGAGGCATCTATGTGAGGATAATGTGGTTTTTTGTGATGTGGTATCTTATGATATAGGAATTGATTATTACCATTTTCCTCGATAATATTTAAAATTCCTAATCAATTGAACATATGATAAAATTGTGATCTAAACTATTGGATTCTTGATTAATGATCTTGACATAAATGGTAGTATAACTTAAAGGATTCAAATCTATAATTTATTATTAAACTAATCATTTACATTCAATTATTTACCACATTCATTAACTATATATTTGACTAGATATTTTCATGACACTATTAGTTGTGGCCTATTGAGTTGTACTCACATTTTCATCAGGCTATCATTGGTTACCCGAGTAGATTTCATGGTATCAATTCATGAACAAGGAATGAGATTTATTCAAGAGAATTGAGTCGGGTTCGGTATGTGCATGGAGTAGGTTAGGGATGTGGATCAATGATCGTTTTGGGGATTCAATTGTTTTTCTTTTTTTGGGTTGTTCACTTGGCACTATAGCATGACATGACATATTTACTATTGGATGGGGTTTTCCCCAGTCAGGGGTTCATTATTTATGCATGTTCATCATTTTGTTACATTGCTTCTACTGTTGTTCATTTTTCTATTGTGTCTTACTCTAAAAATATGGAATAGTCTCCTCACATGACTCTTAGACTCTCACCGTGGGTCTGAAACCAATGTTCTATGGGGAGTCATGTTTGAGTTTATGTGGAGACCCAGCTCAGGGTATTAGTTTAATGGATTCATGGTCAAGGATGTTACAATTTCATTGGTCATGGAATATTATAATGGGTGTGGTGGTTAGATTTATTGGTTTGATATTGTATAATAAAACCAAAAATTATGTTAGTAAGACATATATTCATCAATATGAGGATGGAAGGGATGGATATATTATTATAAAATAATATATGAAATGAGGTTATCAAGGAAGGAAAACAGATTGTGGGAATGAATTTGTTGACTCATTAACTGTGAATATATTTTTTGACATGCAACAAATAAAATAATTTATATTAATATTAGAATAATATGATATCAAATGTTTACAGGAATAATATGATATCAATCATGTAGAAATAAGAAAAATGATAATTTTAATTAAAAATATTTTAAAAAATCAATTGATATTTAAGTAGTATTTTGATTGAAACATATGATTTTTCAATTAATTTATGCATATTTATATGATTGGATAATAATGAATCTCACATGAATTTTGAGTTCCATCATTATGTTATCATCCATGAATAAATATTCATTATATAGTATAAATACTTGGAGGATGATGTTTTAATTATATATGAAGTATTTGAGATAGTGGAAGCTAATTTTTATACTCTAAATGGTTCATATGTGCTGCGAGAGCATTATAAATTGGAAAATTAGCTTGATATGTCTTGATCAAGTTTTGATTTCATTTGAATAATTTGGAAGACAGTTAGAGTTTTATGCAATATCATAGAGATAGTAAAGATATGAAAATGGTATTCATAAGAACTCAAAAAATCATAATTTTTAAAGTATTGGAATACATATTGTTAATCCTACACCTATAATATAACATTTATGAATAACGTAGATAATATTAAAAACTAATATGGTTGTACCTAGTATCAACTCTCTAACTTTAATAATTATATAAGATTATTTTTCACAAATGTATGAGTAATTCCAAGGTTCTAACTATATATAATAAGTTATTTTTATCATGTAAAAATAATTATGATGATACATAAGAGTAACCCAATATATTAAAATAATATTTGATATTATCATGAAGTACATGTTTGAATAAAATGTTTCCTCATATCAAACATGTGAATAAAATAGGTGATTTTATGATGACCATTACTATTTAAATATAAATATTCTTTAGGTATATATCCATGACTCAATATGTGATTATTTTCATTCTTTGAAAAAATAAATTGTTTTATTCTATTGGGATTTTCAATGAAAATTTATTATTGCATGTGTGAGTTGATTCATGGGAAAAAGGATATTGATTTTACAGAATATTGAATAAATGAAATTCTAAAAAAAGGATGATTCATTAGAATATTATAAATGAGAATAATTTGTTAATATGAGAATAAACTTGAATGATATTGGATGAGGATATAATATACGGATATTTTCCAATATCATAAAAAATCACTCGTATATTTTCATTGATGAAAAATTGACTAGTAAGAAAGAAAAAATATTTATTTATGTGAATCTATTTGAAATATATGATTCATAATTACTAAGTTAATAATGATGAAAATAGTAAATGTATATTAATTGTGAGGGAATGAATCTAGGGTAGTACTTTTGAATATCAGATAGTCTAAATAAGATAAAGTGGAGTGAAATTGTAAAGACAATGAGGTGTAAATTGTTGAATAAAATCTGGTAATATATTTTTTAATGGTTAAAAATATATTATTTAATGTAAACAATGTTTCTACTGAATATATCATGTATTATTGTTTCTAGAATAATTTTAGATAAAAACATAAGTATATTTCAATAACTATGGAAGAATGTTGAATCTTCGTAGTCTTATGGATACTTGATAATAAGAATACTTGTCGGTGTTATTATCTCTAAAGAACTGTATAATGGATCTTTCTATGACATTTATTATCATGCATTATAACATGGTTGGTTTTAACTATAATGGTTCAAATACATTATCCTTCCCCTTTCTGTTCATGGTTATAAAATATCTCTCATATGTCTATGTGATAACAAGAACCATACACTGAGGAAAATCTCATCCATTTTTAGTAAACCTTAAAGGTATCATTTACTTATGTTCATTGATGTTTCTAATGTAAAGACCCGTAAAATTCAAGGGAAATTTTTTCTTAATTTTATTTGGAATTTTACAAGAGCGCGATTTCAGACGGCACCTGATTCCGAGGCCCGGAGTGCCCGGAATCAATTTCCAAAGTTTGGCTCGGGTACGTTCAGTGAACGAACGAGCGGGAATTCCTAACTTTTGATCCGGTGCTCGGAATTGAAATCTGAGGACACCGATGAACTCGCAGCGCCGATATTCGCTTAAGAAGACCTTTTTCGAAGTTGCGTTTTCCTAGGAGGAGTTGTTTAATTTTTCTGGATGAAATGAAGAGTAAAATAAAATTGTGATACAATATTTTTTTTATATCTTTAAAGTGGTTAAAATCGTTTGTTGGAAGTTGGGTGGTTTAACCACCTAAGAGAGGATTAAGGTGAGGAGGGGCCCACCCGAGCCCCACCTTTTCAAATTTCCTAACTCCCCTCTCTCCCTCTTTAAAGCTTGATAACTTAACACTTAATTAATTACACAACTCATGTATAATTAATTAAGTGTTTTGTTTTTGAAATTTAAGTTTTTGAAATTCTTGGCTTAGTAAATAAAATAAGGAGGGACCTTATTTTATTTGGATTGTTGGGTGAGGTGTGGAAGAGCTTTGGAGAGATGCTGAAGAAATCCTCTACCTTCTTCATCTCCTTCGTGGAAGAACGCGAAGAACGTCCGCCTCCCACGAAGAACACTGACGATGACATCTTGACTCGTCTTCTCTGATTGCTTCCTCCTCGACTTCTTCGTCTTCTAACCGATGTCAACGAAACGACGACCGCTTCCCACCACTACATCAACGTGCAAAAATCGAGGTAGGGGTTGATGTTGATTATTTATTTATTTATTTGTTCTCGTTCGTGGTTCTAGCATGACAAACGTGAGGATATTAAAATATGTGTTATCGTTTAACGTGAGGGGGTCGGACCGCATGAACACGGCCGAACCCCCTCCTTTGTTCTTGTTGATTTATCCTGCAGATGAAACAAGATGGCGTGGTGCCGTCGCACCACGCAGAAATTTGCACCGTGGAAGAATCATCATGAACGCGACGTCGTCGCACCACGTCGAGGGGAATCGAAGGCGCCGCGGCCGGAGCGCGGCCACGGCGGAGGGGCGCGGTGTCGTCGCACCGCGCCGGACGACGAACACCGTGGCCGGTTCCGGGCCGCGGCAAGACGGGAAGACCGGTGGCTCGTCGGGCCGCCGGTGTCGGAAGCCGAAAGGGGACCGGCTTTGCCGGTCCCGTTGGAGAAAAACCGGCCGGCTAGGTGGCCGGCCGGAAGGTCAAAGACCGGGGGAATTTAATTCCCCCGGTCAGCTCTAATGTCCCCCCCATTTATTTGGGGGGGGGGGTTTCATTGAGGGGGCAGGCGGCCCCCCGGTTTCCCTCAAGCAGGCCCCCACGAAGGGGGCCGATTCTTCACAATGGCGCGGCTTAAGCTGCGCCGCCAGTTGAAAGCGGGGGCCATGCCCCCCGCGCGTGACCCCACCGGCGCCAGGCCGCGCCGCCGCCGGCCGGGCCGCGCCGCCGCACCAAACCGCGCCGCTGTGCCGGTCCGCGCCACCGCGCCGGACCGCCGTCGTGCCGGGCCGGGTCGGGTCACCCGGTTCGGGTCGACCCGGTTCGGGCCGACCCAGGGGGGGTCGGGCCGGGTCGGCCCGGACCCGGACCCCCCGTTTTCGGTCTTTTGGCCATAACATGAGCCACGGACCTCCGATTGACGAACCGTCAGCGGCTACGCGATCCTTGGATCGAGACGGTCGATTCAGTATATCGCAATCAATGTTTCGGAATACTTTGAGTTCGGCCGGGTTGGTTCGTTCACGAAACCAACCAGGCCTTCGGAGCGGAAACACTCGTATCTTGAGCTACGGACGTCCGATTGACGTGCCGTCAGCTTTGTTGTGTTCCTCTTAGTGAGAAGGATCTTTTGGAATACTCCGCCCGAGTTTTGGATGCAGGTGGAGTATGGTCGGGTTGGTTTTTCCTTAAAAACCAACCGGGCCCGTGGGACGAAAAAGCCAATAACTCTCAGACCGAGCGTCCGAACGACGCACCGTCTGTTGCGTTGAGTTCCTATTGACGATACGGAACTTTTGGATACATCAACTCTGGACTTTGTGACAGTTGATGTATCAGCCTCTCGGCTCGAGGAGCGGACCCTCCTGTACGAGCTTGCTGTGTGCGGGAACCCTAGTGCTGGCTGTGACTATTACTGTGACTACTACTGCTACTACTACTGCTACTATGACTACGACGACGACAGTACATAGATCCTGTGTGGATTCGACGACGACGACTACAGCACTCAGTGATCCTACGTGGATCAGTGCTACAGGTCCTGTGTGGGCCCGATCCTGTGTGGGTCCGATCCTGTGTGGGTCTTTGCGCTCAGCGGTCCTGTGTGAACCAGCACCTACAAGTCCTATGTGGGCCCGATCTTGTGTGGGTCTTTTGCGGGGGTTAGTTACCTATCGATCCTTCGTGGGTCCGACGACTTAGATGGATCAGAGATCATCTTTATCATCTTTCGAAGAAGTATACCCGTGTGAGCTGATTCCTATTGCTTTCCTGTGTGGATTGTGTTGTGCTATCCTATGTGGATTACGTTTTGCTTTCCTGTGTGGAATACATTTACATTCCTGTGTGGACTGAGTTGTACTTGGGCTCGGAGGTTGGAGCGTATTTGGAATTGATGACTTAGGTATATGTATGGGCATATACCTAAGCAGTGTCGGTTGTTACTTCGTGATTGTACCTTTCTTTGTGATTTATCCTTTGTGGATTTTGAGAGACCTTAAGGGGTCTCGGGGTCCCTACTGAGTAGCTTATACTCACCCCTGCACGGGCTATGCCCGCACTACATTGTGTTGGTTGCAGACGACGGACAACGTTGATCTTGGATGAGGCTTGCAGAGCAGGACGGTACCTGGAGGTGGACCACTAGGCAGGACGTGTTCGGAGCGGACGACGGGACCCATGGAGCAGTGGAGCTATCTGTACCCATCCTTCAGGTGGGATCTCCAGTGGACAGCTCGGTGTAGGGGCTTTTACTAACAGTTGTTGTTTTCCCTTTCGAGTTGTACTTTACTTTCAGTTTGGGTTTGTATACTGGCCCATTTACTTTTCTGCACTTTCAGTTGTACTCTGTTTTTACTTAGTGTTTACTTTCCGCTTCCTTACTCTGTGGTGTTTGTTTACTTTACAAAGGCAATGCCTTCCCTTTTTACCGGGATTTATGCCTTGGAGCTAGTCGCCAGCCCC
The DNA here is from genome assembly GCA_963277665.1 of Viscum album. Classification (NCBI taxonomy): domain Eukaryota; kingdom Viridiplantae; phylum Streptophyta; class Magnoliopsida; order Santalales; family Viscaceae; genus Viscum; species Viscum album. Next base: position 1,998,949,707 of record OY728142.1, on the reverse strand, counting down.
TGGCCTATGGAAGGCGGGCTTGGGGTAGTCACGGCACAGACCCCGAGGGAGGGTCGTGACAAATTGGTATCAGAGGAGTTCGGTTCTACCGCGAACTCTGATCTTTTCTATGTGAAGCAATAATGTTTAGCGTATTGAGTGTGGTTATCAGTCCAGGGAGTCCAATGTTGGTGCGTCGGCCGACGTATCCGTACACCAGGACCCTGACTTCTGATTTTCGACTTAATGCATGAAAACATTGATTGCGGGTGTGTTTCAAAGTTCTCTTTGTGATTACTTTATATCAGCTCACCAGGTATACTGTTCTGACCGTGGCGCACCTGTTTCCTTTTCAGGATGGCCCCACGACGGAAGCCAGCTAGGGTTCCGAGAGTCGAGTGTGACGATAGCCCACCGAGCGACGAGGCTTCGGTGCAGGGCCCTTTGTCAGCAGTGGCACCGGTGGTAGCTCTACCCGTCGAGCCCCCGATGCTTTCAGCACCAGCCGCTGACGATTCACGTCGCCTCAGCGCAATGCATGCGTTTCAGCGCCAGCGACCACCCAGGTTTCATGGGGAGATGGATCCCCAGGCAGCAGAGGACTGGCTGGAGGCAGTGGTACATGTGTTTAGGCTAGTGAGGACACCAACAGACCTCATGGTGATCCTCGCTGCGAGCCTACTACACGCAGCAGTAGGACGATGGTGGAGCTTGATTCTCTAGGTGCAAGATGAGGCATCTCTTCTATGGACGGACTTTGAGAGCCTTTTCCGCTCAGAGTTCGTCCCAGCCACCCTTCGTGCGGTGCGTATCCAGGAGCTTCTTCAGCTGCGGCAGGGCAGTATGACGGTTGCTCAGTACTCGGCGAGATTTACCGATCTCTCGCGCTACTCGACCGACATGGTACGGGACCCATTCTTCCGGGCCCGGACCTTCGAGAAGGGTTTGAGACACGAGATCAGGGCATCGCTGATCTCCCTCAGCATACCGACTCAGACAGGAGTACTGGAGTGGGCCCTTCTGATCGAGAGCTTCCTTGCTGAGTCTACACCAGCACCGAGACCCACCGCAGGGCGGCACATGGCAGAGTCATCTGCAGCAGGCAGTCGACGGATGACTCAGGGGTCCAGGCAGACCAGACCTTCGGGCAGACGACCTCAGGACACTGGCTTAGCAATGCGGAGCACACAGCGCGGAGCCAGCCTTTCGAGAGGCAGACAGTGCTACTCGTGCGGCGGGCAGGGCCACATGGATCGTGACTGCCCGACCCGCCGTGCCGAGGAGCAGCAGACAGTTGAGGGACCACCGAGGCAAAGGAAGAGGGTCGACCGTGGCGGTCGACAGGGAGGAGGCGGACGAGACAGAGGAGCTGGACGAGCATCCGGTGGTGGGTGACGCTTTGAGGCTCTGCCACCACCACCACCAGGAGGTCCACCCCGACCATAGGGAGCTGGCGGGCAGAGACAGGCACAGCTCCAGGCAGCAGAGGCCTACAATCACGACGCACCCGAGATGATTCGAGGTACTATCTGTGTCTATTCCACCCTTACTGCAGTTATTATAGACACAAGAGCGAGTCACTCTTTCATAGCCGCCGCCCTTGTTCGGAGCTCGGAGATTCCGACAGAGCCGTTGGCTCGATCCTTACGGCTAGAGACCCCTACAGGAGCAGACTCGACGATTACGCACTAGTGCAGGCAGTGTGAGATCACTCTAGGAGGCGAGAGCTTTGGCTGGGATCTTCTCGTAGCAGCGTCGAGGCCTTACGACGTCATCTTGGGCATGGATTGGCTATCTACGGTCCATGCACAGATTGACTGTTTTAGGCGCAAGGTGCGATGTGTACGCACCGACGGGAGCAGGTTCACCTTCACCGGCGAGAAGGGAGCCTTAGCAGAACAGGATGGACTTCCATGGAGGAGGGGACAGCCCATCACTCATCAGTTTTCTAGCCTCATCCTTGGAGCAGTTGACGTGCGGAGTCCTGGTTTTCCTGCAGTGGTGGATCAGTTTGCGGACGTTTTTCCCGACGACGTTCCAGGGCTACCTCCTCGTAGAGAGGTAGACTTTTATATTGACTTGTACCCCGGGACAGCCCTGATATCCACTCCAGCATATCGGATGGCCCCCACCGAGCTTCGAGAGCTACGGGTACAGTTGGAGGACTTGCAGGGCAAGGGGTTCATCCGACCCAGTGTTTCACCCTAGGCTTCCCCGATATTGTTCGACAAGAAGGAGGATGAGAGCTTGCGACTTTGTGTTGACTATCATCGCCTAAACCAGGTGACAGTGAGGAACAAGTATCCGCTAACGAGGATTGATGACCTCTTTGATTAGCTCAAGGGAGCACGGTGGTTCTCGAAGACAGACCTCAGGTCAGGCTATCATCAGCTCAGAGTCAGAGACAACGATTTGCAGAAGATGGCCTTCAGATGTCGGTATGGCCACTATGAGTTCTTGGTTATGAATTTCGGTGTAACCAATGCTCTAGTAGTGTTCATGGCTCTCATGAACAGGATCTTTCAGCCATACCTCGATCGGTTTTTCGTGGTCTTCATCAATGACATTCTGATTTACTCTACGACTGAGGAGGAGCACGCCTATCACTTGCGAGTTATACTAGACACACTCCGAGAGCACCAGGTTTATGGTAAGCTCTTGAAGTGCCAGTTCTGGATACGTGAGGTCCACTTCTTGGGACACGTTATCTCTGAGGCGGGAGTTGCAATGGATCCTGCGAAGATTAAGGATGTGTTAGCATGGGAGCCACCCAGGAGCGTGACTGAGGTTCAGAGTTTCTTGGGACTAGCTGGGTACTATCGGAGATTCATGCCAGACTTCTCTATAGTTGCAGAACCACTCCCAGCTTTGACGAAGAAGGGGAAACCCTTCGTGTGGTCAGACAGATGTCAGCAGAGCTTCCAGGTGCTGAGACAGAGATTTACTAGAGCACATATCTTGAGGTTTCCTGAGGAGGGAGTAGGGTACGTAGTCTACTGCGATGCATCAGGGACCGGACTCGGATGTGTTCTGATGCAGGAGTGGGCAGTGATCACCTATAGATCACGTCAGTTGAGGCCGCATGAGTAGAACTATGCTACCCATGACCTGGAGTTAGCAGCAGTGGTCTTCGCTCTGAAGACATGGCGACGCTACCTGATGGGCGAGCACTTTACAGTCTTTTCCGATCATCAGAGTCTCAGGTATATCTTCTCGCAGAAGGACTTGAACCTGAGACAGCGGCGATGACTCGAGTTCCTCCAGGACTATGACTTTGAGATAGTCTATACTCCTGGGAAGGGGAACGTAGTAGCTGATGCCCTCAGCAGGAGGACGGGCATTCAGCTACTTGAGGAGGCGACGGAGCAGCTAGCCTCGTTACAGATATCCTTCATGGATAGAGATGGAGCAGCCTTCCTCCAGTCTCTCAAAGTCACCCCTCCACTACTGCAGCGGGTCAGAGAGGCACAGCGTGAGGACGCTGACTGTGAGACACGGCGTGCACAGATATCCTCGGGACAGGCACCTGATGGATTCTCCCTTGGAGCAGAGCACGACATCCTTTTCAGAGGACGTACCATGGTACCAGTCGCTTTGCGAGAGGAAGTTCTGAGAGAGTTTCACACTTCTCCTTTGGCGGTACATCCTGGAGTGGCGAAGATGTACCAGGACCTCAGACGACAGCACTGGTGGCCGGGCATGAAGAAGGCAGTAGTAGAGTTCATTTCTCGATGCCTCACCTGCCAGCAGGTGAAGGCAGAGCATCAGGTACCAGCAGGATTGGTACAGCCCTTGGAGGTTCCGGAGTGGAAGTGAGACGACATATCTATGGACTTCGTGACTGGAATTCCACACACTTCCAGAGGTCACGACTCCATCTGGGTGATTGTTGACCGACTAACCAAGTCGGCACACTTCTTACCCATTAGAGAGCAGGGCTCAGTGGAGAGATTGGGACGTCTCTACGTTCATGATATTGTGCGGCTCCACGGTGTGCCATCATCTATCGTCTCCGATCGAGATGCTCTCTTTACTTCCCGGATTTGGAAGGGGTTACAGGAGGCGTTCGAGACGCAACTACGTCTGAGCACAGCCTTTCACCCTCAGACGGATGGTCAGACGGAGAGGACCATTCAGACTCTCGAGGACATGCTCCGCGCATGTGTCCTCGACTTTGGTCATAGCTGGGAGGACCACCTACCCTTGGTGGAGTTTGCGTACAACAACAGCTACCACTCCACCATCAGGATGGAACCGTACGAGGCATTGTATGGCCGACCTTGTAGATCTCCTTTGTGATGGACAGACCCTGGGGAGTCAGCACTTGTGGGACCGAAGATGGTCCAGGCCACGACAGAGAAGGTCCAGGTCATCCAGGAGTGGATGAGGACAACTCAGAGCCGGCAAAAGTCATATGCTGACAGGAGGCGGAGGCCACAAGAGTTCGAGGATGGAGACCACGTCTTCTTGCGGGTCTCACCTCGACGTGGTATTCAGAGATTTGGCCGAGGCGGCAAGTTATCTCCGTGCTTCATCGGACCCTTCCAGGTCCTCAGCAGGGTTGGCGAGGTGGATTATCGCCTGGCTCTTCCACCTCAGTTGCACCGGGTGCACGACGTCTTCCACGTATCTCAGCTGAGAAGATAGGTGCACGACCCGACGCACATCATTGACCATGGGGATCTTGACGTTGATGATGGGGCGACTTTTATGGAGGTCCCGGTGGAGATAGAGGATCGACAGGAGCGGGTCCTGTGTGGGAGATCGATTCCTCTTTTGCGCATCAGATGGCAGCACGGGAACCTCCAGGAGAGCACATGGGAGCGAGAGGCTCAGATGCATGCTTAGTACCCTCATTTGTTTCCCTAGTTTTTGATGTATCTTTAAGGGGACGTAAAACCCTGAGGTGGGAGTAATGTAAAGACCCGTAAAATTCAAGGGAAATTTTTTCTTAATTTTCTTTGGAATTTTACAAGAGCGCGGTTTTAGACGGAACCTGATTCCGAGGCCCGGAGTGCCCGGAATCAATTTCCAAAGTTTGGCTCGGGTACGTTCAGTGAACGAACGAGCGGGAATTCCTAACTTTTGATCCGGTGCTCGGAATTGAAATCTGAGGACACCGATGAACTCACAGCGCTGATATTCGCTTAAGAAGACCTTTTCCAAAGTTGTGTTTTCCTAGGAGGAGTTGTTTAATTTTTCTGGATGAAATGAAGAGTAAAATAAAATTGTGATACAATATTTATTTTATATCTTTAAAGTGGTTAAAATCTTTTGTTGGAAGTTGGGTGGTTTAACCACCTAAGAGAGGATTAAGGTGAGGAGGGGCCCACCCGAGCCCCACCTTTTAATATTTCCTAACTCCCCTCTCTCCCTCTTTAAAGCTTGATAACTTAACACTTAATTAATTACACAACTCATGTATAATTAATTAAGTGTTTTGTTTTTGAAATTTAAGTTTTTGAAATGCTTGGCTTAGTAAATAAAATAAGGAGGGACCTTATTTTATTTGGATTGTTGGGTGAGGTGTGGAAGAGCTTTGAAGAGAAGCTGAAGAAATCCTCCACCTTCTTCATCTCCTTCGTGGAAGAACGCGAAGAACGTCCGCCGCCCACGAAGAACACCGACGATGACATCTTCACTCGCCTTCTCCGATTGCTTCCTCCTTGACTTCTTCGTCTTCTAACCGATGTCAACGAAATGACGACCGCTTCCCATGACTACGTCAACGTGTGACTATCGAGGTAGGGGTTGATGTTGATTATTTATTTATTTATTTGTTCTCGTTCGTGGTTCTAGAATGACAAACGTGAGGATATTAAAATATGTGTTATCATTTAATGTGAGGGGCTGGACTGCATGAACACGGCCGTACCCCCTCCTTTGTTCTTGTTGATTTATCCTGCGGATGAAACAAGATGGTGTGGTGCCGTCGCACCACGCGGAAATTCACACCGTGGAAGAATCATCATGAACGCGACGCCGTCGCGCCGCGTCGAAGGGAATCGAAGGCGTCGCGGCCGGAGCGGGGCCGCGGCGGAGGGGCGCGGTGCCGTCGCACCGCGCCAGACGACGAACACTACGGCCGGTTCCAGGCTGCGGCGAGACGGGAAGACCGGCGGCTCGCCGGGCCGCCGGTGTCGGAAGCCGAAAGGGGACCGGCTTTGCCGGTCCCGTTGGAGAAAAACCGGCCGGCCAGGTGGCCGGCCGAAAGGTCAAAGACCGGGGGAATTTAATTCCCCCATTCAGCTCTAATGCCCCCCCATTTATTTGGGGGGGGGGTTTCATTGAGGGGGGCAGGCGGCCCCCCGGTTTCCCTCAAGCAGGCCCCGACGAAGGGGGCCGGTTCTTCACAAAGGCGCGGCTTATACCGCGCCGCCAGCTGAAAGCGGGGTCCATGCCCCCCGCGCATGACCCCAGTGGTGCCAGGCCGCGCCGCCGCCGGCCGGGCCGGGTTGGGCCGACCCAGGGGGGGTCGGGCCGGGTCGGCCCGGACCCGGACCCCCCGTTTTCGAGACGGTTTCGGTCTTTTGGCCATAACATGAGCCACGGATCTCCGATTGACGAACCGTCAGCGTCTACGCGATCCTTGGATCGAGACGGTTGATTTGGTATATCACACTCAAAGGTTCGGAATACTTTGAGTTCGGCCGGGTTGGTTCGTTCATGAAACCAATCGGGCCTACGGAGCGGAAACGCTCGTATCTTGAGCTACGGACGTCCGATTGACGTTCCATTAGCTTTGTTGTGTTCCTCTTAGTGAGACGGATATTTTGGCATACTCCGCCTGAGGTTTGGACGCATGTGGAGTACGGTCGGGTTGGTTTTTCCTTAAAAACCAACAGGGCCCCTAGGACGAAAAAGCGTATAACTCTCAGAGCGGGCGTCCGAACGACGCACCATCTGTTGCGTTGAGTTCCTGTTGACGATACAGAACTTTTGGATACATCAAATCTGGACTTTGTGACATTTGATGTATCAGCCTCTCGGCTCGAGGAGCGGACCCTCCTGTACGAGCTTGCTGTGTGCGGGAACCCTAGTGCTGGCTGCGACTGTTACTGTGACTACTACTGCTACTGCTACTGCTACTATGACTACGACGACGACAGTACAGAGATCATGTGTGGATTTGACGACGACGACTACAGCACTCAGCGATCCTACGTGGATCAGTGCTACAGGTCCTGTGTGGGCCCGATCCTGTGTGGGTCCGATCCTGTGTGGGTCTTTGCGCTCAGCAGTCCTGTGTGAACCAGCGCCTACAGGTCCTATGTGGGCCCGATCCTGTGTGGGTATTTTGCGGGGGTTATTTACCTATCGATCCTTCGTGGGTCTGATGACTTAGATGGATCAGAGATCATCTTTATCGTCTTTCGAAGAAGTATACATGTGTGAGCTGAATCCTGTTGCTTTCCTGTGTGGATTGTGTTGTGCTATCCTATGTGGATTACGTTTTTCTTTCTTGTGTGGAATACATTTACTTTCCTGTGTGGACTGAGTTGTACTTGGACTCGGAGGTTGGAGAGTATTTGGAATTGATGACTTAGGTATATGTATGGGCATATACCTAAGCAGTGTCGGTTGTTACTTCGTGATTGTACCTTTCTTTGTGATTTATCCTTTGTGGATTTTGAGAGACCTTCAGGGGTCTCTGGGTCCCTACTGAGTAGCTTATACTCACCCCTGCACGGGCTATGCCCGCACTACGTTGTGTTGGTTGCAGACGACGGACAGCGTTGATCTTGGCTGAAGCTTGCAGAGCAGGACGGTACCTGGAGGTGGACCTCTAGGCGGGACGTGTTCGGAGCGGACGATGGGACCCGTGGAGCAGTGGAGCTATCTGTACCCATCCTTCAGGTGGGATCTCCAGTGGACAGCTCGGTGTAGTGGCTTTTACTTACAGTTGTTGTTTTCCCTTTCGAGTTGTACTTTACATTCAGTTTGGGTTTGTATACTGGCCCATTTACTTTTCCGCACTTTATGTTGTACTCTGGTTTTACTTAGTGTTTACTTTCTGCTTGCTTACTCTGTGGTGTTTGTTTACTTTACAAAGGCAATGCCTTCCCTTTTTACTGGGATTTACGCCTTGGTGCTAGTCGCCAGCCCCTGGCCTATGGAAGGCGGGCTTGGGGTAGTCACGGCACGGACCCCGAGGGCGGGTCGTGACATCTAAAATCAATACATTATAAAAATGACCAAGTGTGACATTGAAAATTTATATCCATTCACTATAGTAGGTGAAGAGGAAAAATTTAAAGAGTCTCTACAGATAATTAAATGGCAATGCTGATTCCACCACTCCCACATGTGGATTTACTGATCCTTTGGGGAAAACAATATGTATTAGAGGCCTATGTTTTTCCTTTTATTTGATTATCAATTATTTGTGTTTTTATAGTTTACTTTCTCCCCATATGAGTTAATTAGGAAGTAATGATTCATATAAATTTTGTAGTTCTAATCAAATACAATATAGAGGAAATAACACCAATTAATGGAATGATTAAGAATAATTGAGATGAAATGAAATTAAAAAGGGAATTATCTAAGAGAAAATAATACAATGTTTAACCACTAATTAAAGGTAATCAACATGGATGAATTTATTTTATATTTTTTTAAAACAATATCCAGAAGATTCAAATTTTTGAAATAATGAGAATGAATCACAATTTTAAAATTTGGATGTAAAATCCACATCCACATATTATAATCATATATATATATATATATATATATGCATTTTATGTTTAGTGAATACCTCGTGGAAAATTACATTATTTTGAATATATGCATCACTTTCTCTAAAAAACATCAAAAATTGATACGTAACTATAAGGCATCTAAATTATATTATCAATATTGTCATGTGGATGAATATTGTAAAAGTGTTAAAGCTATTGTTTTTTAATAATAATATAATACTTTTCTTCTTTTTAAATGAATTCAATATAACATTCATGAAGATGTAGCTACTTTTATTTTTTATACTTTTTAGAGACTTTTAGAAGTACAACAACTATGTTAATCTATACTCGAAAAATGATAGAGGATGAACTATCAAAAGATGATATGATACATATAAATTTCATAACAAAATTTACAGATAAATTTAATATTAATATAAATCGTGAGAAAATTTCTAATAAGTTTGAGATGGTATTTATTAACTAAAATAATGAGAAATTTTAATATAATAATTATGGCGAGAATAAGATTAAATATCAATTGGGTAAAAATAGATATCATTAATTTCAATAATTCATAGTTGGATATCATAGGTAAAAATATAATATATACCAATTTGTTTTGGAAAAATAAAATCATGATGCACGAAAATCATGACATACATGTTTAGATGAAGAAAATGTAATATTAGAAAACAATGAATCCAGTTTTGGATGAAAAAAACATCTCAATATATTTTTTCTTAATATGGAAGTGAACGTATGAAATTTTTGAGTGTTTCAAGATATGATTTATAAAATCACTAAAAAAATTTCCCATTAAAATTTATAATTATATTATTTATGGTAAGTAATTCCTCAATATTTTACCATTCGATATTCTTTAAAATAATCACTATGTTAGATATATTCCATCACACGCACACTTAACCAAAAGAAAAATGGGGAATTATATAAATTTTATAATGTATCCCTTAAGTTGATGTATATTAATATATGTAACCACATTTTCAATTATATGTTTAAAAAAATAATTTTTATACTAATATAATTCAATTACAGTATCTATAATAAAATTATTATCACTATAATCTTACAAATGCATTTTTATAAAATCATCTCCTTCTGGTTTATTTTCAGAAACTAAATATATTATAAATATGAGCTATTATTTAAAATATTAATATAAATTTTAAAATGAATAATATATTTTCACTAATATTATTAATAAATTTTAGAAGAAAAAAATATTAGTTAATAATTTAAAAAGGTTTTTCCCTATAAAAGCAGCTTATATGAAATTTTATGATTTTATTTAGATGACATATTATCAAATTTTATAATTTCAATTTAAAAAATTGAACAAGATTTTTGGATTCATCAAAAAAATATTATCTTATGAATAATTTTTATATTTTTATAATATAATTTTTTCTTAGTTGAATAGTTCAATAATAACAGTGTTAGAAAAATCACCACTTTTATGTCATTATCAAAAACCAGAAATGGAATAATGTTTTTCGAAATATTTTTAACATATATATATATATGGATATATAATTTAATTTAAATATTTTAAAAACATTATTTAATATTTTTAAAAACCGTGTATTTCATTTTGGAAACTCATTTATTATTTTTTCATTTTGTAATCAAAAGTAAGAAATTACACAAAAATTTTCTCATTCACACAAGTAAAAAATTATATTTCATCACATATAAATTTCAATTATTCTAAAATTAATTTCACATTTTTGATCATAATATTTCTTTAATGTGACATGGCTAAATTGTTTAGGCATAAAATCATTTAAACATTGTCTACTGTTAATTACAATGATAATGGTGAAAGGGTTATTTTCAATAATTATTTCTATTAATTTTGTGTAATTTAAAAAAACAAAACAAAACTTTATATTTTAAAATATCACTATAATATAATTTTTCATATATATATATATATATATAATATAACTAATTTAGATTATCATTAATCACATGTAATCATACGAATACTTAATGGTGAAAACATGATTTTCTAAAAAATAATTTTTATGTATTATATGTTTTAATTTTATTATTGATTCTCCCATTTCAGAAATTTAATTTTATTAAATAGATGATAAATTTAGCTTTAGAACACTTAAATCTGTTATGTGTGGTTTTCTAATATTTTTATTAATATACTAATTTGATAGCTAAAAACTTGTAATGAAGTTAAAAACCCAAATGGTAATATCTAAATATCTAATGGTACGTGAATAAATAAATGTTTAAAACATGGGATAAAAATTATAGTCAGAGATTATTTGACCCACACCACTATACCCGAAATTTTGGATCTATTGTTGTCCATTGAACCATGATATTTTCATTGAATTATTGAGATGTAATGAGTATTTTAAAAAATACCAATATCATTCACTTATAAATTGGGATCAATCCATCCAAATTTATCACCCAATAAAATATATATATATCTATAAAAACACTTTTGTATTATCTCCTCAACTATGATTCCACTTATTATATGTATTATTCTTCCAAAAAAAGAATATTATTGTTCTCTATGGAGTTACCCAAGGGAAAACATCCAATTGGGGAGGTAATTATATCAAACCACCATTCCATGTTACTTTCATCTCTCAAATGACTCAAGTAACTACTATGCATGAATGTGTGATAAAATTAGAATTTTTAGGATTATGAAATATTATTAAACTAATTGAATATATACAGTATACCTTCACAAAAAATTCTTATAAAATACATAATCATCTTCTTGTTTGTGTGAAATCTACCACCTTAATGAATTCAAGGTTACACCTTCAATAAACACATAACATGTCTAGTCCAAAAAAATTATTTAAGTAAAAAATTTAATATTTATAACATGAAAAATATTATTTAATTATATTAAATTTATCTTTATACTCCACTATCATTTTATAATAAATAAGACCATTATTTTAGTATTTATGGATAAACCATTATATTGAAAATTTGTATTTCATTTTTTTGATCACCACACTAACATGGATAAATTTAAAAATTTATATATTGCATAATAATTATATTTAGGAAACTTTTAATATATATTTGATGAAAAATATTTCCAAATATTTATTTAATATTAATCATAAAATATTGAAGTCTCTTTAACAATATTATATGGATTTAATGGGGATACATTCTTAATTTCGGTCCAATTTGAAATAATCTATGAATCATTATAAATATTTTGATAATTTAATAATAATGTTGATAAACCTCCACATTTGTAGAGTTGATGAATTCATTTTCTAAAACAACTAATCAATGTTAAAAAAATATTCTGTTACTGATAAAGTAATAGAATATATCCATGTAACTGACATTAGGGGGATCAATATTAAAAAAAATAGAACAAATGGAAATGAGTATATGAAATATAGATTAATAGGTATATTAATAATGTTTCTAATAAAAATAGTTTTATAATTTATTATTTTATGTGAATTCGTAGAATAAAATAGGGCATATTGAAATGGATTTTTTGGATCCCAATTTTGAATCATTGATTTATGATTTGTATTAATTATTTAAATACTTTTATTAAGATTTTACTTGAAAATATTTTTACTTTTTATAGAATTTCATGAAATAATTGGTATTAAAAAATATCATAGGTCTAACCTTCTATGTATTTTCAAATAAAAAATAATTTTGCTTTTAAAGGGTATTGTTTCACTCAAACATCCTTTCCACAAGTTATAATGATTCATCATGAACAAAATAGTTTTATTAATGGACTATTTTGGCCTATGAATTTATATTATACAATCTCTTTGTATAAAGGCATCTTACACATTTTAATAAAATATCTCTCCTCAATGAACTTCTTCCTAATAAAAGTGATATATTGATAGAAAAATTCCTACTATATTTAATGATTATTTTTCTTCCATATTTATATTTTCACTCCCTATATATATTCTCATTTATATATGGAATACATTTTTTTGGTTCTATCATATGAAATTATATTTAAATTCTCCCATTTTAAATGATATAGATTTTATATTTTTTATGATGTCTTATATCATTCAAAATGGTGTTCTGAAATACTAAATGGTTTTACAAACAACCAATGATTTTTTGAGTGACATGTTCCCCTTTTTTATTTTATTAAAATTATTTTAAGTTATTTATTTTGGATTGTAATGTATAAGAAGAGTTTATAATACAAATGTGGGTAAATTATATGTTTAAAACCATTTGTTAAAACCTTAAAATATTTACGATTAAATTTTTTTTAAACACATTCAATTCATAAAACATATTATGAATTAAAAAATTTAAATTATCTGACGTTAGGCCTGATTAAAAAAATATCGTAATCAGGTTGATTTAGATATATATACCATAGGCCATATTTAATCATTCTCACATCAAGCTTGGTAGGTATCATAATCACAACATTTATGATAATCAAAGTAAATAAAATGATTCTATTAAAAAGAAAATATAATCCTACTGAGTAATTTATGTAATCATAGATAGATAAATCATAACCACAAATTATTTCAAAAGTATCATAATGAGGACAATTAAGATAAACATAATACAGAATAGAAAAAAAAATATAAAATATTCATTTCCAATTACAATAGTAGTAGAAATAAAATAAAACTAAATGAATTCAATTATTTTAACCCAAAAAATAAGGGTGTCCAATAACCGAGGATAATGTTCCCTTGATATGTACATTAATGAAAATTTATCTTACCCACACCATGGTATGACAATGATATGACTATCAGCTTTGGACTATCTTTATATCCTTAGAAACCCTCGACCATGAAGGTGATCATCACCTATATCTTCCTAACATTGGGATCTCGTGATCTAAAAAAGAACATAACCACTATAATCATATCCAGGGAATCTATAAATTGTTTTTACAATGATTATGAATCCCACAATGATTATCAAAACTCTTTGAGAGTTACGAGTATGCAGAAAAAGCAGTTAACGATTTGTAAACACTATTGTTCTAACATGTAGAATAATTCGCAGAACTCTCGCATAATGCCTTGAAAATATTACATTGTTTAGATAATTCAAATGACCTCATATTTATATCTGTTTGGCCCAATGGTAATCTTGGCCTCTAATGGCCACATTTTCTTCAGAAATGTCATAGGGACATGGACACCTGTCACACTAACACTCATATTGAAACTGAAAGTATGACATCATTTTTATTATCAGAAAATAAAAGATAACATTTTAATTTAAGATAAATTATTTCATTATGATTTCAATATATTGATATAAAAAAATTTAATCAAAATGAGTCAAATAATTTCCGTTACAATAGTTTGTACAATTTATATAATTTTGAAAATATTTTTCATATGAAATTGTAGATAGTGTGAATAAAATAAATATTATTCAGTGTGTCAGATATGAATCATATATGAGCTCATTAAAATAATCACAGAATTAATTATTACATAAATTTTTATGATTAATATTTGTTTAGTATACACTATAATCATTTTAATCATAAAGTATTATTTGATTTTCATAAAAAAATGTATGAGAAAAATATTTTAGAGATAAAATTGATAGTAATTGATTAATTTAAGAAAAGTTTTCTAATTTAAAAATAAAATGGAATATAAAAATAAAATAGTGACATTGGACATTATAATACCCTATTTTGGAAATCAATAATTGGAAGATATAAAGGGAAAATTACATAATAAATTTATGTCCAAAAATATTTTGTATAAATTATTGTATATAAAAATAAAAAAAAATATATAAATCCCCTTGATTTTTAATCCTATTATAAATATGATATTGAATATAAGTATCTCCCCTAAAGATTATATTCTAATTATATTAGTAAATTTTAATCCCCATCACCAAATCATTCTCCCCCACTATATATCACTCTCCTCTTTTATGAATATTTCTCTCTCCATATAAGTCATTATCCGAATTTAAAAAACATTATCTCCCCATTTTATTTATAATAAGTACTATGGAAGTTCTTATATTTCCTTTAAAAGGGATAACAAAATGTACTAATTAGTATATATTTTTCTCATCTAGAAAATGTGAAAGAACATTCATAACAAATACTATGAAAACATTCAATCAAACAAGATGTAGTAAAAAAACCTTCATTGATGTATTGAAAAATAAATAAATCAATATTTCAAAAATTCATTTCTTCTCTTCCTTCATCTCCTACATTAAAATGTCTAAGCTTACTATGTTCATCTTATTGAATTCCTTTCTATAATTCCTTATCTTTTTAATTAATTTTTACTGACTTTTGGTCATCTCTTCCTAGTCATAAAACAATTGATCCTGGTAACAATTCAATTCTTCCTTATATTTCAATTTATCTTCTACAGTATATACTGTTTCTTCTTATGATTTGATTTTCAAATCCTATACATCAATTATATCTGTCCTAAAAAAATTATTTTTCAATCCAATTATCTCATCCAGTTAAATAATTAACGTTGACACTTCTGAATGAATTAAAAACAACATAATATTTATTTAGTTGAATTTATTGGAATGGGATACATCCATGATTCTTAAGACATTCCCATTTTGAGAAGTATCACTAGCCAATTTGTTGAATACAACAAGATCCTCAATCAAAAGAAATTTAATATATTCAATTTATTCTAAATGGAATATTATACTTTCATTAGTTTTATGAAACCACATAACAACCTTTTGTATTCCTTTTGGTGTTCCACAGTACATTCATAAAAGACATTTAAATTGGCTAAGAGCTATATTAGTATTTGTCTTAGATGTTTGATTTTATTTTATCATCTGTTTTGGTTTTCTGAAACCAAATAAAAATTTTCGTAATGCCTAAAGTAGTTCAGAATTGACTTTTCAATTCTATTTAGAGCATGAAAAATATACTTATCTCTTTTTAATGAATTTTTGTATCATGTTCATTATCATATTCAGAATAAAAAATCTCTCTATAACGAGTTCTAACAACATCTTATTCCGAATTTGGTTACTATTTTTATAGATCTTATTCTCTTCATCCTTTTTTTTTGAAATGTAAATGAATTTATCTTCTTAGATTCAATGAGGAGCCTTTTTAATACTCCAATCATGGAGAAGGTAATTTTTCTAAAGTAGCATCTAAATATCTTACTGATATTCTATCAGAAAAAATGTTTTCCTTCTCATCATTCTCTATTTTATTGATGTCATCCTTCATTTATTTCTCTTCCTTATATCGTTTATATTATTCTTCATTAATATCTTAATATTCACCAAGATATAAATATTTCTATATCATTTCACAATCTCCATTTTCATCATAAATTTGGGGAACTTTTGGTTTAGTCGATTCTTCACCAACATTTTGCATATCCATATCATCCTATTGGACAGAGGGAGTATTTTTTATTCTTGCAATGATTATCTAGAAACAATTCTTACATTATCATTTTAAACTAATTTAAAATACTTATAAGTATATAAAATATCATATTTTATCTTTTTCATCATTCTTTTCATCTAATCATCTCTAAAAGGATCTTGATTATGAATTTTTTCAGGAAGGGATTAATCAGAGATAAATCCAAACTGTGAGCCTCTTAATATTCTTTCAACATTCTCTTTTCTCTATTTGGAAATAATTTCATCACTATATATGTTCTTATTATTTGGATTTAAGGAATTTTCATACGTGGATTTATTTTGTTTCTCAAAAACAATGTGTGCTGATTTATTTGGTACACCGTAGTTCCTCCAACAACATTTATTGAAAAAAGGCTACAAAATCTGTCAAATTTTTTTGATTCTGAATTAATATGAAACTTCAACCATTTTATCTTACCATCCCTAATTACTGATAATTTCATTTCCATTAGTGATAACATGACTTTGAGATTACATAACATTAATATTTTATTTGATGAATTTACATAAAATCAAAGTAAACATAATCAAATGAGACATAATAGAACCCTACATTAAATTTTTCAGGGTTATAAAGATAAATCCCATTAAATTAAGCATCCTAATATTAAAGATATTTCCATGGATGAATACATATATGAATGTTAGTGTATCTCTATCATCGTTTCATGAAAATAAAAAACCACACATCCAAAGAGCTCTTAGAAAATTATCAAATGAGCGATGAGTATCCATTCTTTTGAATTCCTTAAATTCAGAATGGGATTTCTCACCTATTTCCTCAATAAAGGTTCCTTTAATTTTTGGAATCCATTGAGAGGGGAAAAATGTGTCACCCTCTGATGGTACACTAAGGAAATTTTCAGATTTATTTACTAACATGATAATGTCTCTTTCACAAAAGGAAGATGATACATTAAAATCATTATAAATCTTTACATAACTATAAAATTTTCTAACATTGTCAAAGAGAATAGGATCTTGATTGGTTTTTTGTTTTTCTAAGAAAATATATTCCAATCCCTGAAACATAAGAACTATTTTCAAAGAAAAGTCATTATTCTCAAAAAATCTATGATTACTAACCATTATCAGAATAAAATCATGGATGATAAATATTTTAGATCGATGAAATCCATTAAATTTAGAGATAATGACATTGATTTCGATGTGAGTATGTTAAAAACTATGACTTATATAAAATTTTAGACCTGTCTACTTTAAGGGCGGTAGAGGTTCAACACAAGTATTAGATAACCGACATGGGACAGGGTATGGGGTCCCATTATAGACATGATTAAATTTGACCATTGGGATTCTACGACTCATATTTGATCAATAAGATTGGATGATTGTGAAAATTTAAAACATTAGGTTTTTATTTTTAGAAAATAAAATTATCATATTTATCATGAATTTGATAGTGTTTTAAAATAATATAAAATACCAAAAATTGAATTGAATTTATTTGATGTAAGGTAAACAATTATATCAGTTAGGGTTTCATGTCAGATCAAATGTTCTGAGTATTCGTTTTATTGAAAACAGAAAAAAATTTGATTGAAAAGAAATTGGTATTTATTTTTTTAAATAATTAACAATATGATGTAATTTTTAATATAAAAAATTTTGAGTGGAAAATAATATTGAGCATTAAAAAATAATTAGTTTACAAATTTTTCAATATGAAAGTTTATGAGTAAAAAATTTTTACTAGGAATATTTTTTAGTATGATAATTTTTGATTATGAAAAGTTTTTAGTTTGAAGAATTATATGTATAGAAATTTTTTAGTATAGAAATTTTTATGTATAAAAAATTTTTAGTGTGAAAATTTATTAGTTTAAAAAATTATGATAACTATAATTTATGAGTACAAATATTTTTGAGAAATAAAATTTTTTATTATGAACAAAAATAATGATTTACCATTTTAAACTAACAGATATGTGTACAACCCCTTTGAAAATGCGTAACATAATGTAAGTATAATATTTAAACAAGATTTTTATATGAATAATTACATAACATTGATCATTATTATGTTCTATTTAATTTATTCTATTCTATCAAAAGGTAATGGTTTTGTAAAAATATTAGCAGGTTCTTCGTGTGTTCTAGTAAATTGTAAAATTATATATCTATCAAGTCTGTGATCCCAAAGAAAGTGATACCTAAAATCTATGTGTTTTTAATGAGAGTGATGTGTGTGGTTTTTTTAATGATGTGGAACAAGTGGTATCATATTGTATTTGAGATTTTCTAAAACCCATTACATAATTTTTGAGTGTGTTTTGGATCCACAACACATGAGAACAACAACATCCAACTACTATATATTCTTCTTCAACAGTAGAAACATATACTGAGTGTTTTTTTTACAAGACCAAGAAACTAATGAATTTCATAATAAATGAATAGTTCAAGATGCACTTTTTATATCCATTTTTCAACTAGAATAGTCCACATCTGAAAATATTTTATGAAAATCATTTCCATGATAATAATTTAGTACAAGATTCATGGATCACTTTAAATAGCAAAACATTTCTTTACCATATCTGAAATGGGATTCTTTTAGATTTTCTTTTTTCCAGTCACATATTTTTATTGAATAAATTATTTGTGTAAAACAATCTATTAAGTATAGTATACTTCATATCATGCCTCTACATCATCTACATCAAATGTTTTTTATGTGTCGATTACAGTAATAATACTTTTAGTATTTTCGTATCCATATTTTTAATAATGTATTTAACATACATATGTCTGGATATTAATTTCGATTCTAGTTTTTTAGAAATTTGAACACCTCGAAAGAATTTTAACACACCCATGACACTCATTTCAAGAATAGATTTCATATGATTTGCAATGGAATCCATAAATGATTTCTATGATGATTCAAATACAATTTCATCGTCCGATATTTGAAAAATCAAAAAATATTTTCTTTTTTTATGAATACAGTAGGATCACAAGTTCCCTTTACATAATTTTGTTGTAACAAAAAACGTGTTAATCTATCATACTAGGCTCTATGGGTTTTTAACTCCATATAAGGCCTTGACATGTTTAAAAACATATTTAGGATAATTTCTTTCTTAAAATCTACGATGTTCAAAAACATTCCCCTGGAACATCCCCATTAAGGGAAACAAACTTTATACCCATTTAAAAAAGATTAAAATTATATAGTTCTGCAAGGGATAATAGAATTCAAATCGATTCAATTTTAGGTACCGGTGCATTGATTTCATCATATTCTAATATCCCGTGTAGATTATAAAAAATGGAAACAAGTCTTTCTTTATGTATAAAAATGATTCAAATTTCATAACCATTTTAAAAAACAAATTTAATCATATTACAGTGTTTCCTTTAGGTCATTAATCCAAGGCCTTGAAAATGTTCCATTGGAATTCATTTAGATCCCCCTACATACCATTAATCTAATCATCCTAACATAAATCATCATCATGAATTTTTTTTTTCGAATTGGGAATGGAATTAAAGTTGTTCTACTTAATTTCTAAAAGATCTTATTATCCTTACATATTTATTTACATCACCAATAACACTATCACTATGAAGATTCTCATGAAACAACATACGTGCATTTTATATATCATGTTCATTAACATATGATAGAAAGTATTCCATAGTGAAAACATCCAATAAAATTTCACTAGTATTCTATTTATTATGTGAGTCTTTTATCAAATATTGTTTTTAAATTTTGGAAAAAAATAGAAATATATTGGTCGGGATTACTTAATAGAAAAAATGATCAGTTTTATAAAATTTGACATGTATTATTACCAAAATAGTTTATGAATTTTTATTGAAAATGAAATATGCCTTAGAGGTAGTGGAGTAGCCTATGAATATACCCTCATGATATTTGGGATTGAATTTATGTAAATTATATTTTTTTCAAAATGAATATTTTTCATCCATGTACCTTACTGTATGTGAATTTTGGTTTTCTCTTTTTCCATAAATCATAACAGGTTTTGTAAAAAAGATGTTGAATTAGAACACAATTTATAGTATAATTAGAATTAGTAACCACTTCACCCACAAAATAATTATTAATTGAGTATTCACTTAGCATGGTTCTTATTATCTCATGAAGAATTCAATTTCAACTTCCAAAAACACCATTTTTATAAGTTGTTCTAAGAGAACATAATTAATGTATAATGCCTTTATTATTATTAAAAGATTCAAAATATGAATTTTCAAATTCTCTTCCAGGATCACTATAAATAGTTTCCAAGGGAAGGTTCTTCTCATTATTAACATTGGCAATAAATGTTGAAATAAAAAATTATTCACATTTTTATTCTATAAAATAAACCCATATATATCTAGTGTGATCATCCATTAAAACAAATACACATTACATGAATCCAATAAAACAAGTTTGAGTGTGACCAAATATATTCATGTGCACTGTATATAAATAATCAATAGTTAAAAATTAACTAATATATTCAAATATTGACTAAGGTGACTTTCAATATTTAAAAGTCTCAAATAATTTTGAATTATCAATTCTATTTTCCAATGGATCACTAAAAATCCATTTTATAGAAATTTTTCATAAGTTCCTCAGGTTATAATGTCCAAACATTCTATTCAATAATCAATAATGGCCCTCCATTTCATATAGGTGTGGTATGCTTTGGATCCTATGGTATTTTATGTTTAGTGTATAATCATTCTCATTTTTTGGTGGATTCAATTACAAAAATACATAAATTTTTTACAATTTTCATGAATGGATTTTAATATATTGGTAAGAGAGCGAATAGTAATGGGAAAAATATAGATAATATCATAGATACAATTTAAAAAGAATGTAAGTGCAAATAGATTTTCTTAGATGATGAAGGTCACATAACAAATATAATCATTGTTGATTTCATAAAAATATTATTTCAATATTGAAATAGATTAATGAGAGATGCTGAGAAGGAGAGGTAGAAGAATGGTAGTGTTTCATTTGATTCTAGAGATAGAAATTAAAATATAGGTACTTTACCGAGAATTTTTATTAATTGTTCAAATGGTTTTAGTTTGGAACATACTATTATTGATTTTTCAAAAATAGAAAGGAATATATTTTCAAAACAAAGCATCTAGAAATACTACCCAAAGGATAGGAAATATAAAAATGAAATGTATGATTCGTTATATGATATATGAAATGATTTTTTGAAACTAGGGAAAATTGGTTGGATTTTTTTAATCTAAATTAGAATGATAGGGAAAATATAATACCATAAAAACGGAAAATAAAAAATGTTTTTCAAGCAATGGACATATACAATGCTAGTGAAGAACCAAAAACTTCTATAATTTCAATGGAAGTTTGTGATTAAATATGGAATAAAATTGATTTTTATAGACAAGATACAATTAATGAAATTCAATTTTTGTGGAATATTACTCCTAAAATTATAAAAAATTTAACTTTTTTAGTGAATTATTATTATTTCTCTACTATTTAGGTTTTTTAATGTATATCATATGAAAAAATGAGTTTTTATTTTATAGAAGTTGATTAAAAATAATAATTACATTATAAGAATAATCATAATGATATGGTTGAGGCATATAATGATAATAATTGTACTTATAAATATTCTAATCAGTTGGTAGTGAATCCAACTTATGATTCTAGAAGATTTAGGTATGAAATTTTGTTACTGAAGACTTAAGTTGAGAAATTGATAAAGTTACTTTATAATTATATATCCAAAAGGAAGTGTATCGATAAACATATATGATAATTAAATATAGTGATAATATCTTGTAGACTATGATATATTCTTAGAAGAATCAAAATTTTTGAAACGAATTATATTATATCAAAGTGTGAATCATTCTGTAAAAAATGTTATATAGGAGGACATTAGATGAATCAATTCTAATTGAATATTTTTCAATCATTCCTAACATATAAATAATATATCTCATAAGTAATTGTGTTTAATTGGTATAGAAAAGATGGACCTATGTGCATGAAAAAGAGTTTTTTGGAATATTACTATAACCATCCATGTTTTGTTTATAAATTATTAAGATCTATTTCATATAATGAAATTAACAACTAGTGGATGACGAAGTCATCCATTATATCTATTGTGTAACAATCCTTATATCAGATTCGATAAATTATGTATTTTTTTATTAATATTACATATGGAGAAATGAATCTTTAATTTTTTTATTATAATATTTTACTCATGCATTTGACTTAATCCTTTATAAAGGGATAGTTTATTATTTTAAATAATTTGATGTGTAAAATTTTATATTTTCTAAGGAAATTCAAAATAAGATAAAATGTGATTTTTTAATCTTTTCAAACCATCACCATTATAATATGGTCATCTATGTACAATATAAGTAGACATATGATGGGTTATTAATGTAATATTTTTATTAAATTATTCATGGATGCTAATAATTTTCATACATTTTTCTAATTAGTTAACTTTTTTTGGTTTTTCTTAATTTTATAAATATTTATAATTATTATTTTAAAACCAACAAAGGGGGAAATTTTGAGATATTAGAGATTTGGGATTGTAATATGTTTTCATATTATTAAGGTTGTAGTTTTATTAGAACATGTTTTTTTATAAAATAATTTTTTCCATCTTCATAAATCATATAATTAAGGGGGTATATAAGAATTTTCAATAAATAATTTTTTAAATTCTATTGAATGATTCTCATTCATTAATGTCTTCTCATTATAAAAATGGGGGTGTGTTTTTAGCAAATTAATAAATGAATTCTTTTATATCATTTGTTTTTAGAATCAAAATACACTTTTTTTATAAATTTCAGATAACACGTGGTAATTATTTTATATCCTCTGTGAAGAGTTAACTTCTAAGTCAATAAGATCTAGTAAGTTTGTTTCAATACATGTAATTTTTAGATATTTGTGATATCAATTGAATAAAATAAAATGGATAATAAATTGAACTTTTTTGTTTGTCAATAACTTATACTGAATATATCAAATAGATTAAGATTATGTGTTTGTAAAACTATAATCTATATTTTGACATGTGAAGTTATAAAATGAGAGTAAAAAATTGTTAAATTTTGTAGATCTTATGTTTTTTACATTCAAGATATGCAATACCATCATTCATTTGAGCGAAAAATTATTTTATTATTTTCCTTATATTTTCTTATAGATTATATATGTGATGGTTTACATTTTAAAATATTCAATTCATTATGTTATAATTTTTTACATGGAATACACTATAATAAAAGTTAATTGGGTGAAATAATATGTTTATTTCAATATTTCTTGTTCCATTATTTTTTATGGAGGACTTGCTTCTGATGAAGTTAATTAATGATGAGCCCAGTGATTGAGCTACCACTACTAATTTTTCTCAAATAATTCATGTTATGGAATTATATTTTCAAATCAAGTTGGTTGATTAAATACTAATATTTCATAAAATGTATCAATTATATTAAGGCACTAATACTCATATAAATTTAGTGTAAAATAAATTTTAAAATTTAGTGAAACTGGATAATATAATTTATTTTATCTTTTTAGTAGATTTTAAGGATTGTTATAGTGGAATCAATGTTATTTTTTATTCATTTATATTCTTATTATGATGGGTTATTTATCTTGGATATTTTATCACTTCGATTTTATTTTTTTCTTATTTTATTGGTTTTTTCAATACAATATGTTCAATATTTATATTCCCCAAATAGTTTAGTTCAATAATTTTGGGGAAATTTAAATGATGGTTTTTTTACCATCTATAAACCACTAGTTGATATAATTATATATGGGATAATGGGATTATTTCATTGGGGATAGAATAAATCTTCAATGAGTTTCACGATTCATGATGGGGTTAGGTAATCTTTACATTGAAAATTAATATTTAATAGTATTAGAAATATAATATCATCCCTCTAGTATCTTAGATACCTTAAATTTTTTAATACAAATGTGGATGGTATTTCTTAGAGTTTGTTCCCAGGTGGACCCCATGATATAATTTTACTGAGATCTAATATATATTTTATTTCAAAATGTAAAAGTTGAGTAATGACAACTTATTTGTTTCCCATAGACAAATTTTAATTTGATGTTGTCAAATATATTTGTTGAATCATTCTTTGGTAAGAGAATTTTTCCTCATGGAATTGAACACAACCTTACCTTATATGATAGGCATAGAATCAATCTCATATATTCTATTTTTATGGACCTAACTAATGATATGGGTTATTCTTATATGGAATGTCTCTTCCTAATTAAATATTACATATCCCCATTATAAAATCATTTTACTCTGACTTATCGCACTATTACTCATACACAGCTCAATGTTTATCTACTGATGTACATTTAATATTTTACTTTCTATTATTTAAGTCCTATCCTCAAATTAATATACTTCAAACAATTAATTATTTACCATTAAGGCATTAAAGGACAAACATAACATGAATGAGTGAATATTCATTTGTTTATGTCAAAAAATTTAGATCACTTTACAAAAATTTCCAATATGAAATAAAATTAAATTTGAAATTTAAAAGAAAAAAAATCACAAATAACAAAAAATAAAAACAAACTACAAGTAATGGAATTTTTTTGAATTTCATATTCTGAATCACATGATTTCTAACATTTCCATAATTTCAATTCCTCAATAATATTCACTAGGAACCCAAAATATCTCAAGTTTGTTTCTGAGGTAATTAATGGTTATATATAGATACCTATTTCCATCATTTCACTTATATGAAACACTTCCAAAAATCCCTATTCATTATGATTATTTTCATCATCTCAGTTTCTCAATTCCTTGATATAACATAAATACAGATTTTAATGTCACTATTAATTTCTTTATTTGAGTCCAATATTTTTTACAGTGTCCATTATTTATTAAAATTAGTCACGAAAACTATTTTGAATATTTTTGATCTATAGACTATGATTTGTAGTTATTGGTCTATTGAAACTATTACATAACTAAACCATTCAGAATAACAGGAATCCATTGGTTCAAATTGAAATAGTTAGGGAATAAAAGCATCATATGGGAAGGTAAAACATATAATTTGATTCCACCCTTTTTAAGGGAGTTTCATTTCCATAGACACATGGTTCATAATCATCAAAAAAAATTCATGTGGGTTACCAATTTCTGAATATAATCCAATTTCAATGAAATTATATTGTCCTGATCATTGTTGGATCATTATGGTATTACTCCATTTTTGATAAAATACACCTGAATATACGTTCAAATTACTGTATATATAACCAATATCTTGATCCTCAACTGACATTCCCTTTAAATTTAATATACCATGTTTATTGAAATAAACCATTAGATTTTCTAAGTGATTTTATCCTTTAGAATTTATGGATATGTCATTATAATGATATTCAGGTTCTTTGCATACACCACCCCCTAGCCATTGTTTTTATGAACATCTCAATATGAGTATATTCAATGGAAATTAATTCTAATATAATTGCAAGATCAAATAAATGATATTATGTAATTAGAGTACTATATTTTATTACATTGTCTTCAAATATACTGATTTATTTTCTAGTATAATTCAATTTACATTATGCAAATCCATCCATAAAATTTCATGAAACTCACTCATTCAGATGAATTTTTCATATTAAATAAAAAAATAAAAACAGCAGTTTATTTTATTTACACATAAGAAAAAATGGGTTATATAATTCAGCATCAATATTTTTCTATTAAAAATTTCATAAGAAAATTGGTGTATTTATAAACCATTTGACCATCAATGTAAAACGCCATCCTAAGTCCCCTTCATTGTTGATAGATATATATCTTGTCCAAAAAACATTATAACTTTATTAGGATATACATACACTCTCTTGAAATTGGCTAGACAATCTGAAATTTTGATTCCTTGAAAATAGCATCATTCATAAACAAAATAGAATTAAATATTTCCCATATTTTAAATTTTTCCATTGAATCATCATGTCATGATTTTTTTCCTTTCCATTTACAATTCTGGAATTATAAAAGTATTATATTATTATCTATTCTAACTCATTCAATTAAAACATCTTTTTCTCTATATATATTATGTAATCTTGATTAATATCCATCCAAACTGAAATTATTTATCTTAAATATCATAAGAATGATCCCTGTTTTTAAACCCCAAATTTATTATTGAAGGAAAATAAATGGTGGTTTTATATGTAGTTGTTTATTCATATAGAGAATCCATCTTACTCTAGATTCTCGCTATCTTTTCTAGAATTACATTCAATGAAATGTTCGTCATCATAGCATGGACACATTTTTTTGATAAATTGATCCATTTTTTCCTTTTACCCATGAATTATGATAAGAATTCAGAATTCATGACTTTGGAACTGCTTCCCAATATCATTGATGATATCACTAGATACCCTAAATCAATATAAACTAGTTTTTCTCCAAAATTTATACTATAAAGACCCCATGTTTTCTTCTAAAGCAACTAATTCGACCTATTTTTAAAAGTATCTAACAACCTATAAATCATATTCATTATTAACAGATTTTATGAATCAATCCATTAATTAAAGGCCATATAAATAATAAATTTTAACTTTTATTATAACTAATGAAAGAATTTATTACCACTATGTTTCAAGTTAATTGAAAATCATGATAGTTTTTAAAAGAATTTATTATCGAATTTCAATGTATCAAACTCCTAATATCCACCCTAGTTTACCATATTTATAGTATTTATATTTATATATCACACACCATATGGAATTGTGTTGAAGCGGGTAATAATAGATATGGAGTATCCTTATATAATACACCTTATCAAAATTATATCATCACATTGATTTAAAAAAAAGATATTCCCACATGTAATACTTTACATTATCCATAAACATTTTATTTTCATCAATTTTAATCCCCTGTGGATTTTCCTATATTTAATTATATTGAAATATTTAGAACATCATGGTAGTACATTGGTTGTTCTTTAAAAATGGTTTTCATCTAGAAATACTACCTTGGTTGGATTTATGGGATCTATTGTTAGTTTTTGAGGAATCAATTGGATATTATATAGTTGATTTCTATTACCCATTATATATCTAATCATAAGATCAAATTATAATAGGACTAGCACACATATAATTTACTATTCCTTATCTTCGTTTATTTATAATAAAAAAGTAAAAATGAAATGTTCTATAAAGATAATTAACTCTCTTCCAAAGAGAAAAAACCCATATTTCGATATAGAATAAACAATTTCTTCTTCTATTTTGAATCCATAAAATAATTTTCTTGAATAAAATATTATATATTTCCCCATGCATATATGTTTCTATGAGAAGTTACAAAAATAAATCAACTAAAAACTAACTTGATTTCAAAATATAGATCAAATATTGATGTGTGATGATAGGTGATATGATCTACTATTTCATAAATATATAGATTTAATCTTGTATTTTTTTCATAAAACATTAACATTTAATTTATTTCTATAAGGGTTCATAATGTTCGTGGAATTTTTTAGAAATCAATGAAAAATAATATATATAATCCATCCCACCCAAGAATTATCTTCACTATAAAAACCGATATTGGTCAAGGGAGTGATAACAGAAAATAAATTTTGGCCATATCCAATTATATTCCATCTCATAAGTATCTATTTCTAATAATAATTCCTTATCTTAGTAGGAATTGAGTTTCTCCGAATTATATAACAAATTAATCACCCCACATCTAGCATAAACATTTAAAAAAATTAGAATCAATATTTAAATATCATTCTAGTGATTGAAAATTCTGTCATAAATACATAAATTATTTATAAGATAATTTATTTGAAAATAGTTATCATTAAAATCTAACAACTCTAAAGGGATCCAAATTCCCCAAATTTAATTATTTCATATTAATATGTTATATAGGTAAATGTTAATATTGTCTTTTAGTAGCCAATAGGATCATTGGGTGCATGGTTGTACCCTAAATAAACATATATAATGAAACAAAAAAGGGAACTTAATGCCTCTCAAAAAATTAATCAATGGATTATGGAGTAAAGTGGTATTTAATTGTAGCCATATTCAATTTTATTGATGTTATATAAACTCTCCAAAATGTCATAGTTCTTTATGAAAAATATATATTCCTTTTATTGATTATATTATAACCATTACACCTTTTATTTTACAACATGTATATGATGAACTAATGAACAATAATAAATGAAATAAATAATCCCAAAATTATACAATTTCTAGATATTACCCTTTATCAATTATGTTAGGTTAGGATTGAGTCTTTTTTTACACTCAATAATACGATTGAAATCATTTTCAATTAAGATTTTATGCATGTAGAGTATTTAAATTATTACATTCATAAATAATATAGCCTAGTAAATTTTTGTTTGATTACTTATATACAATTCAAGCATCATATACTCTTATTATGAGTCAAATTAAGCTAATAAAATGACATTAAATGTCCCTATTACTCTAAAATATTCATATTTAATTTAGTATGAGAATTATTTAATTATATATATTGTTGATTCACAACAAATCGTTTCTTAGTAAATATCTATCTATCTAATCTTTTTACTATCCTTAAATTAACATAAAATAAGTGTTTCAGTAAACATTTAGGTTAAATTATTCAAATTCAATTGTAGTGTGCACATTGTTTATAGTGAATTACATCATATCATCTTGTTTATTTTCAGGATGAAATTTGGAGCCATACGTCACCTCCTCGTCAATGATATCCCATAAAAACAAACATTTTTTCTATATGGATTATATTCATATTAGAATAAAATCATTACTTAATTTTCATCACATACCTTAAAAGTATGTTATATTTAGGGAACATCAATCAGGTAACCTCAAGTTGCTAAAATTGACATTAGAGTATTCAAGAACATCCTTATCATGTCTCATTTCTAATACCAACAAAAATAAAAATGAATAGTTTGTCCAACCATTACTTGTATATCATAAATCACACTTTTTTGGTATGTCAATGACTGATTAGGTAGTTATAATGCAATTATTTTTTGTTTAGGATTTCCAAATACAATATCATTATACATATCCATAGGAAAAAGATTATAATATAATTCAATTTCAAAAAAAAATAAATTTCATATTTTTAAAACCAATTATTTTATAACATGTTACAATTTAATTTTTTAGTTGATATCATTCATCACACAAAACAAAATGTCCAAAAAATATGATGTACTATTTAAATATTATTATCGAATTTGTCTAGTATCACCTAGCCATAAGATTATAGAGTATCAATATAATCATTCAAATTATGTAGAATTATTTTCAAGACACTTTTAAAATTATCTCACTTCTTACCATATGGATATAAATGAAACTATATGAATTTTAATCAAAAAAAGTGTTCTTTTCATATAAACTATTTATATGTCTATAATGTGATTTCATCATAATAAATTAAATTAATCACTAATTGTAAATTAATTTAAAGAAATTTTATAATAACATATGAAATACAATATTTTATAATTGATTTAATTAATATAATTAATAATAAAATATAAATAACTTCATATTTATTATTAATATAATTTTTACATAATGTACTTCTTGTTATGTTTTGGCTGATTATATTAAAATTAATTTCTACCACATATATGAATTGAATTAGATAAAATGTATTCCTAATTTTGATGGAATATTTCTATTCTTTTTCATTATTCCACTCTCATTTTTTGTCATTATGACTCATAACCGAGGTAAACATTCTTTATTATGCTTAAGGATAAAAGGGTTGAAAAGGGGTTAAACTCAATAGATAAGGGTAAAAATAAACAAAAACCTTCTATAATTCATTTTTATTGAATTAATTTAAATCATATATATTATTATATTTGAACATGGGATAATTTAGAGAACCATTCCCATGATTTAAAGTTCATAGTATTTTAATATTCTTAAAAATTACCCATGTCCCACGCCCCACACATACAAAAGGGAACAACATATCATATATTAGTCACACCACTGAATACCTCAATATAAACAATTATCTATCCATATACTCTCAAAAATAATTATTAATGACTTTGGGGATATTTTTATCCCAAAACACCCATCCAATAATCGGTAAGGTTTTTCTCAAAGGAGGATACCCGAAGAACTGGTACATGTTCTTACTAATCATTTTCATTAATACCCTTCTTAAACCTATTAAAATTGTTCACTATAAATATTAACATGAAATAATTTTTTTATTTATAATAATCATATATTTTTATGTTAATTTTATAATTTTTTTATCTCATTACCATACATTGGAATAAGATAATATCGCTCATGTGTACATGGGGTTTCCACCTTCATAAAGGAATGTTATTCATTTATCATGTCCTTTTTATACGGATGTTCATAAAGATATATTTAGATAATATATATAAAATATATGATATAATTATGATTCTTAAAACATGAAATATTGTTTGTATTTTTTTTCAAATCTCTATAAGATGAAACTTCACTCAATCATATATATATACTATTGTCCCCAGGAAGTGAAGTTATTTGTTTTTCATAACTAATTTATATAATTGGTTATAAAAGTATATTTAATGAATAAATTATATACATAGGATATAAGGACCCAGTCTTAAAAATTACTTAATCTTGAGTTATTACTAGATTACACATTGAGGATATTTTAAGGTTTAGAGTATTAGAGGGTTAGATCATAAATCATGCATTTCATTCCACATTTCAACTAGGTGGTTACATAAAAGATAGTATTCATTTTTCTCATCAAAGGAGGCATATTTAAAATAAAACATGGATTCTTTCTTGACACTTCCTCGACACTATCATCACATCATGTACTTTTCCCTTGACCTATGAAAAACATTTCAATAACTTGGGATGATCATAAAAAGCTTAGTAATGGATATAAAATCACATAATGAAAACATTAGTCCATGTATACATAAGAATTGATGAAATCATACTTTACTCATAAAAAATAAACACTATATCATACCTCATGAAATTATAAGATTTATGAATAACTCATTGAAAACATAAGACATAAAGGTAACTTGAGGCTTTCATAACATTCTTACGTAGGGAGTAACCCTCATGGTTACGTTTGGAATACCCATCACAGTATATTCCCTAAATCTCTTCGGAGATACCTTATAGATTAACTCCTTCGCGTTACCCAATGCAATGGAGTGTTATATCAGGCTCACCTACCCTTAGTTTATCACAAAACCACCCATCTTCATAAATAATGCCCAAGAAGCATAACATAATCGAATCACATAAAACATGCATAAAGGAAACATAACATTTCCACATTTCAATCACAAGATATCAATAACACATTGATATACTAAAAAAATTATCATAACCATTCTCAACCAAAATAAATGAAAATTAAAACATTGTATTTAATTTTCATTTAAAAAAATGTTGTGGCTTATAGAGGAAGACGAATCTCAAATAATGGTCACGGCGGCGGAAAAGTCGTTGTCACCGCATACGTAAGACAAAACATTCCCTTTTGTCATTGAGTAAAACGATTTTTATAAAAAAGTTTCCTTTTCAATAAAAGTAAAATTAAAATGGGTTTATACACCGTATAATAGAAAGTTGGGTATAAAACAAAATATGCCTCAATTAAAGGATATTGAGAGGAAGTCCCTTTCCTCGTATCCGACATGACTCGATAATTATTTAATATCCTAAGTAATAAACTTGAGTGAATTTATACTTTCTTAGGAACCTTTTCAAGTTCATTATTCCTTTTATATCACTTATTACCATGTTATGAACACTATGTATTTATTTAAATTAATAACGGTTATTTTGTCGATCATTGGTACTTAAGTCAAAAATAAACTCCTTATAATTAGATGTTGTTCATGTGGTAAAATATATATTATATCCATAATTATATTCATGATGTAGATATCATATATATGATATATATCTAGTATATACATGCATTTATAATATTACATAACATTTAGAGGTAAGAAATAAAATGCACCATTCATGGAGACGGTAAGTCGTACGTACGCATGAACGCTACTTTCATTCCTATTTCATATTTAATGGAATGAAATAATAATGATATACAGGTATATTATAATTTCAGAATAATATCATCATTAAGTCCATCCTTTATATGTCCCACATATGGAATTAACGAATCTAATCACTTTGAGGGGGCGGTAGTCCGCACTTCCTAAAATAAAGATATCGCATTTACCCATAATGGAAACCATAAAGGTATACCATAAATGAAAAATACATAAGAATAAGGAAAAAATAAACAAAATATATATCATATATAAATAGAGTGAAAAATTAATGGCCACCATGGAAGGTGTTAAAAAAATATTGTTCAATCATCGTTTCGTGAGGCAGAAATTCTCCATCCACAGAAATAGTATGTTCTTTAACAATTAGACAGAGGTGTGTGTAAGTGTAGCTCAAATACGTCTCATAAAAACATCCTAGTATACTAAATATACTTTTGTTGTTACAAAATAATGTATTAAAAAGAGGTTAGGGGGATGGAAAAGCAAAATAAAACAAAATAACACAAGTGAAGACATTACCATTAAATCGGGTAACTCTTCTTGGTTTGAACCAAAAGGGTTTATTAAAGAGATTTCATCCTAAGGTAAGGATTATAATATTAAAATAGGGATGTGGAGTGATATAATGAGAAGATCTTGGCCGATTCAATGGCTTGAGTGGTGCGGGTAAGGAGGTATAGGTGGGGGCCTTTTATAAGAGGGAGGAGGGGCACTCTTGGAATGTCAAGAAATGTTACTTTATATTGAAAGGAGTTTAGGATTTTAAAGGTCCCACAATGATATATTTCTAGTATAAGGTGATAAGGATCCAAAATATACTCATACAATTGGTTTTTGACATGTGCAAGTCTTAAATTTTACATTATCTTTTCATTTTATTTAAATCGTTCATTAATGAGGTAATCGATGCATCATCATCGTGTCATAAAAAATTTAAATTATTTAATGTCTAAAAATTATAAAAAAATACTATGATGTAGGAAATACTTTTAAAGTTCCAATTACTACTTATAGTCCAATATATCATTTATTTCGAAAAAATTAAAATTGGTTTACTTAGGTGTTACATACTTTTTTGATATTCTCTTTTCTTTAAAAATAAAATGATAAAGTGTCAATATCACCCAAAAGTGATTCCATGGGGTCCCTATGTTTGGAACAAGGCATAACATGGTCGTCCATGACACAGCAGTAGCATTAGGACAAATTTTGGGATCATTTGTTATTATTATGATATTATTTTATTACCCTTAACTACCAGATTACTAATTAATCACGGTAATTACAGATAATTTCCGTCGTTACTATTCATAATGTCTAGAAACAAAAGAGTATTAATTACATAATTTGGACCATTTGATTATAAATATGGAATCCGTTTTACAAAATTCCATACACAAAAATTGCATTAATTAATTTAAAAATTATTCTCGTTGTCAATACAAAGAGCTGGTTTTTTTGAAAAAATATCTATGAAAGTTTTAGCACTTGTTTATGCCCATTTCCAAAGTGAAATAAATTATAATGACCACCATTGGATTAAATGGTAAAAATATATTATAATTAAACTTTAAAACCAATTAAAAGGAAAATCCAACTAAGTAATTAAATTATATGAAAAAGCAGTTTTTATGTAAAATGCAGTATTTTTCACTATTCATTAAAAAATGAACATTGTGAGAAAAATACCAAAAATTTATCCAAAGTAAATTTCAATGTCCCAATCCGAAATAATAAGTTTTTTTTGACAATTATAGCTTATAAAATTGTTAAAAAATATATTTAAATATTGTTCTCCATCAAAAGGCGGTAAAACAATATTTTTAAAATATTAGATAATTTTATACTTAAGATTGGATTTATTCTCATTTTAAGTCTTTAAAACACTATAGAATTCATAAATAGACATAGATATGAAAATAAATAATTATTTACTTAATTGGGATGTTATATCCTTCCCCCCTTTATAAAATTGTGTCCCCTCAATTTATTTACTTATCGAATAAGTGGGGGTATTTATCCCTCATTGCATTTCCAGATTTCCATGTTGCCTCTTCAATAATGTGGTTTTTCCACAAAACATTTACTTGACGAATCACCTTATTCCGTAACAGTTTCTCCCTTTGGTCAAGAATCTGGAGAGGTTGTTTCTCCTAAGATAGGTTCTCTTCCAACTGAACTACCTTTAGGCTCAAAACATGAGATGGATCTAGCATGTACTTCCTTAACATTAAAACATGAAAAACACTGTGTACCTGAGATAATCTCAGAGGTAAAGCCACTCAGTATGCAACTGATCTAACTCACTACAGAATTTCATATGGTCTAATGAACATTGGACTCATCATTCCTTTCTTACCAAATCGTATCACACTTTTCCATGGTGAATCTTTGGGAAAGACATGATTACCTACCTCAAAAGAGAGATCCTTCCTCATGTTGTTCGCATAACTTTTCTGCCTGCTCTGAGCTGTTTTCATGTGTTTCTGTATCAGCCGGACTTTTTTTCCAACTCTTCTACCAATTCTGGTCCCATCAACATAATTTCACCCACATCATCCCAAAAATATGGAGTTCGACACCGCTTCTCATATAATGCCTCAAATGGTGCCATCTGTACACTAGAATGAAAACTGTTATTTTAAGAAAACTCAACCAATGAAAGATGTAGGTCCCAAAATCCCTGATAATCCATCGAACAAGCACGTAGAACATCCTATAATGTGTGAATTGTTCGTTTTGACTGCCCATCTTATTGAGGATGAAAATCTGTACTAAAATATAATTCAGTACCCAATGACTTCTGAAGGCCTTTTCAAAAGATAGAAGTAATCATGGGATCATGATCAGATACAATGGAGAGGGGAACTCCATGTAACTAAACTATATCTTTAAGATACAAATGATAATGTTGATCTAGGGAAAAAGTATCTCGTATAGCATGGAAATGAGAAGATTTAGTCAAGCAATAAACAATAACAAAGATTGCATTATTACCTCGAGATGTGTTCGGCAATCCCACAACGAAGTCCATGGATATATTCTCCCATTTCCTCTCTAGTAATTGTAAAGTTTGAAGCATCCCTTTCAGTAACTGTTGCATTGCTTTAACCTATTGACAAGTCAAACACTTCACAGTAAAATCATCCATATCTTTTTTCATTCCATCCCACTAGTAATACTCTTGAAGACCTCTATACATCTTAGTAATGCCTGGATGAACTGAAAACAGAGAACTATGAGCTTCACATAACAACTATCTCTTCAACTGTGAATCACAAGGCACACACAATCTCTTCCTAATTCACAAAATACAATCATTATCAATGTTGAATTCAGGAAACATACACTTCTGAACTAGCTGTACCTTTTTCTGCAACTCATTATCTATCTTCTATGCATTCTTAATTCTGTGTGATAGAGAAGATTTCACCGATACCTGAAACAAAACAGAATAACGTCCTACACCAACAACTTCTATGCCGAGGTTCACAAAATCCTTAACTAAAGGATCACGTTCGGAACATAACATGGTTAATGAATCATTACTTTTTTGACTCAAATAATCAACCACTTTATTTGCTTTTCCCAGATTGTAATGAATTGAACAATCATAATCCATGATTAATTACATCCATCTCCTCTATCTCATGTTCAATTCTTTATGATTTAATATATACTTTACGATTTTGTGATCAGTATATATTTCACACTTTACACCATAAAAAAGATGCCTCTATATTTTTAAAGTGAAAACAAGAGCATGTAATTCCAAATCATGTGTAGGGTAATTTACCTAATGAGTTTTTAACTGACGTGAAGAATAATCAATTAACTGATCATTCTGCATTAGGACGCAACCATGTCCTTTCAATGAATCATCACTGTAGATAGAAAATTCACCATTCCTGGAAGGTAGTGCCATAACTAGAGAATTCACCAATCTTCTTTTCAATTCCTGAAAACAATCATCACATTCTTTTGTCCAGATAATCATAGCACCCTTCCGAGTTAGCTTAGTCATTGGACTTGATAACCGTGAAAAATTACTAACAAACCATTGGTAATAGCCTTCCAATCTAAGAAAAATATGAATCTTAGTTACATTTGTGGGTCTTGTCCATTCTTCAACAACCTTTGTTTTTGCAGGATTAAAATTTATCCCATCTTTAGAAACTATATGACCAAGGTAAGAAATTTGTTGCAACCAAAACTCATAGTAGCTGAATTTCCCATAAATTTTCTATTATATTAAGGTTTGTAAAATAACCCTTAAATGACTTTCATTCTCATATTTACATTTAGAAAAATCCAAAATATCATCAATAAAAAAACCACAATCTTATCCATGAACTCATGGAAAATTTTATTCATAAGGTCCATGAATACAGTAGGGGAATTGGTTACCACAAAAGGAATTACTACAGATTCATAATGGACATATCCCGTACGAAACGCGGTCTTCAGAATATCTGCTTCCTTTACCTTCAACTGATGGTACCTAGATCTTAGGTCAATCTTTGAGAAATACTGAGCTCCATAGAGCTGATCAAAGAAATCATCGATATGAGGCAAATGATATTTTTTCTTAACAGTGATGTTATTCAAGGCTCTATAATCAATGCAAAGTCTCATTAAACCATATTTCTTTATAAAAAATAAGAGAGGAGAACCCCATGGTGATGTGCTAGGTCGAATTAAACCCTTCTCTAATAAATCTTGCATTTTATCCTTCCACTCTAAAAGTTCAATTTGCGCCATTCGATAAGGGGGTTTTGAAATTGGCTTAACATCATGAATTAAGTCAACAGAAAATTCAA
The DNA here is from genome assembly GCA_963277665.1 of Viscum album. Lineage (NCBI taxonomy): Eukaryota > Viridiplantae > Streptophyta > Magnoliopsida > Santalales > Viscaceae > Viscum > Viscum album. The sequence goes on along the minus strand of OY728142.1, from coordinate 1,998,912,551 downwards.
ATTCCTGATCTGGGATTATTCCAGGCAACTAATCAAGAAAAACATCAGTATACTCATTTACCACTAGCACATCATTAATCTGAATGGTTCCGTTGTTTTCAACAATATGTGCAAGGTAACATTTATTTCCATCTTTTACATGTTTTTCAGCCTCTGGATATGTTATAAACAGTAAGGGTTCATTCTTGTACACAAACTGAAAGTCCTTCTAAAAAAACTTCTCTATATCTACAATAAATCATTCCATGGTAAATATAGATACAATCCATACCCAGGATAACATCAAACTCTACTAGAGGTAAAACAATAAGGATTGCAAGTAGGTTCTTTCCACGGATAATGATAGGAAGATTCTTATAAATTCTTTTTGCCTCAAAATTTCCCCCAAGTGATTTTACCATAGGTTCAGGAGTCATTTCTTGATATGGTATTCCCAATTTACTAGAAACTTTTTTAGAGATGAAAGAATGTATAGACCCCGAATGAAACAACACATTAGCATAATCTGAGCAAAAAAACAAAGTACATGATACCACTTCATTTGATGGTCCAAATTCTGCTAAAGTAGTTGCAAAGGATTTTACCACACCTTTCTTCTTGTATTCTAACTGCTTCCCATCATTTGAACTCTTTATAGGACACTCATTTTCATTATGACCCATCTCATTACACTTGAAACATTTCCCTAACTGTAAATCAAATTTGGTCTTACCATCACCCTGAAATTTTTCAGTGCAATCGCGAGCCTTATGTCCCATCTTACCACAACGGTATCACTTTACAAAATTCATAAGACATTCCCCAACATTTCTTTTACCACATTTATCGCAAACAGAAAACTTAGATTTCTTACCATCAGACCTCTTTGAAGGATTCTTCCCATTCTTCTGCCACCTCGGTCTCTTCTTCTGTTGGTTGTTATAGAACACTTTATCATCGGCAAACTCTATTTCCACATTCTCAGCACATCGAACAAGATTTTCATAACATTTTAACTCATGAGAAGCTAATGCCCTTCGATATTTTGGATTTAATCCTGAGAAAAAATGATTGATTTTACTATCAAGGTCTCAGATAAAATTTGGAGCATACGTTTCCAATCGAGTGAACCTTTCTTCATAAGCAGCCACTGATTAGTCTTCTTGCCTCAATTCCAAGAATTGTTTTTCCATTCTATGTCAAACAAACCTTAGGAAAATACTTCTCAAGAAGAATAAATTTGAATTCATCCCAGTCGAGAGCATCAATCTCATCAGCATCCATGATATTTTAACCATCGACCTCCACTGATCTGGTTCACCCTCCAAACGGTAAATTGCAAGACTAACCTTTTTATTGTTTGAACACACCATGACATAAAAATCTTCTCCAGTGCTTTAATCGACCCTTCAGCTAGTACAAGGTTAGATGATCCTCTGAATGATCGGGTATGTTGCCTCATGAAATGTTCCACCACTTACATGTTCTTCTGCGGTTGATCTCTCTCATCTCATGCATGGATACCACCACCATTTATCGCTTGAGTCAACTGTGCAATTACTACAACAAAATTTTCAATCCCAATTTCGACCATCTCAAGATGCTGATTCAGAAGGTCATTTCCTTCTGTATGCCTTCCTAGCACTGCTTCCCCATTTCCCCTGTGGAAAACCATTCCAAACAAACATGTCTTAGATGAAGCAACATGGTAATATTCAAATGCTATATCATTTCAATTTGACCAAAAAAAATATTTTTGGATAATCATTTAATAGAATTATAACTCCTAATGTTACCAAAACCTCCCTTTGATACCAACTATAAGGCCTCGTCCTGAAAAATTACTTAATCATGAGTTATTACAAGATTAAACATGGAGGATATTTTTAGGTTTAGATTTTTAGAGAGTTAGATCATGAACCATGCATTTCATTACACATTTCAACTAGGAGGTTACATAAAAGACAATATTCATTTTTCTCATCAAAGGAGAAATATTTAAAATATAACATGGATTCTTTCTTGACACTTCCTCGACACTATCATCACATCATGTACTTTTCCCTTGACCTATGAAAAACATTTCAAAAACATGGGATGAGCATAAAAAGATCAGTACGGGATATAAAAGTATAGATGAAAACATTAGTCCATGTATACATATGAAATGTTGAAATCATACTTTACTCATAAAACATAAGCACTTTATCATACCTCATGAAATCATAATATTTATGAATAACACATAGAAAACATATGACATAAAGATAACTTGAGGCATTCATAACATTCTTACGTAGGTAGTGACCCTCATGGTTAAGTTTGGAATACCCACCATAGTATACTCAATAAAATCTCTTCAGAGAAACCTTAGCATTTAACTCCTTCATGTTACCCAATGCTTTGGAGAGCTATATCGGGCTCACCCACCCTTAGTTTATCATGGAACCACCCGTATTCATAAACAATGACCAAGAACCATAATATAATTGCATCACATAAAACATGCATAAAAAACATAACATTTCCACATTTAAATCACAAGATATCAATAACACGTGGATATAATAAAAACATTATAAAAACCATTTTCAATACCAAAATAAAAGAAAATTAAAACATTGTATTTCATTTTCATTTAAAAAAAGTTATGGCTTGTAGAGGATACCGATACTCAAATAATGGTCATGGCGGTGGAGAAGTCATTATCGCTGAATACGTACGAAAAAACATTCCCTTTTGTCATTCAGTAAAATGCTTTGTATAAAAAGTATTTCTTTTGGATAAAAGTAAAAGTCAATGGGGTTTATACGCCATATAAAAGAACGTTGTGTATAAAACAAAATATGCCTCAATTAAAGGAGATTGAGATGAAGTCCCTTACCTCGTATCTGACATGACTCGATCATTCTTTAATCTCCTAAATAATAAAATTGAGTAAATTTCTACTTGTATAGGAAAATTTTTCAAGTTCATTATTACTTTTATATCAGTTATTACCGCATTATGAACACTATGTAATTAATTATGTTAATAACGGTTATTTTTTCGATCATTGGTACATGGGTAAAAAACAAACCTCTTATAATTACAAGTTGTTCATGTGGTAAAATATTTATTATATCAAGAATTATATTCATGATTTAGATATCATATATATCATATATATCTATTATATACATGCATTTATAATATTACATAACATTTAGAGGTAAGAAACAAAATGCACCGTTCATGGAGACAATAAGCCGTACGTACGCATGAATGCTACGTTAATTTCTATTTCATATTTAATGGAATGAAATAATAATGATATAGAGGTATATTATAATTACAGTATAATATCATAATTAAATACATCCATTATATGTCCCACATATGGCATTAACGAATCAAATCACTTTGAGGGGGCGGTAGTCCACACTTCCTAAAATGAAGATATCGCGTTTACCCATAATGGAAACCATTAAGGTATTCCATAAATGAAAAATAAATAATCATAAGGAAAACATAAAAATAATATATATCATATATAAATAGAGTTAAATCTTAATGGCCACCATTAAAGGTGTCAAAAGAAGATTGAACAATTATCGTTTCATGAGACAGAAATTCGCCATCCACAGAAACAGTATGTTATTTAACCATTTGACCGAGGTGTGTGTATGTGTAGATCGAATAATTTTCAAATCAAAATCCTAGTATATTGAAGATACCTTTATTTTTACAAAATAAACGAATAAAAAGAGTTTAGGGGGTTTGAGAAGAAAAATAAAACAAAAAAACACAAGTGAAAACATTACCTTTAAATCGGGTAACTCCTCTTGGTTTGAACCAAAAGGGTTTCTTTAAGAGCATTATGCCTAAGGTAAGGCTTCTAGGATAAATAGAGGGATTTGTAGGGAAAAAATGAGCAGATCTTGGATGAGCCAATGTCTTTAGATGTGTGGGTAAGGAGGTAGAGGTGGGGGACTTTTATAAGAGGGAGGATGGGCACTCTTGGAAAGCCAAGAAATGTTAATTTATATTGAAATGATATTCGGATTTTAAAGGACCCAAATTGATATATTTCTAGGATAAGGTGATAGGGTTCGAAATATACTCATCCAAAAGGTTATTGACAATTTTACGTCTTAGATTTTACATTATCTTTTCATTTTATTTAAATCGTTCATTAATGAGGTAATCGATGCATCATCATGGTCTCATAAAAAAAATTAATTTATTTAATGTCTAAAAATTATAAAAAAATACTATGAAATAGTAAATATTTCTCTATTTCCAATTACTATTTATAGTACAATAGATCATTTATGTATACAAAATTAAATTTTTTTTACTTAGGTGTTACATACTTTTGTGATATTCTCCTTTCATTAAAAATAAAATGATAAAGTGTCACTATCACCCAAAAGTGATTCCATGGGGTCCCTATGATTGGTACAAGGCATCCCATGGTCGGCCATGACACAACCAGTAGCATTATGACACATGCTGGGGTAATTTGTTATTATTATGATATTATTTTATAACCCTTAACTACCAGATTACTATTAATCATGATAATTAAAGATAATTATCATCGTTACTATTCATAATGTCCAAAAACAAAAGAGTATTAATTACATAACATGGGACTTCTGATTCCAAATATGGAATCCATTTTACCAAATTCCAAACACAAAAATTACATTAATTAATTTTAAAATTCTTCCCGTTGTCAAAACAAATAGCGGGTTTTTTGAAACACTATCTATGAAAATATTGGCACTTGTTTATGCCCAATTCCAAAGTCAAAACAATTATAATGACCACCATTAGATTAAATGGTAAAAATATATTCTAATTAAACTTTATAACCAATTAAAAGGACAATATAACCATATAATTAAATTAGATGAAAAAGCAGTTTTGAAGTAAAATGCAATATTTTTCATTATTCATTAAAAAATGAATATTGCTAGAAAAATACCAAAAATTTTCCCAAAGTAAAATTCAATGTCCCAATCCTAAATAATAAGTTTATTATGATAAATAGAGCTTGTAAAATTTTAGAAATATAGATTTAAAAATGGTTCGCCATCAAAAGGTGGTAGAACAATCTTTTTAAAATATTAGAGAATTCTATGCTTAAAATTGGATTTATTTTTCATTTTACATCTTTAAAACACTATCTAATTAATAAATAGACATAGATATGAAAATACATAATTATTTACTTACTTGGTATGTTACATAGGAAATTAAAAATAATCAATAAATATATGAATAAAGACCATAGTGATTGTAACAAAACTATTGAACTGAATCTTTCATAGAAAAAAGACCAGTTTTCAAATGAATGATAATTTTAACTAAGAATTGAAACTAAATGGATAAAGAGAAGTTATAAATGGATGAAACATTGTATGTTATTTATGAATGTGGTTCTATAAAATATGTATAATAAATATATATTTATTTTAAATTTGATATAAACTTGTAGGAGGAATGATTATATTTGAGGTAAGGGTCTATGTAACAATCTCACATATTTTTGGAATAATCTATAATAAAAGTACATTGATAGTAATTATATGATTATTATTCTTAAATACAATATATTTTATTCTAATATGGTAATTTTTATTTCTTCAATGATATTATTTCATTTTCTTCTCTTTGTTATATAAAATTGATGTCAAAATTCATCTATGATACGTTGACCTTATTTCCTCATTGGTTGATTAAAATTATACTCCATGTCTATGTTCTTTAATATGAATTCAATAATATCCAATTTTCTTGATCATATAATTTTTAATGTGATATTAAACCATATATAAATTTATATTCATTTTATTAAAATTAATCTTATTATCCTTTTTTGATTGATGTACTGCTGTAATTTCGACAAAAGCATGAATGGAATATTTTTGTTAGCATCTTCATCATGAAATTATTTTCCTTCAATCATGAATGTTATTCAATTTGATTAAATAATTAATATTTTCCATGGATATTATCAATGAAAATATTTTCTTCAATATTCTAGGAATGTTTTTTTTTCTTTTTAATTAAAAAGAAAAGGTTATTAATTACATAAAGGAATGAAAAAAATGAAAGTAATTTCAAATTAATTCATTCCCAATGATACAAGGTAAATATTTTTTATTTTGTGATTTATTTTCATATCAATTTAATTGAATATAGGTGTTAATATAAAAAAAATATTTCTATTAAATTTACATCCATTTTTCCTCAGGTATTTAATGTTTATTTATTTTCATTGCCATAATCATAGCCCATATCACTCATAATTATATAAGTTTAAATTAATTTTATCTCCATGTAAAAATTTTAGGTATCACATATTTATATGGTATTATTTAAAATAATTTGATATTGTATTAAATATATACCATCTCAATATATGGTGTTTGTTTATAAATATTTTTTTTTTTGAATTTTCTTTTATTTATTGGGGAAATATTGATCTTTCATCTTCTCAATTAAATATGACCAAATGATAATTTATAAATAATTTTTAAAAATAAATATATTGATAATTAAATATATGAGTAATGAATATGATATAAATGTGATGGATGATTCCTAGTTACAGATATACCCATAATGAATTAAAAATTCTCAAATGATAAAACTAGGTGTATGTCGCATAGCCTGAGGCTGTAAGATCATTTCATTATATTTTATTATTTCATGTATTCTTTATCATTTTAGGTAATATGTTTTTGATGAGATTATATAAAAACATGATTGGCATCTTTACCAAGGAATTTATAGTAATATTCACACTCACTTGTCAGAGACATTGATGTTAATATCATGAATAGACAGAGTTATTAATTTCCTTTTTTTATAATATAGTTTTTTATTCATGTGAATTTTATATTGATATAAAACATTGATTTTATATGAAATCAACTTGTTCATCAAATAAAAAAAATTATAATACACTGTAAAATATTAATTTTACCTTATTTGAAAATGATAATTTCCAATTTATATAACACTTATAGAGAATATGAGCATTACAATTATTTTTTTCCTTTCCCCATGATATAATGAAATAATTTGTGAATGATTTTCAAGGATTTCATTTTTTTCATTTTTATTTTTTAATTTCCAATGTAATAAATATTTTTTTCACTTATGGTCTTTACCATTTGATGAGGTATGATTCATTTTTGTTTTTTAAAAATATTTTAAAAATGGTAAATGATATGATTCATGGGGTTCTGAATGGTCTTGAGAGTATCATTGTGGTCTAGGATTTAGAAAGAGTGAAAAGGGGTCATCTGGTGAATTCATCTTGTTTGATGAAATGTTAGTAATAACCAAGCTACGTGGGGAATAGATGTTCAGATTTTATAAACCATGAAAGAGGACTATGAAAATCATGCATCCAGGGAGATATAACCACATCGCCTCTACATGATTTCGAAAATCGTGCGAGGGGGGGGGGGTTACAAGAAAACCATGTGACCTGTTTCTCCGTTGGATAAATGAGATTCCATGGTTAGTGCATGGTTAGAAATTAATTGTGTCCTAACCATGTAACCCTTTAATAGTGGAAACTTTATTATTTTTTGATCCCAAATCTTTTTTTGATCAAACATGATTCTCTTCACCATTTTTTCTAACATCATTTTATGAGCAGTAAACCCTCCCCTAACTTCCCAGGATCAATTTATTTCGATTAAAATGTATTTGATGTGTTTTCTAGAGAACATAATTTCCCCATGTATGTCTACATGGCCTATTTAGTTTAATATCTTGATGTCCCATATTTTATATTCTATTGAATCTTATATACACTTTTTACGCCACCATGGATTTTTAAGCCACTATAGTTCGAATCAATATACACTATTGGGTGATTGGTTGTATATGAGTATTAGGTAGGTTATTTTACATTTCTCTCCCATCGTTTTGAGGTTATTATTCTGTATGAGTATATTTCATCATGTCACCACTCTATATTTGTATTTCCATGGTTAAGAAAATTAAATTGGGCCTATAAATTGATGTTTTAGGCCCTTCATGGTCCTCATCACGTCTATTGTGGATTAAATGAGTTTCCCTAAGGTCACTCATGGGTCATGAAACTCTTTTTTGAATGGTAAATGATTTTTAAATGACTAAAATTTAGTATTATAAGATTAAATTTTACATTAATATTGTTTGGAATGTTATCATTCCATAAACCGTTGTTTGGATTAATTTGGAAAATTAAATGTGTGATGAAATGATAAGGTCATTAAATAGGATGTGATTAATGGGACATTTTAACATTTTTAAATAACTTTTATGAACATATATTTCTTTTCTAACATTACTAAATTGTCAAGAGGATGATGTATGGAATTCGTTTAATAGAGTTGAATGTACTAGGCCACTGATATAGTGATAAACGGGTGATGTGATCCCATGATGTTTTTCTAATAAAAAAATGGTCAAAATATTAAATCATTAATGGTTAATTTTTGATGAAATGGTAATGGGTGTTTGTTATTGAATTTCATAGCATGGTAATTATGTTTATCATGTAGTTCCACCTCGAGGAATGGGTGTTAGTTGTGATTTTCTACACCACAGTAATGATGTTGGCCATGGATGTTTATGTCATAGTTTGGGACTATCGATCATAGAATTTTGTATCCCCAATTTGAATACCTAGACTGATTCTTATTATTTAATAATGTAAAAAACCTTAATCGTAGTGTTTAAATGACCATTATATGATGTATCATGTTGGGTTGCCTTCAGTTTCACATTGAACCCATGGTATGTTGTTAAAATGGATATTGATTATTTCTAAAACCTATTTTATTAATCTCATTGTATAGTGTTTATTATACTTCTACATAAACTATTATTATTACCGATGTATATTTATACACTGTATGGGGTATACTATGATGTTGTATAGACTGATCTCTCCACATATTGTACTTGAGTAGACATTATATTTATAAGGCTGGATAAGGTAAATGGAATCAGGATAAATGGTAATCATGGGACAGAGCTAATATAAGGGGACTAGACTTGTTTTCATAACCCAAATGGGACATTATCTATTTGTATTTATATGGTTTTTCTTTTGGCACAAGTCATTGTTATGATGTGGTATATTTTCTATAATGGTTTTTTGGTACAAAGAAATTTTGGTTATGTGATATTTGATATATATTTATTTGTTTATTATTTTATGATATTGTTTACTTTATTTCTACTATTTTTATTCTTTGATAAAGAATAAATATTCGACCCATGTATATTTTTATACCATCATTTTGATTCATAAGAATCAGGGAAATGTGGTGGTCTTCATGGGGTTATGTAATAATCATAATTGGGGTAGTAATATATTATTTCCATGTCCATGATATTATAAAGCTATATCATAGATTTTTTTTTATTTTTATTCACTAATTACTTAGGAAAGTTATATAGGTTAATTGGATTTCTCAGGCAATGATAACGAGCTCATGCATGGTATTATCTAACCCATGTGTTATAGAAACCCGATTTTCCGATGGAGGGATTATTATTCATGATTTCCATCCACTAAATTTGGTGGATAATTCACACTACTATAAATAAAACCTATATCAATGCACTTATTCCAAATGTTTGTAGAAACTATTTGTATAGGTCCCCCTTTCCAATAGTAGTCCAAAACTTTTGGGATAGGCCGCATTGAAATCACATTTCTCAATGGGTTTCCTAAACATTTGGGAAAGGGTATAGCTGTCCCAATGGTATTTTAAAATCATTGGGGGTATACCACTTTTAGAAAACCATTCCCAATGGTTTGGGAAAATTGATAGGAAATGGTATGGTTATCCGAATGGTTTTCCAAAACAATTAGGATAGTCCACATTGAAACTATTTTCCCAATGTTTTTGGAATACTATTTTAAAAGGGTATGGATATCCCAATGGATTTTTAAAAAATATGGGATAGACCAATTTGGGAAGACATTTCCCAATTGATTTATAAAATAATTTCGATAGAATATTTTTACATAGGTGCACATCTTTTGGGTTTCAAATCCCATTTTCCAAAACATTGGTGACATGTACTTTTTTATGAATCATTTTGTCAAATTTTATCAAATAAATCAATATATAAATTACATTTATATATATATATATATATATCAATATACATTCACCTTGGAAACTGTATAATAATGGTAAAGTCGTTGATATATAACATTCAGGTTGGGGGTTGAAACCTCGACTATAACTTTTATTTAGATTTACAGATCCCAATGGTTTGGGAAAAACTATTGAGAATGACCTACACTAATGGTTTGGAAAACCATTTATAAAGACCTATCCCAGTAGTTTTCAAATAGTTGGGATAGTTTTATCCCAAAATTTTTTCAAATAGTTGGTATAGGTCTATTCCCATGCCAAATCACCAAAAAACATCCTAAACCATTGGTATATGATATACCAATGGTTTTGGGACCAGTACCAATGGTTCCAACCCCATTTTATACGCAATATTTCCATTATTTTCACCTCTAGTGAACCACTTAATGTGTGATGTTGAGGATTTTGATCTTTTATTCATGGTCTATCATGGAAGGATATTGGGTTTTCATGTGTCATTTTATTTATTCAATATCTTTTGTGGCATTAATCCTATTACGAATACATGGAATATCATTTGGGTTATGGTAAGTTAATATTTTTCATATTTAATTTTTTATTTGAACTATGTATTTCCTAATGACGTAAGTGAAATTTTTTCAATTTAAAAATATGTTAAATTAATTTAGATTAAATTGTTCTTAATGAGTGATTTGAAACAATTTAGAAATTTAAAAATTTAAAATTGGTTGTTAATGTGATGTTTTAATTTTTTTAATATTTGGTTTACCCAGTTTTAATTATAGTTCTTGAAAGGGATTGTTTCACTGGTGATGGTGGGGTATTTTTTATCATTTGTATACTGTATGTGAAAATATTATTTTATAGTTTTGAAACTTCATTATATAATGTAAAATAAGATATTTTTTCCTTGAAATATATGTTTGGAATTGTAGATACATTTCTCCACTGAGATAGTTACCAGTATTGAGTCATATAAAAATTTACAAGAATATACTTCTATTACTGGGACATAAACCCTTATGGGTTCCATTTATTATGAGGTAAGATATGTTCTGTGAGAACATCACTCATTTTATATAGTTTATGGAGAGAGATCCATGGTAAGGATCACTGAGTATATAAAATCTAAACAAAGAGTTTCAATTGTATAATCCTTAATTGTGCATGGGATTAGGTGGTCCTAAAGTTTTTGTTCATGGGTGAGTCTATCTAGTCGGTCATTGATCATTTAGAAAATCACCTAGAGAATATTGTTAAGTTGTAATCATATCTATTACAAGGACCAGTGAAGCGCTAGTGTTATTTTTAGGTATTGGATTTTCAGTTAGAGAGTATGGGTTTAAATATAGTCCATGAATATTTTATATATAACATTTAACAAGAGAGCTTAAGGCTAGTGAAGGTAATATAGTTTATTCAGTAGACTCATGGAACTATGTTAGTGGTATATTGTGTTTTTGATATATTATGTTTTTTGAATTCATCACATTGTGGAATTTTTCTATAGTGATAACAATAAATGATATAGTATTAGAGAGAATTTTCTAGGATGGGATTAGATAAAAGATCAAGTCTTAGTTGAATATTAGTCACTTTAATTACTTTTCATAGGTATCGAGTCGAAATCCCATTTTTAGGGGAAACTAGAAGAGGTATATAGTGTTGGAGAGGTAAGTTCAAGTATTCAATTAGGACGTAATTCTTATAATATAAGGAAACATCATTATCATAACATTATCCTTTGACTTAGTAGATATAGTAAAAAGAGGATATGAGTGTCTCCAGGATGATGTTTAATCATATACTATCAATGTGGAATTTTTTTCACATTTGTGGTCTGTGTCCAAACCCATCGGTGCAGTTATAATCTTGTATAATGGGTCATGTCGATATGTCTTGTGGGAACCTATGATAAATGTGTAACAATGGAGGATCTTGGATGATATAGAACACTAGTGTATTTTCTTCTTTCATGTATGTGTCTTAATGTTAGCGTTTAACCATCTATACTGATAATGGATACAGAAATGGTAAGTTAGCACATAATAATTCATAATAATGAGAATGTATGACACATGGGACTCAATATTGATCGCAATTGATAGGGATATGCCAGATTCTTGAATTTCATGACATACACATTGGTAGTACGGATGGACCATCAACCATTTGTTGTTTTATTCTTTTTTCATCAACACATTTTAGAGATTTATTTGAAATTGGATGGTAAAATTATCAATAACTTCTTGGTTTGTAAATTTTTTTGTCATTGTGTTAGATTATATGTTTTGTGTTTTGTCAATCGAGATGTTGTTAGTGGTGAAAAAGGAATATATATAATGTTTCAATTTGTTTTCCCTTAATATTTATCGGTAAAATCTCTATTAGGAGTTGTTAATTCATGAGATTAAAAGTTTTGACCTAATAATTGGAATTTAATAATTTTTTCTATCATTCACACATTTATTGTTACCTTTTAATTTAATTTTTATGTCTTATAATGGTTACATTTATGTTCATCAAGAAGAGTGGGATATACATGTAGGTCATACAATGCCAGTTAGTCAATAGTTTTGGGAACTCAAAACCTATGTTTTATTTCTAAATATTATTGATTAAGTAGTGGATAATGATTTTTAATGTCTTATATAGGATCAATTAGATTATTTATTTCATGATTTATTTTTCTAGAAATCCACCAAAAAGTGATGTTGAGTTCACTATTGTGTTTATTCCTAGACCTGAGCCAATTTATATTCCTCTATATAGAGTGGAACAAATAGAGATTTTATAGATTATTACTCTACTAGAGTAGTTGAACAATAATAAAACAACCCATCCATGTATGACACCTTGGGGATCCCCAGTTTTATTCTCTAAATGTTTATAGAATTTAATTCATAAGTGTTGATGTCCATATGTTTAACAAGATTAAAATTAATAACTGGTAATGTATTCCATATATAAATGATCTTTCTATCAAGATATGTGGTTCTAATGTGATATCAATGATTCCTTTATGATAAGGTTATTAATAGTTTAGGGTAATACATTCTAATATACCAAAATCTTCTTTCATTAGATTGTATGGATTATATTAATTCATTGTGATGTTGTTTCTTTTAAATAAATCTCATTTGGTATATATGGATTTAATGATCTAGATATTTCACCAATATCTTGATAATTATGTGTTTGACTTTATTGATGACATCTTTATGTACTCCCATTGTTGAGATAAAAATCCTAAACCTCTGGCCATCATTGTAAGTGCATGGATGGAGAATCATATATTCTCCCAGATTTTATATTTAATTTCTAGATGGAAATGTTTTATTTATTAGGTCACATAATCTCAGAGGAAGTTGTATCAATGAACCCTAAAAATTTATGAGATATTGTGTGTTGGGAGTAGCCCAATAATTTTTTTGATATCTGATATTTTATGTCCTAGTGGAGTACTACAAATATATGATAATTTGATCTTCTCTTTTGGAATCATTTCATTATTCATTGTCTAAAAAATTTATAATTATTGAGTAGTTTGGATCATGTGAGAATGCATTATATGAGCATCAGAGATGATCAATCACAACAATAATTATGATCATACATGAACCATGTGAATATTATTCATTCTTTTTTGATGCTTCTAGAATATATATTAAGGAATTATAAATTTAGAAAGATCAAGTCATGTAATATGGATAATTATTGTTGAGTATACATAATGGTAACATTACTAAAAATTATCTCAAGATGGATGTAGTGGTGTATTCCTTTAATTATTTGAAGAATTAAATTATCGGTGAGGGATATATATGTTATAATACTCATAAGATCCTAATATATATCTTTTAGTAGTGTCATTTAAATCATTGGATGTGGAGATTTTAGGAATATATGAAATATTTTTTTAATCTTATTCATTGGGAAATTATATTATCAATTGCTGATGATTTGATCTAGAATGCATAGATATGGGTAGTCAAACATTCGAGTTCTGAATGGAAGATAATTTCTATTTTTTGCTAATGTATATATAAGTTTTGTTGGATTGGTATATCCTTAGGCTCATGTAATTATCCAATGAATTATATCTTTTGAGATAGATCACAAAAATATGGTTTTGTGATTTAGAGTTCCTGGAATTAATGGGTCTATTTAATGGTGGAGGCCACCTCAAAATTTGACCATTCATGATGATGAGATTATTCATATTCATTATTGTTATTTAAATCCTACTTTTATAAAAGAAATGATGATGTTGAGTTTTCATGCCTAAAAGAGAGCAATGCACACTGGATTAACTAAAATCATTTTCAGACTTCATAATAGGTATTGGTTCCAACAAAAGATTAATTAAATTTAAGACTTTATGATACAACCTTAAACTTGTAAGTGTGTAAAGGATAATCATTAATGTCTTGATGATGTTTTATAACTATTTCTCATTCCATAATGAATGTTAAAAAATGTTGGGATGGATATTTATTTGGTTTTAAAATGGAATCCAAATATTAATGACATGATTTGGTTGATTATGGATCAATTAACAAATTTAATACATTTTAATGGTTAGAGAGACTCTCTATATCCATAAATTAGTTGACTTATATTATAGGGAGATAGTTTCATGTCATGGGGTGACATATTAAATTGTTTTAGATACATACTCATGTTTAATTCTCACTTCAAGAAAGTCTTAAAAAGGAATTTTCTACTCAGTTATTTTTTTTATATATTTTCACTCCCATATATATAGGAAACCAAACTATATTATACTAGTGTTTGATGACATACTAACTTTATGAATTATTGATTTTTTTAGAACATTGTAAAATAACATTGAATCTATTATTATTTCCTATAATAGAATTTATATGGATAATAATTATATGGGTTCATATGAAAACCTACATAGTTTTACTATTATATCACCACTATGTTGTAAGGATGTGGGAGAATCATTATTGTTGGGAGAATGTCTCGTACATGGGATGTCGAAGAAAGAAAAGATGATTCAGAAATGAATTGATATATCCCATAGTAGGTAGATGTCATAAACAGATTTAATTTCATAACCTCTTCAGTTTTTTTTGGGTGAATTTCTATTACTTCCCAGGACAGTAATATTGGGTCAACATAGGATTAATAAATAGGGCATGTTATCACCTTGTTTTTTAGGAAATTTTAGATTATTTATAAGATTGAATTAGATTCACTTTTTATGGATTTTAAACAATATTATTTTTCTTTTCATGATGTTTTCATCGGAAAAAGAATCATCAGTATCACACCGACTACTCTCATGCGGTTGAATTTGGCCATTTTAAGCTTTAGATAGCTGTGTGTGTTGGGGAGAATCTGGTTCATTATTTGTATTTGGTGAGAAAAATATTCAAGGAATTGAATTTGCTTTAATATGTGTTTTTTAGTAGCATTATCATGATTAAAGATGAATATGGGATAATAAAGAAAATATTCATTCATTATATCCTGTATTTTTTACTTTTCACGCACTGTATGTATAAAAAATACATCTTGGAGATAAGCTAGGGTAATGTGGGGTGGTTGTAACATAATTATTTTTTGATGATGTCTGTTTTGAATTAAGTTTGGTAGAAATACTTTTAAAATTCATAATGAAGTGATTATATAGGGTGGGGAAGGTATGAGGAGTTTCCTAGGACATTTGAATAAGAAAATACAAAAAATTTGTCAATCCAATGCATGGAGAATTATAGGATCATGGTTAGTACAATCCATGTGCCTGGTATAGTGACATAGGATTAACATACAAGGATATTACACTATTTTTTATAAATATTCATCACATTAAAAATTTAAATGGATGGGGACAATAATTGTTTAGTGTCATTAGAAGAATAGAACATAATCTTCTAACATGGTGATAGATCATTAATGTTTCCCACAATGACATCCCCCTTTAGTACTTCTACTTAAAACCATTCATCATAACCTAGGGAAAGAAAACATATGAGAGGGATGATGTTGAATACTCAGTATGGGTAAATAATGTATATATGTATGAATAAAATGAAAATAATGGTACGATAACATGATCATTGATTAGAAAGACATGCCCTATATATCATTGTTTACAATCCCGAGACATGGCATTAAGATTACTAAGTCCAAATAAATGAATCATAAGATAATAAAGAACATGAAAAATATGGGAATATTATAGGCATTGGAATTAAAATTTGTTTAGTTAACATAAACATGTAATATCATTCCCTATAAGTAAAGGCTTGTTGAAAAAAACATATCTGGTCACTTCATGGGGACTACACCCACTAGTCAAGACACACTACCATCCCCAATCACAGTCCTTTCCTTGAATAGAATAATGTTTTCAAAAATTTCCAAAGTGGATCAGTTTTCCCCAGCATCCCATAGTTTATCAAGCCTGTCGACTTGAATACCATCATTATATCATGTGATATAAATCATTATCCATAGTATAAGATGGAGATATTGGTCCCAACCATATCATTATGAAATCATACATACATATTCATCAAGATCATATAAAATCATATCACCACCCACGAAATTAAATTGGTGTCACAAGCATATAATCATATCATAAACTATAGAAATGATACAGGTTTGACAATCATTTCATCAAATCATAACCTTCCAAAAGAAGCGTGTTTCATATACAAATAACCCATGTAAGAGAAATGGGTTTCATATGAATATATATTATGACTGAAAAAGGGGTTTAATATACATTTAACCTTTTAATGATAAATATTTTTCATAAACATAATTCTCATGATAAAGATGCAGTTTTCACAAACATTATTCCATCATAAACATATACTTTTCAAGGAATGAATATTAATGAAACCATTAGATGATATCCAATAAAGGTATGATTAACATAATCAAATGTCATATTAGATGAAAACTAATTTTGAAATTTATTTTAAATATTTTCTGTGAGTAAATCATCATTTCATATTTGAAAATTTATTTTCATTAAAAATAAATCTATTATATATAAATTTTATTTTAAAATACATTAAAAACATATAAAAAATTCTTGATATAATTTACAAAAACATTTTTAATTTAAACATATATGGGAGGCTTTAAAATATATTGAAACTTGTTTTCCTTGGATTATTTAAAAATAATATTGAAAAAAATTTGAGTAACTTTATTTAAATACATTAAAAATATAAAAGAAGATTTGAGAATATTAAAATCCTATACTTTAGAAACATCCTTTTTGAAAACATATAATGGAGGCATTGAAAATAATTTTAAATACTTTTTAAACATAAACTATCTTTTGAAACCAATTTAAAAATAAAAAAACCAGATTATAAAGAAAATAATTTTCTCTTACAAATATAATGATATAATATTATAATTAATGCATTATGGAAATGATGGTCATGATGATGAAAATGTATGTACATTCTCAACATTCATTTTACATCTCAAATGCTTAAAAATGTTTTTTAACAAGAAAACAACAAGAATAATACAACTAAAACCATTATGTAAAACAGTAATAAAGAGCATAAACTATCTTTTAATCCTCATATGATAATAGTAAAACATTTTTTAAAACATTTTTAGAAATCACGATTTCAAAATTTAATATATTTCAGGCCGAAAGGATAAATAATGATGAATTTTCATAAAATCATGTTCTTAATTATCATATGTAATAAAGGGCCGAAAATAGGTTCTAATACCTGAAGATATCATTAATAATTATGGGATAATAAAATTCCAATGTTTTCATGAAATGTGGATCAGAATATTTCATCAATGTAAGTATAATCATAAAAAATCTTGATCAATGTTGAGGATATATAAAGAATATTTTATAACAATGGTGAAATTGAGTAATAATCTCAATGATGGAATAAAATAAAATGATACATAAAATTTAATGTATATAAGGAGTTTAAATTGTAACATGTAAATACGTATTATATACACCCCATAGAAAAATATTTGTGCATAACATGGAATGTATGTCAAGGAAGAAACATTGAGACAAAATTACTTTACTAATTTGGAAACTTTTAAACCATAAAATAATTGAAATATATATCATAAAATAGATATATTAATACCCATAAATACTACTATTTGAATCAATGAATATGTTCATGGGAATTATATACAAAACACCAAAGAAATTAGTTGTGAATATGGCTTGTATATCATGGAAATGAAAAGTGAGATGAAATTATCATACCTTAAGTTTTGACGTTCTTCATACAAAATAAAACCACATGTATAATAAAGATATATTTTTTTTATAAGTCTGTAAAAATACAATTTTATAATATATTATACCATATATGAGTTTTTATGACTTTAAATTAACCATTTATTAACAACATTATGATAATGTTGCGTTTTGGGTAATATTTACTTTGTTTTTCATATATGTTTAGCCGCTTAATCTTGAACCTATTACTTAAACCATAATTTACTATTTCAATATTTTGAATAATTATAAAAAAATAATAAATATTGATTATATATGTATTTATTATAATATATAAAATATATAAATACGATATGGAATACATCGTTCAAGGAGATGGTAGGCCATACATACACACGAACGCTGTTTCTTTTTTGCTATCACAGTAAAAGAAAGTTAGTAAAGGAAATATATATATATATATAATATTATAAAAATATTTTCATATATATAATATATGTTCACTAAACTCATCCTTAATACATTTCATGTAAGGAGAATGAATCACATTGCTTTGATGTCACGGTAGTCCACACCTCCCCAATCAAAAATATCTTATAGACAATAAATTAAAAGCACGCCTGAATGTGTTAATAATAATTATAGAAGTATAAATACATCCTAAATGTCATATATATCATATAAAAATATATTTTCAACCATAATTATAAACCATGTGATATGGTAAAGGAAAAAAATGAACCACGTTATTTTTGTGAGGTGGTAGTTCACCATACACAAGAATGGTATGTCTGTTACCCATGAGATGAATGTGTAAAAAAGTGTATGTATAACCATTATAATAATAAAATATCAGTGTATTTATGATATTTAGTATGTTATATAATCCTGAAATATTTGTAAAACCCCATTATTTTTTTGTATGCCTCTTCTTAAATAAATTCATTTTCATCAATCCCTACTGTGGTACAAAACACTGAGTTCGATAGTTCCATAATTTATGAAAAACGAAATTTAAAATTATTTTATTAATATTATTAACAAAATTATAAAATTTAAAAAAAAATCAATTTATTCTTCATTTTTCAATTAGGAAAATCAAAATTAGTGTATGGTGATATTTTGTTACTTTTCTGAAGAGTAGCAATTATCGATGAATGGTCAAAAATACTGCCTTATTATTAAAAAATAACATTTCATTTATATAATTATTTTAACTTAAATCGATTTTTAATAAAAAATATATAAATAATACATTCTTTAATACAATTTATCTCCTTGGAAAAACATTTACAATAAAAAAAGATATAAAATTTTATTGAACTTTTAAACGTCACTTTTACCTGCTTTCTGACAACATCTGCAGATTAACATTAAATTTAATTTTACTACTTATATGATTTGTTTTTTGTAAAAGATAAATACATGGTTTTAATCATTATGTAAAATTTGGTCTAATAGGATCAAAATAATTTTTGTTGAATAGTATCTTTTGAATTTATTTACTACAGTTTAAGGTAAATACGGTAATTAAATGCAAAAAATATTATAATAATATAAAATTACCCTAGAGGATTCCCTAAATTCATTGGATAAGTTTCTTAAAGCCAAATAAATCATAGGTATAAAATATGATCCTTTTAAATACACTAGTGTAAGATTATGAAATTTTTATTTATATTAATTTAAAAAGTGTTAAAATGTTATATTCAAATTTCAATAAACAAATAATTTTTAATATATTGTTATACATATTCTAAATAAGAATATAAATAGTAATTATAAAGATAAAATTATTATCAACATAATGATAATATTTTATAATCTTTAAAAATCACATAATTAAATTGAATTGTGACACAATAGGGATGCATTAATTGATTTATTAAAAGAAGAATCAAATAAATCATTTTAATAAAAATAAAATAAATATATTTTTAAATATTTTATTCTGTAAAATAATTTTTTGGATGTATATAAAATGACAGGGAGGCTTTAATGTACTTTTTTTAAAGTAATCAATTTGTTAATAATTTTTTAGGACATGTAATCATTTGTGTCAAAATTTTAATAAATTTCCTTTAAAAATAAATAAATTTTTATTAAATGATAAAAAATAAAAAAATATATATAATTTTTCTAAATTAACAGGATAATGTTATATATGTAATTAATGATCCAATTTGGGTTCTTCTTCCATTTTATAGTAACCATATTATACCTATAGTGTAAAAATACATGTTGTCATGGTAAGAGTCAAATTTTTTAACTATGGTTAAAATCCAAAAGATAGGGCTACTTTTGTAAAATAAACATATCCAAAATTAATTGGATGAGATTATTTAGACCCACACTCTTCCCATATTCTAAATAAATAACTTTGTATCTCTTTTAAATCATAAATAAATATATAAGAAATTAATAGTTTTGGAGTTTCTTAAAGGGCCCCTCCCCTATCTTATAAAATAGAGCTTCTCCTTCTCTTTTATAAACACCACAATAGCCATTTATTTAATCCAAAACCTGTAAATTTCTCCAAAAAAATCCAAATATTCATCCTTGGGAAAACACATTGGGATAAAAGCCAACCTAAGAATTTCTTTTCTGAAAATAAAAAAGAAAGACATCATGGACATTAATTATTTTACTAATTCAATTCAATTTCATTTATTATTCTACATAATTTCCTAATGTTGGATAAATAATAAGTAATAAATCCATAATATATTATATCCATATATGATGTTATTGTTATGGTAAAAAAATATTCTTTCTTTTACCAATCATATGAAATATAATATCACTATGTGTGTGTATGTACAACTTACCGTCTGCACAATGTGGTGTAAACTATTTTGAATATAAACATTATTTAAATGTTATAAAGACGACTATAATGGATATAAATAATAAATATGACTTGATATTTATTCTTTATAGTTACCATATCATCCATTTTCTTACCATATCATCATTAAGGGAATGATATTATCGTTCGTGTGTATGAACGACTCTCCATCTCCATAACGCGATGAGAATCATCCTCCACGTTAACCATTCAAGAATTATTATAAAAATATATATAATAAATAAATTATGAAATATTTTACATAATAATGACAAAGGAAATTTTTTATTTATTTATTTATATGCAGATATTAGTTATTTACTTTCATCTATACTATAAGAAAACATAAATGGTGGTCATACGTTTGTATGGCCAACCGTGTCCATAAATGTTGTATTAAATTTCATATATCTATCTTATATATATATATATATTGGATATATATGATATATAAATGATGTTGTAAATTAATTATAAATTCCAAACATGATCTAAATAATACGATCAAGAATAACAAGTCAAAACACGTATGACAAACAAAGCAATTGTGACATGAAAGTTGTCTTTAACATGGAAATTAAAAATGAATGAGTGATATTATTTTATAAATGAATAGTATCAAACCAAAGCTAAGGGAATTCCATCTTACATTCAGTTTTTGTGAGATATAAGCCATGTTCACCACCTATTTATTTTGTGTAGTATATGTAATTCACATATTATATCTAATATCATGAATAAATTTATTTTCATGGAATTTAAATTTTAATTTAAAGATATTATGATTATTATTTACATGATAAATTTAGTATGGGGTGCTTTGAATTTTTAAAGAAATAATACATCTCTATTACATTATTCTTTATCCCATCATACATTTTTATTTATATGTTTGTAAATTATTAAAAAGAAAATTTTATAACTAGAATTAATTTCAATCAAATGGATGGAAATGAAATATTTTTATTATCTTATATATGAGACTATTTAACTAAAGTATTTTTTAAAATGATTTAATGATTCATTATTCTAAATCATTCTCGTTATTGTAAATGATATCAATATAGTTTTTGGAATTTCATTGTATGGACATGAATGTTTGAAAATATAAATTTTATAATTTCTATAAATTGTTTCCATGTGAAATAAGACACTTTTAATTAATTTCTTTTTTGAATTTTTTTATAGGTTCGTGATTTTTTTAAAAACAAATTCTATGAAAATTGGAAATTTGTATCATGATATTTTTAAGGATTTTGTTAGAGTATCTTCATTTTTGTCAACATATATTGATAAATATTGTGATTAATTGTGTTTTATATATTATGATATCGTTTTCCATATTTTATTCAATGTTTTATTATCTATTAGATTAAGGATGTTCCATTTAAATACCATTCTTGGTTTATGGTTAAATAAATAATATTTCATATTGTTGTATTTAATAGGAATGGATATGTTGTTTATGTTTCATCATTAATTTATTTGACTTATTATTTGATGGTAGGGGCCCACTATTGCCCCTCCATGCATCAGTTGGTATCGTGAGATGAAATTAATTGGATAAAAATCATTTGTGTTTATTTTCAAAGATGTTTTTAATTTTCAAAAGGATATATCATTAAACAAATCATACCTGTTTCTACCCACATAATTAAAATATCACAAGGATATATCATAAGACCAGTTATCTTTTAAGGAGTATTGATATTGAAAAAATTCATTTTTGTTTCTACACATAAAAAAAGCTCCTATGATGATATATCATTACAGTAGATATTTTAAGGATATATCATGATAGTGAGGATTTATGACATTATGAGTTTTCTAATTATGATATTAGTTATTGATTCTACATGTGATTATTAGGCTAGTACAATATCCATTTGAATTTAAAAATAGAATTATTTTATTTATTCAATCTATTTTATGATGATTATTATGTTTTAAAGGCTTTTGTTTTAGTTTTATATCACGATTTGAATGTTTTATTTTCAAATTTATGAATGATTTTATGGTATTATTTACCCTAAACAAGCTTATACGATCACCCATTTCGTATGTTTATTTTCCCAGGATTCCATGTTGTGTATTATGTTTTATATATAGGGTTATCCTAGGAGAATAATGGTTTTTCTAAAGGATTACCTATGATGCATTTGATGTATTGAATGGTAATGTAATTTTCATGTATGTAATGTATTTTCCAAGGCATCTAAACTGATCAATTCATCAGGATTTAATTTCGTGTAATCATTCCAATGTAGTAAAACAATAAACCAACTATTGGCTTATAGGGTTGTGGTGTTATAGTTTGTATTAATGAATGTTCTGAAGTATCCCTGTAAACTATATTTAGAAATCAAATACTATAAAGCATAACCCTTTGAATGACTTTTAAGATAATTTAATGTATGAGATATTAGAATTTAGATTTGGTAATTGATGACCTAGATTAATCTTATCGTCTTCTGGATGGAGATGATGATGGAAGAATTTATATATACTAAAAATTATTCTTTATTTCTATATAACTATAATTATTGATTCTGAGATTGTGATTTACTTTTGGTCAATGGTTAGAATTAGAAAAGATATAAAAATAATGGTTATACTAGTGATAATGTAGAGACTAAAAAAATAAAAAAAAATAAAGTATTAAGGAATGAGATGTTGAAGTGTATTTATTGTTTTAAGAGTGACGTGTACTTATTATGATTATTTGGAGTTTTTATACAGTAATTATTACATAAATTGTTCTATGGTTATATGATTCATGAGATATATTAGGATTGTAATGCAGTAATTCTTATTTAATGATTTGGAAGCCTTTGAGTTTCATTACGTATTTAAATGTGATAAAATATTTTGTATGTTACAATAATATATGCATTATGCTTTTGGAAAATTTGCTGTTATGATTGATTTCTTAAATTTGTAGACATTTTTTGACATTGAATTTGGATGGAAGTTTTTGGCTGAGTCTTAAAAATGGAATAGTGTTTTTGAAACATTAGATATTGCTGTAAAAGGTTAAAATATGATTTCTTGGATACTTTGGGATAACCTTCATTGTTTTAGTAATTATTTAGTGGCTAAAGGAAATACATTGGGGCCACATGATTTATCAAAAGTTATTTAGGCTTGAAATTTTCATTTTAAAAATTCATTTATAGAATTAAGGGATGATTAGAAAATATATCTATGAACAACAAAATGATGATATTATTTCTACGATAAGAAAATAAAAATATAATTTCTTATCTGAAAGGAAAAAATATATTCAACTTTAGGGATGGGATCTTGAAATAAAAAATGACATCATATTACATTATATAATTAATCAAATAGTCATTTAGATAATCACATATTTAGAGCTTTGTGATTGTTAGATATCTCATGATTATATTCTCTATCACTCACCATCAAAAAATGATGGTCATATTTTTCTTTAATGTCTAGGTTTTTCTAAATGAAATCATTGTATTTGTTATCTCTAGTAACCTTCTAACTTCCCTTTATTTAAAATTACTCCTTTAATCAACCCTTGTACGGATATTGGATTTCAATAAAGAAATTTTGAATAGTCAAACTCCAGTTACTGAACCATAATTCAAAAATTGCGAGAACATAATTTATTTTAAGATGGTATAATGTTACAAACAATGATTTTATTGTATTTTCATTCTTAAATAAATTCATTTTCTTTAGTAGATTGTGTTGTAAACAACATCAAGTTCAAGTGTACCCTGATATACTGACATAACCATTTAAAAAAATGTTATGAAAAGTTTTAAATACACTATGAAATTTCTAAATTTTATTTTTTTAAATAGTCTTAATTTTTTAATTCATAATATCAAAATTATATTATGATGAAATTTTGGTAATTTTCTGAAGAGTTACAATTTTCAATTAATAGTGAAAAATACTGTATTGTTGTTAAAATCCGATATTTTCATTTAAATAAAAAATATACCATTAATTGATTTTAAAATCAAAATATATTAATAATATACATTAAATAAATTTTGGTCAATGGGTCTACTTTTATAATAGAATTAGACATTACAATTTATTGAACTTTTGAATGTAACTTTTACCTACTTTCTATCCACATTTGTGAATTATCCTTAAACGTAAATTTATTGCAACTCTAAATTGAATTTAAAAAAATAAACATAAATTTTTGTAATTAGTATTAAAAATATTGTCTACAAGGATCAATATATATTTTGTAATAGAAACTGTTTTTAAATTTACCATGGATAATGGTAAATATGCTAATTATTGTTTCAAATAATATTATAATAATATAATAATTACCATAACACATGTTCTAAAGTCATCAAATAAGTGTTTTTAACCCAAATAATCATTATGTATAAAATATTAACCTTTTAATTCCACTTGTTTTAGATAAATACATTTATTGATTGTTTAATGTAAAAAAGTGTTAAAAATGTCATATTATAATTTTTATAACTAAATAATTTTTAACAATTCACAATACATAATAAAAAATCAAACTATAAATAGTCATTTGAGAAAATAATTTACATCATGATAAATAATTTACAATTTTGTCACATTAAATATTTAAATTCAATTGTGACACAGTGATGATGGTGTAATTGATTTATTAAAGTTAGAATCAAATGATTGATATTAATTATACTAAAACAAAGATCATTTTAAATGTTTGATTCTATAAGAGAATTTTTTTGGATTCATATTAAATGATAGGGATGTGTTAAGGTTGTTTTTCCAATGTTAGCAAGTTGTTATAAATTTTTAAAAATTCACATAATAAATAATGTTAAAATTGACATAAATAATAATTTAAAATAAATAAAATTTAATGAAATAATAAAATTTTTCTAAAAATCAATATTTTTTTCAACTAACTATAACCATGATAAATATGTCATAAATTATCCAATTGTATTTTATTCATTTTATTAATATTAAATTAACCCTATAGTGTAAATATACATGTTTTGATTGTAAGTGTTATATTGTTTAACTAAGCGTTAAAGCCCAATGATAATGATACTTTTATAACCAAAACATGTCTAAAATTCACTAGGAATGATTTTTTAAACCTATAATCAAAAAATATTTTAATTAAATAACTTTTAAGTTATTTGAAACCAAAAATTAATTTATAATAAATAAATAGTTTTAATGTATCCTAAAGTGACCCTCTCGTCTATTATAAAAGAGAACCTCTCTTTCTCATTTATAAAAACATATATATATATTTATATCAGATAAATCATGAACTTTTCTCCCCCTAAAATCCCTCAGTTCATCCTAGAGGTAATTTGTTTTCAATAATGTCATCCTAAGAAGTCATTTTCTGAAAATCAAATGGAGATACTCGAAAAGGTGGAAATAGTTTTTCAAATTCAATTCAATTTCCTTTCTTCTTATACTTACTTTTTCTTTGTTTTTTACAAAATAAAGTAATAAATAAATAATATATTATAATGAGATATGTTTTTATGATTATGGTAAAACTATATTCCTCCTTTTACCCATTTTATGAAAAATAATATCACTATGTGTGCATACGTACGCCTTACCGTCCCCACGACATGGTGTAAACAGTTTTTAATATATACATTATTTAAATAATATAATGATGACTATAATGGATAATAATAATCAACATGACTTGATATATTTTTTTTATAATTAACATACCATCAATTTACTTACCCTTTTATGATTAAATATTGGGTATTGTCGCTCGTGCGTACGTATATATTACCGTCTCCATGATGCGATGAGATTATTCTTCCATGTGAAACCATCATGAATTGTTATAAAAATATAAGTAATGAATATGTATAAAATATATGAAATAATAATTCTATAAGAATATTATATATATGTTATCTACCATCTTCCACATGATATGAAAACAGAAACAGTGTTCATGTGTTCGTACGACCTAGTACCTCCATTAACATTGTATTGCATTTTATATATCTATATTTTTTAAATATATTTATATAATGAATATATATGATATATAAATAATTTTATATATTATTGAGGAATTTAAATCATGATTTAAATAATACAATAAAAAATAACATGTCAAAACACGTAAGACAAACAAAACGATTACTGCCAGAAATCATGCTTTTATACATAAATTTTTAATAAAAGGTTAATATAAAGTCATAAAATAATCATTTATGATATCATAACTATTATTATCATGATTTTATAAGTTAAAAATACATTTAAACCCATATAATATACTTTTGGACACATATAAAGAGTATCAGACATAAAGTAAGGGAATTTTGTCTCACTATTAATTTTCGTGAGATATATGCCATGTTCATCTCCTATTTCTTGTGTGTGGGGTATGTATTTCCCATATTGTATTTAATAAATGAAATAAATTTATCATAATAGAATCTATACATTAATTTGAATATTTGGGGGGTTATTATTTGATTGTTCATGGTGGTTTGGGATAACTTCAATTCTCAATAAATTATTCCTTTCTCTATTTCAATATTTTCAATATTATAAAAAATATTTTTTAAAATGTATATAAAGGATTATAATGAAAATATTATGACTAATTTTAATTTCTTTCAAATTTTTTCAAAATAAATATTTTTATTGTTTATGTAATTTAATATTTAACTAATGTATCATTTTAAATGTTTTAAGTATTTAATAATCTAAATAATTCTCATTATTGTCCATGTTTTCATATTTGTTTTAAGTATTTTTATATATGGGAAATAATGTTTTAAAATTTTAATTTTATAATTTTTCTCATAATATGAAATTTTATTTAGAACACTTTGATTCAAAAATATCTTTTTAAATGTCTTATATCAGTTTTTCACTTTTGAATAAATGATTTAAATGGAAATGGGTCATTTGACTCGGGATATTTTTAATTCTTTTATTGGAGTATTTTCATCAATGACAAAACACTTTGATGGATCTTATTTTTAATTTAGTATTTTATGGTATGATACCATTTACCATATAATATTGAATTATTTATGATTAGTTAAATTATATATATTATATTTAGATACTATTCTCGGTTTGTGGTTAGTAATTCATATTTTGTAAACTAGTTTTTCATACGAATGATTGTTTTAATTATGCTTCACCAATTTCATATGTGGAATGTATTGGAATTAGTATTTGAAGGGTGGTCCCACTATATCACCACGATGCATTGGTAAGTCTCATGAAATGAAAATTGATGGCACGAACCCTTCTTATTTGTTTCCAAATTAGTTTTAAATTTCTAAGAGGATGGATCTTGGCATAAATAAAATGGGTTTCTAACCATAAACAAAAAATATCATGATGATAGATCATGACAGTAGTTATCTTTTCAAGAGGATAGATCTTGACATAAATCAGATGGGATTCTACCCACGTAATTAAGCATCCTAGATGATAGATCTTCATAACACATACCCTGAGGATCTATCTTGATAGTGCATACGTCTATTATTATGAATTTCTTGATTATGAGATATGTTATTGATATTATATATTATTATTTCCTAGTATAATATCCATGTGAATGTTTAAATGAAATTATTTGATTTATTATTCCCATGTTATTTGAAATATTTTGTTTAAAAGTGTGTGTTTCGGTTTTATATGTTACCTTAAATGTTTACCCTTATTTATGAATGCTCTTGTTGTATTGTTTACCCTTACTAACCACTTGAGCTCACTCATTTCTTATTTTTTATTTTCCAATGATTCCATGATATTTTTTATTATTTATCATCCACATTAAATTAGATGAATAATGGTGTTATCAAAGTATTATTTATGTTATATTTTATGTTTTTAATAATAATATATGGTACATGTATGTAATTTATTATCCAATATTGCTTAACTAACCAGCCCTTTTTGAATTTATTCCTTTTAATCATGAAAACATATTAATATATTTCAAAAACTATAGGTTTCTAGGTTTAAGTGTTACAATAAGATTGTTTTATGTGTTGGATAATGAAAATAAAACAAACGAGCTTGAGGAATGATGTTACAAAATTATTTGTTAACTCTGCTTGGTTTTCATAAAAGGGATTCCTTGGTAGGATTTATGCCCAATGCGAGGCTTATATGACAAATAGTGAAATTTTAGTAAACTATTTAGGTCGATTTTTGTTGATCCAAAGTGTCTGGAGAGTTGTGAGTAAGGGGAAAAGATAATTACTTTTTATGTGGGGGAGGAGTGGAAATCTTGTAAATAAAAAAATGTAATCAATATTATGATGTCTCGTATACCTCATGAGTTTTAAAAAACGATTAATAATTGACTAAATTGATTTTATGGTCGAACTAATCTCCTCTACTCAAAAAATGTTCATTTGTATAATTTTGTTCTTTATCCTTGACGTTTCCCATTATTTTTTCATTTTAATTTTTCATTTATTTAACAAGTATTCTATACTATATAATTTACCCATTAAGAGTAAGTTAGAGAGAAATTTATTACAGAATATTATCCAAATAAACATTAAATATTTTATTTAATTTAGAAAATAATTATCATTTCTATTGGAAATTAATTTTAAAACAAACACATGTAATAGGTAA
Organism: Viscum album; assembly: GCA_963277665.1. Classification (NCBI taxonomy): domain Eukaryota; kingdom Viridiplantae; phylum Streptophyta; class Magnoliopsida; order Santalales; family Viscaceae; genus Viscum; species Viscum album. The sequence continues at coordinate 1,998,882,745 of OY728142.1, read as the reverse complement.
AAACATTTTTTAAACTTGAATCTTATTAACAATGTTTTTACTATTTATAGGGTTTATATGTTCATTATAAAAGATCATTTCTTCTCATTAAAAGACAATATTTTATATTTATTAATATTAAAAATAAGTTATAATAAGAAAATAATTTTATTAATTTTAATTCATTTAATAAAATATAATATATTTTAATATAACATTGATTTAAATTTTTAAACTATTTATTTAATTTAATATAAATATATCAAACCATCGATTGAATTAAAATTTACTCAATTCATATATGCGTAGAATGATATATTAATATATAAAAAAATAATGGAAAAAGATTATTCTTAAATTTTTAATTAAATTTAGTATTTAGCAACAATTATCATATTTAATTATTATATAAATAATCTCTGGGTTAACATTTGTAAAGGGTTTAAGGAACTAATAAATATATAATAATTAATGACAAATAAATAAGATAAAAATAAAACATTTATATTTAAAAATGATTTGTATAACCTAAAATGTGTTTTTAATACTTATCTAAATGTCCTATAAATGTTAAAGAAATAAAAATTTTTCCTTTATGCCTTTTTCCTTACATTCATTATGAAATAGTGATCCATTATTGAATAGTATCCCAATAAAACATAAAATTAGAACCATGAAGTGATATAGTGAAAATATGGTCAGAATATGGATTTTTAATGGTACCTAGGTAATTTTGGCCCTTATTTTTAAGGTTCAGTACTTTGCTAAATGTAATTTTACATTCATCAATTATATTAATATTATCACTTTCACTAATCATTTTTTCCAAAACTAAGTTTATTTATTATACATAAAATACTATAATGACTAAAACTATCAATTTACAGTTTTCAAAATTCTATTTACATAAGTGGATAAATTAAATATATATATAATCCTGCAGATATTGTGAAAAAGTAGGTTTTAAAAAAAAAGTTACAAACAATAATAGGTTTTTATTTCTAAATTCAATATAAGAATTATACAACTAAAATATGTTTGATTAATATAGGTATAATATATTTATATTGACTTTGAAAAAAAATTTAAAATATAATTTATCATTAATAATTATTTAAAATAAAATGTTGTTTTTTACTAAAATACATTATTTTTCATTATTCATCAAAAATTGTTACTTCATAGAAAAATAAAATAAAAATCACCTTAATCCAATTTTGAAATAATAAATAATAAATTTATATTTATTTAATATTATTAAATTTATAAAAGTTTCTAAAAATTAATGTCTTACTGTTCATAGAAATAAAAAAAAGTAGTTCATTTAAAAAAATTGTATTTCCAATCATAAATGGAAATTGAAAAAAATTAGTTTTTTCATCTACATTTTAATTTATTAGTATAAAACTATTATAATTTATATTAAATAAAATTTTTAGTATTAACATTACAATGTTTAATAGATATGTTTCAACAACCATATCTTAATAATTATAAAAATAAAATGATGTTTCATAGGGACATAATGTTTCATGTAAATCAAACCTATTTGGTGTTTCATATAGTGAAAAAATATCATGTGTAGTATATAAATAATGAATAAAGTTGTTATTTAATATAATGAAAACTATATTTTTTGTTTCCTGTAATGAAATATATCTGAATGCTTAAATTATTTTTTTAAAAAAAATTCAAAAAATCTAGGGGTGTTATTTTATACCCCCTTAAAATGAATTTCTCTCTCAAAATTCATCTCGTTTATATAAGGTTTGATATATTATATGTAAATTCATATACACTCACATTAGAAAAATTAATAATAAGGTTTCCTTTAAATGTGGAAGGTTGGAACTGTGACGGTTACACAATGTAATTGAAAAATAGGTTTCTGTGTAAGAGAACTTCGGATCGAGTGAACATTTGACATGGAGGAAAACCCTAAATAATTATAGATATTGGTAAATATAATTTATCTGCATCAATTTAATTATGAATGGAATGTTATAGAAATAAAAACCAAAAATATATGATTATTTATATGACTTCTAGTTCAATGGATGAAAGGGTATTAATATAGTTCTTCGACAATATCCCTTTCATAAAGCGAGTAATTATTTTAATCTGTAAGAAAATAATGTAATATACATAAATTATTTCATTCCTTTTCATATGAACAATATCACGATTTTTTTGTTCCTTGATCAATTCACATTTTATCTTTTACTATAGGGAATGAGTGTGAATTTTCTTTTCTGAAATAAATATGAGATTTTAGGATTCATAAATATAATTACAAGTTATTAAATATTCCATAGTTGACATTGTAGAAAAATTGTCACCATAGGTTATTTAACATGCCTAAATCCCAACATGGTGAGATCATACATTATTATCACAAAATTAATAATGAGATTAACATAAAAATCCCATTAACGGTTAACCTTATAAACCTTCTAAAACATGAATATGAAAATCATTATAAATAAGGTCACTAAATAATGTTATCATTGATCCCCCATATACCCCAAAATATGTCTTATTTTTCAAATACTATTCATTTCAGTACCATAATCATTGATTCTCTTGAACACGGTAATAATAAGAATTAATATATATCCTTATATATAAAACATTCATGTTTCTATATTCAAATTGTTATTGGTAATATTCCCCAAATCCATAGCAGTTGTAAAATTCATCCATGAGAACATAATTCCCATTTTTAGAAAATCCATTATCATTTCCATGTTCATAAATACTATCCAATATACATTATTGAAATCCATATTATATTGTTCTATGTTAAACAAAATTACCTCAACATAATGATAGGATTATGGTTTAACTTTTCTTAATTAAAAATATAAAATTTATATTAAATCACATTTCTATATATTCATCACCATTCAACATATACATTTAAATCCATAATGAAAAAATTATATTGAAAATAATTTTATATATCACTACTCATAAAACATAATCATTGAATTCAAAAATATATACAATTAAATCATCCAATATTATTCATAAAACATTATTCATGATTCATTATATAAATCTTTAATACCGCTTGTACTAGAATATGATAAATGAATTCTGTCATAATGTTCCTCAAAATCAATCTAATCACGATTTATATGTTTAATGTAAAAAATAATGTTAGCACATTTCAAAAAATTCACATGTCATTTTCAGACTCATTTTAATCAGAAGTATAACCAATTACTATCCCTCCATCCTAATTTTATTAATGGGGTCTTAATAAATGACATAAATTTGTATAATTATAGTACAGTCCACTTTTGAGACATTCAATGGTAACCCATTTACTTATATTTTATACTATTAACTAGTTATAGAATGAATAAGGCAAGAGAGAATTATCTTTGTATAAAGCCACAAAATCATAATAGTGTACTTATAAGATGTCTAAATTATGACACATTACTATGACACCTTAGGCTTATCCTATAGAAATAGCTATATATATCCTTAAAATTTCCCTAGGGATCACATCACAGATTTATCATTCTAGTTTCCAAAGGGTGTCTAAACATATCCTTTGATACCAAATATAGTAACCTAGACATAGTTTATATTGATGATACATTATTTTGGATGAATATTCATCTCATTAAAAAATCTCAAGCCCAAGGACTTTAATATTATAGTTTCTTGGTAAATTGGGAAAGATTATTCAGACATGGTGAAATATAATAAATGTTTCCCATAATGAACACCCCCTTTATTATTTATTCATTAATTCACTCCTTATAACTTAGGGAAAGGAAACATAAGAACGTGGTGAGCTAGAATGCTTTATAATTTTTAATAAAGAAAATATGTCAGCTTAACATGAACATAGCGGTATGCGAAAATGAGAATAACATTGGAATATAATACCATGCATATCATAGATAATAAACATGAGAGACTGTATAAAGATTGATAGTTCATAAGACTTGAATCATAATATAATCCAAAACAAGTATCTTGTTAGAATATTGTAGACATAAGAAATATGATTTTTGGAAAACACATAAACATGTAATATCCTTCCTTTTAAGTCAACAATCAGAGTCAAAAAACATATTAGGGATCATCATGAGGACAACAACTACTTGGTAGGATACACCACCAAAACTAGTCACAATACATTCCATAAAAGGGATCTGGTTTCCCCATATTCTCATAGTGGATCTGGTTTCCCTATATTCCCATAGTGGATCAGGGTTCCCTGTCTTCCAATATTGGAATAGGTTTCCCCACCTTCTATAGTGGATCAATCCATTTTACATGAATCCCATTATTATCCCATGAGATATAAATATTTCCCCACAAAAGTAGATGGAGATATAGTTCCCAAATATCACATAATTAAATCATAAAAACAAGTGCCACAATATCAAAATCAATGATATCATAACCCATGAAATTAAATGGGTATCATAAACATGAAATCATATCACAATGTTGGGGAAAATATATAGGTTTCATAATCATTTTATCAAAGAATAATCTATGAAAATGAGAATGTTTCATAAACATATAACCCCTATATGTGAAATGAATTTCATTGACCTATAAACAATGAAAGAGAACTTGGGTTTAAGGACATATAACCCATGAAAGAGAAACATTGTTTGTAAACATAAATTATGTGAACGAAAAATTGATCTCATAAACATCATTCAATAAAATGTAAACCATTAAAGGAATGAATATGAATGCAAAAATTTGTTCCATTTTCCATAAAGTAATTAGTAACGTCAATATATATCATCATTGAATGAAAATAATTTTAAAATTACGTAAAACAAATCATCAATAAAAAATCCATTATTATTTAAAAATGTATTTTTAAAAATAAAATATCTTGAAAACCAATTTCATTGAGAATAATATGAAAACATTAGAAGCAATCATGAAATAATTTGTAAAACCTTTTTCCCTAGAGACTATTTTCCATGAAAACTTATAAAATAAGTTCACAAAAATTTTGAAAATATTTTCCCTCAAATACTTATTAGAAAATATATAATTTATTTTAAAAACCTATTTCTCCTAAAATAAATGTAAATCTTTTAAAATAATATTTAGGATTTTTCAAAATCATATTCTTTAAAAATATCCTTTTGAAAACATGTAATTGGGGCCTTGAAAATCATTGAAACACTTTTTAAAAATAATTTTATTACAATTTTTATTTAATAAACATTTTAAAATAGAAAATAAAAAGAATATTAGGAAAATAGTATTATTACAAAAAAATAACTCTAAAAAAATTATAATTTCTCCAATAAGTAAATTATTGTCATTGTGGAGGTTAAGTTCCTAGATGATGATCATTATTTATTCACCTTAAATGTTTAGAATATTGTATTGATCATAAAATGAAAACAATATTACATTTAAACACATTTTTAAATGGTTAATACATAGTTAATAATTTCATCAGATGGTCATAGGATAATATTAAGAAAACTTTGTAAACATTTTTACATAACATGGTTTTGAAACAACATTTATTTTGGACCTAAATGGGGAATGTAGTGATATTCTCATGAAAATTATAATTATATTAAGTTAAAAAAGTGTAAAATGTTACAAATACATAAACAAATCATGGAAAACCAAAGGAGAGAAAAATTCATGAGTTTTATTGAGAGATTAAACATTATATTTTAGCAATGTAAGCATAATCATAAAAATTCTCTATATATGATGAGATTGTTGCAAAAAACTATTACAACATTGGTAATTTTAATCCTATTATCCGTGAAGTAATAAAATTAAATGATGCATTCAATTTCAATAAAAGAATATATTCATAATATAACATGTTAATGGTTAATATATATACCCCATAAGAAAATATTTGTGCAATGACTGGCATGTATCTCAAAGAAAGAATGTTGAAAAAAATTTCTTTTGAGAATTAATAACTTTTGAACCATAATCCCCTTAAAAAAATATCACCAATTGGATACATAAATACAAATAAATTTATTTATATGAATCATATAATACATTCATGTAAGTAATATACACTATAAAAAAATAAATGACTGATAAATATAAGAAGTATCTTAATGAAATAAAAAGTTAGATGAAATTGTCTAGCATTATGTGTTGAATTTATTCATATATAATCATACCTCATTTGTAATAAAATAATATTATTATACATCTACCATATAAAAATATTATAATAAATCCCATAATATATTATTTGGATACGAATTTATATAACCTGTTTATTATCAACTCCATGTTAGTGTTACGTTTCAGGTAATATCTATTTTTTCATATATATTTTAGATTATTATTATTGATTCCATCACATAGGTAATGATTTAATTATTTTTCAAATTTAAATAATGACAAAAAATATCATATATATTCAATATTAATTAATTTATAATTATATAAAGAATATTTAAAAATGAAATGAAGTACACTGTTCATGGAGACGGTATGTCATACATTCCCAGGAATGGTACATCTGTTTTATTAACGTAATGAAGTAATGAAATAAAAATATATTTTCTTTGTAAACATATATAATATAAATAAATTTTAAATAGTATTTCATATGTATCATATAATTTTTCTAAATTCATTTTTAGACATTCAATGCAACATGTGAATCAATCACATCACTTTGAAGAGGCGGTTGTATAGATTTCCCCAAATGAACTTATAAAATTAAAAATATAGATATCATAATGTTATGTGTTATATAATCATTAAAAGATAATAATTACATCATAAATATAATATAAAAATATGTATTTCCTCAAAATTACCATCATTGAGAGGTGTTAAATAAAAATGAACAACATCACATTGTGGGGCGATAGTTCGCCATAATGAAAAATGGTGTGTCCATTACCTATTCTAGGGATGTGAGTGTATGTTTAGGAAGATCCTTAAAATAAAAAACTCATTATATTTAGAATAAATAACTTTATATATAATTATAAAATTATGATTAAATGGGTGTGTAGAAAGAAAATAAATTTAATGAGCTTGGGGAAGGATGTTACCCTTCCTTGGAGTAAATCTTCTTGGTTTGCACCAAAGAGCTTCCATGTTTAGATTTATGCACAATGGAAGCATTCTGTTACATATTTAGAGATTTTGGGGTACTTTTTGGGTAAATATTTACATTCCAATGTAGCATGGGAGGTTTGATGATGGGGAAGAACAAAAACCTATTAATCATGGATGAGGAGTTGTAATCTTGTAAATACCAAAAGGTAAGCACAATTTAGAGGTCTCCTATACCTCACGTTCTTCAAAAATGGACAAATAATGGATTGAATTACATTTTAGGTTTTAAATATTCTCCACCACACAAAAATAAGTTCATTTTAAAATATTTGTTCCATAGTCTTTCGATTTCCTTAAATTTTTCATATTTTGGTTTTTATTTAGGTTACTAGTTTTCCAACCGATGTGATTTAACAATTAAGACTATATAAAGGATATATTTATTGGAGAATTTTGAAATTCTGATTTATAAATAGGATATAATAATTTAAAAAATTAAAACATCATTAGTGTTGGATATTAATCTTAAACAATCACATGTAATAGGTAAAAACATAACATTAACCCGAACAATCCTAATAATTTTTTTTAAAATTTTAGAGTCTATATATTCTTTATGAAATACCATCTTCTCCACTAATAGAGAATATTTATTATTTATTACCATATAAAAATTACTTTTAATAAGGTAGTAATTTTTTAATTTTGAATCATTTAATAAAATATAACTTATTGTAAAATAACAGTAATTTCAATTTTGATATTATTTATTTAATTTTAATTTAAAATTTTCAAAACATTTATAGAATCAAAATATATTAATTTCTCCAATCATTATCATGATATATTCATATAAATAATTAATGGAACACAATTATTCATTAAATTTACATTACATTTAATATTTTTAGCATCATGTATTATATTTAATTATTAACTAAATAATCAATGTCGTAGCATTGGATAAGTGTTTAATGTGAAAAATTCATCTCTAAAAATTATTGAAATATATTTATGATAAAAATAAATCGTTTATATTAAAAAATAAATGTATGTCACAAAATATGTATTTTTTCATACCTCAATGTGTTATAATTATTTAATGTATGGAGAGTTCCTTTTTGATTTTTTACATTACGTAACATAAAAAATAGGAAAATAATATTGGTTATTATCATAAAAACTCATAACATTTGATCTATGAAGGAATATCATTTGAATATGGGAAATAAATTGATTTTTTACATGTTTCATATTCATTCTGGAATATAATTTTGTGGTTTTGTCCCGAATTATGATTTATTTTACATTAATCGTTGTAATTAATTTTAAAAAACTAGAGTAATATTTTTCTAAAGAATTATGTAGATATTATTAAACTAAAAATATCACAATAGTAAAAAAAATTATTTCCTTCTTTTAAAATTAAATTCACATAAGTGGCTAAATTTAGACAAAATCTATTCTTAATGACATAGTGAGAAATCCAGTTTTTAAAGTAGAAATGTTCAAAAGATCTATATTTTATTAAATCTAAATTCAACATTAGAAATATTGAAATAACCTAAATTTGATTATTATGTTTATAATTGATCCATTTAGACATTATAACCCAATTTAAAATATAATTTAAAATTATTAATTATTTATAAAAAAAATATAGTTTTTAATTAAAAGGAATTATATTCAATATTTATTGAAAAATGAATCTTTGTTGAAAATTCCAAACAAGCACCCTGATATATTTTCAAAATTCCCATTTACAGAAATATGTTTCTTTTATATTATTAAATTTCTAAATGATTCTAAAATTAATTTTATAATTTTTCATAGAAGGATATAAAAAGTTGTTCATTTGTGAAAATAGTCTTCCAATAATATAAAGACATTACAAAATATTAAATGATTTTTCATAATTTTGTATTATTTATATAAAAATATTATAAATAAAATAAACTTTTTGTAGTTATTATTATTATTATTATTAACATCAATGTTATAACTATCTAGTTTAAATAACTATAATTATAAAAAGATGTTTTGTAGAGACTAAATGTTTTGTATAAAGCATGCCAATTCTATGTTTCATGTAGAAAAATATTATTATCTTGTAGAATATCAAGAAATAATAACATGGTTCTTTAATATAACACAAGATATACTCAATGTTTCTTGAAATTCAAAATATCAAAAAGTAAAAATTATTATGAAAAAAATCACAACATCTCAATTTGTTACACAAGGATTGTGAATTCCTGAGAGGGGAGGTTAACATTTTATAATCAATGTGAGATGAGTTTAGAAACCAATCGTACTAGAAAAAATCCAACCATATAGACTTCTTATAGTTTTGAAAACCATGTTGGATCCCAGTTAAATAGTGTGACCTGCCTCCCTTGGATAGTAGAGATCACACTATATGCACATAGTTTTCCAAACCATGTGGTGTAACCATTACTCCCATTAAAAGTGAAAATTTGACTATTTCTTTACGTCCATAACTTTTTTGATATAACCCTACTTTTATACCAATTTATTCTCCATTATAATTGTGTAAAAATAAAACCCTCCCAACTAATATAATGATTAATCATTGTCGATTCATATGAATTTGATGTATCTTCCTGTGTGAATCAAGGACATATACTTGTCATTGATTCATCATTCATCTAATTTATAGAAGAACCATGGTTAGTTGTTATCTGTTTTTCAAATTCCTATAATCACTTTTTCAAGAATTTTATTTTCAATGGAATTTTGGAAATTTAAATTTTAATCAACATTTATTATAGGTAGAGAGGTGTTTTATGAGCATGATTTGGGTGGTCAAAAATATGTCACATGTTGTCCTGAAGTTATTATTTTGTATTTGGTTCTTCCAATACACCTTATCGATGAATTTTTATTTCCAAGATTTGGGAATGTAAATTTGTCCTAAAATTTTTGTGTGAGACCCTTCACAGACCTTGTTGGGTCAATTGATGATGATATGTCAAGGCCTATGATCATACATGGGGAGTTTAATATCCTAGTGCAGGGTTAATGAGTTGAGAAAGATGAAAATCTATGGTTAAGAGAATAAACATGTAGGGATTTTTATTTGGAAGGTAAAAGTTCAATAAGGGGATATTTGGATTAACTTGAAAAGTAAATGGTTGATTATGTGATAATGAAATAAAATGGCAAGTAATAAATGTGGTAGGGTCATAATGTGAAATACTAGTGTCGACCATATACTTGAGATATACTAATAAATCATAAATAAGATAATGTATGGAATTTTATTTTTGTTGTTGATCGTATTATACCATATCAATAGGGAAAAAACTAAAACCTGAAACCTTGAGTTTTAATGTGATATCAATTTCAAACACGTTGAATATTGAAAATTGATTTTGGATGAAATAGTTGTTGGTTATTTTCATGATATTACACACCATGTAAATAATGTTTTTCTTGATGGTCCTCATAGGGGGTTGGGAATTTTCATTGAATTCTGTACAAAAGTAATGATGATGGTCATGGTAGTCAACACCATTATTTGGTACCTTCATATTGGTTAATTGTTTTATCAACATCATAGAGCCCAATACATTTCAAATACTAACTAATATTTTGGAAATCATCAATTGATTTTCAAGGGGATGGCATACCGAAGATATACTCCTATATGATGTATCATCATTATGAAATTAATGTGATTCCCTTTGGACATAACAACTACCTTTAAATCTTCATAAATATATTGGATTGAAACTTTATATATTTCCCTGATCAGTTTGTGGTTGTATTTTAAGATGATACACAATTATATTCCAAGAGAAATGAATTTCTTTAAAATAATTTGATTATTGTGTCAATGAACAATAGGAATGAATAGATTTATTTCAAATTCATGATGTGTAGATTTGGGATAAGTATATTTTATTAATGGGGTGTATAATTTCAATTAGGTATACATCAGTGGATACTGGATGTTGTGAAGAAATTTCTTTAACCATCCATGGTTTCCAAGACCCACAGTATTCTGCAGTTAGATGAATATTATGGAATCCTTGAGATGTATTTCTCATAGTTATCTGATCCATTTTACATGTTGACATAAATGGGAGCCAAAATCATTTGGATAAATGAATGCGAGGAAACATCCAGTGAACTAATATGTGGATGATAAATGATATATATCACATAATACCCTATTGTGGAGAATGGTTGGTCATGTATAGTAAATCATTGAAGTGTTTATTGAGATGAGTCCTTATTGTAAGGACCCAAACATTTACATTACACAACAGGGGACCTTTTACAGGTCTACATTCTAGAAAATTTGATATTTTGTTCTTACATTCGTTAGAGTAGAAAAAAAATTATAATAAAACAATAAGACAACTATACTTCTACATTAACTAACACCTAAAATTATGTCAAACATCTAAGGACATCAATGTGACCTATGAAAATATAGAATAAAATAAGGGGTGAGCATTAAATTTCTGAGTAAGTGGTTTAAAAACAATTTATAATTCCTTTTAAGGTATTTTTTTAGAAATTATTTTGAAAACACCTATAGAAATATCCTTATTGAATAAAATATTTAAAATTACATAATTCTTGAAAATATTATATCACCTTAAGATATACTTACGCTAAAAAATTATGTAAACATAATCTAGTGTTTTTTTACAACTATTCGTAAGAACCTAAAAACAAAAAACTACATCAAGGAGAACTTGAAATTGTGGCAGTTTTTAAGAACCCAATTTTCTCTACGAAAGACTTTGAAATATTCTTGATGATATTCCAGAGCAGCGCCTTCAGACGGCGTGCGATTCTGAGCCCTGGAGTGGCCGGAATTAAATTTTCAGTGTGTTCACACTGGAAACGCTAAATAAATAAGATAACTCCTAAATGGATTTCCGGATCAGAGATCCGAGTGTACGGATGGGTCCGGAATGGGGTGTTTACCCTAGGAGCGACATAAAACTTGTTGGCGCGGGGCGTTTGGACCCCTCGACCACTCCCAGAACATTAAACGGATAAATAAATTAATTAATTTATTCGTTTAATGGTGAAACTTGAGTATCTCTTAAACGGTGGCTCGGATTGGAAAACATAGGGTACCGTTGAGTTTGGAGTGTTCCATTTACCCTAGGCGGGGTATAAGTTTTTTGGGCATGGGTTGTCTGTGAAAAATGGACCCAGGGGCGTTTTCGTAAATTGGCAGCCTCGGGCGCTAAGTTTAATAACTTTTGAAAGGGGTCTCGGATTAAAATTCTGATACTTCCGTTGCGCTCGGAGCGTCGTGTTTACCCCTGGGACGCCCTCCTTTTTGTCTGCTTCGGGAGCGGAGTCGGGGGCGTGCCGGGCGGGGTGTTTAAGTGTTTTTATTTAAACACACCCCCCCCCCTTCTTCCTCTTCTTCTTCTTCCTCACAACCTCTCCCCTCCCTTGATCCTTTCCGGCGAGCTCCAGTGAGCTCCGGTTAGGCAGCTCCGACGAGGTGGCTCCGGCGAGATGATGGCGCGCGGCGGATCACGCGGGAAGCGCCGGGTGAAGCCCAATGAGGTAGGCGGATTTGAGTTTTCCTCACCTTCCCCGTTTTAATCCTCATTTATGCTCAATCTCACCATTTGATCCTCGAAAAAATCCCGTGGTTGCGTAGATCCCGTCCCGAGCTTTTCGGAAAGCTATCTGGATCGAAATTTCGACCACCGGATCGTTCCCGGTGGTCCTTGGAAAATTTTCCGGCCACGGCCGGTTTCCGGCGAGGGTAGAAGGCAGCGGACGGCGGCGGCGCGGGGCGAAGCAGGGCCTCCGGCGGTCAGTCGAGGCTTCAGAAGGCAGCGGCGGCGCTTCCGGCAGGCAGCGGCGGCCTTTGGCGGTGGCTGTCGGAAGCCAGTCGCGGCGCCGGCCGCGGGCGCCGGCGAGCGGAGGAGAGGGGGGTCGCGAAGCGCGCGACCACCGTGCGTCGACTGCGACCCGCAAAACATGGGTCACTGTGGGGAATCAACCGGCCGCGAGGCGGCCGGTCGGCTGAAGCAAGCCACGGCTAGCTGGCTGCGGCGGGGTGAACCGGACCCGTGGCTGAGCCGCGGGCCGTCTGTGCGGACCGGCCGGACCGGGCCGGTCCGGGCCGAGGGGCTTTGCCCCTCCGTCTTCGGACGCCCGTATTTTGGGCTACGGGCGTCCGTTTTGCGCGCCGTCTGCGGCAGCACGGAGCTTGCGTCAATACAAAGTTTTTGAGTTGGTTTCGGGAATTTTTAATTCCCGAAACGTGCGGTCTCGGAGACGCGACGCGTCTTTAAGTGGACGAGCGTTCTTCCGGAAAATATTGTTTTGGACGGCGCAGACGCGTCCGACGTCCGCTTGAGCGCCGCCAGCGGCATTGGGGCCTTAGCACTGAGGCAGAGGTTTCCAGGGCTGTTTCGGGAGTTGAAACCGGAGTTGAGGCGTGGGCCCCACAGGCCGACTCTTGAGCTGCGTGTGACGTTTCATGACTATTTAATCAGACGTCCGTTCGGGGCGTGCAAGTAGTCGTTTCTGGATGTTTTTTCAAGGGGATTGCAATGGTGTAATCGACCTGCTCAAATTCGGCACGATGGTGCGGCGCCCACGAGGGCCGTTTCGGGAGTTGACGGTGATTTCCAGCTTTATCACCGGGCAACCATTTTGGACAAATGAATAGTCCATCTTGTGCATTTTTTCGAGAGGATCGCAACGGTGCGATCCGTTCGTTGAGTTTCGTGACCAGGATGCGGGTCCCACGTGGCGCCGCTCATGTGCGGTGCGCCGGAATGCATCTTTTTTTCCGGATACCCGTTCTACTCAAGCGAGTAGTGCTTTCGACGTGTTTTTCCGAGAGCATTGCGATGGCGCAGTCCGCTCGACCTCTTTCGGAGATGTGTTGTGGGTCCCACCCGACCGGGCTATGGTGAATAGTACCTTTTTCACCGGGTAGCCATTTTGGGTGATTGAGTAGTCAATCCCGTGTGTTTTCATCGAGGGGAACGCAGTGGTGTGCTCCGTTTGTTCAGTTTCGGGATATTGGGGTGGGCCCCAGGCGGGTTCGATCACGTTGAATAGTACCTTTTTCACCTGTTGACCGTTTCGGGCGAGTGAGTACTCTAACTCGCGTGTTTTTGCGCAAGGATTGCAACGGTGTGATCCGTTTGGCTGTACGGAGCCTCTTGCATGATCTTGTTAAATGTGGAAGCATGGAAGGTGCTCCAGTAGTGGTTATCCCTACCTTGTTTATAGCGGGCCCTTGGTGTGTGATCGCGCACTCCTGGGAGAGTGATGTAAGTGGTTCACAAGATGTGGTTGGTCGTGCCTGGGCCTTTGAGTTGGAGATTTTACGTCACGTCTTCGCTTTGACGTTGGGTGCCAAGTGCATGATAGCCTATGGGCTGGAATGAGGTACACTCTGGGAGTATACGAGAGCGCTTGGAGGTACGTGTGGTTTGTGCCCGAGATGTTCGGGCGCTTGGTTGGGGTTGTACTTGTGGCCACACGTCGTGTGGGCCCCAAGTGCGTGTTGTGTTCTGCTTCACATACTTGGACCTATCGCGGCATGGAGGGTCCCTCTGTGTGTTTGTTTGAACAGCAGGGTGGAGCTCTTCCCCTGTCTCTGTGCTCATTTGTTGACCATTAGGGTTGAGTGGTCTCCCCCTGGTTTCGTTCTCGATGGTTTGGCCGGGTAGCGGTGCTAGTGACACCCAGTGCTAGGGCAGACGCTGCACCTCTTTTGGGAGACCTGTTCTGGAGTTGGGTGGTTGCGCGACACCCACTCCGTGTTTGGTCGGCCAGTGTTGTACCCTCCTGTAGAGATGGTAGAGCGGTTCTGAGTTATACCCTCCAACGGGGCTGGGCAGTGGGTTACTCATCGACTTCCTCGGGCTTACCCTCCAGCAGGTCTGGGCAGTGGGTTGCTCACTGACTTTTAGGGTCTACCCTCCTGCAGAGACTAGGCAGTGGGTCACCCGACACTATTAGGGTCTACCCTCTAGCAGAGACTGGGCAGTGGGTCACCCGACGACCTCTTGTGGTCTACCCTCCAGCAGGGCTGGCCAGTGGGTCACCCGTCGTCTAGTTCCAGGTCTACCCTCCAGCAAGGCTGGGCAGTGGGTCGCTTGTCGACTTATTCCAGGTCTACCCTCCAGCGGGGCTGGGCAGTGGGTCGCCTGATGATGTATTAAGGTCTACCCTCCAGCAGGGCTGGTTAGTGGGTCGCCTAATGATGTATTAAGGTCTACCCTCTAGCGGGGCTGGGCAGTGGGTCGCCGGATGATGTCTTACGGTTTATCCTCCAGTAGGGCTGGGTAGTGGGTCACCTGATATCTGGTTATGAATTACCCTCCAGCAGGGCTGGGCAGTGGGACACCGGTTGGCATTCCAGACTCAGTCCTTCCGACTAGGCTAGTCTGTGGCTTTCCTCCGTGATTACCGGAGCGGGACCCTTGGTTGTACGGGTCGGTGATGGAAAGACTTTGTCTTTGAGGAGACCTCTCGACTGCAGGGTAGTGATGAGGTGTGGTTTGACTTTCCCTAGAACTCTCAAGCACGAGGGCACTTTCCCCACTGAGACGTGTTCTCTTGACGCGATATAAAATCGTGCATGTGAGTCAGTGCCGCCCAAAGCGGATAGTGTCGAGGTGCGGTGATTCAGCCCCTTGTCTTGGGGTTCGGGGTAGACGTGCGGGATGCTAGGCATCGATGGAGGTTACTTCTGGGACTGTTGGCGACCCCTTTCTTAGGCTGAGCTATGGGACGGAGATCCCCTTACGAGTTTGTTCGGGCTTCTTGGCATAGCATAAGGATATGTATATACCTTGTTTCTGGTACCCACTTCTTGGGTTTGGTTACTCTCCATCCAGGTGAGGCGAAGCCGCGCGGGGTATGCCACGTGCTTTCCGTGTCTAGCTTCTCATGGTTGGACGAGTCTACTCTCCTTCTATAGGCAGCGAAGACTCGATGGGAAGTTCATCCTCTCACCATTTCCTGCACCTTATGCCTGGACGAGTCTACTTCCTTTATTTTGTTGGGTTGAGCTGGACTCTCTACTTCACCCTCGGTTGGACTCCATTACTTTACTTGTTCGCTCTAATGCTCACCCTTCGGTACCTCCTTTTGTTTCTCCCTCGAGCCTTCGGGGTATCCTACTGAGTATTTTTATACTCACCCCTGCTTGGGCTTGGCCCGTACTTGGTGTGCCCTTGCAGACGACGGACAGGTGGAGCGTGACTTCAGTGGAGCGTAGGAGCTTGGGAGCTTGGACCACGTGCGGTGGTCGTGGCCGGGATCTAGGTGGGAGACTCGTCAGCTGTTTCTTTTTGTTTACCTGTTGCCGGGTTGTGGCACTTTTTGGTTGGGCGCTTGTTTTTCCCCTTTTCTTTTCATCCTGTACTTTGTACTTGTAGTGGTCGATGCACTCTGTGGTTTTATATAGCAGTTGCCCATTCCTTTTCTTTGCTTGTCTTTACTTTTACTCTGCACTTTTTCATTGAGTTTGTTGCGTGTGTGTGTACAGGTGCTTAGGCAAAGGCCTCCCCGAGTTATTGTGCCTTCGGCGCTAGTCGCCAGCCCCTGGCCTATTGAGGCGGGCTTGGGGTAGTTGCGGCTCGAGCCCGGGTAGGGTCGGGTCATGACAAAGTGGTATCATAGGTGGTTCATTCCTTGGGGCGTTGTGCGGACGTCCCTAAAAGAGGAATTGGTTGGGATTTAGGGCAACAGTGTTAACGTGTCTTGAGGTCGGCTCTCAGGTTAGGGAGTCCAGTGATGGTGCGATGGCCGACGTATCCATTCACCAGGACCTTGATAACCCGCTTGTCGACTCGGCATGCTAAGACACTTGTTGCAGGGAAAATTTGGTTGTGCATCACATATGACTGAGTCTTGACTGTCATTTTTGAGTCAGCTCCCTATCATTGTTGTTGTGGTATATATATATATGCTCATCTGACCGCGACACTCCTTGATAATATTCAGGATGTCTCTGCGAAGACAGCCAGCCATGATATCATCTTTGGTTCGTAACGATGACCCTATGAGCTATGAGGCCTCAGTCCAGGACCCATCATGCGAGATCTTTTCTCCGGGTGGGCCGGTAGTAGTACGCACACCTACTGAGCAGCAGACAGTTTCAGCAGAGCAGGCTGAACTTGAGCGCAGGTTGAGCGCGCTCCGTGAGCTCCAGCGGCAGGGACCGCTAAGGTTCAATGGTGAGCCAGACCCTCAAGCAGCAGAGGTTTGGATCGAGGCAGTGGTTTGCCTTTTCAGGCTTGTGCAGATGCCGACAGATCAGAGAGTGGCTTTGGCAGCCAACCTTTTCTGTGCATCAGCTCGGCGTTGGTGGAGTCTGGTGACTCAGTTTCTTGACGATTCGTCGCTCTCATGGGTCGACTTTCAGTTGTTGCTCCGTGAGGAGTTTTTCCCCTCCTACTTGCACTTCGTTCGGATTCAGGAGCTCCTGCAGTTTCAGCAGGGAGGGATGACGGTGGCCGAGTACGCGGTTAGTTTTGCAGACCGTGCACGATTTTACCCGGACCTAGTCCGTGATTACAACTTCCGAGCGCAGAAGTTTGAGCAGGGTCTCCGCCGAGAGATTCGTGCTGTCAGAGTACCCGTGGGCATTTCCACATATTTCGGGGTGCTAGAGCAGGTGTTGGTGACAGAGGGCTTCCTGTCATGTTTTTCGGTTGGTAGTGGCAGTGGGCGCGATGGAGCAGGGACGTCTGCCGTAGCTAGCAGGCGTTGTAGGACAGGACCTCGATGCAGGTGGCCTTCCCACTGCCGGTTTCGGAGACGTGGTCGTATACCACTGTGGCAAAAAGGCGCAGGGCCTCACCCGAGGATTCCCTTCTGTGAGTGGATCTCGGGTCGTGGTCGTACACCACAATGGTGCCGGAGGGCACCAGGGTAGCCCAGAGAGCGCCGGTGCTATGCTTGTGACGGGTGGGGGCACTTGGCATGAGACTGCCTGGCCCGAGTTGCTGAGAGCTTCGGGTAGGCAGCAGGCGCACCACCATGGTAGAGGCAGTGTCGTGATCGGAGTAGTACCCAGAGATGTGGTGCTAGAAGAGGATCGGGAGGAGCTGGTAGTGGGGGACGACGTTACGAGGTCTTCCCATCACCACTAGGCGGACCACGTCAGGCTCCGGGAGATGACGGTTAGGACCGCAGATAGCCACGAGCTTTGGATGTCTACGATCCTGCAGAGCATGGGATGGTGAGAGGTACCCCATGTGACTCTTCTACTTCTTACAGTAGAATTGTTAGACTCTTTGTGTGATCTGCTTTCCTCCCTTCTCCTCGTTTGAGGTGTTTCCAGGGCGACGCAGGGTGTCGGGTGTAACCCTATGTTGGTAAGGAAAAAGGCGTGAGACCTTTTCCTTTAGTCGATGGTGTTGAATCCTTCGCCTTTTGAGCGTGTAAGAGAGCATCTGTTGTGAAATCATGCATGACCAGATATCCTTGTGTGTTTCACCATATGGATATTTTGAAGGATGGAATCACCGGGCCTTATTTTAGGTGCGGCCGGTGATTCCAGTTGCGGCGTGCGACGTAGAGGTTTGACCGGGGAGGTGAGCTACCCCCGAGGGCCTTCTTGCCGTTTGAGACCATGCAGAGGGATGGAGAGGCTCTCTACCGCCTTTCCCTAACCCCAAGGTCTGGAGTGGGTGCACGACATCGGCAAGGGCCGACCTCGCGTGAACGGATCAATCCATTGGTCTATGTGCGGTGACGCAGAGCTATGCGTGGGTTCTTCTGGGTATGGGAAAGCCAGGCGTGGGCTTCATACCCTGTATTGCTCCCTAGTTTTTCTTTTTGAGGAAGAAAATCTTGAAGGAGGGAATGATGTAAGAACACGGTTTTTGCTCCGAAAGACTTTGGAATATTCTTGATGATATTCCAGAGCAGCGCCTTCAGACATCGTGTGATTCCGAGCCCCGGAGTGGCCGGAATTAAATTTTCAGTGTGTTCACACTGGAAACGCTAAATAAATGAGATAACTCCTAAACGGAGTTCCGGATCAGAGATCTGAGTGTACGTATGGGTCCGTAATGGGGTGTTAACCCTAGGAGCGACATAAAACATGTCGGCGCGGGGCGTTTGGACCCCTCGCCCGTTCCCGGAACGTTAAACGGATAAATTAATTAATTAATTTATTCATTTAATGGTGAAACTCGAGTATCTCTTAAACGGTGGCACAGATTGGAAAACCGAGGGCACCGTTGAGTTTGGAGCGTGCTGTTTACCCTAGGCGGGGTATAAGTTTTGCGGGCACTGGCCGTCTGTGAAAAATGGCCCCTGGGGCATTTTCGTAATTTGGCGTCCTCGGGCGCTAAGTTTAATAACATTTGAAAGTTTTCTCGGATTAAAATTTTGAGACCTCCGTTGTGCTTGAAGCGTCGTGTTTACCCCAAGGACGCCCTCCTTTCTGTCTGCTTCGGGAGCGGAGTCGGGGGCGTGCCGGGCGGGGTGTTTAAGTGTTTTTATTTAAACACGCACCCCCCCTTCTTCCTCTTCTTCTTCTTCCTCACAACCCCTCCCCTCCCTTGATCCTTTCTGGTGAGCTCTGGTGAGCTCCGGCGAGGCGACTCCGGCGAGGTGGCTCCGGAGAGACGATGGCGCGCGGCGGATCACGCGGGAAGCGCCGGGCGAAGCCCAATGAGGTAGGAGGATTTGAGTTTTCCTCCCCTTCCCCGTTTTAATCCTCATTTATGCTCAATCGCACCATTGGATACTCGAAAAAATCTCGTAGTTGCGTAGATCCCGTCCCGAGCTTTCCGGAAAGCTATCCGGATCGAAATTTCGACCACCGGATCGTTCCCGGTGGTCCTTGGAAAATTTTCCGGCCACGGCCGGTTTCCGGCGAGGGTCGAAGGCGGAAGACGGCGGCAGACGGCGGCGGCGCAGGGCGGCGCGGGGCAGAGCAGGGCCTTCGGCGGTCGGCCGGGGCTTCAGAAGGCGGCGGCGGCGCTTCCGGGAGGCGGCGGCGGCCTTCGGAGGTGGCTTTCGGAAGCCGGCCGCGACGCCGGCTGCGGGCGCCGGCGAGGGGAGGAGAGGGGAGCCGCGAAGCGCGTGACCCCCATGTGTCGACCGCAACCCGCAAAACGTGGGTCGCTGTGGGGAATCAACTGGCCGCGAGGCGGCCGGTCGGCTGAAGCAAGCCGCGGCCAGCTGGCCACTGCGGGGTGAACCGGACCCGTGGCTGAGCCGCGGGCCGGCTGTGCGGACCGGGCCGGCCCAAGCAGGGCGGACCGGCCGGACCGGGCTGGTCCGGCCCAAGGGGCTCTGCCCCTCGGTCTTCAGACGCCCATATTTCGGGCTACGGGCGTTCTTTTTGCGCGCCGTCTACGGCAGCGCGTAGCTTGCGTCAAGATGGAGTTTTTGAGTTGATTTAGGGAATTTTTAATTCCCAAACGGTGGGGTCTCGGAGACGCAAAGCGTCTTTAAGTGGACGAGCGTTCTTCCGGAAAATCTTGTTTTGGACGGAGCGGACGCGTCTGACGTCTGTTTGAGCGCCGTCAGTGGCGTTGGGGCCCTGGTAATAAGGTGGAGGTTTCTAGGGTGGTTTCGGGCGTCAAAACGATAGTTGTGGCGTGGGTCCCACGGGCCGACTCTTGAGCTGTGTGCGGCGTTTCACGACTTTTCCATCGGACGTCTGTTCGGGGCGTGCAAGCAGTCGTTTCTGGATGTTTTTCTGAGGGGATTGCAATGGTGCAATCCACCCGCTTAAATTTGGCACGATCGTGCAGGGCCCACGAGGGCCGTTTCGGGAGTTGACGGTGATTTCAATCTTTATCACCGGGCGACCGTTTTGGACAAGTGAATAGTTCATCTTATGTACTTTTTCGAGAGGATCGCAACGGTGCGATCTGTTCGTTGAGTTTCGGGATTGGGATGCGGGTCCCACGTGGCCTCGCTCGTGTGCGGTAAGCTGGAATGCATCTTTTTCTCCGGATACCCATTTTACTCAAGCGAGTAGTGCTTTCGACGTGTTTTTCCGAGAGCATTGTGATGGCGCAGTCCGCCCGACCTCTTTCGGAGATGTGTTGTTGGTCCCACCCAACCGGGCTACGGTGAATAGTACCTTTTTCACCGGGTAGCCATTTTGGGTGATTGAGTAGTCAATCCCGTGTGTTTTCTTTGGGGGGAACGCAGTGGTGTGCTCCGTTTTTTTCAGTTTCGTGATTTTGGGGTGGGCCCCATGCAGGTTCGGTCACGGTGAATAGTTCCTTTTTCACCTGTTGACCGTTTCGGGCTAGTGAGTAGTCTAACTCGCGTGTTTTTGCGCAAGGATTGCAACGGTGTGATCCGTTTGGCTTTACGGAGCCTCTTGCACGATCTTGTTAAATGTGGAAGCATGGAAGGTGCTCTAGTAGTGGTTCACCCTACCTTGTTTGTAGCGGGCCCTTGGCACGTGATCACGCACTCTTGGGATAGTGATGTAAGTGGTTCACAAGATGTGGTTGGCCATGCCCTGGCCTTTGATTTGGAGATGTTACGTCACATCTTCACGTTGACATTGGGTGCCAGGTGCATGATAGCCTATGGGATGGAATGAGGTATACACTGGGAGTATACGAGAGCGCTTGGAGGTACATGTGGTTTGTACCCGAGATGTTCGGGGGCTTGGTTGGGGTTTGACTTGGGGCCACACGTCATGTGGGCCCCAAGTGCGTGTTGTGTTCTGCATCGCGTACTTGAACCTCTCGCGGCATGGAGGGTCCCTCTGTGTGTTTGTTTGACCAGCAGGGTGGAGCTCTTCCCCCGGCTCTGTGCTCTTTTGTTGACCAGCTGGGTTGAGTGGTCTCCCCTAGTTTCGTTCTCGATGGTTTGGCCGGTAGCGGTGCTAGTGACACCCAGTGCCAGGGAAGACACTGCACCTCTTTTGGGAGAGCTGTTCTGGAGTTGGGTGGTTGCGCGACACCGGCTCCATGTTCGGTCGGCCAGTGTTGTACCCTCTTGTAGAGATGGAAGATCGGTTCTGAGTTTTACCCTCTAGTGGGGTTGGGCAGTTGGTTACTCATCGACTTCCTCGGGCTTACCATATAGCAGGGTTGGGCAGTGGGTTTCTCACTGACTTCTAGGGTCTACCCTCCAGCAGAGACTGGGAAGTGGGTCTCCCAACGCTATTAGGGTCTACCCTCCAGCATAGACTGGGCAGTGGGTCACCCGACGACCTCTTGGGGTCTACCCTTCAGCAGGGCTGGGCAGTGGGTCACCCGTCGTCTAGTTCTAGGTCTACCCTCCAGAAAGGCTGGGCAGTGGGTCGCCTGTCGACTTATTCCAGGTCTACCCTCTAGCGGGGCTGGGCAGTGGGTCGCCTGACGATGTATTAAGGTCTACCCTCTATCAGGGCTGGGCAGTGGGTCGCTTGATGATGTATTAAGGTCTACCCTCCATCGGGGCTGGGTAGTTGGTCGCTGGATTATGTCTTATGGTTTACCCTCCAGCAGGGCTGGGCAGTGGGTCACCTGATATCTGGTTATGAATTACCCTCCAGCAGGGCTGAGCAGTGGGACACCGGTTGGCATTCTAGACTCAGTCCTTCCGACTAGGCTAGTCTGTGGCTTTCCTCCGTGATTACCGGAGTGGGACCCTTGGTTGTACGGTTCGGTGATGGAAAGACGTTGGCTTTGAGGAGACCTCTCGACTGCAGGGCAGTGACGAGGTGTGGTTTGACTTTCCCTAGAACTCTCAAGCACGAGCGGCACATTCCCCACCGAGACGCGTTCTTGTGACGCGATCTAAAATCGTGTGGGCGAGTCAGTGCCGCCCAAAGCGGATAGTGTCGAGGTGCGGTGATTGAGCCCCTTGGCTTTCCAATTGGGATAGACGTGCGGGATGCTAGGCATCGATAGAGGTTACTTCTGGGACTATTGGTGACACCTTTCATGGTCCGAGCTATGGGATGGAGATCCCCTTACGAGTTTGTTCGGGCTTCTTGGTAGAGCATAAGGATATGTATATACCTTGTTTCTGGTACCCACTTCTTGGGTTTGGTTACTCTCCTTCCAGGTGAGGTGAAGACGCGCGGGGTATGCCACGTGCTTTCCGTGTCTAGATTCTCGTGGTTGGACGAGTCTACTCTCCTGCTATAGGCAGCGAAGACTCGGCGGGAAGTTCATCTTCTCACTGTTTCCATCTCCTTGTGCCTGGACGAGTCTACTTCCTTTCTTTTGTTGGGTTGAGATGGACTCTCTACTACACCCTCGGCTGGACTCCTTTACTTTCACTGTTCGCTCTACTACTCACCCTTCGGTACCTCCTTTTGTTTCTCCCTCGAGCCTTCGGGGTATCCTACTGAGTATTTTTATACTCACCCCTGTTTGGGCTTTGCCCGCACTTGGTGTGCCCTTGCAGACGATGGACAGGTGGAGAGTGACTTTAGTGGAGCGTAGTAGCTTGGGAGCTTGGACCATGTGCGGTGGTCATGGCCAGGATCCAGGTGGGAGACCCGTCAGCTGTTTCTTTTTGTTTACCTGTTGCCGGGTTGTGGCACTTTTCGGTTGGGCGCGTGTTTTGCCCCTTTTCTTTTCAGCCTGTACTTTGTACTTGTAGTGGTCGATGCACTCTGTGGTTTTATATAGCAGTTTCCCTTTCCTTTTCTTTGCTTTTCCTTACTTTTACTCTGCACTTTTGCATTGAGTTTGTTGCGTGTGTGTGTACAGGTGCTTAGGCAAAGGCCTCCCCGAGTTATTGTGTCATTGGCGTTGGTCGCCAGCCCCTGGCCTATGGAGGCGGGCTTGGGGTAGTTGCGGCTCGAGCCCGGGTAGGGTCGGGTCGTGACAAGGTTGTCTTGGGACTACCCACTTATTGAAGGATGGGTTCACTCAACAATGAAATTGTAAATTTACAATGTATAGGTTTACAGATTTCGGTAAACATTTAATCTTACATTATAAATTTTCACTGGAGATTTTAATTATGAAATCATGTCACTACATTAAAAAAGACATTCCCACTTATAATTATATATTTAAGAATGTACATATATATATATATATATTCTTTGATTTCCTAACACTTGTGATTTTTTTTCACCTAAAACCCAAATAATAAACTCTTATATAAACTATCCAAGTATTCAATCATTCTTTCGAGAGATGCATTTCCCATTCTTATAAATAATTAAAATTTATAAAATAATCTAAATAATTAATTATGTTCCTAAAAAAAATATAAAATAAAACACCTTCAATGTAATCCATGTACTTAGTAATTTTTGGATCCCAAACCATGAATTTTAAATTGAATCCTTGATTTTTTTGTAAACAAAACAGATGTCGATGTAATTCATAAACACATGGATGTGATTATATATATATGTGATTTCATTAAAATAGCATAACTAGTAATTGAATTGTACGAAGAAAATAGAGGGGTGTATGTTTCTTCAGACTCCCCATTCCTGACACCAAATTGATTTTCATCCAAATTTCTAGGTATAAACTAGTTCAAATGCCATTTATAATGGTGATAATACTGAGTGTATAGTTTCAGAAACACTCACACATAGACATGTCTTAAAAAGAATGTTGAGGCTATAAAAGAAGATCACAATGGGGAAAAACACAATACAATGGAAGAACCACAATATAAATACTTCAATAGGACATCTGATTGTATGTGATTGATGGTTTCTATATAAAATATAATTGATTGGGTTAGCTAAATGAATGCAAGAAAAAAATCATAAATCAATCATAAAATGAAAATGTTACATAGTGTAAAGAAATATTAACACTTATAATTAATTTCTAAACAGTCTCATCAAATTAAAATAATACAAAAATTGAAAATGGGATAAAGGAAACACTATTATCTATCACCGAAATTGGGAGTAAAATGACACCAAAAAATTTTATTCAACAAAAAAACACCTACTAGAAGTAAACAATATACCTTCCTTCCTATATTGAAAATGTTCAAAAACATTATATCAGAAGTTTCTATGTTTTGGGAAACCGTAAACGTAATGCTCTGAAGATAATGTCAGGACCACCAGTAGCTCACCACCGCTCGACGTGGCTCGACTCCCTACTGACACGAAGGACTCCCATCGACACGAACCTGCTCGAACTCCTCTATAAAGACCCATGAACCTCGGAGCTCCCATGTTCATGTTCTCTCATATGACATCATCACCACGGATTTGGCAATGGCTTGGCCACTTAAAGACCCATGATCGACTCTCTTCAGAAACACATCAGGCCCCCTCACGCAAATCAAAAACCTGAATCTCTATTTCACCTTTTTTTCATTTTTACCTCATTATTATTTATTTTTTAATAAATATTATTTAGATAATGTTTATATTATTTTATATTTATTATTGAGAAATATTTTTTGTTTTATTTTTTCCGAAACAAATAATTTAATAAAATTTACCTAATAAAAATTAATAATTAAAATCTAATAATTATAGTTTCATATATATATATACATATATATTTTCATTTTTTAATCTCTTACATACATTATAATGTATTTGTTTATTTCACATTATGTAAAATTGACATTTTTTACAAATATATATATATATATATATATATATCATACATTTTATAATTAAAGATTTATAAATTAATTTCAATTTTATATAATATTAGATAATATTTTTAATAAAATTAGTTATTTTAAAATTATTCATTTAAAAAAACACAAAATAAATTTGAAATCTATTTATTTTGAGTTTTAAAAGCTTCATTATAATTATTATCTTTAAAGGAAAATATATTATTAGTTTATTAATCCATTTAATTTAATATTTATACAATTAAAATATTTATTGTTTTTTTGGATTGTTACATTATTCCCACTCAAAATAATTGAGTCCTCGCAATTCATTTCATTGGACAAATAAGAATTTAGAATATCCATCATCAGAATTAAGATTCATTGGAAACACTAAACTTCTAAACTCAAGAACATCTAATCTCTAATGTTTACTAGATCATCCTCTAATACCAACCTTAAGGAACCAAACATATACAGTGCACAATAGTGGACCTTTTATAAGTCTAGGTTCTAGAGAATTAGATACCACATTCATACATTCATCATATTTTAAAAAAAAAAGAATAAAACAATAAACCATATACACTTTTGCACATGCTAACACCAAAAATAATGTCATCCATATTATGATTTCAAAGTGACCGGTGAAAAATAAAGTAAAACAATGGGTGAGCGTTAAATTCCACAATAAGGGGTTTATAACCCATTAATAGATTCTTTTAAGGTATTTATTTGGAAATACATTAGAAAAAACATTTAGAAATATCCTCTTTAAAAACAATATTTGAAATTAATTATAACTTAAAAATACAAGATAACCTTAGAAAATACTTGTGTTCAAAAATTACATAAACATAATCAAGTTTTCTTTGACAGTAGTACACAAACAACTAACAGCAAAATAATTTTTCTAGGGTCACATGAATTGTTGATGGCTTTCTTGGGCTAACCCAATTATTGAAAGACTGGTTCACTCTCCAATGACCTTCCATATTTATAATGTACATGCTCTAGGATTTTTGAAAACATTTAACCATGATTTATATATTTTCACTACTTTTTTTTAATTTAAAAAACATGTCACATCATTAAAATACGCATTCCCACTTATAATTATATATTCATGTATTCACACACACACATATATATATAATATAATTCATATCCTAACACATGAGAGTTTGGTTTCAACCAAAACCCCTATCATAAACCCTTACATAAATAGTCCATCTATTCAATCCTTCTTCTAGTGGATAAATTTTCCATAATTATAAATAATTGACCATTATAAAATAATCATTATAATTACTTGTGTTCCTCACATTAAATATAAAATAAAACACCGTAAATGTAATCCATGTACATTATTATTTTCAGAACTCAACCATGAAATTTAATTTAAAACCTTTAATTTGTTATAAATTCAATTGATGTCGATGTAATTCAAAAACACATGGCATGATTATATACAGATCTGATGCCTTTAGTTTTGAAATATCATACCCATATGCTATGATCATTTATTGAAACAGGATAATAAAAATATGAGCATAACCGTAACCTTTACAACCATGAGTAAATTTTAAAAAAGGACCTCTTCATGATCATGCTATTAATTTTACCCCATATCTATGCATGATCTGATTGGACAGTAAAGTGGTCCACTAACAGATAAATATGTCGATATATATGTACATATGAATATATATATATATAAATATATATATTAATATAGTTTTAATTTCTTTGAATAATTTCATTCAATTATATTATTACTATATATTTTATGTTCACATTTCACGCACTATAATTTAATAAAAATAATTTATATGACAAAAAATTCTCACTACTTAATATTAATTTGGATAATTTATGGGGTATCATTATTTAATTATTATGACCACATCCTAAATTTTAGTCATATTTGTACATGTAATCGCTAACTCAAAATGATCGTTTAATGTTATAATTATATATTGGAATCATATCATAAATAATAATGAATTACTTGATATAATATAAATTGAAATCATACTATTTTGTCAATTACTTAAATTATAAAATAATTATTTTTCACATACCATACTAAAATTTAATTAACAAATACCTTATTTTTAAACTAGGATATTTTACAATTATAATGCTATCATGAAACAATCTTTAGGAATAAGGACTTCTGAAATAAAATTACAATTTCTCTTACGAAATTATAAATTCTAATATATATATTTATGTTTAAACTTTAAAAATAAATCATTTTAACTTGTAATGGAATAGTTTAACATAAATAGTAAAATTAAAATTTGAAAATCGGGTTAAATAATTTCACTATAAAGTACATAATGGTTTCAAAATAGTAAATAGGAATCATGAAACATAGAGTCTCGTTAAAATTCAAAATAGGTAAAATTATATCCCTTACATTAAGAATTTATGAAAATATAGACAGACGTATTTCATTACATATTCAATATTATAAATTAAACTTAAACAGAATAATTTAATCATTTATATGAGTTTATAAAATTAATAAAATAAAATATTATTATTTATATTGGAAACAAAATAACCCATAATTTAATTTCTGGAACACAACATGGGTTTTATGATGCTGCATACTCCAATTTCCAGACACCAAAATGATTTTCCCCCCAAAATTTTATTTACATACTCGTTCGAATTCCCTTTATATTCAAAATCATAATGTATTTATAATTACACAAAAACACTAACAAGGCATGCATAGAAAGATGAGGCTATCATATCATACCCCATGTGGGAAAAAACACAATACAATGTACAAACCCAAATATAAAAACTACAACAGGTCATCTTATTGAAATAGATTGTTGGTTTGAATATAAAATGGATTTGACTGGGAAAGTCAAGCTTATGCTGACCAAAAAAACATCCAAACTCCATCATAAAATTCAGAATCTAAACAGTATGAAGTAATATTAGCACCAACAATTAATTGAAAAATAATATCTTAATAATGAAAGAGTATAAATATTGAAAATGGAAAAAATTAAACACTATCATCTGTCATCGAAATCGGGAGAAAAATGACACCAAAATATTTGATTATACAATGAAATCGCCCACCTGTTATAAAAAAAAAAGAAACCAATCTCCCAAGATCAATGATGATCCGGAACATTAGATCTTGATTTTTCTTGTTTTAGGAAACCCTTGCCACGAATCTACATAGATGATGCATGTACCACCAACGACCGACCACTACATGATAAGATTGACTCACCCATGAGGGGAGGACTCATAATGGCTCAACCTAGCTCGATCTCCACTGTAAATACCCATGACCCTTGAAGGTCCCCTGGTCGAGTTCACCCAGACATCATCCTCACCATGGCTCTAGCCATGGCATGGCCTCCTGAAGACCCCTACTCGACTCTCCTTGGAAACCCATAGGTTCTCTTTTCACGAATCACGAACCGTAATCCCTATTTCCACTTTTTTTATAATATCATTATTCATATTTTATTTAATAAATATTATTTATATAAACTGCATATTATTTTATATTTATTCTTTTTAAAAATAATTAATTTATTGTTTATTAAACAAAATAAATTAATAAAAACTTTCTAATGTAAATTAAAAATTTAAAAGTAATAATTAATGTTTCATATATATACATACATATATATATATATTATCATGGTTTTCTACCATATTTATAACATTTTAAGGTAATAATTTATTGATATTTTATAAATCTAACATTTCATATATATATAGTACTTTTTGAAATCAAATATTTAAAAATTAATTTAAAAAATATATAATATTTTAAAAAAAATTATTATGAAATTATGTTATAATTATTCTTTTAAACAATGAAAAAAATTGAAAACTGTTATTTATAAGTATTAAATATTTATTTTTAATTATTTTGTTCAATGAAAAATATACTGTTATTTTAGTAATTTATTTGATATAATTTTTATAAAATTAAACTATATATGGAATTTCTTGGTTGTTATACTCATGTATAATGATATAATTGTTATTATTACATCACACTAATTATAAAATCATGCATTTAATTAACCAAATTATGGTTTCAAGTCACCGATGGAAAATGTTTCATTAAAAATTTGTATAAATTTTATTTATGTTGAAGAATGTGATATATATATATAATAAAATATAATGTAAATATTAACATACTAAATTTTAAATATGGTTTAAAGGATATGGTCAGAGAGTAATAAATATTATTAGTACTTCATAAATTACCACCTTGTAAAGGTGAACAAGGTGGCTGATTCCCTATGTTAAATAAGACATGAAAGTTGGTCCATGAAGAGGATTGAAAGTGATCTAATACATATGGATTTATAGAATATAGTTAACGAAGTAATTATGAATGGGTACAAATCATATCATTGTAAAATAAATATTATAACATTCTTCCTTGAGATGATTAAATATGGGTAAGAAGAATATATTGAACTATTGAATATGGTGTACAATGTTTGTCAATTAAACCGCAATTCTCATGGAAAGAGAAGTTTCACAAACCAAGTATGTTCCCATTCCATATAAAATTTAAAGGTTTTGGTTGATGAAGATCAATGTTCAGTATTCTCTATTCATTCTATGAATAAAAAAATTAATATATAAATGAAATAGTGTTTTCTGAGGGAAACATGAATTGAATATTGTAGAGTATTTTTCTTGATGCCTCTTATCTCATCAATTTAAGCCTGTGACACATAATTATATGGGTTATATATAACCATTACTCATACCATAATGGAAATTAGATGACATAAATATGGATTTCATCACTAGATTCCCAACAACAGCTAATAGGAAAAATGATATTTGGGTTAAAGTCGATTTCTATAAAATTCCGGATATTTAATTATAATCAGAGAAGATTTCAATATATGTATTATTTATATGATATATATTTATGAATTTAAGTGATTTTATAGAATTCCATGTTTTATTATATCCGATTGAGATATAAGTTTTACTTCATAGTTCAATATATTTTTAATGATTCTTTGAATACGACATTGAACATTTGCACTACATAAAATATTCATAGAGATGTAAATTTTTAGAGGAGCTTTAAAACATGGATGCCATGTTTAGAAAATACATTATGGATTTTAATGGTGGTTGGGGTCAACGGGCTTCTCTAGTCATGTTTTACAATCATAATAGATTTCATTCGATCATTCAGATTGATACTTAGGAATCCCTCAATGGCTGGAAGTGAAAAACTAAAATGATTTGGAATAAGGAAGGTTGAAAAATCTATTGGAATAGAATCCTTCTAAATAAATGGTTGATAAGGTTATATCCAATTATAATCTCATTAAAGAAGCTCAGAATTAGTAAAAGTGTTATAATGAAAATATTCTATGATATAAAAAATTTTATTTTCGGGAAAACGATTTCCAATAATTCCATTAATGAAGAAAGTTTGATATTTAAAAATTAGGGAAGTATTATCCCTAGATATATTATTCCCTTTAATATTATATATTATATAAAGTATGGTTCATGAATCTTTGAGCATCCAACAAATTTATCTCATGTAAATGATGTGTTGAATCTAACAATACTGAGGAAGAACATATTGGATCCTCCACATGTATTTAACATAGAGGTCATTGCATTGGATAATGATATTCATTATCAGTAATGTGTTGGGTATATTATAAATGACATAGAGAATGTGTTTAATCACATAACCACTCAATTAGACAATGTTTTTTAGTGAGTCCAAAAAAATTAAAAAGCTATGTGGTATCCCAAGAATGTGATGAGGTATAAGTATCCAAAATTTTATATATTAGTGTGATGGAATTCAAATGTTTTTTTCAAAATATAATGGTACAATGTAACACCTATATAAATTCATCATTCACATCTCTTTAGATAGGTTTAATGTCTTTGATATCTTATTTACATGCAACATTGAGTTTAAACAAATACAAATATACTTTTAAAATATTAAAATCAAAGGTTTTAGTTTATTTCTTGAAATTAGATATTAGGGTATGAATATGATCAAATAATTTATTAGAAATTATTATTTACACTTAGAATAAAAAATTAAATCTTTATAATTTTTTTATAAATGAAAATAAATGACTTTGAAGGTAAAATGAGTTATTTTACCAATGAAAAAATTTTAACCATGAAATTTATTTTTATCATAGTAAACTATATTAATAACTAATTATGAATAATTTTTTTGATATTTTTAATAAATATATTTATAAGACAATTTTTCATTTATGAATTTTTTTACTAGGGAAATAATAAGAAATAATTAAATTTTATGATTAAAAATGCATTTTTCTAAAATGATTATCTTTGAGTCATTAATGATTATTTTAATAATAATTTATTGAACATATAATGACATTATTTGATAAAATGATTTCCATGTTTCAAAAAAATCTAATTTTTAATGATTCCACATTATTATTTTCATTGGGAAATAGTAAACAACATGAAAATATATTAATAATATAAATCCCAAAATTGTTAGTGAAGACTCAGACTAAAAATATAAGGGTTTAAATGACCAAAATCCTTATCTAATTTCAATTATTAAAATTTAATTAAATCATAAATATTTAAATCTAAAAACGTGATCAAATTTACTACCACAGTACCAACTTATTGACATTATTATATTTTAGTATTCGTAAAAATTAAATGGGATCCACTCCCCTAACATATAAAAGGGAACATCCCCTCAACTATATTCGATAAAAAATGGTTTATTTTTCTCAACCAATGTCTCCTCAAATAAAATAAAAAATATATATAAATTTTATTTAGGGTCATTTTACCCCAAAATATCTATCCAAGAATCCATATTGTTCTTCTCAATGGAGGATACTTGAAGAATGGTTATATGTTCTTAATTAATGTTTCCATGTCTTTTTATTTCATAAACCTCACCTAAATGTCCATAAACCTTGTACAAATAATTTCATAAGTATAATTTTTCTTCTTATATTTTATTATTTAAATTTTATATCAATTTTATAACTCATTATATTCCATTATAAAATGAAAATGTCACTCATGTGTACGCATGGACTACTATCTCTACTAGTCGATATGATTCCTTTTCCATTTACATTTTATTATGATTTTAAAAATGATATATTTTATAAATAGATATCATATTAATTCTGTTATTTTGATTCTATAGTGGATAATTATTATTTACCATTCATTTGTTTCATTAATCGAATAGTATAAACATCACTTCTGTGTGTGTATGGACTACATTATCCAAGGAATGGTGTAATTAATTTTCCGTCACTCCATTATATTAATTCTTATAAAATAATTTAAAATGAATAAATATGATTCTTATTATTTTATTAACATTATGGATATCATAAAAACATTAAAAATGTGAATTTAGTTGAACAATTTATCAAAAACATAAAAATCAAATTGACCAATTTTCACCCTAATGTTGCTTCTAATGATAATTTATTGATAAAGGATAATTATAAATGATAATGAAATAATAATTGGTAACATAAGTATTAATATGGTGCTATAATAAATTTACAATAAATATATATTTATTATTATGCATATTATAATTCTTATGAAGGAATATAGGACTTTAGTTAAGGGTTTATATTATATTCTCATATACTTTTGGGATTGTTTGTGTAACGTATCTATTTAGGGGAATTATATTATATTTAGACATAACCCCCACCCTCCCACTATTTCATAACACTCTCTTTATTTCTACGGTTTTATTTCTATCATTTATTTCGTGAGAATATTTTATTCAACAATTTCAATAATTTTTTGTCATTTTCACACTAATGAAATCCTACATTTATATGACTAATTAATTATCTTTTAATTGAATATCGTGAAATTAATATTCATTGAAATTTTTATTATGGAAAAATATTCAAGTCATTGATCCACTAGGAATAATTTTTTAATTATTCTTGATGTGTTTAAACATATTATTAAAACATTGTCTATAACCTATGTTAGTAAGCATAACATATAGACCAATAACCTGATGTCTGAAATAGAACATATCTATAATTTACCATACACTATCATGAATAGATGGATAAAGAACCAAAAATTTGTATAGAACCATACTTTTTAGGAAACTAATGTATGGTACAAAAACCATACTTTTTTCATCAAACGTATGTTGTCAGCAATTTATATTGAGTTTTTTAATCAGGTGAAGGAATCCTATATTTGACTATTGAACAAAAAGGTTTAAAATCTAGGATATTATATGATATTTATTCAATTGTTTTGATAGATGTAATGATCAATTCAAAAACATTTTATTGAAAATTAAAATACTTTTTATGATTGTTTTTAAGGTTCTTATTCAGAAGAGTAAATCATTTATATTATTATAAGAACATGTGACTCTATTTATTTATTTATTTATTTGAATTAAGATATTCATGATTTGTAGTGAAATATTTTTGTATTTGGATTGACATGAATATATATGACATACTGTACAATTTTCAGGAATCTATTTACTAGAATAAAAAAGGATATGGGATATACATAAAAGAGATGATGTGTGTGAAATACAATAAGTGTGTCATTACCTTCATAAATTTTGTTAGGGGACATAAAAATTTTGATCTAGTTGATCAACAAACTATATTTTTCATTCTTGCAAGATCGTTTTTTTGTTACAGCTTTTTTTAATAAAATGATGAAGAATTTTTCTTCGAGGCATTTTGGATAAATTCATGTTTAACCTTTATTATTTTTTATGAACCACTATATAATGAATTCATGTGATGTGTTCAAGATCTATTCGGTGTTCTGTATTATTGAAGATCAATAAAATCTCTTAGTTTCTTGTACAATTGTGATGTTTAACCTTTTTTCAAAATGGAATCAATATATATTCATTTGGTGGTGTTTGACTACATGGTCTCAGTTGTGGTGATATGTGATCTTCATATACTAATCTATGTATTTTAAGTTCCTTGTAAATGACCCAGAATACATGTAAAAAACTTGAAAGTTTAAAAATACCTACAATCAGATGTTAGGGTCATATTATAAGATCCCAAGTTAGTGAAAATCACTAATCTTGTGGGGTCATGTGTCGGTGGAGTGGACTAAGGGATATCTCTTCCATGAACAAATATACATAGTTGTATTTATTTACATTATTTATTTCTTATGATAACTCATATTTTAGATATAATTAATTCTTTTCTACATAACAAGATAGAAGTTATGAATCATTCAATGTTTTTAAAGAATAAAATTCTCATCCCAGCTCTTCTGTCATTTCCTTCAATATAATCATGCCAACCAAAAAATTGGTATCAAAGGTTGTACTATTTTGGTGATATTTCTCTTTCATTTCAAACCCTTTAAATATCATTAGATTTTATCTGATACCTAACAATTGGTATGAAATGGATATCATAAGTATCAATTAAAAATTTCTTGTCTCTAACATTGTTGTGTTAAAAGATTCATATAGAGACATCCTTAAATGGATGAATCTAGAGAACATATGTATGTGATCTATATTCAACAGTTTAATAGTGACAATTATTGATGATGGAATTCATGTATGGTTTTTTATTCATGAAATCTTGGAATATGGGTTTGTTTTATTGTTGTTAAGCTTTGTGAAATTCCTAAATAATATTTGTAATCTTTGAATAACGATCAAAAGGAGAATATGATATCAATTTAAAAGATATTAATTCTATTTTGGGTGGATTAGTACTGATGAATTCCATTGTGTATTTAAATATTTTAATATATATTTGAGGTGTAAAATAATTTAGTTTCTCATGAAATCTGAAACAATATAATAAAATTAAGATAATCTATTGTGAAACTAATTTATTGTATGTTTATAATTTTTCAGGATTAAACTATAACACAAATTAATTGGCACATCACATAGATTGTCAACAATGCTATTTATTTGGAAGATCGAATTTCATAATTAGTTTAAGCATTAAAATTACATAGAAAACTACCCTCTTAGTTGAATATAATATCTACAACCATACAAAAATCTACATCAATTGAAAACATATCTATTATGGAATTTATTAGAACATTAATGATGTTTGATTTTATAAATTATGATGATGTTGAAAATCATCTGAAACTTGTAGAATATTCTCTAAAACTAAAATTTTTGAACGAACTAATTAAATTTCTTCTAATTTGTATAATAATTATCATTTGTTGCTAAAAATAATTAGAATCTTTTATAAATAACAATGAACTTTTTAGAAGAAAATATATATTGTGAAGGAAAGGAAATTAGTCATATGGGGGATAAATTTCTATCACTTGTATCTCAAAGAATATATGACTTAAATAAAATATGAATAATTATTATAAAATATACCTGGGACAATTATTCTATAACACATGAAGAATCATCTAAAAATTTAGAGTATGGTCATAAAAGGAAAATGGTATGCCTTATGGGTTATACTATTGAGGTAAAATCTTCTTTACCTCAAAACATGAGTTATGAAAAACTATCTTATAATGAATTAAATAATTTTTTTTCTAAAATATATTTATGATCTCTTAATGAATGTGCAGTGAAAATTTATAAGATCTCATGAAACAACACTATAAAATAAAGACATTTTTTAAAACAGTTTATAGTAGTAATGTATAATTCATCAAAAAATTCATATGATTTTTATGAAATTAAATTTAAAGAGTTATTTGATGAAGATATTAATTTAAAACAATACTAAAGTATACTTATCAAATAAAAAAATATTTATATTAAATCCTTGGAAAAAATAAAAATTAGAAAGGAAACCCGAGAATATGATGTAATTGTGAAAGACCAAAAAGATATTAAATTTATTTTATTATGGTTTGAATTGAAAAAACATGTCTACTATTATATATTTTTATTTTGGTGTTAATGGTTACTATATAAATGATTGATATTTTATAAAAGATCAAATTTATAGTGTTAGAAATGTTTCATTCTCAACATATTTGTTACTATAAATATTATAATTCATAAACAAAATATAAAATTTTTGTTACCTAATAATATAATTTCAAAAATTTCTAGACCAAGAATAATATGGGTACCCAAAAGCCAACATGTTCAGCTTTTGAATGATTATACCAAAGATATGTATTTTTTTATCATTAGGTGGTCGATCGATTTCTATATGAATGTGTGTAGAAAAAGAGTGATCCCCTCTAAATTATTTCATTATAAAAAATAACCAGTTATATAAATAATATTCAATAAAGTATATCATTTTATACATAATTCTACTACATCAATTGTTTTATATTCGATTATAAATATATATCTCATAATTTGATAAAATGTATCATTATTCTTCAAAACATATCTTAATAAATTATATAAGAGAATTATTAATAGTTTAAAATATATATTAAACATTATTTTTAATCATCAGAAAAATATGTAATTTGTATGATGTATGAAAAAATTTATATTATCCATAATTAATAATATTTTTAACCCTTTTATTATTTTAGAATAGGAATATCTTTATTACATATAATGACTTCTCAAACATTAAAATCAATAATGATGATTTTTTTTTTGCTAAAGAATATGAACTGTCTTCTACATTGTTTAATATTCAAACAATAGCACCCCCATTTTCTGGTATGTGACAATTTTTTTTGATTTTCATGGTTAAAATGATAAATTTGGAATATTGGGAAATGTTGGATAAAATTTGGTGTGTTTTTTTGGTTAAAAGAAGAGCTGAATGGGCTGCTCACAAGGTATATAAACTATGTGGGATCCACGTTGTGATTGTGCTATCTGAAAAGAGGTTTTGGGAAATTTATTGTAGTAAATTTAGAATTGTGTGCACTCTTTTTGGTAGACCATGTGAGGATATGTGCATCGGTCTTCCCAAGTAGTATCTAACACACAGTTAGTATAAGGTGTGTCTAACCGTGTCACTAAACCGTGTGTGGGGTCAATGTGTGATCCTAAAAAGTTTATATCGCTTGTTATTGAAACTAATATACTCTTGTTTTTTATTATGGGGCCGTAACTCGGGATTATTTTTTTTGAAGGTTTGATAAATTCTACCAAGAAAATTTTAACTCATCTGAATCATATCCTTGGCGTTTATAAGCCCGATTCTTACAGAAAGTCATTGTGTTTCCCAGTTTTTCTGTTGTTTTCTTATATATACTTATCCCATCATCTATGATTATTATATCTATGCCCATTATGGTTAGATAAAATATTTTGGTTTCAAATAAGTTGATATTAGGTATTTATCTTTTTAGGGGAAGAGATATAAGCAATTTCATGGAATTCTTAACCGGTTTCATGAGCGTTCGTTGTCAGTTTTTAGTTTTTTTCAAAACCCTCTTGGTAGGTGGATTTACACTTGACTACTCATATTATAACTTATTGGAATGATTTAAAATAGATTACATTATTATGACATGATGGTGAATTGGTTATTTATTGATTTTTTGATACCTTCTTGAAAGATGGTTTGTGGAAGTCTGGAAAATTGGGGTTCTTTTGTGAAGTGTTTGATTCATGATTATAAAATAATGATTTTATAATGGGATTTTTTTAATTATTGTAAATTTATTTTATTAAATGGTTTTAAATAATAGTAATTGTTTTCTTGAAATGGTATGGGTGTTTGAAATTTTTTGGTATAATGATTTTCAATAAAACAATGGTTTTATTGAAATGGGTTGAAATTGTTTTTTGAAATGGTTTTGGCATACATTGTGTTTTTTTTGTGAGTTCATTATTAGTGGGAATTTAATAACGGATGACCACCAGTGGGGTACAAGGTACATGACCCTAGATAGGGGGTGTGTGTTAGTGGGACACAAGGTGATTGGAAAAGGGACCGCTCTTCAGTATGGAACTATTGAAACAAAGCATGCATGGATCTATGTGTGAAAATGTGAAATAGAATGTTTAATCCATAATGATATTGAAAAATTATTTTAATTATATTTTTGGTATATTTTTTTTAAATGTGATTTTCTAGAATATTTTTTGAAAATATAACTTGTTTACTCTTGGTTATATGTTGTTTTTGGATCTTGATTATATTTTGTTATAAACTATTTTGTTTAATTGTTTTATATAAATGGTTTTTTATAAATGATGCTAACTTTTATATCCTAGCGGAATAAGTATGGATGTCATTAGGGTAACCATGTAGAGTTTTATAGTCACCGCTACTTTTTCACTTTGGTAAATATATAGATGATATCATCTGGGACATGGGAAATGGTAAACAGTCACACATATTTTTCACCACCTTGTGAAACATGGGATGTTTGGTGATGTTGGATCATGGAGCACATGGATCATGATGTCTAATAGTTATCATGGAATTATTAGTTGTTTTTATTCAATTAACGTTGATGATTATTTTGTGTTCTTCTATTGCACACATTGTTTTTTATAAAGGATGTTATTGAGTTGTGTATTAATTATTCATGCATTATATGGTGTTTGTTTGGTTATAGTTTTATTTTGTGGCTTTTTTCATAAAGGGTAAATCTTCCCCAACTTCAATTGAAATAATTAAACATTTATTACCAACCTTTTTCATCTTGGGGATTTCTTTCAAGGGTAAGTAATGGCGCACCAAATTCTCAATCCAATGATAATATGTTGGTCATTAAAAATGGTATCATCTTGTTTGGTCCTTTTTTAACAAGTGAACTTATGATTCTTTGTCTTATTATTGAATTCATTCTTACCTATTCCATGAGTTGTAATTTTTAAACACAAAAGGATAGTCATGATTTGAATTCTATAGAAACAAATATGTATCTAACCCTTTTATGTTGAACATAATGTTACTAGGGAGGTGGGTACATAAGTGTTTTGGAGACACTTATAGAATATTGGATTCTAATTGGGATGTGTTTAGATTGTGTGATGATAATGACATGCATTTGAGAAATGAATTGCCTCTAGGTAATTCTTAATTTGGAAAAAATAATATATTATTTAATTCATTATGTTGATTTTTGAATAATCTCGAATTTTGATTCAAATGAATTGTCACTAACCAACCCGGGTCGATCCTGATTTGGTCACCCGAGCCAGTTTGTGACATGACCCAAAGGGAATTCCCGATCCCCATGGGATGTCTACCTGTGAAGGGCATCAAAATTTAATCATTGGTAATGATTTTACCAATGTACAAAAGATTATTAGGTAAAAAACTAACAATATAAATTAATAAAAGCAGCAGAAAAAAAACCTGAAAATACCTCCTTGTGACCTTATAGTTTTCCATCCACCTTAAACTCAAACCAGCTCCATCACTGAGCAACTGAACTAGAAACCTAAAGAAGAACTGAAACAACAACTGAATGAATAAGGTAGGTGTGAGCACCAAGTTGCTAAATAGGGATGCCAAATATAACAACAGTATCCATGTATTCCATTTCCCAAAAAAACAAATAAAAAATGTTTGAAATAAAAATATAAAATTAGGGTTCTTACATTTTAAAATAAGCAACATAATTTTTCCATTTGAAAATCCAACACACACTATTTACCATTTTCAAAACCATTTTCTAATTCATATACAAAACCAATATAGAATGAACAAGAATGTTCCACTAGGGAAGTAGGTGAAACCACACAAGCTGGAATAAACTAGTACAACGTAATGTTAAAAAATAATTATATTAATTAACCATGGGTGATTTTAAACATTCCTAGAAGACCATTGTACATACTCCATTTGGAACCACCAACCATTGTATGGTGAAACTCCAATGTCTATAACCAACTGGCCACCCTCATTGCAATATAAACTAGTGGAACGCCCAATATGGCCTATACACCTACCAGTGGGTACCAATCCGTCTAATCAGGGCTAATAAGAAACCATCACTCAATCAATAATAGGATGCCTCGGAACCCATGTTGGTTATAATAATACAGTTTAGGTAGGAAGGCCCTTGCACCCGTGACTCATCTCAGCACACATTCCTTCCCAAAAAATGGGCGCTTCATACACATTCACCCATAAAGTGTTACAATATATAGGTGTGCCTCATATACATATTCATTCATTCACATTAAAAAACAGACAAACGGGTCGTCACATCTTGTTCATATGGAAACCATTTTCTAAAAACCCATTTAAAAATCTAATCAAGCACACACACAACTTTCCAACACATCCCATTCTAATAGTTAAAACAAAATTCACCAATTAGTTAAAAGAGCCAAATGAGCCTTTAAGTACAAATTTCCCCATGCGTTTTTTTTGTAAAACCTTTCTAACTTTTAATGAAAACCCAATAAAATTACCAAATGACCTCTCTAGCCTAACATTTTACAAAATTTCCAGTATGGGCCAAAGGAGAACACCCTTTGAGATCACATTTTAAACATATCATAAAAGCATCACAAATGAAAAAATCATACTTAGAAAGAAAAAAAACATTTAGAACACCATTGATTAAAAACAACTATTTTAAATATCATTATCATTTGAAGGTACATCCATGTCTACACCTAGTGCACCCCTGGATAAGTCAACAGTCAATGACAAACCTATAGTTCAAAGAAATAACAAACACTATTTTCACATAATTGTCACCTTCTATTAAACTGAAACCAACCGCTTACATTATTTTAAATGAACACACTACCAAATTAAAAACCAAAAGTCCCATTTTTATAACACCTTAACATAATTAACAAGTTACACCAATACCAGTATTATACACCAAACATATTTCACAAATAACTAGTACTAACACACAACATAATAAAGGATAAAAATTTATAATAAACCGTTAATTCAACCTTTAAGAACTATAGTATTTTATCAAATATGCTAAGTACACATGATCGAAGATCCCCCTAATTATCTACCTAAGAGAATAATATTAACAACTTCAAATGAAACTCATAAACACCAAAGCAGATAAATTCTAGGTAAACTAAGACATCGAATAAATTAAAATATAATAATGTGGAGAATGAAAGTGTTAAGGTAATGCATCATAAAGAACACATAGAGATTCTCCTACGACGTGGTTGAGTGCGGTCACAACTAAACATTAATGGATGGTAAACCAATACCTCGCGGAATGATTAGGACACCCAAAACAACTTGAAAAACACACTAGTTACTAACTGAGGCATTATGGTCTCAATAAATTAAGGAAACACGTCAAAACTATGGAATTTATCGAAGTAAAGGATGTTTGATGGGGTGGTGCAGCGGGTCACCAGAAAACAATGAATGTAGAGGTTTTTGTTAGCCACTGGTGGCCATAAATGGTGTTTGTGGTAAGAACACAGGAATGAAGGGGTGTGGATGTAGCAAGGGGTGGGCGCTAAGAGGACAGAGCTCTGGAAAGGAGATGGCTAGTCGGACTGGCGTTTGGCTAGAGAAACAGACTACAGATTGTCAGAGGCTGGAGTGGTGGTCTGTGGGTGGTCGGAGGCCGGAGTGGGTGGTCATTCAGGGTGTTCTGAGGCATCCGGGACGACGGTGTGAAGGCCGGAACCCAAGTGGGTGGCCTACTGCGTGTTGAGGGCGGGGGCGGGCGTGATGAGGAAGGGTAGCGAGGCATGGGGTGTCAGGTTTAGTGCAGGGACAATACAGAGGTTAAGGAATTTCAGGCTAGAGTGGGTGCAGGCAGTGGCTAGAGGTTAGGGAAAGGTGGAGGGGAAGAGAGCGAGGTGGTGAATGGGGGTGCCATGAGGCCGCTCGTGTAGGGTGCGCCTCGCACTAGAAGGTGAAGGGGGGGCAGCCAGATTTAGGTTTTTAATTTTTTATCATTCAATTATAATCCTAATAATAATACTATGAAAACTAGAAATACAAATAATAAAAATAGTAATATAAATATAAATAATAAAATAAATATTATCAGAATAATAAAAGTTCAAATAATAATGAAACCAGAAATAAAAATAATAAAAATGATTTTAATAATGACAAAAATAACAAAAAGGACAAATATAGAAATAATAATTATAAAAATAATAACAAAAATACCATTAATGAAATAATATTAATAATGATAAAAATGAGAAATTGCCCGACTCATGGGCTGACTGTGTGGCTACCGCCAATCACACGGTGACTGCGCGCAGGTCCGAAGCCCTGTAAAAATATTAAATGACAATAACTTCAATCTAGGACCTAGCCTGAACCTTGGAATGAGAACTCAAATCCAATAATTGATAAGATAAAAATTAATTTAAAAAGGCGGGTTTGATTATTCTCCCCACCACAAACACTTTCTACCCCTTTAAATACATGAAGCCATATGTTGATCATGAATTGAGTCCATGCCTGTACATACAGAGAGGAACTGAAGAAAACTGTGAATCTTGGGATGACTTAACCCTGCAAAGGTAACCCCCGACTGATTCATGAGATAACTGAAGCCCGAGGTTGAGGGGAGAACATGAAGGGGTTCTCCCCACCACAGTAACTCAACCAGGACAGAAATTTAACAGCCATACATACCACCCCAGTAGGGGGGGGGGGAGACGTGAGAACCCCCCAGTGATCTAAACCACCTTTTATTGCACAAGAGAACAAAACCTCCTCTAAA
This sequence comes from Viscum album, assembly GCA_963277665.1. NCBI lineage: Eukaryota > Viridiplantae > Streptophyta > Magnoliopsida > Santalales > Viscaceae > Viscum > Viscum album. The sequence goes on along the minus strand of OY728142.1, from coordinate 1,998,839,554 downwards.
TCATGGAAATCTCGACCCAGACCAAAATGCCCAAACACTAGAGAAAAACATTCGATCCAAACTTATCTGAATCAGTGAATCCAACCATAACAAAAAACATCAATTCTTCCACATGAACTTACATATCTGACTGAACACAGTAATATCGAGATTAACCCACACAAGGTCCAATCACATATTTAAAAATCTTTACGATTCAAAAGACTCTATTATTAGATAATCGATACTATTTGGATTACAAGAGAACATGTATGTCACAACTCCACAATAATACAGTGAACTTAAAAGGATGTCAAAAACTAAAAGATAAAAAACAAGAACAAAATGACATTAAATGTTCCACTTCCAACATGGAACACATAACCTGAACCAATGCTTCACACCCCTAGTGACTCCTGACTATGCATAGGATTCACCCTAAGACTTGTGGCTAGGGCTCGGATGGATGAAACGTCTCATGCCGCACATTCAGGTGCTGGAATCCCTCCAGTCACAGTCTTATTTAGGTGACGCTTCCTAGAAATCATCTCTATATGACCCAAACACCCGCAATGATGACACATCTTCGGAGGGATGCGACATAACGGCTTCACGTTCCAGAACTGGCCACACTAGTGGCACACCACTAAATGGTCTGACGAACTGGAAGTCATAACCAATACAAAGGACTCCTTGGAAACAACATCCTCTGGAACACACAGTTCACTATATGGGGAACCTTTGAATGCTACCAGATACGCTGGATTTCCATCCATCTAGGCTCCAGAGACCAACTCATCTTATAAAGCATCATCCCCTAACTTCTAAAAATGATGGACCCTAGAATGGAGGACCTGCTCCTTGATATTTGGATGAAGACCCCCAATTAATAAGAGAGTGTTTATACATTCTTTTGACACTACATCTGAAGAAAATGACTGAAGCTCCTTGAAATGATCAACATAAGTCTTCAATGATGGTTATCCTTATTGAATACACATGAGTTTTTCACTTTTATTCATCTCCACCTCTTCATTTATAATCCATCAGATGAAGAAGAAACTAAAATCCATCCCACATAATCCCCACTATCATTGATGGTGAGGAAATCAACTCTCATTCGTCTAGGTTTAGACCTTTGAATAGACCCAAAACATCACATACTCTAACAGCTTCGTGCGTTACCAATATCATGAAGATGTGGTCACCCTCTTCAAGCGAATCTACTGCCTCTAATAGACCCTCATCATCGTAAACGACATGAAACATCTGAGAAGGAAAAATAACAGGGCATGACTTATCAGAAACCTTGGGGGATTTTCTAGGCAGTATTTTCTGAACATATAAATCACCAACCTGTAATCGATATCAAAAAATGTATAATTTAAAAGTAACATCCTGATCCAAAATGATCGACTAAAAAACCAAACAAACAAAAACACAACCCAAAATTTCCATTTCAATTTTGATTTCAACTGCTTCAATGACTCTTGTTAAATATGAAACCCACTTTTTGAAAAAAAAATTATAAAAAATTCTGTTTTTTTCAACCACACACATACATCGGTCAAGACCAAAACAAAACCCAATATACAAAAAACCATCGGGACGCAGAACTAGCAGCTATGCTTTACATGGCGACATAGTAGTGTGCCATGCCCCAAGCCCACACAAATGACTAGGAGAAGCTCAATCGTGAAATCGGAGTCCATTTGGGTCACTACTCCATGTGAGTGTATGACATGACACTTGTCTGCCTCCATTGTAATTTCTCAATCCCAAAAAAAAAAGCAGAAGTCTCAAAACGTGGACTACCCCTGGAAACTTGAGGTTCAAAACGTGAAAGGGTTCATGACGTCCTTCCCATACCTTCCTCCCGAGTCCTAACAGTCCTAATATCTATCTATTGAACACCCCAAATAACAAGAACCTCCATTAGATACCTTTTTTTCATTAACAAACCCAGGTCGACCCTAAACTAGTCACCCGAGCTAGTCCGCGACATGTCCTGATGGACATTCCAGATCCCCACGGGCTGAAAACTAGTGTCAGGAATGAAAATTTAACTATTGGGAATGATTTGGGCCAAGAACAAATTATTAACAGAAAAAAAAACTGGCGATATAAATAAAAACTAACAAAAGATTGAAATAAAAACCGAACATACTTCCTTGTGACCTTCTGGGACCCCAACCAACTCAGACTCAAATCTACTATAACAATAAGCAGCTGAACCAGGAACCTGCAAAAGAACTGAACTTGAAACTAAATGAATATGATAGGTGTGAGAACCGAGATACTCAGTAGTGATGCGAAATATAACTAGAGAATCCAAGTATTCCGTTTCCAAATAAAATCCAGTAACACATGTTTTAAAAACAAATCTAAAAGTAGGGATTTCACATTTTAAAATAAGTATCATACCTTTTCCATTTTATAATCCAAAAAACACTATTTTTGATTTTCAAAACCATTTTCCATTTCATATACCAAAGCATTGCAGACATATCAAGAATGTTCTATAAGGGAAGTATGTAATGCCCCGACCCTAGTTACCCAGAGTCGGTGCATTATTACATAACATTGGCATGATCACAAAAGGTCATGTCTCGAAAGGCCGATTATTTTAGTAGCCTTGGAAACACTAGATACATTCATAAATGTAACATAACATCATAAAGTCAAAAAGTAAAATTACATAGTCTCCAAAGTCCACACTCATATCCCCTTCAGACTATCTATGAAGGTCAGTCATAAAATATTTATTCACATCCTGGGAAAAATAAAACATAGAAAAGGGTGAGCTCAGATTCTCAGTAAGGATAACAATATAGCGGAATTATTCATAAGCAAACATAAACATTTAAGGCAACGTATAACTAAAACAAAAGCATTTTAAACTTGAAATTCAGCATAATATGGAAAAAGTAAAATAAAATAATTCCATTTACTTACTCACATGGATATTCTACTAGTCGAATAATCACATTCAATATCAATAACCACTTTCATAATGATAGAATGCATAATGCCAGACTATCATTACCACGTAGCCACGACCTCGTGCCAAGACTACAAATAAGATTTTGTCAAGACCTCGTGCCAAGACACTATTTTGTCTCATGAGACCTACTGATGCACCAAGAAGCTAAAGAGGGATCCACCCGTAACTTATTAAGACCAATGCATTCCTCATATTAAAAGGTTTAAACATATAATAAACCATAACATAATCGTATCACATAAAACATGCATAAAGGAAACATAACATTTCCACATTTCAATCACAATATATCAATAAAACACATTAATATAATAAAAAGACATTCAAAACCATTTTCCATACCAAAATAAAAGAAAATTAAAACTTGGTATTTATTTTTCATTTAAAAATGTTATGTCTTGTAGAGGAAGTCGAAACTCAAATAATGGTCACGGCGGTGGAGGAGTCGTTGTCGCCGCATACGCACGACTAAAAAACATTCCATTTTGTCATTTTGTAAAATGCTTCGTATAAAAAAGATTCCTTTTGAATAAATGTAAATGTAAAAGGGTATTATATACTATATAAAATAAATTTGTGTATAAAACAAAATATGCCTCAATGAAAGGAGATTGAGACGAAGTCCCTTACCTCGTGTCCGACTTGACTCGATCGTTCTTTAATATCATGAATAATAAACTATAGTTAATTTATATTTTCTTAAAAATCATTTTCAAGTTCATTATTACTTTTATATCAATTATTACCATGTTGTGAACATTATTTAATTATTTACATTAATAACGGTCGTTTTTTCGATCTTTGGTACTTGAGTAAAAAATAAACTTCCTGTAATTACAAGTTGTTAATGTGGTAAAACATCCATTATATCCAGAATTATATTCATGATGTTGATATCATATATATCTTTTATATCTTTTATATAACTTCATTTATAATATTACATAACATTTAGTGGTACAAAATGAAATGCACCGTTCATGGAGACGGTAAGCTGTACGTACGCATGAATGCTACTTTCATTTATATTTCTTATTTAATGGAATGAAATCATAATGATATAAATGTATATTATAATTTCAGTATAATATCATATATAATATCATTTACTCCATCATTTATAAGTCCCACATGTGGCATTAATGATTCAAATCACTTTGAAGTGGCGATAGTCCGCACTTCCTAAAATGAAATTATCATGTTTACCCATAATGGAAATCATAAAGGTATGCCATAAATGAAAAATACAGAAGAATAAATAAATAATAAACATAATATATATCATATATAAATATAGTGACATCTTAATGGCCACCATGAAAGGTGTTAAAAGAAGAATGAACAATCATCGTTTCGTGAGGCAGTAATTCACCTCCCAAGCAAACAATATGTTCTTTAACCATTAGACGAAGGTGTATGTAAGTGTAAATAAAACAATTATCACAAAAACAAACTAGTATATTTACGATACTGGTTTTTTTCAAAATAATAGAATAAGAAGAGTTTAAGGGGTTGGAGCAGCAAAATAAAACAAAAGAACATAAGAGGAGACATTACCGTAAAATTGGGTAACTCTTTTTGATTTGAGCCAAATGATTCTTTGGAAAGACTTATGCCCAAAGGGAGGCTTCTAGAAGTAAGATAGGGAAGTTTAGAGAGTATTGGGGAAGATTTTGGCCGAGCCAAATGGCTTTGAAGGTGTGAATAAGGTGGTAGAGGTGGGGGGGCTTTTATAAGAAGAGAGGAGGGGCACTCTTGGATTGTCATGAAATGTTACATTATTATGAAGAGCTTTTCGGATTTCAAAGGTCCAAAAATTATATATTTATATTATTAGGTGATAAGGGTTCGTAATATACTCATACAATAGGTTTTTTACAAGTTTCAGTCTTTGATTTTACATTATCTCTTCATTTTATTTAAATCATTAATTAATGAGGTAATCACTGCATCATCATGGTGTCATAAATAAATTTATTTTTTTAATGTTTAAAAATTATAAAAAAAATTAAATGTTTTAGTAAGACTTTTTATCTTTATAATGAATATTTATAGTCAAAACTATGACTTTTATAACGCCATGTAATAATTGTTTTAGTAAAACAATACATGTTTGTGACAATTTTAATTTTACTTTAAATAAAAAGTTATTAATGCCATTTTCTTACCCAAGTTTCTCCATGGGGTCCCCAAGTTGACACATGGATTGTCTTTGTCGGCCATGAATCATCCAATAAGGATAGGACATGTGTAAAGGTAATTTCATATTATTATAGCATTATATTAACTGAAATTACACTAATCACCTTTAATTGCGATTAATAAAACTTAAAAGTTACTATTCAAGAAAAATTATTTTCATATCATTGAACCAAATTTTACTTATTAATGACAACCATGTATGTAGTATTTTTGAAATTCAATTCACAGAAGTGGTAAAGTATCATTTAAATGAAAAATTAGTTTTTTAACTACCACTTAGTGGTTTCACTATTCATCAAAAATTGATGTTTCTCAGAATAATACAAAAAATTCACCCTAAGAAATAATTGATATTCCAAATTCAAAAATGATGTCTATTTTAAAAAATTCCAAACATATAAGTTTCATTAATTGATTTTATAATTAATTCTGGTTGACAAAACACATAGCGTGTTTTTAAGAAACAATATCAATCAAATGATTGACAATTGTTTATGTCAAATTTCAAAGTGAAATTAATTCTAATGAACACCATTGGATAAAATGTTAAAAATATATTCTAATTATACTTTAAAACCACTAAATATTATAATTTATCACTAAAAATTATTTTGATTAAAAATTTTGTTTTTAAGTATTTTCCACTATTTATCGAAAATTGGAAGATCTTAGAAAAATACCAAAAATTCAACATGGCCTAATTTCGATATTCCGAATCCAACAATGATGTCCATTTTGAAATATAAAATTTATATAATTTCAAAAAGTGGATATTACTATTCATAACGGCTACTTTGATTGGTCATGGTGTGTTAGAATCTCGAATGTAAGTACAATACAAGCTATTTCATTATTGAAAGAGTAGCGTACCATTGAAGATTGGGGTGTTACATTCTCCCCTCATTCAATAATTTTTGTCCTTGCAATTTGAAATTGTTCTTCGAAAAGAAAAGGTGGAAAATTAAAAATACCTTTGTGGAAAACCCATATCGGAAATAGTGTTAATAAAATTTAGACTTAATAAGAGGGAAATGGAAATGAGAAAGTCACTACCAAATTAGGTTTTCGAAAAGGAGAATACTGGTGGAAATTATAGACACATAATTAGAGGAAAAACGTAAATACTTATAGGTATTGATTGAGGTCATCAATCACAAACAAGTGTAAAATTGAGGGCCTCAAAGCCATCATTTTATAATGAAAATTTCATCACTTCAACAAAACATACTGTATTAGGATAACACATTTTTGTTTTAATATCCCTTCCCCAATGTTTAAGAATTAATTTATTCATAGAATAAGATAGACGTATATATATATATATATATACTTGACAAGTAGAGTTTCAACCCTCAACTAAATTCTACAACAAACTCATCTTTCACTGAAAATGATAATAGAACTCAAAAATATTATATTTATCCTAATCGTACAAGGTTCAAAATATTAACATATACCATTTAGATTAGGAAATATATTTTTTAATAACCAGGGACTTCTTGTAGGCTAGTGGTAGGTCATAAAGTCTTGTCGCACTATGGTTTTGGGTTCGATTCCTGCAGCTTTGTCCGATGCGACGGGTTATCCCCCAACCTACAGGTTGTCCTTTTCCTAAAACTATAGTATAAAAATAATCTTCAGAAATGTTTTAACCATAAAAAATACTATCCAAAGTTCATATTAATCTATTACAACCATTATAGTTATCCAAAATACCTCTTTCCAGACTTTCTCTAAAAGATCTCTAAATTCCAAAATCAATTGTAACATAATATTACCAAAACAATGTAATGTTTCTCTTATTATCACACACTAAAAATATTATTACCTTCATCATATTAAAACATTAATGAAAACAAAAAGTACTGTAGTACAATCCTTATATATATGACATTATTTTTATAACCATAATATAATCCATGAGTCCAAAAGCCCCAATATATTAATTATTCCACTTCAACTACAGTAAAAACATAAGATTGGCCTTGATCCCTTGCCTTTTTCTGAGGTAAGTTTCCCTAACTCTTAAGACATTAATTTTCATAATGCCCCATTTCCCTACAATTGTAGCATTCAACATTGATAGCCCCTTTCTTTCCCTTTCAATCACAAGCCTGGTGACCTTTTTCTCCACATTTATAACAAACCCCTAATCCTTTTAGGCAAGTACCGAGGTGATTCTTCCCACAATTATGCATAATGGAAAATCCTTCTTTCCCTTATTCCCTTTATATGTCTCTTGTTCCACCGCTCTCTTCATCTCTTGATTTACATTATTTTCATAAGATTTAGAGAATTCCTTTTCAGTATGGATAGCACACGAGACTATATCATCATACGTTGAGAAATATTGTGATACTAAAGATCGATGGAGTAATGGTTTTAAACCATCAAAGAAATGATGAATATTACTTCTTGGTTTACGTAGATAATCTTCTGCATACCTTCCTAACCATGTAAAGTTATCCTCATACTTTGCGATATTCTCATCCTCTTTTTGTCTCAGAATCAGAAATTGCCTTTCCATATCTGGTTTATGGTCAGGAGGAAAGTATTTTTCTATGAAAAGCTCTTTGAACTCCCTCCATTCCATATTAGATGATTCTTCATCTTCTTTTGTTTTTTGATTCAATGACAACCATTGATCAGCATCTCAAGTGAGGCCGTAAATTGCCATGATAACGTTTTCCCTTTCACTACTCCCCAAGGCATGGAATATTTTCTCTTTGGAATTTATCCATTTCTCAAATACTAAGGGATTTGTACTCCCATTGAATGGTGGTGGTTGTTGCCTCATGAAGTGGTCTAAAATCAATCATCCACGCTGCGGTTCAGGGTGCTTTATACGAGTAAGGCTATTATTCATAACCTGTGGGAGTTGTCCCAGTATGGTGATAAACTGATCAGCACTAGTTGTATCACTAGCTCGATTGTAATTATCTTGAGCAGGAGGGAAATATCTACATGGAGTGCGTGCATTGATACTGTTTTCATTCCTTCCACTAGGCACCATTTCTAAACAATGTCATAAACTAGATTAGTTTATGAATTGAAATGAATAATTCCAAAATTGTAAAATACATAGCGTAAATTGAATGGTTTATGGATATAATCCATAATCATAAATATTTTTTCTTTGAGAAAGTATATACTAATAAACCATTCATAATGGTTTGTAAAGAAATTGTGAATTATCCTAAGCATATCCCCCAAAAGTGTCGTAACCAAGAGTGCAGCAAGGCCCATTGTCGTGCACCAGTTCCCGTTTGAGTCTAGCTCCAAGTGGTGTTTTTGGGTTTTACTCATATGTACATTTGTGCTAGAGCCACCTCCACCTGCTCGTATCCAGATAGGGATGAATTTCTCGGAAAACTCACAAAATCTCTACAATACCAAAATTCTACGAAGTTCTTCTATACTAATCCTCAAAGTATATCATAGGGGTATGTGCTCTAATCAGATTTTATCTAAATCTAACTTCCATGGTTAGTACCAAACTCCCTCTGATACCAACTATAACTCCCCGACCCGAGTTAACCAAAGTCGGTGCCTTATTACTTAACATTGGCATGATCACAAAAGATCATGTCTCGAAAGACTGATCACTTTAGAAGGCTTGGAAACACTAGATACATTCATAAATGTTACATTACATCATAAACTGAAAAACTACAATAACATAGTCTCCATATTCCACACTAATATCCCCTTCATACTATCCCTGCAAGTTAGTCATAAAATATTTCTTCACATCCTGGGAAAAATAAAACATAAGCATGGGTGAGCTCAGATGCTCAGTAAGGATAACAATATAGCAGAAACATTCATAAATAAACATAAACATTTAAGGAAATGTATAAAAAAAATCCTTCTAAACTTGAATATCAATATAATGCGGAAAAAGTAAAATAAAATAATGCCATTTTCGTACTCAAATGGATATTCTACTAGTCAAATAGTCACATGCAATATCAATAACCACATTCATAATGATGGAATGCATAATTCAAGACTATCATAACCACATAGCAAAGGCCTCGTGCCAAGACTACAAATAAGATTTTGTCAAGGCCTCATGCCAAGACACTAGTTTGTCTCATGAGACCTACCGATGCGTCGAGGAGCTATATAGAGCTACACCCATCACTTATTTAGTCCAATAAATTCCTCATATTAATAGGTTTAAATATATCATAAACCATAACATAATCGTATCACATAAAACATGCATACAGGAAACATAACATTTCCACATTTTAATCACAATATATCAATACAACAAATTGATATAATAAAAACATCGTCAAAACCATTTTCAATACCAAAATAAAAGAAAATTAAAACTTGGAATTTATTTTTCATTTAAAAAAGTTATGGCTTGTAGAGGAAGCCGAAACTAAAATAATGGTCACGGTGGTGGAGGAGTCGTTGTCACCGCATACGTATGACAAAAAATATATTCCCTTTTGTCATTTAGTAAAAAGATTCATATAAAAATGATTCTTTTTTAATAAATGTAGAAGTAAAATCTGTTTATATACCGTATAAAATAATTTTTTTTATAAAAAAAATATGCCTCAATGAAAGGAGATTGAGACGAAGTCCCTTAACCCGTGACCGAATAGACTCAATCATTCTTTAATCTCCTGAATAACAAACTATAGTAAATTTATATTTTCTTAAGAAACTTTTTCAAGTTCATTATTCACTTATTACCATGTTGTTAACATTATGTAATTATTTAAGTTAATAATGGTCGTTTTGTCGATCATTGGTACTAGAGTCAAAAAAACATCTTATAATTACAGTTTGTTCATGTGGTAAATATCCATTATATCCAGAATGATATTTATGATGTAGATATCATATATATCTTATATATCCAGTATATACATTCATTTATAATATTACATAACATTTATAGGTAAGAAATTAAATGCACCATTCATGGAGACTCTAAACTGTATGTAAGCATGAACGATACTTTGATTTCTATTTCGTATATAATGGAATGAAATCATAATGATATATAGGTATATTATAATTCCAGTATAATATACTATATAATATCATTTTCTCCATCCATTATAAGTCCCACATAGGGAATTAACGATTGAAATCTCTTTTAGGGGGCGGTAGTCCGCACTTCCTAAAATGAAATTATCGCGTTTACCTATATTGGAAATCATAAAGTAATGCCATAAATGAAAAATACAGAAGAATAAGGAAATCATAAACATAATATATATAATATATAAATAGAGTGAAATCTTAATGGCCACCATGAAAGGTGTTAAAAGAATATTGAATAATCATCGTTTCGTGAGGCAATAATTCACCACCCACGAAAACAATATGTTCCTTCACAATTAGACGAAGGTGTGTGTAAGTGTAAATCAAATAAATCTCATAAAAAATCCTTTTATATTGAATATACTTGTGTTGTTAAAAAAATAATATAATAAAAAGAGTTTAAGGGGTTGGAGTAGCAAAATAAAACAAAAGAACATAAGAGGAGACATTACCTTAAAATCGGGTATATCTTTTTGATTTGAGCCAAAAGAATCCTTGGGAAGACCTCTGCCCAAAGTGAGGCTTCTGGGAGTAATAGAGGGAAGTTGGGAGAGTTTTTGGGCAGATATTGGCCGAGCCAAAAGGCTTTTATGGTGTGAATAAGGTGGTAGAGTTGGGGGCCTTTTATAAGAGGAGAGGAGGGGCACTCTTGGAATGTCATGAAATGTTACATTATTATGTAGTGATTTTCGCATTTCAAAGGTCCCAACAATATATATTTCAAGGATATGGTGATAAGGTTTAGAAATATACTCATAAAATAGGTTTTTGACAAGTTTATGTCTTAGATTTTACATTATCTTTTCATTTTATTTAAATCGTTAATTAATGAGGTAATCGATGCATCATCATGGTGTCATAAATAAATTTATTTTTTTAATGTCTGAATATTTTCAAAAAAGTACAATGTTGTAGGAAATATTTTTATATTTCTAATGAATATTTATAGTAAAAAATATGACTTGTATAACCCCATGTAATAATTGTTTTAGTAAAAAAATATGTGTTTGTGTCAATTTTATTTTTACTTTAAATAAAAAGTTATTAATGTCATTTTTTTAACCAAGTGGCTCCATGGGGTCCCCACGTTGACCCATGGATTTTATTGGTCGGCCATGACTCATCCAATAATGGTAGGACAAGTGAAAAGGTAATTTAAAATTATTATAACATTATATTTACCTTAAATTACACTAATTAGCTTTAATCGCGATTAATAAAACCATAAAGTTACTATTCACCAAAAATTATTTTCATCTCATTGAACCCAATTTTACTTACTAATGACAACCATGTATGTAGGATTTTATAAATTCAATTCAAATAAGTGGTAATGTTTCAATTAAATGAAAAATTAGTTTTTTAACTACCACTTAGTGGTGTCACTATTCATCAAAAATTGAAGTGTCTCAGAACAATATCAAAAATTCACCCTATGCTATAATTAATATTCCGAATTCAAAAATGATGTATATTTTAAAAAATTACAAATATATAAGTTTCATTAATTAATTTTATAATTAATTCCCGTTGTCAAAACAAATTGCGTGTTTTTAAGAAACAATATCAATCAAAAGATTGACAATTGTTTATGTCCAATTTCAAAGTGAAATTAATTCTAATGACCACCATTGGATAAAATGGTAAAATTATATTCTAATTATACTTCAAAACCATTATATAGTATAATTTATGACTGTAAATTGTTTTGATTAAAAATGTTTTTTTCAGTATTTTCACTATTCATCGAAAATTGGATGTTCTCCGAAAAATACAAAAAATTCAACATGGGATTATTTCGATATTCCGAATCCAAAAATGAAGTCCATTATAAAATATAAAATTTATATAATTTAAAAATGTGGGTATTACTATTCATAACGGCTACATTGATTGGTCGCGGTGTGTTAGAATCTTGAACTTGCGTACAATGCAAGTTATTTCATTATTGAAAGAGAAGTGTACCATGGAAGATTGGGGTGTTACAAAGTAGGTGAAGCAAAACAAGCTGGAAAAAACTAGTGCTATGTAAATTAAGAAAACAATGAAATTAATTAACAATTTTTGATCCTAAACATCCATAGAAGACCCTTGAATATACCCAGTTTGGAACCACCTCTCAGCGTATAGTGAAACTCCTAATTCAATAACCAACTAGCTGCCCTCACATCAATAGAAAAAAGCAACACTCTGAATCTGAAATATACACCTTCTAATGGGTACTAACCCTTCTAATCTTGGCTAATAAGAAACCATAAATTCTTCAACTATAAGACGCCAAGGAACCCATGGTGGTTATAATAATACTGTATATGTACGATGGCCCCCACACGCGTGACTCATCTCACCACACTTGCTTTCCCCAAATACAGACACATCATAAACATTCACCGATGAAGGGTTACACTAGAGAGGAGCACCTCATAAACATGTTCAATCATTCACATTAAACATTGTTCCAAACGGGCCATCACATCATGTTCATATTGAAATTATTTCCTAAAAAATCATTTAGAACTCCAACCAGGCTCACACACTACGTTCCAACACAACCCATTCTAAATGTTAACACAAAATTCACCCATTAGTTAAAAGATCCTAATGGTCCTTTAATTCAAATGTCTCCCATTTATTTTTTTTAAAACTGTTCAAACATCTAAATAAATACACACAAAATGACCAAATGTCATATCCATCCTATCATTTTCCAAAATGGATAATAATGGCCAAATAGGAACGCTGTTTGAGATCTCATTCCAACCATCTCATAAAATCCACAAAAGGAACAAGTCATATATAGAATGAAAAAACCATTTAGAAGACCACATATTTATGAAATCACTATTTTAAATGTCATTTTCATATGAAGGAACATCCATATATGCACCATGTACACCCATGGATGCATCAACATCCAAAGACACACCTACAGTTCAAGAAAATAACCGACACTATTTTAACAAAAATGTCACATTCTTTGAAACTAAAACCAACCACTTTATTAGAAAAAAACACATAGACACATTAAAAACCAAAGATCCCCCTTTTTATAAAACCATATCACAATTAACATGTTACACCAATACTAAAATTCTACACCAAACTAAATTCACAAATAACCAATACTAACACACAACATTATAAAAGCTAAACATTTCACAAAACCCTGAATTCTACATTTAAGAACTTTAGTATTTTATCAAATATGATAAGTACACATGATCAAAGAACCCCCTCTTTATATGCATAAGATAATTGTTTTAACATCAAAAAACTAAATTCCCAAACACCAAAGAAAATCACTTTGATGTGAACTAAAACTGTGAATCAATTAAAATATAATAATTTGATGAATTAATGTGTTAAGGGAATGTATTATAAAAGATTTTTCTTTGATTTTCCTACATCAATGATGAATGCGGATGCAGCTGACCGTCGACGGATGGTAAAAAAATCCCATGCGGACCAATTTGTACACCAAAAACAACCCGCAAAACACACCAGTTACTAACTAGGACATTATGGTTTCAATAAATTAATGAAAACCCTCAAAACAATGCAATTTACCAAAGGCAAGGTTATTGTATGAGCAGGTGGTCGTTCGGGTGTTGAGGGCAGTGGTTGGTGCGACGAGGAAGGGTAGAGGGTGATGGGGGTCGGGCGCAGTGCATGGGAAGAGTGGAGGTCGAGCGCCTACGAGTGAGGGTGGGTGTAGGCAGAGGATGGATTCAGTAGAGAGGAAGAGGGAAGGGAGAAAGGGGGTGAAGGGAGGCGCCTGGAGGCGGCTCGCGCAAGGAGTGCGTCATGCTTGTCGAAGAGTGGGGTTAGATTTAGGGTTTTAATTTTTTTCACTCAACAATAATAATAATAATAATAATAATAAATAGATATAAGAATAATAAAAATAGAAATAGAAATAGAAATATTATTATTATTATTATTATCACAATAATAATAGTAATAAAAATAAAACCAGATGTTATAATAATAAAAATGATAATAATAAAGATAACCATAATTAAAATGGACAAAAATAAAATTAATAATTATAAAAATAATAATACAAATACAATAAGTGAAATAATAATTATAGTGAAAGAATGAGAAATTTCCCAACTCCTTGGTTGCTTGCACGGCTACCACCTACTACGCGGTGACTACACATAGGTCTGAAGCATAGTTAAAGTATTAAATAGGAAAAATTTTAATCTGGGACCCAACCCAGATGTTGGTGTGAGAACTCAGACCAAAGAATTGATAACATAAAAATTAATTTAAAAAGGCGGGTGTGACATGAATGATTTTTAAAAAGGACATGGTAGGTAAATTTTGAAAATGGATTTATTTTGAAAATCAATAATGTATTTAAAAAAAAGATATACATGGAAATGGATTTTATTGAATTTTATATTTTGATATTTGATGTTATATAATTCAAACTGCTAAAACATCATTTTCTAAAGATTGAGTCATACATAGTTTATTATTTTTTCTACTGAATGGATCCATGTACGTATCATACAAACCAACCAAAAAGATGATACAGAGAATGAGGTTGTACCAAAGAAACAGGAGAACCATGAGCTAGTTCAGAGTATCATCCAGTCATTTCAGGCTATGGACACAGAAAATTGAAGGGATGATCCCATACATGTGGATCATTACATCTAGTTCATGAAGCAAAATCAAAAAATTTTCCAAGGTGACTCTGAACCTAGAAAGGTATAGGTGTGGTAGAATTTGATGAATCATATCATTTATTTCATCAGCACACCAGTGGAGTTGAACATAAAACTGTAAACATATATGCTTGAGGATCTTTCACACCAATGGTGGGAACTAGTAGTCTAGGATAAACTAGATCAAGTCCTT
Source organism: Viscum album (assembly GCA_963277665.1). Taxonomy (NCBI): domain Eukaryota; kingdom Viridiplantae; phylum Streptophyta; class Magnoliopsida; order Santalales; family Viscaceae; genus Viscum; species Viscum album. Next base: position 1,998,824,424 of record OY728142.1, on the reverse strand, counting down.
AGTTAGGGGGATTTTGAGTAATTGGCCAACAAAAAATTCAACCCCCACATGTTTAGGATCTAGATAATGATATACTTCTTCATCCGGATGAATGATAATCTCTCTGTCATATAATATCCAGCTAAATTCATTAATTTAGCTTTAGTTTCACTAGAATTTGTGATGAGTGTGACCTTGAAGAAATTAATCATTGAATCAGGGTATGTCAGTAGATTTAATCAATGATTGTGGTTCATTTTATTATGATTCTACAAATATTGTGAATATAGTGATAGAGGATGATCGTGATATCTCGATAACTATGGGAGGATGAATTGTTATGACACATATGTGAAATGGTTGAAGCTAGAATGTTTGCTGAATGAGAAAGTGGTACACCTGCTTCCAATGCAGGATAGGGACTCAAAATTAGATGGATGGATCAGTAAACCGTCCTCCACAACCTAAGAGAAATGTGGGCTATTTCCAATGTGGTTCTCTTTATCACATAAAGATAGTGTGTTTTACCCATCCTAAATCATTCCATGTTTGTATGTAGATGGGTAATATTTAGCGTTATTGTCATAGTGCTCTACTTTTAGTTCCTCGACATACTTCTCAAGTGGCGTAAGAATAATATACATAGATTGGTAGAGGGTAGAATAATTAGTCTCCTTAGCAAAACAAAGCATTCCATGGTGATTCTAGGATGACGATGAATCTTTATTATACTCAATCATAGAAAGGTCATAAGGATAAGAGTGCAGCAATGATGCAATTGTATGGAACTTACCAGGTGATTTTGGATGATCAGGATAGACCATATATAGGGAATGTTATGATTATATTGAATTCTACGATTATGAATGTGTTTTTTGATACAGGTGAAATGCATTCGTTCATTGTTTCTCATGCTATTGATATTTTAAATTATAAACATGAGATGATTCCTTATGTGATAAAATGTATCTATCCCCTTTCTAAAAAAGAATTTTAATCAATTCTATATAGATAATCTTCCATTACTATTGATGGAGTTGAGAAAGAAAATGATATTTCTCTATGTTGGACATGGATGCCTTCGATGTAATCCTAGGTATGGGATGGTTTAAAATTTTCAAGGCACACATAGACTATTATAGTTGAACTGTTAGTTTCACAACTGAGAATGGATTTGAAAGTCTCTTTAAAGGAAAAGGGTCATAAATATAGGTGAAATAGACAAGTTGTCCACAGTAGTGGAATGATTTATCACCTATTGGTGGAGTTGACATTGACATGGAAGGTATAGATCAAGGATAGCTATTTTCTAGTAGTCCTCAATCAATTTTTAAATGTCATTCACAAGAACATATTAGAGTTACCACCAATAATAGAATTATAGTTTAAAATTGATCTCCTATAGGGGACAATTCATATTTTCCATCTATCTTATAGAATGAAACAGTCATATTTAATGTAAATAATTTTTATTTTGGAAGAGATGGAATGAAAAGATTTTTTAGCTGCACACATCTCTATAGGAATCACCCATCTTTTTTATGAAGAACGAACATAGAACTCATAGGCTATGTATTGATTATTATATGATAAACCATGTTATTATAAATAATATATATACAAATCCACACATTGATTAAATGATTGATTAATTTAGGGGACCTCAATGGTTCTATAAAATAAAATTGCTATCAGTATATAACAAATATCATGTTCAGAAGGAGTATATCCAGAAGACATATTTCAGAAGAAGATATGGCCATTCTGAATATGTAGTCATTCCTTTCAGAAATAAGAATGTACCAGAATACATTATCGAATTGATGAATCAGATATTTCAAAGATATCATGATTCTTTTGTGGTGGTGTTTGTCTATGACATATGGGTGTACTCAATGACATGGTCTAATCTTCATAAACACTTAGAGATTGTTTTGGTAATCATGATTGATCATCAGTTGTATGAAAAACTATCTAACTATGATTTTTGGGATAAAATATGTAAACATTAATATACATGTAATTTATAAAAAAGGGGATTTAGAAAATCCAAAGAAGAAAAAAATAGTTATCTCTTGGAAACCATTGAAAAAAAACTTTGAGATATAATGAATTCTTGGTCTCATGGGTTATTACTGATGCTTTGTTCATGAAATCTCATGACTAGATTCACCAATGATATCTTTGACAATGAAGACGGTTCTATTTCTTTTGAGTGAGGAATTCAAGAAGACATTTCAAGAGATAAAAGTTCATCTTACATCAGGACCATTCATGATTTTATTCTGAATTTTTACAAGGTTATATGGTGTATTTTTATTCTTTGGGATCTAGGTTGGGATGATTTCTCATGTAAGGTGAACCCATGGTTGATTATAGTTAATTAAAGTTGACAGTTCATGAGAAGAATTACCCAACACATGATTTGGAGTTATCTACGGTCATCAATGCTTTGAATACATCGTGTCACTATATATTTGGTGATATATTAACAATGTCTGTAGATCATATGTAATTGATGTATAATTTCTCACCATAGGACATGAATTTGAGGCAAAGGAGATGGATGTATTACCACTATATCTTTTACATTTACATGATTGATACACTAGGAAATGGTAATATGGTGGCCAATGCATTATGAAAAAACTCATATGCACTATTAGAAAAATAATCTTCTTATGATTGGCCATTGATGTCAGTTTTAGATGATATGCATGTTGAATGTGAATATCGAGGTTATGTTTCAGTATTCATTTCCAATTTTTTGGTTCTTAATTTGAATATGATGGTTAAAGAGGCACAAACATCCAATGTGGAATTTCTGGTTATGAGTTATAAACTAAATGGTGGGGAGAACATTAATGTATGGAAACATGATGGGATATTAGTGTTGTAGTTTAGGAATAATATGGGTGTCCCAATAGGTTTTCAGTAAAAACTTCTTAATTCTTACAACCGCTAGATATAAGATGTACATATGGGAATAAAAATATTTATAAGGTGTTAAAGGAATTATTTTCATTGATCAATATGAAAAGGAAGGTGAATGTGTTATTTTCAATGTTCTTAACTTTTAAGAAATATAAGGTCAAAAATCAATGACCAGCAGGTGTGTAATAGTATTCATGTATTCAAGTGTGGAAATAATAGAATATAAGAATGCACTTTTTCATAGGTCTCCTATGAATAGTTCATTAAACGTGAATCTATATTTGTGACAGTGGATTGAATAACAATGTTTTCTCATTTGATCTTCATTCGTGAATCTCAAGCTATGGATGATATATCCAAAATCTATATGCAATAAGTCGTAAAGATATATGACATACCATTTTTGATAGTGTTAGATAGATATCTGAGATTCACATCTCGTTTCTAGAAATCCTTATAGAAATCCCTTGGAATTCATTTGACTATGAGTATGGTGTATCCTCCTCATAAATAAAGGAAATCTAAAAGGAAGATATAATCATTTTAAAGAATTTTTTGGGCTTGTGTAATGGATTTTTGTGGTTCTTGGGAAGAGACCATAACCTTATTAGAGTTATCATATATTAATAGGTATCATTCCTTGATATGTATGGATCTCTTTGAAGAATTGTGTGGATGTCCTTGTCATTATCAACTTTGTTGGGTGGAATCAATTGAGACATCACCGGTTGGAATGAGCCTTCTCTATGAAACAATATAAAACATTCCATTGATCAGAATGAAAATGGAGATTGCTTTGAGTTTTCTAAAATCATATTTAGATCATTGTTGAAGAGTATTGATGTTCGTAATGAGTAATAATGTGTTGTTAAGGATCTCTCCAATGCTTTGACATTGCCATTTTGGGAATCAAAAAAAATTATCTCCTCACTACTTTCTCCCTTTTGAGATAATGAAACCGGAAGGAGAGGTGGGATATTGGTTCTCATTTCCACAATGGTTTATTTTGGTGCATAATTTGTTCCATTTATCTTAGTTGAAAAAGAATCAACATGATCCTAAACATGTGATTAGATGGGATCACATTGACATAGAGCCAAATTATTTGATGGAAAAATCCCGGTGTGGATTGTGGATGAGTAGAATAATGAACTATGTGATAAAAAAACCATCGTTCTAGTGTGTGTGGTATGAAAACATGGTCAAATTATGGAATTGACAAAGGAACTCGAGAAGGAAATGAAAGAGCAGTGGTTGGAACCCTTTTAGTGTAAGGATGGATTTATAAATTCCAGGGAATGAATGGCCAATGTAGGGGAGAATGTAGCACCCTCAGTATCATTTATGTAACCCTTTCATTATGATTTTCATGTATACAATGTTTAAGGGTTTAGGTTGAAACATTTAGGAGAATGTTTGGACAGCTTTGGGTGCTAATGGGGTGGCACACATGTCATCCAAACCATGGGGATTCTCGTAGTAACCATTACCATTGAAAGGTTTTTTGTGTGTGGAATTTGTGGTAATATCTTCAGTAATATAAAAAACCTAATTATTATTACAAACATAAACATTATTTATTACATAAAAATTCACTTAAGATAACTCCGATGATTGATATGTCTAATTTCATGGGAAATTAGGAACATTAAACTACAACATAATACATTAAATTGTACATATTTATTTCAATAATATTTTACATGACCACAACATTCCATTATACCTATAATTACATGGGATAACATGAGGAAATAAATATAAAATGGGTGATCAATAAATCCCAATAATGGAGAAAGCAAGGCATAATATGAGGAAAGAAATACATGTTGGGAAATAGAAATATCAATGGAGCACAATAGAAACATGAACATAAAGCAATTATATAGAATTTTTATCATAACATGGAAATTTGGTAACAACATACAACATGATATTAGCAAGATCCAAGGCCCATTTCACATGGATTATAATGAATAATGTAGGAACCTTGACCTTCTTTCAGGTATGTTTTCCATTTATGGTCATTTTTTTAAAAAAGAGGAAATTCTAGAAATTTTCTTAGTACACACCATGTACTTTATGAGTACACGCCGTGTACTTGGTTACTACAAGTAGTCGGGTGCTGACTGTGTATAGGTCATCCACACGACCATGTGGGTTGACCTGGAGGTCACCTAAAGTGGAGTACTAATATTTCGAGTACACGTTGTGTACTTCATAAGTACACTATCTGTACTTTATTTATTTTTTCATTAAACGCACCAGTGTCACGTCTAATCACCAAAATGCTCCCCTTATAGGTCTCGTTCGTCAGAGAGCTCCGTACGACCGCGAATATTCGACGAACCCCCGAGAGAGTTTCCATCCTCTGAATCGAACAATGTCAGTTGTATTGGAACCACATCAGTGAGTTCTCTTTTCTCCTAGAGCCCCATCTTCTGATTTTCCTTCTCTCATGAGATTTCATGTGTTGAAAATTTTAGACATATTTGTATATCTTCAGCGTTCCAAGGTGATTCAAGCCACTAGGTTCACTTATAACGATCTTCCAACACTAAGGTAGGTGGATTGTGCCTTTCTTTTGAATGTCTTTGAGTATTATGTGCAATTATACCCAATACCCTTGAACATGGTGTTGTGCATTTACTGTTTTACCACTGTTAATTACCTGCTATGATGGTATGTGTAGATAGAGTCTAATTGAATGTGAATTGTGTTTTTTGATATGCCTTGGATGTTTTTGCCCATGCATGTTCTGTTTATGGATGTTTGGTCCTATTTAGCCATTAAGCTTCCTCGATTTTTTCTTGCCTAGTACTGTAGGATGGAGTGATTATCATGTCTGACATTCTTGAGATGTTGTAGACTATTTATCCAAGAAGTTCTTGAGTTTTACTTTGGCCATATTGCATTGCTATACTCGTTGACTTACACAGGGCCATGAGAAACTGGTGTATAAGACTATAAGTGGAATTGACCAAGTGATAATCCTCAGAGTGTCTTTGAGAACATTAGACTATATGGGGATTGACTATGTGTGCTCCCTTAGAGATTCCTTGATGACCTTAGACTATAAGGGGAATTGACATGTGAGCTTCCTCAGAGAGTCTTTGAACCACTTGGGTTTATAAGGGCAATTGTCCAAGTAAGCATCCTCAGAGAGTCCTTGACCATGTGGCTATAACGGGAATTGACTATGTGGGTTTCCTTAGAGAGTCCTTGAATTACCATAGACTTTTAGAGGAATTGACCATGTGATCTTCTTTAGAGAGTCTTGATTTAACATTGACTATAAAAGGAAATTGACTATGAGCGCTTCCTTAGAATGTTCTTATATATTCATATAATTGAACAAGCGGGGATAGGCTGTGTGCACTTCCTAGAGGGTTACCGTGCTTGAATAGGTACTTTGATATGTGGAATTGTTTTCTACTGAGTACTTTCTTGTTTACTACTTCTATACTTTTTCCTGCTATATATTCACTGACTATTAGGCACATATATTATGGGGATTGACTACTGGAATTTTGTCTCACACCTTTTTTGGGATATTCATTTGGGACCAAACAGACTATATTGATGTAGGTATAAATAAGGGCAAGCTCCCTTCTACATCAGGCACTTGACTTGCTGTAGAGCTAGAGAGAATGGGACCAATCTTAGGCTTACGATGGTGAGGAGTTGTTCATTTGTTTATTTTTTACTTTGGTTTATTGTTTCTTTTATTCCACCATTGTGATTTGTTTAGCTTCGTTCCTAGAAACATGTTAACATTCAACATTTATATATATTCTTCAGTTGTTTGTTATTTCTGTATTCCACTATTACTATTGTGGGTAGATTTACTGCTTCTTGTATTGTGTATTTGTTTCCCTTCCTCCGTGTTACTCTTCAAATGAAGGAATAGTTCTCCATTATCACACCCAACGCCCTCGCTGGTGGTCGGAAACCTCTGGTCTTGGGGGAAATGCGCTTGAGATCATGTAACCAACCTGGTATGGGTCACCTCAAGGTGGATTCTGGAACCAAGAAATTACAAAGTGGTATCAAAGGAACTCTTTCCTTTTCATCGTCACTTACTTTTTGGATATTATAGCCAAGTATAGGATGGAATAGGTAATTGGTAATAAGTTATGACTTGGAGTAGCTAACTCGTGTACATGGAAAATCCAATCTACCTCATTTATTGAAAAAAAATTCTGGTTTTCATTTTTATAGTTGATTTGAATTCACTGTGGGGTCATTCACTTGTTATGTGTTGTCACCATTGATGTTGTTGAGGTTTTATTTCTATCGCAACTCGATGAGATTAGGGTATTTCATCTCATGCATCATATAGGCACTTTCTATAATTCACATGTCATGCATTCTTTCGAAGCCATCTAGGATGATTTTGCGATTACATGTTGTTATGATATATGTTGTGTAGAATATGAATGTTTTTGTGATATATTCCTTGATAAAATACCTGTTGTTTGATAGGGTATTGTTTGTGTAAGTAATTGTTTGAAATAACGCCAAACATCTGTTCTTGAGGTGTTATGGGCCCTCACGGGCTGGAATTTGGTGGATCATTGCCGTGTTTTCCATGTTATAACATGTATTAGATTCCAATGTTTGATTCTTGGGGATTACGGACCCTCAAAAATCGTAATTTGGCACTTTCAATGTTCATTTCAGTGTATTTATAGGTTATGGAGCAGTTTGTGAGGCTGACTGTCTGGAAAAACCCAGAATACACGTCGTGTAATGTTAAGTACATGCCATGTGTTATTCTGTTCTGGAAGAAACTGTTTTTCTTAAGTACCGACCGTGTTATTTATGTACATGCTGTGTAGTCTCAAACCATGTCATAGGCTTTGTGGGAAGAGACACGAGATAGGGAATTCCTTGCAGGAACATGTCGTGTACCAGTTGAACACGCCCTATAGTGTTGACCCTATGTCTACCCATGTAACTAACAGCAGGGATGGATAAATTTAAACCTATACATGTCGTTTCAGGATCAAACACGCCGTGTAGTTGACCCAGGTACCAGGCCGTGTTAGTAATAACACGGGTCAATGTTATCCTTTCACATACACACTGTGTCCACCTTGAACATGTCATGTAGTGTGAGTTGTGTGTTAGGTCATGTCACTAACAACACGAGCCATGTGAAGCTTCTTTAGTACACGTCGTGTCTACCATGAACATGTCGTGTAGTCTTGTCTTAGTAGAACCGTGTGTCTTAACCGTGTAGAAGGACTCAGGCAGGGAAGGAGGATTCAAGTACACGCCATGTGTTAAGATAACACGCCATGTATTTGGGGTGTTACACGACCAATTTAGCCAGGAGTGCACGCCCATGTGAAATACTTAAGGGAACACACCAAGTAGGAATTGTACACGCCATGTATTCTTGTTTTGTGAAACATGAGCGCTTTCTCTATCCTGTTCCCCTCATACACTAATATTTTTTAGATTTTGATAATCGTAATCTAAGGTGTGCGCCTGGCCTTGTAGATTCATGCCACTGAGACGTCCTCTTGTTGTATGCCAGTTTCCAGGCGGTGATCAGACTCCAGATATGGCTGATCACAGACTACCTGTAGAACCTCCTATCATTCCAATCTTCGCACCAACCATTATACCTAATATAGTTGCTGATTCACAGCTCAGATAGTGATTTTTGATGATGATGTAGACCTTTCACAGAAATCTACCTTTTTCCCCATCGATGGCAGAATAAAGGCGGGTCTTTTAGTAGCATCATCCTCTATCTTTCTCGGGGGATAAGGGACCCCAGGCTGTAGAGTCATGGCTAGAATCCATGCTGACGAATTTAGAGCATCTGGATATACCTCTAGAGAAGAGGGTGAATCTCTCTACCTACAAGCTTCGAGACTCCTCCAAGAGGTGGTGGGATGTGATCTCAAAGGAGGGACTCCATCAGAATATGGCTTTGGATGAGTTTTGGCGCATCTTCTATAATTAATTTTATCTGGATACCTTGAAAGCCGATCGAGCCCGAGAGTTCATGAGTCTATAGTAGGGTACTATTTCTGTTATGGAGTATTCCTCTCACATCATAGAGATTCAGCGTTTTACACATATTCTAGGAGGTGATGAATTATTTCTTGTACGGAGGTTTGAGGATGGTCTGAAGCACGACATTTTATCTCAGGTGAACATCTTCAGGTTTATTTTGATATCCTCTATCATCAACCAAGCGCTGATTATATAGAGTAACTTTAGGGATTCTGGAGCTGTGATCTAGGGCAGTACAGCATCCAGAGTTAGTATTCCTCCTACTGATAGTAGGAAGGGCCGTAGAGAGACAGTACGAGGAGGTTAGAGTAGGCTGGATGCATCTTCTAGTACCCAAGTGGTGTGCTACCAGTGTGAAAAGGGTTGAAAATAAGTCCATATTTCCCGAGAGACCCAATGGAGTTCCGATCATGTAGAAAGATGTGTCACCTTCAGTGCTTCTGTTAGATTTTCTCACCAGAACCTAGTGACAAGGGTTCTTCTATGACTATGTGTTCAGGAGCAGCACCGATAGTTTCTCACAAGTTAAGGAACATGAGTTTTTCCAGCCATTCAGACTGAGGTGGAGTTCATGGCCATGGTAGTTAGTCATCGGGCTTTCAGTGACATCAGGGTGGATCAGCTCAGAGTAGTCAGGCAGTGTCACAAGGTTGTTGTACAGGTCAGACTTTTGTAGTAGAGCAGACCCAGTAAGAGCAGGATCATGGACCCTCTACCGTTCGAGGTACAATTATATTAGCCTCAATTTTATCTTCTTCTCTTTTCAATATAGGGGAATCACATAGATTTATATCTATTGTTATTGTGGAGAGAGCCTTGGTCTCTGCATCTTCTCCTCTGTCGTTCTCTTGATGGTAGACACTCCGTTGGGTACTAGGATGGCTAGTGTACGTCAGTGTAGGGAGTTCCCTCTACAGGTTTGTGGGTGTCACTTGTTATGGGACCTCTATGTCCTAGAGATGACATGCTATGATTTCATTCTCGGGATGGACTGGTTAGTTCCATTCCAAGAAGTCGTCGACTGTTATCGCTGCAGGGTGAGTTTCACGTCACCAGATGGAGAATATTTTCTTCATAAGGGAGAAGGAGTTGTCCAGGAGAGCAGAGAGGGACCCCAACATCATGGGTTGGGAGATATTATATCCCATATTACTAGTCTACATCTGGATGACTAGGAGACTTCACAGTTATACATTCCTCCAGTGGTGGATCATTTCAGAGAGGTCTTTCCAGAGGACTTTTCATGTTTTCCTCTGGAGCTTGAGGTATACTTTTCTATTGATCTTGTGTGAGGAGCAGCACCAGTGTTCATTCCTCCTTATAGGATGGATACACTTGAGTTGCAGGAGCTCAAGAAGTTGTTGGAGGACTTGAAGGAAAATGGTTTCATCCGATCCAGTTATTCTCCATGGGGTTCACCTGTCCTGTTTATGAATTAAGCAAATGGTACATCATGCTTTGTGTGGACTATCGGATGTTGAACCAGTTGAATGTCAAGAGACGATATCCCTTGCTAAGAATTGATGATCTCTTTGACCATATTTGAGGATCCCGAGTGTTCATGAATATCGATGAGTGATCCGGCTATCATCAGTTGCACGTTACACCCTCTGATATACCTCTCGGATAATTCTGGAGTAGTTATGGTCTATACGAGTATGTGGTTATGCCCTTTGGTCTCAAGAAAAATCCTGTAGTTTTCATTGCATTGATGAACTGAGTGTTCCATCCATACTTGGATTCCTTCATGTTGGATTTTATGGAAGATATCTTGGTGTACTCCCACACTCTACACAGAAATGCTACCCATCTTGAGGTTGTTTTGAGTACACTGAGAGAGCATCTATTATATGATAAGATCTCAAAATTCCACATCTGGATGGATCTGATTCACTTCATGTGTCATGTTATCTCAGAGAGAAGAGTATCAGTAGAACCATAGAAAGTGAGGGTTGTTGCTTCCTAGGAGCAGCCGAAGAACATCTTTGAGGTGCATATTTTTCTAAGGCTGGCTGGATACTACATACGTTTTTCATACAGGACTTTTCCCACTTAGCGGCACTGCTGACGGGTTTGACTAATAAGGGGGTAATGTTCCTGTGGTCAGTTTCTTGTGAGTCAGCCTGTCAGGAGCTAAAAGAGAGGTTGACTTCAGCACCGATACTATTCCTTCCAGGGCCGGGAAAGAGCTATAGTATTTACTGTGATGCATTAGGTATCGGGCTAGGAGCTATGCTTATGCAGGGAGATGGATTCGTTGCATACGATTCTCAATAGTAGAGGCCAACGATAAGAATTTCCCGATGCACGATCTCGAGTTGATGGAAGTTGTTTATGCCTTTCACTATTGGAGACATTATATTCTGGGAGAGAATTCAATGGTTTTCACTGACCACAAAAGTCTCAGGTACATTTTCACTCAGCATGATTTGAATTTTATACAGAAAAGGTGGGTTGAGTACCTACATCCCTTTGACATTGAGATTGCCTATACGCTTGGGAATGGAAATGTGGTGGCACATGAATTGAGCAGAAAGGCTAAGATAAATGTAGTTCAGGAGGCCATTAATGAGTGGCATCTTATGGCTCTGTTCTCTGAGATACATTTGGAAGTGCTCGATAGTCAGGGGAATACGTTTTGTTCTTCAGTGGCTGTTACCTCTACTCTACTTGATCGAGTGCGAATGTGTCATCAATCAGATTCATAAAGCCTAGTCCTATGATATAGTGTGTCATTAGAGGACCTTATTCCTAAATGGACAGTAGGCGAGGATGATATCATGCATTTACAGGGGTACCTATGGGTTCCAATAGATATACACGATTAGTTGATGCAGGATTTTCATTCCTTAGTTTGGGTAGTTCATCCTGGTATCAAAAATTTGTATCGTGATCGACACCGTCAGTATTGGTTGCCAGGTTTGAAGAGATATGTGTCTGGTTTTGTCATGAGGTGTTTCACTAGTCATCAAGTGAAGGCAGATCTTCATTGGCCCACAGGGATTATATAGAATTTACCCATTCCTATGTGGATGTGGAACGACGACGCAATGGATTTCGTAACAGGGTTGTTGAGTTCGCCTCGAGGGAATGATGTAGTCTAGGTTTGCATTGATAGGATTACAAAGTCTGATCACTTATTTACGGTCAAGTATACCTTCAATGTTGATGAGTTGGTATAGTTGTACATCTGGGAGATTGTATATCCTCAAGGAGTTCCACAATCCATTGTTTCAAACAGGGATGCTCATTTTACTACTCAGGTCTGGAAGGGGATTTAAAAGGATTTGTGAGAACATGTACTTTTGAGTATAACTTACACCCCTAGAATGATGGTCAGTCCGAGCGTACGATTCTGGTGTCTTAGGACATTCTCCGAGCATGCATCTTGGATTTTGGAGGTTCTTGGGAGAAACATATACCTCTTTTAGAGTTTATCTACATTAATAATTTTCAAGAAACTATTCGGATGAAACCTTACGAGGCACTGTACAATAATCCATGTTGATCACACATAGGTTGGTTGGAGGCAGGAGAGGTAGCTTTGTGGGGACCTTGTCTTGTTCATGAGTCCACAGAGTAGATAGAGTTGATTAAAAGCAGATGGCTACTGCATAGTCTCGATAGAAGTCTTGTGCTGATCAGTGGAGATTTCCTCTGTAGTTCGATATCAGGGATCAGGATTTCTTGTGTGTCACACCGAGGTTTGGACATAAGAGAATTAGGTGAAAGGTTAGTCTTTCACCGAGGTACGTCGGACCATTTGAGTTTGTGGAGAGAGTTGGGTTGGATGCCTATCGGTTTTAGTTACCCCAGAGGTACTAGTATATGCACTATGTTTTTCATGTTTCTCAGCTTCGACGTTAATTTTCAATCTCGTCTCATGTCTTTCAACCTGAATAGGTTGAGCTCAATGTGGATGTGTTGTTTTGGGAGCATCATATCAATATTTTTGAACAGTGTACAAAGTTTCATCATGGTCAGTCTGTACCTATGGTATGAGTGCTATAGAAGCACGGGCGGGTACAGGATGAGACTTGGGAGAGGTAGGCCGATGTAGGAGCACATTGGCCGGAACTGTTTGATGATTCTTCTTCTACACCACGCTAGGAAAATTAGGGGATGAATTTATTTAAGGGGGATGTTTATAAGAACCTGGACCTTTTTTAAGCAATGTTTTCATTTTTTGGTTGTTTTTTTAAAAAAGATGAAATTATGGAAATTTTATAAGTACACCCCATGTATTTTATGAGCACACACCATTTAATTAGTTACCGCAGGTAGCCAGGTGTTGGTCGTGTAGTGGCCATGCACACGGTCATGTGGGGTGACCTGGAGGCCGCCTGAAGCAGAATAAAAAATGGTGAGTACACACAATGTACTTCAAAATTACATGGACTGTACTTTATTTTTTTCATTAAACGCATCGGGGTCTTATCTAACTGCCAAAATGCTCACCTTCTAGATCTCACTCGACTCAGAGCTCCGTACGACGGTAGATCTTGGATCAAAACCCGAAATAGCATCCATCCTTTGAATCAAACACCGTCGGTTGCCTTGGAATCTCATCGGTGAGTTCTCTTTTCTCCTAGAGCCCCATCATCTGATTTCACTTCTCTCATGAGATAACATGGTTTGAACATTTTAGAAATTTCTGTATATCTTCAGTGTTTCAGGGTGATTCAATAATTGATGTTCACTTATAGAGATATTCTAATGTTGAGGTAGGGGGTTTGTGCCTTTCTGTTGAAAGTATTTGAGTATTATGTTCAATTATGCCCAATACCCTTGAACAGGGCATTGTTTATTTACTGTTTTACCCCCATTAATTTCATTCTATGGTGGTATGTGTAAATAGAGGCTAATTGGATGTGAATGGGGTTGTTTTCTATGCCTCATATGTGTTTTCCCATGCATGTTCTGTTTATGGCCATTTGGTCATGTTTAGCTGTTAGGCTTCCTTGAGGTTTCCATGCCTAGTACTATAGGATGGAGTGATTATCTTATCTGACATGCTTGAGATGTTGTAGACTATTTTTACAAGTAGTCCTTGAGATTTACTTTGGCCATAATGCATTACTATGCTTGTTGACTTACATAGGTCCGTGAGAACCTGGTGTAGGATACTATAAGGGTAATTGATCATGTAAGCTTCCTCAGAGAGTCTTTGAGCACTTTAGACTATAAGGGGAAATGACGTGTGATCTTCCTTGTAGTGTCTTTGAACCACATGGCTCTATAAGTGGAATTTATCAAGTGATATTCCTCAGAGAGTCCATGACCTTGGGGGTATAAGGGGAATTGACCGTGTGAGCCTTCATTGAGAGGCCTTGAATTACATTAGACAATAATGGGAATTAACTATGTGAGGTTCTTTAGAGTGTCAAAATTTACCTTTGACTATAAGGGGAATTGATTGTGAGTGCTTCCTCAGAGATCCCTTATATATTAATATAACTAAACTAGAGGGGATAGGTTGTGTGAACTTTCTAGAGGGTTACCATGCTTGAATAGTTGATTTGACATGTGGAATTGTTTTCTACTGAGTACATTCTTGTTTACTGCTTCTTTACTTTTACCTATTATATATTCAATGATTATTAGGCACAGATCTTGTGGTGATTTCCTACTGGTATTTTGTCCCACACCCTGTATGGGCTATGCATTTGGGCCCAAACAGATTATATTGTTGTATGTATTAATAAGGGCAAGTGCCCTTCTACTCAAGGTACTTGACTTTATGTGGAGATGGAGAGCATGGGACCGAGAATAGGCTTGCGATGCTGATGTGATATTCATATGTTTCTTTTTTTACTTTGTTTTAGTGCTTCTTGTATTCCAACATTGTGATTTGTTTGGCTGCTTTCCGAGACACATGTTACCATGCATCATTTATATATATTCTTTAGTTGTTTTTTCAGTCTTCCTCTGTTAATATTGTTGGTATATTTACTACTTCTAATATTGTGTATTTGTTTTCCTTCAACTATGTTACTCTTATAATGAGGGCAGAGTTTCCCTACTATCACACCCAAGGCCCTCGCTGCTAGTTAGCATCCTCTAGCATTTGGGGAAATGTGCATGAGGCCATATGACCAACCGGGTACAGGGCGGCTCTGGGTGGCTTTTGGAACCAGGATGTTACATGTATACCCTCATTTCCCATGAATTATCATGATTTAACCCTCATTTCACATGTCATATCATGGTACTAAACATTACCCAATGCATTGGAGCACTATCAAGCTGCACCCATCATAATCATTCAAATCTCATGCTTAAGTGTGACACATAAATCATATAACATGGAGTCATTTAAAATCATCAATTATTCCATGATAAAAAAATGTGGAATATAAACATGAATTATTATAATAAATAAGTAAATTGCATAAAGTTGATTACCCTTAGTAGATAAATGGGAAAGTAATTCACTACCTGATGATTTTTGGGATGGAAAATTGTAGTGCAATTGCGACATCATAATGACATCACAGGGGATTCATAAAATGGGTTGATGAGAGAAAAAGGGGTCTATCATCATTTATAAATTAAATGGGAATTTAGGGGGTCATAGAAAATAATATCATGACATATGAAATGGAATTTTTTATGCATCATATAAAGTAAATTCTTGCATTGAAAATGATGAAAAATAAATCCCTTTGCTGAATTTTGGCATGGTAACAGATGTACATGAGAGAGATTAATGAGAGTGAAAACGGAATATCATAATTTAAACAAAAGAATAGTAGAATAGGATATGTTCAATAATATATCCCAAAATTTATAATTTAATATAAATTTGTTTAACAATATAAGGAAACGTGTAAAAAATAAGAATGGAATCAATGTGAGGACCCCTTACAGAATTCCTCCTAGTAACGGGTGTTATAAAAAGATCATTGGGGGGGTTATGAGAGCAAAAGAGATTTATCTCATATATACATAAAATTGAATGTATGGTGGATTGGAAAATAATAACACAATATATATATATATTGAACTAAAGACTCATAATTTTAAATTGTATCTTGAATATTAATGAGAAGAGAGAAATCCCTTACGGAATTTCGGCGTAGTAACAATTTCGGTATGGGTCCAAATTAGGGATATAAATTTACCACTCATTTAAATAACATCAACAGTAATGTAGTTAATGGGATATAAAAGGATAAAAATATAACTAAATTAAATTAAAAAGACTAATTTCAAACAAGGTTCTTCAATTGAAATGAATATAAGGAGAGAATCCCTTACGGAAATTTGGCATGGTATTAGTTGCACCTATGGGTTCAAGGAGGGATATATAATAGTGAAAGGGAATATAATAATTTATACATAAATGGAAAGGAAAATATACATTTAATAACATATCCTATCATATGAAACAATGAAATTAAAAGATTTAAAATGAAGGAAATTATTGATAAATGTGGAGGGTGGAAGACCCCTTACTTCGATGTGTGATTCAAAAGACTTTGGAGAGGATTCTTGGGATCTTGCGGGAGCATTGGAAAGACAATAGGGATTGGAGATATGAGTTAGGAGGAACATAAAGGTGTTTGAGTGATATTGAATAGTTTCTTGGGTGGGTTTATATAGGAATGGTGGGGGATTCTTTCAAACTTTGGTTCTAGACCCTACATATTAAAATATTTAAAACCACAAACCATCCCAGGGCTTTTTCACCTGGTTTATAGAAAATGGAAGTTGTATAATTTATTTTAAGGGGATAGGGTCTGAATATATTAATATATTTCCATTTATTATGGGGAGGTCAGTCACACATTCAAAGAAATCATTTTAAATTGTTAAAATATTTTATATGTATTAGAGGGCCGTGTAAGGCATTATAAAATTAATAAAAAAATATAAAATAAAATTATTTTAACGTTAAAACACATATTGGACGAATCTACCATTTATTTTATTTTATAAAATCACTATAGTTTCATTATGTTGTAATAAAACACATTTTATTTTTATACGCTATTTAATTTTTACCGAAAATTTTAAAGGACTTATAAAATTTTGAAAAATTAACTGTTGGATAATTTTGACATCCTAATTCCAAAAATAATAATAATTTTATCCAAATAATTTTCTATATATGTTAATTTTCCATTTTATCAATTAAAATGACATTAATTGAAAATTGACATGTTTTGATAAGAAAAGTTTTCAAACCATACTTAATAATACAATTAAATTCATCTTTTTTTAATGATTTATATTTAATAAAATTAAATTTATAACAATATTTTATTAAAAAAATTAAATTAAATTATTTATGAATTTATCAAAATAGATTTCTTAATTAAATTTTTAGGATAACAAAAAATACAATTTTCCATTATAAATCATTTACAATATAATAATGACATAACTAATTTATATTCATTAGTCTGCACATAATTATAATGCTAGGCCATATTATATATATCTTTATTACACAAGGATACGTCGTAAGAATGAGGTGTGTGATGGTTGGGATTTCATGGGGTCATTTAGTGAACATAGATTGGGAAGTGATCTCAATGAGCTTGAACTTCTGCCATAAATTGTTTCAGTCATGCTTAATTTGATGGATATCAGCTTGGGATTGGTCTAGGGAAAAGAATATAAATGTTTTCTCCCTTGGTAGCTACAATAAATGGGATTCATAGGGTATGATCATGAATGTTGAGAACATAACTTCCTTTTTTTGTCAAAAGTATTTTTAAAAAAACCTATATTTATACAAGTCATGTGATAACTATTCAAATACTATATTATCAATGGTAAGGATATATAATGGTCACTTATATCCACTTTAATATAATAAAACAAAAGGAGTGCATGCATTTTTTATATCCATAATACATTTAATTAAAACAAAGAAAATATTATCCATAACATTTTGGGTCATTACAACCTTCCCCCGTAAAGAAATATTTCCCTTGAAATTTTATTTCCCAACACAAAAAATGATAAGGGTAACTCTAACTCATCTATTCATCTCGTTCCCATGTTTCTTCTTCAAACTTGTTGTTTATCCACTATACTTTGACGAGTGGCATTTTGTTATTTCATTGAACATCACCCCAATAATCTAAGATATTTAACCGATTATCTTCATAAGAGAGGTCCATTTCCAATGGTACCACCTTTGGATTGAGTACATGTTACAGGTTAGGTGTGTATTTCCTCGTGAGTGATATGTGGAATACATCATGTATATGAGAAATGATTGGAAGGAGTTCTTGTCAATAGGGCACCTCTCAAATTAGATCTAGGATTTAAAAAGGGATTATTTACCATGGACTAAGCATTCCCACCATTCCAAATCCCACAACTCTCTTCCATGGAGATATTCAATGGAAAACCATGTCTCCAACATCAAACTCTTGGACTCTTTGAGCATTGTCAGCATATCTCTTTTGTTGAAACTTATAAGCTTTAAGGTGATTTAGTATGATCTTATCCTTATCCACTATTTCATATACCATTTCTATACATAGAATAATTTTATACTTACACTTCATCCCAACAAGACAGTGTTTTTGAACCTCTTCCCAAAGGGCTTAATAAGTGTCCATTTGGATTCTTTTTTGGAAGCTCTTATTGTAAGAGAACTCAACTAGAGGATGATGTTGATACCTTCCATATTTGTGTCCATAAAAACATTTCTCAACATTTCCATCAGGGATTTGATTGTTTTATATGATTGGCCATTAGTTTGAGGATGATAAGCAGTCCTAATTTTCAGCTCAGTATTCAGAGCATGTTAGCGACTCTTCCAGATCATAGAGGTGAATCTTGGATCTAGATCAGATATAATCAATAATGGTACACAACTCAGCCTTACCACTACCCTACTTTATATTCATGCATGTTTTTCCATTGTTAAATCCTACCAAATTTTAATTAAGTATAAAGTCTTTGAAAGACAATCCCGAATAACTCAGAGGTCAATGTTTTTGTTGGTTGTCTTTGTATGTCCAGTGACAATGTCCATTGTTATGTTTTATCATTTCCAAGTTGGTATGGGTAATTTTTGCATCATCCCATTAGACTTGTGCCTCATAACCTTCACTTGACAACATACCAGACACTTATAGGTGTACAAAGCGATATCATTCTTTATTTTATCCCTCCAATTGTTCTCCAAGTGATCTCAATACATATGTGTGTTCCATGGGTGGATGGAGAAATATGAGCTATGTGAATCATCAAAATTTTATTTATCTAACATAGTATTTGATGGAACAAATACTCTTAACTCAAATCACACAATTCCTTCTTCATTAACATTGACCTCCAAGGATTTCCCTTTTCTGATAGTTTCCACTTTATTTTGAATTACAACATTATCCTTTTAGTAATAATTTAAACATTACAAAAGATACGTTTGAGTCATAATTTGATAAAATATTTATTATTTTCCCTTATTTATGATTCCCATGTCCATCTTCATCAAATAAAAGAAGATTTGATCCGTTTCAATTCTCAATAATGATATAATTATTGGGACCTTTTTACTTAATGCAACTGCGGCCTTTTTCTCTTACCTAGGGTTGTAATGGATTGATAATTCATAATCCTTGATGAGAACCTTCCGTATTTGTTGAAACATATTTCTATATTTTTGGGTGAATATATATTTTAGTCTTTTGTGATCCTAATATATTTGATACTTCTCCCCAAAGTGGTAATGTCACCAAATTTTCAACGCAATGATCACATTTTCTAAATTTTGATAATGTGTGGGATTTTTTTTCTCATGAACTCTCAAATTCCTTGAGATGCAGGCAATAGCTTTCTCATTTTTCATCAAATTCCACAAAAATAAAACGTATACTATTTTCAAGAAGAACATTCCCACAAACTATAACATGTGATACAACACTTATAGATGTTTTCCCTTAATGATTTAATATAATTTATTCTAGGGAGTCAATGTTCGTATAATAAAATAAATATATAATAATATTACATAAATATTAATACAAGACTACATATATTACATTAAAGTAGTGGATACATGTAATACATTCACGATTATCCATCTTTTCATAGGACTTCTCGAGCTCCCTTGATCATAGGGATTGTTGAGGCTCATCATGCTTCTTAGCCCTTGTAAAAGGGAATTGTCTACGGTAATTTTGAGCATCTCCAAATTTATAGCATACAACTGTATTTGATGAAATATATGTTACAAGGACCCGGACATAAAAAATACTTAATCTTGAGTTATTCAAGAATTCACATTGAGGAACTTTTCAGGTATATAGTTTTAGAGAATTAGATCATAAATCATGCATTTCACTCCACATTTAAACAAGGTGGTTACATCAAAAACAACATTCCTTTTTTCATCAAAGGAATCATATTTAAAATAAAACATGGGTTCTTTCTCGACACTTCCTTGACAATATAATCAAATCCTGTAACTTTCCCTTAACCTGTGAAAAACATTTACAATAACTTGGGATGAGCATAAAAAGCCCAGCAAGGGATATAAAAATACTGAATGAAAACATTAGTTCATGTATAAATAAGAATCAATAAAATCATACTTTACTCATAAAATATAAGCACTTTAACATACCTCATGAAATTATAGGATTTCTGAATAACCCATAGAAATCATAAGACAAAAAGGTATCTTGAGTCATTAATAACATTATTATGTAGGGAGTAACCATCATGGTTACATTTTGAATACCCATCGTCGTATATTCCGTAAATCTCTTCAGAGAAACCTTAGCATTTAACTCCTCCACATTACCCAATGTATTGGAGAGCTATCACGGGATCACCCGCCCTTAGTTTATCACGGAACCACCCGTCTTCATAAACAATGCCCAAACACAATAACATAAACATAACCCATAACTTAATCATAATGGAAAGATAACATTACCACATTTAAATAATAATATAACATTTTAAGATATTGAAATAATGAATCCATTCTGAAAACCATTTTCAAAACCATTTAAAACATTTAATAAAGAGATTTTTGAATCAATGTGTCCCATACCACATTGAATATTTTATCATTTTAAACCATTAATATATATATAAATAAATACTCAAAACCATTTTGAAAACATGGATATTAATGAGAAATATTTATAAGAATAAATCATTAAAACATTTAAAATGATATTTTAGTTAAAGCGTTTTTAACAAAATGGAAGACATTTCAATACAAATAATTGAGGAATAATATTTAATCAGAACATTATAATATCATGAGAATAAAGGGATTCATGATATAATATTCCAAAGGACAGTATATACGCCATATAAGAGTTAATTGGTTCATAACAACAATGAAGTCTCAATAGAAATGTAAAATGAGATAAAATCTCTTATAAAGCAGGTATCCTTAAATTAAGGAAAAATCAATCTCATAATTATGTGTGAAAGATATAAATACACCCAATATAATTGGATATTATGTGTAAAAAAATCAGAGGTCATTAACACATATTCATAGGATTAAATATTCAATAACTACAAGTTGAACACAAAGAAATCAAAATTGGGTTAAGAAGTTCCCTTGTAAAAATTCGACAGCCTAACGACGTCAATTTAAAATTCAGAAAATGAGTTAATGAGACAAAAAGGGTATCCCATCACATGGAAATAATTTTTAAATAAATAAGTATATATAATATAATATCCCAACATAATAAGATTTAAATTAAAATACATAACAAAAGAAGTCTTTTAAAAAGAGGAGGGTGAAAGGTTCACTAAATGATTTGGGTAACTTCTGAAATGTACACCCCATGAAAAAAGGGTCATACAACGTAGATTTGAATAACCATAAATTAAATAATATTAAAAAAATAATAGAATCATGGGTAGAACATCATCACACAAATGTAAATCATGGAAAATGTAGCATGAATCTCACGGGAATAAAAGTGAGATGAAAAATCCCTTACGAAAACTCGGAATCCTAACGGCACCACTTAAAACTTCAAAAAATGGATTGACGAGATCAAATAGGGACTCTAATAATATTAAAATAAAAAGTAATTTAATAGGAATATAAAATACCATTTCCCAACATAATAAAGATGAGCTTAAAATAAGTGACATAAAAGAGAGTAATTAAAAAGAAGGAGTGACGTGGGATCCCTTACCTCAAGTCCAACTTGTCTTGTTCGTTTCTTTATATTACTGAATAATAAACTAGAGTTAATTTATACTTTCTTAAAAAACATTTTCAATTTCATTATTTCTTTTATATCACTTATTACCTTGTTATGAACATTATGTAATTATTTAAGTTAATAACGATCGTTTTGTCGATCATTGGTACTTGAGTCAAAAATAAACATCTTATAATTACAAGTTGATCATGTGGTAAAATATCAATTATATCTAGGATTATATTCATGATTTACAAATAATATATAAAATATATATCCATTATATACTTTCATTTATAATATTACCTAAAATTTAGAGGAAATAAATGAAATGCACCGTTAATGGAGACGGTAAGCCGTACGTGTGCATGAACGCTACTTTCATTTCTATTTTGTATTTAATGAAATTAAAAATAAATGAAATATATATATATATATTATAATTACAGTATAATATATATGTTATATAGGTCACATATGTTCATTAATTTCATTCTTTATACATTCCATGTATTGAATGAACGAGTTACATCACTTGAGGGGGCGGTAGTCCACACTTCCTCAAATGAAATTATCGCATTTTCACAACATTAAAAGCATAAAGGTGTGTTTTAAATGTAAAATACATAAGAATAGAGACGAAATAAATATAATATATATCATAAATAAATATATTTCCATCATAATGGCCACCATGATAGGTGGTAGGAGAAGATAGAATAATCATCGTTTCTCGAGGCAGTAATTCGCCATCCACGGAAATAATATGTTCTTTAACCATTAGACAGAGGTTTGTGTAAGTTTAGCTAGAATCATTATAATAATAACATCATAGTATATTAAAGATACTGGTTTTGTTACCAAAGAAAGGAATAAAAAGAGTTTATGGTGTTGGAGAATGAAAATAAAACAAAATAACAATAGAGAAGACATTAACTTTAAATCGGGTAACTCCTCTTGGTTTGAACCAAAAAGATATCATGATGAGATACTGCCTAAGGTAAGGCTTCTAGGATTAAGAGAGGGATGTGGAGAGATAAAATATGCAGATATATGGGTGAGCCAACGGCTTGAGAGGTGTGGTTAAGGGGGTAGAGGTGGGGGCCTTTTATAAGAGGGAGGAGGGGCACTCTTGGAATGTCTTGAAAAGTTACTTTATTATAAAATGATTTTCGGATATTAAATGTCCCACATTTATATATTTATAGGATAAGGTGATAAGGGCTCTAAATCCACCCATCCAATAGGTGTTTGAAAAGTGTAACGCTTATATGTTACCTTATCTTCTCGTTTTTTTTAAATCGTTCATTAATGAGGTCATCACTGCATCATCATGGTGTCATAAATAAATTTATTTAATTAATGTCTAAAAATTATAAAAAAAATCATGATGTAGGAAATATTTTTATATTTATAATTAATATTTATAGTCATAAATATGACTAGTATAACCTCAATTAAAAATTGTTTTAGTAAAACAACACATGTTTGTGACATTTTTATTTTAACTTTAAATAAAAATTTATTAATGTCATTTTTATTCCCATGTGGCTCCATGGGGTCCCAAAGTTGACCCATGGACTTTTTTGGTCGCCCATGACTTATCCAATAAGTGTAGGACATGTTTGAATGTAATTTTATATTATTATATCATTATATTTACCTTAAATTACACTAATTACCTTTAATCGTGATTAATAAAACCTAAAAGTAACTATTCACCAAAAAATTATTTTAATCCCATTGAACCACATTTTACATCCTAATTATAATAATATATTTTGGATTTTTGAAATTCAAATCACAGAGGAGGTAAATTTTCATTTACACGAAAAATCAGTTTTTGTAACTACCAATTAGTGGTTTCACTATTCATCAAGAATTAAAGTTTTTCAGAAAAATACCAAAAATTCACCCTAAGGATTATTTGATATTCCAAATTCAGATATGATTTCTATTTTACAAAATTCAAAACATATAAGTTTCATTAATTAATTTAATAATTAATTCTCGTTTTCAAAACAACAAGCGTGTTTTTAAGAAACAATATCTATCTAAAGATTGACACTTGTTTAAGTCCAATTTCAAAGTGAAATTTATTACAATGACCATCATTGGACTAAATTGTAAAAATATATTCTAATTTCACTTTAAAACCAATTAAAAAAAATAATATAATCATTTAAATAAATTATATTAAAAAGAGATTTTGAATTTAAATACAACATTTTTCACTTATTCATAAAAAAACTTGATCGGAAAAATAAAAAAAACATACACAAAGTAAATTTTGATGTCCCGATTCTGAAGAATGATTTTATTTGGTCCAATAGAATTTATATAAGCGACCAAAACTATTTTTAAAGATGGTTCTCCATCAAAAGGCGATAAATCGACCTTTTAGTGAATAATAGAGTATCTATGCCTAAAATTTAATTCGTTACTTATATTAAGCCGTTATCTTTTACTGTATAAATGTAACAACATTTAACAAACATATATAATCATATATTAGTTATTTATATTAATTTCTTCCAATACAATGGATACATGTTAACTACCATTTAAAAAAATATTATTATATTATTAGTGTGCAACGTAAGATTTCAAAGAAACTCGTTGTTGTGTATCAGGTATGTTATCAAACATAGCAACCATTTTTAAGTAAAAATTAATATTTATGTCAAAAATATTAATAAATATGAAAATGTATTATTCTTTATTTACCTAGGATGTTACATATGTATCTTTGTTTCCATTCACCACATTATCCATCTTCATGCAGCAATTGGATACTTTGTTCCCATTCATTCCACAAAGAAATAATCTACTGGCCCCTTGGTGGCATTTTTTTTGTTCCTATTTCCCCACATGTTGCATGAATTAAGTTGGTACTTTTCCCTTATGAACATTATTATATGAACATTCATGAGATTACATATACTTCTTTCTAAATTTCCTTGGTCATTCAAAAATGATCCAATTTTTTTCATTATTTTTTAATATAAGTTTGGAATAATTATTATATACCCTAACAGTGATCCCATTTAATTGGGAATCTCATTTGGAATATCATCATATTTCTCTTCACATTGGATGTTAACATGATTTACCCTATTTCTAGACATTAAAAAGATAAAAAGAAATATTAGGGATAAGTATTTCAACATATAAAGGGGAATTGATTGAAAAAAGGGATAAGTTATAAATTAAATTTATTTCATTAAATTATGAATTTATAGGCTTCAATCTATGTTATACATGATATATTTCATAAAATATATTTTTTTTGTCTTTTCATTCTACCTTAATAAATGATCATACTAAAATTATGAATTTACCATAGAATATCCCCCAGGAGTGTCAAACCCATAGTACAACAAGGCATGTTGTCTTGCACTAGTTCCCATTCGAGTATAGCTCAAAGCTGTGTTTTCATGTTTTACCCCGAGATACATGAATTAAAGAGCCACCCCTACTTGTTCATATCCAAACAGAGATGTATTTTCATGATAAAAAACATACTATATACTCACCAAAATGTAGTTATTTTTTCATATACATAGTATTATCCCAAAATCATTCACCAGAGTTTTATACTCCCAATTACAATAATAAATAATCATGTTCTTTGATATCATCTATAATAACCCTACTCATTATTACACACTTGAACGTGATTTATTACATAAAAATAAACTACAAAAAACACTATGGATCTGGAGGTATATTGTCTTGGGAAATTTCTAATATTACATAACAACATAAAACATGAAATGAAACATCTTTATTTGAAACTTCCATTACATGACCACATCATTTCTTCTTACGTAGTAATGCATTGAATAACCAGAGGACATACATAAGGAAAGTGTGAACTATAAATACGAGTAAGGGATCAAAAAATGAAAAAAATTAATAATAAAATAAATCCTAGGAAATAAATATATCAATTTATCATAGGATAAACATGAACATAAAATCATGATATATCATGGTAATTGTAACATTGAAATGTGGAAACAACATAAAACATGATATTAGTATGATCCAAGTCTCATTGCACATGGATTATCATGAGTAAACTCTCATTGTACATAAATTAGCATGAATAATACCCCATTTTACATAGAATATCATGATACTAAACATTACCCAATTCATTGGAGTGCTATCAGGATGAACCCTTATTAATAATTTTAATCTAATGCTTATGTGTGCCACATAGGTCATATAACATGGATTCATTCAACATCAGAAATTATCCCTCAATAATGTAATGTATTATAAATACAATAGGTTCTATAATCAATATTTATATGTGTATAATGTTGAATACCCTTGATATATAAATAGGCATGGTATTCACTATATGATGATTTTGGCATAGAAAATCGATGTGCAAATTCTATAGCATAACGAAATCACATGGGGTTTCATAAGATTGGTTGATGATATAAAAGGGGGTATCTCATCATTAACACATGAAATATGATGTAAGGATATCAATGATCATAATATCCCAACATATAAAATGTAATTTGAGATGCATAATACAAAATAAATGCATTATTGAACCGAGGAAAGGGAATTCCCTTACAGAATTTCATCATGGTAACAGATGTACATTGAAGGGATTAATAAGAGTGAAAGGGTTATATCATCATACAATAATAATGAGAGTAGTATGGGTTAGGTGTTAAATCATTCCCCCAACATTTATAATTTATAATAATATGGTATAATAATATAAGGAAACATGGAAAAAAATGAGATAGGATGGAAAATGAGAATCCCTTAGATAATATCCTCTTAGTTACATGTGTTCGTAAAGGATAATAGGGGTCTTGATTAGAGTGAAAGTATTTTCTATCATCTATAAATCAAATTTAATGTATGGGGGCATGGATCAACATAACCCTACATATGGCATCCCTCCTTTTTATTGCATAACTTATCATTACATTTTATAGAGGATCTTTAATGTCTAGTGACTTAGAAATGTGGAACATAAAACATGAAATAATAAATCATTATTCTAATAAACTTGTAGTTGTTTACCAAATGATCATCCTATGTAAAATTACTGAATCTCATAACCTGGATAAATACATCAAAGGAAATGGTGAGAAGAAGGCCCAGTAAGGAAAACAAGGGAATCTGTTTACTTATGATATCTATAAAAACATGATGAATAACATAAAGACATGAGCAATGGATGTATAGGAATATCCTAATGAAAATAACATTAATAATTACATGAATATGTGGAAAAAATATTTAATTTTGACATTCATTAAGATATCACTAAGGTTCATCCCCAAGGTGTCATAAAAATTACTATGGTTATTCACCAATGTATCATGAAACTTGTCATATCTATGGATTAAATTCATTACCCAATAAATTGGAGTTCTATAAGGGGAAACCTTAATAATACATTATTTTCATGTGATCTACATAGATAATACACATAAATATCATACATAACCCAAATAGAATAAAAGAAATGGGTTTCATTTAAAAAATGTGACGTTTTTAAAAGGTACTTGAAAACGACATCATTTTTCCATTTATAACCCACTAAAATGGGGTGAGGGTAACATGTATTTCAATTCCAGAAAAAAATGGATCAATTTTATGTATTGATTAATACCTATAGAAATGAAAAAAAATTGGATTTCACATAAATAATACAAGAGAATTTCATGACAAAAACTAGAGAGATTTTCTGACCAAAATTCTACAGCCTAACGACATCACATTAAAAATCAGACAATCCATTGATGATAGTATAAAGGGTATCTCATCAATTGGACATGAAATGTGATGTAATAAGGATATAAAATAACATACCCCCACATAATAACATGTCATATAGAAGACATAACGTAAAGGAAGTCATGACTTAAAAGAAGAGGGTGAAAGGTTCCTTTACCGTGAAGAGTGACTTTGAATGCTCGATGGTTGGGAACATTGAGACTTTAGGGATCCTTATGAGGTTTACATGGGAGGTAAAAAGGCTAGTACCTATTATAGGAGGATTTGGGAAGGAAATGAATGAGGGAAAGGATTTCTATTTATAGAAAAAGTGGCGGAATATTTAATTAATTTCGTAGGTTCACCTCATCAGTGGTATTTGCAAGACCATGGGGTTCCCCATGGTATTTTCCCAGGTCATTGGACACCTAAAACACATCATAACATATCATAAAATTCACAAGTCCACCAGAATGATTGCATCATTATTACATCAATAATGATTTCAATAATCACACTGAAACTCAAAACTGTATTTTTATTATTCAACGAAAAACAGAACATGTTATAAAAACATCATAAATTCCCCAAAACCTAATATCAATGTTCTGAATTCATAAATTAACTTCATTTTATGAAAAAGTTCTCTAAATATTTTCAATACAATTTTTTAAAAAATCATTATTTATTCCAATTAAACAACATTAAATAAATTCATCATTTTGTAACTCCTTGAAAAAGTAATCAAGGTCCCATAAAATTATAGTATAACCATAAGAAAATAAAGTAAAAAATTTTTTAATTCATTTTAATGAGAATACATTTCTATTTTAAATTATTAAATTAATAATAAATTTGTAAATAAAATATTTATGACGTAAAAAAATACCAAAACAAAAAATATGATCGTTTTTTCACTTTTAAGATGTCTAAATTGTATTTATATATTAATGGTTGATGTTTCTATTTTTGGTCGATTTACTATTAATTAATATTAATTACTATTCATAATTGTATATCACTATTCATAACTTATTATTAAATAAAATTTATGTAGATCTTATTAGACTCTAAATTTATTACATGTCACAATTGTAGAAGACCATTTTTTGAAAATTATTTTACTTTATTAGTTATTTAAAATATAAAAAAATATTTTAAAATTATGTTTTCCAAAATTCATCAATAACATTGAACATCTATAAATTCATCCTATATTTTTCGGAACATTTGAAATTGAAAATTTTATCACAATAAGAAATAACAATTTTATTTATAAAAAAGTATTAAACAATGTATGTAAGGTCTCATTGCATATCCCCATATAACACCTATATAGGAACTAAGTATAATATGTTCTATGGTGATAGAATCTTGAGGAAGATCGGACAACATTTCCTGAGTGGTGATTTATATCATATTGAACTTCTCCCATAGGTGATTCTGTTCAAGCTTCACATGTTGGAGTTCGGCTGGGGCATGGTCCATAGCAAAGCCCAGAGATGCAACCTCCTTCCCAAGAGCTAACTGATGGTCTTAGTATTGCCCAAGTCTATTATATGAGGCCATCAACTTTTCATTGTTTAATAATTAACCAAAATCACTAGTTTTTGTAAAAAATAATTGTAATGATAAGTGTTTAATTTCCAACAGTCATATAACAGTCGAAACATGAAAATATCATTTTAATTATACTCACTTCATTAATTAATGTATATAGTTTTGTTGAGTATAAAAATATTTAATACATAAAATTATGAAACAAATATTATTCAAATGATTGGGTCGTTACATTCTTCCCCCTGAAGATGTTTTGTCCCCAAAATTTTAACATTTACCATCAGAAGAGAAGAGGTGTGGGTAATTATTCCTTATAGGCTCCTCTAGTTCCCATGTGGCTTCTTCATATTTGTGGTTCCTCCATAAAAACCTTAACAAGGTGGGTAGTCTTTTTACATAGAACCTTGTCTCTAGGATCCACGATCTCCACCAGCTGCTCCTCATAAGAGAGTTTATGTTCTAGTTGTACCATCTCTAGATTTAGTATGTGTGAAGGGTCATGTATGTACTTCATCAAGAGGGATAAATGGAATACATGAAGAACATGTGCATGATTTGGGGGAAGTGAAAGACGATAGGCCACTGCTCATAAATGATCATGGATTTCTTAGGGGGCTAATGTACATAGGGCTGATCTTCCCTTTCTTCCAAAACCTCGTGACTCTCTTCCAGGGTGATATTCGAAGAAAGATTTTTTCATGGACATCAAACTATTTGTCCCATTGATAGCTGTTGACATATATTTCTTTCCGACTATGATAAGCCTTAATGTGTTGCTGGATGGCATGGACATTTTCTGTCATATCTTGCACAATATTATGCCCAAGAAGCTTTCTCTGACCAGCTTCATTCCAAAAAGTTGGATTTATAAATCTATTACCAAACAGGGAATCATAGGGTTTCATTTTATTTCTGAGTGGAAGCTATTATTGTAAGAGAACTCAACAAAGGAGAGATGTTGATACCATACACCTTTAAATTCCATTGAGAATGTTCTCAACATGTCCTCGAGTGTTTGAATAGTCTTTTATGATTGGCCATCAGTTTGGGGGTGATATGCCTAACTAAAATTCATCTCAGTGATCCGAGTATGTTTATCTCTTCTCCAAAATTTTGATGTAAACCTCTGATCATGATTAGATACGATAGAAAGTGTAACTCCATTAAACCTTATCACTTCTTTCATAAAAATCCTGGCATGTTTATCAAGAGAGAAATCATCCCAAATGTGGATAAAATAAGTAGTCTTGGTGAGATGGTCCTCAATAACCCATATCACAATATATCCCTTAGAAGTTCTCTGGAGGCAAATGATGAAGTCCATAGTAATATATTCACACTTCCGTGTAGTTATGGGTAGTGGTTACAATACCCCTATATGATTTTGTCACTCTACCATTACTTGATGTCATACTAGGAACCATTAGGTGTAGTTAGAAAACTATCTTTTCATACTATCCCACCAATAATGATCACGAAGGTCTCTATACATTTTCATTCTTTATGGATGTATAGAGAAAGTAGAGCTATGTGCTCTATCCGTTAGCTCATTCTTTATTTACGGACTATATGTAACACATTTTCTTGAAAAAAATTTCAGTACACCTTCTTGATCAATATTGAACTCAGGAATCTTACCATCCTTCATAGACTCAAACTTCATCTACAAAAAAGGATCTTTTTTCTGAGCTTTCAAGATATTCTCTAGTAACAATGGTTGGGAAATCCGATGGGTTAACATTGATGATATCCCTTTTCTCAAAATTCCTATGCCTAGAATTACTAGGTCACTGATCAAATGATCTCATTGAATCCTCAACATGGAAAAAACAACTGGGTATTTCCTTCTTAATGCATCAGTGACGTTGTTTTCTCTTCAGGGATGATAGTGAATTGAAGAATCATAGTATTTAAGAAGTTCCAACCCTCTCTATTGTCTCATGTTAAAATAATTTTTTTGTGATAATATACTTAAAACATTGATTGTCTGTGTATATATCACAATTATCCCATTAATGATAGTGCCTCGATATCTTTAGAGAAAAAAATGACTACAGCCAACTCCCGATCATGTGTAGGATTGTTCTGCTCATGTGACTTCAACTGTCGAGATTCATAAGCAATGACTTTTACATTTTTCATGAGGATGCACCCAATCCATTTCATAGATACAAAAAATAAAAATAATGAATCCTTCTCCACTTGAGGGAAGATTTAACATGGGTGTAGTAACCAATCACTTCTTCAACTCTTGGAAACATTCCTAACACTCCTTTGTCCAGATTAACATGACCCCTTTTCGAGTTAACATTGTCAATAGATTAGAATGTCATGAAATGTTTTTCACAAACCTTGTATAATATCCTACTAATCCAAGGAAACTTTTACTCTGAGTTATTGTTGTAGGCTGAGGGAACTCCACTACAACTTTTGTCTTTGTAGGGTTAACTGTGATTCCGTCATTGGTAATAATTTTCCCCAAGAAATCAGCTTATTGCAACCAAAATTCACATTTTCTGAACTTTCGAAAAATCCTCTCCTTCCACAGAGATTGATAAACAACCCTTAGATAATCCTTATACCACATGAAACTTTTGGATTATATCATAATATCATCAATCAAAACTAACCCAATGTTATCAAGGTTTTCCTTAATGACTCTATTCATAAAATCTATAAAAATAGCAGGTGTATTTGTCAGTATGAAGGGAATAACAATAAACTCATAATTCCCATATCATTATTGAAAGGTAGTTTTTGGAATATCTTCTTTCATAACCCTAAAATTTAGGATAACTAGATCAATGATCAATCTTAGTGAAGAATTGATTCCCATGAAGTTGGTCAATTAAGTCAGCGATTTTTGGAAGAGGGTATTTATTCATTACTATGATCCCATTTAGTTCCCTATAATCAATTCATAGCTGCATTGATCCATATTTATACTTTACATAGAAAACATGTCCTCCTCAAGGAGACGCATTTGGATGGATAAACACCTTCTCTAAATGTTATTGGAGTTTCTTCGTTAATTCCTCCAGTTCCACACATGGCATCCTATGCAGGGTCTTTGATATTGGACGAGATATAGGTATGATTTTAATAGATAACCCTACCTCTCTTTCTGGGGGAGGTCTGGGTAACTCCTCAAGAAATAAATCATTGTATTCCTAGATGATGGGGAAATTTTCTATCCTAAAACTCTTATTTACTTGTTCTTCCTCCTAGATCAACCTCATAAAGAAATATATAAGAGGTTCTTCTATAAAAATATATGGTGGAGATATCTCTCCTTAGAAGATCATCATAGTTCATCTATTAAAGACTACTGATATTTCCTTACTTCTTTTTTTGATTGTTGCATTATACATTGAGAGCCAGTCCAACCCTTTTATAATGTTGAACTCCATCATGGGAATGACTATAAGATTTTTGAGTTGATTTTTCTCACTAAATTAAATACTATAATTTCTAATCAATGATGATGCTTTAATAATCCCACCAGGAGTCTTGACTGATGAATCTACTTTTTTAAAACTAAGGGTTGATTCAAAATTCTTTTCAAACATGGAAGAACTAAAGGAATGCATAGAACCAGAATAAAAATAGTACATGATAGCATTGAGATAACAACAACAGTACCTTCCACCACATAATTTTGTGCTCAACATCAGATGTAGTGATTGCAAAAGTATGACCTTGTTCCCTTGTCTGTTGTTAAGGCTGATTGTGATTACCCTCCTCTGCACTTGGATATGGACAGTGATTGGTGAAGTTCCCATGTTTTCAACACTTATAACATTTGAAATCAGGTATTACATGTACCATATTTCCTTTGTTTTTAGTGTTTGGGAGTTTAGTTTTAACCTTACCACGATAGTTCCATGTGATATGGACATCTTTTCCACACCTGTAGCACATCCCGCTCCCGAGTAGGCAGTTCCCCGAATGCTTCATCCCACATTTATTACACATGGGATGTTTCACTTTCTTTCCTCCCCTTCCATAATCAATACCCAGCCCTAATCATGGCTACATCGATTGTTTTTTGTTCATTGGACTAATGAGACCATTTTTTCTCACAAAACTCTAGTTCGACTTTCATCACACTTTGTACGATCTCCTCATTGCGTTCATAGTCTCAGATGCCTATATTCTTCTCTAGACATGGTCTCAATTCACCAAAGAATATATCAACCTTACCATTTGGATCCATGACAAAGATATAAGAGTAATGTAAAATCCTTGTGATGTTTATCTTGTAGCGTTGAATAGATTCATTCTCCTTCTACTTTATCTCATTAAACTACATCTCCATTCATGTTTTCATTGATTGATAGAAATAATTATGAATAATATCCCTCAAAACTCTTCCCACTCCATAGCTTCAACCTTCACTCTTATCCTCGTGTTTTTAATTAGTTCCCACCACTAATCATCTTCTACCTCTAAATGATAGACAACCAGGGTGAAATTATCTTACTCTAGACAATAGATCTCATAATAGATCTTCTCTATAGATCTGATACAGTATTCATAAATCAATGGGTTGGTAGATCCACTAATTTTTGGCGGTCATTGACATATAATAGACTCAACTAAATTTCGTTCCCTCTGTAGTGAGATCAGTATTTCTGTTTGATTAAAGTTATTTCCCATAACATGAGTCTTTTGGTTCATCATTCTCATGAATGTTTCTAATCCGGCTTCCATCGGAGGGTGGTTAGTGGATGATCCATTATAGACACCATTTTCACAGTTCCTGCTATTTTCTACTATTTTATAAAAGAATAAAACCTTAGTTAGAAGCTTATTTCATTTATGAATCTTTTAACTAAAAATTATTTTATGTCTAAAAAATTCATTCCTAAACAATTACATTTCACTATAAATCCTTCATAAAGTTTCATCAAAATTTTATGATTAACCAAATATAACCCTCGAGAGTGTAAAACTAGGAGTGCATTAAGGCCCGTGGTCATGTACCGGGATACCCTGGGTCAAGACCAAAACTCATTTTCATAGTTTTCACTCCTAGGTACATTTGTGTCGTAGCCACATCCACTTGTTCATATCCATAGAAGGATTTATCTGTTCAAAAACCACGTACTTGGTATTTCACCAAAATACCTGGAAGTTTTCCTATATTTAAACATCTATATATGGTTCTTCCTAATGTTTTCATAGAAAATTTTTCATAAATAACTAAACTATCCATTGGTACCAAATATGGAATCCCACCATTTTATTAAATAACTTTTCATTACATTTTACAAAGAGAGGATCTTTAAAGTTAGGTGGCTTAGAAAACAAGAACAGAAAACATGAAAAAATAAAACATTATTGTAATACACATGTTATTATTTACCATAAAATCATCCTATGTACAATTACATCATCTCATAACCTTGAGACATACATCAATGAAAAGGGTGAGCAGAAGACCGAGTAAGGAAAACAAGGTAGTCAGTTAACTTTTGATATCATCACGAACATGATGAAAAACATAATGACATGATAAATAGAAGTATAGGCATATAATAATGAAAATAACATTAATCATAACATTAATATGTGGCTAAAATATTTAATTTAGAAATTCATGAACATATCACCATGGATTATCACCAAGGTGTCATAAAAATTACCATGGTTATTCACCAAGGTATCGTGAATAATGTCATCTCAAGAGATTTAATTCATTACCCTAGGAATTACAGTTATATTAGGGTGAACCCTTAATATTTCATTATTTTCATGTTATCAGCATCGATCAGAATCATAAATTTCATAAATAAACCTAATAGTATAAAAGGAATGGGTTTCATGTCAAAATCATGGCGTTATTAAAAGGTTCTTAAAAACAAGATCAGTTGGTCTTTTATAACCCATGACATGGGAGAGAGGGTTATATTTATGAAAATTACACAACCATATAGATAAATTTTATGAATTGATGAATATCTATGAAAATGAAAATAGATTTGGGTATTCACATAAACCAAAAAAACTGAATTTCTTGAGAAAACATAGAGAGGTTTTGATATGAAAATTCTACATCCTAACAACGTCACATTAAAAATCAGAAAATCCATTGATGAGACAGGAATAGGTCACTAATAAATAGAAATTAAAATGGGAAGTAATGCGGATATAAAATAACATACCCACACATAATAACATGGGAACTAGAAGACATAACATAAAGGAAGTCAGGGCTTAAAAGAGGAGGGTGAAAGGCTCCCTAAACATGAAGAGTGACTTTGAAAGCATGATAATAGGGACCTTTGGGTCTTGAAAGCATATTGGGAGGACTTATTGGATGTCTAAAAGGCTAAAGATTCATTGATATTGATTTTGGAATGAAATTAATGACGAAATGGCTTGGTATTTATAGGGAAAGTGGGAGAATATTTAATTAATTTCCAAGGGACACATCATCAGTGGTATTGGAAAAACCATGCCCTCAGCCCTGGTATTTTCCCATGGTATTGGCCATATTGAGCACCTCAAAACATATCTTACAATTTACATGTCTACCAGAATTATTAAATCATTATTACATCATTAATGATGTGATTAATCAAACTGAAACAGAAAACAATATTTTTACTATTCTCCAAAAAACAAAACATTTTATAAAAATATCATATTTTGACTGTAACCTA
Source organism: Viscum album (assembly GCA_963277665.1). Classification (NCBI taxonomy): domain Eukaryota; kingdom Viridiplantae; phylum Streptophyta; class Magnoliopsida; order Santalales; family Viscaceae; genus Viscum; species Viscum album. Next base: position 1,998,788,336 of record OY728142.1, on the reverse strand, counting down.
ATATCGAAGTTATGAATTCAAAAATGAACTCCATTTTAGTAAAATAATTCACTATATATTTTTAATTTAATTTTTAAATAAAATCATTATTTATTCCAAATAAACATATGTATATCCATAACTCATTTTGTCACACCTTGAAAAAGTAATCAAGTTCCCATTAAATTATTATATAAACATAATAAAATAAAGTAACAATTTATGATTACATTTTATGAAAAATAATTTCCATTTTAAAGTATTATATTTTTTATAAAGTTTAAAATAAAATATTTATTACATACAAAAAGAAAAAAACTAATACTATGAACATTTTTCACTTTTAATATGTCTAAATTGTATTTATACATTCATGGGTGATGTTTCCATTTTTTGGCTAATTTACTATTCATTACTATTGATAAGAGTATGTTACTATTCATACATTACTATTCACTAAAAATTAAGTTGATCTTAATAAATTATAAAATTCATATTGGTCACAATTGTTGAAGAATTGTTTTTGAAAATTATTTTACATTATTAATTATTTAATGTTTAGAAAATATTTAAAAATAACCGTTTTCCAAAATTCATCATAAATATGGAACTTCTATAAATTCATCATAAATTTACCCAGGTATTTAAAATTAAAAAAATATAACATAATAATAAATAAAAATATTATTTATATAAAATTATTGCACAACGTTACTAAGGTTTCGTTACACAGACCCTTATAACACCTATATATGAAATAAGTGTAACATGTGTTGTGGTGATAGAATCTTGGGGCGGTATGGAAAAAATTTCCTGATTGGTTATTTCTATTCGTTGGAACGTTTCCCATAGGTGATTCCATTCATGCTTCACATGATAGAGTTCAGCTTGGCCTTGGTCCAGGGCAAAGCCCAGAGATGCATCCTCCTTCCCAAGCACTGATATATGGGCTTCGTATGGATAGAGTCAATTAGATTAGGTCATCGACTCTTCTATTATATATTAATTAACCAATATCAATTTTATTTGTAAACAATAATCATAATTTTAAGAGTTTCTTTTTCAATAGACGTATTGACCGACTATCATATAATAGTCGAAACCTGACAGAATCATTTTTATTATACTCAATTCATTAATTAAATGATATAGTTTTGTTGAGTATAAAATAAAATAATTCATAAAATTGTGAATCAAATATTATTCAAAAGTTTGGTTCATTACACTATATATAAATATGGATATTATGATGCATAATATGAGTGTAAAATGAGTGGAAGTGAGGAGAGAGAAATCCCTTACATAATTTTGACATAGTAACATCTTAGGTATGGGTCCAAATTAGGGAGGAAAAATGTTCCAAATTTAAAATAACATAAAATGTACTATAGGTAATTGATTATAAAAGGGTTAAAATATAAAAAATTGAAATTAAAATTACTAATTTCAAACTTGGTTAATGAATTAAAAAAAATAGAGGAAAGAGAGGATACCTTACAAGAATTTTGGTGCGGAAACGCGAGTACATAAGGGATCATGAGAGAGATAAATGAAAGTGAAAGGGGAAATCATAATTAATACATCCATTGGAAATTGTGGGACATATTTAATAACATATCCCAACATAGGGAAAAATTAAATTAAATGATGTAACATGAATGAAACTCTTGATAAAAGAGGAGGGTGGAAGACCCCTTACATGGATGTGTGATCCCAAAGGCTTGGAATAGGATTCTTGGGGGATGAACCTAGGGAGGACTCAAGGGAGTTGAGAGACGATTTATGATGATCTTCATGGTGTTTATGTAATGTAGAATGGGTTCTTGGTTGGGTTGATATAGGAAAAGAGAGGGAATTCTTTAGTATTTTTTTTCTGGACCCTACACACTAAAATATTCAAAACCACAAATTATCTTTGAGTTTATTCCTATGGTGTAAGGAAAATTTGACTATTATACATTATTTTAAAAGGATATGGGATGAAGATATTAAAAAATTTCCTTTGATTATGTAGAGGTGTGTCACACTTTAAAAGGAATTTTTTTAAAATGTAACAATATTGTATAAGTCTTGAAGTGTCCATGAAGGCATTATAAAATTAATAAATAAATTATAAAATCACATTATTTTAAAGGTAAAACATATATTGGTTGAATATACCTATTATAATTTGTTATTACATCACCATTGGGACATTATAATGACATAAAACACTTTATATATTTATTCAGTATTTAATTTTCACCCAAAATTTTGACATTCTGATAAAATTATGAAAAATTCACCATTGGATAATTTTAACATCCCGATTACAAGAATAATATTCCTTTTATATAAATTTTTTTACAATATGTGAATTTTTAATTTTAATATAAAAAACTTATTTTAAGGAAAATTAACAGTTTTATGTAAAAATAGTTTTCAAATTTTAATATAAACTATAATTGATATCATTAAAATTATTTTAACATTTATATTTAATAAAATTAATTTAATAATAATATTTTGTTAAAAAAAATTATTTCAAAAATCCATAAATTCATCAAATTAGATTAATTAATTATATTTTCATACTGACCAAAAATACTATTTGTTCTTTAAAAATCCGTTGCAATTTAAGAATAATAGAATGAAAATAAATGCATTATTCTGTACAAAATCATTATTCTAAGGTTCTGTAACATATCCAATTACTACATCATCATACACTATAAGAATGATGTATGCGATGGAGGGTATCTCCGGGTTCCATTCTACGAACACGGTTTGGGTCATGATCTCAATGAGCTTATACTTCTCCCATAAATGGTTTCACTCAATCATTAGTTGTTGGATCTAGGATTGGGCTAGGTCTATGGAAAAGCACAAAAATGCTATCTCCTTTGGAATCTCTGATAAATGAGATTCAAAGGGTACAATACTAGTAGTTGAGGCCATCACTTCCTTTCTCTATGTCCAAAGGATTTGTTAAAAAAATATATTTTTACTAGACATTTTATCACTATTCTATGGATATATTACCAATCATAAGGATACTTAATGGTCATTTAAATCAAATTCGATATAATAAAACAAATGCATTCCATGTGCTTCTTATATATATATGAAATTTAATTAAAATAAAGGGAAATTTATTCATAAAAGTTTTTTCTGTTACAGGTACGGTGTGCTCACAGTTATGGAGGTCATATGAGGGTCATCTCAGGCAGTAGCTAACACACTGTTATCACGTGGTTTGTCTAATCGTGCAAATAAACCGTGCACGAGTTCAAACTGAGATCACAAAAAGTGGATCTCACACATTTTATACAAAATGTGGCATGATTCTATTCTTATAATGACCTATCTTGGGATAATTATATCATGATGGTTGTAGGACCTCTCCCATGAAAACTGGAATCAGTCTGGAGCCTTTCACTGGTGTTTAGAAGCCGTATTCTTATGGTAATTACTTGTTCATCACTGTTCTTGTAATGTTTTGTTAGATCTACCTCTCCCTACTTCTTGGATTCATAGATATACACATTATGTGGTTAGATCTATGATTATGGATGTCAAATTACTGTATATTTAGTCTTGTATGGGTTAGGGGAAGAGATCTAAGTCAGTTTTTTGGAATTCATACCTAGTTTCATGACTGTTAATCACCTGTTTTCAGTTTTCGTCAAAACCCTCGAGGTTTGTATTTTCACTATCAGCTCTTCTTAGTATATGTAATTGGAATAATTAAAAATTTAATACTTTGGGAATAAATAATGGTGAGTTAGATGTTTTTTTATTCTTATAAACCTTCTTGAATGGTGGTTTGTGGAAGTCAGTGAACAAATTCTTGAATAACGTTCAAGATTTCTGATTTCAAAATTATGAATTTAAAATATATTTTTTCTGGAATAATGGTAATTTTCTATGATTAATGTGTTTTCAATAAAAATTTTCATTTTATTGAAATGTAAAGTGTGTTTTGAATTGTATTGTTTAATGTTTTTCAAAAAAAGAACAGTTTTATTAAAATGGGATGAAATTGTTATTTTAAATGGTTTTGACATACATTGCGGTTTTTGTGACTACATGATTGATGTTCCATGGTTAAGGGATGTGTACCGGTGGTGCATACGTTATGTGACCCTAGATCGTGGGATCATGTTAGTGGGACACAAGGTGATTGTACAAGAGACCACTCATGATCACGTAACTATTGAAACAATGCCTTTATGGTTGGGTGTGTGAAAATGTGAAATGGTATGGTTATACCAAAAGATATTGATAAATGGTTTTAATTCCTTGTTTTATTTTTTCTAGTAATTTTACTTTCTTTAATATTGGTTGAAAATGGAAACTGTTTACTATTATTTATAAATCGTTTTCGGATATTGGTTATATTTAGTTATAAACTATTTTATAAAAAAATTATATAAATTGTTTTATATAAATGTAAATAATTTTTTTATCCTAGTGGTGTGTGTAGGGATGTAATTTGGGAAAACATACAGAGTTTTATACTCATCCATACTTTGTCGCTATGGTCTTTTTGAAAATATTATCATTCGAGGCACGAGAAAAGGTAATGTGTCACATGTATTTAGCACCACATTGTAAAAAATGGGATGTTTGGTTATTTTAGATAATGGAGTGCTTTTATCAGGTAGTCTTGTGTTCATCATGGAGCCTTTATTGTTTTCATGGTGTTTACATTATTAATTATTTTTTCAACCGCTATTGTAATATTTTTTTTGGTTTTGTTAAAAAATATTTTGTTGAGTTGTCATTGAATTAGTGATGAATCATATGGTGTTTTTTTGTTATGTTTGTTGGTTTTTGATTTATTATTAATGGATAAATCATCCCCCACATTTATTGAAACCCTTTAATCATTTATATCCAACCTTTGGAATCAAGGGGATGTGACTTAAGAAATGCAATGGGTCACCAATTTCTCAAGATAATGATAATAAGTTGTTCATTACACTAACATATCATGTTCATCTTCAAACATTTTATTTAACCATCTTATTATTTGGGAAAACATGTTTAAAATAATATGGAAAACTAGGCACAACAATATGTAATGATTTATTTCTCCAGGTTCATAAGAAAATTTTCTTACTAAATGAAAAAAATAAATCCTTCATGTCTTTAAAATTATAGTCAGTTTCATATGTTGAATATTCATTTGAAAAATATTTTGAATGAAATAATTATGTTCAGTGTCTTGAATACTTATAATTATCTTCTTATCAAAATTATTATGAAAGAATTTTGTTCAAATTCAATGACTTGAATACATAAAAACTGAATGTAAAATCTTTTTTCGGTATATCTAGAAATTCAATCATGGAACTAAAGAAGGAATCTATTCCAAAAATGGTTTCTGATTCATTAAAAAAGGAAGATCATATTATTAATGTTACATTAATATCAAATTATTAATTTTAACTATTCATCGCTGAAATTCTATGACATGAGGAGGTTCTCAACTAAGAAGATATAAATAATCTAGATCATGAGAAATGAAGATATTCCTACATGAAAAGTTTTCTTCTCATTCAAATCAATGAATAGTAGGTGTTCAATGAATATTTTAATAACATTCAAGTGTTTTTCATACATTAAATGAAAATATGGAATTTTGGAATCTTTATACGAATTGTCTACTCCTTCATATTGATTTGATTATATTTACTTTTTATTTAATGAAAATAATGTGTTGTTTAGTGAAAATATATGAAATAATTTTCTTCTAATTTTCCTTTTTCTCTTATCATACATGAGAATGAAGTTAATATTTAATTATCTCATAAATAATTTTAATTCTACTAAATAATAATAATAGCTTTATATTTTACATGTGATTGTTTTTAATTCATTAAATATATTTTATGCTATAAAATAAATGGAGTTTTTAAGGAAATAATGGTTTTTATATTTTTTTTTTAAAAATATTATCTTTTTAAGAAAGTCTGAATTTAAGGGGATATAATTTTACTACTCTTATATTTTTTATGTTACACAATATTAGATAAGTTTATAGTTTTAATATTTTCATCATGTTGGAATTTTGTAGAACCTAACTTGGTGGGGGGAGAAGATGGTAGTAATAGTTTACAAATTTCTCACAATGTTGAGGATGTTTAAAAAATCTGTCCTCAATATCCTTGACATAGGGGTAATGTTTTGATTAATATAAAATTGGATATGTGTTCTAAAAAAAATAAATTTTATATAAAGGATAATGGGGGATAATTTTATTTTATGAAAAAAAGTAAAAATAAATAAAGTGAGAAATTTATTATTTATGTTATAAAATATTGTTTTCACATATTTATGTAATGTTTTTTGTTATCACAAAAATGGGATATATTGGTGAGAATATGTTTTTTTAACAATTTTGTCAATTGATTTGGCCTTGTATACTCCTAGATACCCAAAATTATGTTACTGATGAATTTTCATTTAAGTGAACTTTATGAAATTAATATTCATTGAAATATTTAGTGTAGAAATATATTCATGTTATTGATTTGGTTGGAATATTTTGGGATGTATTTTAGAAGTGTTTAAATTTATTTTGGAATCACTCTTCACAACATATGTTACGTTGTGTAACATATGGATAAGTGACCCTACATTTGATTATTCTATGAAAAAGATGTAAATATACGATATTATCCCAGATTTATGGAACCGTCCTGGGTAAATGAATAATAATTCAATGAAATTTTATAACCAATTAAAAATCTTTTTATGAGTATTTTAAACAATCATATTAAATGGAGGAAATATTTTCCAATATTATAGGATCTTATGACTCTCTTGATTGGTTTTTATTGTATATATTGATGATTTTCTGTGTGATATTTATGGATTTGGTTTGACTTGACGGTGTTTGAACTAAAATAAATATAACAATATGAAATACGTTGGAATATATAAGGAGATGATATATTCATAAAAGAAAATTTTAATGTGGAATACAATAGTTGTGTCATTCCTTCACTCCTACACATTAGTGAAATAAATACATTGATTTGTCTGGTCAAGTCACTATTGTTGTTGTTCCTTCAACTATATTTTATTGTTAAATTATATTCTCCAAGAACTGCGAAGCAAATTTTTGAGATACACATTGGATAAAATATTTTTTAAACGTATTTTTAGTGTTTTCACTATCACTATTTGAAGAAATCCTTTGGAATGGTGAAGATATAATTTCTTCTACACATTATTGTAAATAAATTACAATAGTTGTTTATATTGAAATTGTGAAGTTAAATATGTGTTCTAAATAGAATAAATAACTATAGATTTTCTAGTGGATCGACTGCTCGGACTCAGTCATGGTAATGTTTCATCTTCTTGTACAAATATATGGGTTTTCATTCCCTTGTAAGAGTACCATAAGTCGTGTAAAAGACATTTTTGGTGCCAACTACCTACACTTAGTTATTTATCTCTTAGTTTTAGAGGACCTTTAATAAAAATAACCAACTCATGGTTTTGAGTGTCAGTAGAGCGGAATGATGGATATTTATTCCCTAAACCATTATACATCATTTTTTCTTTTCTTTTATTAATTTTGGTTTCTCACTCGACATTTAGATAAATGGAATGTTTCATGACTAAAAAATAGAGGATTTATTAATTTATCAATGTTTTTAAAGAACACAATGCCACCCCCACTCTTTACTATTTCTTTACTATAACCATCCTATCAAAACACCATTCTCCTATATTCGGTTCAAACAATTATTGAGAAAATTTAAATCAATGTCAACATTATTTCTACTTTGGTATAAAAACATTATCTTATTTGTCATTGTTCATTAAAATAATTTCATGAATGTTATTTTCTATCATAAAATATCCATTTAAACTCAATTTAAATCATTTTTTAATTTCTTTTCAATGAATTAAATGTAATCATCTGGATATTTCCAAATGATGTAATTTTTTTAATTTTCACCAAAATTTTGAAAGGAATATTTGTTTTAAAACATACTATGTGAATAGATATTCTTGATATAATAAATATATGTTATTTTAATGATTTATTTATAAGTTTCAATGGTTACTTTAAATAAAGGTATTATTCATAGTATATTGGAAACTATATTTTTTAAGAACTAATGGTGAATAATATCATTTCATGTTTTCAACGAAATATCCAAATTCTCTTTTAATGATTTTAATCATTTATGAAAACATCCTTGGTTATTTATAATTCATAAATAGGGATTTTATCTAATGAAAATATCCATTTTATTTCTCCACATATCGTTTTTTTATGTTATCATAAAAATTTTACGAAACCCAATATTTTTTCATGGGTTACTATATATTTAATTAATGAATGTTTTTATGATATCTTCACTCAAATTTGTTTGGTTTTCATTATGTGAAGGGTTGTTACATTATATACATATAATGAGTGGTTTATTGATTGATATATCATGAGATAATATGGACTATAATGAAGAGTGAAACCATTTTAGTATGGTTTATGGTCCTCTATTTTAGACATATGAGTGAACCATGACTAAGGAAATGATTGAATATGAAGTAAGCCCAAAACACTCTTGGATATTTCCATATTTATATTTTTAGAAGTGAACCCCATCTAATGAAATTATTTTCCATTATTATGATAATACCATATTATATATGACATGTAATTATACTTACAATATTCTATATGGGATCATGATTGATTAATTTTGATTCCCTACTCTTATGACTAGTTTCATTTAAAATTATTATTCATTATACCTTTACTATTGATTTATTAATCAATAAAAAATTTGTTACGAACTTTTTATGTTATAATTATCAATTAATACCCTTATTAAAATATTATTATTTCATATAATCATTGATTCATATCTTTTATGATTACCCATATAGACATAATGAACTCGCCCTTTAATATGCTACCATTTCCTCCATGGTTATTAAGAAGAAATTTATATAATAATAATCTGGGAACAGTAAAATGAATGAATATATTTTTGGGAAATGTACACAACAATTTATTGATTTTTTTGGTTATATATCACATCTCCAAAAAAATTTACTATTATAGTCCTCACGCATGTAAAATTTTCAAATGTATTTAATATTTATCGTAAATTATGTAATATTTATATATTTTATTCTTAGTTAACATAATTTTACATCAATTTCATATTTTATTTCAATTCTATTTAGATATTTTAATTTTTATACATCATTACAAGGATCATATAACTACACTCGTCTATGAGTAAAATAGTTACAAATTCTTCTAGCCACCAATTTAAAAATAAAATTCCTTATAAAATTTTTTATTATTAAAATATTGTAATGTGATTCGTTAAATGGACATTAAATTATATTTATATTGAATAGTTGAATAAACCCCATGATGGTTGTGTTTTATACATATGAAATTCTATGTCTCTACCGAGAAATTTAAAAAGATGATATTATTCCCTATCATCAATTTTATCAACATTAATCACAATTCCTCCATAATCAATTTTCGATATTTTTTTATTTGCCTTAATAAATTTATTATAATATTTCTATTTAAAAATACTGTATTCTTTTTTTCTTATCCTGATAGTGATCTTCATTCTATGGGACATGTTGTTCTTCTATAATTGAAAGATTCAACTCATCGATCTTTATAATGTTTTTTGATCCTATTGTCACAATAACCATGAAACCATACCTTGAATTTGTTTGTTATATGAACAAAATACTATCTTCTCTTAAAATATTATTCTTTTAAAGTTTCCTAACATATATTTATATTTTTTGAATGATATCATAGTTCCATTATATTATCTAGTAAATTTTTTAGATGTTTGAGTTTGTGGTCAAGAAAAAACCATTCAACATTAATTGATTCACATTGATCTCTCAATGACCACACAATATATTATTTCTTCAAAAATTAGATTTCATTTATATAGATGAGAATATTCTACAACCTTCATTGTTATTTCAAATTTTGTTACCACACTGTTAGTTTCCTTTAAACACTCAGTATCATCATTGATTGAATGTTCCCTACTCTTTATTAGATAATTTTCTATCATTCTTCCATCATATATAATAGTTTTTTAAATGTTTTATAACTTATATTATGTTTCATATTATTACCTATATAACATTCTTCTTCCACATTATTAGGTTCTATTTTTTAATCTATCACATCACAATTCATTCATTGGGTATCATTGTAGCCATATATATCATAGTAATAACATCATTCATGTCCTCAAAATTTTTTTGGAAAGAAGTTAATGTTTATATTTTTGAAAATAATTACATTGTACATTCAATACATCCCTTAATTTAAATTTATTGACAGTAACTCCCTCTTCTCGCCCTTTTTTATTTTTTTTAAAAAAATTTGAATACATTTGGAAGAGTCCCATGAGTTCACCAATTGTATTTCAACACCAATGATTTCCATTTTTCATATCCACTAATGTTTGTTCCACAAGGTAATATATTTCATAAAACTACATTATATGTAAATCATATATAAATCATTAATTGGGACACCTTTGGTAGTAATTCATGTGTTTTTTATATTCATTATGAATTTTTAATCATTATTTAAAAAACATATATTCCTATTCTAGAGTCCATAGCTCCTTATATAGTATGGAACCATCTTATAAAAGCATCAATAATCCCCTAATAATAGTTGAATAACTACTCCCCTTCTAGAAAAATCCATTACATTTCATTTAATTTAAAATAGTATGGAAAAAATCTCATATTTATCTCATAAACACACACTAAGATGGGTGGTCAGTATGGGTATGTGGATGAAAATTACATAGTGAAATAAAAATCATCCTTTATGGTAAATTATTTTAGAAGTGGTATATTTTGTAATTGATGATTCATTATATCTTGTATCCATATATTATATGTATGTGTGGTGATTTAGGGATTTATAAACACCCATAGTACATTAAATTTCTTGAGAGTTGGTGGTCCTTGTTTATTTTTTATGATTTCCTCATTTTATCCAAGTTACTCTGCACATTTCACTCTCTTGAAATTATTATATTTATCCATGTATTTGGGTGTCTTATAAATCATCCTATAGAGATGTCTTTTAATATTGGGTATTAGAAGTAATACATCATCACTAACACATATTATGACCATACACCTACAATGTAACAAATTTGAATTAATGTGTAATTTTACATCTGAAATTAATAAAAAAGTATGAATTTTTTATAATGATGTATAATATATTCTCATATATTTGTGTTATCTATATACATATATATATTTAAAAAATTATCATAGACATCACTCATAATAATTCATAACACTAATAGTGATAAATTTGTGTAGATATGATACATAGCCTCCATAAATTGAACATAATCGAGTGAAACATTTTATAGTTGTCACCATAGGTCATATATATAGGTTTGGATGATTTAAAAAATAATCAAATTTAGTGGTTCATGAAAATAAAGGAAGTGTAATTGTTTTTTAGAAATGAAGAAATGTAATAATTAGTATGCAAGAGGGAATTTTGTTTATATATGAAACATATAAATTTTATTATGAGTCAATAGATTGAACAATAGGGGTGTTTGAAATGGTTTTTTTGCATGTTATTAAGGAAATATTTTCTCAGTTCATTCATAAAAGAAAAACCTTTTATTTCAATTATCTCCCTCAACCAACTCATTATCATTATAGTATAATCTACCATCCCTATAAAGTTTAACATGACGAAAACACCAATAGAAATAATCCCTTTGTTCTTATCAATAGTGTTTTTATAGACTCCTCAGACACTCTCATGCCTCAAGAACTAATTTCATACTCTATGTTCATGGTATTTAATTTCAAATTTTATTCCATCACTCTTCTTCTATATTTAAACACTAGTTGACATGGATCGAAATTAACAAAGGTAAAACTATAACATAGATAAAAATATATTTATTCAATCATTTAAAATCAATCAAAAATTTAACTACAACTTATTCTCAATTATGTTTCTCTCAAATAATGAACAATAAAAAATAATTAAAATATTAAACTATGAACAAGTCTCTCTAATGATCATTGTGTGACATTCTATAATGGTTGGGATCTCCAACTCCCTTGTCCCCTTCACAAGATTCTGAACTCCTAAAATATATATTCCCTCCTCCGTGCATGTGAAATACATTATTTAATTAATCTAATATTGTTTGATCATTCTATATGGATTATGAGAATGACGATAATTCCTTATTTATGGTAACATTCAATTATATAATATGAATTTAAATAACACTTTACTATGTATTTTTCCCTAAAACTTTCTATGATTAAGACACATTTTCCCCCTTAATAAATGATTAATTGAATTGGTTTGACCAACATGGACGAATATTATATTATTCCCTACAACTATTTTAGGTGATTTATAAGGAAATCCCCATTTATCAATGAAAATTTATATTTTATAATTCTTATATTCTTCCATATTGAGTGTTTATAGAGGTTTTAGAGTGATTTTTGGTCATGTGATCACTTTTAAAACAACTATGAATGTTTACTATTTGATATAATGAAAATTATAAAATTTGATCCCTAAGAGTGAGTTGTAAAAAACAAATCCAAAAAAGTAGAGTGACATTAAATTATCCTAGAAAATTATTTTTCAATTGGCCATCTGTGTTTTATTGTAATATCGTTGTATCCGACAAAAGATTCCTGACAATGTGTTGAAAAGTGAATGTATCCTTGGGTTGTGTCACTGGTCACGTTGGTGTTAGTAGATACATTTATTATAATGTAATATTCCACTTGATTAGAATTATAATCTCATTCCCATTCAATTTCAGATTCTAAAAATTAGGGAAAAATGTTACATGGATGGTTTTACCTTAGTAATTATCCCCAAGAGGGACATCCATACATTTTTAAACTTTGTAATATTATATGTTTTCTACATTGATATGGTTTTCCATAAAATAACACATCATGTGTTTCTCCTAAAATGCATATAATCTTGAATAGTCTCGGTAGGTTGATACACTACCAATTGATAAGTTGACATATTCATATGGTGAAAAATGATGGACTGCAGCTAGAAAATTAAGAATAAATACAAGAAGGAAATAAAAGTATTGTCTTTGTGGAATCATTATATAATAATAATGAAAGATTATAATTCCATGAGAGTTTTCTAGAAGTGGATGAATCAATGATTCTTGATAAACTATGAGTATGGTGTAGTAATTTTGTATGCATTTTAAAATATTGTAAGATCATACTAGAAGAACATGATGTAATTTTTATAATAATGTATCAAGAAACAAGTAATACATTTTCTATGATAGATTAATCAAATAAGAAAGTTACACGTATAGTGTTAGATAAAATGAATAAGAAGATTTTGCATTCTTTAGAGACTATATTTTTTAAATTAAATGGAGAAATTATTAAGAGTTACCACAACCATGGAACTGAAATGGAAGGAATAGCGGAATTGAGAAATAAATCCATTATAGTTGTATCTAACTAATGAGATTTGAAATAATATACTTTTTCCTCATATCATTTTTTAGTCATATATAAATCTAAAGGTGATTCATGTTGAACATGATTTAGAAAAATGAATAAGTTATAAAATTATTACATTAAGATAAATGATTCAATCTTGGATGTGATCAATCTCATTAGAATTAGTCAGTATAAAATATTATTATATAGATTCATGGATTTTAATATAAGAATAAATAAATAGTGATTAAGAGTATATAGAGTGAACCCTTTGCTAGGGAGAGTAGTTTATAACACCTGTTTAAATCCTGAATTTATTTGAAACTTGAAAATTTTGAATTTGTTGTAATTTTTTATTATTAAGGTAAGTTTTTAATATCTCCTGATACATGTTTTGAATGAATTAATTGATATATTATGGGAATGAAACTTCATGACACAATTTATGAATTGTGATAGTCAATTGATATATACTTGGGTGTAATGAACATTGTTGATAAATTAATAGTTCACAACGATTTTCTAAAAATAGAAATACCTAATTAGACTTTGATTTTATTAATTGATAACTCTCATTTGGAATCATCCTTTTTTATTTATTGAAAACAAAGGACTCATAGGGAAAAAGTGTTCAAAATATTTACACATTTATTTTATTATGGTTATTGATAAAGAATCCATTTGAAATTATTTTTATTCCCTTTTATGATGATGTTATATATTTAATGTTAATTATCAAATATGTAAATTTATTTTGAGATAATAATTTTTTATGAATAATAAATTATCTGAAATTTTATATATATATATATATAAAGTGTGTATTGATGTTCCTAGTGGTATGGGATTTTAGTTTTAATCAAGGAAGTATTTTTTATGTATATATTCTATTGTTTTGATTTCGATGATAAACATTCTTCCATTAATCATGTTGCATTTAATATATTAGTCAAATTAAAAATTCTAATAGAATAATTTTAACAATAGGGAAATGTTGATTTGGTTAAGGAATTATACTATGAAATATATTATTCGCTTGATCGGTTTGAATATGTAATACTCTTCTATAGATTATTATTAAAAGTAGGATATTTATTTATTGTAGACTAAAAATGATAAAAAATTATTATCATGGAAGAGATGATCTATGTATATCATGAAAAGGCCACATATTTCTATATTATATTTCATGAATTTTGAATTGTTTTTATATCATTCTAACTTTAGAGTAATATGTTATACCTAAGGAATGTAAGGTTTAAATTTATTAATATTTTGATATATAGAATCTGAGAGAAACTTTTTTGAAAAGAGAAATAGAATGATTATTGGATGAATGATTTTGATGAATATATTTAGCCTCATTGATTATAAATATAGAAATATATGTTATCATTATAATGAAAAAGAGGTTAATGTGAATAAATAAGAATGATTATATATAGAATTATAATATCGATATTTTTTTGTCAGTGATGAGTAAATTTGTATTATATTTTAGCTACATATGGATGATAATGTTTGAAGAAAAATTAATTTATTATATATAGTGTAATATCATTTATCTAATCTTATAATTTCATATTATTTACAGAAGATTTAATCATAAAAAATTATGCAGATATGTTTTGGAGTAATTTTTAATTGATTTAAATAAGTCATATTTTTGAAATGGTTCATATGTAATATCATGGAGAAAAAAAATACTTGGGAAATTATTGTTTAAAATATTTTTAGAGTACGATTAGAAAGTTATTGGAATACATAAAAGTAGTCATGATTCTACCCTATGATACATAATAACAACATTGAGCATATGGAATATTAATTTAGTAATATTTAATCTCAAATCTAATGTTTGACTACTTGTATAACATTAACGTTGAAAAAATGTCTGAGTAATTCCATTGTCATATATGATACATAACAATAAATTTGACTTAGAATAAAGTTAATTATGTGGATAAATAAGATTAACCTGTGGTTTTCAGAGAATATATAAGATCTTTCATATGTTTGTGTAAGATTCAAATGTGTTGTCAGGTTATATTGGAGAATAATGTGAGAATGTTATACATTTTTTTTTATTTTTTAACTCTCATAATAATTTCTGTCTTAATCATTGGTTCATGATGATCTATGTGATGATTTTTTAAATAATAAATTGTCTCATGAGATGTATCTTTTCATCCTAACATTTCTAATTCAAGTATCCAGTCATTGGTAAAGAAGATGTTGTGAAATTTCTAGATGAAAAATTGATAAATACACTAATAATAATATAGGTCATTGGGAGAATTTAAATGATAATATTATGAAAATTTTAGAATATATTTTAATAATATATGAGGAGGGTTGTAAAATGAAATATATTTCCACATATTAAAGGTTACTTTTTATTTTATCCTCAATGAATTTATGAATATTAGAAAAGAGTAATGATGTTTATATTTAAATCTATTGAAATTTAATTTATGATTATTATTATGATTATAAATTAGAAGATGTGGAAATGATGATTAATAATGTAGGGATGATAATAACTACTAAAATCAAAAATTATAAAGATTAATGAAGAACATAGGGAGAGAAATTGTGAGATTTACTAATATAAAAACTATTAAATATACCTAGTTACACTATGTATAAATTTGGAGAGTGATCTGTTGATTTGTCAACGATTGTTCTATTTAATATATCATGTGTGTAAATAATTGATGAATAAGAGATTCCATCACTAAAAAGATAAGTCCATCTTAGGAAGAATTTATAATCCACTATTTCCTTTAAATAAATGTTTTTATCATAATTATAATTCATTATAAAGGCCTTGTCAAATATTCCTGTAATGATACGGAACAATTGGAACCAGTTTCAATGAATAAGAAAATGTGTGGTCTTGTTGAGATGGTTTGTTGTAACTAAAATAGTGGCATATATAATGGTATAATGTCATTACCTCTACATTGTTATCTCTTGAAAACCAATAATTAATAGTGTGTGTCTAGGATAACAACCACTATGCACATAGGATTAGCACACACATTGTGAGTGATACACAAAAATATAAATATTTTGTATTATTTGATGATCCATTATTTATTAAATTAATTCATTAAATAGTGTGAGATAATATTTTTATATCCATTAACTCTAAAAAGAGTCATAGAAAATGAATATAATATCAATTAGTAATTAGTCAGCCCCAAAAAATCACCCACCCCCTGTCTGTGTGTTTGTATAAATCATTTGAAAAAAAAACTGGAATAATAATAATGACATGGTATTGGTATGTTAATCTAAAACTATAAGAATAATCATATCATTTTAGTTTCTTATCTCTTTTATATTAGATACATTCATATACTATGGTATTAATAGGTATCATTAAAATCATTGGTATTATGATTCATGGTATAGATGAGTAACATTCCCATCAAATAAATTTAAATACAATTAATTTTCTAGGAATCCTTTTCATTAGGGGTTTCCATACATGTTTATTTCATTACAGTTTACCGACAATGCTAATTCATCTTTTGTTCTGTATGTTTCATTTTAATTATGTATGAATATATTTTTTAGGATAATTTATTTTTTGTGGAGGTATCTTACTTGGTACAACACCATTTCTATTATTACACTTTCTATAAATTTTAGCTCACACAATTTAATATGTATTCCTAAATCACATTAGAAAATAGTATATTTAGAATGATAAAAATATTATAAATTATTGGAACCAGGCCTGTTCTTTTCTCAATATTGAGTATGGTTTCCACTAGGTGTTAATAAACTATGCATTAATCAAGGGGACTGCATGTCATGGGATACTACAATACATTCCGAAGTATGTGTTTAATGTTTTGCAGTTTCTATGGGTTTGCCAAATTTTTGGGCCTCAAAATTGGGGTGTTTGTTTTTTGAAAATGAATGAATTATCCATAAAATAAACAATATGAGAAATGGAAACAGAAATGGGAATGGATGGGAATTGTGTATCATGGGACATGAACCACGTACCATGTATTGGGAATGGCTCAGGGTTGAGTAAGTGTGCTACATAGACCAGATGAAAAAGGTTCGTAGAATAGATAAATGTTTATTGTGAATGTTTATAGATCGCTTAGAGGCTTGTAGTTCCCTGAAGGCATGATGGTTTGCAGGACGTAGTGTCATTCATCAGAACGAGACAGAGCTTTATGAACTTGTGAACTATTTCATTTTTGGAAACAAGGTGGTGATTTGTGCCACCGTGTAAGGAGAATGGTCGTACGTGGAACTTGTTGGGAATATTGTGCATGGTAGATGAACGATACTCAGTAAAGGTGGTATCATATCAAATATTTGATAAATCATATTTTATAATATTCTACAGATCAATTATCATATATATGGATCACTAATCCCTTCATTAGAGAAAGGATGTGAGATTAAATACCAATGTGGAATTTGGAAAAATCATGAAGTAGTTCGTGGGATGAAAACCTCACAAATACATTAATTAAAAATCTCAATGTAATTTAGTGAATTCTGAAATTGATCATGAAATACAATACATAGGGGAAGAAGTTTGGTTCGCAGAATAATTTTCATGAATGAGGAGTTGGTATGTATAGATGAATCATCACGTTGATAAAGGAAATAAGTAGAGGAATCAACATATTACATGGAGGATAATGAGCATTTTTCCAAGAAAGCACTCACGGTACGTGGTGAAGTACCGTTTGAAGAGAAATCAGGTAGTACGCAAAAGAAAAAGTCAGTACACAGAGTGGGGTAGTACATGCAAGAGGTAGGTATGTAGTATAGCCAAGAACATGGATGAATGATCCTAGTGTGCGGTTGAAGGAGTGAAATTCATGGAGGAACAATCCCGTTAATGGAGAAACAACTAATGAAACAATAGCTTTGGGGAAATTTTAATTACCCATACGGGGGATAATGAGAGTTCAATAGAAAATCAATATATAATTTAAGATGAATGGTTTAATTTGAATCCATTGAAACAACCTTAAATTTGATAAATTGAGCTCTGATTTTTCCCAATGCGGTTAGAAAGGTGTAGTCAATGGGTTTGATCTGAGGGATGCATTATGTTATCCCTAAATCCATGAAAATGAATTGCACTTGGAATAATGTGACATTGCTGAACTTTTTTACTCTAAAACTATTAAATATTAATAGATTTTAGAATTACCAAAAACCTATTAGCATATGATCTTTGAATGTAACCCTTAGTTGTGAACCAAGTAAAATTTTAGAGTCTTCATTTTTCACGTGATTTTTTTCTCTTTATTGTCAGACAAGTTTAATAGGTTCCTACCAAAATGGTAACAAGATCCATTTTTTTTAAAAAATTTGATTCTCTAATTCACCCCTCCCCTCTAAAGGTGTTCCATAGTCCTTTAATAATTATCCATGGGAAAAGGTTGCTAGTGTTATGTTTTCACTTCATTTATATAATTTATATTATCATAAATGTCATGGGAGTTCCCCTCATTGATGGCAGAAACGTTCATATCTGGAAGAATAGGATGATTTCTCATATAATATTTCATAGAATTGAATTCATGTTTTCAATTGCACAAGGAATATATGTCATTAATATAACTAGGAGGTCTAGGACTGGAACAGACCTGAAAATGCTTGATACAGATGCCAAAGAATTGATTTACCTTAATGCAACTCATTCTGATCAAATATATCTAAATATGGTTTCCAATACAACAAGAAATATTATTTAATTAAAAAATAGAACATATATAAAGGATTCAATAATTAAAAGGATACAAAACTCCATGTTTTTTACAACAGGTTTGACAATTTTGAAATATATCTAGATGAAACTGATAATGCATTTTTTTTAATGAATTATTGAATTTTTAATAGAAATATGAGGAAATGGTGATGAAAAAGTAAATTTATATTATAAATAAAATCCTATGAATAGTGAAATTATGATGAAACAATCAGAGTTGAGGTTGGAAATCATTATGCATTCCAAGACATGAGAAGATCATCCAAAACTCCTTAAGAGGGATTGCTTTCCTCAAGGTTAAACCCCATTGCATTGTACAAAGGTCGAAGTCTATGATGAAGAAGAAGATGACAATGGGTTATTTGAGGAAGAAGAATCGTAATTTATGTTTCGAAACCAAGCTGTCATGATGATACAATATCAAAGATAGAACCATAAAAAGATAAAGCTAGTGAGAATTATTTAACAATTAATATCAATCTCAAGTTTTCACTTAAGGATTATTTTTGTAATATTTATAATCAATGTATGGGATGAAATATGTTGACTAAAATTATAGAATAATCATCAGAATATGATGATCATCTTGAAGTAGAAATTGATCGACTGGAAGAATTTATAAAAGTCTAGTCAATAATACTTCAAAGGACAAAAAATGTAGTGGGACTAAAAATTAGAGTTTATGAATAAGGAAATGTCATCATTGACATTACCTCCAAACTTGAATACAATTACAAGATTATTGAAGGTCTAGAGGGAGAATTTTTTACTCTAATAATTCAAGTAAAATGTGAATCAATATCAAAATAAAAAAAAAGATAATAGATATTAGAAAATTATCATATGTTGAGTTGTATGCGAGAGATAAGAGTGGTTGTGATGGAGTTGAAATGATTTTGAATGACCAAAGAGCTGCATGATTGGGTAATAGTGGAATCATTTGTGATGATGAAACATCAAATGATTGAAATTAAATGAGTCAAAAAGGCTAGCTGAATGTTTGAAATAATGAAAATTCACCTGAACTGAAAATGAAGAATCCCTCATTTAAAACTATAAGAAGAACTAAAAACTATTTTGAATCATCTAGAGATGATAGGTAGTAAATATACCCTCCTAAGGAAATTGACATTAGAATATACATTGGTGAATAGACATTTCCACTTATGGAATGTGAATTATTTTTCTATCTGGGCTATACAATGTCATAGTGTGAAGAGGAAATGAGATACTTGATTGGGGAAGTTATTAGAATTACAAAAAGGAGAATTAGTACATATTCCAATTCTTAAAGAAGAAATAGTTTCTATGGATATTGTTTACAGTGTTCTAACTTTAGTCATAAAGAAGTTGATTGCAGGTAGTGAAATGGTAGGAAAAATAGGTACAGAACTCTGAGACAATTCAATACTCAACAACCAGATGGTGTTGTTATTTTAATCATATTTTCACCTATTGAAGAAGAGTGCGATTTTGACGAACCTGTTCACATGGAAAAGATTTATGAAAACACATCATTACCCTTCATTCAAACAGAGATATCCTAGAAGGAAATGAAGAATGTTTAAAATGCAACTTTTCCGAAGTAGATCTTAAGACTTCCAAGAATAGCAATACATGGATTATTGATAGTGTATTCTCGTCCCATATGATAGAAAATGATGATCTATTATCAAAAATCATAAAAAGGATCAATAGGACATTGGGGTTCAGTAATGACGGTGCTTTAATGGACAAATGTTGTGGAGGTACTAAACTGGACGACAAAGAGCTGAAGAAGACTAAATTTTTTTATGTGGATGGATTTCCTCACAATCTTCAGAGTGCGATCCAAATTTCTAACATAGTAATTACAGTGACTCTCAATCAAAAACGATTTACTATCAATGGGAAGACAAGGAACACTACAAGAAAGGATATAGAACAAATGTCATTATATATATTAGGTTAATAGTTAAGACTAGTTTTGATACAAGATAGCTGAAGAATAGAAAAACTTATATCACAGAATGTTGGGTCACATCAATCCACATGATACGTAAAAGATATCTAATATGAATATTTTCAATTAATATCTGAAATCTATATCGTGAACGAAATAATCCTTGTCATTCTTGCATGTGAGAAATGTTGGAGTGAAGTTTATATCATCCAAAGAAGAAAAGATAATTAAATCTTCTTGATCTCATTTATACATATGTATATGGTTTGAGAAATTTTACTAAAACATATGGATAAATATATTTATTCCTTTTCATTGATGATTATAGAATAATGTATGATGTGATGGTTATGAACAATAAACTGAAAGTACTTGATTTCATTAAAACTAATCACTAAATTTCTAAGAATTATACAGGACATACAATCAATGTTTTGCGGTAAAAAAATTGAGAGTAATACACATCCATTTAGTTAAAATGTTACTAGGAGAAGAATGGAATACAACTTGAGGTAGGTAGTGCGACACCATCATAGAAAAATGGAGTTGTTGAGTGATGAAATTGATAGCTAAATAGTATGGCCATAACTATGTTGATTGAGAGTTGTATCCCTCACCATTACTAGAAATAGGTTGTTCATGCATTAGTTTATATCAAAAACTGATTGTGGATTTATATGGAGGAAACCTATACACCCTTTGAGTTATGGCATAGAAGGAATCCCTCTTTCATATATTTTCGAGTTTTCATATGTAAATGCATTATTTGAAACAAAGAAGGAAGTAAAGGCAAGTATGGGGATTCTATAGATGAAGGAATTTTCCCCAAATATTAATTGACTATTAAAGCCTTCAAATTTTGAAATAAATGCCTTTTAAATGTTATGGAAATATATGATTTCTTGATAATTGATGATAAAACCACAAATTCCTCAATAAATTCATCAGCATATGTGATAGAGGATGAGGAAGATTGTGGATATGGAAAAGATCCAAATATAGATGTAGTGAAATTCATACAAAACATTCAGGAATCACATCGTGATGTTGACTCAGAGGATGAATAAAAAGAGGAATCCAAGGTTAGAGATAATTCATCTTAACCTCCCAGGAGAAATCGAAGAGAATATATTTATTGATCCAACAAAAATGGTGTTTGGAAATATCCCACACAAAAAAGGATAATTAGGAGTAATGAACAATCAGTATTCCTTTTATTTGTGGAACCATCCTCATTTGATGAATTTGAAATGGATGAATCTTGGGTTAAGGCCATCAATGATGAATTGAATTAGATTAACAAGAACTAAATAAGGGATCTAGTTAAGATAACCAAACTGTATAGAGTTTTTGGTATGAAGTGTATTTTACAAAATAAAAATTATGATCATTGAAATGTGATCATAAATAAGGCATATCTGGTGTATAAAGGCTACTTACGAGTTTAAGGTGTTGATGTTGAAGAATCATTTTCTTCGATTGCTTGAATGGAGTCAATCGTGTTGTTTCATTACATGGAAATTCAAAGAGGATTCAAAGTGTATAAATTGGATTTCAAGACAAATTTCATAAATTTAATTCTTGTTTATGAATTATATATTGAACAACCCATGGTATTTATTCTTTTTAATGATGAAATAAAGGTATTCATATTAAGGAAACCACTATATTTTCTAAAACAAGCACCATGGAAAGGTACCCATAGTTGGATTCTTATCTATGAAAGCTTGAATTAAAAATAGTATGAGTGGATCACAATATCAATGTGATTAATTATGAAAAAGAAATGTTCATCGTTCTAGGGTACATAGATAATATTATATTTAGTGGAATTAGGTATGGATCATTTGATGAATTTTTCAATCACATTAAATTAGAATTTCAAATGTCTGTGATTGGTGAAATCATTAACTTCTTGGAGAAATAGGTGATTAAGAGTGAGGACTAAACATTAATTTATTAGGAATAGTATTACTGAGAGTTGTTGAAGAAATTCAATATTCATGATTACAACCCAATTTCAACTCCTATTGTAGTTGGGAAAATACTGGGAAAGCATAAAGATGGGAAATTTTCAGATCCGACAATCTACATGAGAATAATTGCAATCTTGTTGTATTTAACCACAAAATTACCAAATATTTTGTTCAAAACATTCTTAGAAGCCATATTTTAGATTAATTTTAATGAATAACATATGTAAGTAGTAAAATGAATCAGGAGTTACAATCAAGGTACTCAAAATTGGGTCTTATACTTTGATGTAAGAAAATTAATGCACATTAATAATTTTCTGATGCTCACTAGGATAGAGATATGGTGGATAAGAAATCCACATGTGGTGGAGAATTCATCATTGGAAAGAAATGTGTTGGCTAGTCGAATAAGAAATAGGAAATCACTTAACACGGTATTCTTGAAGCTGTATATATATCTACTACAAAGGCATTCACTCAACTACTTTGGATGAAAAAGAAACAAAAAGATATTGGTGACGAGGTGAAACAATCAAAGGTGATTCACTGTGGTAAAAAGAGTTCAATTGATCTTATGAAGTTTCTTTGTCAACATTCTCATACAAAACACATTAAAATCAAATATCACTTCATTAATTAAAACGTTCAACAAGGAATGATTAGATGGGATCTTATTTAACTGAGGATCATGTGGCTGACATAAGGATCAAGAAATCTTCAGCACATGTGTTTGAGGATCCTTAGTTTAACCTCGGTGTTCAGCCACATCCTAATGCATGAGGTAGTTATAATGTCCCCTCTCCAAATTTATGCAAACTATTTTAATCTGTTTTATATTGTATTGCTAGTTTGTCAGGGAGATTTGTACCATGGTGATTTTTCTTAAATATTTAATGTTAAAATTTTATTTTATTGCATTTTCTTACAATGGGTAGGAGAATGCAAAAATTCAATGATAATGTAATGTTTTTATGGTTGGTTACAGAATGATAATGAATCGAGAAATTATGAGGAAATAACCAGAGATGAGATTAGAAGTATTTAAGCATTCCAAGGCATGAGAACCCAATTTATGAGGCTCTTGCATTATACCACAGTATTTTATAATGATGAATTAGTATGTTGGACAATTTGTTTCTCACATATCATGTTTTTATTGCATCTGTCACGACATTGAATTTACATGTTGATTTCCATAAAACACAAAGGGGATAATTTTTGGATCCATGGATGTTCTTTTCTAGAAAGTGACTAAGGATTTTGTTTATTGTTAACCCACATTGGGTCAATAAAGGGGTTTTCAAGTCAAGTGATCTTATTGTACAATTATAAACATTTGTTTAATGTGGCACAACTTCCAAGTGTTTTCCAAATATTTTCCCCTCAAAATTGGGAGTTTTTTTGGGAAAACGAAGTGTTTATACATAAGAGTGAATGAGATGTGGAATGGAAAAGGAAAGTATAACATGTCGGGAACTACAATTCATGGGAAACAAACTACATACAATATACAAGGAAAAATTAATGGATGACAATGGGAACTATGCAGATTGGGTAAAAATGGTTTATAGAACAGAAAATAGTTTGCGGTAATGGTTTGTAGATTGTGTCGAGGATTGTAGTTCGCGAAAGGAATTATAGTCTTCAGAATAGAGAGTAGTTAATGAAAATGAGGTTGATCATTGAGATACCACAATGGGATTCCATTGCTGAAATGAGATGAATATTTCTACAACCGTATATAGATATTAAAGGTGTACGGAAAACATATGAAATACAGTTTGTTAGAGATGAATAATAGGTGGTAAAAGTGGGGTTTTATCAATGATTTGAAAAATCATGGTCTAGAAGATTATGTAGGTCTATTTTCTGTTGTACGGAGCACTAATAACTTCATTATAGTGTTGCTCTAAGATTTAGAATCTGAGAGGAATTTGAAAAAATATAGAAGTTGTTCATGAGATGAAACCCCCACAAAGAAATTAATTGGAAATACGAATAGAATTTGGTGAAGGATAAAATAGTTCACAGAAGACGGTATGCTCAGGAAGAAGTAATGTTTTTGGAAGACATTCATCATAGGAGGAGTAGGTCTGCTGGGAAGAAGTATTATGTGGGGAATGCAATAAACAGTGGAAGTATTGTAGTACGCTGTGAAGCAGGAGAAGTTTGTGGAGGAAGCACTTACAGTATGCCATCTAGAACAGTTTCTAGAGAAAGCATGTAGAATGCAGTTGAGTATGGGCAGTACGTGAAATAGGTATGTTCACGGTGATGTGTGGTACATGGTGTAGCCTAGTACATGGATAATGGTTCCCAGTACATGATGGAAGGAGAATAGTATATAGAGGAACATTCTAGTTCATGGAGGAAAATTCTGTGAACTAACAATGCAAGTAAAATTTAATTACACATACAGTTCAAAAAGAGACTTCAACAAAGCATCTATCTATAGATGATGATTCATAATTGAATTAAAATCCAAGGAATTTTCCTTCTAGTCTATAAACTGGGTTTATATTCTTTCTAATGCAGTGGGAAATTGGGAGTCAATCGAAGTAATCTGAGGAATGTAGTGTTCTACCTATAAAAGAATTTATAGTAAGTGTTCCTGGCACAAAGTGACTTTGCTAAAATTTATTACTCTGCAACTAGAGTATATTAGTGTATTTTTGTATGACTGACAACCTTTTCGAATATTCTCTATGGATGTAGCCATTATTGGTGAACCAAATAAAATTATTGTGTCATCGCTTTGAATGTTTTTTGTTTCCTTCTCATTCTCACCAGATAGGTTTAACAAGTTCCTTCCAATGTGGGAACAACATCCATCAGTATAAAAGATTAAGTTGACACCATGATTCACCCCTCCCTTCTCATGGTGTTTTTGGGTGCTTCATGAAGTAATGGTTATATCGAAATTTTGATAAAATAAATTTTTTTATTTTAATGTTCATGAATTTATACCTCAATTCAAACAGATTATGAATATAATGATTCTATGAAATGACTAAATTTTATAATTTATTAAAATGTATAATTTTTTAAGGTATGTATAAATTCATGACTATGAGTTTAGTTATATGAATATCAATTAGTATCAATGCATGGTTTTATTATTTTTGAATATTGTTTTTGAAAATCTAAGATAAAACCCATAGCTATAAAGAATTAGCAAAATCATATATGGTTATAATATCATATTCAAATTTATTGTCTATATCCTAGAAAATTATTGTTAAATTCTTTAGATGAATGGAGGATGATGATATGATAATATTAATGATCATTTTGGATTGAATGATTAATGTGATGATTGTCCTAATTTTCTACCATACAACATGGCCGTGAATTTTAGAAACAACATGTTCATATTAAACAATATGTACCATATTATATTTAGTTACCCTTCAAAAAATATAGAGTCCACCATCAATGAAATGTGTTCCAATTTTAATTGAACACATCATGAAAAAATTTAATACATCCTTTACAAGATCCATGAATTCATGTGTGATTTAAAATGTTAATTTTTTCATTAGAAAAGATATATTCAATAGTAGAATAAATTAATTAGTGTAAATTTTGTCTTGTTATTTATCTTCTTAAGGGAGAATAAAGTTTGTTTGGAAAATAATAACAAATATAAATATTAATGAAGAGATGAAATATGTTTTATTGTGTTATTTAAAATAATTATTAATTGGGAAATATTTCCCTCAAATAATTCAAATAATGATGGCGTGATAATTACATTAGCAAAAACCAAAGGATGTTGACTCCATTAAAACATATGATACTAAAATTAATTGTTCTCTAATTTATTCTTTTAGATTTTTTATTTGTGTATTTTTGTAGTAATTGTAGATATTATAATGGATAAATCGCATGTATTAATAATTATTTTGATGTTTGATAGATTTATAATTATGAGGAATATATCAATTAATCTAAGATGATGAAAATGGAGGTATCAAATAGTATCTTGACTCTTGGTGTCTTTGATATGGAATATTAAAGGGCCCATTATACTAATTGGTCACATGATAGTGTAAAAAAGGAAGAAATTACATTATACCACAATCTAAAATTGTGAATATTTCCAATCTTGAAATTGATTACAAGGAACAAGAAGGTATGTCAACTGTTTAAATAATAGTTATATGGCATGTAAATGTAAAAAAATGAAGTAATTAAATAAATGTGAGTGGTGATATGGGGACTAATGCATAAGAATTGAAGAATTTAAGGAATAATTAACATATGGTTCAAATATTCTATTATAATTTGATGGGGAATTATTATAATTGCTTTCTAAATTAAAGGATGAATGGAAGGGAATTAACTTCCTCAACCTCCAAATAATTCAGTTTATGTTAAATACTTTTCTATCAGAACACGGGAGTCAGAAAAAATTAGTGATGATAACATGGGTACTATATGAATTTTCATCAGACTGTATTTAAGACAATTTGTTTCTAGAACACATCATTCTTATATATATCTATAAAACATTTAGTATATTTAAATTCTTCACTAAAAAAGCTAGATATTGACATATTTGTTTTAACACTAAATAATGCATTTATTATTGCCCAAATATTAAGAGACTAACATACTATGAATTGGGTGGAAGTGTTACCTATTAATTTAGTGACTCTTTCCATTTATGAATTTGGAACTATTCTAGGTATGGAATCTCTCCCAACATATATGGATAATATAAACTGATAAGAAAATTTCATTACCTAAAATCACATGAACCAAAACATTTTTGTATTTAACATTCAGATGTGAAAATAAAATCATTATTTTAAACATTTATCGGACATGGAAATACTATTAACATGGGAGTTTTATCTATATATTTATAAAATAAAATAGTCTGAATACATTATAAACATTAATTATATAATTATTCTGTAGTAATTTGTGTTGGGACCATGTTGGATGGAGAAGTATGTTTGAAGAGTTATCCTTTGAAGATTGTTGTATTTTGTTGTCAAATAAGATAAATCAATTCAATTTGAAAATTGAGAATAAACTATGACGATGATTTGCTGATTTGTATTTCAAAAATATCATAATATTGGAGAACATGTTATGCAAGACTTATGAAGAATAGAGAGAGTAAATAAGTGATTTTAGAAAAGGAAATAAAGCGGTGCGCAAGTCAATAGTGGAGTGCAAGTGTTGGCATGCAATTATTGGCGCACAAGTATAAGTGGCGTGCAAGTGTGGTGCGCAAGTATAAATAGAGCACCAGTATGGGATGCAGGTATAAGTGGAACGCAAGTGTATGTTGTGTGCAAGTCATATTCCAACATCATCATATCAAAATATGACAAAGGAAAGAAAGTGTCATGCTAGTGATGGAAGGATGCACAAGTGATGGAGCGGCGCGCAAGTAATGGAGGGGTGTGCAAGCAGAAGCGGCGTGCAAGTTTATGGGGCATGAAAGTCACCAAAATGCCTATAAAAGGGAACTCGCATACTCATTTTTTAATGCTCAACACTTAAGAGAATAATTGAGCTCTGATCGCCCAAGTATATAATGTGGCATGCAAACTGAAGTGGCACACAAGATGAGAGTTATTCATAAGGCAAAAAAGTTTTGGGGTGAATGTTTTGGAGAGCAAGTTTTGGCACACATGTTTTTGCGTGCAAGTTGTGGCGCGCAAGTTAGTGGCACACAAGCTAAGTGGCACACAAGCTGAGTGGCGTGCAAGCAGGGAGGTGCGCAAGTAGGGAGTGGCGCGCAAGCTGTCTGCACCAAGAGGTTCTTACCAGCTTCTAGGTAGGAAATTGAAGAATTGTTTTGAAATAATTGATTTGTGAAAGTTCATTAAGAAGCAATGAATCATTACATTACCCTATTTGTACTAAGAGGGAGAAGACACACTATTGGATTGTTTTCTATTTTCTACACGAGTGTAAGAGTATATCCTACTCATTGTAATCCACATTTAAGGATTGTTTTCTAGTGGATTTTTTGGTACTGGATTGTTTCTGTACCATACCAAGGACTTAGCTACTCTTGTTGAGTACTGAACATTGTAAATCTTGTGTTCCTATTGTTGTGTGTGTTCAGTAAGGAAGAAACACTTTAACAGGAGGCGAAGGTTTTTTCAAAAAGGGGAAACTTAAAAAGAAAAAGATATCACTGATTCACCCCCTCCCCCAATCAGTGATACTTGGATCCGGTCTGGGAACATCAATTGGAATTAGAGGAAGGTTCCCTTCATTTATTCTTTACTGAAGTAGTTGAAGAGAAGTTGTGATGGAGAATCTAAATTTTGTGAACAGTAATGGGATTCTTATTTTTTATGGAATGAACTATCACATCTGGAAGGAAAAAATGATTCCTTATCTTATGTATCTTGGATATGATGTTCTTAAAACTACATAAGATGGATTTCCTACTATTGATGACAGGGTTCTTCTTACACTTGTCGATAAAAAGAACCTTGAGAATGATGGAATTTCAAAAAATGTGTTACTCTCATCTCTTTCTGAGAGTAACATTTTAAGAGTAAAAGGAGTTGCTACATCTAAAGGAATCTAGGACAAACTGGAGAACATCTATGAAGGTAATACAAAAGTGAAGAAGGCTAAACTACAAATTTGGAGACAGAAGTATGAATAATTGAAAAAGGGAGAATATGAATTTGTTGGAATTTATTTACCATGATAAATGATATTATCAGTAGGATTAGATGTCTGGGTGAAACGTTGGAGGATTCTATAGTTGTTGAAAAGCTTTTTTGAATTCTGCCTGACAATTTTGATGCTAAAGCGTCTTCATTAGAAGATGGAGACCCTGAAACTTTATCTTTGGATGATTTTCATCGCACTCTCATTACATGTGAGATTGGAATGGAGAATACTATGAAGGGAAAAAAAAGATGATAGATAAATGTCATTCAAGGCTACAGGGAGAGTGAAATTAATGATGACTCTTATTGAAGATGATGCTGGTGAATCTGATTCTGAAGATGATGTATGTAAATATTTTGATAAAATTTTATCATTGTTTTCTAGGAATGTGAAAAGAGGTCTAGGGAAATACAAGGGTAAACATCCCTTGAAATGTTTTGAGTGTGGATCCGTTGGTCACATTGTGGATAACTATCCTAAAAAGAATAAAGAATAAGAAAGTGATGATGATAACAAAAGGAAAAGAAGGTTGTGGAAGAAAAAAGCTGAAATTGATAAATATTTTTCAAAGGGGAAGGATAAAAAGTTCTTCAAATAAAAAAGACGAAGCTTTTTATCTAAATAAGAAGATGAAGAAGATAATGAAGATTAATCCGAGAAATTATTTGCTAAAAAAACTATTGAGAATACCATTATTGTTGTAGTGAATAATGAAGAGTATGAGTGAAACAGTTCAGAAGAAGAAGAAACTAAACTTGAATATCATCTGAATGAAGAGTTAAAAGAATGCTTGAGAATGATCATAAGGCTTGGGAAAAAACAACAAGCTGATAAATGAAAATTCCACATTAAACAATCAAAAAGGTTTTACTGATGATAAAATCAAGATGGAAAAGGAGATTGATGATCTAAAAAATTCTCCTAAGAATAAAGAAAATTGTAATGATCATCTTCATGTAAAGCTGAAGGAAAAAGAAGTATAGTTAGAACTTGTCCAACAGAAACTTTATAAAGCTAAAGAAATAATTATCAGTTTCTAATATTCTATCTCAGAAGTTGGTGAATGTTCCAGTAAGAATAAGCCAAACAAGGATCCACAAAATTTACCTTCAAAGGTAGAAATGAAATATATAACTAGTTATGATAAGAACAAGGCTTGAAATAACAATTATATGGTTGAGTCATCAATGATGAAAAATCAGAAGTACATAAAAATAATTAGTCATGAATAACTTCTAATACTTCTGGTGTTGTTAAATTTGAAATGAGAAAGGTTGTGACAAATGAAAACATGAAGGTTTATGGTAAGTATAGTTCTATTAAAAAGTTTGTTTAGAAGAATGTTCACAAATATGATCAGTATAGATGATTCAAAGGAAAATATTCTTTCTATGGTTATTATTGGTATTGTGGTGGATTTAGACACATGGAAAATATGTGTTGGTTCAACCAACAACATAACAACTATTCCACAAGTTTTTAAATCCAAGGATTGAGGGGGAGTCAATCCTTTCAAAATAGAACATTTCCAAATAAATTTCAAAAGATATCTGAGAAGACTGGTGTTAAAGTTGAGAATAGGTTCCAACCACTGGAAACTATTTGTGAAAGACATGATCGACCTGGAGATCTTTCCAAGGGCTACCTTAGTGTGTTACCAGAGCAAAAAAAGATTATTAATAATTCTCAATAGATGGAGTTTTTAAAAGTTAAAAGAGACAGGTCCGATAAGTCTAAAAAGAAAGAGTACATGGTTGTTTGGCCAGAACACATTGACCTAGCTAAGAAATTGGAGGAAGTACAACAGAAATTGATGGAAAAGGAAGAACAAAAATCTCTTGTCGTCGAAACTACTTCGAAAGATACAAAAGGAGAACATCCATGGATTCTTGATAGTGGTTGTTCTTTCCATATGATATGAGACTTAATGTTGCTGAAGAATTTGAAAGACTTCAAAGAAGGAACCGTTACATTTCGAAATGATGAATCTCTGAGAATCAAAGGTGTTGGATCAACCATCATTGGAAAAGAAAAAATGAAATCTAAGGAAACATTATATGTTGATGGGTTGAAACCTAATATTCTTATTTTCTTCACATCTCTATGATGAGGGAAACAAATTTATATTCAAAATAGAAAGATTTGTTGTGAATAGTTAAAATGATGGAAATATAGTTACAAGGGGCCAACGTACAAGAGGGAATTTGATCCAAGTTGGAGAAGTGCAGAACTCATGTTACATGGGTATAGTGGATGAAAATCAGTAATGGCATAAAAGGCTGGGACATATGTGTCAGAGAAATATGTGAAAGTTATTAATTCAAGAAAGTGTCTGAGATATGCCTGATTTATCAAGAAGAAGATATTGGTTCTATACTATTTGTGAAGAATGGAAGACTACAAAATATTTTCATAAGAGAGTTGAAATTCGTTCAAAACAACCCTTTCAACTTATACAATCTAATATATGTGGACCAATGAACATGAAATTATAAAATATAGATAAGTACATCATTACCTCCATTGATGACTTTAATCAAATTACTTGTGTTATGTATTTGAGACATAAGTCAGATGCTCTGAAAATGTTTAGGGGTTTTAGGAGGAAATCATAAAAAGAATGTGAGTATTCAGTGAAGAAGTTGATAACTGATAATGGTGGTGAGTATAAGAATGAATAGTTTGAATTTTACCTTGAAAAACATGGAATTCGACATGAGTTCAGTTCACCATACACACCTCAACAAAATGGGTTTGCTGAAAGAAATAATTGAAGTCTTATGGAAATGGGGAGAAGTATTTTACATGAACATTGAATTTCTAATTATTATTGGAGGCAAGGCATGAGAAATACTATTTATATTTATAACTGATGCTTCTATAGGATAAACTATGATATAACTCCATATGAAATGTTCTATGGAAAAACTCCAAGTCTGAAACATTTA
This sequence comes from Viscum album, assembly GCA_963277665.1. Lineage (NCBI taxonomy): Eukaryota > Viridiplantae > Streptophyta > Magnoliopsida > Santalales > Viscaceae > Viscum > Viscum album. The sequence goes on along the minus strand of OY728142.1, from coordinate 1,998,755,555 downwards.
AGAGTTTTGGGAGTCCATGCATTATAAAGTAGAAAGGTGGAAATCTTTGAATTATTGAGAAAAGATAATATGATGGAATTTTTCATGGATATTCTCTAGAATTAAGAGGATATAGATTTCTCAACAAAGAAACAGGAAGAATTATTGATTCTTCAGATGTAAAAGTTGTTGAAAATGTTGAGAACGAAAAGAAATCATATGTTGATATGGAAGTTGAGCAGGATAGAGAAGATTATGTTAACAATTATGATAATGCTGCAGACATGGTTAATCCTACTCAAGAATATGAATCTGGCTCGGATATATCAAGTGTTGAAGATGAAGTTTAAACAACTCATCCTAGGTTGAGGAACAAGTGGAGGCTCAGAACATTTTTGGAGATAAAAATCATAGGGTTCAAACAAGAAGAACAACACATTCTATATCACATACATCTCTTTACTTGAAAGTTGAACCGAATAATGTAAATGAATCATTTGAGAATCTATAATGGCTTCATGCATTGAATTAAGAGATTGATCAGAGAGATAATAATGATTCATGGGAACTTGTACCCAAGCCGGACAACAAGAACATTATTTGTACAATGTTGGTTTTATGAAACAAGAAGAATGAAGAAGGTAAAGTGAAAAGAAAAAATTCAATATTGGTTTGCAAAGGTTATTCACAAATTAAATGCATTGATTTTGATGAAAGCATTTCTTCGCTGGTAACATTAGAAACAATCAGAATCTTTCTTGCTATTGTTGCACAACGAGGATACAAAATCTTTCAAATTGATGTAAAATCTACATTCTTGAATGGTGACCTTGACGAGGAAGTTTACATTGATCAAATTAGTGTGTTTTTTTATTGGAAAGGATGAAAGTTATGTGTGAAGGTTGAAGAAGGACTTGTATGGGCTAAAACAGGCTTTGAGATCATGGTATTCTAAATTACATACTTGCTTAAAGAATATGATCTTTAAGAAAGAGAGAGTTGACATCAATCTCTACATCAAGTAATGTCAGGAGTTTTCCTTAATCGTTATTGTTTATTTCGATGATATTATATTTGATGAAAATGATGAAAGATCATGTGAAAAATTTGCTGACGAGATGAAGAATTTGTTTGAGATGTCCATGATGGAATAAATGAAGTACATTCTGGGTCTACAAATTTCAGAGAAGAAGAATCGCGTTTTTCAATCTTAAGAAAAGTATGATAAGGAACATCTGAAGAAGTTTGGCATGGAAAAATTGTAACCAGTTTCCCACTGATTTCAGTTAGAACCACTTTTTCTAAATATGGAGAAGGTATGGAAGTTGATCAGAATGAGTTTCAAAAGCTAATTGGAAGTCTGTTGTATTTGACAGCCTCGAGACCTGACATCGTCTTTGCAGTCACTTTTTGAGCAAGATTTCAGAGTTCTCCTAAAGAATCACATTTGATTGTTGGAAAAATAATTCTTATATACATCAAAGGCACAAAAAATTTTGGAATTAGGTATGATAGATCAGGAAATATTGATCTATTCGGGTATTCTGATGCTGATTGGGTAGGAAATGTTTATTATTGAAGATCCACATGTGGTGGAGTTTTCTTTCTGGGGAAAAGTTGTGTTTGTTGGAATACTAAGAAATTGAATTCAGTAACTCATAGAACAGCTGAGGTTGAGTATGTTTCTACTACTCAAGCTGCAACTCAACTAATGTGGATGAAGACTCAGTTAGAAGGTCTATTTGTTGAAGTAAATCTACCATTGCTCTTGGTTGTGAAAATCAGATTTCAATCAATATTACAAGAAATCCAGTACAACATTCTCGTTCAAAACACATTGATATAATGTACCACTTTATAAAAGAGCAGGTGGAGAATAATTAATTGAGGATGGAGTATGTTCTTACATCTGAACAAGTTGCAGATATATTAACAAAATCGTTATTGAAGGAACCATTTGAAAAATTGAGTTTGAACAAGGGTGTCCAACCTCCTTCTCAGCAAGTTTAAGGTACATGTTTCTTTATCCTCTCTCGTCTTACCTTTGGATAGTTTTGTCAAGGGGGGTAATTGTTTCATAAATCTATCCTTATGGAAGCATGCATAAAGGAGGAGTTGTGGGTAAGCTGTGAATCCAGTATTTATGTGTGTGAACTATTCTAACTGATTTTTGGAGTGGTTGTTGGAAACAATGTTGTTTTCTAGGAAAGTTGACGATGTGAAAAATGCTGAAGTAGAAGCATCAAAAATGATCTGAAAGTTGTTCTAAAGATGGCTGAGGAGATATGATCATGAGATTTTATACTCAGTGCCTTTGGACAACATGGTTTTGGCTGTCAATAATTCTTGTTTCCTACAATGAGTTAACTTATGTAGGCTTAGAATTATTGATAAGTAATCCATCGAATAAGCTTACAAATTTCAGTGATTTATGAATGTTGGTTGACAAAAAAATCCAAAGGGACAGATTGTTGGGACCAAGTTGGATGGAGAAGGATGTTTTAAGATTTACCCTTTGAAGAGTGTTTTTTTTGTTGTCAAAGAAGATAAATAAATTCAATTTGTAAAAGGACCAGAAACTATGAAGATGCTTTGCTGATTTGTATTTCACTAATATCAAAAGTTTGGAGAACTTTTGATGTAAGAATTATAAAGAATAGAGAGTAATGAAGTGATTTTGGCAGTGGAAATAAAGTGGCATGCAAGTCAAGTGTGGCACGCACGTATTGGCACTCAAGTATAAGTGGTGAGAAAGTGTGGCATGCAAGTATAAATGGCGCACATGTACGGCGCACAAGTATAAGTCATGTGCAAGTGTATGTTTCACACAAGTCATAATCCAACATCATCATATCAAAATATGACAAAGTAAAGAAAGTGTCGGGCTAGTAATGGAAGGACGTGCAAGTGATGGGGCAACACGCAAGTAATGGAGTGGTGCACAAGAAGGAGGGGCGCACAAGTGTATGGGGAACGCAAGTCACCAAAATGCATATAAATAGAAAACTCGCTTCCTCATTTTCTAATGCTCCACACTTAAGAGAATATTTTGAGCTCTGATAGCGTAAGTGTAAAAATTGGAATGCAAACTAAAGTGGCACGCAAGCTGAGAGTTATTCATAAGGCGTGGAAGTTTTGATGCGCATGTTTTGGGGTGGAAGTTTTGGCGCACAACTTTTCACACGCATGTTGTGGCGCGCAAGTTTCCAGAGGTGTTCATGCTGGGAGGTGTTTTGAAGAAGTGTGTTGTGTAGAATCCCAATGTGGCGCACAAGTTTTGAGCTATGCACAATAGTGGATCTCAAGTAGTTTGTGGCGTATAAGCTGAGTGGCGCGCAAGAAGGGAGTTGCGCAAGTAGGGAGTTGCGTGCAAGATGTCTACACCATGAGGTTCTTACCAGCTTTTGGGATGGAAATTGAAGAATTGCTTTGAATGATCTGATTTGTGAAAGTTCATTATGAAGCATAGAATCATTACATTAACCTATTTGTGCTAAGAGGGAGCACACAGAATATTAGATTGTTTTCAAAGTGCTACACGAGTGTAAGGATATATCCTACTTGTTCTAATCAACATTAAATGATTTTTTTCTAGTGGATTGTGTGGTACTAGATTGTTTTTGTACCATACCAAGGATGTAGATACACTTGTTGAGTAGTGAACCTTGTAAATCTTGTGTTCATGTGGTTGTGTGTGTTCAGCTGGGAAAAAACTCTTTAACATGAGGCGAAGGTTGTTTCAAAAATGGGAAACATAAAAAGGAAAAGATATCACTGATTCACCCCCTCCCCCTCTCAGTGATACTTGGATCCTGACTAGGAACTACAATTTGTAGATGACTTCAAAAATGAAATTATTCAACCTCTATGTGATCAATATTTCTCATTTCTTACTGATCTAGTCCCCAAATATCTTCCAATATAGAATAATATGTTTACAATGTCTCTAGATGATGTAGAGGATAAAAATTTATATTCCTAATATCAAATTTCATTTGGGGGTCAACTATCTTACTATGCCTCTTTGGGTTGATCGTATTTTATTTATAATCAAGATGGATAGATTTTTGAGATTATGTATTTATTAGTGAGAAAATAATAGAATTACAATAATGAATAAATATACATTTATAATAATTAATAATATATTTTATCATGATTGTGTGGTTTCCTATATTTCTACTATTTAATTAAGATCGTGGTATTATCATTTAAAGTTGATTGAGGAAGATATTCAAAATATTTCCAAAAACATTAGATATAGAATCTATGAATTTGAGGATATATATATTGTTTTAACAAATTCACAAGTTTTAGTTATGGATTAATTCAATAGAGTCATTAAGGATTTCCTTAATAATTTTACAGAAGTATTTACAGATGGTTTTCTTATTGGATCCAAAATTTTGGATGAACATGAAGTATATTTTAGAAATATTATATAGGAATTATTGATTGATAAGTTATATGAAATGTTTACATTGTGTAATTATTTCCCACATAATGTATAATTTATAGAGAATGTGTTTATATTTAAAGGTACTGCAGTTGACCCATCAAATATTAATGTCATAAAAAATGGTTTTGGGTTTTATTCATGGAAAATATGCAAGGGTTCCATAGTCTTGTGGGGTAATTTTGGATTATTTTGAAGAAAAAATAATGATTATCCAACATATTATCCTGGTTAACCTAGAATTTTTTTATTCTTACAAATCATAATATGTGTGAAGAAACCATCCAAGAGCTCTAGAAAATAGTTATTTCTATAACTATACTATTCATTAGAAATATATTTAACGAATTCATTATCTAATTTTATACATCAAATAAGGTTCTTGGTTGTGTATATATATAGAATAATAATCTGATAACATGCAGAACAAGTTTATTGAATATAAATGTCAAAAACTATCCAATTGATGATTTTTAATTGGAATCATAAATATTTTATTTTATTATTTGGAATAATAATCTCTGTATAGAAATATGTCCACTAAATATATTCTAAAAGTGTAATGAATATATTTTATGAGTAATGTAATTTAACATAATAATGATAATAGTTCATGATTCATTAATGGATTATGATTTAACTATTGATTATTATCCTCAATGGGAAAACAAGGTAGCTAATTCCTTGAGTCGAAAAGATTGTGAAACAATCATACTATTAGGATAGTGGAAAATTGCATGATTAGATATGTAGTTTGGTTTAATTGAACAATAATAATGGAAATAATGACCATATATATTTACCATATGATTACTCCATAATCATTTCATGATTATATAATGATAAGTTGTTTAGATTTTGTTTTTTGATAAAAAGAATTGATTTTTTGTATTTCTGAACAATTACTGAATTCAACTTAGAGGAGGAGGAATTCCTTTGATTTTTTAAGACATTATGTGTTCCATCAACACCTGTGATGAATATGGAACTACAAGATGACCCAAACATCTCTACTTTCTCAATACAACAAGGGATCTATACAATTTATAAAAATCCTTGGGAGAACTATTGGTGGGATATCATGAAATGTAAAATATTTTATTATAATTATAAATATCTTATGTTCCAAGAGTTCGATGAATTGTAGATTTCACCCAGTGGAATGATATAACCATTTCTAATACCTATATGGTTGTGGTGCAATTCACAATGTGATTTTCATTGGTCTTTTATGGAAATAAATGGTAAACAATACTATTTCGGAGAGTTTTGATCAATTAATAATGATGACACAAACCTTTTTATTATGGTAATATACATACCATGAAATATATCCTAATATATATAAGTAGAGACATAAGGATTCATGGTGGAAAATATATATATATTATATATGATGAAGGACTATGTTTCTCCTTTAACATTTGGATGTGTCTTCAATTAGTTGTAACAAAAAATATATATCATAGCATTGTTTAACCCCCTGGAATTATAGTTAATATAAAGGGACTATACTTAAATAATAATACATATTAATGTAATGATCAAATTATTTCCATTAACAGTAGGATCAATACATTCATTTTTTGGAATTCAAACATAATAGTAGCTTTAATTAAATCATTAAAATGGAACCATATAAGACTCTATAAGAGACTAAATTTATAACCATGTCATATTGAAATGAATTTAATGAGTGTAAGATTCATAGTCTATAGCTGATTCAATAAACAAAAAAGAAGGTATTTGTTGTCCAACAACAAATCAATGCACGCCAAAGAAGAAAAAAAGTTATATATCATTAATGAATGAAAATATTTATATTTATAGGTTGATTAAGGTAGATTATCTGTCATTGTCATTCCACACTTCCTCGGTTTTGATATCCTTCTTTCTTCTAGTTGCACTATGTTGGCGGTTAATTCCTCATAAATTGTTCATGAATCACATATATTTTCTAATGTCTGCAACCCTATAACTATGATGATGTCATGTAACTCAACCTATCTTCATTTGGATCTAGATATACTCATTAAATATAAGGATACATTACAGAGTTCCACTAAACCTACAAATTTCCATATAAATTAGGGTGACTTGCAGATTCCATCTGGTTAGAAGTATGTTTATTGGTGCAAGCTTGTGTGAATACATTTTTGTGTGATTATAGGATGTATCCAATTATTTCTAGTGGTGTTGACTTGCATTCTCCATATTATGAAGATGATATGAAGAATTAAAATTCATGGGAAAAATATATGGATACCATTTTAGGGGAGTATTGAAGGATTCTAGTACTGGTATAATCCTTCATAAGGACTTGTCAGCTCAGGATGAATCCAACCCTACAACACTTTCAAAGATAATGGAAATTGGGACATCCTCTTTGATTGTAAGAATTGTTTTAGCTAAAGGAGAAATACATTTATAGATTGAAGATTTTATTTTTATAAACTTGATTCTATTGAAGTTCCATAATTTTAAATACCTTTAAATTTCTAAATTATTTTTTCATTTCATATTTTCTTCAGATGATATGATTCTTCAAACCTGGAGCATAGGGACCCTTCTGTTGAAACCTTGTTGCTTTCATCAACACGATTGGTTATTGGACTTTAATTCTTTATGTGAAGTAAATTCATTTTCATAGATCTTGGTTCATTTTCATGCTCTTAATTGAGACCTTTGGAATCTTGAGATTTTTTATAGAATTTCAATACTATTTTTGACTCTTGGTTATCTTGACAAGGAGACTGAGGATTTCAAGTTTGGTCACATTGGTAGGTTATTGGTGGAGGTTGAACTCATATCAACACTAATTAAAAATGTTACTCTTTATAATACTTATGATAACATAAAAATTAATGTGTAGTATGAAAAAAACATATTGTTTGCAATGAATGTATTGTTGTTGGGAACTCCTTGGAGCTATGTCATAAGAATGCTTCATATGAGGAATGTGGAATGAGAGGTCATCCAGAAAATGTCCGTCCAAGAAGGTCAATGATGACATAGGTGTATTTTTCAAAGACCATACTTATGATTTTAATGCACTAAAGGATATTGTTTCAAATGTGGCTGATGTGATTATTATTGGGGAATCCGATTCATAGGTGTTTAAGCTAGAAGGCATGGGGTTTCAGGGGTATGTGAATTCAGATAAAGCATTAAATCGCCCCTCTATTTCTTGGGGTTATTTGAATAAATAGATTACTTATCATTGGGACACCCCTAAAATATATATTTTATTGATGGTCTAAAATTCATATGAGGTTAATGTATCCAATCATAAAGATTCACAAAATCCATTGACTATCATCATGAAATCACACAGATCTTTAAGTTAATAGAGTTATCTGGGAAATGAGGGAACATATATAAGGATAAAAGGGGGATTGGTACCCCTATTAAGGATTTGATACATGGTTCACATTCATCATTCAATGATTTAATCTTTAGTGGTAATGAATATGTGAATAATATTGTGGGATCACTAATGTTCTCTCAAAGAACAGACTACATATGAATTAATCTATCCTTCCTAAGAACATATCTACCAAATATGTTTTGATGATGTCTGGGAAAGTGGATATTGATATCATTGATTTTACAATCATGATAATTCTCCATATAAGTGGGAGACTACTGGTGAATCTTATAATGGAAATGATATGTTGTGTTATGATATGTAGACTGGTTGTTAGGTGGATGAGAACAATTATATTTGCATGATTCCATCTTCCACATATCTATAAATTTTCTTTCTTCATAGAAAATGGTGAAAAGCTTTTATTCTGGAGAGACTTATTGGGTATCGTGAAAAGATCATCCATTTATTATTCTTATCTAGAGGTAGAAATCTATATAAAACTGAACAACTCTATTGGTGAAAGTAAATTTGAGGTACCAATAGTTTCAGGAAGCAATATGGGATCCAAAATATTAAATTAAGAAGCTTTGCAATGATATATTCTCTTCAGTATATATGAATTAATTTATTTAAGAATGAAAATTTTTTATGTATGGAATTTTTAATACCTGGTGAATATAAAAAAAATATTTTCCACTTTATAACGAAAAAAAATAAATGATATATATTTATTAAGACATTTATTACTGGGAATGGGAAGTGGAAAAAATAATATTTGTACAGTTTAAATATATCTTATCTCTTGTTCCATAAAAAACATAATATCTATTAAAATGTAATACAATAAATATAATCCATGTACTAAAATTTTTGAATAAATTATGTTTCTGAATAAGAAGTGTTATGTGAGGGAATGATTTTACGGAAAGTAAGTATAATTTTTTTCTTTCATTATAATTAATAATATAAAGGTTAATATTTTTATATTTTATGAGGAAATTTAAAAAATTAATTGGTTTAGAAATAAATAACCATTTTTTGAAATATTTGGAACACCTCGAATGAGACACATTTATTAGATCTCTGGAAGGAGGTATCACCAAATTTTTTTCCACTCAACTTTTCTCGAGATAAACGTTAATAATTAATGTTCAAGTAGAATCATTTCATGGACATGATAAAGATGAATGAAGTAACTACATATAAAATGTTTTTTTCAATCTCCTTATGAAATTAAAACAATTTGAATCTTTTTTTATAGGTATTAATATAGTTTCAAAAGGGGTTTTGTGTCTATGGATTAATGTGGTATTAACATATTTATTCATTTATTGAAACTGTTTTATTTTTTATAAATAAACTTTTTGAAAAAATATTCCATTTATATTTACAATTTTAATTTCATATATTTGGAATAATAATTTCATAAAATGGATCAAATAATTAGACATAGGGTTTTGAAACAAGGTACATTAAAATGGTTTTTTAATTTTGGTAATAATATTAAATTGTTGTTAATATTTTATGACATACGATAATGTGTATTAAATATTACATCATATATATGTAATTCTGGATAAATAGGACCATGTTTGTTATATTGGATGGATAGTATCACAAGACAATATATTTTCATGGTAGCATAGGTAACGGGTCACATAGGTGTTGTGGATCACCTGAGAAAATGGAATTATAAAATATTTAATAATTAATTCCATGGAATTCCACTCATCAAACCAATAAATACAAACATCTATTTTAATTTATAGATAGAAATAACATGTAATGTCCGGTAATAATTTTATTTGAGGGTATTTATCATTGATATATCTTAATTATTGAATTGTATTTTTTTGTAGGATGTTATGGTTTTAAGCTAATAAGTTCAAGTAAGTTATGCGTTCACATTTCTCTCTTTTCATTTCCAATTGTTTTATTTTTTTATTCCCATTTAAACTACATTTTATTAGATAATATTCAACATTTTAAATATAGTTATCTTCTAATATATTTCTATTACAACAGAGAAAAATAATTCAATTTCATTATTCAACTTTTTATAACTCATTACTGGAACATATTGTATTTTTCTTTTAGGTTTCTTCCACAAATATTTTCATTTCCATATTTTTGAGTGGATTTTGGGGCATCAAGTTATAGATATTATTTTTTGGGTAAAATTTCGTAATTTTTGTGGATGAATGTTTTTTGGAATTAATGATTATGGATATAAATGTATAAATTTATTTTCATGGTTCCCCCATGTTTTGAGAACACCAAAGAATGTTTGGGATCATTCTTGAGAATCTGTTATGTTTACATTTGGATGAAAATTTTCATAACTAGAATCATTTATGTGACATAAAAAATTAGTGGTGTGATATTATGAATTTCTTAAATCATGGAATTTTTAAACAATATGAATCAGGTTCACCTCATTAAATAGTAAATGTCAATATTTTTAATCTGAGGTAATTTTTTTTAAATATATTGTAATTTTTTAATTCACATCATGAAATGGATTCATTTCATGAATGGTTAAATATTATATAACTCTATGGAGATGCATGGACAATTAATATTTTATTCTATGTGTATATTTTTGTCTCTAAGACAAAGAGTTTTCTTAATGAATTTTAGGGAAACTATGATCTTTCCATATAATTTCATTCCGCAAGGTATCTTCGTTGTGGTTGTGGTAGAACTCTTAGGGTAAGATATCCTTCTTTTTATTCATTTACATTGATCATGGTATCACTATTTTCCTAAATTTATAGATCAATTTTTTATGATTATATTATTGATCCATTATATAAATTTTGTGTGATCTTTTTCTAAAAGCTTACCATTATGTTGGTTTTGATGTGGTGTGTTAGTGTCCAAACGTATGTGTTGTGTTATCTTCTCTACAAACTATTTTTCTTCATGATATATTCTAAGATATAAGAATTGATTTTTTGAACTCCATTATTATATGTGTGTTCATCCATTTTTTGAATAATTATGATGGTGTGTTAAACCAGTATTTTTAGAAGGTGGTGTCTTCACTATGAGATATTGGATGGACTGAAAAGATTTAATTTTTGAAATTTATTATATATAAATTGGTATTATTAAATTTTGAGTGTTGAAACAGGTTTTTTAGAAAAGGTGGTTATATATAATTTTAATAACAATTGTGAGGTTCACATGTTTGGATGATTCTCTACTCTTTAGATTTTATACATATGTCTAATTACACTCTACCTGTGATTATCTATGAGAGGGTTTAATTTTCCTAGTTATCCTGGCCTATAGTGATCATTAATAGAAGGTTAACTATTGTTTAGTTTGTAGTTGATTTTATATGATATTTTTACAATCCATGATCTGAATTCATGATATTCATGAAATGATTTTAATTTATTATTACTAGATTATTTGAAACAATGGAAGGGGGGATTATACCATGATATTGATAAAAAAATGTTTAACTCATTTTCATGCCTTATTTTCTTTAATGTTGAGACCATTTGGATTTCAGTTTAGAGTAATTATATAAAACACTATGGTGGTATCCTATTGAGATTTTTTAAATCACACCATATACCCATTTTAGAGGGGTGTATACCTTGTTATTCCATTTTATGCATGGAATAGAAAGGCGCCACAGTGAGGGGTCAGTTTTCAGTCAGTTGTGATAAGCTAGATGGGGCTGAGATAGTGGTATATTTCCCATGGAACCACATAGAGTAGATGTTTTGTTTTTATATTTTCTTTTTGTTTCACTTACATCTTATAGATTTTTTTAATCCTTTTTAGTTGTATCACTTCCACTGCTATCTTTTTTATCTGACATATATTTCTTTTTTACACATTTGTTATAAGGGCCCGACCATAAAATGTATCCTAATGTTGAATTTTACACAAGGCCATACATTATAACCCATTTAAGTTCATTTCAGGTTTAGAGTTTTAATTAATTAGTATATCTTTCATACATCACATATTACATTCATACACAAGGATACTACTAAAAAATATCCATTTTTCCAAAATATAAAACACTAAAACATTAGAAAATGATTTATTTAACAATAATACATATCAAACATCATGAATCCATTATTTATCTTACCAATACTTATATCCTTTCAACAATATATTAAAATGTGGGATGAGTATAAAACTCAGTAAGGGATATAGAGATAGAAAGCGTTAGTCAAGTGATAACATACAAACCAATAAAACCCATAATCATGAATTATATAGGCATAGAAACAACATGTAGCTTCCATGGGAAACATTTACCATATCAATCTTACAATAACCCTTACACATGGAATAACCTTTTTTTATACTTCCATCTCTGATGTACCAAATGCATTGGAGAGCTATAATAGGGCTCACCAGTCATATCATGAGCTATAATGGCCTCAACCCAACATGTATTGTGCTATAATGGGATCAAACCAATATATATTGAGATATAAAGGGATCAACCTAGCATATTAAAGATGATGGAACATATCATTGTATTAAAGTATCTTGAAATTAGGATAATCTACTCATTCCATACCAATAAAAACAATTCTTTTGAGATTTATTAAAGAGTGTCTTAAAAGGATTTTTAAAGGAAAGTCCCTTAAAATATAAATGGAGTGAGAATTAATAAAATGGAATAGATATGTGTATAAACTATAAATACACATAGTGAAACATACTTTCATCATAAATTTATCCCCCCAATAATCTTAATACCACATAATGAATATAGAAGATGGTTAACCCAAATAATGGAAAGTGAGTTAAGAATTCCCTTACCGCGGGATCTTCTTACTTAATGTATGATTAAACCTCTTGTGTAATGGTTAAAATAGAGTTATTAATATCTTAATAAAACATATTCATGTTTATAACACCTTATATGATCATTTTACAATACCATTTCACCCATTAATTGTTATATTATGATCATTGCATTGTTTTGGATGTGTTCTTTACATGATTTCAATGATCGGGTCATGATGGATATTCATATTGATTGGGAGTGAAACGCAAGAATTGGAATGGAATTGTATATATATATATTATCATTACCATATATTTTCCATTTATCATAATTAATTCTAAAATGATGATTATTCCTATGTTAAACATTAATATTGTCTGTTTATATCATTTTATAGGTTCTTTGATAATTACGACCTCATTTTTTTTATAAAATAAAACCATGTATACAAAATAATTCCAGAACCATGGAGGAGACATAAATACATATATCATAACCTTTTTCAACCATTAAAATGTTTTCATGACTATACATGAAGTAAATAATGAAAATTGAAAACACACCATCCATGATGTCGGTAATTCGACACATCACGGATGATGTTTTTATTCCTAGAATAAGTGGGAGAGGTGAAAAAAATGATTATGAATTTTCCATGAACATGAGAACATACATAATATATAATATTTCTATAGCTTTCATTCCTCTTGGATAAGATTTGATGAGGAAATAAAAATATAAAGAAACTATAAATAAAGGAATAGTTGAGAAATCCCAAACAAAAAATCGGCACCCAAACAATGTCACATAAAAATTCATAAAATATATTGATGATATAAAAGATAGAATCTCGTCATTTATACTAATATGGACATTAAGGGGAATATTTACTGACATATACCAATATAAGATAATTTAAAATATAATAACATAATAAATGTTCTTTGAAATAGAGAGAGTTTTGGAGATGAAAATTCTACAGTAAAACGAATTTTCAACATGGTTTTAGAAAAAATTAAAAAGAGATGGGATAGAGGTCACCCATCTATAAATCAATCATAAAACATTATAGAGATAGAATAAAATGAAACTAATAAAATTTTATGGATTTATGAATTCTATACCACATAAAAGAGAACTTTCATGGAAAAAGAAAGAAGTTGAGAACTCTCTTACATTGTAGTGTAAGTCCTAAAAATGAAGGTTGAGAACTTGTGAGATTTAAAACACCTTGAGAGGACTAATAGGGGGTAAGGAGGATAGATCTTCTTTTATGATAATTGGAAATTAATTTATGGAAGGAATGATTATGTATTAATAGAAAATGTGAGGGAATATTTTAATAATTTCCCAGGGACGCCTCGTTAGTGTTATTTGAAAAACCATGGGCTTGACCATGGTATTTTCCATGGTATTGGCCACTTCGGACACCTAATATCTTATTTTACTATATAAAATGCTACCATAATTATTAAATCATTATTACATAATTAATTATGTCATTAATCACACTAAAACATAAAACTGTAATATTAATATTCACCAAAAATTCATCTATTTTAGAAAAATTACAAAAATTTACCAAAACCATTACATGATGTGTAGAAATAAAAACTAAACACAATTTTTTTATAATCATTTTATAAATATAATTAATTTAATTTTTAAAAAAAATCAAAAAAAAATTCAATATTAACAATTGAAATTCTATAACTGCTTTTATATCATATTGAAAAATTATCCAAGATGTAATTATCTTAATTCCTTTAGAAAATAAAATACAAATACAAATTACTGTTCACTAGGGTCATATTATTATTCATGTTACTATTCATAAAGGTATGTTATCATTCACTAAAAAACAAGTTGCTTCCATTAGATTCCAAATAACATACTGAACACAATTGTAGATGACCGGTTTTTGAAATTCAAAACATAGAAGAAGAAAAGCTATGTTTAAAGGATATTAATAAATGTCTACTTAAAATTATGTTTCATGCATTTTATTTTTTTAAAAACATGGGGTGTTACATTATCCCCAACTTCTAGAAATTGAGTCATCTTAATTTTATTTACTCATTAAAAAAGTGTGGGTAACTTTCCCTCAAAGCATTTTTAGTTTCCCAAGTTTCTTCTTCAAACATGTGGTTTCTCCACAAAACCATTACCTTGTTGATTACATTATTCCGCAATATATCTTCCATCTGATCAAAAATCTGAACTGTTTTCTCTTCATAAGAAAGGTCCCCTTCTAGGTAAACTATTTCTAGGCTCGAGACATGTGTTGAATATAGAAAATACTTTTTCAACATTGAATCATGAATGAAATTATGTTCCTATGATAAACTCAGAGGCGAATCTACTCGGTATGTAACTGGTCCATCTTTCTCTAGGATTTCTAATGTATAGATGAGTAATAGACTTAACATTACTTTCATACCAAAACACATCACACTACACCAAGGATTTATTTTAAGGAAAACATGGTCACCTACCTCAAAAGAGAATACTTTCCTTTTATTATCTTCATAGCTTTTCTACCATCACTGAGTTATCCTCAAGTGCTGCTGGATCATCTTCAATCACTCAGCATCTTTCTCAACAAATTTGTGTCCCATCAACTTCCATTGCCCGACTTCATCCCAAAAAGATAGAGTTCGACACATCATCCCATTTAATTCCTCAAAAGGAGCCATATTTATTCTGGAATGAAAAGTGTTATTATATGAAAAGTAAACTAATGAAAGATGATGAACCCAACTTCCATGGTAGTACATTGAACAAGAACGAAGCATATCTATAATTTCTAAGTCATTCATTCTGACTTCCCATCTGATTATGGATTAAAAGCTATACTGACATTTAATTTTGTTCCAATGAAATTTTAATCCCCTTCAAAGAGATTGATGTGAACCTAGGAACGCAATCAGATACCATGGAAAGAGTAACTCCTTGTAACTTGAAAATCTCTTTAAGATACTATCCAGAAATCTTATCCAAAGACATTATATCTCAAAAAGAATGAGAATGTTCAGATTTTTTCATCTGATCAACTATAACCCAAATCTCGTTGTCACCATGTGAAGCCTTAGATAGTCCCACCTTGAAGTCCCTGGATATATTCTACCATTCCCACTTGGGTATTGGAAAAGGCTGAAGCATCCCCTTTGGTAACTACCTCTCTAATTTAACCTATTGAGATGTATAACATTTCATATTAAATTCTACAATATCTATTTTCATTCCATACCACCAGTAATACCCCCAATGGTCTCTATACGTCATACTACTTCAAGGATAAACTATAAATGGAGAAAAATGAGCTTCATATCAAAAATCATTATTCAACTAGAAAGTACAAAGTACACACATCCTTTTTTCAAATATTAAAACACAATCAATATCATGGTTAAATTCTAGAAACTTACCCATTTTAACCAATTCTACCTTTTTCTGTATCTCACGGTCTTCCATCTGTGATTTCTTAATTTTTTTGGAAAACGATGACTGCACTGAAACATAAATGAAAAAATATTTATTCCCTGCACTAACAACTTCCAATACAAAATTCATCAAATCATTAAACAAGGGATGATATTCCAAATGTAATATGGTTAATGATGAATGATGTTTTCGAATATAGGCATCCACCACATTGTTTTATTTTTCTGTATGGTAATTGGTCATGAAATTACAGTCCTTTATCAGTTCAATCCATCATCTCTCACTCATGAAAAATTCATTCTGAGTGAATGTGTAATTTAGACATTTATGGTCAGGATATATTTTACATTTGGATCAGTATAAATGGTGACTCCAAAATTTCAAAAAAAAAACCATAGCTTCTGATTCCAAATAATGACTTCGATAATTTAACTCTTGAGCTTTTATTTGTATTGAAGAATAAGAAATTAAATGATCATTCTATATCATAAAACAACCATATACCTTCAATGAAGCATCACTATAATGAAAAACTCACCATTTCAGGGAGGCAAGGCCAAAACATGAGCATTCTCCAATCTCTTCTTCAATTCCTGAAAAAAAGCATCCCATTCTTTTGTCCAAACAAATTTGTCCACTTTTTATGTTAAATTAGTTATTTTTCTAGATAACAGTGCAATGTTTTTAAAAATCAATCGGTAATAATCTCCAAATCCATGAAAACTAGAAATAACTTTGACATTTGTAGGTCTTTTCTATTCATCAACCACTTTTGTTTTGTAATGATCTACTGTTATTCCATATTTAATTAAAATTTTTCCATGAAAGGAAATTTTTTTTGCAAAAAATCACAATTGGGGAATTTTCCATACAATTTTTTTACAATTAAGGTTTTAAAAACAACTCTGAGATGTTTTTCATTATCCTCTTTACATATAAAATATAATATATTGTCATCAAAAGTCACAAACACAAAATTATCTAAGAACTCATGAAATATTTTATTTATAAGATCCATGAATACAACATTAGCATTATGTAACCCAAAAGGTATAAATAAAAATTCATAATGACTATATCTAATATGGAATAATTTCTTCGGGATGTCTACATCCTTTACTTTTAACTGATGGTACCCCGAATTCTGGTCAACCATTGAAAAAATTATTGTTCTCCCTAGAGATGATCAAACAAATAATTGATATAAAGAAAATGATACTTGTTTTTAACATTAATTTTATTCTGGGTTCTATAATTGATGAAATATCTCATCGAACCTTTTTTTCTATAACAAACATGATAGGATCACCCCATTGGGAAGTGTTGGGTCGAATGAAGCCTTTATCTAATAATGTTTTCAATTGATTTTTTATTCTAGAAGATCTATTTGGGCCATTCGATAAATTGGTTTGTATATTTTCTTCGCATCAAGAACTATGTCAACTGTAAACTCAACCACCTGATTAGGAATAACACTGAGAAAATCATCTGAAAAAACATCCATGTATTCATTTAACACTGCTACATCATTAATCTGAATAGATCCCTTATATTCAAAAATATGAGCATGATAACATTTTTTTCCATCCTTATGAAGATTCTAATCTTTGTGATATGTTTTTAATGGTATGTGTAGATTTTTGTAGACAATCTAAAATTCTTTCTGAAAAAAATTCTTTTTCTGTGCAATCTATCATAACATGATATACCCAAAATAACATCAAACTCTACTAGAGGAAAAAAACAAGGTTTTCATGTAAAATATTTCAATAGACAAGGATAGACAGATTCTAATATTTTTTTGCAACAATATTTTCTATAGATGTTTTACCATGATATCTGGTTTCATTTCATGATGATGAATTCCAAATTTTTCAGAAAATTTGTCCGAAATTACGTAATGTGTAGATCCTTTATCAGACAACACAATTGAAAAATAAGTGAAAACAATAAACGTACCTGATAACACCTTGTTTTGGGAATCAATATCAACTAAGGTGGTTGAAAATGATTTTACCAAACCGTCCTGCTTCAAATCTTGTTGATTACCTAAATAAATAACTAGATTCGAACAAACATTAGAAAAATTTACAAATTCTATATAGTTATTGAATCTCACCATCGGATTATCATTAATATTAGGATCATTTTCCTTCCAATCAGAAGACATGGGTCTAAACATTCCACATCAGTAGCATTTCCCATAATTTAAAGGACATTCACCAGGATGCCTTTTACCACACTTTTTGTAAGAAGGGAAATTCATTTTCTAACCTCCAGACTTCTTTGAGGAGTTTTCCCCATTTCGTACCACTTGAACACTTTTTATTCTTGTCATCCCAAGGCACATATCTGCCAAAATACTCCATCTCGTCTTTTTCAGCGCAATGAACAATCATTTCATAGCATTTAAACTCTAATGAAGTCAAGGCTCCTAACAAAAACGGTTTCAAAACAGAGTAAAATCCATTAATTATACTTTCAAAATCACATGTTAAATCTGGTACATACATGGACAATCTTGTAAAATTGGATTCATATGATTCCACTTAATCATCATCTTTCTGCTCTAGTCCCAATAATTGTTTCCCCATTCGGAGTCGAATAGTTTTGGGAAAATATTTTTCCAGAAAAAGACTCTTAAAATCATCCCATTCCAAACTATCAAGATCATCTCATTCACTTGTATTCTTAACCAGAGAACACTATTGATCGAATTCACCTTCCAAATTATAAATGGCTTGTATTAATTTTTTTACATTCTAAACATCCCATGACATCAAATATATTTCTAGAGAATTGATCCATCATTCGGCTGTCGCTAGATCTGCTGTTCCACTGAATGTTGTAGGATATTGCCTCATAAATTTCTCCATAAAAGACATGTTTCTTTGTGGTAGATCATGTTCCTCTCTAGAAAGTATACCACCACCATTTATTGGTTTAGTCAATTGAGACATTTCTGTCACAAACTGCTCAGTTCTAATTCCCACTATTTTGGGATATAGATTCAGATAGACATTAGCCTCATGTTGCCTTCCTACATCAGTTTCCCTATTTCTTCTGTGGAAAACCATTATGTACAAACATAACATAGACGAAGCAACATTATAATACTTAAATTCTATAACATTTCATATTACCGTAGAGTAAAATTATTTCATGGTATTTTTTTAATATCATCCCAACACCTAAAGTTATCTAAACCTCTCTTTTATAGCAACTACAACGACCCTTCCTTAAAACGTTAATTAATCTTGAATTTTACACAATACCATACATTATTAAACTTTTAGAATCTTTCCATGTTTATAGGTTTAATGAATTAGGATATCTTACATATATGACATACCACATTGATACAAAATGATTCTACTAAAACTGTATCAATTTTTATCAAAATATAAAACTTTACAACTTAAAAGTTGATTTCTTTAACAATAATCCTTTTAAAACCTCACAACTACATTATTTCTCTTACGCATCCTTATATCCGATGAAAAAAATTTAAAACATGGTATTTGTATAAAACTCAGTAAATGATATAAATAAAGGAAGTGTTAATAAAGTGATAAAAAAAACCAATAAAAATCATAATCATAAAAAAATATTCATAGAAACATCATATAGTTTCCTTGGGATGTATTTACCATATCACTCTTCTATTCACCCTTACACATGGAAAAAACTTTTGGTCAACTTCCATCTCTGGAGTACCCAATGCATTGGAGAGCTATAATGGAGCTCACCTGTCATATCTTTATCTATAATGGGCTCAACCCAACAAATCTGCAGTCATAATGGGCACAACCCAACATATATTGAGCTATAATGGGATCAAAAAAACATAAATAATGACCAAGGAACATATCATGCTAATAAAGAATCACAAAATAAGGATAAACCACTCATTCCAAACACATAAAAAACAATCCTTTTAAGATTTATCAAAGATAGTTTTAAATCAATTTTTAAAGGAAATTCCCTTAAAATATAAATGTAGTGAGAATTAATATAATGGAATGAATGTGGTTATACACTGTAAATACACATACTGAAACATAATATAATCATGAATTCATCTCACCATTAATATTAATACCACATAATGAATAAAAATGAAGGTTAACCCAAAAATGGAAATTGGGTTAAGAATTCCTTTTCCTCAGTTTCTTCTTAAAAAAATTGTAACTAAATATCATATATAATGATTAAAAGAGTATTATTAATATCTTACTAAAACATATTCATGTTTATAATGCCATATATGATCATTTTACCACATCATATCACTCTTTAATTGTTATTATTTTGTTCCTTGAACTGTTTTCGGTGTGTTCTTTACATGATTTCCATGATCTGGTCCTGATGGATATTCTTGTTGATTGGGTGTGAAAATCAAGATTTGAAATGGAATGGTATTTACATATTTACAAAAACATAAGTTATAAAATTTATGATTTTTAATTCTAAAATTATGATGATTTATATGTTAAAACATTAATGATGTTTGATAAGATTATTTTAGTGGATCTCTGATAATAACGACCTCCTTTTGTTTTATAAATTGAAACCATGTGTTCAAAAGAATTCCAGAACCATGGATGAGACATAAATACATATATTATTACTTGTTTCAACCATAAATGTGGTTTCATTTTTTAAGCCATTTTTCTTGGTCAAAGACCGAGACAAATTTTATTATAATCATGAAAGGAAATTAAATGTGTCTGAAAGAGGCAATTTTATTACAATATTTTTCATAGATACAGAGAAGGTCAACTGAAAAATTGTAAATCCATGTAATGGAATGGATGATTCCCTTGTTACCAAGACCATCTACCACCATATTTTTTTCATGGTAGGCATGGGTGGCAATGTATCTGATCTCTAGAAGTGAGTCAAGCCAGATCTTCCAAATCGCTGTATGAGGCCAAGAATAATGAACCACACCATTGCAATTTGCTTTAACAACGATGCTGAAGTCACATTCAATACAGATGTTCTTCAATCCTTTTTGGTTAACAAAGTTAATATCATTAATTAGTTCCAACATCTCTGATTCAATGGAAGTGGTGATACAATAGCTACCATAGAAACAACCATGGAAATGACCTCGAAATTCTCTGAAAATGGAATTGAAGCACACAAGCCCTAGGATTCCATTAGAGGCACCATCCAATTTGATCTCGATCCATCCAGGAAGAAGAGCATGCCAGAACACCTCAAAAAAACGTTTCATCTGAGTGAATATTCCATCAATACGAAGATGTCATAGGATCACAAAGTCACCAACTGAGTTGACACAATGAGCTTTCTGGATCGTGGTGGCATCCCTATTGGAAAACAGAATTTTCATCCGACCTACAATAAAGGTGAAAGATTAATTATTATTATTAATGTCATTTATATCATAAAATGTAACATGTCGGAGCTCTGCAACAGAATATAGAAATTTTTTCTTAATTTGTTGCAAAGAAACAAGCTCCACAGACCATTTTAGCTAGGAGAAAAAAGTGTTCGAAAAAAACCATCTGCAATCAATCATGTCAGTGATAAAATTCCAAAGAGTAGAGGCCGTAGCACATGACAATAATAGATGATTGATATCCTCTCTATACTGATGAAATAGATGACATTTAGATCTGATTTGGATACCAAAATATTGGAAACAACTCTCAGTAGCAATATGGTTATGTACAATATGCCAACTGTGATTATGTCTTGATGGTTTAATCCTAGGTTTTTCAAATGACTTTAACCCGGAAAAATTAGATTCTGAGTTCAAGAAACAATTATTGTAAAATTTTTTGGAATCCAAAATACCAGTGTGAGAAGGTTTCCAAATATGAAAATAATCATCATCAGAGAAAGGGTAACCATCAACAACCTGCATGGTAGTGTCATGGAGCTCCAAAGTACAAGATTTCATAACCTCCATTATAGAGCAATTGATAATGTCTGGAGAGGTATTATGAGGTAACATGGAAATGAGGGGAGTGATAATACAATTTTCAAGCCAAAAGTTAATGGTGGAGTCCAAGGTAACCATCCATCCAGAGTTATGTATGATGTAGAAAAATGAGTTTCTTTTGGAGCGCCAAAGAGAAGAGTTTACATAGTTCAAAATTCCATTTTTGAGTCTCTCTAGGAATTTACTTTGAAAGTATGATATAGGGTCAATTTATTAATGATCACTCTCCATGTGAGTCTGGCTTGGAGGGCTTCTTTGAAAATATTGATATTTTTAATACCTAGGCCACCCTCCTCAATAGGATTGAGGCAGGTCGACCAGGGAATGGTAACAATTTTCCATTCTATAATACTTTTGGTCCAAATAATGTATTTAATATAGATATTTACTCTCTTGAGAATACCAAGGGGCCTTTTGTTGATCATAATGGAGTAAATCATTTTGGAGACAATAGCCAATTTTTCAAGGCATATCCTACCAGCCATGGAATGAGATTTCCCATTCCTTGGAGAAAGTAGATTAATCACCTGATCAACCACATTGTTGATGTATATGGATTTTGGCCTACATGAAAAAATGGGTACTCCCAAATAGGTAGAAGGAAGGGAACCTTCTTTTATGCCATGATTTTATATGATGTGGTGTTTCCTAGAAGTGGTGAAGAGTTTCCCAATGAAGATAAAATATTTTTTCCAACTAATGGATTGACCAGAGACCTTTTCATAGTGGGATATGGAATTTTAAGGTTAATAGTATTTCTTTTACCCCCATTGAGGAATAGGATTATGTCATCGGCATAAAGAATGTGGGTCTAAATGTTTATAATTATGGATGCTTGTATATGTTGGAGTTTGTTTGGATAAACATGAGAGTTGATCAGTCTACTAAGATAGTATTCTGCGATGGTAAATAGGATTGAAGAGATATGGTCACCTTGACAAACCCCTTTTGAGAATTTAAAATATCCCTTAGGGGAGACATTGGAAAGAATATATATTGAGGCTGATTTGAATAGAGAGATAATCCTACTTTTGAAGATAGCATTAAAACAAAAACACTGAAGGACATTGAAAATGAAGGAACAGTCGATGGTATCAAAGGATTTCCTGACATAGAGATTAATGGAAATATTTCCCCTCTTGAAACTTTTTTCAGAGAGTTGGTGCATTCCGAAGCAAGGAAAATACAATCTTGTAAGGATGTACCTTTGATGAACCTGAACTGCTTCCATGATATGTTTTTGTTTCACAGAGAAGAAAGTCTGTTGGTGAGGAGTTATGTAATTATTTTATAGATAAAGTTTATGAGAGAAATTGGTCTAAATAAGTGGATTTCAGAGGCATTGGGAACCGTGGTAATTAAGGTGAGGAATTGGGCATTGAGACCATAAGGAAGGATAACATTATTAAAAAAAACATTTAACATGCTTGCAAACATCTTCCTGAACAATCTACCAGTGGTACAGAAAAAAACAATTATTGAAACCATCAGGACCTGGAGCGCTATCAGGGTTAAGATTAAAGATATTGGAATTTATTTCATGGTCACAGAGAGTACTCAAATTAAAGAGGTTTTCATCCTCATTTACGAATTTCAAGATGATCCCATGATGAATAATCTTATTAATATTTGGACCATTAAAAATATTATCAAAATAATTGACCACATGATTAGATATGGCTGCCTGGAAGGTATAGATAGTGTCATTTTCTTTATGAAAAGATAGATGGTGACTAACATTCCTAATCCACTGAATTGCATTGTAGAACAATGTGTTTCTATCACAATATGTGAGCCACTTAGTTTTAGCATCTTTTTTGTGAATATTGTCTTTGATCACTAAAAGGAAGTTGAGCTTAATAGAGATGTTTATTTTATTTTGGGGATCAGAGTAGTAGAGTTATTTTGAATTTGATTGAGATATTTATCATTGTTGGAAATATCCCGATAAATTTGTTTAGTTTTATCACTACACCAACATGTGAGGAAATGTTTATGTTGCTTGAGCTTGGTAATACAGGAAAAGACACCTGAGTGATGATTCATAGATTACCAAAAAAATTGAATGAGGTGAGAGAAATGTATATCATCAGAGCAAGCATTGTTAAATTTGAATGGAATTCTAGGTTTAGTCCTTATAGAGTGAAGACTAACATGAATAGGATGGTGATCAGAGTTTAGCTTGGGTAAGGTTATTCTAGATATGGTTTCCAACACATCGAGAGTTGCGACGTTCACTAAAGCCCTATCATGTTTACTAGATACGACCCGATTATAATGCCTATGATACCGGGTGAATTTAGCACCAGTAAGATTGATTTCAGCCAGATTACACTCTTCAATCAAGGCCTTAAACTCTCTAGAAGAAATGGGACAGTGAGAAGGGCCTAGTTTCTTATTAGGGTAAAGAATGGAATTAATGTCTCCAATCACCATCCATGGGTCATGGATGGAGTTAACTAAACAAGAGAGATAATTCCAAATAGGCCTATGATCTTGGTATCTGTTCTTAGCATAAACTACGGTGCAATAAAAATTTATGCTATCATAGTTAAAATCACAAGTATGCAGTTGATCTGAGAAGTTGAAAAAATTAATATCTTGCAAAGAGGTGTGATAACATATCAAAAGAGATTAAACACTACTACCATTATTGGAAGCACCAATAAAATTATACCCAGCAGTAGAGAGATGTAATAATTTCATAGTAATGTTAATTTTTGGCTCAGCTAGAGCTATGATTTTTGGTTTATGAGTCAACGTAATTCGTTTAAGAACCAAAAGTGGGTCAGAGTTTTCTCTACCCAGACTGTTCCAACAAATCAGATAATTTTAAAACATATTTTTGGTGCCAGAGATCCTCTTTTTCTTCATAGAACCATTCGATAATTTGATCCACTAGGATCTTCTAGGCTTTGGGGAGGAGGTTGAATGTGTCTTCATAGCTTGGTTTCTCATTGGAGAATTATACATGATATTAGTAGCATCTGAGACATTAAAATCATTTATAATTGTAGGTTATTTAATAAAACTAGGGTTGTCCATATAAACATCATGTGTTGCCTTATTAAAAAGCATGTTCTAAGAAACAATAGGAAGCACAGGGTTATCATGTTTGTCTTCTATCCCAGCAGTCAAAAGAGGTGCAACAAAATTGTTGAGGGCATCTAAGATAACATTTAGTGTAGAAAAAGTATTAGCAGTGCATGCAGGGGAAGTATGTGTCCTCACTGCCATGTTTTTTTCAACAAGTGGAATAAGAAAATTGGATGAAATCATATCAGAGCTTCCAATCATAGTAGAATTGTCTTCTAGAAGTTCTCTCTTGACATGAGTGATTTCTCCATCAACCCGAGCTCGATCTAGTTCTGAACCATCTGCGAGTAAGGGAGATTCTGTCTGCAAGAGCTCCTGGTCAGGAAATACCATCATGTGACCGATTTTATGAATCACCATCTAAGCAGGAATATTAGGTAAGGTAGAGTCCAGAGTCTGATCAAAAACATATAAGACCATACATGATGTAATTAAAAAAATTGAGACACATTGTCCACGATGTCTATAAATCCAAACATCACTGAAAATGGTTTTATTACATGAATAAGTGGGAAGGTGGAGAATAACAAGGGGGAATTTTCCATGAAAATGATATTAGCCAGTATATAAAATATTTATAGAGATTTCAGGCCTCTTGGGTAAGAGTAGATTAGAAAAGAAAAAAATAAATGAACTTGAAATAAATGAGAAGTTGAGAAATCCTTTATAAAGAATAGGCAACCTCACAACGTCACATAAAATTCCATAAAATATTTTGATGAGAGAAAATAGAGTATATCATCATTCATATATAATATGAAATTTAAGGGGAATATGGAATGACATATCCAAATATAAGGCAATTTAAAAGACGATAACTTAATAAGTGTTCTTTGAAAAGGAGAGAGATTTTGAGATGGAAATTATGCAGCATTGTGGCTATGAAATAAGGTTTTAGAAAACATTAATAAGAGAGGGTAAATGGGTCACCCAAACATAAATGAATCATAAAATATTATAGATATAGAATAAAATTATAAAAAGAACATAGTATGAATTCATGAATTCTATACCACAAAAAGGATAACATGAATGAAAAAAGATGCAAGTTTATAATTTTCTAACCATGTGGAGTAACACTTAAAAATAAATCATTGGGACATTGAGGGATTTAGTACACCCTTGGACGAATAATAGAAAGGTGAAAAGGCCATGTATTCGTTGAGGAGGAATTAGGAATGAATTTAATGATGGAATGGGTTGGTATTTATAGCAATAGTTAGGTAATATTTTAATAATTTCCTTGGGACACCTCATTAGGGGTATTTTCAAAACCATGGGCTTGATCATGATATTTTCCATGTTATAGGCCACATGGGACACCTAATATCTTATTTTACTGCATAAAAGTTGATCACAATTATTACATCATTATTAAATCATTGATTATGTAATCAAACTCATCGAAACTCAAAACTATACTTTCACTATTCACAAAAATTAAAATCTTTTAGAAAAATCCCAAAATTTCACCCTAACTATTTCTTGACCTATAGAATTCAAAATTTAAATCCATTTTTTAGACATAATTTTTTAAATATTATTAATTTAATATTTAATTAACATCATACTGAATTCAAAAATGGAAAATTAAAATACTATAACTGCTTTTCTATCACATTGAAAAATTAACATAGATTTCATTATCTTAAATCCTTATGTAAATAAAATAATAATACCATTTACTATTCATTATGGTCATATTACTATTTATAATGGTCTGTTACTATTCACCAAAAAAAGTTGGTTCCATCAAACTCAAAATAACCTATTGAACACAATTGTAGATAAACATTTTTCAAAATTCAAAACATAGAGGCAACACATTTTTTTAAAGGATACATATAAATATCTAATTAAAACAATGTTTCATGCATTTCAATTTTTTTAAACCATGGGGTGTATCATTTATTATTTTCTCCAATCTTTTTTATATTTTTTTTCAGGTTCTATGCATCATGTTTTCTGAAAGTTTTCCATATACATTCTATTGATGTTTAAGTGATTGTCACTAGCCTATGGTGTTCTATAACACCCTATGGGTATATGATGGCTCATTTCAGGTATCGGGTTGAGAGGGTATCAGTTTCGGGTTCATCAACCTTTAGTATCAGTGTGAAAGTTGTGCTTGTTTTTTGGAAGTTAATATACTTGAGATACGATTTTCAAGACATGAGAGGTATGTTGCAATGGGTGTCACACTAGCTCTATCATTGTTGAGACTCAGGTTACCATGGGATGTTGGGATTCATGTCTCTTTTTTTGAGTTATTGATATTAATCCCTATTTTTCATATCATTTTATTGTTTAAACTATTATTATCTAGGTGTTTCATCACTGATTATTTTCCATTGTACAGTTGTATTCCTATGAGACGTCTCCCACGGGTGCCTCAAGAGTGTGTAGTGGATGATCCTCAAGAGAATATAATGTTAGATCAGAATCATGTCGAGGCTATCATGTGGTATATTTTTGTTGTAGACCAAAATATATCGTAAGTCCACATCATAGTTTTGAAGGAAACGACGAGAGTTATAAGGGGTGGGATTTATCTTGGAATTTTAAATGTAAGAATACATCCTCCCTTATAAGCATGATTAAACCTCAATTGGTGGGTTAATTTCTAGAAAGGATCACTCAAATCACATACCTCTTGGATACAGATGATAATATCAAGGTGATGTGAATTGTACTCATATAAGAGGGACTTATAAATATATGGTGGGATTCTATGGAACATGAAAATAGAAACACAGGATTAGACAATAAGGGTTTAAAGACTCTCATCGTTCAAAATATTTTTCCAGATTCACTAATGATGATGAATACTCTTGTGTTCCTCTCCTTTTAGTATGGAGGGTATTAGTTGTTAGGGTACACCAATTGTTTCATAAAGGTAGTTAATTTTGATCCAATGATGTTAAATAATGATTAATGAGGTCCTATATGTGACTACATGGTTTCTGATCGGATTTCAAGTCATAGGTATTTATATTTAAGGGTTTAAATTATATAGAGATAGAAGATAGGGTAATGATGTCAAACATAGATATTACATGAGGGGTTTTTTATTCTTCCCGTTCACTTCTACTAAGTGGAAGCTTTAGTGGCATTAAGGGAAAGAAGAGGATTTTTCAGAATTATCATTGAAGTTTTGTGGGTCATTAACAATAGTAGGAATCTTATTCACCTTTAGTTATACATAGCATTGTAACTCTTATCTTCTATCAGAGTGTGAAGGATAAAAAACATGATGTTCTTTATCGACACCTTTGAAGAGAAGTAATATTTGTGGATATTATGGTTATCTATAGTATTTTTTTATTTTTATGTCTATACATTTTTTTGCATAATGATATTCGACTCCATAGTATACTATAGTGTAGTCAGATGCATGAAAGACTATATGGCTTGATCTATAATGTCATGATCGATCTCAATGGGGCTCATCCCATGAATCCCCAATCCACCTCCAATATTCCAATGGATGGAGACTCTATATAAGTAGGCATATCAATTACAAGGAAAGACATTTCCTAATTTACCAATACACACACACATCTCTAAGATCATACAATGCTAAGATGTTAAATAACCAAGAAACCATGCATTATTACATATATATCCCACAATAGGAGTATGGAAACATGTAATGTAATGTAAATATGAACAAATTGAATTCCACCTCAAAGTGTCTTATAACTTGTCCAACATGATTGTCAACATGGGGAATAGAGTCAAGATTACTACAGGATCACACCTCGATCTGTCTGTCTCACTAAGCTCTACCTAGTCCTAGTACATTTAAGACTTCAATAAAGGTTGTTCATCTGAACATGACATTATGTATGGTAGAAATTTCTAGTTCGGATTGTTTATAAAAATACCCAGTACGACACACCAAAAACACAATGAATATAAAAAAAATAAAAAAATAACTCTACATTGGTATTTATTCAACAACATATACAAAAAATAATATCTATATATACTTATGAAATACACATAGTCTCATGGTAATGTTACAACCATAATGATACCCTTGGATTCCTCCTAAAAGATTCAACATAGATCTCATATAAGAGTACATCCTCCCCAGGTATGATAACACATATGATGTTCATCTAAGAGTTTATTCTTATTGGGTCTCCCCATAGAAACAATACACTTATAGTCTAATGGGATACGGTAAAAATTTAAGATCACCCCAAAATACATGTGGTATAACCACAACTAAATATAGATCAACACACTAAGTATTGGATCGATACCAACAAATTTTAGGTCATAATGATATGAATAAATCCACCCAGGGAAAGAATATGATAGAGGTTCTCCCTATATGACTCTAGTAAGGATTCCAAAAACTAAAACAAAGAATCTCTAATGACAGTATTGTTATCTTATTTGTAGGACTCTATTTCATAATAACACTCTGGGAAAAGGATATAAGGAATACACCCTAATTATACATGTCTGAGAAATAATGGATAAGGTCTCCAGACCAACTATGAAGTATTTCATGATGTGTAATAGTAGTACATGACATTCCCCCTTGGAATTGTGTCCATCTAAAGTAAACTAAATGGTACGATTCTCATGTGAATGTGCTTGTATTTCCCATTCCCATGAACTTTTGACTATGACTACCTAGACTATTTTTTTCTATGTTTCAGTACATGACATAACATTGCCTATGGAATCCTGGAAATTTTGGTATACTATACAATGTACATGTTAAGACATATAAGAATAGTTGACATGTTTTGTGATAGGGTCACACATCGTGTGATACTTATCTTCATACAGAAACACAATCTGCCACTCTGAGGATCCTTCATAGTGCATGTTCCCAAAATTCAGTATATTTATATTGGGATTTTACATTAATTAATATCCTTCAATTGTGTTGTCTCTTGCTCCTCTTGCCTCAATTATTTCCAAACAACATGTTTATAAACACGGATCTACTCTGAATGAACCTCGGTGTGGTTGATCGCTAGAACACAACATTCTAAATTGCTCAAAAAATACCTATCATTTTTTCATATCTCCATCACACGCCTATTTTTTGTTTGGTGTCCCCAATCCTATATAATAATCTCACTACTTCCTCCATCACATGATCCTCACACCATACTTAGTATGAATTTGATATATCGAATCTTTATGGAAAGAAACTGGTGTGGAATGATCACTTTCATGGTATTTTGGTCGAACCACTGCGAAAAAAACCCCACTACATAACACTCCTATAAAAGTGTAAGAAATACAAGAAAAATATAAAAGACGAGTGATCATTGACAATGTTATTTGTACTAAATCCATTTTCGTTAGAACATCGAATGATGAACAAGTGATAACAAAAAAATCTCCTAATAAATCCCCACATGTAAACACATACCACAATACAAACAATATGTGAATCAATCAATTGGTTAATTGTTTTTTGTTAAACATAGAAATTAATAAATGGAAATAAATCCCATAAAATAATCATCTTACAATGATTCAGATCTATTGATGAGGAAAAAAAAGATGTTTCATCTTCGTTAGTGATATACTTTGACTCTATTGCACACCAATCTTGATCCCTGACCCAGTTTTCCATCACCCACAGAATCTCTTCTAGTGCCTCTCTAATGTTTCTCTATATCTCAAGGGTTTATAACAATGCCTGATAATACATGATAAAATATATATTTAATATAAAAACTAGGTTGTTGCATCAAAAAATAAATCAAATTATTTTTTTATTACTTTATTCATTTTACACCTATGATGAATTTGACATTAAAAAATCACCAAAAATTGTTATTTCTCACATAAGGTAAAACCCACATTATAAAATAAAGGGTTCCAACATATTCTTATATATTACACCATTAATATTCTATTTTACTTTTTTGGGAAAACTACACATACATGTTATTTAATTTATTTAATATATTTTAAAATTTTATTCTGGGAACCCAGTCCTTGAATTCTTACTCTATCTCAATGATTCGTCATGAAAATATTGAATTCAATATCCACAAATAATACAATGAAAATATGATTAATTAAATTATCCCCTTCTTGAGGCTTTATGTCTCAAAAAATTAAAAACAAGTGGCTAAACAAAATGAAGTGGGTTCTACCAATGTATTTGATCCTCCATCTCCCATATGTCCTCCTGAATATTCCAATGCAGCCACTAAAAAAAACCTAATGAATATTTCCCCCATGATGGATCCTCTCCTATTGATCCTTGATCTATATCGGGTAATCAATAGAGGTATATCAATCCTCTATGTTCATCTCACCCTAATTGATTACATTCAATTGACCGAGGACATACCACCTCAATTTTGTAACAAGGAAGACGTCTTGTACCTAGTAAAACTATGGGCATAGAGCTATGTCACACACAAAATTTTCACCTCTAATTAGTATCATAATATGTTCAATGAATCTAATTGATATCTTTCCACCCCAACCAATCCACTATAATCCACATCGATGTTAAAATAGTAGGAACACATAGTCTCTCTCCTTAAACTCTCATGGAATCTATTTTCAGCCATCATAAGACGTATCATATATTCGTGTTCTCACCATTAACACCTAGATGATCTTAACCATATATATGGTAGTTATTTCCAACTATGGTCCCATAAGTGTTTAATCTCTTGGGCCTGTCTAACAAAGTGGCAGCCTGTAGTGTTGCTCGTACAAGGCCTTGAATGGAGACATACCGATGGGGGAATAGTAGTTGATGTTGAAGGAAAAAAATAAAAATGGAAGGTTAACCTCCAATCAACTTCTAATGAATATAATGAATGATCCCTTTATATTTTCTAGAACTTGAATGGCCTCCTCATTATGGCCATCATTCAAGGGTGAAAATCCTTGTTCAAATGTATTAGAGTCCTAAAAGCCTCCAATATTCCCTTCTATAACAAATATGTCAATAGATCATCACAATAATAAATGTTAATTAAGGGAACTCTAGGTTGTTGTATTATCTACTAGACGTAGTGGTTTCCCAATATCTCTGATGAACTCTGATCTTGAATATCTAGGAAATAGGGAAACCTGGTGAGTCAATATATGATCACCGGGATGGAATTTTGACAATTGGACCTATGTGGGAACACCATATTTAATTAAATTGATATATCATCCCACATACACATTGTAAACACAAGGGGTTAACAAAAACCCACTAAAACATAGTTCTCATTTTTCACTTTCTGAAAAGTAAGTCATCGAGATACAAACTCTGAATCTACCATTTCATCTATGGCAACCAAAACGGACATCAATCATCCTTGTATATCCTTTTCACAATTGAATGTACTTCCAAATGATATGTATGAAACTAACTAAGAACCTCCTCCTACATATTAACTTTTACTATTTTTGGCCCTATAAAATTAATGACATGCTGCCAGCCATCAAAAAAAATACATCACCAGCATGTCAAATTGATATTTGAGAAAGTATGGTCTAATAGATGGAATCCTCATGTTGGCTCTCTGGTTCACTGCAAAGGTATTGAGGTAAAAACCATAATCTAAATATAAGATTCTCTAACTCCATCTTTAAAGGATAACTACAATGAGAAAAACTATTTGGACACCTCACTCAACCTCTAGGAGAAAGATATCATGATATGAGAATTGGAAACCACATTCTCCAACACAAGAGTGTCAGAAATCTCTAATTCAAAATAGTAGAGGAACTCTTCGAATTTCCTTTTTCTCATGTTAATATCCTTCTAATAGATGATATAAATTAGATTATTTTGCTTATAATATTGTATAATCTACTTCCCCATTATGAAGTGTCTCCACATCACTATTGTGGACACAATTTATGATAACTCAAGAACCATAGTTGTGTGGTTCTTCTCATGTTACCTCAATTTATGTGACCAATCAGAACTCACTGCCTGAATCTATATCAGAACATAACTATGTATGGTTCATAATGCATTTTAGAATAGTACATACTCAACATCGTCTTATAAATTCAATAAATTAATGATCATATTTATCCAACTTAACTCCTAAGAATCCTTATACCACATATTCTCTTATATGAAAGGATTCCCCTTTTGGGTTAATTCTATAAGGGGGATGATACCCTATAGAACATATGTATGAATATTATCTTATAACCTACTTACCCAAGGAAGTTCTATATTTCTGTCACTATCTTTGGTGTCTCCAAATCTAACACTTCCTCAACATTCATCAGGTCCACTACCACACCATCTACTGCAGTTACATGTCCCGGAAAGTAGACCCCATAAATATTGAACTAACACTTTCAAATATTCTTTTATGGTGAGTGCCCTCATAATGCATCTAAAATCATCCTTAAGTGTCTCATAATCTCTTCCTTAGATGATGAGTAAAAATGAATCATTAAAGAATACTACCTCAATGTAATTTAATAAGGGCCGAAAGATCTAATTAATGAGCCCCATGAACACTACTCAAGACATAATCACACAAAAGGGAATCACTATAAACATAATGTGGGCATATAGACATTTTAATTTTGTCTTTGTTATAACCTCATCTCTTTCATGAATCGGGTGATATCATGACCCAAGTTCAACCTTTGAGAACCATCATGACCCTCTCAAGTGATCAAATTTGTCCTCGATACTTGGTAGTTGTAACTTTTTATTCGTGGTCACATGATTCAAGCACTGGTAGTCCACCCATAATCTCACGCTCATGTCATAATTCTTGGATAACAAAATTGTGGATTCCCTAGGTGAATAGTTGGGTCTAAAAATTCCATTCCTCTCTAAGTCCTCCAACATCACATTAATCTCTTGAATCACTACAGAGGACATCTGATATACTATAATTGATATCGGGGATATACCGAGGTGAAAATCAATCCTTCATTATTTATCTCGATGGGGAGATAAGACAAGAACATCCTCAGGAATGTCATATTCATTATCTTCCACCACTATT
The DNA here is from genome assembly GCA_963277665.1 of Viscum album. Lineage (NCBI taxonomy): Eukaryota > Viridiplantae > Streptophyta > Magnoliopsida > Santalales > Viscaceae > Viscum > Viscum album. The sequence goes on along the minus strand of OY728142.1, from coordinate 1,998,721,484 downwards.
GGCTTCCAAAAATCATAAATTCCATTGATCTTAAGGCAATTTTAGCTATCTTTTGAGTAATCAAATGCATCATCATATGCACCCTACGGTATCTAGGTTTCATTTTCATCCTCAAAAGAAAACATAGAAACATCACTATGGGAAGAACTTATATTTCACCTAATGTAGTCAATCTGGACATTAACTATAGATATCCAATCCAAAACTAAGATGATGTCATAAGTCCTCATTTCTACATCAAATAGATCCAAATAAAAAGTCTCACCTCGAAAAGTCAGTTACCCCTATCAGCATAATATTGTGATCACAATGTCATTTCCAATAGGTGTCTCCATGCACAGTGGTCTTAGAATAGGATCCATAAGAATCTCCTTGTCTTGAACTAGATATATTCTATTTAAGGAATTATTAACACCTTTCAATGTCATTAAAACAACTATTTTAGATAATACATAGATCATACATCAGATTATTCTCAACGCCATAGGGTAAAAATCCTCGACCACATGTAGTTTTCACAAACACTATCATCCAGCTCCATAAGCCTAGTGTTGACCACATGGGGGTGGGGTAGTAACAATTCATGAAATCAACCACATCTAACTCCTCTCTAAACTCCTCTACCACGTCAACCTCCATAAATTCAATTCTACTCAAGCCTCTTCCTTGTATGAACCTAGATCCTCTTTTCATGTAAGTTTTCTATTTCCTAGTGTTTTTTAGAAAAACAGGAGTTTATGGAAATTTTTTAAGTACACTCTCTGTACTTATATGTACACACCGTGTACTCTTTTTCCACACGTAGCCATGTTCTGGACATGTAATGGCCGAGAACACAGCTGCATGTGGTGACCTAGAAATCGCCTAATGTGGGGGTCGGTAAGGGCTATTATATGCCATGTATAGCTAAAGTACATGCCATGTACTTTATTTTTTTCTATTAAACGTATCGGTGTCATGTCTGATGGATATAACTAGCTCCTTCTAGGTCTGGTTTGACTGAGAGAATATATACAAATTTGATTCTTCCCCAGAATCAAATTGAGCCTCCGTTCTATGAATTGAACTCCTTCAATTGTATTGGAATCTCCTTGCTATGATCTCCCTTCATATAGAGCATCGTTTCCTGATTCCTCCTTTTTCTCATGTTATCTTTAGTTGAGATTTTTTAGAATTTTATTAGATCTATGGTGTTTTTGGGCGATTGAAGGCTTGACGTTCACTTATAATGATCCTACAACACAGATTATGTGGTTTGTGAATTTATATAGAATGTCTTTGAGTTGTATGTGCAAAATTGTCCAATACCCTTGAACGAGGTATTGGGAGTTTACTCTTTTATAACTATTTATTTAATGATATGATTGTTTTCTAGAATTTAGATTAATTGAAAGTGAATATGGTTAATTTTTATGCTTTGGAATTGTTTTCTCATGCATATTTTGTTTTTAACCATTTGGTATTGCTTAGTGTGTTAGGATTCCATGTTTTTTCACCGTGCTCAGTAATATAGGATAGAGTGTTTTTTAACATACTTTATGATGAACTATAGACTGGATAGCCAAGTAGTTCATGAGGTTTACTTTGGACTCTTTGCATTGCTATGCTTTTTTGACTTACACAGGGCCATGAAAACCTGGTGTAGTGGACCATTTGGATAATGGGCGTAAGGGCTTCTCGAGAGTGTCCGTTATAATATTACGATTCGAGGCCATAAGGGGGAATTGACGTAAGTGCTTCCTCAGAGGGTATGTAGTTCCTTGACGTGTGCCATAGGGGGAACGAGACATATGTGCTTCCCCATAGCACCTATTATTTACTGATACTAGAATATAGGGGGAATTGACAGTTAGTACTTCCTTAGAGAGTCTATACTTAAGCTGAACCAGAGGGGTTATACTATTTGAACATCCCAGAGGGTTGCCTGTGTTTTAATGTTGGGACTAGATGGGATTAGGTTGTGAGTACATCGTAGAGTGTTAATAATTTTTGATTATTTGTTTACATTCTACGTGGAACTGATTGATTTGAAACTATGGAATAGTTTACTGTTGAGTACATCCTTGTTTACTGCTTCTTTTTTATTGAATGCAATATATATTCACTGACTGTTAGGCACAAATATTTGGGTGGTTTCATACTGGGATTTAGTCTCACACCCTATTTGGGTCATGATTTTGGTCCCAAACAGATTATATTGTTGCAGGTATAGATTAGGGAAATCACCCTTCATCATCATGTACTTGACTGCGTTGGAGTTAGAGATCATGGGACCAAGCATAGAATTGTCATTCTGTAGAGATATTTATTACTTTCCATAGTTCATTGGTTTAGTATTGCCTTTCGGCATTGTGACTTGTTTGGCTATTTCCTAGACATATGTATCATGCATCAAATATATATATATATATATATATATATGTATATGTATAGATATATATATGTTATCTAGTGGTTATTTTCTTTATTCTTTCGCTACATACATTCTTATTGTATTATTACTACTTCTTCTATTGATATCTATTTTTTCACTATGTTACTCAACCAATGAAGGGATTTTTTTCCCACAATCACACCCAAGGCCCTCGCTTCTAGTCGGTAGCCTCTCACAGTCGAGGGAATATGCATAAGGCCATCTGACCAATCGAGTACAGGGCTCCTCTGGGTGGCTTATGGAATTGGGACGTAACAAAGTGGTATCTAAGGCATTATATTCTTCATGACTTTTAGTTTGGAGCATGTAGTTTGGGTAGGATAGTATGGGTATGTGGTAATAATTTATGCCCAGGAGTATTTGACTCGTGTACAGGGAAAAGACAATCAACCACATTTACTGTAATTTTTTTCTTATTTTTCAATTTTACAGTCGATTTGATTTTCTCAATTGGGTGATTCACATGTTTTGTGCGGTTATTGTTGATGTTTTTGAGGATCTATTTCTATTTCAACTTGATGAGATGAGGGTATTCCATCTCATGTATCATATATGTACTTTCTGGGAATCACATTCATGCATCTTTGACATGCCATTTAGGGTGCATTAGTGATTTCATGTTGTTTTGATTGATAATGTGCTTGATATTCATGTTGTTGTGATATATGACTTGATAAAGTACTTTTATTTTGATAGGGTATTGATTTGTTTTTTTAAATTAACACCAAACATTGGTTCTTGGGTGTTATAGGCCCACATTGACTATAATTTGAAGTATCATTGCCCTGTTTTCATTATTATTACATGTATAAGATGACAAGTCTTGACTCGCGGGGAGTATGGGCCCTCATTGATCACAATTTGGCACTGAAATGTCTGTTTCAGTTTTTTTTGGGTTCTAGAGAAAATTCTAATGATTACTCTCTGGAAAAAACCTAGAATACACGGTGTCTAATGTTTAATACACGACGTATTTTCTTCTGTTTTGAAAAAAAAACTATATTTCATAAGTACATGCCATGTACTGTATGTACACGTCGTGTAGTCTCTAACCGTGTTACTGACTGTGTGGGTAGAAACACGGGGATGGGAAATCATGGTAAAACACGTTGTGATCCGGATGTGCATGTCATGTGTGGTAGACCATGTGTCCATCCATGTGACTAACGACACAGATGGATTAAAACTTAATCAATACACACTGTGTCAGTCTGGAAAACACTATGTAGTGTAATCCCTTGAATTCGGCCGTGTAACTAAAAACATTGGTTAGTGTGAATACTTTACTACACGCCATTTCTATATGTAGCATGACATGTAGTATGAGCCATGTAATCGGCCATGTCACTAACAACACGGGTCGGTGATGCTCGTCTAGTACACATCGTGTCTGGCACAAAAATGATGTATAGAATTGTTCTAGGAAAACCGTGTGGATTAGCCATGTAGAATAACTCAAGAAGGGAAAGGAAATTCAATTACATGTCGTGTGTTAGGACAACATGTCGTGTATGGGGTGTTACACGACCAGTTTTAGCAGGAGTACATGCCCATGTGAAATGCTTCAGGGAACTCTCCATGTAGTTGTTATACACGCTGTGTATCCATGGTTTGAAAAACATAAATGCTTTATTTCTCATGTTCCATTATTATAATTATATGTTTTAGTCCCTATTAACCTTGATCTAAGGTTTTTTTTTACCTTGAAGATTCATGCCACCAAGACATCCTCTGGTTGTCCGCCAGTTACAGGGTAGTGATCAGACGCCAGACATGGCTGATCAGGGACTACGTGCAGATCCTCCAGTTGTGACAGTCTTCGCACCCGTCATCATTCCGGACATAGGTGATGATACCCAGTTCCAAGAGGGATTCATGAGGTGTATTCATACCTTCAACAGAGTTCCACATCTTTCCCTGTCTATGGTAGAGCTGACACAAGTTTTCCTGCAGCAACATCCTCCCACCATCATTAAGGGAAAGAGGACCTCAAGCTGTAGAGTCATCGTTAGAAGCCATGTTATCTACCATCGATCACCTAGAGGCGCCTCTGTAGAAGAGGGTAAATCTTTCTATGTATATGCTTTGGGATTCCTCCAACATATGGTCGGATGTTATCCCACAGGCGGGACACCAACAGGTTATAGGATGGGATGAGTTTCAGCATACCATCCACGATTACTTCTATTTAGAGACATTGAGGGCTGATAGAGCCCAAGTGTCCATGTTTCTGGAGCAGGGTACTCATTATGTTATGGAGTATTATTCTCACTTCACAGAGCTCCAACAATTCATGCCTATTCTAGGAGTTGATGCGTTATTTATTGAAATGAAGATCGAGGATGGTCTTAGGCACGACATCACATCACCGGTGAACATCATCAGGTAGACATACATCACTAATTATAGTCAATGAGGCACAGATCATGAAGCGTAAACTAAGGGATTCTGATGTTGGGGGCCATGGTGGCTTGACATCTAGATTTAGTATCCCTCCTACTGATTTTAGGAAGTGTCGTTGGGGGCCTTCATGCAGTGATCCAAGGAGGTGATGCACTTCTTCTTGTAGCCAAGTGGTTGTGCTACCATTGTGGGAAGAGAAGACATACAAGGCCAAATTTCCTGAGAGACCCCATTGTGTGCTAATTTTGTGACAAGATGGGTCATCTTCAGGATTTTTTTCAGTTCATCTCACCAAAAGCTGGTGACAGATTTTCTTCTATGACTCTGGGTTCTGGAGCAGCACCACTAGTTTCTCACCAGTCTGGGAACTGGAGTTCTTCCAGCCGTTCAGATCAAGGTGGAGGTTGTGTCCAGGGTAATCAATCGTCAGGATTTTAGTGACAACATGGTGGTTCAGCTTAGAGTGTCCAGGTAGGGTCACAAGGCTGCGGTATAGTCCAGACATTTATAGTTGAGCAGACCCAATAGGATTAGGATCTAGGACCCTCTACAGTTCGAGGTACGATTCTAGTTGCCACAGTTTTAGCATCTGCACTTTTCGATACACGGGCACCCCATAACATTTTATATGTTGCTGTTGTGGATATCCTTGGGCTCTACATCTTTTCATCTATTGAGGTCTTGATGCTAGACACTCTGTTTGGGACTATAACGGCTAGTGTACGGTAGAGCAAGTAGTTACCTCTAGTGGTTGGGGGTGTCACTTCTTATGGGAACTTAATGTCCTAGTGATGATAGGCTATAATGTCATTATTAGAATGGACTTTCTAGTTCTCTTACATGAAGTTGTCAATTTCTATCATTGTAGGGTGACATTCACATCACCATTTGGTGGATCGTTTCTTTATAAGGGAGAATGGGATGTCCAGGCGAGAAGAGTGGGATCCGAGCATCAAGGATTGGGAGGAGTTACAACCCTATTAACTAGTCTATATCTGGATGACTGTGGGACTTCACATACAAACATTCTCTAGTGTTGGATCATTTTAGGGATGCATTTCAAGAGGAATTGTCAGTTTTCCTCCGGAGTGAGAGGTGTACTTTTCAATCAAGCATGTTCTAGGAGCAGCAAAGGTGTCCATTCCTCATTATAGGATGGCTACACCTGAGTTACAGGAGCTATAAAAGCAGTTGGAGGAGTTGTAGGAAAAGATATTCATCCGACCTAGTACTTCTCCTTGGGGTTCTATTGTCTTGTTTTCATAGAATGTGGATGGTACCCATAGAATTTGTGTGGATAATCAGAAGTTGAACCATTTGATGGTGAAGAACCAATATCCCATTCCAATGATTGAGGATCTAATTGATCATCTTCGAGGAGCCTAGGTGTTCTCGAAGATTGATTTGTGGTCCAGTTACCATCAGTTTTGCTTTAGACCATCATATATACCTTTTATAGACTTTCAGAGTAGTAATGATCTATACAAGCATATGGTTATGCCTTTCTGTCTCACAAATGCACATGATGTTTTCATGACACTAATTAACCGAGTGTTCTATCCATACATAGATTTTATCATTGTATTCTTTGTGGACGATATCTTGGGGTAATGTCACACTCAAAAAGACCATGATACACATCTTTAGATCATTTTTAGTACACTATGAGAGCCTCAATTATATTCTAAGCTCTCGAAATGCAACTTTTGAATAGAAAAAATTCACTTCTTGGGTCATGATATCTCAGACACAAGAGCATCATTAGACCTAGAGAAAATGAGAACAATAGTTTCCTGGGAGGAACCAAAGAACGTCTTTGAGGTACGAAGATTTCTAGGGTAGGTTAGATACAATAGACGTTTCATACAAGACTTTTCACACTTAGAAGTTCCACTGACGAGCCTGTATAGAAAGGGTGTGAATTACTTGAGGACAAATTCTTGCGATTCATCCTTTAAGGAGATGAAATGGAGGTTGACTTCAGCACTGATAGTAGTGTTTCCAGATTCCGTAAAGAGATATACGGTTTACTGTGGTGCTTCATGTATCGATCTGGGAGTTGTGCTTATGTAGGGAGAAGGAGTTGTTGTTTACGAGTATCAGCAGTTGAGGCCACATGATAGGAACTACCCAGACACACGATCTTGAGCTGGCTATAGTTGTTCATGCCATACGTTGTTGGAGACATTATCATCTCGAGAAGAATTTTGTGGTTTTCTCCCACCACAAAAGTCTCAAGTATATCTTCCCTCTACGTGACCTAAATTTGAGAAAGCGAAGATTGTTTGAGTACCTTCAGTCTTTTTACTTTGAGCATCCCTACACGCCTGGGAAAGGAAATGCCAAAGCTGATGCATTGAGCAGGTGGACCCCGATACAGGCAGTTCAGGATGCTAGCTGTGAGTGGCAGCTTGTGGCTATATTCTCTGAGATGCATTTTGAGGTGTACGACAAACAAGGGAAAACTTTTCATTCTTTTTTTGTTACCTCCACTCAACTTTATCGATTATGAATGAGGAAACATTCATATTCGGAAGGCCTAGTCCTACATGAGAGCATGTCAGGATAAGACCCTATTCCTAGATGGACCATGGGCGAGGATGATATGTTGTGTTTTCTTGGGCGCGTATGTGTGGCAGCTGGCATATGTGAGGAGCTGATACGGGATATTCATTCCTCAGTTTGGGTAGTTCATCCTGGTGTCACCAAGATGTATAGTGATATACACCGTTTATATTAGTTTCTAGGTATGAATAGAGATGTTACTGGGATCATCATGAGGTGTCACTCTTATCAGCAAGTGAAGGCGGACAATCAGCGACCAACAGGGCTTTTGCAGAAGTTACCAAATCCTGAATGAAAGTGGAATGATGTCGTGATGGATATCGTGAGAGGTATTCTGTGGTCACCTTGATGGAATGATGTTGTATGGGTTGTCATTTATAAAATAATGAAGGTTGACCACTTCTTTACCATCATGGAGACCTTCAGTGTTGATGAGTTGGGACAGTTGTACATCCGTGAGATAGTACGTCTACATGGAGTTCCACACTCCATTGTTTTATACCGGGATTCCTGTTTTACTTCTTGAGTCTAGCAGGGGCTTTAGAAGGCTTTGGGTATACATGTTCTTTTGAGTACAGCTTACCATCCCTTGACAGATGGCCAATCTTAGCGTACGATTCATGTGCTTGAGGACATGCATCGACCATGTATCCTGAAGTTTTGAGGGTCTTAAGAGATTCACATACCTCTTATGGATTTTTCCTACAATAATATTTTTCATGAAACTATTTAGTTGGAACCTTATAATGAATTGTACGATAGGCCATGCCGATCACCCTTATATTGGATGGAGGCAAGAGAGGCAGCTATGCTGGGACCTCATCATTCCCAGGTGACCACATAGCAGATAGAGTTGATTCGAAAGAGGATGGATATTGCACCGTCATAATAGAATACTTATGTTGATCGATGGATATGGCCTCTTTAGTTAAATTTTAGAGATCAGGTTTTCCAACGTGTCACACCGATGTTAGGACACAGGAGGATTAAGATACAGGGTAAGCTTTCGCCCAGGTACATCGGGCTATTTGAGGTTTTGCAAATAGTTGGGTTGGATCCCTAACAGATGTAGTTACCTCAGAGGTATAGGTCTATGCACGAAGTCATTCACATTTCTCAGCATTGAAATCACTTCTCAAACCCATCTCATGTTCTTCAACCTGAAGTGGTTCAGTTAGAGGTGGATGCCTCATTTGAGGAGCATCCTATCCGGATTATTGATTTTAGTACAAAGGATCATCGTGGATGGTCTGTTCCTCTGGTACGAGTGCTATGTCAGCATGGGAAAGTAGAGGACGAGACCTGGGAGATGGAAGCCGATGTACGATCATAGTGGCCAGAGATTTTTGAGGATTCATCTTCTTTGCTTCCTTCCACAAGAAATTTGGGGATGAATGTCATTACGGGGGGATGTTTGTAAGAACCTGGATATTGTTTTCATGTATGTTTTCATTTTTCAGTTGTTTTTGAGAAAAAGAGGATTTTCATGAAATTTTTGAAGTACACACCATGTACATATATTTACATGCCCTGTACTCTTTTGCTGCAAATAGTCGTGTGCTGGATATGTAACAGCTAAGCACACAGCTGTGTGTTGTGACTTGGAGACCGCCTAATGTGGGGGCCAGTAATGTAAAGTACAAACATTGTACTTCTAAAGTACCCATCATGTACATTTTCTTCGTTAAACATAATTGGCTTGTGTCTGACAGACATGATTGTCTCCTTCTAGGTCTGGTTAGTCCGAGAGCTTTCGTTCAACTGCGATTCATCCTCAATCCCCCGATCGAGCATATGTTCTCTGAATCTACCACCATTCATTGCGTTGGGTCTCCTTAGTAAGCTCTTCCTTCATCTAGAGAATTGTTTCCAAATTACTCCTCTTTATCAAATTGTCTTAGGTTGAGCATTTTTCGAATTTTTTTCGATCTATGGCGTTCTTCAGCGATTAAAGGCTTGGGGTTCACGAATAATGATCCTACAACACTGAGGTAGGTGGTTTTTGCCTTTCTGCAGAAAGTCTTTGAGTTTTATGTGAAAAATTTCTCAGTACCCTTGAATGAGGTATTGCGCATTTACTAATTTATCCTTGTTTATTGCCTACTATTCTTGTTTTCTAGAATATAGATTAATTGAATGTGTATAAGGATAATTGTTATGCTTTGTAAGTGTTATCCCTTGCATGTTTTTTATGACTGTTTGGTCTTTCTTATCCTTTTAGGCTTCCTTATTTGTTCACCATAAATATTCCTGTAGGATGGATTATTTGTTTATCTGACATGCTGTGGAACTTTAGAATGGTTTTCCATGTAGTTATTGAGGTTTCCATTTTCTGCTTTCAGTTTCTATTCTTGTTTGAATTACAAACGGATTTGAGAACCTAGTGAAGTGGACCATAGGGAGAATGGACGTAACGGCATCTCCAGAGTGTCTGCTATTGTTGATACGATGCAAGACCATAGGGGGAATTGATGTATGTGCTTCCATTGAGTGTTTGTAGTTCCACGACGTGGGACACAGGGGAATGAGATGTAAGTGCATCCATAGATAACCATTTAGTTACCGATATGAGACTATATGGGGAATTGATGACAAGTGCTTTCCCAAAGATTCTATACAAAAGTTGAACCATAGGGGTTAGACTGTGTGTACTTCATAGAGGATTTCTTGTGTATTCATGGTAGGACTAGAGGGGATTAGGCTGTCATTAAATCCCAGAGGGTTACCTGTTTGTGATTATCTGTTTACATTCTACATGGAATGGAATGCTTTGAAACTGTGGAATTGTTTACAATTGAGTACTTACTTGGTTACTGTTTCATTTATTTATTGCATGCCATATATATTCACGGACTGTTAGGCACAAATATATTGGTGGTTTCTTACTGGGATTTAGTCTCACACCCTATTTGGGCCATGCTTTTGGGCCTAAACAGATTATGTTGTTGCACTTATAGATAAGGTCATGCACCCATCTACTTCAGGTACTTGACTACATTGGAGCTAGAGAGCATGGGACCAAGCTTAGGCTTGCGATGTTGTAGAGCTATTTATTTCATTCCTCTATACATTGTATTTGTACTGTCTTTCAACATTTTTACTTTTTTGGATTCTATCCTAGACATATTTATCATTCATCCTTTATATATATATGTGTGTGTGCGTGTTTTCTCCCGTGGTTTATTTCTTCAGTCTTCCACTACTAACTTTCGTATGGTATTATTACTACTTCCTATATTGAAATATCTTTTGTTTCTACTATGTTACTCTTCCAATGAGGGATTAGTTTCCCCACTATCACACCCAAGGATCTTGCTGCTAGTCAGCAGCCTTTGGCATTTGGGGAAATCCACGAGAGGCCATGTGACCAACCGGGTACGGGGCGCCTCTGGGAGGCTTCTTGAACCGCGACGTTACATTCCTCTACCTCAACATCCCATCCATTGTCCTACTATCTTCCCTACGGTGGGTTAGAATATGTCATGGATGATGTTCCATGTCATCATAAGAGTTTTACTAACCCTCCTTGGGCTAATTAGAACCATATTTTTATCCATGAATTTTAAAACCTCAATAATTGAACCTCCTTTTAAAATGTATTGATCGTCCAGGTCCCGAAGAATGATGTTGGCTCCTTCCATCTAAAGTCATTACTCATGTATTCCCTTTATGAGAAACCACAATCTATGTGTTCGTGTCTAGGAAATGATCAACCACTAATGCTCACACTAGAAAACCCTTATAGTTTGGACTTCACAAATGTATAGAATTTTATCATATGATAATAAACATTCCTCGATTCAAGGTCCAATATAAGAAGTACTTATCTTGAACTATATCCATATAGTACCGAGAAATCTTGTTCAACAACAATGAATACTCATCTACTATCATACATCCCTCATGATGTAGTAGAATATTCTTGCTACGTACATCCCAAAGAATTATTAGAGAGAACTCCCCTTAAAAATTATTCTAAACCTATGAACAAGATAGAGTTTTCTCATTATACTCCTATGTAACCTAACACGACAATCCCCCATCATAGATATTGAGAAGGATCACTTCCAAAACCACCATATAATCTTTTGGTGTCTTGACAACATGGAAAACTCACATCACCATCTCAACCCCAATCCATACCCACCTGTGGGTCCGGATTTCCTTGGAACCCAAGGTGGTGTGGCTGCTGAAACACTTGATATGGGATCATCCTACGCACATCATTTTCTGGTGCAATGGGTTTCATTTTCTGCTCAAAAGTTGGTGGTATGGCTACTTCAACACATAGATGTAAAATCAATGTTTTTTGTCCATGTATCAATTCATCATTAAGGACGTGATAAACCTCATGATAATAATGATGTATCCAAGATAGAATACATCCCAAATGAACCTAAAATAAAAAATATGTAACACTATCAATGATTAAGTCTGTAGAGTTTATTTAAAAGGACATGTAAACAAAAAAATCATATAGGATTCATGTATCATTATTTTCCTTACAACTAGGGTCCTCATATACCAATGAGAAATGTAGGTAATTTGAGTCTTGATGTATAGTTATGTCGAATTTTACACCAGAACTAATGCCCCTTTCCTGAAATCTAAACACAAAACATTAAACGGTATTCCCCCAAAAAAAGATCATAAATTCCTATCCTAAGATAGAAATAACTCCTTTGATAACACTCTCTCATGACATGTCCCAATGGGGCCTATTCCAAGATATCACATGCCCTCCCACAATATGCAAGGGGATAGAGACTAGTGTTGATTAGGTATATTGCTAACATGGAAGTAAAGACCCTCTAGTACATACACAGAGGTAAACATCTCAAGGCCCATAGAGTGATGAGATGTAAAAAAACAGATAAACTATGCATTCAGACATCTAAATCCCAAATCTATTTTTCTAAAAGATGAAATTTATTGTAAATTGGATTAAATACAATCCCAAAACCAAAGAATATTATAAGGGTTATAAAAGAAAATATGCGGACTAATGTCAAGGAAACCGCCGTAACACACATCAATCTATTGGGCTCATTATGTGCCACCTGGTCCGAGTCCCATTATGATTCAATAAAAAGTCAATAATTGGCATAATAAATAACATGTGGGGGAAAATCCCATTCCATGATGATTATAACAATTCCATGTTGGATAGCCCAAAACAAAAATGCATATAATAGAAGAATAACAGTCAATTCTACATAGGTATAAGACTAAATAACATATAATAAGAATATATACATACACTCAAAAAATAGAAATATCCATATGGTATGATCACTACAGTAATTCCAGCCTAGGATTCCTACTCAAAGAATACACATGACATTCATCTAGGATAAAACACTGCATGATATTAAAAAGACTGATGAATTTTATCTAAGAGGCTGTGTTCATCAGGTATCATTATAAGAAGGATATGATTAAATTATAATGATATTTTATAAAATAATGATGATCACAACCAAGACAATATTGTATTCCATAACACAATCTCTATTAAATTACTAATTATAGGATTTGTTCTTTCGTAGTATTAGAATTTATGACACTAAGAACTCCACCTAGGCAAAGATGATGATATGGGTTCTCATTATGGGCCCCAAGAAAGGATTACAAAATTCTATCAAAGATTTCATGGTAAAGGGATCACTCTTCAATATGTAGGATGAGATTCCATACTAATAATCACTGAAAAGGATATCAGGAATGCACCTTAATGAATTTATTATGAGAAACAGATGAAAAGGGAACCATCCCTTCTTTTAAAGAGTACAAAACATGTAATAGTATTACATGGAATGACCCTACGACACTAGGCCAGTCCCATATAAAATTACCATACCCATGTCTATTTGGAATTTCAAGGAATTAATTTTCATATATACTTCTTCCCATGCCTATGTACATGGGTCATCCAATGTATACCTACAATGGTGGTGTTTTGTGGGAGTAAACGATTTTCATGTGCATTTGTTCTCTTGGAAATGTTCATGTACCCTATGATGTACAATCCGATATATCTATAAAGAGTTCAAAATCATGTGATAGGGTCACACGCCATGTTATTGTTAACATCTTATGGAATATCTAGCAGCCGTTATCTTGGTCCCACATGGATTATCATTAGAAATACACTCTGTGTAGATCTGGATTTTCCATTAATTCAGAAACATCCCCTACATGGTTTCCCTCTCCCTCAACCTCAATTCGTTCAATGAATCATTCTAGGAAATTTAGATATAATTAATATTAGAATCTCCATGGCTTCTTGTCGGAATCTCACCATTGAAACGATTCAGGAGACTGCCATTATGGGTCCATGTCCCATTGAAATTCGTTGATCGAATCAAGGGTCACAAATATAGTGTTATACTTATTGTTATACCAATATTTAATGAGCCCTATTGATTATCCACACTAAATCTAATATATAAAATCATTTTTCAATAAAAATATTGAATAATAATCGATTCTTCGATTTTTCAGTTGAACCAAAGGGAAAACAAAACCTCATCAATGAACACAAGTAGAAGAAATGGATAAACCCATGAAACCCACAAGAGGGAAACCATCCTTTTATATTTTCATTTAGACTCAATTTATTTTCATTATAATGAAAAAATAATAATATCCATCCAAGTCTCCAAATAAATCATCAAAAGAAAACTCATCCTGAAATATGATCGATTAACACATAAATGTGTTTGTTAATTGAATAATGATCTTCAAAAAAATTAATAATAGAGAAGAAATATAAGAAAAAAATAATCCTACCTAGATTAAAATATATTGGTGATGAATAATGATGATGTTTCATAACTATTGGTTAGATTTTCAGATTTCATTTCACACTGATCATTGATCCCTGATGTGTTTGTTGTTTTCCCCCAAAATCCCCTCCAATAGCTCTCCGATGGTTCATTAAATATGTAGGGTTTGTTAGATAAATTTTTTAATTATGCATGAATATATATTAAATGGGAAATTTAGATCACTTCCTCAATGAATAAATAAAAATATTTTTGAAAATATTTTAATTTTTTATGCCCATGAAGACTATTCCAAAAAAACAAACACTAACAAAGGTTATTGCATTCCTAAGGTAAAACTTATATTATGGACTCAATGGTTCCATCGTATTTATAATTTGGTACCCTATTTATATGTCATACATTAATTTTAGGAAAACTATATTTGTGTTCTATTCAATATATTAAATATATTTGAATCATTTATTCCCAGAACACTATTCCTAAGAATCTCACACCATCTCATTGCCCGATCTTACAAAAAAACTATAAAATATCAAAAAATAATTTATAGAAATTATTATCCATTAGTGATAATCCTCAAATATGATGAAAAATTTTGTAGTGTATTATTTTCTAAAGAATATATATGGGGTTCTAGTAATAGTAAGAGGTATCACCTTTTCTGTTTTATCAATAGTGACTTCTTTATTTGATATAAGTTATTTGAACTATTTATATATGGATGACTTTTTGATAATCTTTAACATCCAACATTATTCGTTTTCTTGTTATGTAGTGAGAGAATCTTCTTGTAATGGTAGAATCATACGGTTTTATATGTCTTTCTTGATCACTATCGATAGCTGATGCAGAGTTAGTATGGGATTTCAACATTAATTCTCTATATCAATTTGAAATCATTATCCTGAGGGATTGGATTGTTTCTCATGATGATGGGATTGATTTTTTTTAAATACCATATCTGTTTCTTTTCTACTCATGGGAGCTCTTGGGTTATCCATAGAGAGTAGGATCTGATGTTAGGTTTTGTAGTACCTTCAAACCGAGAGCTCAAGAGTCTCTGTCTACTGTAGTAGTTTATCTTGGTAAAATTTATTCCATTTTGATCATCCAACTATCATTCGGTTCCTTACTAACATTATCTTAGATTATTTATCTAGTCATTATTTTCATAGGGAGGTATATTTTCAATTTGAAATGGATATGGATACCCAATCGATTTCAGTACAATCTTATAGCATTGCACCGATGAAGTTGAAAGATATCAAGATTTTGTTAGATGATCTTATGGACAAATTTTTTTTTTCACACATTAGTTTCTCCTGGGGAATACACTATTGTCTATTCATAGAAGAAATATTGTCCATGTAACATATATCTATACTATCAAATTTTTAAATGGGTAATATTTAAGAATTATTACCTTATGTCCGATATGGATTATTCATTAGATGAAATAATGGGGGAAGTGGATTTAAAAGATCAATCTTATTTTTGTAATCATCAGCTTAATGTTTGGGAGTTTAATATACCGAATATGGAATTCAGGAGTATGTATGGACATTAAAAATATCTTATAATAAATTTAATCCTGACTAATTATCCAAAAATTTATATGGATTTAATGAATCAGATATTACATGATTATCTTGACAATTGTTTTGTAGTATTCATGGATAATGTTTTAAATCAAGATTTGTTTGTATGCATGAGAACTATTTGATTTTGGTTCTAGAAATCCTAAGGAGTCATCATTCATATGGATTGATTTCGATATATAGTTTTTTATCCATTATGTGAATTTCATGGGATATTTGATTTCTAATCACAGCTCTTCAGTTGATATTCAGAAGTTCTAGGCTTCCATTTCATTTGAGATCCACAAATGTTCAATGTGTATTGGAGAACCTTAGGTCATTCTGGAAACTATTGACATGTTTTCAAGTATTTAACATAATAGGAATCTATTTTGACATATATAACTACTATTGGGGTGTAATTCATATGTCATGAAATTATTCTTCTTCTTTTGAGTTGCTAAAATGACTTATAACATCATTTCATATTTCAATCTTACGTGAGCCTTCTAAGAGGTTTTGGTTCTTGGTGATGCTTTGGTGCTAGTTTTCATTGAGTTCATGTGTAGGATGATCATATTCTAGCTTTAGAATCTCAGTATCTTTGTACACACTAGAAGAATTACCCCATTCATGATTTATATATTTCTATAGTAATGAATGTTCTTAAATGTTAAAGAGATAATAATTTTTTGAAGTGGATCAAAGTAATTTCTAAAAATAATTTTCTGAGATATATCATTTCTCATAATGTCTTAAATCCCAATCATAGGTAGTTATTGGAATAAATTTAGAGATTTGACTTTGATATCGCCTACTCCTTCAAGAAGGGGAATTTCATTACCAATACACGTAGTAAGAATATACCAATGTAGGTTATTCATGAATTGAAATATGACTGGCACCTTCTGCAAATATTTTCTCATCTTCATTTGGATGCTCATGGGGGTGATAATATAATGGATTTTACTAGTGTTCATTCATCATAATATATTGTTTAGTATATTCTACATGTTTTGTTGTAGGATGATGAATTATTAAAATATCAAGATTCACTATATGGTGTTTAGAAAATATTTTCTTGGTCACTCTCCTCAGATGGTATTCTTCATTTTGGGAACCAGTTTATCATCCTAGAAACATTAATGAACATAGTTTTTCTAAACTATCATTTTTCTTCATGGGATGTTCATCCGTGAAACAATAAGAAGTACAATGACATGAGACATTGTTTTGGGTGGTCAGTTATTAAGTATGACATTTAATATTATGTTTCCCACTATTCCACCTACTAATAACTAAATACAGATAATCTATAATATTTTAGGTTTCTAAAATCTCATATGCTAATAG
Organism: Viscum album; assembly: GCA_963277665.1. Classification (NCBI taxonomy): domain Eukaryota; kingdom Viridiplantae; phylum Streptophyta; class Magnoliopsida; order Santalales; family Viscaceae; genus Viscum; species Viscum album. The sequence continues at coordinate 1,998,704,361 of OY728142.1, read as the reverse complement.
TTTTGAAAAGGGGTGATGTTTCCATTGAAATTGTGGTTGAATTACCAAGGACTCCATGAGGGTGGAATGTTATATGGGTGGTGATTGATTGGTTGACAATGTCGAATTGCTACTTTTTGATTGGGGATACCAATAAATATTAAGGCATGGGAATGATATATATTTAGGAGACTTTGAAGTTGCATGGAGTTCCCTCTATCATTTATTCTAACAAGGATCCTAGGTTTAGCTTGTAGTTTTGGAGGATTCTCCAAGAGGTGATGGTGGCTTAGGTAAATTATATAAACCCAATTTTCTATAGACACACATTCTGATAGAGTATTATACTCAGATCCTGGAGTATATTCTCCATACTAGTGTTGTGGATTTCAATGGATCAGGGGATATACATATGGGACTAGTTGATTATTATTATAAAAATAGTTATCAATCATTGATTAGAATAGATACCTTCTTGAATTTGTATTGAATACCATGTAGGTCAACTATTTTTTGCAGAGGTGGAGAAGGGATCTCTTGTATGTCCTAGTCTTAGTCATGAGACAATGGAAAGAATTTAGGATATACATCAATGTATGTTCATGTCACAGAGATGGAAAAATTTAATGGGGATCATCGGTTTTATTCATTTTAGTTTTCTATTTGTTGTCCTCATTTTCATGAAATTTTCTTCTAGATTTGGTTATCATCATCATATAAATTTTGGAATGTTGTCTTGAATATTTGTTGGAAAATTTATTTTCACTAATTTTATGGGATATGTTTCATTTTGATTGGAATTATTAGTTCTATTTAAATGAGTTTCTAATATTTTATAATATATCAAATCAAGAAGTACCATCTTAATCACTCTCATATCTTATGATAGTAATAGATCTAGTTTGAGAAATATGTATTTGTTGTGGAGTATCCAGTGGAGATAATTTAATCTCATGTGAATGTCTTACATGGGAATTATATTATGTTGATCATATTTTTTTACATGCACATATCATATTCTCATGATACATGGGAGAACGAATCATTGATGATGAGGTAGTGGAATCATCTCATTCATTACATTACTCTTCCACATGAAATCCTGGGGATGGAATGTACTATTATGGTGTGTTTGTAATATATAGTTAGATTATTTAAGTTATTTCATATATCTATTTACATTTCCTTATTTTTCAGGTCCATTTTTGGGAATTTAAGGATCAAGATACATTTCTTGGAAGATGATCTATATTCTGTGGATTAATGTTTTTTGGAATTAATTGAGTACATGGATAAAAGTATAAATGTATATGAGAGGTTTTCCATTGGTTCATATAACACCAAAAGTTGTTTTAGTTCTATAATCATAACCCATACTTTTCACTTCTTACATATAATTTTCAAGTCTTGAATGGTTTAAATGATGTGAATAATTTTTGGTAATATTATATGAAATTGTTCATTTCATGATTGGATTAAACTCCATGAATTGGGTACCCATCATGAAATGGAAAAAGCTATTAATTTTAATATATGTTGAGTTTATTTTCATAATATTTTGTTAATTATCAAAATAACATAGTAAAATTGGTTCACATTATATATTTTTAATGATTAGTTCTTTATTGGGTATGTCATGTATTATTAATCCTTAATTTTCGGTGTAGACATTTCCTCATTATTTTGGAAATTTTCTACAAAATTTTGGGTAAATCCACACCTTTAGGATCCGTTTTTAGTGATTTAACTTCATTGTGGTTGTGATGCATCACTCATGTATGATACCCCTCTACATAATTGATGTGTTTTATCATGGTAGAACTATTGTGAATTGTTTATGGAACCTTTTTTTAGTGAAAATAATCTCCTTGATCATTTTTATATTAGTTATATGACTATCCTTCAATGGATATACATTTTGCTAATTTTTCTCACCATATGAGATTTGTTATTACGTATTTTTTAATCTACTCCACCAACAATTTTTTTACAATTGATTATGATATTCCATTATTGATTCTAGGACATATAGTGTAGTTCTTGAGTTCTTCTTTTTTCTTGGATCCCCATACGAGCATGTGTGATTGGATTTTGAGGTTGGTGGTTCCACATCTATTCTATGATATTTGAACCCTATTGAGCTAGTTTTAGAATTATATCTTTTAAATGAATTGTAATTATTAAATTATGGTGGTGGAAATGGGTTTTTGAGTAAATATTTCTTTCCTATTAATAGGGTAAGAAAATATTTTTTCAAATAATTTTAAAATTGATATAAGGAAATGGTTATTAAAGAATCATTTTAACGAAATTGATTTGAAATTGTAGTATATGGGAGGACTTTTGTATATATGTTGATGGTGTAGTAATATGTTTTATTAGTTGATACTATTAAAGGGTTTATTCATGTAGTGTTCATATGATCCCTAAGCTTATTGTTCTATTTAATGATTAGACATATTTGGAGGTTCACTTGATATTATGTTCCTATGGTATATATTGTCACGACCCGTCCTCAGGGCCCGTGTCGTGACTACCCCAAGCCCGCCATCCATAGGCTAGGGTCTGGAGACTAGCACTAAAGGCGAAAATCCCAATAACAGGGAAGGCATTGCCTTTATAAAAGTAAACAAAACACCACAGAGTACAAGCGAAAGTAAAACACTAAGTACAAAGAGAATTTCTGAAAGGTAAATGGGCTAGAATACAAACACAAATGAAAGTACAACTACAACTGAACAACGTACAATAGAAAAGTCAACATGCAGAAGAAAGGAAGCAGCTCCTGGGTCTTCTTCCTCAGATCCTACCTGAAGGGTAGGCACAAATGGCGCAACTCCTGGATCATCCACCACGGATCCTACCTGAAGGGTAGGTACAGATAGCCTCCACAACGCTCTCTCCCGTCATCCTTCTCCGTGTGTCGTCTCCTCGCGAAGTCCACCTCCGGCTACTAACTCGTGGTGTAGTCCACCTACGGATAATGACTCGTCGTGTAGTCCACCTCCGGGTACTGACTCGTCATGTAGTCCACCTCCGGGTATCATCCAGTCCTCGAACACTCGGCCTCCGTCAGCACTGCCGTCATCTGCAACCAACACAATGAGGTGCGGGCATAGCCCGTGTAGGGGTGAGTATAACGATACTCAGTAGGGACCCCGAGACCCTCAAGGTCTCACTAAAACCAACAAGGATAACCACAAAGAAGATCTCAACAGATAACCTCTACTTAGGTATATTCCCATTCATATACCTATGTTATCAAGTAACCCATCACAATCATGAGGAAACACAAGGGTTATGAAATCAATGGATAACCATTATCTAGGTATATTCCCATACATATACCTAAGTTATCATGTAACCCATCTCAATCATGAGGAAACACAAGGGTTATGAAATCAACGAATAACCACTACCGAGGTATATGCCCATACATATACTTAAGTTATCAAGTAACCCATCTCAATCATGAGGAAACACAAAGGTCATGAAATCAACGGATAACCACTACCCAGGTATATGCCCATACATATACCTAAGTTATCAAGTAACACATCTCAATCATGAAGAAACACAAAGGTCATAGACTCAACTCAAACCAGGATTTTCATTATCGAAACTGTAACTGCTGAAGTCCTCCGTCTCTGGAGTGTACAGTGGTCCTGTCACGACTCCGAGGTACTGTTCACTATCATAAGACTACTGAGGTACTCCTCCAGTTGAGTATTGTGGGCCTGCTGCTACAACAAAGCGCTTCCCACCATGGGTCTGCCCCCTACAACCAAGCGCTCCCCCTCATATCCTCAAGAGGTACTCCTTCTGTTGAGTACCGCAGGTCTGCCGCTACAACCAAGTGCTCCTCCGCCGTGGGTCTGCCGCTACAACCAAGCGCTCCCCCTCATAGCCTCCATAGGTACTCCTTCTGTTGAGTACGGCAGGTCTGCTGCTACAACCAAGAACTCATCCGCCGTGGGTCTGCCGCTACAACCAAGCACTCCCCACTGGGCTATCCGAAACACACCGAGTCGATCAGTCAAGAAGTCGTCAAGTCTCAGTCGGCTACACGGTCTCCGTACTCCGCACGCTCGTCTCCAGGAGGTTCCGCTCCACGAGCTACTGGTCGATACTATAATTATCACAAAGTTCCATGAAGAAGTATCTCAAAGGACCGCCTCGTCATACGGGTCTCAATGCAACAGACGGTGCGTCAATCGGACGCCCGGTCTGTGAGTTATTGGCCTATTCGTCCTAGGGGACCGGTAGGTTTTGTGAGCGATCCAACCCGGCCGTAACTCAATTTTACCCCTAACTCTCATAGGTTATACTCATAGGGACCGTTTCTTAACGATATTACCAATGCCGCTGACGGTTCGTCAAACGGACGTTTGGTCTGAAAGATAAAAGGATTCACGTTCTAAGGGCCCGGTTGGATTTCGGGTACAATCCAACCTAGACACAATCCAACAGCAACCAAAACTCGGGTGATGTATGACAAAAGTTCCGCCTCATCAAGTGGAATTAAATGAGTCAGACGGCGCGTCAATCAGACGTCCGGTCTGTGAGTTATTGGCTTTTTCGTTCTAGGGGCCCGGTTGGTTTTGTGAGCGAACCAACCCGACCGCACTCCGACGACATCCAAACCTCGAGAGGAGTAAGCCAAAAGATCCGCCTCACATAGAGTAATTCATCAAGGTCAAAGGCACGTCAAACGGACGTCTGGAGCTCCAGATATAAGCGTTTTCGCTCCGAGGGCCCGGTTGGTTTCATATCCGAACCAACCCGGCCAAACCCAAGGTATTCCGAAACCTTGAGTGCGATATACCGAAATGCCCGTCTCGATCGAAGGATCTCTACGCAACTGACGGTACATCGATCGGAGGTCTGTAGCCTATGATATGGGCAAAAGACCAAAGAGGGTCCGAAAACTGGGGGTCTGGGCCCAGACCGACCCGGCCCGACCCCCCTGGGTCAGCCCGAATCGGGTCGACCCGGTTTGGTGCATCCCGGCCTGGCATGGGCGCGACCCGGCCCGGCGGGTCGGCTCGGCTCGGCTAGACCCGGCCGAGCGAGGGAACCGCGGCCCCCGCACGAGGGCCGCTCCGCAGCACCCGGATGCGGCATGTCGGCCGCGTCCCGCCTCCCAGTTCCGCGCAGCCACGGAAACGCCTCTCTGCCGCGACTTCAGCCGCGGCAGGTTTTGACGGCGTGGGATTCTGCGGACCACCGGACACGCTCCGGTGGTCCGTTTTACATGCGATCTTCGCCAGTGGTCCACTAGGGACCCAACCTTCACTGCAAGGCCCTCAAATCGCCCTTGCGGCCCCGTTTGTCGTCGTCCGCCGTTCCGCACACTAAGAACGAGAAAGAATGCGGTGGTTCGGACTTGTTCGTTGGTCCGCACCCACTACGTTAGCAGTTTGAAACAACACCATAATATTTCCCATCAATTTGATAAACCCCGAACCGCAATAATAATCCATGGACCAACTTGTTAATTAGTTGGTCCATGTTCATGCCTTGAAGGGAAACAAACATGGAGTATTATCATTCTCAAAACAACCCCTACCTCAAAGTCGTTGTCGGACGCGAGTTCGTCACAGAATTGACCGTCGCTGAAGAAAAGGATCATCGCGTTGCGGAAGGGCATCGCGTCGTCGCGGAAGGGTGTCGCATCGACGATCTACGAGGGTTAAAGAAACACACATATTTTATTATAACCATTAAATCCATGTTGATGATAGAAACCACAATGGAATTAAAAGGACCGCAAACTCTTACCTCAACGGACGACCGAAGATTTGACGCGGAAGAAGCGTCGCGGAGGGGGAATCATCGGCATCACGTCGTCGATCTCCGGGGGGCCTGGCGTTCTTCGCGTTCTACGCGTTCTTCGCATTCTTCGCGAAGAAGGAGGAAGATCTTTAGAGATTCTACAAAGGTTTAACACAACATTCAAGAAGAAGGTGTGTTGGCCTTGCTTTATTAACATGCCAAGAAATTGAAAACGTGATAAGAAACGAACAAAATTAATTAATAGAATTAATTTCAATGAAAAACCGCCCAAATTAATAGGATCTTTTAATTTTTTAAGATACGCCCCAGTTGACTTTCATTAAAAAGGGTTTTCGCAGGTGCGTTATTTAGCGGAAAAGAAACTGTGGGGCTCGTGCGGGCCCCACCTCACAGATATCCTACCAAGAGGGTATGATATTTTGAATTGTACCCTATCCTCTTTAACTCAGCTTAAGCAGCTTTAAGTGTCTTTCAAGTGGCTTTAAGTGAAATAAAATAAAGTTTGTCGTACCACATTATTTTATTTCTTAACTTAAAGCCCAAAAATTAAAAACCACACCACAGCAAACGCAACTCTGGAAGAGGCGTTTCTAAGAAAATATCGGTGCTGCGATTCCATCGGTGCCCTCAGAATTCGATTCCGAGCACCGGTTCAAAAGTTAGAAAAACCTGCTCGTTCGTTCACTGAACTTACCCGAGCTAAACTTAGGAAAATGATTCTGGGCACACCGGGCCTTAGAATCAGGCGCCGTCAGAAACTGTGTTCTTGTAAAATCCCAAATAAACTTTAGAAGAAAATTTCCCTTGAAATTTCCGGGTCATTACATTACTCCCACCTCAGGGTTTATGACCTCGTAAAGCTTTAACACCATCTAGGGTCACAAAAGCGGTACAAAGCATGCATCTAAGCTTTCCACTCCCATGTGCTCACCTGGAGGTTCCCATACTGCCAGAGAAATTGCACCCGAGGAATCTATCGTCCTCGTAGGATCCGCTCATGTCGATCCTCAATCCCCACTGGAACCTTCGTGAAAGACACCCCATCGCCATCGTCCAGCTTCCCATTGTCGATGATATGCGAAGGGTCGAGCACGTATCTCCTAAGTTGAGATATGTGGAAGTCGTCGTGCAACTGGTGCAACTGAGGTGGATGGGTCAAGCGGTAAACCACCCCGCCTACCCAGCTGAGGACCTAGAATGGTCCGTTGAACCTCAGAGATAACTTGCCTCCTTGGCCACATCTCCAAAAACCTCATCGAGTTGAGACTCGTACAAGGACGTGATCGCCATTCTCGAACTCATGAGGCCTCGAATTCCTGTTAGAACTGAAACTCAAAACGACTGATATCACGAGGGTAATGTTGACCGACTCAAGGGTGATCGGTCGCACCCTCCTATGCAAGAGTTACCCTGCGCTGCATGGGGTTTCCTTTTCGCTGACCAAGGAAAACCCATCCTGATGTCGTAGTAAAACCACAACCTTTTTGCCTAATACCGTCAATTTGTGTATGAACTGTGATTGCCCAGTCCATACTCAAATCAACATCGTAAGGCCTTGACGCTGCCACCAAGAGATTCCAACCGAAACACTCGCCTCGAGGGTTTGACCACACTGTCGGCGTAAGTGTGATTATCGAGTCTCCTCCCAAGGTATCTCCAGACGTGAGGGTCAAGTCCACAGCTTACCAGAAACTGTAGGTCTGGAACAATATTTTTGAAAGAAAGAAATGATTCATATCAACGTCCATTACTACTGGCATACGGCCGTACTCTTCCTCCGCCCTCCAGCTCCCTGAGCCTGGCGGGGATAACTAAGGCGGGTGGATGTAGCATGTTAGGATGTACACCACCTCATGCTGCTCTCCTAGCTCTGTCTCCATGTGTGCTGCTTCGAAAACTCATCTCTCCTTTAAGCTTCCTCTTATGGAAACTTTTAACATGCCCGAGTCTCCAAGACTGGTGTCAGTTTCCTGTTTCTTACTGCCCTGTGCAGTCTTCATCCGCTCCTGGATGATATGCACCTTCTTTGCCTACGATCTGAAAGAGCTGCTAAAATTTCCCTTTGCCGAAAAGATAAATTCGGTCTCATCCCCTGGATGAACCACACCTATTGCCTAATACAGTCAATCTTGACAAGAATGATGTATTCATGCCATGGATGATGTCGTAAGGCCTCGACGTAATTACCAAGAGATCCAACTGTCACTCTCGCCTCCAAGGGTCGAGTCACACTGTCGGCATCATTGTGAGGTCACTGGGTCTCCTCTAGTAGAAATCTTGAAAGTGAGGGTCAAGTCAACAGTCTTAACTAGGACCACTCAGTATCAACCAAACAAAAGGACAGGAAAGCAAACATCACAAAGATAAGTGTCTTTTTATTATTACAGATCATAGTACAAATACACGAATACAACAGCAACTAGGAACTATAAGTACAAGGGACGTATCCACTAGTTCCAATCCTGTCCACCTGCTCCCAGAGCTCTACTACCTTGTCCACTGCTCGGCTGTTGCTCAAGCACCCGCCGCTGCTTCTGCCTTGGTGGCTCATCCAAAGCCTTCGGATCATCTGTACGAGGAGTCGGACAGTCACGTGTCAGGTGACCCTTCCTGCCGTATTCATAACACTTCCTGCTCCTTTTACGGATGGATCTGGTCCTCTTGGACCTCTGCATCATCTGTCTACTGCCCAAAGATGAATCGGCTACTGATCGAAAACCCTGCGGAAAAGGCAGATGCTCTTATACACGCTCGGGGTGTAGAGCTACTGGCACAAACTCCACCCTGAAGAAGGTCTCGAAGTCTTCCCATGCGAAGTTCATCCCATCACAAAACTGGAACAAGTGGCTCCACCACCTGCCTGCTGCTGCCTGATGAAGGCAGGCAGCAAAGATCACCATGAAGTATGCCGGCGTCCCCACTAGCCTGAAGACTCTCACCACAGCCTCCATCCAATCCTCAACCGCCTGCGGTTCCATCTCTCCCCAGAACCTGGGTGCCCTCTGGAGCTGGAACTCGTGTAGAACACTCATGTGGCGTGCATCACCTACTACTGGGGCTGGTGGCATCGGTGGCCCAACGTATGGTAGTACCACTGGTGCCTCCGCTGGTGCCTCAACTGCAAGAGGGCCCTGTACCAAAGCCTCGTCGCTCAGCAGGCTATCAATATGCACATCCCTCTGGGCTCTAGCTGGTCGTCCGTGAAAAGGAATCCTGAAAGAAACAACATGACACAGTCAAAAAATTATACCTGGTGAGATGACCTGGTTTGAGCTGACATTTAAAAACTTCTGGAAACACACACGCAATCAGTGTTTTCGTGCATTAAGTCGGAAATCAGAAGTCGGGGTCCTGGTGTATGGATACGTCGGCCGCCGCACCAACACTGGACTCCCTGGACTAATAATCACACCCAATACGATAAACACTATTACTTCACATAGAAAAAAGATCAAAGTCCCAAGTTCTGCGGTAGAACTGAACTCCTTTAATACCAATTTGTCACGACCCGTCCTCGGGGCCCGTGTCTTGACTACCCCAAGCCCGCCTTCCATAGGCCAGGGGCTGGCGACTAGCACCAAAGGAGAAAATCCTGATAACAGGGAAGGCATTGCCTTTATAAAAGTAAACAAAACACCACAGAGTACAAGCGGAAGTAAAACACTAAGTACAAAGAGAAGTGTTGAAAGGTAAATGTGCCATAATACAAACCCAAATGAAAGTACAACTAAAATTGAACAAAGTACAATAGAAAATTCAACAGCTGGAAGAACGGAAGTGGCTCCTGGGTCGTCCTCCTTGGATCCTACCTGAAGGGTACGTACAGATGGCGCAGCTCCTGGATCGTCCACCACGGATCCTATCTGAAGGGTAGGTACAGATAGCCTCCACAACGCTCTCGCCTGTCAACCTCCTCCGTGTGTCATCTCATCGCGAAGTCCACCTCTGGATACTGACTTGTGGTGTATTCCACCTCCGGATACTGACTCGTCGTGTAGTCCACCTCCGGGTACCGTCCAGTCCTTGAACACTCGGCCTCCGTCAGCACTGCCGTCGTCTGCAGCCAACACAACGAGGTGCGGGAATAGCCCGTGCAGGGGTGAGTATAACGATACTTAGTAGGGACCCAGAGACCCTCAATGTCTCACTAAAACCTACAAGTATAACCACAAAGAAGATCTCAATAGATAACCTCTACTTAGGTATATGCCCATTAATATACCTAAGTTATCAAGTAACCCATCTCAATCATAAGGAAACACAAGGGCTATGAAATCAACAGATAACCACTATCCAGGTATATGCCCATACATATACCTAAGTTATCAAGTAACCCATCTCAATCATGAGAAAACACAAGGGTTATGAAATCAACGGATAACCACTACCTAGGTATATGCCCATACATATACCTATGTTATCATGTAACCCATCTCAATCATGAGGAAACACAAAGGTCATGAAATCAACGAATAACCACTACCCAGGTATATTACCATACATATACCTAAGTTATCATGTAACCCATCTCAATCACGAGGAAACACAAAGGTCATAGACTCAGCTCAAACCAGGATTTTCATTATCAAAACTGTAACTGCTGAAGAGCTTCGTCTCTAGAGTGTACAGTGGTCCTGTCACGACTCCGAGGTACTGCTCACTATCCTAAAACTGCTAAGGTACTCCTCCTGTCGAGTAATGTGGGTCTGCTACTACAGCCAAGCACTTCCCACCATGGGTCTGCCGCTACAACCGAGCGCTCCACCTCATAGCCTCAAGAGGTACTCCTTCTGTTGAGTACCGCAGGTCTGCCGCTACATCCAAGCGCTCCTCCGTCGTGGGTCTGCCGCTACCACCAAGTGCCCCCCCTTATAGCCTCCAAAGGTACTCCTTCTGTTGAGTACCACGGGTCTGCCGCTACAACCAAGCGCTCATCCGTCGTGGGTCTGCCGCTACAACCAAGCGCTCCCCCCTGGGCTATCCGAAACACACCGAGTCAATCGGTCAAGCAGTCGTCAGGTCTCAGCCGGCTACACGGTCTCCGTTCTCCGAACGCTCATCTCCAGGAGGGTCCGCTCCATGAGCTACTGGTCTATATTATAAGTATCACAAAGTTCCACGAAGAAGTGTCTGAAAGGACCGCCTCATCATAGGGGTCTCAACGCAACAGACGACGCGTCAATCGGACGCCCTGTCTGTGAGTTATTGGCCTATTTGTCCCAGGGGCCCGGTTGGTTTCATTAGCGAACCAACCTGGCCGTAACTGAACTGTACCCCGAACTCTCATAGGGTATACTCATAGGGACCATTTCTCAACGATATTACCAACGCCGCTGACAGTTCGTCAAACGGACGTCTGGTCTGAAAGATAACAGTGTTCCCGTTCCAAAGGCCCAGTTGGATTTCGGGTACAATCCTACCTGGCGACTATCCAACAGCAACCAAAACTCAGGCGAAGTATGCCAAAAGTTCCGCCTCATCAAGTGCAATTCAACTAGTCATACAGCGCATCAATCGGACGTCTGGTCTGTGAGTTATTGGCTTTTTCGTTCCAGGGGCCCGGTTGGATTCGTGAGTGAACCAACCCGACCGCACCCCGACAACATCCAAACCTCGAGCGGAGTAAGCCAAAAGATCCGTCTCATTTAGAGGAATCTATCAAAGTTGACGGCAGGTCAAATAGACGTCCGGAGCTCAAGATATAAGCATTTCCGCTCCGAGGGCCAGGTTGGTTTCGTATCCGAACCAACCCGGCCGAACCCAAGGTATTCCTAAACCTTGAGTGCGATATATCGAAATAACCGTCTCGATCCAAGGATCGCTACGCAACTGACGGTACGTCGATCGGAGGTCCGTAGCCTATGATATGGGAAAAATACCAAATAGGGTCTGAAAACGGGGGGTCTGGGCCTGGACCGACCCGGCCCGACCCCCCATGGGTCGGCCCGAATCGGGTCGACCCGGTTTGGTGCAACCCGGCCCGGCCAGGGCGGCCCGGCCTGGCCTGGGTGAGACTTGGCCCGGCGGGTCGGCTCGGCTCGGCTCGGCCCGGCTGAGCGGCCGAGCGAGGGAACCGCGGCCCCCGCGCGGGGGCCGCTCCGCAGCACCCAGACGCGGCATGCCGGCAACGTCCCGCCTGCCGGTTCCGTGCGGCCGCGGAACCGCCTCACCGCCGCGGCTTCAGCCGCAGTGGGTTTTGCCACCGCCGCGCCGGCGTGGGATTCCGCGGACCACCGGACGTGCTCCGGTGGTCCGTTTTACATGCGATCTTCTCCAGTGGTCCTCCCGGGACCCGACCATCACTACAAGACCCTAAAATCGCCCTTGCGGGCCCGTTTGTCATCGTCCGCCGTTCCGCACACTAAGAACGAGAAAGAATGCAGTGGTTCGGACTTGTTCATTGGTCCACACCCACCACGTTAGCGGTTTGAAACAATACCATAATATTTCCCATCAATTTGATAAACCCCGAACCACAATAATAATCCACGGACCAACTTGTTAATTAGTTGGTCCGCGTTCATGCCTTTAAAGGAAACAAACATGGAGTATTATCATTCTCAAAACAACCCCTACCTCAATGTCGTCGTCGGACGCCAGTTCGTCACGGAATTGACCGTCACGGAAGAAAAGGATCATCGCGTCGCGGAAGGGCGTCACGTCGTCGCGGAAGGGCGTCGCATCGACAATCTCTGAGCATTAAAGAAACACACGGATTTAATTATAACAATTAAATCCATGTTGATGATAGAAACCACAATGTAATTAAAAGGAGGGAAAACTCTTACCTCAACGGACGATCGAAGATTTGACGCGGAAGAAGCGTCGCAGAGGGGGAATCGTCGGCATGACGTCGTTGATCTCCGGGGGGCCAGGCATTTTTCGCGTTCTTCGTGTTCTTCGTGTTCTTCGCGTTCTTCGCGTTCATCGCGAAGGAGGAGGAAGATCTTTCGAGATTCTCCAAAGGTTTAACACAACATTCAAGAAGAAGGTGTGTTGTCCTTACTTTATTAACATGCCAACAAATTGAAAACGTGATAAGAAACGAACAAAATTAATTCATAGAATTAATTTCAATGAATAAACCTCCCAAATTAATAGGAGCGTTTAATTGTTTAAGAAACGCCCCAGTTGACTTTCATTAAAAAGGGTTTTTGCGGGTGCGTTACTTAGCGGAAAAGAAACAGTGGGGCTCGTGTGGGCCCCACCTCACAAATATCCTACCAAGAGGGTAGGATATTTTGAATTGTACCCTATCCTCTTTAACTCGGGTTAAGAATCTGTAAGTGTCCTTCAAGTGGCTTTAAGTGAAATAAAATAAAGTTTGTCGTACCACATTATTTTATTTCTTAACTTAAAGCCGAAAAATTAAAAACCACACCCGAGCAAACACAACTCTTAAAGAGGCGTTTCTAAGAAAATACCGGCGCTACGATTCCATCAGTGCCCTCAGAATTCGATTCCGAGCACCGGTTCAAAATTTAGAAAAACCCGCTCGTTCGTTCACTGAACGTACCCGAGCTAATCTTAGGAAAATGATTTCGGGCACACCGGGCCTCAGAATCAGGCGCCGTCAGAAACTGCATTCTTGTAAAATCCCAAATAAAATTTAGAAAAAAATTTCCCTTGAAATTTTCAGGTCTTTAGATATATATTTGGGGCATATATCTAACGTGTTGATGGGAGTAATTTTCTATGATTTTGTACGAGTGCCCTAGCTAGCCTATTTTATAATGATCCTTGGAGTGATGTTACTATTAAATGGATTCTTTTAGATTTAACGTGTTATGTGGTACATATTGTTTTTGGCTATGTGATGTATATGAAAGTATTTGAAACAATTTTACCTGGATTGTTTTAAACTATGAAATAGGGTGATATTTTTTTAACATTCTTTAAACATAATAACTGTTAATGTATTTTAATTATTGGTTTTATTTGTTAATGAGAATGTTTATATTTTTATATAGAAACTAGATATGGACCACCTTGGTTGGATCCTATATATAATATTTAGCTCACACCTTATACACCCCTCTGTTTTCTCCTAGACATTTATATGTCTTTTGGTTTAGTAAAATGCATGTTTCCACATTAATGATGTGTGGTTTCTGTTAACTATGTATGGGTAGCTAGTGGTGACATGGTGCTATTTTTATAATTATATAATATGGATCCTTATTTTTAGTTTTAGTGATCTAATTTCTTGTAATTTTATCTTGAATAATTTATAGCTACATTCGAGTTGAATTTGTTTTACAATTAAAATTTTATATAGAATTTATTGCATTTTTTCTCTTCAATTGTTTCTTCCCATAGTGTATATAAATTTCATGTTTTTTGATTCATATTGTGTGCTATTATAACTACCCAAAATTATATAAATTGAAATTCATTTAATAATAGTTTGGGTAGTATAAGATACATATTATGCAATTAAGAACATTATACAAACATTTTAAATGAATAAAAACGAATTAAGAGGTATTTTAAGAAGATAAGTATCATATACTGATGAAATTTTAATTTGTCCTAAGAAATAGTAATATAGCCATTATAAATATTAAATAACCCAATATAATAGTAAACTCACCCATGATAATACAAATGTAATTTAGGAATCCTATAAATGAATGTATGATATAATTATATCATGGTATGAGCAAAAAAATGATTTAATATTTATTAATTAAGTGTTGAAATTTATATAAAAAAGATGGATTTTTTCAATAATATAATTAATATAATATTTTACAAATAAATATGTTTATAAAATGTATTCATAAATTAATATGTTTTATCATACAATTTTAAAATTCTTTTATTAGAATGTATTTATTTTTTCTAAGTGTTATAAAATCAGTAATATTTAGAAAATCAGTACATTTTGAGTAAATTATGATTTTAATTATAATTTAAATTTATCATATTTTGAAAATTATTTTCATAAAATGGACTACGTTTCATAAATATACTAATTGAAAATTTTTTACAGTTATTTTTTTTGTATTTTTCTATAATATGTGAATATTTTTTAATAGTAAAATATAATAATTTAAGTTAAAATCAATATACATGAATTGTTTAGTCATTGTTTACGTAATTATGAGGACTCATGTGAACTTTTTACTATATTTAATCATATTAATGAACACTATTTCTTGTCTTTAGCCAAAATAATTAACTAATGATTAAAATAATGAGAAAACCCACCTCTCCCCCACTGTAAATACCTCACCTCAACACCTCTTCTCCTGAGACCATAAAATATATGATCCTTTTTAAAAGTATTCCCATAATATATCCCAATCCCCAACCTATGTTATATATCCATCATTCTCATAAAAATAACAAAAACTATTCCCAAATAAGGTTTTCAAGGAGGGAAAATTAATGAGGTAAATTCTTCTTTCATTTTTTAAATTTAATTTCTTGTTATTTTGTTATTCTCTCCCCATATACCCACATCCTAATGTTACGATAACTCCAGTAACTCTAATATATATTAATATTGTTATTATAATGGATAAATCCATCACTTAACCCCTTCCCTATACCTTTTATTCTAAAAATAAAAATGCCATTCATGAGATGTAAAGTTATTTCCTTTAAGGAAGAAAAATGTTCAATTTCCATTAATCCTTTATGGATGGACATAAAACCAATTTCCTCTGTAAAAAACTATATTATATTTATTACAAATTGTTTCTTATTCTGAAACTGTTTTATATACATGATATTAATTATTAAAACCAAACAAGTTTTTTATGATCATTAAACGACCAAAACAATATAAACGAATAACATCAATGTCTTAACTAATGATCCATCCATACCCAAAAGAACCAAATTACTTTTTTAATTATTTTATATTTTTTGTTCATTATTATTATATAACATCAATTATAGACACTAATTCTCATTTTACATGATTTTTCATTTATTTTTTTTAAAGTAAATCTATCATGAAACTCAATGAAATCAAGAATCTTGAATGACGAAATTATGTCTTATAACGCATCAAAAAAAGGGAAATAATTGAACTTATTAAACTTATAAAAAATATATACATTATATAAATGGTTCTGAATTAATCATTTATTGGATTTAGTTTCATTATTAACCAAATTAAGATCATGTATGGAACCATTTCCAAAATAATGTCAGGGATTTTACTTGAGCCTCTAGTTTTCCTTCGTTTCACTCAATATCTCTTTTTACCACAATTTTATTCCACTTTATTATTATATAATTATAATAAATTAATTTTCTATATTCCAAAAACATGTATCCAGATCATATCACCACTCTTTTATGCTCTTAATATGTATCTTAGAAAAGTACCCTTTATTATTCTTCCAAATAAGAAGTCCTAATTCAAAGGAACTTCGTGATTTTTTACCCACTTCCAACTGCCATCCATAATTTTTTAAATACATCCTTATTTTCCTAAAATCACTAGTATTATCATGAAAAATAATATTTTTTTATTTCTACTTTTTCGAAAATAAATATGCCTTTTATGATTTAAATTATCTTTAATATTTTCCTAAAACCACACTAAATTTATTTATTTATATAGTATATTAAACACTCCATTTACATGTTTCCACTTCAATTAGAGATAAATATAATTTTTCATTCATATTTTAAATTGTAAATGTCAATGTCTGTATTGAATCCATTCTTTCAGGGAAGCATTTATGATATTCTCATTTTTATGCCTTATGATATGATTATGATACCCATTTATTTGCATGGGTAACCCTTCTGTTTATACATAATGTAGCCCATATATTCTTTAACATGATATGATGGGTGTTACAAGATTTAATTCCAATGAAATGGGAAATATTTATTCTCATGAGACATCATATTGAGTTAGGGAGTGACCATGATTCTTTTATGGGACATTGCCTACATGGTTATATAGTCTTGGCAGCTAGCCCCGACTCAGGTTTTGGTCAAGCTATATGACGTTGTCACATTCTTATAGTGTCATGGTTATATGTTCCATGTTATATATTTTATTCTTATGTCTATTTATCCATTTTCCATGCCTTTATGTCATCTTAATTTTTTTCTAACCCATGTGATATGTGTTATTCTTATGAATATTCCATTACTGGTATGTTTAGGACATCCCTTTTATTCACGAATTCCACAAATTATCCTATAAAAATTTATGATCTAAATGGATGTTATGAGAAAATTATAGAGATTAAATAAAATATGTTCTTATTTTGTATTCATTATGATTAATATTGTAACTAATCTTCCAAATTCAAAAAACATTATTATCCTTGTCTAGTAATTTGGTGGTTATTTTTTTTTAAAATCATGTAATGATAGGTGTAAAAGAATACATTCTCTATAGTCTGTATCATAGAAATTTTTTATTTATTTTTGGGATTAGTATTGGAAATTTCTAGAGATAAACATAAGGATAGAATAAGTATAATAAAAAATTCCTATGTTTTGGTAAATATAGAGTAAGTGGTATATTAATAAAATATATCCATAACTGGATACTACATATAAATGTGGATCTGAAACAGATGTTCATAAGAGTTACAACTTGGAAATTGTGTTTCAGGACTGACGTGGGGTAAAAAATTACTTGATAATGATCCATAATCTACACCTAGTTTGACAGTCCTAGGGGATATGATTTGGTAACCTCATAACCTCATTACCAAGAATTATTTATAGTTAAAATTCCCATAAAAATATACGTTAGAAAAAAATCATGGATAACCTAGATTAAAACCATGGGAATCACAGGCTTGGATATACATTTCCATTACATGTTTATCATTTTTTATGTTCTATTATTATATTCTTATTATCAATGTATTTAATCGCATAATTATAAATTATTTTTCATTGTTAATAGAGGAAAATAAGAGTAGTCACGTAAACAATAAATGTGATAGGCAATATGATTATTTCACTAATAATATGAAAATTGTGAGGGAAATGGGTGAAAAAAATGTTATGACGATACTTTCTCATCTAGATAATGTTATGAATAAAAACATGAATCATAAAGAATTACATCCTTTTCCTTGGAAAGAGAAATTCACCATCGAATCCTTCACGATGAAAGACCACCCATTTTTAGTGGATCTTCAGATCTACTCTTCATTGAAAAATAATTTTAATTCCATTGATAAGATATTCTCTTCCCTTTAGTGGTCTAAAAAAGGAATTTTTTTAAGGTGATCTATCATTTTTATGGGGAAGCTGATCAGTGGGGGACACATATAAGGAAAAATTGTTCATAGAGGAAATATATTCAACATATTAATATTAATTAAAGAAAATATTTTTCAATATATATTTTATTTAAATGCTTTATATCATGATTGAAATGTAATTTCTCGAAATGAAGTGAAAGGAAGACAAGTCTATTAGTTCATATAAAGAAAAAATTAAAAAGAGTGTATGAAATTTCTTGTGATTTTTCATGAACACTGAATGTATGGTGGATTGCATCTATTGAAGATTAATCCATGTGTACTAAATGAATTGGTGATTTGAGACTTTGACACCTATGAGGAGACAGTATGTTTTTCCCTTATATTTGAAATGGATATCGGAGACACATAGTTGTCTCGTGGACCTGATAAAGAAAATAGGAAAAACAATGTTAATATGGTTGGAGTGAAAGATAAATCCCATGAAGGAAATAAAACCTAGAATCCCATGTGTAAAAATTTTTGGATGAAGAATCTAAGAAACATTTTAAAGGTAACCAAGGGATTCTTTAACTATGGAAAAGAAGGGAATTTGGGAAATAAATTTCAAGGGATATTAATAATCTCATTAGTATATGAGATTAATGCATAATTTATATCAACACTAATTCTATTGTGTAGTGTTTCAAAATAAAGGAACATGGATATTATGAAAACAATTTCCCTAATACAAGGGTTATTAGAGGAAATAAAAAATAAAAACCTTCAAGGATGTAATAAATGTCATATGATCTAACTACTCTGGAGGATGATGCGGAAAATTATGTGGTGAAAATTACATAGGTTATTCATTCAATTATAGAGATCATACTATTTTATTTTGTTTCTATACATTCTTTCATATCAAGAAAATTTAGCATAACTATTAAATCACCACCTCAAAATATAGAGTTTGATTTATCTATGAGAACATAAAATGGTTTAGTTATTTAATCCAAAGTATATTACTCCACCTCAATTAACGGTAGTGAAATGGACCTCCCCAAAAATATTCTTGTACACCCATTGGTAGAGTTTGATTCTATTATGTAAATGGATTGGATATCTCTCTATAATGACAACATCAATTTTTAGGAAAAAGATATCACTCTTCACATCCCAAGGCATCCTCCAATATTTAACAAGTGAAAGGAGTAAGATTAATCTCCCTTAGGATCATTATCAAATTTGCGGGTATTGATTCCTTATGAGAAATAATATCAAGATCAAATTAATTATATTAAGGATATAATTTTTCTCGAATACATGTCCATTATGAGGGTCTACACTTATGTGTTTCCCATTGAGTTGTCTACTCTTACTTCTAATGGAGAGGTTGAGTTCTCAATTTACCTTATTATTGGATCTCTGCCTATATCAATGAATCCTTATAGAATGTCCACCAATGATCTAGAAGAACAGAAGATGTATTTATATGATAATATTGACAACGGTTTTATACGCTTGAGTTCATCACCATGGGGGGAACCTGTACTCTTTCAAACAGAGGGATGGATCACTGATCCTAATATTTTATTATGGTGAGCTCAATAAAATCCTTATAAAGAACAAGTATACCCATCCATGAATATATTACTTGTTAAATCATCAATGTATATCTAGTTATATCTCTATTTTGGACCTTGAATCGGGATATCACCAATTAAATTTAACAAAGGAATATATTCCCAAGACACTATTTTAAATGTGATATGGACACTATGAGTTCATAGTGGTTCACTTATTAATCACTAATGTTCTTGTAATATTCATTGATATAATGAATATATTATTTATGGATTACCTTAATAGTTGTGGAAGTTCTTATTGATGATATTCATATATACTCCAATAGTAAGGTGAAACTTGAATTTCATTTCAATATTGTGCGAAAAACGTGGAAAAAGGTTAAAATATATGACAAGTATATAAAATGTGAGTTATTTGTGGAAGAAGTATCATTATTGGAACATTTTATCACTAGAAAATGGATATATGTGGACCCTCCCAAGACAAAGGCAATTGGAGAGTGGCCCAAGCTAACATATGTAATAGAGATATATAGTTTCCATGGTCTATATCATTATTATCAGTTAATTTTCAAGAACATATCATGATTTTAAAACCCAAAAAACCCACAAGAATTGGAATGTAGTAATGTTTTTTAGTACAAGATAATGTGAAAAATACTTTATAGTGTTTAAAAATATCATTATCACTACACCAATACTCACAGTTAAAAAAAATATAGAAATACTTTGTTTTGAACAATGATGCATCAAAGTAGGGATTAGTATGTTTACTGATGGAAATTGATAAAGTGACATCCTAAACTACAAGGCCGTTTAAAATTCATGATCTATACTATCCCATGAATTATATGGATTTGGAAGTTGTGATCTTTTCATTAAAATTTAACAAAAATTATCTCTCTAGGGATTAGTGTGAAATATATACAAGTCATTAGAGTCTCAAATATATATTCACACAGAATGAGATTAATATGCACAAGAAAAGATGGTTAGTGCTCATCAGGGACAATGAATTCAAAATACACTTCTATATTAGTAAGGAAAGTATGGTTGTGGATGCTCTATATATAAAGGATCATGAATCATTATCATTAACAAAAATTGATAATGATCCAATCATCGTAGACCTATAAATGATTTACATAGGAACTGTTATGCAGGGAACATTAGTAATCCTATCTCAATTGATTCCTCAACTATCCATTTCAGATAATATAAAGGATTCTAAATTAAATGATGTTGAAATTCAGAATAATTTGGAATCCATGAGTAAATATAAATCCTCATAGTTCAAAACTGATCAAGAAGGATGCATGATTCTTAGGTCCCGATTATTTGAACATCTAATTCATATATAAACAAAGAAATTATAAATGGAGCACAAAGATCATCCTTATCTATTCACCTTGGGAGAAAAATTTTGTATCAAGATCTCCATGAGAACTATTGTTGGGAGAACATGAAGTAGGATATCATTAAACATAAATTAATGTGCCTGGTATTTCTGAAAGTCAATACTAAAAGAAAAAAATCTAAGGGGATGATTCAAACACTGCCTTTACCAAGATAGAAGTGGCATAACATTACTATGGAAATTGTCCCTGGTCATCCAACGACATCCAGATGAAACAATGCTATATGTGTTGTTGTGGATCATCTTACAAAGACATATCACTTAATGAAAATTCATAGGTAATCATCAATGAATCAACATCCATGGATATACATCAAGAAGTGGTAAGGTTGCATGGAGTACCAAAATCGATTGTATCTAATTGAGATTTGAGATTCACTTACATGTTATAGAAATGTCTACAGTATGATCTGTTCTCTAAGATGAACATCAGTATGGCCTATCATACTCAAACTGATGTGTAATCTGAGAGGACTCATCAAACACTAGATGAAATATTGAGAGCAACACTACAGACTTAAAAGAAGGATGGTTTTAAAATATTCCTATTTTTGAGTTATCATACAATAAAAATAACCACTCAATCATCCAAACATAACCATATTATGTTTTTTAGGGGTAAATACATAGAACATCGACATGAATGGATGATGTTTTTGAACATAAGATAATAGGACCAATAATCTTTAATGAAATGGTGGAAAAGTTGAAAATAATTCCCTGGCACATCAAGGCATCCCAAAGTTGAAAAAATAGCTATGTAGATAATAGTTGATGAGACCAGGATTTTAATGTTAGAGACATGATATTCCTCTACATTTCTCCATAAAAGAGGATCATGCAATTTAGGATGAATGGAATGCTATGTCCCATGTACATCAGTCGCTTTAAGATCCATGATCATTGTTAGAGTTTCTCCCTATCAACTAAAACTGTCACTATCATGTCTCAAGTGCACAATGTATTCCATGTATCTCTCTTGAGAATGTACATACTAGATCCTTTACATGTCATGATTTCATGGGTGGAACAGTTGAAAAATTATATCTCTTACACGGTGTAGATAGTGAAGATCTTGCATCATCGAGATAATGTTATTTGAAACAACACTACCTTTCTAGTCAAAGTATAATGGTGGAACCAAATGTACAAAAGGCAACATGGGATCCTAAGGAAGTGGTGAAGAATAATAACACACACCTGTTTTCAAATTAGAATGAATAAAAAATTCAATGGAGAAATTTCATAAGTGAAGAAGAGTATAACAACTGAAAATTTTTTCAATGGGAATTCCATTCTAATAATGATGTCATATATTATAAATAAAATAATATCACATTAAGAACACAATACAAACATAATAAATGAATAATGAATGAAATAATTGGTATTTATATAAGATGAAGAACCTATACCAATGAAATAGTAACATGACCAAATGAATATTATTATGTCACTTATGAATAGAAAACATGCCAATATAATAGTAACATCACCCATTAATGCATAAATAAAATTAAGGCATCCTATAAATGAAATTATTATATAATTATACCATAGTAAATAAATTTTCTATATACTTTTATTTAAGTGTTGATATTTTTATAAATCATAAGTTTTATAAAAAATTTATATTTTATATAATGTTTAAAAATAAAATTTATTTCTATAAAATCTATTCATAATTTAATATTTTTTATCTTGTTATTATAAGATAACATTATGATAGATTATATAATTTTACAAAGTGTCATAAAATCAGTTAGATTTTTAAAATATGAATTTTGAGACTAATTTATGATTCTAATTAAAAAGTATATTTATCATATATTGAAAATAATTTTCATAAAATGGTATTCATTTTTTAATTCTATGCATTGAAAATAGTTATGGTGAATTTCTGGATCTTTCTAAAATAATTGACTTTGGGAAAAGTGAATTACGATAATTTATGATAAATGATAAATACATTAATTTTTTAGTTATTATTGGGGTAAGGATAAGGAAAGAACCACTAATTAGAACTCACATGTACTATTTTCTATATTTATTTACATGAATCAACCCTTCTTTGTCTTGAACCAAAATAATTAACTAATAATTATAAATGAGAAAACACATGTCACCTCTATAATAAATTTCACCCCTCAACAACATTATTCATCACACAATAAATGATTTGAAAATTGTCAAAATTCATGAAAAAAAACATTACCATCTCATCACTCACATCATGGAGATCTTATTCTCATCAAATGATCAAAACTATTTCCCTACGGATGTTTTCATGGAGGAGAAATTCAAGAGTTAAATTCAACAGTATTTTTCAATTAATTTCTTTTCATGATCATTTCTCATTCTCTTTACAACTCCCATCATCCAAATAGCATGACAACATAAGAAACTCAAATATTTAATAATTTTGTTATTCTAAGGGAATAATTCATTGTTAAAGCCTTATACTCTCTCTTTTATTCTACAAATGAAAACATCATTCTTGATGGGTTAATCTATTCCCTTCGTGGAAGAAAATATTTAATTTTCAATTAACTTTGTCATGGCTGGTTATAAAACAATTTTTATAGTCCAACAAATTATATCATATGTATTACAACTTATTTCATGTTTTGTAATGATTACATATGTTGAGTCAAAAGTCCTCTTTTGACTTCTATATCATGTTTTGGAAATCACAAATGCATTATATCATATTTTGGAAATTACATTTGTCTTCTATCATGTTTATCGTATCGTACAATACTGATCGTACTGACTGTCAATCATACCATACTGACTCTGTCAATCGTATCGTACTGACTCTGTCAATCGTATCGTACTGACTCTGTCAATCGTATCGTACTGACTCTGTCAATCGTACCGTACTGACTCTGTCAATCGTACCATACTGACTCTGTCAATCGTATCGTACTGACTCTGTCAATCGTATCGTACTGACTCTGCTATTCAGATGTTAATTATTTGTTTTGGTAATTTGTCAAAAGCACTTGTTTCATATGAATCGTACCATTGCTTGTCAATATATATATCATGTTTTAACCGATACGATGTCTTTGATTTAGTTACAAACTAATCAAAACGATGTCATACTTTCTGTTTCAATATGACTGTTATGATGACAGGTGTCCATGTCCCTCCGAGTTTTTCGGAGAAATATGACCGTTGGAGGAAACATGCCCATGGGAACCCGAGACCTATAAATAGGAGGTCATTTGAAGCTGAGGGAGGAAGGTGAAATGAATGAAGAGACTTTGTGAACTACCAAGATTCTAGAGAGAGTCACTGTGACTTCTGTCATCTGCCTTGTGCGTCCGATTATCATATCGAGGTCTTTCATGTGATTGAAAGACAGAGGTGTCGATTACCTACAAAATCGAGGGCTGCCGGGGATAGGCAGACAGACGTGCCGATCATCGCCGATCATCGTATCGAGGGCTGTCGGGGATAGGCAGACAGATGTGCCAATCACCGTATCGAGGGCTGCCCGGGATAGGCAGACAGACAGTCCGATCATCGTATCGAGGGCTCACCATGGTGTTGGTGAGACCGACCTTTTATCCTAGGTGAAAGGATAACCCTTCTCTTTGGGTTAAAAGAATTGTAATTCTTTTACATTTATGCTGTTACTTGTATTAGAAAGGAATTTGTATTGTTTCCTTTCTTCTTTACATATTCAATTGTAATTGTTTCAATTACAATCATTCTATTACATATTGTATTAATTGATTCTATACGCATTAAGGTAGAATCATTCATCTTTTTATTACTCTGATTATTGTGTTCATCTTGAATACAATTGTTTTACATTACATTAGTATTAAAATACATCATACCTTTTTATATTCAATACAATTGTGGGTGTTTGTATTTGTATTAGTTGAAGATCATTTAAACTAATCTCTTAGTTTCTAAAACTCAATGGTTTTTAAACCTACAATTCACCCCCCCCCCCCTCTTGTATTGTTCCATCTAATAGACATACATATCTATATATTCGATCCAACAATTGGTATTAGAGGAGGTTTTCCACTGATTTGTATTACTATCTGTATTTCTTTCATATTACAATCTGAAATACTTACTACACTAACGTGTGGAGTGGAAAAGTTTTTGTTGTATTAGATGGCAGGAATGAATATTGGGTCAATAGACAATCTGAATCCTTCTAGACAACCAATCTTTGATGGGAATGATTATGAGTACTGGAGAGATCGTATGAAGATATTTTTTATCAATACTGGTGTAGACAATTTTATAATGCTTACTGGAGGTTACAAAATTCCTAATAAAGAAGTTAGTACTTTCACTAACCAAGAGAAGCAAGAATATCAACTGAATTACAAGGTACGCAATACTTTATTATGCTCTATGACCATGAATATATACAGTCAGATATCTTCATGTGAAGAAGCCAACTGTATTTGGAAGAAATTAGTTGTCACTCATTTTGGTACATCCAAGGTTATAGAAACATGGAGAGAAATGCTTCGAGCAGAGTATCATGGATTTGTTTTTCCTTATGGAGAGCCAGTATGTAATGTGAAACAAAGGTTTATGACGATAGTAAATAGTTTACAATCTATGGGAGAAAAAGGTCTTGATGATGAAGCTCTTGTTGATAAGATTATAGATATAATTCCAAATGAATGGGAGTCAAAAAGAACAGCTATTGATGAAAATAGAAAAGTTTCCCAGATTACTCTTGATGAACTCTTTGGAACTCTTCTACAGCACGAGACAAGAATAAAGAGAGATGCTGATTTCAACAAGAAGAAGAATCGGAATGGAAGTGTAGCCTTTGCGTCTAAAGCTAAAACACCTGAAAGGCTTACAAGGTCTAAATCCAAGAAAGTTGTTATATCTTATTCAAGTGATTGTAATGTTTCGGATAATGAGTTAGCCAATATTGCTAGAAGGATGAACAAGATCGTGGGAAAGAAAGATTTTCAATATAGATTCAAAAATAAAGATAGGAAGGATAGGAGAGATTCAGAGGTAACTTGTTATGAATGTAAGAAAGCAGGACATATAAGGCATGATTGTTCTTTACTGAAAAGGAAAGATAAAAAGGAGAAACACTCTGAAAGAAACAAGAAAAGGTTTTATAAGACAAAGAAAGTCATGAAAGCAAACGATACATGGAGTGAAAGTGGTAGTGATTCCTCAGATGATTTTTCAGATTATGAGACATCAGGACAAAGGAATATCGGACTTATAGCCAGATTACCAATTGAAGATCATTGTCTCATGGCTAAGGTACATAATGCTGAAGCTATTACAAATGTCTCCTTAAATGCAAATTGTACTGATAATAGATATTATGAATCTTCAAATGATGAATCCTCATCATCAGAGGATGATACCTTACATTCTTTTGAAGAGGTCTCTAGATTTGCTAAATTACTTGAAAATTCTAAACTCCAGAAGAGACTTGAGAAAGAAAATTCTAGAATTTCAATCTTGACTAAAGAAGTATCAGATCTTTCTAAAGATCTTGATGTGAAAACTTATGATTTTGAAAGTATTTTAAAAACCGTTGAGAAAGTTAAATATGATAAGGATAAACTTTCTAAGGATCTTGAAACTGTAATTTCAAAGAAAAATATTTTAGAGCCTAACTCTAGTTCAAATTCAAATGTTTTGGAAAATAAGAATTTGGTTCTAAAACTAAAGTCAGAGATTTTATCCTTGAAAAAATGTTTGTCAAACTTTACACATGGAAAAGAAAACTTTGACATGATGTATTCTCAAATTAGACCTTTGAGAAATCGTTCTGGTCTAGGTTATACTTGTTCCAAACCGGTTTTTAGTAACAACTATTTTGTTCCTAAAAAAACCAATTTTTTTTCTAAGTGTCAATGTGGTGGACACTGGGGAAGAGATTGTTCTCTTAACAAAACTCAATCTTTACGATTTCATAAAGCTCATTTTGCAAAAAAATGTGGATTCCTAAAATTCTTTTATCTAACCTTTCTGGATCCAAATAAGTTTGGATTCCGAAAAACTAATTGTTTCTTTTTCAGGAAAATGAGAAGTGTACCAATAAGAATATTTGGTACATGGATAGTGGTTGTTCTCGACACATGACTGGAAACAAAGATCTCTTTGAAATGGCTATCAAAACAAAAGGCAGAAAAGTTACCTTCGGAGATAATTCTCAAGGAAAGATTGTTGGTATAGGTAATATTGTTTTTCTTGGAAAAGTTCTTATCTCAGATGTTTTGTTTGTCAAGGTCTTAGGCACAATCTCATCAGCATAAGTCAATTATTTGATGAAGGTTACCTTGTAAATTTTATAAATGATAAGTGTCTTGTTCACAATTCCAAGGATGAGTTCATTCTATCTACCCATAGGCAAGAGAATGTTTACACTATTAACTTAGAAGACCTTAGGAACCAAAACATACCTTGCTTAAGTGTAATAGAAGACCAATCGTGGCTATGGAATAAGAGACTAGGACACTGTAATCTGAAAAACCTTAGTAAACTCTCAAATAAAAGACTTGTAAAGGGGCTACCAGATCTTAGATATGATTCTTCAAAAGTCTGTGATCCTTGTCAATTTGGCAAGCAACATAAAACTAGCTTTAAATCAATTAATGAAGTTTCAACTTCTAATGAATTACAACTAGTGCATATGGATTTTTTTGGTCCTTCACAATCTGGAAGCATTGGAGGAAAATACTATGTATTTTTTTAGTTGATGACTTTACTAGATTTATATGGGTTTACTTTCTCACAAAGAAATTTGAAGCCTTTTCCTATTTCAAAACTTTTAGAGCCCACGTTAAAAATGAGAAAAACCTACCATTGATAACTCTTCATAGTGATCATGGTGGTGAATTTCAAAAATAATATTTTGAAACTTTTTGTAGTAAAAAAGTTATTACTCACAATTTCTCAGCTCCAAGAACTCCTCAGTAAAATGGTGTTGTTGAAAGAAGAAACCGTATTCTTCAGGGAATGACTCGAACCATGTTGAGTGAATACTCAATTGCTAAGCACTTTTGGGCTGAAGCTGTTAGTACTGCCGGTTATACTTTATATCGTGTTTTAACTAGACCATTTCTTAATAAAACCCCTTATGAGTTTTGGACTGGCCGAAAACCTAAAGTTTCATACTTCAAAGTTTTTGGTTTCAAAGCATTAATTCTGAATACAAAAGATAATCTACACAAATTTGCACCAAAATCTGATGAAGGAATCTTTTTAGGCTATTCTACAACCTCTAAGGCTTATAGAGTTTTTAATAAAAACACTTGTACTGTTGAGGAAACAGTACATGTAAAATTCGATGAAACTGATCCGTTTGTTTTCAACCAACCCAATCCTACATCCTCGGATGTGTTTCCTAAAAATTTTTATCAACCTTTACTAGAAGATCATTCTGATAAGGAAAATGTTCAAGAAAGTATTCCTGAAACATTTACCACAGAATATTTTCTACCATATGTTAATGAACAAGCTTTACAAAACCCAAATCAATTGTTTATTAGGAATCATCCCAGTGATAACATCATTGGTGATGTAAATCAACCTGTAAGAACCAGAAATTCCTTAAGAAATGAAATAGAACATCTTGCTTTTATTTCCCAATTTGAACTTAAAAGTCCAACTGAGGCCTTAGGTGATGATGATTGGATCAAAGCAATGCAAGATGAACTAAATGAATTTGAAAGGAATCAAGTATGGACTTTAGTTGATAGACCTAAAGAAACATCTGTGATTGGTGTAAAATGGGTTTTCAGAAACAAATGTGATGAAAATGGAATCATTGTATGAAATAAAGCAAGACTTGTTGCTAAAGGCTATAATCAACAAGAGGGAATAGAGTATGAAGAAACATATGATCCTATAGCTAGACTTGAATCTATTCGTATTCTATTAGCCTTCGCAACATTTTTAAATTTCAAACTATTTCAAATTGATGTCAAATGTGCTTTTCTAAATGGTTTTGTTCAAGAAGAAGTTTTTGTCGAACAACCTCCTGGTTTTCAAAACCCAAAACATCCTGATCATTTTTTTAAACTTACCAAAGCCCTATACGGTCTAAAACAAGCCCGTAGAGCATGGTATGATAGACTTACAAGATTTCTTTTAAAAAACAATTATACAAAAGGTACAGCAGATCCAACCCTTTTTATCAAAATGGAAAAAAAATGTTTTGATTGTCCAAATCTATGTTGATGACATCATATTTGGATCAACTCAGAAATCTTTAACTGTTTCTTTTTCAAACTTAATGAAATCTGAGTTTGAAATGAGTATGATGGGTGAGTTAACATTTTTTCTAGGTTTTCAAATTTCTCAAAAACCAGAAGGAACTTATATATATCAACATAAGTATATAAAATATTTACTCAAAAAGTATGGTTTTGAAAAAACTAAAAGTATTAGTACTCCAATTGGTACCTCAAATACTCTTGATCTTGATAAAACTAGGAAAATAGTAGATCAAACATTCTTTAGAGGTATGATAGGAAGTTTTCTATACTTGACAGCTAGTCGACCAGACTTGATTTTTTCTGTATGTTTATGTGCAAGATACTAATCTAATCCAAAAGAGTCTCATTTAAAAGCCGTAAAGAGAATATTTCGGTATTTAAAAGGCACTATGGATTTAGGTCTTTTTTACTCTTCTAGGAATGATTTTGTTTTAAAAAGTTTTCCAGATGCTGACTTTGGTGGTTGTAGAATGGATAGAAAAAGTACATCTGGAACATGTCACTTCTTAGGAGATTCATTGGTTTCTTGGTCCTGCAAGAAACAACACTCAGTAGAACTATCCACTGCTGAAGCTGAATATGTAGCAGCTGGAAGTTGCTGTGCTCAAGTATTGTGGATGTAGCACACACTCACTGACTATGGATTGAGTTTCTCCAAAACACAAATTCTTTGTGATAATACAAGTGCCATAGCTCTTAGTAATAACCCAGCACATCACTCTCGTCCAAAACACATAGATGTTAGGAATCACTTTCTTAGAGATCACACACAAAAAGGAGATATTATTTTACAATTTATCGGAACGCAAGAACAACTTGCTGACATTTTTAGAAAACCATTACCTTCTGATAGATTTGAGTTTATAAAACAGAAGCTAGGAATGATTACATTAAAATAATCATTCATATCTACTTCATGTTTTACAAATCTCCTTACAGTAAATAAATCCTCTTGAAAGGGGGAGGACATTTCATTCTATGTTTTTATATTTCTTTTTATCTTATGTTATTTAACTATTTACTCTTTGGATGTGTGTATTCATTTTTCTATTTATCGTATTTACAGTTTTATCGTATCATTCGTTTTTCTATTTATCATCTTGACAATCTTATTATTTATTCCATCGTATCGACCTATGATGGTAATGAATTTCTTTTCCATCGTATCGACCGATGATGGTAATCAATTTCTTTTCCATTGTATCGACCTATGATGGTAATGAATTTCTTTTCCATCGTATCGACCTATGATGGTAATCAATTTCTTTTCCATCAAATCGACCTATGATGGTAATGAAATTCTTTTCCATCGTATCGACCGATGATGGTAATAAATTTCTTTTCCATCGTATCGACCTATGATGGTAATGAATTTCTTTTCCATCGTATCGACCTATGATGGAAATGATTTTATTTTCCATCGTATCAACCGATAATGGTAATGATTTTCTTTTCCATCGTATCGACCGATGATGGTAATGAATTTCATTTCCATCATATCGACCGATGATGGTAATGATTTTCTTCTCCATCGTATCGACCGATGATGGTAATGATTTTCTTTTCCATCGTATCGACCGATGATGGTAATAATTTTCTTTTCCATCGTATTGTCAGTTCATGGTAACGAGATTGTTTTCCATCGTATTTTCAGTTCATGGTAATGAGTTTGTTTTCCATCGTATTGTCAGTTCATGGTAACGAGTTTTTTTCCATCATATTGTCAGTTCATGGTAATGAAATTGTTTTCCATCGGCATGTCGTTTGATACATCTATTTTATTTTATTTCGTACAGTTGTGTATCCTTTAATCCTAAAACCAACAAATACCTTACGTTCTCTGACAGGTAATTTCAATTTTTTATTATTATTTGGTTTCTTTTTCATTTTTAATCTTAACCATTGATCTGTTTTCCTCTAATCATGACCATAGAAGATCAACGGTGACCTCTTTTTCTCCTATAAATAGCACCCCCCTCCCCAAACCCACATTGGTTTTTCAAGTTTTGAGGCGAAGCTCTGCTCCACCGGTGATAAATCATCGTACGATCTATCATCGGCATCATCTTTATGTCTCAATCCTCTGCTAATACTCCCGCCGAAATGTCTTCAAATACTTTTACAGAGAAAGACTTTATCAGAGAAATGTTTGTTTCTCGGGACGTTTTTGATTCGTATGATTCCACAATCAGAAGAATCATTCTCATTCAAGGATGGGAACATTTGTGTGTTGAACGACCTGTTTCTCAAGATCTAGTTCTCTTTGATGAAGTTTGTCAGTTTTATAAAACCGTATCGTTCGATAAAGACATGACTATCAATTTTGCTGTGTACGATAGAAAATTGTCTATGTCTGTGAAACAAGCGGCACATTTTCTGAATGTTTCTGTAGAAGGGGATTCTTTCTGTCCATCTCACAAACTACCAGAGTAAGTTGGTACGTTTAATAGATAAATTTCTGAAAAGACTTTGTTTGTTGTTAATGAATAAAAGAGAAAAGTGTCTCATCTTTCACCGGAAAATCGCTTTGTGACTTTATGGATGCAAGGTTTTCTTATCCCAAGGAAAGGGGATGGAGAAACTCTGAAATTTTCTGATATATTTATGCTTGAATATCTTGTGAATATGAGAAATGTAAATCTCATGGGGTATGTTTTTGAAACCATTAAGAATGCCAAGACAGGAGGGATTAAGTCCCAAATGATTATGTATCCAGCCATCCTTACGAAGTTCATCCTTGAATGTATGAAGTTTTGTAACATTCCTTTGAAAGGAAACCCCATTGATTTGAAGCCCTTCTGGATTAGTAAGAGTACGATGAAGAAGCTGAATGTTTGTTTTGATCCAAATTCAAAACTTTTTGTCAGAGATGTAGAAGCTGAATCGGCTCAGAATCAATCGGCACCTATGCCAGCCATAGACATTCAATCTACTGGTGTTACACAAAAGTATGTTCCTCAAACCAGTTCAAAGCCTAAGAAGAATCCAAGGTACAGTAAGGAGGTTGTATCAAAATGGAGAAAGGATAAGGAATAGAGAAAGGATGGTGATCCGATGTTCGGTCTTGACCCGACTAAGGCTTTTGCAGAAAGATTAAGGGTAGAAGAAACCCTTAAGGATGAAAAGAAAAAGAAAACTGTTTTGAATAGAAAGGATCAAGACTTTGATATTTCTAAAGTCTTGAAAGCAGTTGTGGAATCTAGTGCTCATCTTACCACATAAGTGCATCAAGAGCCCATCGTACAGAGTCTCCCTGAGGAAGGAAAAAAAACAAGTGATGGAAGAGATAGAATAAGTGGAAGAAGAAGGAGACTTTCTTTTAGAATTTCTTCAATGTTCAAAGTAGAGTAGAGAAGAATCGGTTAAAAAGATGAGTGAAGGTGTTCATCAAACTCCTCATGCCGATCAAGCACGATCATCGGACAGAATTTCATCTCAATAAAAGCAAGGTTCTCAATCCTCTCACACTGATAAATTTGTTGTCATTAGTGACAGAGTGGAAGAAGAAAGAAAGAAGAAAGAAAAAGAAAAAGGAAAATAGCCAGTTGTTGACTCAAGCAGATCGTATGAACTAGCATCGTACGATGAAGATACTGATTCAGAACATACAATCTCTCTCAAGAAGAGCAATTACATTGTTCATGTTTTTAGAAGGTTTGAGAAGATCATTTCTTATTTCCCGAGGCTGGAAGGGAAGATTGATTTTATTACTGACAATCAAAAGAATAAATCTGGCTCTGTAAAAGAATTAAGGAATAAATTTTTGTCAGTAGAAGCCGATTTGAAAGTTCTTTCAGAAAGTTCGGTTGCTCATAAGAAGCCCTGCAATAAGATGACCAAGTGGTCGTACAAAACCGAGAGCTCAATCAATGATCATGAAATAGCTATTGAAGATATAAGAAAGTTGTCAAATGAGCTTGTAGTTTCTTTCAATAATCTTGACTGAGAAACGGTTGAAAGGTTGAATCTTTTGTCTTCTCAAAGAGCCGATGTTCCTTCAGTGAAAGATTTGCAAGAGAGAATGAATGTTTTTCAATCTGAATTCTCGAAGGTTTCATCCTTCAAAGATGAAATGGTTTTGCTGAAGATTAAAAATTCTGTGTTATCCAAAGATAACAAGAATTTTCAAAATAGAATTGATACCCTTGAAGAAGTAATCAGAGTCCAGGAGGAGACTATCAGAAATCAAGATCAGATTTTTGCGGACCAACAAGAGCTTCTCAAAACTCAGGGTGAATCAATTTCTGAAGACAAAAAGGAGATCAAGAAGATGAAATCTGTTCTTCATGAGCTTATAATGAAGGAGAAGGAAAAAAGAAAACAAATTATTGTTGTATTTGTTTTCCTTTGGAACATGTCTTTGTTTTGTAATGACTGTTATGATTCTTTTCTTTTGTCCTGTAATTTTTTTTCTCTAACTTCTTCAGACAATTCAAGATTACTCATTTCTTTTTGTAAATCAAAAAGGGGGAGAATGTTTACAATGGGGAGAACGTTTTATAAAGGGGAAGACTACTTTACAAAACTCTTAAGTAAAATCTACGAATACAATCCTTAGGAAAGTCCATACCTAAGGGGGAGTTAGTTGTATTCAATTTTTTATTCAGAAGAGTTTCCAATAACTCAGGAGGAGATAAGTATTTCTTGTTACAGTTAATTTGTGTGTTGTGCTTTCCAAAAAGGGAGAGATTGTTGAGTCAAAAGTCCTCTTTTGACTTATATTTCATGTTTTGGAAATCAGAAATGCATTCTATCATATTTTGGAAATTACATTTGTCTTCTATCATGTTTATCGTATCGTACAATACTGATCGTACTGACTGTCAATCATACCATACTGACTCTGTCAATCGTATTGTACTGACTCTGTCAATCGTATCGTACTAACTTTGTCAATCATATCATACTGACTCTGTCAATCGTACCATAATGACTCTGTCAATCGTACCGTACTGACCCTTTCAATCGTATCGTACTGACTCTGTCAATCGTATCGTACTGACTCTGTTATTCAGATGTTCATTATTTTTTTTAGTACTTTGTCAAAAGCACTTGTTTCATATAAATCGTACCATTGATTATAAATATATATATCATGTTTTAACCAATACGATGTCGTTGAGTTAGTTACAAACTAATCAAAACGATGTCGTACTTTCTGTTTCAATATGACCGTTATGATGACAGGTGTCCATGTCCCTCCGATTTGTTTTTGGAGAAATATGACTTTTGGAGGCCACATGACCTTTGTAACCCGAGACCTATAAATAAGAGGTCATTTGAATGTGAGGGAGGAAGGTGAAATGAATGAAGAGACTTCATGAACTACCAAGATTCTAGAGAGAGACACTGTGACTTCTCTCATCTACCTTGTGCGTCCGATTATCATTTCGAGGGAATGATTGAAAGACAGAGGTGCTGATTACCTATGAAATCGAGGGCTGCCGGGGATAGGTAGACAGACGTGCCGATCATCGTATCGAGGGCTGCCGAGGATAGGTAGACAGACATGCCGATCATCGTATCCAGGGCTTCTAGGGATAGGCAGACAGACGTGCCGATCATCGTATCGAGGGCTTCCAGGGATAGGCAGACAGACAGTCCGATCATCGTATCGAGGGCTCACCAAGGTGTTGGTGAGACAGACCTTTTATCCTAGGTGAAAGGATAACCCTTCTCTTTGGGTTAAAAGAATTGTATTTATTTTACATTTCCACTGTTACTTGTATTAGAAAGGAATTTGTATTGTTTCCTTTCTTCTTTACATATTCAATTATAATTGCTTCAATTACAATCATTATATTACATATTGTATTAATTGATTCTATACGCTTTAAGGTAGAATCATTCATCTTTGTATTACTCTGATTATTGTGTTCATCTTGAATACAATTTTTTTACATTAAATTAGTATTACAATACATCATACCTTTTTATATTCAATACAATTGTGGGTGTTTGTATTTTTATTAGTTTAAGATCATTTAAACTAATCTCTTAGTTGCTAAAACTCAAAGGTTTTTAAACCTAAAATCCCCCCCCCCCCTCTTGTATTGTTCCATCTAATAGACATACATATCTATATATTCGACCCAACAACATATACATGACATTTATTAATAAATTACTATTTTTTGATGAATGATAAACGGCCAAAAGAATCCAAACGATTATCACTACCATCTTATTTAATGATCAATCCTCACCCAAAATAACTAAATTAATTATATAACTATTTAATATTATGTATTCTCATTAACATCTTATAAATAAACTTCTCATAAACCATTCACATTTTACCAGATTATATGTACATATATATAAGAAAATCGATCCTGAAAACGAAGGATAAAAATGCTCTGAAACGACAAAATTATATTTTATAACGCATCCAAAAAAACCATAAATGAACATAATAATGTTTTTATAAAAAAATTTAATTTATAAGGTATTATTAATTAATTAATTAATTAATGGATTTAATTGGATTATTCAGGTCATTAATATAAAGTGTTGGACCATTTATATATTTCTTATAAATTTTTTCTATATGTTCCATACTCATTTATTGAAATGATATCATCCCACATGTATAGGGAATTACATGTTTTAGAAACCTTCATTTTTTAATTCGAATTGATAAGAAATCCAACATTAAGGTAACTACCTGATTTCTTAACAAATTTCAAGTTCACACAAAAAAAGTATTTTAAGACACCATTATTATTCAGAAATAAAATTTTTATATGAAATACATTCATGGTTCATTTAAGAGTTTATTAAAACAAATATTCATTATTCACGTTATGTTCCCTTTTATGTTTTCCATTAACCGCACAAAAGTATTTCATTTCTAAAGTTACATTAAAACTCATTTTACATGTTTCAAATTCAATAGGAAGTCATGTATCATGATCCATGCCAAATTTCCATTTTTAATGTACATTATTATTTTGAATTCATTATTTCATGGAAACATTTAAGATATTTACATTTTTTATTCATTTTGACAGGATTTTGATGCCCATTTCATTCCATGGGTAACAGTTATGTTTGTTCTAAATATAGAACACATATTCATGTACATGGTATAATGGGTAAACATAGATATCAATCTAATGAATTGGGTAATGTTTAGTCTTCTAATATGTCATGTTGGGATAGATATTGAATCAGATACCTTTATGGGTTTTTTCTGCCAATTTATTTAGTTATTGATGTTAGCCTTGAATCATGTATTTTTCATGTTATATATTGTTTCAACATACCAATTTATGTCACGGTTATATGTTCCCAAGTTATATTTTTTTTATTCCTAGTGTTTATTGATGTTACATTCCTTTACTTCATCATGTTAGGCCTTCAAATCCATTTTCTATAATTAATTCATGTCCTTATTACCATACTTTCGTTTTTAGACTATCCCTTTTGATCATGTATTCACGAAGTTATCCTATGAAAATATATAATATCAATGGTTTTTAGGAGCTCGTTATTCATATTAAATAAAAGGGGATATTATTTATTTAATGATATTTAATTATATACCTTATCATCCCAAGACACTAGACATTAAGATCCATGGGTAATAATTTAATGGTTATTTATGTTTAAATTAGTGTAATAAAATTATTAAAAGGGTTGGGACACTATAAATATCATTCCCACTATTTTTTTGATGAATATGTGTTAGTCACCCACCCTTGGGGATTGGGAATTCCCTTTGGTTATGTGAATGTTTGGGATAGGTAGTTCTTTGTGTGGGTTTCTAGGATGGGATCTTCACAATTACCTTATCAATATAATGTTTTCATATCCCTTAATATTCCTATTATTATTATTTTGTTAAAATATAATTTAAATTATTATGTGAAAAAATTATATATATATATATATAATCTAGAACCATAAAATTTCATTGATATATTTTTCATAAGATATAATCCATTAACTCTGTTCCATTTTCCAAAGACATTAACATGTTGAATTGATGAATTCCCAATCCTATTATTTTCTTTATGAAATAATTTTTTTTTTGTATTAAAATGAAATTAACATATTTATTTATATAGTTCCATTATTATTATTATATATAATTATCAAATAGTTATGTGTTTTTCTCTGATAGATAATCTAATTACTCTTTATATACACTTATCAAAAGCTGTACCCAGTAAAATTATAATATTTATGTTCATTTATATTTTATTTCATATTTTTTTTAATTTAATTATAAATCAATTTAATCCACAATGTACAAGGATGTTACAATATTATATATGTTATATTATCTTCAATTAGTTCTATTATCGGTGAAATGTAATCTTTTTCTTCACATTATTCTTTTATTTAAACTCGTTTAAAAGACAAAATAGATTCATGAATCATGATTTCTGTCCTACTTTACTTACAATTGTGATTTAATGAAAATGAAATGTAACTGAACAGATTAACCAATTAATAACTTCTTATTTATATATTATAAAAAATTTGTGATCATTTAGTTATCAACTAAATATTTATCAAGGACAAAAATCAGAAAAAAAATCCTTATCGTCACAATACTAAGGTGTCCCAAAAAATTAATGCTGATGGTATATGGTAGAAATGGTATTTCAGGGCGAGTGAGGGTGTCACTAAGACACTATTTCTCTTTATATTTTGATCACATGTTCAATGAATTCTCCAATGGTGCGATTATATATTCAATTACATTGATTCACCTTCTGTGATGATACATCAGAATTTTACATTGAAATAAATTCATGAAACCCATAGAAACAATGTTGTTGAGGTTTCCGTTTGTTTATAGCCTACCAAATTTATACTCTATAATTATAAATATTGAGGGATGGGTTTTCATCTACATGAAATTATCTGGTTTTAATAGGGTGTTTATAATAATATGTCTCATAGTTCATAATCATTGGTTTGTGTTGAATGTGGATATACAAAATGAATTTTTTATGTTTAGATCCTCAAGAATGTATGTTAGGAATACATATGGAGGGTTTCATTTAGAGCTTGGGTTTCATTGGCTTGCTGATTCTATGGTTGTCATGACAGACCCTCCCCCACCAGAGGGAGAGGGACCTGTGCCTCCTCAAGAGTCATAGAGAAACATCACGCCATTATCCAAACCAGATTCCCTCACTCCTTTCCCTCATATATCACTCAGACCGAATGTGTAAGAGCTTCATGGAGGATGACCTAACCTTTCGATCTCTACTACGGAGTTTTTTGAATCCTCATCTCCTTTAATCCTAAATCTCATCGCTCAGTTTTTCTAGCATTGTCCTTCTTTGGATTGTTTCAACAAGCATGTGTTCAACTAATATAGATTATAGGATAACATAACTGTGGGTTTATTGGATATCATGCACATCATGGTTCTTTTTGCAACAGAGGATGACCATATATGGGCAAGGTCCAATACTCCCCGCTCCTGCAATGGTCTTCAGTTATCTCTTTTCAGATGGTCCTTTGATTTCTATATGATGTGTGACTCCCCATTAGTGGCTATTTGGGTATGTCTTCTAGATCATCCAATGTCGTTTAAAAATCCCTCAATTTTACCAATGGTGGGGAATATGGTTGGAAGATACCTATGTTCTGACAGAAGAACCAGGTCCATGTGTCATCATTATTCCCCTCAAATTTTCAAAGAGATAGAATTTTCTAGAAGGTCGGTCTATCTTGTATGACTTACTATTGGGAAGGAATTTCGATGGAAGCAACTTGTCATATTTCAGTCATGGATTGAATTATGTACATCGTGCAAGAAATCGGGTCCCGATCTCTTAACCTTTAGGCCCATGAAACAAATTGAAGTAGGTCATGAAGGCTTCGGTAATGACTAAGATGACGGTTCTAGTGATGGGATGATAGAGAATTCACCCGTGGGTACATTCAGGGTGCATTCTAACGAAGTGTGTGTTTAGGGAAACCGTATATAGGGTAACCCAAATGTGGAAGAAGTCTTCATGCGATTGAATTAGGACTTAGGAGGTCCCTAGTCAAATGAAAATGATCTAATTGAAGCTAGTGTTTCTAATGATAAGGATGTTGTTCGCACATATGTGATGGCAATGCAAGGAGGAAGATGTAACAAACCTATAAGTGTGCTTCAGATAGCTGGGGCGGGGAGTTCTAAGGATGGTCAGAAGTGGGAGGAGCTAAGGAAATGTGGCAGAAGTCATAGGGAGGAGAGGCTTTTTTCATGTCTCAACCATAACATCTATTTTGAAAGCCTAGGTAATTATGAAGGGGTAAAAGATGCTAGTTTCCACTCTAAATCAGAGTGTGATTGAGATGCAAGAGGTTACAGTAAAGGCTTGACAACCAAATGAGAAAAAAGGGGAACAAAGAAAATAGGGACCCAAGGAACTACATTGGCTCCAAGAAGCAGATTTTGAAGGGATGAAATGACTAATCACATCTGTTGAGGCCAATAGATAATCAGTCATTTAAAAATGGTGGAAAATCCAAGAAGAGGAGTTTCAGATAGTGGAAGATGTTATGGAGTTGCATCCTATAGGAGATATCAGGTCCCCATTGATTATCAAGGTAGCATCTATTGAGGATACTTCAGGTGTAATACCCTAAGCTTCCACGATATGCTTCTCTTTGAATAATACAGTAGTGTGTGTTATACGCAACTTCGAGTTCTAACACACACAACAACCAATAAAACTAGCCTTTATGAATATTAATACCCACTTTTCGAAATTTTATAAATTAAATCTTTCAAAATGGAATTCAATTTTGGATTCGGAATATCGAAATTAGCTTAGGGAGAATTTTTGGCATTTTTCTGAAAACTTTCAATTTTTGATAAATCGTGAAAAAAACACTGAGTTATAGGTTAAAACAATATTTTTATTTAAATATTTATTTATTTTATAGACACATAATACCTATATATGTTCAAATTAATTAATTGGAGTCAATTTATAATAATTTTAGATATATAAATTTCTAAGAACTTTTCACCTTCTTTTACCCATTTCTTATGGAAATTTGAAAATTCACATAAAACATAATTTTACCACTTCTGAGAGTGGAAATTCGAAAATTTGAGAGACACAATTAATATCAAGGATTAAAATTTGGTTCAATAAGATAAAAATAATTTTTGGCGAACAGTAACTTTTTACTTTTATTTAACACGATTAAATGTAAATAGGTTAAATAAGGGTAAAACTAATATTATTATTACGCTAACACATGTCCTAATTATATTGGATAAGTATAATTCGACCAAAAAACCTTATTAATAACATATGAACCTCTTTGGTCCACTTGTATTAGATTAAGACATTTATTATTATTTAATTAAATGAAGAGTTAAAAGAGTTAAAATCAATGTTTAATAAATAAAACATTTTTAATATAGGGATATAAAGAAGATAAATTCGATTATAAATATTCATTAGAAATATAAAAATATTTCCGACATAATGGTATTTTATATCTAATTTTTAGATATTAAATAATTTTGTTTATTGATGACATAATGGTGATGTAGTAATTACCTAATTAATGAAATATTAAAATCATTGATATTATAAATATCCAAATAAATGTAATTTGAAACATTTTATGAATTACACTAATTTTACAGGTTAATATGACATGTTATTATTGATTAAATTAATTTATATCGAATTAATAATGCTGATAAAACTTTATCAAAAATCAATTATTAAATAGTGTCCAAATTGACATAAAGGATTATTTAAAACAAATATCATATTATTAATTAATATTATTTCCCTAAAAATATAATGTTTGTCCAATTGACCTTTATAAGGATATATATATTAATAATTAACCACTTGGGATTTTCTTGGCTTGTTATTTTACGTTTATTAACCATATAATATAAAAATACAAAGAGACATGGGAACTGTTAATCTATTTAACTAAGAGTTAAATATAAATGATAAGGTTAATATAGTTACCCAAACCATTCTAAAGTCTATTGGTTGAAAGGATTTCAACCAATACCCACCTTAGACTCTAAATAAGTCAATTTGGAGTAATTATAAACCGAATACGAATTTATTATAAAATAATATTTTGTGTTTTTCATAAGGTGCCCCTCACCCCTCTTATAAAAGGGCACTCCCCCTTCTCTCAAATTCATACCTTCAAAGAATTTTGGTTCCACCAACCCCATCCCAAATATCCTCTAAACTTCCCTCACCTCATCCTAGAGGCCTTCATTTAGTGATAAAGCCAACTTAATGAGCCCTTTTGTTCTAATCAAAAGGAAGAACCCAAAGAAGAGGTAAAAATCTCGCCACCTCTTTCAAGATCATTTCTTCTTCCACTTCAAATTTCTTGGTTGTTTCCATTATAACATTATAACTCCATTATCTTCTATATACTTTGTTGTTATTATACATATGGTACAACCAAATTCATTATTCTATCTATCCCTTGAATGACATGTCACTATACGTGTGTACGTACGACTTACCATCTCCACGTCATGGTGTAATTGTTATTCAATACATTATTATTTGGATGGGTATAATAATGATGTGTAATTCATATAAATAATATATATAACATGATAATGATTCTTTATATATGATACACCATCCGATTATATATTATTTTAATATCAAAATAATGATATTCTTGCTCATGCGTACGTACGGACTACCGTCTCCACGAACGTGATAAGATTCATTCCCCATCGTATCCATTCAAGAATAATTTTCATTTGATGATTAAAAATAATTTTTAAGGACTTGATATCATTCTATCTATGAATAAAATACAACCTATGGATAATAAACATATCTTATGTAACAAAACATATAAAAGAAAATGATTAAGTGAACACCCGAAACGATGATAATACTAAAATATTATTAACAAATAAACATTAAAAGATCATATATGATATCATATTTATGTATATGATTCCTTTATAATTAAATAAAAATTATTTAACTACTATACATCAAGGTAACATAACCTCTACCAATGAATGTACAAGGTAGGGTTAATTTCCCACTCTCTTTATTATCCGAGGCTTTTTTTACGTAAGTATCTACTGGGACCCCCTTTTTCATCCACATCCATGTTTCTTAAAAATATATTTCAAAACAATTTTAATATTTACAAGAAAATGGATTAAATACATTTATTACCTTATGTGTTTTGAAAGGAATCTTTTTGTCATTTTCCAAAAAAGGTACTTTATAACATTTTTTGACAAAATTAAGCTAAGAATGTCTTTTTTTAACTTATACAGAGGGTGAACCTATTTTCCACCATTATAAAATCATTTAAGCTTCCCATACAATATTATAAGAATATTTTAAAAATAAATATTTTCCTTATAATTATATGACTCTTAAATGATTTTAAAATAGAAAGAAATATTTCACTAAAACGGGTTTTTATTTCATCTAT
This sequence comes from Viscum album, assembly GCA_963277665.1. NCBI lineage: Eukaryota > Viridiplantae > Streptophyta > Magnoliopsida > Santalales > Viscaceae > Viscum > Viscum album. Next base: position 1,998,661,727 of record OY728142.1, on the reverse strand, counting down.
GTCAACATCCTTTGATGGATTTTATGTTTATTTGAATTTAATTTATTATGATAAAAAACATCCATATTGTATTGAAGGTTTTGTGATATGTTTGACAATGGATGTTCTGTTTTTATACCACTCATGGTTTATGGTTAATGTATTAAAATTTCATATGCTAGTTTTAATATGAATGTTTATGATATGTTTAAAACTTTTCATATGAGGAATGTATTGGACTTAGTAAGTGACGGGTGGAGCCCGCTATAGCCTCTCGATGCATCATTAGGTCTCATGAGCCAACTAGACATGGAATTGGATAAGGCCCTTTCCTAATTTGATATATGTTTTTGGCTGAGGCGTTATTCATTTTTAGACTTCTTGGCTGAGGCCTTAACAAAATGTTTCATAATGTCCGGGATTATACATTCACTCATTATGAAAATAATATTGATGGTTCATGTGGTCATTCTACTAGTATAATACCAATGATTATGTTTTATTATTTCATTATTTACTCAGCTCATATTCCTTCTATAAAAGTATTCATGTTTATTATTGGCTAAGGCACGTGGTTTCAATTATCCAGCATGCTTAATTTTTATGTTTTCTTCCGCTGTATTGCATACCCTTACTGAGCATTTGAGCTCACCACTTTCTTATGATTAATTTTTACAGGATATGAAGAAGTAAATTATGAGTGACTTGTAGTCATTATTTAAGAGGTTGAATGTTTCTAATGGAATAAATCCGTGCTGTATTTCTTTTCAAGTTGTAAAGTTGAACTTCTGTATGAATATTGTTTCTAATAATATTAAACTGATCGGATGTTAGAGAAATGATTTCCTTGTGATCATGCCAATGTTATGTAATAATGCACTTACTCTGGGTAACTGGGGTCGGGGTATTACAGTTGGTATCCGAGGAAGTTTAGTAAGTATCTTGGAAACTAGATTTAGATAAACTCTTATTAGAGCACATAGCCCTAATATAGTCTTTGAGGACTAGTATAGAAGAACATCCTAGAATTTTGGTATTGTAGAGATTTTGTGAGTTTTTCAAGAAATACATTCCTGTCATGATACGAGCAGGTAGAGGTAGCTCTAGTACCAATGTACATAGGGGTAAAACTTGAAATCACCACTTTGAGCTAGACTCGAGTGGGAACTAGTGCACGACAACAGGCCTTGCTGCACTCTTGGTTACAACACTCCCAGGGGGGATATGATTAGGATAATTTTCATTCTTCTTAAAAACAATTATGAAGGTTTTATGAGTATATACATCCTTAACAAAAACATTTTTATGATTATGGATTATATCCATAAACAGTTCAATATATGTTATGTGTTTTAGAAGTTTGGAATTATATATTTTGATTCATAAAGTAATCTGTTTTATGCCATTATTTAGAAATGGAGCATAGTGGAAAGAATGAAAACAACTGTATCAATGTATGCACTCCATGTAGATATTTCCCTCCTGATCAAGATAATAATAGTTGAGCTCATGATACAACTGGTGCTGATCAGCTTATCACCATACTAGGAAAACTCACTCAGGTTATGAATAATAACCTTACCCGTATGAAGCACCCAAATCCACAACATGGAGAATCAATGGTAGATCACTTCATGAGTCAAAAACCACCAACATTCAATGGGATTACAAATCCATTAGTAGTTAAGAAATGTATAAATTCCTTAGAGAAAATATTTCATGCCTTGGTGAGTAGTGAAAGGGAAAAAGTTATCCTGGCAGTTTACCACCTCACTGGAGATGCTGACCAATGGTGGTCATTGATTCAAAACAAAATGGAGGATAATGAAGTATCAAATATGTAATGGAGGGAGTTCAAATGGATTTTCGTAAAAAAATACTTTCCTCCTGACCATCGAGAAGATATTGAAGGACAATTTTGGAGTTTTAGACAAATGATGATGAGAATATCGCAAAGTATGAGGCTAACATTACACGGTTAGCGAGGCATACAAAAGATTATATACATAACCCAAGGAGTATGATTGATCGTTTCTTTGATGGGATAAAATCATTTCTCCATAGAGCAATAGTCTCACAATCCTTCTCTACATACGATGATATTCTCTCATGTGTTATGAAGACAGAAAAGAAATTTTCTAAGTCTTATGACTTTAAATCATAGTAATAGAATAAGAGATCTGTTGAAAATATGGGAAAGGAAATAAGGAAATAGGGAATAAGGGAATAATTTAATTTCCTCTGTGTTATAATTATGGAAGGAAGCACCCTACTGCATGTCTAAAAGGAAAAGGAGTATGCTACAAAAGAGGAAAGAAATTCCATCTAGCTGGTGACTGTACGGGATAGAAAGATGCTACCAATGTTGAATGCTACAATTGCAGGGAGATTGGGAATTATGAAAATGAATTTCTTAATCATAAGAGAAACTTACCTCAGAAAAGGCCATGGGATCAAGTCCAAGCTTATGATATCACTATTGTTGAGGTAGAAGCTCCAAAAGACGTGGTAGTAGCTAATTTAATGGTTTCCTCAATTTTAGAAAATGCTTTATTTGATTTACGATCATCACATTATTTCATATATTCCCAGTTTTCTAAGAAAATTACATATTTCCAATTTGATTTAACAAGGGAGTTGTCAGTCAAAACTCCTATGGGAAGTATCATTGCAAGAAAGTTTTGTGAATCAGTCCCCATTAGAGCACATAAATGTTCTTTATCTGCTGGTCTCATCTTCATACCCATGATTGAATTTTATATAATCCTCATTATGTATTGGCATTCGGACCATGATGCGATGATTTATTGTAAGAAGATAGAGGTTTCCATTTTTTATGATGATGATAAAGAAAACCTTATCTTTTGAGCAGAATCTTCACAACCTGATTCTTATCAAGATCCACCCACAGTAGCTCAAATAAATTCAATTATTAGGGAGGAAGAGAATTAAATAACTGTGGGTGAGGAAAATAATGTTCAAATAGAGGATGTGACTATTGTGAAAGAATATTTAGATGTGTTTACAGAAGATTTACCTGGACATCCTTCTGAATGAGAAATTGAGTTTTCCATTAATTTAATTCCTGGTTCAAGGCTTATATCGAATACCCCTTATAGAATGGCCACTCTGGAATTAGTTGAACTAAAGAAACAACTATATGAATTGAGTAATAAAGGATTTATTCACCCACGTGTTTCTCCATAGGTATCCCCTGTCCTTTTTGTTAATAATAAAGATGGATCTATGGGGTTATGTATTGACTATAGGGAAATCAATGCTATAACAATAAAGAACAAGTATCCCCTACATCGCATTGGTGATTTATTTGACCAACTTCATGGAGCTCAATAATTTTCAAATATTGACCTTCGATCTGGATACCATCAGTTGTGTGTGAAGAAGGAAGACATTCCAAAGATAGCATTTCGAACTAGGTACGGGCATTACGAGTTTACAATAATGCCTTTTTGGTTGACTAATGCACCCTCTGTATTCATGGATACAATGAAAAAAGTTTTCAAGCAATATCTCGATGATTTTGTGGTGGTATTTATTGATTATATCTTGTTATAATCCATAATCTATGAAGATCATGAAAATCACTTGAGCATTATACTAAAGACACTAAAAGACATGAATTATATGGGAATTTTAGCTAGTGTGAATTTTGGATTCAGGAGATTTATTTTCTCAGCCATATTGTCTCTAAGGATGAAATTTATGTTTATCCTTCTAAGAACAAGGCAATCCAAGAATGTCCAGCACCGACGAGTATAATTGAGGTAGGCAGTTTTATTGGTTTAGTAGGTTATTTTCGGCGTTTAGTCTAGAACATTGACTGATTGGATAACCCACTAACGAAGCTCACACATAAAGGGGTTAAATTTGTTTGGAGAAAAGTGTGTGATTAATTTTTTGAAGAAAGAAAGAAACTATTAGTCAATGCTCTTATATTGACTCCACCATTGGGGAATAATGGGTTTGTTATTTATAGTGATGCTTCAAAGAAATGACTTGGATTTGTCCTTATACAGAATGATAGGGTTATTGCCTATGCATCACGACATCTATAAAGGCGATGGCTTGTACTATTCAAGGATTATGAATGCATGATACACTACCACATGGGGAAGGGTAATAATTTGGCAGATGCTTTAAGTAGAAAGTAACATGGAGATTTGAACAAGATGAAAATCGAAAGAGATCCTATTTCCATGGATCTAGTGAAGATGTACATGGGAATAACCATGGAAGTTGAAACATCAATGCTTTTTCAAATGGTTTCCAAACCATCTTTACTAGAAAGGATTACGAGTTACCAGACCGATGATGAAGAGTTTAAAAAAGAATATTAAAGCTGTGAATGATGGGAGATTGAGTGACATTGTGTATGAAGATGGAATTTTCAAATTTGGGAAGTTACTTTGTGTTCCCAATATACCTGATCTAAAAAGTGAGTTGTTGGTTGATGCTCAACATTCAAATTTCTCTATACACCATGGGAGCACAAAAATTTATAGATATTTGAAAAAACATTTTTTGTGGGACAACATGAAGAGGGATATTGCTGATTTTGTGTCAAGATGTATGGTTTGTCAACAGTGAAAGCTAGAAGGAAACAGCCTGGAAGAGTATTGAAACCTCTTCCCACACCTGAGTGGAAATGGGATAATATTACGATGGACTTTGTCATGGGACTACCAATGAATCCTATAAGGAACGATGAAATATGGGTCATTGTTGATCGTCTTACCAATTCAGCACATTTTCTTGCTATAAGGGAGGATTTACCAATTGAACGTATAGAAAGACTATATATTAATGAAGTTTTGAGACTTGATGGATTACCCCAATCGATTGTTTCTGATCGTGATCCACATTTTACATTATGATTCTGGAAAAGTATTCAGAAAGCCCTGGATACTGAGCTTCGTTTGAGCACTGCCTACCACCCCCAAACTGATGGGAAATCAGAACGAACTATTCAACCCTTATAAGACATGTTGAGATCCAGCTCACTTGACTTTCAGGGTATATTGGATCAATATTTACCTCTGGTAGAAATTTCTTATAACAATAGCTTCCATTCGAGTATTCATATGGCACCATATAAAGAATTATATAGAATGAGATGTCGCACACCAACTTGTTGGGAAGACGTTGGTGAATGAAAACATGTAGGCCTGAAACGGGGGGAGGAAACGATGGAAAAGGTGAAGGTAATCTAAAACCACATCAAAGCAGCTCAAAGTAGGCAGAAGCAATATGTTGATAACCAAAGGATGGATTTGGAATTTCAGTTAGAATATCATTTTTTCTTGAAGGTATCACCAAGGAAGGGTGTTAAGCGTTTCGGTAAGAAGGGAAAATTGAGTCACCGGTACATTGGACCTTTCAAAATTCTTGAACGAATTGGGCCTATATCTTACCATTTTGAAATCCCGCCAAATCTCTCCCAAGTTCACAATGTGTTCCACATATCACTATTGTGAAAATACATTCTTGGCCCAACACATTTACTCACCTATGAGGAAGTAGAAATAGAACCTGATATTTTTTATTGTGAACAGCCCGTCAGGATTCTTGATACCAGAGAACAAGTGTGGAGAAACCAGACAACTCGTCTGGTAAAAGTTCTATGGAGAAACCATAAGATGGAAGAGGCAACGTGGGAACCCGAGTAACTTATGATGCATAACCATATGAGTCTATTTATAAAGTAATATTCTATAAATTTCGAGAAAGAAATTATTTAAAGGAGGGGAGAATGTAACACCCCAAGCATCCACGGTACACTTCTCTTTGAATAATATTGTAGTGTGTGTTTTACGCATCTTTGAGTTCTAACACACACCGAAACCAATCAAACTAGACATTCTGAATAGTAATACCGAATTTTTTAATTTTTATAAATTTTATCTTTCAATATGGAATTCATTTTTCAATTCGGAATATCGAAATTAGCTTAGGGTGAATTTTTGACATTTTTCTGAAAACTTTCAAATTTTGATGAATACTGAAAATCACTGACTTATAGTTTAAAACTAAATTTTTATTTAAATAATTATTTATTTTATATACACATAATACCTATATAAGATAACTGTAATTCATTGGAGTCAATTTATAATAATTTTAGATATATAAATTTCTTAGAACTTTTCACCGTCTTTTAACCATCTCCTAGGAGAATTTTCTAAATAACATAAAACTTAATTTTACCACTTTTGTGAGTGGAATTTCAAAAATCCAAGAGACACGGTTAATATAAAGTAGTAAAATGTGATTAAATAAGATAAAAATTATTTTTTTGGAATATTACCTTTTTTACTTTTATTTACCACAGTTAAAAGTAAATAGTGTAATTAAGGGTAAAACTGATATTATTATTACCTTAACACATGTCCTAATTCTATTGGATAAGTATAATTCAACCAAAAACAACCTTATGAATAAAATATGAACCTATTTGGTCCACATAGATTAGATTAGGTCATTTATTATTATTTAATTCAAAGAAGAGTTAAAAGAGTTAAAATCAAAGTTTAATAACTAAAATATTTTTCATATAGTGTTATACATAAGATAAATTCTATTTTAAATATACATGATAAATCTAAAAGAATTTATTACATAATAGTATTTTATTTATAATTTTTAGACATTAAATAAATTTATTTATTTATGACACAATGGTGATGCAGTAATTACTTAATTAATGAAATATTAATATAATTAATAATATAAATATCCAAATAAATGTAATTTGAGACATTTTATGAATTAAACTGATTTTATATGTTAATATGACATGTTAGGATTGATTAAATTAATTTATTTCTAATTAATAATGTTTTAATAATTTTTTCAAAAATAAATTATTAAATAGTGTCAAAATTGACATAGAGGAGTATTTAAATAAATATTATATTATTAATTGACATTCTATTCATAAAAATCTAAGGATTGGTCAAATGACATAGATAAGGTTATATATTTTAATAATGAACCACTTGGGGTTCTCTTGGATTGTTATAGTAAGTTTATTAACCATATAGTATAAAAATACACAGAGACATGGTAAATGTTAAACTATTTAACTAAGAGTTAAATATAAATGATAGGGTTAATATAGTGACCCAAACCTATCTATAAATTATTACATGAAATTATTTCGACCCACCCCAACCATATCCTTTAAATAAGTCACTTTGGAGCTATTATAAACCGCATATGAAATTATTATAAAATAATAATTTAAGTTTTTCCTAAGGTGCCCCTCACCCCTCTTATAAAAGGGCACTGAACCTTCTCTAAATTTTATACCTTAAAAGCCTTTTTTTGGCCAACCCCTACCCAAATATCCTCTTAACATCCCTAAAATAATCCTAGAGGCCATTTTTTTGTCATAAAGCCAACATAAGGTTCCCTTTTGATCAAATCAAAAGGAAGAACCCGAAGAAGAGGTAAAAATCTCACCACCTCTTTCAAGTTCCTTTCTTCTGCCACTTCCTTTTTCTTTGTTGTTTCCATTATAAGATAATAACTACAGTATCTTCTATATACTGCGATGTTATTATAAATATGGTACAACCAAATTCATTATTCTATCCATCCCTTGAAAGACATGTCACCATACGTTCTTACGTACAACTTACCGTCTCCATGTCGTGGTGTAATTGTTTTCAATACATTTTTATTTGGATGGGTATAATAATGATGTGTAATTCATATAAATAATAAATATAACATGATAATTATTCTGTATATATGACACACCATCCAATTATATATTATTTTAATATCAAAAGAATGATATTGTCGATCGTGCGTACGTACGGACTACCGTCTCCACAAACGCGATAAGATTCATTCCCCATCGTATCCATTCAAGAATAATTTTCAATTTAGGATTAAAAATTATGTTTAAGGAATTTATATCATTCGGGATATGAAGAAGATACATCCTATGTAAAATAAACAAAGCTTATGTGACAAAACATATAAAATAAAACGAGTAAGTGAACACCCGAAACAATGATAATAATAAAATATTATTAACAAAGATATATTAAAAGATCATATAAGATATCATACTTATTTATATGATTCTTGAATAATTCAACAACAATTATTTAACTATTATATAGGTGGTTAACCTAACCTCGACCAAGGAAATGTACAAGGTAAGGGTTAATTTCACAATCTTTTTGTTATCCGAGGTTGTTTTTATGTAAGTATCTAATGGGACCCCCATTATCATCCACATCCATGTTTCATAAAAATATATTTGAAACATTTTTAATATTTACTAGACAATGGGTTAAATACAATTATACTATTATGTGTTTTGAAAGGAATCTTTCCATTGTTTTCCAAACAAGGTACTTTTTAACCTTTCTGAAAAAATTAAGGAAAGAATGTCATTTTTTAATTTATATAGTGGGTGCAGCTATTTTCCGCTGTTATAAAATCATTGAAGCTTCCCATACAAGATTATAAGAATATTTTAAAAATAAATTTTTTCTTTATAATTATGTGACTCTTAAATGATTTCAAAATAGAAAGAAATATTTCCCTAAAATGGGTTTTTATTTCATCTATGTCAACATCCTTTGATGGATTTTAAGTTTATTTGAAGTTCATTTATTATGATACAAAACTTCTATATTTAATTGAAGGTTTTGTGATATGTTTTACTATGGATGTACTATTTTTATACCATTCATGGTTTATTTGTTAAATTATTGACATTTTGTATTCTAGTTTTAATATGAATTTTTATGATATGTATCAACCTTTTCATATGTGGAATGTATCAGACATAGTAAGTGACGGGTGGAGCCTGCTATAGCTCCTAGATGCATTGGTAGTTCTCATGAGAAAACCAGATGTGAAATTGGACAAGGCCCTTTCCCAATTAGATATATGGTTTTGACAGAGGCCTTAATCATTTTTAGACGTCTTGGACAAGGCCTTAAAAAAATATTTCAGAATGTCTGGAATTATACATTCCCTCATTATGAAAATAAGATTTATGGTTCATGTGGTCATTAGACTAGTAGAATACCATTGAATATGTTTTATTATGGCATTATTTACTCAACTCATATTCTAGCCCTAAAAGTATTAATTTTTAATATTGGTAAAGGCATGTGGTTTCAATTATTCACCATGCTTAATATTTATGAAATCTTCCACTGTATTTTTTACCCTTATTGAGCGTTTGAGCTCACCCCTTTCTTATATTTTATTTTCCTAGGATAGGAAGAAGTAAGTTATGAGTGACTTTCAGAACTTATTTAGGAGGCTTGGATGTTTCCAATGGAATAAATTTATGTTGTATTTATTTTCAAGTTGTAAAGTTGAACTTATATATGAATCTTGTTTCCAATAATACTAAACCGATCGGTCTTTTGAGACATGATTTCCTTGTGATCATGCCAATGTTATTAAATAATGCACCAACTCGAGGTAACTGGGGTCGAGGAATTACACCGGGAGATTTGGAAATGCCTCAAGGGGGTTCTGAATAGATGTCAGATGACCAAGATGGGGAGAGATTCCTTCAATTAGAAAATGTGTAGGTGGAGGAGGTTTCAAATCATCCAACACATCAGTGTGAGGAATTCTCCACCTTAGGACCACAACAACAAGATTCTCTGGTTGTGGGAAACACAGAACTGACCATGAATTTGGGTGAAAAATACAGTGGAGGACATCCTTAAAATTAATGTGACAAAGGAAGAGGTTGACCAAATGATAGGAATATTACAGTGGGTAGACACTGCTAAGGAAAAGTTGACTGGATTGACAAGCAAGATCACATTTTGGTTGGAGGTTTCAACAAGGGGAATATTAGTACGGAGGAATACATGAAATAATGGGACTACCTATTGAAACAATATGAAGACGTCTTAATGGATGATCCTGGCACTTAGGTAAATTCACTCGCCTACAAATTATTTAATGATATTGATTTTAATCAGATCATACGTTTCTTTAACAAGTCAGTAGTATCTTTTGGGGTTTGAACTGGTTATCTATTAAGGTTCTCAATTTTCCCTTAATAGTGCTTGAAATTAAAAAACATACATTGGAGTGGTATGTTATGAATTATAAAATGGACATGTTATTTGATTTTTGTGGATGGTAATATAGCCGTTCAATTCATTGGGTAATCTTCAATATATATAGTTACTTTGTGTGTGGAATAGTAATGTGATCAGTATATTTGTTGACATTCTTTCAACTAGAGGAATTATGGTATAAAGGAATTTGATTGTTGCAATGAAATTGGATGAAATAAAATACTAGGGTACTCATGTGTATCCATACCATTATATTAATTTAAGTAAAATAGTATACGGGGGTATATTACCTATTAGTTTAATTATTATATCATAGTATTGGTAAGTATTTTTTCAATCTAATAAACTCAGATACCATGAATTTTTTAGTAGCATTTTTTCATAGTTTTTAATATCACATTTATGTTCTTCATATTTAACTTCATTCCATATGTATCATTAGTACCATATATATATATATATATATATTATTCTTGTGTATCATTCTTTCTGTTATGATTATATCATGCATTATCAATGTATCATCCATGACATGCCACCTTGCTTGTTATTACCCTTACTAAACATCTTCTCTCACCCCTAGTATTTTTTTTTCTAAAATTCAAATAAAAAACATATATTTCATAGGATAGAAAAACTATAGACTTATTAATTTTTCAATTCTATGATAAAATAAACTTTGGATTATGAATTTTCATGAATTTATATCTTAGTCCCCAAGTACACTTAAATTAAAATGTATAGGATTCATTCAAATATTATAATTATAAATTTTATATAGTAATTTTATGTATATAAACCACTATATATTGGTTTTGATAATTTGGGGAATCTCAATCGAGTTGTATGAGTAAGGATAGAATACATAACATAGTAGGACAACACATATAATGTCCATTAAATAAAAAATTATATATTAATGTGTTTATATGATATGAAATTAAAGGGCATCAACAAATCTGAGAAGAATATAGATTAACAAGAATTTATTTACACACCACTTGTAAGAATATAATAAAATAGACACATATAATTTTGTTATCAAAAATAAATAAACCATATAATTATTATTTTTTTTGTTTATACTCATCCTTAAGAAGAATCCATTGTATCTCTCTACACATTTTATGTTTTTCTTATAATACATGATTGTGAAAACAAAAATAAATAAATTATTTCCTAGGGAACCATTACCATTGTCGTGGAGGAATAACTATCATGTTCCAGTATTCAAAATAACACGGGGAAGGGACTATTCTATTTTTTTCTTATACAAACAATTTTATATGGGAATGATAAAAACATATCTAGTTCCCATGGAACCCCTATATAATTCTTCACATTACATATTCATTAAGATATGTTTATCAAGACTTTATTAAATACATTTAAATTATTACATTGACACTCCAACATGAATATAAAATTATGATAGAATATACCTAAAAATGACAATAATTAGTATTAATTAAAAAACTGGCCCATATGAATTGAAAAATAATTTATATGGTACATACATTAGTAATATATAACAATAACAGCCTTCTTCAACCCCTATTTTAATATATGGACAATCTATCTATAAATAAATATAACTATAATTAAGAATTTGTAATTAAGAATGTGCCCCTTTCAATATCCTATCATATTATAATGACATATAGTTATTTTAGAAATAAAAATATATATTATAACTAACTCAAGAAATCACAACATTGAAACATACTACCCAAATCATAAAATATAAAAGGATTTAATTTAGTCAATGTATAAAGAAAATATCATTAATGCAATGGGATTAAATGATTTTTCTTTCTAAATATTCTCTAAACTCCATCATTCAACTATCTAAATAATACCTATCCCATATACAACTGTAATGGGGTTACCCAATGATAATGGGTCATCACTCACTATCCCAAATGTTCATCCTTATCATTTTATGATATAAAATATTTCATCTCATGATGATTTATCAATATTGATAAGGCCTAAATTACACCAATATATCATATTTAAATCAATCGTCTAAAATAGACAAAAATATGGGAGAAAAAACAATTACTATTTATAAGCTACCACTCATATAAATACAAGTCTATATAATAGATATTACCAAAAATCACTCTAGACTATGTAATTAATCAAATAAATAACTAATATTTAATGAAGAACCATAAAAAACAAACCCATTTACCAAATAGTGAGTTATTACTATAAACATAATTTTAAAAAAAATATATTGTTACATACAAATATACATACGACTAAATTCAAGGTTGGAATCACATTATGGGTTCAAATCACAACTATAGTCAAAGTATTTCTGTTGAAATATGTTATGAGAAGCACTATAATTCATGATGAACCACTTGTGGTGCGTCCATCATGGTCTTTATAAGACTTTATCAACCTCTCACAAATAAAATAAGCTTGATCATCTCAATTATAGGCCACATTAACACACACACCCTTCTTGAAAACACACCCTCTTTGAAAATTCATTTAAAATGAAGGAAAATATAGGTTATAATATTAGTTAAATTATTGGAATTGATCCATCCCATTATTTCCACTTAATTCAACTTCGGTCTCTCAAAAATATAAAACTAATGAAAAAACCATGAAATAATGTATTTATGTAGAAAGAATAGAGAATGAAGAAGGAAACTAATAATTATCATTATGAAATGTTAGCCATATTTCCAATATCTTTCTATAATAGATTGATGAATGATCAAAGAAGAGATGTATGGGATAGAATATGATGAAAATGGGAGGATGTTAAAGGAGAGTTAAATAGATTGTCGGTTTTAGTCCAATAAAAATGATAGGATTGGGAAAGGATATATATTTATAAAAATACTATTTAAATAAAAAAACTAAAAACATAATCATTCGGTTAATAGTTATGTGGTTCCCCAACAATGTATGCCCGATGGTCAATTTGAGACCACCATAAACCATTATATTTACAAACAAGTTCTCAATAGATTATCATAAAGTGCATCATGATATATGATAATGTTTATAACCCACCACTTTCAAAATAGATAACAAGTACCCCTCTATTAAGAACTCATGGTTTGATGTTTCCTTTTGGTAGTATCCCTTATAAAGAATCCTAAATGTCACTAAGTCAGGATGCTATTAACCCCAAGGGATTATCTTGATCAATGCGAGTAGGAAAAAAGAACTATTTGTCATTATATACTAGTGGGGAATTATTTAGCTATTATAACTATACCATCACAGAAATATGGAATGACTCTTCTATATAACACATGTTCGAAAAGAAATTTATACAACAAGAAATAAATGAATAGCTACAACATAAATGAATCATATACATCTCTATATTTATTTACCAAACACAAGAAAATGCATCTCATTGATAACAATTGACTAACAAAATAGTAAATTTCTAATGAAGATATAAACAATTGGGACAATATATAATTGTTTTATAATATATACATATATTCTAATCAAGTAACTATTATATCATACACTATTGTTTTGGATAAACCCAAACTAATGAAATGTACAACCAATCCATGAAAATCTATATACAACCAAATCATAAGTTTTTAAAAAACAATGGAAATGTTTCATGTATATAGGGGTGTCTATACAAGGTGTAAGAACAAATAATTTATAGGGAACCACAACATTGTCTCAACACACATAAAAAATATTTAAGATTATGCATGATCATTACTATAAACATTTTAAAATGTAATCAAAATATCTTCACATGATTTCATAGATAAATAAAAGAATAAAAAATTAATTATTTCAATATTAATCTATAGTTTATAAAAAAATATGTTATTTTCTATCAAATAAGATAAATTGAGGTCATAACTAAATGAGAATTACAAATTTCATGACAATAACCAAGACTAATTTGATCCATACTAAAAATCCAAGTAGCATACTATTCCAAAAAATACATCATTTTATTATGGATGTGTGAATATATACTGGCCAATATATATATATATATACATATAATTCTCCCAATGAAGAACGAACTTATCATTGGATGGAACTATTAATATATAAACCATTTGAGGCCTTTCCTTTCATTGTGGTGAACTATTCATGTGTATCAACACCATCATACATGAATCCCACTCATCTTCTCATAGCAATAAATATGTGTTGGTATGTGTGTGTTAGTTGTATAAATATATGTAACCCTCCAATATATGAATCTTATTTACTATTAATGTGTATAATCTCATATCATAAATATATATAAATGTGTAAAAAGTGCACATGTCTATATTTGGAACCCCACTATAAGTCTTAAATTCGTAATTTTTTGACATGTAAAAAAATATTTATATATGATTGAAAACTAAAAGTATACCTCTATACATGATAATATCTTTAATTGAGAATCATAGATTCATAAAATAATTTTTCTAAATCCTAATGATAGAAATTATATATATCATATTTAAATAAATTCTCTATATAAAATTGAATACATGATTTATATCAACATTAGATATTTTAATTACCAAAATTATAAATGATCTACGTCAAATAATATCCATGATTCTCATAAAGTAACAAAACATTTAGTTTAAAATAAAATTATTTAGGAGAAAATCAATTATCAATGTTTAAAAATAATCAAGGAAAACAATTAACGTCAATAAGGAAGGAATAAACAACAATTTTTTATAATCATAACAAGAATAAAGACAAATTATATGAAATCCACACAATGAAAACTCAAGTTTTGTAATAATAATGGAATTAAAAAACAACCAAGATGGATATGTTTATATAATTATCACTTTATGCATTTATAATATTTTCATAAAACCCTTATTCAGCACACTATAATATAATAAAAATGAAATTTTATTTACCCATCACCTTGTTTTTCTAATCACGACTAGGTAATTTATTACTCCAATTCACTTTACATATCATGTTATTAACACATATACATTGGTTTAGAATTCATTAAATACTTACTCATATTATTAAAAATAATTTAGCATCTAATTATAATATTAAATATAGTGGTATTTAATTCAATTCCTTCTTATCATTTTTTATTTAATCATATTAAATTATGAAAAACAAATTCCCTTTCTTTGTTCAAACCATTTATAAGAATATTTTTCCATGTTGTTTAGTGTGTTTGAAAAGGAAAATAAATTATATTTACTTATCTTTTATGATTTTTCCATCATTCATATTTTTTTTCAAATGATGTGTTTTATGTTAACAATTTAAAAAATGTAAACACAAAATATCATGAATGGTATAAATACAGGAGAAAAAACACAAGGAAATTCATTTTTTATGAATGAATAAATCTATTAAAAGAATATTTTTCAAAGACGATATATAATATATTGAGGTCTTATATAACCCAAATCTAGGTGATGTTATAGTTTTTAATATATATATATATATATTAATGCTTCAAAAAAACATAACGTTGAGTATGAAAAAAAACGAAATTCATCATTCAATCAACTTTTCTCACCCATTAACCTGAAAATTATCTTTTCAATGGAGAAATTATTAAACAAGAGGTTTGGTATGGTTTTCTGACATCCAATTTAGTAGTTTTTTACTGGGACAAGCTGATATAATTAGGTTAATCTTGATTGAGGATGATAGAACATTTTTGATACCTACTAAAATAACTCAAAATGGTTTAGATCAAGGGTACATTCCATCCTCTCAGTAGTCCATAAGTGATTGGAGTACATGAAACTAATGCTCCCTTTATTCTATTAATGATTTTTATTTTGTTTAAATCATGGTTGAAAATAATTAAATGCTATTGATATATTAATATAATTGTGTTTAATGTTTTAAAAATTATTAGATATGGATGATAATAAATTTTACATTATTTAGAAATTATATGGGACGTTTTTAACTATTGATTAAAATTCTAAAAATGAAAAAGGTCCCACATAACTAATAAGCTTTTGATGGATAACCTTTGTGGACCAGAAATTAATTTGTCCACATAAGAAAATTAATTTATATAATGGTATCTAGAATCCAAATATAAAAATATAGTTTAGAGGATCTGTGAAAGAGTATGACTTCTGGTGATCCTTCACCATGTATATGGATCCATGTAAAGGTATTCACAAATGTGGTCATCAATGTAAGAGGGCCCATCGCCGAAGATCATTATATGGGTATCCACGTAAGAGTATATTTTAACATAACGCTTTTTCAAATGTTCTAAAATTCTATGTTTCTAATGACTGGAAACATTACAATGATATAACTTATAGACATTACTAAAAACAAAACATTTTATATTTTATTCATTCTTAGTCATGTGATAAATAAAAATGGTTTATCTCTATTCAAACCAATATAATTTTCACATTTTTTTTATCTAATTATATTCTATTTGTTCTGATATTAAATCATGTGATAAGTAATTTTTAAAAATCATTTCTAGAATTCCCATGGTGATGAATTTTGATTGTTTTGAAGTTCATATATACACATTCAAATAGTAATGTGTTGATTCACATTTTTTTAGTTTCATAGTTTTTCTGAGTTATATCACAATTTTTAACTTTTTATCTTGTGCTAGTTGATGTCAATGATATTTATAGTTTATCCTATGGAATATGAAGATTACATTGAAAATGTTTATTTTTTAATTCAAAAATATTTTTTTATTATTTTGGTGATGGTCATACATGGATATTTCTCGAATGTTTTATTTTAAATTTTCCAGAATGACGAAATGTTTAGCTCTCAAAAACACTGTATATAGTCTTTTAAATGAGAATTAAAATATCTTGGATCATAGGAACTAGTCAATGTGGATAAAATTTTATTTAAATGACTGAATAATATGATATATCATTTTTTGTGAGAATCCTCAAGAATGAGGAGATGATAAAATAACTCAAGAAGTGTATTAATTCTAATATTATAATTTTGATCAAATATGTGAAATGGTCATGAGAGAGATAGATAGTAAGTGTGTGAGATAAAGCATTGTTTTGAGATATTAAGAGAAAAAATGATCTTAAATCTCAAAATAAAAATATTATATAATATTGTAGAGCATGACTAATTGGCGAGTCATGATAGAGATGAAATTTAATATATTGATCTATAATACATATTATCATATAAAAAGACATCTATTTGAAAATATCATTATGTAGTCTGGAGAAATATCTATTTCATCAAATTATAAATAAAACAATCATTTATAGTGATATCTAAAAAACATTTTAACATAATTATATCGATAGTTTGATTATTGATATTATTTTTGACTCATGATAAGACTAGTTCAATGGGATGTACATTAATGAAGCATTTTATTCACTTGTGATCAAACTAAGGAATCTATAGTAGGCGTGATTAACAATCCATGATTGGGATTTAATATTTTGATAATGAATTGATCCCTGTAAAAAATTTGTTTTTTTTGAATTCATTTTCTACATATGAGATTATGGATATGATTTTATATTTGAGGAGATTAGATCTTAACATAACACATAGTTTTTTTAAATAAATGAAAATTCAAAATGGTTCTACGCTAATTCATCACCCCCAATGGAGAATTACATTCCATGGAACATTAAATGGTATCAGAGAATGGTCCATCTGTTAGATCCAATCATGTCTTCATAATAGAAAATTTTAATTATGTTATTATCATGGGTTTTCCTTCTTTTTATAGAAAGAATAATCACAGTTTTATGAAAATGATATTTTGGTATCTTCAATCTCTAGTAGAAAAGCTAAATGATATCGCAGTTTTGGGGTTTCTGTCAATTGGAAATACTTATCTAATGTACTTTTCTAATAAAATAAATATAGTGGAAAATAATAAATCACAAATTGATATTCATATGTCATTATTAGAAAAGGATTACACTATAATAATGGGACTTCAGACTACCAATGAAATGTTGGATAAATTAAAAAGAATCAATAAAGGTAAGGGGTTGTTTGTTTATGAAATGCATTTCTGAAGGGCCATTGAGCAGATTCTCTCCCACGACGCTCTTCGCTAGGGTTCCCCTGGTGGTACCTCGGTGGGGGGAGGCTGGCGCATTGTCTTTGCATTCGTCTCCCCCTTCCCTCCCCCCTCCTTCTGGTTTCCTTACTCTGTGGTTTCTTCTTGGCGGTGTTGCTCCTCTGTTTTTGTTTCAGGTATGGCTTTGCAAGGCGGTGGCTTCTTCGACCCATGTTGGTGGCTCAGTGGTGGAAGTGCTTCTTGGTTTCGACCCTCCCTGATTATTGCTACTCTGGCCTATGGTTCTGCCGCTGCTCTCCTAGTTGGTTCGTGGAGGCAGTTTTATGGAGGCTTTGGGAAGTGCGGATTAGTCGAAGGTTATCTGGGAGGCGTGTCCTATACTGACTTCTTCTCGGGATGCAGTGATGTTTCTTGTTTGTTGTATTCGATTCATTGTGGTTTCGTCTCAAGATTATTATCTTGGATTGGGTTTCTGGCATGGTCTAGGATCATTGTTGAGGTCTCGGTCCTTCCAATCTACCCTGGCTTCAGCATTCCACTACTCCTCTCCCAGTCGGTCTATAGGGGTGGTTTGAAGGAAGCTTTGGGATGTGATTCTCAAGAGGCCATCAAAGTTCAAGGTGTCTCATCCTCATCAGTTTTGGTCCGTTTTTCCGACTTTCGACACCAGTGGTGATCGTGTTATGAAGACGACGTGTTTTTCCTTTCGACGACGTCTTTATTGCTGCTCGGTCATGTTGAATATGTTTTGTGTTTTGTGATCGATGTTTCGGTGTTTCTCAAATTACCTAGTGTTGTGACCTTCGACATCGATGATTCTCAGAGGTTCTTGACATTGTTTTATCCAGAAAATACCCTCTTTTTCTCTAATCTAGATCCATGAGTCCTATGTTCTCTCCGAGGTGGAGCTGCACAGAGGCCTTTAAGGACTTTGGGATGTTTGTCTGAGCGGGTACCTTCAGGAGGTTGATGATGATGATGCTTCGATATTCGGCGGAGAGTTTGGGTTCGGCTTCGGCATTGGTGGCCTTCCTCGTCGACGATGGTTGAAAAAGGGTGAAGACGTTTAGTGGGGTATTTTTTTCGAGGTCAATAGATCTTTTGTGATGATGATGGCCTCTGGTGTCCTTCCTCGTCGGTGATGGTGACAAAGGGTGAAGTCGACCGCTATGTGTACGATGGTGATGTGTTTGGTGAATAATACAGGTTCAGCTTCGGTCATTGTCTGTATCACGAGGCGGTTCATGGTCCAATGTGGTTTTGTATCCCGAGATGACAGTGACCGAGGCTGATGGTTTCAAATTTCGAAATTTCAAATGGCTGTTTTGTTTGGCGGTACGGCGGAGTCATGGACGGTGTTGATGGTGGAGGATGGTTCTTCCATTGACCGACTTATTTTGGCACGTGGCGCAGCTTCTATATGGATTTTGAAATTATAATGCTTCGTGTTTTTGATGTTGGTGGGTTGTGATGGTTTTAAAGCTCCTCAATGATTTAATTTGGTTGGAACTCTGTAATGGTTCACACTCAGCCTTTAAAAGTATTATTAGAAAATAAAAAATATGGATTTTAGGTATCAATAAAGGTAATTGGAAATTCAATGTGGTAAAATTATTTATTTTTAAAATCCTATTCGAACAAAATGTTTGGGGAATAAAATATTTATAAAAATTAAAATTATTCAGAAAATTTTCATCAAAATCTTAGGGTTTGGTGAATTGAAGGAAGACTCATCTATTTTCAAGTAGCATATTATAGATTCACTACACAGGGTTAAACCTAATGTTTCAGCCATAAATGAAATATAATATCTTTCCCACGATGAATAACATAAAATTCTTCATACTAATCAAATAGGGAAAATCTGAACATTGAAGAAAAATATCGAAGATGAAATGGATTTGGAGGCCACAAGGAAGATGAAAACAAAATAATAAGATTATGTAAATCTAGTTGAATCTAGGGATAAAGATGTTGATGTAGTTTTTTAAATAAAAACTAAAATTTTACATAATTTATTGATGGAAAATGGAAAGTGTTAAATATTATTAATATCAATATGTTTCCAACGATATAGAATTTATAATTTCACTATACATTTTTATAAATTAATGGTCATGATTATGAGTCTAAAAACCAATATAATGAACCTAATGGTTGAAATGGGGTTAAATATTCAATTAAATTTAAAAAAAATTAAGAAGTGGGAATAAATTCATTAGAAATAAGATAATACATATGATGAGTGTAGAGGAGGTTAATATTAACTCAAATAACTATAAATAAAAATGTTTATTTACTGAGAAATTTAAACATTTTATAAGTTCATTCTGCAAAATTATTTTAATTATCTAGTGGTAAAGAAGATAAATGAGAACCAGTTGATCTAGAACACATGTTGAATAGTGAATTAGAAATTTATGTGAAAATAATAAAATGATAAAAAAATAGATGACCAATGGATGTAAACTAAAATATGACTGATGAGAAGAGTTAATATTTCGTATTGCATTAAACATCGTTGATGAAATCAAGACGTTCAAATTAATATATATTTAATAAAAATTAAATGGAAAAGGATATTGAATATAGAATTAATTTAATAGGATAATATTTATCTAAGACACAATATAAGTTTCATATAGATGGGAATTAGTTTAATATATTTGAAGATGATTAAAAAATAAATACAAGGCTTAAAACTCTAAGGTTATTGAGTGAATATACATATTAAAACAAGTTAGATTTGTACCTAGAGAAATTGATTTTTATTCATTTTTAACTAATATATCAGCATCAAACACATTATTGAATCATATATAGACCTTGTAAAATGGGAAAAACTTATATGAAATAATTAAAATAAATAAGGAACTGTTGATTCTCATATACTCCAAGACAAAAAAAATAATACCTAATCATATAATCAAAAATTGAAATCCTGGAATCTTGTATGAAGAACTAATTTTAAAAGTTTTAGAAGATATATATATCAATAATTATATAGGTTTTGTTGGTTTGTTTGGTAACAATAAATACATATCCTGATACAATATTTCTTTAGAAAGAAATATGAGTGAATAAATTTGGAGTTATTTAGAGGATATGAAATAAAATTTATAAAGTATGAAATATTTGATAAGACATTTTTTCAATATACATGAACAAAATCAGGTTGAGTCCCCCAAAAAATATTTTCAATGTTTCATCAGAAGGGACTTTGTCAAAAAAAATACATTCAATAAAAACCTAACTAACTAGGTTCATTATGTTGAGAAATGAATGGGAATTTAGAAACTCAAGGATTAAAAATAATATCTAGATCAGGTTATGGTAAAATCATGTAGAACCATTTCATTGATTCTTGATAGAGGTTATTCATCTTATATGATTGGCCACACTAAGTTTATAATTAATGTTTATAAACACAAAGGGGTATCATTCACGTTTGTTACTGATTGTTCTATATATATTAATAGAGTTATATTACATGAAATAAGAGATCACAATATGAAATCAAATTACGTTTCTTATTTTTAAGGGTCAGAAAATATATTATTAAGTGTTAATGTATTCTGGGATGATGTTGTTCTGGATTTCTCATTAAATAATATTTCATAATTAATATAAAAAGGATTAAAGGTTTCTCACTCATGGAAAAACGAAAAATGGGAATATATTTCTTGTAAGAGTTGTAACTAACTTATGCTCTATTGGTTAAAAAGGACAAAATAATACTGTAGAATGGAAGGATTGGGTATCTTGTCTGAAAATGTCTAATAAAATTTCAAATGTAGATATTGTGATATATCTACCCATTCTAAAATGAAAAAATGGTGATGTTTTTTAGAACTTTTTGAAATAAAAATTTTAATGGTGTCTCAATTAATAGTGTTGATATTATTTAAACTAGTATAATGGTTTTCATTCATAGTAATTTATGTGTTCAAAAGAGAAATAAACTACTATAAGTGATTTCAGTTCATGAAATTTATCATTTATTACTCTTAAAAAATGTGTTTCCCATCAGGAATAACAAAAAAGTAATTGAGATGTAAAAGAATTTCAAGAGACAAGTTGAAAACTAGTTGGTAATTTACATCAAAAAACGGGGGTCTAATAATGTAAAGGAAAAATATTTTGATGTAATTGAATTTAATATTTATAAAAATGGAATAAATCATTACATTATAACATCATGTTATATTTTTATTACTAAATGGAAGAATAGAATCATAGTTGACACGTGTATGACAATTCCTACTGAAAAATGATCTAAAAATATCATGAGAGAAAATATGTATATTTATTTACACCTCCTAAATAATTTTTTACTGAATCCCAAAGAAGATATTACCCCATATTAAATTTTTATTAAAAATAATCATACTATCAAATATGTTAATTTTTTTGGTAATCCCTTCTTTATATTGATCAAAAGAAGAAATCTATGAAAATTTGAGTACAAAGAAGAAGAACATTTTTTATGGGATAATTATTAATTGGGAGTGGGAATAGAAACTGTAACAATATATTTCCCAACCTCATGGAAAATATTATTATAAAATATTATTTAATAATAATTTAAATTATGACATTTGGTCATGATGCATGCGGATATTTAAGCTAGTTTTGAGTATATTTTTGAAATATAGAATGGAGAACATGGTAGAATTAAGAATAATTCATTTGTAATGACTCATAAAAAACTAAGCGTAATTTAAAAAAATCAGTCATAGACTAAGGAATTTGTGTCTTATTATTAATATTTACCCATAGAATTGTTTTGGATGTAAAAAGCTTTATTCTAAAAATCATTTAATATTAAGAACATAGAACATGGCATCTCTTTTCTCATAGGTTGACTAAAAAAGCACCTAATGTTAATAAAAATGGAGAGTAGATAATATATATGTATAATCTTCTAGATAAAGTATAAATTAATCACCATGTATTTTTTTTAATAAATAATCAAAATAATTACCTTATAAAAAAGTTTGTATTTAAAAAAAAAAATATGAATGAGAATGATAATGTTACAGTAAAAAATATATATTGTTATTCGAGGGTTAATATCAAATTGAACAAATAGATTATGAGGTGAATTTATTACCAATTAATAAGGTTGGATACCATAAGAATATATGTGGATTTGGATTCACATAATAACCCTAATTTATATTATATAGATATGAAATCAACCTTTCATGATAGTGACCATGAGGAAAAACTGTTTAATGAACAACTGAAGGATTTCATTCATTACATTATTTGAATTGTGGTGTGTATTATCAAAAGGGATTCATATTGAATAAAATAGGCTCTTATATTAGGATATAAGAAATTGTATGGGATCCATAAATATATGGTTTTCATAAAATGGAAATTTTATTTTAATTTTCAGGTATAAGAGGTGCTAATAGTATCATTTATTAACATAGTATATGATGATGATAAACTATTCTCATCTTATAATGAGTACCATCTTGAGGATTTTTTCTAGATAAAAAATAACAATGGTATTTTTATTCATGGTGAAATTAAATAAATTCTAGGATTGTTGATTGAATAATGAAATTTCAACATATTTGTAAGCACACAAAAAATTCTATAGATTTGTTTAAAAAATTTGCATGCACAGGTCTAGAAAATTTTAGTAACCCAATTTTTTTGAAATAATAATTTTAATATGTGGGAATAGATGTAGGGTTTATAAATAGTATTATTCTTCTTTTATTTATCAACTTTTTGGAATAAAATTTCTTATGTAGTTTCTTTATTTTCTATATTCAATATTGATCCAATGGAGTCACACATTCCTATAGCTAAATTGATTCTAATATAGGTTAATGGCACAATAAAATTTAGTTTATTTATATATCTAGTGTATATTTGATCTAATTTATATTTACATATGAACATTGGGTAGGTGATTTTACTAATACTAGATTAAATTTATGTAGGACTTTCATTCTTGAGGAGGGTTGTTTCCACTATAAAATAACAACACATTTAATTATATATTATTCATAATCAATTCATTATATTACATAGAACATTTTTTCTCATTGGGTTGTAATTTGTTTTGGAATTAATGCCTGAAATAATTTTATAGCGGGAATATTTTTAATAAAGTAGACATTGAGAATTCAATTTACATAATTAATTTTTTATTAGATCAATATTGATTATTCCTTATCATTACACTATGAAATTTTAGAGTAAAGAATGTGACCATTGATATTTGCCTTGATAATACATCTATTAATGAAATATTTGAAGCATGTTTGATTTTTATGGATTTATCTTCCATTAAAAATTCATAATTAAAAGGAAAATGCATGAGTTTACGTATATCATTTTTTCATCAGTTATATTTCACATTCCTCTTATTTATGATTCATTTAATATTCATATGTATGCATATTTATGTATATATGATTTATCTACCCCATGGTATGAGTGAATATTCATCTACATTTGTTTTATTTTCTCCAACATATGTGTCATTTTTCAATTGATATCTATCATGACTTATAGAAATTTAGCCAATGGATTATCCAAATTATACTTACAGGGACTAACATAGGTTTCAAGATGAGGCTCTAGGGTTTCACATCATAATTCATGAAACGAGTCACATGATTTCATATTTATCCTAATATAAAAAACAATTCATTAATAATAATTAATGAAAACTTTTGTTTTTGAAAACTATTGTATCATACATAGATATGAATGTTTTAGGAGGAAGAAAATACTTAAAAAATAAAAAAAGGAATATGTTGAATATGATTTTATCAGAAGAATGAGAAGGGTGTTTTGGCCAAAAAGGCGTGGGTGCCTAATTAAAAAAGGGAATTGTCTCATTCAGGGTTTGTTGTAGTTATCTGAACTATTGTTTTTATTGTTATCAACTTATATGATCTATCTCATTTTTAATTTATAATGATTTCCTCTTCTCTGATCAACTTTTCTACCCTTTATATGGATGGTTAGAACCTATTTGACTTTAGAAGGGTAGGAAATCCATTTTAATTTTTGAGTTCTATAAATAATGAATGAAACTATCTACTATTTATTCATTTTGGTTTTCAATGATTGATTGATACCTTTTGTGAAATTTTGTTTATGGTTTTGATCTTGTTCACTATTTAATATATTAATTGAAAAATTGTAGTCTCCCTAAAAATATTAAAACTTTTTTATAATGAAATATGTTAAATATTTTTATGAGTGTATAAAAATTATTACACTGTATGTAATGGTGGTTATTTAATTATTATTTTACCATGATAAAAAAACATGATTTTCTATTTCCTTCATAGTTTAGGAAGAGTTTTCCATTTTTTACCTTTGATACTTTTTATATACCTAATAAGGGAATTTAACTATGAAGTAATAAAACATTGATTAGTCTTAAAATTAATCTTTAAACATGGGTGTTTGATGAATCAATTATGGAATATTTCATTTATAAATTCAAAAAAAGATAAGTAAAACAAATTTAGCAACTATAATAGCATTATAAACAGAATGATAACCCCAAACTAATCACTCTTTAATATTATTGTTTTCAATACTTTTTTTCTTTACTTTCCATCATTTTTAAATGAATCAATTTTAAAAATAAAATTTTTATTAAGTGAAAACTAATTTTTGAACACTTCTCTTCTGAGATAACACTATTTTTACCACAACTACAACATTTATTCTAGGAAAATAATTTCTTTTTGAAAAACCAATTACATATTATTTATAAATATGATATTAAATAAAATATAAATTGTGTGACCCTTAGCACAGATGAAATAAAATTTATTTTTTTCACATGAATGTATGGCCATATAATGGATTTAGCTAAAAATAATATATTTGAATGATAATCCTGAGAGTCCACATGAGAACCTTATGATAAATAATGTTCAATATATATATGAAATAAACATTAGTAATGTTCAGCATCAAAACACATAAATTTATATTTCATTTCATTAATGAAAGGGTTGATGATGGAGATTTTAGATTCGAATATATTTCTTCTAAAAATCAGATTATATATATCTTCACAAAAATTAACCCAAAAGATTGGTTTGAAGAACTGAGGTGGAAACACTATGTTCATCCCACTCATCTCATTTTAATAAATGTGAAAAACCCCAATGAAAGAATTGGACTGTGTTGGGAAAGGGTGAGTAAATTTACACAATTCATAGTGTGCACTCATTGTATTACGATCTGAATCTAAATCAATGGATAATGATGGATGGGAAAGAGTTTTAGAACTGAAAGGCAAATATATGAATTTAGAGGGATATCATTTATAACCCATGAACAAATTTTTTTATCACCAATAGATGGAATTGTCTCAAAAACAACACCTTTTCTAGTATTGTGGTTCCATACACATATCTCAAGATAAAGGTAGTGATTTGATGGTACTCACAAGATTTAGTGATTTAGAAATAGGTATGAGTCAATTTTTATGAATTTACTGACTTATTAATCAAATAAAAAATGGAGAGATTGATGTTCCGTTTTATTCTTCTGTGCTTTGTATATAATTTTAATCATTGATAAGAATCATTGGAGGCTATTGAGAGATTTATGGAGTTTTTTTGAATTTATTTTATAGTATTAATGATGTTTGGTATTGAATTGAACATAATTCTATGATTATATAGGAATTATTAATGTAAAATTAAAAAACTTCCCATGTAAGGGAGTTCATTTTTGATGATTCATATAAGAACTTATTAAATTAAGACACCAATATTAGTTGATTCAACCATATAAGGAAATATAGAAACTATGGATCTGTATATACATATGGATATCTACATTAGATATCGATGTAAAGGAATCATAACCCATTATTTTATATCCATGTAAAGGGGTTGAAATGTGATGTAATCAATGTTTGGGGATCCACAATTGATGATATAACTAATTGTATCAATGTATGGATATCATTTATCCATACATGGTCACATATTTTCCAAAAATATAATTTCCCAAATAATTGTATCCCAATTATAATATATCTGATCTTCTATACATAAATCATTATATATAATTCATTTAGGTTTATTTTTGTGATAAATTAGAATTTATTATATATGTTAAATCTAATTGATTATTTTTTTTATTTTCATCTAATTAACAAATGATGTGTTTGAAATTAAATTTATTGGTGGGAATCCTCTACATATATTTTTTTTATTTTTAGATTGAAAATTTTCATTTGATGTAATGTTAATAATATAAATTGAAACCATGTATGTAGTGATTATTTTTTTGTTATTATAGCTATTTTGTTTCGTTATCATGTTTTGTAATAGTGTTATTCAAGTGATAGAAGGTTAAATATGTATATAGATGAAGTCAATATTTTCGAATGTGAAGAAGAGTTTATTGATGGGTTTTTCTGGAAATCAAAAACATATATTTTAAGTTATTTTTACTAAGATCATAATTTGATATTTATAAAGATGTTTATATCTATCTAAGTGAATAAGAAAAGGTTAAATTATTTAAATACACCAAAAAGGTTTTTTTAAATTAGAATAATGATATTCATGATCTTGAAAACCAAAAAACAAGGTCACCAGATTGTGGAAATGACCACCAGATCCCATGTACATTTAATTATAAAAATTACTGTGAATATAGAATTAGATCATTCTCTATAATTATTTTGGATATTTAATTT
Source organism: Viscum album (assembly GCA_963277665.1). NCBI lineage: Eukaryota > Viridiplantae > Streptophyta > Magnoliopsida > Santalales > Viscaceae > Viscum > Viscum album. Next base: position 1,998,633,928 of record OY728142.1, on the reverse strand, counting down.
ATGGAGTTTTTGAAGATTTTGTGTCTTCAATAGATATATATTGACTGGTTGAGCTGAAGTTTTGTATCAATATATTTAGATTAAAACATATCCATGATTTTAAGCACAAAAACATCATACAATCCACTATATGTTGAGTATTTAGTGAATCATCATTTAGATTTAAATCATGATGAATATCAACATTATATTATTCATAAAGATAAAATCTTGTGTTTAAATATCATGAACGATGGTGTTGAAATTTATATATAATTTGTTATTAATGAAACTCAACACCTATAGTGATCTTTATAATTCTATTTTCACATCATTCTATAATTACTGTGATGTTTAATTGTCTAGTTGAACAATAGATGGGGTAATAATTGAAATAACGTTTACATATAATTAATAATATATAGTTGAATTGATTAACCATCCATATAAATGAGTAAGAATTCCTAGAAGGATAATACCCTCATAAAAATATTTTTTTTCTTTTTTATTTTATTACCTACATGTGAATGTGAGGAATTTATTTTATATTTGAGAGGATAAAATCCTAATAATTCATAGATGTTTCTATAATATTAATGATTTTATATAAATAATTCAACACTTATTCATCTACTCAATCTAAGAGAATAAATTAATTCCTAGGTAATTAACATACAATAACATTAATAAGTAATATTTTTTTAAAAAAATAATCAATTAAGATACACATTAATATAAATTTAAATTTGATATAAAGGAATAAATCGACACCATTAATAGAGAAATGAATTTTTATCCTCTTGGAGGAAATCCATTTGACAGATGGATTACGTAAAAAACTATTGAATATATGTCCTAATATATAAAAAAAATTATATAATATCTAATTAAATTTATGAAATTTTTAGTTAATCATTATTAATGATTTGGACATTAAAAGGATGTCATATCAAATGAATAACATGAGAATAACTCATTATATTGATTCCAACTGTCATAATATCAATCGACATTTATCACAATTTTAAAATCACAAGGGATTCACTAGAAAGTCACAAAACCAACATTACATAACAAAGGGAACCAAACCACATGTTCTCCCAAATTAATGGATATTAGAAAGAAAGAAAACTCATATAAATATCTACTAAAAATAATCAAATATATTCATACCTAAATTCCCAAATGTATCCTAATATAACGTATTTCAATTTCACTTAAAATCAAAATAATGTAGAATCAATCATACCACAATCTCCTATAATTAATGAGAAAATAAGTGTTCCCAAAAATATTCATTGTCTCTTTCATTATACAATAGTAGAATAAACCATGAGAGTAGATGTACTGTTATCACTAATTTGAGAAATCACATCACAGAATCCTATATTATGGTAAAAAAATAATGAAGAAGAAATATGTGATAAGATTGGAGGTTTTTGGGATGAATTAACATGGATTAGTAGGAGGAACTCCCATTGATAACCCTTGAATCATGATTAAAATGACAAGGTAATGTATGATATAGATGCTAAAGTAATGGGTCTCATCTAGCCTGAAATAATTAGGTATGGTTGTATAATACCATGGGATAAAGGGACTTTGATTAAATGGCCAAAATGATTAATATAAAAAACATTTAATGTGCTTATAAATACCAGGTTTGGGGGACCCCCTATTCAACCGGGATATGTATCTAATAAGTTGGGAACACATTACACCTTTACTAGGTACCATGTTCCACATTTCATTCTATGAAATTAGTGTTACAACACTCTAAAATCAATTGAACCACCAATATTTCAACAAAAACTCCTAATGCACGAAAAAAAATAACGCAACCCATAAAATCCAAATTTCAAGAATGCATCTCAAAAGAAACAACCATGTATTCATATCAAAAAATTCAAACATGGAAAAGTTTTCTCCACTGTAAATTATATTAAAGAAATCAAATTTCCTATTAAATTAATCCCATATGGTAACGGTTCATTATATACAATCTTCTAACTAAATTATAATCCCTGATATATATAAGTATACACATACACAATGACTCATTATACCACAATGATATAAAATCACATCCAACTATTTAATAAATTCCTTAAAGTATATACCATACACTATATTTCAAAAAATAAATATCCAATATAACACAAATAATTATTAACAAAATTATTAGTTTAGGTTCTCTAAACCCTATAAATGAAATATTCAACTGAAATTTTATCCCAAATTATTTAATAAAACTAAATTAAAATTCCAATGGGTAATTCTATTAACTAATATTAGAACACCATTCCAAAAATACTTATCATTAATTCAATTAAAATACTTTAAATGTTTTTCACTATAATTACACTTTTTAACTCCTAAAATTAGTATCAGTGACCAATTCTTCTGAAAGCATCATTGTCAAAATACACACTAATATTTATTTAGTAACATAAATACAAAAAAACCAATTAGTTTAATTCTGATCAATAGTTTCCCTAACATATTATTTTACTAGGGATGTCAATACCTATCTTACCACTGATTATTAGAGTTTATCATCAAATTAGCTACTTATTTATACTATAGAAAACAATAATTTAATGAATAATCCATAAAAACATGTTTTCAGAATTCTGTCCTTCATATAGTATGGTCATTTCTCAATTGAACATTAAAATATTATTTCTTTATTTCATTTAAAAAAATGTAACTATTTCTAAATTACTACTAAATTCCAAAATAAAAACTGAGACTCAATTACAAAAATATTATTTCGATTGAAAACATTTTTTATCAACATTATGGATAAATTTCATTTAAAAATTTCATTTTTTCCAAATATATTAACATTATATATATAACTAATCATATCTAAAAACACACTTCACGCCATTTTTAATGGTCTAATGACACCAAAAAAATATAATCAAGGTAAAGAATTATCATATAAAATTTTTGATAGAATATATCAAATACAATGTAAGTAGAAATATCAACATAGGATCATTAAATATAAAATAAAATGTAATTCCCATCACATATTACTAAATTGAAAATACTATATTATTAGTAGTAAAAAATAAATATAATTCAAATGAAATACTCAATAATAGAATATTTTAGCATCTAGGAATGATTCCAACTATATTGTTCTAATATAAAATAAGTAGTATTATTAGTAATATTATATTAAAAATTATAGAATAGATATTAAATTAAATACATAGAAAAATAAATGTCAATGGAGTCAATTTTTAACTAAAATTAACCTAGTAACATTCAATATATAAATAATGAAACCTTATTTATTTTTTATTTATGTTAATGAGAATATAAACTTTCAATTGATTATATCAAAAATATAAACAATTATATCCCAGAATATGGTGTGCAATTTAATACCATTTGTGCCTACCTTTCAATGTATAGTCATAAAACATGGTCCATTGTGTAACTTGTATATCAGCCAAGAATTATGTCACTTCTAGAGTTTTAGATTATCGAACTCCTTACAGTAAACAAAACAATTCACATGGGATCCTATAGTTCCTATATACAACACCTAGAAATCCCCATGTAACATGAGATTCCACTATAAAGTGGTTGGTCAATCCTAATTATGGATTACAACTAATGTACCAATAGTAATTCCTCACATATATATATATATAGTGAACTAATATACTAGTCTTAACATATCTCTAATAACACATGTAGTTATCTTAAACTAGATTAGTCAATGGTTCCAAGTCCTAGTAAAAATGACTTAAATGGTGCCTCTTTATCTTCATAGGTTGGTTAATAGAGTATTTTCTCTTAATATAGAAGTATGAAATTTCATTACAACTATAGATTTCGGAAAAATTAATTATTTTATCCCCCTAAATATAAGGCCCTAGCCTTAAACCTTACTTAATCTTGAGTTATTACAAGATTACACATTGAGGATATTTTCGGGATTAGAGTTTTAGAGAATTAGATCATAAAACATACTTTACATTCCACATATAAACAAAGTGGTTACATAAAGATAGTATTCTTCATTCCCATCAATGGAAACATATTTAAAATAAAACATGGATTCTTTATTAACCCTTCCTTAACACTATCATCATATCATTTACCTTTCCCTTGACCTGTGAAAAACATTTCAATAAACTTGGGATGAGCATAAAAAGCTCAATAAGGGATATAAAAATATAGAAAGGAAACATGGGTACATATATACATAAGAATGAAATCATACATTACCCATAAAACATAAGCACTTTAACATACCTCATCGAATCATGAATAAATCATAGAAATCATAAGACATAAAGGTAACATGAGGCATTCATAACATTCTTACGTAGGGAGTAACCCTCTTGGTTACGTTTAGAATACCCATCACAGTATATTCCCTAAATCTCTTCAGAGAAACCTTAACGTTTCACTCCTTCGCATTACCCAATGCATTGGAGAGCTATATCGGGCTCACCCGCCCTTAGTTTATCACGAAACTACCCATCTTCATAATAATGCCCAAGAACCTCAACATAATCGTATCACATAAAACATGCATAAAGGAAACATAAGATTTCCACCTTTCAATCACAAGATATCAATACAACACATTGATATAAAATCATTATGAAAACCATTTTCAATACCAAAATAAAAGATAAGTAAAACATGGTATTTATTTTTCTTTTTAAAAAAAGGTATGGCTTGTAGAGGAAGCCGAAACTCAAATAATGGTCACGACGGCGGAGAAGTCATTGTTGCTGCATACGTACGACAAAAACATTCCATTTTTTTGTTTAGTAAATGCTTCGTATAAAAAGGATTCCTCTTGAATAAATGTAAAAGTCAAAGGGATTTATACACCGTATAAAAGAAGGTTGTGTATAAAACAAAATATGCCTCTATGAAAGGAGATTGAGACGAAGTCCCATACCTCGGGTCCGACTTGACTCGATCGTTCTTTAATCTCCTGAATAATAAACTTGAGTAAATTTATACCTTATTAAGAACCTTTTCCATGTTCATTATTACTTTTATATCCCTTATTTCCATGTCATGAACACTATGTAATTATTTAAGTTAATAACGTTCGTTTTAACTATCATTGGTACTTGAGTCAAAAATAAGCCCTTTATAATTAAAAGTTTTTCATGTATACATTATATCCAGAATGGTATTCCTTATGTAGATATCATATATGTCATATATATCCAGTACATGCATGCATTTATAATATTACATAATCATTTAGAGGTAAGAAATGAAATGCACTGTTCATGGAGACGGTAAGTCGTACGCACGCATGAACGCTACTTTCATTTCTATTTCGTATTTTATAAAATTTAATCATAATGATATAAAGGTATATTATAATGCCATTATAATATCATATATAATATCATAGTTCCATCCTTTATACGTCCCACATATGGTATATAACGAATCAAATCACTTTGAGGGGGCGGTAGTCCGCACTTCCTTAAATGAAGATATCGCGTTTACCCATAATGGAAACCATAAAGGTATGCCCAAAATGAAAAATAAAGAAGGTTAAGGAAAACTTAATCATGTTATATATCATATATAAATATAGTGACATCTTAATGGCCACCTTTGAAGGTGTCAAAAGAATGTTGAACAATCATCGTTTCGGGATGCATAAATTCACCATCCACGGAAACAGTATGTCCTTTAACCATTAGATGTAGGTGTGTGTAAGTGTAGCTCGAATCCTTATTATAAAATCATCCTATTATATTGAAGATACTAGATTTGTTACAAAATAAATGAATAAAAAGAGTTTAGGGGGTTGGAGAAGCAAAATAAAACAAAAGGACTCAAGTGAAGGCATTAACTTAAAATCGGGTAACTCTCTTTGGTTTGAGCTCAATGGATTCCTTGGGAAGACTTCTTCCCAAATTGATGCTTCAAGGAGTAAGAGAAGGATGTGGAGAGACAAAATGGTCAGGGGTTTGCCGAGCCAAAAGGCTTTGGGAGTGTGGGTAAGGAGGTAGAGGTGGGGGCCTTTTATAAGAGGAGAGGAGGGGCACTCTTGGAAAGTAAAGAAATATTTCTTTATTTTAAAATGGGTTTAGGATTATAAAGGTCCCACATTGATATAATTCTAGGGTAAGGTGATAAGGGTTGTAAATCCACACATAAAATAGGTTTTGGACATGTGTAGTTCATAGAATTTACATTATCATTTCATTTTATTTAAATCCTTTATTAATGAGGTAATCACTGCATCATCATGATGTCATAAATAATTTAATTTATTTAATTTCTAAAAATTATTAAAAAAATACTATGATGTAGGAAAGCTTTTTATATTTCCAATGAATATTTATAATCAAAAATATGACTTGTATAACCACATGTAAAAATTATTTTAGTAAAACATATCCTATTTGTGTCATTTTTACTTTAACATTAAATAAAAAGTTATTTATGTCATTTCCCAACCAAAGTGGATCCATGGGGTACCCAAGTTTACCCATGGATTGTATTGGTCGTCCATGACACATAAAATGAGGGTAGGACATGTGTCAAGCTCATCTAATATTATTAAAACATTATTTTTACCTTAAACTACACTAATTACCACTAATCGCGATTAAGAACTTAAAAGTTACTATTCACCAAAAAAATTATTTTAATCTCATTGAACCACATTTTACATCTTAATGACAACAATGTATGTTGGGTTTTTGAAAATCAAATCACAGAAGTTGCAAAGTTTCATTTAAACGAAAAATTAGTTTCTTTAACTACCACTTAGTGCTTTCACTATTCATCAAAAATTGATGTTTTTCAGAAAGATACCAAAACTTCACCCTAATCTATATTTGATATTCCGAATTCAAAAATGATGTCTATTTTACAAAATTCAAAACATGTAAGTTTAATTAATTAATTTAATAACTAATTCTCGATGTCATGACAAATAGCGTGTTTTTATGAAACAGTAAGTATCAACAGATTGACACTAGTTTAAGTCCAATTTCAAAGTGAAATTGATTCCAATGACCACCATTGGATAAAATGGTAAAAATATATTCTAATTTCACTTCAAAACCAATTAAAAATATAATCTAATCACATAAATAAATTATATTAAAAAGAGGTTTTGAATAAAAATACAACATTTTTCACTATTCATTAAAAAATGAACTTTATCGGAAAAATACCAAAAATTCACACAAAGTAAATTTTGATGTCCCAAACATAAATAATAAGTTTATTTTGAAAAACATAGCTTATAAAATTGTCAAAAGATAGATTTAAGAAGGGTTTGCCATCAAAAGGCAGTAAAACAATCTTTTAAGAATATTAGTGTATTCCATGCATAAGATTGTATTTATTTTCATTTTAAGCCTCTAAAACACTATCTTAATCAATGATAGACATAGATAAAAATATCTATTATTCATTACATTCTTGGGATGTTACATCCTTCCCCCCTTTATAAAATTGCATCCCCGCAATTTATTTACTAATCGAATAAATGGGGGTACTTATCCCTCATTGCATTTTCAGATTCCCATGTTGCCTCTTCCATCATGTGGTTTTTCCACAAAACCTTTTCCTGATTAATCACCTTATTACGTAACACTTGATCCCTATGGTCAAGAATTTGGACCGGTTGTTCCTCATAAGATAGGTTCTCTTCCAGCTGAACTACCTCTGGACTCAAAACATGAGATGGATCTGGAATATACTTTCTCAACATCGAAATGTGAAAAAAATTGTGTACATGAGATAAACTCGGAGGTAAAGACACTCGGTAAGCAACAGATCCAACTCTCTCCATAATTTCATATGGTCCAATGAACCTTGGACTCAGCTTTCCTTTCTTACCAAATCGCATCACAATTTTCCATGGAGAAACCTTGAGAAAAACATGATCACCTACCTCAAAAGATAGATCCTTCCTCCGGTTATCCGCATAACTCTTCTGCCTGCTCTGAGTTGTTCACATGTGTTTCTGAATCAGCTGAACTATTTCTACCAACTCATCTACCAATTCTGGTCCCATCAACTTCCTTTCACCCACTTCATCCCAGAAAGCTGGAGTTCGACACCGCTTCCCATATAACGCCTCAAATGGTGCCATCTGTTTACTGGAATGAAAACTGTTATTATAAGAAAATTCAACCAAAGAAAGATGTTGGTCCCCACTTCCTGATAATCCATCGAACAAGCTCGTAGCATATCCTCCAAGTTCCAAATTGTTCGTTCTGACTGCCCATCTGATTGAGGATGAAATGATGTACTAAAATTTAATTCAGTACCCAACGACATCTGAAAGCATTTCCAAAAGATAGAAGTGAACCTGGGATCACGATCAGATACAATGGAGAGAGGAACTCCATGGAACCTGACTATCTCTTTAAGATAAAAACGGGAAAGTTGATCTAGGGAAAAAGTATCTCGTATAGCAAGGAAATGAGCAGATTTAGTCCAGCGATCAACAATAACCCAGATTGCATTATTACCTCGAGATGTCTTCGGTAATCCCACAACAAAGTCCGTGGATATATTATACCATTTCCACTCTGGCACTGGTAAAGGATGAAGCATCCCTTTCGGTAACTGCCGCTCTGCTTTAACCTGTTGACATGTCAAACACTTCATAGTAAAATCAGCGATATCTCATTTCATTCCATCCCACCAGTAATACTCCCGCAGATCTCTGTACATCTTAGTACTACTAGGATGAACTGAAAACGAAGAACTATGATCTTCACATAACAACTCTCTCTTCAACTGTGAATCACAAGGCACACACAATCTCTTCCCAAATCTCAAAACGCAATCATTATCAATGTTGAATTCAGGCAACTTACCTTTCTAAACCAGCTCTACCTTTTTCTGCCACTCACTATCTTGCTTCTGTGCTTGCTTGATTCTATCTGATAGAGATGATCTCACTGATACATGAAATGAAACAGAAGAACATCCTGCACCAAAAACATCTATTCCAAAGTTCATCAACTCCTTAACCAAAGGATCACGTTCCAAATGAAACATTGTTAATGAAGCTTTACTTTTTCGACTCAAAGCATCAGCCACTTTATTTGCTTTTCCTGGATGGTAATGAATTGTACAATCATAATCCTTGATTAATTCCAGCCATCTCCTCTGTATCATGTTTAACTCTTTCTGAGTGAATATATACTTTAAACTATTCTGATCAGTATATATTTCACACTTTACTCCATACAAATGATGTCTCCAAATTTTTAAAACGAAAACAACAGCAGCTAATTCCAAATCATGTGTAGGGTAATTTACCTCATGAGTTTTCAACTCTCGTGAAGCATAAGAAATTACCTGATCATTCTGCAATAGGACAAAACCAAGTCCTTTCAATGAAGCATCACTGTATATAACAAACTCACCATTCCTGGATGGTAGTGCCAAAACTGGAGCATTCACCAATATTCTTTTCAATTCTTGAAAACAATCATCACATTCTTTTGTCCAGATAAACTTAACCCCCTTCCGAGTTAGCTTAGTCATTGGACTAGATAACCGTGAAATTTTTTTAACAAACCTTCAGTAATAGCCTTCCAAACCAAGGAAGCTACGAATCTCAGTTACATTTGTGGGTCTTGGACAGTCTTCCACAACTTTTTTTTTGCAGGATCAACAATTATCCCATCTTTAGAAACAATGTGACCAAGGAAAGAAATTTGTTGCAACCAAAACTCACACTTGCTGAATTTCCCATACAATTTCTTTTCTTTTAAGGTTTTCAATATAACACTTAAATGTATTTCATGCTCCTCTATACTTTTAGAAAACACCAAAATATCATCAATGAAAACCACCACAAACTTATCCAAGAACTCATGGAAAATTCAATTTATTAAGTCCATGAATACAGCAGGTGCATTGGTTAGCCCAAAAGGCATTACTACAAATTCATAATGGCCATATCTTTTACGAAACGCAGTCTTCGGAACGTCTGCTTCCTTTACCTTCAGCTGATGGTACCCCGATCTCAAGTCAATCTTTGAAAAATACTGAGCTCCCTAGAGCTGATCAAGCAAATCATGGATATGAGGAAAAGGATATTTCTTCTTAACAGTGATGTTATTCAAGGCGCTATAATCAATGCAAAGTCTCATTGAACCATCTTTATTTTTAACAAATAAAACAGGAGCACCCCATGGTGATGTGCTAGGTCAAATGAAACCTTTCTCTAATAAATATTGCAATTGCTCCTTCAACTCGAAAAGTTCAATTTGAGCCATTCGATAAAGGGGTTTTGAAATTGGCTTAACATCAGGAACTAAGCCAACAGTAAATTCAACTTCCCTATCTGGTATTATTCCAGGCAACTCATTAGGAAAAACATCAGGATACTCATTTACCACTGGCACATCATTAATCTGAACAGTTCCTTTATTTTCAATGATGTGTGAAAGGTAACATTAATTTTCATCTTTTACATGTTTATCAGCCTCTTGATAAGTTATCAACAGTAAGGGTTCATTCTTGTACACAAACTGAAAGTATTTCTGAAAAGAAACTTCTTTAGCTCTACAGTCAATCTTAGCATGGTAAATAGAGATCCAATCCATACCCAAGATAACATAAAACTCTACTAGAGGTAGAACAATAAGGTTTGCAAGTAGGTTCTTTCCACAGATAAGGATAGGAAGATTCTTATAAATTCTTTTTGCCTCAACATTTCCCCCAGGCGTTTTTACCAAAAATTCAGGAGTCATTTCATGAGATGGTATCCCCATTTTACTAGAAAAGTTTTCAGAGATGAAAGAATGTGTAGACCCCGAATCAAACAACACACTGGCATAATCTGAAAAAACAAACAATGTACCTGATACAACTTCATTTGATGGCCCGACATCTGCTGAAGTAGTTGCAAAGGATTTCACCACCCCATTCTTCTTGTAGTCTAACTGCTTCCCATCACTCAAGATCTTTGTTGGACACTTGTTTGCATAGTGACCCATCTCATTTCACTTACAACATTTCACTAACTATAAATCAAACTTGGTCTTACCTTTACCTTGATCCTTTTCAGTGCAATCACAAGCCTTATGTCCCATCTTACCACATCGGTAGCACTTTCCAGAATTCAGAAGACATTTCCCAGCATGCCTTTTTCCACATTTATCACAAACTGGAAACATAGTTTTCTTACCATCAGACTTTTTTGAATAATTCTTCCCTTTCTCCTGCCACCTTGGTCTCTTATTCTGCTGGTTTTTATAGAACACTTGATCATCAGCAAACTCCATTTCCACCTTCTCAGCACATCGAACAAGATTCTCATAACTTTTAAACTCACGAGAAGCTAATTCCCTTTGATATTTTGGATTTAATCCTGAGTAAAAACGATTTATTTTACTATCAAGGTCTCAGATAAAATTTGGAGCATACCTTTCCAATCGAGTGAACCTTTCTTCATAGGTAGCCACTGAGTCTTCATCTTGCCTCAATTCCAAGAATTGTTTTTCCATCCTAAGTCAAACAGCCTTAGCAAAATACTTCTCAAGAAACATACCTTTGAATTCATCCCAGTAAAGAGCATCAATCTCATCGGCATCCCTGATATTTTTAACCATAGACCACCACTGATCTGCCTCACCCTCCAAACGGTATATAGCAAGACTAACCTTTTGATTTTCTGAACACCCCATGACATCGAAAATATTATCCAGTGCTTTAATCCACCCTTCACCTAGCACAGGGTCAGATGATTCTCTGAATGATGGGGGGTGTTGCCTCATGAAATGTTCCACCACTGACATGTTCCTCTGCGGTTGATCTGGCTGATCTCATGCATGGATACCACCACCATTTATTGCTTGAGTCAACTGCGCCATTACTACAACAAACTATTCAGTTCCAATTCCGGCCATCTTAGGGTGCTGATTCGGAAGGTTATTTCCTTCTATATGCCTTCCTAGCACTGCTTCCCTGTTTCCTCTGCGGAAAACCATTCTGAACAAACATGTCTTAGATGAAGCAACATGGTAATCTTCAAATACTATATCACTTCAATTTGACCATAAAAAAAATATTTTTGGATAATCATTTAATATAATTTTAACTCCTAGTGTTATCTAAAACGACCTCTGATACCAACTATAAGGCCCCAGCCTTAAACCTTACTTAATCTTGAGTTATTATAAGATTACACATTGAGGATCTTTTCGGGTTTAGAGTTTTAGAAAATTAGATCATAAAACTTGCATTAAATTCCACATATAAACAAAGTGGTTACATAAAGATATTATTCTTATTTCCCATCAATGGAAACATATTTAAAATAAAACATTGATTCTTTCTTGACACTTCCTTGACACTATCATCATATCATGTACCTTTCCCTTGACCTGTGAAAAACATTTCAAAAAACATGGGATGAGCATAAAAAGCTCAGTAAGGGATATAAAAATACGGAAAGGAAACATGGGTACATATATACATAAGAATGAAATCATACATTACCCATAAAACATAAGCACTTTAACATACCTCATCAAATCATGAATAAATCATAGAAATCATAAGACATAAAGGTAACTTGAGGCATTCATAACACTCTTACGTAGGGAGTAACCCTCTTGGTTACGTTTAGAATACCCATCACAGTATATTCCCTAAATCTCTTTGGAGAAACCTTAATGTTTCACTCCTTCGCGTTACCCAATGCATTGGAGAGCTATATCGGGCTCACCCACCATTAGTTTATCACGGAACCACCCGTCTTCATAATAATGCCCATGAACCTCAACATAATCGTATCACATAAAACACGCATAAAGGAAACATAACATTTCCACCTTTAAATCACAAGATATCAATACAACACATTGATATAAAAACATTATGAAAACCATTTTCAATACCAAAATAAAAGAAAAGTAAAACATGGTATTTATTTTTCTTTTTTTAAAAAAAGGTATGGCTTGTAGAGGAAGCCGAAACTCAAATAATGGTCACGGCGGCGGAGAAGTCATTGTCGCCGCATACGTACGACAAAAACATTCCCTTTTATCGTTTAGTAAACGCTTTGTATAAAAATGATTCCTCTTGAATAAAAGTAAAATTCAAAGGTGTTTATACACCGTATGAAAGAAGGTTGTGTATAAAACAAAATATGACTCAATGAAAGGAGATTGAGATGAAGTCCCATACCTCGGGTCCGACTTGACTCGATCGTTCTTTAATCTCCTGAATAATAAACTTGAGCTAATTTATAATTGTTTAAGAACCTTTTTCAAGTTCATTATTCCTTTTATATCACTTATTTCCATGTCATGAACACTATGTAATTATTTAAGTTAATAACGGTCGGTTTAACGATCATTGGTACTTGAGTAAAAAATAATCCCTTTATAATAATAAGTTGTTCATTTATCAATTATATCCAGAGTGGTATTCATGATGTAGATATCATATATGTAATATATATCCTATACATGCATGCATTTATAATATTACATAATCATTTAGAGGTAAGAAATGAAATGCACCGTTTATGGAGACGGTAATCTGTACGTTCGCATGAACGCTACTTTCATTTCTATTTCATATTTAATAGAATGGAATCATAATGATATAAAGGTATACTATAATTAAAGTATAATATCATATATAATATCATAGTTCCATCCTTTATACGTCCCACATATGGTATTTAACGAATCAAATCACTTTGAGGGGGCGGTAGTCCGCACTTCCTTAAATGAAGATATCACGTTTACCCATAATGGAAACCATAAAGGTATGCACAAAATAAAAAATACAGAAGCTTAAGGAAAACGTAATCATATAATATATCATATATAAATATAGTGACATCTTAATGTCCACCTTTGAAGGTGTTAAAAGAATGTTGAACAATCATCGTTTCGGGAGGCATAAATTCACAATCCACGGAAACAGTATGTCCTTTAACTATTAGATGTATGTGTGTGCAAGTGTAGCTCTAATCCTTCTTATAACAAAATCCTATTATAATGAATATACTGGAGTAGTTACAAAAGAAATGAATAAAAAGAGTTTATGGGGTTGGAGAAGCAAAATAAAACAAAAGGACTCAAGTGAAGACATTACCTTAAAATCGGGTAACTCCCTTTGGTTTGAGCTCAAATGCTTCCATGGGGAGACTACATCCCAAAGTGAGGCTTCATGGAGTAAGAGAGGGATGTGTAGAGACAAAATGGGAAGGGGTTGGCAGAGCCAATGGCTTTGGGAGTGTGGGTAAGGAGGTAGAGGTGGGGGCCTTTTATAAAAGGAGAGGAGGGGCACTCTTGGAACGTAAAGAAATGTTACTTTATTTTAAAATGTGTTTCGGATTCAAAAGGTCCCACATTGATATAATTCGAGGGTAAGGTGACAAGGGTTCGCAATACACCCATAAAATAGGTTTTTTACATGTTTAGTTCATAGATTTTACATTATCATTTCATTTTATTTAAATCCTTTATTAATGAGGTAATCGCTGCATCATTATGATGTAATAAATAATTTAATTTATATAAATTCTAAAAATTATAAAAAAATACTATGATGTAGGAAATATTTTTATATTTCCAATGACTATTTATAATCAAAAATCTGACTTGTATAACCCCATGTAAAAATTAATTTAGTAAAATGTCTCTTGTTTGTGTCATTTTTTACTTTAACATTAAATAAAAAGTTATTTATGTCATTTCCCAACCAAAGTGGCTCCATGGGGTCCCCATATTTACCCATGTATTTTATTGGTCGGACATGACACATCCAATGAGGGTAGGACATGTGTAAATCTCATCTCATATTATTAAAACATTATTTTTACCTTAAACTACACTAATTACCACTAACCGCGATTAAGAACTTAAAAGTTACTATTAACCAAAATATTATTTTAATCCCATTTAACCACATTTTACTTCTTAATGACAACCATGTATGTCAGGTTTTTGAAAATCAAATCACATAAGTGGAAAAGTTTCATTTAAACAAAAAATCTGCTTCCTTAACTACCACTTAGTGGTTTCACTATTCATCAAAAATTGAAATTTTTCAGAAAGATACCAAAACATCACCCTAAGATATATTTGATATTCTGAATTCAAAAATGATGTATATTTTACAAAATTCAAAACATGTAAGTTTCATTAATTAATTTAATAACTAATTCCCGCTGTCGTGACAAATAGCGTGTTTTTATGAAACAATAAGTATCAAAAGATTGACACTAGTTTAAGTCCAATTTCAAAGTGAAATTGATTCCAATGACCACCATTGGATAAAATGGTAAAAATATATTCTAATTTCACTTCCAACCCAATTCAAAAGATAATATAATCATATAAATAAATTAGATTAAAAATAGGTTTTGAATTAAAATACAACATTTTTCACTATTCATTTAAAAAATGAATTTTATCAGAAAAATACCAAAAATTCACACAAAGTAAATTTTGATATCCCAAGAATAAATAATAAGTTTATTTTGAGAAACATAGCTTATAAAATTGTCAAAATATAGATTTAAAAAGGGTTTTCCACCAAAATGCAGTAAAACAATCTTTTAAGAATATTAGTGTATTGCATGCATAAGATTGTATTTATTTTCATTTTAAGCCTCTAAAACACTATCTTAATCATTAATAGAAATAGATAAAAAAAACTATTATTAATTACTTACATGGGATGTTACACTAAAAATATGACATAACTCGTTTGGTTTACATACATAATCAACATAATGAATACAAAAAAACATTTTTGAATAAATATAATTTAAATAATAATTGACATCTCAATATTATTGTAACCAAAATAAATGTTTTTATATTAAATAACTACAATGGACTATAAAAGATAACAAATATGAACAAGTCTAAAACAAATGATACTATAGACGTGTTGGGTATATGAACAACAAGTCCTCTGACCATCAAAAATTCATATCTTTCACTAGTGTGGATCCTAAGCCAAAACATTTTTCATAAAAAAACATGATATAAACATAAAAATACTACTAAAGTGTATTTTTATAAAAAAAATACATCAAAGGAGAAGTTTCATGTCTCTCGGGATGTTCTTCGAGGGTCTGATCAATACACTATGTTGAACTAGTGATGGTGTCTCGAAACACAGTGAATAGATAGGGGTATGTATGAAAATATCGACACATTTATGTAAATATAACAAAATATCTTTCACATAATTTAAAAATCATATAAATAATCAATAGAGATGTGAATAAATTTAAATACATTATCTTTTAAAAGAAATACATTTCATTCAATCAAACAAAAGATAGTTATGAATGAAAGTATGTCTATAATAATTTTCAATTGAGTTAGCCAAACCATTATTGATACATGCATGAAATACAAGTAGAATACATCTTTTCCTTAAGGGGTATATCAATTCATGATGTATGATTGTGCCTATGCTCTATATGGAGTACTATATACACACACACAAAAACATGCACACAAAAACACCTTTTTCAATATATGTATATATGTAATTTTATTCTATATGAGGCGTCATATTATCAAAGTAACTATAAATATATAAATATATTTAAATGTTATCCTCTATTATGAAAATTTTCTCTTCATAAGGAGGAACTATACCTGAACATATTCATCTTCCTCATCAAAGGACACTCGCCTTCTCATAAGAAAAAATGTTCTATTCTCTAGGTGTAATTATATACACAAACACACACACACCCATCTTATATATGTGTAAACTATTCACATAGTGAGGAACATATCCTATATATATCCATACATGTTTTTCATGTACAAATGTCTCCAGATATAACTTATAAGAGATATTTATTACACTTGTAAGTATGGTACCTAAAAAACTAAGGCATTCCATGTGTAAGACTATTAAAATGAAACATATAAAAATTGAAACCACTTCAATACTGATTAGTAATTTAATTAAATAGGTTTTCTATATAATAAATCAAAATATGGTATTAATAATAGATTTAAAAATTCTCAATATCAAATAGTATGCATTTTTATGTCCATAGTAGACATTTTCCTAACCAATGGTACACATGACCTTGGTCAAAAAAGAAATATTACTATCAACCAAAGGAAAACATTTAATTTAAATTTTCACTTTTCATGAGATAATGAATGCCCATTATTTAAAAATCTCCGCCAAAAAAACCAAACCAGAAATTAATAGGTGTATAAAAAACATTTTTACACAATATTTAAAAAACAAATTAGGCATAGTGTATATAGAACCTTCATAAAAATGCTTGTGTAGTAATGAAGAAATAATAACTAATAAACCATTAAGTTCATTCTTTTATTATTATTTCAATACACATTTCATGATTAGTTAATTAAAAACATGTTTTCCACACTATACATTTATGGGTATCACATTTCATTTACTAAGAACAATGTTTTTCTAAATAGACACTATTAATACAATAAATCCAAACACTTGTCATACCTTATTAACGACACATATATTATTGTTTAAAATTATTTTCATACATAGAGTTTTGTTACAAGATTTTATCTAACACTTACATGATTAAATATTTAAATTAATGTGAATTTATATTTTCTAGAGGTTTTTAATAAATTGTATTGAAGGGAGAACATTGTTTACCTATTTCACGTTCGAACCATTTATATGAATGGTCACCCAATTGGAATGAAATTTAAAACAAGTATAATAAAAAATATTTACTTCTTAAAAAAACCACTTTTGAAACCACCTTATATATTAAGAGTTTGAAATGGAAATGAGTTTTGTCAACTAAATTTTTGAAGGAAAAAATACCTGAAGGGTTGGTTATTAATAATTGAATAAATATACCTAGAAATATATATTAAAAGTAGAGAAATTAAAATATTTATTCAATATATAATTTAAATAATCATTAAATTATATTATTAAAAATAATTAAAATTTGTATACATGAACCTCTAAGTTTATTTTTGAAACTCAAAAGTCCTTGTTTCATTGAAATGTTTTCTTC
Organism: Viscum album; assembly: GCA_963277665.1. NCBI lineage: Eukaryota > Viridiplantae > Streptophyta > Magnoliopsida > Santalales > Viscaceae > Viscum > Viscum album. The sequence continues at coordinate 1,998,615,930 of OY728142.1, read as the reverse complement.
CATTAACCCAAAAATTACCACTTCAATGAAAAAACCACTTGACTATTGGTTATGTATTGTTATTATATTGATAATTCATTTTGGATTAAGTTGTAATAGGTTATATACATAGGTAACCCTTAAGTAAGGCCAAGAGGACATGTCTAATTAAACACGCAACCACTCCATAATGTTTTTCCTCCTGTGTAATCATTATGCTCATTTTGATCCTCACATTATTTGGTAATATGATACAATCAACACAATATTAAATTGTTATATGTAACCTTAATCCATAAAGATATAATTTAATATATATATATATATATTGAAAATTATTATTGGGAGTCAAAAATACACCATTAACATAGAAAACACTACTAAAACAATAAGAACAAATGAATGTCATGATGAGTCCACTTTAAAACATCAACTAATACCTAAAATATTAAAATAAAGTACCATTTTAAAATTTACCTACAATATTTATTAAAGTATTATTTGTGATTTTTTTAGTTTTTGAATAATATTATGTGGATATATTATAGAAATATTCATTGAATCACTCAATGAGTTTAGACCAACAATCATAATCTCATGTGAGGCATATTGTACTTAAAAAATCGCTTCTGTAGAACTTAGAAGCCATCAAACCATAATTATATTAATAAGGGACCCAAATCACATGATAAAAAATATTAAATAATGTATGACCTCAAAGAATCTCAATAACATAACTCCTAAATTTCATAAAATGTATCCAGAACCTAAATACCTAATAAATCCAAATATTAAATCTTCTTATTTAACCATAATTAATGAAAAACACTAGAATAAATCTTAACATTGTATAATTTTATAAAATTATTAAATATTTATGAGAAAATGCCTTTCAGGATCTTCGATAAATCTGGAGAATAAGAAGACAACATTAAAATTAGGATTTCACCATTACATGAGGAAATCATATCACCAATAATGTATTTTGGGTATGGTAAATATAAAAAATGAAATGATAAGAAACCTAAGAGGAGACGAGGAATCCTTACATTGAAGTGGTGAAAAGAAAAACATTGATCAACATTGAATAAAGAGACAAAATGGGAAGATAATGTAGGAAAAAAGAGGCCATGGGTGGGGTCTTGGCTGACCTGAATGGATGAGATCCTATGTGTAAAACATAGGGGTTAGTGGGTCTTCTATTAAATAATTCGACATAGAAAATATAAAAACCCAAAATGGGTGTAATAAGTACCATGTTTTGTAACAATGAGTATTTGATTTCACCATTAATCTATCAGTCCCCCAGTCCCACCCATCGTGTACCGAATACCCATCCATCATGTACATTATTCCATCGAAAATTCTAAATTGGAGGTGGTACCACCATCTAACATCACATGATCCTCTGACCATTTGAATGAACCGAAAAAACATCCCATAAAACATATATTATATTATTCCCAAATTCTAAAATTCAAGACAAAAAATCAGTAATAACCCTATATTTATATCAAAAAATTCAAATTAGATCATGTTATTTCCAAATTAAATTCTCTCTAAAAATAGAAATTTACAATTAAAATATTTCTCTTTGGAACAGTATCATTACACTTTTTTCCAATGAATCCTTTTATGACCATTACATTACCTTACAAATTTGAAATAAAAACTCAATATTTTATCAAACCATCACAGAATTTTTCCTTAATCATTAGAAAATAAAACCACTATCTAAAATATAATAAATTCTATACTATAATTATAATCAAGACTGATTTTATTTGATTTCACGTATTTATATTGATACACGTCCCATTCCCATCCATTAAATGCGAGCTTACCAATTTAATAAAATTTTGTTTCTCTTTCTTAAATTGCATGTGATATATATATTATACACATTACTGATCCTATCAAATATCTAGTATCCAAGTCCTATTTCTATGATCCTTTATTCCCATTAGTCATATACAAAATTTTTCACCTGGTGAGAGACTAATTTCATTTTGGATAAACATGTATTAAAATAGTTAATTAATATTCCACAATATAGTTTTCCGATAAATTTACAAATCAATAAGACATTCGAATGTCAATGGATTCTATAATCTAGTGTAAATTCCATGTTAATGTTGAAAAAATTATAAATAATTCAAATTAAAAGAATAAAAACCACACAATAAACATTGCCAGTCTAGGATAGACCACAAATCATTGGAGTTACACCCATGAATTTACTTGATAGAATAACCCATGTATAATCCTCTGTATTGATTGGGGGTAAAAAAGAGGGTTCTAAAATCTAATAATTCTTTCATTAGACATCATTTCAGTGGGATAATACTCAAACTTGATATCTATATCCTCTCATCTCCCAAATTCTACATCAGTCAGTTACCAAATGCATTAAATTATTAATGAAATTACAAATAAATATTGAAATCTTGGGGGAATTAAGGAATCAATAATTTCGCTAATTATTCAGTAGTTTATAAGTCCATCTATAATATTCTACTATTCCGATTATCATTTGATTCAATGTCACATTGAAACGGATGAAAAACTGCAACTACTACCAACACAAGATCATAAAATACACAATCTGTAACATTAAATATACTTCACTCATGTGAAATATTATGTTCATAAATAATAAATGGTGTTCCCACCATCATAGTATTATACCTATCTCCTACTAACGTGAACTAATAAATCTAATTATTAATGAAACATTGATCATGAGTGATTATCCAATTAACCTAACTAACTCACTCTATGTTTTGAATTATGGATCTGAGGTTTCATTGGTGTTTTACAAAACCAATAGACATGATATATATGGATTATTTCAATGATACCCAATGCATAATGATCTAATAAATATGTATTACAATATTTTGGGGATACCATTAAACTTGAGTCACTTCACTATGTATCATATTATAGGATTCATCCCAACAATCAATGATCTTCTTATTTTCTTCATGATAGTGTTATGTCACTTGACCCATCCACCCACCAGATTGTTTACCGATTTTAATATATGGTTTAATATAAAATAGGGAATTAATTAACCAATTTATTAAATTTTATTTACTGAATAAAATATAAAATAGTGTTGTAGTTCAAAAAACTATAAGTATAATGATTTTTTAGTTTCGATCAAAATGATCTTACATATACTCTTCACTTATCTCTATACTAGAGAAATGTAAAACAACAATAAATTTTATTTTATAATGGGTTCACAACCCAATTAACACAATCATATAATAATGTATGTAAAATAAGGACCGGACTTTTAAAATTGAGTCACAATATGTTACGACTAAGAAATTTTAAACATGGAAAACGACATAAAGAGCTACCTTTTTTATCTTTGAGTTGTAACTCAAATATACCCCTAAATTAAGGGATAAAAAACTGAATCATACCTTTTAATGATAATAAAAAAATAAATTGTTAATAAAAAATAATATAAATAAATAAAAAAATATTAAAAAAATCAGAATAGATGATTGTTGAAATATCTTTGAGCACTATTTTATAATAAGAGTAAAATATATTGAGTCTTATGAAATAAATTCAAGAAACAATGATTGAAATTTTGTAAAATGTGCTCATTTAACTATTGTCATCATGCATCCCATATATCATTATATTGTTTTTCCGAAATCTATATTTATAGAGATTTTACATGCACAAAATCATAAAAATAATAGTTTTTATCGTTATAATTTCTAAAAAATCCATTCATGAATGGAATTATAACAAACTACTTCATAGTTGTTCAAAAACATCACAGTGATTATTAGAATATTTATAAGAATAAGATTAATGAGTTTTTATCATTTTAATTTTATTTAATCTTTATTTAATCTACATAAAAATAATCACACATTATTTTCGGTAAATTTAAATTTTAAAATGTATAGAGAAATTTGTTTCATAATAAAAAAATGAATAAATAAAAACAATAAAAACAATAAATATTAAAAAATATTAATTTCCAATAATTTTATCTGGAATTTATAATTATAATCACATTCATAGTGTACTCATTTAATAAGAAATAAAAATTTCATACGATAGAAATAAAATTTATGATATAGAAAAATTATTTAATATTCAGAATGAATTAGTTGTTTAGAAATCATAAAACATTAGAATCAATATAAGAAAATTTCGAATTTCATAATTGGTTTAGAAATCTCATCATATGATTTTTATAATCACATTATATATTTTAAAATTCAAAATATATATATTATCAAGTTATTTATTTTAAATAACATAAAATACATCTATCCACAAAAGATATTTGAATTATTATAAAAATTTTAATTTGCTTAAGATATTTACTAATCTCATTGTATATTTGTTGTAATCATATATATTGTGCTTATAGAATTTTTTTAATAAATTTTCAATGAATATAAATTATAAGAACTAGTTACTATAATAAATAAAATAATGAGAATATGGATTAAAAATATACAAAAAATTAATTTAAAGTATAAATATTAAAAATAAATAAGTTTAACACTTTTCATTTAATAAATAAGAAAATAAAGCTTTAGAAAAGGAATTTTTTATACATAATCATGTTATAAATAATATATAAAATGAGTATTTTTGAACAAATAAAAAAATTACGCTACATGGAGTCACTCAAATAACTCAAATAATCTCGCCCATTTGATAATTACAACACTAAGTAATCATGTATAATTAACCCCCTTTTGAGTTAATCTGAAAACGTATATTGTTCTCAACATTTACAGAAAATATTTATATATAAAAAAAAATTTAAATTTTTGTAAAGACCCGTAAAATTCAATGGAATTTTTTTCTTACTTTTCATTAAAATTTTACAAGAACGCGGTTTCTAACGGCACTTGATTCCGAGGCCCGGAGTGCCCAGAATCAATTTCCGAAGTTTGGCTCGGGTACGTTCATTGAACGAACGAGCATGTTTTCTTATCTTTTGAACCGGTGCTCGGAATTGAAATCTGATGGCACCGATGAACTTGAAACGCCGGTAATCGCTTAAAGGAACCTTTACCGTAGTTGCGTTTTTGCGGAAGAAGAAGTTAATTAATGGGGTTTAATTAAGAAGTAAGTAAAATTGTTGGATCAATTTTATTTTATATCAAGGTGGTTAATTTATCCCATGGGAAGTTGGTGGTGGGGACCACATCCACCCAACATCCCATGTGTAGATAATTGAAAGGGTGGGGCCCACACGAGCCCCAACCTTTCACCTTCCCCCTTTAAACTCCTTAACCCCCCCATTTAAGTCTTTCCAACTTAACTCCTCATTTATTTTTACAACTCATATTAATAACTTGAGTGAGTTATGTGTGGGTTTTTATTTTCAAACTCTTAAATTTTCAAAAGCCTTTTTGTGATAATAAAATATGCTGGGAACTTATTTTATTTGGGTTAGTTTTGGGTTGTTTGAGAGCTTTTGGAGAGAAAGCTAAAGGAAGTCTTCTTCTTCTTCAACTTCGACGAAGAACGCGAAGAACACCGTTCTTCAACGAAGAACATCTCCGCCGAAGAACGCGACGTCTACTTCCAATGATGTTTCCTCTTCGAATGCACCTTGACAACAAATGAATCAACATTCGTTTCCCGCGACGCTCGACCTCCGCGACGCTCGTATTCCGCGGCTCGATTGATGTGCACCATTCCGGAACCGAGGTAGGGGTTTGAATCTTTTTATGTTGGTGATTTCTTTCCTAAGAATAAGAAAGATAAATCTGACATCCATGTTCCAATTTTTATTTAAATTAAAATTTGTGAAGGTTAAATGTTTTACGTTTCGTCCAACTGCTATCGAGATAACGGGAGGGGATCGGTCCGCACAAACACGACCGATACCCCTACCCCCTTTTTTCTATTCTTCGTTTTGATTAGCGAAGACGGTAATGCATCGTTGCACCGCACTTGAGCGAAAGGAAACGTGAACGATGCAGGCCACGAAGAAGAAACGTGACGTCGTCGCACTACGTCATGGGTACGAATGAGGCCGCGGCCGGGGTTGGGCCGCGGCGAAAGGACGCGGCGTCGTCACGCCGCGCCGGACGAATTTGCAGCCATCCTGGAAGTAGCGGTCGGAAAAACCACCCACCGGAGAATTCGAAGAAGGCAGCCGGAAATCCGGTCACCGGTGCCGGAAGGCGCGGGACCACGAGGTCCCGTGGTGAGAAACCGGTCGGCCCTGCGATGGCCGGCCATTACAGGGGAAAAGCCGGGGGGTTACACCCCCCGGGTTGCACACGTGGCGCGTCCCCTTAAAGGGGGCCGCCGTTTTGAAATAAAGGAGGGGCATAGCCCCACCATTGGGCGCGCTCGCGCAGCACACAGGCCGCGCTGGCCGGGCCGTCGCGCCGCGGGCCGGGCCGGGCTTCCACGCCAAGCTGGGTCGCCGCCCGGGCCGGGTTGACCCAGTTCGTCCGACCCAGGGGGTACAGGGTCGGGCCGAGCCGGGCCCAGACCCCCTAATTTTGGACTACTTTCGGTCAAATGCCCATATCTTGGGCTACGGACCTCCGATCAATGCACCGTCAGTTGCGTAGTGATCCTTTGAATGAGGTGGTAGTTTCGGTATATTTCACTCAAGGTTTTGGAATACTTTGAGTTTAGCCCGGTTGGCTCGTACACGAAACCAACCGGGCCCTCGGAGCGGAAACGCTCATATCATGAGCTCCGGACGTCCGATCGACGTGCCATCGACTTCGTTGAATTCCTCTATGTGATACGGAACTTTTGGCATACTCTGCCTGAGGTTTGGACGTAGGTGGAGTACGGTCGGGTTGGTTTTGCCTTAAAAAACCAACCGGGCCCCTGGGATGAAAAAGCCAATAACTCTCAGACCAGGCGTCTGATTGACGCGCCGTCTGCGACGTTGAGTTCCTGTTGACGATACGTAACTTTTGGATACATCAACTCTGGGCTTTGTGTCAGTTGATGTATCAGCCTCTCGGCTCATGGAGCGGACCCTCCCGAACGAGCTTGCTGTGTGCAGGAATCCTAGTGCTGGCTGCGACTTCGACGACGACGACTGTGCAGAGATCCTCAGTGGACTGCGACGATGAAGAGTGATGGTCTTGTATCCTATGTGGGTCCCATCTGTGCTGGTCTTGTACTCTATGTGGGTCCCAGCCTAGATGATTCAGTGTTGGTCTTGTATTCTATGTGGGTCCCAGCATAGATGAATCAATGAAGAGTGTTGGTCTTGTATCCTATGTGGGTCCCAGCCGTGCTTGTCTTGTATCCTATGTGGGTCCCAGCTTAGATGATTCAGTGCTGGTCTTGTATCCTATGTGGGTACCAGCATAGATGAATCAATGAAGAGTGCTGGTCTTGTATCCTATGTGGGTCCCAGTTGTGCTGGTCTTGTATCCTATGTGGGTCCCAGTATAGATGAATCAATGAAGACAGCTGGTCTTGTATCCTCAGTGGGTCCTAGCGTAGATGATTCAGTATCTATATCTGATCATCCCGTTCACCTTTTCGACTAAGTATACCTGTGTGACCTGAATCCTGTGATACTCTCCTTTGTGGATTGTGTTGAACTATCCTATATAGATTTACTGGTTACTCTCCTTTGTGGATTGTGTTGAACTATCTTGTGTGGATTTACTGTTTACTTTCCTTTGTGGATTGTGTTGAGCTATCCTTCATGGATTACTTTTTCTCTCCTTCGTGGATTGTGTTGTGCTATTCTGTGTGAGCTGAATCCTGTGTTACTCTTCTTTGTGGATTGTGTTGAACTATCCTATGTGGATTTACTGGTTACTCTCCTTTGTGGATTGTGTTGAACTATCCTGTGTGGATTTACTGTTTACTTTCCTATGTGGATTGTGTTGAGCTATCCTTTGTAGATTACTTTTGCTCTCCTTCGTGGATTGTGTTGTGCTATTCTGTGTGAGTATACGTTTTTCTTTCATGTGTGGACTGGGTTGTGCTTGGGCTCGGATGTTGGAGCCGAACGGGAATTGATGACTTAAGTATATGTATGGGCATATACCTAAGCAGTGTCGGTTGTTACTTCATGATTGTATCTTTCCTTTGTGGTTTATTATTTGTGGATTTAGGGAGACCTTCAGGGGTGTCGGGGTCCCTACTGAGTAGCTTATACTCACCCCTGCACGGGCTATGCCTGCACTTCGTTGTGTTGGTTTTAGACGACGGACATCGCTGATCGTGGTGGAGGCTTGCGGATCAGGACGGTACCTGGAGGTGGACCACTGGGCGGGACGTACTCGGAGCGGACGGCTGGACAGAGGAGATGTGGAGGCTATCTGTGCTCACCCTTCCGCAGTTTGATAGATGATTAAATGGATAATAGTGGCTGAATTGACCAGTTTATAAAATATTTATTTGTTGAATGAAAGTTAAAATACTAATTCAAATCAAAAATAAAAATATGAACAAATAGAATATTTATTTTTGTTTCAATCAGAGTTATCCTACATCTAATTTCCAATTATCTCTATCCCCAATATAAATTTATCGATAATAAACTATCTTTTTAAGGGTAGTAATTACCAAATTACATTGTTCATTTTTTAGGTGATGAAAAAACACAAGAATTAGAATTTTATAAGAGATTCAAAACCTTATAATACAATTAATTTATAAATCTAAAATCACATACCAAAATCCTAATTCTCTTCTACATAAACGTACAACTAAATCATAACATTTATTGCTTGTACAACCAACATATTACTTATTCTTAATACAATATCATAAACCAATTGTTAATATAAAGAGATATAATCTAAATAAATACTATACTATATTAACATGGTATAAAATTTACAAATATTGAGTTTTAAAAATGCATTGATTTCTTTTTTAGCAGTATCCCACCTTGGCCAAGAATCAATAAACAGTGATGATGATTCCTGGTGCTCAACTCTTATAGGGTATAGGTTAGTAGAATTATCCAGAAATATATAATCACATACATGAGAGAATTACCATTATATGTATTTTAAAAGTAATGTATAAGGATATAATAACCACTGAAAAAACCATTTCATAATAAAAAAAATTATCCCAAAAAAAGATGCAATGACATACAACAAAAAATAAAAATACTATTGATATAAATCCTAAGTAGAAAATACATAGCTCAAACAGCTCACAAACAACACCTCAGACTAAAAACATATATCACAACAACCATTTTCCTCTAATGGACCTAAAACCAATATATATATATGGTGAACATAATATTTATTTCAAATATAATGATCCCTAAAACCACTCATGAATAATGTGAATGAACCATACAAAACCCAGTGAGTATACAAATGTAAAAAACTCTCTATGTATATAATTTTATTATCCTTTTATAATAATCATCATGGATCAAAAACCAAATCCCTTGCAAATGGATAACCAAAACCTAGAGGATATATATATCAAAGGGTATCCTGTATCAACATACCAACTAGTTTCCTGCTACCATGCCCTAATTTTACACATCACGGGCTCTCATCCCATCCATAAATCAAGTCATCACTAATATGGTTCAGGACTATACACTACCTACCCCATTCCCATGTAGGTCTTAAATTCTCTTCATCACATTAGATGATATATCTATCTCATCATAAAAATAATTCTTTCAGTAACAAATTATTTGTTTGGAATCAAATATAGCTCATGTAAATAAGTAATACCTTAGGCCACCATATTTCATGCTCAAACACCCATGGAAAGCTAAATCAACCATGACCATATAATAGTATTTATTATAACTTCAAACCATAATAACCTACGACAAACATTTATTGTAGAAAAATTCTGTATTTATACCCACATGTGATAATATATCCCATGAGAGGGTAGGGGTGAGGGGATAGTCAGCCATATATAATCTTTCCTACCTATATTTTGGGAAAACTCTTCATTACTTATATTATTTTGATTCCCTTATTACATGGGTGGGGTGAGTAAAAAATATCCAAAAATACTGATTGGATATATCTCTAATTCAAACTAGGTGAAACTATCTATCCTTATAATCATATATCATTATCTTCACACATAACACTGGTTATTGTCACTGTGATTCTGATATCAAATAATAATACAAACATAAAATTGAATATTAATTTATTTATTTTTCACTAATTAATATTAATCCACTATCATATCATAATCATATATGTACTCTAGGACTAATCCCAAGCTACAACATAAAAGATACACTTATATTAAATAGCTTTAAAATGATTCCTATATTTACAGATATATCGTACAAATAACAGATGTCCATTTTTTCATCAAGTAATAATGAGGCTAGGAAAAAACAATGATGAGAAATCCACACACGGAACATGTGTCGACACCCCTTGTATCCAATACTATTGTTAATAAAATCACATATTTAATCATGTTCTAATAACATTTTTCTAACTAACAATATTTTACAATATCATCACAATCATAACATGAACCTTATACTATCATCATCATCATAACTTGGACTATGTTCCAACAACACTGCCTCATGATTCCCCTTTCATTACTCATCAATTATTCGAACCGGAAAAGGTTATTAATCAATCACATCAAGGCTCTAAATCCATTGAGCTTAAATAAATATTAAATGTATTATTCCAAAAATAATTAAAACATAATCTATTAAAAACCTAATACTAAATTCTAGCTTTTATCAAACAACAATGAGTTAGATTGGTGTAAAATAAATTATTTAATAAATAATTAATATATTTTTATCATAATTAATTAACTAGTTAAAAATTAACAACACATAGTTGAACTAACCATACAAATTTCCAATTCTTAATATTATTTATTTATTTCAATTTTCATCGTTTAGTTACTATTATTTGTATTAAAATCTCAAAGATAATTAGTTCAGCATTTATCTTTTATTAAAAACAAATCATTACATATATTAAGATGTTATTTAATTTCAAATAATGTTATCCTTTCTTAATAACTACAACAATTAACAACACATTATCATTTAAATTTAATGATGAAAAAATATAACAATATAATTCATGGATCTCACTTCCCAAATATTTTAGTTTTAAATACTAAAAAATACACAATAGATAATATATACAGTTTATAAAATTATATTAAATTATGTCATTATATAATATTCTTATGATTAAATAATAATTATATGCATGCAATAATATTTTGTAACAAAATAATAATCATAATAGCATGTTTATTAAATAATTTATATTTTTAATGATCATTTATATTATTAAATAAAGCTAAATTGAAAGCTAAATATTTCAAAGTAATAAATTTATATGCACATATTTTGAAATAACAATTTTAAATCCCTCATTATCAAACCATGAATATATAATTTACTTATGTAGAGAAAAATATACTAAATGGATAATGATATTTTTTCTTCTTCCAAAATTATACTTCACTACTTTAATATCCATATCATCCCATTATAATGGAAAATAAAATTTATGATTTCAAAAATATTAAAAACATTATTTATCATCATCTAATAATATTTTAGTAAATACTAAATAATCTATATAATATTTAAACTAACATATCATGAGATAATAAGACTATTAATACTCTATAAAATTGTTAGTAGTAAATAAATTTTAATTACCTGGTTTAAGTGCCATCGTTTGATAATATTCATCCTGAGATATAACATTATTATTAAAAGAATATTAAGAATATGATAATTACCACTTAGTTTATTTAATTAAATTACAAAATTAATTAATTAATTAAAAAATATGAATAATATTTTATGCATTCCGTTATCTTATTTACAAAAAACAACCAACAACATGAAATTCTTAATTAATTACAAATAGAAAATGTTATAATGAAAAACATTCATCAAATAAAATTATAGAAATAAAAAATAATAATTAATAGTAATAAAAAGTATTCATTTCGTACTCATCTTTATAGATTTTATATTATAATATAAAATTTAATTGTTTGATTATTTTTTATAATATTATCATATTATGGTAAATCACATTTCATTAAACATGAGATTCTAAATCAAGTAAAATTCCATCTTATTAATGTAATATAAGACTATGTCATAGATCCCCTGTGTGGATAAGACATATTTTAAGCTACACCCAAAACAGTGGAGGGAAAGAGGGAATACACGATATCTAGAAACATAATAAGAGATCTAGTAGATTTCCACAAGACCCTAGAAATTTAATTAATGATTCATGGTATCCCGAAATGATTTGGATCTAAATAAACTAAAATGATGATTATTCTATGATGATAAATAATTTTTAAATGTTATTCCCATATATTTCTGTGAAAACTCATCAATGTTTTCCAATGAGTTTTCATTTAATTCTATATTATTTAAAATCCCATAAAAGGATCATTTTGAACTTTTAATATTATAAAAGGTAAAATATTACATTTTAAACATTCAATAGATTCCAAATAATCCATTATATCAATTTAATTCCTTAATTTATGTTAAAAAATGTATTTGTCAAATTGGGAAGGATATTTTGAAATTTGAGTAAAGACAATCCTGATATGAAACTCATAAATATTTTTATTTCAAACCCATATTTTATTATACCTTAATAAATCATCTATTACATAAATCTACACATAATAAATAAACAAAATAATGTGAGGTCAAGTTTATTTGATAAATTATATTCCAAGAATATTAAATTCAAACATGTGTACATTATCATTATTGAAAGACTCTGAAACATGTTATTACATTTCATAGATCTTCTAAAACATCATGGGATAATATGAGGAGGTAAAAAAGAAGTGGATGAGATTTAAATCCTAGTTTGGGAATAAAAACAATTATAATATAAATCTAATCATGTGATGCGAGATGATTATCATGGTAACATAACAGGGTTCCGAATCCTAATCAAGAACAAAAATTGTTAAATAACATGACAACAAAAATGAATCAAAATAATTTGCTGACACATTAAACATGACATAATAAACAAAAGTAAAGACTATCCAATAAAAATAAAATTGTTTCATAGGATAGCCTCCTAATTACCACACATGTCATATCATGAGATAAAAACCATACCCAATTCACATAAGGGATATATATTTCACACCCCACCCATCCCTTTAATTTCATGTATATACAATAGTGTTCTATATAGACCATAACATATAGAGTTTATTTCAGAAATTTTATCCCCATGGTAAGGGTGTGTGGGATACATAAATTTAAATCCCCAATATATGGAGACTATGTATAACTAGGTGAATACATGTGAGTATAAATAGAGACATGTATTCACTATATAGAATATTGTCTTTGATAATAATTGAATAATTCTGATATTATAATAAGTGTACCTAAATGGTAAAAGAAGGGCATAATGATGGTGACATCAGTGTCTCGTCACTTTTAAAGAATAAGGATAATAGTTGGGAGGTTTACGAGCATATCCCCACAATAACAATAGTAAATTAAAAGGCATAACATTAGGAAGGGTCTTGAATTAGAAGGATAAGGAGAGGATCCCTTACCATGATAAGAACCTAAAAAATCATGGGAAAATTTTATTAAGACAATAGGGGAACATTTAGAGGGATATAATGAGGTAACAGAAGAGTAAATTCATGTTTCAATAATTTTTAGTGGAAATTAAATGGAGTTTTGGTTGATTTATATTAGAAATAGAAGGAAATTCATTATTAATTTTAAAAGATAGGTTTTGGACTCTATATGATAAAGTAATGAAAACCACAATCCATTCCTTTATTTGTTTCCATGGATTCAACCAAATATGTGTTGTTTTAATTATTTTAAATCCCTATGAACCGAACTCATTATAATTATCCATTTTGAGTTGTCGAAATGGGTCATGTCCATAATGAATTGATTTTAAAATCATAAAATATAATATATATTTTCTAAAATTCAATGAGGATGTATAAAATTAATCAAACAAAATTAAAAACATATATATATATTGGAAAAATATATTCCTTGACATTATTTCCTAGTATAAAATATATTAAATGACCTTTTCATCATTATGATGAAATAATACGTGTTGTATATTTATATTGTATGTAATTTTACTTGAAAATTTCACTGCCTTTGAAAATTATTAAAAAATAACCACTGAATATTTTTTATTTCTAGAGTAAAAAATCATACTTTTTTACCAAAATAATTCACTATAAATAAAAATATACACTTTCACATCAAATTCCATATTTATAAATAAATACTGAGTTTTTTACAACAATATTTATCTGACACAAATAATGCTTTCATTATAATTCATTAAATTATATTATTGTTTGTATATAAATAAATATATTATAGTTATAATATTAGATAAAAATTTATTTTTTCCTTCAAGATATTTTATTTTATTTACAAAAAATAAATTAAATCCCTACATTTCCCAAATAATTATTTTTTTATTCATATAAAAATATATTTTTATTCAACTCATATATAATTATATATATATATATTAATAAATAAAATTTATTTTTCAAATAATTATTTTTTTAAAACGTCAATATAAAATTTAGGTTCCTAACTCCAAACCCATTATTACACCAGCATACATCTAAAGGTTGATGTGTTTGATGGTGACACATTCTTAGTGTAGTTCATTGAAAATTTTTTGTGATGTGATCTATGTATTCTTGAACTTCTCTAGTATACGGTTTCTCTTCTGCTTTCACAATTGAATATTATCTTAGGTTTTATCAAGGGAATATACTATTGATTTCACCGTTCTTAATGGTTCTAATAAATTAGATTCCTATGGTATGATATTACAATTCATGGTATTCGCTTTTTCATCAGTGTCAATTGGACTTTATCAGACATTAAAATACCAATCCAAATAGTTACAATACAAAAGAAATATTATCAACAGTTATGATTCTTAATTATCATTTAAATCTGGAATGACTAATGTAGTGCATGTGTTTTATATAACTATATTACTTGATATGTAATTTAATCATTGAAAAGGAAATTTAATTTATAAAATTTAATTCCATTACATTCTTCCCCCCTTCTGAATTTTTTTCCTCAGAAATTTCACTTCATACAATAAATAAGATGACTTTACTTTTTATTAATTTTGTCTTCTAGTTCCTATGTTTCTTCCTCAATAATTTGGCGCCTCTATAACCCATGTACTATGTGAGTGTTTATTTTCTATAGAACATTGTATCTCTGATATATGATCTTCACTGACTTTTTTTGTTATTAAATGTCATTCTATAAGGCTTCCACATATGGATATTGTCCATGTAAGGGTTCTGGTATATTATTCTTCAATTAGGATAAGTGGACACGTCATGTACTCAACATAGATTAGGTGGTAGTGTTATCTAATAGCCTACTATTGTGATTCCATCCAGGGTGTGCAATGGGTAAATGTATCTTGGACTAAGATTTCCCTCCTTACTAAACCTATTTACATTATTCCATGGTGATATGTTAGGGATGAATTTCTATCTAACCTCAAACATCTAGTTCCATCGATTATTATTACCATATATTTTCTTTTGACTTTCGAGTTTTTCATCTGATGCTGAATTGTTTGAGAATTATCTATCATTTTATGGATTTGATAGTGACTGAAAAATGTATTCTCTACAAATTCATCCAATCATTATCAATTTTCACACTTCATCCTCTATAGAGAATTATATGGTGCTATTTTAATAATACAATAGAAACTTTTGTCATATGATAACTCAACTCGATCAAGGAGTCGAACCAATCATTCCTGGAAATAAATTAAAAAAATATCATCTCATCATACATCCTTTGAATAGATCATTAAAACTGACCACCCATCTTGGTGTGATAATAAATGCAAAATTATATTTTTATATAAAATTCATACTAAATGTTTCTACAAATTCCGAATTTGAACCATGGATCTCAACTGGATAAAATAGAGAGTTTAAATACATGAAGTCTTACAACTTCTTTTAATTATATATTTTTTAGTTGATTAAAATATAAATATTCCTTGATGAAAATTAAATGTTATTCCCATGATTTCTTACAACCTAGATAATGTTATTCCCATTAACTGTCTTGGGAAGTCCTACGATAAAATCCATGGCTATTTTTCCCACCCTAAAAACCTGTATTGGAAAGGGATTAATCATAAAAATGTAATTTTTTTTCTACCATACTTGTTGGAAAACATAGAATCAAGATACAAACTCCCAAATTTCCTTTATCATGTTATCCCATTAAATGTTTTATGAAAAATATCTATAAATCTCTATTAATCTCTAATTAATAGATATTAAAGACCAATATGTACCACACAAAATATCCCTCTTCTGTTTTGGTTTTAATAGGACACATATTTTGGTTCCAAACCTTCTAACTCAATCTTCAGCATAGTTGAACTGCATATTATTCTCTACCATCTTCATTATTAACTCATTATCTTTTTTTTTCATACTATATCCTCTAAAAAATATATGGTTTAAGAATTATTTGAGTATGGTTGGATGATGATCATTTTATTATTCCCATATTCAACCTTTTCCATTTACAAAATGATTGGATCCATTTATTTTCTCTTTATGGATAATGTTATAGGATCCTTTCTACTCATATTGTTCTCCACTTTCTTAACCATCCCTGTATGGTAATGTATTGAAAAATCACTATCTATGATCAACTATAACCACCATTATTCTCCCTTAATAAGTTACATCTATTGATATATACAATTCAGTCATTTATAATATTTATAAATTTCACACTTTACTATATAGAGATAATTTCACCAAATATTCAATTGGAAAACATTAATAACAATTATAGATCATGTTTTTTAGTCATTCTCTTCGATATCTAATTTTTAGGATTTATATTCTATCACTTTTTTTATCTTTGATGAGTACACTACATAATACATTTTTTAATGCATCCCATTAGATCACAAAATCCTTTCCAAAATTTATGTAGTGTGAGTAAATATTAATTGATTAAATTATTATTTAGTTCTTTAATGATTAAAATCCATTAATATTTACTTAAAAACATGAATCCCCTATATTTTAAATTAGTTATTGGGATAGAAATTGAAGATATTTTATCACGAATCGATGATAGTACCCATCTAATCTATAAAAAAATAGTATTTATATCACAAATGTTTTTTGGGTACATCCATTAATTTCTTCTATTTCTATGGATCCAAATATATCCCTTAATTGGTGATAATATACCACAACATAAACTATTCACTCCAAAGAAACTACTTTTACTCTAAATTTCATTTTAATCTTCATTCTATATGGTCTTATGTATAATATTTAAAAGATCTAAATGTTCCTCCTTAGTTTTAGACTAGTATGTATGTGACATTTTTCTAAAAACACCTTAGAAAATTATTTTTCAATGGGAATTTCATCAAGGTTGAAATTTTCTATAGTCTGAAAAAATTATCAAAGATTCTCATGATTGGAGTCCAATAATAACCATCCTTAATACTTTAGTACTAAATTTGATTCATCCTCCTCCTTGTACCTATGTTAAATCAGTGTGTAATTTGCGATATAGAGGGTGACTCCTGTCTCTCAATAATTACTGATGGATCTATGCAAGTAAATTTAATACATGACTATAATTAATCAAATTCAACTATAGGGAGTATCAGATGATTATATGTGATGTTCATCCCACAAAAATGGATTGGGATGAGTTATATTCTTTGGATAGAAGTATTTCCCCATTTATTTCTTTCATCAATAACACAACATCAATTTTTTGAGGTGGTGTATGAATGGTTGTACTAACATGTGTATAATGAAATAATGAAGAGAATCAAAATCTAGTAATATGTTATATATCATTGAATGAAAGGACAATGTACCTATCTCGACTTCATTATCGAGATCCACCTCAACACATCTGATGGAACAAGATCACCCTTTCTCTGTTGGATTTGGTGATAGTTGGTGTATGTTATCATCAAAATACCATGGAATTGGTCGTTGAATTCATAGTTTCCATGTCCCTTGTAGTTTAAAAATTACCCAATAATATAAGGGTTGACTAGATCATTAATTTCTTCCATCACATTGGTGGGATTCTCCCTTTATAAATCACTAGCTCGCTGCCCTTCCTGACTACCAATAAAATATTACTCCATCCCCTTCCAGACAATCTTAGGATGTATCTTCCCATACTTTGGACATGTTAGATATTGAAATTTCTTAACAACATTTTATTTACCCATCATACCTCTAAAATTGAACTATTTTTTCTTCCTATGATCACCATTATAACTATGAGATTTACTAATCTCCATTTCATCATTGAGGGCACATCAAAAAAATTCCTCATTGATGTCAATGAAACGAATGACTATGGTTTTTTGTAGATTCCAATTTAAACCACATATTAAGAAGTGAACTATAAATTATGGGTTAACGAAAAATATGTATTAAAATCATTACGTCATGTTATGTTTTTCTCATACCACCTGATGGATTCATAAACTTTTTTCATGAAGCTAAAGAAATACCTCTACATTAAATATCAAATATTACAAGGAAAATATTTTTCATAATTTTTTTCTAAAATTAAATCCACTCCATAACATCAATATAATCATTGTGATTTATATCTTTGAAAAATATCCAACAAAAATCATCTTCCCCCTATATATAATAAATAACCATTATGTCCTTCTCTTCCTCAGTTAACTAATGGATTGAGAAGATATATATAATGGGGTGGATCCATTACACCATGATTAATGGATCATAAAATCTATTAAATATCAAAGGCATTTTCCACATAAGTTCATTAATTACAACATGTTATTTCTTTGGTAGACTTGGGTGTCCCAATAGATTCAGGTTAATACTCATTACCTTAGTAAATTGATAAAGTAACGTCTTAATTTTTGTGGTTCGAAATCTCATCGGGTTAAGCATAACTATCACTTAATAATAATATTTCCCCGAAAATTGGTTATTGACATAGTTATAATTATTGTCATCCTTTGACTTGAATAATGTATATATTATTGATTAATATATCGTAACTATAGAACACATAAATAGGAAACTATAAAACTTTTAATTAGCATATATTCCTTAACATGTTGATTTATAGTTTATTAACTACAATATCTGTGATCTCTTTTCTAATATAAATTCTTACGGGGAATTTTATTCCCATAACAATTTTTGATAATCTTATTGTGAATTTACAATAACATATAACCCAAAAGAATCGTGGTGTCCAGTAAAGACTATGTTCATGCAATATGTGATTATCGATTCTAGTATAATGTGTTCTTTATAGGTTTATCCTCCCCAGGAACAATGATGGCATTGCCACATCTGCTTTTAATGTTCTGATAAATATGATTTTTCATGGAATCCACTTACAATATACTTTAACAAAATACTTGTTTGGTTGACTGTGTTTATCATTTTTCATAAAGGCTTTCATAATATTTTTATAATCCTTATCCCAATAATAACATGATTTTACTCTAAAAAATCTATCAAAAACCAAATTTTATTACACATTAATTCATAATTTATTTCATAATGATACACTAAAAACCCATAAGATCATGAGGTAATGTGTCTTCAGGAAATTAGTTGCATATAAAACAAACTATATACACTATAAAAGGAAATTATTTAAAAATATTGAATCAGGGGCATATATTTTCTAGAACATATAAAACAGAATGGGACAACATGGGGAAAATCATAAGATAGGGGTGTGCTATAAATACCAGTGAGAGAATAAAAAACATTTCACAAGGAAATATAGTACATGTTATAATAAAGGAAAATGAATGTAAATGTAGAGGGTTGTGAATGATAATAAAAAATAATAAGGAATTACGTATATTGAAAACATAATAGAAACATAGTAAAGTGGAAAAAAATAAACATTAGATCATAATGATGAGTTAACAAAAAAACAAAGAAAACATCACATAAAGTTCTTACAATAAACTCACATTCATTATACATGGAATCTCATGAGATACAAACATTACCCAATGCATTTTTGGACATATAATTATGGTCCCACCCATCACATTCATATAATATATATTTATAATTTTGCCACATAGATCATACTACAAAAAGATCTATTTCTTAAATTGTAAACCCATGATAAATGAGTGTAGGTAAAATACATAAAAATATTCAATAAAAGAATTATAGTTATAAGTAGATTAATTTCATTGAGTTAAAATGGATATGGGTATTCACAACATTAATTGTTTGATATGGAAATTTGTAGGATAATTTTGGTTGTATAACAGGTGTACATAGAGGTTAAAAATAGGAATTAAGGGGGGTAAAAATGTTCTATCATCCCATGGAAATCATAATTATTATAGGTGGTATGTCTAATAACATGTCCCAATATAATTTACCTTAATATAAAAAGAATGATAGATATACTTTTCTTGAATAAGGGTGAGAATGAGATGATCCATTTAAACGAGATGGTTCTTCTAATATATTGAGAGGATATTATTAATCGCTTGGGGGAACCATCATATGGCTATAGAGAATAAAAATAAGTTAAATTCATATTCCAATAGTTTTTAGTAATGGGGAATGAATGGATTGGTGGTTATATATATATAATCATGTGATAATTCCATATTATTTTTCAAACATAGGTTCCGAACACTATTCGATAAAGTAAACAATACTAAAAAAAACAATGGTTTTTTACCATGGTTTCATCCATAGAATATTTTTTTTCAATTATTTTTTACTGATAAAAATATAACAAATTAATATGATACCCTTGGGTATGTGGAGGTGAGACATGTTCATAAAACATTAATTATAAAACCTTGAAATATAATACTGATTTTGGAAGATTCATTTAATCTATATAAAATTAGTAAAATAAAATAAAACACACATTTTATTAAATAAGGAATATATATTATTTCAATAATATCATTTTTGAAAGATATTTCATCACTTTTGGTTAATTATTATTTCATAATGAAAATTTTATATTTATAATGTATTTTATTTTTCTCATATTATTTGACTCTATTCGAAAATTAAAACAAAAAAAAATTATTATTTTTACTTGATGATTCAAAAAAAGAATTTATTTAAAAACAGTTCTATATTTTTAGAATGTAAACTTTTAAATAAAAATTCTCATATGTTGAAAAATACTTGTGTTTTAACAATAATTGTTTTTTTGAATGTTATAATAATTTCATTCAACATTATTAAATTATATTTTCATGTTAATAAAAATTAATATTATTTATTAATAATATAACATGAAAATAATTTTTATTAAAAATTTATTTACTTTGTTAAAAATTTTATTTAGTACAATATATTTTCTTAACATGAAAATATGTTTTTATTCGTATAAAAATATATTTGTTGTCAAATTATATATAACATTTTAGATATACACTAATAATGAAAAGGGATAAATAAAATATTTATTTTATTAATAAATAATATTCAAATGATTTTCTTGTAACATAAACCCTTATTACACTTGTGTATACCCTAAGGGTTAGGTTTATGATTTGAATCAATCTTGGGGTTGTTTGATGATCATAGTTTGGTTTCTGATATTGATAAGAATGATCATATTATATTAATTATTATTCTCATGCTTGTGTTTTTAATACATACATGGTCTTGGTCAAGTTAATGTCCTATTTATAATATCGTTAAGGGTTGTTCTAATGAATGGGGTTCATAGGGTATGATCCTACTGGTTGAGGTTGTCACTTCATTCATATATGTCAATTGGAATTCAATAACCCATGTGAACTCATGGGTCACCACAAACTAAAAAAATATCTCTCCCTGGAGACTAAGATCAAGGTTATATCTACACTGGATAATAAAAAAATAGTTGTATAACTATGAGTATTAAAACATGGTAGGGGTTATTGAATTAAACACTCACATTTCTATACCCTTAAAAAATATGATTACTCGAGATTGAAAATAAAACAAATAAAATAGGTTTTTCTACACTCTAATAAAAAATATGTTACAAGATACCATTTTCAGATATACATATTTCTATAATATTTTATAACCATAAAAATTTCAAAGCATGAAGGCCTTTCACCAAATTCCAAATAAAATGTAATTAACAAAAATTGGTTTCACCACATCTGAACATAACATCAAATAGAATTTGAAAAATAATACCATGGAAAATATGAGGTAAATAGACTAATAATCATGGGAAATCAATACAGAACTATGTCAACTAGGCCCATAAGATTGTCATAACGTGATTACCGAACCACATAAACTATTCTCTGGAAAGATCCACTTGAGAGATCTACGGTAATTTTTTAGCAGAACCTAGAGCATCACCATATTGTTTTGTTACAGTAGTCAAGTAATCTTGCCGTGGAGCCCAGGAAAGTACCGTGTTGACTCCACTGAAAATTAGTCCTTAGAAACATGCCTAGGTATATATGGTTGTGAGGGGAGTTATTTAAATGAAGATGAATTCTATCTAGGCTATCTTATAAATTAATATTAAAAAATTCAAAAAAATACATCATTCACATTCCCACCCCTTATTTTCTGTTTAATCACAACATATTTTTCCCATTCATAATTAAATAAAAAGAAAAAATTCTCATAATTGGTTATACATTAAAAAACACACATCATGAACCTAACACATTTCAAATATATGGGGTTTAATTGTATAGGGGTTTTGATTTAATAAATCATTTCAATGTTACATACTAGCCACATAATTTTTATGCAATCAGTTTTTATTTGGAAATACCTTGGATATCACTAATTTATAATACACACCATTTAGGGAAAATTAAACATTTAAAAAATTGATATCAAAAAAAGATATGAAATATGTTTTAACATGGAATTCCCATATTAGATGCTTTTTAAAAATATATAAGACGATTTGAATTTCATTTACAAGCTTCAAAACCAATTAAATTATATATATATATATATGAATAAATTTCAAATAATATAGAAAACCTACTATTAAAACACCAATAAGTCATTGATCTCAAGTTAAATGCTTGTTCATATGGAAACAACCTCAAAACACGCTTCTTTTAGTGATGGAAATCAAAATCTACACTATTATAAATAAATGAATATGAATATATATAT
This sequence comes from Viscum album, assembly GCA_963277665.1. Lineage (NCBI taxonomy): Eukaryota > Viridiplantae > Streptophyta > Magnoliopsida > Santalales > Viscaceae > Viscum > Viscum album. The sequence continues at coordinate 1,998,592,755 of OY728142.1, read as the reverse complement.
ATATATATATATATATATATTAATATCCCACTCATCAATTTATATATTCCTCATATTGATAATTAATGTGTACTATGATGGAATATATATATATATATCATACCCATGTACATGTCTTTAGGTCACCATCACAAATAGAAATCCAAAACGCACTAGAGAAAATACAGAAAAAATAAAAAAAATCACTAAATTAAATTAGTCTAAAATAAATTATTAAATAAAACATTCATGAAACTAAATTCAAACACACTACCTCCAACCATCAAGGATTAAATCAGCCATAATGGGACATGAGAACCCTCAGCATAAAAAATACACAAGAAGAACACACACAGAAAATATGATATATTTAATCCATAGAATACCTACCACATGGGATAAAAATATAAAAAGTGAATAATATAGAGGTATAGGAGAATATAATCATGCATTGAGAGATCAAACAAGAAATCAACATAAAAATAAATCACTAGAGGGATTGGGGAGGAGTTGGTGGCATGCATGGGAAGCCCTTTTCGGGGATGGGTCAAACTATATGGAGGGGTGTGGTGTGATTAGTAAGGGGGAGGGGGAGAGGATATGTAATAATAATAGTTATTATTATTACTATTTTTATTTTTATTAAACCAAATTAAAAATAATAATAATAAAATAATATTATTATTAATAAAGAAATAATTTTTATTATTATCATTTCATTAATATAATAATAATAATTATTATATTTTCCCATTTTGTTAATATCAGATGCCATGGATGGGATGGCTGCATAATTGGCCAAAATGGGAGCTAAAAATATTCCTCTATTGGAGGCCATGGAATCATCATATGGGAAGGATATATAATTAGGGAAACTATGCTTGGATCATGTGCTCATCTCTTCTAGAAATTGAAGACACATTTTCACGGTATATGATTAGTTTCTACTAATCATGTGCTAACTTTTCACCTATGTTGAAATTTCATAAAATTAAAAATTTAAACCAATTTCATGACCAAACTCAAAAAAACAGTTATTTATTATCAAATAGTAAAATATAATTAAACATATAGGATTGGGGTATGACAATTCCCACCACCATGACACTATCTATCCCAAAAATGTCATAAATATTTACATATTCAAGAAATTAGATGTAATAAAACCTATAAATGAGATGATGCTTCTAAACCTTAATACAAATATCTAATACTCACCCTTCTTGTGAAGCACCAATCCCCAAAAGAGAGAAATGTGATCATGTTCAACGAAACGAACTAAAACTTGTAGGGAAAATAAGAAAGACTGAAAAAATGAACCATCAGAAAAATCACATAATGGAAGAGTCTCAACCCTTCAAAAAACCTTATAACATTGAACATCCTGAACCCTAACATAGAAATCACCATACAAACTCATCTTGGTCTCTTTGGGATCTGCACAATCATTTTTCAAAAGAGCCATTATCGATTTTATCAATCTAGCATGACATGTCTGTTGGTGTGGAAACAAAGAAGAACACTAGCAGAAAAATTCAAATGTCTAAAATAGGAAACAAAAGAACTAGTATACTAGTTTCACTATAAGATTTTCCTCAGAGTTATCTCCCAACAATTTTATTATTTAGGCCATTATTTATTTTTAAAATAAAAATTAAATTAAAAATCCTAAAAAATCCTAAAACATTGTTGTGACTTCTTAAAGTCCCATGTCACACCCAACAATATTAAGATAAGACATCAAAAAGACTCATATTTGGTATCCCCATCATTATAGAACTGATTAGTCAGGAAATGGAACAAAGAGAAACACCCAACATACTATCTTACACATATAAAGTTCACAATCAATGAAACTCAAACTAGAAACTAAACAATATCTCAATTCATAATTCCCCAATATAATGAATCTCCAATCATATGTCAGTCAAAACAAATCTATCCCAAATAAAGGAAAACTAATCAAGATTTCATGTATACATAGTAAAACCACATATATACCTTTAAAAGAAGGCCATCAGGATCTCCCAAAAAGATGATTCAAGAACAATAATTTATAAAAATGAGAAAAATATATATTTCACACTAACATGAGAGAGAAAATGATAGATAAACATCCACCACACCAGAAAAGGTTTTCATTATGTGGAAAGCTTCACTCTAAGACATCTTTCTATAGCCTGTATCTCTTGAATCATTTATTTTTTTCCAACATAAGGAGTACTTAATAACTAATTGAAACATTATCTTTCAGTAGCATGAAAAACATAACCCACTTCAGATGATAGAAGAAACCACACCAAATAGAACATATTATTGTAAGCCAATTAAGAACAATGTAATCTCCTCTTTATCAGCTGAGAAGTTAGATGACCACTTATGAAGACCCGGCTATGTTCTAGTGTTAAGAAAGGCTCTATATCCACCACATGATTCAGAGTGTGGATGGGGTTGTCATTGGTAATATCCATATAAATATTTATTAGAATTTTCATCAAAGACTCCAACCACCTAAATTTGGACATGTTCAAACCACTAAATGATAACAATTACTGATTCACAATATAGAATATTACATACACAACCAATGAAGGCACATCAGATACCAAACATCTTCTCTTTTATTTAATGATACTCTTCTGGAGAACACACCAAAAACAAGAACCACGTAATTGAATCAAATCACATCCCAAACCAAAATGGGAATTCAGGCCTTATATTCAGGCCACTTAGCCTTGGGCCTTTGGGCTAGGTAATGGGTCTCCCTCTACCCAGTCAAAAAGAGTTATTTTCTTTAAATAATAATTATGATTCAGCCAAAACCTTTTAATAAAACCAAAACTCCACATCCCAATTAAAAATCCAAATTCAAAACAAAACAACATTCTTACCACACTTCTAACTTGTCAAAACGTTTTGACCCTGAAATATGACAGTAGAAAAGAAAATAAAACACCAAACAAATCCCCACTAACTTTTTAAAACAATAAAATCCATATTTTTTGGAAACAATATTCTAAAATCATAACGAGCCTAAAAAACCAAACACTCACCATTGAAATTCCATGAATCCTCACATATATGCATAATGTTTATCTCTATAACACATATGCACATACCGAAAACCATTCTCTAAAATCATGTGTCTATCCATACATTAGATAATACATAGGAATACCAAGGGTCAAATGAAAAAATCTATTTTCTAACCTATCATTAAAAAATTTCAAATGAAATTTCAAAACCATCCATTATCATTTCAAAATAAAAAATTTATAAAAATCCCCAAAAACAACCATCCAAAGTTTAAAAAAAAATCCAAAAAACTCAAATAATATTCCAAATAACTCTTATTTCAAAACTATTTTCTCTCCCAAGAAAACCAGTATAATTTTAATACAATCCAATGTTTTCATTTTGGACAACAAGAACTGAAAAACCAAATATATTTTCTAAAATCCAAAGGAACACCCCAAAATATTTCCAAACAAAAAAAATAATTTAAAATAAAATAATTTTCTTCATATTATAAATCCAAAACTAGTGAATCAATCTCATTTTATAACTCACTGAAATCATAACAAAACCAATTTAAACAAAGAACAAGATTAAATATAATTCACTCAATACTCACCTGATAAAAATTAAAAATCCATAATAAAATAACTGAAAAACCTAACATGGTTTCCTGTATTTTTATACTTTCCACCAATCTTGTGATAACACTAGATAATAGAGGAAGCTTCATGTTTGGCACGTGGTTTTCTAGTACAAAACAATAACCTTGAGCCATCAAAATCACTCAAAATATCTGATAAAAAAACTATATTTTCATAATGAAGTCCATTAATTATCAATAAGAAATAAAAACAATATAGAAAAATTAAAACCATAAAAATAATCAAGATAAATGCCTGGAATTCATGTCAAACCCATCTCTGACCACCCTAGTAATTCAAGCATCTATCCAGCTATGTTTTGATCAGGCATGTACATAGGATTGGCCACGTGAATTCTGAAAATTCTTCCTTTCAACTACCATACATAAACAAATTATAATGTCTAATTCCATTGATTATAATTTTTTCATGAAAAACACTAGGTCCACCAAAAACCTATTACTCAAGGTGATTCACTAGAAGGCCAGATATGTGTACCTGATCATCCCCAGAAAGAAAACTAGTTCTAATAATCAAATAAAACTCAATTGGGAATTATTTATACAATTAATGAATATTAAATAAATATATAAGTAAATAATAACATAATAATGAATAAAAAATTATCAAAATAAAATTATATAATGAAATTTTACATGAACCACCATGTGACATCATGGGTCACATCTAACTAAACCAACATCGCTCTATATTAACAGAGACCAAATGGGATGTTACACAGGAATATAAAAAGGCATGGGAATAAGTGTGACTATCAAAACATCGTAGTTGTTCTCCAATAATCTACTCTATATTAATTATCTTTAAAAAATGAAATCATTCTCTCTGAAAATAAAACATATAAAAATTTTGTTTTATACTCTTAAAGAAAACTAATCCATAATCTTTCATTTTGTTAAAAAACATCATTCTATTATGTTTTCAAAAATAGATTTCAAATAATTACTATATTTTATAATATTAATTATTAATTGTAAAAGACACTAAATGAGATGTCACAACATGGGAAAATAAATACATATAGAATTTTAAAAATAGTCAATGGGAAATAAGATTAAAAGAGTAAAATCATCGTAAGAAATCCAAAAAACATATAGATAAATAAGGCCCTAGAATCCTCTTACCTATGTGATATAACCACAAAATCGTTTATCATACATTAGCTGCTAGAGAGGTCCAATCCAATGTTCTATTAGTCTCCAAACAATCAATATAATTTTTTCTTAGAGTTGTAGTGTCATACTACCGTGGATCCAAGTCAGTGATTTACCATCTCAACTGGAATACTAGCCCTTAGAAACCCTCCTTGGTACCATGGGTTCCCATGTTATTAAACCAAATTAAAGTGAGTAATATCTAGGATAACATATAAATTTATATTACATAATTGTAAAAAAATACAGCATTCACTCTGTCACCCTAGAATTACCTTTTATGTGTATCCCTTTTCACCCTCTATAAAATATAGAACAAATGACATGTCTCATCAAAAAGAATACATCACACAACACACCTCAATTACACAACACATTTCAATGACAATTTTAATACCTTAATAGGGGTTTCAATTTCCTCAAAACATTTCAATGTGCCAACGAAGACTCGTAATTTTAAATGAAGAAGTTATTCTTTGTAAATACCTTTTGATAACACCACTTATATAAGAAACATTGTTTATGAAAACAATTAAAAATTTAAAACATATATATATATATGAACAATTTTTTCAAAATGTTATAATAAGGTGGTATCATATTGGATTCCAACATAAAATATCAAAGACATTTTAAAATTCATTTACAAGGGTCAAAAATAATTACATAATATATATATATATATATGTGAATATATTACAAATAAAATTGGAACTAGACTATTAAAACACCATGAAATATTATATTGAATTTAATTTCTTGGGAATAGGGTACCTACCTAAAAATACGCTTCTATTAATGTTTGAAATATGATTCCACTATTTTACGCATACGTGAACATGAATTTATACATATATATAAATACCACTAACTGTAATGTAGTCTTTACCATCCCCATGAGAGAATATGTACAAAGAATATATATATATATATATATATATATATATATATATATATATTCCTTACTCATGCATATGTGTGTATGCCGCCCTCATGAATGATCATCCAAAACGTAATCGAGAAAAATACCAAAAACTCAAAATCACTAAAAACATAATTTAAAATTAGACAAATATAAAGGATAAAACTAGACATACCTAAAATGGAAGGTGAAAACACATCCTATAACCTTGTTGGATATAATTGGTCCTAATGGGGCCCAACAACCCTAGACATCATGGATTGGAAATAGGAATACACAAAAATTCATCTTACGATTTGGCCCTAATAAATACACATGGGATAGAAATAAAACCATGAAAAAAGGATTAATAAATAATAAGTCGATTATAGAAGCCTACATGGATATATCACATGATAAATTTTATTGAAAATTATATATCATTAGGAGAGGGGAAGAGATAGTGGCCCATGTAGTCATACTCATATAGATCATGGGTCGAGTGAGTGGGAATGGGTGGGGAATGATGTGTATGAGTGGGAGAGATAGGGGAGGTAATAATAATAATAACATAATAATAATGATAATAATTGTATAGTAATAATTACAATAAGTATAATAATAAACAAATATTTATTATTATTATTGTAATTTTCATAAAACATAATAATAATAATAATAAATAATAATATAAAAACAATGATATTAATAATATTTTTCTTTTTCAAGAACCAGTTAACCACAAATGGTTTTTTTATACATTTGGACAAACCTTGCGCCAACCATGTACCTCTATAAGAGTTCATGTACACCCTGCTTTGGGAGGCCACACATTTAGTGAAACCGTGTACTGACTATGCATTCAACTCTGCTTGAAACAACAAGCCCCATTGTATGGTATGTGCATAGTTTCTACTAACCATGCACTAACCATGAACATATGGAGAGAAAATATTAAAATTAAAATTCTAAATAGATATGTACCTAAAAATGATGGATAAAAAAAATATAATTGATAATAAAAGTTATAGGTGTTTGCACGATCTCAAATAATTTTTGGTTGTGTTAATCATTGATATAATCATTTACTCCAATTGTATGTAGAATCATGATGAGAAACTAAGGATAGTAAAATAAAAATTAACAAAGGAAAAAAATTTAATCTATGCTTAAAAATGTTAATTTTGGATGTATCAATTCAAAATATTGGGGCACATTATCACAAGTAATGGAGTTTCATTATTACTATTAAAGATAAAGGCTATTTAGAAATGGCCAAGACTCACTAGTATCACAAAAATACATAGAGTTTTAGGATTACATTCGTAATTCTAATATTTTTTATAAATATATTGGGATTATATAACCTATTATCTATCATAAAATGGAAATGGATATTGTATTTCTAGACTAAATAATTTGAAGAAGGCTTTAAGGATCACAAGAAATGGCTAATAATTCTATCTATACTAAGAATATCATCATTTGGGTATGGATGTGTGATATAAAACGTTTCTTTAAAAAACTTATTCGGTTTTTTAATCCAATATAATGAAAAATTAATATCCTAAGACTCACAAAATTTGATGATTCATTATATGACTTTCCTGATGCATGCTATAGATTTAGAATTTTTTATCTTATACTTGAATACTTTTTTTCACTACCACTATTGAAAGAAGTGTATCATATATACCGGTCAAAAATTTATAAGGTGAATCTTCACAAAAAATGAGCTCAATATAAATTAAAGACGATGGTTAGGCCTAATTAAGGACTATTTTTACTCAATTCCCTACCATCCACAATATGTGAACAAGGATGTTGACAATCATAGCCTAAAATTTCTACTAAATTATACATGATGTTTATTTAGAAATATATTATCTTCAATTATATGAAAAATAAATATTTGGAAATCATAATAGTGGAAAAGACCTCCTAAATTTCTCAAATTATTTAACAACAATCTATCAAAGATACGATCAGTGGGGTAAAAATTGATGACATAAATCATAATAATTATGACTGTTATAATTTAAAGGATGATTTTTAAATTAAATATAAATTATGAAGTTTTGATTACGATTGAAACAACTATTTTTTCCCCTAATAACCTATGATAGTATAGGATATTTTCGGAAAATGTGAATAAATAATCCATTTTCATCAATACTATAATCACCAAGATATACCATGATCTCCAAGGTAACATTTGGTTGTTCAACATGAAGAAATAGATTAATGAGTACACAAAAAAGATAATGGTATGATAGAATGTAATATATGATAAACATATGTCCAAGGGGAATATTCAACTATTTCCTATTCCCATGTGTAAATAAGAGAGTATCTGCATCGAAATTTTCATTATTCTTTAAATGATATCAAAAAAACAATGTGATATGGGTTGTTTTGGATCATCTCACTAAGACTAACCACATTATCAGTATTCAATAATACATTACTCTTTAAAAAAATAATACAATATATGTAAATAAAATGTTTAGGATGCATGGGGAACCAATTTTGAGTATTCACCATGATATAAATACTGAATTGAATTTCAACATGTCCTATCACCCCAAAAATGATGGGCAACATAAAAGGACTATTTAGAAAGTAATGAAAAAGATTGGTTATAAAATCCCATGTAAATAAAGAGTATAAAATTTTCATATTTATTAACATTTTTTTTAAATATTAATTTTAAATTAAAATGGATTCTATGTTCGATGGCGTACATGATACACCACAATGGGTTTCTTTGAAATCTTATGTGGCACACAATTCTGAGTCATACTAAAAAATAATAATAAAACATTATTTTAAATGGTAGTTAATGCTTAGGAATTGTATTGGTGGGAATGGACAGAACTAACTACATTATTAATATACATGTTTTTCAAATGTTTTTACATTTATCCAACATATGTTAGTGGCTTAAAATGTGAATTAATGCCATTTTAAGCTAAATACTCTAATATTCTTTAAATGATTGATTTACTACCTTTTGTTGGAGAAACCGCTTTAAATCTAGTTTTAGTCACTTTTATATGTTATATTTGAAAAAAAATAAAATTCTCTTTTAGAATCGGGACACCAAAATTTACTTTGGGTAAATTTTTGGTATTTTTCTGATAAAATTCATTTTTTATTAAATAGTTAAAAATATTTTATTTTAATACAAAACTACCTTTTATATATTTTATTTATAAGTTAACATTATATTTTTAATTTGATTTTATGTGTAATTATATTACATCTTCACTATTTATCCAAATGATAGGCATTGGAAGTAATTATAGTTTGAAATAGGATATAAATAATTAACAATCCTTTGAAAGTTATTATTTCATAAAACCACACATTTTGTTTTGACAGTGGTAAATAATTTTAAATTAATTTTTGTGACTTCTGTGTTTTGAATTTTGAAAAATGGATTCCATATTTGGAATTTGGAGGTCCAAATTGTGTAAATAGGTAAGTTTTATTTTTATACATTATGAATATTTACTTCAGTAAAAATATTATTAACTGTTTTTATATGGTAAATATGGTAAATATGGGTAAAAAAATATTACTAAAATAATATTAAATTACCTTAACATGTTTCTTAATTTTATTGGTTGATATATTTCCGACCATGGGAATGCTTAGGTTGATTTTGGGGCCTCATGGATCCACTTGGCTGTTATAATGACACTTTATATTAAATAATTTGAAGTAATGACAAAAATGACACAAACATATATCTTTTAGTTATTCAATTATAACATGGGGTTATATAATTTATCTCTTCAACTATAAATATTAATTTTAATGTTAAAAATATTTCCAACATCATGATATTTTTTTATAATTTTGAGACATCAAATAAATAAAATCATTTATGAGACAATAATGATGTAGTATTTACCTCATTAATTAATGATTTTAATAAATAAGATTATAATGATTAAAACAACATCCAAAACGTGTATAAATATTATTGGATGATTTTATTTCAAACATAAGTCATCTTATGATCGAATTTATTGTTTTTTGGACCTTTTGAAACTCAAAATCATTATAAAATAAAATAATATTTTCAGGCATTCTTAACGAGCCCCTCCTGCACCTTATAAAAATATCTCACTTATAACCCATTCAACACACCTTTTAGGCCCCTTGGCTTATCCAACCTCTGCCCAATTAAGCACCCTACACCCCTCTCCTCCTCCTATAGTACTTCCATATAATGACCCAAACATTCATTAATGAAAATTCCTATTGATCTAATTAAATGTCATTTTTTGGTTATATAAAATGTGAACTCCCTTGGTTTTAGGTTTCTGGATTTTACAATACCATTAAAAATTGTGATCATTGCTAATATAGATTTTGAACAACGATCGCCTGATTTGTATAAATATAGGGCTTCAACAAATCCAATTTTCTTGAACAAAGGAGGTGATAGCCTAATCCGGTGGACATGCCCCATACGAAGCCCATTTGTCAGAGCTCGGAAAGGAGGTGGCTTCATTGGGATTCTCTCGTGACCAAGCCCACGTCGAGCTTGAACACGTTATGCTTGATCAGAACCCACTACGGGAGAAGTGGTATTTAATAGAGATTATCACCCGAGCGATGTTATCTGAGCCACCCCATGAGTTTTCCACCATAGCACACCATACCCTTCGATCATATGAGGGTATTATATGGGGTTATGTAACAAGACCTTAGAACTATGAAAATGTACATTTTTTGTATAAAGAATGTGTATTCATTTTACTATTGTTAATTTGTAAATTGTTTTTAAATAACAAATACTATTTTTAGTTAATATTCAATCAAGAAATCTATTTTGATGAATTAATGTATTTTTTTTAATTAAAAAATATTTTAATAAATTATTGTTATTACTATTGAATTAGTTTTTATTAATTGTAAAATATTGTATAATTTTATGAATGCAATTGTAATTCTTATTATGTTTTGAAAGTTATTTTTTTCAAAACCCATGAATTTTCGATAATTGTTGTTTTTTATTTTAATAGTAAAAATTCACATATTTAAAAATAATTTCGATAAAAATAATATTATTTTTGGAATTAGGATGTCGAAATTATCCAACGGTGATTTTTTTGTAATTTTTTGAGACCGTCGTATTTTTTTATAAAATTTAAATACCGTTTAAATATATATTGTGTACTATGACAACATAATGACACAATAGTGATGTAATAAAATACTATAAACATTATGTTCTTCCAATATATGTTTTACCATTAAAATAATGTGATTTTTGGTTTGTTTGATTTATTTCACAAAGCTTTAGTGGACCCTTCAAGGATTATAAATCATTGTGTCTTTTTAAATTGACTTCCTTGAGAGTGTGACTCAAATCCGCATAAAAAACCTTATTATTTTAATAAGTTATTCCATTGTACTAATAAAGTATTGTTTTTCACTCCCCCTTTCTCAAAAACCATGGGAAAAAATTAGGGCCAGGTTTGTGGTTTTGATCAGTTTAATGTGAGGTGTCCCAAACCTAAATAATAAAGAATTCCCCCCTCATTTCATTTATAAACCACCCAAGAACCCACTTCCTCATCACTCATAGCATTTTTAGTTCGACCAACCCCTGACCTCCAATATCAAGAATCCTCCAAAGGTTCTCGAAACTCCCAAGAATCCTCTCTCAATCCTCTCCCATGCTTTTGGGATCACACTTCCAAGTAAGGGATTTATTCCTTTCTCATTTTTGTTCAATTTTCATTAAGTTGTTACTCACATTTATCAATTAAGAATGTTTTTTATGATATCAAGCATCCCCCATATATCTCTATTTATTATTGTATGATTAGAGGCCCTTTTTCTCTCATTAATGCCTCCCATGTACACCCGTTACCATGTCAAAATTCCATGAGAGATTTCTCTCTCCTCTTTTACATCCAGGTAATTATTTTGTATTATGCATCTAAACACCATTACGTTTTTTGAGACATGTAACTATATGACCCCCATATGATCCATTTCATGTACATATTATGAAACACCCATTTCTCTCTCATCAACCATTTTCATGAATCATTATGTCACGCCATTATGGTGCTGAAATTGCACCTCAATTTTTCACACCAAGATCATTGTGTAGTGAATACCATACCCATGTCTAAATCAAAGGTATTAACCTTTATGAACTTATACATATTGAATTGTACTTTAATGTATTTATTCCACATTACTTAATCTTGTAATAACTTATGATACTGATTGATTCCATATTATTTGATCCATGTAGCACACTTATGCATGAAATGAAATGTTTAAGAAGGGTGATCCCTGATGGCGCTCCAATGCTTTGGGTAAAGTATAGTATCATGATACGTTATGTGATATGGGTTTTGAGTCATGATAATTCATGTTCAATGAGGTTTTACTCGTTTTTCATGTGCAATAAGGGTTTATTCATGCTCCATGTGCAATGATCTTCGGCTCAATCTATTTCCATGTTAAGTGTTATGGCCACATTTCCATGTAATGATTATCATGATTTTCTCAAGACTATATGTTCATGTTTCTCGTGTGCTCCATTTATATGCCTATTTTCAAACATGTATTGTTTTTATCATGTTATTCCATGTTTATTCCCATACTGGGCTTTATAGCTCACACTTTTCTTATGCATGTCCTCGGGTTATCCCTTGCAATTTTAAGTACGATGGAATGTATTGATCATTTAAAGGAAGTTTTCATTTTAGATGTTATGTTTTTTATGTTCTTAGCTGTTATGTAATGTTCCTAATCCCCAAATACACTATACCTCTTGATCCTCTATATTGTATCAACTGAAGAGTTTATGTAATAAATCTTGTTTAAGTTTGTAATAAAAGCATGGTTGTTATAGTTGGTATCAGAGGATAGGTTTAGATATTTTTTAGGATTGTGATTATAAAACCTTAGTGAAACATTAGAGACAATAATAACTATAATAAAAACGTCCCTATGTTTTGGTGAGTATTTAATAAGTGGTTTATCATGAAAATACATCCTTGTCTAGATATGAGTTGGTAGAGGGGGATCTAGAACATATGTATCTTAGGGGTAAAACCCAAAAAACAGCATTGAGATAGACTCGATCAAGAACTAGTGCATGAAAATGAGCCTTGTTTCACTCTTGGCTATGACTTTCCCACGGGATATGCTTTGGTAAATTTCTAAGATCAGTATGAACCCTTATTAAGGGAATTAAAACAATTCCCCTATGAATATATGTTAGAAAGTATATCATGAATTTCATAGATTGAAGCCTCTAGATTCATAAGTTAAGGAATCAAAAGTTATTTATAAGTCACATATTTTTTCCATGTATTACACTTTATGTGTTACCCCTAAATTTCCATTTATTCTAGCCAATGCCTGGTAATATGAGGACTCGGGCTAACAACCAATGTGACGATCAATGTGATGATAGTAAAATGAGATGCCCAATCGAATGGAAGTGGGAATTGCGATCTTGGTCACTCTTCTCTCTCATTTAACTCATACTTTGAATAGAATAATCAGTAAAGAGGAACATTCAACCCCCCCAGAATGAACAAGTCACTATCGAGAGCATCACAAGACAAAGGATTCCTACTTTTAATGGATCATCTGGTCTCTCAATCACCGAACAATGGATCAACTCCATTGAAAAGATCTTTCCCATCAATCAATTTTCTAAAAAAGATAAGGTTATCCTATCTACTTATCGTATGGAGGGTGAAGCTAATCAATGTTGGACATTAACCAAATGTACAAAGCCTGTGGAGGAGACAAAGGCATTGGAATGGAAGGAATTTCGAAAGATATTTTTTGATAAATATTTTTTGCGCACCCACCAATATAAGATGGAAAGGGACTTCCTTTCCCTAAAGAAAAAATATGACGAATATGTCAGAGCGTATGAGGAAAAATTCAAAATCCTTGGACGATACACCTTCATATTTGTCGTCACCCCCGAATGAAAGTTTGACGGCTTCCTTGGTGGGTTGAAACCTAGTCTATGGTAACCGCTAGTGATCTGTGACTTCTACAGATGTGAGAAAATTTTCTGATGTGCCCATAAGGACTAAATTGTGACCGGAGAATCTCAGGGGTATCATGGGGATAAGAAATGTATGGTTGAATTCAATGCTAGCGGTCCGCTGGATAAATCCATCAGTGATAATAAGATCCACCACCCCACATTCCAATGGTGCAGAAACAAGCACCTCAGAAATTGCCTGAAGTGGATAGAGAAAATGCATTAGGTATGGAAGAGAAGGGAACCTAGATGTTAACTAACAACAAGAAAAAACATGTGGATGGAACAAAATAGGGGAACAGTTCGTTAGAACCTCAACGCATTTTTAATTGCTACAACTGCAAAAAACCTGGTCATCTTTCTACACAGTTCCCTAAGCCTAGGGTTTTCAGAGGCAACCAACAACTTCCAAGGCAGTAAGGGTGATCTTTTTTCCATCACTACTGCCAAAGCGAACCCCGAATACAAATTGGTGAAAGGTACAATAGTTAATCATTCCAGAATAGTGAACATACTTTTGGATTATGGTTCTATGCATTCTTTTATATCTTGAAAGATTAGTAGAAAAATCCCAGCACCATAAAAAATCATGGAAGTGAAGATTTTAGTGAGTATGGCTACTAGGGAAAACATTGTGTCCCATGAATAAAAATCATTCCCTGTCATAATATGAGGATTTAATTTACCCGGTGAAACTTGTAATAATTCCTCTGGTTGAATTTTATGTAATTCATGGCATGGGTTGTCTTTCCTTATATAGAACCAACATAAATTTCTGTGAGAGAGAAATCACTCTCCATGTGGAGAATTGACCAACGATTTTATACAAGTTCAAGATGGAAGATGAATCTTCTTTAGATTTTTCATCTCAAGTGTTGATATTATTGACCTAGGAGCAAGAATATCTAGCTCTGATGATTGAGTATAAGGAGGAAACCATCACTGAAGACATTCCTATTGTGAGGGAATTCACTGAAGTGTTTCTTGAGGAATTTCCTGGTCTTCCTCCTAAAAGAGATATTGAATTATCAATTGATATTATACCTGGGGAATTGCCAATATCCATGACTCTATATAGAATAAATGTTGTGGAACATGAGGATATGAGAAAAAAAATACAGAAGAATCTAGATAAAGGGTTTATACGCTCAAGTGCTTCACCATTAGGTGCACCAGTCCTCTTCGTCAAGAAAAAGGATGGGTCAATGCGCCTTTATGGGTATCACATTTCATTTACTAAGAACAATGTTTTTCTAAATAGACACTATTAATACAATAAATCCAAACACTTGTCATACCTTATTAACGACACATATATTATTGTTTAAAATTATTTTCATACATAGAGTTTTGTTACAAGATTTTATCTAACACTTACATGATTAAATATTTAAATTAATGTGAATTTATATTTTCTAGAGGTTTTTAATAAATTGTATTGAAGGGAGAACATTGTTTACCTATTTCACGTTCGAACCATTTATATGAATGGTCACCCAATTGGAATGAAATTTAAAACAAGTATAATAAAAAATATTTACTTCTTAAAAAAACCACTTTTGAAACCACCTTATATATTAAGAGTTTGAAATGGAAATGAGTTTTGTCAACTAAATTTTTGAAGGAAAAAATACCTGAAGGGTTGGTTATTAATAATTGAATAAATATAACTAGAAATATATATTAAAAGTAGAGAAATTAAAATATTTATTCAATATATAATTTAAATAATCATTAAATTATATTATTAAAAATAATTAAAATTTGTATACATGAACCTCTAAGTTTATTTTTGAAACTCAAAAGTCCTTGTTTCATTGAAATGTTTTCTTCCATTAACCCAAAAATTACCACTTCAATGAAAAAACCACTTGACTATTGGTTATGTATTGTTATTATATTGATAATTCATTTTGGATTAAGTTGTAATAGGTTATATACATAGGTAACCCTTAAGTAAGGCCAAGAGGACATGTCTAATTAAACACGCAACCACTCCATAATGTTTTTCCTCCTGTGTAATCATTATGCTCATTTTGATCCTCACATTATTTGGTAATATGATACAATCAACACAATATTAAATTGTTATATGTAACCTTAATCCATAAAGATATAATTTAATATATATATATATATATATATATTGAAAATTATTATTGGGAGTCAAAAATACACCATTAACATAGAAAACACTACTAAAACAATAAGAACAAATGAATGTCATGATGAGTCCACTTTAAAACATCAACTAATACCTAAAATATTAAAATAAAGTACCATTTTAAAATTTACCTACAATATTTATTAAATTATTATTTGTGATTTTTTTAGTTTTTGAATAATATTATGTGGATATATTATAGAAATATTCATTGAATCACTCAATGAGTTTAGACCAACAATCATAATCTCATGTGAGGCATATTGTACTTAAAAAATCGCTTCTGTAGAACTTAGAAGCCATCAAACCATAATTATATTAATAAGGGACCCAAATCACATGATAAAAAATATTAAATAATGTATGACCTCAAAGAATCTCAATAACATAACTCCTAAATTTCATAAAATGTATCCAGAACCTAAATACCTAATAAATCCAAATATTAAATCTTCTTATTTAACCATAATTAATGAAAAACACTAGAATAAATCTTAACATTGTATAATTTTATAAAATTATTAAATATTTATGAGAAAATGCCTTTCAGGATCTTCGATAAATCTGGAGAATAAGAAGACAACATTAAAATTAGGATTTCACCATTACATGAGGAAATCATATCACCAATAATGTATTTTGGGTATGGTAAATATAAAAAATGAAATGATAAGAAACCTAAGAGGAGACGAGGAATCCTTACATTGAAGTGGTGAAAAGAAAAACATTGATCAACATTGAATAAAGAGACAAAATGGGAAGATAATGTAGGAAAAAAGAGGCCATGGGTGGGGTCTTGGCTGACCTGAATGGATGAGATCCTATGTGTAAAAAATAGGGGTTAGTGGGTCTTCTATTAAATAATTCGACATAGAAAATATAAAAACCCAAAATGGGTGTAATAAGTACCATGTTTTGTAACAATGAGTATTTGATTTCACCATTAATCTATCAGTCCCCCAGTCCCACCCATCGTGTACCGAATACCCATCCATCATGTACATTATTCCATCGAAAATTCTAAATTGGAGGTGGTACCACCATCTAACATCACATGATCCTCTGACCATTTGAATGAACCGAAAAAACATCCCATAAAACATATATTATATTATTCCCAAATTCTAAAATTCAAGACAAAAAATCATGAATAACCCTATATTTATATCAAAAAATTCAAATTAGATCATGTTATTTCCAAATTAAATTCTCTCTAAAAATAGAAATTTACAATTAAAATATTTCTCTTTGGAACAGTATCATTACACTTTTTTCCAATGAATCCTTTTATGACCATTACATTACCTTACAAATTTGAAATAAAAACTCAATATTTAATCAAACCATCACAGAATTTTTCCTTAATCATTAGAAAATAAAACCACTATCTAAAATATAATAAATTCTATACTATAATTATAATCAAGACTGATTTTATTTGATTTCACGTATTTATATTGATACACGTCCCATTCCCATCCATTAAATGCGAGCTTACCAATTTAATAAAATTTTGTTTCTCTTTCTTAAATTGCATGTGATATATATATTATACACATTACTGATCCTATCAAATATCTAGTATCCAAGTCCTATTTCTATGATCCTTTATTCCCATTAGTCATATACAAAATTTTTCACCTGGTGAGAGACTAATTTCATTTTGGATAAACATGTATTAAAATAGTTAATTAATATTCCACAATATAGTTTTCCGATAAATTTACAAATCAATAAGACATTCGAATGTCAATGGATTCTATAATCTAGTGTAAATTCCATGTTAATGTTGAAAAAATTATAAATAATTCAAATTAAAAGAATAAAAACCACACAATAAACATTGCCAGTCTAGGATAGACCACAAATCATTGGAGTTACACCCATGAATTTACTTGATAGAATAACCCATGTATAATCCTCTGTATTGATTGGGGGTAAAAAAGAGGGTTCTAAAATCTAATAATTCTTTCATTAGACATCATTTCAGTGGGATAATACTCAAACTTGATATCTATATCCTCTCATCTCCCAAATTCTACATCAGTCAGTTACCAAATGCATTAAATTATTAATGAAATTACAAATAAATATTGAAATCTTGGGGGAATTAAGGAATCAATAATTTCGCTAATTATTCAGTAGTTTATAAGTCCATCTATAATATTCTACTATTCCGATTATCATTTGATTCAATGTCACATTGAAACGGATGAAAAACTGCAACTACTACCAACACAAGATCATAAAATACACAATCTGTAACATTAAATATACTTCACTCATGTGAAATATTATGTTCATAAATAATAAATGGTGTTCCCACCATCATAGTATTATACCTATCTCCTACTAACGTGAACTAATAAATCTAATTATTAATGAAACATTGATCATGAGTGATTATCCAATTAACCTAACTAACTCACTCTATGTTTTGAATTATGGATCTGAGGTTTCATTGGTGTTTTACAAAACCAATAGACATGATATATATGGATTATTTCAATGATACCCAATGCATAATGATCTAATAAATATGTATTACAATATTTTGGGGATACCATTAAACTTGAGTCACTTCACTATGTATCATATTATAGGATTCATCCCAACAATCAATGATCTTCTTATTTTCTTCATGATAGTGTTATGTCACTTGACCCATCCACCCACCAGATTGTTTACCGATTTTAATATATGGTTTAATATAAAATAGGGAATTAATTAACCAATTTATTAAATTTTATTTACTGAATAAAATATAAAATAGTGTTGTAGTTCAAAAAACTATAAGTATAATGATTTTTTAGTTTCGATCAAAATGATCTTACATATACTCTTCACTTATCTCTATACTAGAGAAATGTAAAACAACAATAAATTTTATTTTATAATGGGTTCACAACCCAATTAACACAATCATATAATAATGTATGTAAAATAAGGACCGGACTTTTAAAATTGAGTCACAATATGTTACGACTAAGAAATTTTAAACATGGAAAACGACATAAAGAGCTACCTTTTTTATCTTTGAGTTGTAACTCAAATATACCCCTAAATTAAGGGATAAAAAACTGAATCATACCTTTTAATGATAATAAAAAAATAAATTGTTAATAAAAAATAATATAAATAAATAAAAAAATATTAAAAAAATCAGAATAGATGATTGTTCAAATATCTTTGAGCACTATTTTATAATAAGAGTAAAATATATTGAGTCTTATGAAATAAATTCAAGAAACAATGATTGAAATTTTGTAAAATGTGCTCATTTAACTATTGTCATCATGCATCCCATATATCATTATATTGTTTTTCCGAAATCTATATTTATAGAGATTTTACATGCACAAAATCATAAAAATAATAGTTTTTATCGTTATAATTTCTAAAAAATCCATTCATGAATGGAATTATAACAAACTACTTCATAGTTGTTCAAAAACATCACAGTGATTATTAGAATATTTATAAGAATAAGATTAATGAGTTTTTATCATTTTAATTTTATTTAATCTTTATTTAATCTACATAAAAATAATCACACATTATTTTCGGTAAATTTAAATTTTAAAATGTATAGAGAAATTTGTTTCATAATAAAAAAATGAATAAATAAAAACAATAAAAACAATAAATATTAAAAAATATTAATTTCCAATAATTTTATCTGGAATTTATAATTATAATCACATTCATAGTGTACTCATTTAATAAGAAATAAAAATTTCATACGATAGAAATAAAATTTATGATATAGAAAAATTATTTAATATTCAGAATGAATTAGTTGTTTAGAAATCATAAAACATTAGAATCAATATAAGAAAATTTCGAATTTCATAATTGGTTTAGAAATCTCATCCTATGATTTTTATAATCACATTATATATTTTAAAATTCAAAATATATATATTATCAAGTTATTTATTTTAAATAACATAAAATACATCTATCCACAAAAGATATTTGAATTATTATAAAAATTTTAATTTGCTTAAGATATTTACTAATCTCATTGTATATTTGTTGTAATCATATATATTGTGCTTATAGAATTTTTTTAATAAATTTTCAATGAATATAAATTATAAGAACTAGTTACTATAATAAATAAAATAATGAGAATATGGATTAAAAATATACAAAAAATTAATTTAAAGTATAAATATTAAAAATAAATAAGTTTAACTCTTTTCATTTAATAAATAAGAAAATAAAGCTTTAGAAAAGGAATTTTTTATACATAATCATGTTATAAATAATATATAAAATGAGTATTTTTGAACAAATAAAAAAATTACGCTACATGGAGTCACTCAAATAACTCAAATAATCTCGCCCATTTGATAATTACAACACTAAGTAATCATGTATAATTAACCCCCTTTTGAGTTAATCTGAAAACGTATATTGTTCTCAACATTTACAGAAAATATTTATATATAAAAAAAAATTTAAATTTTTGTAAAGACCCGTAAAATTCAATGGAATTTTTTTCTTACTTTTCATTAAAATTTTACAAGAACGCGGTTTCTAACGGCACTTGATTCCGAGGCCCGGAGTGCCCAGAATCAATTTCCGAAGTTTGGCTCGGGTACGTTCATTGAACGAACGAGCATGTTTTCTTATCTTTTGAACCGGTGCTCGGAATTGAAATCTGATGGCACCGATGAACTTGAAACGCCGGTAATCGCTTAAAGGAACCTTTACCGTAGTTGCGTTTTTGCGGAAGAAGAAGTTAATTAATGGGGTTTAATTAAGAAGTAAGTAAAATTGTTGGATCAATTTTATTTTATATCAAGGTGGTTAATTTATCCCATGGGAAGTTGGTGGTGGGGACCACATCCACCCAACATCCCATGTGTAGATAATTGAAAGGGTGGGGCCCACACGAGCCCCAACCTTTCACCTTCCCCCTTTAAACTCCTTAACCCCCCCATTTAAGTCTTGCCAACTTAACTCCTCATTTATTTTTACAACTCATATTAATAACTTGAGTGAGTTATGTGTGGGTTTTTATTTTCAAACTCTTAAATTTTCAAAAGCCTTTTTGTGATAATAAAATAATCTGGGAACTTATTTTATTTGGGTTAGTTTTGGGTTGTTTGAGAGCTTTTGGAGAGAAAGCTAAAGGAAGTCTTCTTCTTCTTCAACTTCGACGAAGAACGCGAAGAACACCGTTCTTCAACGAAGAACATCTCCGCCGAAGAACGCGACGTCTACTTCCAATGATGTTTCCTCTTCGAATGCACCTTGACAACAAATGAATCAACATTCGTTTCCCGCGACGCCCGACCTCCGCGACGCTCGTATTCCGCGGCTCGATTGATGTGCACCATTCCGGAACCGAGGTAGGGGTTTGAATCTTTTTATGTTGGTGATTTCTTTCCTAAGAATAAGAAAGATAAATCTGACAGCCATGTTCCAATTTTTATTTAAATTAAAATTTGTGAAGGTTAAATGTTTTACGTTTCGTCCAACTGCTATCGAGATAACAGGAGGGGATCGGTCCGCACAAACACGACCGATACCCCTACCCCCTTTTTTCTATTCTTCGTTTTGATTAGCGAAGACGGTAATGCATCGTTGCACCGCACTTGAGCGAAAGGAAACGTGAACGATGCAGGCCACGAAGAAGAAACGTGACGTCGTCGCACTACGTCATGGGTACGAATGAGACCGCGGCCGGGGTTGGGCCGCGGCGGAAGGACGCGGCGTCGTCACGCCGCGCCGGACGAATTTGCAGCCATCCTGGAAGTAGCGGTCGGAAAAACCACCCACCGGAGAATTCGAAGAAGGCAGCCGGAAATCCGGTCACCGGTGCCGGAAGGCGCGGGAACACGAGGTCCCGTGGTGAGAAACCGGTCGGCCCTGCGATGGCCGGCCATTACAGGGGAAAAGCCGGGGCGTTACACCCCCCGGGTTGCACACGTGGCGCGTCCCCTTAAAGGGGGCCGCCGTTTTGAAATAAAGGAGGGGCATAGCCCCACCATTGGGCGCGCTCGCGCAGCACACAGGCCGCGCTGGCCGGGCCGCCGCGCCGCGGGCCGGGCCGGGCTTCCACGCCAAGCTGGGTCGCCGCCCGGGCCGGGTTGACCCAGTTTGTCCGACCCAGGGGGTACAGGGTCGGGCCGGGCCGGGCCCAGACCCCCTAATTTTGGACTACTTTCGGTCAAATGCCCATATCTTGGGCTACGGACCTCCGATCAATGCACCGTCAGTTGCGTAGTGATCCTTGGAATGAGGTGGTCGTTTCGGTATATTTCACTCAAGGTTTTGGAATACTTTGAGTTTAGCCCGGTTGGCTCGTACACGAAACCAACCGGGCCCTCGGAGCGGAAACGCTCATATCATGAGCTCCAGACGTCCGATCGACGTGCCATCGACTTCGTTGAATTCCTCTATGTGATACGGAACTTTTGGCATACTCTGCCTGAGGTTTGGACGTAGGTGGAGTACGGTCGGGTTGGTTTTGCCTTAAAAAACCAACCGGGCCCCTGGGATGAAAAGGCCAATAACTCTCAGACCAGGCGTCTGATTGACGCGCCGTCTGCGACGTTGAGTTCCTGTTGACGATACGTAACTTTTGGATACATCAACTCTGGGCTTTGTGTCAGTTGATGTATCAGCCTCTCGGCTCATGGAGCGGACCCTCCCGAACGAGCTTGCTGTGTGCAGGAATCCTAGTGCTGGCTGCGACTTCGACGACGACGACTGTGCAGAGATCCTCAGTGGACTGCGACGATGAAGAGTGATGGTCTTGTATCCTATGTGGGTCCCATCTGTGCTGGTCTTGTACTCTATGTGGGTCCCAGCCTAGATGATTCAGTGTTGGTCTTGTATCCTATGTGGGTCCCAGCATAGATGAATCAATGAAGAGTGTTGGTCTTGTATCCTATGTGGGTCCCAGCCGTGCTTGTCTTGTATCCTATGTGGGTCCCAGCTTAGATGATTCAGTGCTGGTCTTGTATCCTATGTGGGTACCAGCATAGATGAATCAATGAAGAGTGCTGGTCTTGTATCCTATGTGGGTCCCAGTTGTGCTGGTCTTGTATCCTATGTGGGTCCCAGTATAGATGAATCAATGAAGACAGCTGGTCTTGTATCCTCAGTGGGTCCTAGCTTAGATGATTCAGTATCTATATCTGATCATCCCGTTCACCTTTTCGACTAAGTATACCTGTGTGACCTGAATCCTGTGATACTCTCCTTTGTGGATTGTGTTGAACTATCCTATATAGATTTACTGGTTACTCTCCTTTGTGGATTGTGTTGAACTATCTTGTGTGGATTTACTGTTTACTTTCCTTTGTGGATTGTGTTGAGCTATCCTTCATGGATTACTTTTTCTCTCCTTCGTGGATTGTGTTGTGCTATTCTGTGTGAGCTGAATCCTGTGTTACTCTTCTTTGTGGATTGTGTTGAACTATCCTATGTGGATTTACTGGTTACTCTCCTTTGTGGATTGTGTTGAACTATCCTGTGTGGATTTACTGTTTACTTTCCTATGTGGATTGTGTTGAGCTATCCTTTGTAGATTACTTTTGCTCTCCTTCGTGGATTGTGTTGTGCTATTCTGTGTGAGTATACGTTTTTCTTTCATGTGTGGACTGGGTTGTGCTTGGGCTCGGATGTTGGAGCCGAACGGGAATTGATGACTTAAGTATATGTATGGGCATATACCTAAGCAGTGTCGGTTGTTACTTCATGATTGTATCTTTCCTTTGTGGTTTATTATTTGTGGATTTAGGGAGACCTTCAGGGGTGTCGGGGTCCCTACTGAGTAGCTTATACTCACCCCTGCACGGGCTATGCCCGCACTTCGTTGTGTTGGTTTTAGACGACGGACATCGCTGATCGTGGTGGAGGCTTGCGGATCAGGACGGTACCTGGAGGTGGACCACTGGGCGGGACGTACTCGGAGCGGACGGCTGGACAGAGGAGATGTGGAGGCTATCTGTGCTCACCCTTCAGGTGGGACTTCCAGAGGACGGCTCGACGATGTAGATTTTCTTTTCAGTTGTTTTTTTACCCTTTCAGTTGTACTTTACAGTTGGGCTTGTATTTCAGGCCCCTTTTACTTTCAGCACAAATTGTTACAGTTTTTACTTAGTGTTTACTCTTTCTTCTTGCTTACTCTGTGATGGTTGTTTACTTTACAAAGGCAATGCCTTCCCTGTTTATCAGGATTTACGCCTTGGTGCTAGTCTCTAGCCCCTGGCCTATGGAAGGTGGGTTTGGGGTAGTCATGACACGGGCCCTGAGGACGGGTCGTTACAAATTGGTATTAGAGGAGTTCGGTTCTACCGCAGACTCTGATCTTTCTTCTATGTGAAGCAATAGTGATCCGCGTATTGGGTGTGGTTATCAGTCCAGGGAGTCCAGTGTTGGTGCGGAGGCCGACGTATCCATACACCCAGACCCTGACTTCTGATTTCCGACTTAATACATGAAAACATTGATTGCATGTGTGTTCATGTTTTTTTTGTGATTACTTGTGTCAGCTCACCAGGTATACTGTTCTGACCGTGGCGCACCTGTTTCCTTTTCAGGATGGCCCCACAATGACAGCCAGCTAGGGTTCCGAGAGTCGAGCGTGACGACAACCCACCGAGAAACGAGGCCTCGGTGCATGGCCCTTTGTCAGCAGTGGCACCGGTGGTAGCTCTACCCGCCGAGCCACTGATGCTTCCAGCACCAGCTGCTGACGATGCACGTCGCCTCAGTGCACTGCATGAGTTCCAGCGCCCGCGATCGCCCAGGTTCCGCGGGGAGATGGACCCCCAGGCAGCCGAGGACTGGCTGGAGGCAGTAGTGAGAGTTTTTTGATTAGTGAGGACAACAGCAGACCTCATGGTGATCCTCGCAGCAAGCCTACTACACGCCACAGCGGGCCGATGGTGGAGCTTGATGCTCCAGGTGCATGATGAGGCATCTCAACTCTGGACAGACTTTGAGAGCCTCTTCCGCTCAGAGTTTTCCCCAGCCACCCTCTGTGCAGTGCGCATCCAAGAGCTGCTACATCTACGGTAGGGCAGCATGACAGTGGCCCAGTACTCGGCGAGATTTACTGATCTCTCGCGCTACTCCACAGATATGGTACGGGACCCGTTCTTCCAGGCCCGAACCTTCGATCAGGGACTGAGGCACGAGATCAGGGCTTCGATGATCTCCCTCAACATTCCGACACAGGCAGAGGTGTTGGAGAGATCCCTTCTAGTGGAGAGTTTTCTCACCGAGGAGGCTCCAGTGACAGGGCCCTCCGCAGGATGGCCCGTAGGAGGGTCTTCTGCAGCTGGCAGTAGACAGGGGACGCAGAGGTCCAAGCGGGCCAGACCATCAGATGGGCAGTCTCAGGATGAAGATTCGGTTGTACAGGGCACCCGAAGGAGAGCCAGATACACGAGGGGCAATCATTGCTACGCATGCAACGGAAGAGGCCACATGGCTCGAGACTGCCCGACTCGACTTACAGATGAGTAGTAGGTGGTAGAGGGACCTCCCAGACAGAGGTTCGGCCATGGTGGTCTGCAGGATGCAGGCGGATGAGGCATAGGAGCTGGCCGAGTAGCGGATGGTGGGAGACACTTCGAGGTGTTGCCACCACCACCACCAAGAGGTCCACCCCGACCGCAAGGAGTTGGTGGACATGCGAGATCTCAGCTTCAGGCAGCTGAGGCCTTTGATCATGGATCTCTGGGAGCAGATGGACAGGAGCGGAACTAGTGGATACGTCTTTTGTACTTGTAGTTCCGTGTTGTTGTTGTGTATTGTCTTTGTATTATGAGCTGCAATAGTAAAATATGCTTACCTTTGTGATATTTTCATTTGTTTCCTCTTTTGTGTTGTTACTAAGAGGTTCCAGTTTAGACTGTTGACTTGACCCTCACTTGTGAGACATCTACTAGAGGAGACCCAGTTACCACACACTAATACCGACAGTGTGACTCAACCCTTGGAGGCGAGAGTAACAGTTGTATCTCTTGGTAGTAGCGTCAAGGCCTTGCGACGTCATCATTGGTATGGATTAGTAACATCAATGTCGGGATTGACTGTATTAGGTAACGGAAGTGGTTCATCCAGGGGATGAGACAAGATTTCTCGTATCGGCAAAGAAAAAATCTTAGCAGTTCTTGTGGGATTAGAGAAGGTCCAGGTCATCCAGGAGCGGATGAGGACAGCTCAGAGCCGGCAGAAGTCATACGCTGACAGGAGGAGGAGGCCACTAGAGTTCGAGGATGGCGACCACGTCATCTTGCGTGTCTCATCTCGAGATGGATTACGGAGATTTGGCCAATGCGACAAGTTATCTCCGCACTTCATCGGACCCTTCCAGGTCCTCATCTGGATTGGCGATGTGGATTATCGTATGGCTCTACCACGTCAGTTGCACCGGGTGCACGACGTCTTCCACGTATCTCAGCTAAGGAGATACGTGCACGACCCGATGCATATCATTTACCATGGGGAGCTTGACGTCGATGATGGGGCGACTTTTGCGGAAGTCCCAGTAGAGATCGACGATCGACAGGAGCGGTTCCTACGTGGACGGTCGATTCCTCTAGTGCGCATCGAATGGCATCATAGAAACCTCCAAGAGAGCACTTGGGAGCGGGAGGCTCAGATGCGTGCTCAGTACCCTCATTTGTTTCCCTATTTTTGATGTATCTTTACGGGGACGTAAATCCCTGAGGTAAGACTAATGTAAAGACCCGTAAAATTCAATGGAATTTTTTTCTTAATTTTCTTTGGAATTTTACAAGAACGTGGTTTCTGACGGCACTTGATTCCGAGGCCCGGAGTGCCCGGAATCAATTTCCAAAGTTTGTCTCGGGTACGTTCAGTGAATGAACGAGCGGGTTTTCCTATCTTTTGAACCGGTTCTCGGAATTGAAATCTGATGGCACCGATGAACTCGCAACACCGGTAATCACTTAAGGGAACCTTTACCGTAGTTGCGTTTGTGCGGAAGAAGAAGTTAATTAATGGGGTTTCATTAAGAAGTAAATAAAATTGTTGGATCAATTTTATTTTATATCAAGGTGGTTAATTTCTCCCATGGGAAGTTGGTGGTGGGGACCACATCCACCCAACTTCCCATGTGTGGATAATTGAATGGGTGGGGCCCAAATGAGCCCTAACCTTTCACCTTCCCCCTTTAAACTCCTTAACCCCCCCATTTAAGTCTTTCCAACTTAACTCCTCATTTATTTTTACAACTCATTTTAATAACTTGAGTGTGTTAAGTGTGGGTTTTTATTTTCAACCTCTTAAATTTTCAAAATCCTTTTTGTGATAATAAAATAAGTTGGGAACTTATTTTATTTGGGCTAGTTTTGGGTTGTTTGAGAGCTTTTTGAGACAAATCTAAAGGAAGTCTTCTTCTTCTTCAACTTCGACGAAGAACGCGAAGAACACCGTTCTTCAACGAAGAACATCTCCACCGAAGAACGTGACGTCTACTTCCAATGACATTTCCTCTTCGAACGCACCTCGACGACAATGGAATCGACGTTCGTTTCCCGCAACGCCCGACCTCCGTGACGCTCGTCTTCTGTGGCTCGATTGACGTGCACCGTTCCTGAACCGAGGTAGGGGTTTGAATCTTTTTAAGTTGGTGATTACTTTCCTTCGAATAAGAAAGATAAATCTGACAGCCATGTTCCAATTTTTATTTAAATTAAAAATTGTGAAGGTTGAATGTTTTACGTTTCGGCCAACTGCTATCGAGATAATGGGAGGGGATCGGTCCGCACAAACACGGCCAATACCCCTCCCCCCATTCTGCTATTCTTCGGTTTGATTAGCGAAGACGGTAATGCATCGTTGCACCGCGCTTGATCGAATGGAGACGTGAACGATGCGGGCCACGACGAAGAAATGCGACGCTGTCGCGCTGCGTCAAGGGTACGAACGAGGCCGCGGCCGGAGTCGGGCCGCGGCGAAAGGACGCGGCGTCGTCACGCCGCGCCGGACGAATTTGCAGCCATCCTGGAAGTGGCGGTTGGAAAAACCACCCACTGGAGAATTCGAAGAAGGC
The DNA here is from genome assembly GCA_963277665.1 of Viscum album. Classification (NCBI taxonomy): domain Eukaryota; kingdom Viridiplantae; phylum Streptophyta; class Magnoliopsida; order Santalales; family Viscaceae; genus Viscum; species Viscum album. The sequence goes on along the minus strand of OY728142.1, from coordinate 1,998,564,775 downwards.
GGTCGGAACTCTGGCTGCCGGCGCCGGAAGGCGTAGGACCACAGGGTCCCGCGGCGAGAAACTGGCCGGTCCTGCACTGGCCGGCCGTTACAGGGGAAAATCCGGGGGGTTACACCACCCGGGTTGCACACGTGGCGCGGCCCCTTAAAGGGGGCCGCCGTTTTGAATTAAAGGAGGGGCGTAGCCCCTCCCTTGGGCGCGCTCGCGCGGCACCCTGGCCGCGCTGGCCGGGCCGCCGCGCCACCGGCCGGGGCGGGCCAGGTCGTTGGGCCGGGTCGTTTCCCGGGCTGGGTTGACCCGGTTCGGCCGAACCAGGGGGTACTGGGTCGGGTCGGGCCGGGCCCAGACCCCCTAATTTTGGACTACTTTCGGTCAAATGCCCACATCATGGGCTATAGACCTCGGATCGACACACCGTCAGTTGCGTAGTGATCCTTAGAACGAGACGGTCATTTAGGTACATCGCACTCAAGGTTTTACAATACATTGAGTTCAGACGGGTTGGTTCGTACACCAAACCAACCGGGCCCTCAGAGTGGAAACGCTCATATCTTGAGCTTCGGATGTCCGATCGACGTGCCGTCGACTTCATTGAATTACTCTAAGTGAGATGAAACATTTGGCATACTCTGCACGAGGTTTGGATGCAGGTGGAGTACGGTCGGGCTGGTTTTTCCTTAGAAACCAACCAGGCCCCTGGGACGAAAATGCCAATAACACTCAGACCAGACGTATGATTGACGCGCCGTCTACGACATTGAGTTCCTGTTGATGATACAAAACTTTTGGATACATAAAATCTGGACATTGTGTCATTTTATGTATCAGCCTCTCGGCTCGTGGAGCGGACCCTCCCGAACGAGTTTTCTATGTGCGGGAACCCTAGTGTTGGATGTGACTTTGACAACGACGACTGTGCAGAGATCCTCAGTGGACTGCGATGATGAAGAGTGCCGGTCTTGTATCCTATGTGGGTCCCAGCTATTCTAGTCTTGTATCCTATGTGGGTCCCAGATTAGATGATTTAGTGATGGTCTTGTATCCTATGTGGGTCCCAACCATGCTGGTCTTGTATCCTATGTGGGTCCCAGCTTAGATGATTCAGTGCTGGTCTTGTATCCTATGTGGGTCCCAGCATAGATGAATCAATGAAGAGTGCTGGTATTGTATCCTATGTGGGTCCCAGCTGTGCTGGTCTTGTATCCTATGTGGGTCCCAGCTTAGATGATTCAGTGCTGGTCTTGTATCCTATGTGGGTCCCAGTATAGATGAATCAATGAAGACAGCTGGTCTTGTATCCTCAGTGGGTCCCAGCTTAGATGATTCAGTATCTATATCTGATCATCCCTTTCACCTTTTCGAAGAAGTATACCTGTGTGAGCTGAATCATGTGTTACTCTCCTTTGTGGATTGTGTTGAACTATCCTATGTGGATTTACTGGTTATTCTCCTTTGTGGATTGTGTTGAACTATCTTCTGTGGATTTACTATTTACTTACCTTTGTGGATTGTGTTGATCTATCCTTTGTGGATTACTTTTGCTCTCCTTCGTGGATTGTGTTGTGCTATTATGTGTGAGCTGAATCCTGTGTTACTCTCCTTTGTGGATTTTGTTGAATTATCCTATGTGGATTTACTGGTTACTCTCCTTTGTGGATTGTGTTGAACTATCCTGTGTGGATTTACTGTTTACTTTCCTTTGTGGATTGTGTTAAGCTATCCTTTGTGGTTTACTTTTTCTCCCCTTAGTGGATTGTGTTGTGCTATTCTATGTGAGTATATGTTTTGCATTCCTATGTGGACTGGGTTGTGCTTCGGCTCGGATGTTAGAGCTGAACGGGAATTGATGACTTAGGTATATGTCTGGGCATATACCTAAGCAGTGTCGGTTGTTACTTCGTGATTGTATCTTTCCTATGTGGTTTATCCTTTGTGGATTTCAGAAGACCTTCGGGGGTCTCGGGGTCCCTACTGAGTAGCTTATACTCACCCCTGCACAGGCTATTCCCGCACTTCGATGTGTTGGTTGCAGATGATGGACATCGCTGATCGTGGTGGAGGCTTGCGGAGCAAGACGGTACCTGGAGGTGGACCACTAGGCGGGACGTACTCGGAGCGGACGGCTGGACCGAGGAGCTGTGGAGGCTATCTGTGCTCGCCCTTCAGGTAGGACTTCCAGAGGACGGCTCAACACTGTGGCTTTTCTTTTCAGTTGTTGTTTCCCCCTTTCAGTTGTACTTTATAGTTGGTCTTGTATTTCCGGCCCCTTTTACTTTCAGCACAGCTTGTTATAGTTTTTACTTAGTGTTTACTCTTTCCGCTTGCTTACTCTGTGATGGTTGTTTACTTTACAAAGGCAATGCCTTCCCTGTTTATCGGGATTTACGCCTTGGTACTAGTCTCCCACCCCTGGCCTATGGAAGGCGGGCTTGGGGAAGTCATGACACGGGTCCTGAGGACGGGTTGTTACAATTTTGTCCAAAAACATTAAAATATTTAAAAGGGAAAAATATTTTATGATATATAATTCTAATATTTGAAAAATTAAATTAGATTTGAAAAATAAAATTAAATGTTATTTTAAAATATATTTGAAGGTGATTTTTTAAAAATTTGTCTCCCTCAAATAGTTTAACCAATAAAAATATATATTATATAAATTAAAAATTTTAAATATCCCTTAATATCATCATCAATATCTTTAAAAAACAAGGACTACTAATTTCAAATTCTAGTTTTATAAAATAGTTAGAATTTTGAGAATATTTTTTTATATTAACAATATAATTATAAAGAAGTTCCATAGATGAAATTTGAAATTGATATATTATTATAAGAAAATCTCCCTTGAAAATAAAAAAATTAAATCACATTTCCATTGTTCAATGAACATCCTAAAATTTATCAAAAATAATTATATCTAACTGTTTTGTAATGATTCCAATTAATTGATCAAATACAGATGCATATTCTAAATTGATATATCCGTTTTGTTTAGTATCTCAATATATTGATATTATACTTCAATATTCCTAGTTTTGTAGTGTTCTAAATGGTTTTTAGTAATATAAGTTGTAGATGATATAACACATAGAATAGGTAAATTATGATATATAGTATCAAAATTAGTTATTGAAAACTCTATCCATAAATAATTTGAACGAAATATAGCAGTTATAATATATTCAACATAAATAATAGATTGAAAAATGGTAATTTTTTAAAAATCAAGAAAAAAATTATCTTTTTTAAATAATATCGCAATCCAATTAATCTTTTTATATCAATTTTTTATCATTAAAATTTATAATTGGAATAATATTTCAAATCAAAATATGTTTTTTAATATTGAATAAATTATGATTTATATATACTTTTAAATAATTAAAAATTATTTTAATAGTTTTTTGGTTACATTTTTTATAGCTAGCTAAAAACACTGAATAATTCTAAACACTCAACATATAATCTTGTATAAGAGATATTAGGTACAGTAAATAACATATCATTCCACTAAAAAATGTAATTTAAACATATTTTCCACATAAATTAACATTAATTTACTTGAAATTATGAAGGGGGTCTTAATATTTTACTTGAATCATGTACAAATATTTTAATTATTTTCATATGGAAATTAGAATAATTATGAAAAGTCACATTATTTCTTGGAAAATTTTCATGTTCTAAAAAGATTTAAAATTATCCCATGATACCCATTTTAAATTATAAATTCATGAAATCTAAAAAATTAGTATAGATATGATTACGTAAATATCCAAAAATGATTTTGAAAACCTAAATTTGATAAATCCAAATTTCTATTTAGTTAAAATTAATTAATTATTATGGATCTACTTATCCTTTTTAAAAACTATTTTTTCAAAAACAATATTCTGAAAATATTTTTTACCAATCTTAAGGATATTTTTTTAGTCAATAATGAGTTTTAAAATCTTTAATGCATTATCATTATTCTTTAATTATTCTTAAACATAGTGATGTTTTTTATAACAACCTTCTAAAATTATACAATTTTTTAAAAAAAATCATTTCAAATATTTAATTATCTTTTAGTCCTTAATAAGAAGAATATTTTAACAATAATCCAATATATTCTGATATTTAAATAGGTAAAAAAATTCAGAAAAATCCATAAATTATTCTTGAAAATAATCTTGAGAAAGTAAACTGGCTTTATTTTTAATAATCCAACTATATTCATAATGAATAATTCTAAATATCCATTTATTTCCAATACATATTTTATCCTCTATATAAAAATTATTTTATTCATAATTTGAGGATAAAAAGAAATTTGGGAGTTGTAATGATTCTAAAATATAATTTGGAAAAAATCATATATAAAATTATGGTGAGAAAAAAAATTCCTAATGAGCTTTTTCATTTAAACTCTATATTCAACAACCCCATAACTGTATTCATAATTTTTTTTCAAGGTGTTTCATGAGGTTGATTCCCCCCCTCAAGAAGTGTGTTAAATTCTTGAATATCTTCTTCTCGACAATTGTAATATCTATGATTTTCCTCAATCTGATTGTCATTATATGATTTATGATATTATTATTTTTCATCAACAATGTAAAAATATATTCATCCCCAACGATGTTTATTTTTTTATATTCTTTATCTACTTTAATAAAAAAATAACATAAAATTATTCCTTTATCATACGTAACATCAAATTTATCTAATGAATATTTATTATTAACAATAAAAAGTTAACAACAAAAACCTGTAAAATAAAATATTATAGGTTTCATTACTTTCAATGGTTCATATGAGGTTTTATTTTTGATTTATTTTAATATAATTTAATTGGAAACCAAAAAATATATAGTCATATTTTCTTACCAAAAATATTTCAGTAAACTATATTCATTTATAATAAATGTAGGCAGTTCTTTAAATTTTCTCTTTTTATATTAAACTCCAGCATTAGGTTGTGGTGTACTAGGGGTTAATATATTTAGAAAAAAATTCCTTCAAAAAGTGAATTTTTTATATTTATAAATTTTATTACTATATACCTTATATTGGAAAAAATAAAATAAATTTTTTCAAATTAAACATATTTCCAAAAACCTATAAATTTTCATAATTTTTTACTTATATGTGTGAGAAAATAAAATCATGTAAATCAAAAAATAAACCAAGATAAAAATAAAACACTTCATTCCATAAATATTTTAAAGTTCATTAAGGACAAATAAATATTTACCACTTAACATACCATGTATTTTATGTATATCATATGTTCTATAGTGACTGACTTGAATAATTATTCTATTATTGTTAGTAGTTTTCCATGAAAATTCACAAATAAATAAATTTTAGAAATATCACAGTATAAATATTTAATTTATTTATAATTGAAAACATACTTGATTTGATAATTACCAATCAATTTTTATGTCTTAATCTCAGTTGATTTTAATAGTTTTACTGTGATACTCTATTTATCAATACTAATTTTTTTTATGAAGGCTTTAATTCTTGATTTACAGTTTTCATAATCATTTCCTTCAACCAATGGTGGTCTCTCAAGAATCAATCCATCACTAGAATGTTAACCTACAATCAAAAATGGTCTTCCCCTTAGTCTTTCTAATGTCCTTAAATTCCAAAGTAAGGACATTGTATTCCATAGCGTGTGTGACATGCAACACCATGTGTATAATGAAATATAATATCACGAGACATTATAATTTATTTAAAATTTTAATTAAATTTAATATAATTGATATCTTGAAATGCACTGAAAATTCATTTATCTTTCATCATACGTTACAATGTATTGTTTGAATGATTTTTCTACACAAAAAATCGTGTTTTACCAAGGAATAATATATTTTTGAAATATTGTTTTTTACTATAATAAGATATAACATAACCATAAGATTGGAGATGGTGAATATTATTAACTAAATTATTAAAAATATATGGTTTACATGATTAAAATATAAATTTAAGGGTTACAAAATAATTAATATATTAAACAATGGAATATAAAAATAATGTTTTATAGAAAAATATTTTTTTTGTTTAGAAACATGTTTTATACTTCTAATTAATGTATTCACAATTAGTGTGTTGTATTAATGTAATATATATATATATATATTATATTCAATAAAATATTTTCAATATTAATCTATTTTATTTTATAATTAAAATATAAGAACAACCCTTGTTTTATACATAATAGAAAATATTTTTGAAAAGGACCTTTTACTGCCTTTTAATAGACAACCTATTCAAAATACAATTTTTGGACCTTTGATAAATATTATATATCAAAATAAACTTAATATTTGATACACATTAATAAAATGTTTTATTGGTGAATGTATTTAATTTTTCGATGATCTTTCATTGAAAATTAATAGTGAAAAATAATGAATTTTAATATCAAACTGCTTGTTTCATCAAAATCTGTTTACATTGATAAATTAAATTTTCTATTTTTTTAAATCCTTATTAGATAAATCATATATCATTCAATCCAAATTAGTTAATTGGAATTAATTTTACATAGAAATTGGATATAAAAATGTAGAAAACTTTTGAACTTTTTTACTTTAAAATGTCATTATCGTAATGTCTACAAGATTTAATTTAAATTAATTTATATAAATTATATTATTAGAATTTTTATATAAAAATATACCATATTTGAATTTTAATATTATATATTTTCATATAATCTCAACTTACATTTTCCCAAATTTTTTTTTATTAAAATCAATTAAATTAATTTCAATGATTAAGGTTAAAATAAGCTTAACAAGGGACTAAACAATAATATCAAGAAACAAAATATACTAGAAACTTTACCAAAAGATATTTTATGGCCATATATAGACCGTAAAATCATTTATATTAAATTTTTTCTTTTATTGGAAAAACATTTCATGGGAAAAATTGAATGGAATTCCCTTTTAAAAAAATTAAATGAGTGACACACCTCCTGCACTACAAAAATGCTCTAAAACCATACACTTCCTCAAAACTCTCATGAAAAATTAGATCAACCATGAAATTCCTAAATATATCCTCAAAATTCATCCCCTTTTCCAAGAATCATAAATTTTGGTAGAAATCGAAGTAAGGAATCCCTTTACTGCAAACCAAAATGTGTTCTCCAAATTAGACGTAACATCTTTTCTCAAGATCATTAGTTTTATTTCCAACGTAAATCTCTTAAAATATCTTTATTAGATGATTGTATAAAAACAAAATTATAGTAAATATACTTAAAAATTTTCTGTTATGGTTTCATACTACAATTACACACAATACCATCTAACGAGATACAAACATATAGTTTATGTGTAAGTAGAATTATCTTTTCATTAAATGATGATTGTTCATAATTCGTATATATCTTCTCATGGTGGAGATTATGATGGACGATCTATTCATATATGGTATATATGATATTTATAATGTCCTTATGTTTCTGAATTTTTTTATGGAACACACCTTTGTGTATTCAATTTTGAAAAAATATGATAACATCGTTCCTGGATTTGTGGACTTCCACCTCCTAAATGTAGTGTGATAGATTCACCAAATATAAAGACTATATAATAAATAATTCCAAATATACATATCTTAAATAAAAAATATATATATATTACATTAATAATAAAATTAAATTTGTATAAATATAATTTAAAAATCATTCTCTTTATTACCCTTTCACAGATATAAAATGTGGTAGCGTCAATATTGGATGTTTGGACTACCGCCTCCTAGGCATAAAGTTATTATTTTTTTAAAAAAAAATTCTATATAAATATATATGGTTAAATAATATGTTTTTAGATGTAATTATATTTCATGATTGATTAATTTTAGTTACCATCTTTCCATAATGTTCACTGAAATATAGGAATGTTACTCTTTCTTACGTCAAACCTACAATCTCCTCGATTATACTATTTGTTCATATTTCACATAAATATTTAATTATTTTTTCAAAAGTATAATTCATTTATAAATTTTATAATTATATCATTATTATTATTAAAGAGATTTTATATAATAACATATTTGAAAATATTATACCTATAAAAGTTATTTAGACTAATAAATAGAGTTTGGTCCAAACACCCAATGAAAACATAATTATTTAACTCGTTTTATACATCATAGTAATATGTGAAATAAAATAAATTTGAAAAATAAAATATTATTTTGGGATATTAAATAATTAACATGTGTTCAAAATTATGTAATATAAATACACAGAAGGCAAGTTAGACTCATGGTAATGGATTTTGTCTCAATTAACATTCGGTTATAACTATTTTGTTGTGAAAAAAAAATTTACATTTATATGGTGCATATCCTATCCATTGAATTTTTATAACCCTAATATCCTTATTATAATGATAATATAAGTTTCATATAATTTTATTCCTTCACGATGGAAATGATTTAAAACGGCTCAATGTTGTATGAGACAGTTTGGAATGATTAATGATTATATGCCTCATGAGTAATTTTAATGATATTTAAAAGTTATTTTCATTATAGGAAATTATATGAAAATTGTAAAATGAAAATTTTAATTTTACACTCCCTTTGTTATTTATGACCTTTTTCAATTACAAGTTTCATTTTCCCTCACTTTAGTACTCAGAATGGTTCAGAAAATCATTTTTAATAAATCCTCACTTAATTTAAATCTTGAGTTAGAGAACCTATTTTCTTCTAAAACCATTGTTCGTTAATAAATATTTCAATAAAATACCCTTTCCAAAATAATTTGTTAATGAAATATCTATGCTTCTTACCTTTTATCAATTATTTCAAAGAATTATTTGTGTGTATTAATGAAAAATAAAATTTTATATCCTTTTACCCTGAAAAATAAATGTTATTTAAACCACATATGGCATGTACCAATTTACCCACCTTAATTTTCTTCAATCCTACTTTTAATCTTTAAAAGGTTAGTTTTTATCATAAATTTTTTTGAAATGTTATCTTAAAAACTAGTTTTCAAAATTATTAGCAACACAAAAGGATAATTTCCACTATAACTTTTTTAAATGTTATTTTTTATTGTGTTTTTATTCATTGATGAGAACAACCATTTATTTTTACTCCACATGGGATATGTTGTATTGATACTGTTATTATTCTTCATCTAGATTTTTTATGAATGGTTTGTTTAAATATGTTATTTACATTCAATTCATTGATTCCTTTTAGTCACTATGAAATATTCAATTTCCAATGATCATTTGACATTGAATCTACCCTAAATATCGATATCATTTTTCATGTATATGATTTTCTCTTGAACAGTATACCATTTTTTACATGATGTTTGCATTTAATTTTATATATTTATTTGGGGAAATATTGATAAATGTGTATCCTTTATCCAATAAAAATATGAGATAATCCATATTGTTTATTCAATATGAGGAGTGCTTGGGACTTGATAGATAAGGTTTTGGGGTCGTTTATGGTAATACCTTAGGTTTAGGGACTAGTTAATGAAATACCCACAATTTATTGGTTGTCTCATAAGATGAAATTAGTTAAAACACCCATTGAGTTTGATTCCATGAATATTAGATGGGTTTCTATCAATAGACATAAAACATCTATTGAAAGGTGTTGATGGTAGCAGTTATTTTTTCTAGATATATATATTCTAATAATTAGGAACATACATCATCTAGTATAATTAATTATTCATCGATGCAATTTTCTGTGGACATATCTATGGATGTATTTCAATATCAGTTCATTGATTTAGTGAAATCTTTTTCAGTTTCTTAACATTCAATACTGATTTCTCCAAATCTATTTATTTGAGAATTGTGTGTTTCTAGTTATTTATTTGCATATTTTTTTCACTACCTACTAAGTTTCTTAATTTAATGGTATATTTGACATGTTTTTGACCACTAGATAATTATTATTCTCATTTATTGATTATTTCATAAGCTAAACATTACCATTACTGATCATTTGAGGTCACTCTTATTTTCTTTTCTTTACCCTCAAATCCATGAAGCGTACTATGAATGATATATAGGGATATTATATATATAATGAAGTTATTTTCCACAAAAATAAACAAATTATGTTTAATTAGTGTATTAGTTTTTAATGTAAGACACATTAATGTATTTGGTTTTCCATGACTACTAAACTCTTCAGTCCTTTGAGATTTTATTACTTTTAATCATTTTATGGTAATTGTTGTAAGAAGTGTCTCTCAGCCCTCTAGGGTGGCGTATCTAATGTTGGTATCAAAGGAATTTAAGTAAAACCCTCATAAATGATACTTAGGAAATCATTTATTAGATAACATAACCATGATGTGGAATTTGAGGATATGTATTAAAGTAAATCCTAGAATTCTCGAAAAGAAGCGGTTTTGTGTGTCTTTTTGGAAATACATCCATTTCATGATTTTGTATGTGGATATGGTTTTGGTATTAATGTACCCAAGGATAACACCTCTAGAAATGTGCATTAGGCCTTACTCAGTGTAACCTGGTATGTGATAGTGGGATTTACTTGCACCTAGTTTGACATTCCCAGTGGACACACTTAGGATAATGCACATATTCATTACAAACCATTATGAGGGATTTAAATAGATAAGGAAAAATAATGACATAGTATAAACCATAAAACAAGTATATACATTTTATGTAATAATAGATATGAATTATTTATGTATTGAGGATGTTTTAAAAACCGTAATTAAAAGAATATTTAGGGAGTGGTCGTATTTCAAGGATGTCGATCATTTTTATTTAGGAAATTATATTAATATGGTTTTAGAAAAGGACAACATATATGTCTGGTGAAAACCAATCACATTCAGAAATTCCAAGCGACATGAACCCATGAATGAATCTCGATATGTTTTTAATTCCAACCATTAACCAATACAATGTCCATATTAAACTGTCATTGTTTTCAATTAAAAATTTTGATGAATAAATATTAATAAAAAACTAGAAGTGTGAATTTTTTGGATGAGGGATTAATGAATAAATAATATTATATTTTTATAATATTTAGAGTCAAATAGTTAGGCTTGAAACTTTTTTACGGTCATTATGATCAAATAAATTTTAAATATAGTGCTTTAGGCATCAATTTTATTTTTGGAAATTCATTTCTTAAAAAATAAAAGAATAAGAAATTATACAAAGATGAATCAAAGTATGAAAATTGTGTTTATATAAATATATAAAGTTTGTATATTTCTCTATATACATGGTCAATAATGTAATTCCTTAATATTAGGAAAAGTAACTTTAAATAAAAAAATTCTAATACCTTACTTTTTGTTAAACTAATTTTCTTCTAAATCATCATAGATTTATGGCATTATTTCCCCCAACATTACATTTATCATTTATATGTTTGTGATTGATTACCTCAATCAATCCATATAGATATTTTCCATTTTTCTATATATATGTATCTCAACTTTCCCCTAATGATATTCGACATTAAGACCTAGTTATATATTTTTTCAATGTGATCTTAGTACTTCACATTCTCTATTTTCTATAGGATTTATTAAAAACCATCTCACAATGTAGGATTTAAATAGAGGAAATATAAAACAATATATTTACAATGTCAAGTTGAAATGGTCGGGATGAAATTTAATTATTGTGGGGATAAAGAAACACCTCAAAATTCTAATGTAATAAAATTGTATGCAATAACGTGTATGATATGAAAAATTGTTCGCATACAGGAATATAATAACCCCATAATTTATATATATAATTAATATTTTATATAAATTTAATATATTGATTTCATTAAATATATTAATCATTTATTTCTCTTTTATCAAACACAACAGAGTCATTCTTTGATAGCATGCATTACACGCAAAAATATTTTTTACTAAGAAACACTATATTATAAAATTATTATTATTTAATATAATAAGAAATAACATAGATATTAAAATAGATATTGTGAAAATTATTAGAAAATTTATGAAAATCTATGGTTTACACAAATATGATATTAATTTATAGGTTTCATATTAGTGAATATAATAACCAATTGATTATAAATTGTTTTTTTATAGAAAAATATTTTTATACTCACAAAGCTACTTTATACTAATAAATTCTATTAATTATAATTAGTGTGTGATATTAATGTGATATATATTATTTATAAATTCAAATATTTTTAATATTATTACATTTTTTTATTTTAATAAGATGGGAAACCCCCATATTTTACACATAAAAACCTATATTTTTGGAATGCATGTTTACTGCCATTTAATGGGGATCATACTATAAATCCAATTTTTTGATAATTTATAAATATAATTTGAGAAAATAAACATAATCCTTAATATTAGAACATAAAAATATTGTTATAAATAATTTTCATTATTTTTCCTCTAAATTTTTATTTTGTGATGAAGAGATTAAAATAATGAATTTTAATTCAAAACTGCTTTTTCATCTAATACATTTATTAGGATAAATTATATTTTTTAAAATTTAATGATTCATTATAAAAAATGTGTATCTTTTAATCTAATTTAGTTCATTGGAATATTATTCAATTTTATATTTTATATAAAAACATAACAATGTTTTGAATGGTTTTACTTCAAAAATTAGTATTTTCATCCCATTTATTTGATTAAATTTAAAATACATTTGTCTAATTCTATTATTCATATTTCAAAAAACTGATTCCATATTTGGAATTATAATATTTTATAATTTGTAATAATATCAATTTATACTATGAAAAAAACATTAGTGAATGTAATTAAAATTAATTACAATGATTAAGGTGAACATAAGCTCAACAAGGGACAAAAACTAATAATAATATCCAAAGTGACCTAGAAAAATCCTAATTAGACATTAGTCTAAAATATAAACACATTATCATCCCTTTTATATAATTTGATCCATTATTGGAGCCAATTTAAATGATAAAAATGTTGGTGTAATTCCATTTTAAAAAATTTACAACAATGTCTCTCCACCTCCAATATAAAAAGGAACAAAACCCTCCCAATACCTCCCAAATTGTGATCAACATTTTTTAAACCAAGATATATGAAAATATCTATAAAAAAAATCCCATATTCCTATAATCCCCCTACTTGGTATTGATTAATCCATGTATTCCCTTTGGGGGAAACCAAACGTAGGTACCCAATAAAGATGTAACATATGTTTTCAAGCAATTTAGTTTCATTTCTATTCATCACCCCTCAACTATTCATATTAAATGTTTCAATAACAACACCACTGTCCAAAATATACTAATATGTTATTATGTTATGGTTTTTACCAGTAAATAATCACACTTCATGACAATGGGTAAAAAACATACCATTTACTTGTATGGAGAACTATAGCCTCGGGAAATGATGATTGGTCTTTCTTACTATAAAACCATTAATGGTGGTAATTATGAAGTAAAATAAGATTATATATGTTATATATGATATTTATAACTTTATTAATCTTATGTAACTTTTATATAGAACATACCTTTATTCTTTCCATCTTGTGTTAAAATGATAACATTGTTTGTGGATGTGTTGACTACCGCTTCTCAAAAGTGATGTGATTCTTTCACATGATAAATTGAATTCATAAATGATGGGTTTAATTAAAAATATGTGAAATATAAAATATGATATAAAATGCATAATTAGCATAATTTAAATATCATATATATATATCATTTATATTATAACCCTTTCATACATTATAAATATGATAACGTCATTTGTGGACGTGAGTTGTACCTCCTCAGTGACACTCTGTGATTTCTTTTACATCATAATATATATATATATATATATATATGTATATATGTATGTATATGTATATATTTGATTAAATAGTATATTATTTATTTCATAATGATCATTCTATAATTATTAGTGTTTATTACCATCTTTCCAAAACGATCATTGAAAAATGGGAATTATACTCATGTGTACATATGCCATACCATCTTCTGGATTACAATGTTTGTACATTTTTCATAACGTTATTTAATGATTGGTTTTAAAAATATATTTTTTTTATAAATTTCATAATTATTTCATTATTATTATTCTTTGGTTATTTTTTAATTATCCCATCGACCATAGTTAACCTACAAAATTTTTGTTGACACATATATTGAATATGGTCAAAACACCCAATGTAAACTAAATTTTTAAAGTAGATGTATAAAAAAGGGTATTAAGTGAAATAAAAGAAATGATAATTAGGATTTTTTAAGAAAGTAAATATTTTGTATAAAATATATTTTAGGAATATCAATTCTCACAAGATAAGTCATACTCAAGATAAAAGAATACATCTGAATTTACATTCCATTTTGAATTATTTGTTATTATACACCAATTTAAAATTATATAGTCTATATACATCCCATTTATATGTTATATCATGAGTATAATTACCCTAATGATATTTTATGAATAATATAATTTTATTCATTCACGATTATTATGATGTAAAAGTTTTCGAAGTGAAATGGGACACTTTGGAAGGTTTAAATATTATTTTAGAAAACATTAATTAGATTGATATTTTAAAATTATTTCCATTAGATGAAATTATATTAATATTGTTCAATAAAAGCATCTATTTTTTGCTCGTCTAGTTAAAACTGACATTTTTCAGGTATTAGTATCCATTTTGTCTCTAAAGTACTCAAAATATTTTATTTTTTATGAATACCAGACATCAATTTTCTCTTTAATCAGAGAACCTGTTTCTTCTAAATACCATATTTTCGAATTATATTTTCAAAAAAAAAATTCAAACATTCCAAAATTTTTTCTTAAACACATGTTTACCCTTTATTTCTTTTACCATTGCAATCAATGTAATATTCATGTCTCTTTCTGAATGAGGCATTTTTCTATCATTTTTACATTACAAAAAATATTTTCCTTTTTACCTCGTACGACATGTATGGATTTACCCACCATCATTTAATTTAATCTTCCATTTAATGTTTAAATGGTTCATTTTAAAAATAAAATCAAGAATTTATTCAGATAATTTTTCTCAAAAGATTTTTCAAAACAAAAAGAATATTTTTATTCATAATGTTTTTAAAATATCTTTATATAGTATTTAAATTTATCAATTAAAACAACATTATTTTTACTTTATTTTGGATATGTTGTATTAATTCCATCTTTATTAATCTTATTATTAGTTTATGATTAATTCGGACAAGGATTGTATTGAAATTCACTTCCTTGATTCATTTTAGTCCCCTTAAAATTATATTTTTCTATGATCATTTGACATTGAATTCCCCCAAAAAATTTATTTCATTTTTAATTGTAATGATTATTTCCTAAACTATATACCATTTTTAGATGGTGGTTAATTCAAATTTGATTTAATTATTTGGGGGAAATGTTGAAAAATATATATCCTTTATTCCAAATGGATATTTTAAAAGGCATATTGAAAATTAGATATGTGGAATTATTTGATTTGAAATACATGGGTTTTAAACTATATATGGGGATCCCTTTAGGTTGGATACTGGTCAATAAAATCCCCATGATATATCAGTAGTCTCATGTAATTAAGTTATTTAGTGAAAAACCCTTCAATTTTGTTTCTATGTAGATTATATGGGTTTTTACCCACAACCATTGACCAATTTTTCAATGGTGTTAATAGTAGTGGTTCATGCTTAGATCCGTGAAACAAAATAATTAATAATTTCTTTCATTTATTTTATGTTATTATTCATCCAAGAGATTTTGTGTCGAAATATCTATGCATGCATTTCATTCTTAGTTCATTGATTTAATGGAATGTGTTTCAGTTTCATACAATTACATATTGATTTCTCATTATCTAGTTAGTTGAATGGAATATATTTTTAGTTTTTAACTTGTTACTTAGATTATGTATAATCCTATAAGTTTATTTATTCCAAGGTATTTGTGTCTAGTTTTTTACCATGTCATAATTATTATCTTCATTTATTTTATATTTATTATGACATAATTTACACTTACATAGAATTTGAGATTACCCTTATTTTATTTCCCTTTTCTAGGAATTCATGAAGTGTACTATGAAAGATATTCCAGGACATACTATATAGAATAAAGCTTTTATCCCCAGTAAAGAATGAAATTTTTTTATAAGTGTATTAATGTGTAATACAATACTCATGTAATATCTGGTATACCGAAAGTACTATAGTCTTTGGTCCTTCGGGATTTGATTCCTAGTAATCATTCAAATGTAATGGTTGGAGACATTGAATCTAGGATTTCTAGGGTTAGGGAAATATAGTATGTTTGGAACTAAGATAATGGTAATAAATAATTTAAATATATATGTAAATATATATAATGAATGTAGTAATAATATTTTTACCCACTCAGAAACTATTTTCTCCGCAGTTTGATAGATGATTAAATGGATAATAGTGGCTGAATTGACCAGTTTATAAAATATTTATTTGTTGAATGAAAGTTAAAATACTAATTCAAATCAAAAATAAAAATATGAACAAATAGAATATTTATTTTTGTTTCAATCAGAGTTATCCTACATCTAATTTCCAATTATCTCTATCCCCAATATAAATTTCTCGATAATAAACTATCTATTTAAGGGTAGTAATTACCAAATTACATTGTTCATTTTTTAGGTGATGAAAAAACACAAGAATTAGAATTTTATAAGAGATTCAAAACCTTATAATACAATTAATTTATAAATCTAAAATCACATACCAAAATCCTAATTCTCTTCTACATAAACGTACAACTAAATCATAACATTTATTGCTTGTACAACCAACATATTACTTATTCTTAATACAATATCATAAACCAATTGTTAATATAAAGAGATATAATCTAAATAAATACTATACTATATTAACATGGTATAAAATTTACAAATTTTGAGTTTTAAAAATGCATTGATTGCTTTTTTAGCAGTATCCCACCTTGGCCAAGAATCAATAAACAGTGATGATGATTCCTGGTGCTCAACTCTTATAGGGTATAGGTTAGTAGAATTATCCAGAAATATATAATCACATACATGAGAGAATTACCATTATATGTATTTTAAAAGTAATGTATAAGGATATAATAACCACTGAAAAAACCATTTCATAATAAAAAAAAATTATCCCAAAAAAAGATGTAATGACATACAACAAAAAATAAAAATACTATTGATATAAATCCTAAGTAGAAAATACATAGCTCAAACAGCTCACAAACAACACCTCAGACTAAAAACATATATCACAACAACCATTTTCCTCTAATGGACCTAAAACCAATATATATATATGGTGAACATAATATTTATTTCAAATATAATGATCCCTAAAACCACTCATGAATAATGTGAATGAACCATACAAAACCCAGTGAGTATACAAATGTAAAAAACTCTCTATGTATATAATTTTATTATCCTTTTATAATAATCATCATGGATCAAAAACCAAATCCCTTGCAAATGGATAACCAAAACCTAGAGGATATATATATCAAAGGGTATCCTGTATCAACATACCAACTAGTTTCCTGCTACCATGCCCTAATTTTACACATCACGGGCTCTCATCCCATCCATAAATCAAGTCATCACTAATATGGTTCAGGACTATACACTACCTACCCCATTCCCATGTAGGTCTTAAATTCTCTTCATCACATTAGATGATATATCTATCTCATCATAAAAATAATTCTTTCAGTAACAAATTATTTGTTTGGAATCAAATATAGCTCATGTAAATAAGTAATACCTTAGGCCACCATATTTCATGCTCAAACACCCATGGAAAGCTAAATCAACCATGACCATATAATAGTATTTATTATAACTTCAAACCATAATAACCTACGACAAACATTTATTGTAGAAAAATTCTTTATTTATACCCACATGTGATAATATATCCCATGAGAGGGTAGGGGTGAGGGGATAGTCAGCCATATATAATCTTTCCTACCTATATTTTGGGAAAACTCTTCATTACTTATATTATTTTGATTCCCTTATTACATGGGTGGGGTGAGTAAAAAATATCCAAAAATACTGATTGGATATATCTCTAATTCAAACTAGGTGAAACTATCTATCCTTATAATCATATATCATTATCTTCACACATAACACTGGTTATTGTCACTGTGATTCTGATATCAAATAATAATACAAACATAAAATTGAATATTAATTTATTTATTTTTCACTAATTAATATTAATCCATTATCATATCATAATCATATATGTACTCTAGGACTAATCCCAAGCTACAACATAAAAGATACACTTATATTAAATAGCTTTAAAATGATTCCTATATTTACAGATATATCGTACAAATAACAGATGTCCATTTTTTCATCAAGTAATAATGAGGCTAGGAAAAAACAATGATAAGAAATCCACACACGGAACATGTGTCGACACCCCTTGTATCCAATACTATTGTTAATAAAATCACATATTTAATCATGTTCTAATAACATTTTTATAACTAACAATATTTTACAATATCATCACAATCATAACATGAACCTTATACTATCATCATCATCATAACTTGGACTATGTTCCAACAACACTGCCTCATGATTCCCCTTTCATTACTCATCAATTATTCGAACCGGAAAAGGTTATTAATCAATCACATCAAGGCTCTAAATCCATTGAGCTTAAATAAATATTAAATGTATTATTCCAAAAATAATTAAAACATAATCTATCAAAAACCTAATACTAAATTCTAGCTTTTATCAAACAACAATGAGTTAGATTGGTGTAAAATAAATTATTTAATAAATAATTAATATATTTTTATCATAATTAATTAACTAGTTAAAAATTAACAACACATAGTTGAACTAACCATACAAATTTCCAATTCTTAATATTATTTATTTATTTCAATTTTCATCGTTTAGTTACTATTATTTGTATTAAAATCTCAAAGATAATTAGTTCAGCATTTATCTTTTATTAAAAACAAATCATTACATATATTAAGATGTTATTTAATTTCAAATAATGTTATCCTTTCTTAATAACTACAACAATTAACAACACATTATCATTTAAATTTAATGATGAAAAAATATAACAATATAATTCATGGATCTCACTTCCCAAATATTTTAGTTTTAAATACTAAAAAATACACAATAGATAATATATACGGTTTATAAAATTATATTAAATTATGTCATTATATAATATTCTTATGATTAAATAATAATTATATGCATGCAATAATATTTTGTAACAAAATAATAATCATAATAGCATGTTTATTAAATAATTTATATTTTTAATGATCATTTATATTATTAAATAAAGCTAAATTGAAAGCTAAATATTTCAAAGTAATAAATTTATATGCACATATTTTGAAATAAAAATTTTAAATCCCTCATTATCAAACCATGAATATATAATTTACTTATGTAGAGAAAAATATACTAAATGGATAATGATATTTTTTCTTCTTCCAAAATTATACTTCACTACTTTAATATCCATATCATCCCATTATAATGGAAAATAAAATTTATGATTTCAAAAATATTAAAAACATTATTTATCATCATCTAATAATATTTTAGTAAATACTAAATAATCTATATAATATTTAAACTAATATATCATGAGATAATAAGACTATTAATACTCTATAAAATTGTTAGTAGTAAATAAATTTTAATTACCTGGTTTAAGTGCCATCGTTTGATAATATTCATCCTGAGATATAACATTATTATTAAAAGAATATTAAGAATATGATAATTACCACTTAGTTTATTTAATTAAATTACAAAATTAATTAATTAATTAAAAAATATGAATAATATTTTATGCATTCCGTTATCTTATTTACAAAAAACAACCAACAACATGAAATTCTTAATTAATTACAAATAGAAAATGTTATAATGAAAAACATTCATCAAATAAAATTATAGAAATAAAAAATAATAATTAATAGTAATAAAAAGTATTCATTTCGTACTCATCTTTATAGATTTTATATTATAATATAAAATTTAATTGTTTGATTATTTTTTATAATATTATCATATTATGGTAAATCACATTTCATTAAACATGAGATTCTAAATCAAGTAAAATTCCATCTTATTAATGTAATATAAGACTATGTCATAGATCCCCTGTGTGGATAAGACATATTTTAAGCTACACCCAAAACAGTGGAGGGAAAGAGGGAATACACGCTATCTAGAAACATAATAAGAGATCTAGTAGATTTCCACAAGACCCTAGAAATTTAATTAATGATTCATGGTATCCCGAAATGATTTGGATCTAAATAAACTAAAATGATGATTATTCTATGATGATAAATAATTTTTAAATGTTATTCCCATATATTTCTGTGAAAACTCATCAATGTTTTCCAATGAGTTTTCATTTAATTCTATATTATTTAAAATCCCATAAAAGGATCATTTTGAACTTTTAATATTATAAAAGGTAAAATATTACATTTTAAACATTCAATAGATTCCAAATAATCCATTATATCAATTTAATTCCTTAATTTATGTTAAAAAATGTATTTGTCAAATTGGGAAGGATATTTTGAAATTTGAGTAAAGACAATCCTGATATGCAACTCATAAATATTTTTATTTCAAACCCATATTTTATTATACCTTAATAAATCATATATTACATAAATCTACACATAATAAATAAACAAAATAATGTGAGGTCAAGTTTATTTGATAAATTATATTCCAAGAATATTAAATTCAAACATGGGTACATTATCATTATTGAAAGACTCTGAAACATGTTATTACATTTCATAGATCTTCTAAAACATCATGGGATAATATGAGGAGGTAAAAAAGAAGTGGATGAGATATAAATCCTAGTTTGGGAATAAAAACAATTATAATATAAATCTAATCATGTGATGCGAGATGATTATCATGGTAACATAACAGGGTTCCGAATCCTAATCAAGAACAAAAATTGTTAAATAACATGACAACAAAAATGAATCAAAATAATTTGCTGACACATTAAACATGACATAATAAACAAAAGTAAAGACTATCCAATAAAAATAAAATTGTTTCATAGGATAGCCTCCTAATTACCACACATGTCATATCATGAGATAAAAACCATACCCAATTCACATAAGGGATATATATTTCACACCCCACCCATCCCTTTAATTTCATGTATATACAATAGTGTTCTATATAGACCATAACATATAGAGTTTATTTCAGAAATTTTATCCCCATGGTAAGGGTGTGTGGGATACATAAATTTAAATCCCCAATATATGGAGACTATGTATAACTAGGTGAATACATGTGAGTATAAATAGAGACATGTATTCACTATATAGAATATTGTCTTTGATAATCATTGAATAATTCTGATATTATAATAAGTGTACCTAAATGGTAAAAGAAGGGCATAATGATGGTGACATCAGTGTCTCGTCACTTTTAAAGAATAAGGATAATAGTTGGGAGGTTTACGAGCATATCCCCACAATAACAATAGTAAATTAAAAGGCATAACATTAGGAAGGGTCTTGAATTAGAAGGATAAGGAGAGGATCGCTTACCATGATAAGAACCTAAAAAATCATGGGAAAATTTTATTAAGACAATAGGGGAACATTTAGAGGGATATAATGAGGTAACAGAAGAGTAAATTCATGTTTCAATAATTTTTAGTGGAAATTAAATGGAGTTTTGGTTGATTTATATTAGAAATAGAAGGAAATTCATTATTAATTTTAAAAGATAGGTTTTGGACTCTATATGATAAAGTAATGAAAACCACAATCCATTCCTTTATTTGTTTCCATGGATTCAACCAAATATGTGTTGTTTTAATTATTTTAAATCCCTATGAACCGAACTCATTATAATTATCCATTTTGAGTTGTCGAAATGGGTCATGTCCATAATGAATTGATTTTAAAATCATAAAATATAATATATATTTTCTAAAATTCAATGAGGATGTATAAAATTAATCAAACAAAATTAAAAACACATATATATATTGGAAAAATATATTCCTTGACATTATTTCCTAGTATAAAATATATTAAATGACCTTTTCATCATTATGATGAAATAATACGTGTTGTATATTTATATTGTATGTAATTTTACTTGAAAATTTCACTGCCTTTGAAAATTATTAAAAAATAACCACTGAATATTTTTTATTTCTAGAGTAAAAAATCATACTTTTTTACCAAAATAATTCACTATAAATAAAAATATACACTTTCACATCAAATTCCATATTTATAAATAAATACTGAGTTTTTTACAACAATATTTATCTGACACAAATAATGCTTTCATTATAATTCATTAAATTATATTATTGTTTGTATATAAATAAATATATTATAGTTATAATATTAGATAAAAATTTATTTTTTCCTTCAAGATATTTTATTTTATTTACAAAAAATAAATTAAATCCCTACATTTCCCAAATAATTATTTTTTTATTCATATAAAAATATATTTTTATTCAACTCATATATAATTATATATATATATATTAATAAATAAAATTTATTTTTCAAATAATTATTTTTTTAAAACGTCAATATAAAATTTAGGTTCCTAACTCCAAACCCATTATTACACCAGCATACATCTAAAGGTTGATGTGTTTGATGGTGACACATTCTTAGTGTAGTTCATTGAAAATTTTTTGTGATGTGATCTATGTATTCTTGAACTTCTCTAGTATACGGTTTCTCTTCTGCTTTCACAATTGAATATTATCTTAGGTTTTATCAAGGGAATATACTATTGATTTCACCGTTCTTAATGGTTCTAATAAATTAGATTCCTATGGTATGATATTACAATTCATGGTATTCGCTTTTTCATCAGTGTCAATTGGACTTTATCAGACATTAAAATACCAATCCAAATAGTTACAATACAAAATAAATATTATCAACAGTTATGATTCTTAATTATCATTTAAATATGGAATGACTAATGTAGTGCATGTGTTTTATATAACTATATTACTTGATATGTAATTTAATCATTGAAAAGGAAATTTAATTTATAAAATTTAATTCCATTACATTCTTCCCCCCTTCTGAATTTTTTTCCTCAGAAATTTCACTTCATACAATAAATAAGATGACTTTACTTTTTATTAATTTTGTCTTCTAGTTCCTATGTTTCTTCCTCAATAATTTGGCGCCTCTATAACCCATGGACTATGTGAGTGTTTATTTTCTATAGAACATTGTATCTCTGATATATGATCTTCACTGACTTTTTTTGTTATTAAATGTCATTCTATAAGGCTTCCACATATGGATATTGTCCATGTAAGGGTTCTGGTATATTATTCTTCAATTAGGATAAGTGGACACGTCATGTACTCAACATAGATTAGGTGGTAGTGTTATCTAATAGCCTACTATTGTGATTCCATCCAGGGTGTGCAATGGGTAAATGTATCTTGGACTAAGATTTCCCTCCTTACTAAACCTATTTACATTATTCCATGGTGATATGTTAGGGATGAATTTCTATCTAACCTCAAACATCTAGTTCCATCGATTATTATTACCATATATTTTCTTTTGACTTTCGAGTTTTTCATCTGATGCTGAATTGTTTGAGAATTATCTATCATTTTATGGATTTGATAGTGACTGAAAAATGTATTCTCTACAAATTCATCCAATCATTATCAATTTTCACACTTCATCCTCTATAGAGAATTATATGGTGCTATTTTAATAATACAATATAAACTTTTGTCATATGATAACTCAACTCGATCAAGGAGTCGAACCAATCATTCCTGGAAATAAATTAAAAAAATATCATCTCATCATACATCCTTTGAATAGATCATTAAAACTGACCACCCATCTTGGTGTGATAATAAATGCAAAATTATATTTTTATATAAAATTCATACTAAATGTTTCTACAAATTCCGAATTTGAACCATGGATCTCAACTGGATAAAATAGAGAGTTTAAATACATGAAGTCTTACAACTTCTTTTAATTATATATTTTTTAGTTGATTAAAATATAAATATTCCTTGATGAAAATTAAATGTTATTCCCATGATTTCTTACAACCTAGATAATGTTATTCCCATTAACTGTCTTGGGAAGTCCTACGATAAAATCCATGGCTATTTTTCCCACCCTAAAAACCTGTATTGGAAAGGGATTAATCATAAAAATGTAATTTTTTTTCTACCATACTTGTTGGAAAACATAGAATCAAGATACAAACTCCCAAATTTCCTTTATCATGTTATCCCATTAAATGTTTTATGAAAAATATCTATAAATCTCTATTAATCTCTAATTAATAGATATTAAAGACCAATATGTACCACACAAAATATCCCTCTTCTGTTTTGGTTTTAATAGGACACATATTTTGGTTCCAAACCTTCTAACTCAATCTTCAGCATAGTTGAACTGCATATTATTCTCTACCATCTTCATTATTAACTCATTATCTTTTTTTTCATACTATATCCTCTAAAAAATATATGGTTTAAGAATTATTTGAGTATGGTTGGATGATGATCATTTTATTATTCCCATATTCAACCTTTTCCATTTACAAAATGATTGGATCCATTTATTTTCTCTTTATGGATAATGTTATAGGATCCTTTCTACTCATATTGTTCTCCACTTTCTTAACCATCCCTGTATGGTAATGTATTGAAAAATCACTATCTATGATCAACTATAACCACCATTATTCTCCCTTAATAAGTTACATCTATTGATATATACAATTCAGTCATTTATAATATTTATAAATTTCACACTTTACTATATAGAGATAATTTCACCAAATATTCAATTGGAAAACATTAATAACAATTATAGATCATGTTTTTTAGTCATTCTCTTCGATATCTAATTTTTAGGATTTATATTCTATCACTTTTTTATCTTTGATGAGTACACTACATAATACATTTTTTAATGCATCCCATTAGATCACAAAATCCTTTCCAAAATTTATGTAGTGTGAGTAAATATTAATTGATTAAATTATTATTTAGTTCTTTAATGATTAAAATCCATTAATATTTACTTAAAAACATGAATCCCCTATATTTTAAATTAGTTATTGGGATAGAAAATGAAGATATTTTATCACGAATCGATGATAGTACCCATATAATCTATAAAAAAATAGTATTTATATCACAAATGTTTTTTGGGTACATCCATTAATTTCTTCTATTTCTATGGATCCAAATATATCCCTTAATTGGTGATAATATACCACAACATAAACTATTCACTCCAAAGAAACTACTTTTACTCTAAATTTCATTTTAATCTTCATTCTATATGGTCTTATGTATAATATTTAAAAGATCTAAATGTTCCTCCTTAGTTTTAGACTAGTATGTATGTGACATTTTTCTAAAAACACCTTAGAAAATTATTTTTCAATGGGAATTTCATCAAGGTTGAAATTTTCTATAGTCTGAAAAAATTATCAAAGATTCTCATGATTGGAGTCCAATAATAACCATCCTTAATACTTTAGTACTAAATTTGATTCATCCTCCTCCTTGTACCTATGTTAAATCAGTGTGTAATTTGCGATATAGAGGGTGACTCCTGTCTCTCAATAATTACTGATGGATCTATGCAAGTAAATTTAATACATGACTATAATTAATCAAATTCAACTATAGGGAGTATCAGATGATTATATGTGATGTTCATCCCACAAAAATGGATTGGGATGAGTTATATTCTTTGGATAGAAGTATTTCCCCATTTATTTCTTTCATCAATAACACAACATCAATTTTTTGAGGTGGTGTATGAATGGTTGTACTAACATGTGTATAATGAAATAATGAAGAGAATCAAAATCTAGTAATATGTTATATATCATTGAATGAAAGGAAAATGTACCTATCTCGACTTCATTATCGAGATCCACCTCAACACATCTGATGGAACAAGATCACCCTTTCTCTGTTGGATTTGGTGATAGTTGGTGTATGTTATCATCAAAATACCATGGAATTGGTCGTTGAATTCATAGTTTCCATGTCCCTTGTAGTTTAAAAATTACCCAATAATATAAGGGTTGACTAGATCATTAATTTCTTCCATCACATTGGTGGGATTCTCCCTTTATAAATCACTAGCTCGCTGCCCTTCCTGACTACCAATAAAATATTACTCCATCCCCTTCCAGACAATCTTAGGATGTATCTTCCCATACTTTGGACATGTTAGATATTGAAATTTCTTAACAACATTTTATTTACCCATCATACCTCTAAAATTGAACTATTTTTTCTTCCTATGATCACCATTATAACTATGAGATTTACTAATCTCCATTTCATCATTGAGGGCACATCAAAAAAATTCCTCATAGATGTCAATGAAACGAATGACTATGGTTTTTTGTAGATTCCAATTTAAACCACATATTAAGAAGTGAACTATAAATTATGGGTTAATGAAAAATATGTATTAAAATCATTACGTCATGTTATGTTTTTCTCATACCACCTGATGGATTCATAAACTTTTTTCATGAAGCTAAAGAAATACCTCTACATTAAATATCAAATATTACAAGGAAAATATTTTTCATAATTTTTTTCTAAAATTAAATCCACTCCATAACATCAATATAATCATTGTGATTTATATCTTTGAAAAATATCCAACACAAATCATCTTCCCCCTATATATAATAAATAACCATTATGTCCTTCTCTTCCTCAGTTAACTAATGGATTGAGAAGATATATATAATGGGGTGGATCCATTACACCATGATTAATGGATCATAAAATCTATTAAATATCAAAGGCATTTTCCACATAAGTTCATTAATTGCAACATGTTATTTCTTTGGTAGACTTGGGTGTCCCAATAGATTCAGGTTAATACTCATTACCTTAGTAAATTGATAAAGTAACGTCTTAATTTTTGTGGTTCGAAATCTCATCGGGTTAAGCATAACTATCACTTAATAATAATATTTCCCCGAAAATTGGTTATTGACATAGTTATAATTATTGTCATCCTTTGACTTGAATAATGTATATATTATTGATTAATATATCGTAACTATAGAACACATAAATAGGAAACTATAAAACTTTTAATTAGCATATATTCCTTAACATGTTGATTTATAGTTTATTAACTACAATATCTGTGATCTCTTTTCTAATATAAATTCTTACGGGGAATTTTATTCCCATAACAATTTTTGATAATCTTATTGTGAATTTACAATAACATATAACCCAAAAGAATCGTGGTGTCCAGTAAAGACTATGTTCATGCAATATGTGATTATCGATTCTAGTATAATGTGTTCTTTATAGGTTTATCCTCCCCAGGAACAATGATGGCATTGCCACATCTGCTTTTAATGTTCTGATAAATATGATTTTTCATGGAATCCACTTACAATATACTTTAACAAAATACTTGTTTGGTTGACTGTGTTTATCATTTTTCATAAAGGCTTTCATAATATTTTTATAATCCTTATCCCAATAATAACATGATTTTACTCTAAAAAATCTATCAAAAACCAAATTTTATTACACATTAATTCATAATTTATTTCATAATGATACACTAAAAACCCATAAGATCATGAGGTAATGAGTCTTCAGGAAATTAGTTGCATATAAAACAAACTATATACACTATAAAAGGAAATTATTTAAAAATATTGAATCAGGGGCATATATTTTCTAGAACATATAAAACAGAATGGGACAACATGGGGAAAATCATAAGATAGGGGTGTGCTATAAATACCAGTGAGAGAATAAAAAACATTTCACAAGGAAATATAGTACATGTTATAATAAAGGAAAATGAATGTAAATGTAGAGGGTTGTGAATTATAATAAAAAATAATAAGGAATTACGTATATTGAAAACATAATAGAAACATAGTAAAGTGGAAAAAAATAAACATTAGATCATAATGATGAGTTAACAAAAAAACAAAGAAAACATCACATAAAGTTCTTACAATAAACTCACATTCATTATACATGGAATCTCATGAGATACAAACATTACCCAATGCATTTTTGGACATATAATTATGGTCCCACCCATCACATTCATATAATATATATTTATAATTTTGCCACATAGATCATACTACAAAAAGATCTATTTCTTAAATTGTAAACCCATGATAAATGAGTGTAGGTAAAATACATAAAAATATTCAATAAAAGAATTATAGTTATAAGTAGATTAATTTCATTGAGTTAAAATGGATATGGGTATTCACAACATTAATTGTTTGATATGGAAATTTGTAGGATAATTTTGGTTGTATAACAGGTGTACATAGAGGTTAAAAATAGGAATTAAGGGGGGTAAAAATGTTCTATCATCCCATGGAAATCATAATTATTATAGGTGGTATGTCTAATAACATGTCCCAATATAATTTACCTTAATATAAAAATATTGATAGATATAATTTTCTTGAGTAAGGGTGAGAATGAGATGATCCATTTAAACGAGATGGTTCTTCTAATATATTGAGAGGATATTATTAATCGCTTGGGGGAACCATCATATGGCTATAGAGAATAAAAATAAGTTAAATTCATATTCCAATAGTTTTTAGTAACGGGGAATGAATGGATTGGTGGTTATATATATATAATCATGTGATAATTCCATATTATTTTTCAAACATAGGTTCCGAACACTATTCGATAAAGTAAACAATACTAAAAAAAACAATGGTTTTTTACCATGGTTTCATCCATAGAATATTTTTTTTCAATTATTTTTTACTGATAAAAATATAACAAATTAATATGATACCCTTGGGTATGTGGAGGTGAGACATGTTCATAAAACATTAATTATAAAACCTTGAAATATAATACTGATTTTGGAAGATTCATTTAATCTATATAAAATTAGTAAAATAAAATAAAACACACATTTTATTAAATAAGGAATATATATTCTTTCAATAATATCATTTTTGAAAGATATTTCATCACTTTTGGTTAATTATTATTTCATAATGAAAATTTTATATTTATAATGTATTTTATTTTTCTCATATTATTTGACTCTATTCGAAAATTAAAACAAAAAAAAATTATTATTTTTACTTGATGATTCAAAAAAAGAATTTATTTAAAAACAGTTCTATATTTTTAGAATGTAAACTTTTAAATAAAAATTCTCATATGTTGAAAAATACTTGTGTTTTAACAATAATTGTTTTTTTTTGAATGTTATAATAATTTCATTGAACATTATTAAATTATATTTTCATGTTAATAAAAATTAATATTATTTATTAATAATATAACATGAAAATAATTTTTATTAAAAATTTATTTACTTTGTTAAAAATTTTATTTAGTACAATATATTTTCTTAACATGAAAATATGTTTTTATTCGTATAAAAATATATTTGTTGTCAAATTATATATAACATTTTAGATATACACTAATAATGAAAAGGGATAAATAAAATATTTATTTTATTAATAAATAATATTCAAATGATTTTCTTGTAACATAAACCCTTATTACACTTGTGTATACCCTAAGGGTTAGGTTTATGATTTGAATCAATCTTGGGGTTGTTTGATGATCATAGTTTGGTTTCTGATATTGATAAGAATGATCATATTATATTAATTATTATTCTCATGCTTGTGTTTTTTAATACATACATGGTCTTGGTCAAGTTAATGTCCTATTTATAATATCGTTAAGGGTTGTTCTAATGAATGGGGTTCATAGGGTATGATCCTACTGGTTGAGGTTGTCACTTCATTCATATATGTCAATTGGAATTCAATAACCCATGTGAACTCATGGGTCACCACAAACTAAAAAAATATCTCTCCCTGGAGACTAAGATCAAGGTTATATCTACACTGGATAATAAAAAAATAGTTGTATAACTATGAGTATTAAAACATGGTAGGGGTTATTGAATTAAACACTCCCATTTCTATACCCTTAAAAAATATGATTACTCGAGATTGAAAATAAAACAAATAAAATAGGTTTTTCTACACTCTAATAAAAAATATGTTACAAGATACCATTTTCAGATATACATATTTCTATAATATTTTATAACCATAAAAATTCCAAAGCATGAAGGCCTTTCACCAAATTCCAAATAAAATGTAATTAACAAAAATTGGTTTCACCACATCTGAACATAACATCAAATAGAATTTGAAAAATAATACCATGGAAAATATGAGGTAAATAGACTAATAATCATGGGAAATCAATACAGAACTATGTCAACTAGGCCCATAAGATTGTCATAACGTGATTACCGAACCACATAAACTATTCTCTGGAAAGATCCACTTGAGAGATCTACGGTAATTTTTTAGCAGAACCTAGAGCATCACCATATTGTTTTGTTACAGTAGTCAAGTAATCTTGCCGGGGAGCCCAGGAAAGTACCGTGTTGACTCCACTGAAAATTAGTCCTTAGAAACATGCCTAGGTATATATGGTTGTGAGGGGAGTTATTTAAATGAAGATGAATTCTATCTAGGCTATCTTATAAATTAATATTAAAAAATTCAAAAAAATACATCATTCACATTCCCACCCCTTATTTTCTGTTTAATCACAACATATTTTTCCCATTCATAATTAAATAAAAAGAAAAAATTCTCATAATTGGTTATACATTAAAAAACACACATCATGAACCTAACACATTTCAAATATATGGGGTTTAATTGTATAGGGGTTTTGATTTAATAAATCATTTCAATGTTACATACTAGCCACATAATTTTTATGCAATCAGTTTTTATTTGGAAATACCTTGGATATCACTAATTTATAATACACACCATTTAGGGAAAATTAAACATTTAAAAAATTGATATCAAAAAAAGATATGAAATATGTTTTAACATGGAATTCCCATATTAGATGCTTTTTAAAAATATATAAGACAATTTGAATTTCATTTACAAGCTTCAAAACCAATTAAATTATATATATATATATATATGAATAAATTTCAAATAATATAGAAAACCTACTATTAAAACACCAATAAGTCATTGATCTCAAGTTAAATGCTTGTTCATATGGAAACAACCTCAAAACACGCTTCTTTTAGTGATGGAAATCAAAATCTACACTATTATAAATAAATGAATATGAATATATATATATATATATATATATATTAATATCCCACTCATCAATTTATATATTCCTCATATTGATAATGAATGTGTACTATGATGGAATATATATATATATATATCATACCCATGTACATGTCTTTAGGTCACCATCACAAATAGAAATCCAAAACGCACTAGAGAAAATACAGAAAAAATAAAAAAAATCACTAAATTAAATTAGTCTAAAATAAATTATTAAATAAAACATTCATGAAACTAAATTCAAACACACTACCTCCAACCATCAAGGATTAAATCAGCCATAATGGGACATGAGAACCCTCAGCATAAAAAATACACAAGAAGAACACACACAGAAAATATGATATATTTAATCCATAGAATACCTACCACATGGGATAAAAATATAAAAAGTGAATAATATAGAGGTATAGGAGAATATAATCATGCATTGAGAGATCAAACAAGAAATCAACATAAAAATAAATCACTAGAGGGATTGGAGAGGAGTTGGTGGCATGCATGGGAAGCCCTTTTCGGGGATGGGTCAAACTATATGGAGGGGTGTGGTGTGATTAGTAAGGGGGAGGGGGAGAGGATATGTAATAATAATAGTTATTATTATTACTATTTTTATTTTTATTAAACCAAATTAAAAATAATAATAATAAAATAATATTATTATTAATAAAGAAATAATTTTTATTATTATCATTTCATTAATATAATAATAATAATAATTATATTTTCCCATTTTGTTAATATCAGATGCCATGGATGGGATGGCTGCATAATTGGCCAAAATGGGAGCTAAAAATATTCCTCTATTGGAGGCCATGGAATCATCATATGGGAAGGATATATAATTAGGGAAACTATGCTTGGATCATGTGCTCATCTCTTCTAGAAATTGAAGACACATTTTCACGGTATATGATTAGTTTCTACTAATCATGTGCTAACTTTTCACCTATGTTGAAATTTCATAAAATTAAAAATTTAAACCAATTTCATGACCAAACTCAAAAAAACAGTTATATATTATCAAATAGTCAAATATAATTAAACATATAGGATTGGGGTATGATAATTCCCACCACCATGACACTATCTATCCCAAAAATGTCATAAATATTTACATATTCAAGAAATTAGATGTAATAAAACCTATAAATGAGATGATGCTTCTAAACCTTAATACAAATATCTAATACTCACCCTTCTTGTGAAGCACCAATCCCCAAAAGAGAGAAATGTGATCATGTTCAACGAAACGAACTAAAACTTGTAGGGGAAATAAGAAAGACTGAAAAAATGAACCATCAGAAAAATCACATAATGGAAGAGTCTCAACCCTTCAAAAAAACCTTATAACATCGAACATCCTGAACCCTAACATAGAAATCACCATACAAACTCATCTTGGTCTCTTTGGGATCTGCACAATCATTTTTCAAAAGAGCCATTATCGATTTTATCAATCTAGCATGACATGTCTGTTGGTGTGGAAACAAAGAAGAACACTAGCAGAAAAATTCAAATGTCTAAAATAGGAAACAAAAGAACTAGTATACTAGTTTTACTATAAGATTTTCCTCAGAGTTATCTCCCAACAATTTTATTATTTAGGCCATTATTTATTTTTAAAATAAAAATTAAATTAAAAATCCTAAAAAATCCTAAAACATTGTTGTGACTTCTTAAAGTCCCATGTCACACCCAACAATATTAAGATAAGACATCAAAAAGACTCATATTTGGTATCCCCATCATTATAGAACTGATTAGTCAGGAAATGGAACAAAGAGAAACACCCAACATACTATCTTACACATATAAAGTTCACAATCAATGAAACTCAAACTAGAAACTAAACAATATCTCAATTCATAATTCCCCAATATAATGAATCTCCAATCATATGTCAGTCAAAACAAATCTATCCCAAATAAAGGAAAACTAATCAAGATTTCATGTATACATAGTAAAACCACATATATACCTTTAAAAGAAGGCCATCAGGATCTCCCAAAAATATGATTCAAGAACAATAATTTATAAAAATGAGAAAAATATATATTTCACACTAACATGAGAGAGAAAATGATAGATAAACATCCACCACACCAGAAAAGGTTTTCATTATGTGGAAAGCTTCACTCTAAGACATCTTTCTATAGCCTGTATCTCTTGAATCATTTATTTTTTTCCAACATAAGGAGTACTTAATAACTAATTGAAACATTATCTTTCAGTAGCATGAAAAACATAACCCACTTCAGATGATAGAAGAAACCACACCAAATAGAACATATTATTGTAAGCCAATTAAGAACAATGTAATCTCCTCTTTATCAGCTGAGAAGTTAGATGACCACTTATGAAGACCCGGCTATGTTCTAGTGTTAAGAAAGGCTCTATATCCACCACATGATTCAGAGTGTGGATGGGGTTGTCATTGGTAATATCCATATAAATATTTATTAGAATTTTCATCAAAGACTCCAACCACCTAAATTTGGACATGTTCAAACCACTAAATGATAACAATTACTGATTCCCAATATAGAATATTACATACACAACCAATGAAGGCACATCAGATACCAAACATCTTCTCTTTTATTTAATGATACTCTTCTGGAGAACACACCAAAAACAAGAACCACGTAATTGAATCAAATCACATCCCAAACCAAAATGGGAATTCAGGCCTTATATTCAGGCCACTTAGCCTTGGGCCTTTGGGCTAGGTAATGGGTCTCCCTCTACCCAGTCAAAAAGAGTTATTTTCTTTAAATAATAATTATGATTCATCCAAAACCTTTTAATAAAACCAAAACTCCACATCCCAATTAAAAATCCAAATTCAAAACAAAACAACATTCTTACCACACTTCTAACTTGTCAAAACGTTTTGACCCTGAAATATGACAGTAGAAAAGAAAATAAAACACCAAAAAAATCCCCACTAACTTTTTAAAACAATAAAATCCATATTTTTTGGAAACAATATTCTAAAATCATAACGAGCCTAAAAAACCAAACACTCACCATTGAAATTCCATGAATCCTCACATATATGCATAATGTTTATCTCTATAACACATATGCACATACCGAAAACCATTCTCTAAAATCATGTGTCTATCCATACATTAGATAATACATAGGAATACCAAGGGTCAAATGAAAAAATCTATTTTCTAACCTATCATTAAAAAATTTCAAATGAAATTTCAAAACCATCCATTATCATTTCAAAATAAAAAATTTATAAAAATCCCCAAAAACAACCATCCAAATTTTAAAAAAAAAAATCCAAAAAACTCAAATAATATTCCAAATAACTCTTATTTCAAAACTATTTTCTCTCCCAAGAAAACCAGTATAATTTTAATACAATCCAATGTTTTCATTTTGGACAACAAGAACTGAAAAACCAAATATATTTTCTAAAATCCAAAGGAACACCCCAAAATATTTCCAAACAAAAAAAATAATTTAAAATAAAATAATTTTCTTCATATTATAAATCCAAAACTAGTGAATCAATCTCATTTTATAACTCACTGAAATCATAACAAAACCAATTTAAACAAAGAACAAGATTAAATATAATTCACTCAATACTCACCTGATAAAAATTAAAAATCCATAATAAAATAACTGAAAAACCTAACATGGTTTCCTGTATTTTTATACTTTCCACCAATATTGTGATAACACTAGATAATAGAGGAAGCTTCATGTTTGGCACGTGGTTTTCTAGTACAAAACAATAACCTTGAGCCATCAAAATCACTCAAAATATCTGATAAAAAAACTATATTTTCATAATGAAGTCCATTAATTATCAATAAGAATTAAAAACAATATAGAAAAATTAAAACCATAAAAATAATCAAGATAAATGCCTGGAATTCATGTCAAACCCATCTCTGACCACCCTAGTAATTCAAGCATCTATCCAGCTATGTTTTGATCAGGCATGTACATAGGATTGGCCACGTGAATTCTGAAAATTCTTCCTTTCAACTACCATACATAAACAAATTATAATGTCTAATTCCATTGATTATAATTTTTTCATGAAAAACACTAGGTCCACCAAAAACCTATTACTCAAGGTGATTCACTAGAAGGCCAGATATGTGTACCTGATCATCCCCAGAAAGAAAACTAGTTCTAATAATCAAATAAAACTCAATTGGGAATTATTTATATAATTAATGAATATTAAATAAATATATAAGTAAATAATAACATAATAATGAATAAAAAATTATCAAAATAAAATTATATAATGAAATTTTACATGAACCACCATGTGACATCATGGGTCACCTCTAACTAAACCAACATCGCTCTATATTAACAGAGACCAAATGGGATGTTACACAGGAATATAAAAAGGCATGGGAATAAGTGTGACTATCAAAACATCGTAGTTGTTCTCCAATAATCTACTCTATATTAATTATCTTTAAAAAATGATATCATTCAGTCTGAAAATAAAACATATAAAAATTTTGTTTTATACTCTTAAAGAAAACTAATCCATAATCTTTCATTTTGTTAAAAAACATCATTCTATTATGTTTTCAAAAATAGATTTCAAATAATTACTATATTTTATAATATTAATTATTAATTGTAAAAGACACTAAATGAGATGTCACAACATGGGAAAATAAATACATATAGAATTTTAAAAATAGTCAATGGGAAATAAGATTAAAAGAGTAAAATCATCGTAAGAAATCCAAAAAACATATAGATAAATAGGGCCCTAGAATCCTCTTACCTATGTGATATAACCACAAAATCGTTTATCATACATTAGCTGCTAGAGAGGTCCAATCCAATGTTCTATTAGTCTCCAAACAATCAATATAATTTTTTCTTAGAGTTGTAGTGTCATACTACCGTGGATCCAAGTCAGTGATTTACCATCTCAACTGGAATACTAGCCCTTAGAAACCCTCCTTGGTACCATGGGTTCCCATGTTATTAAACCAAATTAAAGTGAGTAATATCTAGGATAACATATAAATTTATATTACATAATTGTAAAAAAAATACAGCATTCACTCTGTCACCCTAGAATTACCTTTTATGTGTATCCCTTTTCACCCTCTATAAAATATAGAACAAATGACATGTCTCATCAAAAAGAATACATCACACAACACACCTCAATTACACAACACATTTCAATGACAATTTTAATACCTTAATAGGGGTTTCAATTTCCTCAAAACATTTCAATGTGCCAACGAAGACTCGTAATTTTAAATGAAGAAGTTATTCTTTGTAAATACCTTTTGATAACACCACTTATATAAGAAACATTGTTTATGAAAACAATTAAAAATTTAAAACATATATATATATATATGAACAATTTTTTCAAAATGTTATAATAAGGTGGTATCATATTGGATTCCAACATAAAATATCAAAGACATTTTAAAATTCATTTACAAGGGTCAAAAATAATTACATAATATATATATATATATATATGTGAATATATTACAAATAAAATTGGAACTAGACTATTAAAACACCATGAAATATTATATTGAATTTAATTTCTTGGGAATAGGGTACCTACCTAAAAATACGCTTCTATTAATGTTTGAAATATGATTCCACTATTTTACGCATACGTGAACATGAATTTATACATATATATAAGTACCACTAACTGTAATGTAGTCTTTACCATCCCCATGAGAGAATATGTACAAAGAATATATATATATATATATATATATATATATATATATATTCCTTACTCATGCATATGTGTGTATGCCGCCCTCATGAATGATCATCCAAAACGTAATCGAGAAAAATACCAAAAACTCAAAATCACTAAAAACATAATTTAAAATTAGACAAATATAAAGGATAAAACTAGACATACCTAAAATGGAAGGTGAAAACACATCCTATAACCTTGTTGGATATAATTGGTCCTAATGGGGCCCAACAACCCTAGACATCATGGATTGGAAATAGGAATACACAAAAATTCATCTTACGATTTGGCCCTAATAAATACACATGGGATAGAAATAAAACCATGAAAAAAGGATTAATAAATAATAAGTTGATTATAGAAGCCTACATGGATATATCACATGATAAATTTTATTGAAAATTATATATCATTAGGAGAGGGGAAGAGATAGTGGCCCATGTAGTCATACTCATATAGATCATGGGTCGAGTGAGTGGGAATGGGTGGGGAATGATGTGTATGAGTGGGAGAGATAGGGGAGGTAATAATAATAATAACATAATAATAATGATAATAATTGTATAGTAATAATTACAATAAGTATAATAATAAACAAATATTTATTATTATTATTGTAATTTTCATAAAACATAATAATAATAATAATAAATAATAATATAAAAACAATGATATTAATAATATTTTTCTTTTTCAAGAACCAGTTAACCACAAATGGTTTTTTTATACATTTGGACAAACCTTGCGCCAACCATGTACCTCTATAAGAGTTCATGTACACCCTGCTTTGGGAGGCCACACATTTAGTGAAACCGTGTACTGACTATGCATTCAACTCTGCTTGAAACAACAAGCCCCATTGTATGGTATGTGCATAGTTTCTACTAACCATGCACTAACCATGAACATATGGAGAGAAAATATTAAAATTAAAATTCTAAATAGATATGTACCTAAAAAATGATGGATATAAAAAAAATATAATTGATAATAAAAGTTATAGGTGTTTTCACGATCTCAAATAATTTTTGGTTGTGTTAATCATTGATATAATCATTTACTCCAATTGTATGTAGAATCATGATGAGAAACTAAGGATAGTAAAATAAAAATTAACAAAGGAAAAAATTTAATCTATGCTTAAAAATGTTAATTTTGGATGTATCAATTCAAAATATTGGGGCACATTATCACAAGTAATGGAGTTTCATTATTACTATTAAAGATAAAGGCTATTTAGAAATGGCCAAGACTCACTAGTATCACAAAAATACATAGAGTTTTAGGATTACATTCGTAATTCTAATATTTTTTATAAATATATTGGGATTATATAACCTATTATCTATCATAAAATGGAAATGGATATTGTATTTCTAGACTAAATAATTTGAAGAAGGCTTTAAGGATCACAAGAAATGGCTAATAATTCTATCTATACTAAGAATATCATCATTTGGGTATGGATGTGTGATATAAAACGTTTCTTTAAAAAACTTATTCGGTTTTTTAATCCAATATAATGAAAAATTAATATCCTAAGACTCACAAAATTTGATGATTCATTATATGACTTTCCTGATGCATGCTATAGATTTAGAATTTTTTATCTTATACTTGAATACTTTTTTTCACTACCACTATTGAAAGAAGTGTATCATATATACCGGTCAAAAATTTATAAGGTGAATCTTCACAAAAAATGAGCTCAATATAAATTAAAGACGATGGTTAGGCCTAATTAAGGACTATTTTTACTCAATTCCCTACCATCCACAATATGTGAACAAGGATGTTGACAATCATAGCCTAAAATTTCTACTAAATTATACATGATGTTTATTTAGAAATATATTATCTTCAATTATATGAAAAATAAATATTTGGAAATCATAATAGTGGAAAAGACCTCCTAAATTTCTCAAATTATTTAACAACAATCTATCAAAGATACGATCAGTGGGGTAAAAATTGATGACATAAATCATAATAAATATGACTGTTATAATTTAAAGGATGATTTTTAAATTAAATATAAATTATGAAGTTTTGATTACGATTGAAACAACTATTTTTTCCCCTAATAACCTATGATAGTATAGGATATTTTCGGAAAATGTGAATAAATAATCCATTTTCATCAATACTATAATCACCAAGATATACCATGATCTCCAAGGTAACATTTGGTTGTTCAACATGAAGAAATAGATTAATGAGTACACAAAAAAGATAATGGTATGATAGAATGTAATATATGATAAACATATGTCCAAGGGGAATATTCAACTATTTCCTATTCCCATGTGTAAATAAGAGAGTATCTGCATCGAAATTTTCATTATTCTTTAAATGATATCAAAAAAACAATGTGATATGGGTTGTTTTGGATCATATCACTAAGACTAACCACATTATCAGTATTCAATAATACATTACTCTTTAAAAAAATAATACAATATATGTAAATAAAATGTTTAGGATGCATGGGGAACCAATTTTGAGTATTCACCATGATATAAATACTGAATTGAATTTCAACATGTCCTATCACCCCAAAAATGATGGGCAACATAAAAGGACTATTTAGAAAGTAATGAAAAAGATTGGTTATAAAATCCCATGTAAATAAAGAGTATAAAATTTTCATATTTATTAACATTTTTTTTAAATATTAATTTTAAATTAAAAGGGATTCTATGTTCGATGGCGTACATGATACACCACAATGGGTTTCATTGAAATCTAATGTGGCACACAATTCTGAGTCATACTAAAAAATAATAATAAAACATTATTTTAAATGGTAGTTAATGCTTAGGAATTGTATTGGTGGGAATGGACAGAACTAACTACATTATTAATATACATGTTTTTCAAATGTTTTTACATTTATCCAACATATGTTAGTGGCTTAAAATGTGAATTAATGCCATTTTAAGCTAAATACTCTAATATTCTTTAAATGATTGATTTACTACCTTTTGTTGGAGAAACCGCTTTAAATCTAGTTTTAGTCACTTTTATATGTTATATTTGAAAAAAAATAAAATTCTCTTTTAGAATCGGGACACCAAAATTTACTTTGGGTAAATTTTTGGTATTTTTCTGATAAAATTCATTTTTTATTAAATAGTTAAAAATATTTTATTTTAATACAAAACTACCTTTTATATATTTTATTTATAAGTTAACATTATATTTTTAATTTGATTTTATGTGTAATTATATTACATCTTTACTATTTATCCAAATGATAGGCATTGGAAGTAATTATAGTTTGAAATAGGATATAAATAATTAACAATCCTTTGAAAGTTATTATTTCATAAAACCACACATTTTGTTTTGACAGTGGTAAATAATTTTAAATTAATTTTTGTGACTTCTGTGTTTTGAATTTTGAAAAATGGATTCCATATTTGGAATTTGGAGGTCCAAATTGTGTAAATAGGTAAGTTTTATTTTTATACATTATGAATATTTACTTCAGTAAAAATATTATTAACTGTTTTTATATGGTAAATATGGTAAATATGGGTAACAAAATATTACTAAAATAATATTAAATTACCTTAACATGTTTCTTAATTTTATTGGTTGATATATTTCCGACCATGGGAATGCTTAGGTTGATTTTGGGGCCTCATGGATCCACTTGGCTGTTATAATGACACTTTATATTAAATAATTTGAAGTAATGACAAAAATGACACAAACATATATCTTTTAGTTATTCAATTATAACATGGGGTTATATAATTTATCTCTTCAACTATAAATATTAATTTTAATGTTAAAAATATTTCCAACATCATGATATTTTTTTATAATTTTGAGACATCAAAAAAATAAAATCATTTATGAGACAATAATGATGTAGTATTTACCTCATTAATTAATGATTTTAATAAATAAGATTATAATGATTAAAACAACATCCAAAACGTGTATAAATATTATTGGATGATTTTATTTCAAACATAAGTCATCTTATGATCGAATTTATTGTTTTTTGGACCTTTTGAAACTCAAAATCATTATAAAATAAAATAATATTTTCAGGCATTCTTAACGAGCCCCTCCTGCACCTTATAAAAATATCTCACTTATAACCTATTCAACACACCTTTTAGGCCCCTTGGCTTATCCAACCTCTGCCCAATTAAGCACCCTACACCCCTCTCCTCCTCCAATAGTACTTCCATATAATGACCCAAACATTCATTAATGAAAATTCCTATTGATCTAATTAAATGTCATTTTTTGGTTATATAAAATGTGAACTCCCTTGGTTTTAGGTTTCTGGATTTTACAATACCATTAAAAATTGTGATCATTGCTAATATAGATTTTGAACAACGATCGCCTGATTTGTATAAATATAGGGCTTCAACAAATCCAATTTTCTTGAACAAAGGAGGTGATGGCCTAATCCGGTGGACATGCCCCATACGAAGCCCATTTGTCAGAGCTCGGAAAGGAGGTGGCTTCATTGGGATTCTCTCGTGACCAAGCCCACGTCGAGCTTGAACACGTTATGCTTGATCAGAACCCACTACGGGAGAAGTGGTATTTAATAGAGATTATCACCCGAGCGATGTTATCTGAGCCACCCCATGAGTTTTCCACCATAGCACACCATACCCTTCGATCATATGAGGGTATTATATGGGGTTATGTAACAAGACCTTAGAACTATGAAAATGTACATTTTTTGTATAAAGAATGTGTATTCATTTTACTATTGTTAATTTGTAAATTGTTTTTAAATAACAAATACTATTTTTAGTTAATATTCAATCAAGAAATCTATTTTGATGAATTAATGTATTTTTTTTAATTAAAAAATATTTTAATAAATTATTGTTATTACTATTGAATTAGTTTTTATTAATTGTAAAATATTGTATAATTTTATGAATGCAATTGTAATTCTTATTATGTTTTGAAAGTTATTTTTTTCAAAACCCATGAATTTTCGATAATTGTTGTTTTTTATTTTAATAGTAAAAATTCACATATTTAAAAATAATTTCGATAAAAATAATATTATTTTTGGAATTAGGATGTCGAAATTATCCAACGGTGATTTTTTTGTAATTTTTTGAGACCGTCGTATTTTTTTATAAAATTTAAATACCGTTTAAATATATATTGTGTATTATGACAACATAATGACACAATAGTGATGTAATAAAATACTATAAACATTATGTTCTTCCAATATATGTTTTACCATTAAAATAATGTGATTTTTGGTTTGTTTGATTTATTTCACAAAGCTTTAGTGGACCCTTCAAGGATTATAAATCATTGTGTCTTTTTAAATTGACTTCCTTGAGAGTGTGACTCAAATCCGCATAAAAAACCTTATTATTTTAATAAGTTATTCCATTGTACTAATAAAGTATTGTTTTTCACTCCCCCTTTCTCAAAAACCATGGGAAAAAATTAGGGCCAGGTTTGTGGTTTTGATCAGTTTAATGTGAGGTGTCCCAAACCTAAATAATAAAGAATTCCCCCCTCATTTCATTTATAAACCACCCAAGAACCCACTTCCTCATCACTCATAGCATTTTTAGTTCGACCAACCCCTGACCTCCAATATCAAGAATCCTCCAAAGGTTCTCGACACTCCCAAGAATCCTCTCTCAATCCTCTCCCATGCTTTTGGGATCACACTTCCAAGTAAGGGATTTATTCCTTTCTCATTTTTGTTCAATTTTCATTAAGTTGTTACTCACATTTATCAATTAAGAATGTTTTTTATGATATCAAGCATCCCCCATATATCTCTATTTATTATTGTATGATTAGAGGCCCTTTTTCTCTCATTAATGCCTCCCATGTACACCCGTTACCATGTCAAAATTCCATGAGAGATTTCTCTCTCCTCTTTTACATCCAGGTAATTATTTTGTATTATGCATCTAAACACCATTACGTTTTTTGAGACATGTAACTATATGACCCCCATATGATCCATTTCATGTACATATTATGAAACACCCATTTCTCTCTCATCAACCATTTTCATGA
The DNA here is from genome assembly GCA_963277665.1 of Viscum album. Lineage (NCBI taxonomy): Eukaryota > Viridiplantae > Streptophyta > Magnoliopsida > Santalales > Viscaceae > Viscum > Viscum album. The sequence goes on along the minus strand of OY728142.1, from coordinate 1,998,521,644 downwards.
ATCATTATGTCACGCCATTATGGTGCTGAAATTGCACCTCAATTTTTCACACCAAGATCATTGTGTAGTGAATACCATACCCATGTCTAAATCAAAGGTATTAACCTTTATGAACTTATACATATTGAATTGTACTTTAATGTATTTATTCCACATTACTTAATCTTGTAATAACTTATGATACTGATTGATTCCATATTATTTGATCCATGTAGCACACTTATGCATGAAATGAAATGTTTAAGAAGGGTGATCCCTGATGGCGCTCCAATGCTTTGGGTAAAGTATAGTATCATGATACGTTATGTGATATGGGTTTTGAGTCATGATAATTCATGTTCAATGAGGTTTTACTCGTTTTTCATGTGCAATAAGGGTTTATTCATGCTCCATGTGCAATGATCTTCGGCTCAATCTATTTCCATGTTAAGTGTTATGGCCACATTTCCATGTAATGATTATCATGATTTTCTCAAGACTATATGTTCATGTTTCTCGTGTGCTCCATTTATATGCCTATTTTCAAACATGTATTGTTTTTATCATGTTATTCCATGTTTATTCCCATACTGGGCTTTATAGCTCACACTTTTCTTATGCATGTCCTCGGGTTATCCCTTGCAATTTTAAGTACGATGGAATGTATTGATCATTTAAAGGAAGTTTTCATTTTAGATGTTATGTTTTTTATGTTCTTAGCTGTTATGTAATGTTCCTAATCCCCAAAGACACTATACCTCTTGATCCTCTATATTGTATCAACTGAAGAGTTTATGTAATAAATCTTGTTTAAGTTTGTAATAAAAGCATGGTTGTTATAGTTGGTATCAGAGGATAGGTTTAGATATTTTTTAGGATTGTGATTATAAAACCTTAGTGAAACATTAGAGACAATAATAACTATAATAAAAACGTCCCTATGTTTTGGTGAGTATTTAATAAGTGGTTTATCATGAAAATACATCCTTGTCTAGATATGAGTTGGTAGAGGGGGATCTAGAACATATGTATCTTAGGGGTAAAACCCAAAAAACAGCATTGAGATAGACTCGATCAAGAACTAGTGCATGAAAATGAGCCTTGTTTCACTCTTGGCTATGACTTTCCCACGGGATATGCTTTGGTAAATTTCTAAGATCAGTATGAACCCTTATTAAGGGAATTAAAACAATTCCCCTATGAATATATGTTAGAAAGTATATCATGAATTTCATAGATTGAAGCCTCTAGATTCATAAGTTAAGGAAACAAAAGTTATTTATAAGTCACATATTTTTTCCATGTATTACACTTTATGTGTTACCCCTAAATTTCCATTTATTCTAGCCAATGCCTGGTAATATGAGGACTCGGGCTAACAACCAATGTGACGATCAATGTGATGATAGTAAAATGAGATGCCCAATCGAATGGAAGTGGGAATTGCGATCTTGGTCACTCTTCTCTCTCATTTAACTCATAATTTGAATAGAATAATCAGTAAAGAGGAACATTCAACCCCCCCAGAATGAACAAGTCACTATCGAGAGCATCACAAGACAAAGGATTCCTACTTTTAATGGATCATCTGGTCTCTCAATCACCGAACAATGGATCAACTCCATTGAAAAGATCTTTCCCATCAATCAATTTTCTAAAAAAGATAAGGTTATCCTATCTACTTATCGTATGGAGGGTGAAGCTAATCAATGTTGGACATTAACCAAATGTACAAAGCCTGTGGAGGAGACAAAGGCATTGGAATGGAAGGAATTTCGAAAGATATTTTTTGATAAATATTTTTTGCGCACCCACCAATATAAGATGGAAAGGGACTTCCATTCCCTAAAGAAAAAATATGACGAATATGTCAGAGCGTATGAGGAAAAATTCAAAATCCTTGGACGATAAACCTTCATATTTGTCGTCACCCCCGAATGAAAGTTTGACGGCTTCCTTGGTGGGTTGAAACCTAGTCTATGGTAACCGCTAGTGATCTGTGACTTCTACAGATGTGAGAAAATTTTCTGATGTGCCCATAAGGACTAAATTGTGACCGGAGAATCTCAGGGGTATCATGGGGATAATAAATGTATGGTTGAATTCAATGCTAGCGGTCCGCTGGATAAATCCATCAGTGATAATAAGATCCACCACCCCACATTCCAATGGTGCAGAAACAAGCACCTCAGAAATTGCCTGAAGTGGATAGAGAAAATGCATTAGGTATGGAAGAGAAGGGAACCTAGATGTTAACTAACAACAAGAAAAAACATGTGGATGGAACAAAATAGGGGAACAGTTCGTTAGAACCTCAACGCATTTTTAATTGCTACAACTGCAAAAAACCTGGTCATCTTTCTACACAGTTCCCTAAGCCTAGGGTTTTCAGAGGCAACCAACAACTTCCAAGGCAGTAAGGGTGATCTTTTTTCCATCACTACTGCCAAAGCGAACCCCGAATACAAATTGGTGAAAGGTACAATAGTTAATCATTCCAGAATAGTGAACATACTTTTGGATTATGGTTCTATGCATTCTTTTATATCTTGAAAGATTAGTAGAAAAATCCCAGCACCATAAAAAATCATGGAAGTGAAGATTTTAGTGAGTATGGCTACTAGGGAAAACATTGTGTCCCATGAATAAAAATCATTCCCTGTCATAATATGAGGATTTAATTTACCCGGTGAAACTTGTAATAATTCCTCTGGTTGAATTTTATGTAATTCATGGCATGGGTTGTCTTTCCTTATATAGAACCAACATAAATTTCTGTGAGAGAGAAATCACTCTCCATGTGGAGAATTGACCAACGATTTTATACAAGTTCAAGATGGAAGATGAATCTTCTTTAGATTTTTCATCTCAAGTGTTGATATTATTGACCTAGGAGCAAGAATATCTAGCTCTGATGATTGAGTATAAGGAGGAAACCATCACTGAAGACATTCCTATTGTGAGGGAATTCACTGAAGTGTTTCTTGAGGAATTTCCTGGTCTTCCTCCTAAAAGAGATATTGAATTATCAATTGATATTATACCTGGGGAATTGCCAATATCCATGACTCTATATAGAATAAATGTTGTGGAACATGAGGATATGAGAAAAAAAATACAGAAGAATCTAGATAAAGGGTTTATACGCTCAAGTGCTTCACCATTAGGTGCACCAGTCCTCTTCGTCAAGAAAAAGGATGGGTCAATGCGCCTTTACATTGATTATCGTGAGCTTAAAAAACACAATAATGAACAAGTATCCTATCCCATGAATTGATTACTTGTTAGATCAGCTTCGTGGAGCACAATAAATCTCTATAGTTGATTAGAGGTCGAGATATTATCATGTAAGGGTGATGAAAAAGATATCCCCAAGACTGATTTCCATACAAGATACAGGCATAATGAACTCATAGTAATTCCTTTCGGACTCACTAATTCTCCATTAATCTTAATGGACTTGAAGAATAGAGTCTTTAAGGATTAACATGAAAAAATTGCGGTAGTATTTATAGATGATATTTTGATATACTCTAAATCCAAGGAGGATCCTGAGGAGCATCTAAGAACAGTGCTAGAGACCTTGCTGATAGAGATGATCTATGAAAAGTACAGAAAGTGTGAGTTCTGGTTGAAGGAGGTCTCATTCATGGTCCATATCATTACATGCAATGGAATATATGTGGATCCCTCCGAAATAGATTCAATTGAGGGATGGTCGAGTCCAGCATCTATAACTGATATTCATAGCTTCTTGGGGAAATATGGATATTATCGATGATTTGTGAGAACATTTTCCCGATTGTCCAACCCTCTTACCGGACTAACATGGAAGTGAGTAATGTTTTATTAGAGTGATTAATGTGGATAAAACTTCAAGGAGTTAAAAGGAGGGCTATTACAGTGCACATGCTCACTTTACCCTCATGTGGAGAACTTTTTGCGGTATTTAGTGATGCTTCATAGAATAGATGAGCTCTGTGTCGATGAGAAATGGAGAATTCATTTCCAATGAATTAATGCAATTGAATTTTAACGAGAAGAATTATCCATAACATGATTTGGACTTGGCTGCAACGATATTTTCTTTAAAAATTTGGCAGAATTATCTCTTTGGAAAGAAGTGTTAAATATATACGGACCACAAAAGCCCCATGTATATATTCACACTAAAAGAGTTGAACATGCACCAATGATGATGATTAGAGGTGATCAAATACTATGACTTTTCAATCCATTACCACACCGGGAGAGCATAGTAGGTGGCAGATTCTCTATGTTAAAGGACCCAGTGATTCTATCATTGATGAGAATTGATAAGGATCCAATCTTATTAGATTTGTTGAAGATGGGCATGGGAATCATAAAAAAGGGAATATCATCAATCCTTTCACAAATGATTTCTCAACTGTCTCTTTTTGAATGGTTAAAGGATTTTCAAAAGGATTATGTGGGAATTCAGAAGAAAGTGGAAGCTATCGTAAATGGGATATCCTCAGAGTTCACTATTAATGAAGAATGAATTGTGAGATTTGGGAAAATACTATGTGTTCCATCATGTATAGATCTGAAGAAGAAACTTCTAGATGATGCACATAGTTCCAATTTATCTATTAACTAATGAAACACAATGATGTATCGGGATATCCGAGAGCATTATTGGAAGGATAATATGAAGAAGGAGATCAATGATTATACATCAATGTGCCTGGTATGTCACCAAGTGAAGGTAGAGAGGAAAACATATAAGGGTATAATGAAACCATTTCCCATACCAGCATGGAAATGGGAGAACATCACCCTGGAAATTGTCACTAGACATCCAATGACATCGAAAGGCAACAATTCAATATGGGTTGTTGTGGACCATCTTACAAATTTTTCACACCTCATTGCAATTTAAGAGGATTTCTCATCGGAACAACTAGAACATGTATATATCAAGGAAGTGGAAAAGCTACATGGAGTACAACTTTTTATTATGTCTGATCGAGATCCAAGATTCAACTATATATTTTCGAAGAATGTTTAACATGCTCTGAATACTAAACTAATCTTTAGTGAGGCCTATTATCCTCAAAATGGTGGACAATCTGAGCAAACTACTCAAACAATGGAAGATATGATAAGATCTTGTCTTATGGAATTTAAAGGAGGTTGGGATCAACATCTTCCTCTAGTTTCATTCTCCTATAATTACTGTTTCCACTCCAACATCTGAATGGAACCTTATGAATCCATGTTTCGGAAGAGGTGTAGAACAACGACATTTTGTGATGAAGTTGGTGAGAATATGATGCTAGGACCAAAAATGGTTGAAGAAATGGTGTAGAAGGTCAAAACCATTCAGTAGCATATTGAGGCTTCACATAGTCGACAGAAGAGTTGTCCAGATAATTTTTGATGATACCTTGAGTTTAAAGTTGGAGACATGGTATTTCTATGTATATCTCCAGGGAGAAGGTCATGTGGTTTGGAAACAATGGGATTTTAAGTCCTAGTTACATCGTCCCCTTCGAGATTCTTGATTGTGTTGGTGTTACGGAATATCGTCTAGCACATCCACCTACCTTGGCGAAAGAACATGATTTATTTCATGTATCCCTCTTAAAAAAGTACATACTAGACCCTTCACATGTACTCTCTTCAGAGGTAGAACAGTTAAAGGATGATCTTTCTTATGAAGAGCAACCTATGAAGATTGTAGATCATAGAGAAAAATTTCAAGGAAATAAGAAAATTCCTCTCATCATGGTGTTTTGGAAAAACCACAAATTTGAAGAAGCAATGTGGGAACCGGAGGAAATGATTAAGCAAAGTTACCCACATCTGTTTTAGTGTGGGAAAAAGAAAATTCTGGGGGTGAAATTCCTTAAAGGTAAATATTATAACGACCCTAACATTCATTAATAAAAATTCATTTTGATATAATTAATTGTCTTATTATGGTTATATAAAATGTGAACATCATTGGTTTTATGATTCTAGATTTTAAAATACCATTTAGAATTGTGATCATTTCTAGTATAGTCATTGAACAGTTATCACATGATGAGTATAAATATAGGGCTTTAACAAATGTAATTTACTCAAACAAAGGAAGTGATTGTCTCATCTAGTAGAATTTACCCATATGAACCCCATTTGTCGGAGCCTAGAAATGAGGTGGAATCATTAGGCTTAACTCATTACCAAGCCAATGTCAAGCTCGAACACATTAAGCTTGAGCAGAAGTGACTACGGGAGAAGTGGAAGTTAATAGAGATTACCACCCGAGCGATGTTATCTGAGCCACCCCAAATGTTTGTCACCATCGCACACCATACCCTTCGGTCATATGATGATATTATAAGGGGTTATTTAACAAAAACCTATCACAATGACAATGTATATTATTTTTCTATAAACAATGTGCATTCATTTTATCTTTGTTAATTTGTAAATAGTTTTTAAAGCGCAAATAGTATTTGTAGTTAATATTCAACCAATAAATATATTTTAAATAAATAATGGTGTTTTAATTAAATAATATTTTAATAAATTATTATTATTATTATTAAATTACTTTTTATTAAATATAAATTTTCATATAATTTTATTAATGTATTTGTAATTTTTATTAAGGGTCGAAATCTGTTTTTGTCAAAACCCATGAATTTTCGCTAAATGTTAGTTTTTATTTTAAAAATAAACATTCAAATATTTAGAAAATTATATATATAAAATAAATATTATATTTGGAATCAGGACATCTAAATTATCCCATGGTGAATTTTTCATAATTTTCGGAGACATCGATATTTTTGGGTAAAAATATAATACCAATTAAATATATAATGTTTATTATGACATCATAATGACCCAATAGTTGTGTTGTAAAATAAAATAACCATCATATTCAGCCAATATATGTATTATCATTAAAATAATTTGATTTTTGGTTTGTTTTATTTCTTTTACAAATCATTAGTGGACCCTTCAACGCTAATAAAACATTTTGTCTTTTTAAATTGTTTTCCTTGAGAGTGTGACTCACCTCCACATAACAAACCATATTATTTTATTATGTTCTAAAATTTCCCTTATAAAATATTGTCTTCTACTCCCCTTTTTCTAAAACCTTGGGTAAAACCTTGTGTTGGTTGGTGGTATTGATTATTTTAATGTAATGTGTCCCAAAACTAAATAATAACAAATTCCATCTCTTTTCCTATATAAACATACCCAAGATCCCACTTCCTCTTCACACAAAGCCTTTTGAGTTCAACAAACCCATGCCATATTCTCTTTATAATCCTCCCATAGTTCCCCATTCTCCCAAGAATCCACTCTCAAGCCTCTCCCAAGCTTTTAGGATCGCACTTCCAAGTAAGGGATTTCATCCTTTCTCATTTTTGTCCAATTTTCTTTAAGTTTTTATGCCCTTTTGGATTCAATTAAAAATGTTTGGGTATGATTTCACACCTCTACCATACGGACCTATTTATATTTGGATGATTAGATACCCCTTTATAGCTCATTAATTCCTCCAATGTGCACCTGTTACCATGCTGAAATTCCCTGAGGGATTTTAATCTCTTCTTTTACATCCAAGTAATTATTTTATATTATGCATCTAAATTCTATTACCTTTTTTGGGAAAGGTATCAATATGACCCCCTTAATATCCATTTCATGTACATATTATGAGATACTAGTTTCTATCTCATCAACCATTTTTATGAATCTTTATGTCAAGTCATTATGCTGCCGAAATTGCCCCACATTTTTCTAAGCCAAGATTATGATTACCATAACCATATCTCTATCAAAGGTATTCAACTTTATGAACATATACATATTGAATGGTACTTTAATTTATTTATTCCAAATTACTTAATCATGTAATAACTTATGATGTTGATTTATTCCATGTTATATGATCTATGTGGCACACTTATGCATGAAATGAAATGTTTAAGAAGGGTGTGCCCTTATAGCACTCCAATGCATTGGGTAAATTATAGTATCATTATACATCATGTGCAATGAGTGTTGACTAATGATAATTCAAGTGCAATGGGGTTTTACTCGTGCTTCATGTGATATGAGGGTTGGCTTATGCTCCCAGAGCAATGCTGCTTGGCTCATGCTAATTCCATGTTAAGTGTTGTTGTCACATTTCCATGTTATGATTATCAAGCTTTATCATGACTTTAAGTTCATGTTTCTCTTGTGCTCCATTGATATACCTATTGTATAACATGTATTGTATTTCTCATGTTATTCCATTTTTGTTCCCTTATTTGGGATTTATAGATTACCCTATTCTTATGTATGTTCTCAGGTTATCTCATCCAATGCTAAGTATGAGGGAATGTTGTGGTCATTTAAATGATGTTTTCAATAAAGTTGTTGTGTGTTTTATGTTCAAAGAAACTATGTAATATTCCTAAGCCCCAAATACACTAGACCTATCAATATTTTATTTTTTATCAAGTGAATATTTTATTTAATAAATCATGTTTCTGTTTTTAAAACATGCAGGGTTGTTATATTCCCCTAGGAAGAAGGAAATTCAAGCAGACCTTTTTTTTCAAACCAAAGGGTGATGTCCGATTTAAAGGTAACGTCTTTCTTAAGTTATTTTTTTATTTTAATTCTACAACCCCATAAATGATCATTATTACTTTATTTAATAAAATAACTAGTATCCTAAATATACTTGGTTGTTGTTATGAAATGGATTTGAACTACACTTACACACAACACCATCTAATGGGTAAAGAACATACTATTTCTGTGGACGGAGAACTGACGCCTCACGAAATGATGATTTTTTCATTACCTCCTACCGCCTCTTATGGTGGCCATTAAGATGGAATTGTATTTATATGTGATATATATTATATTTGTATTGTTTCTAGGCTTCTTTATTTTTCAGGTATACAATACCTTTTTGATTTCCATATTGGGCAAATAGGCTAATTTCATTTTAGGATGTGCGGACTACCGCCCCCTCAAAGTGATATGACTCGTTCATGAAAAATGCGAGAATTATAAAGGATGGAGTTAATGAAATTATATATGATATTATAATATAGTTATAATATACCTATGTATCATTGTGTTTTCATTGCATTAATATACAATATAGAAATGAAAGGAGTGTTAATGTGTCCATACGATTTTCTGTCTCCATGAACGGTGCATTTCATTTCATATCTCCAAATGTTATGTACAATAATAAATAAATATATATACAAGATATATATGTTATATATGTTATCTAAATCATTAATATCATTCTAGAGATAATGGACCTTTGACCACATGATCAACTTGTAATTATAAGAAGTTCATTTTTGACTGAAATATCGACAAAACAACCATTATTAACATAAATGATTTAATAATGTTTATAACAAGGTAATAAGTGATATAGATGGAAAAAAACATGAAATATTTTCTTAATAAAGAGTAAATTAACATTATATTATTATTCTGGAGATTAAAGAACGAACGGGTCAAGTCGGACATGAGGTAAGGGATTTCTTATCTCACATTTAATTCCATGAGATTTCCATTGTTCACCAATTATTTATTTCATGTGTTGTTTTATGTAGGGACATTTGATTTATATTTTCTTGATTATATTTATATTCATTGTATTATATGATTCATTTAGTGGTTATTAATTTTTTTTCATATGGCTCGATTGATTACAATGTGGTAAATGTTTTTCATCTCACTTTTTATTCTCGTTAGATTCATGTTTTATCTGCCACTATTTCCTTTTATGTGGTGTATTTAATACCCATGATTTTATTAATTTTGTAATATAATTTAATTTATTGGTATTTAAATCATGATTTTATGATCCTTCTATCATGGTTTGTATGTTTCATACATTACCAAATCGGTGAAGGAATCTTTCACCCTCCTCTTTTTAAAAGACTTATTTTTGTTTTGTCTTTTAATTTAAATCTACTTATGTTGGGATATGTTCTTATATATATCCCTATTTCTGAAAATTGTATGTACAAAGTTATTATATACACTTTTTTCTTCTCATTTACCCAATTTATTATTTTTAATGTGACGCCGTTAGGCTATCGAATTTCTGTAAGCGAACTTCTTAACCCAATTTCAATTCTTTGGGTTAAACATATAATTCTTTACTATGTCATGATATAAATATGTGGGAATGACCTCTGATTGTTTAACACTTAATATCCACTTATATTTTATGTATTCTTTTTGGTCACACATAATTATGTCATAGATTTGTATTTAATCTAAGGATATGATCTTTGCAAGGGACTTGGCCTCAATTTACATTCCATTGAAGCTTATTTTTTGTTATAAAACAATTACATTTTATATAGTGTATATACTACCATTTGACATATTATATAATGAGTATCCTTATTCTTATGTTATTATAAGCTTTCATTAATGTTATTCCCCAATTATTTGTATTCAATCTTCTCTCATTTGGTTATGAAATATTTAACTAAAATTACATTTTAAATGTTTTAAAGATTTAATATTCTAAATCTATCTCATAAATGGTCTTGTCTTTTAAAAGGTTTTTAGGATTTTATTTATATGTAAATTAATTTATTAAAATGTTATTATCTTTAAAAGCATCAATGTGGTATGGGACACGTTGATTCAAAAATCTTTTTGTTAAATGTTTTTAATGGTTTTGAAAATGGTTTCATAAAGCATTGATTATGTCTATATATTTAAATGATATGTTGTGATTGAAATATGGAAATTTTACCTTACTTTTATTATTTTTTTATGTGTTATAAATATTTTATGATTAGTGGGAATTATTTAAGTATAAGGGTTGTTTCATGATAAACCTAGGGAGGGTGAGCCCGAGATAGCTTCCCAATGCTTCGGGTAATGTGATGGAGGTTAACGTTAATGTTTCTCTTAATAAATTTAGAGAATATATTGTGATGGGTATTCCAACATAACTCCCTACATATCTGTGATAGCTACAATGTAGGTATGATATGAATGCCACAAGTTACCTTTATGATTTATGATTTCTTTATGTTATTCATAAATCTTATGATTTCATGAGGTATGTTATGATTGAAAAGTATGGTCTCATTGATTTGTATTTTTATTGATTGGTTAATGTTTCCTTTCCTTATATTATAACCCTTAATGAAATTTTTACGCTCATCCCAATTTTTTGAAATATTTTTCAATGGACATAAAGATGAATAGGGTCAAGGATGGGATCAATGAAAAGCCATGCTATCTAAAACCTGGAACTAGACATGTTTCTTTTTAAATGTTTTTATTTTATGAAAAAAATAGATACTGAGTAGTAGTGTCTACATGCAATTTTCAAGTTTATATGTAATAGTAATGGCCTAATTATCTAAAACTATAAACCTAAAAATATCCTCAATGTGAGTTATTCATTAAATCAAATATCATGTAATTTTTTAAGGTCGGGTCCTTATAGTTTGTATCCATGGTTGGTTTTGATAACATTAGAGGTTTGAGTGTTATTTAACAATAGGTGACATAACCATAATGCTTAACTTATTATTAAGATCCATAGTTATTTTAGATAAATTTAATGAGTTTATGATAACACAAATAAGACTATCTTAGTATTTACCCTCCTCATAAGATATTATATGATGATTTTAATTATTTACTCACACTAACCATTTTGGTTTTAGTAAATGGAAGGATCTAGAAGGAATCAATGTATCAGTGGATGTGATGAGAACTGTGATGGTTTTATGAATGATAAACTGAATTAAATGAGAGTTTCAATGTAAAATCTTGTGGTTATTCTCAACCAACTATCTAGAGTCATGATTGACGCCCTGAACCGTGGTGATTTTTATAAGGCATCGTATAAGTGAGAAATAAATCCCCACAGATGTTTATGTAATAATCATAATTGTATGTATGTTCAAAAAGCCATTGTTGAAATTATTTTTAAAGAAATGCCTAGGAAAATTATTCAAAGGGATGGGAAGATGTTATATATGTGGGAATGAAGGTCATAAAGCAGGAATCTGCTATGGAAAAAAGAAGCATCATGTTGACTCTAGGAATGGAAAATATATTCTTTTTGAGGGATCAATTGATTGTTTTAAATGTGGTGTGCATAGTTATTATATAAACAGGTGTCCTATGAAAAAGTTTTGAGAGTGGGATCACCAGGTTCATACAAATATATTTTTACCAATACCTAATATCATTTCTATTGAGGATAAATAAACTGACAATGACCAATGAAAGGTATGGATTATATTATGGAATCTTAGTATATGATTCACGATTTTTCTTATATGAAAGATGTATTTCATAATTAGTTGGTAAGAGATGGTTAATGGGTCATGAATAATGTCATGACCCGCCTTCACCAAAAAGTTGGAAAGGTCAGCAGATTGCCACACCCTTCCTTCTTTAAGTTGAAGAAGGGATAATGACCCCCGAAACCCGCCTTCAATAGGTCCCAGAGTGGCGAATTGCACCAAGGGTATGGAAATCAAACTCAAATGGAAGGCATTACCCTTTTTGTTCTTATATGATCAGAGATAAGATGGTAAATATCACAAAACCAAAATTATAAGTACATGAAAAACCAAAACAACCATTCACATATGCATGTTCCAAAAGTACAATCCACAAAGTACAAAGTGACTACAAGGGTAATGTACCATAGAAAGAAAAACAGCAACAACAACTGCCCTAAAGGTCTGAGCTAGTATGGTCTGGCATGATCCCCGAAGTCCTCCTGGAAACCTGAAAGCAGTTTTATATACGTAGGGTGAGAATACAAGTATACTCAGTAGGAAAACCAAAGACTCTCGTGCACAAGTGGGGGAACATGCTAAAGTCCTGTGAGAAGCAGACAACCAACACTATCAAGGAGTTCATCCATCCCACTCACTAGCCACACTCACCAAATAATGCAAGTCATGTAATATATATAATAATAGCAAATTAATGTTTGGGTACCCCGCACCAATTTCCCACTGGTTATTGAAGACATCCTACGTATCAGACCAATCCCACAATTCTCACCGCAGTACCACTGCCTCATCCTGCCGGCACACACCTGGGCCACATCCTCACGTAGTCCCACTGCAAAAACCCACCTGCAAACACCTGGGCCACAACTATCACACTTAACCATTCCTGAAAACACCTAGGCCAGAACAACCGCCGCCATGCCCGAAGACACCTGGGCTAGAAGATCCACTTCCATGCCCAAAGACACCTGGGCCTCATCCCAAAGACACTTGGTAAACAACCTGCCCACACACACCTGGGCCAACCACCACACTACCCTGCCCGAAGGTTCTTGGTCTAATAATGGACTTCAGGCAATCACAGCCAGCACGAAGATACTTGGGCTATTCGGGAAAGGGAGCAAAAAAGGAGCTAATAACCAGCCACTAATAATAGTGTTGGGAAAACACCCTCCCCCATGAAATGGGGGTGTTCATCACTATGTGCTCTACTTGGGTGGGGCACGAATAAGAAACACAAAACTACAAGTGTATATGTAGGTAACAACCACTATCCCATGATTAGATTTTTCCTCAGCCAACCTAAAGAACAAAAACAGCACTCAAGTCCGAGTCACAACTCTCGCCAACAAACCCATTTGCCCTATTCTTCATCATGTTTAGTAATGATGTTTAATTATGTTCTACGCCTACATGGGAAACTAACACCATAAGCACAAACCAAGGAAAGACATCCAGCCAATCGTCAATTTAAACATTCACACTCGGTTCTCTTATAAAGTCACAACAACAAAGGGATAAGTGAGATCCCTCGAAGTACTGGAACCAAAGAATCCCCCGAGACACTAACTCATGTCCCCCAAAATGGTTTCTCATCAACAAAGGATCCCACCCCAATTCGTGATATAAACAAGGTAACCACCCGGTCCTAAAATTCACAACCAATGAATCCATAACAACAGGGGTTCCCATCCCCATCCACATCACCCAACAACCGGACTGTGAATGAAGAACAATTAAACCACTACCACCAAGAAAAGCAGGCCCATGTGGTTATTTTCAGATTTAAATGATTTAACACAGTCCATGATTTCAATTTCGTTGTACTTTAACCGGGGTTATCAAAGAAAAAGTGTTGATCCTGGTGCTTTCAATTTATTTAGTTGAATATACATAATTATCCAATTTCATTTACACAGCAAGGGTTTACAACCACAATACAATCCATTTAAACATCACCAGAGGTAAGGGGTCATTAGTAAACAGAGAAATACCACCAACGACCATGATTTTCAGAAGGCATAAGCCCACACAATTCAGAAATCCTAAATCATGGAAGATCATAAATCAAGAAACATTGACCACACCCCACCCCCTCATTGTTTAGAATAAGTGTATATATTTGTTAGAATTTGGTTCTTCCAATTCTACAGAAACAGTAGCACACCCACCCTGCATGATACACAAAAAGAAGAGAGATTATGGAGAAATTCCCTACTTGTTGATCAACGATCGATGCTTAGGCCGAGCGCAAAACATCACGGATAGCGATTCAACTCGCCTGAACGAAAAGTTGTTCGTCTGAACAGGTACAAGGTGATCGAGAAAAGAAAAACCCATGGCAAACCGTTTTTTTATAATGGCTGGGGGCGGTTGAGATAAGAATGCAAAACCGCGCAAGGTGCGGGGTCGTGGGTTAACCATGCGGTCTCATCATTAAAGGCTCTTTAGACCAACACACACCATGTTAATTCATTAAATACTTAATTAACCATCATTTATGGGCATTACTGGGATTTAAAACGAGCATAAAGGGGTCAAAATAGGGTTTAAAACCCAATTCGTGCAAAAGGAGCGCTATTAGAAAAACCCCATGGGGGTAGGCGAGAGCCACCGTTAGTTGAGAGCTACCGGTGGCTGACAACTACTAGTAGGCTGCAGCTACCTGTAGCTGAGCTACCGGTAGGCCGCAGTGACCGGTAAGCTGCAGCTACCGATAGACCGAGCTACTGGTAGACAGAGCTACTGGTGGCTGTCGCTACCGGTAGACCGAGCTACCGGTAGACAGAGCTACCTGTAGGCTGTGGCTACCGGTAGACTGAGCTACCGGTAGGCCTGCTACCGGTAGGCCTACCGTTAGGCCAAACTTCACCGAGATTCCCAGACCAGAAAACCCAACATGAGATTTTCACAAAGTAATGGCCCCCAAAAACCCGAGCCATTACATTAGATCCCTCTTAAACGATTCTCGTCCCTGAGAATCAAAACAACCCCAGAAGGAAAGAGAGGGTCCGAACAACCACCTTGAAAGATGCCTCTCGAGAGTGAACCTCATTTTTAAGCAAGAAAACCTTCCTATCATGAACCAAGCAACATACCATGTTAGACTGCCTAGTCTGTGGGTTAGGGAGTCTCTTCCCCCATTTCAATATACTATCCGCTTTGGGAGGCACTGAGTCGCCCACACGGGTTTAATCGCATCCAACTTAATGCGTCTTGATTAGGGATCTGATCCTCCCCTCCCCATAGCCAGGAAATTTCTCACACATTCAGAGGAAAGAATATTATATATTTCATAGCCAACAAGACAAAAAGTTCTACCACAACACGTATAACAAACAGAACATCACAAAACTCAAAACAACTCTGGGTACTGGGCATGAATCTATGCTTCCCTCTCCCACATACTCTCATTCACTCTCAGCTGGTGGTACCCAGACCGCATGTCGATCTTTGAGAACCATCCTGCCTCTTTCAGCTGGTCGACAAGATCATCTATCCTCAGAAGAGAATAGAAATTCTTGATCGTCAGCAGATTCAGCCTCCTGTATTCTATGCACAACCTGAGACCACCATCTACCTTCTTTGAAAACAAGACTGGAGCACCCCACGGTTACGCACTCGGTCGAACATAACCCCTCTTCATAAAATCGTCAATCTGAATCCGCAACACCCGTAACTCCAAAGGTGCCATCCGGTACGGATCCATCGAAATCGGTCGAGCACCGGGCATCAAGTCTATCCCGAACTCGATATCACGTCGTGGGGGTAGAGTCGTCACCTCCTCAGGGAAGACGTCCGTAAACTCACGGCCGATCTCTGGTACCTCCACCATCTCATCATCTACTGACTCCACTGACAGCTCGGCTAAAAAAAAGAGGAGGGGTTCCTCTCGCCTTCTGCCCTTATGATTGCTCCGCTCGCTGGTGAAAGCAACACGCCGGCCTCCCAAGTCGGAGAACACAACCCTTCCTCGGAAACAGTCGATGATGGCACACACAGAGAACATGCAGTCGATGCCTAGGATGACATTGTATGGATGTATCTGTAGCAGAAGAAGATCTATGGCCGACTAATGTGGCCCTATCATTAGTTTTCATACCCGACAAACATATAACAGGTCGGTATGACCTCTGACTGGTGTGCTCAATACCAGGGGCATTGGATGTCTCTCTAAATCTAGACCCAAATCACGGGCTAGAATAGGTGCGACGAAGGAGTGCGAAGCTCCGGTATCGAACAAGGCATAAGCAAGAGTACTAAACAAACTGATCATACATCGAACGACCATCGGCCTTGCTAGAACTAATGCATCTGCAGTGTGTAACTGTCCACGCCCATCTCCTCTACCCCTCTGCTGTCGGCCAACTCCCCGACCATGCCCCGGTCGATGTCCCTGAGGAGTGCCCTGAGGTCGGCCTCCTCCCGCTACGTCTGCCCTCGGAGGAGCAGGAGCTCGCTGTCCCTGGTGCTGCTGCTGGAATGGCCTGGCTAGAAGCTGCTGCTGGGGCGGGTGCTGGGGCTGTCTGCCACCGCCGTACTGTACCCAGTCCGGGCACTGACCCCAGAGATGTTCATGGCTCCCATAGAAAAAGCATCGTGGTGTAGGGCTCGAATAAAAAGGGTGAGGACCAGGTTATCGAAACTGAAACTGATGCGGCCTACTCCCCACTGGTCGGAACCTGGAGGGTCCTGATGCTGGAGTCCTGGTGCTGATGGCCTTCCCCTTCTATAGTCCCAGCTGAATTCCCTCTCATGACACACCTCCCAGAGCGTGCATCCTCTCTACCACTTTGTCCTTCTTCTGGGCCTCCAAGTACATCGGCCGGGTAAAGGGGGTAACAACATACTGGAGAGAGGGTCGAAGTGCCTCCTCCAAACGTCTTGCCCGAGACTCCTCATCAGGAAAGAGGTCCCGAGAAAAATGTAGGACGTCCTTGAACTTGCTTCCCAACTCCCTTACTGACATACTCCCCTTTTGGAGGGAGAGTAGCTTCTGCCGCTTTTCCGCCTTCATCGTCGAAGAGAGGAATTCCGCCTGGAACTCCCTCTCGAAATCAGCCCATGCCACCTCAGCCTCTCTTCTCTCCCCCAGGTAATGTTTCCACCACTGACGCGCCACTCCCCGCATCTAGCTGATTGCCAGAGGAACCCAGTACTCGGTCGGAGCCCGGATCAAGCCGAAGGCTATCACTAGCTCCTCTAGCCATCCCACCGTCTTCATATCAGAGGTGCTTCCCTAATACTTCTCGAGGGTCAGTCGCTGGAAGGCCCGAAGTGTCTTCTGCCATTGGTCGTCCTCCTCCTCTCAATCGGCCAAGGTAGTCTTCGGGGCCTCGATCACCTGCACCAAACATGGTCACCTTCCTGGTTCCATAGATTCAAGGTAAATAAGGAATGCCTAATCCCAAGTAGTGCAGAATATTTGTTCTTCAAACTTCATAAATTTTTTATTTATTCTTAATTCCCAAGACACCCCAAAAACATGAGAACACAAGTCATTATGATGCATGTACCTTTCCTAGGGTCTCTACCCTGCAATAATTGTGGCCTCACTTAGATGTTCGGTAGGACCAGAGTCCTTGAATCGGATCATGGGGGGCCCTAAAATCCTGTGTCCTAGCAGGTATTCTCTGGCCAAATTCACGCACCAAGGTCAGCCAAAATGGTTTCCCTACCATCCCATGAAATCCTCACTATTCCTAACTCTAAACTCCATCCTATCTCCCAACCTCAAGCTTTGATACCATTCTGTCACGACCCGCCTTCACCAAAAAGAGGGAAGGGTCAGTAGATTTCCACGCCCTTCCTTCTTTTAGTTGAAGAAGGGATAATGACCCCTGAAACCCGCCTTCAATAGGTCCCGGAGTGGCATCTGGCACCAAGGGTATGGAAATCACACACGAATGGAAGGCATTACCCTTTTTGTTCTTAAATGATCAGAAATAAGATGGTAAATCTCACAACACCAAAACTAGAAGTACAAGAAAAACCAAAACAACCATTCTCATATGCATGTTCCAAAAGTAAAATCCACAAAGTAAAAAGTGACTACAAGGGTAAAGTACCAAAGAAAGAAAAACAACAACTAAAAATCCCCCAAAGGTCTAAGCTAGAATGGTCACGCACGATCCACGAAGTCCTCTTGGTAACCTAAAAGTAGTTTTATATATGTAGGGTGAGCATACAAGTATACTCAGTAGGGAAACCAAATACTCTGGTGCACAAGTGGGGGAACATGCTAAAGTCCCTTGAGAAGCAGACAACCAACACTATCAAGGAGTTCATCCATCCCTCTCACCAGCCACAATCACCAAATAACGCAAGTCAAGTAATATATATAATAAGAGCACATCGATGTTCGGGTACCCTGTGCCACTTTCCCATTGGTTATTGAAGACATCATACGCATCAGACCAATCTCGCCATTCTCATCGTAGTCCCACTACCTCATCCCGCCCACACACACCTGGGCCACATCCTCACGCAGTCCCACTACCAAACTGCGCCCGCAAACACCTGGGCCACAACTGTCACTTGTAACCACGCCTACAAACACCTAGGCCAGAACAACCACTGTCATGCCCGAAGACACATGGGCTAGAAGATCCACTGCCACGCCTGAAGACACCTGGGCCTCATCCCAAAGACACTTGGGAAACCACCTACCCACACACACCTGGGCCAACCACAAAACTACCCCACCCGAAGGTTCTTGGGATAATAATGGACTTTAGGCCATCACAGCCCGCCCGAAGATACATCATCTATCCGGGAAAGGTAGAAAAAAAGGGCTAATAACCAGCCACTAATAATAGTGTTGGAAAAAACACCCTCCCCCGTGAAATGGGGGTGTTTAGCACTAAGTGCTCAACTTGGGTGGGGTGAGAATAAGAAACACAAAACTAAAAGTGTATATGTAGGTAACAAGCACTCTCCCATGTTTAGGATTTTCATTTGCCAGCCTAAAGAACACAAACAACACTCAAGTCCGAGTCACAACTAACGCCAACAAACCCATTTGTCCCATTCATTTTCATGATCAGTAATGATGTTTAATTAAGTTCTGCACCTACTTGGGCAACTAAAACCATAAGCACAAACCAAGGAAAGGCATCTAGATAATCATCAATTTAAACATTCACACCCAGTTCTCTTGTAAAGTCACAAAAATAAAGGGATAAGTGGGATCCCTCGAAGTAATGGAACCAAAGAAACACCTGAGACACTACCCTGTGTCCCCCAAAATGGTTTCTCATCAACAGAAGATCCCACACCAATTCGTGATATAAACAAGGTAACCACCCATTCTTAAATTTCACAACCACTGAATCCATAACAAAAGGGGATCCCATCCCCACCCACATCACCTAGAAACCGACCTGTGAAAGATGAACAATCAAACCCCTACCACCAAGTAAAGAATACCCATGCAGGTATTTTCAGATTTAAAAGATTTAACACACTCCATGATTTCAATTTCATTGTTCCTTAACCGGGGTTATCACAAAAAAAGGGTTGATCCTGGTTCGTTCAATTTATTTAGTTGAATGTATGTAATTAACCAATTTCTATTACACAGTAAAGGTTTAAAACCACACTACAATCCATTTAAACATCACCAGAGGTAAGGGTACATTAGTGCATAGAGAAAGACCACCAACGGCCATGATTTTCAGAAGGCATAAGCCCACACAATTCAGAAATCATAAATCCTGGAAGATCATAAATCAAGCATCATCGATCCGAGCCCCCCCCCCCCTCATTGATTAGAATAAGTTTATATCTTTGTTAGAGTTTGGTTCTTCCAATTCTATAAAAACAGTAGCACACCCACCAAACATGATACACAAAAATAATAGTGATGATGGAGAAATTACCCACTTGTTGGTCAACGATCGCAGGCACGAAACTTCACGGATAGTGATGAGACTCACCTGAACGAAAAGTGGTTCGTCTAAAAGGGTACAGGGTGATATTAAAATGAAGAACCCATGGCGAACCCTTTAGTTTATAAGGGTTGGCGGAAGTTGAGATAAGAACATGAAACCGCGTAAGGTGCGAGGTCATGGGTTGACCACGTAGTCACGTCATTAAAGGCTCTTTAAACTAACACACACCATGTTAATTCATTAAATGATTAATTAACCGTCATTTATGGGCATTATTGGGCTATAAAACGAGGGTAAATGGTTCAAAATAGGGTTTAAAACCCAATTTTTACAAAAGGAGCGCTACTGGAAAAACCCCGTGGGGGTACGAGAGAGCCATCAGTAGCCGAGCTACAGGTAGGCTCCGGCCACCAGTATCCGGGCTATCGGTAGGCCGCAGCCACCGGTAGACCGGCCTACCAAGGGATAAGGCTATTAGTGGCTGCAGCTGTCGGTAGACCGAGCTACCGGTAGACAGAGATACCGGTAGGCTGCGGCTACCGGTAGACCGAGCTACCGGTAGGCCTTCTATTGGTAGGCCTGCTACCGGTAGGCTAAGGCTACCGGTAGGCCTGTCGTTAGGCCAAACATCACCGATATTCCCAGACCAGAAAAACCAACATGAGATTTTCAGAAAGTAATGGACCCCAAAATCCCGGGCCATTATAAATAATGTTGAATGTGTAAGAAGTAAACAAATAAAGGATTCAGGAGTTGTGGTGGGTTTTAAGATGAGGAAATTCTTCAGATTATTATGGCTCTTTTGAGGATGGGATTACATTTGAATACTTTTTATAGTATGTACAGTCCTTACAATTGATATATGAAAATTTTATTCATTGAATATTTATATTTTCATTTGATGAATAATGGTGGGATTTTATTTTTGAAGAATATATGTTTTTATTATGGACATATGGTGATTTGGATTATTTATGTAAATGATTAACCTATCATAGAGAATATGTGATTTGGTTAATTACACTTCAGTATGAGTCTTTAAGAGTAGTCGATTTTATTTATAGATGAATGTTAAGATTTATTGTGGAAGACAATGTGATTAAATCCTTCTGAGCTTTGGGTTATAATATTAGTTTGGTTTAAATTGATGAATTTTAAGGGCATTTGTTTATTGAATGGTCTTTGCCGAACATTGGGTGTTTTTGTCAAATATTAAGGATTAAGAGTAGTATTTCTTTTTATAATGTATTATATTTTTTGGGGATTATCTGGTCTTGTACTAAAGGTTTTGGTTTAGGATGATTTCTAAATGCAGAGGAAATACAATGTTCCTATTTAGTGGGTTATGTGATACTCTAGAAGTTGATTATAGCGCTTTCAATGTGACTATGTCATCATAAATAGTCATAGTTTGGAGATACGATGAGTTTATGGTTGAAATTTAGTAAAGGATGAAATTCTACATGACAATTAATTTTGCTTCCTTTTGTTTTATGTTAAGATCATAAATAAATTCTTCAAATTTATGAAAGGAAAATTAAATAAAAAACATTGTCCGTTATCTTTTTGTATTAGGGAATCAAAGACTGTTTAACCCATCACATGTTTGTGATTTTCTTGGGGGTAAATTTCTTCTAATCATGTTTTCTACCACTATTCATCAAACCTTGAGGGTTTTTTTCTCTTCCATATCCATGTTTTCCAACATAGAATACTAGTAAGGGCTATCTCGGGTGACCTTTGTTTTTCACATTCTTTCTTTTAAAGTGATATTTTTATTGAATACTTTATCCGATGTTGGACTTTCAATTAAATTTCTAAGCCCAATTTTAAAATTACAAGAACGCAATTCCCAAAAGGTGGAAGGATAAAACATCTCAGGTAAATAATGAATATTAAATTTTATTATTTATTTAATTTTTTTAATTAAATATTAATTTTACTTAAAATGGGATTCTATGTTCGATGGCATACCTGATGCGCAACAATAGGTTTTTTACATCATATGTGGCACACAATGTTGAGTCATTATAAAAAATAATAATATAATATTATTTTAAATGGTAGTTATTGCCTACCTATAGTATTGGAGAGAAAGGACAGAACTAACTACAATATTAATATACATGTTTGATAAATGTTTTTAAATTTATCCAATAAATTTTAGGGGATTAAAATTTGAATGAATCCAATTTTAACCATAAATACTCTAGTATTCAATAAATTGTCGATTTATCCCCTTTTGATGGACAAACCTCTTTATATCTTGTTGTGGTCACGTTTATATGTTTTATTTGTAAAAATTAAATTTTTTTTAGAATTGGTTCATTATGATTTACTTAGAGTAAATTTTTTGTATTTTTCTGAAATAATCATTTATTTAATGAATAGTGAAAAATACTGTATTTTAATTCAAAACTACCTTTTAGTCTAATTTATATATAAGGTTAGATTATATTTATAATTGGTTTTAAAGTGTAATTATATTATGTTTTAACTATTTAATCAAATTGTTTTCATTGTGATCAATTTCACTTGGAAATTGGACATAAATAAATGTCAATATTTTGATAGTAATTATTTCTTAAAAACATGCTTTCTGTTTTGATAGGAGCAATAAATTTTAAATTTATTTCTACCACTTAAGTGTTTTGAATTTGGAAAAATGGATTCCATATTTGGAATTAGGATGTCTAAATTTTGTAAATAGGTAACTTTTAGTTGTTGACATTATTAATATTTACTTCAGTAAAAATTTTATTTACCATGGTTAAAGGGTAAGTGTCATAAATAGGGGTAAAAATTATTATTATTTTAATATTAAATTACCCTAACATGTGTCTTAATCATATTTATTGATACATTTCCGACCATGGGAATCCATGGGTTGATTTTGGGACCACATGGAGCCACTTGAGAGTAATAATGACATTTTATAAAAATTAGTTTAATGAAAGTCAGATATGAAACAGACATATAACTTTTTGTAAATGAATTATTACATGTTGATATATAAGTTATCTCTTGGACAATAAATATTCATTTGATATTTAAAAAGATTTCCAATATCATGATATTTTAAAAAAAAATAAATAATATAAATCAAAATACTAATGACACAATAATGATGTAGTGTTTACATATTTAATGAATGATTTAAATATATAAGTTTATAAAGATTAAAAAAATACCCAAAACCAGTCCAATTATTATTTGATGATTTTATTTCAAACATTATTAATATTATATTCTATATTAATGAGTTTTGGACCTTTAGAAACTGAAAATCATTATATAATAAAATAATATTTTCAAGTTTTCCTAAATAGCCCCTCCTCCCCCTTATAACATCCCACACTTCTAACCCATTCCATACACTTTTCAAGCCCCTTGAAACATCCAAACTCATCCCAGTTATGCTCTCTACTTCCCTCTCGGCCTCTTATAGTCCTTCCCATAGGTATAAGGAAATTCAAGTAAACCTTTTGGTTCAAACCAAAGGAATATACTCCATTTAAAGGTAACGTCTTCTTTTAAGTTATTTTTGTTTTATTTTAGTTCCCCAACCCCATAAACTCTTTTTATTACATTATTTTATAACAACACCAGTATCCTAAATATACTTGTTTGTTGTTATGAAATGTATTAGAACTACACTTACACACACCCCCATCTAATAGGTAAAGAACATACTGTTTCTCTGGACGGCAAACTAATGCCTCATGAAATGATGATTATTCAATTATCACCTACCACATATTCTGGTGGACATTAAGATGGAACTATATTTATATGTAATATATATTATATTTATATTATTTCTATGTTTCTGAATTTTTCATTTATATAATACCTTTATGGTTACCATTGTGGGAAAATGGGATAATTTCATTTGAAGAAGTCCGGACTACCGCCCCCTTAAAGTGATATGACTCATTCAAGACATATGTGGGAAGTATATAAGATATATTTAATGAAATTATATATGATATTATACTGGAATTATAATATACCTTTGTACCATTATGTTTTCATTTCATTAAAATATGAAATTGAAATGAAAGTAGCGTTCATGTGTACGTACGACTCGTCATCTCTATGAACGGTGCATTTCATTTCTTATATTAAAATGTTATGTGCTAATATAAATACATATATATACTGGATATATATGATATATATTATATCTAAATAATGAATATAATTCTGTAGATATTGGACTCTTTACTACATGAACAACTTATAATTATAAGAAGTTCATTTTTGACTCAAATATCGACAAAACAACCATTATTAACATAAATGATTGCGTAATGTTTATATCATAGTAATAAGTGATATAAAAGGAATAATAAACATTTTAAGGTTATTAAGAAAGTATAAATTAACATTATATTATTATTCAAGAGATTAGACAATGAACGGGTCTTGTCGGACATGAGGTAAGGGATTTCTTATCTCCCATTTAATTCAGTAAGATTTCCATTGTTCACAAACAATTTATTGCATGTTGAGTATTGTGTTCTCAAATTTGATATATATTATAATTATTATATTTATATTCATGTTATTCAGTGATTCATTGGGGGGTTATTAACTATTGTTCATACGAATCGATTGATTACAATGTGGTAAGAGGTTTTCATCCCAATTTTTATTCTCTTGAGATTCAAGCTATATTTTCCACTATTCCATTTTGTGTGGGGTATGTTCTGCCGATGATTTAATTCACTATGTAATATAATTTAATTTATTGGTATTTAAATCTTCATTTTTGGATCCTTCTTTCATGGGGTTTATGTTTCATAGGATACCAAATCAGTGTGAGATTCTTTCAACCTCCTCCTTTTAAAAGACTTTTTTTGTAATGTCTTTTAATTTATATCTTCTTGTGTTGGGATATATTCTTATATATATTTTTATTGCTTTAAATATTATGCCCAAAGTTATGGAATACCCTTTTCTATTTAATCATCTCATTTTCTAAATTTTAAAGTGACGTCATTAGGATGTTGAATTTCATTAAGGGTACTTCTAAACCCAATTTCAATTCGTCTAGTTAAACTTATACTTCTTGATTATTTCATGCTATATATGTGTGTGAATGAAATCTTATTGTTTTACACATAACATCCACTTATATTGGGTGTCTTCTTATTTTGCACACATAATTAAGTCATTGATTTGTCCTTAATCTAAGGATATGATCTTTGTAAGGGACTTTGTCTCAATTTTAATTCCATTGAATCATATTTGTTGTTATACACCAATACACTTTTATGTTGTGTATATACTTCCCGTTGACATATCATATCATGAATATATCTATACTCATTATATTATAAATTATGATTAATGTTATTCCTAAATTATTTTTATTCAATCATCTCTCATTTGGTTAGGAACTATTTAACTAAATTATTGTTTTAAATGTTGTAAACATTTAATCTTCTAAATTTTTCTCATAATATTCATGTTTTAAAAATGGTTTCAATTTTTTATTTATATGGAAATTAATGTTTCAAAATGTTAATTACTTTAAAAGAAAAAATGTTTTATGGGGCACTTTGATTCAAAAATATCTTTATTAAATGTTTCAAATAGTTATGGAAATGGTTTGATAAATATTTGATTATGTCTATATCTAGAAACGATATATTGTGATTGCAATGTGGAAATGTTATCTTTTCATTATTATTGTTTTATGTGTTTTGAATGTGTTATTATTATTTGTCATTGTATAATATTTGGGTGGCTCTGTGATAAACCTAGGTTGGGTTTGTCCGAGATAGCTCTTCGATGAATTGGGTAACGTGGCGGAGGTAAATGTTAATGTTTCTCCTACGAGAATTAGGTAATATATTTTGATGGGTATTCCAACATAAATCCCTACTTAGCTATGATAGATACAATTTAAGTATGATATTGATGCCACAAGTTTCCTTTATGATTTATGATTTCTATGTGTTACTTATAAATCATATGATTTCATGAGGTTTGATATGATTGAGAAGTATGGTTTCATTAATATGTATTTATTGACGGGTTAATGTTTCATTTCCTTATTTTATATCCCTTATTGAGCTTTTTATTCTCATCCCATGTTTTTGAAATATTTTCCACCAGACATAAAGATGAATAGTGTCAAGGATGGGATCAAGGAAAAGTCATGTTATCTAAAACATGGAACTATACATGTTTCTTTTCAAGAGTTTTTATTTTACCAAAAAAATGGATACTGAGTAGTAGTTTCTATAGGTAATTTTCAAGTTGATATGTAATAGTTACGACCTAAATCTCAAGAACTCAATACCTGAAAAGATCCTTAATGTGAATTATTCATTTCAATCATTATCATTTAATGATTTATGGTCGTGTCCTTATATTAGTGTCTTCTGAATAGAATTTAAATTACAATTCTATTATTATCTTACATTATTTTAAATTTCATAAAACAAAATATCCTTCTCGGGTATTCAATTGGAACTATATGATGAAATCATACACGAGAATTACTAAAAAAGTGTCTATGTACGTCGTTTTCATTGTGAAATTTTTTAAAATTTCAATTGTGGGTGGGGTCTACTCTGTATTATTGTTCCATAGATGTTTTAGGCCTAAGAACCTCAAGGATTTCAGTCCATGTCATGTAACCCCTTAACTCATTTAAAATGATGTAAAATCAATAAAAATTTATGTCTTTCAAGATTGGGGTTAATGTAGAACTCCAAATTGTTGGGATAAAATTTATGAATGAAAGCCACATGGACATGATCTTGTATAAGAGATGAAACTTAATGTTCAAGCCATCCAATATCATATAATGTTTTCTAAGATTCAGAAAAGGATCTATAATGAAAACCGTCAATGGGACATGGGGTTTGAGTTGGAGATAATATTATCCATCGAAAATTATCATGAAAGAGAGTCATGAGGTTTGAAATAAATGTGATCTGTAGCCCTAGGTACATTACCCACATTGAGATCCTTTATATATTTCGAGATAAGTGGCCTATCAACATACAATTCCTCTATATATTGATAATGTTTTTGATGAGTTCCATGTATATCTCATGATGAAGTACATATCTAATCCCTCACAAATACTGAATCTAGACGGTGAAAAATAGAGAATAACCTCTAATGTGAGTATAATCCAATGTAATCTTGGACTGTAAAGATAATGTTATATTAAATAATGTAACTCAACTTTTTAATGTGTTGTGGAATACCCAAAATACTATATGGTGGTGTGGGAACCAAAGTAAATAATGAAGCATAATTACCCTCACCAATACTCAACAATTAATATGAGATTAATTTGGGGGTGAATTTTCTAAACATGTCATAATGTAACATCATATTATTTATAAATTATATTTTTATCATGAAAAAAAACTTTTTTATATTATATTATATAGTTTTATACAAATACCAAACACAATGTAACAAAAATAGACATTATTTAATTAATTATTATCATTAAACTCATCATAAGATAAACCAAATAAAAAACATTCTAATTGTAAAATAATTACATATTAAGAAAATATGAATGTGAAAAATTAAATCCCTCTAATATACTAGAATCATCACCCCCCATGACCAAAACGTTACAAATGAATAAACATATTAATAAACCAGCAAACATTTTCAAAAATGGATATGTAATACGGTTATAGGAATTTAGTTGAATAATATATAAAGAAGTGAATTAGTATTTGTTGGTGGTTATATGACTGTTGGAATAGTAATGTTACAATTAAAATAGTAACATGGTCATTGGGAATAGTATGGTAACCATTAAAAATGTAACTTAACTATTTGAATAGTACATTGACCTCAAAAAAATAAAATGTTATAGAAATACAATTTATTCTCATTAATTTAAGTAAATATAAATATTATAATTCCCAAAAAATAAAAATCATGATAAAAAACTCAAATTAAATATACGCCTATTTTTAATAAACTTTATTTTCATGTATTTCATAAAAATACTTATTATTATTTTAAAAATGAAAATAAAAAAATAAAAAAATTATTATATGATTTATTATGTTGTATATTAGCATTATATCAATGATTTCATCCTACTATCATAATCATATCTACTATGTAATTATATTTTATATTTTTCATGCCTCCTCTTCAGACACCGTCTCATTAACGGCCAATTAACCACCAGTGTGGACATTTCCAATTCATCACTTTTCACCAACATTATGGGTAGTTATAATAAATTGTTTTTATTATAAAATTAAAATATTATATTTGTGAAATAATTATATAATTATTTCAATTAATAAATACACTAACATGATTAAAAATAATGAAATTGATGCAAAATGGTATTTTTTACGAAAACATGCTACCAATAAGATTCAACTTTAAAAATAAAAATTTACCAAATTTAATACCATTATAATTATTGAGAATAGTGACATAAATTAACATAATTCATTTCTAGTTCAATTATTTAATAAACACATGTTTGTAATCATAGAGGTGGAAAAGATTGAAATAATGTAGGATTTAAGGAAAGGGGATTCTAAAACCTAAACTCTCTCTTTTGGGTTATCATCTATTTCACATTGATTTCAGCATTATTGTTTCTCTAATATCAAAAATATTTTCCATATGTATTATTTCTATTTTATTTTCTGTATATACTTATTTCCACCTTTCCAAAATGTTTTCTAATCCATTTGTAGTTCTTATTCAAAAGACATCAATTTCCAACACCCCTCAAAAATCATTATGAATTAGTTCCCCATTAATGGCAGAAAATAATCATTTATACCAATGTGGGATCTCCCTTATTAATTTTTTAAAACTAATACTTTTTTAAATATGCATTACTTGTGAAATATTTAATAAAACCCATTCATTCTCTTAGTTAATTCCATGAATCTAATTATTATCCTTCAATGTGGCATGCATCATTATGATCAGTTATAATGTCATGGGTGGGTATGAAATTATATAGCACTATGATTCATTGGGTAATTTTATGTATCTACTGAGATAATTTTTTTATATATGATAATTTTAATATATTTTTCCTCAGTGTTGATGTTACAAGTTATATATATATGTTATGTCTGAACATGATGATAGTAATGCTCAGAACTATTTTTTTATTTGAAAATAAGATATGATGTATCTTTACTATTCATATGCCACATTTCAGTCATTTATCAAATAATTTGGACCTAATTAGAATAATTATTATTGTCTTCTCATATGATGATGTTGGTTATCCTCACTCATGTACTATTTATTCATTCCCCTTATTCCTCTCTATATTGGTATTTTAGCTCATATCATTCCTTGTATATATCCTCAGGTGACTTCATCTACTAATAATATCGTGAGATATTTATAAAGATTATGAAGAATAATTGTAATAATTTTTCTATAATCTATTAGGTAAATGTGTTGTTTGCGTCTAATTTTCCCTAGACACTAAAACATTAGATCTGGATTGTATAACTATTATGTTCGTTATTATAAAATTAATATAACTGAAATGTAAAAAAAAAATTGGATCACTATATCTATATAGAAAATAATTATGGGTTATAATGTAAATTTAAACCCCTCTAAAGATTATGGTTATATATTATCATCATATATAATAACAAATGAAGTAAAATTTGTGAGTTTCATATAACTACATTACATAATAAGTAATTTATTAATTTAGAAGGGAATTTCAATTTTTAAAATATTATGTCATTAAATTCTTCCCCCCTCAAAAATTAAACTATGAAAATTTAATTTCATACACTAAAATAGATGAGGGTACCTTTCTTTCCTAACCTCTTCAAGTTACCATGTTTCCTCCTAAAAAATGAGGTTCCTACACAGAAAATTTATCAAGTGGGTTTTCTTATTTCAAAGAAATTGGGCTCAATGATATAATATCTTCACTATATACTCCTCATATAAAAGATTGTTAACTCAAAATACAACCTATAGATTTACTACACCTGAGGAGTTTGGTATGTCCATTCTTAAGAAGGATACATGGAACACATAAGGTGCCTGGAATATGATAGATGGTTATACTAGATGATAGGTTGTGGATCAGATTTGATCATTCATATAGAAGTGGATGATATATCTATGACTAAGCCTTACATTCTCTCCAAACCTCATGAATTTATTATATAGTTATATATGAATTAACAACTTATCTCTGACCTCCAATTCCATGATTCATTGATGATTATAGACATTTTTTTCAACACACATTTCATTAATTTCATATTTTGTACATTATCTATCATTTTATTGATAATAGCAGGTCCCAAAAGTGTTCTCTCTCCAACATTATCTAAGCATGTTGGATTATTATAGCTCTTCACATACCAAACCTCATTAGGTTTCACTTGAATACTAAAACTGAATTTGTTGTTATATGAGAACTCAACTAGAGAAATGTGTTGATTTAAATAGACTTCAAAATACATTAAAAAAGATCTCATCATATCATATAATGTTTTAATTGTTATCTCATACTAACCATCCATCTAAGGGTGATACTCTGTGTTGTAACTCAGATTTATACACAATGTTTATAGAAGTATTCTCCTTAACATCGAGGTAAAACTTTGATATTGATCAAATATAATGGGGGGAGGCACTACATGCAGTCTTACAACTTCTATTATATATATCTTATAGAGTTTTTCGTGAGATAGGGACTCCTTTATAGGAATGAAATACACTGACTTTGTTGACCAGTTGACTACCTCCCAAATAGCATTATTTCTATTATATATCTTGTGATTCCACTAAAAAAATCCATATTTATGTTTTCTAATTTCTATAATTTTACGGGAAATTGTTTCATCATACCTTTAGACTACTATCACTCATCCTTGAATAGTTAACAATCCAATCATTGAGATAAAAATACTATAATCTCCATCTTAATGTTATCCCACGAATTCTTTTATTTTAGATGTTTATAAATATTTGTTATTCCAAGATTAATGGAAGTATAAGTCTTTTGTGAATACTATAAATGTTCGCTCATTAGTAATGTCTTTTATTGTACACATATTTAGTTTCTAAACATTATAACCCAGTATTTAATATTGTCTAATTTCTGAATTTTCACTACAATTCATTGGAGATCTTTATCTTTATTTTGAATAAAAATGATCCTCTCATGAATGGATGGTTGAAATGTTATTTGAGAAACGTATCATGATTTTTCTTTTATTATTCCCATATCCATACATTTCATGTATAAGAAGATTGTATCCCTTGAAATACTCGTTAGGGATATGGTTTCAAGATCATTTTTATTCAAATATTTTACCATTTTGATATGCTTCCAAGGATGGGAATGTATTGAATAATAATATTACATGATAAGTTCTAACAACAAAATTTGTATCATATTGATATCATTTTGTTATAATATAAACTTTAAGATTTTATGATTTGAATATATGTAAGAATTCTTCCTATAGAGATAATGTCCCAAAATATTTAAGGGGATGAACATGTAGCTAATGTAAGACCATAGGTTTGGTTGTTATACACATTGATACATAATAGTAGGGATTTATATAATATCACTGTATTATTTTTCAAGATAACATTTCATAATCCGTTTTTTGGATTTATCATTGTAGATAGAAAATATGTCCCCATTACATAGTACTGTGAGTATAGGTGAATTTATTAGCCACTTATTTAACTCTTTGAATCTATCATCACATTCATCGGTCCTTAATAACTTCAATACTTTTATATTTTTATTGGTTATTGTGATTGAAAATACTAAGAAGTTTCACAAATATCAGTTATAGTTCCAAAATAATTCATGGAATCAATGGTTCTCCATCACAGATCTTGGTCTCGGCTAACCATAAATTTCCTATATGTTTGAAGGATCTACATATATCTATTTATAGGTGTCAAATTTCCCCAGAAATATTACATTATCTATTAGATAGACTCATTTTTGGTTCTTTTCATATACCTTTTTCTATCAGAAGGTATTCATTATAAAAATCAAATAATCTTTAAGTCCCTCCTTGATTTTGGAGTGGATAAAAATAACATCCATAAAAATGACCAAATATTTATCAAGGTAATACCTAATGACACTATTTATTTTTTATATAAAGATATCTAGAGTGGTAGTGAGTTAAAATGATATAACACTTAAATTCTAGTGATAATAATATGTATAAAAATATTCTTTTGATATATCGTCATAATGTTACATAGCATTATAATGTCTATACTAGACACTCGACATAGAGAAGTACGTGGATATATGTAGATATTTGAAGAATAAATAACTCAAAATTATAAGATACTTGTTCTTCATTATGATCATTTTGAGCACGCGATAATCAATATAGACACAAAATGACCCATCATTATTTTTTTGAAAATGATCATCACAACACATAGTGAATCACAAGGGAATATAAACCCGTTATACAGATTCACATATAGTTACATATTTTATACATTGTGTTCAACATGGGATATTATATATATTATTCTGTATCGGAAAAACACAAGGTATCTGTTTGATCGATAAATCAGCCACTTGGATAGGTGGGAGACTAAATCATTTGGGGAATATATCATAACATTATCTTCCAAAGGGAATGTCAACGAGGATGATCATTTGTTTAGTCTAAATTATTTTTTCTTATAACTCTTAATCATTATGAAATAATTTTCATTCTAAATATTATGATTACAAAGTATATCCATCTTCCTCTTTATAGTTTTATTGAATTGATGGGCCATTTTCTATACTGCAGGTAATTTTTTCACTCGTAAATTTATGACGACTCTTTATCAAGAAATCCAATACATACATAGAATTCAATTAGACTATAAAAAAGTATCACAATGGTCAATAATAAGACTTCTCCACAATTTCTAATTGATGAGATGTCATATACATGGGGTGAAATTATTATCCCATTTTTCATTTTCACTAATTGCATGAATTCAATGTTTTGAGGTGGTGTTTGAATAGTTCTATTGAACTTATGTGATATCAAATAATGAATAGTAAAAAAATAAAATTTTATATTCACTATTAATTAATGAATAACTATTTTACATGTCACCAGATGATTTCCAAGAACCACCTCAGTAGTTGTGATGGGATAATAATTACCTTTATCTATATTCATTGGTAATTTATGTTGTTGTATATAGTTTATAAACATTATATGAGTGAATTTGATTGTATTATTACATTATCACTTAATTTGGAAGCATTGTACATAAATATGATGTTTGAATAAAACCATTTTTTGGTTTCATCATATTGGTGGGTTTCACTGATCAAAATTTTCTAACTAGGCTCCCATTCATCCCATACCTAACAAATTTCCTTGTCCCCTTTATGAAATTTCTTGGATGATTCTCCACACACATTTGGAAAGTTGGATGTTATAATATCTTACCATTGTTTTATTTATTAATCCTTGAGGCATAATTAAACTCCATTCTCACTCACTTGAGACCCTTGGATATATGGGATTCCATTACAACATTGGGAGGAACATTAGGAATTTCATAGAAGTTGAGAAGTATCGAATCACTATCAATTTTAATAGATTAATCTTTATCCCAATAAATATGTAATCCATATTACTTTTGGGGTCAATAAAAAATAAACATATATGATCCTAGACCTTTAAGGAAGTTTGTTTCTATTTAATTTCTTGTTAATCATCATTTTAATGATTTACAGAATTCATGATATGAGTTGAGAGAGGGTCATTATCATATTTGGGGATCATGGCCTGAAAATGAAAGTGGATATTTTTATAGTGAATTGATGATATTTAGAACTTGGTCAGTGATAATGATGCACCATTATTGTGTGGCATGGTTTAGGGGGGGGAGCATGGTTGGGCGAACCATTTTGGGTTACTCAAAGACTATGAAACATAGATACGTATCAATTCTCATTAATTCCTAATGGATTTTTATGCCATTCTAGTGGAATATATAACCATGAATCCTATGATTTCCTTGTATAGAGGAACATACATCTTTGGAGAATTGTTTTGGAAAACCACATATCCAAACCATGCGCTTCATGAAAAGTAGTGAATTTACATTTCTTCCTATTGATATTATTTCCCTCCAAAATGATGTTCACCCACATTAAAATCCAATAATCACAAGGATTGGAATTATGTTCTCCAATATCTCTAAAGGGTGTATCTCAAAAAATTTTAAGGATCTCAAGGTTTTTTTTCATGAGAGTTGAATCCTTGAGGATTTTATCACTTTTTTGATTTTGGTTATTTTGTTTGTATCAAATTTTAGAGCTGGAAGAGTAGTTTCCTTCAAGAATAAGGTTGGTCATATAAAATATTTTTCTAATATTGATGGAGTTTTTTCATGTGTATGTGAAATATAAAATTGTACCAATATTTTTTTTCACTTTCTCCAATTCTTATTAATGTAAAATTGGGTATAAATGATGTGATAAACCCTTCACAAAATCCAATTGATTTTGTTAATGATTATTAAATTGTGACTATGTACACCAATGGGGTTTGGAAATATCATGAAAATGGTAAAATATATTGTAAATATTTCAAAGGAGTATTTATTAGATTAAATGGGTTGTACATGTTTTTATGGAATTTTAGCATGTCATAAGGTGTTATTGGATTAACATTAAAAATTGAATGTGTTTTGAAATGGGAATGGGAAGAAATGTAAAATGGTTAAATGGGAAAGATTATATAGTTAAATGGTTTAATATAAAATCTAATAGTTGTGTTATATGAATAAATGGTAAAACATATTAATTATGAAATGGTTAAAATGTGTTAAAAATAATGGAAAATGAATGGAATTAAAAGTTAAACTGTATATACATGTTGTTGTATTGAAGTTAAAGGTAAATAATAATGAACGTTAGATGATTTGAAAAATTTTATGGGTTTGGTTGTTAGACTGAGGAACCTTATCTTGTGGATGTGCCTCACTTATTCTATGGGAACCACTATTTGTATGCATGTTTGGTTATTAGACGATTGCTTTGGGAACTATTTGTTGACATAATGTTGGTACTCAAACAGATGTTCCAATATACATTTAAATTTTGTTGATTTTAATAATGAATTTCAATTTATAATTAATGAGTTAAAATCCTATGGATAATTTTTTCTGAATGTTATATGATTAATAGTGTTTAATTGGCTTCATTTTCACTTGGAACCTGAGGAGAAATGTGGTTATTTGAACTCTATTAATAGAATAAATCATTATTAAATTCATCTCTAAATATTTCATTCACTTATATATATATATATTAATTTATAGATTTTATATTAAACTAATAAGCCATTGTAAAGGACCTATAAAATTTTATTAACAGTCTGCTTCAGCTATGGTGGGTAGCTGAGAAGACTTCATTGTTGCATGTGTCCAAAAGGGAAAAAGTCATGTGTTAGATGGATGATTTAGGGCATGGGGAGGAGCATGGTTTATGGGAATATACATTATTTTGGAAACCATTTTCAATATTTTAAAGGTCTATTTATTGGGTATCTATTTACACAAGAATCTATTGTGGTGTGGAATAATTTAATTTATTAGTGGTAGAATATTACCCAGTTTTCAAACATTAATTTGTGTTATATGGTTTTTAAGAGATATTGGTTCCCTATATTTATTATTAATTTTTGTTTTTTATAACTCTAATAAGGAGGTTATAGTCTCCCCACATTTTACTATATACCCACCTTGCTTATTATTATCCTCTAGAGTACAGGGAGGTTCACTTGGGGACACATGGAATATTGTTTTGGCTACTAGTTTGAGTATGCTCGGGACATTAGAAAGAGGTATCTGATGATTTTTTTCTATTGAATTTAATTTTTTTAAAGGTATATAGGGGGGTAGGTTATTTCATGCCATGGTAATGAGCTCATGTTTGGGATTATCTAACCAATTTGCAAGTTAAACCACTGTTTCTTGGGTTGAATTTATGTCCTTCATGTTTTCTTATTACAGTTGGATATTATTTAAACACGGGTGATAGAATTATTTTTTCATGTCATTATTTATTGTGATTTTACTTAGGTGATAATTGGTTTGGAAATTGTATATACATGCATCATTTAGAAAATTCAGATATTTTTTACATTAATAATGTTTTCAACATATGGAACATGATGTTAATGTTTAGGTTGTGGGAAATGAAATGTCATTATTTTTCATTTTATATTTGAGAATAATAATACCTAATAGAGATGTTCCAACTATTATCAATTGAATGATTTTAATGTAAATATATAAATATTTTTCCAACAAAAAACATGTAATTTAAAAGGTTGTTTCACCATATGTTTTCTAGTGGCCATAGATAGGGATGGTTGAGTGTAGTGACCATGCTTCAGTGATTACTATTGCTATAGTGTATGTAAACTTTCTAGATCTGGCTATTTGTAACCAATAGTTTTCCTAGAGATGGAAATGATATGTTATGTTCCCTAAAAATGTGTTTGCAATTGTAGAGGGATGCCTCAAAGATGACATTTTCCAATAGGGATTCCAGATGACATTTTTAAAAATAAACCTCTAATAGAGGGACTAGCAGCCTTATTGGTTCCATGTGATAGTGACAAAAAATAGTTACATGATAATTTTAATCACTTTATTTAGTTTATGGAGAAAAACCTAGTGTGGCATCCTTTAAGTATATTTAACCTGATTAGGGAGTTCTAGCTACAATATTCTCTATGTTATTATATGATGGAAGACCATAAGTAGCTATGTTATTGATTGAGTATATTCATATGATTTTGGATTACATAGAGTCTCCTTCTAGAAAAAAGGTTTATGTTTCTATCATATAGTATGTATGAACTAGTAGAAACATATGAGATATACTCTTCTTGGTTGAAAAGATAAGTGGAATATATAGGAAAGACATCTAGCATAAGTTCTTGGAGAATTTACACCATGAAACTCTTAGTCAATATATAGATATAGAGTTTTTGTGTATAAATATGTATAATAAATTACTTCTAGATTATGTTAGAAGCATCAGTAACCTATAATGTTTCACCCTATCATTAGAATAATATGAGGTTTCTAGAGAGAAATGATTTTTGGAAGGATATATATGGGAAGGAAAGTCCGCTGTAAATATCGCTCATTATATGATTCTTAATGAGGTGTTAAATTAGGCTATCATTTTTATAGATAACCGTAATGAGGATTCATGTGGTAGAGAGATTGTTTCAGATGGAAAATATGGAATTATTTCATTGGATATTAACAGGGGTCATTATGATAACATTCACATAGGTTGTGGTGGGAAGTGTATCTAGAGAAGAGTTTAAACATCTATAATAGTGATAAATTATTTTTCTTTTATTGTGGAATTCATAGTCATAACATTTGATAGATTCCATGAAAACTAATAGTGTGTAGAGAATAGAGAAGGATGTGACACATACCACAGTTCTGTCGGAATCCTCGATAGATGGTTTGTGATGGAGTGAACATGCCAATAAATAGAACTATAAGGGGATATTAAGCAATGCATACGTCTAGAAATTAGGGTTATTCTAGATATACTAGTCTGGGTGGGGGTTAGTTTCTACAAAATAATAGTGGTTATATTTGAATTTTTTTTAGTAAAGGGGAATTAGAAATTATCACAAGGTAGATGTATAAGTAAAATATATATATTCCATCCAATATTCATTAATAGTGATGTGAAGTCATTTTTTATGTATGATTCTTATAGGTTCTAATCTGAATAGTTATTCATTTGATATAAAAGATTATGATTATTTTATATCTTATCATCATAGGAATGGTTTTGGTCTAGTGATGTACATATAATATGGGTCTATATCGATTGTCATTCCATTGGGTGTGATTAAAAAGGAAATTTTTATTTATTGGTGATGTTACATAGAGGTTGGTGAGTACCATTTTCTCTTGAATTTATTCAAGATTCAGATTTCAAGTTTTGATGTAATAATATGTATGTACTGGTCTATATTATATTATAATCGTAATGAATATTTCCATGGGTAATTGACATTAAAATATCCTAAGGGTAAAATATGTATTTATTATGAAAAATGGGTAATACATATAGGTTGTTCAAGGATATATCATCAGAAAATAGGGTACACAACCTATGATACAAGTCTATAGAAAAATGATGGTGGGGTGTAGAATGATATCTTCCCTTCTATAGTAGATCAGTTTCATAATGTGTTTACCAAAGGGTTCTCATGGTTTACACCTAAAATGGAAGTTGAATTAACTATTGAGATGATTACTCTTGATGATATAGTTTCTATTCCACCTTATCCAATATCACCAGTGTAACCTCAAGATAATAATCCATTGATATTGGAATTTGAAGTTAAAGAGTTAATCCTACAAATTACATTTTTTTGGGGTCTCTAGTTCTATTTTCTAAGATGTTTAGAGGAATGTTTCACTTCTATGATAACTACAGTAAGCTAAAATGGATGATTGATAAGAACCAAAATTCATTTCCTTGAATTTATTGTCTTTTTAACTAGCTGATGGGTTCTTATCTATTCACTAATATTGTTTATAGAATAGGGTGTTCTTGTTTGTTCCTATAAACATCTAATATACAATAATATTCTTTCATAATATTTTTTCAATTTTATAAGTTATTAAAATTTCTTTTTTCACTATATATTGCTCTAGTTTTGTTTATTAATTTGATGAACCAAATCCTTCCACCAATAAAGAATTATTTTTTTGTTCTATTTTTTGATGAAATCTTATTATACACCCATATTCAATTAAATAATTCCAATTATCTTGGATTCATCTTTTTTACACTGAGAGATAATATGGGATATTCCATGTTATCTATGATTCATTTCTATACCCTTAAGGCAATCATCATACCTCATATAATCTCATAATAAGGTTGTTTAGTGGACTTCAATAACTTCTGATATTTTGTTTCTTGGGAGTATCCTAATAAATTTTTTTCCCTTGATATTTTGGGTTTTGATGGCTACTAACAAAATGTTCATCAGTAAATTTTCACTCTTTTAAGTGCTTCTCTCAATCCTATACAAGAATGTTATATTGTATAAGTTGTATGATGAATGGTTTAATTCATTTCTAGAACTAAAGAGGCATCTTCCGAAAACACAAATTCTGATCTTATGTGGATAGTGGTAGGACTATACATTGTATTTTTGTCCATCTAAGATCCTACATGGATTAGTGTTGATGTAGGAAGATGAATTCTTGGAAACTGAATCATGAATGTTCAATCACATAAATGGAACTATCTTACACTTGACCTCAAGTTAGATGTGGTAGTTCATGCCTTTAAATGTTGGCAGCAATATCTCTTAGGTGAGATGTGTTTTCTTTATATAAACCATTATAAAATGTTGTATATATTTCTTGGTTTGGTATAAATATATAATAGATTATATTAGTATAGTATATGAAATCATTCGAATTTGAGTTATCCTATAAGATAATGAAGGGAAATAATGGTGCTGATTCATTGATTCTGATGAAATGGTCTCAGACATGAAATGTGACTAGATATGAGTTGAATATGAAGGATTTGTTTATTAAAAATTCATATACATTCGTAATAAGGGTGAGAAACACTGAAACTCTTTCCTTTTTATTTTTTTCCCTCTATTTGTAACCCATATTAGAATAAGGAATATGAATATAAATAGTGCCAAGAGTGAAGGTAAAACAATGATTTTAAAGAGCTACCTCACTACTTGATTCAATGTGGGTGGAATTATTTATGTTCATATAAATGTATTCATACCTAATTTTATATAATAGGCGTTGTTGTGCTAGTTTTAGGCTTCAAAGTGGATAGTTCACCCTAGTTTTACCAAAATGATATATGATATTTGTAGATAATAATGATGTCCAATAATAAAGATGGGGAATACAGGACATGTGACATGATGATACACCTATCAGTAGGTGAAGGTTAAGCATCAGAAACATAAAAGTGTTTTACATCCCTTCCCCATTATAGAGTTTATGCGAGATGATGTTATATTGTATTTTTTGGGTGTTCTATCATGATCTTCATAAAAGAATAATGTGATATGGGTGGTTGTGGATAAATTAATAAAGTAATCCATTTTCATACAAATTTGGGAGACATTCACCATAGATTGGTTCGGAGACATATATGTTTCATTGATGTTATGTTTATAAGGGGTTCCTTGAAATATTGTTTTAGATCATGATCTATGTCATACTTCATCATTATAATAAGGGTTGTAGATGGTTCATAGTACTTGCAAGATAGAAGTGTTGAAGTCTGAGTTATTCGGGCCAACCCTCATATAGTAGAAATCATAATAGGTCTATTTGACCTATATTTTTGTGGACACAACCCAGATAAATACAGTTAATACAATTATCAACTCATTTAACCTCTTGTGTTAATGGTGGGTGATTTTTTGTTCCATTCAATGTTTCCAGTATTGGGTAACCATAGGATAAAAAATCTGGGCATGTGAGGTCTTGGATATGTCTCTCACATCATAATTATTGAGAGTCATGTTATAGTGGAATATATATTTACTATTCTATAGTGGTATACATTAATGAAAGATGTTTTTATTGTTTTGTAACTTTGGAAGTATAACCATGATTTTTTACATGTGATTGATGTTGATCGTGTTCAGGTTAATGTTGATGATTCCTTTAAGGAGAATAATATTTAAATTGTGTATCACATTGAGAATATTCTTTGGGTTAAGAATATTCTATTGGTAAGATTAATTTGTAAGCATGAAATGTTCATGAATAATATTTGGGATTGTATATTGAATTGCAGGCACAATGGACCATCCTTTTTTTACCTTGAAGAATTACTAATGCATGGAAGTGAAACATGAGGTCTAACTATTATATATTTGGCATATTGTAAGATACTGACACTTTGAAAAATATATATTTTATTTAATATTTTGTCACTATCATTTTAATTACTTTTTGGAATGAATCTTAATATAAGGGAAGGTATCAAAATCATCATGAGGGATTGAGACTTGAAAATTATAGAAATAAAGTAATAGTTCATGGTTCATGGTTAGCATATTGTTAGTGATAACTAACCACCATAACTGTGTGTAATTAATATTTTTGTAAAAATATTGTATAAACCGTACAAGGTTTCTTGAATAAAATCTTGCATATGTCTAGATCCTTTTACATATATTCTAAATACTTTTTAAAAAATGTGGGTGCCTAGAAAACTTATTATCCTATGCTTTCCATGAAAATAGGAGAAAACAAGTTTGGTGCATTTTTTTGCAATCATGCGGCCAAACTACACACTTCATTAAAGGTGGAGGAAATTTCTTTTTTCATTCCTATTAATATGATTTTTCTACACAATTTTCCTCCTCATTCCACTCCTAAAAATATAAGTTGTGAACCATGATCTCTTTTTCTCCAAAGGGTGTATATCACTATTAATAATTCTAATAACACATCACATTTTTCACATTTTTTATTTATAATTGATGTTATAAATTTTATTCATGACATGTATTTGATACATTGATAATATTGGTGTTTTCATTTCATTTATAATTAATGAATTGAAAATTTTATTGGATGAAGTTATTATAGTGTTAAATTATTATATAATAGAACATTTTCAACATCCTGTAGTGATTATGTTCACTATAAATGAATTCCCAACATATTTAATTTTATTTGGATGTATTGTTGAAAGGCTTAAATATCCTCCAATTTGTGAATAACAGATTTCATTTTATCAACTAAAACATTTGATAGAAGTAGTATACATGGGTCATCGAATGCATTTACCAATGGATAAATCTAATATAATATTAAAAATGGATTTTAATGGATCAATAAAATTTGATATTCTTCTAAAAGCTTTTACCAATGATTAGTATTTTGACATGGTGAAAACAATTATTGTCATATCCAAAAAAGACATAAAAATATTGTTATGATTGAAATATTTGGATGAAACGATTAATATTTATTATCTTATATATTAGAGATATAATTTGGTCAAACCTAACGTTTATTCATGAATGTGGAAAAATATCTATTATAATTTAATTGGAACATTTTTTAATTTAAAAAAAATGATAAAGATGGGTCATGTGAGGGATTGGACATACTCTCAATGTGAATAATTTTAGAGTCATCTCACAATCATAATGGAATAATAACATATATGTCTATATCATTTCTTACATTATCCAAGAGGGTAAAATTTTATTTTTTAGTATCATCTTGGTATTTAATTTCCATAGTGATATTTTGAAATCATAAAAATATCACAAAAAATATTTTTTGTTGACTAAAATAAAATATCATGATTCTCACATCATGATGCAATAACTCTTACCCACTACATTTACTTGAATATATCCCATCATTGTGAGAATGACTACCATGAAAGAGTGTTTTTTAAATAATTTTGTAACAATATTATTGATATATATTTATTGAAAAATTTGGATAAGGATATATTTCATATACCTTGTGTAAAAGAAATATATATTCCTCCATCATTCTTAGATATCACAGTTCCTTTAATGATTCATTTGGTGTAAGAAATAAAGATTCATTGACCATTATATATTAATTGGAAGTATCATTTTGAAATTTATACAATGATTTTAAAGGGATATGTTAATAATCATTATCAACATAAATGCACTATTATTGAGATGTAAATTTATAGAGAGGTTCTATTGTTTTTTACAAACTACAAGATTGAAATGGAGTGCGTTGGTTTTCTTATATATCATTGTGAACGAGTAAATTAAGGGGGAATAGTTATTCATGGATTGAATGTAAAATTTTTCATAGATGAACAGATAAGCCAGGTATCATTATACATCATGAATAACATATATTATTCTCATCCTTATATAACATTTCATATAAATCTGTTAAAATAATGTCATACAATGAAGAAATATATGTTTTTTTGAATGATCATAATAAAATACTTTTATAATATTTTTAAAACACTATTGATGGTAGACCAGATGAATTAGAAATAGTGATATGGTTTGTAGGTGACCCATGTTTCAATTTTATAACATAATTTAGGTTTGAATTTAATGGCAACACAATTCATATGAATGATCAGGATAACAAGATTAATGTTTAGAATGTTGTGTATTTGTCTTCCTAGATGTAATAAACCATTTGACTAACAAAGGAAAGAACCCAATCTCCGCATCAAGGTAATGATACATATTCAATAAATAAATATGATGGTATTATTACATTAAATCATAATTCCGATCATTTAATTGCAACCAGGATTTCAAAAACCAAACATTCGGACATGATGAATTCGGTATGACTTTAGTTATGTTTGAATAACTCAAATATATAGATTTTCATTTAATCATAGAAACACACA
Organism: Viscum album; assembly: GCA_963277665.1. Taxonomy (NCBI): domain Eukaryota; kingdom Viridiplantae; phylum Streptophyta; class Magnoliopsida; order Santalales; family Viscaceae; genus Viscum; species Viscum album. The sequence goes on along the minus strand of OY728142.1, from coordinate 1,998,478,028 downwards.
TGAAAGAAATTATTTTCTAGATTCATCAAATATGAAGTGGTATGGAATTTCAAAAGGTATAAATTATTATATTGTTAATGAAAATAATTTCTAATGATTTTGATTCAACAAAGATACCTACTGCCATGAAATGACTGATAATGAATATTGATGAGCATGTTGTCGACATGGTTTAAATCATAGGAAAAATCATGAGGATGGAATATAGATAAAATTCTTTCTGTGATTTCAAAATATTATATCTAAAATATATTTATTTATTGTCTAATTTTTTAAATTTTCTTGAATTTTAGATATATTAAAAATTTTTATTAAAATAAAACACTTACTATAATTAATTTAGAAATTTTTTTGAAATAATTTATTTTTTATTTTTTAAATTATTTAGATATATGCAACATATGGTTTTTTATTAAATATTATGAAATTATTATTTTCTATTTTTTTTATTTTTTGTTTTGTTTGCATCATTTTAAATTTTTCATTCAAATTATTATGTACTAGTTGGATTTTTTCCCTTAATTTTTTTTTCATTTCATCCACCTCGCATTAATGTTATCAACATTTTAGTTAACTACATTATCAAATATTAATGAATATTTTCTATTTGGTTTTGTTTATTTTGGATCATTTTAATTATTTCATTCATATTTATGTTTAATAGTTATGTTTTTATATTTTTTCAAATAATTAATTGTTTCGTTTATATATAGTATAATTTAAAATCAAACATATAAGTCTCCATGAGTATCGAGTGAGGAGAGTAAATGTACATTCGATGAGGATCTGATTCATCCTTCTGTACAGAACCCATCTACCTCTAAAGGGGTGGAGAGGACATATTGGGTTGGAAAATGTGGTTGCACATGTTTACACAGAATACTAGTTTCCCATATCATTGACCAAGGGATATGAGTTGAGTAGGATGATAATGATATTTTTAGGGGTCTAAATTAAATTTTTTTATGTATTTTGATTCAATTCATAATGGGACAAAATTTTATATTTTGTTTTGTAATATGAAAAGTGTTGGGAAACTGATAATATCTCAATTATGGGGAATAATTTTGGTAGTATCATTTTCTATTTTTTCATGTTTCAATATTTTTTTTACTAATATTGGTTCCCCTTCCATATCTGATGAAATAAGATATTCTTGGAACAGGAGAAGTTATGAAGAAATGTTTATATATGGATTATAGGTGACAGATGGATTTTAAATCTACCCTCAAAAGAGATTTCATTTTGGGTGAAAGATATATTAAACAACCATGTCATATGTATTAATTTCAAAATAAGGATACATGGAAATGGTTTGTTAAAATTGGATGACAATAATCATTTTTGGAAAATGAAAATTTTCATTTTGGAAGCCTATTTTATATTAATAAATATATTATTAATTAGATTATTATTAATTTACATCTAATGAGTATATTTCAAGAGTAGATATATTCCAAAAACATATAACCTCATACATTATCCCATGAAGGTTATACAATATTGTAAGAACAAATTCTCGTTTTAAAATTTCAGAAAATGAGATTTGATTCATCATTTTCTATAGAGGTTGGACCTCCCCACCCCATTTAAGAGAAGAAAAATTGATAATGGGATAAAAATGAAAAAGGGTATAATATATTATGGATGATTCAAGGGATGTAAATGAGATGATTTTATGTTCTTATTTTAATTATTAATGTTATTTGAGTTAATTCAAACATTGATATTGTCTCGACCCGACCCTACCCAGGCTCAAGCCACAACATCCCCAAGCCCGCCTCCATAGACTAGGGGCTGGCGACCAGTGCTAAAGGCACAACAACTCGAGGAGGCCTTTTCCTATGTACCTGTGCACACACACGCAGCCCACTCAATGAAATAGTCTAGAGTAAAAAGAGAAATGGAAGTACCAACTGCTATAAATAAACCAAAGAACTGCATCAACCTCTAACGGTATAAGAAATTGTTGAAAGTAAACTGAAAAATAAATGGGGAAAACACATTCCCAACCATAAAAGGTGCCACAACCTAGCAACAGGTAATGAATAGAAAAACAGCTGGAAGGGTCCCCCACCTGGATCCCGACTCTGACCGCCGTACGCGGTCCAAGATCCTTAACTCTTAAGCTTCACTAAAGTCACGACCAACCTGTCTTTCGTCTGCATGGGCACACCAAGTGTGGGAAAAGCCCAAGCTGGGGTGACTATTAAAAAAATACTCAGTAGGATACCCCGAAGGCTCGAGGAAGAAAAAAAGGAGGTGCCGAAGGGTGAGAAGGATATCGAATAGGGGAATGTAAAGGAGTACAACCGAGAGTACAGTAGAGAGTACAATAAGAAGTGCAGTAGAGTAACCGTAGAGAGTCCGGCTCAACCCAACAAGGTAAAGGAGGTAGACTTGTCTAGACACAAGGAGCTGGAAACGGTGAGAATATGAACTTCCTATCGAGTCTTCGCTACCTATAGAAGGGGAGTAGACTCATCCAACCACAAGAATATAGACATGGAAATCACATGGCCTAACCCAGGCGTCTTCGCCTCTCCTAGAATTAGAGTAACCAAAACCCAAGAAGTGGGTACTGGAACAAGGTATATACATATATATGCTCTGTCAAGAAACCCGAAACAAGATCGTAAGGGGATCTCCATCCCGTAGCTCAGCCCATGAAATTGAGTAGCCAACAGTCCCGGAAGTAAACATCATCGATGACCATCATCCCACACGTCTACCCCGAATGTCACATCAAGGGGCTCAAATCACCACACCTTGACACTATCCGTTTTGGGCGGCACTGACTCGCCCGCACGGTTTTAGGTCATGTCGCAATGATGTGTCTCGGTGGGGAAAGTGCCCCTTGTACTTGAGATCTCTGGGGAATGTCAAACCACACCTCCTCACTGCCCCGCAGTCGATAGGTCTCCTCAAAGTCGACAGGTGACCCCCTGCCCAGCCCCGCTAAAGGGTAATACCTGGAAGTCGACGGGTTCCCACTAGATGGAGACCCGACAAGAGTCGATGGGTGCCACACTACCCAGTCCCGTAGAAGGTTAATCCACTGAAGGGAGACCCAACTAAAGTAATCGACGAGTCCTAATGCCCAGTCCCGTAAAAGGGTACTCCATTGGAGGGAGGCTCAGAATTGTCATCGGGGACCACTTTTCAGCCCAGCTGAAGGTAAAACCAGCATCGGTTACCACTAACCAACCCCACTACAGGTAAACTCGGCATTGGGGACCACATCCCAGCCCTGTTTGAGATAATCCCAGAATCGCTCTGGCCATCCCTGATGGATGGTACTGCTCGATGAACACCCCTGTACTGGCCATCCCTACTGGATGGTAACCCACTGACCATCCCTGCTTGATTGTACCGCTCTGGCCATCCCTGCTGGATGGTACAACTGGCCACCCCTTCTAGATGGTACCCCACTGACCATCCCTATTGGAAACAACCTCCTAGGTAGAGGATCAGTGCCAGTGTTATGTGTTAGTCACACCGAATCCACAAGAACTCTACCAGGGAACACGAAGCAACTCTGCCGGCCAAACCATCGAGAACAGAACCAGGGGAAACCCACTCAACCCTGTGGGTCGAAACCATCGTGAACAGGACCAAGGGAAAACTCCACCCTACTTGTCCACAAATGAGGATAAAACCAGGGGAAAACTCATCCCTGGTGGTCAAAAAACTAGAACACAACTAGGGGGAAACACAACCCTGCTGGTCAACAAACGAGAACAGAGGGACCCTCTACATCGCGAGAGGTCAAGGGTATGTAAAGTAGAACATGGCATGAAAATGGGGACCACACGATGTGTGGCCCCAAGTCAACTTCACCCAAGCGCAAAAACATTCTTATGTACAAACAACCACATGTACCTCCCAGCATTATTGTATACTCCCAGAGTATGTCACGTCTCCAGCCCAAAGGCTAACGTGCACACGACCCCCAACGTCAACGCGAAGGCGTAAACATAACAACTCCAACTTTCCACCTAAAAGGCCCAGGCATGACAAACTACATATCTTGAGACATTACATAACTCACACGGGAGTGCATGTGATCGCACGCCAAGGGTTCGCTTCCAAAAACTGCCAGAAGAACCACCACCGGAGCACCCTTCATATTTCCACATTTAATAAGAAATCGTAAGAGCCTCCTCTCGCCTGAACAGATTACACCGTTGTTATCCTCACATAAAAACACGTGAGATAGACTACTTACTCACCTAAAATAGGTATCTAATGGAAAAGACTTCCAACACCACTTTACGCCCGAACAGCATCCCGTGATCTCGAGCCTTAGCCCCAAAACCAGTCGGGCACATCGCACCATTCTGATCCCCTCAGGAAAACATGTCAAAAAGACTGCTCATTTGAGTGGACGGGATATCTGAATAAAATGATGCATTCTGTCGCACCACACATGAGTGGTGGTATGTGGGACCCACACCCTGGTCTTGAATCACAATGAACATATCGCATAGTTGCGATCCTCTCAAAAAAGTACACAAGATGGACTATTCACTTGCCTAAAACGGACACCCAGTGATAAAGCTGTAAATCACCGCCAACTCCCAAAACGACCCTCATGGGGCCCGCACCACTGTGTGGAAGTAAAGTATGAGGATTGCGCCAATGCAATTCCCTCGGAAAAATACCCAAATACGACTACTCACACGCCCTGAACGGACGTCTAATTAAAAAGTTGTAAAGTGTTGCACGCAAATTAAAAGACGGGCCATGGGGCCCATGCCCCAACTCTGGTTTTGACGGCCGAAACCACACTGGAAAACTCCAGGTCAATGCCAGGGTCGCAACGCCACTGATGGCGCTCAAATAGGACATAGGATGTGTCTGTGCCGTCAAAAACAAGAACCCCGAGAAAAACACATGTCCCCTTAAAGTACGCGATGTGCAACCGAGGCCCCCATCCCGGGAGTTAAAAACCCCTGAAACCATCTCATATTCTCCGCCTTGAGCCGAGGTTTGCACTGCCATAGACGGCATGATAAACTGACACCCGTAATGAATATTACGGGCGTCCGAAGAGGGGACGGATCCCCTTGGGCTGGACCAGCCTGGGCCGGCCGGTCTGCCCGGCCGGGGCCGGCCCGACGCTGTCCCACGGTCCACCATGGTTCAACCCTCGTGGGATCGGTCGTCCCTGCCACGTGAAGACCCACGGGATGTGGGTCTTTGTCCACCGCCGCGACCCCGTGGTCACACACCCCGGTGGCTCCGCCTCGCCGCCTGGAGCCGCCGCCTCGGCCGGCCAGCACCGCCTCACGCCGGCTCCCTCCCTGCATCCGCCTGCTTCGCTCAACCGCGAGCCTCGACCACCTCCGCTGAATACCAGTCGTGCCACCGCGCTGGGAGCCCTCCGTCGTGCTGGGAGCCCACTTCCACCACCTGAGCTCTCCGGGAAAATGAAAACCGGAGGAAACGTCAAAAACCTACGAACATCGCTGGACGTTTGAGAACAGGTCGGGACTCGGATTTTAAATACAAAAAGTGTGTTAGGGAGCTTGTATCAGAATCTTAGAAACCATATCCTTCACTCAACAATATTAAAGCATAACGAAAATATAAATGGGATTCTAATAGGTGTTCGAAAATTAAAAACTGAAAACAACGGTCGCCTACCTGCGAGGGCGCAGCCTAGAGCTTCGCCGCACGTGCTACTACCGCTCCCGCCGCTCGAAACTGCCTTCATCGGAGGAGGGAGGTGGAGGAGGATGATGAGAGGGAAGGGTTGAGGGTGAGGGGGGTTAAGTTTAAATAGAGAAAAAAATTAATTAAAAAGTTTTAATTAAGTTAACTCCCAAATTAACTCGCATCTGAAACCTTCGACAGAGTCGTGGTTAAGCCTCCCCTGGGGAAAACACCACCTCCTGAGCACAATGGCGATCTCGAAATTTTAATCTGAGGCCCCGTTCAAAAGTTATTAAACTCAACGACTGAGGTCGTCAAATTACGAAAACGCCCCTAGTGACATTTTTCACAGAGGACCCGCCCCCATGAAACTTACACCCCTCCTAGGGTAAACGACGCACTCCGGACTCAACCATGCCCTTGGTTTTCTAATCTGAGCTACCATTTAAGAGACACCAGAGATTAACCATTAAAAGAATAAATTAATTATTTTAATTATCCGTTTAACGTTCCGCTAATGGGAGAGGTGTCCCAACATCCCGCGCCGACATATTTAATGCCATTCCTGGGGTAAACACACCATTTCAGACCCATCAGTACACTCAGAATCCTGATCTGGATCACCGTTTAAATTTTATCCTATATAATTGGTGTGCCCAGTGTGAATGCACTGGAAACATAATTCCGGCCACACCGGGGTTCGGAATCGCACGCCGTCTGAAGGCACTGCTCTGTAATATCATCAAGAATATTCCAAACTCTTTTATAGAAAAAACTGGGTTCTTAAATCATTCCCTCCTTCAATAATTTCATCCCCAAAATACAAAACCAGGGAACAACTTAGGGTACTAAGCCCACACATGGCTCTTTCGTACCAAGAAGAACTCTTGCACTGGCCTACGCCACCACATATACACCCAAGGATTTGATCTGTTCATGCGAGGTCTTCCCTTGCTGAAGATGTGCATAGGATCACCCACACTTATTCTCGGGTGAGTCACATGGGAGACGCTATGCACCCACTCCCGACCTTGGGGCGAGGTCATGGTGGTAGAAAAACACGCCATCCCTTCACAAAGTATCAAACGGCCCGAAGGCTCTCAAGGGTAGCTTACCTCCCTGACCGAACCCTTACATCACACGTCGTGATTGGAATCACTGTTTGGACCTGGTACAAATCCCAATGATTCCCTCCTTCATAATATCCATATGGTGAAACAACCAAGGATATCTGGTCACACAAGATTTCATAGTCTATGTCCCACGACCCAAACCCTCTTACACGCTCGGAGAGCGAAGAATTCGACACCATCGAATAGAGAAAAAGTTCCCATGCCTTTTACCATACCATCATAGGGTTACACTGACGCCCCGCGCCACCCTGGTAACAACTCAAACAAGGATCAGGGAGAAAATCATTCCACACACAAATTCTAAAAATTTTACTGCAAAAAGTAGAAGAGACATAGAGCATACCTCTTACCACCTCATGCTCTGCAGGATCGTACACATCCAAAGCTCGCGACTGTCAGTGGTCACAACTGTCAGCTCCGGGAGCCTGATTTGGATTGCCTGGTGGTGATGGGAAGATATCGTATGGTCATCCTCCACTTCCATCTCCTCCCGCTCCTTTGGTAGAACCACCTCACTAGGGGCTACTCAGATCACGGTTGTGCCTTTTCCATGGTGGTGAACCTGGTTCCTGCCTGATATTCCTAGCATTCCTGGTCGGGCAGTCTCGTGCCAGGTTACCTTGTCCATCATAAACATCACACTAACACTCTCTAGGCTGCAATGGTGCCCTCCAGCACCAATGTGGGGTACAACCATGCCCCTGAGTCTAGTTGTCAGAAATCCACCCGCGTCGAGGTTCTACTTGCCAACGCCTGCTAGTTGCGGCAGACGTCTTAGCTCAGTCGAGCCTCCTGCCACCACCAACTGTAGAACGTGACAGGAATCTATCTGCCACCAGCGCCTACTCTTGCGTCTCAGCATAAGTGGGAATGCCCAAGGGTACTATGATAGCACGAATCTCTCTGCAGAGACCCTGGTAGAACATCCATGCTTGGAGGATTCCGTCATTGACCAAGTCTGGGTAAAAGCGTGCACATTCTACGAAACTAGCTGCGTACTCGGCCACCATCATCCCTTCCTGCTGAAACTACAGATTCTCATGAGTCCAAATAGAGCGTAAGAAGGTGGGGAAATATCCTCATGAAACAACAACTAAAATTCACCCCATAAAAGTGACGACTCCTCAAGAAACTGAGTGACCAGACTCAACCAACTCCAAGTCGCTCTACAGAAAAGGTTGGCGGCCAAAGACACAATAAGATATTCTGGCGTCTTCTCAAGCCTGAAAAGGAGAACCACTATCTCTAGCCAAACTTCTGCTACCTGAGGTTCTAGCTCACCACTGAACCTCAGTGGTATCTATCATTGGAACACACATAGCACACTCAACCTACACTCAAGCTCAGTATGCTCTACTGAAGCTATCTGCTTCTCACTAGGTGGGGGTGGTACTACCGGCCCACTCAGAGAAATGGGCTCGCATGATGAGTCCTGGACTGAGGCCTCGTAGCTCACAGGGTTGTCGTCACACACAAAGCTGGTATCTTGGATGGCTATCTTCCCAGAGATATCCTGAATATTATCAAGAAGTGTCGCGGTCAGATGATCATATATGTATATAACAATAACGACAATGATGGGGAGCTGACTCAAGAAGGGCAGTCAATGACTCAATCCTATGTGATGCACAAACCAATTTCGCAGCAACGAGTGTCTCAGCATGCTGAGTCGACAAGCTGGTTATCAGGGTCCTTGTGAATGGATACATCAGTCGTCGCACCATCACTAGACTCCCTGGCCTGAGAGCCGCTCTCGAGACACGTTAACACTCTTTCCCAATATTCTGACCAATTCCTTTTTAGGGACGTCCAAACAACTTCCCAAGGAACAAACCACGTCTGAAACCAATTTTTCATGACCCGAACCGACCCAGGCTCGAGCCGCAACTACCACAAGCCCGCCACCATATGCCAGGGGCTGGCGACCAGCACTGAAGGCACAATATCTCAGGGAGGCCTTTGCCTAAGTACCTGTACACACAGACACATCCCACTTAATGAACTAGTGCAATGTAAAAAGAGAAATGTAAGTAACAACTGCTATAAATAAACCACAAAAGTGCATGAACCTCTAACAGTACAATAAAGTTGTCAAATTAAACTGAAAAAGAAAAGGTGAAAACCTGCGCCCAACCAGAAAAGGTGCCACAACCCGACACAAGTAAACAAAAGATAAACATCTAGAAGGGTCCCCCACCTCGAACCCGACTCCGACCACTATACGCGGTCCATGCTCCAGAACTCCTAAGCTCCACTGAAGTCACGACCAACCTGTCCGTCATCTGCAAGGGCACACAAAGTGTGGGAAAAGCCCTAGCAGGTGTGATTATAAGAAAAATACTCAATAGGATACCCCAAAGGCTAAAGGGATAAACAAAGGAGGCACTGAAGGGTGAGAAATAGATCGAACAGGGGAAAGTAAAGGAGTACAATAGAGAGTGCAGTAGAGAATAAAACAAGGAGTACAGTAGAGTAACAGTGGAGAGTCCAGATCAACCCAACAAGAGAAAGGAGGTAGACATGTCCAGACATAAGGAGCTAGAAACGGTTAGAAGATGAACTTCCCGTCGAGTCTTCACAACATATAGCAGGATAGTAGACTCTTCCAACCATGAGAAGCTAGACATGGAAATCACATGCCTTATCACGCATGTCTTTGCCTCTCCTGGAAGGAGAGTAACCAAAACCCAAGAAGTGGGTACTGGAACAAGGTATATACATATATATATGCTCTGTCAAGAACCCTGAACAAGATCGTAATGGGATCTCCATCCCGTAGCTCGGCCCAAGAAAGTGAGTAGCCAACAGTCCTAGATGTAAACACCATCGATGCCCAGCATCCCACATGTCTTCCCAGAACTGCAAGTCAAGGGGCTCAAATCACCGCACCTTGACACTATCCGCTTTGTGTGGCACTGAATCACCCGCACGGTTTTAGATCACGTCCCAAGGACGTGTCTCGGTGGGGAATGCTCCCCTGGTACTTGAGAGTTATGGGGAACGTCAAACCACACCTCGTCACTGCCCCGAAGTCGAGAGGTCTCCTCAAAGTCTACAGGCGACCCCCTGCCCAGCCCCACTGGAGGGTAATCCCTAGAAGTTGATTGGTTCCCACTTGAGGGAGAGACGACAAGAGTCGACGGGTGCCACACTGCCCAGTCCCATAATAGGGTAATCGACTGGAGGGATACTCGGCTAAAGTCATCAGTGATTCCCAATGCCCAGTCCTGTAAAAGGGTGCTCCACTGGAGGGAGGCTCGGAACTGTCATGGGGGACCACTTCCTAGCACTGTTGGAGGTAAACCCGGCATTGAGGACCACTTACCAGCCTCGCCAGAGGTAAACCTGGCATCGGGGACAACTTCCCAGCCCCGCTGGAAGTAAACCCAGAACTACTCTGGCCATCCCTGGTGGATGGTACTGCTCGGTGAACACCGCTATACTGGCCATCCCTGCTGGATGGTAACCCACTGGCCATCCCTACCTGATGGTACCGCTCTAGCCATCCCTGCTAGATGGTACAACTGGCCACCCCTACTGGATGGTACCCTACTGGCCATCCCTACTGAAAAAACCTCCTAGGTAGAGGATCGGTGTTCGCGAAATGTGTTGGTCACACTGAATCTACAAGGACTATACTAGGGAACTCGAAGTAACTATATCGGCCAAACCATCGAGAACATAACCAGGGGAAAACCACTCAACCCTGCTGGTCAAAACCATCATGAACAGGACTAGGGGGAAAACTCAAACCCACTGTTCGACAAATGAGAACAGAACTGGGGAAAAACTCATCCCTACTGGTCAACAAATGAGAACAGAACCAGGGGAAAATCATCCCTACTAGTCCAGAAACGAGAACAGAGGGACCATCTATGTCATGAGAGTTCAATGGTACGTAAAGCAGAACATGGCATGCAAATGGTGCCCACACAACGTGTGTCCCCAAGTCAACTCCAACCAAGCGCCCAAACGTTTTCAGGTACAAACAACCACATGCACCTCATAGCGGTCTCACATACTCCCAGAGTATGTCACGTCTCCATCCCAAAGGCTAAAGTGCATATGGCCCCCAACGTAAATGCGAAGGCGTAAATGTACCCACTCCAACTGGCCACCTCAATGGCCCAGGCACAACCAACTATATATATTTAGACATTACTTCACTCACACGGGAGTGCATGCTATCGCACCCGAAGGGTTAGCTTCCGAACACAGCTAGAAGAACCGCCACCGGAGCACACATCATATTTCCACATTTAATAAGATCACGTAAGAGGCTTCTCTCACCTGAATAGATTACACCGTTGTAATCCTCACGAAAAAACACGTGAGATATAATACTTACTCGGCTCAAATGGATATCTGATGGAAAATTCTCCCAACACCTCTTTACGCACGAACGACGTCCCATGATCCCGAGCCTCGGCCCAAAAAATAGTCAGTCGCATCACACCATTGCAATCCCCTTGAGAAAACACGTCAAAAGAACTAATCATTTGAGTGGAACGGATATGCGGAGAAAAAGATGCATTCTGGCACATCGCACACGAGCGGTGCTGCATGGGACCCACACCCCAGTCTCGAATCACAACAAATAGATCGCACCATTGCGATCCTCTTGAAAAAGTACACAAGATAAACTATTCACTTGTCCAAAACGGACACCCAGTTATAAAGATGGAAATCACTACCAACTCCCAAAACGGCCCTCATGGGGTCTACACCACTATGTGGAATTAAAGTGGGCAGATTGCTCCAATGCAATGCCCTCAGAAAAACACCCAAAAACGACTGCTCGCACTCCCCGAATGGACGTCCAATGAAAAAGTTGTAAAGCACTGCACGTAGCTTAAAAGAAGGGTCATGGGGCCCATGCCCCAAATCTGGTTTCAACACCTGAAACCACATTTAAAAACTCAGGCTCAATGCCAGGGTCGCAACGCCACTGACGACGCTCAAATTGGACATCGGATGTGTTCGCGTTGTGCAAAACAAGAACCCCTGAGAAAAATGCCCGTCCACTTAATATATGCGACGTTCCACCGAGACCCCCATCCCAAGAGTTAAAAACCCCCCAAAACCATCGCATATTCCCCGCCTTGAGCCGAGGTTTGAACTGCCACATACGACATGCAAAACGTACACCTGTAATGAAAATTACGGGCGTCCGAAGAGGGGACTGATCCCCTTGGGTGGGACCGGACTGGGCCGGCCGGGGCCGGCCCGCGCTGGCCAGCCCGACTCGCATCGCAGGCCCACGGCACAACCGCGCGGCCCCTGCACTAACCCATGGTCCACTCCAGACCGACCCTCAAGGGTTTGGTCGTCCCTACCGTGTGAAGACCCACGGGACACAGGTCTTTGTCCCCAGCCACAACCTCACGGCCGCGCGCCCCTATGGCTTGGCCTCGCCACCTGGAGCTGCCGCCTCAGCCGACCCGCACCGCCTTGTGCCGGCGCCCTCCCTGCATCCGCCTGCTCCACTCAACCACGAGCCACGACCACCTATGCTGAAGACCAGCAACGCCGCCGCGCTGGGAGCCCGCCGCCATGCGGCGAGCCCACTGCCACTGCCTGAGCTTGCCGGAAAAAAGAAAACCTGAGGAAACGTGAAAAACCTGTGAACTTCGTCGGATATTTGCGCACCTGTGAGGACTCAGATTTTAAATCTGAAAAGTGCGTTGGGGAGCTTGAATCAGCCACTTTGCAACTGCATCCTTCACTCAAAATCAGACATTATAACGACACTATAATTGGGATTCAAAGAGGGGTTTGAAAATTAAAAACTGAAAACAACGACCGCCAGGACGTAGCACGGAGCATCGCCGCACGTGCCGCTACCGCTCCTGACACTCGACACCACCTTGATCGAAGGAGGGAGGTGGAGGAGGAGGTTTACAGGGAAGGGTTGAGGGTGAGGGGGAGGGGGGTTATGTTTAAATAGAGATAAAATTAATTAAAAAGTTATAATTAATTTTACTACCAAATTAACATGTATCTGAAACCTTCAACAGAGTCGAGGTTAAGCCTCCCATAGGGCAAACAACACCTCCTGATTACAGCGGCGGTCTCGAAATTTTAATCTCAGGCCTCGTTCAAATGTTATTAAACTCAACGCCCGAGGTCGTCAAAATATGAAAACGCCCCTGGTGGCATTTTTCACAGAAGTCCCGCGACCGTGAAACATACACCCATCTAAGTGTAAACGACACACTCCGGACTCAACGGTGCCCTTGGTTTTCCAATCTGAGCTACGGTTTAAAAGACACCTGAGTTTAACCATTAAATGAATAAATTTATTATTTTAATTATCCGTTTAACATTTTTCTAACAGGAGAGGGGTCACAACATCACTCGCCGATATATTTTATGTCGTTCTTAGGATAAACACCCCATTTCGGACCCATCAGAACACTCAGATTCCTGATCCAGATCACCATTTAGGAGTTATCCTATTTATTTGGTTTGCCCAGTGTGAACGCACTGAAAACATAATTCTGGACACACCGTGGCTCGGAATCACACGCTGTCTGAAGGCGGTGCTCAAGAATATCATCAAGAATATTCAAAAGTCTTTAATAGCAAAAGCCGGGTTCTTATAGATATATTAGGATTTAATATTAAATATTTCAAATATTTTTTACATTAACTCTTTATTCAGAAGAAAACATAGGGGGACCTTCATACATAAGAGTACATAGGATACTTTGGATATTATAATGTGAAAGGATGAACACTCAATTAGAGTATGAGGATATGTGGAAGGTGTTTCCCTAAACAATTGTTTGTTCACTTGGTATATTCTTCATCGGAGGATGAATATAAAATGAAATATAATCATTTGATGATAATGTTTACAATATGGGTAATATGATCATTGAAAGGTTCAAAACATCGGTGCCTTCAATGTTATTAGAAATTTAAAAATTTTAATGGGATGCGTATTTTACTCCCCTACCAGAACCTATATATCCCCATCCTCCACCACTTTCTTTTTGAACTATAACACCTCCTCATCCACATAATACCATTTATTTTGAGTTTTAATTTGACAACCCCATGCATCATATTTTTAAATATGGGATTATACATTATATTGGGGATATCATTCATCCTTAATCGATAGTTATAGGAAAAATTTTGGTCAACATATAGAATATTATAGATAAATCTGAAAGGGAACTCCTTCTTATAGAAGAGGTTACTACAATTTGACAAAGTATCATACATTTTTTCATATTTCCATCTATATATTTCTAAACATTTACCACTAAGGTATGAATGAAAATATTTTTCACTTAATAGTGGGGTTAACTTTTATTAACATTATTAAATTTATATATTTATATTATAATATAGGAATACATAAAGTTAAATATATACTATATAGAAAATTATAAGTACAGGATGATATAAATTAATATATTTTTCTTCTTGAATTGATAGAATATCAATATATTCATCTTTATTGTCATATTTTTAAAAAATTTCAATTGATGTTAACAATATTATTCAGTGGCTAAATATTATGATTTTAAATAGAGAATTCATGGAGGTTGTAACAAGATATTTTTTAGGCATCAATGTAATATAAGTAATTCGCATGTACGTTAACTATCATATATCTTCCAGTTATTTTTATTTATTGAGGCATAATACTTATGTTTTATTTTGTATTATGGATCTAAAAACTAATTTTATATAGTATAATCAAACCTTTGTATATGGATTTTTGGACCCAAAATTTAGGTCACCAATTATGAGGAAAATGAATGGAAGTAAAATAATATTGTCTATTTCATAGAGATTTCAAAATATTGCAATTAATTGTTGGGTGATTCCATATATTTAAATGTATGGAACATGTATTTCTTAAAGTGTTAACTAAATAAACACTAATTTTATATTTATTATATATTATTTTCCACTACATGTTGTGTGTTTTTATCATAGATAAAATAGTTTATTTTATATTCTCCCTACATGGTGATTTGTGAATTTTTTTATTAAAGTATTGAAAAATAAGTTTGATTATTTGTATATATGTATATTATAATGGCTTTTAGTTTTCCTTCAAAATTGTATCTTTCATTTTTGACATGTGATTACTCTAGATAAACAATAGGAAAAGGGGAGTGTAATGAGAAAAAAATGTAAAATAAGAGGTAAATTAACAATTGTAATGACTATAAATTGGGAATAAGTACATAAAATATAAGTTTGAAATAAAAAACTATTATAGAATTGAATTTTCATCATCAATAATTGGTAAATAAATTTGAATATTATATATATATATTAATGTATTAAATTATTTCAACTATAATAGTTAATTTTTTTTCCAATTTTATATTTTATTATAAAATTTCCATTAATTTATCTTATTAATATATTGTGAATACATGATAAATGATTTATTTATTTTTTTCATTTTTTATTAATCATACCCTTATACTACAAAAAATGTTGAATCACATAAAAATTAAATGAGAATAATATATCACTAGTTCTATTAGGATTTATATTACGTGGGTTATATATTTGAATGTTTAAATTTTAATTTTTAAAGTTAAATGTGTAAAAAATATGTTTTTTTCCAGTTCTACTGTTCTCTCTAGTATTTTTGTTATACTCATGGTTGAATACGTATCAATTTTAGTCTTAAAAAAATTCAATTTTTTTTTAAATAAATGGGTTGAAAAAATTTAATATATTTTATTCCTGTAATTTATTGTGTAGAAATCATGAAAAACTCGGCCAATTATATATTTTTATATGGTTTCTACATTTGTTTTTTAAACTAACATGGGAAAAAATTTATTATGTCTGTTATTCAAAACTAATGTAAAACTGGTTTATTAAACTACCTACAATAACATCATGATGTATCTGATGTTAAATATAAAAAATGACATAAAATATTATTTTCCATATTAGTGGATTACTCGATTTTAAGAATTTGAGGTGTTATTTATAATGATTTAAATCCCCAAGTAGTTCTTCACTTTTTTGATTGCATCCATTTTTTCTAGAATAAATGATTGGTGTTTGATGATTATTTTTTACTCAGATAAGAAGGGTTGTCTAAAAACCTACTTCCAATAGTCTTGAGGTTGTTCATGTGTATGTGGAATATGAAATTGGTCCATCATGTTGCACACTTTCTCCTTATATTAAAAATCAAAAAAATTTCTTTGAAGTTTTATGATAGACCATTCATAAATCTAGTTGGGTCGATTAATGATTTTAACATTAGGCCTATGGACACCAATGGGGTATTCCAATCAATTTAAAATGGTAAAATGAGTTTTAAATGATGGAATAAAGTATTTTATATATTAAATCAGTTGCACATTTTTTTGTATTACTAGTAAGGCATAAGGGATTGTTGGATGAAATTAGAAAATGGAATTTATTGGAATTGATAATGGGAAGAATTTGTAAATGTCTAAATGTTAATTTTCATATATTAAAGTAGTTTTAATGAATATATACCGATTTTTTTATATGAATGAAATGTACATAACATAATTATAGAAATGGGTCAATAGTTTTGAATTTAATTGACTTTAGAGGATTTATTAGGTGAAAAAGATTCACCATGGTTGTTATTATGTAATAAAGTATACATTTTCATCAACCATATACACTCTAATAAAGTATACAAGTATAGATAATATAATTTCACTCCACATATTTAGGCTATACTTAACTGATGCTCTGGTCTCCACTGATGTTATTCATGTTTGGCTGTTGGACTAATTCTCTAGGAGATACGATTTAACATAATTTTGGTAGTCATATTGTTGATCCTTGATTCCATGAAATTGACTTTATTTGACTACCGAACTCCCACTTTTGATTTAAAGTGATTAAAACAAGTTTTATATTGTTTTAACAATCGAAAAGGGATGAAACATGTTTGAATACCCTGGGGTTCACATGGATCTTGACAATAAATTTTGTTAATAAAACTCTACTAATATTATGAAACATGTTTACATTTATTTTATTATCCATTTTCCTCTTTTTTATCAACTTGAAGTGTTTTTAGACTATATATTTCATTACATACCATTAGTGGAGGCCTACTAAGATATACTCACACTCTTCTCAGCTCATCATGTGTACTCGGGTATAGTACATGGTTGTAGATCTCGCTATAAAAATGTCCATATGTTTGATGGATAATTTGTTACATGGGATAAATCATGGTTTAGGGGACCATACATCATGTAAAGAATAATATTTGGGATTGTCAGTGTGTCCATATTTGGGTTTTATTTTTACAAATGATACTATTATTCCATGACATGTTTTACTATATTGGTTGTGGAACTTTACATAGTTTTGGGATTTTGATATGTAGTGTATGGTTTTTATGAATATTTTCCCCTAATTTTATAATTTTTTATGACATTATATCACATTAATAAAGAGGTTACAGTATCCCCACATTTTACTTTATACAATCGCAGAAAGTCAAAACTATTGGGTATAAAGGGAGATATGCCTTAGGTATTTTGTGGACTTGTTTGACAAATATTTTGAATGAGTTGGGTCAGGATGTTATACCAGTGGTGTATCACAAAATTATTTCATTTTTTTAGCTTATTCCAAGATGAATTCATCAACTATTTTCTTGAGGCTCAGGACCACCCATTCCATTTTAATTCAGTGTGTGAGTAATTAATATGTCAATAAAATCATAAATTAATTCCACTTTATCACATTGATTTCAACCATTGGATTTCTATTCTTCATCAAAATCCATCATTGATTAGATTCTCCTTATATGTGATAAACATCCACCATGGACTTCTCTTAGTCAAATAATTAAATGATGGAGAAGATCCTTTTAAGGGAGTTGATTCATTGTTAATTGACTAAGAGATTAGAAGATCCACTGAAATTCAAAGGACTTTGTCACATAAAGGTCTCAATTTCAAAATTATATTTATTTGAGAGATTTCTGTGTTTACAATGTTTATTGTTTCCCTTCTAAAATTGACTTAATTAGGTTTGTATTGTAATGAACTTCTTAAATAATTTTTATATAAGTTTGGACATCCCATTTGGGCAGTCATCACATTACCCATTAGATTAAACAATGACTCAGTTACTCATATTTCCAAACATTATCAAAAATTAAGAAAAACCTAGGGATGATAATTTTCAAACCATTGAACATATAAGAAGAAACCTATGAATATTGAAGATATAACTCAATAATAATATAGATTATATAACCTATTATTTTTTAGTTTTCATTTTTAGTTATTCATGGTTGATTTCCAAACATAAAATTTCATATTCATTATGCTCCCATAATAATGGATTATAAATAATTTGTAAATTTACAAAATTATCATCCTTGTGAGTGTTAAAAAATGTGGTTAACAAGTCCCCATTATCCTAAAATAGCTGACAACAATTTAATATCGAATGTACCACTTTCACAGTCATTGACCCAAGGTACAATTCTGTCGGAACCATATCAAATTGTATCATTGAGAGAAGTATTTTATTTCATATAAACAAATTACTCAAAATATTAAAATTAATTAAACATTTTTTAAAATTTAAATCTAATCCCTTAGGCTTTCACTATGCTTTTTAGTCATAAACTTCAAAAATAAGAAGACCATTCTCTAATAAAAACTATGAGAACCCATATATTTTATACACTTTATTTGAGGACATATTATGTAAATATAAACTGAATAGTGATCGAAAAGATGTATAGTCCTAGTGTATTTGTTTAAATAGATAAATATCCCAACAAATTTATATAGGGATATAATAAAATCATTTAAAAACTCCATTACATGCCCCTAAAAATCATTTGAACTACTAAAATTATATAGGATAACTTGAGGAAGAACATAAGAAATTAGGGATCTATAATGCCTAGTAAGGGAAAAATCAAATCATCACATGAAGAATGAAAAACATATTAGTCAATAATAATGTCAAGGTTATTTAAATGTGTGATGATCTTAAATATAAACATCGATGGTTGATATAATATGTTAACATCATAGAAGTATAAAAATGTTACAAAAATATAAAACATGACAACATAAGAATAAGTCATGGTTATCCACTGAGATTGCATAAAATAGTATACATAAGATAGACTAACATATACCATATGTTATTTCTCATGATAAAAACATTATTAAATTCATTGGAGGAAAAAATAATTTTAGAACCATCCATCAAATAAATATCATGTATAGGAATTTTTATCCCACATATGACATAAATCATAAGAACTTATCTCATTTGTTTTATTACCATTATTATAGATTGTGGGTTGAATAAATGTAATTCCTAAATTAATTAGTTATATGAACTTCTTGGTGAATACCCTTAACTTTAAATGGGTACGAGTATTCAATATTGGAATGTTTTTCATTGGAAATCACGTGATAATTTTAAGAATCATAATATATGTACATAAATTTTTATAAAAGTGATTAATGAGTGTAAAAGGTAGCTTATATTTACATATAAATCATTCGGATGGATTAAATATGTGTGAAAACATATTCTAAAATCACTATTTAGATATCAAAATGATGTAAAAAAGGAATGTACATGAACAGAGAGAAAGTGGATACACTCCATTATCTTTAGAGGGTGCTTCAAAAACCATGGGTTAGGCTTATTATGAAATTGGAAACACCATAATAGGGAATTAGATAGGTCGGTGTAGAGAAATGATTTGTTTAATTAGTTTTTAGTTAATAATTATGGGAGTTAGGGTGGGTATTTATTAAAAAAAATTGGATAATTCATTATTAATTTATAATAAATTGTTTTGGATTATGAGTATTAAAATAAAAAATAAAAAACCAAAAAATGGTTTTCCCTATGGTGTCTACCAAGGAGGATTAGTTTTCAATCTATCATTCAGATATTAATTTACCTCATCAAAGCAATACCAATTTTAATGTGGAGTTGATTCAGTTTCATACAATATTATTTTTAAAATATTAAGATATAATATTGGATTTGGAGGATACAGAATAGGGTTGTAAAGATTTCTAAATAATATAATATTTACATTTTTAAATGGGAAATCTATTCTATATTTTGGAGGTATTTTTTAATATTTAGTACATCACGCTTTTGACATTATTATGTCATTTTTCAAACTATTTTTAATTTTTACCTGTTAATTTTACTAGCTTTTAAAATTTTGCAAAAATCACTTTTTAAAAATGTTGAAATGATAATTTAAAAAATAACCTTAAGTTTTCAAAATTATATTACTAAATATGATAATTTACACTTTTAAATAAAAATTCGTATTTACTTGAAAAACTGATTTTCATGATACAATCATCACTCTGATTCATATAAAAATTATATTGGACTTCATTAAATAATATTAATATTTATTTAAATTTAAATATTATAAATTAAACTATTTCAGGAAAATAACATTTATTTTTAATGTTATTGAGTTTATAAAAAATAGTACTTTAATTTAAATAATATGTTTCCTATCAATATTATTTATTTTTAATCATATTAAAACCCTATACATATCAAACACATTATATATTCCTATACATGTAAAGTAATAATAAAAATAGATAAATATAACCCTTATTTTAGGAAATATATTATATAAATTAATATTACTATGGTCTAGAAATATAACCCATTATTACACCAGTTTAAACATTAAGGGTATGGTTTGTGATGGCAGTACATTATTGGGGTTGTTTAGAAAACATGGTTGGTTAAGTGATCCATGAATTATTTAATTTTTCCTGTAAATTGTTTATTTTTAGTTTTAATTATTGAATATCAGCTTGTGATTAGTCATGGAAAATGTCCAATGATTTTTTATCCCTCTGATTCTCAAAATATTTGCTTTATAGAGGCAGAGACTATTTCTCAAGGTGATCACTTATTCCTTCCCTATAAATTTAATTTTATTTTAAAACATATATTTATATAATAATGTTAATTATCACTATATAATGGATATTATTTCAATGGTTATTCTATTTATTGTTATTTTAATCACGTAAAACAATTATATCTATATATTAGAACATTCTATAGTATAAATCGATATATAGTGCATAGAATTTCAATAACTATGTTACATAATAAGAAATTTATTCACTGGTAATGGATTTTTCTATAAAATATTGGGACACTACATTAGTGGAGTGTTGATGATACGAAGAAAGTCCCATATACTAAGTTTTAATAATTTGGATCATATTTTGGGTTTGATTCCTCCATTTCCGAAATGGGGTTAGTACCCCTCAACATCAACAAGGTGGAGGTCCCACTCATTATTGAAAGATACAAAAATTCCCCCACTCATGAGACATGGGTCTGTCATCCAAATAGAAAATAACTCCCTCATATGAAATTATTCACTCAATGAGGAAAGGTTCATTTATCTTGGTTCAAGAATCCATTATCTGACAGATATGTTTTAGAAAGGAATTGGTCCCCCACTAGATATTCTATTAGGTATGTGGGTTTTTAAATTGATATAGGGATATTCCCATGTATGTTTTTTAAATTTTGATATGGTACTTTTTTGGGATAAGGTATAGTAATCCCTCAATTTCCTTTTCTTCCCTAGTGTGGGGTATGTTTCCACAACTATGTTTCTGGGAGGAGATGTGAAGAGGAGGAATAAGAGACATGTTTTTGGCCTTCTAACACCTTGTGAATTATTGATTTTTAATAAGATGACACTTAAATAACGGATATCAAATTTAGACAATGATATACATTTTCTACAATGATAAATGTTGGTTTCTCAAGATATATGAACATTTATGGAATAGACTTATGATGAATGAAACATCCCTGTGTGCCTCTATGAATTCCACACATACAAAATATCATGATTCTTGCCTTCATTGTAATTATTCTCTCGTTTAGGATGTAGAGTTAAAGTGAATATTTTAACTTGTATATTTCATTTTGGGATATCCTACCGAGTACTTTTATACTCACCCTAAAATCGTATTGGTTTCAACTTGAGTTCTATCTAGTTGGATGATTAACTATTCATAGTGGTCCTTATGGATGAGAAGTTTGAGGATATTTTTTGGGTATAATGTTTGGTGGTACTTCATAGATCATGATGGTGTTAGTGAACACTAAGATTGGATAGTTTTTTATTCTTTATTAGGAGAAGAATAATTCCCTTATATCATGTTCATTAGGTTTATATACATTAATAGATGTATAATTCCAATTGTGTTTTCAAAATTTGAGATGAAATTATCAAGTGATTCCTCATGAATATATTATATATATTTCAGTTGTTTATATGTTTACACATAATTTTGTTGTTGTTGGAAAATTTTTATATTAGTTACATATATGAATTGAAGGTTGGTATTGGTTATGAACACCCATATATATTTATGCCTTCTTGGTTCTAGTCTCCAACTATAGGTCCTATGTATGGATTTTATAGTGAGTTTTCTTATGAGGATTGTACTGAAATTTTAAAATAAATAGATTTTTAGGGGATTTCAATTTGGTTTGAAGTCCTATTAATGATGTATTTTGGTGGAATCTATCTTATTGTTTCACTAAGAGGTTGATAATCTATTGATCTATTAGAAAAAAATAGTACTTGTATAAGAGTATAGTCAGGAGAGAACTTGAATCATATATTTTAATGTTTTTATATTTTTTCAATCCTATGTTTGGAAATCCACATATTCTTTAATAATTATGATTTCAGTAGTTATAGGGTCATTGTGAGATCGTGGTAGTGCTATGTCCTCTCATCAATGATCTATTTGGAGATGAAGAATCAATTTAAAAAATTGTTTGATAGAGACTCTATCCCATTATAAAATATATATTCTCTCTCATTGTTGTTTTTGATAAAACTTATTGTAGTTCAACTTATTTTTCCCACTAAGATCTAATAGGACAACCATTGGCCCAAGTGATTCTTCAGTGCATAAGTAGTTTCTATCTAGATTCCATGTTATTCATAAACAAAATTCAGTAGAGTATTGAATAGAGTATGTAACTTATTAAATTCATCTAGTTTGATCACCCACCAACACATTATAGATTCCTTTTTATGCATCATACACGATGTAGTGAGACATGAATGGATAGTGACTTACATGAACTCGTGGAAAAAAATACACAATAATTTTATTTTTAAACCACATTAATGGGGGAGTTTTAACTAGTTATGTTAAGAAAATTTATAGTTATAATGATTCTAAACTCTTTGGTTCACACAAATATTTCCTATAGGATGATGTGGTATCTTGCATCATAGATAAGGTTTCGAAACCATAGAGATTGAATAAGTGATACGTGGAAACCCAAATATTATTTGAGGTTTTAGATATGATGTGGTCATCTATTTAGGGTTATTCTGTTTATGGAACAAACACGTAAAGATTTAATTTAAAACAATTAAATAAATTGGGTTGATAATATCTTGTAGTAATTTTTATAAAGGGTTCATTCATTTTCATATAAAATTCCAACTCATTAATTCCTGAGGTATATATTAAATGATATTGAAACACACCTCATCATTCCTTGATTGATTCCATAAAAAATTAGTAGGCTAATCATATAATCTAGAGGATCATTTTTATTTTCAATCCAAGGTATAATACGAAAACAATACTCAAAATTGGTTTCTTTTAATTTAGAAAAATTATTTTGAAAACAATTTATATAAATGAATTCTAAAATTTGATAACAAATATGATATTTAAATATTAAAAAATAACCTCTCGTCCAACCCGATAAACACCCTATAACCAACCCATTATTTGATTATCATTTCATTAATAAAAATGTCTCATTCACAGTAAGAATTTTACACATAGGTGTGTAATTAAACAAGAGAAAAATAATAAAATAATAGTCTCTACTATATTTTTTTTAGGTTTTTCAAAACATATAAAAAATCCAATCAAATTGACAATGATATGAGAAAAAAATTAAGAAGTAAAAATATAATTAGAATACTTGAGTGAGGTTGGGAATCATACAAAATAAGAACACAATTATAATTAGAAAAACATAGTAGAACATTACATGAAGAATAAGAAACAAAATACCCACATTTTCACCCTCATTGTAGAGACCCGAAGCTTGACGTACATAGATATTACATTACTTTTGTGGAATACATAATACATAACAAAAACAGACACACAAGGACCGTAATAGTTTAGTGTCTTTAGAAACTTGGAATTTAATCTTCTAATTGTGGTAAAAGATCTTTAACATCTCCCATAATGATGTTCCACTTTTTGTATCCTTACCTAAAACCTTTCTTTTAATCCTGGGGGAAAATAAAACAAAAAAAAAAGGGTGAGCTCAATTGCCCAGTAAGGGTAAGAATGGATAAAATAAAACATACCATATACATTTGAACGTAAAAACATGAACATAATGTTTAAACATCAAAATCTTGAGAAACGACTTAAAACATGGAAGTACATAAGGAATAGATCATAATGGAACATAAATCATGATAACATAGCATGGGAAAAAACATGTAATTGTGGCATCCATTAAGAACATGTAATTATTTCCATAGTAGTCAAGGCATTGCTTCCAAGACCATCTTAGTGGACAAAGTCCCATTTTCAATCGAGTTCACTCCTCGTTTCAGTCCTGTAACACTGAATCAGATTAACTTAGCATTCCATCCATGTCTATCTCATGAGATATAAAATCTTTACCCAATGCATTGGAGGGAGATATAGGTCCCACCCATCTCATAATGAAATCATTCTTACTTGTGACACAAAATAAACTTAAAACATTTATCATAACCCAAAGAATAAAATGGGTTTCATAAACATCATACCATCATTTCATAATCCATATAAAACAAATGTATATTTCATCATAAGAAACGTGAACCATGTAAATCATAAAGGCATTAAACATGAAACATACACATGTCAAATAATGTCATCTTTGATGGAAAATGGTTTTGATAAAACACTTGAAATGAATTCTTGAGGAAAATATCCTTTCGTCTTCAAAATAATTTTATTTTCACAAAATGTCATTCAATTTTAAATGAAATGGATTATGTTTAAAATAGTCATGAAATATTTTTGAGGAATCTTCAAAAAAATAAGGCTTTATAAAACTGTAAAAATCCATTCGTGTTGTATAAGTTAAAAAAACATTCTTCTCGTACTTTTGCCGGAAAAGTCAAAAAGTACCTCGTAATAAGAGGATTCCATACATACCATGTAGTAAAAGTAAAAAATTGGTAAAAATGACTTTAAAAATACATGAAAACACTTTTATAAAACATGGACATGGATGATAGAAATAACCCCAGTAAATACTTATGAATATGCAATCTCGGATAAAAATGAGATTTGCAAAATTATCCCTTTCCTTAGGTCCGATATTCTTTGTACGTATCCGAACCTCCTTTTTAATGATTTAAATAATGTCATTGTCTTATTACAGAATCATATTCATTGTTATGATATCATATATGTTTCCCTTATGACATTATATTACCCGTTCTTTTGTAAATTCCATGTTAAAGTAGCGTTTTGGGTAAAATCATTTCATTTATCATATGTGTTTTGACTTGTCATTCTTGATATTATTAATTATATCCTGATTTAAATAATTCCAGAATGTAAAACATGATTTATATAGAATATATATTCAGAATATATATATATAATGGATCGATAAATGGAAAGAAATTCACCGTTCATGGAGAGGGTAGGTCGTACGTACGCATGAACGCCGTTTTCGTTTCCCTATTGAATTGAATGGAATTAAGTAAATGAAATACATATATATATATACATAAATAAAGTATCATTATTATGTCATATATTTCATTATTATTCATTATATATACTTTATTATCCTTCATGAATGGTTAACATGGAGAGTGAATCTCATCGCGTCGTGGAGACGGTAGTCCGTACGTACGCACGAGCGATGATATCATTCCCAAGATCGTGGAATTGTATTAAAGTGTATGTATAATATTAAAGAATCAATATATCTTTACAATAATCATATATATTCATTACGTTCACCCTTAAACCCATCCAAGTATGGTGGTGGTGGAAAATAGATTACACCACGGTGTGTAGACGGTATTCCGTACGTACGCACGCGTGGTGATTTCGTTTTCCGTTGGATGGATAGATGGTTAAATATGGTTGTTTCATACTTATAATAACATGTAAGTATATGATTGATACTGATGTTATTACCACATAATGAAACAACTAAAAAAGAAGAAGTGGAAGAAGAAATAAAGTTGAAAGAATCGATAGTGGACATTACCTCTTCTTTGAAGCGCCTCTTTGAGACCTCCACTTAGGGAACTAAAATTGGTCTTTGAAGAAGAACAAGACCTCTAGGATGTTTCTAGGGAAGTGTAGAAGATAATATTTCAGGGTTTGGCCGAGCTTGAAGGCTCAAATTTGTGTGAGGAGGAGAGGGAGGAGGTGCCCTTTTATAAGGGAGGAGAGGGGCAGCTTTGGAATTCTTAAATATATTAATTTATAATAATTCTAACCCCACTTAAAAACCTCCAAAAATGACTCATATCCGAAGATTAGATGATATAGGGTTGTAAGCTCATCAAAAAATTAAATTGAGACATGTTTGAAATTTATTTTAAACATTATCATCTTGATTTATCCTAATTTAATCAATTTAATTTTATTTGTGGTAATAACATTCTAAAAAATATATTATAACAAATAATTAATTATTTGAGGTGAATTGACCATAATTGGATACTTTATAACATTTTATACCATATAAATTTAAATTTATAATTTTTAAATATATTTGTGATTTTTAAACAATTTTATAATATATTATTTTTATAAAATAACAATAATGTCAATTTTGACACTATTCATTTATTTGAATTTAAATAAAATATATACAGAAGCTATTTTCAAACTAAAAGTTTTAATAGAATCATAAAATGTCATATGTATCTAGAAAATTAGTGCATCACATTAAATAGTTCATATAATATTTATTTTATTATTTTTAAAACCATTTATTTGGTTTATCTATTAATAAAATAATTACTACAACATTTTTGTATAATTATTTAATATACTTATTTGTTGCATAAAATTAAAAATAAATTCCTATGATGAATTTAACTATATTTAATTTTATAATAATACATTTACACGAATTTATCATCTTAAAATCACAATATTTAAATTGTTATATTTATTAAATTATGAAGGTGACAACTTTGGAATCATTTAAAATAAAATAATATAAGTTTCATAATTGCTTTTATAAGGCTCAAAATGGTCAAATATTATACCATTGGATGATTATGGTTTAAATTTACATGAAGAATAAGTTTTGGTCAGGGTTTTGTGCATTTTATGGTTACTATTAGTTTAATTAAAACTATATTCTTGATTTTTCACTAGATAAACAATTTCTGCATCACTATTGTGTTTCAATTAATGATAATTATTTAACCATTAAAATTTATAAATAAATTCATATGATGTATATAATTTCATTAGAATTCTTGAGACTATTCATGTTCAAAGTTTCATTAAGTTTATCACTAAATTAAAATTAATATACTTATAGGATTTAAGAGAGTGACATGTTGTAACATTCTTTGGTTTTAATAATAATTAAGTTATTTTCATGGACAAAATTCCATTAAATGATTCTAATCCGACCCTTAGGTGATATGGGTCGACTTTTAGTCATCCAATAGGATTTTGGCAGGTGTTATGGTAATTTTATAATCTTATATTTACCCCTAATTACCTGATTTACCTTTAACTATGGTAAATAAAATTTACCGTAGTTACTATTCAAAATGCCCAAAAATAAAAATTAGTCTATTACTATAATTTGGACCCACTGATTCCAAATATGGAATCCATTTTTCAAAATTCAATACACATAAGTTTCATAAATTAAATTAAAATTAATCCTGTTGTTGAAAGAAAATGTGTTTTTGTTTAAAACATTACAAAAGATTGAATTGATTTAACCTACGAATTCAAAGTAAAATAAATGCTAATGACATAAATTATATTAACTTGTAAAAATATATTCTATTTATACTTTAAGACAATTAAATATTATAATTTAACCACATAAATTATTACGATGAAAAACAGTTGTTTTTAATTAAAATATAGCGTGTTTTTATTGTTCATTAAAATATGGAAGTTATCAGAATAACATGAAAATTTTATCCAAGGTAAAATTTTATATCTTTATTACAAAGAATAATTTAATTTTGTAAAATTGAACTTATAAACTTGTCAAAAACTAGATTTAAAGTGGGTGCACCATCAAAAGGTGGCAAAACTGCATTTTTTGAAAATTACTTATTTTACCCAAAAAATTTATTTTGATAACATAAAATGTTTTAGAAAATTTATAAGATGAATAATAATGTTAAAAAATTAAAAATATATTTAATACTATTCATAACGTCTAGTTCATAATAATATTATAAAAATATATCGCTGTTTAGTAAAACTCGGTATTGCATACAACACACGCTATCGAGGAAGGTTGTGATTGCGTGTAATGCAAACCATGTCAGGGTTCTGTGTTGCACAAGAATCCTTCGTTGTTTCATATAACCGAATCCAAGCATATTTTATTTATACATTGAATATATATTTATATATATAAACACACTCAATGTTGCGTAGAAAGACTATTATAAAACGAACGTGAAATTGTGTGTAACACGATCCAAGAATAGCGTTGCGTATACTACAAGCTAATACGGTGTTGTGTATAGTACAAGATAAACTTGGTGTGGTGTATAATAGAATACATCAATGAAATTAAACGAATATTTTTCATAAAAACTCGGGGTGTTACATTCTAGTCCCCTTAAAATGAATTTCGCCCTCGAAATTCGCCGGTGTTATAAATGGTTTGATACTTGAAAATTTATTTAATAGAAACCCACATCGTAAAAAGGTATACAAAAACATTACTTTTAAAACTAATGTATGAAACGTAATGGTTACCCAAATTAACTAATCACTGGGTTTCCACATAGGAGAACATAGGTGAAAATATGGATATGGAAGTGAAATCTAACCATCATGGTCTGATGGAGGGTGGTAGAGAACATGGCTATGAAAAAGCCATCAATCACAAATCCATAGATTTTTGATGATCTAAGGTACCATCTGATTCATCGGATATAAGAGAAATATGACAACATTTTTGGTTTTCAATATCATTTCCCTAAAGTTGAAAATTTTGAATTAGAAGAAATATTTGTTTGATTTTGGTACAATCTCACTGTTGTTTGGGCTTTGAACAATTTCCACTTAATATCTTAAAGAAATGAAGATGAATTTGTTATTCATGAAGAGTTAGCAGATCATGTGATAGAATGATGAGTCATTCCATCTGTTTCAAGAAAAGTTATCAAATATACACAAGTCCATCTATGGTGAGGTTAATCATATAAGATTCCAAAAATGAACTTATACTTCATATATCATACCGCTTAATAAAATAAAACTAGTTTCTACTAACCAGGGACATCCTGTAGGCCAGTGGTAGGCGATAAAGGCCAGTCGCACTTTGGTTGTGGGTTCTATTCCCACAGCCTTGTCCGACACGATGGGTTGTCGCCCGTCCTGCAGGTTGTCCTTTTTTCTAAAACTACATTTCTATAACATCCCTTCAATATTATCAAAAAAAGTTATATCCTTAAACAATACTAACTTATGTACAACATAATCCATTCCAATCATTAGGCTTATCTAAAATACTTCGGTCCAAGCTCATAGTATAAAGAAAATGATTACTTGAATTGTCATCAACCAAGCATGTGAATACCATCATTTATCCCCCATATATCTTGTTGGTCACATTCCAATCATGTATTCTCTTGAAAACTGAATACCCATTAAACCTTAGTGAAAACATGAATGTTGTCAAATTTTAACACATTCCATATACCAAAATCCCAAAAATTCTATATACTCAAACCATAATATCACTTAGTCCTTATATCAGTCATGATCTCTTGAAAAAAATCAAACATCTCATTATCTTCTTATCCCTTCATTATGCGTATATCATTTTCTTTCCAAAAATAACTAAATAACCTTTCATGGTTACTAGTACCATTAATCATTCACTTTCAAAACATAAGGAAAGACAACAGTGTAACAATCCTTAGATGTATCTTTATTCCATAGTACCATGAGATTACTTATATAACATTACTCTTAAAAAACATGTAATCATTCCACTACCTTCTTAAACCATTGACCAAGCTTCAACAATTCTTTCATCTCACATATCATTTATAGTCTCTTCATCATCATAAACATAAATACTACCCATATGACCATACTGATTCTCTTCATGAGACCTTCCCTTAGGGCATTGGTTTGTATAATTCCCGTACATTCCACATTTAAAACATTTAACCATTGTTGATGTCGTAGCAATACTATTTTCCACATCCATGGTGTTAACTGAACCTTTTCCTTTTCACTTATTGGATTTGTGTCCTTATTTTCCACAACCAAAGAATCTTCCAGTTCCATTGAAACAATCTCCCTGATGCCTCTTCCCACATGATTTACATGAGGGAACTTGAACTTTCTTTCCTTTATGATCATCATGAAACTCCATCTTTATCTTATTATCTGAGTCGGGAAACATAACAAAGTTGAGATTATTGATCATATTATGAGATTTCTGATTAGGCATAATAACAATTTTTGGACTTCCAAATCCCAATTCATTTTTTTTCTCATGAAGAATATCATTCCATTGTCCGTCATATCCTCCATTATCATGAATATTCCTATTTCCATACATTTCCTAAACCGCAAGAAGAATAGTGTGAGAGGAAAA
Organism: Viscum album; assembly: GCA_963277665.1. Lineage (NCBI taxonomy): Eukaryota > Viridiplantae > Streptophyta > Magnoliopsida > Santalales > Viscaceae > Viscum > Viscum album. Next base: position 1,998,447,333 of record OY728142.1, on the reverse strand, counting down.
AATCATGCTAGGGAAAACAACATAGTAATGGGGGAGCACCCTAGATATCTAACATCTTAGGCTAAAATCTAAGATCGTTATCGTAGTTCTAGGACTATATCCTAGATGTATACTTATCCTTAGGGACATCCCTAGACATACCTTAGAAATATCTCTAGGGATCTCACTAACGTTTTCGCATCCTAGTTTCCAAAGGTTGACTAAACCTTTCCTCTGATACCAACTGTAGAGACCCAAATCTTGACGTACATAGATATTACATTACTTTTGCGGAATACATAATACATAACAAAAAACAGACACGCAAGGACAGTAATAATTTAGTGTCTTTGGAAACTTGGAACGTAATCTTCTAATCATGGTGAAAGATCTTCAATATCTCCCAAAAAGATCTTCCACATTTTTTTTCCTTACCTAAAACCTTTCTTTTAATCCTGGGGGAAAATAAAACATTAAAAAAGGGTGAGCTCAAATTCTCAGTAAGGGTAAGCATGGATAAAATAAAACATACCATATACATTTTAACTTAAAAACATGAACATAATGTTTAAACATCAAAATCTTGAGCAACGACTTAAAACATGGAAGTACATAAGGCATAGATCGTAATGGAAGATAAATCATGATAACATAGCATGGGAATAAAACATTTAATTGTGTAATCCATTAATCACATGTAATGATTTCCATAGTTGACAAGGCATTGCTTCCAAGACCATCTTAGTGGACAAAGTCCCATTCTGAATCGAGTTCACTCCTCGTTTCAGTCCTGTAACACTAAACCGGATTAACTTATAATTCTAGCCATGTATATCTCATGAGATATAAAATCTTTACCCAATGCATTGGAGGGAGATATAGGTCCCACCCATCTTATAATTAAATCATTCTTACTTTTGCCACAAAATAAACTTAAAACATTCATCATAACCCAAAGAATGAAATGGGTTTCATAAACATCATCCCATCATTTCATAATCCATTTAAAACAAATGTACATTTCATCATAAGAAAAGTTAACCATATAAATCATAGAGACACTAAACTTGAAACATACACATATCAAATAATGTCATCTTAGATGGAAAATGGTTTTGATAAAACACTTGAAATGAATTCTTGAGGAAAATATCCTTTCGTCTTAAAAATCATTTTCTTTTCACAAAATGTCATGCAATTTTAAAAGAAACAGATTTTGTTGAAAATAGTCATGAAATAGTTTGGAGGAATCTTCAAGAAAATAAGGCTTTATAAAACCGTAAAAATGCATTCGTGCTGTATAAGTTAAAAAAAATTCTTATTGTACTTTTGCTGGAAAAGTCAAAAAGTACCTCATAATAGAAAGATTCCATACATACCATGTAGTAAAAGTAAAAAAATGGGTAAAAAGGACTTTAAAAATAAATGAAAACACTTTTATAAAACATGGACATGGATGATAGAAATAACCCCAGTAAATACTTACGAATAAGTAATCTCGGATAAAAATGAGATTTGAAAATTTATCCCTTACCTTAGGTCTGATATGCTTTGTACGTATCCAAACCTCATGTATAATGATTTAAATAATTTCATTGAATTATTACAGAATCATATTCATTGTTATGATATCATATATGTTTCACTTATGATTTTATATTACCCGTTCTTTTGTAAATTCCATGTTAAAGCAGGGTTTTGGGTAAAATCATTTCATTTATCGTATGTGTTTCGACTTGTCGTTCTTGATATTATTACTTATATCATGATTTAAATAACTCCATAATGTAAAAAATGATTTATATATAATATATATTCAGAATATATATATATAATGGATCGATAAATGGAATAAAATGCACCGTTAATGGAGACGGTAGGCCGTACGTAGGCATGAACGCTGTTTTCGTTTCCCAATTGAATTGAATGGAATTAAGTAAATGACATACATATATATATATGTACATAAATACAGTATCATTATTATGTCATATAATTATTATTCATTATATATACTTTATAATCCTTCATTAATGGTTACCATGGAGATTGAATCTCATCGCGTCGTGGAGACAGTAGTCCGTACGTATGCACGAGCAATGATATCATTCCCAAGATCATGGAATTTTATTAAAGTGTATGTATAATATTATAGAATCAATATAACTTTAAAATAATCATATATATTCATTACTTTCACCCTTATACTCATCCAAGTAAGGTGGTGGTGGAAAATAGATTACACAACGGCGTGGAGACGGTATTCTGTATGTATGCACGCACAGTGATTTCGTTTTCCGTTGGATGGATAAATGGTGAAATATGGTTGTTTCATAATTATAATAAGATATAATTATATGATTTATACTGATGTTATTACCTCATAACTAAACAACTAAAAAAGAATAAGTGTAAGAAGAAATAAAGTTGAAAGAATCGGTAGTGGACATTACCTCTTCTTTGAAGCGCCTCTTTGAGACCTTCTCTTAGGGCACTAAAATTGGTCTTTGAAGAAGACGAGGACCTCTAGGATGTTTCTAGGGAAGTGGATAAGATAATTTTTCATGGGTTGGCCGAGCTTTAAGGCTCAAATTTGTGTGAGGAGGAGAGGGAGGAGGTGCCCTTTTATATGGGAGGAGAGGGGCATCTTTGGAATTCTTAAACATATTAATTTATAATAAATCTAACCCCACTTAAAATCCTCCAAAAATGACTCATATACTAATATTAGATGATATAGGGTTTTAATATCATCAACCAATAAAATTTAGACATGTTATAAATTTATTTTAAACATTATCAACTTGATTTATCCTAATTTAATCAATTTAATTTTATTTGTGGTAATAACATTCTAAAATTTAAATTATAACAAATATTTAATTATTTGTTGTGAATTGTCCATAATTGGATACTTTATAAAATTTTATACCATATAAATTTAAATTTATAATTTTTAAATATATTTGTGATTTTTAAACAATTTTATAATATATTATTTTTATAAAATAACAATAGTTTCAATTTTGACACTACTCAATTATTTGAATTTAAATAAAATATATACAGAAGATATTTTCGAAATAAAAGCTTTAATATAATCATAAAAGGAAATATGTATCTAGTAAATTAGTTTATCATATTAAATAGTTCATATAATATTTATTTTATTATTTTTAAAACTATTTATTTGGTTTATCTCTTACTAAAATAATTACTACAACATTTTTGTATAATTATTTATTATACTTATTTGTTGCAAAAAAATTAAAAATAAAATCCTATTATGAAGATAAATCTATTACCTTTCATAATAATACATATATTTGAATTTATCATCTTAAAATCACAATATTTAAATTGTTATATTTATTAAATTATGAAGGTGACAACATTGGCATCATTTATAATAAAATAATATAAGTGTCATAATTGCTTTTATAAGGACCCAAATGGTCAAATTTTATACCATTGGATGATTATGGTTTACATTAACATTACCAATAAGTTTTGGTCAGGGTTTTGTGCATTTTATGGTTACTATTAGTTTAATAAAAACTATATTCTTGATTTTTCACTAGATAAACAATTTCTGCATCACAATTGTGTTACAATTAATGATAATTATTTAACCCTGAAAATTTATAAATAAATTCATATGATGTAGATAATTTCATTATATTTCTTGAGAATATTCATGTTCTAAGTTTCATGAAGTTTATCACTAAATTAAAATTAATATACTTATAAGATTGAAGAGAGTGACATGTTGTCACTTTCATTGGTTTTAATAATAATTAAGTTATTTTAAAGGAAAAAAGTCCATTAAATGATTATAATAAGACCCTTAGGTGATATAGTTCGACTCTTAGTCAACCAATATGATTTTGGCAGGTGTTAGGGTTATTATATAATCTTATATTTACCCTTAATTACATGATTTACCTTTAACTTTGGTAAATAAAATTTACCGTAGTTACTATTCAAAATGCCCAAAAATAAAAAGTAGTCTATTAATATAATTTGGACCCACTGATTACAAATATGGAATCAATTTTTCCAAATTCAATACACATAATTTGCAGAAATTAAATTAAAATTAATCCTGCTGTCGAAAAAAAATGGGTTTTTGTTTAAAACATTACAAAAGATGGAATTGATTTATCCTACGAATTCAAAGTAAAAGCAATGATAATGACATACATTATATTAACTGGTAAAAATATATTCTATTTATACATTAATAAAATTAGATATTATAATTTAACCACATAAATTATTACGATGAAAAAAGATGTTTTTAATTAAAATGTAGTGTGTTTTTACTATTCATTAAAATATGAAAGTTATCAGAATAACATGAAAATTTTATCCAAGGTAAAATTTTATATCCTTATTCCAAAGAATAATTTTATTTCGTAAAATTGAACTTATAACCTTTTCAAAACTAGATTTACAGTGGGTGCGCCATCAAAAGGCGGCAAAACTGCATTTTTTTTAAAATACTTATTTTAACCAAAAAATTTATTTTGCTCACATAAAATGTTTCAGAAAATTTATAAGATGAATAATAATGTTATAAAATTCAAATTTTAGTTAATACGATTCATAACGGCTAGTTCATAATAATATTATAATAATATATCGTTGTTTAGTAAAACTCGGTATTGCGTACAACACACGCTATCGAGGAACGTTGTGATTGCATGTAATGCAAGCCAAGTCAGGGTTCAGTGTTGTGCAAGAATCCTTCATTGTTTCGTATAACAAAATCCAACCATATTTTATTTATACATTTAATATATATATATATATATATAAACACACTCAATGTTGCGTAGAATGACTTTTATAAAACGAACTTGAAATTGTGTGTAACACGATCCAAGAATAGCGTTGCGTATACTGAAAGCTAATATGGTGTTTCATATAGTACAAGCTAAACTTGGTGTGGTGTATAATAGAAGACATCAATGAAATTAAATGAATATTTTTCATAAAATCTCGAGGTGTTACATTCTACCCCACTTAAAATGAATTTCGCCCTCGAAATTCGTCGGGGTTATAAATGGTTTTCTACTTGAAAATTTCATTAATAGAAACCCACATCGTAAAAAGGAATACAAAAACTTGACTTTAAATACAAATGTATGAAACATAACGGTTACCTAAATTATCTAATCACGGGGTTTCCACATAGGAGAACATAGGTGAAAATATGGATATGGAAGAGAAATCTAACCATCATGTTCTGATGGAGAGTGGTAGATAACATGGCTATGAAAAAGCCATCAATCACAAATCCATAGATTTTTGATGATCTAAGGTACCATCTGATTCATCGGATATAAGAGAAATAGGACAACATTTTTGGTTTTCAATATCATTTCCCTAAAGTTGAAAATTTTGAATTAGAATAAATATTTGCTTGATTTTGGTACAATCTCACTTTTGTACGTGCTTTGAACAATTTACACTTCATCTCTTCATGAAATGAAGTTGAATTTGTTATTCGTGAAGAGTTAGAAGATCAAGTGATAGAATGATGGGTCATTCCAATTGTTTCAAGAGAAGTTATCAAATATACATAAGTCCATCTATGGTGAGGTTAATCATATACGATTCCAAAAATGAACTTATACTTCATATATCATACCGCTTAATAAAATAAAACTAGTTTATACTAACCAGGGACTTCCTGTAGTCTAGTGGTAGGAGATAAAGGCCAGTCGTACTTTGGTTATGGGTTTGATTCCAACAGCCTTGTCCGACGCGATGTGCTGTCACCCGTCCTGCAGGTTATCCTCTTTCTAAAACTACATTACTATAACATCCCATCAATAATATCTAAAAAATTTATATCCTTAAACAATACTAACTTATGTCCATCATAATCCATTCCAATCTTTAGGCTTATCTAAAATACTTCAGTCCAAGCACATATTATAAAGAAAACGATTACTTGAATTGTCATCAACCAAGAATGTGAATACCATCATTTATCATCCATATATCTTGTTGGTCACATTCCAATCATGAATTCTATTGAAAAATGAATACCCATTAAACCTTAGTGAAAACATGAATGTTGTCAAATTTTAACACATTCCATATACCAAAATCCCAAAAATTCTATATACTCAAACCATAATATCACTTAGTCCTTATATCAGTCATGAGCTCATGAATACAATCAAACATCTCATTATCTTCTTATCCCTTTATTATGCGCATATCATTTGCTTTCAAAAAATATCTGAATAACCATTCATGGTTACTGGTACCATTAATCGTACACATTCAAAACTTAAGGAAAGATAACAGTTTAACAATCCTTAGATGACTCTTTATTCCTTAGTACCATGAGATTACTTATACAACATTACACTTGATAAACATGTAATCATTCCATTACCTTCTTAAACCATTGACCAAGATTCAACAATTCTTTCAACTCACATATCATTTGTAGTCTCTTCATCATCATCAACATAAATACTACCCATATGACCATACTAATTCTCTTCATGAGACCTTCCCTTAGGGAATTGGTTTGAATAATGCCCGTACATTCCACATTTAAAACATTTAACCATTGTTGATGTCGTAGAAATAGCACTATCCTCATCCATGGTGTTAACTGAACCTTTTCCTTTACACTTACTGGCTTTGTGTCCTTCTTTTCCACAACCAAAGAATCTTCCAGTTCCTTTGGGATTTATTAGACCATTTAGGGCCACCCATGGGGTTTTCCAATATTCCAAACTATGTAAAATTGAATTGTTAAACCTAAAGATCATTTTTTGTTGAAATGAAGACCCTAAAAAATGATTTCAAATGTTAGTTGTAATTATAAAACATCACCAATAGTAGTTTTTCCTATTCATTGTTAATGAAATAAAAGACTATCTTGAAAAATGTGGAAAATGGGTAAACAGAATAAATTAAATGTGTCGAATGATATAGGATTTTGTAATTGAATTGTGTTAATTGGATAACGTACGTTAATTGTTGAATATTCTAAATGGGAAAATGTTTTAAATTGTTCAATATTAAAAATATGATAAGATTTTGCAAGGTGATTGGGTTAAATGGGATATTATAAGTATATGGTAAATGTGTTAATGGGTTAAGGCTTGAAGATTATTCATGTGTTAATGAAATGTGAATCGTAAATGTTATGTGTATCGATTGAGCATGGCCTGTGATATGGAATTTGCGATAAATGGATGAATAATAATGAACACATGGCTTGGTAGTTTTGGGGTATTAGAGATGAGAAACTATTCCCATGGATCGGGTTAAAATAAGGCTCTAAACCCAAACCAATAATGTATCAGTTAGGGAAGGGGACTGGAGATTTTTGCCCTTAATGGTTTCATTTGAAATGATTTCCTAGGTCGAGGCTCAAAGGTAAATGTGATGTGTTTTTTTCTGAAAATTTTACTTCTAGAGAGATAAAAATCTTTCCATGTTCCCTTATACTTGATAATTGACTAGATTATGAAATTTGTTAAATGATTTTAATGCTCAGACCCTTGATCATGTGATGGAAATGAATATATTAATGAAGATGATATAAGTGATGAAAATAGAAATTTTGATGGAAATGTTTAATGCTCATAAAGTTATCTAATGTCTCATAGTTTTTATTTAACTCTTTTTCATTTATTTAGAAATTTTATTCACTATATGTTTATGATGAAAATTTTGTAGACACCATTTGTGATGACCTACTAAGTTCTACACACACCCCGCTCGGGCCTACATTGGGTACCCGATAAGATTTCATTGTTTTCGGCTAGTATAAGGGAAATGTATATATTATAGATAGTTGAGTTGATCGTGGGATGTTCAAGGATGGGGATATGGACTTGGAGTCAGAACCCATAATAACCATGTTTAATTTCTTATTTATTTGCAGTTTTCATTAACTTTTGGAAATGCTAGCATTACATGATATATTAATTATTTTGTATTGGATGTAGCATTTTGGGAAAATGGTTGTTAGTGCATGTTTCTAGATGATTTCTTATTGATTCATTATTTTATATTCTATCTATTATGTATTACTCTATAAAATAGGGTATTGTCTCCTAACATGATCTATTAGACCCTTGATACTAGCTGACATCCTATGGAATATGGGGAGGCACACATGAGGTCTTGTGGTGATCTATATTGGGGAACATGTTTAGTGGATTTCTATTCAAGGAAGTTACATCACTTATTCACTGTGACATTCATCTGTGATCATCCAAGAAGGAAGGTGACCATACGAAATATAATTTAACTTGAAATGTAAGCTTAAGAGCTTCACTACCACATCGTCATTTAGTTACGGTGGACATGTGAAAAAGATAGATTTGATAATTTTTCAGAATCTACACCATTTGATATTAGCTTCCCCATAGAGATGGTATACATTAATGTTTACATTCATCCATAGCTATTACACTTATAAAGGCTTTGAGACAAAAATGGATACTTCCCTTGGTATATATATATATGAGACACTAGTGGATATTAATTATAACTTGTTCCTTGAGGAAAACATGAATCTATTATGAGGGACCATACACTATTACAGTTGTAGATACATTGAATAAATTGTGTGAGTTATATATTGGGAATAGGTTCACACTCAACAATAAGGATATGTATCCAACAAGATGAGTTTGAGGTAAGATATCTTGGTAAATGTTAAATCCCATGTTCATATTGTGACCTCAATTTTATTCAAGAATGTTCCTTCCCCAAATACCTCTCCTATTCATTGGGAGACACAAAGTTGGTATTATTAATGTTGGACTATTTCATTAAGGGACCATGAATATATTCAATTACATCTTGATACCAAAATATGTTCAACAATATGATCACTTGACTATTGAATTATCTCTCTCCAAAGGATTATTCATCCAATAAAATAATCTTTTTTTTGTTTTCCTCAAAAATCTATTGAGGGGAGTAACTCATTTCACATGGTCATAAAGGTTGACATGATAGAATCATTATACACATCTCTTAAATTGATCTTGTATTCAATATGAGTCGAATATAATATTATTATATGGGGTTTCGATAGAAAAATTAATATAATATCATATTTTTATTCTAGTAGACATGTTTTTTTATTAAAATAGTTACATTGACCATTACTTCTATAAGATTGTTCAAAAACAGTTCATATATGCTTCAGATCCATTTTTCCGAAAAATTTCATTTTAGAACCGCTTTGGGGAGAAAATATCATTCCTCATTATATACATGTATTTGTTAAATAGGTTTGTGATATGTAATAGAGGAGAAACAATATTATTGACACATTTATATTATCACATTGTTGTATATTGCAGATTTAGAGTGATCTAGTATGCATAATCAATCGATCTCCATCACATTTATGCAAAATTACAACTATGAGATATTGAAAGTATTCTGATTTTTGTATTCCTTGAACCAATAGTTTGGAAGGTTGTCATTTGGACTAGTGATATTTTCAGTATCTCATTAACTATGGGATCAAATGGGAGTTCTTATATACATAATTCCATGATATCTGACATGATTCGTTGATCTCCACAATCTTTAACTAGTTCCCAATTCAACACATATGCACTTTAAACAATATACCCACATCTATTAGAAATTATCACCACCTCTAGGGAAAAAATATAAATATTCATTTTGTAATTGTAGTTGTTCATTAGTTGAAATATGAAATATAAATTAGAAATAATATGTCTAGGTATCTGTTCTGTGTGAATTGTTGACTAGTGTAGATGGGAGTGAGGAAGTATACATTCTCAGTTGATATACCTCTTGTTAATGTAAATTACCTTTGATGGTATGTTATATCTACCCATACTTGTGTATTCATAGAACCAATAGTTGTGTATCTTGACATCTGATCTTGGGGAAATGGTTACTATCATATTTTTAGGAATATAAATTTATTGAATAAACAACATTGAGTATCTATAATGGTGTACTATTACAACAATTGATAGAATTGAATGGTTTTTCCTCTACAGACTCGAATAACCTTGCTCTATATCTTGGACTATAAAATTGATATGAATGGTAACATTTGTTTTGGGGATGGTGGTAAACTTATCATCCATATTTTCATAACATATAAATTAAACTACATCAATTGGATATACGTAAATAAAATAGGAGAATAACCCATCGAAAATATATACCAAGCGTGAGGACCAATAATTTCTTTTTAAAAAATGGACAAGATTTAACTCTAGATTCCTCGCCCATCCTACTTTATTCAATTATCCATCACATAAAATTCACTCCTAGATGTATTTTCCCATATGAGGCAGAACCCCAAGAAAATGGAACCCATATTAGCACTCCTCACATAATTTTCTATGGATAGGGAGGTGAAATAGTTTTGTGCTCATCTTTATTCAGTCCCACAACTTGAGTGATATGATAGAAAGAAGAACTATGAGTCACTCAAGTAAAATTGATTTGTATAAGTGGGGTGAATCCCCACTTTTACCAAATTACGAAATTACATGCACCAACTTGTTAAAATGCATCGAGCATATCTAATTTCATGCATGTTATACTTATAATTTTCATATCATACACCCATGTCATGTAGTTGAGTAAGAGTTCTATGTTTTGTACACATATTCATGCAAGAGTCGTATTAGACTTATAATTAAATCATTTTTTTCTGATATTATCCAATTCTAAGAATAGAAAATTTATTATTATTACCCTTTAGAAAGGATATATAATTTGGAATTATATGATGCTTTTAGTGAAGATATGGGTGGAAGTTAATCAAATCCTTCATATTCACATCCCATTTTTTCCACATCCCATTCATTCACATTGTGCCTTTCACACAAATCCCACCTACATGAAGCATTTGTAAACCGCTATTTTGTGCATTAAAGTCTTACCACATGTATTACATGGATAAACTTGAACATAATAGGTGGTTTCTCATCTATCCATGATCTTTGGACTCCCTTGATCTATAAATAGACCCCCATGTTTCTCAGTTTTAGGACATTGGATAACACCATCTAGTAGGAATCAATATCTGTATACAGAGAACCCTAGTACATACTTTGGTCTTACCATATCTTTCATGTTTATTTTATGTCTAAACATATAGATCATACTGAAGAATTAATGGTTATTAGGTTATTTAAATATGTCAATACTAAAACATTTATTATTTATCACATCCCCTGTGATATTTTAGAACTATGCTAATGGAAACCATTCCATGCAGAATACATTAGTATTTCATGTGAACCTCCCTCCTCGGTAGTACAATACAATTGATGGATGTTTCTAAGTCACCCTGGGAGATCCTTTCTAAGGAAGCACTTCACCGTACCCACTATTCTAGGGATACGATTCATCATACCCTCCATACCTATGATACCCATCATCCTATCCAACATAATAGGGTAATCCTTTAACCAACCTCCATAATATGGTGACCCTTTATCCAACCTCCATATTTGATTGATAGATCACTTTAGTCCTGTGGATGATCACACCCTCAACCATGACTCATAGATGGGTGAAAATATTCCCAAGTATCATACCTAGGTACCAAATCACCGAAGCCTTGTGCATTGGTTGCATTTTTCATAGGTCCATTAAATGGGATATTTTTTATTCATACCTTCTCCCTAACATTATGGAGTGCATGATAGGGAAAGGTACATCATTTTACACTCCTTTAATCATATATTTCATTAATAAAATCGATTGATATTACATTAAGAGACCACCACCAGGTTTTCATCCCAAAATAATAGTACCCTCTTGGAAACTAAAATCATTTATTCCTATAATAACAATGTTCCCCATAATGAGGATACATGTGAGACCTCCCTAGGATCATGATATAATTATATTTTATCCCATATCGTGCACCATTTTAGGACCATAAATAAGAAGAATATTATGGTCCACCTAATTATCCAGAACCTTATCATGTGCCTCTAACTATGGTGTAAGTCTAAAATCAATATTCATCAATTCACTAACCAGGTTGAATGAATTCAGGTGGCATATGTGTAGGCCCCACACATATCTTTCATTCTCTCTGTTTGGATGTGGACATTCCTTTTTGGAGTAATAATTCCCTAATTAATGAGATCATCCATATGATTTATTAATGAGTTATGCACATATATGGGCCACCCATTTATAATCCCATACACATTTTAAATGTTCCATATTCCCACTGAGAATCCAATTCCATTAACATCCATATTCTGTATGAGAAACCATTCCTAAATAGGTCATATTCCATGAAGGATACCCTTTCATAAATGGGATATATTCTTGATAAGAAAACCAATCCTTAATGATGCATATTCATTGTGACCAACCCTTTCCTCAATAGGTATTATTTCCTATGATTTCAACCATACCCTATACAGTTTAGTTACTAAAAAACATGAAAAATAAGAAATAATGTCTGTACCTAAATATCACACCATCAATTTCATTGAATTATTCACATAGTAGATATAGTTGCATGAATTTTAACTATATAGAATAAAATCATTACCGAATGATATTAATTTTTTGGACTGAACTTGCCACACAACTTTAAATAGTACAAATGAACTATGTGGTCTTTGATTTTTATTTCACTGGATATATAGGATTCATCTTTGATATTCAATACATATATATATAAGGTCTTGTATGATCAAAATTAATAGAAATTTTTCTTTTTCATGGGTACAAAAACCAAAATTGGAAGACAATATTAATTATCACATGAGATTAAAAGGTATGATGTTTCCTATTAAGTAGCACAGAACAATAAAAGATTATATTACTAATAAGATGAAATCATATATACATTTTTCTGTCATTTGAATGAGGATATTCAATCATTTAAATGATAATTCACCTGATATGTGTTTATTTTTTCAAGAAGTAGGATTTCAAGGTACAAAGTAAAGAAATATTGAAAATAAGATAATTGGAAATTAAATGTCATGAAACATCATTATATGATGGGTAATAGAGTTTCATAGCATTATGAATGTCATTAAACATGTCATGATGGATGTAATGGGAAATGTAAAGTGGATAACCATTACATGACCTGCGTTTCCCATACAAGTCGTGAAACCTTTCGAAATAATTCCCAATCCAATGATAAATCCTAAAGGAAGATGAAAGTCATGAGTTCAAAATACATACTGTAAAAAGAGTAATATTTCTAAATCATATATGAGATTTGTTTAAGATACAAACAAATTCAAAGTCCATAGAGAAAACTACATATATTTATTACATGACATGAATACTCATTACACATCATGTAATATTCCATGTATATTTATAGCATTAGGGCACCAGAAGTCGAAGGCTCTAGAGAGAATATTGTTTTTATCTCATTCCTCCCTTGTTCCCTATTACTACCACTAATGAAAACGATAAATTTCATAGTTTCCTTTTCTTCTATTACATTAATACAAGCCTCTTTAGTAATTTTAATGTTATTATTTATTCCTTTTTACTCCATCGACTTAATTCATTGTTCTTTCGAGAACCAATTATTGATGATCTTTTTTGGGAATCATCTTTGTTCATATTTCAACTACATTGTTTACTAAATTGTTTTCGATGCAAGAGTTTAAACTTATTATTAATAAATGAATGTTCAATTTGAATCCTACATGTTTTCCAATTATTTAATATCAATATTTCATAGTATATCATGAAATGATTTGAATTCGTTATTTATCTATAACCAAATTTACAATGAGTGGCTAAACCACCTAGGGTTGAAATCAAGTGTAGGGGTATTCAAACTCAATAAATCATTAATTCTCCTCCTGGTAACTGTAATTTTTTGTAATTATTAAAAACAGAAATTTTCTTTCCAATTCACTCAGACATCCCTAACTATAGTATACATAATAAATAACCCTATTCTTGTAGATGTATATGATTAGGCATTGACCAATATCATAACACACTTAATTCTATAGAGGATGAGATTAATGCGTCTAGGTTTTACTATCTCTCGGACCAGTAGTAGTTACCTCTTAGCTAGTACTAGTAAGTTCTACCATTGTCAACTAGTAAACATTTCATTCTTTACAGCCTAAACCATAGGATTCTACAAATATTAAATTAACATCATATCTCCTACCGAGCTTTGAAATTAATCTTGATCCCTTCCATATTCCTAAATTCAAACCTTAACTCTCTAGAAATATTTTTAATCCAAACTAAACGAACTATGTGAGAACTCCTACCCCAAGGGGATTGAAGCTAAGGGTTTTTATTTCCTTTACAATTCCCCATGGGATTTCACCTGTAATATAGAAATATTATTTCTTAGTAGAAAGTGATGTTTGGGAAACAATCAAATATAATTTGAACACATCCATCACGAAATAAAAGTTGTTTGTGGGCGTGTCAAATATTGACATTGTTTCATAGGAAAAAGTTTGTGCTTTGCCTAGGAAACCTTTTGGATAACACCTAGGTTGACCTCTCATTTACCCCATTTTCTCTTATTTTATTTTAGATCCCACTACATCCCTACTCTTATAGCATCGTACATGCATCAGGGACCTTCAAATTATTCATGGAGTCTTGAAGAACAATAATAATTAACCTTCGATCATGAAATTGAAAAACATATCCCTTAACACCGCTTTTCAAACAAGGCCAACCAAAACTATCCATTATTACCCAACCCACCTAAATATACAAACATGCTACCAATAGTTCTTAGAGAGTATTTAGTGCATCAATAAGGAAACATCATGGACTATGGCTTTCCATAAATCCATGGAAATGCACCCCAAATCATGAATCCTCCTATAAAAGTGCACACCTTCAATCTAAAACATAGAATATTTATATGATCAATAATATGGGAAACTTCAGTGGGTTTCAAAGTGAAGATCCCCATAAAAACATCTCAAACTTCCTCGATGTATCCAGTACCTTTCACAAATAAGTAGTATCATATGATAAAATCATTCTCCGAGTATTTATCTTATCCCTAAAGGAAAAATTTATGTATTTCTTAAGAGCCAAATTATCATGTTAGTAACATCTTGGGATAGTCTAGAAAAGAAGTTTTCAGAAAAATAATTCCCAATCTGGATTTGAAAACTATGGAACGACTTTCAAAACATCACTCTAATTGACAGAGAGTTAGCCTGGGGAGCTTGGGATATGTTTACGAAGCTGATGAGAATGTTACTGCACCATGGAATATACCTGTGGATCCTTCTCCAGAAATTATAACAAGGATTCAAATAATCCACATGCATTGTTGTCAATGATGCAGCTAATGGAGGACTTGTGTTCAAGAGACCTAAAGAAGAAAGAGCCATTATGGATGAATTATCCAACAATTTTATCATTTGAATGATTGATCATTGATTACATTAGTTCGATATCCTCCAAATAGAAGAGAATAATTGATTTTGTTCTCATGTCAAATTGTTGTCGAAGTTGCTATATCCATTCGAGCTGCCTGTTAAACCCTCTCATGCAGCCCTTGTAATTGAGATGCAGTCATGAGATTTGTGTGGTGGCCCCAGATATATCAATACTATAAGAAAGAAGTTGAATTAAAATAAACTCAAGATTTTATGTTCATCAATTAAAAGCAAAAAATCCACCATTTCAACAACATCATCATTTCTGTCAATAGAGGTTGGATCAGTAGCCAACGAAAAAAAGGCTATTATCTATAAAGAATTTGTGAAGAATCAATTTGTAACCATGGACCCCTAGAGTTCCCACCCATAAACACTATTCAAAGACAAAAACATTATAAAAACAAAAAACAACATTTCCCTCATAGTGTACAATAGTTGTTTCAACCAATTCATCCAAGACCTAAGTAGAAAACTCCCCCTCTCAATAAAAATTAGAGGACGTTCAAGATAATTTTTTTCACACTGAAGACCATTGAATGAATACAGAAGAGAAAGACATGCAAAAAACAGCTACCCTATGAAATATTTAAATTTAGATGGGTCGATCTGAATGACTCTGTCAGACAGAATACTAGGAACACTACCAAGTAATACAATTATATACCAAAGAGAATTAGCTAAGGAGGTAGTGTTGAAATGTGAATTTTTTTCTCCCACATTCATCGTACCCTTCCATGTGTTGCGGAGGGTCAGCGATGTGGCTTACCAGCTAGCGTTGCCACCGCCGCTACTAAGGATACATGATGTCTTTCATGTGTCCATCTCTGTCGGTATCTGCACGACGATTCACACATCCTTGATTGGGGTGAGATGGACATCAAGGACGACATGACCTTTGTGGAGAGACCAGTGGTGATCGAGGATTGCAAAGAAAAGGTGCTTCGCGGGAGAACCATCCCCTTGGTTCGTGTGTTGTGGAGACATGGTGGCCTTGAGGAGAGTACATGGGAGAGGGAAGCACATATGCGTACCAAGTACCCGGAGTTGTTTTGAGTTTTGTACCTGTTGTGGTGGAACGTTTTATCTTTTGGCTATGAAATGTACTGGTTTTTCTTCCTCTGGATGCGTGTAAAAATCACCGGCTATGGGGAAGGGGAGAACCCGACCCCTAATCAAGTCGCATTAAGGTGGATGCGATTAAACCCGTGCGGCTGAGTCAGTGCCGCCCAAAGCGGATAATATCACGATATGGGGGAGGAGACTCCCCAACCCACATGCTCGGGCAGTTTGGAATGGTATGTTTCTTGGTTCGTGACATGGATGTGTTCTTAGTTGACGATGAGGTTCGCTCTTGAGAGGTATCTTTCGGGGTGGTTGTTCGGACCCGCCCTTCACTTCTGGGTTGTTTAAATTCTCGAGAATGAGAATAGTTTGAGAGGTATCTGATGTGATGGCCCAGACTCTCTTTGTCCTTCCCTTTGCCAAAATCTGGGTCCTAAAGGAGTGGCGTCTCGGTGAGACCGATCAGTGGGACAGATCGGTGCGACCGATCGGCGCAAACCCTATTTTGACCTATTTGAGCATGTTTTAAAGACCCATAATGCGCATAAGAGTTTTAATTAAATACTTAATTAATTCAGGAGTAGTCTTAAACCACCCGACCCCCTTTTGTGATGAGTGGAGCCGTGTGGTCAACCCACGAACCCCGTGCCTTACGCAGTTACACATTCTCACCTCAACCGTCTGTAGCTCTTATAAACTAAGGGTTAGCCGTGGTTTCTCCTTTCCTCAATCGTGGATTTTCACAAATAGCTTCTGGTGCATCGGGCGCGCCGCATCGTTATATGTAAAAGTTCTGTGCCTAGCCTAAGCGTCGATCATCTATCAACAAGTAGGTAATTTCTCCTTCACCTCTCTCTTTTGTGTATCATGCGGGGTGGGCGTGCTTTTGATTCTGTAGAATTGGATAAATCAGACCTAATTAAAAGATAATGAACGAATTCTACAAAGAAAGTGGGGGGGGGGATTTTGATTGTTTATGATTTCTTATATTTTGATGTTGTTTCTTCTATGACCATCTTGTTGAGTTGTGATGGCTTATGCCTCCTGAAAATAGAGGCCGTTGGTGGTCGTTGTTTGTGCACTAATGAACCCTGCTGGTGTTTTAAATGGCTTGTTTGTGGTTGTAAACTCCTGCTGTGAAAAGTGAATTGGTAAATCACGTATATCCGGCTGAATAAATTGAAATCACCAGGATCAACCCTTCTGTGACAACTCCCAGTTAGAACACAAGGAATTTGAATCATGGAGTGTGTTAAGTCGTTTAAATCTGAAAATACCGGCAAGGCCCTGCTTGTGTTGGTGGTGGTAGTTGGTTGTTTCCCTTTCAAACCGATTGCTGGAGATGTGGGAGGGGATGGGATCCCCTTTTCTTTTATACTCTAGGTGGTTGTGTGAATTTGGGGGATGGGATCTCCTGTTGGTATGGATTCTGTGGTTGTGAGTTGTAAGACCGGGTGGATACTTGTTTATATCACGAATTGGGGTGGAATCCTATTTTGTTTAGAACCGGGTGTGGGCGTTTTGGTTGATGTTTGACTGTTTACTTTCCTGGACTTATGCCTATGCCTACTAGTTGCCAAGTAGTACTTAAAAATAAACATTATTACTGAACAAGAAATAAGAAAGGGGACAAATATGTTGTTAGCGTGAGTCGTGACTCGGACTTGAGTGATGTTGTGATCTGTAGGCTGTCTGAAGAAAAACCTATCTTAGGTGAGTGCTTGTTACCTATATATATATACTTTTAGCTTTGTGTTTCTTATTCGCGCCCCACCCAATTTGAGCACTTTGTGCCGAACACCCCCATTTCATGGGGGAGGGTGTTTTTCCCAACACTATTCTTAGTGGCTGGTTATTAGATCCTTTTCTGCTCCCTTTCCCGGATAGCCCAAGTATCTTTGGGCAGGTTGTGATGGCTTGAGGTCCATTATTAGCCCAAGAACATTCGGGCGGGGTAGTGTGCTGGTTGGCCAGGTGTGTGCGGCAGGTGGTTTCCCAAGTGTCGTTGGGATGAGGCCCAGGTGTCTTCGAGCATGGCAGTGGGTCCTTTAGCCTAGTTGTCTTCGGGCATGGTGGTGGTTGTTCTGGCCTAGGTGTTTGTAGGCATGGTTACATGTGACAGTTGTGGCTCAGGTGTGTGCGGGCAGGATTTCGGCAGTGGGACTGTGTGTGGTTGTGGCCCAGGTGTGTGCGGGCGGGTGTGGCAGTGGGACTACGGTGAGAATGGCGGGATTGGTCTGATGAGTATGATGTCTCAATAACTAGTGGGAAAGTAGAGAGGGGTACCCAAACATCGATGTGCTCTTAATATATATATTACTTGACTTGCGTTATTTGTGGAGTGTGCCTTGGTGAGGCATGGGGTGGATAGTTTGCCTTGTTAGGTGTTTGGTTTACTCCTTTTCTCACGGGACATTAGTACGTTCCCCCACTTGTGCACGAGATTCTTTGGATTTCCCTACTGAGTGTACTTGAATTCTCACACTACATGTATAAAACAGCTTTTAGGTTTCCAGGAGGACTTCGGGGATCACGCAGGACCTTACTAGCTCAGACCTTTGGAGCAGTTGCAGTTTTTGTTTTTCTTTTCCTCTTTGGTACTTACCTTGTAGTCACCTTTTGTACTTGTTGCTTCACTTTTGGATCATGCATGTGGGAATGGTGTATTTTTGGATTTAATTTCCTTTTTCCTTGGTGTTGTTGAGTTTCATCATCTCATCTCTCGATCTTATAAAACAAAAAGGGGTAATGCCTTCCATTTGGGAGAAATTTCTATACTCTTGGTGCTAGTCGCCACTCCGGGACCTATTGAAGGCAGGTCTCGGGGGTCATTATCTCTCCTTCAACATAAAGAAGGAAGGGCCTGTCAATCTTCTGACCCTTCCCTCCTTTTGGTGAAGGCGGGTCGTGACAGGGCTAAACAAACTGATCATACCTCGAACGACCTCCGGCCCTGCCGGAACGGCTGCCTCCGTATTGTGTAACTGTCCACGCCCAGCTCCTTTTCCCCTCAGCTGTCGGCCACCTCCCTGACCATGCCCCGATTGAGGTCTCTGAGGAGCTCCCTGAGGTTGGCCTCCTCCTCCTATGTCTTCCCTCGGAGGAGCGGGAGCTCACTGTCCCTGCTGCTACTGCTGGAAAGTCCTGGCTGGAAGCTGCTTCTAGGGTGGGTGTTGGGGCTGTCCACCACCGCCGTACTATACCCAGTCCGGGCACTGACTCCAGAGATGTCCATAGCTCTCACATACAAAGCACCGCAGTCCTGGGCCCGATGGAATTGTGAGAGGACCAGGGGACCGGAACTGGAACTGCTGCGGCATGTTCCCTATTGGTTAGAACCTCGAGGGTCCTGACACTAGAGGCCTAGTGCTGACAGCCTTCCCCTTCGATGGTCCCAGCAGGATACCCTCTCGTGACACACCCCCAAGAGTGTACATCCTCTCCACCACTTCGGCCATCTTCTGGACCTCCAAGTACGTCGACAGGGTAAAGGGAGTAACAACATACTGGAGGGAGGGTCGGAGTGCCTCCTCCAAACGGCTTGCCCGAGACTCCTCGTCGGAAAAGTGGTCCGGAGAAAAACGTAGGAGGTCCTTGAACTTGATTCCTAGCTCCCTCACTGACATACTTCCCGGCTGGAGGGAGAGTATCTCCTGTCTTTTTTCCTCCTTCATTGTAGAAGAGAGGAATTCCGCCCGGAACTCCCTCTTGAAATCATCTCGTGCCACCTCAGCCTCTCTCCTCTCTCCCAGGTAAAGCATCCACCACTGACACACCACTCCCTGCATCTGGATGATGACCAGAGGAACCTAGTACACGGTCGGAGACCGGATAAAGCTGAAGTCTATCACTATCTCCTCTAGCCAGCCTTCCGTCTTCATATCAGAGGTGTTACCCTCATACTTCTCGAGGGTTTGTCGTTGGTAGGCCCGAAGTGACTTCTGCCATTGGTCATCCTCGTCCTCTTGATCATGTCCCTTCCGATTGGTTAAGGTAGTCTCCGGGGCATCGGTTGCCCACACAAAACATGGTCACCTTCTAGGTGCCATAGATGCAAGGTAAACAAGGAATACCTAAGCCCAAGTAGTGCAGAATATCTTTCTTAAACTTCTTAAACTTTTATTTACTCTTAATTCCCAAGACAACCCAAAAACACTAGAACACAAGTCATTATGATGCATGTACCTTTCCTGGGGTCTCTACCCTGAAATCAGCATGGCCTCACTTGGTCGTTCGGTAGGTCCAGAGTCCTTGCATCGGATCACGGGGGGCCCTACAATCCTGTGTCCTAGTTGGTCTTCCCTAGCCTAATTCACGCACCAAGGTCACCCAACAATGTTGCATGACCTGTTGAGTCAATAAGATTTTCCTTATGACTTTTCCATTCCTTCTTGTTTTGAAAATCCCAAACACCTTATCTTTAAGAAAATCGCTTTTATAAGGAAAATTGCTTTTATAAGAAAAATCTGTTTTGTAAGAAAAAATATCCTTATCATATTTTCATCCATATTTTTCTTAAGTATAAGATTCGGATTCATTTCTATATTCTCAGAATTGTTTCAAACTTTGATATGAAGTATTCTGTTTTAGGATCCGAATTCTGAATGAACTGAAATAAAGTTTCACTCCGAATTCCAGATGAGAACTATGATAAAGTTTCATTCCGAATTCCGGATATGAACTCTGATTAAGTTCTACACCGAATTTAGGATACAAATCCTTATGAAGTTCAACATCGAATTCTCATTACGAATTATGATAACGATTTCTCATTACGATTCCGGATGACAAATGCTCATTAAGAATTCTGATGACGAATTCTCATTACGAATTCTGATGACGAATTCTCATTCCAAATTCTCATTCCGAATTCACCTATTAAACAGAACATGATCATATTTATTTTATACACTCCGAAGTTATTTAGACTCCGAAAATTATTTTTGGTTAGACTCTGAACTTTAACTTTGCTTACGTTGTTATAATCTGTCTACTCTTTAATATTTTTTTCTCTCACTCTGAATCTTCACTCCGAAATTTTTTTAATACTTAAAACGATGTCGTACATTATGTTTCATTTATTTTGTTATAAAACGATTTCATCTATTCTATTATAAAATATCCATTGGTTAAGTTACATGCGTACAGGTCCCTCCTATTTTTAAGGAAAATATGACCGTTGGAAAGGAGGCCGACCTTGCCTATAAATAGGACCTCATTTGAAAGAGCTCAAGAGAGGATAGTATAGTTGATAAATCTAGAGACCACACGCTGTTAAGGTGATTTATAGAGAGAGAAAGCTTTTAATGCCTTGTGCGTACTGAACTGCTCATTCAGTTTTTGCTTCGTGCGACTCCAAATGTTGGTGATTACATTCGAGGACTTCCAGGGATAGGAAGATAGAGGTGCCGACTACCTTGAAGTTGAGGGATTCCTTGCTGAGGAAGACAGAGGTTGCCAACTACCTTGAAGTTGAGGGTTTGCGGGGATAGCAAGACAGAGACTCCGATCTTTGTATCGAGGGCTTACCCTGGTGTGGGTAAGACAGAATTGCTTGAAAGTATAAATCAAGGGACCTTTATCCAAGGTTGTTGGATACCCTTCTCTTTGGGTTAAAAGACTTATATCTTGTTACTTGTAGTTTTAATATTTGTTTGTTTCCTCTGCATTTTGTATTTTAAGGAAAGTATAACTTACTTATACTTCCTTACCTATACTCTGTTTCATTTAGATTCTATACGCTTTAAGGTATAATCTCATATTGTAATCTTTTGTTAAGTTTCAATTTCCAGAACCATATTTCTAGAACCCACTTTCGGAATCTCTTTCCAAGTTTTCATTTGGTGTTAGAGGTGTTGTGAATTTTCTTAGTTTAATCTTTGTTAAACTTAGCCCATTCCTTTTCTTAAGGAAACCATAGTTATTCATAACTAACTTTAAAGGTTCCAAAGGAATTTTTAAAGTATACAATTCACCCCCCCTCTTGTATATTGAGAATCAACATCATTATTTTGAACCTACAATTGGTATCAGAGCAGGTCTCTGAAATACTTGTTCTCACGTATAAGTTTTTCTTGCTCTCTTTCTCATTCCGAACATTCCCATTCCGAACTTTCTCATTCCGAACATTGTTATTACGAATTTTTTCTACTAATAAGTATGTGTGCCAAAGGTTGTTCTAGTATGGCAGGAGTCAATATTGGTTCCATTGATAATCTATATCCTACAAGACCACCAATCTTTCATGGTAATGATTATGAGTACTGGAGAGATCGAATGAAGACTTTTTTTATCAATACTGGAGTGGAAAATTCTGTTATGCTTACTAGAGATTATAAAATTCCTGACAAGGAAGTTAGAACATTTACAAACCAGAAAAAGCAAGAGTATCAACTCAATTATAAGGGACACAATACTTTAATTTTTTCAATTACTAGAAATATATATAGCCAAATTTCTTCTTGTGAAGCAACTAATTGTATTTGGAATAAGTTAGAGGTTACACACTTTGGAACTTCTAAAGTGATTGAGACTAGGAGAGCTATACTTAGAGCGGAATATCATGGCTACAATTTTCCTTATGGAGAACTAATATGTAAAGTTAACCAGAGGTTTATGACTATCATCAACAGCTTACAGTCTATGGGAGAAAAATGGTTAGATGATGAAGCGCTTGTGGATAAGATAATTGATATTATTCCCAATGAGTGGGAATCCAAAATAACTGGTATAGATGAGAACAGGAAGGTCACTCAAATTTCTCTTGATGAGTTATTTGGAACTCTTCTTCAACATGAAACCAGAATGAAGAGAGATGCTGACAACATCAAAAAGAAAAATGGAAATGGTACTGTTGCTTTTACAAAAACATCAAATCATATGAAAGCTAAGACTCCTGAGAGAGTAACCAGATCCATGTCTAAGAAGATGGTAGTTCTATCAGATTCTAGTGAGAGTGAAATATCAGAAAATGTATTAGCAAATCTTGCTCGAAGGATGAACAAGATAGCTGGCCAGAAAAACTTCCAATCCAAGTATAAGAAAAAGTACAGGAAAGATAAGAAAGATGGAGAAGTTACTTGTTCTGAATGCAAGAGAGCTGGACATATTAGACTAGATTTCCCATTGCTCAAAAAGAAAGAAAGGAAAGAAAGGCATTCAGACAGGAACAGAAAGAAGTATTATAAAGCCAAAGCTAAGAAAGTTATGAAAGCTAGTGACACCTAGAGTGCCAGTGGTGGTGATTCTTCATATGAATCTTCTGATTACGAATCTTAAGGAAGAAGAATCTTGGTCTTATAGCCAGATTACCTATCGATAATCATTTTTTTATGGATAAGGTACGAAATGATGAATCATTGAACAATGTTTCTTTAAATTTTAATGATAGTAATTATTAAAACTCTTCTGATGAAGAATCCTCTTCTGATGAAGAAAATACTTTACCTACTTATGAAGAAGTCTCTAGGTTTGCTGAAATTCTGGATATTGAGAATTCTAAACTCAATAAAAAACTTGATAAAGAAAACTCTAGGAATTCTATTCTTACAAAAGAGATATCAGATCTTTCCAAAGATCTTGATAGGAAAAATGATGATTTTGAAAGTATTTCAAAAAATCGTCAGGAAGTAAGTTCTGAGAAGAACAAACTTTCTAAAGAGTTAGAAAAAGTAATTTCTAAGAAAAATATTTTCGAGCCTAGCTCTAGTTCTAAAACTAATGATTTTGTAGATAAAAACTTGGTTATAAAACTCAAGTCCGAAATTTTTTCCTTAAAGAAGTGTTTATCAAACTTTACCCATGGTAAGGATAATTTTGATAAAATGTATTCCCAAATATGACCTTTAAGAAATAAATCTGGATTTGGTTATACCCATGAAAAACCATTTTTTAGTAACAATTATTTTGTTACTCAAAGTTCCCCATTTTGTACTAAGTGTCAATGTGGTGGTCACTGGGAAAAGAATTGTTCCTTAAACAAAACCCAATCCTTAGGATTTCACAAAGCTTACTTTTCCAAGAAATTCTGGGTTCATAAATTTTTTTATCTGGTAATCTCGGATCCAAACAGGTTTGGATTTCGAAAGTCTAATTCTCTTCTTGATTTTAGGAAAATAAAGAGAGTACCAGAAACAATATATGGTACATGGATAGTGGATGTTCTCGGAACATGACTGGTAACAAAAGCTATTTTGAAAAGATTTTCAAAACGAAAGGATGAAAGGTAACTTTCAGAGACAATGCTAATGGAGAGATTTTTGGTATTGGTAATATTGTTCTTTTAGTAAAAACTTTGATTTCAAATGTTCTTTTTGTTAAGGGTCTTAATCACAACCTCATTAGCATAAGTCAGTTATGTGATGAAGGGTACCTTGAGAATTTTAGGAATGATAAGTGCTTAGTTCACAATTCCAAGGAAGAATTTATTCTCTCAGCCAATAGGCAAGATAATGTTTACACATTGAATCTAGAAGACCTTAGGAGCCAATATTTACCTTTCCTAAGTGCAATAGAAGATCATTCCTGGTTATGGAATAGAAGACTAGGTCACTGTAACCTTAGAAACCTATGTAAACTCTCTATGAAGAAACTAGTTAAGGATCTACCAGAGCTTATATTTGATTCTTCTAAAGTTTGTGATCCTTGTCAGTATGGAAAGAAACATAAATCTAGTTTTAAATAAATTGGTGAAGTCTCAACAACTGATGCATTACAGTTAGTACACATGTATGTTTTTTGTCCAACAAAAACTGGAAGTATTGGAGGCAAATATTATGTGCTTGTTCTAGTTGACAATTACACTAGATTTACATGGGTTTATTTTCTATCAAGGAATTATGAAGATTTTTCTTATTTCAAAAGTTTTTGTGCTCAAGTTAAAAATGAGAAAAACCTTCCATTGAAAACTATTCATAGTGATCATGGAGAAGAATTTCAAAATTCTGATTTTGAAACTTTTTGTAGTAGAAAAGTTATTACTCACAATTTTTCAGAACCTAGAACTCCTCAAAAAAATGGTGTAGTTGAGAGAAGAAATAGAATTCATCAAGAGATAACTAGAACTATGTTGAGTGAATATTCTATAGCTAAACATTTTTGGGCTGAAGAAGTAAGTACTGCTTGCTATACTATAAATCGAGTTTTGATTAGACCTTTTCTTAATAAACCCCCTTATGAGTTATGGAATGGTAGAAAACCAAAACTATCATACTTCACAGTTTTTGGTTGAAAAGTATTAATTTTGAATACTAAATATAACTTACATAAATTCGCACCATAATCTGATGAAGGAATTTTCTTAGGTTATTCGACAACTTCTAAGGCTTATAGAGTTTTTAATAAATATACTTGTACTGTTGAAGAAACAGTACATGTAAAATTTGATGAGTCTGATCCTTTTATTTTTAAACCATCCCATCCTACATCCTTGGATGTGTTTTCAAAGACTAATTGTCAACCTTTGATAGAAGAGCCTTCTGATAAGGATAATGTTCAAGAAGATAATTATGAAACATTTACCCCGGAAGACTTTCTACCTTATGTTGATGAACATGCTTTTCAAAACCCAAATCAGGGGTTTCTTAAGAATCATCCCAGTGAATGTATCATTGGTGATGTAAATCAACCTATAAGGACTAGAAGTTCCATAATAAATGAAGTAGAACATCTAGCATTTCTTTCCCAATTAGAACCTAAAAGCATTGATGAA
Source organism: Viscum album (assembly GCA_963277665.1). NCBI lineage: Eukaryota > Viridiplantae > Streptophyta > Magnoliopsida > Santalales > Viscaceae > Viscum > Viscum album. The sequence continues at coordinate 1,998,421,155 of OY728142.1, read as the reverse complement.
GCTTTAGGTGATGATGATTGAATCAAAGCCATGCAAGATGAACTAAATGAAATCGAAAGGAATAAAGTCTGGACTTTGGTTGAAAGACCTAAGGAAACTTCTGTTATTGGAGTAAAATAGGGGTTTCAGAAATAAATGTGATGAAAATGGAGTCATTGTAAGAAATAAAGCTAGACTTGTTGCTAAAGGCTATAATCAGCAAGAGGGAATGGACTATGAAGAATCCTATGCTCCAGTAGCCAGACTTGAATCTATCTGTATTCTACTTGCCTTTGCTGCATTATTTAATTTTAAACTTTTTCAAATGGATGTGAAATATGCTTTTCTTAATGGTTATGTTCATGAAGAAGTTTTTGTTGAACAAACTTCTGGCTTTGAAGATACAAAACATCCTGATTATGTTTTTAGACATACCAAAGCTCTGTATGGCCTTAAACAAGCCCCACAAGCATGGTATGATAGACTCACTGGAATTTTGCTTCAGAATAACTATGTTAAGAGAAATTCAGATCCAAATCCTTTTATAAAGAAAGATAAGAAAAATGTTTTGATTGTTCAAATTTATGTTGATGACATCATATTTGGTTCAACTCAGCAATCTTTAACCAACTCTTTTGCAAGTCTAATGAAATCTGAGTTTGAAATGAGTATGATGGGTGAGTTAACTTTTTTCCCTGGTTTTCAAATTTCTCAAAAACCAGAAGGAATCTACATATCTCAACAAATATATATTAAAGATCATCTAAAAAAGTATGGTTATGACAACACTAAGAGTATAAGTACTCCTATTGGTACCTCAAACTCTTTAGATCTTGATGAAGCTGGGAAACCAGTAGATCTAACATCTTTTAGAGGTATGATAGGAAGTCTACTATACTGAACAGATAGTCGACCAGACATAATGTTTTCAGTATGCTTATGTTCAAGATATCAATCCAATCCTAAGGAATCTCACTTAATGGCATTAAAAAGAACATTTCGCTACCTTAAGGGAACAATGGATCTAGGATTATTTTATACTTCTGGAAATGATTTTGTTCTAAAAATATTTTCTAATGATGACTTTGGTGGATGTAGAATGGATAGAAAACGTACATCTGGAACTTGTCATTTCTTAGGAGATTCATTAGTTTCTTGGTCTTTCAAGAAGCAACATTCTATAGCACTCTCCACTGCTGAAGCTGAATATGTAGCAGCTGGAAGTTGTTGTGCTCAAGTGTTGTGGATGCAAAACACACTCACATACTATGGCTTGAGTTTTACTAAAACTCAAATGTTGTGGGATAACACAAGTGCCATTTCCCTTATTAAGAACCCTGCACAACACTCTCGTGCAAAACACCTAGATATTAGGCATCACTTTCTTAGGGATCACACACAAAAAAGATATATCATTCTTCAATTTACCGGAATGCAGGATCAACTTGCTGATATTTTCACAAAATCCTTTCCTTCTGATAGATTTTAATACATTAAACAGAAGTTAGGAATGATAACCGTAAGGTAATATTTCTTAATTATCTTTCTGTTAAAAAAAATATCCTTACAGCAATAAACTCATTTTCATAGGGGGAGTACATTTGATTATTAGAGTAACTAAGATTTTCAAAGTTTGTTTTCAAACATTTCAGAACTACAATTCCGGAATGGAAATTTCTGGAACTGAAATTTTCAGAATAGGATTTTTTCATAATAAGCTTTTCGTTTTTCATTTTTTTTAAAATGAAATTTTTGTACTGAGTTTTCCGTACTGAGTGTGTTTTTTGTAATGAGTTTTTCAAACTATGTCTTTTTGTAATAAATATTTTTCGTAGTCATTTTTATATTACCCATTACGAATAATCCTCCTAAGCCAATCTGAAAGGTATGATTTCCTTACTCAAGTTTTCGTAGTCATACTTTACTTGCTGGCATTTTCTTATAATTTGTTTTTAGATTATAATTTTCTTAAATCTTTGTTTTAATAAAACCTCAAAAGATCGGATTCAAGTTTTCATGAGAATTGGTTTTCGACCGTCAGATCTGATCTCAGCTTGTCACTACCGTTCGATCAACTGTGGAAGTTGAACTGTTTTCTTGTTACCTATATAAAGGGGACCCCAAACGGTTGTCCCACATCGGTTTTCAAGCTCCAGTATCCCGAAGCTCTGCCTCTCTGTTTTAAAACCGTTCCGAACTTCATCTTTCTCCGTTCTGAACTTCTCAGAGGTATTCAGATCTGAATGTGTGTGGAAGTAGCATCTCAAGACATGTCTTCCTCTAAGCTAATTTCGAAGTGGTTGGTATATAGAAAAAGTTTGGTTCATCCTGACTTCTTCAACAAGTATTATTCTCTTATATCCAAGAATATTAAGCTCAACGGATGGGAAGATATTATTGTGTCCAAGCCAGGAAATCAAGATGATGTTTATTCAGATTTTCTTATAGAATTCTATGAGACAGTTTCCTTCTTTAAGGAAAATGACCGGGAGAAGTTTTCATTTAAATCTTATGGCAAGACTTATAAACTTTCCTATGTAAAGTAAGCTAGCTTGGTAGGGCTGACCTATGAAGGAGAAGTTGAGTTCATCTCTCATGTTTTTCCGGATTCAAAGGGAAGCTTCGACCAGGAAAAGGCTTTGGAGACTATCGGACTGTCAGATGATAATGCTCCGAAGATTGCTTCTCTATCTACAAATTTCCGATTTCTAGAATTATGGGTACATGGTCTTATCGTACCGAGAAAGGGTGACAAATATAGTTTGAAGAATAGTGAGATCTACATAATAGATTTTCTGATAAATATGAGGAAGTTTAACCTAATGAAGCACATTCTCATTACTCTTGAGAATGTTACGAAAGGGAATCTGAGAGCTCAGATCATAATGTATCCAGCAATCCTCTCAAATTTGATAGTTTGGTGCGTTGAGTCTTTCAAGGAGGCGGGCAAGTATAAGCCAAGAGTTTTCAAAATTAGGCTGGTGAGTGATGGTACACTCAAAAGGATGGATGTAGCCTTTGACAAAAAGACTGGTCAGTTTATTGATTTACCTGCTCAAGAAGAAACGGTTCTGAAAGTTGCTGATCTGGTATCCTCTAAGCCAGTAAGGAAGAGAAAGTTGAAAGAAGATGAAGATGAAGCAGGGAATCCCAAGTCTATGGAATTTCATTCCGAACCTCCAAAACCAAAGAAGAAGAAAGCTTACCCAGATGAGGTAGTTGCTAAATGGGGGAGATCAAAGAGAAGAGAGTGCAAGGGGAGCCTCAGTTTGGCAAGGATCCTACGGAGGCTAAGGTCTTGAAGGAATGAACTACAGATGAGCTAGAAAAACAAGTCAAAGAAAATAATCTTAAGAAGAAGTTGTCTGAAGCAGAGGTAGCTCATGCATTGTTGAAGTTCAATGAGATGGTTTCAGAAAATATTCATGTTCCGAGATCTTTTTCTTTGGAATCTCTACCTGAGACTCCAGGAAGGAACTTTGTTGCTCCGGAAGAGGCAGTAGCTAATCCTGTTAAGGAAATAGAGCAGATTGAGAAAGTGGAAGAAGAAGAAGCTATTGCTGAAGGAAGTGGTGAAACCAGAGATGTTTTAAAGCAAGTAGATGATTATAAGGGAGCACCTTCAGAACATTTATCACTCCGAACTTCAGAAGCTGAATCATCGAAGCTAGTCACTCTAGTGATAGATGAGGAGAAACGAGAAGAAGAAGTATCTTATCATGTAGAGGAAGAACAACTTCAACATGATATTGCTCAAATGTAGAATGTAGAGGTTGGTGCTCAGAATGTTCCTGATAAGGAAGACAATGTTGTTCAGGTTTCTGATAGTGAAAAGAGAACTCCGGAACAAGAATCCATTCCGAAAAAGGACAAGGGAAAGAAACTTGTTCTTGGTACCCCGAGCTCAGTGGTAGTAAAGAGAAGGGAAGTTGGTGAATCTTCTAAGAAAAAGTTTGATCATGTTGAAGAAGAAGATTTTCCAAGAAAAGTTTCAGATTCGGAGTCATTTTCGTTGGGGCATGACTTTGTTGTTCAGTCGTTAAAGAAGTTGATAGGTACTATTCCGACTTTCTCAAGTATTGGTTCAAGATTCCAGATGCTCCAACATGCTTTGAATCAGAAAAAAGACTCTGTATCCATGGTTATGGACAAGTGTGTTGAAATAGAGGCTCAGTTCAAAACGTTCTTTGTCGGCTATGAAGCCCACAAAAGATCTTCCAAGAGGATGACTAGCTGGTCGAGGAAAGCTGTAGAAGAGATGAGGCTATTTGATGAATTTCAAGATAATGTAAAGTATTCCTTTGAGACAGAAGATAGGAAGTTAAATGAGCTTACTTTATCCTTTGAAGAAAAGCGGACAGATGAAAAGAACTTCCGGATTCAAGAAGTCAGAGATCTGAATGGGAAGCTGAATTCTGTTTCTCAAAACTGGAAGTTTTAAAGGGATCATCGGATTGAGTTTGAAGAGAAATTGAAGGCTCGTGAAGAAAAGTTTAAAGCTCAGGAAGAAAAGAATAAAGACCAGGAAGAAAAGATTGAATCTCAAAATTCAAAAAATATTGTGTTAGAGAAGCAAGCCTAGGAAGACCATAAAGACTTGAAGAAGATAAAGACTATTCTTAAGGGTCTCGTGGCGAAGGAAAAAAGATCAAAAATAGACAGATCCGATATTTTTTTGTATCTAAATTTCATTGTTGTTGAGCTTTTCAAACTTAATGAAAATTTGTGCTTGCTAGTTTCTTTTGTTGTTTCTACTAATTGTTTTTCGGGTACCTTGTTATATTTTCCATTCCCTCGAATTATTTTTGAAAATCACAAAGGGGGAGAAGGAAAATAACCCTAATAAAGGGGGAAAATAATCTTAACAAAGGGTGAGAAAGAAAACAAACTCTAATAAGAATTTATCTGAGGGGGAGTTTTTCATTAAAGAAGACTTTCTTATTCGTAATGAAATGTCATTCTAGAAATCTAGAATACGATCCGTAGAGTTTCAACGCCTAAGGGGGAGTTAGTCGTATTCATCAATATCCTTAAAGCAAAGGGAGATAAGCCTTTTTTTTCTTCTTAGATTTTCTTTTCTGTAAGGATGTTTGTGCTTTCCAAAAATGGGGAGATTGTTGAGTCAATAAGGTTTTCCTTATGTATTTTCCATTCCTTCTTGTTTTGAAAATCACAAACACCTTATCTTTAAGAAAATAGCTTTTATAAGGAAAATTGCTTTTATAAGGAAAATCACTTTTGTATGAAAAATTATCCTTATCATATTTTCATCCATATTTTTCTTAAGTATAATATTCAGATTAATTTCTATATTCTCGGAATTGTTTGAAACTTTGATATAATGTATTCTGTTTTAGGATCTGAATTTTGAATGAACTGTAATAAAGTTTCACTCCGAATTCCAGATGAGAACTGTGATAATGTTTCATTCCGAATTCCAGATATGAACTCTGAATAAGTTCTACACCGAATTCAGGATATGAATCCTTATGAAGTTCGACATAGAATTCTCATTATGAATTCTGATGACGAATTCTCATTACGATTTCTGATGACGAATTCTCATTACGAATTTGGATGACGAATTCTCATTACGAATTCTGATGACGAATTCTCATTCCGAATTCTCATTCCTAATTCACCTATTAAACAGAACATGATCATCTTTGTTTTATACACTCCGAAGATATTTAGACTCTGAAAATTATTTTTGGTTAGACTCAGAACTTTCACTTTGCTTACGTTGTAATAATCTGTCTACTCTTTAATATTTTTTCTCTCACTCTGAATCTTCACTCCGAATCTTCACTCCGAACTTTTTTTAAGACTTAAAACGATGACGTACATTCTGTTTCATTTATTTTGTTATAAAATAATGTCATCTATTCTGTTATAAACTAACCGTTGGTTAAGTTACACGTGTACAGGTCCCTCTGATTATTAAGGAAAATATGACCGTTGGAAAGGAGGCTGACCTTGCCTATAAATAGGAGATCATTTGAAAGAGCTCAAGAGAGGATAGTATAGCTGATCAATCTAGAGACCACACGCTTTTAATGTGATTTCTAGAGACAGAAAGCTTTTCATGCCTTGTGTGTACTGAACTGCTCGTTCAGTTTTTTCTTCGTGCGACTCTGAATGTTGGTGATTACATTCGAGGACTTCCGGGGATAGGAAGATAGAGGTGCCGACTACCATGAGGTTGAGGGCTTCCTTGCTGAGGAAGATAGAGGTTGCCAACTACCATGAAGTTGAGGGCTTGCGGGGATAGAAAGATAGAGACTCTGATCGTCGTATCAAGGGTTTACCTTGGTGTGGGTAAGAGAGACTTGCTTGAAAGTATAAATCAAGGGACCTTTATCCAAGGTTGTTGGATACCCTTCTCTTTGGGTTAAAAGACTTATATCTTGTTACATGTAGTTTTACTACTTGTTTTTTTCCGCTGAATTTTGTATTTTAAGGAAACTATAACTTACTTATACTTCCTTACTTGAACTCTGTTTCATTTAGATTCTATACGCTTTAAGGTAAAATCTCATATTTTAATCTATTGTTAAGTTTCAATTTCCGGAACCATATTTCCAGAAACCACTTTCGGAATCTCTTTCCAAGTTTTCATTTGGTGTTAGAGGTGTTGTGAATTTGCTTAGTTTAATCTTTGTTAAAAATAGCCCTTTCATTTTCTTAAGGAAGCCATATTTATTCATAACTAACTTTAATGGTTCCAAAGGAATTTTTAAAGTATACAATTCACCCCCTCTTTTATATTGAGCATCTACATCATTATTTTGATCCTACACGACCATCCCACGCAATCCTCACTGTGCCTAACTCCAGAATCCATCCTATCTCTCAACCATCAGCCTCTGATACCATTCTGTCACGACCCGCCTTCACAAAAAAGGAAGGAAGGGTCAGCATATTTCCAGGCCCTTCCGTCCTTAAGTTGAAGGAGAGATAATGACCTCTGAAACCCACCCTCAATCGGTCCCGGAGAGGTGACTAGCACCAAGGGCATAGAAACACACACTAAAGGTATGGCACTACCCTTTTTATTTTATAGGATCAGGAGATAAGATGGTAAATCCCAACAACACCAAAAGCAGAAAGTAAAGAAGAGACAAAACTAAACCATTCCCAATGCATGTTACAAATGTAAAAACCACAAATTACAAAGTGACTACAAGGGTAAGGTACCAAAGAAATAAAAACAGTAACAGCAACTGCCCCAAAGGTCAGAGCTACTATTGTCTCGCGCGATCCTCGAAGTCCTCCTGAAAACCTGAAAGCATTTTTATATACGTAGGGTGAGCATACAAGTATACTCAGTAGGAAAAAACAAAGACCCTCGTGCACAGTTGGGGGAACGTACTAAAGCCCCGTTAAAAAAAAGGAGTAAACCAAACACCTAACAATGTTAACTATCCACCCAAGCATCACCAAGGCACACTCCCCAAATAACGCATGTCAAGTAATGTATAGAAATAGCACATCGATATTTGGGTACCCCGCGCCACTTTCCAACTAGTTATTGAAGACATCCTATGCATCGAACCAATCCCTCCATTCTCACCGCAGTCCCATTTCCACACCCCGCTGCACACACCTGGGCCACAACTATCACATGTAACCACGCCTGAAAGCAACTAGGAAAGAACAACCACCGCCATGACCGAAGACACCTAGGCTAGAAGATCCACGGCCATGCCCGAAGACACCTGGCCCATAACCACCACTCTACCCCGCCCGAAGGTTCTTGGGCTAATAATAGAAATCAGGCCATCACAGCCTACCCGAAGATACATGGGAATTCCGGGAAAGGGAGAAGAAAAGGAGCTAATAACCAGCCACTAATAACAGTGTTGGGAAAAACACCCTCCCCCAGGAAATGGGGGTGTTCGACACTAAGTTCTCAACTTGGGTGGGGCGCGAATAAGAAACACAAAACTAAAAGTATATATATATAGGTAACAAGGAATCTCCCAAGTTTAGGTTTTTCTTCCGGTAGCCAAAAGAACACAAACAACACTCAGTTTGAGTCGCAACTCTCGCCAACAAAACCCAGTTTTCCCATTAGTTTTCATGTTCATTAGTGATGTTTAACTAAGTTATGCACCTACTTGGGAAACTAGTAAGCATAAGAACAAGTCCAGGAAAGCAAAACGTCAAGCATTACCTATAAGTTCTGCACCTACTTGGGAAACTAGTAAGCATATGCACAAGTCCATGAAAGCAAACAATCAATCATTAACTATAACATCCACAACCCGGTTCTCTCGTAAATCCACAGCAACCAAAGAAAACCCCAAGATACGGCCCATGTCCAACATCCAGGGGCCAAAAGGGTTTCTCAACAATAGAGGATCCTACCCCAATTAGTGATATAAACAAAGTAATCACCCGATCTTAAAATTCATTACCATTGGAAGCATAACACATGGGATCCCATTCCCAATTTCACAACCACTGAGAGCATAATAACAGGGGATCACATCCCCTCCCAAATCATCCAGCAACTAGCTCGTGAAATAAGAACAAAAAAACCACTACCAACATGTAATGAAGGCCCATGTGGTTATTTTCAGATTAAAAAGATTTTAAACACTACATGATTTTAATTCTGTTGTACTTTAACCGGGGTTATCACATAAAAGGGGCTTATCCTGGTGCTTTCAATTTATTTAGCCGAATATACGTAATTAACCAGATTCCATTACACAGCAAGGGTTCAAAACCACAATACAATCCATTTAAACGTCATCAGAAGCAAGGGTTCGCTAGTGGATAGAGATAGACCACCAACGACCATGATTTTCAGAAGGCGTAGCCCGCGCAATTCAGAAAAGAAGATTATAAAACAAAGAAGCATCATCAATCACACCCCCCTTTGTTCTTTATAGAAACCGTTCATTATCTTTATTTAGGTTTGGATCATCCAATTCTACAGAATCAAAAGCATGTCCACCCCACATGATACACAAAAGGGAGAGACTAAGGAGAAATTCCCTACCTCTTGATCAACGATCGACGCTAATCCAGGGTATAGAACTTCACGGATAGCGATGTGGCTAGCCCGAATGAGAAATGACTCATGGAAGGGTTTCTAGCACAGGGTTTTCGTTTTTAAAAAGGCATGGGACGGTAGATTTAAGAATGAGAAACCGCATAAGGAGCGGGGGTTGTGGGTTGACCACACGGTTGAGACACCCCACACGTCATTGGTGGGTCTCCGTGGTTTAAACCGACGCACTCCAGTTAATTGATTTAATATTTAATTAAGCGTCATGTATGTGAATTATTGGGAAATAAGGAACACTACTGGAAAGACCCCGTGGGGGTAGGTGAGAGCCACTGGTGGCTGAGAGCCACCAGTGGCTGACAGCCACCAGTACTCGAGAGCTACTGGTCAGTTGTGGCCACCTGTAGACCGAGCTACCGGTAAGCAGAATCCACTGGTAGACCGAGCTACTAATAGATAGATCTACCGGTAGACCGAGATACCGGTAGACAGAGCTACAGGTAGGTTGCAGCTATCAGTAGACCGAGCTACCGGTAGGCCTACTACTGGTAGGCTAAGGCTACCAGTAGGTCTACCGTTTGGCCAAACATCACCGAGATTCCCAAGACCAGAAAACCCAACTTGATGTTTTCACAAAGTAATGGACCCCAAAAACCCAGGCCATTGCAGGTTTAATAGTTTAAAATAATGAGGTGAGATTATTTGAATGAGAAATTTACCCATGTAAGTGTAGTTGTTATGTTTGAATTAGTAATCCCAAATATGTATGAATTAAATCAGAAAATATTTTTTTACAAAGAGATATCAAATTATAGTGTAAGGAATTTTTTTTTTAATTTGGCCTATTGTGTAAATTAAAAATTATTTGAAATCCTAGTATAATTAATATTTATTTAGTAACTAGAAATTCATAACATTTTTCGAGTAAATATTAATCCATCTATGAATAAATTATGAATTTCCATTAAATATTTCATATTTCATATTTTCTTCATAATATCTATTATTTAGTTATATAATTATTATCATCATGAAATTTGGAAACATAAATTATGGTAAGAATTTAGTTCAAACAGATACAATTAGAATATAAACATTAAAATTGAAATGGTTTAATTTTCAAATATATAGTAAACCAATGAAAACCCTAAATTATAGATGTCCATGGATGGTGAAATGGAGATGTAAGTTTAGTAGTTCACTGATGATGATCTATGATTCACCATGAGTGAGACTATATGTGCATGTTTTTTTGGAAATAATAATAAATATGGAAAATGAGCTCAATAAAAAAAGATATTGTGGGTGAATCTGTAATAGTAAAATAAAAATGTTGAGATATTAACCTGATCAATGATGAACTGAATGTGTCATGCGAATGAGCTGGTTGATCTATAAAGAAATAAATACGGATTAAAATTAAAAAAAAATTCTCATACAACAGGTTGATGTTGAGGGAGAGTCCAAAATGATATTTGTATCAATTGAAAAAAACGACCAATCAACCATTGAATGATTAATTAGAAACCAAACTGAAGAAGTAGAAACTGTTGGGAAACATGGATTTAGATTCATCTCTCAAATATAGGTTGATTGAATTGAACTTGGTGAAGAAGTCAAATTTTATTTAAACTATTGTAGTTCATTATGAGAAGGATGTTATTTAACCAACCAATTATGATTACTGATGTATTTATTGAAGAAGATGAAAGAAATATAATTTTTTAGATATGGTGGATGAATTATTTAAAAGAGATGATTGTAATAAAATTAATGGAATTATAGTTTGAATAATGATGTTTCCATTTCTAACCAAAATAATGAAAGGATAATATAATGTTATTGAAAATAATTATTGAAGTGAGTTTGAGAAGAGGTAATGAGATGGTAGGATTGTAAAATACCAAATTAGTGTGGAACTAGCCACATGAAGGAAATAAGAAGGTCAATGGTAAGTTTAAAATCATGATAAAATCAAAAAAAATATTATCAAGAGAAAAAAATATCATAATTTCTAGATTGATAATTCTTAGGGAAGTGGAAAAGTGGATTTACAAAAGAATTGTTGAAAGAATTTAGAATAAAAAATAAAATAAAAAATTTGTATAAGTAATACTTTTGTTGATGTTAAAAAGAAGATGTATGTAGATTCATCTGTCCAATATTAGGTGGGATAATTGAATGTGTTAAGATTATAAAATCATATTTATGCAATTAGATATTATTAAATGAAGAAAGTTATTTGAAATGGAAATTATGAAAAATCAGTAATTTATCAAATAACCTGCAAGAACTATAATTTTTGAGATATAAAGGAGGAATTATTTAAAGGTTATAATTGTGGAAATGATCATGGTGTATGTGATTGATCGATGTTGAGGATATATGTGAAAATATTCTATAAAGGATCATCTAATGATATTAAAACTATTGATTGATGTGAGCATGAGATGGGGTAAAATGAAGGAGAAATGGTCAAAGACCAAATGCGTGAAGATGAATCCAAGTGGGTCAATGTTGAGTTTAAAATCAAGATTAATTTATATAATAACAATAACAAGATAAATAATAATAATAATATTAAATTTTAGATCAAAAATAAAATGAGAAACTGATTAGTTGATTCCTAATAGAAGAATATTATAATTTTATACTAAAAATAAAAATAAAAAAGAACTATAAATATTAATTTTCAGAAGTTAAATAGATGAAAATCAAGAAAAACAATTGGATCTAGTGATTATATATATATATGCATGTATATATATATTTCATTAAATGAACCAATTAATAACGTTATTGAATCATAAAAATCAAAAAATAATTGTATTATTATAAGACATCTAGTAGAAAATTTATTTTTTTGTTTTAGATAATATGATTATTGAATGAGAACGATGTTCAAGATATAGAAGGAGAAGCGATAATTTCTCAATAGATAATATATATCATATAATATTTTGTTAATCATTTTCTTTCTTTTTGTCATATAAATTTATTTTCATTTTTATACTGATTTGAATATGATTAATTGATAAAAAATTTTAGTGTAGCAGATTAATGTACATTGATAATTCTTTTTAACATTTTTGTTTCTCTAATTATTTATTGAATTTTTTTTACCAACCTCACTATGAAATATTTATAATGTTATTATTTATCAATGAACCATTGAGTGATAATAAATAATAATCAATTTAATATTTTGGAAGATAATTCAATAATCAATAGTAATATACCAACTTATTTTGATGATAATCCCCAGAATAAAAATAGTGTGTGTTCTTCTTAGTAACATTATTATTTTTTCATCCTTCAAGGGTCAAAATTTTCACATCTTAAGGAACAAACATTTGAAGAATAATGTTTAATTTTCATTAAAGGTATTGGTTGATAAAACTATAGGGTAAGACGAATACACATAAATTTTCCATGAAATAATAATTCATATATTAAATAATGATTGGAAATCATTATTTGATGAATATAATAAAAAAAATTGATATTAATTCATCAATGAAGAAATATTGACTATATTTATTCGAAAATATTAACATTCATTATAAACATAGTTATAGGAATGGAAATAATATCATTTTAATTTATTAATTTATATTTAACATAACATAAAATTTATTTATTATCATTCATGGTTTTTTCCTCTTAATTTAGTCATAATGTTTCATTTAATTCCTTCCACATTATTTACAATTTATCATCATAAAAATAGACATGATTTTTTTTTTTAGTTTTAGATATTAATTTTTTTAGAATATAAAATTTCATTCACTCTGTATTTTATAATTTTGTCCTTCTATATCATTCGACTATTTTATCATAGCTAAGAATATAATTTTTTACTATGGAAATTTCAACATATCATTGAAAATAGAGTAGAGATTTAACCTAAAAGATCTTCCACCACCTATTTCCAACTCAATGGTTATCAACCATTCAATGGTATATCCTACGAGTGTATAGATATAATGAAATATCAAAACATTCTAATAGAACCAATCCATTTTAAATTATATTAGAGACCCTAAACTCAATTTTTTTCATTAATGGATATAAATCCAAGGCTAAAATTTAGATTTCTCAACGACTGTTTTTCATGGATGGTCTTAGATATTAATGGTGCATCCACCAAATCAAACATTATACCCAAACTAATTTTTAATATAATAGAGATATTAACTAAATACTAAACAATGACATAATATTATAAAATACATTATTTTAGTTTGCATATACCATAGTGTACTAATGGTTACTTTTACTTGGTTTGAATTAATGAAATTCACACATTGTAAAGTAATTCACAAGATATAAAAATGAATATCAAAAAAGACTATCATGTTCCAGTTTAATCATTATATAATAGTTATTTAATGATATTTTTAATGAAATATGAAACGTTTCAGGACACAATCTATAATTACCAAGCCAGACTCACCCAAGCATTGACCCATCTGGTGGAGCCATATTTCCACAAGCATGCCTCAATTTATGAATTATATTATAACTAATAGTGAATGTATTGTTCAGTCAAAAAGGTTTTCTTATGACTATTACATCCTCAATGTTTTGAAAATCACAAACACACTATCGTAAGGAAAATTTTATTTCCCTATGGAATATTTTAATAAGGAAAATTTTCCTTCTCTTAGGAAATTATTATCTTTAACATTGTTTTCATTGTTTAATTTTTAAAAACAATCTAAATCAAGCCAATTTTTTTAACTATGTCTAAAATGTGGATTCTTAGGTAAAATCTTGTAATCATATAATTTCATGGATAGAGAGTGTTCTGTTTTCAAATACCAAATTCACTTAATTTTAGACACGGAATTCGTTAAATTGGGACTCCCAATTATCTGAAATTCAGACTCCTAATTCTCTGAAATTGCGACACTAAATTATTTAGAATTCAAACTCCAAATTTAGACTTTGAATTCCTCCGAATTCCTCCGAATTCAGACTCTAAAATTTCTAGAATTCAGATTCTGAATTCTTTGTAGAAAATAAAACAAATATCCAGGTATTATAGATTCTAATTGTTTATTAGTCTAGAATCTAAATTCAATTATTCCTAAGACTCTTAAAAATAGATTCGGTTAAGTATCTTCATTTTCATTACAAATTTTATTGTTCTGAAATGATGTTGTATAATTTATTTCTAACTGTTGTTTGAGTGACGCGTGTATATGTCCCTCCAAGAATCAAGGATAAATATGACTGTTGGAAGAGGGATCCAGTCATTATAGAAGTCCCTATAAATAGGATCTCATTTAAATGAGCTCAATATATGTTGATCATTGTAAAAATTTAATGTGGATGAATTGTTTTCTATAGAGAGACTCTCATGATTTGTGCGACTCTAAAAATATTATTCAGATTGCTTAATGGGACACTAATTGTTGCTGAGTACAATAGAGTGTTTTTGGGGATTTGAAGATAGAGGTAACAACTACATTAATGTTTAAGGACTTCCAGTGATAGGAAGATAGATTTTCTGACTATCTTAATGTTCAGGGGATTTTGGGGATAACAAGGAAAATTTTAATATTCCAATCGAGGACTTACCCTAGTGTGGATAAGAGAGTCTTTCTTGAAAGTATAATTTAAGGGTCCATTATCCAAGGTTGTTGGATACCCTTCTCTTTGGGTTAAAGTATTTCATACCTATTACTTGTTTTGTTTCATGTTTATTTCCATTTTATTATGATAAATTAAGAATGTATTACCATATTATACTTTTTTATTATTTTATTTACTCTAATAAATAAGATTATATATGCTTTAAGGTAAAATATATACCTAAATAAACATTCTATAAGTTTCCTTTCTAGAACCATATTTCAAGAACCAAGCAAGTTTGCCTTAAATAAACTATTTTAGGGTTTGTGAATTAACCTTGTTTAACTCTTTTAAACATAGTTTTCCTTAAGGTTAAAAACAAACGTTTTTTATACTTAAAATTCACCCCCTAATATAACTGGGCATCTAAATATAGTATTCTGATCATACAATTGGTGTCATAGGAGGTCTCTGAAATACTTATAATCACATTTATTTTTTCAGGATCATGTTTTCATTGTTCTGAAATCCTTCTTGCTTAAAATTTCATACTTATTTTTTTGTTAGAGATTTATATTTTGGTTTAAATTTTTTTTCTATTAATAAAATTATGTGGAAATATATTTTCATATATAATTGTAAGAATGAATGTTTATTAAATTGAAAATATAAATCCTAATGAACCACCTATTTTTTATGGTAATGATTATTTGTACTGGAGAGACTAAATTAATTCATTTGTTATTAATACTAGAGTAGACAATTTTTTCAACCTTACTAGAGATTACAAAATTCCTGACAAGGATGTCAAATCCTTTACTAATCAAATTAAATCGAAATATAAACTAAATTACAAGGTACAAAATACATTGTTATGTTATATGACCATGAATACCTATAGTCAAATATATTTTTATGATATTTCCAACTACATTTAGAAAAAATATGTGGTTACTCAGTTTGGGACTTCCAATGTGATAGAAACTAGTGGAGCAATGTTAAGAGATTAAAATAATGGATTCTTATTTCCATATGGAGAACCAGTATGCAAGGTTCAACATAGATTTATGATAATCAATAACATCTTAAAATATATGGGAGATAAAGGTTTAGATGATGAATCTCTTGTGGAAAAGATAATCTATATCATGCTTAACTAGTAGGAGTAAAAAAGAAGAGTTATTGATTAGAATAATAAAGTATCTCAAATAACTCTTAATGATATTTTTGGAACTCTTCATTAATATTATACAATAATTAAAAGTGATATCGATATTAATAAGATGGAGAATGGAAATGGAACTATATTTTTTACTACTACTAAATTCAATACACTTGAAAGGGTTACAATATACAAGTATAAGAAAGTCTTGAAGGCTAATGATACCTAGACTGTCAGTGGTGTTGACTCTTCATATGAATAATCAGATTATGAATCTTCGGGTTAGAAGAATATTGGTCTTGTAGCTAGAATACCAAATGAATATCATTATCCTATGGCCATGGTACATAATGCTGAATCTCTATCCAATATGTTTGTAAATGGAATCTTTCTAATGATGATGATTAAGAATCTTGATATGATGAATCTTCTTCCATAGAAGATAATACCTTACCTTTATTTGAACAAGTATCATGATTTTCTAAATATCTTGAGAATGAAAATTGGAAGATAAAAAATATGTAAGAGAAAGAAAATTTGGGAATTTTTGTTTTCACTAAAGAAGAATTATATATTTCTAAAGATCTTAGTCATAAAATTTTTTATTTTAAAAATATTTCTCAAAACCCAGAATGAAGTTAATTCTGAGAAATATAAACTTTCTATGGATCTTGAAAATGAAACATCTAAGAAAAATATATTATAGGACAACTCTTTTTCAAAAACTAGTGTTCTTGAGGATAAAGAATTGGTTATTAAACAATTTTCAGAAATATTTTCATCAAAGAATTGCCTTTTAAATTTTACCCTTAGTAAAGAAGATATTGATAAGATTAATTCCCAAATTAGACCATTAAGAAATATTTATGGATTTGGTTATACCAATTCTAAAATATTTTTTAGTAATAACTATTTGGTTCCTAAAAGTGCTCCATTTGGTACTAAATGTCAGTGGGGTGTACATTTGGAGAAAAAAAATTCTTTAAATAAAACACCATCATTATGTTTTCCTAAAGCTTATTTTTCTATGAAAATGTTGATTCCCAAAATCTTACAATCTAAAATTTATGGTGCCAAGAAATTTTGGATTCAGAAATTCTAACTCTTTTATTTTCATGAAAATAAAGAATGTACTAATATAAATACGTGGTACATGGATAGTGTATGTTTCTAATATATGGATCGTAACAAAAATTTCTTTGAAAATATTATCAAGACGAACTGAGGAAATGTAACTTCCTGAGATAATGATCATGAAGAAACATTTGGTATAGGTAACATTTTTTTTGGAAAAACCATGATTTAAAATGTTTTATTTGATAAGTGTCTTAGGAACAACCTCATTATCATAAGTCTGTTATGTAATGAAGGTTACCTTGTGAATTTTATGAATGATAAGAGCTTATTACACAATTACAAGGAAGAGTTTATACTTTCTACCCATAGGTAATAGAATGTATACACACTCAACTTATAAGACCATAGGGGACAAAATCTACCATGGAATAGTGTAATGGATTTCCAATCTTGGTTAAGGAATATATTGTTAGGAAAATGTATCCTTAGGAACCTATAAAAAATCTCAATGAAAATACTTGTTAACGATCATCCAGAACATGTATTTGATTCTTCAAAAGTTTTTGATCCTTCTCAGTGTGTCAAGACACATAAATCACGTTTTAAATCAATTGGTGAATTCTAATCTTATGATAAATTTCAGTTAGTGAATATGGATCTTATTGGTCCATCAAAAACTGGATTTATAAGAGGGAAATATTAAGTTTCTTAGTTGATGATTTCACTAGATTTACATGGGTCTATTTTCTAGTAAATAAATATGAAGCTTTTTCATATTTCAAAATTTTTATATCCCATGTTAAAAATGATAAAAACATTCCATTGATAACTATTCCTATTGATCATGGAGGAGAATTTCAAAATTATGATTTTTAAACTTTTTGTACTATAAAGGACCTTACTCCTAACTTCTTATCTCCAAGAACTCCTCAACAGAATGGTGTTCTTGAAAGAAAAAATCTGATTCATCACAAGATAACTAGAACCATGTTGAGTTAATATTCTATAGCTAAACACTTTTTGGATGAAGCTGTAAGTACTACTTGTAATAATGTAAATCGAGTTTTAATTTGACCTTTTCATAACAAAACTCCTTACGAATTGTGGAATGGTAGAAAACCTAGACTTTCCTACTTCGAGGTATTTAGTTTCTAAGTATTTATTCTTAATACTATGGTAATTTACATAGATTATCAACTAAATATGATGAAGGAATTTTCCTAGGCTACTTCATATACACTAAGGGTTATAGAGTATTTAATGAAAATAATCATACTATTCAAGAAATAGTGGTATTTAAATTTGATGAAACTGGTCCTTTTGTTTTTAAACAACCCCAACCTATATCTTCGGATGTCTTTTCAAAAACTGATTTTCAACCCTCGATAAATGATCCTTTTAATAAAGGAAATGTTCTAGAGACTGAAAATAAACCATCTAAAGTTTTTTAATCAAAATATTTTTGTAATAATAATTGTTTCATAATAAAAAATATTTAATAATAAAAATTTTTGGTAATAAAAACAATTTTGTAACTCCATATTCAAAAACCTATTTGGATTGCTAATTTTTTATTTCATTAATTAAATTATCTAGAATCTAAAGATCTTGATGAAAATATTTCCTCATTATAGATAATTTTTCTATAAATCTTGATGGTCCATTTCCATACATAAATATTTATAATAAAATTTTTACTTTGTGGTATTTTCATCTTCATATTAGAAATGTTTTTGAATTCACTTTCCTTAAATACAATGTTTTATCTTATAAACCTCAAAAGATCGAAATCTACCAAAATCCTTATTAATCTTTCATCTCTAATGTCAGCTCTTATCATGCTTGTTTCAATCGTTGGATAAATCTGGGAAAATGAATTGTTGCCTCAACGCATATATAGTGGCCCCACTAATGGTTTTCCAACTTTAGTTTTCAAGTTCATGCATGTCGATGCTCCGATGCTCTACTTAAGAGTCATACGAAATTTTCTAAATGGCTCAAATCTAAATGTCATTGGAAGCATCCCCATAGAAGAAAATGTCGCCAGATAAACAAATTTCTAAATGGAAGATCTACATTGGGAGGTAAGTAGATCCAATTTATTATTCTATGTATGATTTTTTATTTCAAATAATATCATGTTTAATTTTCAAGGAGAGTCTCTGTGTATCCAAACCAAAGACTCATGATCTGGTATATCTAGAGTTACTGGTAAAATTTTTTGAGACTTTATGTTTTTTTTCCAAGATGGGTAAGATAAATTTTCGTTTAAGAGTAATGGGAAAACATATTCCATTTCCTTTAGCTTGGTAGAATCATTATAGGAATTCATTATGAGGGGGAAGCAGATTTCTACACCCATAGGCTACCGGATATATCAGGAGTTTTGATAAGGATAATGACATAGAGTTCCTTGGTTTGTTAGCGTTGAAGACACCAAAAATCAACCATCTCTCTATGAACCTCAAGATATTATAATTATGGGTTCATGTATTTCTCATTCTGAGAAAATGTTGTTAGGATACCCTAAAGAAGAGTGGTATCTACATTCTAGATTTTCTAGTAAACCTGAGGAAGATTAACATGGTAAAGTATATCTAGCTGATTATTTCCTTCATAAAAAGGGGACCCTTAAATCTCAGATTATTATATATCCAGCTATTATTTCTTAGATCATTGTCCTTTTAATAGATTCGTTGAAAATACCATGCAGTTCTAATCAAATGAATTTTAAGGTTATGTTGCTAAGTGATGATTCCCTAAGAAATATGAAGTTTAGCTTCAACAAAAAAAACCTGTAGATTTTTATGTCTTCACTAAAAGTGATATTGAAGCCATATCCAAGTATCTAGAAGTAGCTGAGACGTCCAAAAATGGTGTAATGAATAGAATGTTGAAGGAACCAGAGGTAAAAGGAAAAAACACCTACAGTTCAGGAAACCCAATCATTACCTCCAAAATCTATGAAGCAAAAGACCTATCTAGATGAAATTTTTTTATATTTTGAGAAAAGATAAAAATAATACGGAGGAAGCAGAGACTAGCTTTGTCTTAGACCCTACTGAGGAAGTGGCATTGAAGATTAAGCCTTCTGAGGAGTAAGAAAAACAAGAAAAATAGAAGAAGAAAAAAAAGAAGATATATAAGGCTGAAATAAATCATGCACTTATAGAAGATACTGAGAAAGATTCTAAGTATATTTAGGTAGTAGAATAATTTTTCAAGGAACCAGTAGTAGTAGAGACTCTAGGAAAGAAGATATTAATTCTAGAACCTAAAAAGAAAAAATTGTTCTGGAAAAGAGGAAGTGGATATAGAAAGAGAAGAAGGAAGTGATGATATTGATGGTATGATAAGGAAAGTTGAAGAATATAATGAGAAGGACTGTCCTTTTGGGAAATTTTTGATACGGTCATCCCAGGAAAATTCTATTAAACCTGTTTACACACGAAAAGAAGAAGAGGGACATGAATAAGTAAAAAAATGATTAAAATAAGAGAGAAACCATTATAAATCGGTTCAACCAGTGAATCTAGTGATAGATAATGAAAATGAAATGTTTGAGGAAGAAAAGATAGTACAACTATCAGATAATGAACATGATTCACCAAAGGCTACTGAGATCATTCTGAGAGTTGATAAAGGAAAACAGGTGTTAGAAGATACACCTAAGAATGTTGTGGTGTCTACTATTGATGTTTGTGGATCTTTTAAAAGAATGAATGATGAGATAGAGAATTAATCCTCACAAACAAGGGAATATAATTTAGAATCATCATCTATGGGTAATAAAGTTTTGGTCTAATCCCTAACGAAATTTATTGATAAAATTCCACAGTTTCTGCGTATTGAATTGCGATTTCTAATGCTTCATCATTCATTTAATCAGAAATTTGATTATGTTTCCATGCTTATGGACAAATTTGTCATGCTTGAGACTAATTTTGAATCTTTGTACATTGTGTATGATGCTCACAGGAGGTCTCACATGGAAATCAATAAGTTTTCAAAGAATACAATTGACGAGATGAGAATCGTTGACTACCTTTGAGGTAATGTGATGGATGGTTTTGATACCAAAGATATTAATTTCTAATATATTACAACTAGTTTCAATGAGATGCTCAATCTAGAACAAATAGCTTGAAAGTAAAAAGACAATGATCTAAATGGGAAACTTAATTCAGTTTGTTTGAATATGAAATGGGAAATTTATCTCATAATGGAGTTCGAAGAAATTTTCAGTATGCAGGAAGAGCATTTGAAAACCTAGGAAGAAATTCTTAACACTCAGGATGAAAAAATCAATGCCCTGTAGAAGAAAAATGAAGATTGGGATCAACTTCTCCAATGTTTTGAAGAGGATCATAAGAAGAATAAAAATTTTAACACCATTTCAAGAAGCTTATGTCGAAGGAAAAACACGGAATATTTTGTCCTTAACTCTAATCATTTGTTGTATTACATTTCTTGTATAAATTTTTCCAATCAAAAAAGAAAAATTTGGGTTTCCTTCATTTGTTTTATTTTATAGTACTAACATTTTCGGTACCATTTTTTTCCATTCCCATCATTCCATTTATGAAAATCCAAAAGGGGGAGAAATGAATGATATAAAATAATACTATGTAAAGAAGGGAATTCCTTATGTAGGGGGTGTCTATCTAAGGGGGTGTTTTTTCAATGAATATTTCATTACGAAAGAAAAAGAAAAATCACTATAAGGAAGTGAAAAAAACGATCCATATGGACTTAAAATCCAAATGTGGAGTTAGTTGTATTCCCCATGGTCTATAAGTAAAGGGCGATGAGTTTTTTTATATTATTACGTAAAATTATTAGTCCTTATTTTTTTTGTAAGGATGTTTGTGCTTTCCAAAATGGGGGAGATTATTGAGTCAATAACGTTATCTTATGAATTTTCCATTCCTCAGTGTTTTGAAAATCACAAAAACTTTTTTATAAGTCAAGTTGTATTACTTAAGGATAATTTTCAAAATGAAAATATTCCTTCTCTAAGGAAATTTTATCCCTTATGATTGTTTTTATTGTTGCATTTTACATACTCTCTAAATAGAACCCATTTTTTTACTGAGAATAAAATTTGGATTCTTTTGTAAAATATAAAAATCTTATAATTTCGTGGATATAGACTGGTCTATTTTAAGATTATGAATTATTTGAAATTAGACTTTAAATTTTCTGAAATTTAGACTCCGAATTCTTTAAAATTCAGACTTCGAATTCTTTGAAATTTGGACTCCAATTTCATCAGAATTTAGAATTCAAATTCCTCTGAATTCATTAGAATTTAGGTTCAGAATTTATATAAATTCAGAGTACAAAATCTATAGAATTCAGATTCCACATTATTTGTAAGATAGAATCCGAAAATCCAAGTATTATAGTCTCCAAATGTTTATTTCGTTAGAATCTGAATTCTATTTTTACATATACATTGAAAAATATATTTGATTAAGTAAATTCAAGTTCCTTACAATTTTTATTGCCATGAAACACTTTTTTTCAATTTTTTCAATCTAACCAATGTTTGAGAGACATTTTTATAGGTCCCTCCGATATTCAAGGAAAAATATGACTGTTGGAGGAGGGATCCAACCGTTGGAGAAGGGAATATAAATAGTAACTCCTTTGAATGATCTCAATATATATTTATCACTCTAGAACTTTCATTCTACTGACGTGATTTCTATAGAGAGACTACAATGCTTTGGGCGGTCCTGAACATCTTCTTTATATTGCTTCGTGTGACTCCGATTGTTGCTGAGTACAATGGAGGGCTTCTGGGGATATGAGGACAGAGGTACCGAGTACCTTCAAGTTCAAGGACATCAATGTATTGGAAGGAAGAGGTGCTGACTAACTTAATTTTTGAGGTCTTGCAGGGATAGAAAGATATATTTTTATATTCTTATCGAGGGCATACCTTGGTGTGTGTGAGATATATTTTCTATAAAGTATAAATCAAGAACCTTTATCCAATATTGTTGGATACCCTTATCTTTGGCTTAAAATATTTCATATGTGTCACTTATTTTGATTCAAGTTTATTTTCGTTGTATTTTGACAATGGAAGAAATCATAACCCTCTTATACTTTCTTATTATTTTATATACTCTGATATAAAAGATTCTAAGTGGTTTATGGTATAATATTTACCAATGTAAACATTCCTAAAGATTCCTTTTAGGAACCATATTTATGGAACGTAGACATTTTGTCTTATAAAAGTATTTTAGGGTTTTAGAATTTACCTTGTTTAACATTGTTAGACATAGTTTTATTTATGGTTAAAAATGAATAAGTTTAAAAATACAATTTACCCATCTTGTAATTGAGAATCGACATATACTATTTCAATCCTACAAGTATAAAACAAATTTGACGATAAAATTATCTAGATATCATAATATAAAATATCTAATAAATAACATGATAATCATAAAACACTAGAATATACAACATAGGTTATGGATTTAGATCTATCATAAATAAAAGAATTGATAAAATGTTTTATCTAAAAGGAACCAAGGTAATCATATATACATAAATATAAAATAATCACTGATTTGGTAAATCATAATCATAAGAATACAAAAATAAAATATAG
Source organism: Viscum album (assembly GCA_963277665.1). Classification (NCBI taxonomy): domain Eukaryota; kingdom Viridiplantae; phylum Streptophyta; class Magnoliopsida; order Santalales; family Viscaceae; genus Viscum; species Viscum album. The sequence goes on along the minus strand of OY728142.1, from coordinate 1,998,397,707 downwards.
AAATAAACATAGTTGAAATATTTTATCTCCCCTTAGTCCCAAATCTATTACCCAACATGCCAATCTAACATGATCTCTTGAAAAACTAGTGCATAAACCTGTAAACTAAACATAAGATTTTTATTTCCAGCACGGTACACTATATCATGTGATCACAACCAATAAAAGGCCTCAAAAAATGGGACCCCATATATAAACCAAAATATATCTTCTTTATGTATTTATGAGAAAATTAAAATTTAATAAAAAGAATATTCAATAAATTACGTAAGGTAATTGGGTGTTAATTATCCCACTACAACATCTTAGCCCACATTCATTTTCCAAATATTGTGAATTGTGATTATTATAACCATTTCATATATTACTATTATCATAGTAAGTGTTTAGTCTAGGTAATCTTGTAGATATAAGAATCACATATCGGAAAGGATTGTCATAGTCAATCTCGTGTATATATTAAATGTATTAAGGAAAGGTATAGCATATCCAATCTATCTTATATAGAAATGTATCAAGGAAAGGAATAACATAGCTATTAATTTATTTATAGGAAACATATTTTGTAAAGGGGTAAATCAACCATTCTCATGTATGTATGAAATACATATTAGAAACATGTAACATATCTAGTCCCTTCTATATATGAAATTCATTTGGGAATGGCATAACACAGTTAACCTCACATATATAAGAATCATATATAGGAAAAACATAAAATATTTAGTCCCAAGTGTATAAGAAATTTTTTTGGAAGGGTGTTACGTGTCAGGTCTTGTGTATTTGAGAATATTGGAGTTAAATCACAACATAATAATACCCCTAAAACTCTTGAAGAATAAGATCATGCAAAACATAACACAACACCCCATAACCCATGAACTATATGTCTATGTCTGATTATTAGTATCTCCTCACAATCACAATACATAGAATAATGTAAATAAAAATTAGAATAATATATAGGAGAAACTAAAAAAATTACTAGGTCATACATAGAAACATATATATAAAACAGTCCACTATGTGACAACACCTAAGTGTCTCCCTATATGGACTCACCTCATCCAATATAGCTACCCAAACATTTCTGAAACCTATAATCACAACTAATTAATAACCCAAGGTTCTACATGATGGGGCCCATTTACTACTTTTGATTTTACATTCCATTCAAATGGAACCTATCAGGTAAACATTTATCATTATGGCTTTAACGGACCATCTTTGACCTTCTCTTAAATCATGAATTCCATGAAAAATATCCCATTGGTTTTATGATGTTCATAATATCAATCCTAATACCAACTGAACAATAATATAGAACATAACATGTGTCTTAATATACTTATATCTAACACACTCACTTTTATAATTTATGTCGCCCAAGGATTACTCCTAAATGACATACCACGGTGCAACATATGTTCCATTTAAAAAGTTCTCAAGACTTAGAAAACCCATTCCTCTTCTTTTTTCCCTCCATACTTCCAATCCACAAAACTGTGATGATAAATTACTACCTTATACCACTCTAAGAAGACAAATGGATGAACACATCATTCTCCAAATGATATTCATGGATTCATACCCATGTCACTATAATTCCACACCTACTAGGGTGTTTGAAGGAACAAATCTCATACCCCCTTCCCTAACCAAGAAACTCATAAGACTAGTTTATTGAAAAAAAACTTTTGAACCATCATTCATTGAACACACATATCTATCCTATTAAGGAAAATACCATGTGAAATAAAATTTACTACATATCCTTAGACCCTCCATGTGTTTGTTTTGGATAACTATTTGTCATGTCCCATGGTGACATAGTCGTTAAATGATCCTAAAATCACAAAACCTCATATGGAATTCCCATCCAACACTAAAAATATCCACAAAAATATATCTCATCAATTTTCACCCATGATCCAATTGAAATATTCTTATAACCAACACCCCCATTATTGAACACACATTAAACTATAATATATATTATATATCACGTAATATTTTAGAAACTACCAAACCATATTTAATAGATCCAACAGATCCTAAATTTTAGTTTCATTTTCCATTGATCACCATAAACAAATGAATCAGAAAAATATGCCCTATATTGGATTTAATCTTAAATCATGTTGATATGAGAGAAACAATGAGAACATTTTGGGATATTACCTCCACCTTGGATATATATGTTTTTTATCATAGGGAAAAAATTCTAAACCACTGATAGGGTGTGAATTAGAGTTCAAAGACAAATATTAACATTACCCCCTTTCAAAACACTTATCCCACATTTTTAGTGACTTTCGAGATCGAATAATGATAAAAAAAATATGTATTATGAAGATAAGTATGAGGGTTCTATAATGTAAATACCTAAACATTATTATCACATGGTTCATAGAACATGTTATTTAGTGGTTATTTTCATGGTTTACAATGATTATAATCTCATTATCTAATTAAACATCATATTATAATATGTTAATGAATCAAGGGATGAAATTTATAACTTTAAAATACAATATCAAATTACAAGGACATTTATAGGGAAATAGATAAGAATGAAGAATATCTCTCGCATGTGGGATCCTTTTTTTTATTGCTCAAGTTTCTTCATATTATCATATATTGTTTTCACTATTATTTTGTCTGTAAAATCCCCATCGGGAGTACCTCTCATTTTCAATGATCTCAAAATGAGTATATTGTCATATAAGTATCATATTTTAATTACACTTTTCATAGAATAAATGGTGATAAATTTTTGGTGATCTCTCATGTATTTATACATCCATCAGTGGTCAAGATCTATCCATGATTCAAGGTTATCATTAATATCCCCCTTGTGTTATATACATTAAATTGAAATCCAAATTCTTCTAGAATACTATGAAGGTGTAAAATGTTTCTCACATTATTTTTACCTAAAATATAGGTCATATTTATCAATAAAATGAAGAAAATATATTAATTATCATATGAGAGTAAATATCAAGGGGTGATATTGAATATATAGAAATGATAATATCCTTCATGTAATATGCTTCAGTTAAACTCTATTCTAAAATTCATTGATTATATCTCCCCTTATATCCATAATTATTTTATTCCCTATAATTTCATGGATGTGAAAATTGGGAAATAATATTGATTTCTCTATATATTTATAGAAGACCCATTTCAGAGTTTTCTTCTAGACTATAGTTTCTATGATTTTGTATTTTGAGATGGGTGTACACTATATTTTATTGGTGTGGCACCTTATGGAATGAACAACATTATTTTAATGTGGAATACAGATTAAAACATTGTGTTTTTAAAACCAATCTAAAACCCTAAAATATAACAACACCACAACCCCTTGTTATGATAATCCAACAGAGAAGTACATTTTAATTCCTTTGAACTAACCCATCATAGTGATTCATCTAGTAATGTGGCATAATTCTAGAATCAAAATAATTTTTTACCCTAAATTCTATCATTTAATCATATGAAACATTTTATCATTATGATAAAAATCAGATAAATTGTCCAATAAATCCACATTTAATAAAATATGAGGGTGTCACTAATTTTTTGCATTATGATTACATCCAAATTGATTGTCCATGATTTTTTACTTAAATATCTCCACTTCTATTCAATTATTATTAGAATCCATAATATCTTATAATTTATATAATAATGCTACGAGATCTTCTTAATCTATTTCATTCACATTGAACCTCTTTCATCATCTCTTTCTTCATAATCCAAATGACATGCATGTGTTATTCTAGGATCTATGTCAATATAAAGTTTATATCCTTTAGAGTACATGAAATTCATAACTAAGAACATATAAATGATATATTTTACTGTTTCATGATCTCCGTATCCAATATAGATACTATAATCAATTCCATTTAGACGTTAATGCTACCACCCAATCAATTTATATTGTTTTTGTGCCATATCATCTTCCAATGGTGAGTAAAAATTATTATGGCTAGTGAAAATTTCTAGATTATCAAGAGTATTGAAAAAACCCATCACATTCTTAATACTTTATGTAATTCTACATTCTATAAAAGTTCTTCACAAGTGACTCATGACATCTTATCTTTTAAATATTGTTTCCAAAATATCTCAATCTACCCCTTTATATATCTCCTATATGATTCAATAAGGGAAAATAGTGAACTAAAAAATATTCATGATGTCTAGAAATAATATAAAATTAAATTATATAATCATATATTTGATGAATTTATAATCTCCAATTATTATCCATATATTACCAGCCAATTTATCTCTTCTCTATGATGAAATCCACTATGCTTTATCATTTAAAATAGATTTAACACATCTTGTATGGAATATATAAATCACATTTATAAACTCTATAACCCGTATGTGTATCAAATTTGTCATAAAAATTATTATTGAGTTTATAAAATAAATCCAACTAGATATTAATATCCCAAGATCACATAAATCATAAAAATACATTATAAAGACAACATTCTGGAATGATAGCTACCCTTATTGACCATAATCCCTAAATTGGAGAACAATTAAATCATGGATTTCATCTTCATTACATGTGTGGTAACATAAAACATCTCAAAAAACAAATTATGTGTCTATTGGGTCAAAAAAAGATAATTGATATGAATAAAAAAACTATGATATTGAGGGAAAAAATAGGGCTTCTAATGTTATATGGTTAAGTGAACAAGGGTAATATATTTCATTAATTAATCAATTTTTAATCTAAAATTTAATTTTAATAAAAAAATCCATGACCTAATGGATACCCAGTAGTTCATTTATAAAATCAATGTTTTCTATCGTCCAAATTGTGTACGATTTTGGAATAATGTCCCACTAAAAACTCCACTACATATATAGTGAGTCCCAACTAGGTACCTATATTTATATATAATTTTAAACATTAGATTAACATCATACAAAATTTCACATTAACACCACAAAACAGTTAGAAAATTTGAAAAATTTTATCAAATCATTCTCAAAACAATCAAGGCATTATAATTTAATATAAATATATTATTCCAAATACATCCCTATTCAATATTCATGAAATCTCAAAATCCTCAAACTCCATTGACTTGTAATGACATCGGTTATTATATAAAAATTTTATTGTGAATAGTAAAATGTCACTAAACATTTATAATGATTATATAATTAATAAATGTATGAAAAAAAATTCCCATACTAAATTGTCTTCAATGAGCATAATAAAATATTATATAATGTTTTTGAGACAATGATATGGTTTTACATCATTATTTTCATATAAACCCCCTTAATCCAAATATAACCCCCTCTCATTTCCTTCAATACTTTAGCCAATGTTTTTAGATGATCATGGATTGATGGAGATCATTGCTATGGGTTGAGATAATTACACAACACATTGACACCCTTAGATGAATCATTATGCTGGCTATTTATCCTGGATCCCTATCGAGATCATGTTGAGAATCGTGGACATATTGAATCATCATATAAAGATGTATGTAAATAATTTATTTATTCAGACAAAATTTAATGGGGGACATTTGAAATAAACTAGTTTTAGCGGTTCCTTTTCATTTCATTTTATATTTGTTTCCCCATCCAAACCCATCAGTGGTATGAAATAGCATTATATAAAATTTTAATTGATCTTTAAAATAGATGATGATACATGAAAAACTATGTTTTTATAAAACAATAATTTTTTTTAAGAAAATGGTGATTATTTATGATATTTCATAACCAAGATGCGTTATAAGAGAAATATAGTCATTATTTTGTAAATTTAATAAAACTAGATATTGTTGTATAAAAAAACATGCATTAAAAAGTGTTTTGAGAACACAATATTGTAAATGAATATTTCACAAGGTGTTTTATATCCAAATCAATAATTTTCAGTCTTCAAATAATGTTTTTTACGAAATCTATAAAATCATTGAGAAAAGCCATATCTTGGATTTGAAAACATATTAATTTTTAATGTTTTTCAAAAAATTATGTCCCTTTAAAAAAAATAGATATGGTTTTCCATCAGAAGTTTTTTTCACTACATATAAAACCATTCATGGTTTCAATGAAAAATTTTCATGGCATTTAATTTTTAATTATTTATTTAAATCATGAAAACAATCCCCAATATAGGATTTAAGAGACCTACCCAAATACAAGGTGACTATAAACTGTTCTAATATCATTTTAGTTTATGTGATTCATATTTAAATTATAATTTTATCTAATAATTATTTATAATGTTTTCATAAATTTAAATAATGATAAATATTTAGATTATATTAAATTAATAAATGTTCATATTACAGAATTTATTTTGAAAAAATAATTAAAATTTTCCAAAATACTTTTGGTTGATTTGATCAAAATAATTAAATAGAAAGATAGATACTTTTTATATGATTCTAAAAAATTTCATAAATATTATATTTTATGAAATATGAAGTTGGTCATATTAGAATACCATGCAATTTAATAACATGAAAGAGTTCATATTCAGGTAAATGATGAAATATGAAATTTTTTTACTTGTGATGTAAATATAAATTTTTTATATTTCTAATGTGTTTATAATTATTAATTTATGAAATATTTATAAATATTTATATCATGTATAATTTTATGAAATAATAATTTATTTATTATATTCTCTACACTATTATTCATGAATATAATGTGTTATATAATAATTAATTCATGATTTAGTTTAAGGTGTTAAATTATTTCTTATTAGTGTTATAGCATGTATATAAGACGTGACATTCTTGGTTTGATATAATATTTAGAAACATTAAACAATGAATATGATTTTTTTTGGCTTATGAACATGAAATATATGGTTATATATGATTTAATTATATTATTTGTTAGGAATATGTTGGAATTGAGGTAAATCTTGAGTACAGGTGCATCAATATTTGGACAATGGGATGGAATTCTCACTAATTAGGGGGATTAGGTTTAGACTATAAAATTTTGGGGCTGGTGATATGTCACTCTATTCATTCTCTAATGCGTATTTTGGTTTCATATGATTATAAACATTTATTTGAATAATTTTCATGTTCCTTATTCATATGATTTATTAAAATATTTTTAAATATATTTTCATTTTTAAGGGATGTAAAAAACATGAGTTTTATAATGAGTTATGCATTAATATGTTTTGACATCTTAATTTGGTTGAAGGTATAGTTTATAAAAAATTCATCAGAAGCATGGATACATAAATAAATTACTCACTGAAAATTCAACATTCTTGTTGATGAAGGTCAAATGTATGAGGAAATACATATAATCAATTATGAGGGTATGTATTGTTGATTCCTAGTAGATAATAATATGGTATTTTTAAAACCATTAAGAATAATCAGTGATGGATTCCATATAAAAATTCCAATCTAGACTGCGGTAATCAAAATTGGTTTGTTTAGCCAAATCATGGTATTTATAAAGTTGTGTGGTCCGAATATGTGGATATTCTAATTATAATACCATGACCCTAGAAGCCCAGCGTCAGTGTATTTTTTTAATACATCGGTATGATCACAAGGGATCAAATCCCAAAAGACTAATCAGTTTCATATCTTTGTAGGTACTAGATACATACATATGTTTTACATCACATTATAAAATGAAAAACAACTATAACAAAATTTTCTCCATTTACCATATTAATATCCCTCAGACTATCCATGCAGGTCTGTCATAATATACTTCATCGCATACTGGGAAAAATAATCCATAGAAAGGGGTGATATCAGATGCTCAGTAAGGATAACAATATAGAAGAAACTTTCAGAAATAATTATAAACAGTTAAGGCAATTTATAAGAATAAAATATAATACTTTTATACTTAAACATCAGCAGAATATAGAAAATATAAATCAACTACTGCCATTTACTTATTCATTTGGATATTCTAATAGTCGAACAATCACATGCAATATCAATATTCAATTTCATAATGATGGAATGAATAATGCCAGACATCATAACCACATAGTCAAGGCCTTGTTCGAAGTCTAAAAATAATATTCTTTCAAGGCCTTGTTCCATGTCACTAGTTTTCCTCATGAGACCTACCAATGCATCGAGGAGCTACAGCGGGCTCCACCTATCACTTACTAAGTCCAATTCTTCTTCTTATGAAATTTTTTATCATAACATAAACATTGATACTTAAAATATCATTCGAAATGTGAATACTTTAACCATAAACCATTAATCGTATTGAAATAACACATCCACTGTCAAACTTATCACAAAACCATCAATACAATATGGATGATTTGTATCAAAATGAATCAAATTCAAACAAGTGTAAAATTAATCAAATGATGTTGGCATATATGAAATCTAAACTATTTGAGAGAAATATCTTTTTTTAATAATTTAAAAGCCACATTATTTAAAAACAAATAAATTTTAATAAATTTTTGAATCAAAGTGTCAAATATTATTTTGAAACATTGAAAGGAATTATCATTTTAAAACAATAATTTCTATATAAATCAATCCTTAAATTCATTTTGAAAACACGTATATTATTTAAAAATATTTATAGGAATACATATTTAAAACATTCAAAAGGATGATATAGTTAAATAGACCCTTCCATAAAATATTTTAATATTCTTTTTGAAAACATTTTTATGAACTATGGACACTCATAATAAATATGTCCCAGTAAATACTTCCACATAAACAATCTTGGAAAATAATGAAATTAAGGAATTACCCCTTACCTTGTACTTATCCTTGGTCAAGGGTACGTTAACCTACTGCATAATAGTTAAATAATTGTTATTAAATTATAAAATAACCACATACATATATATGATATCAAATATGATCCTCTAATTTTTCATTGTTTTTAATATTTTAGTAGTATCATCATTTCGGGTGTTAAATGGTATGTTTTCCTTTATATGATTGGTCACGTAAGCCATGTTTTCTATGAGTAGGATGAATTTGATTGATATATCAAATGATATTAATTTCATATACATTATTCTTTATTATAAAATAAAAATTATTCCTGAATTATTACTATGGGTAATGAATCTCATTGCGTTGGTGGAGACAGTAATTTGTACGAATGCACGAGCGACAATATCATTATTATGATGCTGAAATTATATGTAATTTGATGATATTTCATAAATAAAAATTTATTAACATGTTATATTTATTATTTAAATCATTTATATAATTATTATACCCCTAAAAATAATGATGTGTTTGAATAACAAACTACACGACGACGTGGAGACGGTAAGCCGTACGCATGCACGTATGGTGACTTTGTCATTTATAGGATAAATGGAATAAAGAATATGGTTGTAAAATATTTATAATAATATAATAGTATGTAGTTTTTAATGGAGTTATTATTTAGGTATGGAAACAATAATAAAAGAGGAAGTGGAAGAAAAAAAGAACATGATAGAGGCTGGTGAAATTATTACCTCTTCCTCGAGTGTTTCCTTTTGAGTTGGTCAAAAGGGCTCCATAGGATGTATTTATGATCAATGTAAAAGCTCTAGGAAGATTTGATGGATGTTGGGAGGATATTTGGGCAGCGTTTGGACTAGCTAAATTGCTTTGGGGTGTGATTTGGAGAGAAGGGGAATTTCCCATTTATAAGAGGGCTGAGGGTCACATTATGAAAAGATTAAAATATTAATTTATCATACAATCATATTGGGTTTATAATGGATCAAAAAGAATTTATTTTGAAAATTATGTGGTTATCGGTCGAAATCATATCAACCGATAGGTGTTAGACAAGTTTAGGTTACCATTCTAACTTTTTCTATTTGATTTGACTCTTAGTAAAATAGTTTAACTTTTATCATGTCTTCTTGTATTATTACAATAAATGGTTAATAAACATAATATAAACATCCAAGAGAACATATAGTGGTTAATTAATAAAATATATAATATTATTTAATCAATTTTCTCAACCCCTGTAATTTTAGGAATAATATATCAACCAATAATAGTGTATTTGTTTTAAAAAATAATTTTTGTCTATTTTGGCACTATTTTGGAATTTTGATTTTTGGATATTCATAACAACCATATCACTTCGAAAAAAATTTACCTATTCAACCCTAAAATTTCATATTAACTTATAAAATTATTGGAATTCATTAGAAGTCTCCAATTATATTTATTTGGATATTTATAACATCGATTATTTTAATATTTCATTAAGAAGGTAATTACTACATCATCATTGTGTCATAAATAAATATAATTATATAATATTTAATAATTATAAATAAATTACCATTATGTAGGAATTATATTTATCTTATTAATGAATATTTATAGTCTGAATTATATTAGTTATAAACCTATATTAAAAATGGTTTAGTTAATAAACATTGAATTTAACACTTTTAACTCTTCTTAAAATAAAATAATAATAAATGTAATAATATTTTTCAAGTGGACCTAAAGGATCATATTTTATTCCATGTTTTTTTGTGAAATTACACTTATCCAATATAATTAGGACATGTGTTAGAGTAATTATAATATCATTTTTACTATTAATTACCTTATTTACTTTTAACTATGGTAAATAAAAGTCAAAGTTACTATTCACCAAAAATTAATTTCATCTTTTTTAATCACATTTTATTTACTGTTATAAACCATGTATCTTGGATTTTTTAAATTCAACTCACATAAGCGGTAAAATTATGTTTTATGCAAATTTTCTAACATGCCTATAAGGTGGGTAAAAGAAGTTAAAAAATTATTTAAACTTTATACATCTAATTTTAAATATAAAATGACTCTAATTAATTAAATCGAACTAATATATGTAAAATTTATATCTTTTGACTTTAAATAAAATTAAATAAAATAAATAATTATTTAAATAAAAAATTGATTGTAAAGGAAAACACAGTTTGTTCACTAGTCATCAAAAAATTGAATGTTTTTTATGAAAATATAAAAAATTCTCCCTATTCTAATTATGATATTCCAAATTCCAAAATGAAGTGTATTTTGGAAAATTCAAAACATATGATTTTTATTTATTAATTTAAAATTAATTCCCATTATCGAAACCAAAAAAACGGGTTTTCTTAAATAATAAAAACTATCAAAAGATTGAAATGGGTTTATGTCAAATTTTAGTATAAAATTACATATAATGAAATATATTCTATTAAATGATATAAATATAATCTAATTATACTTGAAACCATTCAAATGTAAATTTAACATGATAAATTATTTTGATTAAAAAAGTAGTTTTCAATTAAAATTCAGCATCTTTCATTATTCATCAAAATAATAAAGTTATCCAAAAATCAAAAAAAAATTATCGAAAATATATTTTTATGTCCCACTTCTAAATGAGATGTTTATTTTTTAAAATTTATTATAATATTTTCAGATATTTAATTTAAAAAAATCACCATTAGGAGGCGGTAAAATTGCATTTTTGAAAAAAACATCATTTATCTGAAAAATTGAATTTGTTTTTATATTTTTTCTATAAAAAACATAATATGGGTGCTAAAATTATATAGAGTATATAAGATTCAAAATGAATTTATTACTATTCATAACTACTTTTTGAATGGCTAGTTTAGTAAGTTAGGGTGCGCTCGAACTTGGTGTTGCTTGTAGCGCAAGCTATTGAATTACTTTAATGAGATAATGTACTATGAAATCATGGGGTTTTAAATTCTCCCAACCTTAAATAAATTGCGTCCTCAAAATTTAAAATTGTTCTTTAAAAATAAATAGTTAAAAATAGAAAAATACATTTTTGGAAATCCCACATCAGAAATTGGGTAAATAAAATCTAGTCTTAATAAGAGGGAGAGAGAAATAAAAAAGTAACCACCAAATTATGATCTTAATTTGGAAAAAATTGGTGGAAATTAAAATAAAATAATTGGAGGAAAAACATAAATATTTATAGGGAGTGATTGAGGTCAGAAATCAAAAACAGGTGTAACATTGAGGTCCTCAAAGCCATCAATATAAGATGATGTAAAATATCATCGGTTCAACCAAAAATATGGTATTAGGATAACAAATTTTTTGTTTCAACATACCTTCCCTAAAGTTTAAGAATTAATTTATTCATAGAATAAGAGGGAAAAATATATATATATACCTGACAAGTAGAGTTTCGTCCTTAAACTAATTCCTACCATAAACTCATTTTCACTCTAAAAGATAATAGAATTCAAAAATATACTACTTATCCTAATTGTATAGGGTTCCCAAAAATATGAATTTATAATTTATCTGTCAGACTATCTAAAGAATCTACATTATACAAACCAGGACATCATGTAGGCCAGTGGTATATGATATACCCCTGTCACTCTTCGGTTGCGGGTTCATGTCTCGCAGCCTTGCCGGGCATGACGGGTTGTCACCCGACCTCCGGGTTTTCATTTTTATATCAATCAAAAAATAATAATAGGAAATAATATATCCTTAACGGTAGTATCCAATGTCATACAGAATCGATTCCGACATTAGACTTATTGAAAATACTTCTGTCCAAAATCACTGTCCAAAATTTATAAGGAAGGTAGACACAATGAAGATCCTTTTTTCCATGTAATAACATGTGAATACCTTCATCGTGTATTATTTTAAAACACTGTAACATCTTGAATTTCCATAAAAACTTATTGATTTCTTTCATTCTCCCTTATTCCTTATTGAATACTGTAAATACTCCTTATATCCAAAAATGTTGTAAACTCTAAAACATTATCAATATAAAAATCATCAATAAGTTTCAAGGGAGTCAATAATATCAAATATAATTTATCCAAATCAATCATATATTATTCCAAAATCACTACCTCAGTAACAGAATAGTATTATGGTTTATCTTTCTCTCATGCATATATTTTCCAACTAATTTAACCTGCTATTGAGTCATTTTTCCTGGTTCCACAGAATCTCAAGTCCATAATAAAATAGTATTGTAGTACATTTCTTATATACTATATAATTCTTATAACATGTACATCATTAATACAATACTCAAATAACACAATACTTTAATAACAACATATGAACAATAATTATTCCTCTTTATCTTCAGTTGTATCACAACTTGATTATTATCCAATAACAGCATTTGGGGTATACTATAATGATTTGGACACTGATTTGCATAGTCTCCAAACTACATGCAGATGAAAATTTAAACATTTGAAACCTTTTTCTTACCCTTTCAATCACGAACTTGGTGTCCTTTTTCTCCACACTTATACCAAACTCTCATTCCATTCAAACATTTATCATGGTGATTCTTTCCACAGTTATAAATTATGGGGAAATTCTTATTTCCCCTCTTTCCATTATCCATATTTCTCTATTCCATCAGTTTCTTCTATTGCTTCCCTAAAAAGATAAAGGACTCAGAGAATTATTTACTTATCTTATTAACACGTGATATTATTTCATCATATAATGTGAATATATTAGAGACTATTTCCCTTTTAAATTTTTACATAATTACATAAAATATTTGATCCTTCGTAATCTTTTATTCAAGCATATTTCTAGAATTCTCAATATATATACTAGTCCCCATTTCTAAATAATGGCATACACCAGGTTATTTTTTTAATCACAATGCTTAATTCCAAACTTGTAAAATACCTAACAAAAAATGAAAATATTATGCATTTATTCTATTATCATAAAATGTTTTCTTTGAGGAAGAATTTAATAATAAATCCATCATATTGGCTTTTAATGATAATGTGAATTATCTTAAGAATATCCCCCAAGAGTGTTGTAACCAAGAGTGCAGTAAGGCCTGTTTTCATGTACCAAGATACCCCGAGTCAAGCATGAAACTCCTTGTCCGAGTTTTCACTCCTAGGTACATCTTTTCCAGAGCTTCCTCCACCTGCTTGTATCCAGAATGATATGTATTTCATTGAAAGTACAAAAAATATCTATATTTCCAAAATTATAGGAAGTTCCTCTATACTAATCCGCAATGTCTATCTTAGGGTAATGTTATCTAATCCGATTTTTTCTAAATCTAGTTTCCAAGGTATTTATTAAACTTCTTCTGATACCAACTGTAATTCCCTAACCCCAGAAGCCAAGATTCGGTGTGTTATTTTAATTTATTGGCATGATAAAAAGGGATCAAATCCCAAATGACTGATCAGTTTACTAGCCTTGGAAGTACTAGATACATAAATATGTTTTAAATTATATTATAAAATTAAAACCAACACCAAAAAAATTATCTTCATTGGCCACATGCATATCCCTTAGACTATCCTTGTAGGTCAGTCATAATATAATTCTATGCATCTTGGTAAAAATTAAACATAGAAAGGGGTGAGCTCAAGTTCTCAGTAAGGATAACAGTATAATGGAAACATTTGTAAATAAGTATAAACATTTAAGGCAATGTATACTACTAAAACATAAGCCCTTTAAACATAAACATCAGTATAATACAGAAAATATAAATCAAATCATTCCATTTACATATTCACATAGATATTATACTAGATGAATAATCATATGCAATATCAATATCTAAATTAATAATGATGGAATGCATAATTCCAGACATCATAACCACATATTCATGGCCTTGTTCCATGATTACAAAAAAAATGTCCAGGCCTTATGCCAAGACACTAGTTTGTCTCATGAGACCCACCGATGCATCAAAGAGCTATAGGTGGCTCCAACCATCACTTATTAGTCCAATACATTATTCATATAAAATGTTAAAACATAACAGAAACATTCGTGTTAAAATAAGCATACGAAATATTAATACATTAACCATAAACCATGAATATTATGAAAATAACACATCCTCAATAAAACATATCACAAAAACATCAATACAATATGGAGGATTTGTATCATAATTAATTAATCAACTTAAAACAGGTGTAAAATCCATCAATGTATGTTGACATAGATGAAATCAAATCTATTTGAGAGAAATATATTCTTATTTTTTTTTAAACATTTAAAAGTCACATAATTTAGAAAGGAATAAATTTAATGACACTTTTGAATCAAATATTATCATACCACTTTGAAACATAGAAATTAATTAACATTTTAAATCTATGTTGTCAATATAAATAAATCTCTATAGACATTTTGAAATCATGTACATTAGTAAAAAAGATTTAAAAAAATAAAAATTTAAAACTTTTAAAATGATGATATATTTAAACAGACCCTTCCATATAACCTTAAAATATTCCTTTTGAAAACATATTAATGAAATGTGGACATTGATGATAAATATGTCCCATTAAATACATACTCATAAATAATCTCGGATAAAAATGATATTGAATAATTAAACTTTACATAGTAATTATCCTTGGTCATGGGTACATTAACCTATTGTATAATAGATAAATAATTATTATTAAATTACAAAATAACCACATACATAAAAATGATATCATTTATAATCTTCTAATATTCCATTGTTAATAATATTTTAGCAGTATTATCATTTTTTGTGTTAACTGATCCGTTTTCCTTTATATGTTGGGTAATGTAAGCCATGTTTATTATGGATAGAATGTATTTGATTCATATATAATATTATAATAAGTTCTTAAAAATTATTTTTAATCAAAAAATTAAAATTATTCTTGAACAATTACGATGGGGGATGAATCTCATCGCGTTCGTGGAGACGGTAATCCGTACATACGCACGAGTGACAATATCATTTGATTGACGGTGAAATCGTATGTAATTGGATGGTATATCATATATTAAAAGTTGTTAAATTTAAATATTTATTATTTACATCACTTTTACTCATTATTATACCCATCCAAAAAATGTAGTGTTTGAATAAGAAACAACACCACGACGTGGAGACGGTAAGTCGTACGTATGCACGTATGGTGAATTTTACATTTATAAGATAGATAGAATTAATAATATGTTTGCAAGATATTTATAATAACATCCCAGTATGTAGGAGGTACTTTATTTTTTATTTTTTTATTGAAACAACAAATAAAGTGGATGTTGAAGAAGAAAATGACTTGAATAAGGGTGGTGATATTATTACCTCTTCTTCGGGTGTTTCCTATTGAGTTGATCTGAAGGGCGCGATAGGTTGGCTTCCTAATCAATGTAAGATATCTAGGATGATGTGAGTGAAGTTCAGAGGATATTTGGGAAGGTGTTGGATGAGAAAAATGGCTTTGGAGGTGTGATTTTGAGAGAATAAAAAGTTCCCTTTTATAAGAGGGGTGTTGGTCACTTTAGGAAAAGATGAAAATATTAAATTAATATACAATAATATTTCTTTTATAATGTCTAAAAATTAATTTCATTCTATTATTAGTTGGTTATGGGTCGAAATCCTGTCAACCAATAGGTTTTAGACAAGTTTAGGTTTCCATTTTAACATTTTCTTTTAGATTTAATTCTTAGTTAAATTGTTTTACTTTTATCGTGTCCTCTTGTAATATTACACTATATGGTTAATAAACATACTCTAAACCTCCATGAGAACCTCAAATGGTTCATTAATGAAATATATAATATTATTTAATCCGTTTGGAAGAACCATAGATTTTTAGTAATATTATATCAATAAATAATATAGTATTTTTGAAAAAACTAATTTATTTCAATATTGACAATATTTGGTATTTTGTTTTCATGAAGTTCATAACAACCTAATCACTTATAAAAGTTTTATCAAATACATCCTAATATGTAATATTAATCTAAAAAATTATTTTAATTCATCAAAAGTCTCAGATTAAATTTATTTGGATATTTATAATTTCAATTAATCTAATATTCTATTAAGAAGGTAATTATTGCATCATCATTGTGACATAAATAAATATAATTATATAATCTCTAAAAATTATATCTAAAATAGCATTATATATAAATTATTTTATATTTATAATGAATATTTATAGTCCAATTTATTTTTTATATAAACCTATATTAAAAATAATTTAGTTAATAAACTTTGAATTTAACACTTTTAACTCTTCATTAAATAAAATAATAATAAATGACCTAATCTAATCCATGTGGTCTTAAAGGATCATATTTTATTCATAATGTTGTTTTTTTAAAATTACAATTATCCAACAGAATTAGGACAAGTGTTAGGGTAATTATAATATCATTTTTAACTTTAATTACCCTATTTACTTTTAACCATGGTAAATAAAATTCAAAAGTTATTATTAACGAAAGATTATTTTCATCTTATTGAATCAAATTTTACATACCAATATCAAACATGTCTCTTAGGTAATTAAATTCAACTCACAGAAGCGAAAAAATTATTTTTTATAGAATTTTGATAACGGACCAAGAAGGTGGGTAAAAGACTTTAAAAATTCAACAAAATTTTGTACATCTAATTTTATTACAAAATGACACCAATTAATTAAATTAAACTAATATATCTATTATTTATCTATTTTGACATTAAATAAAATAAATAATTTTTTAGATAAAAAATATTTTTTATTAAAAAACACAATGTTTCCACTATTCATCAAAAAATTAAATGTTTTCAGAAAAATATCAAAAATTCACCCTATGCTAATTTGGATATTAAAAATTCAAAAATGTAGTTTATTTTAAAAATTTAAACACATAGAAGTTGAATTTATTAATTTAAAATTAATTCTCATTGTCTAAATAGAATAGAATGTTTTTATTGAAAAATTAAAAACAATCTTAAGATTGAAATGTTTTTATGTCATATTTAAATGTAAAATTACTTATAATGACCTAAATTGTATTAAATGATAAAAATATAATATAATTATACTTCAAAACCATTGAAATGTACAATTAAAAACTATAAATTATTTTCATTAAAATATTTGATTCCAATTAAAATTTAGCATCTTTCACCAATCATCAAAATATGAAAGGTATCAAAAAACACCAAAAATTTATCCAGACTAAAATTTTATTTCCTACTTCTAAATAAAAAGTATATTTGGTCAAATTTAATATAAATGTTTCCGATAATACATTTAAAAAAATTCACCATTAGTAGGCGATAAAATTGCATTTTTGAAAAATACTTCCTTTATCTGAAAAATTTAATTTGTTCTTATATTATGTCTAAGAAACACATAATATGGGTGTTAAAATTATATAGAGTATATAAGATTCAAAATGAAGTTAATATTATTCATAACTGCTTTTTTAACAGCTAGTTTGGTATGTTGTGGTGTGCTCGAACACGGTGTTGCGTGTAACATAATCTATTGAATTACATTAATGAGATAACATACTATGAAATCATGGGGTGTTACACTAATGGTGAAGATAGGTTGATTTTACCTTTTAACTAATTTAAATGAGTTATCAATATTTTTAATCAATTTTAATTGAACTAAAAAAGAGTCACACATAATGTTTTTTATAGAAGTTTTGATTAAATAGATCCTCCATTTAGCCTTCACATATATCATATTAAAAAAATAAATGATAATTAATATAATTTTATATCACCATTTTTATGGGGAGTCAAAACAATTAATAATTCCTTTTTAATCCTCATAGGCTAAACCCATGACCGACTTTATCACACCTAGAGTCACTACCCATCTAGCTTTCTTTGGAATTTAGTGGAAGAAACTAATCTCTACTTTATCTAGAACCGCACTGAACTAAATACCATTGACAAAAAACCCATATATTCTATATTAATAACATTTTGTTTGATTTCATAAACAACATGCCTCCCTGAACTTAACCAAACCAAAAAATATTATTATTTTAATATGACTGTTATAACCATGAAACTGAATTTGAAAGTATGAATATGAATAAAAAAAATATTAAATATATATATCTATATATATCTGACTCAAAAAAAATTATTCACTCTTTGGAAATAAGAATTCAATTTTTAAATTCATAATATGCTTTAAAATATGCTTTTTTCAATTATGTTTTTATAGTTTTTTGTGGAAATAATTTATTAAATTTCATAAATTATTTGAAAATGTATTTTAGAAAGTAATTTAATTTTTTAAATCATCATCTGATAATTAGATTATAGTTAATTTTTACGATTTTATTAAAAAGGATATTTTTCGATGAAAAATAACAAAGTACTGAATTTTATTGAAATATGTTTTTTCATTTATTTAGAAAGAATCATTTTTTTAATATTTTCTGAATTAAATTAGTTCTATTATATTAATTTTGACCCAATTACATTAACTGGAATAAAATTGATGATTTAATTTATTATAAAAATATTTTTATACAAAAAGATTTTTTCAAAAAAATTGTTTTCCATTCCATTCTACGTTATTTTCATAAGATAATTTTGGCCACTCCTAGAAATTAAATAATCAAAAATTAATTCCATGTTTGGAATCTAGGATTCTAAATTTGTTAAACAAGAGCCTTTTATTTTTTTCCTATATAAATAGTAACCATATTAAATTTTTATTACCACAGAAAAGGTGAAATGGATAAATTAGTGAGAAAAAAATGTGATAAGGCCTCAAAATCTACCAAAAATATTTTTAATTATATTAGATAAATTTGACCATAGGCATCCCAAATTATAACATATGAAATTTTAGAGCTATTTTACATTGATAATGTAATTTAGAATATTTTAAGTAAATAAAATTTCAAATTTTCATTCCCCTGACTTTAATATCTAAATTATTTTTTCATAAAACCAAAATGACGTTATTAATAGTCTTAAAAATTTCTCTCAAAGGAAATTTAAATTTCATTTATCAGAATAATGTTTTTAAAAAATTGATATTATTTAATTACCCTAAATTTTTATGTAATGCCGACATAGTATTTATTCAATAAATAGAAATATTAAATAATTATTTTAAATAATTAAAAGTAAAATAATTTTGATGAATTATTATATTATTAGAATATTTTATATAAATGTGACATATTAGAGATGTTTTAATTGATTATATTCAAATTCAATATTGGAAACAATTTTTTAAAGTAAATTTAAAAAAATAGTGTAAAAATGACATTAATGATATTTTATAAAAATAATATTTAATTAAATTACATAAAAATACTAAAAAATTTGATGGAGGGAAATGTGTATATGCTATGATCCCAAATATAACCCATTCTTCATTTAAACCCCAATTTATACTTTATAATTACAATTATAACCTTATATTTTTGGATAATATGTTGTCAGGGTTACTGTTAAAATTGGAAAACTAAGGGCTTAAAAAGAAATATATGCTTTAAAATACAAATTATACTAGTAAAACCTATTATTGGAATTCAACATCATCATTCCTTATATTTTAATATATATCAATTTGAAAAAAAAATCATGATAAGGACTTCTTATATTTCAATATTTAAGAAATTCCAAAAGTTCCCCTCCCCTCACTTATAAAAGGGAATATTACCATTATCTACATTACAATACATTGATATTTATAGACTAACCAAAAAAATCCAAATTATATTCTTAACATCCTTGTCTAAATTATATATCTTCTAGACTCCCAATAATACTAACCCATGGATCCGTAAGAGGTTATCTAAAGGGGTTATTTCCCAAAAAATAGGTATTTACCTAAACACATCACTTTCTATTACTTATTCTATCACCACATCAAAATTTATGTTATTTATCATAAATTAATAGATTAATTATAATAAATATACTATAGTTTTTATTATTTATGAAATATATATTATAAACCCCTTTTTCTCATCACAATATATGTAATAATATTTTGTCTACAATCGTACAACTTATAGTCTCCACATAGTTATATAATTCATATTCCAATACCATTGTTTTTTGGGAAAATTTATGAGGGATTTATTTTTTATATATTATTTTTAAATAATAATATTTTTTATCGAATGATAATATAATATATACCTTCATTCCTCTAGTACATTTAAAAGCATTAATGACATTCATGTGTATGGGTAGACAGTCACCTACACGAAATGTTGTGATTCATTTTTTTAGATTTGATATACCTGGATGGTAATAAGGCTATATTTGATGAATATAAAAGATATATATGATATTTTAGAAGTTTTTGAAGTTTTTATTATTTTTTAATTTTATTTTTTTACAGCCATTAATAAATATAAATAGGATTCTTGCTAACATAAAGCATACCATCTCCAAGAATAATGTCATTCATTTTTTATTCTCAACCTTTGACAGTTCAAAAAAAATATTATTTTTATAAATATATATGTTATCTATATAATTATTAACATTATTTAGATTATAGAAACATGATCAATGTATAAAGAAAAAAACCAAAAAACCAAAACATTATTAAAAAATGAAATTGTAACTAACTAGAACAGTGAATTTAATTAAGAATTGTTAATGAATGGGTGATCATATTTTATAAGTGTATAATATATCATATGATATATATGATTATGGTTATAGAATATATTTATAATAAATCAATGTTTATTATAAATGAGTTCTAAACATGTATGAATAAATTTGTACTTAATGTGAGTGTTTTATGTTGGACTCTCATTGTTTATCCTAATTATTTAGGATCCAGCTTCTAGTAATGAAATATTATAATCTACCTAGAATTAAAGACCTAGATTTTATTGTCTTCTATATATTTATTCAGAATATTTATATTATATACATTTTGAACCATTTGAGTACACAAGATATTGATGTAATAATTTATATGAAAAGTGAGCTTATTTATCTCACTGATCAAAAATAATTTTTCATATATATACCCATTTTAAATAAAAAAATTTCTAGAATGATTTTAATACTCTATTATAATATCATCAAGAAAAATTTTCCCATGATTTATGTTTTTTAAAATGTTTTAGAAGAATTATTTAGATCATTTTCGGAATCAGGTTCCTTTTATATTTTATACAAAAGTATGAGAGGAATGTCTTATTTCATATAATATTGAATGAATAGAATTTCCCAGTAGTGTGAAGACTCAATTATTTGATTCCTAATTTAATTTATTTTCAATTTATTTTAAAATTTAAATCAATTATATAAAAAATATTAAATTTTTATATATTGTACAAGTGTTTTGAAAAATAAGTATTCTCCTTAGGAAAAATTTCATAGATTATTTTAGATGAATTTTCATCAATGATAACATCTTTGATATTAATTTTTATTTATTGGGTAAATGATCTGATGAAGGCATCCTTATTTAATCAATGCATGTTTAAGGATTAGGATGATTATATTTTTATGAAACCCATTTAACATCTATATTTTATGAAATGATTAAATTATAACATTTCTATGAAACAACTTTTATTAGCATGGCTTATGATATGGTTATATGATAATGATCTTATAATCTTATAGAACACAAATTTTTTGTTTTCATTATGTGAAGGGTTGGAAAAAATAATACATCCCTGTAATTTATTCAATAATTTTTTTTATCTATTATGATAATTGAAGGAAATAATTCAATGATCATAGTCGACAATGAGAAAAATGTTTATATGCTTGATCCACTATAGGAAAAAAGTAGTTTTTATTTATCTACTACTGGAAATCGGTGGTGACTCATGATCCATTATGATATAATGATTTTTTTATTTATGATAAGATGTGTTTTTATTCTCTCAATAGTTAACTATGAAAAATAAAATGTTTTATATGACTATAATGGTGCCAAACTATTAGGAAATTTCATCATGATTATGAATTGAATTTTTCATATTAATGATTTATAATGATTTATAACCCTTATGATTCATGTATTATAATATTATAATGTTTAATTCCATGAATCGTGTTTATTAAAAATGATATATTGGCTATGAAAATTATGGTCATGATCTGGTATCATTTAATTGATCGTTTTCTTTTATATGATCTTCGATAGATATCTCTCATATTCTCCCTTAATTAACATTTGAACTCTACCTTTATTAGGAATACATTCTTCATATTTTGAACAATTTTATTGAATATGTTATAAAAAATAAGAGTACTATGTGTGATGATATTTTTAAGAGATATTCATGATCATTCTTTAAATAAATATATTAGGTAACTAGTGGCTAATTAAACTAAACCCTTATGGTTCCTGATTGGATTGTAATGTCTTGAATTGATAAATAATCTAATAATATGTAATATTTTTATATAAAAAGTACATATCTATATATTTTTTTAACAAAGACGGGTATTGTTATACATTGGATATAAGGTTTATAAAAATTTAGGGAAAACCTTATGGAAAATTATATATATTGGATAACATCCTGATTTATTGGTAAGGAAGAGATTATGGGGTTTTATTATCAATACATCAATATATGGATAATATATGTGGATGTGGTGAGATACATATGGGGGTATTAACCTCCCCCACAAGATTTAAGAGTATATCAAAAACATTATTCTGGTGCATAGTGAATGAGCCCTTACTACGCACCTACATTGACACACTCAGAAGATAGTCTTATGTGAACTTATTTTTTCATTGAGTTCCATTATGATGGATTACAATATATAGTGATAATGGATTACCTCGACCAAAAATAAAGTTTCGTATTTTTATAAAGAATTTGTCTAGATTATCGTATCCTATAAATTATTTTTAACTATTATGTGGTTTCCCATTATGATTATTATTTATTATACTATATTTTTGTTTCTGACGCTTTTTCCAGGGCACGCGCATCTGTCACGCAGAGGACGCGTTGTTGATACCCCGCATTCCCACTTTCCAAAGGCGGGCGGCATCCGCTTCTTATGCAGGGATGTCTACTCCTTGATTGAAACATGTTGATGGGATGTCGGTTATTCCTTCCCTTAATTCCTCCTCGGAGCTCATCACCTAGTCCAGAGTCTCTCTCATTGATTTAAAACGTAATTCGTGAATCTCTTCTTGCTGCCTTATCATCATGGACACCAGTTAATTACGTCTCTTTTGTCAGGACCGTCCAAAGGGTCCGGTCAGGGTGGCAACCTTCGATGAGGAGAGCAGTTGCATTTGGGAATCCATGGCGTGTCTTGATGCTGGGGATTGGCATTTCTCTCTTCTATCCCTTATCATATGGATACTCGAGGGTGCGGAATCCTGAGGTATCCAACATTGAATTCGGGGAATTTTATGGCATATGCATGTATCTGAGGTTTTCCTCATATTCCTATGTTTAACACAGGGTATGCTACAAGTTTAACATCCAGCGGAGACGGATTGGACTGATCAGAACACTAGATAAAGTGGATCATATTGAAGAACCGCCTAGAGGGAACACTGTTGTTGGGGCCACCATGTAGGCGGCTTCTCTAATGTTTTGGGGGGAATGAGGTGTGAAGTGGCATGATCCCACCGAGATGTGGCGGCCCGGGTAAGAATCAGGATGGATGGTGGCTTTAGGCTTGGGGCTCGAAGTGACTTCCCACATATCCCAGTGGTCAGTAATCAAGGTCTTTGTAGTTCAGGTGGCTGATACAGTTTAACGTCATGTGGGATGATAATGGGGCTAATACTCTGAGGCGGCCCAAGGTGAAGGCGAATCGACGTGAATGAGGACCTGATGTCCAGATGGATTGGGGATTACTCTCTAAGGCGGCCCATGGTGGTGGGGCTTGAACCTCATGGAGGCTTCCAACGTACCATGCCTTAGGACGAATCAAAGCCCCCGTAGTTCAGGCTGGATGGGGCTTACGCTCTAATATGACCCAAACTGGTGGTGCTTGAACCTCGTGGAGGCTTCCTTTGTACCATGCCTTAGCACGGATCAAAGTCCACGTAGTTCAGGTTGGATGGGGCTTACGCTCTGAGACAGCCCAAGGTGGTGGGGCTTGAACCTCATGGAGGCTTCCTACGTACCATGGATTAGCACATGTCAAAGTCCCCATAGTTCGGGTTGGATGTGGCTTATGCTCTGAGATGGGCCAACATGGTGGGGCTTGATCCTCATCGAGGCTTCCTACGTACCATGCCACAACACGGATCAAATTCTCCATAGTTTGGGATGGATGGGGCTAATGCTCTGAGACGGCCCAAGGTGGTGGGTCTTGAACCTCGTGGAGGCTTCCTACGTACCATGCCTTACCACGGATCAAAGTCCCCATAGTTCGGGATGGATGGGGCTTAAGATTTGAGATGGCCCAAGGTGGTGGGGCTTGAAACATATGGAGTCTTCCTACATACCATGCCTTAGAATGGATCAAATTCTCCATAGTTTGGGATGGATGGGGCTTATGCTCTGAGACAGCCCAAGGTGGTGGGGCTTGAACCTCGTGGACGCTTCCTACGTACCATGCCTTAGCACAGATCAAAGTCCTCATAGTTCGGGATGGATGTGGCTTATGCTCTGAGACGACCAAAGGTGGTGGGGCTTGAACCTTGTGGATTCTTCCTACGTACCATGCCTTTGCACGGATCAATGTCCCTGTAGTTCGGGATGGATGGGGCTTACGCTCTGAGACGGCCCAAGGTGGTGGCGCTTGGGCCTCATGGAGGCTTCCTAGATACCATACTTTAGCATAGATCAAAGTCCATGATGTTCGGGTTGGATGGGGATTACACACTGAGATGGCCCAAGGTGGTGGGGCTTGAACCTCGTTGAGGATTCCTACATACCATTCCATAGCATGGTACAAAGTCCATGTAGTTCGGGTTGGATGGGGCTTATGCTCTGAGACGGCCCATGGTGGTGGGGCATGAACCGCATGGAGGCTTCCTATGTACCATGCCTTTGCACAGATCAAAGTCCCCATAGTTCGGGGTGGATGGGGCTTACGCTCTAAGACATCCCAAGGTGGTGGGGCTTGAACCTTGAGAAAACTTCCTATGTACCATGACTTAGCATAGATCAAAGTCCCAGTAGTTTTGGCATACAGTTTAACGTCATGCGGGATGGGGCATTTAGGGCATATTCTCTGAGGCGGCCCATGGTGTGTCATGGTCGAAACTCACTCTAAGCTCATGAAATTCATGCTCAGTGTGAGAATCCAGAGGTTGCAGGGACCTGATGATCACGTCATGAAGAGTGCATCAGTGGGAAGTGAAGAGGGGCTTACACGTTGAGTGGCCCATGGTGTCAGGACTTAATCTAGGATTGAGGCCTAAGGGATAAAAAGCACAACAGGGGAGGGATTTGGCACCCAATAAGAGAGGAGGGGCCCCGTTCCCTATCACTCCCACCCCTGGCCTTGGCGCCAAGGAAGTAAGGAGGAGGAGGGGTGTTGCCTCCTGCAAGAATGGTTAGGAGCTTACACCATGGTGGCTGCCCTACCCCACAGAAAAACACCATACCAATAAATCACCCCTTGTGAGGGATGATCCCATCCCCATGGAGACGAGTTGGGTGTGGAGAATATCTGAGGTGGGGGGACCCTGCGTGCGAGGCATGGGGCCAAGTCACAGTTAAAGGTCATGTGTTGAGGATGAGGCACTTGGCAGTTTCACATCCTGCAGCTCGGACGTGGTGGGTTGGATTTGCACACCTAGTACATACATAGTCGGGGCCCTCTACCCCTTGTGGAAGGGAAGGACTTGGAAAGGCCATACTGAGGGGGGTGTCGCGGGGAAATCCATTTAGGGGTCCACGTTAGCGTGGCTATGCGAAGAAGAAATAGTCGTAAGTGTTCCTATGTGAAGAAGCATGAGAAGGAGCAATGCAACGAGAAGTATTGTCCAAGGGACTTTGAAGTTACTTCGTTTGAGCCTAGAAGGTCGTACGGGAAAACCATGTATGATACAAATGCCTGGGGTGCACAAGACACCTGCGGATGGCACCCGGAAGGAGGGAATCAGGGGCTCGTACAAAGGGGGTGCCCGGGGAGCACTAAGGTGAAGGTCATCAGGGGATTGTGCACATCCCTTGAGGATTATGCGAAATTAAGGGAGCCCAGTGTGGAAAGCCCTGGGATAGAGAAAAATCAGTGTTTCTTGCACGAAGTAGGTGGTTTAGGCTTTGCGCGCGACTCGAAGGGATTGTGCGCAAGGGGAAGAGTTACGCGCCAGTGGCAAGGGTCAGGAATAAGCACAAGGGGCGTGCAAATGCGGGGATTGTGAAAAACTGGTCGGCCTATGTGAAATGGAAGGAATTGCGCGCATGGGGAAGACCCCAAAGGGGTTGGGGTTTAGTCTATTCTAACGGTATCTCGCGTGAAGGCGGATCCCAGGGTGACATGGCGTGAAAAAGAACATTACCTAAAGGCCATATTGCGCGCATGTGGAATGCCAATTACGCGCACGAGAGGAGGTTCGTATTCTTAGCCTTGAGGAGTAAGGGGCTACCTTCTATTTATAGGCAACCCGGGGTGCATAATACATTATTGTGCAAAATAATTGCGCGACGGAGGCAGCAACGCGAAATATCAACCGCGCGGAGCACGGGTACAAAATTATTTCGTGCCAGCGCCGGGAATTTTTGCGAAACTCGGTACCTTCCACCCAGGACATATATTTTCACGCACTTCACCCTTTTTTTGTGCAACACCTCCAGGCCCTCCGGACCAGGCCTACTGGTCCATATATGACTTCAGGTTTTTTTTTCGGAACATTCTCCGGAGTATACGCACATTTCAGCATCTAAAAATTCCCCCCCCCCCCTCAGAATTGGATCGATGAGGGGTTGAAATAGTCAGATTTTGAGGGAAACGCCGAAATTCAGGGCCTCATGGGCCCCTGGCACACAAAAACTTATGCGGTGTGAAAAACCTGGTCAGGCGCAGAATCCTCTTTTCACACGGGCATGGAACCCTGACATAGCCATTAAAAGCTGTCATGGGTCTCATGCTCCGTATGGCGTTTCACACACGATAATAATTGAGCTCTTGTGCGTCAAATTGCATCTGATCCTGTGTGAAAACCGCTTGGCTGCATGTAATTCTACCGAGATTTAGCGGCATTTTATGCGCAAACCCAGGATTTTTGGTGCAACACTCTATAATTTCGTGCAACCCACTGATTTTATGCACCAGACTCCTAGATTCCACACCAACCTTCCAGATTTCGCGACCAACTCCCGAAACACTTAGTTGGAAGAAGATGGCCTTCCACCGTGCTGATGAGGGGGATGCTGCTACTCGTAGGGCTGAGATTGCTGTGAACCCGGATGTTTATGGCACAAAGAGGGTTGTCTCCCATAACTAAACCCTCTTCAACATGCTAACTCTAGCCTAGAAAGAGTACGCCTTGTCTAATAATCTGCCGTTGTGGGACTTCGACATTCTGGAGGAGGTTCCCCTGCCGGGCTTCGAGGTTGATACCATGCGATAATGGGTGACCCGTGAAGACGACCTTCCTCGATACAACACCAGCAACAATGGTCATCCTTCTAGAGAAAATGTGCACATATGTCTATGTTGTCAACCCTAGGACCAGGACCATTACAGGGGTGACCCTGTCGCGGAGAGCTCACCGGACCTCTACGTGAGCACTTTCCATCAGAGCAATACCGATGAGACCAAGGGTTGGCTGTAGGATAGGGATCTGTGGTCTGGAGGCATCTTCACCAGTGAGTGGGCCTGGGCATACTGGGTTCGCCAAACATGCGACCAATTTGGGGCCGAGATGCGGCACATTGGTCTATTCGAGGGGGTGTGGACATCATAGTTCCACTTCTACCAGCATTCTGAGCTTAGACTGGAGGTGTTCACTCGGTGGTCCCCTGATACCAACACATTCCATCTTCACCATGGGGAAGTTGGCATCAGTCTATGGGAAATCCACTGCATCAGATACATCCCTTTGAAGGTCCATCAATACGACGAGTTCCTCCCACCGATGAATATCTGGGGTGACAGGTCTTGATCCCCCATACTAATGTGTCACCTGCAGGAGTTGGCCAAGGAGAGGATTAAGGTAATGGAATTTCTAAAGGACATCGCCTACATGGACTGGTTCAGTTTTTTCTTGGAGAAGGACTCGGAGGTCAAAATGCCAGGGTAGTGAAAATGGTATCCAACTGCGGTTCAGAGGAGCACGAGTGGATCCTACTGGAGGATCCTGGAGGCGGGGCAATACAAGTCATGGGGATACATCATTAATGAGGCATGGGACCTAAATGTCCGGTACGCCGGATTCCTCGCCACATTCTTGAGCAGGTGGCCCTTGCCGGTACGGGACACAAGAATGGGAATCTATCCAGAGACTATGTTGATGGTGGGCAACATGGCTGCCAATAAGGGGATCAACTTGGGGGTCCCCATGTAGTCTCAGATGTACTCCATCATAGAATGAATCTTTATATGGGGATCTCCTAGGAGATTTTTTGTCCCCTTCTAGATCTTCCATGGCTGGGATGTGGCTCCCTGTGGCGGCGACACCTTCCCAAATGCCATTCGTCCCCTGGGCAATGGCATGTGACCCTCTCTTTTTAATATTGTCGGGTTCATGCCAATGACTCTCAAGTGGAGGGGGTATGGATCAGGATTGGTAACCACACCAACTTCTCCTTCATCCCATTCCCCAACCCAAGTGGTTATCTGATAGATGATGGGCAAGGCTCGCTGGAGCAGGAGTACTTCCAAAGCATCAGAGGTGGGGTGCTCATGGCCCGAATTGATGGGAAGATTCTCTGCGAGGCTTATGTGACGTCCAGGTTTTCTAGGCGGTTCAGTTGCCTCTAGTGAATTCCGAAGAGACTATACACAGATGTCTGAGAGGAATGGCATCCATGTGTTCTTCGTCAGTTGTGTCTGATGTTCACAACATATGGCTCCTGCGACATCATAACTTTTTCTCCCCCGGAGCCGACGCGGGCCTCTCAACTGAGTATGCTAAACATTGGACCATAGAATACCCTAAGGGGCTTCTGTGGAAGTGAGTCTGATAGCTCAAGGTCGTCAGTACGGATCCTCTACGACGAGAGAGCATGTAGGGTGTCGCTAGAGGAGGAAAACCAGAAGTGCCTCAGGAAACGAGGCATACACAGGCTGGGACCTCAGCAGCAGTGGCGTCACATGGCATGGTCGCATCCTCATTTATGGGAAGATGAGGTCACCATGGGGAGACCAGATAACTTACTTGTAATTAAATGAAATATTTGCTTCAACCTTCCCAGGATGTCGTATTGCTTGTGTTGTGGTCGAATTGGATAACCCTACATCAGTCAATGAGTACTGAATGCCTCTGTAAGAATATAGTGTGAGACGGGATATAGATGCTGGAAGTCATTCTTGTCTGGGTCGCTGATAGAGTGTAATTTCACTGACAGCACGCATACCTGAGGGTTATGGACACATACAAACATCAATGGGGTCAGCGTGTGGAGCCACCACTCTTGGTGAAGGTGTTTCTCGGCCAGAAGCATGATCCAGAAAGTATACCACTGGGGGAATATGGCAGCGATGAATCAGAGGGCGAAGAAATAGAAGAGTGGGATGAAAGCGAAGGGGAAGTTGAAGGAGAGGGAGAAGGGGAGCCCAAAGTTGAAGGGTCACAAGTGGCATCCCACCAAGGGAGTCTCCGGGAGAGAGGTGAGATTGTTGAATCTGATATGGATGTGACTGAGCTACTCAAGGTAGGCTCAGACCCTTAAAATTCATCTCCTGTATTCTTTTTTTACTTTGCAACCCTTGACCCACCTTCCACATCATACTCAGGAGCACATCGGTACTGACCAAGCTTCTCCGGCCGAAGGAGGGGAGGAAGAATCAATAGGGAAACTCGGGGCAATGATGCTCGTTATCGTGCTGAGAACTGCTGATGGATCACCCGCCACAATAGATCATGTAGCTTCCAATGCACTAAATACTAATTCCTTGGGTTCCTGTATGTTCCTTAATTTGATATCGAAACTCACAATTGGAGGACTCAACTGATCATGGTGCTCCTTGTTTGTACAGTGATCACGGTGCTGGAGGCTCGTCGGTCTATTGAGCCCGGACCATCTGTTAGTGTGATGATGGTGGACATGTCGCCCCATCCAGAACATGCCTCCCAATAGAGTTGGCTCTGGAAATTGGTGAACAGGGAGCAACATACATTGGTGGTACTACCGTCAGGGCAGGGTTGGAAATTGACAAGGGCACTACCATGACAGAGGGGAGAGAGGAGTGTCACCCTGATGCTGAGGAGCCTATTCCCTTGGGAGGAATATATGAGGAAGACCCTCCTGCTTCCATGTTGGCTATCTTCCATGTCTATCAGCCAACTGATCCTGAAGAAATTGATGATTCAGATTCAGAAGCTGTCGAGGAGAGTCAGATGACACGACGCAAGGGATTGAATTGCATCCGGCATTTTCTCAATCAGCCTAGGGGGAATGGCTGAAGCAGATGGGGTCCCTCCACAACTGGCTGAACTTCTTGTGTGCTGGAGGGGCGGACGCTCAACATCTCCATCTGGCGGTCCGTGAGTAAATGGCTGAGAAGATGCGTGAGAGAAGTTGGCGCACTGACGTCATTCGGTGCCAGGAGGAGTCGGGGAGTACTCGGGCATTTCTGAGGGCGGAGCAGGTGGTCTGATGCCTCGAGGAACATGAAAAGGAGCAGGAGGTGTTCATTGCACACTGCTCTGAGATTGTGGAGTAGTTGAGGGCCCATCTAGCGGATGCTCAAGATCAAATCATAGAAGCGAGTCATCAGATAAATAAGCTCCAATCTGAACATGCATGGGGACAGGCCAGGTCCAGTGAACTGCGCTCCATGGATTCTGAAGAAGAAATAGTTCTCAGGGGAAAAGAGGCAGTCCTGGAGGCCAGCTGCCAAAAGGCGGCAGATTTGGAGAGATCTATCCTTGAAGCCGACCATTAGGGGCCATGTTTTGGCCAAACCCATAATCTTTTCCCACCTTAATACTTTCTATTCTTTTGAGCTGTATTTATAGAAAAATTTACTTTCCCCTTTTTTTAACATACTTGTCCCCTTGGTTTATCTTTCTCAACCATAATCCCGAAATAAATAGCAATACATCCCTATTCTCACATGGGCCGTGGGAAACAATGGAGGCTCGTACTATAACTTCATTTGATCGTGGCAGCATCAACCAAGCTTCGGGAATTCAAACTTTGAACCCAGATTTCTGAGGAGAAGAGGGAGGCCCATCCAAAGGAAGATGACCTCAGACTAATTGATGCATCGTCTTCTCAATGTGCTCTAGTGCACGAGCGGGGCAATGCCAGGGGCATTAGAATCAGTCTGAATAAAAGGGAATGAGAAATGTGAATCACGTTACCCATATTCTAAATAATATGAGAGGGTCATAGTAATAAAGGATGAATATTGAACATGTTTGAAACATATCATTCCCCTTTCACAAGCCTGGAATGGGGTCATCAAATGAGGGCTGACCGCTGACCATGTTCGCAACACGGGGCCTAACTCAAATATCGTCTCTTAGTCTTCCGGAAAATTTTCCCAGGACAGAAGGTGGACCATAGGTTAGGCATCCATAATGTTAGGTGTTCCCTTCAAATGTGATCAGTCTTCCATAAAATTGGCCCAGGATATCAGGTGGACCATAGGTTAGGCATACATACTGTTAGGGGGTCCCTTCAATGTGAAGGAGGGTGAAGATCTGAATAAAGGGGAAAGAGAAGTGTGGAAAGAGAAGTGGTGTATTTTTCACATGGAATCCAACCCTCCAAAGATTACGACACCATGGGGGAACCACATTAGGCGGATGCATCAATCCGATCATGGATCATCCCTACTTTTAGATAGGACCTCCCTATCGAGGGAACTGTTGCTTCTCAATGTCATTATGGTGGATCCAAAATTTCTTCAGGGAAAATGATATAGTTAAACAATTTCCTGAGAAGTCAGGCAAAGGGGCCGACAGTGAGGGGGGATAGACGTTTGATTCCCGGGGCTGGACCCGAGACGAAATTTCTGGGCGTTCCTACGTATCCCATAAGGATGGGAATCAAGCCGCACGTAGTTCTGGAAAGTGTCTTAGTTTAAGGTCTTAGAACTCAGACCAAGTATGGGTAAGGAAAGAAGGAGACACATGGTCAGGTGGTTACAAAACCTGATGTGAATGAAGACATAAGCCCTACTTACCATGTGTTCCTTGGGGAAGTGTTCCGGTCAAGGTACTGAACCCTAAAGTTAGGATGGGTCCGTGGGGAAGTGCTCCGGTGCTCCTATGTATCTCATGAGGATGAGAATCAAGACATACATTGTTCTTCGAGGTTGGAATGGCACGATAAGGCACCTGCACAAAGCATGAAATGGGTGTGCGAGGCTAGCCCTTGCACCAAAAGAAGTGGAATTTGATGTATCTTGTTTGTCCTTTAAGGTGAATGGTTTTTCTTTTGTGGAGAGACCGGCATAGGGTAGAAATTCCTGGAATCACCACAATGATCAAGCCGTACACAGGCATTGAAAAATGGTATGGTAAATGAAATATAACCAATGTTATGTCCTCTATGATGAGGACATCACAACGCAGTGCCGTTTTTCATCGTGTGGCCGGGATGATATCATCACAGTTTATGGTCATGTGGTAGGACCAAACAACACAGATTAAAGTCATATGGAATGGACATGGGGGAATGTGCACGATGTGATAAAACATACCCGACATAAATATGGGTGAGATACATATCATCACTGCGCACACCTCTGGAAAAAGGGCCTCGGGCCAAGAGGCTGACGAGGGCTAGAGGACAAGGGGTAGGAGAGGCTAGCTTCCCGTTGAAATGGACCTAGAAGCACGATGTTTGGAAGATCCCATGTATCCCATGGGAATGAGGATCGAGATGCACATAGACCTTAATGAAGCTCTTATTTTATTTTCTTAGATCTCGGACTGTGGGAGCCCCGAAGGCCACCGTATTGCAGCTTTGTCCCCCTGACGTACGAAGGTGCACTGAGGGATAGTGCCAAGAGTGTCGGCATTCCACCTGCGCATGATGGGGCGGAACATAATGTGAATCATGCAACCAACATTCAATCCCTGAAGGGGATGTCGTGATGATTGGGGATTACTGCTGATCATGTTCACAACACATCATCCCAATCCGTTAGCCTGAAATGGGGTCAAAAAAATGACCATTGACCGCTGACCATGTTCACAACGTGGGATTTGTCTCAGTTTTTTGTCTCAAATCCTCGGGGGCATTGGCATGTAACAGTAGGATAGCCCTTAGGCGTGGTATCCAGGCTGTTTTTGGGGGTCCCTTCGGGTGTGAGAGATAACGGGGCCAACATGAAGGGGAACATGGAGCTTGAAAAGTGGACGAAACTTGCCTAAGTAGAATCTGCCACTCTAGGTCCTAAACAAGAGTACTCTTAACACATTGGAAGACCTCTGCTAAGGGTCAAGGGGCTCAATTTGAGAGCGGCCAAGAGATGGAAGATTCCTTGGAGAAGGGGGGAATGGTTCCAAAAACCCTATACCAAAACTATATATCCCCCTCATATAGAGGGATATTCCAAGGGGCCTAGGTGATAGGGAGATTAGGGATATCTCTTAAGATATGGGACAGACCTGAAATCTAGACGTTCATGCGGTCCTATGTATCCCATAAGAATGGGAATCAAGCCACACATAGTTCTTGAAGATACCCTGGGGTAAGATACCCTATCAAAGTGGGTTGTACGACATGGTGAACAACCCGACGTGAATAAGTACATAATCCCACACCACACTGTACACTCTGGGAAAGACTGGGGTTGGAGCCCAAGAAGGTCAAGGGGCTTGAGGCTGGGCCTCAGTCAGAAGGTCCTGACTAGCTTGTAGTTTAACATTATGCAGGATGAGCATGCAGTTTTAGGTCATGCGGGACCGTAGGGGCACAAATGTAGGACAAAATGACGTTTAAGTTCGTGCAGGACCAAATCATCAGATAAAGAATTGCTTGAGGAACATGGCATTGGTGGGAGGAATTACACGCTCACCATCCATGGTCACCAGGGAGTATACTCCATTGGGATAAACCTTCTAAATAATGAAAGGCCCTTCCCATTTGATCTCTAACATGGGTGGTTTCCTATTGTGGATCATTGGCGCACTGAGGGAAAATACCAAGTCACCGTGCAGGAAAGAGCGGAGGAGAACCATCTTGTTGAAAGCTTTAGCCGTCCTTCTCTGATGCCTCTCTAGGTTGTGCAAGGCGTGAAGCCTATTCTCATCTAGTGATTCCAACTCTTCTAGATGGATTTTTGCCACTCTTTCCGGTGCTTGCTGGTCATAGACCACTGTACACAATGAGGGAAATTGAATCTTGGTGGGTATGATGGCCTCTATTCCATACACCATGGAATATGGGGTCATCTGGGTGGAATTACAGGTCGTCATCCGATAAGACCAGAGGGCATTGGGGAGCCTATCTGGCCAACTCTTCTTGTTATGACCAACCATTTTCTGCAGAATGTTAGAGAGGGTTTTATTGAATGCCTCAATCTATCCATTTTCTTGTGTGTGATAGCGAGAGGTATGGTTGGTGCAAATGTTGTACGTGGCATACAACTTCTTTAGCTCGGCTTCTCAGAAGTTGGGGCCGTTATCGGGGAGGATAGAGTGAGGTACCCCAAATTGATAGATCATATTTGAAATCAAAAAGTCAACAATAGAGAGGTCTTTGACTTCATTGAGCAGAATTGCCTCCGCCCACTTTGAAAAGAAATCCGTAGCGGTCAGAATGAATCGGCATTGGTGAGCCATTGCCGGTGGGTTTGGTCTCACGACATCTAACCCCCAGACTGCAAAGGACCAAGAGCACTTGGTAGTATGGAGAGGCTCTGGTGGTTGATGCACAATGTTAGTATGAACTTGGAACGAAAGGAACCTCTTGGCGAGCTCGATGTAGTCGTGGATCTTTGAGGTCCAAAAATACCCTAGTCTCCAAATCTGGTGAGACAGTTTTGGCCCATCCTAATAGGCACCACAGGAACCGGCCTGAACCTCTTGCATGTCCTTTGGAATCTCGATTCCATGGAGGAAAAAGATGATAACACCATAAAATCGGTGTTTATAAAGGATCTGCTCAAGGTTGGGACTGCTCTGAAGGGTAAAGTGTAACGTGTGGCGTTGGATTCGCTCGTGCTCGGCCTGGTCTGATGGCAGATTTCCATGTCAGAGGTATTCTACCAAGGGTTTCCCCCAATGGGAAACTACTTCGATCAGTGCATCGGAAGAACCCAGGGTTCCTGACTTAGAGGCACCAGTGGTAAGATGGTTTACCTGCGGTCCGTCATCATCCTCTGGGGTGACAGGAGAAATGAATCTCTAGTGCGCCACGTGAATAATAAGATCATCCTATTTAGGCTCTACAAGCTATGCGGCCAGGCTGGCCAAAGCATCTTCATGACCGTTCTGTGACCGAGGGACATGGATAACCACTGGCTGAGAAGGGAACTGGTCCATTAGTTGGATAGTGCATTCTAATAACGGTACGAGCTATGGCTTCTTGAAAAAATAGTCGTCATTGTCTTGGTTGATGACTAGCTCAGAATCCCCTTTAACATACAAATGAGGCATGTCGATCACAAGTACCAACTTGAGACTAGTAAATAGATCCTGATAAGCTGCCTCATTGTTGGTGCAGCCTTCTAACAACTGGAATGTGTACGGATGAAAATCTTTCACAGGGGTGATGAAGACGACACCTAGGCCCACTTTGTTGAGCCTAGGATCATCGAGTCTCCTACCGGTGGGGCTCCGTGAGGCACCATCAAAGTGCATCTTCCAACATGGGATGACTTAATTGACTGAGAGGATTTCCACATCAAAAAAATCTAGGTCCAGGGATTGGTTCGTAGAGGCTGGATGGGCAGCTATAAATTCTGACAATGCCTACGCCTTGATAGCCTTCTATGGCATGAACCTCATGTCAAACTGCTAAAGGATCGCCGACCACCGCGCTCGTCAGCCAGTCAACATGGGGAGATTCAAAATTTACTTCAACTGGTCTACTCGAGAGACCAACTGTACCTTGTGGTGATGTAATTAATGCCGCAATTTCTACATAGAAAATAAGAGCGCAAGGTAGCTTTTATCGATGGGGAGTATCTGGTCTCTATATCATGGAGCATGCAGCTGAGGTAGTAGAGTTTTTTCACTATCCCCTCATTGTTCATCTGGGTGAGAAGGGTGCCAAGGAATCGTTCCATTGTGATGACATAGTTAATCAGCGGCTTATCGGAGATGGGTGGCATCAAGATCGGAGGTTGGAGCAAATATTGAATTATTTCATCAGAGGCGATCTTGAACTCCTCATTCCACTCATAAGCGGATCCCTTCTTCATGAGCCGAGAAAAGGGCATACACTTGCCATCCAGATTCGCAATGAATTGACGTATGTAGACTAAGTGGCCTTGGAGACCTCGAATCTCTGAAATATTTCTCATGGGAGGCATCTATATGATTACCTTGATCTTATCTGGATCGATCTCGATGCCCTAGTACCAGACAACAAATCCAAGAAACTTCTTATAGGTGACCCCGAAGGCACACATTAACGGGTTCATCTTCATTTGGCGGGAATGAAGAAACATGACACATTCTCCAGGTCCTTGAGATGGTCTTGGTGCTGGTGAGATTTGACCACCAAGTTGTCCACATATCATTCCACCAACGTTCCCAGGATTGGATTGAATATGCAATTCATGGCTCGTTGATTGGTGGCACCTGCATTCTTCAGGCCGAATGGCATAACCTGGTAACAGAATGTACCTTGGGGTGCCCTGAAAGTGGTAGATTCATCATCCTCGGGGGCCATATGGATGTGATTATATCCATATTAACCATACATGAAAGAGAGGTCTTGGAATCTGGTCATAGAATCGATCAACAATTATGTCACTGGAAGGGGTAAATCATCCTTCAGACAGTGACGATTGAGATCTCGGAAGTCGATCCGGACTCTGGTCTGACCGTTCTTCTTTCTAACTGGCATGATGTTGGCTAACCACTTGGGGTACTGAACCTAATTTATGATGTTGTATTTGATAATATGGTCAGATTTGGCCTCGAACATTGCACCGTGAGACAGATACAACTTTCTGGGTGGCTGGTTCAACCCGCGTTGGATTGCCGGAAGACCTAGGCGGTGGATGACTACATGTGGATCTAGTCCTGGAATCTCATCGTAATTCCAGGAAAACACATCACAATGTTGTTTGAGTAATTACACATACCGCTGCTGCTCCACGGGGGACATAGCGGTGCTGATCAATGTGGGTCTCAGATCGGCCTCGCTTCCGAGGTTCACCTGTACCAACTCGTCAACCGTGGATGAGACGCCTTCCTGAATGTAATGGGGAGAGTCCTCTATATATTCTTCTCCACTTATGGAGGGATCCTTCATAGGGGGAGCTGCTTCTGAGCTATCAAACCCTGTTGGGATACTGCTACCCGCTTGTGTAGCCATGGTCATTGCATCGGGGCATTCTGGTGCTGCTGACACCATGACTATGAAGGATATCAAACCGATCCCATCTAGTCTTCAGCCCATATGTCCTTTCTTGATAATATCAAACCAGTAGTGGTGTGTCGGCCAGAGTCGACTAATCCCAGCCCGGTGAAACAGACAAGTATGATGGACTGTCATTTCCAAGAGCCGGATGTATCGACACCTGACGAGAGTGGGAGGCTTCGAGATCACTAGAGCCTAGTTCGTATACGAATATGAAGTGATCCTCCAATGCCACATAGATTTGGGACAATTATTCCCCCTTGTCTTAAAAATTACAAAGCACTACCCCATATCGGGGGTTGTGGCCTCCAACCGATGGATCACGAAGATGTAGGCGTCATTCAAGCCTATCCAAGGGTCGGTCGTAGTGGCAACACGCTCAACCTCATTTTCCTGGACTTGATTATCCTTCCTCTTATAATAATTGACATCCATGTAGTGGGCTTTGTAAGAGGCGAAAGGAGATGCATCACCTTGGAGTATTCCTACTTGAACATTAAGGGAGTACTTGAGGCATTGGTGATATGATGAGGGGATGGCCACGTGCAGGTGGAGCCATGGCCTACCCATTAATGCATTGTATGCGGTGTCCTGGGAGACGACCAAAAATTCAGTACTGGAAACTAGGCCACCAAACCGGGTCTTCATAAGGATCTTGTTGAGCAGGGTCTATTCTATCCTGTCATATCCATGGATCCTTAAATCGAAGGGAGTCAGGTCATCGTCGGATTGCCCTCGATTTTGTAGTGTCTGTATCGGGATAAGGTTGATCCCGGAGCCAGTGTCAATGAGAAAACGGTGAACCTCCACGCCATTAAATTTGCCTGTGATATACAGTGGGTGGATGTGTCCCTCTATGGGGGAGCCTTCATCCTCTCCCAAGAATGAGATGATGGTCTGGCATTCGACATTATCAACTACTTCAGCCAGGAAGGCTTCTGTAGCTGCTAGCTCCATCTCAAACTGTAGGGGTCTTCTTAAAGCCTAAGCGAGTGCTTCACGCATATCTGGTGTTAGGAGAAGGGCTTAAAGGATGGATATCCTTGTATGGATGCTATTGAGGAGCTTCAGAACATCATACTTCTGCGCCAGGCATGAACATCTTCTTACAGGAGGCCACTTAGTGATTGGAGGCGTGGCCGACCCTGCCGGCTAGATCGGTGGCTGACTGGAACAGGGGAAATCCCGCTGCTCACTAATCAGAGCTCGAAGTGTACCTGCCGGATGACGACTGGGCGACTGAGTTCAGCCTATAGTGGAAAAAATCTGGTCTAAGTACGACCAAAGTGGCTCTGTTGGATCTAGTAGCACAAACTGTAGCGGAGTCAGGCCTGTCGACACCGGACAAAGAGGCTGCTGCACGTGCTGAGTTGTACGATGGACCTTCTGTTTGGTCTCAGCGGGATGCACGACCTGGCTAGAGGTGCCAACAGACTTTCCCCAACGACCCATATGGTCTCGGTTCCACCAACGTTGGTATCAGATGGGGAAATTGGTGAGGTTCGTCGGCCGCTCCCCCTCGTCGGGAGCCATATAAGGGTTTACCAACTCGAAGGTGTTAACCGAAGTGTACCCTTGACTGTCACATGACAAATCATCAACCACTGGGAGGATTCTGGGAAGGATTACCATCTCCAGGGGCATGAATTCACTGAGAGTGCGGGACAACGATGACATTGGTGGGGCGTGTTTCTTCTTCTTGCGCTGTCGATTCTTCCTCTACTGGGAAGAGGTTGGATGCGGTCATGATGCAAAAGTGGTGGCCACAGCTTCTGAAGGATCCGGCTGATTCAGGCGTGCACGAATAATACCATGGAAGTGGGCGACCATCCTATGAGCCAACCAGATGTTATTCTTCTGGGACCCGCGGTCAGGAACCTACGGCCACTTACCTCGATCGTTGCTACTGCTATCTGATCTAACAAAGACACCCTCCACCTGTTCCAAGGTTGATATAAGTCCCCAGCCTTAAACCTTACTTAATCTTGAGTTATTACAAGATTACACATTGAGGATATTTTTAGGTTTAGAGTTTTAGAGAATTAGATCATGAAACTTGCATTACATTCTACATTTAAACAAAGTGGTTACATAAAAGACAATATTCATTCTTCCCATCAACAGAAACATATTTAAAATAAAATACGGTTTCTTTCTTGACACATCCTTGACACTATCATCACATCATGTACCTTTCCCTTGACCTGTGAAAAACATTTCAAAAACATGGGATGAGCATAAAAAGCTTAGTAAGGGTTATAAAAATATGGAAAGGAAACATGAGTTCATATATACATAAGAATGAAATCATACTTTACCCATAAAACATAGGCACTTTAACATACCTCATCAAACCATGAATAAATCATAGAAATTAGAAGACATAAGGGTAACTTGAGGCATTCATAACATTCTTACGTAGGGAGTAACCCTCTTGGTTACGTTTGGAATACCCATCACAGTATATTCCCTAAATCTCTTCGGAGAAACCTTAACGTTTCACTCCTTCGCGTTACCCAATGCATTGGGGACCTATATCGGGCTCACCTGCTCTTAGTT
Source organism: Viscum album (assembly GCA_963277665.1). Classification (NCBI taxonomy): domain Eukaryota; kingdom Viridiplantae; phylum Streptophyta; class Magnoliopsida; order Santalales; family Viscaceae; genus Viscum; species Viscum album. The sequence goes on along the minus strand of OY728142.1, from coordinate 1,998,356,725 downwards.
TATCACGGAACCACCCATTTCATAATAATTCCCAAGAACCTCCACATAATCATATCACATAAAACATGCATAAAGGAAACATAACATTCCCACCTTTCAATCACAAGACATCAATACAACACATTGATATAAAAACATTATGAAAACCATTTTCGATACCAAAATAAAATAAAAGTAAAACATGGTATTTATTTTTCTTTTAAAAAGAAGGTATGGATTATAGAGGAAGCCGAAACTCAAATAACGGTCATGACGGCGGAGAAGTCGTTGTCGTCGCATACGTACGACAAAAACATTCCCTTTTCTCGTTTAGTAAACGCTTCGTATAAAAAATATTCCTTTTGAATAAACGTAAAAGTCAAAGGGGTTTATACACCGTATAAAAGAAAGTTGTGTATAAAATAAAATATGCCTCAATGAAAGGAGATTGAGACGAAGTCCCATACAAAGACGGTATCCTTGGTTTAAGGATAAATCAATTACATAATTATATGTGACCAATGAATAGACAAAATATAAGTGGATATTAAGTGTAAAACAATCAGAAGACATTCACACATATTCATAGAACGACTTATTCAAGGGGTACAAGTATATCCCAAGGAATCAAAATTGGTTTAAGAAGTTCCCTTGCCAAAATTTGACAGCCTAACGACATCACTTCAAAATTCAGAAAAAGAGTTGATGAGAGATAAAAAGGGTATCTCATCACATGGACATAAAATTTACATCAATAAGGATATATAAGAACATATCCCAACATAATAGTATGTGAATTAAAAGACGTAACAAATGAAGTCTTTTAAAAAGAGGAGGGTGAAAGGTTCCCTCACCGACATGGGTATCTTTCGAGACATGCACCATGTAAAAGAAGGACAATATGACATTGATGTAAATACTCATAAATGAAAGTATATTACACAATGAGTAAAATAATGGGTAGTACATACACCACTCAATGGAAATTGTGGCAAATGTAGCATAAATCTCATAGGAATAAAAGTGAGATGAAAAATCCCTTACGAAAACTCGGCAGCCTAACGGCGCCACTTAAAACTTCCAAAATGGATTGATGAGAGGAAATAAGGTCTCTCATAATATGAACATAATAAGTACAGTGGGAGTAATATAAAATAACATCCCAATAATAATAAAGATTAGCTTAAAAGGAATGAAATAAAAGAGTTTACTTAAAAAGAAAGAGAGGTGTAGGATCCATTACCTCAAGTCCAAATTGACTCGATCGTTCTTTAACGTCCTGAATAATAAACTTGAGTTAATTTCCAATTTATTAATAACCATTTTTTATAGTTCATTATTCCTTTTATACCATGTTATAAACATCATTTAATCATTTAAGTTAATAATGTTCATTTTGTCGGTATTTGGTTCTTAAGTCAAAAATAGACTTCTTACACTTACATGTTGTTAATTTGGTCAAAGGTTCGTTATATCCAAAATTTTATTAATGATTTGGATAACATATATATCATATATATTCATCATATACATGTATTTATAAAATTACATCACATTTAGAGGTAAGAAATGAAATGCACCGTTCATGGAGACGGTAAGCCGTACGTACGCATGAACGCTACTTCCATTTCTATTTCGTATTTTCTGGAATGGAATCATAATGATATAAGAGTATATTATAATTACAGTATAATAACATATATAATATCATTAACCTTATCCTTTACACATCCCACATATGGTATTAACGAATCAAATCACTTTCAGGGGGCGGTAGTCCGCACTTCCTAAAATAAAGATATCGTGTTTACCCATAATGGAAACAATAATGGTATGCCATAAATGAAAAATAAATAAGATTAAGGAAAGAATAAACATATTATATATCATATTTAAAAATAGTTAAATCATAATGGACACCTTTGAATGTGTTAAATGAGTATTGAACAATCATCGTTTCGGGAGGTAGAATTTCGCCATCCACGGAAACCGTATGTTCTTTAACCATTTGATGTAGTTGTGTGAGAGTGTATCTCGAATAAATCATATAAAAACATCATATTATATTGTAGATACTGGTGTTTTTACAAAATAAGTAAATAAAAAGAGTTTAGGGGGTTGGAGAAGCAAAATAAAACAAATGAACATGAGAGAATGAATTACCTTTAAAAGTGTAACTTCTTTTGATTTGAGCCTAAAGGCTTCCTTTGAAAGGATTATGCCCATAGGGAATACTTTACGATGAGGAGAGGGATGTGGATAGAGTAAATGGGAAGGGGATGGCCAAGACAAAGGCTTGAGGAGTGTGTGAAATGAGGTAGAGGTGGGGGCCTTTTATAAGAGGAGAGGCGGGGCACTTTTGGAAATCCTGAACCTATTATTTTATTTTCAAAAGTGTTTCGAATTTATATGGTCCCACATTGATATATTTCGAAGATAAGATGATAAGGCTTCGAAATATTCCCATCCAATAGTTTTTGGACAAGTGTAGGTCTTTGATTTTATATTATCGTTTCATTTTATTTAAACTGTTCATTAATAAAGTCATCGTTGCATCATCATGATGTCATAATTAAATTAATTTATTTAATGTCTAAAAATTATAAAACAAATATCCTGATGTGGGAAATCTTTTTATCTTTCCAAATAGTATTTATAGACAAAAGTATGATTACTATAACCCCTTCTAATTTTTTTTAGTAAAACAATTTATGTTAGTGTCATTTTCACCTTTATTTTAAAAAAAAGGCATTAAAGTCATTATCTCACCCAAGAGGCTCCATAGGGTCCCCTAAATCGACCCATGGGTTGTCTTGGTCGGCCATGACTCATACAATAGGGGTAGGACAAGTGTCATGGTGTTTTCACATTTTTATAATATCATTTTTACTTTAAATTACACTAATTACCTCTAATCGTGATTAATGAAAAAAAGTTAATATTCACCAAAAAAATTATTTTCATCCCATTGAACCACATTTTACATTATAATGACAACCATGTATGTCGGATTTTAAAAATTCAATACACATTAGTGGTAAACTTTAATTTAACTGAAAAATTAGTTTGCTTGATTATCACTTAGTGGTTTCACTATTCATTAAAAATTGGAGTTTTTCAGAAAATTACCAAAAATTCACCCTAAGCTATATTTGATATTCTGAATTCAAAAATGAAGTCTATTTTACAAAATTAAAAACATATAAGTCACATTAATTAATTTAATAATTAATTCCCGATGTCATGACAAATAGTGTGTTTTTATGAAATAATAAATATCAAAAGATTGACAGTAGTTTAAGTCCAATTTCAATGTGAAATTGATTCCAATGACCACCATTGGAATAAATGGTAAAAATATATTCAGATTACACATTAAGACCAATTCAAAAGATAATATAATCATATAAAAAATTAGATTAAAAAGGGGGTTTTAATTTAAAATACAACATTTTACACAATTCATTAAAAAAATGAACTTTATCAGAAAGATACCAAAAATTTACACAAAGTAAATTTTGATGTCCCAATTCATAAAAAGAGTTTTATTTGGTCCAATAGAATGTATAAGAGTGAACAAAACTATATTTAATGATGGTTCGCCATCAAAAGAAGATAAGTGAGCCTTTAGTGAGAACTAGGGCATATACACCTAAAATTGAATTCTTTCTGTATTTTATGCCTTTATCTTTTATTGGATAAATGTAAAAAAATTTAAAAACATATATAATCATATTTTAGTTATTTCTATCTATTCCCGCCAATACAACGGCTACATGTTAACTACCATTTAAAATAATATTATTTTATTATTAGAGTGCAACGTAAGATTCCCAAGAAACTCGTTGTTGCGTGTTGGGTATGCCATCGAGCATAGCGTCCTCTTTAAAGACATATTAATATTTTATTCACTAATACGGATAAATATGAAAATGTCATATTCTTTATTTACCTGCAGTGTTACATCCTTCCCCCCTTTTGGGAATTACGTCCTCGCAATTTTTAAAATTGAGCTTGGATACATCCTTGAAAGTCCCACATCGGAACAAGAGTCGGTAAAACAACCACTTTAAAAAAAAGATAAGTACAAAGGTCACCCGAGTTAACCCATACTAAGATTCCATGTAGAAAAATATGGACATGGAGGAGAAAACATAGGGTCATGTTCTGATGGAGAGTGATATAAAACATGTTTAGGAGAAAGTTAACCACAAGAAAATCACAAACTTGTGATGGGTTAGATGGTATTCGATTCTCCAGTAGAAAAAGTTAATAGACAAAAATTTTTTAAGTTACTTTTTATTGAGTAATTCATTCATAGGGAAACATAATCACTTATCATTTTGACTTTCAACTTTTACACAAAGTCATATTTTCTCCAAAAGACGAGTATTTAGGAAGACTTGTTCACATTAAGAGTACTATAATCAACTTCTAGAGAATCACCTAATCCACCAAAGAGGACTATATACATCCCATATCTTTAGACCTCAACCAAAACCAAAAATGTTAGTACAAGGTCAGATAATCCAGAAAAGGATAACCCTTTAAAAAGAAAATCTATGCTTAATCTCCAAAATTTTTCCAACAAAACCCAAAGTTCAACGAGGACCATCCGATAAACAATTTGTCCATAAAATTATTCAAAGTAAACCAATATAAGATTGAAACCCAAATATTTGAATGATTTAGTCACATAGTCTTCCAAGTTAAATCGTAACATTTATCTCCAAACAACACTAGTTGCTCCTAAAGTCTCGTATTGAAAAGTAATTAACCTAATCACATATCCTCCATGATAGGTTAATAATTTTCATAAATAACCCAAAATCAACTTAATCTTAATTCATAAAATCATATAACTAACAAGAATCAGTCAAACTAACTAGGGACTTTACGTAGTGTAGTGGTAGGCGATAAATACCAGTCGCACTTTGGTTGTGGGTTCGATTCCCGTAGCTTTTTCCGACGTGACGGGTTGTCACACGGTCTGCGTGTTGTCCTTTTTATAAAACTCCAAAAATAACCCTAACATGTTTTAACCTCAATAGTTTCTTTATACCTTTAATTTTCATCCGAATTCGTTACGATCTCAACATCTTAATTCTTGAAGTCTTATTTCACCACCATAAGATAAAATAAAATGATTCCCAAAATGAAAATCACCATACCTTGATCATGGTGTCCATTCGGTTTCATCATCATCTTTCTCACGTAGGTAGAAGTCCCATGCATTACAACAATGATTTATAGATCCTTCAAAATAATTTGCTTCCTCCATCCAAATACACCTCGTAAAACATGGGTCATATGGGTTTTCACAGAAAAACAGTTTTGGAAAATAATCATGTATAAAATATAATTCCAAAACATCTGATAAAACCAGATTTCTATAAAATAGTCGGACCGAAATTGAGTTGAAAATTTCTATTATTGGTCTTTTTAAAATACCATAAGTATGTGATGTGAGACTATATTTTAAAAGAAAATATAAATAAGTTGCGCAAGGGTCTCCTTCCTCATCACCATTTCTAAAATCATAATATGATTCAAATTATTGTGATGAGGTAAAATATTTGAAAATACCTTGATAATATTTACCTTTCTTGAAAATATGAGAATATTGTGAAAATAGTATTTTTCTAAAAACAACCCATGATCCACGATGATAACGAGGTATAGTGGAGGTGTTTGACATCTCAAACAACTGCTTGCAAGTGAGTTGTATGCTAGAAAAAGTTTCACAATCATCCGAAGATGACTTTGCAATAATTATTGCAAGCATGTCATCAGGAAGAGATATGAATGTCGTTTGAGATCCTTCTCCTTCCATTCGTAATCTAATTTTCTTGACCTGAAAAAAAAGTTATAAAACAAGGATTTAACAGAAATAATATATATAGAGACTAATCATGTGTCTCACAAAAACTCCTAATCGCTAAAGTTGTCTAAACCGACCTTTGATACCAACTATAAGGCCCCAGCCTTAAACCTTACATAATCTTGAGTTATTACAAGATTACACATTGAGGATCTTTTCAGGTTTAGAGTTTTAAAGAATTAGATCATGAAACTTGCATTACATTCCACATTTAAACAAAGTGGTTACATAAAAGACAATATTCATTCTTCCCATCAACGAAAACATATTTAAAATAAAACACGGATTCTTTATTGACACATCCGTGACACTATCATCACATCATGTACCTTTCCCTTGACCTATGAAAAACATTTCAAAAACTTGGTATGAGCATAAAAATCTCAGTAAGGGTTATAAAAATATGGAAAGGAAACATGAGTTCATATATACATAAGAATGAAATCATACTTTAACCATAAAACATAGGCACTTTAACATACCTCATCAAACCATGAATAAATCATAGAAATCATAAGACATAAAGGTAACTTGAGGAATTCATAACATTCTTACGTAGGGAGTAACCCTCTTGGTTACGTTTGGAATACCCATCACAGTATATTCCCTAAATCTCTTCGGAGAAACCTTAACGTTTCACTCCTTCGTGTTACCCAATGCATTGGAGAGCTATATCGGGCTCACCCGCCCTTAGTTTATCACAGAACCACCCGTTTCATAATAATTCCCAAGAACCTCAACATAATCATATCACATAAAACATGCATATAGGAAACATAACATTCCCACCTTTCAATCACAAGATATCAATACAACACATTGATAGAAAAACATTATGAAAACCATTTTCGATACCAAAATAAAAGAAAAGTAAAACATGGTATTTATTTTCCTTTTAAAAAGAAGGTATGGCTTATAGAGGAAGCCGAAACTCAAATAACGGTCACGACGGCAGAGAAGTCATTGTCGCCGCATACGTACGACAAAAACATTCCCTTTTGTCGTTTAGTAAACGCTTCGTATAAAAAAGATTCCTTTTGAATAAACGTAAAAGTCAAAGGGTTTTATACACCGTATAAACGAAAGTTGTGTATAAAATAAAATATTCCTCAATGAAAGGAGATTGAGACGAAGTCCCATACAAAGACGATATCCTTGGTTTAAGGATAAATCAATTAAATAATTATGTTTGACAAATGAATACACCAAATATAAGTGGATATTAATTGTAAAAAAATCAGAAGACATTCACACATAATCATATAACGACTTATTCAAGGGGTACAAGTTTATCCCAAAGAATCAAAATTGGGTTAAGAAGTTCCCTTGCAAAAATTTGACAGCCTAACGGCATCACTTCAAAATTCAGAAAAAGAGTTGATGAGAGATAAAAAGGGTATCTCATCACATGGACATAAAATTTACATCAATAAGGATATATAAGAACATATCCCAACATAATAGTATGTGAATTAAAAGGCGTAACAAAAGAAGTCTTTTAAAAAGAGGAGGGTGAAAGGTTCCCTCACCAACATGGGTATCTTTCGAGACATGCACCATGTGAATGAAGGACAATACGACATTGATGTAAATACTCATAAATGAAAGTATATTACACAATGAGTAAAATAATGGGCAGTACATACACAACTCAATGGAAATTGTGGCAAATATTGCATAAATCTCACAGAAATAAAAGTGAGATGAAAAATCCCTTACGAAAACTCGGCAGCCTAACGGCGCCACTTAAAACTTCCAAAATGGATTGATGAGAGGAAATAGGGTATCTCATCATATGAACATAATAAGTAAAGTGGGAGTAATATAAAATAACATCCCAATCATAAGAAAGATGAGCTTAAAAGGAATGACATAAAAGAGTGTACTTAAAAAGAAAGTGAGGTGTAGGATCCCTTACCACAAGTCCAAATTGACTCGATCATTCTTTAACATCCTGAATAATAAACTTGAGTTAATTTCCACTTTATTAAGAACCTTTTTTTATAGGTCATTATTCCTTTTATACCTTGTTATAAACATCATGTAATCATTTAAGTTAATAATGTTCATTTTGTCGGTATTTGGTTCTTAAGTCAAAAATAGACTTCTTACACTTACATGTTGTTAATTTGGTCAAAGTTTGGTTATATCCAGAATGATATTAATTATTTGGATAACATATATATCATATATATTAATCATATACATGTATTTATAATATTACATCACATTTAGAGGTAAGAAATGAAATGCACCGTTCATGGAGACGGTAAGCCGTACGTACGCATGAACGCTTCTTCCATTTCTATTTCGTATTTTATGGAATGGAATCATAATTATATAAGAGTATATTATAATTCCAGTATAATAACATATATAATATCATTATCTTTATCCATTACACATCCCACATATGGTATTAACGAATCAAATCACTTTCAGGGGGCCGTAGTCCGCACTTCCTAAAATGAAGATATAGTGTTTAGCCATAATGGAAACAATAATGGAATGCCATAAATGAAAAATACAGAAGATTAAATAAAGAATAAACATATTATATATCATATATAAAAATAGTGACATCATAATGGCTACCTTTGAAGGTGTTAAATGAGTATTGAACAATCATCGTTTCGGGAGGCAGAATTTCGCTATCCACGGAAACCGTATGTTCTTTAACCATTTGATGTAGTTGTGTGAGAGTGTAGCTCGAATAAATCTTATAAAAACATCCTAGTATATTGAAGATACTGGTTTTGTTACAAAATATGTAAATAAAAAGAGTTTATGGGGTTGGAGAAGCAAAATAAAACAAATGAACATGAGAAAATGAATTACCTTTAAAAGTGTAACTCCTTTTGATTTGAGCCTAAAGGAATCCTTTGAAAGGATTCTGCCCAAAGGGAATCCTCTAGGATGAGGAGAGGGATGTGGATAGAGTAAATGGGAAGGGGATGGCTGAGACAATGGCTTGAGGAGTGTGTGAAATGAGGTAGAGGTGGGGGCCTTTTATAAGAGGAGAGGAGGGGCACTTTTGGAAATCATGAAACTATTATTTTATTTTCAAAAGTGTTTCAAATTTATAAGGTCCCACATTGATATATTTCGAAGATAAGATGATAAGGCTTCGAAATATTCCCATCCAATAGTTTTTGGTCAACTTTAGGTCTTAGATTTTATATTATCGTTTCATTTTATTTAAAATGTTTATTAATGAAGTCATTGTTGCATCATCATGATGTCATAATTAAATTAATTTATTTAATGTCTAAAAATTATAAAAACAAATATCCTGATGTAGGAAATCTTTTTATCTTTCCAAAGAGTATTTATTGACAAAATTATGATTAGTATAACTCCTTCAAAAAATTGTTTTAGTAAAACAATTTATGTTATTGTCATTTTCACCTTTATTTTAAAAAAAGGCATTAAAGTCATTATCTCACCCAAGAGGCTCCATAGGGTCCCCTAAATCGACCCATGGGTTGTCTTGGACGGACATGACTCATACAATAGGGGTAGGACAAGTGTAATGGTGTTTTCACATTTTTATAATATCATTTTTACTTTAAATTACACTAATTACCTCTAATCGCAATTAATGAAAAAAAGTTACTATTCACCAAAAACATTATTTTCATCCCATTGAACCATATTTTACATACCAATGACAACCATGTATGTCGGATTTTTAAAATTCAATACAAATTAGTGGTAAACTTTCATGTAACTGAAAAATCAGTTTTCTTGATTACCACTTAGTGGTTTCACTATTCATTAAAAATTGGAGTTTTTCAGAAAATTACCAAAAATTCACCCTAAGCTATATTTGATATTCCGAATTCAAAAATGAAGTCTATTTTACAAAATTCAAAAGATATAATTCACATTAATTATTTTATAATTAATTCCCGTTGTCATGACAAATATCGTGTTTTTATGAAACCATAAGTATCAAAAGATTGACACTAGTTTAAGTCCAATTTCAAAGTGAAATTGATTCCAATGACCACCATTGGATTAAATGGTAAAAGTGTATTCAGATTACACATTAAGACCAATTCAAAAGATAATCTAATCATATAAATAAATTAGATTAAAAAGAGGTTTTGAATTTAAAATACAATATTTTACACTATTCATTAAAAAAATGAACTTTATTAGAAAGATACCAAAAATTTACATAAAGTAAATTTTGATGTCCCAATTCATAAAAAGAGTTTTATTTGGTCCAATAGATTGTATATGAGTGAAAAAAACTATATTTAATGACGGTTCTCCATCAAAAGGCGATAAGTGAACCTTTAGTGAGAACTAGGGCAAATACGCCTAAAATTGAATTCTTTCTGTATTTTGTGCATTTATCTTTTATTGGATAAATGTAAAAATATTTAAAAACATATATAATCATATTTTAGTTTTTTCTATCCATTCCCGCCAATACAACGGCTACATGTTAACTACCATTTAAAATAATATTATTTTATTATTAGAGTGCAACGTAAGATTCCCAAGAAACTCATTGTTGCGTGTTGGGTACGCCATCGAGCATAGCATACCCTTTAAAGAAATATTAATATTTTATTCAAAAATACGGATAAATATGAAATTGTCATATTCTTTATTTACCTGGGGTGTTACAGTTGATCCCAACCTGAATATGTTATCGTTAATATGGTCTTGGATCTAGTCCTTGAATGTATATCATTGCTTGATGGTGTGCCCCAGGATCTGGTGATAAGGGAAGTAGTTGGGGTGATCTGTGATATGTGCCTCTTCCGGCTTCCGACACTCATGCAGTCGTACGATTCTCTATTGTAAGGCACTGTGGAAGTAGCCACGCTCCTAAGCCTCATCGAACGAGTAGGTCTGGTTCCTTCTATCTGGAAAGGGGGCTCTAGGATCCTGACCCTGACGGGGGGCCAGAGGAGCCAACCGAGGGGGCAGAACATGATTATGTCGCCTAGGTGGCTGCAGCGCGTTACGCGGAGACACCTACTGATTCTGGGGTGGGTGTTGATGGGCTGGAAACTATGCCCGTGGTGGAGTGCCTCTGTGAGGTTACGGAGCTGGCTCCACTGGTAGCAATTCTAGATTCCTGGGGGCATCTATTTGGGCCATGTCAGTAGGCTCAGCTCTATCAGCTCTCCTTTCTGGAATTGTAGGGGGCCACACGCATGCCTGGCTAGCCTATTACAGGGCTTATTCAAGGTGTTGGTCCTTCTCCTAGATGTCTCGGAAACCTCTGGGATAATTCTATGTGATCTTGGAGGGAACCAGTTCCATATTTACATTCCCCATTCACATCGTCAGTAATTTCTCTCGAGTCAGCGGCATGTCAAGGGAGTATGTAAACCCCTTCCACTAGGTGATAAATTCCACGACTCGCTCGTCGGTCCATTGCTTACACCTGAAGAGGTCAGTGATGTTAGTCTTCTGGGTGGTAGATCTGAACTGCTAAAGGAACATCATGTGAAGGTCCTCCCAGCTTGTCACAGATCCAATGTGGAGTTGGCTGTAACAAATTAAAGTCGGCTCCTCCTGCTTCTGAACAATGCAATGGATCTTGGCGGCATCCTGCTATGCTGTAGTCCCTAACATTGTCCCACACCTCTAATTTTAGTGGGCCAGGTGCTACGTTGGGTCCCCCGTCCAATTAAAGGGGGAGAAAGTGGGATTTCTAAATCCCGGGGGTGTCAGCATGTGTTACACACATGCAGAGTATGGCTTTCCATCAGGTGTGATAGCCACTTATCGCGTTTCCAAAGCATCCAGGTAGGCAATGAATGCCGCCATCGGATCGTCTGGATGCGGGTCCTTGTCCTGACCGGTATCCCTAACCACGAGTGCATTGTCGAGCTCCTAAATGCAGTAGAAAAAATAAGAATCTCATGGATCAGCTCGTGGAGCGGATCCTGGAGAGACCCTTGGGGCGGTTGGAGAAGCCTAGATGGGGTTGCCTGGGTGGTCGCGTCATTGTGGAGGGTTCAGCAAAACATACCACTCCCTCTTTCTGTGGGCTCCGACTTTTTCCCTGTCAGTAAATACAACATGATCAGGGTTTCCTGGGAGAATCTCGTCAAGGGGTAGTTGTTCTTTCCCCTGCTTCCCTGGCCTATGATCACCGTAGTCATGTTTTTTCTTTGTAATGCATTCAGCCAGAATTTCATCGACTAACTTCTTCTGCTCCACAAGCTGTTGTCGCAGCGCTGCCTTCTCAGGGTCCTCTTCTATCTTCTGCACTGAGGCCGATGGGTCAGAGTTCTTGACAGCTCCAACATGCTCTTTTCCTATAATAAAATTCCGGAATAGAACCAATGCTTCGGTGGGTGGGGGGATACCTAAGAGGTTCTTCTACTAGCGAGTAATCCTTCAGGATGGGTCCAGTGGCAGCACGTCCTCAGGGGGGGACTCCACCATCAAGAAGTCCCATATCATTCAACTCTCATGTCAGATCGGTCATGTTTACAGCCACTCTTCTTGGAGGAATTCCCTCACTACTACCAAGTGAGTCAGGATGTTGTCGAATCTCAATGAAGAAGAGGGTAGCGTACTTCCTCCAGGCACGGACTTGCACGTGGGGGGTAGCCTCCTCGACAACTCTGCGGAGTACTTGAAAACACTGAATTCACTGTTGTTGGACGGCCCTGTGGAGGCCAAGTGACTCAGGTTGTTAGACCGTAGGGAGTGTGGCTAAGTCAACCATGAGCCATTGTTCATCGATGCCTCCAAGGTTCTCTTGGATCCGGGGATAAGTCAACTGCTTGTGGTGAAGATGGAGGTGAGTTACCCAGAGGGTCCGGTGGAAACATTCAAACACCTCCAGGGTGATCGATTCTGGCGTACCAAAATTTGATCCTACGACCGAGAAAAACATCTCAGGGAAGTGGATCACTGTGAGGATGGTCCAGAAGTTCCCTGTCATAGATTTAGGGTTTGGTCTTTGATTTGACCACTCGTCAACTGAGAGTGGATAAGGAATTGACAGCGGCGTTAAGGTGGGCCGCTGGGATGGTAGGTTGGCTGGTGGATAATACGGTTGGTGGGCTAATTGGCCACCAAATCTTGGGCTGCCCCTTGTGGATTTCGGCGACCTGGTATTCATGTCACGATAGAATAGACCGGTGACCAGGGCTCCGGACATATAAATAGTGTCTTTCGAGGGTGGGCTACGCCCCGAATCTTCCGTCATTGACCCCAAAAATAGCTCCAAGGTAGAGGGCGCTTCTGGAGATGATGGTGGTGACTATGTGGTCCCCCTGGAAACATTCTAGGGTCTCTTCCTCCTGTATATACCTTTGGAGGGATGTAGGGATCCTGTTGATCTCTCATTCCAGGAGAACGAGGCTGATGCGCTTCGTTCCTTCCCCATTCCTTGACTCGGAGGACTGAGGGGAGGGCTCCTACGTTAAATATTACTCCACCTCGGAGTCTAAGAAGTGTAATGGCCTGATTCTTGCCCGACCTTCCCTAGGATTCCTCTTGCGGAAGCGGTGACTTGATCTTCTACCTCTAGATGGTTCTTCAGGGCAGGGCTGATTTCCGACATGGGGTCCTCCGACTGTACTAGTGTCGGGGCATAGGAATTTTTCACCCGAAGAAGCCGGGGTGCGAGGAGCAACAAGAAAAATGTTTAAAGGGAAACAGGGAGGACCTCCGTGCTGGGTGTTCTTGAAGTGGGGTTGACTTCCACCTCTCTGATTACTGGGGTGATGAGGACCTTTTCTGATCAGCACAAGGACATGGGGAGGGCCTCCATGTTGGCGAGTGACTGGAAATGCAATGTCTCCATGCTCGCGGTCCGCGGTAAGGGGATTGACCTCATACATAGTGTAGTAAGCGTGGGAGAGACCCCCATATGAAGTATTGTTTTCATAGGGAAGACCCTCACCTGGGTTGAAGGTGGCATGGGGAAGAACTCCATTCCAAGATTGGAAGTAGGGAGGGCCCGCACCTTCCATAGTGGTGGTGTAGAGTGAGCCTCCGCGCTGGGCAGCACTGCTACGGATTGGTCCATAGATGCCATCACCTGTGCTGGTGACCGAGAGGGTCGACTAATCCTGCCTGTGGGGAAGTTGGGGCCTCGATCCGGTTCGGGCGCATAGCTTCCCCTGCTCAACGTATGAAGGGATTCAAGAATATGAACCAGCGGTGTCTTGGGCCACATTTGTGGCTAATTTTAATTCCCCACAGTGAGCGTCTTCTTTTTCTCATGCTCGACGCTGGTGTTGGGTCAGGTGGACTGGAGACAATGGTGCAAGAACATGGAAATCCTGCTCGGCTCGAGGAACTGGGCGACATCAATTATACGGCCTGGTGGGGGCACTCGCCAAATGTCTTTGAAGCGGGACTCCGATCGAGCAGGCCCGGATACCTCCTAATTCGTCAAAGTAGGGGAGGGAGCTGTTGAGGAACTCCGAGGACAAGCTACCGAAGCGATTGAATGTTGGGGTGGGGAGTAGTGGCCCCCTACGCATCCCTCGGGGGTGACGTGGATGGTGAGGCATATCTGCCTCAAAATCTAGGTGAGCCATATCCCTGGTAGGGTTGACCCCCTCCTCCTCGTACCTGCGTACAAAGTCATTGATCACCCTTTAATGGATGATTTCAGATGGGAAGAGGGGGCGTTGGTGCCTGACAGTTGTGGCAGTCAGGACCGTCATGGAAGAGGGAGAACCGTTTGGGGTGGCCACATCGATATTTCCCCTTCCCCTACACCGGTGGGCAGGTGATCAAGCTCCGGATGCAATGACTTGATTCCTGATGCAGGGAGGGGAACTCCTTAATACTACTAGGAAAAGGAATCGACACCCAGTAACCTAACGTCATTCCGTCTTCCATGGTCGGCAAGAGGGATCCGGGCTAACAAAGTCACAGAACAGAATTCTCAACGTCCTGACTCTGCCAACTTCTGGCAAGTTTCACGTCAGGCCTTCTCATTGGGACCTGGTAACAGATGACGAGGTCAGACGACATGATTATCCATTGATGTCCCGAATGCTACTAGCCTCAGAGATGAGGAGAGGAGATTCATGTCAGGTTCACTATTTACTATTTCCAAAGCTTTCTCCAAGGTGTTCGCATCCGTCACGCAGGGGACGCGCTGTTGTTACCCCACATTCCCGCTTTCCAAAGGCAGGCGGCATCCACTCCATATTCAGGGATGCCTCCTCCTTGATCAAAACGGGGTGATGGGAAGTTGGTTCTTCCTTATGTGGATTTCTCCTTGGAGATCATCACCTATTCTGGGTCTCCCTGATATATTTAAAACATAATTCTTGAATCTCTTCTTGGTGTTATATCTTCATGGACACCAGTTAATTACGCTGCTTATGTCAGGACCTTCCAAGGGGTCCGGTTAGGGCAGAAACCTTTGGTGAGTAGAGAAGTTGTGTTGGGGCATCACTAGCATGTCTTGAAATTGTGGATTGGCATTTCTATATTGTGTCCCTTATCATACGGCTTCTCGAGGTCGTGGAAGCCCGAGGCATCCCAAATTGAACATGAGGAATTGTATGCCATAGGCATGTATGTGAGCTTTTCCTCAGATTCCCAAGTTTAACATAGGGTATGCAGCATGTTTAATGTCCAGTAGAGATGGATCGGACTGATTGGAACACTATCTATAGTGGATCATATTGTAGAACCCCCTGGAGGGAACACTGATGTTGGGGCCAGCACATGGGCGGATTACTAAATGTTGTGTGGGGGTGGGGGGTGGGGGTAACGATGATTGAAGTGGAATGATCCCACTAGGACGTGGCGGCCCGATCAACAATTGGGATGGACAGTGGAATTGGGCTTGGGTCTCAAAGAGACATCCTACGTATCCCCATGGTAGGAAATCAAAGACTTTATAGTTCATGTGGCTGATACAGTTTAATGTAATGCGGGATGAGAATGGGGCTTACACTCTAGGCAGCCCAAGGTGATGGCGAACTGATGTAAATGGGGACCTGGGGTCCAGATGGATTGGGTCTTATGCTATGAGGCAGCCCATGGTGGTGGGGCTTGAACCTCGTGGATGCTTCCTATGTACCATGCCTTATCACATATCATAGTCCCCATAGTTTGGGCTGGATGGGGCTTATGCTCTGAGATGGCCAAAGGTGGTGTGGCTTGAACCTCGTGGAGGCTTCCTACGTACCATTACTTAGCACAAATCAAATTCCTCATAGTTCAGGTTCGATGGGGCTTACACTCTAAGAGGCCCAAGGTGGTGGGGCTTGAACCTCTTGGGGGCTTCCTATGTACCATGCCTCAGCACATATCAAAGTCCCAGAAGTTCGGGTTGGAATGGGCATATTCTCGGAGATGACCAAAGGTGATGGGGCTTGATCCTCCTGGAGGCTTCCTACATACCATGCCTTATCCCGGATCAAAGTCTATGTAGTTCAGGATGGATGGGGCTTATGCTCTGATATGGCCCAAGGTAGTGGGGCTTGAACCTTGTGGAGGCTTCCTACGTACCATGCCTTAGCACAGATCATAGTCTTTGTATTTCAGGATGGATGGGTCTTACGCTCTGAGACGACCCAATGTGGAGGGGCTTGAACCTCGTGGAGGTTTCTATGTACCATGAATTAACACGGATCAATGTCCCTGTAGTTCGGGATGGATGGGGCTTACGCTCTAAGACTACCCATGGTGGGGGGATTGAACCTCATGGAGGCTTCCTACGTACGATGACTTAGCACATATCAAATTCCCTGTATATTGGGATGGATGGGGCTTACGCTCTAAGATGGCCCATGGTGGTGGGGCTTGAAACTCGTGGAGAATTACTACGTAAGATGCTTTATCCTGGATTAAAGTCCCTGTAGTTCGGGATGGATGAGTATTACGCTTTGAGACGGCCCAATGTGGTCGGTCTTGAACCTCATTGAGGCTTCCTACGTACCTTGACATAGCAGGGATCAATGTCCCTGTAGTTCGGGCTGAATGGGACTTATGCTCTGAGAAGGCCCAAGGTGGTGGGGCTAGAACCTCGTGGAGGCTTCCTATGTACCATGCCTTATCACAGATCAAATTCCCCGTAGTTAGGGTTGGATGGGGCTTACGCTCTAAGACGGCCCAAGGTGGTGGGGCTTGAACCTCGTGGAGGATTACTACATACCATGCCTTAGCACAGATCAATGTCCCCGTAGTTTGGGATGGATGGGGCTTATGCTCTGAGAGGGCCCATGGTGGTGGGGATTGAACCTCGTGGAGGATTCCTCAGTACCATTCCTTAGCATGGATCAAATTCCCCATACCTCGGGCATACAGTTTAACGTCATACGGGACCGGGTCATTTGGGGCTTACGCTCTGAGGTGGCCCATGGTGTGTCATGGTCGGTGCTCAGTCTAAGCTCACGGTATTCATGCTCAGTGTGAGAAACAAGAGGTTGTAGGGACCTGACGATCACATCGTGAAGAGTGCGTCTTTGGGAAGAGAAAAGGGGCATACACGTTGAGCGGCCCATGGTGTTGGGACTTACTCCAGGATGGAGGCCTGAGGGTGAAAAAGCATAGCAAGAGAGGGATTTGGAACCCAGGGAGAGTGGAGGGGCCCCATTCTCTGTCATGCCCTCCGCTAGCCTTGACGCCGACGAAGTGAGGAGGAGCAGGGGTGCTTCCTCCTGCAATAATGGTTAGGGGCTTACACCAAGGTGGTTTCCCTTCACCCTAGACAAACACCACTCCAATAAATCACCCCCTATGAGGGATGATCCCATCCCCATGGAGAAGAGTGGCCATGGAGAATATCCGATGCGGGGGGACCCTGCATGCGAGGCACAGGGTCAGGTCACAGTTTAACGTCATGTATTGAGGATGAGGCACATTGCAGTTTAACGTCATGTAGCTCGGATGAGGTGGGTTGGAATCGCACCCCAAGGGCTTATATAGTCGGTGACTTATGCCCCTTGGGGAAGGGAAGGCATTGGCAAGGTCGTACTAAGGGGGGGAGTCGTAGGGAGAGCCATCAAGAGGTCAACGTTAGTATGGCTATTGCGAAGAATCAATAGCCCTTAGCGTGCCTATGCGAAGAAGCATGAGGTGGAGCAATGAAATGTGAAGGATTGTCCATGGGACTTTGAAGTTAGTTTGTACGAGCCTAGAAGGTCGTACGGGAAAACCATGTATGATACAAATGCCCAGGGTGCACAAGACACTTGCGGATGGCACCCGGAAGGAGGGCATCAGGCGCTCGTGCAAAGGGGGTGCCTGGGGAGCACCGAGGTGAGGGGCACCGAGGGATTTCACGCATCCCTTGTGGATTGCGCAAAATAATGGGAGCCCAGTGCTGAAATCCTCGAGATGGTGAGAAATCAGTGTTCATTACGTGAAATTGCGGGCTAAGGCTTCACGCGTGACTCGGAGGGACTGCGCGCAAGGGACAGAATTACATGCTGGCGGCAAGGGTCGCGCGTAAGGACAGAGGGGCGCACAAATGCAGGGATTGCACGCAAATGGTCGGCCAGTGCACAATGGAAGGAATTTCGCACAATGGGCAGACCCCGAGGGGGTTGGTGTTTAGTCTATGCCCAGGGGATATCACGTGAATTCAGATCTTGGGGTGACTTGGTGCGGAAAAAAACCTTACCTGAAGGCCATATTGTGCGTGCGTGAAATGCCAATTATGCACACGAGAGGCGGTTAGAATTCTTCAGCCCTGACAAGAATGGGGGTCAACTTCTATTTATAGGCATCCTGGGGTGAAAAATATAGTGTTGCGTGAAATAATTGCGTGATGGAGGTAGCGACGCGAAATATCATCCTCTCAGAGTGCGAGCGCGAAATTATTTTGTGCCAGTGCTGAGACATTTCTCGAAACCCAGTACCTTCCGCGCTGGACATATTTTTTCATGCATTTCACCTTTTTTTTCATTCAACACCTCCAGGACCTCTGAACCAGGCCTCGAGGTGCAAATATGACTTTGCTTTTTCATTTTGGAACTTTCTCCGGAACTTATGCAGTTTTCAGCGTCTACAATTTTTTTATTCATTGTTTGAATCTATGAAGATTTGATTTAATACTGAATGTGATAGACTATCGAATGATTTTATCTATTAGAAACAAAGGGAAATTGGAGTGGTGATGTAAAACCTTATGTTTATTGATAATCAAATTTCGAAGTATATGATTAAAAATGTCAGCATGGGAGATTATCTTGACACACTAATAAAAGAAAAATTGAGTATCCTGATGACCATGGAGGTAATATGGTTTAATTTCCAAATTTTCATGGATGACGAAAGAATCACACAATGAATAGTATAAAAGAGTGTATATATTTTTTGGGTGTGTAAAATAAAGATGTAATGAAATTAATTTTCATGGAAAATTGAAACGTTTGGTTAATACAGAGGATGAGAGTAATTATTTCTATAAGGTATCATCTATGGTTAAATGTTTTATATAGAGGAAATATGTATTTCAATGTACTATGAAAGGAGATCTAAAAGGGGATAAAGTAGTTTTTAAGTGTAATTGTGTTAAAATTTATAATGAAGAAAATATGGATGAAAAATGAAATGAAGGACACATTAAGGAATTGTTTATGAACATTAGTTATTTGTTTATGAAGTAAGGGAACAGATTGAACTGTTTATGTATTGGAATTTCGGAATTATGATATTGTAGTATTTTTATCAATGGTATTCAAGTTATAATAATCATAAGTCCTATACCAAATTTTCCTATAGTGGCTTTGACATAATTATATTAAATCATATGTTAAATGGTATAGAAAAGAAAAAAATTAGTGGAAATATGATATTTTATTGATAAAACATGATTAAGGGAAAGATAACTTCTAATAGGTTCTTTATATAGAGATAATAATTTTTAATTTATATAAAGAAATGATTGAAATTAGGGATCTAATGGGAATAGAATTAGTGACATTGAAATTGATATTTGATTTGATGATGAAATGATTTAGATCATATTTAATGATGTTTAATGAAATATTGGATTTCTGAAATATATTAAACATTCTATAATTTTATTTGATGAATATGTATAGTTTTAATTTTTATAAGCATATAATTTTTCATAGAGATTTTTGGATAATTCATGTTATTATAATGTTTTAATAGAATTAAGGTATTCACTTGTTTGGTGTGTGTCATTGAAAGCTACTTCATGGTTTATTGGAATAAATGTCAAATTTAACCTCCAAAATATATACTTATGTGTGTGTGATCAAATATTTTGGATTTTAATTTTTGATTTTGGTATGATATATTTTGAAGGAATCTTAGGGTTATCTATTTTTTTAATGGAATAAGTTAAACTTTTGGTGTTATGATTGGGGTTTTATAGATTATTATATTGTTATATATTAAAAATATTTATCTATATTGGATATCATAAGATTTGTTTTGGTTTTAACGATAAATAGTGTTATAATTACTTAAATACCATTATTTTATGAATACTATGATCCATTAAATGTCTATTTTTCTTTTTATATTTCAGAAAATGCATCTTTGATATTCATTTTTTGGTGTAAGAGATGAAGTGAAATTTGTTAAAATCCCAATAAATTGATGAGATTTGTCTTACGAAAAGAGAGGAAATAATGTATTTTTATTTTCTCATGTTCTCTGTATTGGTAGTAAAATAATCCATAAAATTTAGGAAATGGATCAAGAAATAATATTGTATACATTTACCTTCATTTCTGATGAATCGATTGTCTCTTTACCCTTAAAGAGTTTATTATTTTTTGGTTAGTATCATTCTTCGGACCATGATCACTATCACTCTCTATTAGTCCTAGAACATTATTTTTCTCCTATATGCCTATATTTTCCCATTTATGTACCATTATCCTTGTTGTAAACCTTATTTTTCATTTAAGATGATCTTCACATTTCCCTTTCCATATTTTTAAGCGGATGTTTTATCATCCTTTTTTATGATTTATGTTTTCCAAAAATAAATTATCAAATTAAAAACCTTTATTTCCATGAAAGAGTAAAAATTTAAAGGATGTAATTTATTAATGGGGGATGTAACACCAGGGTATTTTATAATTTGAACATTATGCTTGGTAGTGTATACAACATGTAACCCCAATAAAAAACATGAAATATTTTAATTTAAATAAGATTTTTATAACCTAGACATTGAATCAGAGGATATAGGTAGTAGAAACAACATTATGAAATATATTTAAATAAATAAATCTAAAAAATGTGTTGATTAATTATTTAAAATTAAAAACTATAGTTATTTAATGTTTTATTATTCTTAAAAAAATTATTTCATTCAAACTTGATTATTATTACCTTTTGTGAGAAAATATTATATTTAATTTTTGAAATTTTTATAAAATTTAATTGAGATAATGAAATTAATTTTTTAAATAAACATTTAAAAATTGTATTTGAGACTATTTTAAGAGTTTTTATAATAGGATTTTTTTTCAGGAAATATTAGAATATTTTTTTGTTTTATTTAAAAATGTATTTCATTTAAATGAATTTACCAAGTTAAATTTTTTCCAAAAATATATAAAAGGTAAAATAAGATCTATTATAATATATATAATCTAAAAATGGTCATTTAAATAAAATTAATGGTTTAATTTTTTGTAAAAATATTTTTATATTTCAACTGCATTTTTTTGAAAAAAAATATTTATCCTTACATTCATTTTTCTCTTAAATTAGATTCATCTAATTCTAAAAATTGAATACTTTTAAATGGATTTCATGTCAAGAATCAAAATTCCTGATTTTGAAAATATGGTGGTTTTATTTTTGCCGAATATTAATAGTAACCATATGAAATTTTCATTATCATTGTAAAGGTAAAATGGATTAATTATGCTTAAAAAATGTGGAAATATCTCAAAATCTATCAAAAACATGATTTTATTACATTGAATGTGATAAATTAGACCTTAGTAATACCAAATTTTAATATATATGGCATTTTGTATACATTTTCCCTTGCTAATGACATTTACATTTTTTATGTAAATGAAATTCCAATATTTCATTCTCTATACATTAATATCTCTTATATTTTATCACAAGGCTATAAAGGGGATATTTATAGATATAAATATTTCATTCAAATTATATTATTTTAATTTATCATATTAATATATTTTTTATTTTTTTTAATTAATAATTAACCTGAACTCTTACCTGACAACAACATGGTAGTTATTCAATTATTAAATAAAAAAATTAATTTAAAATGATAAAAATAGTAAAATATGGATAAATCATTGAGTTAACTAGGTTTTTTAGATAAATTTGACTTATTTGGGATGTAAAAATGGATTATATTTAAATTCTATATTTTTCATGATGCCTTTAAATTCAAATAAAGTGAATACATTCAAAAACTACATTAATGATAATTTATTATCATACTATTTTATAAAATTACTGAAAACTAATTAATAAAATTAATTGGTCATGTTTAAATATATAAGATTAAAATATCAATTCCAAATCCATATATAAAAAATTGTTACCTTATATGTAAAATTATAACCCTTTTAGAGTGAAAAATATGTTACCACGGTTAATGTTAAAATATGTTAACTATGCAGTTAAACAAAATGGTTAGGTTTAAAAAAAATAAACCAATTGAAATTTTATTTTTTGATGATACTTCATCCAAAATAATAACATATTATTGAATATCTAGCAATTTGTAATAATTTTTATAGAAAAATATATTATTGTATTTTAATCTTTTTTGAAATTTCAGAGTTCTCCTCCCCACAAATATAAATGGGAACCTCTCCATTATATTATTTATGCCACCTTGAGAGTTATATCTAGACTAAAAACATCAAAATTATATTCTATATCTCATTAGACACATTTAATATGTTATAATATCACAGAAATACCAAACCTTATATCCTTAAGCGGAGATCTAATGGAGTTATTTCAAAGAATGTGGTATCACCTTAACCGATCACTTAATTTTAACTTCTTCATATACCACCTCAAAATATTTGGTATTGGTCATAAAATAATAAATTCTATATTATAAATATTAATAAATTTCAATATTATTTTGAAACATCCATTATCCACCCTCTTTCTCGTCAAATGGGAAAATGAAATTATCGATAATACGTACTTACAGATTTTTATCTCCATGTAGAGATACAATTCATTTTTCATCCCTACATTTCTTGGATAAGTATTATGATTGAATCAAAATTTATATGTGATAAGTAAAACATAACAACTCTTCTTTAATGGTAATATATAATCTACCATATTACCGTCTAATTCGTAGGTAAATGACAATGTCAATCATGTGTACGTGCAGACTATCACCTTAATGAAGAGATGTGACTCATTATTCATTCCAAATTTACATGGATGGTAATAGGGATATATTTAATTAATAATATATATATATATGTATTACAATAATATTTTGGTGGTGAATTTTTCTATACTTTTATATAACTTCATCGATCAAAAAATAGAAATAGTGTACATGTATATGTTTGGCATACCATCTCTATTAATGGTGCAATTCATTTTTCTATCTCTACCTTTTAGGGTTGAATGTAAATATCTATATATATATAATGAATATATATTTTATTGGAATAATTATTTTCATTCTTGAGATGATTTAACCATGATAAAATTAATATCTCCAAAACTACTGAACCAAAAAATTACCTTAAAAATGAATCAATTATAACCTGAAATAGTGATTTTTAAAAGGAATTATTAATAAAAAGTTAATATAATGTTATAATTAAATAATATAAAATATAAAATATTTTTATTATTTTTACAATGATATAATATTATGATAAAACAAAAACTAAATAAAGGAATTTATTTCATTCTACTTATTTTTATAGAATAAATGTTTTATTTTCAATTTCCTCTCATTATTTACTCAATTGACTAGAAGAATATTTTTAAGGAAAATTTACATGGATTCTATCTTATATTGAAAATACATTTTCTTCCATATGAATGTTTTAGAAAAATGTTCTAAATATATTATTTCTAATTTTACCTAATTTTTTAAATTCATTTATAACATTTATATAATTTTAAAAAATAGTTCAAAATGAATATTCTTATCAATTTACAAATTATGCACTTTTAGAAATATGTACATTAGTGTGAAATTAATATTTTATTTTAACTTATATGACATGTGGAGATTTTACAACCCTCATAACCACTTTATTCATCAAATATTCCATTAAATTATATCAATTGTATTTTGAAATGAAATTTTTCCCTAATATTTGTGAAACTTGGAGAATTCATATAAATTATATCAATATGAAAAGGGTATTCCCTTATGAAATATTCAAGTTATTATTTTAGATGAATTTTAATACATGATAACATCCTTATATGTAAATTATGTTTTACCAGAGATATGATCCAATGATACCATACTTATTATTGATCTATATGATTTTTTATCGTGATAACGATTTGTTTATGAAACCCATTTATTTTTTTAGCTTATCCTATTATGAAATTATAATGATTTATTGAAACTTATGTTATCTATATAGGTTAGGATATGGTGATATGATGATATGATGGATTCTTTTTCAAATTTTTGCACACATATGATTGTTTTCAATCGTTTAATGAGTGTTCCTAGAATTATATATCCCTTCAATTTGATGGGTAAATTTTAATATCTCATGAGAAAAATTTGGGAAAATGATGATATTCATGATCCACTATGGGAAAAAATTAGATGTGTGTGATATACAATGGGAAACAGGTAAATGTAAATAAACCAATATGGGGGAAATGTGGATGATTTTGATATTATATAAGAAATAAGTGGTGATTGATGATCTGTTATGATGTGGGAAATGGGTGTTTCTACCAAACACTTAATTATTTTATGTTCTTTTTAGATAACCATAATGTATGGAATGGGTTTTATACCTAAAATATTGACATAATTTTTTGACATTTTATCATTATTATGAAGTTAAATTTTCATTCATGAGTTATTTTTAAAGATATAAAACTCAAATTATTTTTGTCTTATGATATGATAAGTTTTAATTCTTGTCTATTGTTTATAATATATGAACGATTGGGTATATGATTTATTATCATGATCCCATAACCATATTCTTATCTTACTCTTTAATATTATATGTAATTGTTATATCCCTTGTTTACCCTTCCTGATCTTCGGAGCTCACACTTCCTTTTATTTCCATTCCACAAGTTAATATGGAATTTATTAAAAAAGAAATGTAAAAGAAAATTACTATATAGAAGACTCTTTTGGGTGATATTGAAGCTATTTCATGAAAAAAAATATTTTTTATCGACTCTCCAAAGACACAAAATCTTTATGGTTATAACATTGATTGTAATGTTATGTATTGAATATTAATAAAAATATGAAATATTTATGTATAAAAAGAATGTGCCCTTATACCTTTCATTTAATAGCTATGAAATACGTGCACACATTCTTTTTATTGGGTGGTATAGCCTATTAATACCACCTGTGAAAGGGTAGTATAACCAAATACAATTACACAAATACATAATGAATAATATACAAGAAGACACCAATAACTATAGGAACAATGAGATCATTGAGAGCCATGGAAGCTATGTTTTATTATAAAGTAATGATCAGAATGTTGTTTTCTAGATGGGAGTGTCATAGTAGTGACCACAAAATTTATATAACAATATAATATTAAAGTCTCAAAGACCGCTACTATGAATTCCATATTCATTCACTAGTTCCATAAACCTCTATAAAAATAGATTATTAATCCACAATATATTTTAAAACATTTATTATTTGACTCCCAACAACATTAATATTTAAAAAATTGCATTTTATTTCATTTCTAATGTAGTCATGCACATATTCTCAACAAAATACTTTAGAGTATTAAATTTATCTTTTTGTTATACTAAATAAATATGTATTTGAAAATTCATTTGAAAAATTATTTCAGTGGTAAAAAATACATTAAACACAATTTTATAGTCCTTTGAATACTCTTATAAAACATGTGAGGCAATGTTCTCATATTCCTAGTATTTCATATTTTATGTTCAGTTCCTTTAATGGAAGCATCATATATATGAATATCACATGTGATGATCACATAATTATTCATCAAATAATTATAAAATAACTTCTTTATCATGAAAATATGATTTATTTAATAATTTTAGAAATTAGTTAATGAGAATAACAATTTTATGATTTAAAAAAATTGATATATAAAAAAATTAAAAACAAGATCATATCTCACGTTTTTGAACAACAATGTGTTGACAACATGTTTACATTTCTTACATTTCATGTGTGTATTTCTTCTTCAGAATAAGTTTCATTTTATGATCTATGTAAGTTTAGTTCTACAAATTTCAATATTTTTGAACTCCATATCTGTGAAATTTCATTAGTGTACATATCATTCCACATTAGAATAGGTCATATTTAGCTCAATATAGGTGTCAATTTATCATGTGTTGGTATAATTCAAAAAATATCCAAATTTCTATTATATATAGGTGTGATAATGGTCTAACATATATAAATGTTTTTCCCAAAGTAAATGTGGTTCAGTAAATGGAGATATTTAAATATTTTTACAATAATCATTGAATGACCAGAATATACAAAGACAGATAAGAATAAAAATAAACAAATGAAAAAATTTAGAATAATAACCACATTAATAAAAAATTAAAATTTTAGAATATAAATTTTCAACTAATTATAATTAGTCAATTATGAAACCTCAATATATGAGTCAATACTCAACTCAAAAAAGGTTGAATTTTCAAAAAAATAACATTTTTAAAGTAAATAAATTTCATCAATAAAAAATAATTAAACAATAAAAATAAAAATAAATACTTTATTATTAAAATAAATTTATTCACTCATATTAGAGGGAATAACAAATTTTTTGTAATTTATCAAAACATAACAAAATATGAATTATATATTTAAATTTCAAGATAATTTAATTTCAAGTGGAAAGGTGTTACATAAATAAGAATAAAATTTTAATGAATAAAAATATAGATTCTAAATTAAAAAAATATAATACCCTTTAGGAATTGATCAAAAATATGAAAAACAATATTTCTATTTCTGAAGAATATTATTTTTTTAAATTTATTATTCATTAACAAAAATGATCCCACAAAATTACTATGCTCAAAAATCATTACTATGAATGAAACCAAATATACTAATGTTTGCATTGAACATAGATTTAACCTCTACATAATGATAACTATGAAAGAATAAATCTCTCTTAATGTTGGAAAAAACTCAATATCTCCCCAAATATTATGATTTTTTTGAAAATAAATGTTTATATAAACATATAATAATATATTTCATGTGATATACATATTTAGAAATATTAAAATGAAATAAATAGAAAAAAAGATATAAAAATGTATAAAAGTTTGTCGAAAATATTTCTAAAATACTAGATTTTAAAACATATGTAAATTATCCACTAAAATTAAATAAGATATTAATATATTAATATATAAATACATATTTTTATAATAGATTTTAAAATTCAGGATTCATTAATTCATGATTTAAAATATCCCACCCATGATATTTACTATATATTTCAACATCCATCAAGCCAATCTAAAATTTAACTTTGTCAAA
Organism: Viscum album; assembly: GCA_963277665.1. Lineage (NCBI taxonomy): Eukaryota > Viridiplantae > Streptophyta > Magnoliopsida > Santalales > Viscaceae > Viscum > Viscum album. The sequence goes on along the minus strand of OY728142.1, from coordinate 1,998,329,207 downwards.
ATTAGGTAAATCTATAACACCCAAATGTTTTTTAAAAAATAAAATTATTTTTGATAGAGTTTATGACATGCAATTTCAATCTTTGAAAAAAAATATAACAACCGATCCTTTATGAATTATTTATTTTTTAAAAAACTAAATATCATTGATATCTTTTTGAAAACTCAATGATGAGACGAAATAAACTATAATATTACATGACATTAAATCTATGACCTTATTTTACTGGGTAGGAATGGTTCTATAAAAACTTTTATAATAATGTTTCTTTATTTATTATAAAAAACAAGAATCTTTTAATGAAAGTTAAATTTTTTCTGAAAAAAATACATTACTCTTTCTAAAAGACCCTTTAGTCATGTTTTCATTAAATAAAATAAAATTATTTTTTACCGAAATTAGAAATATTATTTGTTAAAATTAACTTCATATTCTTAAATAAAAATTGGTAAATTATTTTGGGGGTGAGTATTTGTTATTTTCCAGAAATATAACATTTTTTATGAAAAGTGAAAAATAATATATTTTAATTGAAAACTTGATTTTAGTTCAAATTATTTAAAATGATAAATTATGTTTTAAATTTGTTTCAAAGTAAAATTTGTTCAATTTTAAATCTATTAATTCAATTTACACACTAGAAATCATTTTAATATTGAATGTTGAAATAAAAACATTATAAAATTTGTAACATTTTTTCTTTGAGAACTCTTTTTCTCATCACTTCTACATGGTCAATTTTATATTAAATGTTTTTACTTATATGGATAAAATTATAAAAAATTTATTCCATATTTTGGAGGAGAATAACTAATATTTTATAATAAGGTAAAATAATTTTTTGAAAAAAAATGAACATTGAAAGTAGTAAAAATTAATTTCCATGGCTGAGGTAAAAATCTACTTACAATGGGCTTAAAAAGAAAATATAAACACAAAATGACCTATAAATTATATAAAATATATTTTATTTACATGTTTTAACACTATTATTTGTAAGACACTATAATAATTATTTTTGGACTAATTATAAAATTAAAAAACATGGTCCCACCTTTTTATTATATAAAATTATAAGTGTGCCACTAACCTCACTTATTAAAATCTACCCCACTCCTCCGATTTTTAAATCATAATTTTTTTTTTCAATCATGAACTTATGAAATCACTTCCAAACATAAATAACCTTATCCTAGAAGCCTTATATTGTTCATAATTCGATAATATGATGGATTTGGTGCAAACCTAATGATTTTTCTCAAAGACCAGATATTGTTCTTCAAGGAGAGTTTTTATTTTATTTCCTCTACAACCATATTAAATAATTAATGAAAGATAATTAAATAATAAAATCTGTTTCTAAAATATATTATTATTATATTATTATAAGGTAATAACCTATAACCACTCTTATATCAAACAAAAGGTTTACAAAATCGTTATTCCTAAGGTCTAACATCTCATCAACTTATGTCATTTGTTCTTCCATTAGCACCTACCATGGGTGGGGATATTGATGGAGATAATGTATATATATTATATTAATAGAGTCATTATACACATGTATTAATTATATATTATATACATTAGTATATTTTATTTCATTGGGGATATGATAATGTCACTGTATTGTATGGTGGACTCCCACCTCACAAAGCGATGTGATACCACTTTCACATACAATTTACCCAGAATGTAGTAAAGTAAAATTTAATATATATCTAATATAAATGAAATAATAATTATATAAATGGAATATTTTATCATTGGTTAATGATAATATATCATTTTATTTCTTATATTTTCACTCACTTAATATAATGTCATTCGTGTCTTTGTAGACTACCACCTTCATGAAACAATGATACTATATTTTAATCACCAAACCACATAAAAAATATTTATATATAATATGGTAATTATGATATTATTATCATTATATATAGATAAAACATTTCCTGCCCCTTTTTCATAGTGATCGATGATATATGAAAATGTTACTCATGTGTATGTATGGACTACCGTCTCAATGATCATAGCATAATTTATTTTTCAAAACTGTATTTTCTGATTGGTATTAGAAGTATAATTGAAATATAAATATGATAATTATTTTATGATTAAAATTATTTATATGGTGTAACTATATAATATCCATAATAACTATGTCATTCATGACTTCACATGCATGAGAAAATAATCATGAATATGGAATGAATTTACCTTTAAGATAAACATGAGTAAGATATATATAAAAATGATGCACCAAAAAAATATTCTCAGATAATTTTATAATGAAAACCCATTTGAAAATGAAATTTCATACAATACTAAACAACTGAGCGGAGAACTATAAGTACCCGAAAAGTAATTACGGTAGTTACCAAGAAGCCCAAACAGATCCTATAAGTCCATGAGCTATTAATATCTAATATGATATCAAAACTAAAATATATGACCTAAAATAAGATTATATATATAGGGGGTCATAAAAATATACTCCATAAGATCCTCCTTGGATCCTCTCGTGAAAAAGATAAAGAAGGCTTGTTAAAGCATAGTGAAAAACAGTGAAACTAACTAATCAGATAAACATGTTTAAAAAGTTCCCTACCTAACCATGTTAAATCTCACGAACTATCTCATATAATAGATTAAATAATATTTTAATGAAATATAAAGGGTGTCCCTCTACCACTTCATCACTAGTTTTTCATTCTTCTCCATTATCGGACGTCTTGAGCCATCTCTCTCCAAAAGTAATCCAGCTCGAAAACACATGGAAGAGGAATCAAAACATGAAACTCATGCATCACTTATTCACATAATCAAATATCAAATGTCCATAGATACTAACCTTATTTATTCCATGGACCATGATAGACCCTACGATGTATCTCAAACACCATGTATTATACCTCAAGCCATTACAAGCCATACACCGAGAAAGTACCTACATCCTTCATAGCTTATACACATCATTACTATAATAAAACATTATAAACTATATTTTCTAGTACATTTGTGTGAAATAACCACAACCTGTTATATCTATCAACATAGATATATTGGAAAACTAACAACCATGTTTACTAGTACAAGTAACTACCAAGAGAACAGAGCTGGCCGGAGGGGGTATTCATACATACATCCTATCAATGGTATGTTGGGGAAAACACCATACCATAGTCAGTTGGGTGTCAATATACCTAACATACATGGGCAGGGTAACTTATGAAATCACACGATATACATGATATAATATATCCCACAACAACACTATTGGAATATCCGAGACTTATACGCAACTACAAATAATGTTTCTCAGGCTCTGACCTTCCATTACTAACCCCAGATATCCTATAAGCATAAAAGAATTTAAAAAACATCCTTAATTAGATATTCCCAATTTATCATTTCCTTCAGATAATTAATTAATTACCCATTAAATAACTATTAAAATTTTCCAGATTAAATAACAATAATTGTTATAGTATTTTCAACTCCCTTCATACTTAATCCAATCATATTTCATTGTTCATAAATATTAATATCATTACTCATTTTATTTCCATCATCAACAAACCTTGTGAGTTAAGATCTATTTATTAATTGTTATAATCATTCCATAAATCAGGTACTCTAAGAAAATGACATAAGATACCACTAATAGGAAACAAGAAACTAAGAACATTCAGGTGCCTCATATAGTGGGGAAAGTAATGTAGATAAAATAAAAAAATAGTCATTATCCATTAAGTAGATTCATAAGAGAGTATACCTACTCTCAGAATCTCATATAAAATTAATCTCTACTTCAACCCATTTCATCAGGCTTGGTACCATCCGCAATAACCACATTAATATACTAAGGAATCTCTCCATCATATGCATCAACTATTTCCATATCATCCATGCATCCCCATAAAATATATTACATCATCCATCCTATGATCTACCATTACAGACTCATATCTGATCCTAGAATATGTACCCTACATCATATCATCCATCCCATACGCATCCATATTAAGCTCAAATCATTAGTTTTGAATCTAGATCACATCACAATAGTATCATGAACAAACAAACATTTTCAATAGGAAAACTAGGCCCTCAAAACAATGCATCCATATTTCACACATAAATGACCTCTCACTAATAAATCACAAGGAACTTATACTTCTGAAGAAAATTGGATACATAATACCAAAAATTACCTTTTAAAAAAATTAGTTTTTTTCATCTTGAATTGACAGATTCAATATGCACTTTTTCCAACTATGGGAAACCTAAGCCATCATGATATCCAAGTTACTAAGAGATAAATATGATCTTTTCGTTAAACCATTTTTGACAAATATGAGATGAACCATTATCAATTGAAAAAAATATTGTTATCAAAAAGAAGAATTATGATAAAACTTATTTATCAATCCCATTAATCGCATAGAATATCACATTTAATTAAACATGCATACTACCATCAATTTGATCATCATCAAGCTACAGTAATCCCTGAATTATAAGTGTTATTCTTCAAAAAAATCATCATCTAATTAATTATAAATTAATTTTAGAGTTATCTTACATACAAATTCCAAAAACCTATACAAATAATAATAACATGAAATAAAAGCATACAACATTGAAATCACACTATCTTGGAAATTATGATGAAAACTGCCAATACCATATGAAGAAAAAACATTGCAAACATGGGATCACAACCAATTAATAAATCAAGAATAATAATTTTTAGGTTAATGGAATTTCTATCCAAATGGAAAATTTATTTTCAATTTTTGATTTCATATAAATAAAATAGAATAATAAAACATTCTTCCCCATGGAATTCAAAAATATCTACATGAGAACGGGACAAGCCTACAAATCCTGATCACCTCTCCTGTAAGAAGTTCAATCCATCTAAGGATGTTGTAACACAAATTCACCAATAAAAAACCATTAAACCCGCATTTTAACTATGTGATATAATGTTCCACATAATAACCGGAATAAATGGTAGGAAACAAGGTCGATCATAGAGAACACACTAAAAAATGAAGAAATAACAAAGAATGGATTACCACGGATCGAAAAAGGAAGGATGGTAATCAATAGACAATGAATAAATCACAAACACCAATGAAAAGAATCTCTAGATCACCATGAGTCAGGAGATACATAGGTATTTGAATAAAATACTATGTTCTTCACAATTTATAGACTTATTATATAATATATTTACTTGGTTTGTAATTGTTACATTTTGTATAATTGTCAATGTTCAGATCTCGCTGAAAAATTCAATGCCTCAAACCTTTTATCTAACACCACAATATTTTTATAAATATTTCTCTTTAAATAATTACATTTCATTAGTAGCTTCTATTAAATTCAACTGTGAGGTAAAATGAACTGGGAGACACTCCTAATATAAATGACTATTATACCCTAGCTGTTAAATTATCAGGAATAAATTAGAGAACTAATATATGAAATTAATATAAACTTCCAACCCAATATGAATGTATTTTTATGTTCATATTAAATAATCACACATTTTTTAGTAAAATCAATTTATTCTTCAAAAAAATACATTTCCATAAAAAATGATTCTTTCTTTTTTTATTAATTTTTAAAATTTCTATAAAATGAATTTCAGAAATATAATTTAAATTTTGAATTCATCATGTCAAAATTATCTAAAAATTATTTATTCTTATGAAATTTATTTTTTAAGGAATAGTGAAAAACCTGATTTTAGAGAAAATGTTCTTTTTTTTAATGTATTTACATGGTCAAATGATGTCCCATATTAGTTTTTAATATTTATTATTTCAGTTTGATTTAAAATAATTCAATTATAGATTTTAAAATGTATTTTATATATGAATTTATTATAAAGATCTTTTATGTTTTAAAAAGACATTGTTTCCAAAAACTATTTCATGGTATTTTACTTCTTTTATATGAAATTAAATTTTGAAATTTTTTTTTGTTTTGATTTTCTAAAAAATTATTCCAAATTTGAATTCATAAGGACCAAATATATTAAATAGGTATTTATTATTTTTGTAAAATATGAATAATACCCTTGGAAAATTTTATTACCATGGGAATGGTTAAATTGAGTAATTTAGGTTAACAATAAATCATAAAGTCCATAAAATGACTCTAACAGGTGCCAAAATTTTATTAAATGAATTAAAATCAAAACTTGACACATAATTATTTAAATTATTTTTTTAATCGGTATATGTCCATAAAAATGAATTGAATAATATTTAAATAATAGAATGTCACAAAATTTCACATTATTTTTCTTTAATATCTTTTATGTGTCCATATTGGGATACCGTTATTTTATAGAGTTACAAATATTATATATTAAACTATAAATTTTGTTATGAAATATATAATTTTTATTTACATCATGGTATTTTATGTTTAGTTTTTACTGAAAAATAAGTAAATTAAATAATTCTAGAACACTAATGTACTATTTATTGTATTAACAGAAAAATCAAATAAATGTTATTAAACTTATTAAAATAAATATAATTTTATATAATTAAATTGATAGATGAATTTTATAGATGAAATTTCCCTATAAGGTATATAATAAAATATTTGGATCTATGTTAACTTGTGAAGTTAATAATTTTTAAAGTCCATGTAATGAATACTTTCAAAATTAACAGTAATAATTTTTTATCAAAATGAAATTTTCATAATTTATTTAAAAACATAAAACATGTTCAAAACTAAAAAATATAATATATTGCCTATGATATTTTTATTTTTTAATTTTTAATTGAATTGACATCCAATATTTAATATTTAAAACCTTTTAATATTGAATAATTTTTTAACATAGTTAAAATTAAATTAGGTTAACTATGGTTTAATCAAAATTACATTGCAAAAAAAAAAAACATAAATTGTCTAAAATCTATTAGCTGATAATATTAAAACCTTATATTATATTAGGTTCGTATCCATGTAATTTTAGAGGTATTTTTACGGAGATTAAATTTATTATAAATTTATATTTTTAAAATTTACAAATGTACCCCACAGCTCAATTATAAAAAGACACATCCTCCCTCAGGTCTTCACATTCCATTAAGCCTTCAAAATGAATCATACCAAGAAAATTTCTATTCTCAACTTCCCTAAAAACATTCTATAAGACATTTTCTTCTAAAAGACCACCCCTTGTGTCACAAAGATGATATCTAACAGATGTTCCCCAAAAAATATGTAATCATATTTACCAAATTATTCATGTGTTTTTTCCATTTTGATGTAAGAACTATAGAATAACATCTATTCTTAAATTTTATTAATGTTATCGAATAACCATATTCCACCTTTTATATATCCTATTAGGAAAATCATCACGTGAGTGTACGTATGGTTAACCATCTCCACACCGTGGTGTAATCATTTTTGCATTACCAATATATATGGTTGGGTATAATTATGGATATAATAGATATATATAATAATTAGAAAGTGTTATTGATTGTTGAATAATTTTTATACCATCCAGTTCCTCACTCCTTTACTATTATGGGAATGATACCATAGCTCCTATATCGGTGCAGCTTACAATCTCTGTGGCACAATGTAATTTATTTTCCATATTAGCCATCAAATAATTATTATATCAATGTATATAGTGAATAAATATGGGATTTATTACCTTTATATAATTCATTAAATGATAGAACTATATGATATGAACAATAAATGGGACTTATACGACAACTCATTTCTACCAAAATGAAGTAGTTAAAACCTGAAAGAAGAGTAATAATGATATATTAATAACAGAATAGTGATAATATGATCATATATGACATCATAAATATAAATATGATTCTTTAATAAGATAATAAGATTATTTAATCTAATATATATGAGTTCAAAATATATACAAAGGAAATCATACATTTTTCAAGGGTTATTTTCACTATCTCATTATTATCTTGGATTGGTTATACCTAAATATGTACTGGGGACTATTTATATTATATATTTGTGTTTCTTATAAATTATTTCAAAAATATTTTCACAATTATTATACTATTTGTTAATTAAATTTGTAATCATTTATGAATTTTTACAAAATTGTTTTAATGAAATATTTGTTCATTTTTCTGGTGAGGTACTTTGTTACTTTTCTAGAAAAAGTATTAGAGGAATGTTTTAAACTTATAAATAATAAATAGATATATCATATTTCATGACACCTTCATTCCTTTTAGATTAACTTTCAGGATTATAACCTTATTTTTAATAGAAACGTTTTTTATTTAAGAATGCATGACCTTTTAATAAAAGTAAACATTTTCAATGCAAAAAAGATTATTTCCCTCAATAATAATTGTCTACTGGTCTGTCAATATTATTTCCCATCCGTCATAAATATTATTTTATTTTAATTATTATTTATTTGGTATAATTATCAAGGATATAATCCATATTATTTAAATGATTGGTTTATTTTTTTGGTGGAATTATATTTATGAATCCCATTTTTCCCATGGGTTATGTCAAGATGTTATGATTTTTATGAAAGCCATTTATACTTATAGGTTATGATATGATGAATGTTTTATGTTCTTATATCATGCATATATATGGATTTCATTATTTGTTTTGTGGGACCTATATCTCCCTCCAATACATTGGGTATTGATTTATATATCATGAGATAAATAGGTATAGAATTGGGGGTAAACATTTTTATGTAATACATGGATGTAATAGAGAGTAAACCCGGTTCAGTAAAGGACGCCATCCACAATGACGACCTTGTAAATGAGCCTTGACTAATATATAAATGATTTTCTTTACTTATGTGTATTCCATAATTTCATGACTTATTTTAAGATATCATTAAATATTTGGATCAATATATAGATGAATAGGTAAATTATATGGAACAATACAAGAAGGGGGTGAATTTTAGGTTTAAAAACTTTTTGTTTAAACACTTAAGAAAATTGTCTTAAATGAGCTTAAATCAATAAAATTCACAACAAATACAATTATCCACAATTTTATTGAGTATAAAGGTATGATATGATGTAATAATATAAGAAGTGCAATGAAATTATATTCAAAAGGAATATAATAATCAGAGTAATAAAATAGTTATGGATTCTACCATACAGCGTATAGAATCAATCGATACAATATGTAACATTATAATTGTAATTGAAACAATTAAAAATAAATATGAAATGAATAAATGAAACAATATAATTTTCTTTCTAATACAATCAGAAGCAGAAATGTAAAAGTATTACAATTATTTTATCCCAAAGAGAAGGGTATCCTTTCACCTAGGATAAGAGGTATGTCTTACCACCACCATGGTAAGCCCTCGATAATATGATCGGTATGTCTATCATGATATCCCCATAAGCCCTCGATAAGATGATCAGTATTTATTTCTTTCTATCCCCACAAGCCCTCGATTTTGTAGTTAACAAACACCTCTGTATTTCAAACACTTGAAAGCCCTCGATACAAAGATCGGTCGCACCATCTGTCTATCCCCAGTAGCCCTCGATCGCTATAACCTGATCGATCGCACAAAGAAAAAAAACACTTATTGAAATACAAAAACTAAGAACGAGTCATTCACATTTTTTAATTTCAAGGCTTTCGCACGAAGCAAGAGATAAGTCAGATCGTCTCTCTCTAGAACTTGATAGTAGCAATGAATGATCAAAGTCTCTTAGTTGTCCTTCTCAGATTCAAATGGACACCTATTTATAGGCCTCAGGTTCCAATGATCACATTTCCTCCAATAGTCATAATTCTTTGGAAAACTTGAAGGGACTTGGAAACCTGTAATTATAATAGTCCTATTGAAATAGAAAACACGAAATCATTTTGATTAGTTTATAACTAACTCCACGACATCGTATTGGTTAAAAAAAGATATATGTAGATGATAAACATGAGTACGATTGACATGTGTTGATAAAGGATAAAAACAAGCATGTGATAAAAATATGAGTACTATAAGGATTACTTAGTGAAATGTATTGATATGATACAAAGTGATTATGATGCACAAAAGATAGTATGATTGACTGAGTCAGTATGATTGATAGAGTCTATACGATTTAGTCAGTAAGATTGACAGAGTTAGTATGATTGACAGAGTTAGTACAATTGATAGAGTCATTATGATTGACAGAGTTAGTATTATTGATAGAGTAAGTATGATAAACATATTCAGTACGATAAACATAGTCAGTACAATAAACATAGTCAGTATGATAAACATAGTCAGTACGATAAATATTGTTTGTATGATAAGCATATATGAAGAGATTTGTGATTTCCAAAACAGGACATAAAATTCAAAATAGAACTTTTGACTCAACAATATCCCCCTTGTTGAAAATCACAAAACATAATGTAAAAATAAAAAGAAATACTTATCTCATCCTGAGTTATTGTAAACTCATTTGAATAAGAAATTGAATGAAAATAACTCCCCCTTAGGTATGTTTTTTCCTAAGGATTGTATTTGTAAATTTTCCTTGATTTAGAAGTAGTTGATTAAAAAATTATCACCTTATAAAAAATTCTCCCCCTTTGTGATTTACAAAAAGAATGGGGTAATCATGAGTTTCCTGAAAGAGTTAGAGAAATGAAATGCAAGGCAATGGGAATGATAACATAACTCTCATTGAGTTAATAAAAGTCTATAGGGTTCTAGAAATGAATAAAGAAAGATACAACAACACTCATTTGTTTTCTCTTTTCTTTTCATTCTTGATCAGCTTATGAAGAATGGATTTCATCTTTTTGATTTCTTTGATGTCTTCATGAGATAGATTCACCCAGGGATTTTAGAAGCTCTTGTTTATTAAAGAAAATATGATCCTGATTCTTGATAGTCTCTTCTTGGACTCCGATTACTTATTCAAGAGTATCAATTCTATCTTTCCAATTCTTATTGTCTTTAGATAACATAGAATTTTTCTTCTTCAAAATAATAATTTCATATTTGAAAGATGAAACCCTCGAAAACTCTATCTGGAAAGCATTCATTCGTTCTTGCAGCTCTTTTATTGAAGGGAAATCAGCTCCATGTGTTTTTGACATCTGATTCAGCCTTTCAATGGTTTGTTTGTCAAGATTATTGAAAGCAATTGCAAGATAATTTGAATGCCTCCTTAAGTAATCAATTGATATTTCATGATCATTCATTGAGCTTTTTGTTTTATATGACTACTTAGTCATTTTATTGTAAGACTTCTTATGAGCAGCCGAACATTAAGACATTACTTTTAAATCAGCTTCAACTGAAAATACTCACTATCTATGTTCTCTTAAATAACCAAACTTATTACTTTTATTTTCAGTGATGAAATCAATTTTCCTTTCATGTCTACGAAAATAAGGAATAGACTTCTCAATTTTCCTCAAAACATGAACAATTTAATCACTCTGCTTGAGAGAAATTGTGGATTCTGCATTTTTATTCTCATCGTATGAATCTATTTCATTTGATCGGCTTGAGTCTTCAATAGGATATTTTCCATTTTCTTTTCCTTGTTTCCTTTCATTCTTCTTCCACATTTTCACTGATAACGATTAATTTTCCAGTATAAGAAGATTGAGAACCTTTCTTTACTTGGGAATGAATTCTATCTGTAGTTTCAAGAGATTCAGCTGGTGTTTGGTTGGCATGAGGAACCTGTTTAATACCTTCACTTTTTCATTTGAAAAGATTCTTCTCTACTCTTTTTTGAAATCAACTAAAATTCCAAAATAAAATCTTCTTCCTCTTCTTCATCTTCTTTTAATTCTTTCAAAATTTGTTTCCCATTATCTTTCTCTAGAAGACTCTGTAAGATAGGTTCTTGATGCACTCCTTCCTTTAGATGAGCAGTAGCCTCGTCAACCATTTTCATGATTTTAGAAAAATCAAAGTCCTGAGCATTGCTTTTCAAAATAGTATTCTTTTTCTTCCAAGACTGAAGAGTATCCTCTATCCTTATTCTCTAAGCTAAAGATTCAGCTGGATCAAGGCCAAACTTTGGATCAAATTTCTTTTATTTGTTCTCTATCATTCATCCACTTTTCCACAACCTCCATGTTGTATTTATTTTTCTTCGTTGGCTTAGTACTGGTTTGTGGATCTAACTTTTGAGGAAGAACAATAGTTGGATTATCTTCGATTGGTAATGGTGCTGATTGATTTGGTGCCGATTAGATTGGTTCCTATTCGGCTTCCACATATTTGACAAAAAGTTTTGAGTTTTCATCGAAACAAACATACAACATCTTCAACGTATTCTTATTTATCCAGGAAGGCTTTAGTTCTTTCAACTTCCCAATAAAAAGAAATATTAAAAATCTTCAAGCTCTCAATAATGAACTTTGTAAGAACATTGTTTTCCATCGGCACATCAACCTATGAAAATAACATTTTTTCCATCAACATGTCAACCTATGGTAACAAATTTTATTTCCATTTCTACGTAAACCTATGGTAACAACTTTGTTTTCCATTGGAACGTCAACCTCTGGTAATGAGTTTGTTTTCCATCGGCTTGCCAACCTATGGTAATGACATTGTTTTTTATCATCTTGACAACCTATGGTAATGACATTGTTTTCCATTGGCCTAGCAACCTATGGTAATGAATTGGGTTTCCATCAGCCTGACGACCTATGGTAATGAATTTGTTTTCAATCGACATGACAACCTATGGTAATGACACTATTTTCCATCTACCTGACAACCTATTATAATAACTTTGTTTTCAATTAGCTTGACAACCTATGGTAATGAATTTGTTTTCCTTCTGTGTCACAACTAATCATATTCTTTTACCTTGAACTCATGTATTTTCATTTTGTTATTGTATTATACTATGTTAATACTATTAAACCCACAATTTCTTTAGTGTCTATGGAAGGTACATTCATTCTTTCATTCTTTCATTTTCTTATTTTTATTGTGTCCAATTTTTTTAAAAAACTCCTTTAAATCCCTAGCATTGATTTTTTTCTTCTAATATCAACTATAGAAGATCAACGGTATTCCTTTTCTCACCTATAAATATAACCCCCTCCCCAAACCCACACCGGTTTTTCAGATCTCGTGGCGAAGCTCTACCCCTTTTTTTTAAGATTTCGTACGATCTTTCCATTGCCTCATCTATATGTCTCAGTCCTCTGCCAACAATCCTCCCAAAATGTCTTCGAAGACGTTTTCATAGAAAGACTTCATCAGAAAAAGGATAGTTTCTTAGAACTACTTTGACATGTTTGATTCAACAATCAGGAGGATTATTTTGTTTCCAGGCTGGGAACATTTTTTGTTGAAAAACCTATATCTTAAGATCCAACTCCTGTTGAATAAGTTAGTCAATTACACAAAACTGTGTCTTTTGAGAAAAATATGATGATCAAGTTTGTTGTGTATGATAGAAAAATCTCAATGTCATTGAAACAAGTAACCCACTTTCTAAATGTCTCAGCAGAAGGTGATTCTTCTTTTCCATCTCATTAACTACCAGATGAGGTTGGTACGTTTAATAAAGAATGTGGTGAAAATAGTTATTTCTTATAAATGAAGAAAATTGAAAAGTAGCTCATTTATCTCCAGATAACAGGTCTGTGGTGCTTTGGATTAATGTTTTTCTTATCCCAATGAAAGGGGATATAGAAACTCTTAAAGTATTTGATACTAGTTTTTGGATCGATATATAGATGAATTTGTCTATTAGATGTAACAATACAAGATGGGGGTGAATTGTAGGCTTAAAAACATTGTGTTTAAACAATTAAGAAATTTAGTTTAAATGAACTAAAAATAATACAATTCACAATAAATACAATTAACCACAATTGTATTGAGTATAAAGGTATGATATAATGTAATACTATAAGAAGTGTAAAGTAATTGTACTCAAAATGAATACATTAATATGAGTAATACAATAGTGAAGGATTGTATCATAAAGCATATAATATCATTCGATACAATATGTAACAGTATAATTGTAATTGAAACAATTACAAATGAATATGAAATGTTGAATGGAAACAATAAAGTTTCCTTTCTAATACAATCAACAGTGGAAATGTAAAAGTATTGCAATTCCTCTATCCCAATGAGAAGTGTATCCTTTAACCTAGGATAAGAGGTTTATCTTACTACCACATTGGTAATCCCTCGATACAATGATCGGTACGTCTGGATTGCAACCCCGACAAGCATTTCATATGATGATCGGTATGTCTATCTTGCAATCCTTGAAAGCCGTCGATTTTGCAGGTAATCGACACCTCTTTATTTCAAACACTTGAAAGCCCTTGATATGAATATCGGTAGCACCGTCTGCCTATCCTCAGAAGCCTTTGATCGTTATCACCTGATCAGTCACACAAAGAAAAACAAAGCACTTATTGAAATACAAAAACTAAGAATGATCTGTTCACGATTTGTAATTTAAAGGGTTTTTCACGGAGCAAGAGAGAAGCCACAACATCTCCACCTAGAACTTGATAGTAACAAAGAATGATCAAAGTCTCTTAGTTGTCCTTCTCAGCTTCAAATGACCTTCTATTTATAGGCCTCAGGTTCCAACTGTAACATTTCCTCCAACTATCATATTTCTTTAGAAAAATCAGAGGGACATGGATACTTGGGATTATAACGGTCATATTGAAACAAAAAAACATGGCATCGTTTAGATTTGTTTATAAATAACTCCCTAACAGCATTTTTTTAAAAAAAAGATATATAAAGATGATAAAAATGAGTACAATTGACATGTGATGATAAAGTATAAAAACAATAATGTAATAAAAATTCGAGTACTATAAGGATTACTTAGTGTAATGTATTTATATGATACAAAGTGAGTATGATTCAAAAAAGTCTGTACAATTGATCGAGTCAGTACGATTGACAGAGTATGTATGAATTAGTCAATACGATTGACAGAGTCAGTATGATTAACAGAGTCAGTACAATTGATAGTGTCAATATGATTGACAGAGTCAGTATGATTGACAGAGTCAGTATGATAAACATTGTCAGTACAATAAACATATTTAGCATGATAAAATTGTCAGTACGATAAACATAGTCGGTACGATAAACATAGTTAGTACGATAAGCATATATGAATACATTTTTGATTTCCAAAACAAGACACAAAAGTCAAAAGATAACATTTAACCTAACATAAATATGTTCATTATGAACTTCTATGATTTAGTCCACGACATGATATCATGATCATTGATTTGAAGGATATATAATTAAATTATTTTACTCTTTTGGTTATATCCTGTGATTATGATATGGTTGATATCTCATCTATTTACCCTTTCTGAGCATCTGAAGTCACTATTTATTATGTTACTTTTATAATAAGATAAAGAAATGTATTATTTAAGATGTGTCAAAAGGGTTCTAGTTATGATGTAATTAGAAAGAGATGTTTTAGATGATTTTTGAACCAGTTTTCTACATTTCCCAGTTTCCAAAGACAGTAAACCTATATTGTTTTGGAATAGTTTTTCTATGTTATATAACTAATATTCTTATATTTATATTTAATATCTATGTATGAAAAAATTGGATGTTATAGTTGGTATCATAGAAAGGATTGGTTAACCTTTGTAAACTTGTATGAGAAAACCATAATAAGAATAATAAGGATAACTCTAACAATACGATAAAATATAAGAGTCCGGTAACGAACATAATTAACCTATTAATTAATCCTAAGGTGACATGAAATGTAATTTTATAATTAATTTACCTTTATTATATAGTTTTCCCATTATGAATATTGTTTCTCATGGTATATTGTTTTGTCAGTGGTAGGAACCCGAAGAAAGCGTGTTAATAATTAATGATGTGACAAATGAAACTCTTGACCACCTAAGCAACCAAATGTTATGGGATTTGGATTTAAAAATCTTGTCTGTGTGCTAACCACACTTTATAAATTAATAAATCAAACAAGACACCCAAATGAGAAAGAGAGAGAACAAAATTATATTGATTTATTCATGAGGCGGTGTCGACCTACTTTTAGTGGGTCTTCTAATCAACTACTCGATGAATAGTAGACCAGTGTCTCTAAAAATATATTTTAGGTTCTTCAAGATTTAGAACATGTTAAAGTAATTTGGGTAGTTTTTCATTTAGAAGGATAGGTAGATCAATGGTGGGATATCAACAAGAATAATATGAACTAAGAATAATTTTACTATATTGAATGGGGCGAGTTCAAGAACGTATTTTTCAATAAGTAAATTCCTCACATTCTTAGACAAAATATGGAGAATGATTTTCATGAGCTTAAGTTGAAGGATGATGAATTTTTTGCAACCTATGATGAAAAATTTAAAATAATATCAAGGTATGTTTCAGGGATTATCATTCAACATGATAGTAAGGTTGATCGATCCTTCAGTGGCTTAGAACCAAGTCACATAAGAGAATAAGTCATAATGGACTTCAGTAGCTATGTGGAAATTGTTTGATGTTTTTTGATGTTTCAGATAGATATTAAATTGACCCCTAAATATTATGGGTTAGATAAAATTAGACAAATGGAATTCAAGGAAAAATCTAATTACATGTTTGAAAGGAAGATGATATTTTCTCCTTGATCATACTGTGAAATGAAACACGAAGGAATCAATCGTAAGGGGAATAATAAATGTTTCAACTATTAGAGAGAAGATTATAAGGAAATTAACATATTATGTTGTGGGAATAATATTACTACTGATAGAAATATTAAAAAGGCTACACATAATGAACCTCGCACACATCAATTTTATGAGTGAATGAAAATAGACATTATGCAACCAAAAACATAATCTAAGGGTTATTAATGGTTATTGACATCATAAACCTCTTATGTAAAAAGGCCAAGGTCAATCACATTTGATCACTACTAGTTATGTGAAGTATGAAAATGAATTAGTGAAAGTTACACATACCATACACTCTAGAGAAGCTATTATTCTATATGATTCTGGATCCAATCAATATTTTATTTCTAAATACTATTTAAAGGGTATTACCATATTAACTGAAAAATTAGATGTTTATTTAGATGTAAAAACTATTAATGTAACGATATTCATATTATAGGTTTGTAACTCTTCTCAAGTTGATGTTTGTGTTAATGTGATTCATGTAAATATTGTGATCCTTCCTTTAGATGAATTTAATATGATTCATGGCATGTATTGTCCTTCTCAACATTGATCTCGTATGAATTTCCAAGGATGGGAAGTCATATATCATATTTTAAATGAATCTATGAATAGCCATTGATGTAATGATGAATATGAACATCCATTGAAAATTACATTCATCTTGTGCTTATAAATTATTATAAAAGAATGGTATCTATCTCTTATGGTAGGGGAAACTCACTATTAAGGATACACCTACTGTATGGGAGTTTCTTGAGGTCTTTCTGAAATAATTTATAGGTCATCCACCAAATCATAAAGTTTGTTTTTTAATATAACTAATACTGAGTGATATGCATATTTAAAACACCCTATATATAGTGTATCTAATTGAGTTGTAGGAATTAATGAATAAAATCCAAGAGAATCAAGAAAAGGGATTCATATAACCTATTCTTTCACATTCGGGTGCACCTGTTCTATTTTTTAAGAAGAATTATATATCAATGAGACTCTACATTGATTATCAAGAACATAAAAGAATAATTATAAACAACGAATATCATATCCCCCGAATTGATGACTTATTCAGTAAACTATATGGAGATAAATTATATTAAAATATTGATCATAATTCTATATATTATCAAATAAGGTTCAATATAATCAGTATACCAAACACAACATTCAATAAAATTTATAAACAATTGGAATTCATAGTGATTACTTTTGGTCCTACAGATTTTCTTATTATATTCATAGATTTATTAAATGGATTATTTAGATAATACAATAATAAATTTCCAGTATTATTTATAGATTATATTCTTTTATATTTTAAGATAAAGGAATAACCTAAAGATCAATTATGTATTGTATTGAAGACCCTGATAAAGGTTATGTTTTATGAAAAATTTACAATGTCTAAATTTATGATTTATTATATTTAATATTTGGGTCACATATTTATAATAGAGGGGATATCTGTAAACCAGAAAAGATGGATGTTATTGATAATTACCATAGATGAACAACTATACATCATATCTGAATTTTCTTAGTTAGGATTGAGATTATCAAAAAAAATTTAAAGATTAATAATGACTATCTGACCCACGAACCAAGATGACCTAAAAAGGAGTTATGTTCATATGAAAAAATAATGTGATGAGAATTACATGGATTTTAAAAGTTGGTAAGTTAGTGAACATGTGTTCACACTACCCTATAGTGGAGAATGGTTTTTGATATTTAGTGAGGCTTCAGGGAATGTCTTGGGATGTTTTCTCATTAAAAATGATATGGAGATAGACTGTGCCTCATGAAAATTGAAAATCCATGAGAAAAATTACTGAACACATGATTTGGAGTTATTTGTTGTAATTATTGAATTATAGATATAGATGAATTGTCTTTATAGATAATGGTGTGATATATATTTTTATGATAACAAATTTATTTTTATTTTCACTCAAAAGGAGAAAAATATGTCATAAATAATATGGTTGGATTTGATTAAGTATTAAAACTACTCAATACATTACCACCCTGTGAAAGCAAAAAAAGTGGTCGATGATTTGAGTAGGAAGGACCATGCTAGAATATTTTTTATGAGGATCACAAAAGATACAATATATATGGATTTTTAAAGTATGGATCAATATAGTTTAATGGAAGGGGAGAAATATTTTTGGGCTCAAGTCAATTTTCATCAATATATTGAAGTGAAGATTAAAGTGGCATAGAAGTAAGATGTAGAGCTAAAAAATAAGTTGTGAAATGTTCCTGATTTCAACATTGATTGTGATAGAATAATATGGTTTAGAAACAATATTTATATTACTCCCATACCATATCTAATGAAGTAACAAATGGATGATGGTAATAGTTCATCAATCCCTATTCATCCTTTAATAATGAAGATATATAGAGATCTAAAAGAGTATATCTAGTGGTATTTCATGAAAGGAGAGATTATAGATTTTTTTCTTAGTGTTAGGTTTTTCAGAATGTTAAGGTAGATATATATACGTATATATGGATGTTACAACCATTAACCATACTGGAAAATAAATGGGAAAACATCACCATGGACATTTTCATCCGATATCACAAGAAATCTATTTTCCATAATGTTATATGGGATAACGTTGATCACCTAATGATGAAAACACACTTCATTGAAACCATTTATGATTTTTATCTTGATCATCATTTCCAAATATATATTCTGTAATTTTTAATATTTAATCGAGTAATATTTTCCATTTAATCAAATTAGGAACTATGTTTTACCATGATGTTCTGGAGATGTATATAGTAGGCTATAGATACAAAGTTAATTTCTGTACTACCTATCATCCTCAGACATATGGTCGGTCATAGAGGAAAATTAAAACTCTATATTAAATTTTTATACATTTCTCTATATATTTCAATGGTGTTTGGGGAAAACACCTACACATGGTATAATTTTCATACAATATTAAATTTCACTCTATAATTTAGATGGATCTTTATGAGGCGCTCTATATTAATAATTATAGGAATCTTGCATGATTGAATGATATTATGGAAATAAATATATTTGGACCAGATCATGTTGAGGATATTGTAGAAAAGTATTGATCAATTTAACATCATGTTATAGAAGTTTAGAATCGATAATAATTTTATGCTGACAATCTACAAAAATAAATAGGGTTTGAATTGGGTGAAACTGTATTTTTTAAAATATCTACTTGGAAGAGAGTCATGATATTTGGAAACAAGGGAATATAATACCTATGTATATTGGTCCTTTTTAAATTTTGTATCATGTTGGTGAGGTAGCTTATTGATCTTCACTTCCATCGAATCTCTCTTAGGCTTATGATGTGCTCCATTTATCTCTCCTGAGAAAGTATATACCTAATCCTTAATATATATTTAACTCATAAGAGGTTACACCTTATGATTATATTTCTTATTAAGAAAAACTAACGTATATTTTGGATCATAGTTATAATGTTCTATGAAACAAGAACTCCCACTTGTTCAATGTTTTGTTGTGGAACCCCCAATTTTAAGAAGCTATGTGCGAACCTGAGGATTTGAGGAAACTGAGGAACCCCATTTTGTTTGAATCCAAGTGATGAATTTATAAGGAAAATATAATTTTAAATGGTGTATCATGTAACACAATGATATTTCAATAAATATATATCTTTATTTGATTTTAATTTTTCAGTAGCTTGTGTGGTATATAACTGTGAGTTTCAACAAATTGTGAGACACTATTAGTATAAAATGAATATTATAACCTAGCTTTGAATTAGGTTGGAATAAATTGTATAATTATTTTATTAAATTAATATAATGTTCAATATCAATATTAATTTATTGGTATGTTCTTAGAAAATGATCACACAATTTTTCTTAAAATCACTTTATTCTTCAAAAAAAAATTTCGTAAAAAATGATTTTTCTAGTTAATATTAATTTTTAGATGTTATAGAAAATTTATTTTCCAAATTTACATGATTTTTGAATTCATTAGGTCAAAATTATAAAAAAATTATTTCTTATGAAAATATTTATTAAGGAATAGTGAAAATATGATTTTTATTGAAATCTATATTTTATTTTAAATTATTTATGATGTCAATTTGTATTTTGGATACATATTAATTTTAAATTATATAATTTTGATTTAAAATAATCTAATTTTGTGTTCTAATTGGTATTTTATACATCAATGTATTATAAGAACAATTTATGTTTTAAACTGGCATTTCTCTAAAAAACGGTTTTTCCTATTATATACAAATTTTATATTAAATTTAATTTTGTAATATCTATGTTTTAAAATTTTAAAAATTAAAGAAATATATGGATTCAAAAGGTAAATATTTATTAAAGAAATTTATTTTATTTTTATCCAATCATAATTGCAATGTTGGTAAATTGTGTTACCATGGTAAAGCGTAAATTGAATAATTTAGTTTTAAAAAATTAGAATGACAATAAAATGACTTTAACACAGTCCTAAATTTTATTGAATGATGGAAATTAGACTCATAATACATATGGAAGGATGTTAAGTTGTTTAATATACATGTTTGCATGAAAATGACTTAAATAATATTTAAATCAAAGAACGTCAAAAAAGGCCACTTTCATTGTCTTTAATATACTTCATGCGTCTACATGGGGAAAAAGTTATTTTATGAGAGAATGGAACTGTAAATTTTTTATGTAATAATCATATCATCATGATAAAAATAACTTTTCTGCTTTATGGGTCTCTTTTATGAAATTATTTTATTTATTATATTTTTTTTAGAGAAATTTAAATATTTCACATTCATGTTCTAAATAAAATATAATTTTTATATAGGTTAATAAAAATTATAAATTAAACTATTAATATTACTCTAAAATATATATGGTTTATCTTTCTCGATTTATTTTATTTTTTATTTTTAGTGAAAAATTATGTATACTAAATAATTACACAACACTGTTGTAAAAATTATTTTGTTCATTGAAATATCTAATACATGTTAACAAAAATTGTAAAATAAATATAATTTTACATAATTAATGTGATAAATTATTTTTATATATTAAATTTATCTCTTAGAGAGGTAAAAAATATATTTATATAATGTGAATTTTTATGTAGTTTTTTTAAATTCTATGTAATTAATCATTTCAAAATTTAATGTATTAATATTTTATCAAAATAATATTCTAATATTTAATTTTAAAAAATAAAACATTTTTAAATGTTTAAAAAATATAATATGGTCCATAATGTTATAAATTGTTCATTTATGATTTAATTCACATATGATATGTAAAATTAATTACCTTTCAATATTGAGAAATTTTATTCCATAGTTCAAATTAAAATAGGTTAACTGAGGGTTAATTAAATCAATAAGGTTCAAAATAATGAAAAATTTGTATAAAAATAATGAATGAAAAGATTAAAAGATTATCTCATATTATATTTTAATAAACAGCTTTTGGAAGTATTTACATTGAGATTGAAATAAATATTTTTTGAAATTCTAAAAGTGCCTCCCACCTCAATTAGAAATGGGAACCCCCTCTATCACTTCTTCACATACCATTAAGAATTAAAGATAGAGCATCCCCTACAATGTTTTCCTTTTAAAATCCATAACAACATTATATTGGTTCTGGTCTTCCCAAAAGACACACCCTAGTGTCCCTAATGAGATATCTAAAGGAATTTCTCTAAAGAATTGGTAATCACCATTACGAACTATTTCATAGTTATTTCTTCTTCTACATCTAATTCATTTGTTTTTTCATTATAAAGTAATAATTCTATATTTATATATATTATGATATTTTATTATGATTATAGAATAACCATATTCCACCATTTATCAATCCAATAAAAAATAAAAGCATCATCTATGCAAACGTACAACGTATCATCTCTATGTCGTGGTGTAATCTATTTTTCATAACAAATTGATTTGGATTGGTATAATGATAAAAATAGTAGATTAATATAATAATAATAAAATTGTATTTATTCAAGAAAAAAATATATCATCCACTTAATCACACTTTTATAATTAAGGGAATTATACTATTTCTCAGGCGTACGTACAACCTACAAACTCCACGATGTGATGTGATTAACTTTCCATATTCACCATTCAAGAAGGAATATATGAATGTGTATAATGAATAAATATTAGATATATTTTCTTACAATATTTCTATAAATTATTTAAATATATCATATTCTAAAAAATTGGGTTTTATATGATCAAACAATGTTATGAAAATGAAATAGATGACACCTGAAAGAAGAGTAATAATGAAATATTATTAATAAAAGGGTGATGATATGATCATATGTGACATCATATATATGAATATGGTTTATGAATTAGGTAATGACATTATTTAATCCTATATACATGACTTTGAAATATGTAAAAAGGAAATTAGACTTATATTAAGGAATAATTTAATAATCTTAGTATTATTCAGGATTATTTAGACATAAGTATTTTCTCAGTAATATTTATCTTAAAAGTCAATGTTTCTTAGAAATATTTTCTAAATTGTTTTTACGATTCTTATAATTATATTAAAGTATCTATTATGCATTTATGAATATTTAAAAAATAGTTTGAAAGGAATAATTTGTCATTTTCATAATGAGGTACTTTGAACCTTTTCAAGTAAATGTAAAAGGAAATTTTTTTAAATTTATATTGAATTATTATATTATAATGCTTTCATGATTATTTAATGACTTAAAAAATACCATAAATATTACAAGTTTATTTTAGTTGAAAATTTTTACTTTTAAAATTTTGTGTAATTTTAAGAAAAGGAATCATTTTTAATGTTGAAATGTTATGTTTCTCAAGAATTATTCTCTGGTGGTCTATCAATATTATATTATTTATATGATGAAATAATTTGATCATATTTGATGATTATTGGAGATATAATTATATTATATGATCCTTAGTGTTTCCATGGTTTGTTTATGTTATTGATGGAATGAAATTTATGAATCCCATTTAATTTCCCTTGGTTATGGTTTGATGGAATGATGTTTATCAAACCCATTTCCTCTTATGGGAAATGATATGATGAATAATTTGTCTTCTTATGGACCATATATGTATTGTATTCATTATATGATGGGTGGGAACTATTTATACCTCTAATTCATTAGGTATTGATTTATACATCATGAGATAAATAGAGATATAATAGTAACGAACCCATGTTTAGTAAGATGAGGCAAGAATGTGGAGTGAACACGGTTCAGAAATGGACTTTGTCCGCTATGATGGTCTTTTCAATGAGCCTTCAATAATATGGAAATGATTTTATATTATTATGTGTATGCAAAAATTTAACTTTATATGTTATCATATCATAAAATATGTTCACTATTAACTTCTATGATTTTTCCCATGACATGATATCATGATAATTTATATATTGAACATAATTTTCAAATTTTTTTATTTCATTATTATATCTCATGATTATGATATGATTGATATATCACTTGTTTACCCTTATTGGATATCTAAGCTCACCCTTTCATATTTTTATTTTCCTTGAGCATAACAAAATTTATCAAATATGATGTGTGAAAAGAGGTTCTAGTTGTGATGGAATAAGTTGGAGATGATTTAGATTTTTTATGGTCTATTTGTTTATATTTCGTAGTTTTTAATGACACTAAACCTATAAGGTTATGGTATGGTTTTTCTATGTCATGTAATTAATGTTTTTCTATTTAGATTTTATATCAATGTATGAAAAGTATGGGTTGTCATATTTTAACCCTGAATTATTTCACATCATTAAGAACACTATAAACCATCCATAACAATTCATGAACTGATCATAATATATGTGAGGTCCCTTACACATCATGTATTCTCTTAGCTTCCATATTTTAGAATTTTAACCCCTACAGACTCACTATTGGACACATATGAGTACCTTGTGATTTGGAATCATGTAATGGGTCAGACTACATGGATCAAGAATCTTATATTAGATACCTCTCAAAAAATTATCATCATCATGAATCTGAAACAATTCATGGAGAGAAAAAAGGTGTCTTATGAATGACCACCACGTGAGATACCTCTCAAAGGACTCTCCATCTTAGGAACCAAATGGCCTAATTAATGGAACTATGTGAAACCACAGAATAGAAATACAAATCTTCTAAACACTCTCATGGGGGAGATACTTATCTAATGAGAGTAAATCCACAACATGAAACAATAGGAACCCATCTGATAAACCAAAAATGTTCACATCCATAGGGGAAATAAATATACAATATAATAGATAAAATTTAAATATATTTGGGCACTAAGTTGGAATATTTTAATCACGTTCCTAGGTACACTAATCCTTGCCACTATGATTCCCCAATACATGAACCAAGGAAATAACATGCCATCGCAACACAATATCTTGGAGTTCAAGGATCTCCATAGTGCAATCCTCATGGTTGAATTATCACACTCATTGATCTCACCCCAATGAATGATAAAAGAGATTTTATGAAGATAATTACGGATTTATAACACATTAAAACACTATTTATGTATCTCATCTATGGGGTAAGTGTAATCTAATACTACATGTCTCTAACATGATCGAATACCTCAAATGGTCTATCATACTAGGATTGAGGATTGCTCCCACATCAAAACCTTTACTGCATATGATGTGGTGTCACCTTTAAGAACACATGATCTCCAATGTTGAAGTCCAGTTGCCTCCTCCTTTGACCAGCATAGTATTTCATATGTCCTTGAAATATTGACAACCTTTAACAAATTAGTTTAACAATCTCCATTGTATTCTATACTAGTTCTAGCCCAATAATTTCAAACAATCCTACCCAAGTCCACCACAATAGATATCTTTTAGGTTTTATATTTAATGTATTAAATGTAGCCATACCAATGGTGTAGTAAAAAGTATTATTGTAAGAATACTCTAAGAATGGTAGTTGACTCACTCACAATCATCTAAAATTCGAGGCACAAGAGTACAACATGTCTTAAAGGGTCTGGATAGTCCACACTATCTGATTGTCTGTGTGTGGATGAAAAAAGTGTTAAATTGTAATTAGAAACCAAACATTTGATGGATACATATCTAAAACCTTGATGTAAAAAGAGGATATCATTTATAGATTACCGTAAATTGGACTCTATGGTTTCGCACTACCTCTTTTAGATACAACATAAAAAAACCTTCATTGATCATCATTCCTTGATTGCTACAAAGTGGGATAATTTAATTAAATGATCCAATTTCACACTTGTAGAATTATAGCATCCCTGGTCTTGAGGTACAAAAGTATTAAAGTCCATTTAGTTTCCTTCCACTTCCACTATGAAACATAAACGACTGTAGATAACCACTTGTAACATGCTTATCGGCCTTTACATTCTAAAAGATTAAACATCAAGAGACATGCTCTGTAATTAGATGCTTCATCCTAGGCCACCAAAACTAAAGACTCAAATCTCAATACATATTGGCCATTTTGGGATGAAACGCCAAAGTAAATCTAGATAAATCCCAATGAAACTTCTCATTCGTTGCAAGAGGAATAAAAATAAATCAATCAGACAACAATTTTTGGTGTCTATCCTCAGACTAGCCCTCAAGGGAATCACCCAAAACAACTTATACTCTCGTGACCTAGACCTCATAATCCCCCAAATGGTACTCCTCCACCTTTGAAACCAAATACGATTTCACCTTCATCTTAAAAAATAAAATATATTCAACCAACCTATCCTATATCAAGATTCATCATGTAATGTTCTTCCATCAATCTCCAAAAATCTCCAAATTCATTTATGGTATTACTATGTGACTTCATGATCTGTGGAACAACTGCAAAAATTTCTATTTCTTGGTGTATATGAAATGTTAATTTTTTAATCCTATAATAATTTCATCTATATACCCCAATTCATGTTCACGTCACACTTGTAGAATACATACTTCATCCTCTTATGATTAGAAAAAACCACAAAATGGTCATTGATGAGGTATTTTCACCACTAATTCAAAGAAAATAAAACATCTAACAACATAAGATAATGGGAGAATAGTAATGTTCTTGTGGATGTGACATCTAAGGTCTATAAGAAACAACTTATCCCTATTTCATAAGAGTACATCTCAAGGACTGATGTGAAGTATAAAAAACACAAATTGAGCGATTTTTACTTGAAAAAATAAACTAAATTACTGAACAACCTCTTCTTCAGGTACTTAAAGGATTCATGACACTGGTCTATCCACAAGAATGCCTAGTCCTTATTGTCCATGGATGTTATAGTAGTAAGAACCTAATAGAAAGCGCCAACACTACTCTTATAATATTTTGCATGACCAAGGAATCTATTAACATATTCCACTATCAGGGGGGCTTCCCAAGACGTAACTACCACAATCTACGAATGATCCATAGATAATTCCTACTAAATAATAACATGTCATGTGGAATGGACATCATGATCCCAATAATCACACATTGAAATCTTCTTGAATATATTATCATGGAGAAGAACTCCAAAAACAACATGGAGATGCTCTGCAAGGTACTCTTAATACCTCATGTACAAAAATAATTCATCCTTGAAAAAAAATCTAGTAACTCTATAAAAACTAGTATCATAAACCAATTAACAAATCTATAATATTCTTCACACAGAAAAAAATCATAATGAAATTATAATTCCTATGAAAATAATAGAAATAAATATAATAAATATCTACATCCTTCAGCCATATCTAATTATATCCTAAAAACAAATTTATCATCAAAAACTAACATTATTAATTCATTTGATCAAATATATCATCAATCCATGGAATTTTTTATTTTCTCTTCACTATCAATTGATTCATGTGAAGATAATCAAAATTAATATGTAAACATCCATAATCCTTTTTCATGAACAAAAATGGTGCATCCAAAGTGACAAACATGGCTAGACAAAACATTGTTGAAATATATCATTGATAAATACTCAATGGTCTTGAAACTCAAAAGGTTCTTTCTCTATAGATGCATCGAGAGAGGATACGTGCCTCATTGTATATCATTTACAATCATGACCTCCCAACAAAGGGGGTAACGATACTATCTCATATAGAATGACATCATGGTACTCTACTCAATCTCTAGGAAAAACTAGATGTTATACATAAAATGAGAACAGAATAATATCATACCTCAAAAGAAGGAAAGGATGGAACATGAATCTAAACCATAAGAGGGTCTCACTCACCAACAAACAATGTTTCCCCTCTATTAAGATCATAACATAAAACCTTCCTCTTGAATCAATCCAAGATATCCAGCACTAAATACCACCAATCCATGTTGAGGGTGATGTCATGTGGCTATATCCATAATAAAATGTAATATACCCAAGTGCATGGATTCCCCAACATTAGCTCATAGTATCTACATACATCATACTATTCAACAAGACCTCTAACTAGTGTAGTCAACACCATGGGAATTTCTTGTTTCTCCACATGAATTTCCAATGCATTAAAAATGGTATGTGATATAATGGAGTATGTCTCTCTTAAATCATTAAGAGAATTCACCAATGTAAAAAACAATAAAAGGGTACCTCTAATGATGTATGTATCTCCTGGCAGTATAAATGATAAATCATAAAGTAGAGCATGACCAACTACATATCCTCTCTAACCCTATTTGAGACCACCTCTCTAACTTTTCTCTACTCTAGGTGGATGAGGATCATCTCTAGGATTCACTCTTCTTACCCCATACCTTATATGTTGACCCTAGACTAGACCACATTAATATTATTTCCATGTTAGAATCTTCTTAAATAGAGTAATATAAGTGGAATATCTCTGACATGATAAATGATCAAAATGGTATTTCACTCTCTTAGTTGATAACCTCGGCCACCATAATAAAAAAACGTGTCAAATATCATGGAATAAGTCTAAGAGGCTCTGCCTCTAGAAAAACGAGATGATGAGGGTTGTCCCCTACCTTCGATACTCTAAAATCTCTTCTGTACTGATATGAATTAACCCCATACCACTTCTTTTCTTTTTGAGTAATCATAACAACTCTATTATCTTGATGACCCAGGGCTAGCTAGTGTCCTCTCAATAATCTCTACTCTCACCATCACGTCCAGATACATCTTCAGTATAAACTTGGTGACATTGAGGTGGATATCTATATCTAATGCCTTATTGGTGTCCCTCCCCTAGACTCTACTTCTAGAATTGGCCTAAATAATATTACAAAAGGTTTTTAAACTAATCCCAAACTCCCACACATTGGATATCACATTTTGAAGGGTAAGAAGATACTAGAGACTTGTCACCATAATGGTTTAAGAAAGATACACTCCTCCAAACAACTCTTAGAAGTTCCCCCACAAAAATATTAATCCTCTATAATCCCATGGAACAACAACCACCACTACCTCACTTCTCCATGAAGAATCATTATATATAACAAAACACTTGGAGTGTCCTCCTCGAATTTTCATTTTCATCAACTTCCACTCTACAAATGATCTATGATAATATTCTTCTAAACATCATCAGTGTGAACTTAATTATAACATTTACCCAAATCCATACTACAAAAAAAAATTAATGGTCCTAGATCTAAAATATATAATATATAAAATTAAATTACTAATAATCATTTGTCTTGTTTATGGACATAAAAATTTCCCATGGTCAACCCATTACAAACACTGGTGAAAACAATAATGTTGCATGATCCATTCCTAGATCACTACCCTATAACCAATATCACATCATTTATTAGGAGATGTAAACATAAAGTTCATTTCATTAGATCCAATGTGTACCTAAAAACTTATTACTCTACCAGTATCCCATGTTTGGATCACTTACATCTATTATCAAATATCATTTTCTTACCTACCCATGTAGCCTCACATGTTCCAAACATCATACATCTTCACATCCCTCAACCATACCCTTTTATACCACTCTTTCGTGTCCCCCACCCCACTAACATGTATATGGGAGGCATTGCCATCAAAGAGAAAAATGAATAAGAGAGGGATAATAAGGATATACCAAACATCACCTACTATGTCATATAAATAAAGAATACCCATTTGAAACATGAAATTATATATATTACTAAACTATTTAAAGGAAAACTAAAAGTACCCAAAACATAAAATTGGATGTGACCACAAAGATCAAATAACTTCTAAAAATGACATTTTAGTGATATTCAACATGATCTCTAACTTGTTCCAGAAAACCTAAAAAATAGTATATATATAAATAGGGTGAGAATAATAGTATACTATGTCGGATCCTCTAAGAACCCTCTCATAAAAAGCACAATGATATCATGCTAAAGAATAGTGAAAATAGTGAAACTAACTTGTCACCATTTATAGCTCTATTGAAGTTTCATATAGAAGAGAGCAAAAAATATAGTAATGAAACATAAAGAGTACCTCGCTCAAACTTCCTCACTATTTTTACAGACATCTTCAATGTCACATGTCTTGATCATTATATCTCCAAATGTAATCAAACTCAAAGACACTTGGTTGAGGCATTACAACATGAACCTAATCCATCAAATCGGCAAACCATCCGATGTCACATATCAATATATACTTTCCAAGAATATTTCAAGATCCACTACAACCCATTTGATATAGATCAAACATTAGGTATTTTACATTAATCTATTACAGCTTATACATTGAGTAAACTTCTTAATCCATCATATATGAAACAAAATATAGCAAGAATAATATTTTTAAAGAAATATATGTTAATACATGTGCATGATGTGACCATAAGATAATAAATACCTCTACATAAATATATGGGGAAAACACACTCCCAATTATACCATCACAATTAACAACCATGTGAAGATTATGTGGAAAGAGGAGATAGTCATTTATCCATCCCCCCACAAGGATGTTGGGAAAAAACCCACCAAGAGTCCAAAATGTGTAATTAACCCAATCCAAGATAGGTGGGGTATAATATAAAATTGTAGAATATAAATTACATAATATAGCTCATAACCACCCTATGGGAATAACAATAGGGTTTTGGGCCCTCTGGGTCTGTTACTTTTCCAGTTTTGTTTGTTTGAGGTGTTAAGGGGCATTCTAGTAGTTATTGGTGGAAGTTGGACGTTAACCAAAACTACTACATAAAATACACACTGTTTAAATTTATTACATGATGTGAAAGTTGGTTTCATTAATTTTCTATGTATAGTTCTAGATGTGTATATTTTTTATGTCAATTAATAAAAAGAGGACAATTTTTTTCAGAAAAAATGAACACTAATGATCACACTATGTGAATGGGGATTACAAGTCATGTAAATTTCTAATGAAATGCAGTTTTAAAAGTTCTTTTCCAGCCAAACCGTCATTCATTATACCATGGTTTCTTATTCCTTGGATTTTAGTTAAACCATACATTCTCAAGGAGTTCTTCAAGCCATTATCTCCCTTATTTGTTATGTTGGTTTATGTTGAATACCCATTTTCCATCTATGGTTGATCATTTATAGGGTTTTCTCCCTTATTGATTGTTTAATTACATTATTCTTTCGAGGATTCATTTCAGAAATGTATTTATTGGTTTTGGTTGGATGTTGGGTTTCATTTTTATGGTTTTAGATTACAGTATAGTTTGATCCACGGTTTTACTGGTGTAGTTGTGGTTCATGGACATTCTCTATTTCCTTATAGTGTACAGTGTGTTGGAATGCTTCTTTGAGGTAGGGGTTCATCAATTTATTTATATTATGTGTCATGTGGGAGGTGTTTATTTTTGTTTTTTTATGAATTATGGTTGTTCAATATTAATAAATGATAAATAATTTTTTAATTAAAATTGAAAATGGTAAAAGTAGTTTGATTCTCACAATTTTACAACATTGATATTATTTGTGATATTTTGGATTGTTAGGGCTTGATTCACTAATAGAAATTTTGGTCGTTGGGGGATTTGTTTTTATAGGATATATGTTTTTATTGTTTTTATATCACCCTAAATTGAAGATTTTTAATTACATATACTATTTTTATTAAATTTTTTCCCCTAGATTTTGTTTTTTGTTATATAAACCCTACAACATTGTGTAATTTGATAAAATCCCCATTGAAAATCTGCAATCAAATTATCATGATGTGTTGTGATTTTTGGTTTTGCTTTTGGGATGCTTATGTGTTGTTTGAATTCAATGTGGTGCGATATGTGGTTGTTTGGACATGATTTTGGGACGGCGATGTAGTTTTTTTTCCATACATTTGGGTGGTGAGAAGGTGGTTTGTTTAGACATGCTTTTGGGGATTTCAGTTGGTTTATGTTTTTTCTAGATGCCTAAGTAGTTATGGAATAAATAAACAATTGTTTAATAATGTTTGGGATGGCTTTGTATGGTTTGGATAAAGGAATGGAAACTATTAATGGATAAATAAATGGTGGGTTTTTTGGTTAAACATGGTTTATGATAAATAATGAAATGAATGGGGTAATAAAATGGAATTAGTTTGAAATGTGAATTTGGATTGAGGATAGTTGTGTTGTGTTATGCATTTTGAGGTGGAAGTAGAAGTGATAGTGTTGTGATTTTGTTTTATTTTTTGAAGGACCAAAGGTTAAGATTTATTGTTATATATAATATATATATACACACAAACATTTGTATTCAGTATATTACTATATGCACCCCACCCACATTCTTCTGTGAGTACTGAAAAAGGATTAGTCATGCATGGGGTGTTTTTTTCTGACTCTAGTGTGGAGTAAGGATGGTTGGATACCCTCCATATTCCATTGTCTCTTACAATAGAGGTTTTTATTGCATGGGATGTGGTGTCTTGTGGTCTATTAGTTCATTGTATGGTGGTTATGATTGCTCAGAATTATTTAGGTGAGGTGAGACTATGTTTGTGGGGTGATAGCCTTGTCATTTTTAGGTGGGATGAGATTTGAACGTGCTTGTGGGGTGGCTTATGGTAGGTTTCATGAATGGTAGGGGGAGGAAATGGGGTTGATGTACTAAATATTCTTTATAATCTACTACTATGGTTTTTTTAGTGGATGTGTTGTGGGCTTGGTGTTTCTGGGTGAGTTATGATGTGGTCTTGCTTGTTGGGTGGAGCTACTATGTGTTTGTGGGTGAGGTGTGTTTTGATCGTGATTGTGGGGATGTGTTCCGAGATGTATGATGTTGTGTTTGAGAGAGGCATAACAGTGGGAAAGAGTTGTGAGTTAACTTTATGGATGTGATATATATTATATTATATTATGTGATTTTTTTTATTTGGTGAGCATGCCTTGGTGAGGGTGGGTTTTTTTAGTATATGTGTACTGGTTTTGTTTGGTTCTATTGTTTTCTCATAGGTTTATTAGTATTCTATTTTAACATGTTCACGTGATACTTTTGTTTTCCTACTGAGTATAATTGTATTCTCACTATACATATATTAAATTGTTTTCATGACTCCAAAAGGATAATGTGTACCATTTTGGACATTAATATCTCAAATATGTGATATTAAATGTGTCACTCCATTATCTTTACTTTTAGGAATTCACATTAGAAAATATTTATCTATATCTGTTCTATTTACACATACATGTGGTATCATTTTTGATTTTACTATATATATTCCATGAAGATAATTTAGGTTGACTCATCCTATATCCTAATCTTGTATTCTTATAGAGGTAAATGCCTCTCATATTGTGATATGTTTTATACCCTCTGTTCTAGTCTCCAAATTGGGGCTTATTAGTGGTAAGACTCTGGGGTCATTCTCTCTCTCCCCTGATTACAATCTCTTAGGAGGGAGGGGTCATGATGGAGTAGTATCAATGTTGATAGTTTATAGATAGGGTGGAGTTTGGAATTACATTCAATGATGAATTAATCAGTTAGTATAGAAAGAGTTATAGTTGGTCTTTGGTGCATTATAGACTTGAGCGTGACTGGCTAGGACAAGGGATATTAGGGCCCTCTTGATCTAATACATGGACTGTAATCCCATTGAACAAACAAGTGAGATGAAACTTCTTTCTGGGAGGATACCATGAAAATGTACATGCATCATAAATCCTTGTGTTATTATTTGAATTGGATTTGGTTAAGAAGGTTGAAATGGATAAAAATGAATTAAATGAATTAAAAGTGTTAAATTTATTTTTAATAAAAAATCCAATCTATAGAGATTAGGATGTTCTATTATTTTATATTAGCTAAGGCTATTATTCATTATTTTTTATGTGGCTCATGAATTTGTGGTCATATGGATGATATGGTTAATTCTCATAGGGTTTATCCAGTTGAAGAGGGTGATCAGCGACAAATGATGTTGAATGATTTTTACTAGAAATATTTCAGAAAGTATGTGGCCAGTGTTTTTGACATGCATACCGAGATCTGGATGGAGGAGCTTAAGATCACATTCAGTTTGATCATTTCCTCGATAGACTATTGGGCCCTTTTGGAAATTAGTTATATGTGGGGATCTATGCATCGATGGTTGATGTTATATCTAGGTGATTTTAAGGAGGAAGATGTTTTGTAGCTATTCTTCTAGATGGGGTTCCGGTAGAGTTTCATTCGTCATCTCTGAAAGAATTAAAGGGGCATGAGATAATTTCTCTTCATTATGGGGTCATGTCAGTGTGAGAGTACATCTTAATGAGGCACTTTATCCTTTTATCCATTACATACTTACTCCTTTAATAGTGTCCATGTTTTGGGAGGTTCAAAATAAGGGAGAGGTGATCGATAAGATGCACTCGTGAGGAGGATTACCATGAGAGAGGAAGTAGTAGAGTTGATTTATGATTAGAGTTTTAGTGGAGGTTTTTAAGAACTAGTTCTTTAGAGACTTTGATTGGAAGGGAATCAAAATCAGCTGATTCCATTCCAAAAATCTAGTGCTAATAGTTTCCATGCATTTCTAGGGGTCTTTGTGATTGTTTTTTGTTTAAAGTGATCATGTTCGTTGTAAGAACTAGTTCCTAGTGGTTTCCCAATCTCATTTTGGTGGATGTGGACAGGTTCGACACCATCCTCAATAGTATTTTCCTTTGACACCATTTCAGCAGTAAGAGAAGAAGTTTTTTCCCTCATAAGGGGATATATATCTATAAGGGGAATCCTTAGGATGTTCCTCGTGTTCAAGGACCACAACTCATGCATGGTCATGGAGGTGGTCTTCAGCTAAGAGGTATAACTTTTTGGTATGTTCAGTTGTATTTAGTGGAGGAAGCAATTCTAGAGGGGAAAGAGATCATCATATGTTCGATCAGTTTATTTATAAATCTTGGTTGATCCTTGTTTTATTCAAGTGCTTAGTATGTCTCTTTTTTCACCCACTTTATCCCATGTTTCTACACTAGATTTATAGAGTCTTTCCATGCCCCTTATGTTGACTAGGGGAGTTGGAGGCCAGACTTATATTTTTAATGCGTGCTGGCGTTGTAGGATGATGATGGGGTCGCATAAATATCATGGGGATTATTTATTGTTAAATATATATCAATATGATGTTATCCTTAGCATCCACTGGTTTAATTCTATACATGCTGTTATCGACTTATCCTAGAGTAGAGTGATGTTTTAGGACGTGGATGGTCATTGTGTGGTTTTTCTTACTGAGAGGAGATTTCAAGTGGGTTGTCGACATGTGGATCCCATTTTTTTGGATGAGTAGTCATTTGAATTAGTGAATTATAGCATGGTAGAGGTTCCCATGGTCGTTAAGGAGTTCATGGATGATTTTACCAAGGAGAATTTGAAACTACACCCTTGACATGATTTGTAGTTCCTCATATACTTATATCTCAGTTATTCTCTAATTTCGATAGATCCATATCGGAAGGAACCTTATGAGTAGCATGAGTTGAGGTTTCATATAGATGATTTGACGTAGAAGTGTTTTATCTAGCCTAGTCTGTCACTGTGGGGAACTCCAATGTTTTTCACAAAGAAGGTTGACAGTATCCTAATTTTGTGCATAGAGTACCAGTGGATGAAGTAGGTGATGGTCAAAAATAGTTACACTCGTCCTTGGATAAATGATATCTTTATCAGAGAGTGTGAGTTGGTTTTATGTGATTTAATTGTGTTCTAGATATCACCAGATGAGGGTGAAGGAGGGAGATGTCAAGAATACTTCCTTCAAATGTATGTATTGGAACTTCGAGTTTGTAGTAATTTCATTCTGTGCTTTGAATGCACCAGTCATGTTCATGGACCTTATAAACTTCATTTAATGTGAGTTCCTGGATGGGTTCATCATCATATTCATTGATGACATCCTGATCTACTCAAATCCATAAGAGGAGTATAATGAGCATTATATAACGTTATTTAATGATCTTCGATGCCACCAGCTCTAGGGAATGTTTTTAAAATATATGTTTTGGACACGAGAGGTGAATTTACTCTAGCATTTGGTGTCCCAATTGGGTGTTACTGTAACACCGCAAGATTTTTATGTGATAGATAATTTTTAAAAAAATTCATTGATGTTTTCTGTTGTACACTACACAAATATAGGCTTGTGTTATAAGCAATGCTATCTTATCTTGCGGTATACGGAACACCAGCTTAGCATGTGGTTTAAGCAATGTTATACTTCTCTTGGGTTATACACAATTTCATGTAATTTTTATAAAATAAATTTCTTGTAAGAACATTTATATGTAAACAGTTAAATATTATTATGTTTCCTTAAAAACTAGTCATTACAATGGATGTTATGAATAGTATTTACTTTCTTATGAAAAACTATTTAAATTATAATAAGTGAGTATATAAATTAATATAATCACTCTTGATTGATTTTATTAATGAAATATACATTTCATATATTCAATATAATTTTTAAAATTCTTCTTAAAAGTTTTTTATACATGATAAAATAATAAATTCAACTTTTCGGATAAAAGAATTTTTTTAAAAAAATTAAAATTCTACCACCTTCTGATGGTGTAACCATATGAAATAATATTTTTGACACATTTATAAATTCTATTTAACAAGATAAACTTTTTCTTTTGAAGTGGGAAATAAAAATATACTTGGGACTAATTCTTGATAATTTTTTGATAAGTTTTATGTTTTAATGAATAGTAAAAAGATAATACATTTTAATTAAAAACAAATTTTCTCATTGAAATAATTTATATGAATAAATTATATTATTGAATAGTTTTAAATTTTAAATATAATATATTGTTACCCTTAAATATAGTTTTGGTCATTGAAATTAATTTTACAATGAATTTAGATATGAAAACATTTCAATCTTTTGCAATTTTTTATCTTTAAAACCCCGTTTTTTATTCTGACATTGAAATTATTATTAATTTTATTACTAAAACAGTTGTGATTAAATTATTTTAAAATTGACTCCATATTTTGAATCAGTTGGTTAAAATTATAGAAAAACACTCTTTTTAGTTTTTAGATTTTATGAATAGTAACTTCAGTAATTTTTATTTTCTCTAGTTAAAGAAGAATCGGGTAAATTCTGGTAACGAATAATATGATAAAGATAATATAATTACCCTAAAACCTACCAAAATTCCATTGGATGTATAAAGTTATACTCTAAACACATAAGGATCTAAATTGACTCATGTAATGGACTCTGATCCATGAAAATGATATTTATTATTAAAATAAAATAAGGTGACAACATGTCACCCACTTATTTCATATAAGTAGATTATTTTTAATATATTGATAATATTATATAAAATTGACAATAAAAAGTCTCAAGAAATTAATCAAATTATATATATCATAGTAATTGTTTTAATGAATATTTATTAAATAATTACCTTAACTGATTATGCAATGATGATGCCGAAATTATTTAAATGTTAAAAAATCAATAAAAGAATTTTAAATAAAATGATAATAACCATTAAAATTCCATAACACATGACCGAATATTATTGTAAGAGTATATATCATTCAAAATCAACAATGGGTCAAATGACATACTTTTTGGTTCTATCGGGAAAACATTATGACAAATATTATATTTTATTTAAAGTGACGTTAAAGTTCTCAAAATAATTTTTTAATATATATTTAAATTTTAATGTCAGATTATATGTAAATTATTTTAAACTATTATTGTTCATATTAAATATTGAAGATTTATCATCATCATAGTATTTTATTTTTAATTTTTATTCAAAAAATAAGAATAAAAAATATTTATATAAAACTGATGTAGCAAATATTTTATTTATGGAAATTTAAAATTAATATGATAAACAATATTAAAATAAATATAATCATAGATTATTAATATATGAAATATTTTTTCAAGATTTTCTAGACCCTTTAAGAATATAATAGAATATTTTTTTCCAGGATAACATCTTATCTTGAGGTTTTTAATAAATCACAGAAATTGATAGTGACAAAATTGATACAGTTGATATTTTTTCAAAAAACTATTTATGAAATTATTTCAAAATAATGATAAATTTTTAAAAATATTAAATAATTATGATATAAGATAAAATATTCAAAAAATTTCATTTATGGTCTAGTTGACATCAAATAAGTAAATAAAATTAAAATATTATAAATTAGGGAAATTTTGTGGTTTTTGGATGTGGTTTTTTTATTATAAATTAATAATTTTGGTGATTGAAGATGTGCCCCTCACCTGAATTATAAAATTAGACCTCCTCCCTCATTTATTCATTTCTCATTGATCCTTTATTTTTAGACATCCCCTACCCATTTCCTTTATCAACCACCCTGGTCACATTCTAGAGGTGCTGGATTTCTCAAAATACCAAATCTAGAGGCATTATGAGAATATCTAAAGGAAGCACATTGAAAATTACCTAATCTATACTACAGATTCTTTCAAACATCTTTCTTCTTCACTTTCTCTTAATTATATATTTTATTATAATTTAATATCTCTTGTATCACTTATATACTAAGATTTTATTATAATTAAGAAAAATCCATATTCAGTCTTCTATACATCCTATGAAAAAATAAATTACCACTCATGCGTATGTATGGATTACCGTCTCCCCATCATGGTGTAATCTGTTTTTCACCACCACCATAAATGGATGGGTATAATGATGTAAATAATAACTATATATCACTATTAAAACAAGATATTGATTCTGAAATATTATACACCATAAATTTCTATCATAACCCGTCTTAGAGGGGCCCGTGTCATAACAACCCCAAGCCCGCCTCCCATAGCCCAGGGGCTGGAGACTAGCACCAAATAGGCATATCCCCCAAATGTGAGGCATTTTCATAAGTACATGTAAACATGAACACATCTCCGTGAAAAAGTTTCGAAACTGAAAACACTATGTAAAAAAATAGGTATACCTCTAAATTACCGACATAGAATATGACTGTAGAAAACTGAATCTAAACGGGGAACAATACAAGTTCAAAAAAAAGGAAAAGTAAAAAGGTATAAGTCCCAGGAACTCCTCCACCGAAAAACCTACGTGAATGGTAGGTACATAAGCTATGATAAAGTTTATAGGAGATCCTCATTTGGCGGGCCTCCCTCTATGTACCACATGCATCTTTCCATCCATGCCTTCTGTCAAAGTTGTCAGACATCATCACACAAAAAACATGTTGGTGAAGCCCATGGAGGGTTGAGTAAAACAATAGTAAATCGGGACCCCAAACCAAAAATCTATACAACCTAGTAATACACAAAAAAGTGTAACCAATAGGTACACGATGTTTATCCTCTATGAGGTACAGTCAAGAGAGTCACTAGAGTGCTCTCACAATAGTATATGTATTTGAAAAACATATACGAAGAATGTTAAAGTATATTCAAATCCCTTGAGACACAATATGGGTCTTTATAGGAGACACACTCAACCTAGGATCATGAGACACACTATTGAGGATACACGCTCTAGGTAGGCTTTGGAGACACGCTCCATGTAGGTGTAGAAGACAAACTCCATAGGTGACCCACTCCATGTAAGAACATGAGACAAACTCCGTAAGAGACAAACTCTGTAGATCACAGCCAGCCACTAGATTCTACTCTTAGCATTGCCATTCTAGGAGCACAAACTCCTAAATCCAAAAAGGATCTTCAAATAGGTATACGGTTTGAATGTTATAGGCATTTTAGAAAAAAGGATCCAGTAGGGTCTGGATCTGGTCTGACCTAGTTAGACTGACCCGAACCTATCCACTAGTCCTGGCCCACCTACACTAGCCCAGCATGCATGAGGGGGTTGTTTCGGCCCACCTAAATATAGCTACTATTTCATCCCTGCCTTGTCTACTTAGTTGGATGCCACGTGAGTTGCTCCACAGTCCAGGTGGACCACAGCCCTCGCCGTGTCTCGGGCACCACCCACAGCTCTCTACCACATTCCCCTTCCACATGTGTGGTATCTTTGGACAGCTTCCATCATTTCCACCCTATGAGTAAGCCATGATGTCGTGTACCACCGTGTGTATCTTCCACTGGGATATGCTCAAAATATTATCTGTTCCCCTATGGTATATTATTTTTCAAAATAGGGACACCCATTCGACCCAAGGGTTGTCTTATTTGCTAATGTTGTCTCCAAATATTTTAATCATAACTCCAAGGGTTCAGCCACATTTAGAACCTCCCAGAAATTCCCAACACCTCCACATGGGTCTGTTGGAAAAGAATGCAAGAACAGGGTGGGAGAAAACACCAAGAACACATGAATAAAGGACACCACCCTTGTTAATTTTGGACTTCATTCATCCTGTTATAAAGGGGGATGAAACTGAAAGGGTAATCATTAAGGGAGGAGGGAATGTTGTTGTTTGTGATCTGTCATTCATAACCATTTGTCATCTCCCAACGAGAGGGTTATACCAATATCTTTTCTCCAACACTTCCTAGTAATTTCTTTATTATTGGAATCTAATCATGTATCCATGACAAGTTGTTAAATGAAGAAAACACATTTTTGTGATGCGTGTCATTATGTTGCTATGTCACCATGTGGTTTAATTTATTAAATAAAATGGGATACCCAATCGAGGCATCATAGTGTTGTTGTGATGCTACAAAATGTCAAAAGATATAAAATAATCTTTTTAAGTTCATTTTATTCTTCTTTAAAATGAAAAAAATATCTTTCATTGTTTTTCAACACCAGCTGAGGAGAGAATATGCCTAACAAAAAAACCCCTTATGAAATAAATCGTGGTATCAGATTTATAATATGATTTACGGTGTATTATTTATTAGGATTATGAAAATTATTCTTTATAAAAAAATTTATTGTTATTACATTTTATGGACTTTACATAGAATACATTTTCTGACTAAAGATAAGCTTCCCTATGGGTATGTCCACACCTAAAAGAACAACAGTTTCCTTGAATTTATGATTTGGGCACCCTTTTAGGAGTAATTCCACTTTATCAAGAAAATATCTCACTCTCACTATTAAAAACATAATATTTGTGATCAAATTTTTATTGGAACCATGGGGTTCATAAATGCACACTGTTTGACCACCTGGTCCCATAATTTTCCAGAATAATTTATAAAAATAAAATTGGAAAAATTAGAGTCATTAAATTTTCCCCACCTTAGGGATTTACATCCCCAAATGCCAAAAACATGGCTATTCAATAATATTATGGTACTGTGCATGAATGTGATCCACATACTCCCATGTTCTCTTTGGGATATTCCTATACAGTCACCAGATATTCATAAGAGGAATCAACCACCCACAATGGTTCTACTCCTCTTATTCCCTAATATCCACCAATTATTCCACAAAGGTCTCCACTTTTGATCACATTTAATGGATCAAGCAAGTACCCCGCTCAGAAACGACACCTGAAGGACATCACACACCTGAAACATCTATGGGGGTAGAGCTAGGTGGTATTCCACCTCTCCAACTCTTCTTAAAATATGAAAATGGATTATGTATCTTGAAGATAACTTGTTTCCCTAGAAAAATCACTATAATCCCCTTTCAGGAAGGACCTGAAGGTACACATGGTCTCCCTCATTGTACATTAGAGTCCTCTTTCTCATGTCAACATATAAATTCTTCCAAATATGTGCAGTCTTCATCCACTCATGGATGATTTTCACCTTCTTGGTGGTATCCCACACCTACACATGAACCATGAGTTCTCACTCCCTTGGGTTTTTCTAAAAAATAGTGATCATTAAGGTCACTCGTACATGGCCCCAAATGGTGTCATACCAATGGTGGAGTGGTACCTGTTGTTGTACACAAACTCTAATTTAGGTATGTGATCCTCCCAAATGCATCCAAAGTCCAGGATTCTCACACGTAGCATATCCTCTCAGACCTGAATGAACCTCCTAGTCTGGCCATCCATCATGGGATGCAACTCTATGATCAACTGTAACTGAGTCTCAAAATCCTCCTATAATAATTTCCACAATTAGGATGAGAAATGAGGATCATGATCTGAAACAATATTTAATGGTACTCCATAGAGTCGAACTATATCCTGTATATAGAGGAATCCCATGCCATCTAATGGACTCTACTCCTAGATAGGTAGGAAGTGAGATGACATTGTGAGTGGGTCAATGATCACCCAAATGCTATCGTGCCCCTGGACATACATGGTAAACCCTTCAAAATTTCTATTTTTTTAATATCATTTAGATTCTATAACCTCAAAGGGTTGATTTGATCTATCTATAAAATGATGCTCAACCTTCACTTGTTGACAAGTGAGGTATCGAGCCATAAACTCTGCAACTTATGCCTCCATCGCAGGAAATGAGAACTAACATAGGAGGTACTGGTGATTCATTACCAAACATAGATGTACCACCAAAGTAGATATATAGAACTCCCTTAGAACATATTCTTTCAATTCCACTAGTACCACTGTACATCTTTTGAAAAGAAAAATGTGCTTCCCACCTTTGGAATATCCATCATGGGTATTTCCTATGGACATATGAGCATGTAAAGTCATAATGTCTTTTTCACTGAGTTGTTCCACCATGAATCACTTTAAGAGTGGATGGCTAAGAACCATTTACTATAGTTAAGACACATCATCTCAATCCATGAAGGATAACTGTAATGAGGCCAACTACTCTGGTGTTTCATTCAGTAATTGAAATCTATATCTCCTACTAAGATCATCCTCCACCAAATCCCTCTTCCCAAGAGTATGGAAAATATAAAATTCATTGTCCTGGAGAAAATATATCCATCACTATTATCTCATATTCTAGAAACTCTGAGGGAAGATATACTTGAGACTCACGTGGTTGGGGTAGATTATAAATCACTCACCCATCTGGTTGTTTCGTCACATCTTCAATATAGAGACTATAATTTTCATCTCAAGATCATGGGTTGTGTAGTTCTGTCCATGTGGTCTCAACTAGAGTGTACCTTAGGCAATCCCTACTTTCCTCGACAATAAGACACATCCACGTTCGGTCCTTGATACATCTCTTAATACTATGTACTCGAATCCCTCCTCTGGTAATCTCAAGATCATTGTGATTTTTGATCACCTTCACTACTACTGAAATGGATTATAGAACCTCATTGCTCTCGAAGCTCTACAAAAGCCATCTTATATGATGATACTGATATCAGTGCCATACTTGGGTGTAAACCAATTAAGAAATCTATATCATGGTGGGAAAGTAATCCGGGAACATATTCATTTAAGGCGACCTCATACTCTGCCACTATTGTTGGAAACATGAAAACTCATAAAATCTACTCCTTAGAGGGTAATGATAGATGACACATGAGTGATCTACTACACACTATTATTCATTAGTAGATCCCAAGCAATCTAGGATTCCTTTTTTACTAAACAAGGAATACCCCATTACATCTCTACAGACGTACCACACCCTT
The DNA here is from genome assembly GCA_963277665.1 of Viscum album. Taxonomy (NCBI): domain Eukaryota; kingdom Viridiplantae; phylum Streptophyta; class Magnoliopsida; order Santalales; family Viscaceae; genus Viscum; species Viscum album. The sequence goes on along the minus strand of OY728142.1, from coordinate 1,998,285,455 downwards.
TTCTTAAAACTACCACTTTATCGTGTACTATTAATAATAAATCCATGCCATGAATAATTCCATAAGGCTTCGATGTTGCAAACAAGTGGTTTCAAACAAAATTCTCACCTCAAGGGTCAGATCAATGTGTCATCATAAGCGTGAATATTGAGTATCCTCCAATATGTATCCCCAAACATAAGGGTCTATCCACAGTTTAACCGAAAGCTGTAGGTATTGACAAGATTCATGAAAAGAAATAATGATTATCACATGTTTAAATTAATTTGGGAGCTATGAGTAAACACATATCATATATAAAATCATTCATGGAGACCTTTGGTCACATGCCTCTACCACGTAATCTTCTCCCCTCCCTTTTCTGACATCTCCTTGTGCCTAGTGTGGATCACGTTGGGTGGTGGTGGTAACTTATCGAATTTTACACCACCTCCTATAGATCTCCAAGGACCTCTACAATATCTTCGACACTATAGATTCATATTTTCTTATCATTGTCTCTTTCTTAGTGTTCCATCAATTATTTACCAACTATAATTATGAAAGGATAAACAATCTCTAGTTATAATTCCCTAACTATCACAGTAATATAATTTCTTCTCTCCAGGATTTTTGAACTCTCTCTGTGATCCCTGGTCTATAGATCACCTATCTTGGGTCCTCCACTAGGATCATCTCACACATCTAGTCTCTGAGATTCACATTGGTTTTATACTCTTGAGGTCTCTGCCCCCAATTTCCCACTATTTTCATTATCTGGTTGTACCTGATAAACCAAGGGACATTCAACAACAATGGTTTCCTCTAGCACCCTAGCTTATGTAGGAATGCATAAATGAATAACACTGGATTTGATGTTCCTAAACACATCATTTTTGATGGTCTGAGCCTGGAATCACTTATCATGTATCTTATTCATTGTGTACCAAGATGGATCATTATGCCTCAATGAGTGCTCAGCTAATAGTATGTTGTCCTGTCAGAATTGTAATAGATTTTTCGAACATGTATCCCTTAGCTTATAAGGTGAGTACACCTTCTCTAAAAATGGATCTCAAACACTATCCAAGGAAGAGACACCTCATCGTATGATTGGGTGATCTAAACTCCACCATCACCATACCTAGTCACATATATGGCTCACCTCCAAAACCACCATATGTTCTGCTGATTACCTGACTGGATGGGAAACTCATTAACCACCCAAATCAAGTCCTCAGCCACATAAGAGTCAGGCATGCATCAGAACATGAGGGGTATCTATCGTTGAAACTCATGAAGTGCACTCAACCTTCACATCTCATCTATTTGTAATACGAGTACCATGTGATAGTCTACATGTGGTGGTATAGCTGGTAAACCCCATAAATGTGATGTCTCTTATACAAATCATTGTACTAACACCTCATTACACTATGGATTCAACACAAGATCACGTGGTGGAATCCTAGCTGGATGTCTACATAGAAGCATTTTGAAGTAAAACAATATGTACCTCCTTCAAAAGATTATTTATGGTGAGCTGACTCTAACTTAAGAAGGACACAAGAACACAATCAATTACTATTTGATGGATGTAGCCAACATTTTTTCCTCCAACTAGTGTTTTCAAGTACATAGTTGAAAATAAAAATTTAGGATCCTTGTTTATGGCTATATCAATCACAGCACCAAAACAGGATTCCATGGCTTGTACCCTAAACTCAAAAATTTTAAACTATTTGCCCAAACCAAGACACATAGACTATTTGTCCATTAGATAAAAATGACCTCTTATGGTACCACTATTTCATGACCCATCCGAGAGGGGGACCATGTCGTGACTACCCCATGCTCACCTCCCATAAGACATGGTTTAGAGACTAGCACAGAATCGACATATCCCACAAATGGGAGGAATTTTCTTATGTACCTGTACACACGCACACGTCTCCTTGAAAAAGTTCTGAAACTCAAAACACTATGTTTCATAATTTTTATACCACTACAATACCCGCAAAGAGTACAATAGTAGAAATGTGCAAGTAAATGGCCCAGAATACAATCCCAACAAAAACGAAAAGTAAAAATGTAAATGCCCCTGGAAATCCTCAGTAGAAAACCTTACTTAAAGGGTAGATAAAGAATATATCGGAAATTTCGGAAGTGTACCTTGTCATTTGGGACTCCCTCTAAGTACCCCATGTGTCTACCCACCATGGCTTCTATCAAACCTTTCAGTTGTCTTCCAAAAATAAAAAACGTGTGGGATAAGATCTTGTTGGGGTGAGTAAAACAATACTACATAGGGACCCCGGACCAAAAAGGTATACAGTAAATCAATAAACAAAGCAGACTAACAAATAGGTAAATCAAATGTATCCTCTAAGAAGTACATTCAAGATATTTACTAGAGTCAGATCACAAAAATAAATGTATATGACTTACATATATGAAGAATGTCCATGCATATTCAAATACCAGAGAGACACACTATTGGTCTACGTTGGAGACACACTCTGCATATGCACAGAAGACAGGCTTCGTAAGAGACATACTCTATCTAGATATAGGAGACACACTACATAAGAGACACACTCTATGTAAGAGAATGCAACACGTCATATTGGAGACACACTCCATAGGGGACACACTCTGTAGGGGAAACACTCTATTGGAGACACACTCCATAGGAGAGACACTGCATAAATCACAGTCAGCCACTAGATTTTTCTCTAAGGGCGCTTGTTCCTAGAGAACCTACACATTAATAAAAAATGGTTGTATTACAATCTCCCAAAAAATCTCATATATTATATCAAAATAAAATCCTCATCCCAAGGGTCCCAACACCATAACCATATCATGAAACAGACGTATAGTTTGAATGTTATGGGCCTTTAAGTAAAAAGGGTATGGTTGTGTCTGGGTCTGATAAGACTAACCTGACCTGACCCGGAGCCCGTCGTCCCAACCCACTAGGTTGACCCATACCACTGGGCTCAGCCTACTTTCTTTATCTTGGCCTACTCGATTATCCCAGTTCTGTCCACCCCTATGTCGTCGTTGTCACGTCCCTATCTCATTAAAATAGTCAGTCGCTGATATCTATTTGGCCGGCTACTGCGGTCCGGCTGTATCATTGCCTCCCATAGTATCGTGGTCACTTCCTTCTATACTGGTGTGTTGTGGGCCCCATAAACCGTCATGGTCTCACTAGAACACTTCAACCATTGTTTACCTATAGACAAGTTGTGTTTCTGCACACCACTGTGCACCGTTGCCAGGATCTACTCTGCAGACCACCTCGTCTCCTCTATTACCCATTTTTTTTGAAATGGGAACACCCCTGTAGACCTCGGTCCTTGGTCTTCATTGTCATGGTATCCAAATCTTCTTTTCTTCACTCTAGGGGTCCAACCACATTCAAAACCTACCCTAAAATCCTAACGCGGCCACGTGGGTTCGTAGGGGATGAATGTAGGAACGGGGTTAGAGAAAACACCAATCACACCCGATGAATGAACGTCTTCCTTATTAATTATGTCTTTCAGTGGTCCGATAAGATAAAGGTGGAAAAAAACAAAGGATAATACATGAGGTTTAATATATTAAAATCACACAGTCTAACAATCATATATGAATGATTGAACCATAGATCAATCTGTTCGTGGGTTGGTCTTCATTCATTGTTGAAAATAAGATCGTTGAAATAATTCAAAAGAGAACCCCCTACCTAGGTTATGATCTCTCCCTGATGAAGATCAGTCATTGGGCCATCACCATTGGCAATATCATTTTAATAGGATGGATGGTAGTCATTGGTGATCCATCGTTCGTCGTCGTTTGTTGTCCACCAACGAGAGGGTTCTGTCAACATCTTTTCTCTATAGAATCCCTATAAATTTCCCCAGGATTGTGAATCTAATGTTGAATCCCTATCAGGATATTAAATGAAGAAAACGAATATTATAGTTTTGACATTTCTATGTTATAGTGTATCAAGGATGTTTCATTTATGAAATTAAACGGTTTACTCAATCATGGTGTCACAACGTCGATGAAATTCTGTGAAATGTATAAAGAAATAAAATAAAATTTGTAAGTTCATTTTATTATCCATTAAAAATTCAAAAACAATTCTTTCACATTTTCCTATATAAACCGAGGATAGGCCTAACCTAAGGAAAAAAACCCATACGAAATCAACGGTGGTTGATTTTTCTCCAATATGATTCACTATTTATGCATTATTAGTAATTGAAAAAAATATATAATAATTTTATTTAAATATTTTATTTACTATTATAAAATTTTCACTTTATTTCATAGAAGGATCACAGCTACTAAAGTAAAGTTGTTCCATGGTTAAATCAACTTCTATAATCTCAATAGTTTCCTAACATTTCAGATCTAGGAACCCGTTTAGATGTCATTCTAATTTTTTAGAAAAATTTCATTTCCACTAATAAAAACCTAATTTTTTTCTGAATGATTCTGGGAACATCGGGCCTTGAAGTCACACGTCATCTTAGCCCCTAGTCATGGAATTTTCGCAAATAATTTTTACAATTAAAATTAAGAAAATATTTGTAATTAAAACTTCAATAACATTCAATAATTATGGGAATGATATCATCGCTCGTGTGTATGTAGGACCTACTGTATTCCTGATGTGATGTAATTCATTATACATTACCTTCATTAAATCATGATTATTTAAATGTGTAGAAAGAATAAATATGATATATATTATGTTAATATAATTTTTGAATGATATAACATTGACATACTAAATAGAACCAAAACTTATTTGACAAATTATATATAAGAAGATGAAGTAGTTAATACCTGAATAATAAGTAATAATGAAATTTTATTGAAAAACAGATTATAATATGATCATATAAGATATCATAAAAAATGAAAATGATTAAGAAATATGTCAATTAAATTTTTCATATAATTATAGTGTAACTTCAAATACATAGAATGGAAATCGATCCAAAGGTCTGGGATAATTTCGCAATCCCATTATTATCTAAGGTTTTTTATACGTAAGTATCTACTGGGGTATATTTACCATCCATATCCATGTTTCCTAAATATGTATTACAAAATAGTATTTCTATCCTTTTAAAAATGATTATTAATTTTACCTATTGGTGATTTTTTCTAAATCATATGAAAGGAATATTTAGTCATTTTTGGTACGTGGTACATTTTGACTTTCTGACAAATGTATGTGAAGAATATTTTTTTTAACATAAATGGTATGAAAACATTTTAACATATTCATAACTCTATATTTCCATGATGATTACATTAAATTATTTCTAGTTTATTTTCAAATAATTTTTTTTTAAAATAGTGTGTAATTTTAAGAAAATAAAATGTTTTAGAAGCATAACGGACATTTTCCTCAAGATTTAATTTATACTATTTTATAGAATTTATTTTCCTTCTAAGATTGAAGATATTTTTCAAGTATACTATCATTTTATTATTCTTATGGTTCATTATTTTTATGATGGAATTCTCTTTAAATACATTTGTTTACATGGATTATTTTATGATGAAATGATGTTTATGAGATCCAATTTATTCCTTAGGTTTTGTTATGATAAATGATTTATGTTTTGGTAGTATACTTATGTATAGATTTCATTATGGGATGGGTGGGACCAATATCACACTCTAATTCATTGGGTAGTAAATTATGTCTCATGAGATATAAATTCCATAAACGGGATGCAAACGAGGTTTAGTAGTATAGGGAATGAACGACAAGAAAATATTGGTCAATAATACCAGGCTATAACAAAACATAATCCCATTTCAGTAATTGACTTTTTGCAATATAATGATCTTAGGAATTATCCTTGGCTAAGGTAGAAATGATTTTCTATGCTTATTTTTTTCCACAATTCCATATTTTATACCAATGTAATTTTCCCTTCTCACGTGTTCCTTTATGATTTATGCCTTATGAATTACCTTGATTTATTCCATGACATATAATTTTGATATATGATATACATGGTATGATTTATGAATGTTATGTACATGTTTTTACATTCGTAAGTTCACGTTTTTTTGAATACCCTTACTGTGAATCTTATCTCACAATTTCTTATGTTTCCATTATTTAGTTTATAAATAAAACATAAAATTAGGAGTAAAAAATTGGACGATATTTGTGGGATATTTTTAAGATCATTCACAAGATAGTCGAATATATTACATGTTTTCAAAGAGACTAAAATATAATATCCCTCCGGTGTGTTTTTGTAAAATATAATAATTATTCATCTAAACAGGATAAATATTCATGTACACAATGCTTGGGTCCTTATATTCGGTATCAGAGGAATGGTTTAGTAAATGTTTTTAAATGAGGTTGATGGTACTTTTTAAAGATCCCTATAAATATTTCAAAGGATATATGGATGTACATAAGGATAATTCAACATATATATTAAAATCCTTGAGTTTTGGTAATGAACAATTTTAACCATGGACTAAACCTATGATGATATAGATTGAAAGTACATCCCCTTGAATATATTAGTTTTCTAGTATACTTTTTTCCACTCACTCTATTCTTTTATGGTATTTGACAAAGTTCGGAACCTAAGTGAACTATGTTAATGATCAATGAATTGGAAAATGCAATGATTTTACTCCTTAAATCACAAATATAACAGATTAAATAATGAAAAATATTTTCATTATGCTTTCACAATCTATGAGTCATTTTGAACATCCATATGAGAAGATAATGGAACAATATTCTTTTGAGCCATTCGTGAGGCAACTTCCACCTTTTTTTAGATGGTCTTCTGATGCAATCATGGATTTACAATGAATTAGTACCATTGAAAAGATATTTTCTATCCTTCTATATTTGGAACATGAATAATTTATTTTGAATAATTATCATTTATAAGGGGATGTGGAACCATTGGGGGTCTAATCAAGAAAATGTGGCGGCAAGTTGAAATGCAATTTGTGGAATGGGACGAGTTCAAGAACATATTTTACACTAAGTACATTTTTCAAATTCTTCAAAAAAATATGGAAAAGATGTTATATGAGCTTAAGAAAAATTATTATAAATATATTAGTACGTATGAAAAATTTTTAAATTACTCACATGGTATGCTTCTAGCATTATCATCCAACATGGAAGTAATGTTTATCAATTATTTAGTGGCATAAAACCATGTCATTGAAGAACGTTAACAATAAGAGACATTAGTAGGTATGAATAGATTTTTCATTTTTCTATAAAGGAATATATTTAATTTGTTTTTATATATCTATCTCATGGTTTCAGCATGAAATGGAAGATAATTTTCATGGGAAAATCTCAAAACAATGGTGAAAAGAAGATGATCACTTTCTTATGTACAATGTGTGGAAGGAAGCATGGTGGAGATTGTCTTAAAGGAACTAGTAAATGTATTATTATTGGAAAATATGGTAATAAGGATGTTTAGTGAGGATGAAATGGGAAAAATGTTTCTAATGACATGAATAGAGAAAAGGCTACACGTAACTCACCTCCCACATTTTAATGTTACATTTTAATGGAAATGGGGAATTATGCCAACCAATGCCATAATAAAAGGGTTATCATTGTTTATCAATTTGAAAAACCATTTAAAGACAAAGACAAAGTAAATTCACATGTAATCATTATTGGAAATGTTGAATATGAAAATGATGTGGTTGGATGATTGAGTGTTTATGTAATGGGATCCTAGAATAATGTGGTTCAATCTATTTTACAGTATTATAGAATATTGAAATATCTATGCAGGGTTCCACTGTGGTTTTCCACATGTATTTGAATGTATATTCTGAGTGTTAATGGTAACCATGAAAAGTGATTAAAAAAATAAGGAGATTTGTTTTGGAAAATACATGATTAAAGGAAGGATAACCCTTAATATGAGCATAATGTCGAGATAATGATATTTTGATAATGTTATGTTGGATAAATATATGTAAATTGGACAATAATAGTTACTATAGAACTAGGTAATGATTTAATGATAGTGGGTAATACTATATTGCATGGATTTTACAACATTTCAGACATAATAATAAGAAACATACCTGTTTTTCATAACGTTATATGATAATTAATGTTATTACCATGACTCAAGAGAATATATGATGAAGGTGTTCACATTTTTGGAATGTGATCAAAAAGATATATCTGATGATATATGTGTTATAATTTTTTAGCCATGTTAGTGAACCCTTTTCTAATGTTTATGATTATAACCTTTTAAAAGGATTGAAAAGTTATCAAGTTATAGAAATATTATGTTAAATGTCAGATGAAGTTTTTTATAATAGTGTATTATCTCACCTTAGGTGGATTTATGGATATTTTATTACTTGTGAAAATTTTATTCTTCTAAAAAAGGTAGTTGGAATGACCCATCATTCTATAAATGGATCTCATGTTCTTCTAACACTCAGGATTGAGAAATTTGACATCATTTCATTGAATAAGAGATGATGTGGAAATTTTTAAAGGCACAACCAATGATGAGATTGTACTAAATTCATATATGTATTTCTTCTCATCTTCTTCAACTTTAGGGAATGGAAATTTAAAATGAAAAATTTTATCCATGTACCATCTGATCTGATGAATCAGATGGTCCCTTAGATCATTGTAGATTTATTGATTTTTTATTGTTATCTTTTTCCTACCCATGTTATCTATCAGTCCCAACTAGATCATTATATTTATATTTCTCTTTTATATCCATTTTATCACAAAAAAACAATTTTCTCCTCGTTGGAAACCTAGTGATGAGTTACATTGGGTAACCATTATGTTTTTAACATTCCTATCAAAAACCATGTTTTATTATTATTTTTTATGATGCATGTTTCCATAAAAGAAAAATTCAATTATTAAACCTTTTATAACCCTGAAGAAATTTTAGGGAAAAATTAATTTTATGGGGGGTATAATGTAACACCCTAATATTTTTATGGGATAGAATTTTAAAAAATCATTGATGTCTTGTGTTTTACACTACACCAAGATATTCTTGTGCTATAAGCAACAACTACTTAGCTTGTGGTATACGCAATGCTATTAATGGATTGTGTAATAAACACTTTTAATTTATTTTAATATAATTCATTTCATGAACGACTGAGTGAAAGTGAAAAACTAAATATTTTTATTTTACATTAAATCCAATTCTTTTTAATGGTTGGTACGAATAGTATTAACATTTTTTTGAAAAAAAAAATTAAATGAAAATAAGTGATTTTATACAATAAAAAATAACTATTGATGGATTTTATTATGGAAATATATTTTTAATATATTCATTATAATTTTTTAAATTCATCATATATTTTATCTGTACATTACATAAAGTAAATTTATTTTTTCGGATCGAAGAATTATTTTTTAAAAACATTGCAATTTTTTCCCTTTGGATGGCACAAACTTTTTAAATATTGTATTTACATTTTTATATATTAAATTTAACAACTAAATTTTTTTTAATGGAGATAAATAAATTATATTGGATGATATTCTGATATTTTTCTCATAAAATTTTTGTTTTGATAAATTGTAAATATATACTAAATTATAATTGAAAACAAATTTTTTTATAAAAATAATTTATGTAGATTAACGATATTATAATCTAGTTTATAAGAATAAATATAATATATTTTTATAATTTAATAATATTTTGTTCATTGATATTAATTTTACCATGAATTTTTATGTGAAAACATTTCAATCTTTTGCAATGTTTTAACTTTTGAAAACCATTTTCATTCCGATAATGTGATTAATTTTAATTTAATTACTACAAAATCTTACATTCCAATTCATGAAAATTTATTCCATGTTTGGAGTCAATGGGTCCTAAAAAAGTAAAATCGATCCACTTATATTTTTCATTTTATGAATAGTAACATTGGTAATTTTTATTTACCAAGGTTAAAGTTAAATTTGGTAAATTAGGGTAAAAATAATTTGATGAGGATAATAAAATTACCCAAAACTTATAAAAATATAATTAGATTAATTAATGTTGACCCATAATACCAAAGGATTTAAATATAGTCGTTTAGTGGACTCTTGTCCATGAAAATGATATAAATTATTAAAATAAAAGAAAGGAACAACAAGTCACCCTCTTATTTCTTATAAGTACAATAATTTTAATATATTTATGAAAATTATATTTCCTCATCAATAAATTATTTATAGAAATATAATGAAATTATCTACACTATAGTAATTGTTTTAGAATTTTTAGAGTATAAATAATTTCCTTATATGTTTAGACACTTATGTTGCATAAATTAATTAATTGTTGAAAATTCAATTAATGAATTTTAAATAAAATGATTAAAACCATTAAAATAATAAAACACTTGACTAAATATTACTATATGATTAAAATAAAACCACAATCATCTAATAGATGAGTTACTGACTATTTGGATCAATATGGAGAATATTATGACACATGAAATATTTTATTTAAAATGATGTTAAAGTTGCCACATTCATGTTTTAACAAATATAACATATTTAATGTTGGATTATATAGAATATATATCTGAGTATATGTGCCCATATTAAATATAGAATATTTATTTTCAACATAGTATCATATTTTTAAATTTATATTCAAAAAATATGTATATTAATTAATTAAACAAAACTAATGTAGTAATTATTTTATTGATAGAAATATCAAACTAATGTGATTAAAAATATTAAAATAAATATAATTTTGGATAATTCATATATACAATGATTTTTTTACATAACCTTGACCCCTTAAGAATATAATTAAATATTTTATTTGAGGATAACATCTTGTCATGATTTTTTTTAAAATTCGTGAAATGAATATTGTAAAAATTGACACTATTTATATATTCTAAAAAAAATTAATTATTTTAAAAAACATAATAAAATTTTAAGAATATTAAATAATTATGATATGATTTAAATGTTCTAAAGTTTTCATTTATAATCTAATTGACATCAAATAATTAATTAAAATTAAAATAGAATAATTAAGTGTTAATTTAAATGATAAGATTTAAACTATCAATAAAACTTGTCTAAATTTTATTGGTTGATGAGATTACAACCTTATCTCATCTGATATTTTAAATTATAAAATTTTACTATTATATATATGTGGTTTTATATAATTATAAATTAATAATTTTAGATATTCCAAAAGTGCGAATCACTTCAATTATAAAAGGGTACCACTTCCCTCATTTCCTCACATTGAATTCAATGATCATGATCAGCCACCCCCAACCTATTTTCTTTCTCAACTACCCTAGTCACATTTTAGAGGTTTTGGTCTGCTCAAAAGTCCATCTCTAGTTCTTTTGAGAGGATACCAAGTGAAAGCTCATTGAAGAAGAGGTAATCTCCTCTATAGATTCTTTCTAACTTCATTTTTCTTCTACTTCTTCTTCATGAGTTGTTTCATTATAAAGGAAGAATTACATTATAACTTGTATACAAAGATGTTATTTTGATTATTAGAAACCGATATTCCATCTTCTATCAATCCGGTGAAAAAATAAATCACCACGCTTGTGTACATACAACTTACTATCTCCATATCGTGGTGTAATCTGTTTTCACTCCCACATTAGGTGGATGGGAATGATGATTGAAATAATATCTATTTATTATTATTATGACATTATATTGATTCTAAAATATCATAAACCATCCACATAAATACTGTGACAACCCGACCCTTGAATACCCAAAGATGGTGTCTTGAAACATGATATGTTAATTTTTACCCAAAAACATGCACTCATATTTTACGTGTCATGTCTCATATAGAGGATCGATTTGGTTTAGGATCTGGGAAACTAGCCTTTTCTGACATTCTTATTCTGCCAAAACTGATACTTAAAAATTTTATTTCAAAAACGTAGGTTGGTTATACAAATTCCCAGTAAAATGTTTTAAAATATCATAAAATTATAATAACATTTCAAATTATTCTTTTAAAATTTCCCATAATACATTTTCATAAGGAATACAGAAAAATAAACATAACAACATAGCATTTTTCCTTAGAATTATAAGGGAAAATATCTTTGTATTCTGGCTGAGTTATAAGGAATCATGATTCAATTATAAACATGTTCATTCAGAATTATAAGCATAGACCTTCTAAACAAGCCTGACATAAGAATGTTCATGAACTAATTGAATATCTAAGAGTAATACCTAAACAGAGTTGTGCATAAAGGTAGTAACATTAATTTCATTCCCTACTACAGTGAAACATACACTGTCTAATAAATCACTGTGTGAAAAATAAATTTCATGACATAAGCATTTAATTTTTCTCATACTCATAGGTATCGGCCCTTGACCATGGATATTCTTCCAGTCGAATATAGATTTGGTTAACAAATTTAAATAAACATAATGAGGGAGCATATAATATCAGACCCTATCAAGACCTTGTGTCATGACCTGAAATGTCAATGGCCTCATGCCATGGCCGAATTTTCTCATGAAAACTATCTATGCATCGAGGGGATATCATTAACCCGTCCCCAGCCCATTTTACTAAGTCTATTACATTCCTCATATGAAAAATAGGGTCGTATATTCAAAATATCCCATACCACATTGAAAATTTATTTTCACATTTTATATTATTCAATGTGTCTTATACCACCTCGAATAATTTATTCCATAATTTCATAAAAGGTCATAAGAGTTTTTATTACATTCATTAGCATTTACATATATATAGTTAATCAAGCATATAAGTATTAATTAAAAAACCTTCAACTACATGTCTATGTCATTGAATGGTGAGTATGATTATAAAATCATGTAATATGCGATGACAACCAATGCACTAAAATAAATACATGTTTTGTTACATAAAATGATAACCCTAAATGATAAAATCGTTACTGAAACATTACACATTTTATTTCATCATGGATTTGGTGTTTAATTAAAATATAAACCATGTATTTAAAAAAGGGGTATTAAACACATAAATATCCAAACATTCTCTTCTGGTAAGATTATGTTTAACATATCATAGGGTACACATAAAGTTAAACATGAAGATTATGATATTCATCCATAACGAACACCATTTCATATATGTTTGAAAAAAAGTGATTCATAAATATGTATGTAAGATTAGTAAACCCCAAAATTTATAATCATAAACTCTCTACAATTACTAAATTCATCAAGAGTATAATATTGGAAATCTCTGAAATTAGGGTATAGTGTTCTGTAAATCTGTTAAAAACCAAGGGTATAAATGTAGAGTTTTCAAACAATACTAAATATATTTTGAAAAAAATATGATTTATTCTTTATTATCAATCCATATAAATAAAATTTAGTATCAAATTTTACATGTTTACACATATATTCACATATTCAAATATACATCACGTATTAATAGTTTTATACCAAAAATCCATTGACACCAACGCGACATTAACATATTTGAAAAATTAATTAACTGCAGTCCCTAAAACATTAAATCATAATATAAATTTATAAAGTGTTTAATTATTAAAAACTCATACAAAAGGTTTTATGTAAACATATATAACTTACATGTAGAACTAAATCCTACACCAATGTTAATTGGCACATACTTCTTTTACCAAAAATAGAAATTAATCATAGAAGTTAATTGTTAGAAGACTTATAACTGATTCAGAGGGTGAGTTATAAAAACTATATAATTATACATTCCATTGTGTACTATATATATATAAATATATATGAAAATATAATTCCATATGTTTAAAACAAAATTCTACCTCATCTTTGAAACTCAATGTTTAGAGGATTTGAAACCGAACATAGTAGAGGTTCTTTAAAAACCATATGGATATATATATATATACATATATAATCGAATTTATAAGGTATAAATATATATATATATTTCATGAGAAATATAATCCTTCAGGTTTAAAAATAACCTCATAACCAAAAATCCATAAGTCCTAGGATCGGGTATGTGCGGGTTTTCAACCAGACCACAAAGATGTACAATTATAAAATCGAGTATACATATTTATGTATAAATGTATATGCCACAACATAGTTCCCTCAATTATATAATACTACTTGAACTCAAACATTAGAAGACCTTGGATTGGCATCAAAGAAAAGTTTAACTAAATCGAAAGGTTATAATTATATTTTTATATGATCATACATATATATATGCATATAACCTCAAAAACAACATCACAAGACAAATTATCCCTTTCCTGGATAGAGGATGAAGAGATGTTTGAGAAGGGCTTGTGGGAGCATGATGGAGGGTTTGTAGAGGAGTAACAATAGTGAGAAATGGGGTGCAACGGATTTTTTTTAAAATTTATTATGTATAAACAATAAAGAATATTTAATGCTATAGTTGGAAAACTGAGGCCTACTCGGTATATTAAAAGACTGGGGGAACTATTTGTTCAAAAAGGAGGGAAATGGAGGCCTCAAATGGTGATGGGAGGAGTCATGGGTGTGGGAAAATATAAAGGGAGGGTAGGGGTTACTGTTCTTGCACTGGCCGGAAGAAGAAGAAGGCGATGTGAATGAGGAAAACTGGGAAAATAATAGACGACAGTGATTAAACCTGGAGAAGATTGGATAGCCAAGGATGATGCAGTGATTAAAAAGAAATGGATGATCATGATTAGATCCATGGTATATAGAATGGCTCTAGTTCTACGTAGTGTTTTAAAAAACTCAGACGACCGAGATTAGATCATTGTTGGATTAGACGGCGCACAAAATACTCGGAGGATTCTGCGGCTGCTAGGAGTCACGCGCCGGATAGAAATAGACAGACCAGATCATGTGTGACAAGATCAAACGTTCTGGATTCGATCCTGACCGAATTTCCACATCCAACATTGAAATGAAGGGAATATGGTTGTTTCTTTATAAGTAAGGAGCTCTGAGTAATAGATCATATTAGTCGCTCCCCCCTCCCAGTACCGCCCCATATCGGGTTCTCTGGGCGCGCTCCTACGCCCACACATGCCAATGTGTCGCCCCACATGATGGAACCATTGGTTCCCTTTTTTGTTCTTAAAGTGTGCACTCTCACTCGCCTCTCGCCCACAGGCCAGCCTTTTCTTAGGCTGAGGGAATGTCTCGGCCACCTACCGTGTGCTTCCTCCCTCGGCCCGGCAAGAGGGCTGGCCCTCATAGAGTATTTTGTTCAATATAACAACTTTCAAAATAATCTAAAAGAAATGAAAAATAATATTTTTTATAAAAATTGATTTCTTGGGAAAATCAATGTACACTTTTACCTAAAACACTAAAGATGCCATTATTCTAATGTTACAAGATATATATATATATATATATATATTCTTACAAAAAAAATTAATATAACTGTTGAAAGTTGATTTATAAAATTGAATACACTAAATTTATAAAATCTATAGTAACACCAAACAATATTTAAAACGTTTGAAACATTTAAAAAATATTTTCAAAGCCTAGTTATGTTTTGGAATCATACATAGTTTTATAATGTACACTCTTCAATTCAAAACTGGGATGTTAATGATGATACTTAAGATATGTTAAATTCATCAAAATAGTTATTATTCTTAACCTATATAGTTTATGAAATTCTATTCAATGTATCATTATATTTTAGACTTAAATTGTTTTTGGTTTTTGAAGTTACTAATGGTCACTTATTTTTTAATTCAAGCTACCCTAAAAGGGAAAAAATGATCACAAGCACCTCCAATGGTCACCCAAGGTGTAACAGTTGGGTAGATTCCTTATAAAAGCATACATTAGGGTGTCCTAAACTCATGAATATTAAAGAAGATGGTGCACATTATTCCAATGATGCTCTGTGTTGTTGATGTGGCTCTAGCCATACTAATGTTCGTTGTGATGGATCTGATGGACCCATATTATATTCATGGGGATTTTATTGTTTTGGTTGGTCTCCCAGTCATTCAAATAGGTCTTTTAATAGGAATATCGGTTTAGTGTGGTTTTCCTTTGACCTTATTTTAATGTTAAAACTTCTTTGTTTTATTTGAACGAAATGTCAGGAATTTATAGTATTCAAATTTGTTTTGATAACATAAAAATGAAACCATAATATTACTATTAAATAATAGATTAGTTTTTCGGGCGTTACATTATTACCCTTTACAATGAATTGTGTCCTCTCAATTCACTTTATATAATCTTTCCAAAATAAACTCTATGATGTTCTTCCCTACATCCTCCATCGTGGAGGTTATTCTGGTGTGGCCAGCTGAATACCCAAATTGGTGTTCAACTCTTATACTTCCCTGTCCTAGAAAAACCTTAAAAAATATGGGTTAAACTAATGCAGTGTACACTCATGCTTCTAGAGGGAGGCTCGAATGGTAGAGAGTTCAATGATTCTCAAATGGACAAACTCTCTATAAAATCATCATATAGACTCTTTTCTGAGAATTTCGAAGTCTTAGATGAGGTCATACAAACTGAAACTCATGATTTGGATCATATAGGTTATGAAAAGGTCCCCTTACAAGGAAGCCTCTTGAACCCTTACGTTGGCTGTGATGTTTCAGGAAAGTGTGAAGCATAGGAAAATACCTTCATGGTAATTTCCCCTTCACATATACTCAAAGAGTTGGGTAATGGCTATGGGGTGGTAGATGTAGGAATTCCTTAGGAAATAGCACAGAATGTATGTGTTGTTCGATACCCCATAAATATGTCTACATGTTCTTCATATATTTGTGAAGGTAAGGTATTATTCTGCACATGTTCTAACCGTAATGGCCTCTAGTACCTCAATGGGGATAGATTAGATAGGAGTTTGTCCTTCCATCTGAAAATAATATTTTTCATGAGAGTCTAATCAGTGTAACAAAACATCAGAATGTTTGGAGAAGGAAGAAACAGAAAATTATATTTTCATAAACTAATTGTACATAACACCCAAGACTAATGGTTTCCCCTATTCCCAGTTACATGAATTCCCAAAACAAATTCAAAACGCTCGACCTTCCTGAACAAAATACAACCTATGTAGTCTGGTTTAATCTCATGAGTACACCTATGGTCTCTCCAGACTGTGTCATGTGGGGTTTAAAGCAGAGAGATACCACTATGTAATTTATGTTTGTACACTGAACGGGAGGCCTGAAATTCAAGAATTTCAAAGTCCATTACTTGACCATAATGGACATTGGACATTATTTGGCACATATATGTTGTGTGGTGGTCACACGTTGCTGTAGCATCTTAAAAATCCATGAGGGACTGGATGCCTGCTGCTGTGGTGAAGCATCTAAAATGTCCCTTGATGTATTTTCCCAAATGTTCGTATGATGGAAATTAGGTTTTCATCATAAATAGGTAGTCCAAACATTCTCCTCGGTGGAGTTGAAGTACACAACGAGAGTCTAACACGTCGTAGAGGTGTTTTCATGTCATACGATTGTGTGCATAATTTACAATGTTTTCGTGGATGGATATGGAAACTATGGTTTCAAGACCCCCAATAAGAATAGGAAAAACACTAATTTTTCCATTTTCTTTCTGAAAATTAAGATAACATCATAATTAGTACTTTATAAGTAAAATTTTTTTTATTCAGATCTAATTTTGCAGAGTTATGTAAACTGAATCCTCTAATACCAAATATGAAATCCTGACCCCATAATACATAGATTCAGTGTCTTGAAACATGATGTGTAAATATTTACCCAAAAACGTGCACTGATATTTTATTCATCATGTCTCATATAGAGGATTGATTTATTCCAGGTTCTGGGAAACCAGCCACATCGGACTTGCTTCTTCTACTAAAACTGATACCTGAAAATTTTATTTCAGCAATTTTGGGTGAGTAGACGAATGCCTAGTAATGGGTTTTAAAATATCATAAATTAACAATAACATTTGAAAATATTCTTTTAAATTTTACCATAAAACATTTTATTAAGGAATACATAAACATAAACATCCCAACATAGAATTTAGAATAATAATCATAGGGGAAACATTCTTTGTTTTCTAACAGAGTTATAACGAGTCATGATTCAATTATTAGAATTTTCATTCAAAATTATAAATAAATAAATTATAAACAATCATGACATAAGAATATGCAAGTATAAATTTAATATCTAAGAGTAATACCTAATCAAAGATGTCTATAATGGTAATAACATCAAATTCATTCTCTACTACTATGAAACATACACTGGGAAATAAATCACTGAGATCAAAATATATGTCATTCCACAAGAATTTACTTCTTCTGATACTCATAGGTATTGGCCCTTAACCAGGGATATTCTACTAGTTGAATATCTACTTCGGTAATTAATTATCATAGACATAATGAGGGAACATATAATATCAGATCATGTCAATACCTCATGTCAGGACCTGAAATGCGAATGGCCTCATTCCATGACCTAATTGTCTCATGATAATTATCGATGCATCGAGGGGATTTCATTAACAGGTCCCCATCCATTATAATGATTATATTACATTCATCATATGCCAAATAGGGTCATATATTCAAAATGTATGATAAAACATTGAATACGTATTTTTACATTTCATATTATTCAAGGTGTCACATACCACCTTGAATAATTTAATTCATAATTCCATAAAATGTCATAAAAGTTTTAATTACATTCATTATAATTTAGATAGTGAATCAAGCATATATGTATTAATTAAAGAACTATCAACTCCATGGATATATAATTGAATGCTTAGTATGATAACTAGATTATAGAATACGTGATGAAAACCAATGCACTAAAAGAAATACATGTTTTTTTATATAAAATGATAACCCTAAATACAAAAATATTTATGGGTAAATTACACATTGGAATTTCATCATGGATTGGGTGCTTAATTAAAGGATAAACCAAATATTTGAAAAGGGGTATTAAACACATAAATACTCAAACATTAACCTCTAGTAAGCTTAAGTTTAACGTATCCTATGGTACACATAATGTTAAACATGAAGAGAATGATATTCAACCATAACTAACACAATTTAGTATAGGTTTGAAAATAAGTGATTCATAAATATGTTTGTAAGCATAGTAATCCCCAAATTTTATACTCATGAACTCTCTACAATTACTAAATGCATCAAGAGTATAATAATTGAAATATCCAAAATTAGGGTATTGTGTTGTGTAAATCTATTTAAACACAAGGGTATAAAAGTAGTGTTTTCAAACATAACAAATCATATTTCAAAAACAAAATATTTTATTCTTTCTTAGAAACCCTTCTAAATTAAATTGAGCATCATAGTTTAAATGTATACACATATATTAAAATATTCAAATATACATCATGTATTAAATGGTTTATACCTAACATCGATTGACACCCACAAAACTTTAACATATTAGACACATTAAATAAATAGGGTCCCTAAATTTTTAAATCATAATTTAAATTTATGAAGGGTTTATTTATTAAGAAATATTACATAAATGTTTATGTAAACATATATAACTTAAATGTATAGCCAAATACTACACCAATGTTAATTGGCACATATTTTTTTTTCCAAAAACATAAATTAATCATAGAAATTCAATGCTAAAAGGCTAAAAACTGGTTCATAAGGTGAGTTATATAAATTGTATAATTATAAATGATCGTGTGTACTCTATATATATACACATATATGGAAATATAATTCAATATGTTTAAAATAAAATTATACATCATCTTTGAAACTCAAATTTTAGAGGCTTTGAAACCAAACATAACATAGGTTCTTTAAATATCGCATGGTTATATATATATATAATCAAATTTATAAGGTATATATATATATATATTTCATGAGAAAAATAATCCTTCAAGTGTAAAAATTACCTCATAACCCAAAATCCATATGTCCTTGGACTGGTTATATGCTGGTTTTCAACCAAACCGCAAGAATGAACACTTATGAAATGTAGTATACATATTTATGTGTAAATGTATTTGCCTCAACATAATTCCCTTACATCCATAATACTACATAAAAATGATAACCAGAAGACCTTGGATTGGTATAAAAGAAACTTTTAGCTAAACCGAAAGGGTATAAATATATATTTATGATCATATATAAATTTATATACCATAAAAAACAACCTCACAAGACAACATATCCCTTACCTGGCTTGAGGAGGAGGATATGCTCGGGAATGGTTCGTGGGAGCTTGCTGGAGGTTTGAGGAGAGGAGGAAAAACCGATGTAAATGGGTTACAACAGATTGTATTTAATCTACACTATGTATAAAATATACAGAATGTTTAATGCTAATTATGGAAAACTGATGCCTACTCGGTTTGTTAAAAGACCGGAGGATGACTTTGTGGAATAAAATGAGGGAAAGGGAGGCCTTGGATGGTGATGGGAGGAGTCACAGGTGTGGAAAAAGGGAAATTGATGGTAGAGGTTATTGGTAAAATGTTGGTGGGAGGAAGAAGAAGGTGTTGCAGGTGAGGAAATATGGAAAAATAATAGACAGTAGAGATTAAACATGAAGAAAATTGGACAGCCACAGATGATGCAGCGATTAGAAAGAAATGTAGGGTTGCGATTAGATCTTTTGTAGATCGGATGGATCTGGTTCGATTTGGGGTTTTAAAAATCTCGGATGGCTACGATTAGATCAGTGTTGGATCAGAATATTCACTAAAAATGCGGAGGATTCCGCAGTTTCTAAGAGTCAAGTGCCGAATCGAAATAGACGGCCCATATCCCGCGTGATGCAATCCAACATCCTCAATTCGATCTAGGCCAAATTTTCTCATTCCAAATGGAAACGAAGGGACTCCCGCAGCTTGTTTATAAGCCAGGATCTCCAAGAAACGGATCAAATTACTCCCCCCTCCTGGTACTTCCTCGTACCAGGTTTTGCGGGAGCGCTCTTAGGCCTACCCATGCCGTCGTGCCGCCCCGCACGGTGGCGCCTCTAGTTCCCTTGAGTGTGCTTCCAGCATGCACATACACTTGACTCTCTCCCACTGGCATGCCTGTGATGAGGCTGAGGGCTAGGCTGATCCTCCTACCGTGTACTGCCTCCCTCCGCCAGGCTAGAGTGCTGGCACTTGTGGATATTTTTTTAATAGAACAACTTTCAAAATAAACTAAAAGAAAATAAAATTAATCAATTTTATTAAACATGATTTCTTGGGAAAAGCTAAGTACAATTTTACCTAAAACACTCGAGATGCATTAATAACAATGTTACTACTAAGATATATATATATATTATTTACTTACAAAATAACTTTTAATAAAACCTTAAAATTTTGATTAAAAAAATCTAATAAACTAAATTTATAAAATCTATAGTAACACCATACAATATTAAAAATGTTTGAAACATTTAAAAATTATTTTCAATGAAGACCTTAGTTTTTTATTCATACTCAGTATTATAAAGTACTCTCTTCAATTCAAAACTGTGATGTTAATGATGAAACTTAAGATATGTTAAACACATCATGATAGTTATTATTCTTAAGCTGTATAGTTTTTTGAAATTATAATCAATGTATCCTTAAATTTTCCACCTAAACTTATTTTGTATTTTCAAGTTAATAACGGTCATTTTTTTTAAATCCAAGATACCCTAAAAGAAAAAAATGATCACAAGCATCTCCAACTGTAATGCCCCGACCCTATTTATCGAGATTCGGTGCATTATTATATAACATGGGAATGATTACAAGGAATCAAGTCCAGAAGGACCTATCAGTTTAGAAGTCTTGGAAAAAATATTAGAAACATGAATGTTACATTACACCTTAGAACATAAAACACAACATAAATGATCATTTTAGAATCCCATTAATCCACTAGCATGACCCTACTTATCAATCATAATACACTTTTTATAATCTGGGGAAAATAAATCATATAAAAGGGGTGATCTCAAATGCTTTGTAAGGGTAAGAAATACATTGTAAGGTAACATAAACATTTGGAATGGTGAACAATTTAAAACACATGCCTTTACAAATAAAAAACATGATCACTTTGTGGTAGGAATATTTGATGAGTAAATAATTCCATAATAAAACATAGTCGTGGGTATTCTACTTGTCGAATAACCGCATGAACCATTAATAATATTTTCATAATGAGGGAATGTATAATGTCGGACATTCTGAAACTTCATGTCAAGTCCCTGGCCAAGACGTCTAAAATGATTTAGGCCTCGGCCAAAACCATATGTCAAATTGGGAAATGGATTCACCAATTCAACATCTAATTGTCTCATGAGATGTAATGATGCAGCGAGGAGCTATAGCGGGCTCTACCCGTCACATGCTAAGTCCAATACATTCTTTATATGAAAAGGTTGAAGCATAACATAAACATTCATATTGAAACTAGCATACGAATTATCATTACTTTATCCATAAACCATTAACGGTATAAAAATAACACATACATAGTCAAACATATCACAAGACCTTCAATACAATATAGAAGATTTGTATCATAACAAATCTACTTCAAACAAGTTTAAAATCCATCAATGGATGTTGACATAGAGGAAAATGATTGTTAAAACACATTGAGAGAAATATCCATTTTATCATGAAAACATTTAAAAGTAACAAAATTTTGAAAGGAAGACATTTGAATTCATTTTTGGAATAAAATTTTCCCATACCACTTTCAAATTTTTTAATGGAATTAGTATTTTTAAAAATTTAATTTTCCATATAAATAAATCCATAATAACATATGGAAAACATGGACATTAATGAGAATGATGTAGAAGAATTAATATTTAAAAGATTTAAAATGATGTTTTAATAAAAGAGTACCATAAAAATAATCCCTTTGAATACTATATTATGAAACATTGACATGGATAATAAATATTTCCCAGTACAAATGTACCCATAAACAATCTCGAATAATAATGATACTGAGGAATTAACCCTTACCTTGTACTTTCCTCTGGTCGAGGGTACATTTAACCACTTGTATAATGACCATAGTGTGTTATTAAATTATACCAGAACAATATTAATATTTATTATATCCTTAATTATTCATTTATGACATTATACTACCCATTTAATAATGATTTCCATGTTAAATTACTTGTTGGGTAATAATCGCTTACTTTATCGTATTTGTTTTAACTTGTTATTCTTGATCGTATCATTTAGATCATGATTTAAATACTTCCAAAATATAAAACATGATTTATATATCCTATTTATTTAGAATATAAATATTTATAATAGGTAGATTTATGAAATGGAAATCACCATTTATGGAGACGGTAGGTCGTACGTACGCATAAATGTTGTTTCAGTTTTCATATCGTATTGAACGGATGTAAGTAAATACGATATATGTAAGTACATATATATATATATATCCAATAGAATTAATATGTCATATATTACATACATATTAGTAATATATATTTTTATTATAATCGTTGAAAAGTGAATGTGGCAATGAATCTCATCACGTCATGGAGATGGTAATCCATACATAATCACGAGCGACAATATCATTATATTGATGATGAAATCATATATAATTGGACAGTATAACATATATACAGAATAATTAACATGTTATATTTATTATTTACAACATTTATACTCATTATTTTACCCTTCCAAATAATAAGTGTTTGAATAACAAACTACACCAGGACATGGAGATGGTAATCCGTACGTACGCATGTATGGTGACTTTTTTATTTATAGGATGGATATAACAATTAATATTTTTGTACCATTTTTATAATTATATCACAGTATATAGAAGACAGTGGAGTTATTATTTTAGAATGGAAAAAATAAAAAATGTGGAAGTGGAAGAAGAAAAGAACTTGAAAGTGGTAATGAAATATCTGCCTCTTTTTGGGGTTCTTCATTTTGATTTGATTAAAAGGGCTCCTTGGGATGACTTTATGACTAAAATAAGGCATCTAGGATGAAGGTATGACAGTATGAGGAATATTTGGGTAGGGTTTGTCAGAGCCAAATGGCTTTGGAGGTGTGAAATTAAGATAAGGGAAAGTACCCTTTTATAAGAGCGGTGAGGATCACTTTAAGAAAAGCATGAAATATTATTTTATAATAAAATCATTTTAGGTTTATAATGTATTAAATATGAATTATTTAAATGATAATGTGGTTATGGGTAGAAAAACTCTCAACAAATAGGTTTTAGGCAGGTTTAGGTCATCATATTAACCTTATATTTTAGATTTAACTCTTAGTTAAATAGTGTGACATTTACCATGTCTCTTTATATATTTATATTATATGGTTAATAAACATACAATAACATGACAAGAGAACCCCATGTGGTTCATTATTAATATATATATCCTTATCTAATTCTTTTGACTGAACCTTATATTTTTAAAAATATTATATCAATTAATAATATAATATTTACATTAAAAATTCAATTACGTCAATTTTGACATAATTTAGTATTTGATTTTCTAAAGGACATAAATTTTTTTTCACTTAGAATAAAATTTATTTAACAAACCCCAAAATCTCAAATTAACATATAAAATTAGTGGAAATCATCATAAGTTTCAATTTACATTTATTTGGATATTTATAATATCAATTATTTTGATATTTCCTTAATAAGGTAATTACTACATCATAATAGTGTCATAAATAAATTAAATAAATTAATGGTTAAAATTATAAATAAATAAAAATTATGTTGGAAATATTTTTTTCTTTCTAATTAATATTTATAGTCGAATTTATCTTTTGTACAACCCTATATTAAAAATTGTCTAGTTATTAATCTTTGAATTTAACCCTTTGAATTTTTCTTTAAATAAAATAATAATAAATGTCATAATCTAATCCAAGTTGACCAAAGTAGATCATATTTTATTAATAAAGATTTTTGTTCTAATTATATTTATTCAATAGAATTAGAACATGTTTTATGTTAATTATGATATCATTTTTACCCTTAATTACCCTATTTACTTTTAACCGTGGTAAATAAAAGGCTGAAGTTACTATTCACCAACAATTATTTTCATCTTATTGAACAAAATTTTACATAAAGATATTAATTTTGTCTCTCATATTTTTGAAATTCAACACACATAAGTGGTAAATTTATGTTTTATGAAAATTTTCAAATGATCCTCGGTGGTGGGTAAAAGTCGTTAAAAAGTTCAATAAAATGTTATACATCTAATTTTATTATAAAATGACTCCAATTGATTACATTGAACATAAATAGGTTTTATATATCTATTTTTAATTAAAATTAATTTAAATAAAAGAAATAATTATATAAATAAAAATATTGTTTTAAATAATAACCCAGTGTTTTTCACTGTTGATCAAAAATTGAATGTTTTTGAAAAATACCAAAAATTTACACTAAGATAATTTTGATATTCCGAATTCAAAAATAAAGTATATTTTACCAAATTAAAAACATAGAAGTTCCATTTATTAATTTAAAATTAATTCATGTTGTCAAAACCAAAAGGTGGGTTTTTTAAAAAGTAAAAACCATCTAAATATTTACATGTGATTATGTCAAATTTAAATTTTAAATTACTTATAATGACATAAATTCAATTAAATGATAAATATATAATCTAATTATACTTTGAAACCATTAAAATACATAATTTAACACTATAAAGTTTTTCGATTACAAAATTATTTTTCAATTAAAACATTGTATTTTTTTCATTACTAATCAAAATATTAAAGTTATCAAAAAAGTACCAAAAATTTTCAAAACTAAAATTTTATGTCTCTATTCTAAATAAGAATATGATTTTATTTAATTGAATTTATAAAAGTGTCAAATATTTGTTTTAAAAAGGTCTCGCCGTTATTAGGAGGTGAAATTACATTTTTTGACAAATACTTCTTTTATCTGAAAAAAATGAATTTGTTCTTATATTACTTGTAAGAAACACATAATATGGATGTTAAAATTATATATAGTATATAAGATTCAAAATTTAGTTAATAATATTCATAACCACTTTTTGAACAGCCAGTTTGGTATGTTTTGGTGCGCTTGAAATTAGTGTTGCATGTAGTGCAAGCTATTGAATTACTTTAATGAGATAACATACTATGAAATCATGGGGTGTTTCATTCTCCCAT
Source organism: Viscum album (assembly GCA_963277665.1). Classification (NCBI taxonomy): domain Eukaryota; kingdom Viridiplantae; phylum Streptophyta; class Magnoliopsida; order Santalales; family Viscaceae; genus Viscum; species Viscum album. The sequence continues at coordinate 1,998,259,225 of OY728142.1, read as the reverse complement.
ACTTCAATAAATTTCAGCCACGCAATTTGAAATTGTTCTTTGAAAAAAAATTATAAATAGAAAAATACCCTTGTGGAAACCCCACATCAGAAATTGGGTTAATAAAATTTAGTCTTAACAAGGGGGAAAGGGAATAAAAATGTCACCACCAAATTATGATCTCAATTAAGAGAACATTGGTGGAAATTAGAGACACATTATTAGAGTAAAATGTAAATATTTATAGGGAGTGATTGAGGTCATCATTCACAAAAAATAGTAAAAGTGAGGGCCTCAAAGCCATCAATCTATGATGATTTAAAATATCATTTTATCAACAAACCATAAGGTATTAGGATAAAACATTTTGGGTTTGAAGTTCCCTTCCCTAAAGTTTAAGAATTAATTTATTCATAGAATAATAGGAAAAAATATATACTGACAAGTAGATTTTCATCCTTCAACATATTCCTACCACAAACTCATTTTTCACTCCAAAAGATAATAGAATTCTAAAATATTCGATTTTTCCTAATATTATAGGGTTCCAAAAAAATGAATTTATAATTTATTTGCCATATTATTTAAAAAAATATATTATACAAAACAGGATATCATATATTCATGTGGTAGGTGATCCACCATTGTCTCCCTTCAGTTGCGAGTTCAAGTCTCACGACCATGTCGGATGCGACAGGTTGTCACCCAACCTCCAGGTTTTCTTTTTTATGAAAATCCAAAAATAATCTCAAGAAATTATTTAACCTTAAAAATAGTATTTAACTTCACATATAATAAATTCCAACCTTTAGACTTATCCAAAATACTTCTTTCCAAACTCACAATCCACGATTTATAAGGAAGGTAAACACAATGAAGTTCGTTTTGGCCACGCAATAACGTGTGAATACCTTCATTATATATTTTTTTTAAACATTGTATCACCTGGAATTTCCATAAAACCGTATTGATTACATTCATTCTCCCTTATTCTTTATAAAATACTGTATATACTCCTTCTATCCAAAAATGTTGTAAACTCCAATAATGATGGAATATACAAATCATTAACCAGTTTCAAGGTAGTCAATAATATCCAAGATAATTTATAAAAATTAATATTATATTATTCCAAAATCACTACTTTAGTATGAGAACCATATTATGATTTATCTTTCTCTCAAACATATATTTTCCAAAAAATTTAACCTGTTATTGAGGAACATTTATTATTTCAAAACAATCTCAAGTCCTTAATGAAATTGTACTGCAGTACAATCCTTATATACTTTATAATTATTATAACATGTACATCATTAATAAAATACTAAAATGAAAAATTAATTTTACAACATAATAACTCTAATCATTCCTCTTCAACTTCAGTAGTATCATAACATGATTATTATACAATAGCATCATTTGGGGTATACTCTGATGATTTAGACATTGATTCACATAGTGTCCCAAATCCTTGTAGATTAAGCATTGTAAATTTGAAACATTTTTCATACCCTTGAAAACACAAACTTGGTGTCCTTTTTCTCCAAACTCATAACAAACTCTCATTCCCTTTAAGAATTTACCAATGTTATTCTTTACACAGTTGTCACATATGCGAAATTCATTCTTTCCCCTCTTCCCTTTATCCATCTTTCTCTATTCCATCCTTTTCTTCTATAGCTTCCCTTCAAATGCATATGGCTCATAAAATTTATTACATATCTTATTAACACAGGATGATATTTATTTCTATAATGATAATACATGTGAGACTATTTTCCTTTTAAATTTTTTCTTAATACCATGAATAATATGGTCCCTCTTAATCATTCAATCATGTGTATTGTTGGAATTCTCATTCCATCTAATAGGCACCATTTCTAGACAATAGAATACACTAGGTTAGTATATTTATTGCAATGCATAATTCCAAACTTGTAAAATACTTACCATAAATTGAAATGATTACGCATATAATCTATAATCATTAAATTTTTTCTTTGACGATGTATTCACTCTTAAATCCATAATAATGTATCGTAATGAAAATGTGAATTTTCCAAAGAATGTCCCCGAGGAGTTTCATAACCAAGAGTGTAGTAAGGCTCATTGTTAGGAACCGATTCATGTTCCAGTCTAGCTCAATGCAGTGTTTTTCAGTTTTACCCCTCGATACATTTGTCCGTGAGACACCTCTACCTGCTCGTATCCAGACATGGATGTATTTTTTTGGAAAACTCAAAAAATATATATACAATGGCTAAATTCTAGGAAGTTCTTCTATACTAATATTCAAAGTCTATATTAGGGTAATGTTCACTAATCAGTGTTTTTCTAAATCTATTTTCCATGGATATTAATAAACATACTCTGATACAAACTGTAATGCCCATACCCCAGTTACCCTGAGTCATTACTTTATTTTAATACATTGGCATGATTACCAGGAATCAAGTCCCAAAGGACAGATCAATTTATCAGCCCTAGAAAATATATTACATACATAAATGTTACATTAAACCTTAGAATATAAAACAAAACATAAATGATCCATTGGAAATTCCATTAATCTCCTAGCTTAACCCTGCTAATAAATCCAAATACATATCTTGGAATCCTGGGAAAATAAAACATAAGAAAGGTGTGAGCTCAAATTCTCAGCAATGGTAAGAAATAGAGTGTAAGGTAACATAAACAATAGGAATGGTGAATAATTTAAAACACATGCCTTTACAACTAATAAACATGAACACATTGTGGCAGGAATATGAGATGAGTAAATAATTCCATAATAAAACAAGGTCATGGGTATTCTACTAGTCAAATAACCACATGTACCATCAATGATATTTTCATAATGAGGGAATTTATATTGAAAGAAATTCTAAAACATATTGTCACAGCCTCGGCCAAAACCATATATCAAATTGGAAAAAGGAATTATCCAATTCCACGTCTAATTGTCTCATAAGACCTACAGATGCACCAAGGAGCTATATCAGGCTCCACCGGTCACATACTAATTCTAATACATTCCTTATATGAAAACGAATAAACATATCATAATCATTCGTTTTAAAAATAGCATATGAAATGTCAATACATTAACCACGAACCATGAATGGTATAAAAAAAATAAATCCATATTAAAACATATCACAAAACATTCAATACATTATGTAAGATTTGTATCATAATAAATCAACTTCAAACAAGTTTAAAATTCATCAAAGGATGTTAAAATATATGAAAATGATTTGTAAAATACTTTGAGGGAAATATCAGTTTTTTAAGAAAACAATTAAAAGTAACACATTTTAGAAAGGAAGAAATTTATAGAAATTTTTGAATAAAATTGTCCCATACCACTATGAAACTTTTTAATGGAATTAATAATTTTAAAACATTAATTTCCATATAAATATATCCTTAAAAAACATTTGAAAACATGGACATTAATGATAATGTTCTAGAAGAATAAATATATAAAAGATTTAAAATGATGTTTTAATAAAAGATTCCCTTAAAAATAATCCTTTTGAAAAAACTTTTATGAAACATTAACATGGATAATAATTATGTCCCAGTAAAATCATAGCCATAAACAATCTCGAATAATAATGAGGTTGTGAAATTAACCCTTACCTTGCACTTTCCTTTAGTCGAGGGTGTGTTTAACCTCATATATAATGACTATAGTATGGTATTAAATTATACCAAAACCATATTAAAATTTTTCATATCATACATGATTCATTTTGGACTTTATACAACCCATTTAATAATTATTTCTCTGTTAAATTAACATTTTGGGTAATAACCGCTTTCATTATAGTATGTGTTTTAACTTGTTATTCTTGATCATATAATTTAGATCATGATTTAAATACTTCAAAATATTAATACTGATTTATATATATTATATATTTAGAATATAAATATTAATAATAGATAGATATTTTAAATGGAAAGCATCGTTTATGGAGACGGTAGGTCGTATGTACGCATAAATGTTGTTTCTGTTTTCATATCGTATTGAACATAAGTAAGTGAATAAAATATATATAAGTACATATATATATATATATCCAGTAGCATTATTATTCCATATATTACATACTTATTAATATTATATATTTTCATAATAATCTTTTAATGGTGAACGTGGGAATTAATCTCATCGCGTCGTGGAGACGGTTATCTATACGTACGCACGAGCGAAAATATCATTATATTAATGGTGAAATTGTATGTAATTGTATGGTATATCATATATAAAGAATAATTAACATGTTATACTTATTATTTACATTATTTATACTCATTATTATACCCATCCAATAATAAAGTATTTGAATAACAAACTACACTACAACGTAGAGACGATAATCCATACCTACACACGTATGGTGACATCGTCATTTATAGGATGGATAGAATGATGAATATGGATATAACATTTTTATAATAACATAAAAGTATATAGAAGATACTGAATTTATTATTTTAGAATGGAAAAAACCAAGAATGAGGAGGTGGAAGAAAAAAATAACTTGAAAGAGGAGATGAAAATATTTACCTCTTCTTCGGGTTCTTCATTTTGAATTTAGCAAACGGGCTCCCAAAGATGGATTTATGGCCAATGGAAGGAATCTAAGATGAAGTGAAGAAAGTTTGGAGTACATTTGGGTAGGGGTTGGCTGAGCCAAATGGTATTGGATGTGTGAAATTAAGGGAAGGGGAAGTTCCCTTTTATAAGAGAGGTGAGGGTCACATTAGAAAATCCTTGAAATATTATTTTATAATAACATAACTTTCGTCTTCTAATGGGCCCAAAAAGGAATTATTTAAAATTTAAGGTTTTTATGGGTCTAAAAACTCCAAAAATATAGGTTTTAGACATGTTTTGTTCATCATATTAACCTTATCATTTAGATTTTACTCTTAGTTATTTAGTTTGACATTTACCATGTCTCTTTGTATTTTTATATTATATGATTAATAAATTTACTATAACAAGCCAAGAGAACCCCATGTGGTTCATTATTAATATATATAACCTTATCAAAGTACATTGTCTAATCTCTAGATTTTTAGGAATATTATATCAATTAATAATATAATATTTGTTTAAAAACTTAAAAATGTCAATTTTGATAGCATTTAATATTTTATTTTTTTAAAAGATATAAAAACATTATCACTTCGAATAAATTTTTCTTAACCAACCCCAAAATGTCATATTAACCAATAAAATTATTGTAATTCATTATAAGTCTAAATTTACATTTATTTGGATTTTTATAATATCAATTATTTTAATATTTCCTTTATAGGGTATCTACTGCATCATAATTATGTCATAATTAAATTAAATTATTTAATGTCTAAAATTAAAAATAATTATTTATAAAATATTTTTCTCTTTATAATTAATATTTATAGTCAAATTTATCTTATGTATAACCATATATTAAAAATGGTTTAGTTATTAAATTTTGAATTTAACTCTTTTAACATTTCTTTATATAAAATAATAATAAATGTTCTAATCTAATCCAGGTGGACCAAAGAGGATCATAATTTATTAATTAGTTATATTTTAGTTCAATTATACTTATCCAATAGAATTAGGAAATGTGTTAGGGTAATTATGATATCATTTTTACACTTAATTACCCTATTTACTTTTAACTGCGGTAAATAAAAGTCAAAAGTTACTATTCACCAAAAATTATTTTCATCTAATTGAACCAAATTTTACTTACTGATATTAACTGTGTCTCTCAGATTTTTGAAAATAAACTCATAGAAGTGGTAAAATTTTGTTCTATGCAAATTTGCAAATTCTCCTAGGAGATGGGTAAAAGACGTTAAAAAGTACAATAAAATTTTATACATCTAATTTTATTATAAAATGACTCCAATTGATTAAATTTAACATATATAATTATTATATATCTATTTTTTCTTAAAATAAATTTGAATAAAATAATTAATTATTTAAATACTATTTCTGGTATAAATAATAACACAATATTTTCACTATTCATCAAAAATTGAATGTTTTCAGAAAAATACCAAAAATTTACCATAATCTAATTTTGATATTTTGAATTCAAAAATAAAGTCCATTTTAACAATTTAATAACATTGAAGTTGCATTTATTAATTTAAAATTAAATCTCGTTGTCAAAACCAAAAAGCGGGTTTTTAAAAAAGTAAAATCTATCAAAAGATTGACATGTGTTTATGTCAAATTTAGATGTGAAATTACTTATAATAAATTAAATTGTATGAAATGATCAAAATATAATCTAATTATACCTCAAAACCATTAAAATTCATAATTTATCACAATAAATTTTTACGATTTGAAAAAAAATTCAATTAAAACGTAGTAATGCTTCACTACTCATCAAAATGTGAAAGTTATCAGAAATGTACCAATATTTTTTCCAAACTAAATTATTATGTCCCGCTTCTAAAGAAGAATTTAATTTAATTTAATTTAATATATAAATGTGTCAAATATTGATTTTAAAAAGAGTTCACCATTATAAGGCTGTAAAATTGTATTTTTTTTAAAATTCATCTTTTATCTAAAAAAATGAATTTGTTCTTATATTATGTTTATGAAACAAATAATATGGATGTAAAAATAATATATTGTATATAAGATTCAAAATGAAGTAAATAGTATTCATAACTACTTTTTGAATGGCTCATTTGGTAAGTTGTGTTGCGCTGAAACTCTGTGTTGCGTGTAGCACAAGCTATTTGATTATTTCAATGAGATAACGCACTATAAAATCTTTGGGTGTTACACCAATGGTCACCCAAGGGGTAACATACGAGCAGATGGCTTATAAAACCATACATTTGGGTGTCCTAAATTCAAGACAATTGAAGAAGATGGTGCACATTTTTCCATTGATTCTCAGTTCTGTTGTAGTGGCTCTAGCCATACTAATGTTCATTGTGACAGATCTGAAGGACCCATATTATCTTCTTAGGGTTTTTGTTATTTTGGGGGGGCTATATATAATTCTAATAGGTTGTTTGATAGGTATTTTTGGTTAGTATCGTTTTCCTTGGCCTTGTTGTAATGTAAAAACATCGGAGTTTTATTTAAATGAAATTTTGGGTATTTATAGTTTGAAAATTTTGTTTGGATAACTTGAAAATAAAACGATAATATTACTGTTACATTAGAGATTAGTTTTGCGGTGTCACAAATACCATTCAAAAAATATGGTAATGACATCATCCCGTGTGCGTACGTACGACCTATAGTCTCCACGAAGAGATGTGACTCATTCTACATGGTCTTCATTAAATATTGATTATATAAATGTATATAATGAATAAATATGATATATATAATGTTAATATCATTTCATTAATTATATAACTATGAGATATGAAAGAGAACTGGGACTTATTCAAGAAAACATGTATAAGAAAATGAATCATTTAATACCTAAATAACAAGTTCTTATTAAATTTTATTAGAAAAAAGAATATAATATGATCATAAATGATATCATAAAAATAAAAATGCTTCTGAAATAAGTTAATGACATTGTTTAAATAATTATATAGGTGTTTTGGGTACATACAAATGAAAATCAGACTTACGGTAAGGCTTAATTTTTCAATCTCATTTTTTGTTTGATATTGTTTGTACGTAAGTATTTACTAGGGTATATTTATATTCCACATCCTTGATTACTAAATAAGTAATTCAATATATTTTTTATATACTTATACAATTTTTAATATCAATTTTACCCATTGGTGAGTTTTTATTAAATGGTATGAAAGAAATCTTTACTCTTTTTTGGTATGATATACTTTTTAACATGGTGATAAAGGTAAAAGAAGAATGTTTTCTTTTAACCTATATGGAATGAAAAGATTTTTATAACTTCATAATGCCTTATTTACATGAAGATTCCTTTACATGATTTGATGTTTTTTTCACGTAAATTTAATTCATTTAAATTTTTTTGGCATTTTGAGAAAATAAAATTTTTTAGAAAAAGAAATGATAGTTTCCTCAATAATTAATTTCAAGAATTTTTCAAAATTATTTTCCCTATATAATTAATGATATTTTTCAAGTATAATATCCATAATATTCTTATATTTGATTATGATTATGATGGAATGATATTTATAAAATACATTTTTTAACATGGATTATGTTGTGGTGGAATGTTGTTCAATAAAAACATTTAATTCCATAGGTTCTGTTATAATGAATGATTTATGTTTTTGTAGAACACATATGTATAGTTTACATTATGAAATGTAGGGACATATATCTCCCTCTAATTAATTCGGTAACTATTTATATTTCATGAGATAGACATGACTAGAATGGGAAGTTAATTCCATTCAGAAATACAGGGCCAGAACAACAAGAAAATATGGTTTTGTAATACACAGCTGAAATGGAAATTAAACTCAGTATAGTAATGGAATTTTTCCACCATGATGGTCTTGGAACTGAGCCTTGGCTAAAATGGAAATGATTTTTTTATTATGTGTTTTCCACAATTCAATGTTTTATGTCAATTTTATTTTCTTATGGATCTTGTTCCCTTAAAATTTGGGCCTTATGAATTACCACGATTTATTCCTTGACTAGTAATTTTGATATATGTTATACATAGTATTATATACATAAGTTATTCTCATTTTTTCATTCTTATCTTCATGTTTTCTTTACCATTACTGAGAATCTTAGCTCACCCTTTCTTATGTTTCCACTCCTAAGGTTATAAATAGATATTTTAAGTATGAGTATTAATGGGGATGATCATTATTGGATATGTTGAAGATCTTTCACAAAATAAAATAATGTATTCTACGTTACAAAAGTCAAAAAATTATTATGGTCCTTGAGCATAAATTTGTAAAATGTAATGAATATTCATCTAAATTGATGTAAAATTCATTTACGTCATGCTTGGGTTGTTATAGTGACTATATCTCATAGAAGGTGGAAGTAGTTTTTACATGGGAAATACCCAAGAATGTGGAATAAGATCATAGTTTCCTTGGCCTCACCCGATATTATTGGAGGTTTGTAGCCAATTTCTCTTGATTCCCATCCCTACTTATAGTTTGGTCTGGGAATGACCTAGATTTTGTGTTGAGTGGTAAATTCTGAGAAATGTTGTGTTACCTGAAGATGAAATTAATTAGCTCTCTAGTACTCTGGATTCGTCAGTAAGGGTGGGGGTGATTGTGGTGCTTTGTGACTCTATCCATCTAGTCTTAGAGTGAATAATTATGTACTAGAAGGAAGTGATATCTTATGGGTCTTGGATTTTACATCTAGACAAATTTAATTATGTCTCCCATGATCAATAGATTGTGCAGTTGTGTTTTTGATAATGTTATAGTCGCATTACCTCATTGGGGAGCACTTTTTGTTCCTCAAAGATCATGAGAACTTGAGTTATATCTTTTCATAGGGAGATATAAAATTAAGAACGTGGTTGTGGATAAAGATTCATTATGATTATGATTTGGATAACTCTTACACCCCATGAAAGGGGAATTTTTTGGCAGTAACATTTAGTTGGAGGTCATGGGTGGGTGTTGTTTATGAATTTGTGTATTCTTGGATAGTGATGGAGGAGTTTTTGGCCCATAACATGAATGAAAAGGTGGATTGTGGTACATGATATTTCTTTTAGACGATGTTATAATCTTTCTTGATGCAGAAGGTAGAGAAGTCTTAATGTGGAGACATAAAGGAAAACATGATCTGCAATTGTGTTGGCCATAATGATGCTCTATAGGGATGGTTGGAGGATGGTCATAAACTACTTTTATTTAATGGGAGGTTGTTTTTTTGTAGACATTCATGGAGAGTGCTATATGTGTTTTATATCACACTTATGTAGGTACTCCCATGAGTTTTCACGATTTAACATGGCATGAAGATTATGTTTTTGTGGCTCGAGATGAAATGGGAAGTGGCAGAGTTTATGGAAACGGTGTTGGCTTTATAGTAAGTAAAGTTTGATCATTTGATTCACAATGGTTTGTTGCATCCCTTGAATGTTCGTGAGTTGGAATGGGATGACATATAGGTGGATTTCAATATAGGGTTACCTAAGGATCTGGGAGGTTTTGATGAAATCCAGGTGATCATGGATCGGTTGAAAATATCATCCCAATTCATAGAGATAAAAGAGTTGGTCATAATGGATGCTTTGCCTAAGAGGTATGTGGATGAGGTGTGGTGGTTTCATGGAGTACCATGGTCTATTTTCTCAAATCAAGACACTCGTTTTACCTCACGATCCTATAGGGGATTGAAACATGCTTTTGACACTCAGTTAAGCATCAACACCACTTTACTACCCAATGAATATGTGAAGAAATATTGTACTACTGGTCTCTCCCCAACTTACCCATGTTTTTAGGGTTATGTGTCCCCTTGTAGTTTACCTTGTGATGTTTAATCCATAGATACCTAATAAGGAACCTAAAGAAACATACATTTTATGGATTTCTTTTAGCTATGATGTTGCCAACTGAGGATGATTTTAGATGGGTTTAAATAAACACTTACAGTTCTATGTGATTCATTTTCTGATAAATGGTTGATCATAGGTTATTAAAATGGATGTATTGGATGAAATTATTATTTTTTTAATTTCAATTTCATTTACTCGGCCAGGCTTCATTCAATGAATTCAAACTATCCTCATTGCATATTTGTTATACACCTTGAAAAACACATGATTATAACCTATAAACTTGTAGGATCATTTTAATGAGCACTCCAAGGTAAAGGATCTTATTATCACATAAAAGTGTGATGATAAACTTCAATAAGGAAAAGGATGAGAGAAAATAATTGAATAAAAAATATCAAATAAAAGAAATCAATAATAATTTATAGAGTGATAAATAACATCCAATATAGACCCTTTCTACTTCCTGGGATCCAACCATAAAATATTTAGCCCTCCATTGATGACATGTTCTCAATGGAAGCAAAAAATTAGACTCATAAGGGTGGAATAAAAGAAGTAAAAACAAAAATATAACAATAAATCCACCATTGTACGACATTTTTCACAAGATTTAGTGTGAATAAGTTCACACATTGAGGAAATGGTATCAACATGACATCAATAAGAATATAATAATATGAAAGGAAGAACATTTATTAAGAAACTATGGTGAATTTAACAACTTTCATGAGAATGAAATGTGATTACAAACACCAAACGACAACATAACATTACAATTAAAATGTGCACAAAACATGTCTATCTTCTTCTACACAACTAATTTTAATTGGAATTTCAAGTGTCATGGGTTGAGCCCCAAACATTCGATGTATTCTCACTTGAGTATGATATGCCTTGGGTAGTGGAATGTTGGTGGAATTTGGACTTTTGCAACCTTGGCCTGAGATGGAAGCTTGCTTGCATCCAAAAAATAGATTCATCTAAATGGGCATCTAGATGAACGAATTGGATTGATCCATAGAAGAATAAAATAAATCAAAATATTTCCACTCAATATATGAAATGTTTTTTCCAAAAATAGTTTCTGTTTTTGAGAAATTATTTAAATGGTGGGTTATTTTTCTAGTCCATAGAATCTTACCCAGAATTTATTCTTTAACTCGGGCAGCCTGTAACTCCATTAAAATATCATAATTAACCTGGGTCACTATTTAATGAAAAGTTAGCCTTGATTTACAATATATTCAATTAAATTTTATGATCATTAAGCATGAACCATGTCCACACCAGTCTCTTTATTGGGATGTTGTCTAGTTTACTTGGCCCAGAATGTGTTGGCATGGAAGCCCAATTTTGTCATCTTGTAATGTGAATTTACATGTGATCCAGAAGAATTATTCCTTATAGAATGGAATTCCTGAAAATATATATGAAAATAAAATCATTACAATTTTTTGTTTTATGAGTTTTTCAAATATGTACCCTGTAATAGTTCTCCTAAACAAATAATTAAAATCCTAATGTGAAATAATGTTCAAAGCATACAATTTACTAAATATGGTATTTATGAATAATGAAACACATGAATATTATAATATAAACAATCAATATTTGGCTCTTTTAGTGTCTAATCACACCCCCAAATTTATTATTTCTAGAACCGATCAAAATATATCTCAAAAATATGAAATTGGAGTTAACTTTTCAAAAACCATTTTAATACACATTTCTCACCAAAAGTCGTAATATGAAAAAATTATAAAACACATCAAAATCATTTAAAACAAGTTAGGTCTATATAAATATCACAAACCCACTCCAATTACTCTATTCAAATTCATTGCAAAATTTCATCCAATTTCAATTAAGCCTGATGAAATGTTGTGAGTCACAATAAACATGTGGGTTCTTCTTTATTCAAGGGAGAAAAGTTGGAAGCGCTAATTGGAATCAAATTTTTATATTAATATGAGTATTCATGTTTTAATTTTTATCTTTTTTTCTCGATTTTTCTATAGAAATTGAAATTTAACTCAATCAATTTAACCCATTAAGAAATAATTTACCAATAAATCCCAAGATCAAGGACCATAGTGCAGTAAGTGAATATCACATACTAAATAATTATCTTGAGTTTAAAAAATAAAAATAAAAATAAAATTACCAAAAATAGTTATAAAATTCTGAAATAAGTTCTAGACAACTATGGAGTCATGATCCCCATGTTTCGAAATCCACATATTAGGTCAATCCATTTCTTTAAGAGCAATTGATTTTTTTCTATTTTCTTGTCTTGGTTTTTTTGAATACTCATGTAAAAATTATATTGATCATCAGACCTATGCCATTTATTCTGTCACCCAAAGAACATAAAATAATACCCCACAATCTAGTATATGTGAATTAGGTTTTTTATCCAATAGAGGAAAATATAAATTGTGAATAATCATGTCGGACAATCGAACATTCCAAAATCTATGCAGATGTAGATAAACATGCACTAAAATTTGAATCAAGTCATGAAAAATTATTTTTTATCAAATTCAATGTGTATTATCATGTTCCATGTTAAATAAATTTTTCATTCCACACATTTTTTAGAGCACAAAAAATAAAATTCTTATATTTCATCTCCCCCATCATAAAATAACAATGTCCCCATTTTTTAACGAAAATAAAATTTAAAAGGGTTAATAGGTAGATGAGATAACTTCTAAAATGAATTTTAAATATGAAACATGGAAGAATGTCAACTTGTTTTTGAAGTGGAAGTTCTTGAAACTCTAGATTACTCTTTTGATCACTATGTCACTCATAGAAGACTAGTTAATGACGATGGTTTCTTATAGTACACAAGGATGAAATATTAATTACCTAAAAATACATCAATCTTAGTCTCCCCAAAATATTACACACAAATAAAATTAGAAAAAAATGGGAACCCCTTGAGATTCCCTTAACTATAAAAAACAAAAACGAAAGTAAAGGGAAAAACATACCATTTTACTTTAAAAATTCATCCTTGAATAAATGTATAGGTAAGGGACGGGTTGCCTCCCGAAATGTGATTTGTTTAATGTAATTATCCCTGCATGGACCTTTTATTTATCAACTTTTTTCTGGTTCAGAGGTTGGCTTAGTTAATTCATCCTTAATTTCCTATTTATTTAATGATTAACTGAATGGTTTTAATCGGTGACCATTAACATTGAAAATGTGACCACTTATGGGTTCATAAATATCTACTACCCCATGGAGGTACACATGATGCACTATGAATTGACCTAACCTGCTAGACCATAACATTCTCGGGTGTAAATGAATTTTTGAACTATACAAGAGAATTAATTCTCCCAGTTCAAAGTGTTTAACTAAGAGATACATATATTGATTGGATTCAAATCTATCTTTATTTGTCCTTTAATTTACCAAAGCCTCCATCCTATGTTACACAAGCTCATGGAGACCTAATTTCCTTTTTTCATCGGGCAATGAAATATTGAATTTTAATTTTTTTGGTTTTCCCAAATGGATTTATGCTCAATTTAAACATGTAAATGGAATTATTTTCCATAAACCAACATATATGGTGACATTTCCTAGGATGGTTTTGAATGCAGTATGATATGCCCAAAGGGTATTTGATAGTTTCTCATACAAATCATTCATAGAGGTATTTATTGTTTTTTAAAGAATTTTATTAATCTCTTTATTCTCTAACTCAAATAGACCAATGGATTGAGGATGGTACATAGTGGAATAATTATGATAAATCCTATACTTAAAAATGAGTGAAGAGAAAGGGGGTTTTATAAATTGGTTCCTTGATCACTGATTATTTCCATTTGAAAAAAAAATCAAGAAAATCTGAGCATTTTAAGAAATTGGACCACAACATGATGTTCATTAAACGTGGTGGGAATGGACCCAACCCATTTAGAGAGCTAATAAATATATAATAGTATGTATATGATTCCCCTAGTGTTTGGGAAGGGTCTTATGAAATCATTTCCCTAAGAAACAAATATTTCTATTATCTGAAACGGAGTAAAGGGCATTTGATTATTTTTGGTAATGGATCCTAATTTTTGAAATTGACGACAAAAATGGAAGAATTTGTAGGAATCCTTAGTGAGGTTAGGAAAATAGAAACAACTTTAGAGGACCTTTCCAATGGTTTTCCATGAGGAATGTGTCCTCCACTTGCCTCTCCATGACAGAATTTCAGAATGGACTCTTTCTCATAATCTAAAACACATCTTCTACTGATCTAATCCGGATAGAACGTGAAAAGGTAATGATCATCAAACACATAGTGTTTGAAATTAGAAAGTAATTTTATCTTATCATAGGTCCCCATGAATTTTGGAATGGAACCCATCCCTAAATGGTTTGTTATGTCTCCATATTATGGTAAATCACTCAATGAATAGAGTTGATCATCGGGAAATGAATCAAACAAAGAAAGGTGATATTTTTTTTTTATTTCATCCTAGAGAGATTATCAACTACAAAATTTTCATCACCCTTTTTATCCTAAATGGTTAAATTGAAATCATGAAGAATAAGGACCCACCTAATCAATCTAGCCTTTGCATCTTATTCTAAAAAAGGTATTTTCAAGGATGAATGGTTAGTGAAGACAATGATGGGTGATACTAAGAGATAAAACCTGAATTTATCTAAGGAATAAACAAAAAATAAACTCTTTATTAATGGCGGTGTAGTTTATATGTGAATGATTTTTTGATTTTCTTGAGTAAGCAGTGACACATGGAGTTTTCGCACATTGTTTAAATAAGACTGTTATAACATCAATGTCACTTTCATCCCACATGGGATCGAATGTATATTCCTAATTGGGAGATTGCTTGATAGATGGAGAGATAACAGCTGAATTGGGTTTATATAATGATTCCTTATAGCTTTCTGTCCACAAGAAGGGATAATCCCTCACCAATATATCACAAAGTGATTGAGAAATAGGGCTAAAATTCTATATGAACATTCTATAGAATTCTACATTTACTTAGAAGGACCTAACTTCCTTTACAGTTTTAAGAGAGGTAAGGTGAAGAATGTTATCAACCATTGATTGATCAACTTCAATCCCTGTGCTAGAGATCAAATTTCCTAGAAGTAGTCCTTCATTTACCATGAAATGGCATTTTTCATAGTTTAGGATGATATTCTTATCTTTTCATCTTGAAAAAAAAACATCTCAATATTTAGAATGATTTCATCAAAAGTATCCACAATGATAGAGAAGTCTTCCATGAATACCTATATAGAATCCCCCACCATGTCAGATAAGATTTCCATCATGCACATTTGGAAGGTACCAGGGGAATTACATAACCACAAGCGCATGTGCTTGAAGGAAAAATATCCAAATATACATGTGAAGGTTGTTCCTGTAGCGACCCAGAATTTTTCAATGGAAGTTCCCTTCTTATATTTATGTCATGAAAACACTACCCAATGAACTAATAAGTTATAAGTGACCTTTAAACATATTTTTTTCACTTCTATGTTTTGAATTTCGATAATCCGACATACACGATTGTGTTCAGGATGATTTTTGGTGTCTAATAAAACAGAAATAATTTTCGGTGAATAGTAGCGTACCCTTGTGAATTGTAACATACCATAATGAATAGTATTATAACCCATATCAATAGTAAATCATTCAACATAAGAGTAACATTACCCATGAATAATTAAATAAAATTTAGACATCTTAGAAAGTGAATTTGACCTTAGTAAGAGTTTTGGTATTCTGTAAGTCATAAATAATTAATTATAATTAAGTAATTAATTTAAAAGAAAATTTATTTCCCTAAAATGTATTCATAAATTATTGAATAAATTTATTGTAGTTTGTAGATAATTTTATAAGACCATACATAATTTTTGAAAGCACTATAAAATCAGATTTAATTTTTAAAAACTGTTTTTTTAAGTAGATTATGATTTTAATTAAATGTTAAATTAATAATATTTAGAATCTTTTTTTTTGAAAAATGGACTTAATTTTAGGATTCTACATGTCGAAAAATGTTAGGGGTATATTTTAGGTATTTTTCTGAAATACATGAATTTTTTATGAATAGTGATACACCGTAATTTACAAAAATAAGCTAAATAAGCTAATTATAGAGTCATGTGTCATGTTCTGCTGATGTAAGACCACTTGGTTTGGGATCAGATGATATAATTTCTATTCATGGGCATTCAAGACTCACTATTCCTTGTATTAGGGGATATTAATAATCTAATGAATTTTATATTAAGGAAACCCCTCTCTCTTCCATAATAAAAACAACCCTTCACACCCTCATTTCCTCACACCTCTCAAGCTCCAATCCTTCTATAAACTCTACCCAAACATCTTCCCTAGCCGCTATCAAATGTCCAAGAGATTTTGGTCTCATCAACATACTATTCATAGCTTCCTTAAGGAGGATCTCTATAGGAGGATTTAAGAGGTAATTTCTCTCCCACTTCTCCTTTAATTTCTTTTCAAGTTCAAGTTCATTTCATGATCTCTACCCACCTATCTTCATAAAAATGGTATTATAACTCCAGTATTATTCATAAACTGTAATTTAATTATTCTAATGGTATATTATATCATCCGACCCCCTTTCCCTCTTCCTTTTATTTTATTAATGAGAACGTTGTTCGTGAGGAGTTAATTTATAACCTTCAAGAACGACATGATTTCTTCTTCTATTTCTACATTAAGATCTGGTCATGAAACCATTTTAATGGTTGAACTAGAATCTTTTATATGTATTATTTCCTATTTAAAGTTCGGTAAATAACTTATGGCTATATTACTTAGTGATAAATTAAAACAAGTTCAGTGTGATTAAAAACCCGCCCAAATTAACCCAAACATTATTCATTTAATTTTTATCTAATTATTCATCCACATGGTATACGATATAACTCATTATAAGATAATTTTTAATTATGGAATTTTATTAATAAAATTTAATATTAGTTCTGTATGTTTACCTATGTTCTACCAGAATTTCAATTTATGAATACAAGTGAACCACCCAAGAAAACCCATAAAAACGAACATCCCCTGATAAATGTTTTTAAAATCTATAACTCATCCAAAGGCACATAAAATCACTTAATGAAACCATAAAAAACCATATTAATGTACACAAGGTTCTGTATTTCTAATTAATGAATATAATTTCATTATACATGACATTATAGATAAAGAAGCATTCATATACAAGGTAAGGGGATATTCTCGAACCCAACTTTCATCCTTCGTGTTCTCCCTCTTTCACTCCATTTTTGATATGGTTACTCCTTAAAGATAATTTATTATTTATTGTATTTACTTTTATAGGATATACATGTTTGTCACTAGATTATATGTCAAACAAAATGTTTTCCAAAATAACTCTCCTTTTAAGAACACGCCTTTTACTTCTCACTCAAAGAGGATGATTCTTGTAACATATATGGTATTCCCTCTTTCTTTTGGGAACCCAATTTTTATGAATGTGTTCTTATGAGATGAAACCCATTCTTTTCCATGGGTTAGTTATGAACATTTTTGATATATTTTCTATGTGGAAAGCATGATAATGATAATGTTATGACATGATGGGTGCGCCCGAAATTATATAGCGCAATATGAATGTTTCAAAGTGATGGGTGCGTACGAAATTATGTACTGCTCTGATTCATTGGGTAAAGTGATGAATCTCATGAGTAAATGTGAAATGATGTGAGAACAAGATGTTAGCTTGGTTCACAAGTATGTGTGGTAGTTATCTACAAAGACATGATGTTTCATTTTTATTCATTTCCGCATTTCAAGTGTTTTATTTATACTCCCCTCATGTTCATGATCTTTTTCCTATGTCATGATTATTCTCACCCCATGCCATATTCTTCTTATCTATCCTCTTACTGGGATTTTATCTCACCCATTTTTATGTATATCCTTAGGTGTCTACATGTACTAAGTAGGGGACAAGTTCAAATAAAAAGCTAGAGAAGAAGAAATTAAATAAATGTTTATGCTTGGTGTTGTAGTTTCTATGTATGGTCCTAGTTTTTCCAAGACACTATACCATTGGATCCTCTCTGTGTAATAATATTATGTAGTTTATATTTGAAATTATGTAATAGAAATGTATGAAAAGGCAGGGTCACTATAGTTGGTATCAGAGTAAATGTTTAGTTAATTTGGGAATCACGATAAGTGAACCCTAGAGAAAACCTCTAGAATGAGAATAAGTAAAAATATGTACACAAGAATATATACATAGGGATCCCATATGTTATGATTTTGGTATAAAGTGTTTAAATGAATAATTTATTCATTAGTTTTTTACTTATGTTTTGTTCTAACCTTTTCTATTTAAGAAAATGGTGTGAACCAGGAGAAATCAGGCCAACAACTCGTGCGAGGTCCAATGCAACCATTTCCCGAACAACATCCCCAATGATTTGAGAGGTGGAGTTTAGAACTTCATGGATATTCTTACCAAATGATCTCATTTTATTATCAATAACCATAATAATGGGGAACATCCTCCTTCACCAAATATAGAGCAATTATCTATCGAATGTTTTATGCGGAAACGACCACCGACGTTTAGTGGATCTTCCAATCCCCTAGTTGTGGAATAGTGGGTCAACTCCATGGAGAAGATCATTTTTTGTTCTTTACTACTCTAAGATGGAGAAGGTGACCCTAGCCATTTATCATCTATATTGAGAAGCTGATCAATGGTGGGATTTGATTATGAATTCCAACACACGAGAGGAAATTGATTAAATGTAATGGGAATACATTAAGATAATGTTTCTTAATAAGTATTTCCCAAGAAATCATCGTATGAAGATGGAGAGATAATTCATAGAGCTAAATCAAATAGAAGGAGAATCTGTCACAACCTATGAATCGAATTTCACAAAGCTTACAAGGTATGCTTCGGGTTTTGTTATCAAAAATTATAGAAAAATTGATAGATTCTTTAGTGGATTAAAACCACACCTTCAAAAGGCCCTCGCAATTAGAGACTTTGGGAGTTATGAAGAAGTTGTCTAATGTGCTCTCAAATTGGAGATGGAGTTTGGAGAATGGTCCCATGGCTAGGGTGATAAGAAAATAAATATGGAGTTTCAAGTTGGTGGATCTAATGACAAATGTGGGAAGAAAAATCAATAACCCACATGTCAAAAATGTAGGAAAATGCACCATGGGAACTGCATCAATGGGATGGGGAAATTCTCCAAGTGTGGGAAAGAAGGACTCTATGCTCAGGAGGGTCAAAAAAACATGAAAAGGAAGGATAATTTGGCTGATGAAATGAGAGAACCACTCAAGGTTCAATGATACAACAGTAGGGAGCGAGGGAACTGTTTAAGTCAGTGCACTAAACCTTGATTTCTCGAGGGTAATCAACTCTAGCAACCACCAAAGGAAAAGGAACAAGGGATGGCTTATTCTATCACTACTACGAAGGTGGAGCATGATAATGAAGTTGTACAAGGTACACTTCCTATTCACTCAAGAATGGAATAAGTCATATTTGATTCCGGTTCTACGCATTCCTTTAAATCTTTCAAGTTTGCATGAACAATAGAATCGAAGCCCCACAACTGTGAAGTAGAGATATCTGTAAAAACACCAAGTGGTGTGATCATTGGATCCCAAGTATTTGACTCTTCTTCTTGTTGGCGTATGGGGGAAGATTCTTCTATCGAATCTAGTAATACTTCCCTTGGTGGAATTCAACGCTATAATGGGAATGGATTGGCTCTCATTATATAGAGCACATATCAACTGTCGGGAAATGGAAATATCTTTTTATATTCAGAACCATCCAATGCTTCTCTATAAGTTCAAGGAAGATCATGAATCTCCTTTGAAAAATCCTTCAATGGTGTGGGTTTTGATACCCTATGAAGAAGAATACCTCTCCCAAATGGTTGAGTCTAAGGAATGTTCCAACCTTGAGGAAATTCCCATCTTGAGGGAATACGACAATGTATTTCCCGAAGAGTTACTCGGAATTCCCCTGGAACATGAAGTAGAGTTCACAATTGAACGCATACCTAGAGCTACTTTTATCTCGAAGTGTCTCTATAGGATGGCTCCTATCGAACTGGAGGAGTTAAAGAAGAAGCTACAAGAGCATCTGGACAAAGTGTTCATACGCCCTAGTGCATCACCTTGGGGTACGCCAGTGCTCTTTATGAAGAAGAAGGATGGAACAATGTGGTTGTGTATCGATTATCAGGAACTAAACAAGTTCACCATAAAGAACAAGTATCCTCTTCCAATGATTGACAACCTGTTCGATCAGTTAATAGGTGCTCAATACATATCAAAGGTGGATCTTTGTTCTGGATATCATCAGGTAAATGTGAAGAAGGAAGATATTCATAAGACTGCCTTCCATACAAGGTATGGGCACTGTGAGTTTTTGGTGATTCCCTTAGGACATACGAATTCCCCTGCAATCTTCATGGATTTGATGAATATAGTTTTTAGACATTTCCTCGACAAATTTGTGGTAGTGTTTATCGATGATATTCTCATCTACTCCAAGAGCATGGAAGAACATGAAGAACATCTAAGACTTGTATTGGCGACATTTAGAAAGGAAAAGTTGTATGCTAAGTTCAACAAGTGTGAATTTTGGATAAATCAAGTCACGCTCTTGGTACATGTTATCACAAGTGAGGGAATTTCTGTGGATCCTTCGAAAACAAAGGCGATTGTGGAATGGCCCAAGATCTCTAGTGTCACAAAAATACATAGTTTTCTAGGATTAGCTGGTTATTATCGATGTTTTGTGAGAAACTTCTCACGATTGTCAATCCCGCTAACTAAGTTAACAAGGAATGGGGTAAAGTATGTCTAGATGGAAGAATGTAAGGGAAGCTTCAAGGAGCTAAAGAAATGGCTGATGACTACACTTGTACTCACACTACCGAAAAGTGGAAAAAGTTTTGTGATATACAGTGATGCTTCAAAGAAAGGCATGGGTTATGTACTCATGCAAAATGTAAATGTGATAGACTATGACTCACAGCAGTTAAAGATCCATGAGCATAACTACCCGACGCATGATCTAGAGCTAGAAACCATGATTTTTGCCTTGAAAATCTGGAGGCACTACCGTTATGGTGAGAGGTATGACATATACATCGGCCACAAGATCCTAAAGAATATATTCAAACAAAAGGATCTCAACATTTATCAAAGGATATGGTTTGAGGTAATTAAGGATTATGATTGATCTATTCACTACCATCCAGGAAAGGCGAACAAGGTAGCTCATGCTCTAAGCAAAAAAGAACCCACTACTCTATCCATGTTACAGATTAAGAAAGTCCATATCTTCTTAAGTTTGAAAAGGATGGATTTAAAAAGAAAAAGGGTAGGGGATACATCCTACCTTTCCCAAATGATTGCGCAATCATCTATCTAGGAGAAGATTAAGGAAGCACAAAGGGATGATGTAGAGATACAAAAGTTGGTGAATGTAATAAGTGAAGGGAAGATGTAGGATTTCCATATCGGTGATGATGGTGTGATTCAGTTTGGAATGTGGATTTGTGTTCCTTCATCACACGGGATAAAGAATGAGCTATTGGACAATGCACATAGCTTAACATTCTCTATCCATCCTGGGTGTACCAAGATGTACCGTGATTTCTAAGAACACTTTTGGTGGGATAACATGAAGAAGGAGATTTCAGAATATATATCAGGGTCCTTGGAAAGTTAAAGTTGAGTGAAAAATTCAAAATGAATGATGCAGCCATTGCCTATACACATGTGGAAATGGGAAAATGTTACTATGGACTTTGTCACGGGTCACCCGAAGACATCAAAGGGAAATAATGCGATATGGGTTATGGTTGACCGACTCACCAAGACTGCCCATTTTATCTCTATTTGGGATGATCTCTCGCTTGAACAACTTGCAATGATATATGTGAAGGAAGTGGTGAGACTACAAGATGTTCCAATCTCAATTGTCTTTGACCGTGATCCAAGGTTCACATCTACATTTTGGAGGAGCCTTCTACATACTTTGAGTAGGGAATTATATTTCATCATGGCCTATAACCCCCAAACTGATGGACAATCTGAAAAGACTATTCAGATGCATGAAGATCTTCTATGATCATGCTCTCTAGAATTCAAAGGTGGATGGGATCAGAATCTCTCATTGGTTGAGTTCTCATACAATAATAGCTTCCACTCGAATATTCAGATTACTCCATATGAATCTATATATGGAAAGCGATGTAGATCTCCAACCTATTGGGATGAAGCTGGATAAAGAAAGCTACTTGGACCTAATCCTGTTCAAGAGATGATAGAGAGGGTTCAATTCATCAAGAAAGACATCAAAGATTCTCAATGTCGGAAAAATAGCTATGCTGATAACAGATGAAGGGACTTGGATTTCGACGTTGGAGATAAATTCTTCAATCGAATAACTCTATGGAAGAGTCCCGTGATTCGGGATGAAAGGGAAGATAAGACCAAGGTATATTGGCCCCTTTGAGATCCTTGACTGTATAGGACCCATGGCCTATAGTCTTGCACTTCCACCGTATATGGCTCATGTTCATGCTGTGTTTCATGTATCACTACTGAGGAAGTACATACCAGACCCCTCACATGTACTAAACGCAGAGGTGGTGCAGCTGGAAGATGATCTCTCCTATGAGGAGCAGCCAATAAATATTCTGGATCAGAGAGACAAGGTTCTACGCAACAAGACAACTCATCTTTTCAATGTGTTGTGGAGGAACCATATGTTTTTGGAATAAACTTGGGAATCAGAAGAGGCAATGAAAGAGAAACATCCTCACTATTTTGTGTAATGTGAAATTTTGGGGGTGAAATTTCTTAAGGGGGGAAGAATGTAACGACCCATAGTTTTTCAATGAAAATTATCTTCTTATATTTATGTCATGAGAACACAAAATAATGAACTACTAAGTGATAAGTGACCTTTAAACATAATTTTGTCACTTCTATGTTTTGAATTTCAAAAATCCGACATACACGGTTGTGTTCAAGAAGATTTTTCGAGTCTAATGAAACAAAAATAAATTTCAGTGAATTGTAACATACCCCTGTGAATGGTAACATACCCTTATGAATAGCATTATGACTTTTATGAATAGTAAATCATCCATCTTAAGAATAACCTTATCCATGAATAATTAAATAATATTTAGACATCATAGAAAGTGACAATTTGACATTAGTAAATGTTTTGGTATTTTGTAAGTCACAAATAATTAATTATAATTAATTAATTAATTTAAAGAAAATTTATTTCCCAAAAATGTATTCATAAATTATTGAATCAATTTGTTACAAATTTTAGATAATTTTATAAGACCCTATGTAATTTTTGAATGCATTATAAAATCAGTTTTAATTTTTAAAAACTATTTTTTTAGTAAATTATGATTTAATTTAATATGAAATTTATAATATTTATAAAATTATTTTTGAAAAATGGACTTCATTTTTTTATTCTACATGTCGAAAAATTGTAGGGGTAATTTTTTGGGATTTTTCTGAAATACATGAATTTTTTGATGAATAGTGAAATACCGTAATTTACAAACATACGCTAAATAAGCTAATTATAGAGTCATGTGTGATGTTCTTCTGATGTAATCCCACTTGTTTCAGGATCTCATGATAAAATTACTATTCTTGGTCATTCGATACTCACGATTCCTTGTCTTATGGAATATTAATAAACTAATGAGTTTTATATTAAGGAAACCCCTCTCCCCTCCACTATAAAAACCACCCTTCACACCCTCATTTCCCCACATCTCTCAAGCTCCAGGACTTCTCTAAACTCTGCCCAAACATCTTCCCTAGCCCATCTCCCACGTCTATGAGCTTATTGTCTCATCAAAAGACCAAGCCTAGCTTTTTTAAGGAGGATCTCAAGAAGAAGATTTAAGAGGTAATTTCCCTCCCACTTATCCTTTAATTTCCATTCAAGTACAAGTTCATTTCTTGATCTATCCCCACCTATCTTCATCCAAATGGTATTGTAAATCTATTATTATACATATACTATAATTTTATGATTTTCATGGCATATTATATCATCCAACCCCCTTTCCCTCTTCCTTTTATATTGTTAAACAGAATGTTGTTCGTGAGGTGTTAATTTATCACCTTTAAAAACTACATGCTTTCTTCTTCCATTTCTACCTTCAGATATAGTAATGAAACCGTTTTTATGGTTGAAACAGAATATTTTATATGTATTGTGCCCTCTTTAAATTTCTGGAAATAACTTATGTCCATATTACTAAGTGATAAATTAAAACAAGTGCATTGTGATTGAAAAACCACACAAATTAACCCAAACAATCTTCATTTAATTTTTATTTAATCATTCATCCACATGGTGTATGATATAACTCATTATAATATCATTTTAAATTATGTAATTTAATTAATAACATGTAATATTAGTTTTGTATGTTTACCCATGTTCAACCCGAATTTCAATTTATGAATACAAGTGAACCACACAAGAAAAACCATAAAAACGAACATCCGCAGCTCAATGTTTTTAAATTATATAACTCATTCAAAGGCGCATAAAATCACTTAATGAAACCATAATGAAAAATATTAATGTATACAAGGTTCTATATTTCTAATTAATGAATATGATGTCATTATACAGGACATTAAAGAGAAATAAGCATTCGAATACAAGGTAAGAGGAAATTCTCGAACCCAACTTTCATCCTTCGGGTTCTCAAACTTTCACTCCAATTTTGATATGTTCACTCCATAAAGATCATTTTTTCTTCATTGTCTTTACATTTCTGGGATATACATGTTTGTCACTGGATTTTATGTGAAACAAAATGTTTTCCAAAAGAACACTTCTTTTATGAACACACCTTTTACTTCTCACTCAAATTGGATAGTTCTTGTAACATATATGTTATTACAACTTTCTTTTGGGAACCCAATGTTTATGAATGTGTTATTAAGAGATGAAACCCATTATTTTTCATTGTTCTGTTATGTACATTTTTTATATGTGTTCTATATGGAAATCATGATAATGTTAATGTTATGACATGACGGGTGCGCCCGGAATTATGTAGCGCAATATGAATGCTTCAAAGTGGTGGGTGTGCCCGAAATTATATAGCGCTCCAATGCATTGGGTAAAGTGATGAATCTCATAAGTAAATTTGAAATGATGTGTGAACAAGATTATATATCATTTCACAAGTATGTGTGGTAGTTAACCACTAATACATGATGTTTCATTTTTATGCATTGCCACATTTCAAGTCTTTTATTTATACTCCTCTCATATTCATGATCTTTTTCCTGTGTCATGATTATTCTCAATCCATGTTATATTCTTCCTATCTATCCTCTTACTAGGCTTTTATCTCACCCATTTTTATGTAAATCCACAGGTGTCTACATGTACTAAGGGGAGGACAAGTGCCAATAAGAATCTAGAGAAGAAGAAATTAAATAAATGTTTATGCTTGATGTTGTAATTGCTATGTATGGTCCTAGTTTTCCCAAGACAATATACTGTTGGGTCCTCTATGTGTAATAGTATTATGTTTCCTATCTTTTAAATGATGTAATAGTAATGTAGGAAAATGAAGGGGTGCTATAGTTCCCTCTTGATCATCTAAGGATAACTCGATTTTATTATACCCTGAGAATCCATATAGGAATAGGTAGAATTGATGAAATGCCACTCTCTCATGGTCTTGCTCAATGGAGGTCAAAGGGAAATGGAATTTGTTGTTACATGAGTTGAGCTTCCTGTATTCTATGTAGACTCTCCATCCAATACTGACCCTTTTAAGGAGAAGATCGCAATCCTCATTGGTGATCACAATGATTCTAGCTTTCATTGGTACAACTTCAATTGGGCTTCCCCACTCGCACTCAGAAATGGGTTAAATGATACCCACTTTCTACAAATTAAGAAGTTGTTTCCTTACCACATCCATATTATTGGGATTGAGTCACTTGTTGAGGTTGAATATGTGGTTGGGATTCAGATTCAAGAACAATCCTATGAGTTCTAATGAGTAGTCTAATCTGATGATTATTTGAAATGGTCCATCCAATTTCTAGATTATGCTTTTCTTGTATATCAAGAAGCATCCTCTCTTGATTGGACTCAATAGAGGATGAAATGAAAACATGAAAGTATCGATTGTCCCATATGAATTAATACTTCAATGATGGAGGCAATACTAAAAATTCAAGATCAAATTGGTTAACACTTTCAAAATAAGGATGGGACATTGTATGAAATTTGGTCTCCTTTTCCAAATTTATTAACATAATTGGTTCCTTTTGAACAAAAATATCATCCACCACATTGGTCATATTAGTTTCATGGATAGTTATGGACTTGAATTTTATTATTTCTCCCAATGTTTCGGTTATTTTTGTTTCTGAAAAATCATCAATGGAGTCATATTCAAGAAACTCAATCCATGATGTCAAATTTACCTCTTATGAATAAAAAAAATCCATTTTCCTCCTGATTTAAAAACCCATCAAAATTTACTTCATGCTCTTCATGTCTTATAGATTCAAAGGATTCTTCATTAGAATTTTCATGATAAATTTGTATGTAACACGATTCTTCTATGAATGATGAGGCATATACAACTGACTGGGAATGGGACCTATAACCATTTCATTATTTTTAGGTTCTACAATCAAGGATGAAACCTCAGGTATCATTCCATCCATTTTAAGAAACAATTTTTTAAGAAATGGTTGTGGCTCAGGATGGTAAAGGGGATAAGATAGATGGTCAATTCCCTGAGGATAATTAAGTTTTTTGAAATCCATATGATGATGTTTATATTGGCCTTGATGGGATTGGAACTCATTATAGGTTGGAATCTTTTTTGAAGCATAAGAGTTAAAACATTGTTGCCGAATTGGTTGTTGACTATCCCTCCAATTGAAACTAGGATGGTCATTGTACATCAAAATTGGTGTGTGGTAGTCAATGTAGGGAGAAGTTCCTCATGTTTCCAATTTTCAAAACGGATTTCCATAAAAGTGAAATCAGAGATGAGAATAGATATTTGAGGTTGAAAAGGATAGTAATGTATAAGACAACATAGTTATGTCTCAACCAACAATGCTAAAATTTTGTATCTTCCAAATTTACCCATGTTTTATGGGTTAAGCAATCGCTTCTAATTGTGTTGTCTAGTCTATAGTGACCTAATAAGGAACCTACATACACCTACATTCTAAGGATTATTATAGTCTATGAAGTGGCCAACATGGGTTGATATTAGATTGGTTCAAATGAACACTAATAGTTCAATGTGAATTCAATTTATGAGAAAAGATTGATCCTAGGTTATTATAAGGGATGAATTAGATTAAATGATTTTTTTACAATTTCAATTTCATTAACTCAGGTAGGATTCATTCAATGAATTCAAACTAACCTCGTCACCTATTGTTAAATACCTTCACAAAGAAATTATAATCACATATATACTTGTAGGATCATTTTCATGAGCACTCCAAGGTAATATATTTTATTATCACATAAATGCAGGTACTAAAATTCAATATGGAAGAGGAATAGAGAAAATAATTGAATAAAAAAATAAAAAAAATGATATTAATAAACATTTGAAGAGTGATAAATAACATCCAATCCATTCCCTTTATACTCCCTTGGATCAACCCATAAAAGGGTTATCCCTCCATTGATGACATGTTCTTAATGGAATTAGGATGTAAACTCATAAGGAAGTAATTGAAGAAATAAAAACCAAAAAAGAAGGATCTCTCCCCCATTATGTACAGAATTTCACAAGGTAGGGTGTGAATAAGTACACACTTTGAGGAAACGATATAAATGTGATATATAGAATAATAAAATAAGTAGAATAGAAGAATGTTTATTAATAAACTAAGGTGAATTCTAAAATGTACATGGGAATGAAATGTGATTACAAACAAAATGTTGCATCATAACATTACAATGAAACCAAGAACAAAACAAATATGACATTTTCACCACAAATACATTAAAATAGGAATTTCAAGATGCATGAGTCATGCCCCCAACATTCCATGTCTTTCCACATGAGTATGCTTAGACTCGGGTTGTACAATGTTTTTGGAATTTGTACTTTTCCATCGTTCACATAAAATGGAAGCCAGCTTGCATCCACAAAATAGAGGCATCTAAATGAGCTTCTATATGGCCGAATTGGAGTGGGTCATAGAATAAGAAAATAAATCTTCGGATATCCCCTAACACTCTGTAATGTTTTGTCCAAAATGATGTTTCTAGTTTTTTAGATTCTATTTAAATGGCGGATGGTTTTTATGGGACACATAATCTTTCTTATAACTCTTTCTTCAACTTCGGCCACCTGTAACTCTATTTAAATATCAAAATTATCTTGGGAAACTGTTTAATTAAATGTTTCTCTTGATGTACTCTATCTTCAGTTAAGTTTTTTTGAATCATTTTACTTGCAACATGGCCGATACAGTCTCATTATTGGGATCCATTTATTTTATTTTTACCATAATTTGTATGCATGAAAGCCCACTTAGTCCATATTCAAATGTGAATTTACTAGTGATCCAAAAGATTGAATTTTTCCTTATAACATGGTTGAGCGGAATAAAATGAAAATAAAATCAATAAAATTTTATATTTTAGGAGGTGTTAAAATATGTACCAAGTAATAGTGAACATTAACAAATATTTAAAATCATAATGTTTAATAATGATCAAATTGTAAAATTAACTATCAATGGTGTTTATGAACAATTAATCACATGAAAATTATAATATAAACCATCAGTATTATCATCTTTCAGTGTCTAATAAACTATCAAAACATTAGAGGATATTTTTCATTGTTTGTCATAGAATTTAGTGGATTTGGGTTCGAATCCTTCCATTGGTATATTATTCTTATTTTAATAGTTATCACTTGTCGATTAGAATGACCCTGTTTGAGGATTTGTATGGGAGATCATCTCTATTGTTCTGTATATGGTTTGGAGAGAAAACCTTTCTTTTTATTGATGGGGTTCAAAGCATGACAGAGAAATTTAATCTTGTTATTGATAGGATGAATATAGAATATGTCTGGTAGAAGTCATGTGTCAATCGAATGAGTATGACCTTAGAGTTCGAGATTGGGGACCACATGTATTTTAAGGTTTTCCCACTGTGTGGGCATCAACATTTTGTAGTGGGAGTATGCCTTCTCCCATTTTTTGGTCCCTTTGAGGTATTAGTGTGAGATGGTCATGTGGAATATCAGTTGGAGATTCAACCACAGTTGGAGAGGATCTATGATGCCATTTACATCTCTCAGTGTATTCAGTATCTTTATGATGACTCACATTACATTGAAATATAAGAGTTAGAGATCGAGAATGACATGATGTTTGTGAAGTGACCAGTAGAGATACAAGACTGCCAAGAGAAGGTGCTTCATGAATGGAAAATTTCTTAGGTTCATGTATTCTGGTGTCATAGTTCCCTATAGTAGAGTACTTTAGAGCAAGAGACAAAATATTTTTCCCAATACCCGAAGTTGTTTTTAGTTTTTTTCCTTTCACTATTTTCATTATAATGTGTTGTTTGGATATTTTTTTATGATATGATCTATTTTCCATAGTTAGTGATGTATGCAGTGTGATGGGTAATAATGTTTTGACATATGAATTGGGGAGGACCAGATTCCTAACTGAGACACATAAACTACAATGGGATTAAATACGTGTGGGTGGGTTAGTGTTTCATAGAGAAGATAGTATCTTGACAGGGATGATTGAATTCACTAATTTTTGTGCTCATGATGGTGCGGTTTTCATGTTTTAGTGGATGTTTGTTTGATCAATGTGGTGATTTATATGGTTGTACACTGGTTGTGTAGCAGCGGGGTTATGTCAGAGGATATGTTTTGTAGTTGTGGTTTCAAAGTGATTATTTTGTGTAATATGTTTTTTTTAATTTGGTTGGGAGTGATTTTATGGTGGTATCATTTTATGAATAATTATATCCATTAGAGTTATATCATAGATAGATTTTCTAGATCCATTTTTCTTCTAGGCTCAGTTTTGAATTCTCAAGGGTGATAATTATTTTGAGAGTTATTTTATGTAATGGTTCATTACCTCTCATTCCGTTACGTTTATTGTTTTGGTTGTTTGTGGTGTTTGGGAGAGGTTTCTAATTTTTTGGTGGAAGATGGGTGTGTAGTAGAACTGCTATATGAAATACATGTCATGTAACTATATTATATGACATGAAGATTTTTTTACAACTCCTCCAAGGCCAGTCCGTGATGTGTATATTTTCATGGTAAAATAATAAAAATGCGACAAATTTTTCAGGGAAACCAAACCTTGAGTGTTACATTACATAAAAGGGGATTACACATAATTGAAATCCCTAAGGTAGTGCAGAATGAAAATTTATTTTCTGGCCAAATATTCATTCATTTAACTATGGTTTCTTCACCCTATCATATTTGGAGAACCCTACATGACCATAGACGATATTCATGCCCTCTTCTCACTTTTTTATTCTATTGGTTCTTTTTGTTCCCTGTTGTAAATTTCTGGTTCATCTGGGGTAGGTTATTCTCTGTTATTGATTTTTTTATCGATTCATCCTATGGTAACTTTCTAAAAACTGTTTTTTTGTTTGGGATGTGTGTTTGCTTGTGTTTTGATGCTATTTAATTTCAATTAATATTGATATGTGGTTCTTGTTGTGCATTTTTTTTCTCAGTCATTCTTCTTCTCCCCGTGGTGCACAATGAGTTGGAATGATATTTTGTGGTAGGGGATCTCCCATTTCTCTTCATTGTGTATCATGTGGTAGGGGTTTACCATTGTTTATTTTTGTATTATGGTTGCGTTTGATTACTAAATGACAAATAATTTGATAATTTAAGTATAAAGGTGTAAAATGTGTTGGATTCATGTTGTATTATAGCTTTGATATTATTTGGGATATTTTGGATTGTTTGGGAATAATTCCCTACTAAAACTTTTGGTCATTGGGGTCATTTTTTGTGGTTGATATATTTATTGTGACTATTTTTTTTTGATTTCACCATAAAAGGAAAATTTTTAATAAATTAAACATGGATAATGAAATTATTTCCCCTTATTTTTGGTTTGTGTGATAAAACCCCTAAAACAATATGAATGTGATAAAATAACCTTTTTAAATCAACAAAAAATGATATTGATTTGTTGTGTTGTGTGGTCATGCATGTGGGATGGAGATGTGTGGTTTCCATAGGTTGTGGTGGGATATGATTCTGTTTGGATGTGCTTTGGATCGGTCTGGATGTGGTTTGTTTGGACATTCTTTTTTGGAATCAAATAGGTAGTTTTTTTTTTCATTCATTTAGGGTGGTGAGGTTCTGGTCACTTGGTGCTTGATTCCATAGTTTTTATGTAATAAATTAATAGTTATTTTACCATGTTTTTGATTTTTTTGTTTGGCTTGGTTAATGGAATGGAAATTGTTAATGGATAAATAAATGATGGGTTATGTGGTTAAATGTCATTGATGCTAAATAATGAAATTAATGGGTTGATTAAATGTATTTGGTTGTAATTGTGAATGTGGATTTTGTCTTGTGTAGTTTTATCCATTTAGAGGTGGAAGAAAATGTGAAGATGTTGTGAGTTGGTTGGTTTTTTTATGAACCCATGGGTTGGTCATTACCGTTTTTTGTAATATATTTATATATATATATATGTATAACTTTTTATTATTTTGATTTCTATTCAGACCCCACCCATGTCTATCACTACATGTTGACAACCACATAGTAAAAGGGGGTGTTTTTCCTAACAACCATTGTGGAGTAAGGATGGTTGGGTACCCTCTCTTTCCTTCTCTCTCTTCAAGGTGTGGTTGGAATTTCATAGAATGTGATGGTCATATGATTTTTATTTCATTAGGTGGTGGTTGTGTTATACTAGTTGTCTTTAGGTGAGGTGAGATCGTGCTTGTGGGGTGGTGGCCCATGTTTTTTTGTTGGGATTTTATTTGAATGGGATTATGTGGAAAATTTTTTTGGGGATCATTCAAGGTATGATGCGGGCATGAGGTTTTTCTCTTACATGATCATGATACCCTACTACTCTAGTTTGGGGTTGATTTTATGTGGAATAAGTGTTTTCAGGTGAGATATTATGTGGAAGTGGTTATGGGGAGGTGAGAACAAGTGTTTTGAGGCATGGTGTGTTGTGACCATATTTGTGTGGCAGTATGGTATATGAAAGGGATGAAAGTTCTATGATGTACGATGTTGGGTGTGAGGAAACAATACCATTGGAAATGTGGTTCAGGTTACCCTTATCAATGTGATTCATATTATATAATATTACTTGACTTGAATTACTTGATGAGTGTTCCTTTATGAGTTTGGGGTTTGATAGAATACATGTATATGTGTTTTTTTGGTTCTGTTGTTTTCTCACAGGTGCATTAGTATTCTTCGTTCACATGTTCATGAGAGACTTTGGCTTTCTTACTGAGTAAACTTGTATGCTCACCCTACTTATATAAAACTATTTTCCAATTTCTAGGAGTATTATATAGACCATGATGGACATCACTGGCTTGGATCCTTGAAAGTTTTTATTTCACTACTTTATCAATACTATTGGGTTTTTATTTTGGGAACATTTTATCTTTATCAGTTCTATTTACACATAAATGTGTGATTGTTTTTGGATATCATATATATATGCCCATAATTTGATTGTGGTTTATTCATCCTATCTTCCTTTAGTTGTTCCATGTAGGCGGAATTTCCCCCATATTGGGCGAATTTTTATACCATTGATGCTATTTTCCAACCTAGGGCCTACTAGTGGTTAGTCTCAAGGGTCGTTATCTATATCCCCCCATTATAGTATCATTAGAGGGTGGTGGACATGATAATAACCTATTCAATGACTCAACATTAGCTACTATCGCTCAGACTCCTGGCTACCACTACTAAGACCAAATATCCTAGAAGCACACAAGCATTAAAAAAGCTATATTAATTACTTATTTCATTTTTAACACTTCATTCTGTTAATTAATTATTTCTCTATTTTTTATCCATCGAAATTAACTACATAACATTAAATTAACCCTTACCATAAATTACCTTCCCTCTAGGAATAATCAAAATAGATTCCACATGTCTATACCGACGTATCTCTCCATTATAGGTGACAAATGCTACAACATCATTCGGGCCTCCCTACCCACATATAAAATCATCCACCCTATAATTAGTCATATTAAGAACATATCAAAAAAAAATTATCTAGAGAAAATCAAAAAATTATTATGAATAAACAAGTATAAAAAAATGGAAACTAATTTTTCAAAATAAAGAATTTAGCCATAAAACATAAACAGGTTCACAAAACCCCAACAAAAAGCACATGGCCTTCTCATGAATACCAGAAACATAGTACATAACAATCATATATATCAAAAAACCAATTTTTATTCTATATTGAATTAAATAATTATTCATTTATATGTTACAAATATGGGGAACATAATGAATGAATCTATCATAAGTTATTAAAGTCTAAACATACTCTTAATATCAATCCAGTTTCAAAAATTGTGAGATGATCCATTCTCAAATAACTCAACATTAATTTATTATCAGAAATTATAATCATGCTCCAATATATTTATACATTCCATTAATAACATGGAATATCACACATAACTAAAAATTCATACGAGCATCAATTCGACTGTCGTCAAATTACTACAATCACCAAATTACAAACATACCACTTCATTAATTTACTAAGGAAATTAATTAACTTTTAATTGTGGATTTAAATTATTTATAAAATCTAACATTCCACACCAATTATAAAACAATATATGGAATCATACAACATAAATATCACACTCTATCTAAAATCATAAGGCAAACAACTTTAATGGTAGTAAGAAACAACATCATCAACATATGTTCATAACTAATTCATTAATCTAGTTCAATAATTATTATTTTAATACAATTTCTATCCAAAGGGGAAAAAAAAAAATTTATTATGTCACTTAAATAAAATATAATAAATGAATCTTCTACCTCAAGGGTGTCAATGTTTATCGCAAGAGAACCGACTGATGATGCTGATCCTGATCACCTCTCCTATAAGAAGCTGCATCCATTCAATGCTGTTGTGACACAAGATCACCAACAATAAACAAATAAAATAAAATTACATTCATTTTTTTATCAATCTCTATATCATTGTGAGATGAAGTGGGAGGAAATGAGAACGATCAGGGAGAACCATCTAGAAAATGATGAAAGTACACACCTTTGATCACTATATATAAAATATGAAAGGATGTGAATCAATACTTGGTGATGGAATCCCAAAACACCAATGAAATGGGTCTATGTATTACATGAAGTAAATAGTTCCCTAGGGTTTTGAAGAAAATACCAAGTGTTTCACATTTTATAAACACACTTTACATGGGATTTACACGACATGTAATTCTTACATGTAATGTAATCATTGGGATTCATATCTTACAAAAATACATGTTGTCTTCATCATTTTAACATTGAATTATTTTAGTTAGTGAAGTACCATTTAAAAAATCATTAACAAGTTGTGAAATTTACATAGACTATGTAAAATCTCTTAACAGATCATGTATTCTCCCATATTCGATATTTTTTTAGACAATCCCCTCTAGAGTCACTTTAGGCTTCTTTCAAGCACCACGATCTTTAGAAACCTTAAAAGGGTCTGACTACATGGATCTGAACCCTTATAATCATTCTTAAAACCATTATACAGGCGGTTAAATCACAATCAACCAAAAGGAAGTCTGTGTTAAGGAATATCATAACCAAATTTCAATTTATTGGGTAAAACTTCTACTTTATTTATTATATCCTTGTAATATTATATGTGTAATGCCATTTTATTAGTTTTTCTTGTATTTACACTTAATTTATGTTGTTTTAAATTTGATATATAGAATCAATTCTTTGATAAATCCCCATTTGAATGGTATGATAATTGCATGTGTCATCATCTTAATTTTCCATCACTCACTCATATTTTATTATTCATTACCTAATTTAATTTATATTGTTAATTTAATTCCCCTTTGAAATTTATCACTATGATTACTTAATAATTCATTTTATTATATGTTTCAAATTTAAGTATTCCATTCAAGGGGAATTAGAACTAAAAGTACTGATTCATGGAAGTTGTTTTATGAATTCACTATTTTTGTGATTATTTACATTATCTTTGATCAATCACATTATTATGACTGTTTTTTATTTTTATTTACATTTATCTTAAAAATACTTATTCTTTATTTATTGATATAATTGTTTCCTAAACAATACATCATTTTTAACTTCGGTTTATACATTAAATGTTGTTTGATTATCTAACTAAATATATATTTAAATCTATTTCTTTCACTCAATAACAATATTTTTGAAAAGGCACATTATTTTTGAATTAAATAGTTCATTATATATTTAATTAATGCTTTGGAATACATACATGTGGTGGATCCTGGTTTTATAATTCCCTTGCATTCATCAATTTGTATTGTGAGACAAATAATTTTTTCTAAACTATAATAATTTGTTTCTATTTATTTTAATTTATTTTTCTAAACTAGACGTGTTTTTTCCCAATTTTTATAATCTATATTTAATAAATATATTGAAGTTATAAGTATCGCATCCCTATGTCATTATTTATAATAATTAAGTATTTACCTCACAATGAATTCATTCATATTGTCCATGATATTTTCTCGATGATATTATATGGGGATTCATTTCATTCTCTGTTTCTTGATTAAAGGGAATTTTTTTCTGTTATTAAACTTTCCACATATATTATTATTTATCATACCATAATAGTAACGTTAATTAAATTTTTTGAGTGTTTATTAATTTACATTTCCATATATATTATGCATATTGATCCAGGATATCTTATGTAGAATGTAAGACTTATAGAACATTTGATCTAACCCTTATTTTACTTACATTATCAAGAATCAATGAAGTGTTCCAAGATTGATATGAAATAATTTTCAAGTGGGAAAATTTTAATTCTTGAAAAAAAATTATTTTAATAATTTTACTCAAATATAATATTTTAATTAAATATGAATATAGTTCAAAAAAAACTACTAAAATAGACATTCCAACAGTATGTGATTCATTGTATCTTATTCCAATATAATAATGTAGACACTACCTACATAATATGGGGTTTTGGTTTACTATAATTATTATTAGAGGAAATTTAGTTGATATTATGGTAAGTAGATTTAAGAAAACATAGATTACAGATCATTACCCAATTATAGACAGTAAGGATTAATATATATGAAAAAACTAATGTTTTTATATGTTTTTTATTATATTTAATTTAACTGAAACACATCCTTTTTTGGATAATAAAAGTGAATTTTGTACTCGTACAGATGTACCGAGGAGTAATAACTCAGAAAACGGTGCATTGGTCTTGACTTGATCATCACCTAGTGATTGACAATGATCTTTTCTATTAAACAAGTCTAACAATCTAGGGGATATTCTTAGGATTACTCGAATATTCATTACAACCCATTTTGATGGATTTTAAAATAGAGACATCCCCAAAAACCAAATTTTGTTATTATGATATTAGATGTACATAACTATATCAATTTATGATAAGTATTTTACTTGTTTTGGGATTATAAATTATGTTACATAATTAAATGATAAAGTCTATTTTATTCCATCATTTAGAAATGCCATATAATAAATGTAATGGGAACCGCATTGACACTCCCATCCAATTATTAGGAATGGTCATTTCTATGATGAGATTAATATAATAGTTTGAATGGAAATAGTATCTCATGAATTCTCATCATAAGAGGACATAGTATCATGTGATAAGATGATATAGAATTAATTCTCTATGTATTATGGATTATATGTTATGTAACATAAGAGGAGGATATAAATGAAAAAGTAGAAAAATGTGAAGAACTGAATGAAGGATTTTCCAACATGTTATAATTGTGTAATGAAACAACCTTGTGATTTCGTAAAATTAATGGTAGTCTTAATGATGTGTGGAGGTAAAGGCCACCATTCCAGTGATTTCAAGGAAATGAAAAAGGATTCCAATGTATAGTGCTTCAATTGTAAAGAGATGGGAATTAAAAATATCAATGTATCATGTGTCAAAGGAATATAACACAATAGAAGCTAATGAATATTGTCCAATAATATGTTATTACTATAGATAAAGTATAATTATTAATGTGATTTTTTTATTTAAGAATTATATAATTTTGTTATTTTATCAATGATACCGTGGTTATAAGAATTTTGAAATGTATTAGGATTTTAGTTACGCACTATATCATTAAATATTGGAAATCGTATTTCAATCAGTATCAGTGGCCATAAATAATAATTTTGTAAAAATATGAACTTCTTGGAAAACACGTGTTTGAGGGAAAGATAAAATTTAATTTGTACCTTATGTTTAGATACTGATGTTATGATAAATACATGATTGATATAAATAAAGTAAATTAGATAGTACAGATTAATTTCAAACTAATTAACAATTTTTTTGAAATGTTATTTACACTATCATTTATAATGTTTTTATTATTCATTAATTTATCGAATATAGCCAATAATATATGTTTTACATATGTAATAAGTATGAATTCAGGTTTTAAATAATATTTTATAGAAATTCATTTTATTTCTATTCATTAAAAGAATTTATGATGAAGCATTAAGACATTTGGTAAGTGGGGATTAATATATATTTCATGTTTTTATGTGGATTAATGATAATTTAATCTTTTAAATTCAGTGAAAATCCTTCAAATTATTTGGATCATAATCTTTTGGAATGTTCATAAGGGAATCCTTTTAAGAAATGGTTTATGATGAAATTTGAAAAACGTTTTTGAGATAAATGTATTACTTCAACATTAAAATATTTATATATTTTGGATAACATATAATAATAATATTGATTTTGAAAATTTCGTAGATATAGATATAAAGAATTGTTAGTCTATTATAGATATTTCGATCCATTTAAAGTGATTTTATTAATTTGGGGATAAAAAACACTTTTGGTTATTCATTTATTTGAGTAATGGATGAATTGGAAATTCATACAAGCATAACTAAAAGATGAAATTGTTCTTTTAAAATAGAAATGTAGTAAATGTATATATTTCATTTTATTTATATAAAGTAAATGAAATTAAAAACTTTAAGAAAATGATATTAAAAAAAAATTTCTCTTATTGTCATCATTGTTGATTATATAAATTTCTTTTTTCACACCTCTATTGTGTATGGATTTGGTATTGTTATGTTCCTCCTAAGCATGTTCTCTATCACAATCCATCATTATTCGGGTTCTAGTTTTCTCTTCAATGTTCATGATTTCACTTCCTACCGATGTTATAAAATTTATATACCCAGTATGTGCTTTTACATATGAAATTTTTACTTCCGTTTATCTCTTTTTAAGATGATATTTTATTAACCCTTTTATGGTGTGGATTTTTCAACAATGGTATATCAACATGTAAAACCCTTGATTTCCAAGATCAAGTTTCAATTAAAAGGAAATAAAGAATTTAAGGTGGGGAGAATGTAAAATGTTTCAAAATAAGAAAATCTATTTCAATATCATGTATGATAAGAAACATCAATCATAGTAGAAAATATAACACCTAAGACATTACTACATATTTCTTTGTAAATAAACTATAATCACTTTGATAACTTGCATAACATGCACCCTCATGTCAAAATGAACTATAATATAGTATATCATTACAAACTAGCCATTAATTTTTCAGGTATTAATATAACTAAAAAAATTAAAATCATGGTTATATTTAGATTAGATATATAATAAAAATCATTTATGAGAAAAAAGAAATGTTTTCTAAAAAATTATATTGAATCTAACTGACAGTTTTGTCACACATTGAGAAAATAATATTTAAAAAAATGAATTTTTATAATTTATTTTTTTAAATTTACTACATTTTTTAAATCATAAAATCAAAATTATTTTATCCTAAATAGTGTGAATTTATATAAAATATTTAATTTTTTATTATTAGTGAAAAAATACTTAATTTTAATTTAAACCCAACTTTTCATTTAAATTAAATGTGAAGTTATATTATATTTTAAATTAATTTTAATATAAAATTAGATAAATTATATATATAATAATCCAATTTATGTGATTGGATTAAATTTCATATTTAATTTTGATTTAAAAACATTATAATCTTTTGAAAATTACTCTTTGAACACTCGTGTAATCATCACGTATGTAGGATTAATTTTATATTATATTTTTACACTTATACAATGCAATATGAAAAATGGAATCCATATTTGAAATTATAATAACTTATATTTTGTAATAAATTATATTTTTTGACCAAAATTAATAGTGAAAATCATAAAAATTAATTATCATTGTTAAGTTAAAAATAGATTATCCGACGGGGTTAAAATAAAACAATATGTATTAAAATGACATAAAACATTTCTAAAATATATTTTTTGGATATATTTAGACCCAATAATGTATAAGTATAAATATTAATTAATTTTGACTCTTTTTCGATGTGAATTACATGGTTACAACTTTTTCTTTTCAAAAATTACTAGTGTTCCACTAACCTCACTTATAAAAGGCCACACACTCTCCAATCATATTTACAGCTTCAAACCATTTTATTCACATGATCCCTAACCAAATCACTTACAAACTTCTATATTCTCATACTAGAATCCTTATATTTTTCATAAGTCCATCCTAGGTTGATTTTGGTGCAAACCTAAGGAGTTTACATGAAAAATTGGTAATGTTCTTTAACAAGAATTTAATTTTATTTCTTCCTCAACCTCCTAAAATTATTAATGGACCACAATTATATAATGAACTCTGTATAATACATATAAATATTTGTTTTTATCTAATGTTAATTACCTATAACCATCCCAACATCCATCATATTTTTTATTAAACCATCATTCCTATATGTGGAGGATTACCATCTCACCAACAGATGTCATTCATTCTTCTGTTACCACCTCTCCTAGTTGGGTATGATAAGAGATATAAATTTTATATATGATATTTATAACATAATTATACACTTATACTAATTATATCACATATATATTCCTTTTTAATTTTCATTACATAGGGGATATGATAATGTCGCCCGCTTCTACGTCAGACTACTACATCACGAAGTGATGTGATTCGTCTTTAACTAACTCTTTATATTAAATATAATAAAGATAATGTTAATTAAAATATGAAAAATACATGAAATAATTATGATACTCGTGAGAAAGTTATAATTCTAAAAATATATTT
The DNA here is from genome assembly GCA_963277665.1 of Viscum album. Classification (NCBI taxonomy): domain Eukaryota; kingdom Viridiplantae; phylum Streptophyta; class Magnoliopsida; order Santalales; family Viscaceae; genus Viscum; species Viscum album. Next base: position 1,998,218,170 of record OY728142.1, on the reverse strand, counting down.
TACCTTTTTAGTTATTACATTTTTACCCATACATGATAATATCATTTGTGTACATGTGGACTATCGCCTTCACGTATCTAGGTGACTCCCTTTTCATCAACACATCACATGGATGATACATATGAGTATATTTATAGAAATAAAATGGTTATTATTATATTATATTAATTATTAATTGATAAAACATTAATTACCACCTTCCAATAAGCATCCTTGATAATTGAAAATATTAAATGTGTGTACGTACATCTTACCATCTCCTTGATCATAACATACTTCATTTCTCAAAACCATCTTTATTTAATTGTATTAAATTTATAATAGATGTATCTATATGATAATTATGTAAATATTATTATATATGTGATGGAACTGTTTTATATTCCCTTGAACTAGTTCATTAATGACGAAACACACATGAGAAAACAAGGAAATTAACAACTGAAATAATGAATATAATTAAAGATAATTAATGAATAGGTGAAAGGATGATATAAAAAAATCATATATAATATTAATATTTTTAATAAAATTTTCTTATAAAAAAATATCATGATTAAACCCATTATATAAAATATTTAATCACGTTCAACCAAAAGTAATCATAAAGTTAGGGATATCTTAACCCAATTTTTTATTCATTTGGTTAAATATCCACTTCATTGGTTTTGTCATGCTAATATTTTGTGTTTGATTAACATAGAATATTTTATGATGTTTTTAATCATTTTTATGTTTATTTACATTTGATAAGAAAAATAATTTCATTAATTGATTACCACATTAATTATATAAATTTTTAAGGAACTTCATCTCAATTTCTCATTATTAAGGGATATTTTTTCTGCACTTAATTTATTTTATATGTTGTATATAATACCAAATTTAAATGTAATATCATGATTCCTTAATAATTGATTGTATTTGAAGTTTTGTTTTGATTTATTTAATCAATGATTGTTTTATATAAAATTACCAAGTTGAAAAAGTTATTGTACAATTTCACATTCTTGATGGATTAATAACTCTCTTGAAACAAACTATTTCTTATGATCATTTTTCATGATTGATTAAATTTGTATTAGATAAACATATTATTACATGATTTATATTATTATTTCGTAGTCCATATACCATTTTTACATGTAGTATTTATATTGAATTTTATTTGATTAGTATTGGAAATATAGATAAATATGTACCTTTTATAGAATATTGATATTTGTTGATAAGGTACAATGATCATAAATTAAATATATAATTAGATATATGGCTAATTAATTTTACAAGTATACATGGTTGGGTTCAGCGTATAGATAGCCCCATGATGCATTATCAGGTATTCTGAGACAAATAGATTGGCCAAATGAGATTAATTTTACCATGTATTCCTAAATCACTTGGAAAAACCATATGAGTTTGTACCCCAATATTTTAAAATTTTCATGAGGATATATCTTTAAGGTAATGGTATCATGTTCCTAAGTCCTAAAAGTGAATAATTAATAATTTCCAACATTTAGCATTCATTCGACTTATTATTTGTGATATTTTCTCCTTGATATTATCTTTGGATGCATTTCATTCATTGTTTATTGAATAAATGGAATATGTTCTCAGTTATTTACCTTTCCATATTCATTATGAAATTTTTTTTAATGATATTAATTTTATTAAAATGGGATGATTGTTTATTTATTTACATTTCCATGATTATTATGCTTATTGATTAATTATTGCTTCCGCTATAGGTAAACCCCACAATGAATTTGATCTCATACAAATTTATTTCCGTTTCATAGGAATTAATGTAGTCCACTATGATTGATATAAAATAATATGCTAGAAGGAATAATGTTATTCTGGAACAAAATTATGTTTTATTTAGTGTATTCAAATGTAATATGGGAATCATATATGCATCAAGTTTATGAATAGTAACAAGTTGTTAAGTCCATTGGGAGGTGATTCCTTGTATCTTATGCATATGTAACCAAGAAAAAACTATCTTTGGGGTACACATGTTAGGGTCACTAAAAAATAAAAAGGATTTATAAAATAAATTTATTTATTTATTCACTATAGAAATTTATTCAATATAAATAGTTCCTTTTTAAACATGATCTATAAGAAATTTAAATCTAATATCAATATGATTAGTTCTAGACTGTTCAAAGGAATTTTTAAAATTTTCATTAGTACCGGTATTATAAAAATAAATAAAGTTCTTTTCAATTTTATATCCAAAATCACTTAATGCATAAATATTATGAGCAATAAGATATAGCAGTAACAAATGAACTTTGAGTATTAGATAAATCTACATAATTTTGTTTCATTGAACTACATGATACTAAAATATTACAAGTTAACTGACACATACCAGAGGTTATTTTTCTATAAAACTTTCGTTCACTAAAATCAAAATCACAATTTCTAATAAAATCAAATTAATTTCCTGGTAGATAAAATAAATCAATATTTAAAGATCCATTGTCATATTTTATAATCATTTTAACTCAAATTAAATTATATTCGTTATAATTACATTTCAATCCAATGCACGTAAAAATTGAAAACATCTAATAAGGCCTTGAATTTATTATATGTAATATATTTCCAATCATTCCTCTCAAAAACTACAAATCCATTGATTTTAGCGCATTATATTTAACATATTTACATGAATTACACATAGAAGAATTTAAAATTTTACTTCAATCGAATCCAATTATTTTAATTAACTCTTTGTCATACATTGATTCATTTTAAAATATACTATTATTAATTTTAAAAATTCAAAGACCAAGTGAGATGTATATGTTAACCCAATAAACTAATTTCAAAATAATTCTTCATAAAATCCCAAAAAAATTGATAAAAATATTATTTTAATATTCAAAAATTATAACAACCACATAAATGTACATATTTAAAATATAATTTCAACCTTTATTAATTATTTTTTTTATAAAATATTTCTTTTATAAATACAATTATATATGATAACCTCACATACAAAGTTATAGGTGTAATAGATCTATTTTTTAGAATATAAATTATTTTAAAATAACATTGATTTATTTAATAACTTCTAATGCACACAATATAGGCCATAATTGAATAATGATTTACTACTACTAAAAATGAATTTTATGACAAGATATTTAATTTTGATTAATATGTAAATTAATTTGGAAAAAATGGACTAAAATTCACATATGAAAATATAATTGATTCTAAAGAAGTTGTTTTGAAATATTTTCTGATTTATACATTTATGTAAATTTTAATTATTTTAAGGAATAATACAAAAAACTGTTGATAAAATAAATAATTAATAAAAGAATATAAGGACATCCCTTATGCGATTAAATAAATTTAAGGAATACAATTCAAATAAATATTGATTAAATGGAAATGTTTTGTTTACATACTTTTAATTATTATATGTTTTTTACATAAAATTTAATTTCCGTAGTTTATAATATTAAAATTATGTGAAATTATTATTAATAAATTGAGAAAAAACATATAATTACTCACAAATTGTTTTTCAAATACAAATAAATGAAGATAAATTCATTTTTAGGAAAAAAGAGATATTTTTTTAAAAACATTAATTGTTCATAATGTAATAATATCTTAATAAATTAAATTCACCAATTTTATTATATTATTTTGATAATATATAATATTTCAATGAGTGAACAAAATTATTCACAATAAATTAAATATGAATTTATATGAAATAAGTTGAATAACACATAAATATTAAAATAATCATTTTTATATTAAATCATTTACTATTTATTTTTGAATTATTATTTATTTAAATGTTTGATTTATTAATTATATAATTTTTTATTGTTGAAATTTTATTTTTAACATAATAATGTTAGTATAATATTAAGACAATATTTTTTGTAATTTTATGAAATAATTGATTTTTTGTGAATAATTATACATCCATTTTTACAAATACGATCACCTTTATAAAAATATCATGATATAAGTATGAAAGGAATGTTTGTGAAAATAACGTAGAAAAATACAATATTATGAATTAATATAATGCATTTAAGATTATATATTTTATCTTATAAATCATTTTTTTGATTTTTTGAAATCTATGTAATGTTTTTTTCTAATAAAAACAATTTTTAGAACCTAAATGAATATTATTTTAAAACATACTCCTTAAATTATATTAATTATATTTATAAATTGATTCTCTATTTAGAATCATAAGGTTCAAATTAGGTTTTACATTCATCTTAATTTTTATGAATAAAAATAATATTGTTGTAAAAAAATATTTACCGCTGTGTTGGTAAAATAATGAGACGATTTAACTTTAACAAGTGAAAGTAGAAAATACATAAAAATAAAAAATAAATGGTTTTTTAATGTTTTTATAGACCATAACAAGCCTCTGTAACATTAATTATAAATATAATTCAATTTAATTAATGCTGCCCAAATGTGGTTAGCCTTGAAAATAATATTATCATAGTTTAATCACATAAAACCACACATCATCATGTTTAAATTTCCCTCCCCACAACCCCTTTCTTTTAACAACCCATAAAGTCCTAAAATACCTATGAAAACCTCCCATCCCCACTCTCCCTACATCTAGGTTTTGTTTTCCTCACACAAAGACTAATTTTAAGGTTTTTAAGGGATCTTTCTTTGAGGTGATATTCTATAGTTAATTTCTCAAACCACCTCTCTAATTTTTTTTTGTTTTCATTTACCTTATAATGACATCCTTCATCTATCAAGAAATAATAACTATATAATAATTTACATAATATAATATTATATTAATTATGGAATATCTTATACCCATTACTTTTCATGCTAGAGCTTATTTATTGAAACAAAACCATTGTCCATATTTTTGCGGTTAATCCACTATGTGAATAATGATTTTTTTCAATTATGACCATAAAATTTAGTAATAAATGTATAATTAATTTTAAATAGTATATTAATAGGTATATAATATCCTATTATATGTTATGTCACAAATATAAATAATTAATATTAAATAAAAACCCATTTTTTGTTGTTGGAAAATTACCAAAAAACTAATATTTATCATTATCTTTTTTCAAATAAATCATCCCCTTGTAAGAATTAAAAATTGATATATCATGTCATTTAATATTCTATTAGTTAATTAATATCATCTCATTTTTCTTCTAGATCTTTATTTCCATTTTATAATAACATATGTACTTATACAAAAGTTAATCGGCTGTTAAACCATCAAACTAACGTACCCAAAATAATATTAATAATTAAATTTTATTAATAAATAGGAAACAAGATGATATAAAAGAGTAATATTAGGAATTTCAAATATTAATATTTTCAATTAATAAATTATTTACATTATTTAAACAATTAATCTAGAGGATAAATTTTGAAAAACTAAAGGGAATCATGATGTAAGGATTTCTCATTACACTTTTAATTTTATTAGATACATTCCTTATTCGCCACTTATTTCCAGTGTGGGATTTATATACCACCCATTGAAAAATAAAATCATTAATATCATTATATTAATTTCATTAAATTATTAATTTGATAATTATTACTTTTATGGGTCATACAATTTGACTAATTACAATGTGGTAAGGGATTTCTTACCGCAATTTTCATTCTACATGGTTAATAGTTTACTTCATTGAGATTTTCATGACTATATTATGTGTGAAATGAATTCATATTTCCTAATTTTGTATTTTGAATTGTTTTATTTTGATCTACATCATATACATATAATCCATTCATTTTATAAATCCTCACGTCACTCATATGATTTTATAATGAACATTATTTAGAAAAATTATCTTTTTAACGTTTCCCTTAAAACACTCTTTTTATTCACTGTCCATGTTTTCTAAAATTTTCTCAAAACGTTTTTTGAAAAATCTCCATTGATTTATTAAAGACATTTTTACTCATTTTTTACTTCTTTAAAAAATGATTTCAAATTTATATTTTGTCATTTTCTAAAAATATCCTTTTTCAAATTTTGATGAAAATGGGGAAGGGATGTTGTTCAAAATAGATGACATGATCAAATTTTATATACACCATGATTCCATAATGTATTGATTATTCATTTAAAATTTTACAGGGTTATTTTCAATGATATTGTTTTCTTTTATAATTGTGAAGATGTTTAAAAAAATCATTTTCAAACTGAAAAATGTATTTGCTCAATACTTTTTGAAAGATCTTAAGAAATTATTTTTATATATTTCAACATCCTTTATTGAATATAATTATTCATTTATGTTAATCTATTATGATATTATCTACCATATTAAATTAAATTTGTTGAGATCATTTTTACTCTGAACCTAATATTTAGATAAAATCAACTATATTACTCCAGATGGATTGTGATTATGCATACATATTATGGAGAGTTATTTACATTGTGTTTTCTAGTTTTAATATGAATTTTTGTATGGATCATGTTTCAACCATTAATATGAAGAATTATTTTGACATGCAATATAGGTTAGCCCAATTACAGATATTCCCTCAATGAATCATTATTTCTTGTGAGATAAATTAGTTTTCCCAGCCTAATCTTGTTATACCCATCAGATTTATATATTCTTGTGAATATAATTCATTATAGAGATTATGTTTTACAATACTAATAATTATGTACCAAGTATTATTAAAACTTTTTATAAAAGGAATTGGTGGTATATTTACCCTGATTACTATGATCATGGAATCCATTAATTAAGCATTTCCTTCATTAAGATTTCAATTTTTATTATCTATGGGGTTTTACACTGATAATATCGATTTATTAATTTCAATCAAAGTTATTTTTTAAATGGAATGTGTGTTTATTTATTAACATTTCCAAAATGATTATGCTAATTTATTATTGATAACTTCCATTATACTTAACCCTTATTGAGAATCTGATCTCACCCCTTTCGTCTGTTTTATATTCCCCTTGGATTAAAATAAGTTTAATATGATATATATACAAGGTTATGGTAATATAATAATGGTTTCTTTAATGTATTCTATATGCATTACAATATATTTTAATTTGTAATGTATGGTTCATGTTTGTATCTAGATTTCCAATACTAAAAAATTGTTCAGTCCTTCGGGATGTGATTCCTCATATATAGAGACAGTGTAATAAAGTAACCACCAAATCTGGGATACTAGGGTCAGGGTCATTTATGTTGGCATTGGAGGAACTTTAGTATAAACCTTGAGAACTATATTTTTAAAAATATAAATTATAGATTGAAACCATATAACACAATTTAGAAATAATTAAAATGATTCCAAACTTATTATTTATAGATTAGTAATAACATATCCTTTAGATACATGAAATCTGCCTGACACTGATAAGTCCATATGAATGCCAGATCATTCCTAGTCAAAGATGTCAAAGGAGTTTCAACTCTTGAGAAATTGTCAACGAACCTCATGTAGTAGCCTGCGAGACCATGGAAACTTCTCACCTATGAAACTGTCTTGGTGCCTGCCCAAGGCACAACTGATTCAATCATTGATGGATTGAAATCAACTCCCTGTTTGGACACAACATGCCCCAATAAATGGAATTCTCAAGCCCAAAACTCACACTTTGACAACTTCCCAAACAGTTGATGTTGGATAAGAACTCCCAAAACGGTTCGTAGATTCTCTGCATGCTCCTCTTCAGATGTGGAGTACACAAGGATGTCTTCGATGAAAACTACCACAAACTTGTCCAAGAACTCACGGAACACAATATTCATCAATCCCATGAACACATCTAAAGCATTCATCACGCCGAATGACATTTCAACGAACTCATAATGCCCATGACGACTACGGAAAGCAGTCTTCGGAATATCCTCATCCTTCACGCGCATCTAATGATATCCCGACCACAAGTCGATCTTTGATAACCAACTTTCATCCTTCAGTTGATCGAATAAGTCATCAATCCACGGAAGAGGATAGAGATTCTTTATTGTCACTTTTTTAAGCAATGATAATCGACACACAACAGCAAACTGCCGTCAGCCTTCTTCACAAACAAAACTGGTGCACCCCATGGTGAAAAACTTAGACCAACAAAACCGCACTAAAATAAACCATCAAGCTGTATACGTAGATCTCGTAACTCAGAAGGGGCCATCCTATATAGAGACATAGAGATAAGAGACACTCTTGTCTATAGCTCGATCCCGAACTCAATATCTTGTCGAGGGGGTAATGTTACAACCTCCTCCGGAAAGACATTAGGGTACTCCTCTACGACCCCAAGAAATGCCAACTACTGAACCTTTGAAGAACTCAGCATCATCTCTACCATCATGTATGATAAGGATGGAACACACATATGACCCATCCGAGGATTTCGCTCAACAACAAACACCAGTTTTTCTCCATCCACACCAAAGAAAATGACCTTCTTCCTGAAGCAATCCATGATGTCTTGCACCAAATTCAACCAATCCATGCCGAGGATGACATCATATGGTTGTATTTGTAAACATAGGAAATTTCCCCAAGAGCGATGTTTCCCCAACACTACCTCACAGTCTCTACATACTTCAAACAAGTCAGCTCGACCTCCAACTAGCGTAGTCAATTCCAAGGCCACTGGAAGCCTCTCTACCTCAAGTCCCAAAGCATGGAAAAGGGTAGGTGATATGGAGGAGTGTGTCACTCATGAATCAAACAAGGCATAAACCAAGGTAGGAAACAAGAAAAGGGTCCCTTGAATAATATTTGGCTCGTCTGGTGCTGGCAACAGAAGAGCATGATGCTGACCATGACCTCCTCCATGGCCTCTCTGACACAGATGACGACCACCACCACGACCATGCTCTACTCTCTAAAGAAGGGGAGCCTCATGGGGTTGTCCTCTGCCTTCCCCATCTACCCTTTACTGATCTAAAGCTGGTGCAACAGGCTGCTTCTGCCTCAGCTGGAACTGCCTCAACGGAGGAACCTGGAGCATAGCGCCTGGTGCACAATGACCGCTCTAAAAGATCGAACACTCCCGTTGCTGATGTCCACGACCACCACAAGAAAAACAAGCGCCTGAACCCTTGGCATAGGCCTGAGAGTTTTTGCCTCCGAAGGAACGAGATGTGAAGGTTTGGGGCCTAGCCCCAACTGAATGAAAACTCTTCTGTCCTAAAAACTAGGAAACCCGAACCACAGCTCTACTTCGTGAGTAATCATGATGATTCCCCTCTCGTGATGATCTGGTCATAGCCAAAGTCCTCTCGACAACCTCTTCCCACGCCAGCACCTCAAGATATGTCTTCAGTATAAATGGGGTGAGTTGGTGCTGGATCTCTGGACCTAAAGCCTCCTCAAAATGCCTCTCCCTAGCCTCCTCATCTGGTAACAGGTCCGAAGCATATCGTAAAAGGTTCCTGAAATAGATTCCAAACTCTCGAACAGTAGAGCTCCTCTGTCGAAGGGTATGAAGCTCATGGCGACTGGACACCTTCACAGACGAATAAAGGAACTTGACTTTAAACTTTTCTCAGAACTCCTCCGATGAGATCGTTGATTCCTCATGATCCCTATGGAAAAAAACCACCACTGCCTCACTGCTCAACACAACATTGTTACTGCTATGGACACCCAGTGCTCCTTCTGATCACGGATCGAACTGATGCCCATCCCAACCTCCTCTAACCAGTCTTCCAGGACAGCATCTGAAACGGGGCCCTCGTACTTCTGCAGACTCTGGCACTAAAACTCTTGGAGTGTCTTCCTCCAAGTGTTGTCGTCGTCAGCCTCTACCCTGTGGCGACCTGCTGGAACAGCCTTCTAGACATTTTCTGTGCAAACCTAACGAGGAAGTTGACCTGGAGCCATACCTATAAAATAACAAATCATTAGAGCTCCTAAACCTGCAATATGGAAGACTCAACATTAATTAATTAATTACTTTCTTTTATTCATTTTAGCTTAACCTTTACCATGGTCTACACATTCAAACCTAGGCCCAAATAAGAATGATGCATGATCCTTTCCTAGGTCTCTACCCTGCAACTAGTATCACCTTGTGTAGTGGCCATTGTAAAATTAGAGGTCCGTACATCAGATAATAGGGGGCCCTAAACACCTATGTCTCAGCCAGTCTCCAGTGTTTACCTCACATGCTAAACATGAATGACATTGTTTCCCTTCCAACCCATGCAACCTCACATGTGCCTAACAGCAAGCTCCATCCTATCCCTCAACCAGACCTCTGATACCACTCTGTCATGATCCCCTCTCAACAAAGTGTACCCCTCCTGGGCCGGCAATATGAGAAACAAGATAATGACCCCTGAGTCTTGCCTCCAGTAGGCCCTGGGTTGGCGACTACCACCGAGGGTATAATAACACATAGATTAGAGGAAGTACCCTCCAAGAGAACACATGCGGAAGAGAGAGATAAGATAGACACCAATCAACTCCAACTCAGAACTGGAAATATAAAAGAAACACAAGTGCATAAATGGAATGTCCTGAAAAATTACTACAACTGAAAGGAGAAAAAATACACGTACCCAAAACAAAGTAAAACAACTACAACCACAAGCCCAAACAGCTCCTGCAACCCCAAGCTCGTAGAAACCAGCTTGATCTCAAACTTTCTCTAAGTGTCCTGAAAAACATTTTGTATATACATAGGGAGAGTATAATAGTATACTCAGTAGGATCCTCCATGATGCCTCTCGTACAATGGTAAAGAAATCATGCTAAAGCACAGTGAACAACAAGTGAAACTAACTTATCACATAACAGGTATACTAAGTTCCCAACCTCACAATGGCTACTCTCACCAAGCAATGCATACAAGAATATAGCATATAATAAAGAATACTATGGGTAACCCACTATTACTTCCCCCCCTGGTTTTCCACTTTTCCCCAACATCACACGTCCTAAGCATCTCTCTCTAAAAAGGCTTGCCCGCATACAACTGGGTGAAGCACCACAATCTGCACATCGTGCACCACAAAGGATTTTCCGAAGACACCTGGGCAAAGCCCCACACCATCGTCACAACCAAAAGTAACAAGGTAGTTTCCGGGAGCCACCACATCTCGCATAATGTGTATCATACGTCGGGTATTATACCTCAAGACATTACAACCCATAATCCGAGTAAGGATCCTCAAGCCATCACAGCTTATACACGTTACACCTATAGTAGTCCATAAGATACTATATCTAGAATATATGTGTGTGAATAACCACATTCCATTACATCCCTCTACACACTTATATGGGGAAAACTAACCATTGTTCCTAATGGCATAAGTATATACCAAGAGAAGAGAGCGGGGCCAAAGGGGGTAGTCAGCCATTCATCCTCTCACCGGAATGTTGGGGAAAACACCCCCCAGTGCTCAAAATCCCCAGGGTGTAAGTTTCCATTACTAATAGGGTGGAGTAGTGTATAGAAACAAAAAAAAGTACAGAATATATTATAACTCACAACCACACTATGGGCGTAACCTAGTCTTAGCCACAACTGCAGCTAACGTCTCTCGGACTCCAGGCAGCCACTTCTAAGACTCGGTATCCTATAAGTATAAAACCATTTAAAGAGATTTATTAGATTACTTCATTTAATTTTATCAATTCCAATGTATGTTAATTATTTATTTAAACATTAATTAACCATGAACAAATCCACATTAAATTTTATTAGCATCACACCCAAATTCAATTATTCATTTAGAAGATTACAACCTCATCATTATGTTTTAGTGAACACCAACCCCATGGGTTAATACCAGTTATTCAAACATTCATTATCGAACAATTTCCCATATTCCTAGGCATTCTACAAAAGAATTTTATGCTACTAAACAAAAGGGGGATCAACCCGGTGAGTAGATTTACTACCTGTCGAGTCTTTTCCTCCTATAGGAAGAGTGTATACCCATCATCATTTATGAAGCCAGACACGGAAAGCATGTGGCATACCCCGTGCATCTTCACATCCTTCGTAAGAAGGGTAAGCAAGACCATTTTCCTTGAGAATTAGGGAAATGTAAAGAAGATAAACAACCAAAGAACCCATAAGCATCCAACAATCACATCCATCCCATTTCATCATCTCTGGTGTCCTCCGCGACACCCACATTAATAAACTGATGCATCTCGCCACTCTAGGTGTCATCCGCTACCACAACCAGAAGGCCTCTATGCCCCCATGTATCACAACACCCCTCTAGGTTCACATCACAACACAAGAAGCAGTAAATCAAACATCACATCAATTGGGCACTTGGCCCTTTAAAAATCATAAGGGTAACTCAGAACCCTTCGAGGATTATCAAATAATCAAATTCTTTAATCCATCTTGAATAAACAGATTTAATTTGTAGGTTCCAAATTTGGGAAACCTAATCAGTAAGCTATCACAAATGGCCAAACATACTTACTTCGTCAATTTGATTAACATAAAATTACAATAAGAGCCAGAATATCTTTTATGCCTATATATCATTAGCCAACCAATAATAAATTAATCCCAGTTTACGTTCTTTACCGATTTCCATCAAGAACGAACATTTAAACAAATCCAACATAGATATCACACTATCAAGAAAAATAAGAGGCAATGACATATTATTGATAACAATTCCTTATCCGGTTAAAAATATTTATTAGGTCAATTCCATTGTAATCTAGTGGGATTAAACATGCTGACAATACAGTTGCACACAAAAGAAATAGATGCAACGAATCCCCTACCTCATGGTTTTTGATGAAAGCCACGATGGTCAAAGAACGCTCAAGAAACCCGGGTCGATTCTCCAAAAATATGGCTTTGATCTCTCCTCCTAGCAAGATCAAGACCAAAAGTCACCATAATTGGCATCCAGACACATTGATCTACTCATAACGGGCGTAGATCTAGGAAACCAATAGAATAGGAGAAGTAGATCTATGTAGATCTAAGGAACCAACCAGGAACGAAGAATAATGATCACATACCTCAAGTGACCGGCTTCAATTCAGCAAGTGAAGCCTTCGGATCGCCTCCAAAACACTGGGGATAGGTTCTCCTACCTTCAAGTAAGGGTAATCCGAAGTTATGGCCACTTAGGGGCATAAATGTGTAGTTTAAAGGAAAAATGGATGAGATGCACAATTTTAGGATCTAGATTTAAGTGCCCGCATAGTTTTCTTGCACGGTTAGACAAACTGTGCACTAACCGTGCGGTCGCTACTACCTCATCAACACTCCTCACACGGTTAGGCCGCTCGGTTAGACAAACTATGCACTAACCGTGTGTTAGCCACTCCCTCCAACACCAACCTCACACGATTTGGCCTCACGGTTTATACAAACCATGCGCCTCCCGCGCGAAAGCTATAGACCTTTAGTTTCCCTTAAAAGTCCACCCAAACAAACCCCATGTCACTTTAACCTCTAAGAACACCTCGAACACTGCATTTTCAAAATGTAATGGACTCGAGAGGTCCTGGCCATTACAAATTTAACATTTTAAAAATATATTTTCAATATATTTATTCATAAATTATTGTTTTGATATATTAAAATTACAGGATAATTTTTTTATAGCTTAGTTAATTTTTTATATTATTATAAAATCAGTTAAAATTTTAAAAAATTTATTTTTCAAGTAAATGATTGTTTTATTAAAAAAAATATATTTTCTAGTATTTGGAAATTTATTTTCACAAAATAGAGTTCATTTTTTATTCTACACATTGAAAAATGTTTTGGGTGATTTTTTGGGATTTCATTGAAATACTATAATTTTTAAGAATAGTAATATATGATAATTAATTATATGTACTAAAACCTAAATTTATACATCATTATTGAGTCATGGATGATCTAAATGGCCATTGGTTTGATATAAAATTATCTTATTACAATTTTGGGTAATAGAATCGTCACTATTTCTTTTCTGGTGGAGAAATAATTAAATAATTATTGAATGATTAAGAAAACCATCCTCCATACCACTATAAAAACCACCCACACCCACCTCTCCCCTTCACTCCTCCCTAGCCTTGTGCCTTTCCTAAATTAAAATAAAGTCACTCCCAAATCTCATCCCTCACACCCATAAGCCTTTTTCTCTTCAAAATTCCAAATACTCTCCCCTTAAGGGGATCTCAATGAAGATTAATTTATGATTTAAATTCTACTTTTCAATTCTTTTACATTCCTTTAATGTTCATTTTTTACTATCCATACCTCCCATTCATCCAAAAGTTATGATACCTCTTGTAACATATTTTTACTGTAATTTTTTTATGATAATGGAATAAATTATTATCACCATTCATTTACCCTTCATTTATAAAAGTAGTAAAAACACTATCTGAGATGTGTTAATTTACTACATTCAAGGATGATGGGTTTTCAATTTCCATTACCATGTTCAATTATAGTCATGGAAATTCTTATTATTAGAAAATAATATAATATATCTATTATGAGTCATATTTGGTTCTTGAATATTTTTTTACAAATAGTATTTATTTATAAATGAAAATGTATTCGTTGTGAAAAAAATGCCAATTAACAAAAAGGTTATCAATAACGTTTTATATAATGATCGATCTTCATTCCAATTAACCAAATTAAATTTACAACAATGTAACCATATGTATGTTAAATAATAAAATATGACTCCAATTCTATACAACTATCCTCATTTTACATGATTATCTATTCATGTATATAAGTAAACCCATCATGAAATAAACAGACCCGAACAACGAAACTGAACCCCATAACCAATCGAAAGGGTTACGAATGAACTCCAAAATGTTATAATGAATCAATTAAATGTAAAATAGGTTCTTTAATTATTAATTAATGAACCTAATTGGATTATTTAATTCATTAATATCATGTGGAGAGAACCATCGAACTTAATATAAAGGATTCTACAGGAATCTCCATTATTTTTTTGGGTTGGTCTCTCTTTCTTTTAACCCAAATTTATTTTCTATTAATTAAATTTAAATATTATAAATGATTTTTACATCCTCAAAAATCATTTATAAATATCAATTAGTATTATATTTTAGTTATATACATTTTTTTAATGGGTTACCACCTCAATACTTTCCGATAAGAAAATCCGTTTTACGAGAACTTTTCGAATTATTACCCAATTTCAAGTGTACTCTATATTATATTTTAAGACACCATTTATTTTAAAAAATCAGTATTTTTATTATGAAAATGTTTTTGTGTAAATTATGGTTTTATATAAATGATTATTCCATTTTATATGTTACAGGATCTTTATTATTTTCTTAAACCGCCCAAAAATGTTTCAATGCTAAAATTTCCTAAATACACTTATTACATTTAGTGACTTATATTTGGAATCACATACAATGATATTTATTTATTTTCCATTATATATTTCAATTTATGTTTTAATTACTTTCTTTCATGGACACATATACGATACACTTATCAATTTTTCTTTATTACATGATTATGATACCCATTTATTTCCACGTGTACCATTATGTTTATGTATGGTTGATTATGTATGATTATTTATGTAGAATGAATATTCATTAACATGTTATGATTGGGGATACTATATATCACTCCAATTGTTTGGGTAATTTTGAGTCTCATGACACATTATATGCAACGGTCCGGGCAGTTACCCTTGACTATTGTTACTATGTCCAATGTTCTTGGTGGATAACTTTGACTTGTTCTCATCTATGTGCAATGACCCTTGACTCATGATGTAGTCATGTTTTATGTTTCTTAAACATTATTATGACTCCATGTTTATACGATCCAACATTTATATGTCATGATTCCTTCTTCGCCATGCCTTTTTATTGCATTATGTCATTCAATTTAGCAATTGTGCTAATGATTTCATATTATGATTCCACTGTTACATGGATTTTAGTTCATCCCATTGTACATCTTATCCCTAGGTTATACTATGATGGTGTACTAGCACAATGGAAGTTAGGATATCTTTATTAATATTAAATAAATGAAAATTTTATTTAGTCCCATGTTTTTTGTTTTAGGTAACTAATATTCTAAGACACTAGACTCCACAATATTTATCTTGTAATAAGATCTTTTATTATGGTTTAAATATTATAATGATATGTGTAAAAGGATAGGGTATGTATATCATTCTTATGTGTATTATAAATTTAAAAAATTAAATTTATATACCATAATAATTCTATTCTAATTCAAATTGATTTCTCTATTAGTTACTACTATTTCATTTCTAACATAAATTATCATAAAAATCCATTACTCTCTTTTGAAATTTAACATAAAAATAATATCAACAAAAAAATGCGTGATTTACCACATATATATAACATCTTATTGAATAATGAATGTTAATTGTTATTTTTTACACTAATATCACATCAATATTTGTTATATATAATTCCAGGACACATATTAGTTTTCTTTAATGTATATTTTTTATTCATTATTGTTAAAGTAAAAAAGTTTTTTATATATATTTTGTTTTTATAATTATATATTAATATCTATATTTTAATAGAAAAAAATATTCATGGATGCACAATTCTTAAAAAATAGATTTTGAAAACTATTTTTGGAGTGGTTGAATGTGTCACTATGAAAAATTATTATGATGTAGTTAGTTTCAATTTTTTTATCATGACATGTTTCTTTTTATAATTTTAATTACATTTTCAAATTTCCATTTTTATAAAAAAATTATTTAACTGAACTTTTTTATCGGTGTAAGCACCAAATTGGGGATATCAAATTAGGTTGGGTTATTAAGGTAAATTAGTACAGATAAATAGAATTATTGGTTAATTATTTATTTGTGATCAATTTATATAACTTTATTTTCAATCAACATAAATTGAACACATAACATTTTTATATTCTCTAACTGAATTGATAGTATTGAGAGATAATATTCACATGAATAATTATTATAAAAAAATAGATTGTATTAATGTGTAGATTTCTATAAAGTGATTATAGGTGGGTAATTATTATCCGAGACACTATTTGGTGCTCTCTATTTAAAAACATAAGATTTATGTCGGTTTTGTTTAATAGACAAGTTTTTTAGGTTTTCATTTTTTTAATTCTGATATTTTTTTAATCAATAAATGAAAACATTAAATCATTATTGTAAAAAAATTCTACTATTTTTTTCTCCACGTGAGTAGGATCATTATATGTAATTATCTTCCCACTCAATTTTTTTCATTATTATCAAACATCACAAACCTTTAATAAAGAAACAATGATTTCAGAATTTTAATTTTCATAGACTTACCTATCAGTGCCCCTGTCAAATTCTTCATGTGTTGTGGTGATAATTTTTTATTTTTTGAATAGATTATAAAATTTATTTATATACTAACCATGTGTTTTTTTATAAGACTAAAAATGAAATTTTTTAAATTTATTTAATATTAACTTATGAATAAATTTTTATAATTTTTCACATGAAATCATTTATGAAAAATTATTATTAACCATGTGTGTTGGTTAATGAAACGATTCCAATGAATGTCCATTAATTAATAAAACATTTTATTTGAATGTTTATCAAATTCTCCATATTGAATTTTTTATTTCCTGTGTGTTTTTTACATTTTATAGTCTTCATCAAATGGTTAATATATTATTTCTGTAGGTAAACCATGTTTTCTTTTTTACAACAGGAATCCCTATATTTATGAAGAATTTTTAAAATATACATCTTTAGTCAAATAAAATCTTTAGAACCATCTCGTGAGTGATAGTTAAGGGATATTATAATGTTCATAATTGATGTCAGGGATATATTCAGCCCTTATTTTTTCCTCTTTATTCAAATATGGCAGAATTCAAAGGATTAAATTAAAAACCTTCCTTGGAACAATCTATAAGGGAGGATTGAAAAATCTTTACTTTTGATGGAACCCTAAATCAAAAAGACGTAACCATTTGATCTGATTAATGACTTATTCTAACATCATGGGATCTAAAGAGGTGATATCATTGACATTGATTCATTCATAGGCTCATCCATGGGGCCCTTTAAATAATGAATAGTATATATCTGAGAGGGGAAACCCCCATTATGTCTGAACCACCCCCTTTAAAGGTTTCATGTTGACCATCATTGGACATTTCAATGATACCTCCTTAACTAAATATTTATCTACCTAATTCCATAATATTTTCTTGATATGAAATGTGGGGTCATCCTTAACCATAACTATATAGCTATGATAAACCTAGTCCATAAATTTTTCAGAAATTTTACCAAAAATTCAAAAACCCGATACCACAATGATGGGGGTGTTTTATCCTAACCACCATCAACACTGGAACCCTTGGTGGAGGTATGGTTGGGTCATTGGCAGTAATGCATCAAACCATAATAATTTGGTGTATTCCAAGTAATAAGTGGCCTCAAAAATAACTAAGTAGATTAAATTTGCACCTATCTCTTCATTTTAGGTTTTGTGGGGAACCCTCAAGATTATATAAAATGAATAATAATTTAGGATGATTTAAAAAATACATCATAGAAAATGTTAAATTATCTCTTAGTATGAAAATAAATTAATTCTTCCAATTATCTAGTCACCATAGTTGGTCTAGATTATTCATATAATGGGTATTCTAATAATCATAATATCTCATACTTCACTAATGATAACAATGAGACTATTCTCATAAAATAAACCCTTTTTGGTTTCATAATAACATGGTTACTGAATGAAACATCAATAATGATACAAGATGGGATTATCCTTCAACTGAAAATCCTCTTTATACCGTGGTAGAAGAGAAATGAGTATGAAAAAAATATGAAATGTAGTCTGCACACTTAGGTTTCCCTCTACTTATTACTTTACTATTAGATCTGTGTATACTAACAAACAATAAGGGGAAAATAATTATTAATCCCTCAAGTAATAGTTCACTTAAGAATGTAGATATACATGAAGGTGATAATAAACTCACTAGATGTGAGTTTGATATTGATATACTTCAATAATCCAATGATAATATATCATAGGGAAACTCTCATAATGTTGAATAAATTTAAGAACAAAATTGACCCCTATATTTAGGTGACCCACTTCACAATGAAGGAACTTATTTCAGTGAAAGGGAAAAACAATCATAGGTAATTAGATAAAATACATGCTAAAACATCTATCTGACATCATCTCATCTGGACTACTAGGGTTTTTTCAACCAAATAATTATTCTACTCTAACCTAGGAGTGTCACCAAAGGAACAATTTGATGAAATTTATAATGATAATACCATCTAAATTTTACAAATCCTACACATCCAGGTTTTATTACATTTAATAAAATTTCACACTTGTATATCCGCATAAAAGGCCATATCTATAGTATTTTTATTTGATGCCTCCACCATTGAACATCACCAACCACTATTTTTCAAACATAAATGTTACAGAGGATTAAATGATTCATCATAGTCAATTTTCCATTATATGTGTCTCTATGTTTGGAACCCACAAACAATATGTGTTATATAAACACAACGTATTTTTACAGAAATTAGTAGAGACATTATTTCTATTTTATACCAACTTTCCATATTGATAAATACTCATCTATGAAGAAACCATTCAAAAATTACTATATTAGATTAATTTTACTAGGATAAGAATAAATATTACTTACCTCTATAACTATAAATATATTCATGCAGAGAGGTTTAATAACTTTATTACATGATTCTAAATTTCAACAAACTCTATAGAATTTAAATTTTCAATGGAGAAAATATCTAAAATTGGTACATTGATCATGCAGGATGAATATGTCACTATGATCATCACACATAAATACCATGGAGGGCTTAGAGAATTTACTTACATAAAAAATTCTGGAAGATTAATTATATAAAAAAATTAAAAACAATGTTCATAACCTCCAATACAAAAATAAAGGGATTGAATTCCATAAATGACCATTGTATTATTCAACAGAACAACCAGGCCTTTCCCAACATCCAAGAATATTATGTTATAGGAGGCACCACTAGCTAAAACTCAACCTCAACAACAGTTGTCTTAAATAATCATCCCAATGGGAAAAAAATTCATTATTGGATTATATGGATATTGACATTAAGTCTTGGAAGAATATATTATACTATTCTGAAGGGGGAACCTATTCAAACAATAAATGATAAAACCAGATTTCAAAAAAATATTTCACACACTAGTGGAATTTAAATAAATAATTGAAACCACTAGAATTTATCACATATTAGAAAAATGGAA
Organism: Viscum album; assembly: GCA_963277665.1. Lineage (NCBI taxonomy): Eukaryota > Viridiplantae > Streptophyta > Magnoliopsida > Santalales > Viscaceae > Viscum > Viscum album. The sequence continues at coordinate 1,998,197,833 of OY728142.1, read as the reverse complement.
TTAGAAATTTAAATTTAACCTAGTATCAATAATTAAATTACTATTAAAAGAAATTATTTCCCTAAAATCAAACAAAAACATTTAAAAAAGTTGAAAATAATAAAAGTAAAATGCATACAAAATGATTGCATTGTAGTAATATTTTTCATATAATAATAGTTGAACACTTAAAGATAATTATTTCATTGGACACAGAAGGATTATAATTATTTTAGTAAAATACCTAGTAATGGAACGTAGTCACATATAGTGATCAATTTAATTTATTCACTAGTCCCTTTACCATTTATCATTTCGTCCCGCCTATTTATGTTTGATCATAGTGTATACCATATAAATTTTAGAACATTGCAATGATAAAAAAATTGGTACCTCTAACTTTATTACCATTAATAATAAAAAATAGATACTTTTAATATATCAATAAATTTAGTACCTTTTGTTTATATCAGTACTTATATTATGTTCATGCATGTAAAACTTAAACAATATTGCTCTGTTTTATTATAGTACATTAAAATGTATATCAAACCCCCTTTTAAAATAATATATTATATTATTTAACATGTAATATAGATTGTGGGTAGTTTATTATTTCATGAGTAACAAAAAATATTCCTTGAATATGATGCTCAATTATGGATTTTTTCTCACATAACTTCATACAAATCAGTACTTTATATTTCATTATATAACTTCTACACATCATTAGTGTGTGTTTTCAATAACACCCTGAATTTCTAAAAATAGACATTATATTTCATAGCATGCATGAAATAAAACCCCAAGCATGGTAGGGAATATAATATCATGAGACTTTATAGTATACTTACAATTTTAAATATCTTCTATATATTCTATATATCAGGATGCATGTAACATTGATTTTATCTTTTATTTCATGCAATGAGTTTCTTCGATGTCTTACATTACACGCAATACCGAATATTACGGAACATTATTAATATTATAATTGAAAATGAAAATTACCACCAAGATGTAAAATTGGTATTTATTATGATGATTAACTAACATCTGAAGATATATATTTGAATTCATTCATTTTAAATTACTTATAAATTTATATAGAAACCAAATGAATATAAAGAAATGTTTTTATAAAAAAATTATTCTCCCATAGAGGTATTTTTCTATTAATTTAATTTAATTTTCCTTATTGAAAAATATTAATTAAATTAATATATTATATATTAAATTAGACATTCTTTTCATTCATAAAATAAATTTTATTGTCATAACATAAAAACAAACCCAATTTTACACCCAAAAACCTGTATTTACATAAAGGCATTTTTTACATCCTATTAATAGAGAAATTTTTTGAAAATAAGTCCATAGAAATTTTATAAAACAATTTGTAAAATAAATTTTATTTTTTTAATTATGATTATCAAAATTATGTTTGGTTAAATTTTTAGTGTTTTTATAAGATGATTTTTTTTATTAAAACATGAAAAATACCAATTTTAATGGAAATTTAATTTTTCCACTAATTTATTCGTATGAATAACTTATATTTTAAATTGATTTAAAATTAAAATTAGATAAATTATAAATAAATTATTTAAATTTAAATATTTGGAATTAGTTTTAAAATTAAATTGGATATAAAAACATCTCAAACTTTTAAACATTTTAACATTAAAACCCCGCTTTTTCTTCACATCAACAGTATTAACATTAATTTAATTTATTCCACTTCAGTAATTATAATTTTAGAAAATAGATTAAATATTTTAAATTATATATATAATTTATTTTAATTTCAACATAATTTTTGAAAAAAAATATTAGTGAATGTAGTTAAAATTAATTATAGCAGTTAAGGTATAATTAATCTTAGCAAGGTACAAAACCATATACATAATGGCCAAATTGACCGAAAAACATATAAAAACATATTATATGAAAATAGTTTTACCATATTATCCTTTTATCAACTTTTTTCAATTTTTAAGGAACATGATGTAACAGAGACAACTCACTAGTGTTTACCTTTTTATATTTAAAAGAATGTCACTCCTCTACTATAAAAAGGCACCCCAATAACTTATTTACACATCTAGAGCCTTTTTTATCATCCAAAAACAACAACAATTTTCTATCAATATCACTCCATTAACCCTATAATCCACAATTTTGGAATAATAAAAATCAAAAATTTTCTTTCTTGCCAACCAAAAAGAGTTTTCCAAAGAGAAGATAACATTCTTCAACAAGCTCTTTGGTTTTCATTTTTTTCTCCACACCATAAATTATCATTATATATTTCTTATAAACTAAAAAAAAATTCTTAAATATACTTATATGTTGTTATTTCAAGGGTATTACCTACACTCACACACACAAAATCAAATGGGACACAAAATAATCATTTATTTTTATGACAGACTACCTCCTGGAAAAGATATGTTGTTCTTTTTTCAATTACCACATTTCATGGTAGGAAATAAAGATTTATTTATTATTTTTATATTATATTTATTATATTTATAATGTATTAATTCTTATTTAATTATCATATATCATATTATATTATGCTTTCCATTTTTTGAGAATACGATAACATTGTCTATGGATGTGTGGACTACCTTCTTCTCAAAGAAAAGTGATTCATTCATGATGTTCATTGAATGAATAAAAAAGGATTTAATACATGTATGAAATAAATATGGAACTTTAATGATAATATATATATATATACGCATCAATTTATTTTAAATATTAAAAATAAATGGAAGTAGTGTTCGTGCGTAGAATGGTATATCGTCTACATGAATGGTGTTTTTCATTTCCTATCTCCAAACATTATAGATTACTAGAAATACATATATACTGAGTATATATAATATTTATGTCATATTTTACATTCTATATGTGATTTAACTAGGATATATGTAATAGTAACAAATTACAAGTCAAACATAAGTGAATAACTAGTCAATTAACACCTGAAATCATGAAAATAACCAAAGATTGTTAAAAAATGGTTAATAAGATTTTATAAGAATATAATATATGATATTATAAATGTATATTTGTTTATAGTGTTATTTAATTACATTATTTAAACAGTTATTCAAGTTGTTAAAGTACATTAACTAAAAAATGAAACATAATGTAAGGGATATCATCACAATTTACATTACATTGATACTTATTAGTTATTATACCCCAATTCTAATTAATGTGGTGTTTATACTTTTCCATTTTTCATTTCATATCTCGATGAAATCCTACATTATGTTATTTTATGATTCAATTTGAACTACCTAATCCATGGGATTTGGACATGAAAAATACCATGTGGTAAAAGCAATCTTTGTGATATCACTTTTTTTCTTATTGTTATCTTTATCATAAAAAATCACTTCCATATGTTATTTCTTATTATAAATTACTTATAGATTAAAAATCCATACTATCATCAAATGAAAATTATTATTTCCTAAATCATATAACATTTTTACATGTGGATTCCAATTATACAATTACTTGACTAATTGGGGAAATATTAATAAATCTCTACCTTCTACTCAATACAGATATTTAACTATAAGGAATTTTGTTCATCAATTGAATATATTATTATATATATTAATAATTCATTGTAAATGAATGACACGGGTTGGGAACTGGTTAGTGTAATCCCCTTAATGCATTAGATGTCTCTTGGGAAAAAATTTGATGGCCAAATTTAATGGGTTTTGACCTTGTGTGTTCTAAACTGTATTGAGAAAATATCATTATGCTAAATTTATGATGATCCAAGGAAACATAATTTAAAATAAATAATAATTTTTTTTAACAAGAGATCAATTATTATTGTTATTTATCAAATTTATTATTTTAAATTTTCTAGGGATGCATTTTCATTCTTAGTTTATTGATTAAATGGAATGTGTGTTCAATTATTTTCCTTTCCATATTGTTTGTTCTTTACTGGGTTATTTAAATTTCTTTTGTACCAAATTATTGAACTTTCCATGTTGATTGATCGTTATTTATTCATGATAGATTTTGTTATACTTAAAATTTATTGTGTATTTTAGCTCCCCCTTGATTTTTTCCCTTTCCCTCGGTTATGAAGAATAAATCATTGAGTAATATTTCAAGGATATTTTTCATTACTTTTTGTTATATACAGTGGTTTATTTTCTATTTCCCAATGTGATTTAGATATCATGTTTGTAACCCTTTTTTCCAAAACTACTAAATTTTTTGGATCTTTTATATTTGATTCCTTGTAATCATTCAAATGAAATAAATTAAGGCATTGACTTGGGGATTTTGGGGTTGGGCATTACAGTTGGAATCAATGTATTTTTTATAGAAAAAATGTAAAATATATTTAGTTAAAAATATATTAGGGAACAAAGCCCTAAGATAGAATATAAGGGTATGTTTAAAATAATATCATTGAATTTTGATAAGTTGTATATTATGTGGGTATTCTTATAAATGAATACATTTCTAGATACTACATGTTGATGTGGTTTTGGAACAGAAGAACGTATGAGTAACAAATCAGAAATGGTGTGTTCGTCCTGACTCATGTGTATCCTGGTACACAAAAATGGGCTTTACTATGCACCAGGTTTGACACTCCTAGGGGATATGGTTATGGTTATTCATAATTTATTTACAAACTATTATGAAGGATTATAATGTACACATATCCCCAAAAAACCATTTTTATGTTTATGATATTATCTATGTGTAAAATTTTCAATTTACACTAATAGTTTCACCATATTTAGAATTTTACAATGTTTATAGTTTATATGACCTAATCTAGGATATTTCATTCTTTAGAAATGGAACCTGGGCTGAAGAAGTATATCAATTCTTTTTGCCAATGTTGAGGTTTACCTACAAATAAAGTCAATATAACTTGTTTTTTAACTTATTAGGTTATTGGTATATTAGTTATGATTAATAAGGTTATGACACTTAGCCTCTCTGCGGTGGAGAAACATGTTACACATAGAGATTTTTGGATTTTGGATCGCTTTATGTGATAGAGGCCTCCATAATTTTTTAAGACTACTGATCCAATTTCAACTGAGTAGTGGATTAAGTATTTAAAAGATAAGATTATCGAATTAGGATTTGGTGAAAAAGAAATGGTTACATGTGAAGTATATTATCTCAATGGTGAAGTAGATATGTGGTTTTCATTGATCCAAAATACAATAATTGAATACAAAATAGAACTCAGGGAATCTATATTTTTTAAGAAGGCATTCTTTGATAAATATGTCCCACACGAGAAAAAATAAAATGAAGAAAAATATCCATAGATTAATTAAAAATGAGAATGAATGTGTTTTAGATTATGAAGATATCATTACCAGGTTATCAAGGTATGCTATGGATTTCATAAATAACACCTAACTCAATATTTATCATTTCTTTGAAGGTCATAAGACAATTATTCGAAGGGATCTGGTGTCAAAAACATTCTCTTCATACGATGAAATAGGTTTACGCACTATCAATATAGAGAAAAAAATTCACCACATCAGACGGATTCAAAGGGATACAATATAAGTATCGAATGAATAATAAAATAAAATATCAATGAAAAAAGTGAAAGAATATGTTTACCACATGTGATAACTGTGGAAGAAATCACCCCGGAAAATGCATGAAAGGATTGGGAGATTTTTATATGTGTATTGAAAATGGTCACTAGGAAAAAGAATAAAAAATAAAAAAGAAAAAAAAATTAATTAAAGGTTAAAAGTAAATGGAGTGGGTAAACTATTCCAATGAATTCTCTAAGAAATTTCGGAATATACCTCAGAATGAGATAAGAGATCAATATGTTATTGACAAAATGTAAGTGGAATGATTAATGTTCCTTTCTATTTGGATCTATTAAATATTTTGTAAAAGTATTTTATTGTTTATCCTCTCATTACATTAATTATTAAATATATAATTATTTTACTATAGTTCTTTTTTATTAATTATTTGAGGTCATATATTGAATGGAACCAATAAAATTGTTTCGATTGCAAGTTAAACTTTTAAAAAAAACATGGATTAGGGAAAAATAAACCAAAATATGTTCCTGATGATTAGATAATGATTATTGATATGGATAATGTTAATTAGATACTACTTATAACCATATTAATTTTATTACACTATTGGATCGTAATCTTTTGAAATGATAAATGTTTATGAAATGGATTAAGTTGGTCTTTTGATGTGGTTTTAGAGGTTCATGTATTACTTCACCATATGATGAATCATGTTATAAGAAAGTAAGTTGAAATTTTTCATGGCACAACTGAAGGATAATATTGTGTTTATAAAATAGAATCATATATTTACTTATTTTCTTATAGGGTGAAATAATTCCTCAATTCGAGAAAAAAGGGTCTTGGAAAAAATGTTGTGCAATTATCATAATTTTTAGGATATCAATTACCTTTTCCATAAATGCAGTTAAAGGCTTATTCATCATAAAAATTCAGTTGAAAATGGTCTATGTAACTCCCCATCGGAATATGATTGTTATATTTCTCTTTCATGTACATGTTTTCATTAATGTTATCCTACTTAAATACCTAATTTTGGGGTGACCTTCAAATTTACTTTTGAATCTTATCATGAATATGTTCTATTAAATATAATTAAGATGTGGTTTTTTCAGGAAAAATATATTTTCAAATATCAAACAATTTATTACTATGATCTTGTTCTAATTTAGAGGATGCAATTTATTTAAAGTGGGTAGAATATAACACACCAGAATTCCAAAAAGTGAAATTGTATTTGATAGAGTGTATAAAATAAAACACCAAACACATAAGGTAATGTAATATCCCAATATTTTATACAATATTTAATATTTTAAATATATTATATATATTAGTTAGATTTTAAATAAGGAAACAATGGTTTTATCACTGTTGGATAGCAATGTGTTTCTTCGATGGATTAAATTACATATAAGACTGAATCTTACCAAAAATTATTAATATTATTCTTTAAAATTACAATTATATCCTAGATTTTAAATTGGTGGTAATGAATAGGATTTTCAAACTTATTAATATATTTATTTGAATTCATTGGATAATAATTAATTAGATATTTATATAGAAACCAAATGAATATAAACAAATTTTTAATAGAAACATATATGCTCCCAAAAGATTTTTTTATGAATAAATTCAATTAATTACTATTACTGATAGATATTAATAATATATATATATTATTCCATAAAATATTTTTCTAAAAATTCATCAAATATATTTTATAAGAATAAAATAAGAACAATCCAAATTTTACAGAGAAAAACATATCTTTTTCTAATGGCAGAATTATCACCATATAATTGAGAACCTATAATAAAACCAATTTTTGGAACATTTATAAATTTTTTTGGTAAAAAGAAAATTATTTATTAATTATAAATGAAAAAATGGTTTCGGTGAAATATTTTTATTTTTTCTACGATGTTTTTTTTGAATAGTGTAAAATAATGAATTTTAATTGAAAAAATATTTTTCATCTAATTTATTAATAAGGGTAAATTATATATTTTAAATAGCTTATAAAATAACATTATATCAATTATAAGTCAATTATTACAATTTAGGTCATTGTAATAAATTACAGATTGACATTTTATATAAAAGTATCTCAAACGTTTGACCATTTATACATTAAAATACCCACTTTCTCATCTCGTCTTCATGATTAAATTTAAATAAAATTCATCCAATTTTGTAATTGTAATTTGGAAAAATAGACTCCATATTAAGAATATTAATACTATGAAATTTTTGTTAATGAAAACTTAGTTTTTGACTAAAAATATTAGTGAATGTAGTTAAAAGTAATTACAACGATTAAGGTAATATTTAGCTTAATAAGAAAAAATAAACTTTATGGTTAAGGGACTAAATGGCATAACCACATGTCTAAAGCATATTGGTTGGAAATATTTACGCAATATCATATCTTTTATATAATTTAGTTATTTATTAGTAGAATATGATTTATGGGAGAGCTCTCAATACCGTTTTCCTTTATATATTTACAAGAATGTCACTCCCCCTCCACTATAAAAATGAACTCACCCTCTATCATATTAAGTCATATAAAGCCATTTTTCTCATTGAAACCTTTCTTAAATAATATTTGAAAATAACTCACCTCATCCTAGAAGCATCTCTTTGGGGATAAATAAAATCAAGGAATCCATTCGCTGAAAAGCTAAGATAGTTACCTGAAGAAGAGGTAACATCCTTCAATGAGCTCTTGGGTTTAATTTTTTACCCTACACTCAAAATATTCTTATGTCTTGATTTTATAAAAACCTCTGTATATTCAATAAAATGATATGATTTTATATCATGTGTAGGACATACACTCACACACACTTCCTACTAATGGTATACACCATCATCATTCGTGTGTACGACGAACTACTACCACACAAACAGTTCCATTACCACCGTTCATGGTTCAAAATAATGATGGACTCATTGTTTTTATATAATATATATTATATTTATATTTTCTATATATATTAATAATTTTTATATAACACATATCTATATTCTTTCCATTTTTTGGGAATATGAAAACGTTCTTTTTGGACGTGGGGACTACCACACCCTCAATGTGATGTGATTAATTGATATTATACATGGAATGTATTAAGGATGATTTAAAAAACAATTAAATCTATTAAATAAATATTATTATTGAATTATAATATAAATATAAATATATATCTTAATTTTAAATTATGAATAAGAAATGGTAGTAGCATTCATGCATATGTATGACCTACCATCTCTATAAATGGTGTATTCCATTTCCTATCTCCAGAAATTATAGATTACTCTGAATACATATATAATAAATATATATATTATTTTCAACATTTTTGAAATTGTTTTTATTGTTAAATAATTATCTATGTATCATTAACAAAAAATAACAAGTCAAAAAACTCAAAAAACAAGGCAGTTAAAACCTGAAATAGTGAAAATAATAAAATATTATTTGGAAACATGTAATAAGATATTATAATAAGATCATATATGATATTATAAATTGATATATAGTTCTAGAATAATTTAATAACCTGATAATAACTATTATGTGGTAGGTTAATGGATGTTCACTAAAAAGGAAGTGTAAGGTAAGTGATTTCGTCTCAATTTACATTCCATTGAGACTTATTTGTTATTATGCACAAATTCACTTTAATATATTTTATATATATCCAATTTCCATTATTATAATTATTCACACATAATTGATGGTTTTTTATGTTTCACTATGAACTATATCATCCAAGGGGTTTTTACATGAAATTTATGATGTGGAAAAAGTTATCGTTCCAATATTACGTTCTTTTATTGTAGAGACCCGAAGCTTGACGTACATGGACATTACATTACATTTGTGGAATACTTAGTACATAACAAAAACACACACTAAAGGATCGTAATAGTTTAGTGTCTTTGGAAACTCGGAACATAATCTTCTAATCCTGGTGAAAGATCTTCAAAATCTCCCACAAAGATCTTCTTTTTTTTTACCTAAAACCTTTCTTTATATCCTGGGGAAAAGAAAACATAAAAGGGTGAGCTCAAATGCTCAGTAAGGGTAAACAAAAGAAATATCAATCACATAATTTTCATAAGAACATAACATTTTTGGAAATCTTAACCTGCAAAAGAGAGCATAATTTCATAACATGGGATAAATCATAGTAGTGAAAATGAAACCCTTACATAAAACATTACTCATTGTGGCATACACACATAATCATAGAGAATCATTTCTTGTTAGTCAAGACTCATTGCCAAGACTATCTTAGTGGACAAAGTCCCTTTCTGAATCGAGTAATCCTCGTTTCAGTCCTGTTTCACTGAACCGGTATAACCTACCATTCCAGCCATGTCTATCTCATGAGATATGAAATCTTTACCCAATGCATTGGAGGGAGATATAGGTCCCACCCATCTCTTAATGAATCCTTTCTTATGTGTGCCACAAAATCATAAATCATACATCATTGCATAACCCATGTAATAAAAATGGGATTCTTAAACAACATGACATCATAAAACCATTCATATAAGATAAAGGAATTCATAAACATAATTCCATCACAACATAGTCAAATCAATGTAAAAAAATGGATAGAAACAGAACCCTTTATTATCTTATATGGAAAATAATTTTGATAAATCACTTGAATTGAATTCTTGAGGAAAATATCCTTTCTTCTTCAAAATCAATTTCTTTTCACAAAACATCATGCAATTTTAAAAGAAAGAGATTTTATTGAAAATAGTCATGAAATCTTATAGAGGAAGCTTCATGAAAATAAGGCTTTATAAAACAGTATAAATCCGTTCGTGCCGTATAAGTTAAAAAAAACATTCTTCGTACTTTTGTCGGAAAAGTCAAAAAGTACCTCGTATGAAAAAGCGACAAAAGATTCCTTTCATATTCTTTACTAAAAACTCACCGAAGAGTAAAATTGGATTTAAACTATTGTAAGTGGATGGAAACAATATTACATATTGAAGGAACATGGATGTGGATGATAAAATACACCCCAGTAAATACTTACGAATAAACAATCTCGGATAAAAATGAGATTGTGGTATTTCCCTTACCTTAGGTCCAATTTGCTTCGTATGTGTCCGAACCTCCTGTATAATGATTTAAATAATGTCATTGACTTATTACAGAATCATATTCATTGTTATGATATCATATATGGTTCACTTATGACATTATATTACCCGTTCTTTTGTAAATTCCATGTTAAAGAAGCGTTTTGGGTAAAATCGTTTCTTTTATCGTAGGTATTTTGACTTGTTGTTATTGACATTATTATTACTTATATCATGATTTACTTACTTCCAGAATATAAAATATGATTTATATATCATATATATTCAGTATATATATATATAATAGATAGATAAATAAAATAAAAAACACCGTTCATGGAGACGGTAGTCCGTACGTACGCATGAACGTTGTTTTTCTTTCCTTATTGTCTTGAAATGGAAGTAAGTAGATGACATACATATGTATATATATACATAAATCCAGTATCTTTATAATTTCATATATTTCATTATTATTTCTTATATATACATTATAATCATTCTTAAATGGTTAACATGGAGAATGAATCTCATCGCGTCGTGGAGACGGTAGTCCGTACGTACGCACGAGCGATGATATCATTTCTATAAATATTGAATTGAATTGGAGTGGATTATACAATATATCAGAATCAATATGATGTTGTAATAACTATGTATAGTTATTCTTTACACCATTATACCCATCCATGTAAGGTGGCGGTGGAAAATAGATTACACCACGGCGTGGAGACGGTATTCCGTACGTACGCACGCGCGGTGATTTCTTTTTCCGTAGGATGGATACATGGTGAAATAGGGTTGTTTCATACTTATAATAACATATCAGTATATGAGTGATACTGATGTTATTACTTCATAATGAAACAACCTAAGAAGAAGAAGTGGAAGAAGAAATAAAGATGAAAGAATTGGTAACGGTAATTACCTCTTCTTTGAAGTGCCTCTTTGAGACCTCCTCTTAGGGCACTAAAATTGGTCTTTGAGGAAGACCAGAACCTCTAGGATGTTGCTAGGTAAGTGGAGAGGATAAATTGGCAGGGGTTGGCCGAGCTTGAGTGCTCAAATTGGTGTGAGGAGGAGGGGGAGGAGGTGTCCTTTTATAGGGGAGGAGAGGGGCACCTTAGGAATATCTCAAAATATTATTTTATATTAAAGTCAAAATCGGTTTATAATGGTTCCAAAGGGTCTTATTTCGAAGCTAAAGTGGGGATGGGTCGAAATCCTATCAACCAATAGGATTTAGACAAGTTTAGGGTATTATTTTAACCTTATCAATTAGATTTAACTATAAGTTAAATAATTTAACTTTTACCGTGTCTTTTTGTTTTCTTACACTATATGGTTAATACACTTACTATAACATGCCAAACGAACCCCAAATTGTTTATTATTAATATATATATCCTTATATAAGTCATTTGGCCGAACCTTAGATTTTTAGGAATACAATAACAATTAATAATATAATATTTGATTTAAAAACTATTTTGTGTCAATTTTGACACTATTTGATATATGATTTTTGTGAAAGTCATAACAGAATTAAATGTTCGAACCAAGTTGATTAAATCAACATTAATATATAATAGTAACCTAGAAAATTAGTGGAATTCATAAAAAGTCTCAAATTACATTTATTTTGGTGTTTATAACATCAATTATGTCAATATTTCATTAATAAGATAATGATTGCATCATCGTTGTGTCATAAATAAATTAAATTATTTGATGTCTAAAAATTACAAATAAAATACCATAATGTAGGAAATCTTTTTATCTTTCTAATGAATATTTATAGTCGAATTTATCTTATGTATAACCCCATATTAAAAATGATTTACTTATTAAAATTTGATTTTAACTATTTTAACCCTTCTTTAAATAAATTAATAATAAAAGTCCTAATCTAATCCAAGTGGGCCTAAATGGTCATATTTTATTTCTAAGTTTGTTTCTGGTCGAATTACACTTGTCCAATAGAATTAGGACATGTGTTAGGGTAATATTAATATCATATTTACCCTTAGTTACCTTATTTACTATAAACCGCGGTAAAAAAAGTAAAAAGTTACTATTCACCAAAAATTATTTTCATCTCATTGAACCACATTTTAGTCCTTGATATTAACCGTGTCTCTCGGATTTTCGAAATTACATTCACAGAAGCGGTAAAATTAAGTTTTATGCAAAATTCAGTTTTTAACCTACCACTTAGTGGTTTCACTATTCATCAAAAATTGAAGTTTTTCAGAAAAATGCCAAAATTTCACCCTAAGCTATAATTGATATTCCGAATTCAAAAATGATTTCTATTTTACAAAATTCCCAACATATAAGTTGCATTAATTAATTTTATAATTAAATCCCGCTGTTAAAACAAATAGCGTGTTTTTAAGAAACAAAATCTATCAAAAGATTGACACTTGTTTATGTCTAGTTTAAATGTGAAATTACATCCAATGACCAACATTGTATTAAATTGTAAAAATATATTCTAAATATACTTTAAAACCACTCAAATTAATGATTTATCACTATTAATTATTTCAATTAAAAAAGTTGTTTTTAATTATAATTTGGTAATTTTCACTATTCATCAGAATATGAAAGTTATCCGAAAAGTACCAAAATTTCACCTTAGGCTAAATTCGATACTCCGAATCCAAAAATGAAGTCCATTTTGAGAGTTAAAATTTCTAAAATTTTAAAAGTGGTTATTACTATTCATAACGGCTAGTTTTAATAATATTTTAATAGCATATCATTGTTTCGTGAAACTCAGGATTACGTACCACACACGCTATCGAGGAAGGTTGCGATTGCGTGTAATGCAAGGCAAGTCAAGGATGCGTGTTGTGCAAGCTCCTTTTGGTGTAGCGTACAACACAAGACATTAGTGAAATAAAAAAAAGAATATTTTTCATAAAATCTCGGGCTGTTACATTCTACCCCCCTTAAAATGAATTTCGCCCTCGAAATTCGTCGGGGTTATAAATGGTTTACTATTCGAAAGTTTCTTTAATAGAAACCCACATCGTAAAAGGGAATACCAAAACTTGGCTTTAAAAACTAAAGTATGAAATGTAACGATTACCCAAATAAACTAATCACTGGGCTTCCACATAGGTGAAAATATGGATATGGAAGAGAAATCTAACCATCATGTTCTGATGGAGAGTGGTAGAGAACATGGCTATGGAGAAGCCAGTAATCACAAATCCATAAATTTGTGACGATCTAAGGTACCATCTGATTCATCAGGTATAAGAGAACTAGGACAACATTTTTGGTTTTCAAGATCATTTCCCTAAAGTTAAAGAATTTGAATTAGAATAAATACTTACTTTATTTCGGTACAATCTCACTGTTGTTCGTGCCTTTAACAATTTCCACTTCATCTCTTAAATAAATGAAGTTGAATTTGTTATTCGTGAAGTGCTAGCAGATCATGTGATAGAATGACGGGTCATTCCATCTGTTTCAAACAAAAGGTTAGCAAAATTATATACATAAGTCGATCTATAGTGAGATTAATCACATATGGTTTCTAAAATGGACTTATACTTCATATATCATACTGCTTAATATAATAAAACTAGTTTCTACTAAACAGGGACTTCCTGTAGGTCAGTGGTAGGCGATAAAGGCCAGTCGCACTTCGTTACTATAACATCCCATCAATAATATCGAAAATCTTCTATCCTTAAACAATACTAACTTATGTCCAACATAATCCAGTCTAATCATTAGGCTTATACATAATACTGCAGTCCACTCTCATAATATAGTGACATCGATTACCAGAGATTTAATACTGTCGTTGATCCCCACATATCATAAGATATGTCTTGTTGGTCACATTCTAAACATTCAAAGTCCTTAATCGTGTATTCTCTTGAATACCTTAGTGAAAACATGAGTGCAGTTAAAAGTTAACACTTTCCACATACCAAAATCCTCAAAATTCTATATACTCAAACCATGATATCACTTAGTCCTTATATCAATCATGAGCTCATGAATACTATCAAACATTTAATTTTCTCCTTATCCCTTCATTATGCGCATATCATCTACATTCCAAAAATATCTGAATAACCTTTCATGGATACTGGTAACATTAATCAGACAACAATGTAACAATCCTTACATGTCTCTTTATTCCATAGTGCCATGATATTACTTATACAACATTACACATGATAAACATGTAATCATTCCACTACATTCTTAAACCATTGACTGAGCTTCAACAATTCTTTCATCTCACATATCATTTGTAGTTTCTTCATCATCATCCACATAAATACTTCCCATACGACCATACTGATTATCTTCATGAGACTTTCCCTTAGGGCATTGGTTTGCATAATGCCTGTACATTCCACATTTAAAACATTTAACCATTGTTGATGTCGTAGCAATACCATTATCCTCATCCATGGTGTTAACTGAACCTTTTCCTTTGCACTTACTTGCTTTGTGTCCTTCTTTTCCACACCCAAAGCATCTTCCAGTTCCTTTGAAACATTCTCCTTGATGCCTCTTCCCACATGATTTACATAGGGGAAATTGAACTTTCTTTCCTCTATGATCATCATGAAACTCCATCTTTCTCTTATTAGCCGAGTCAGGAAACTTACCAAAGTTTACTTTATTGATCATATTATGAGATTTCTGATTTGGCATAATAATGATGTTTGGACTTCCAAATCCCATTTCATTTGGTTGCTCATAAAGAATATCATTCCATTGTCCATCATATCCTCCATTATTGTGAATCATTTTGTTTCCAGCCATTTTCTAAAACCCAAACAGAATAGTGTTAGATGCAAAAATCGTAATAAAGGGGGAGTAACTTAAATATCTATCATCTTTGGTTTAATCTAATATCGTTACCATAGTTCTAGGACTATATCCTATACGTATACTTATCCTTAGGGGCATCCCTAGACATACCTTAGAAATATCTCTAGGGATCTCACTAATGTTTTCGCGTCCTAGTTTCCAAAGGTTGACTAAACCTTTCCTCTGATACCAACTGTAGAGACCCGAAGCTTGACGTACATGGACATTACATTACATTTGCGGAATACTTAGTACATAACAAAAACACACACTAAAGGATCGTAATAGTTTAGTGTCTTTGGAAACTCGGAACATAATCTTCTAATCCTGGTGAAAGATCTTCAAAATCTCCCACAAAGATCTTCTTTTTTTTTACCGAAAACCTTTCTTTATATCCTGGGGAAAAGAAAACATAAAAGGGTGAGCTCAAATGCTCAGTAAGGGTAAACAAAAGAAATATCAATCACATAATTTTCATAAGAACATACCATTTTTGGAAATCTTAACCTGCAAAAGAGAGCATAATTTCATAACATGGGATAAATCATAGTAGTGAAAATGAAACCCTTACATAAAACATTACTCATTGTGGCATACACACATAATCATAGAGAATCATTTCTTGTTAGTCAAGACTCATTGCCAAGACTATCTTAGTGGACAAAGTCCCTTTCTGAATCGAGTAATCCTCGTTTCAGTCCTGTTTCACTGAACCGGTATAACCTACCATTCCAGCCATGTCTATCTCATGAGATATGAAATCTTTACCCAATGCATTGGAGGGAGATATAGGTCCCACCCATCTCTTAATGAATCCTTTCTTATGTGTGCCACAAAATCATAAATCATACATCATTGCATAACCCATGTAATAAAAATGGGATTCTTAAACAACATGACATCATAAAACCATTCATATAAGATAAAGGAATTCATAAACATAATTCCATCACAACATAGTCAAATCAATGTAAAAAATATGGATAGAAACAGAACCCTTTATTATCTTATATAGAAAATAATTTTGATAAATCACTTGAATTGAATTCTTGAGGAAAATATCCTTTCTTCTTCAAAATCAATTTCTTTTCACAAAACATCATGCAATTTTAAAAGAAAGAGATTTTATTGAAAATAGTCATGAAATCTTATAGAGGAAGCTTCATGAAAATAAGGCTTTATAAAACAGTATAAATCCGTTCGTGCCGTATAAGTTAAAAAAAACATTCTTCGTACTTTTGTCGGAAAAGTCAAAAAGTACCTCGTATGAAAAAGCGACAAAAGATTCCTTTCATATTCTTTACTAAAAACTCACCGAAGAGTAAAATTGGATTTACACTATTGTAAGTGGATGGAAACAATATTACATATTGAAGGAACATGGATGTGGATGATAAAATACACCCCAGTAAATACTTACGAATAAACAATCTCGGATAAAAATGAGATTGTGGTATTTCCCTTACCTTAGGTCCAATTTGCTTCGTATGTGTCCGAACCTCCTGTATAATGATTTAAATAATGTCATTGACTTATTACAGAATCATATTCATTGTTATGATATCATATATGGTTCACTTATGACATTATATTACCCGTTCTTTTGTAAATTCCATGTTAAAGAAGCGTTTTGGGTAAAATCGTTTCTTTTATCGTAGGTATTTTGACTTGTTGTTATTGACATTATTATTACTTATATCATGATTTACTTACTTCCAGAATATAAAATATGATTTATATATCATATATATTCAGTATATATATATATAATAGATAGATAAATAAAATAAAAAACACCGTTCATGGAGACGGTAGTCCGTACGTACGCATGAACGTTGTTTTTCTTTCCTTATTGTCTTGAAATGGAAGTAAGTAGATGACATACATATGTATATATATACATAAATCCAGTAGCTTTATAATGTCATATATTTCATTATTATTTCTTATATATACATTATAATCATTCTTAAATGGTTAACATGGAGAATGAATCTCATCGCGTCGTGGAGACGGTAGTCCGTACGTACGCACGAGCGATGATATCATTTCTATAAATATTGAATTGAATTGGAGTGGATTATACAATATATCAGAATCAATATGATGTTGTAATAACTATGTATAGTTATTCTTTACACCATTATACCCATCCATGTAAGGTGGCGGTGGAAAATAGATTACACCACGGCGTGGAGACGGTATTCCGTACGTACGCACGCGCGGTGATTTCTTTTTCCGTAGGATGGATACATGGTGAAATAGGGTTGTTTCATACTTATAATAACATATCAGTATATGAGTGATACTGATGTTATTACTTCATAATGAAACAACCTAAGAAGAAGAAGTGGAAGAAGAAATAAAGATGAAAGAATTGGTAACGGTAATTACCTCTTCTTTGAAGTGCCTCTTTGAGACCTCCTCTTAGGGCACTAAAATTGGTCTTTGAGGAAGACCAGAACCTCTAGGATGTTGCTAGGTAAGTGGAGAGGATAAATTGGCAGGGGTTGGCCGAGCTTGAGTGCTCAAATTGGTGTGAGGAGGAGGGGGAGGAGGTGTCCTTTTATAGGGGAGGAGAGGGGCACCTTAGGAATATCTCAAAATATTATTTTATATTAAAGTCAAAATCGGTTTATAATGGTTCCAAAGGGTCTTATTTCGAAGCTAAAGTGGGGATGGGTCGAAATCCTATCAACCAATAGGATTTAGACAAGTTTAGGGTATTATTTTAACCTTATCAATTAGATTTAACTATAAGTTAAATAATTTAACTTTTACCGTGTCTTTTTGTTTTCTTACACTATATGGTTAATAAACTTACTATAACATGCCAAACGAACCCCAAATTGTTTATTATTAATATATATATCCTTATATAAGTCATTTGGCCGAACCTTAGATTTTTAGGAATACAATAACAATTAATAATATAATATTTGATTTAAAAACTATTTTGTGTCAATTTTGACACTATTTGATATATGATTTTTGTGAAAGTCATAACAGAATTAAATGTTCGAACCAAGTTGATTAAATCAACATTAATATATAATAGTAACCTAGAAAATTAGTGGAATTCATAAAAAGTCTCAAATTACATTTATTTTGGTGTTTATAACATCAATTATGTCAATATTTCATTAATAGGATAATGATTGCATCATCGTTGTGTCATAAATAAATTAAATTATTTGATGTCTAAAAATTACAAATAAAATACCATAATGTAGGAAATCTTTTTATCTTTCTAATGAATATTTATAGTCGAATTTATCTTATGTATAACCCCATATTAAAAATGATTTACTTATTAAAATTTGATTTTAACTATTTTAACCCTTCTTTAAATAAATTAATAATAAAAGTCCTAATCTAATCCAAGTGGGCCTAAATGGTCATATTTTATTTCTAAGTTTGTTTTTGGTCGAATTACACTTGTCCAATAGAATTAGGACATGTGTTAGGGTAATATTAATATCATATTTACCCTTAGTTACCTTATTTACTATAAACCGCGGTAAAAAAAGTAAAAAGTTACTATTCACCAAAAATTATTTTCATCTCATTGAACCACATTTTAGTCCTTGATATTAACCGTGTCTCTCGGATTTTCGAAATTCCATTCACAGAAGCGGTAAAATTAAGTTTTATGCAAAATTCAGTTTTTAACCTACCACTTAGTGGTTTCACTATTCATCAAAAATTGATGTTTTTCAGAAAAATGCCAAAATTTCACCCTAAGCTATAATTGATATTCCGAATTCAAAAATGATTTCTATTTTACAAAATTCCCAACATATAAGTTGCATTAATTAATTTTATAATTAAATCCCGCTGTTAAAACAAAGAGCGTGTTTTTAAGAAACAAAATCTATCAAAAGATTGACACTTGTTTATGTCTAGTTTAAATGTGAAATTACATCCAATGACCAACATTGTATTAAATTGTAAAAATATATTCTAAATATACTTTAAAACCACTCAAATTAATGATTTATCACTATTAATTATTTCAATTAAAAAAGTTGTTTTTAATTATAATTTGGTAATTTTCACTA
This sequence comes from Viscum album, assembly GCA_963277665.1. Classification (NCBI taxonomy): domain Eukaryota; kingdom Viridiplantae; phylum Streptophyta; class Magnoliopsida; order Santalales; family Viscaceae; genus Viscum; species Viscum album. Next base: position 1,998,178,230 of record OY728142.1, on the reverse strand, counting down.
TTCATCAGAATATGAAAGTTATCCGAAAAGTACCAAAATTTCACCTTAGGCTAAATTCGATACTCCGAATCCAAAAATGATGTCCATTTTGAGAGTTAAAATTTCTAAAATTTAAAAAGTGGTTATTACTATTCATAACGGCTAGTTTTAATAATATTTTAATAGCATATCATTGTTTCGTGAAACTCAGGATTACGTACCACACACGCTATCGAGGAAGGTTGCGATTGCGTGTAATGCAAGGCAAGTCAAGGATGCGTGTTGTGCAAGCTCCTTTTGGTGTAGCGTACAACACAAGACATTAGTGAAATAAAAAAAAGAATATTTTTCATAAAATCTCAGGCTGTTACATTTATCATTGTTAACAATCTATTGAAACAATCACTTCTTTATTATCATTTTTATTGAAAAATAAATTTATATTAAATATCATATTCTCATTTACTGGATACTATTTTCTACCAAACCATATTACATATTTTCATGTAGTATTAAAATTGATATTTATTTAATTAATTGGGGAAATAATTATAAATCTGTATCTTTTACAATATACTGATATTTGATGATAATTAATTTTTTTCAAAAATTAAATTGATTATTAAAGATATGAGTAATGCTTTGGAAAGTCATTATATTGGTTGAGAATGGGTTATTTTAATATCCTTGATTCATCATAAGTCTCGTGAGATGAAATTATATGGCCAAATCAAATGGGGTTTTTACCCTCTATATTTTAACCATCCTTGAGGATAAATATAGACCGTAAAGGTATCATGCTCCAAAGAAACAAGATATTTTATAATTAATAATTTTTTTATTGATAAATTAGTTATTATTATTAAACATGGTATTGTGTCTTGGACACTTTCTATGGACTCATATTCATTCTAATTTTAATTGATTAAATGGCATGTGGGTTCATTTATTTACCTTTCCATATTGATTATTCATTCTTAATTTATCATAGATTCTTCTATGCTTAACAATTAATAATTATTTGATCTCACCCTTATCATATACCTTTCCCTATGTTATGAAGAATAAATATTTGAATAATATTTTAAGGATATTGTTAATTTAATTTTATTACGTATAATATTTTATATTTTTTCAATGTAATATGGGTGTCATGAACAAAATCTGGTTTTCCAAAAACATATAAACTGATCAGTCATTCAATATTTTATTCCCTGTAATCATACCAATGTAATAAAGTAAGTTACTAACTCTAGGATTATTGGGTCGAAACGTTACATTTATCATTGATATATATAAAATGATATATGTCCTCATTCCAAAAACATTAACATTTTCTTGAACATAGATAATATCACAGATTATAGATTACCATCAATATATATTAAAATAAATATAGCTAATACATATAATACATTCAAAACATTCCTAAAAATTGATGTTTTGACAATTCATAGTCTTATAATTTAGGTGGCCCTTACGTTATAAATTATCTTTTTTATCGTTCTAAATATTATTCGTATTCTTGTAGAAATACTAAAATACATTCATATTATACTACAATATAACACACACAAAATCAAATTACACATATCTGATTCATTATATAACTGTTTCTCACACTTTAATTCAATTTATAACATACCAACATTCTTAACATTAAAAATATAAATGGTTGTCTGTGAAGAAATCACCATGATATTCATATATGAATAAATTTTGTAGTAGAATAATGCCTTATCAATTAATGATATTATTTATTCTTACAAAGAGATTTTTTCTAGACTTCGATGATAAATATTCACTATAAGATACTCATTTGAGTAATGTATTTTTAACCTATCAATAATTTTCTTCAAAATAAATTAGGATTGTTACTTACATTGAATTATATGTTCATCACAACTCTTAATAAGTATTAAAATATTTTTATAATACAGGAGCCAAGCATCATGAAATCTTCATAATAAATTAATTTTTTTAATTCACCTTGTAAACCTTTAATAAAAATTTTTATTAAGATATTTACATTTAGTCATACATTTTAAAAATGTTTGTGAAGATCATTTTTAATTTAGTGCTACTCTTAATCAGTATTTACATTTTTCCTTTGGAATTTAGGAAAAAAAAATTTCACTATCAAATTTAATATAGTTATCTAATTTCCATTAGTTCACTTTTTTCCATCTGGATTTCATACTCAGGTATATCCCCATAAAGTATGTATTGTTTTTATTTTATTTATCAACATTATATTTTTAAATCTTTATTGGGAAATAAGATTTCAATGAGTTATAAAAGTGGTATATTGGTATATTCATTCATTTCAAGTAGAAAATAGTGTTATGTGAACCTTGGATTCTCCAACTCCTGATAAAAAAGTGTCTTCTCCTTATATTTCACTTGTTTGGGTTCTATTTCATAATTATTCAAAAAAAATGGATAATTTTTTAGATGAAAATTTTATTATAAAACGAGAACATCCTCATTGATCTACTTGTAATGTCTATTGAATTATATGAACAAGGATCACAAATATAAAATCTCATTATTAATATTTCCACCACATTACACCCTACTTTTCATTAATTTTTAGATCATAACCCTTCTATAAATTAAATTTTACATTATAACTTATATTAAATAATTTTAAATCTTATTTATTCATTCTCTTCTCCAAGATAAGTTAGTTCCAAATTTCAAAATTCAATATATATTTCACTGTTTTAGTATTTAATGAAATATTTATAAAATATTTGATTTCTATGTGGTTTCCTCCAAAAAATATCATCTCATTAAGTTCTTATGGAATGAAATTCATAATTCCATTTCCACGTGTAGATGAATCTATTCTTAATGTTATAGTGATCTCATCATCCACCAAATAACAAAAACACCATCTAGTGGATTTAAAATTTCAGTATCCTTTTCAATACTTATTTTGACATATATTACACACTTAATAAGATGTGATTAAATTTTGATTTACGTAAATTCATGGTACCTTGGATAATTTTATTTTACAGTTATCTACAATAAAGCTTAAAAACTATTTATATGGGCTTGGATTTAATTTGAGAGAATACGAAAGTGTATGAATGGTTTGTTTTCTATGGATTTCAAAAAGCATGGATAAATGTTTAAATGGAATATGTTATTTATTTTAAGGGTTAAATTGTGAACAATGCATGTTAAAACTGAATGTGTGATGATTTTCCTTTATTTGGTTTGTTAAGGTGAGATTAACATGTTGAATTTATATGCCATGAAACTAGAAATGAATCCTTAAATGGATACAGAGGAAGAATAACTAAGTAATGGTTGGGTAATTAACCATGAAATGAAATAAGGGATACTTATACCATGTTAGAGGTTCCTTATGTGTATTGTGTTGATGAAATTGGGATATTTAATATAGAAAAGGGTTTTTTATTTCCATATTTATTTCAACTACTATCCATTGGGAGATAAATTGACAAAAGTAGTTGTCAAGGTTATTAAATGATGTGCTATTTTGGGTTTTTAGTGATGTATGATATGTTTATCAATAACCATGTTGTGATATGTTTGAGCTATGGTAAGATTCACTTACAAATTATTTTATGTGGCTTTATATATGAAGTTATAGGGTATTAAATAATTCTATCTTAAGGTAATTTTCCATTTTTTGTATTACGTTATCATTTTAATATTCACATAATCACTCTTTAAGTTAACAGTTGGTTTTGAATTTTTTACTAAGAATTGATTTATCACTCACTATATATAACACCTTTTTTGTATAAAAATTGAATTCATGATGTTTCACATAATTAAATGGAATTTATAGTTGGGTATTGATTTCTAGATAGAGTTTCATGATTAGTCTATAATATTACATATTATTACAGAGTGCATTTCGACACTTTAATTATCTCCATCTGTCAAGTTGCTTATGTATTGGTATTTATGATATACTGCAGAGTTTATTTTGACTATTTTACATTTTATGATGTGTTAATATACCATGTAACGTCAATAACATGACTAGTGATAATGGTGTGACATGATTTTTGGACAAACATAAAATACATGATATTTTTAAAAATATTTTCATTTAATCCATTTTAGGATAACAGAAACAGATCAACATTATTTTAGGATTCATTTATGGTAAATCTAAAATGATATAAAAACCATTTAAATTTTAAATTATTTTTTATGGAATCATGATTAAATTAGTGGTTCTATGTGTTTCTCAAATTATAAGACCTTGGCCTTAAACATTACTTATTATTGAATTAAATTGAATAACTCACATTGAGGATCTTTTAAGGTTTAGAGTTTTAGAGAATTAGGACATAACTACTACATCTCAAAGATTACAAAGTAGACACATCTACTCAGTTTCCATTTTTTTCACAGAATAAAAACTCTTGAACAAAAGAGTCATGTCTAGTTCTTGTTTAAGATAGCATGGCATTTCCTTGATCCCATCCTTGACCCTATTCCACTTTATGTCCTGTGAAAAAAATTTCAAAAAAACTTGGGATGAGCATAAGAATCTTAGTAAGGGTTATAACAATACGAAAAGAAAAAATTATTCCATGTATATATAATAATCAGTGAAATCATACTTTACTCATAAAACATAAGCAATTTAACATACCTCACGAAATCACAAGATTTATGCGTAACTCAATAGAAATCATAAGACATAAAGGTAACATGAGTCATTCATAACATTCTTACATAGGGAGTAACCCTCATGGTTACATTTGGAATACCCATCACAGTATATTACCTAAATTTCTTCGATTAAACCTTAGCGTTTAAGCCCTTCACGTTACCCAATGCATTGGAGAGATATATTAGGCTCACCCACCCTTAGTTTATCACGTAACCACCCGTCTTCATAAACAATTCCCAAGAACCATAACATAATCATAGAACATAACATAGGCATAAATGAAAGATAAAATTTCCTCATTACAATAACACTATAACATTTTAAGATATTGAAATAATAAATCTATTCAAAAAAACCATTTTCAAATCCATTTAAAACATTTAATAAAGATATTTTTGAATCAAAGTGTCACATACCACCTTTAAGATTTTAACATTTTAAACCATTAATATCTATATAAATAAATCCTTAAAACCATTTTTAAAACATGGATATTAATGATAAATATTTATAAGAACAAATCATTAAAACATTTAAAGCTATATTTTAGTAAAAGGGTTTTTTAACAAAATTAGACACACTTGAATACAATAATTGAGGAATAACATTTAATCATAACTTTATAATATCATGAGAATATATGGATTCATGATATAATATTCCAAAGGATAGTATATACACTATATAAGAGTGAATTTGTGCATAACAACAATGAAGTCTCAATAGAAATGTAAAATGAGATGAAATCCCTTATAAAGAAGGTATTCTTAGATTAAGGATAAATCAATCTCATAATTATGTCTGAAAAATATTAATACACCCAATATAATTGGATATTAATTGTAAAACAATCAAAGGATATTCACACATATTAAAAGGATGACATATTCAATAACAACATGTTGAACCCAAAGAAATAGAAATTGGGTTAAAAACTTCCCTTGGTAAAATTCGACAGCCTAACAGTGTCACTTTAAAATTCATAAAATTAGTTGATGAGAGATAAAATGGTATCTCATCACTTGGACATAAAATTTATATCAATAATGATATATAATAACATATCCCAACATAAAAATATGTAAATTAAAATACATAACAAAATAAGTCTTTTATAAAGAGGAGGGTGAAAGGTTCCCATACTGATTTGGGTAACCTTCAAAACGTACACCCCAGGAAAGAAGGACTATACAACATTGATGTAAATACTCATAAACAAAAGTATATTACAAAAATATTAGAATAATGGGGAGTACATACACCACTCAAAATAAATATTGGTAAATGTAGCATAAATCTCATGGGAATAAAAGTGAGATGAAAAATCCCTTATGAATACACGGCAGCCTAACGGCGCCACTCAAAACTTCCAAAAAATGGATTGATGAAATAAAATATTGTCTATAATTATATGAACATATATATTACAGTAATATTAATATAAAATAACATCACCAACATAATAAATAGGATCTTAAAGTAAGTTACATAAAAAAGAGTACTTGAAAAGAAAGAGAGAGGTAGGATCCCTTACCTCATGTCTGACATGACTCGATCGTCCTTTAATCTCCTGAATAATAAAATTTGGTCAATTTATAATTTAATAAGGAACTCCTTTAAATATTATTATTCAGTTAATATCACATTTTATAATGCTATAATAATTGGTTAATAAAGTGATTTCATATCAGACATTTTTGTCAATGTTCGGTACATGAGTAAAAATTGAACTTGTTGGAAAAGAATTTTCCTTGTATTTATAGGTAAATCATCTCCAGAATAGTATTAATGTTTTAAATATCATATATATTCAGTATATATTCATTTAATACTATTCCATAACATTTTGAGATAAAAAATTAAAATCACCGTTCATGGAGACGGTAGGCCGTACGTACGCAAGAAAGCTACATTCATTTTTTTCTCATATTAATGGAATTAAAGTTAAAAGAGATATATATATATATTATAATTCCATAATTAAATCCATAATTTATATGTAATATATAACATATATATATATATATTATATATATGTACTTATAATAGTACATAACATTTGGAGATAAGAAATGAAATGCACCGTCCACAGAGACGGTAAGCCGTACGTACGCATGAACGCTACTTTCATTTATTTGGCACATTAATGGAATTAAAACTAGATGAGATATATATATATATTATAATTAAATTATAATATATATGTTATATATATCACATAAGTTCATAAATTTAATTCTTTATACATTCCATGTATTGCATGAACGAGTCACATCACTTGAGGGGGCGATAGTCCACACTTCCTCAAATGAAGTTATCGCATTTTCACAACATGAAAATCATAATGGTATGTGTTAAATATAAAATACAGAAGCATAGAGAGGAAATAAATATAATATATATCATAAATAATTATAGTTCTATCATAATGGCCACCATGAGAGGTGGTGGGAGAAGATAGAACAATCATCATTTCGCGAGGCAACAACTCACCATCCATAGAAACAGTATGTTCATTAACCCTTATACGGAGGTGTGTGTTAGGGTAGCTCAAATACTTATCATAAAAAAATCCTATAATATTTAAGATACTGTTGTTGTTATAAAAGAACGAAATAAAAAGAGTTTAGGGGGTTGGAGAAGCAAAATAAAACAAACGAACACTAGGGAAGACTCTACCTTTAAATCGGGTATCTCTTTTTGATTTGAGATAAAAGGCTTCCTTGGAAAGACTTCTGCAAAAAATGAGTATTCTACAAGTAAGACAGGGATGTGTATGGACAAAATGTGTATATTTTGTCCGAGCCAATGGCTAGAGAGCTGTTGGTAAGGTGGTAGAGGTGGGGGCCTTTTATAAGAGGAGAGGAGGGGCACTCTTGGAATGTAAAGAAATGTTACTTTATATTAAAATTAGTTTCTGATTTTAAAGCACCCACATTGATATATTTCTATTATAAGGTGATAAGGGTTCGAAATATACTCATCCAATAGTTTTTGGACAAGTGTAAGTCTTATATTTTACATCATATTTTCATTTTATTTAAATCGTTCATTAATGAGGTAATCGCTGCATCATCATTGTGTCATAAATAATTTCATTTCATTAATGTATACAAATTATAAGAAAAACTTTAATGATGTATGAAATATTTTAATCTTTCAAATTAATATTTTTAGTAAAAAAATTGACTTGTATAACCCCATGTAAAAATTGTTTTAGTAAAACAATACATGTTTGTGACATTTTAATTTTAACTTTAAATAAAAAGTTATTAATGTCATTTTTCAACCAAAGTGGATCCATGGGGTCCCCAAGATGACCCATGGATTGTATCGGTCGGCCATGACTCATAAAATAAGGGTAGGACATGTTTCAAAGTCATTTCATATTATTATAACATTATCTTTACATTAAATTACATTAATTATCTTTAATCGCGATTAATAAAACTTAAAAGATATTATTCACAAAAAAAATTATTTTAATATCATTGAACCACATTTTACATCCTAATGACTACCATGTATTTCAGATTTTTTAAAATCAAATCACAGAAGTGGTAATGTTTCATTTAAACGAAAAATCAATTTCTTTAACTACCACTTAGTGGTTTCACTATTCATAAAAAATTGATGTTTTTCAGAAAAACACCAAAAATTCACCCTAAGCTATATTTGATATTACAAATTCAAAAATGATGTCTATTTTAAAAAATTAAAAATATATAAGTTGCATTAATTAATTTAATAATTCATTCCCGCTGTCAAAACAAATAGTGTGTTTTTAAGAAACAATATCTATTAAAAGATTGACACTACTTGAAGTCCAATTTCAAAGTGAAATTAATTCCAATGACCACCATTGGATTAAATAGTAAAAATATATTATAAATAAACTTTAATATCAATGAAAAAGATAATATATCCATATAAAAAATCAGATTAAAAGGAGGTTTTTAATTAAAATGCAACATTTTCACTAAAATGATCTTTATCGGAAAAATAAGAAAAATTTACACAAAGTAAATATTGATGTCCAGAGTCTAAAGAAGAATTTTAGTTTGTCAAATACAACATATAAAATTTTAAAAAGTATATTTAAAAATGGGTCTCCATCAAAAGGCAGTTAATCGAACTTTTAAATAATATTATAAGATTTATGCTTAAAATTGGATTCATCTGCATTTTAAGCCTCTAACATTTATTGGATAAAAGTAAAAATATTTGACAAACATATATAATCATTTTTTAGTTATTTCCATTCATTTCCGCCATTACAACAGCTAGGCATTAACTGCCATTTAAAATAATAATATTTTATTATAAGAGTGCAACGTAAGATTTCAAAGAAACTCGTTGTTGCGTATTGGGTACGCCATCGAGCATTGTGTTTCCTTTAAAGTAATATTAATATTTTATTCACAAATATGGATAAAAAAAATGTCGTATTATTTATTTACATGGGATGTTACATCCTTCCCCCCTTTTGGGAATTTCATCCTTGAAATTTTAAAATTTGGGCTTGGAAACTTCATTAAATATCCCACATCGGAACAAGAGTCGGTAAAACTATCATTTTAAAATAAAGAAAGTGAAGTACAATGGTCACCCGATTTAACCCATAGGAGAATTCCATGTCGGAAAACATGGACATGGAGGAGAAAACAAAGTGTCATGTTTTTATGTAGAGTGATAGAAAACATGTTTAGGAGAATATTAACCACAAGAAAATCACAAACTTCTGATGGTTTATACGGTATTTGATTTCCCAGTAGGAAAAATTAGCAGACAACATTTTTTTTATGTTACTTTTCATTGAGGAATTTATTTGTGATCATAACTAAAACATAAGGAAACATACTTACTTTTCACGTTGACTTCCAAATTTTACTATATTTCTTACATAAACTCATATTTTCTCCAAAAGATGAGTATTTAGGATGACATGTTTACATTAAGAGAGCTATAATCAACTTCTAGAGAATCACCTAATACAAAAAAGAGAACAATATATTTCCCATGTCTTTAGACCCTAACCAAAACTAAAACCAAAAAGGTTAGTACGAGATCCGATAATACCCAAAAAGGATAATCCTTTATAAAAAAAATCTTTTCTTAATCTCCAAAATTTGTCAAACAATACCCAAAGTTCAACAAAAACCATTCAAAAAACATCTATCTATAAAATTCATCAAAGTAATCTAAACTAAGACTGAAACGCTAATCTTTGAAGGATTTAATCACATAGTCTTCCCAAATAAACCTTAACATTTATCTCTAAATAACATCTGTTACTCTTAAAGTCTCATACTTCAATGTAATTAACCTAATCACATATCCTACATGATAGGTTAATAATTTCCATAGATAACACAAAATCAACTTATTCTAGATTCATAAGATCATCTAACTATAAATAATTAGTCAAACTAAGCAGGGACTTCACGCAGTCGAGTGGTAGGCGATATATACCTGTCGCACTTTGCTTGTGGGTTCGATTCTCGTATCTTCGTCAGACACGACAGGTTGTCACACGGTCTACGTGTTGTCCTTTTTCCAAAACTACATAATTCTTATAACATTCCCCAAAAAGCGATAAAAGCTTTAAAATAACCATAACATAATTTAACCTCAATTTTATCTCATTTCATTCATATTCCATCGTAACATATAGTCATCCATAATTACCTCAAAAGTAAGGATCATATAAACCCTAATGGTTACCTTTATAAGTATTACCTGAACTTACTCATCAAGTTGGTTCTCTCATACATGATGCATTAGGGAACTCACAAAGGTTCAAGTGGTTGATCATGACTCCTGATAGTTGGTTTAGAATAACCATGAGATTTATCATTGAATCCCCCATTTCATCCATTCTCTTAATCAGAGAACCACCATAGTTTCCTTCAAATCCATTGTCACTTTGGTTCCTGCTAGATCCATGCATTTACTAAAACCAAAAAAAATGTCAGTTTGAGTATATCAACAAAATTATCATGTACTAATAAGGAAGATAAACACTAAGATATACTGACTCATTCACTTTATCTAAAACTAGGACTCTTTCTGAAATCCTATCCATTATATTAATTTCACTTATGCTTAGAGAATACCCTATCCTCTAAAGTTATCTAAATAGACCTTTGATACCAACTATAAGACCCTTACCTTAAACATTACTTATTATTGAATTAAATTGAATAATTCACATTGAGAAGCTTTTCAGGTTTAGAGTTTTAGAGAATTAGGACATAACTGTTACATCTCAAAGATTACAAATTAGACACATCTACTCAGTTACCATTTTTTTCACGGAATAAAAACTCTTGAACAAAAGAGTGATGTCTACTTCTTGTTTTAGACAGCATGACATTTCCTTGATCCCATCCTTGACAATATTCCACTTTATATCCTGTGAAAAACATTTCAAAAAAAAACTTGGGATGAGCATAAAATGCTCAGTAATGGTTATAACAATATAGAAAGAAAACATTAGTCCATGTATACATAAGAATCAATGAAATCATACATTACTCATAAAACATAAGCAATTTAACATTCCTCATGAAATCATAAGATTTATGTGTAACTCAATATAAATCATAAGACATAAAGGTAACTTGAGGCATTCATAGCATTCTTACGTAGGGAGTAACCCTCAATGTTACGTTTGGAATAACCATCACAGTATATTCACTAAATCTCTTTGGATAAACCTTAGCGTTTAACCCCTTCGCGTTACCCAATGCATTGGAGAGCTATATTGGGCTCACCCGCCCTTAGTTTATCACGGAACCACCCGTCTTCATAAACAATGCCCAAGACCATAACATAATCATAGCACATAACTTAAGCATAAATTAAAGATAACATTCCCACATTGCAATAACAATATATCATTTTAAGATATTGAAATAAAAAATCCATTCAAAAAACCTTTTTCAAAACCATTTAAAACATTTAATAATGATATTTTTTAATCAATGTGTCCCATACCACCTTGAAGAATTTAACATTTTAAAACATTAGTATCTATATAAATAAATCCATAAAACCATTTTTAAAACATGGATATTAATGAGAAATATTTATAAGAACAAATCATTAATACATTTAAAGTGATATTTTAGTTAAAGGTTTTTTAACAAAATTAGAGACACTTGAATACAATAATTGAGGAATAACATTTAATCAGAACATTATAATATCATAAGAATAAATGGATTCCTGATATAATATTCCAGAGGACAGTATATACACCATATAAGAGTGAATTGGTGCATAACAAAAATGAAGTCTCAATAGAAATGTAAAATGAGTTGAAATCTCTTATAATGAATGTATCCTTAGATTAAGGATAAATCAATCTCATAATTATGTGTGAAAAATATAAATACACCCAATATAATTGGATATTAATTGTAAAAAAATCAAAGTTAATTCACGCATTTTCAAAGGATTACATATTCAATAACTACATGTTGAACCCAAAGAAATTAAAATTGGGTTAAAAAGTTCACTTGGTAAAATTCGACAGTCTAACATCGTCACTTTAAAATTCATAAAATTAGTTGATGAGAGATAAAATGGTATCTCATCACTTGGACATAAATTTTACACCAATAAGGATATATAATAACATATCCTAACATAAAAAAGATGTAAATTAAATTACATAACAAAATAATTTTTTAAAAAGAGAAGGGTGAAAGGTTCCCTTACCGATTTGGGTAACTTTCGAAACGTATACCCGATGAAAGAAGGACTATACAAAATTTATGTAAATAATCATAAACGAAATTATATTACACAAAGAGTAGAATAATGGGGAGTAAATACACCACTCAAAATAAATAGTGTCAAATGTAGCATAAATCTCACATGAATAAAAGTGAGATGAAAAATCCCTTACGAAAACACGGCAGCCTAACGACGCCACTTAAAACTTCTAAAAAATGGATTGATGAAATTAAATTTGGTTTATCATCATATGAACATAGAAATTACAGTAAGAGGAATATAAAATAACATCCCCAACATAATAAATAGGAGCTTAATGAAAGTTACATAAAAAGGAGTACTTAAAAAAGAAAGAGAGAGGTAGGATTCCTTACCTCGTGTCTGACAAGACTCGATCGTTATTTAATCTCATGAATAATAAAATTTGTTCAACTTATAATTGTATAAGGACCTCCCTTAAATATTATTTTTCAGTTCATATCACATATTATAATGTTATAATAATTGGTTAATAAAGTGAGTTCATATCAGAAGTTTTTGTCGATGTTCAACACATGAGTAAAAATTGAACTTGTTGGAAAAGGATTTTCCATGTAGTTATAGGTACATCATATCCAGAATAGTATTAATGTTTTAAATATCATATATATCCAGTATATATTCATTTTATACTATTTCATAACATTTTGAGATAAAAAATTAAAAGCACTGTTCATCGAGACGGTAGGCCGTACGTACGCATGAACGCTACTTTCATTTTTTTTGTCATATTAATTGAATTAAAGTTAAAAGAGAAATATATATATATATTAAAATTCCAGATTTATATCCATAATTTAGATTTAATACATAACATATATATTCATTATATATATATGTACTTATAATAGTACATAACATTTGGAGATAAGAAATAAAATGTACCGTTCATGGAGACGGTAAGCCGAATGTACGCATGAACGCTACTTTCATTTCGTTGGAACATTAATGAAATTAAAACTAGATGAGGGATATATATATTATAATTAAAGTATAATATATATGTTATATATATCACATAATTTCATCAATTTCATTATTTATACATTCCATGTATTGCATGAACGAGTCACATCACTTGAGGGGGTGGTAGTCCACACTTCCTCAAATGAAATTATCGCATTTTCACAACATGAAAAGCATAAAGGTATGTATTAAATATAAAATACAGAATCATAGAGAATAAATAAATATACTATATATCCTAAATAAATATAGTTCCATCATAATGGCCACCATGAGAGTAGGTAGGAGAGGATAGAACAATCATCGTTTTGTGAGGCAGCAATTCGCCATCCACAGAAACAGTATGTTATATAACCATTAGACGGAGGTTTGTGTTAGTGTAGCGTGAATCCTTCTCCTAAAAACATCCTAGTATATTTAAGATACTATTTTTGTTACAAAAGAAATAAATAAAAGAGTTTAGGGGGTTGGAGAAGAAAAATAAAACAAAAGAACACTAGGGAAGACTTTACCTTTAAATCGGGTAACTCTTTTTGATTTTAGCTCAAAGGCTTCCTTGGAAATAATTATGCCAAAAGTGAGGCTTCTAGGTGTAATAGAGGGATGTGGAGAGACAAAATGAGTAGAGTTTGGCCGAACCAATGGCTTGAGAGGTGTTGGTAAAGAGGTAGAGGTGGGGGGCCTTTTATAATAGGAGAGGAGGGGCACTCATGGAAAGTAAAGAAATGTTACTTTATATTAAAATGAGTTTCAAATTTTAAAGGTCCCACATTAATATATTTCTAGGATAAGGTGATAAGGGTTCTAAATATACTCATCCAATAGTATTTGGACAAGTGTAAGGCTTTATATTTTACATTATCTTTTCATTTTATTTAAATCATTCATTAATGAGTTAATCACTGCATCATCAAGGTGTCATGAATAATTTAAATTATTTAATGTCTAAAAATTATAAAAATAAATATCATGAAGTAGGATATCTTGTTATATTTAAAGTTAATATTTATAGTCAAAAATATGACTTGTATAACCCCATGTAAATTTTTTTTAGTAAAACAATACATGTTTGTGACATTTTAATTTTAACTTTAAATAAAAAGTTATTAATGTAATTTTCCAACCAAAGTGGCTCCATGGGGACCCCAAGTTGACCCATGGATTTTCATGGTCGTACATGACTATTCCAATAATGGTAGGACATCTTTCAAGGTCATTTCATATTATTATAACATTATCATTACCTTAAATTACACTAATTACCTTTAATCGTGATTAATAAAACATAAAAGATACTATTCACCAAAGAATTATTTTAATCTCATTGAACAACATTTTACTTCCTAATAAAAACCATGTATGTCAGATTTTTGAAAATCAAATCACAGAAGTGGTAAAGATTCATTTAAATGAAAAATCATTTTCTTTAACTACCACTTAGTGGTTTCAGTATTTATCAAAAATTGATGTTTTTCAGAAAAATACCAAAAATTCACCCTCAGCTATAATTGATATTCTGAATTCAAAAATGATATCTATTTTACAAAATTCAAAATATATACTTTTCATTAAATAATGTAATAATTCATTCCTTCTGTCAAAATAAATAGTGTTTTTTTAAGAAACAATATCTATTAAAAGATTGACACTAGTTTAAGTCCAATTTCAAAGTGAAATTAATTCCAATGACCACCATTGGATTAAATGGTAAAAATTTATTCTAAATACACATTAATATCAACTAAAAAGATAATCTACCCATATAAATAAATCACATCAAAAGGTGGTTTTGAATTAAAATGCAACATTTTCAATAAAAATAATCTTTATCGGAAAAATAACAAACATTTACACAAAGTAAATTTTGATATCCAGATTCTAAAAAAGGATTTTATTTTGTCAAATAAAACATATAAAATGGTCAAATGTATATTTAAAAAGGGTTCTCCATCAAAAGGTGGTTAATCAACCTTTAATAGGATATTAGAAGATTTATGCTTAAAATTGGATTCATTTGCATTTTTAGCCTCTAACATTTATTGGAAAAAATAAATATATTTGACAAACATATATAATAATTTTTTAGTTAGTTCCGTTCATTTTTGCTATTATAATGACTAAGCGTTAACTACCATTTAAAATAATATTATTTTATTATTAGAGTGCAACGTAAGATTTCAAAGAAACTCGTTGTTGCGTATTTGGTACGCCATTAAGCATAGTGTTCCCTTTAATGTAATATTAATATTTTATTCACAAATATGGATAAAAATGAAAATGTCATATTATTTATTTACCTAAGATGTTAAACTAATATACCGAATCTATATCATATGAACATGATCTTCCAATCCTTTTATTCAAGAAACCCTAAGGTAGGTGATTTCTAATTTAAAAAATTAGACCAAAGAGGCCTAATCTTGGAACATATATCTACTGGATTATGACATTAATCATTTTTATAAACATCCACATAATGTTCTGGAAAAAATTCTAAACATTAATCATATGTGTTGAGTGTTTTTAATACAACTTCTACAAATTTCAAATGGAGGATTAACATGAATTAATCCTTTAAATTTTATAACAATCTATTCAAATGTATTTTATTCATCGAAATATTATTATCTTTCACATTTTCTAATTAATGTTTAGTTTCTTGGTCATGTTCAATGGGACCTACATAAATATTATTTGACATTTCTGTATCATAATTTTAAATGTAATCACTATTCCCTTCCTATGAAATTTTCATCTTGGATTAAAGACAATTTGGTCAGTTTTCAAAAAAAAATTATTCATGCTTGACTATAATTTCTATATTTATCTTTGTATTTCAACCATTTTTTAATAAATCATCTAAATGTGTTAACAATTAATGAAATATTTACTTTTGAACATAGGGATAAGGAGATGAGATAATGATCTACTATCCCTTTTATCATTTTATCAAATTTTCCTTTCTTTAAATATTAATATTTTCATGGACATATAATATAACATTGATGTGTGAGAAGGAGTCTTGATTTTTGGAAATTTCATGTTTCAGTCACCCCACAAAAAGTGAATTGTGTTTTGAATATTTAGTTATTGTTTAGTACCTAAAAATAAAATTTTTATTTTATCAAGGATTAATATTATTTTGAAATGTAACATTATCTCCATGCTTCATGACTGGATTTTTGTTTGATCAACTGTTTTTAGGCCACGTTGAATATACACCTATGGTCAAATGATTGGACTTTTCTTCAGTCCATAAAATTATATGTGAGATTGCTAAGATACCTGGGGTAGGAAGATGATGTGGAAGGTAAGGTTAGGTACTTGAATCTATTTACAAGTTCCAAATTTACATGGAACTTATATTTTTTAGTGTTATGTTTGGGTTATAATTCTATTTTTGGATTTCTTGAAATAAATTTCTTCTTAATCTATGTGACATGATTTTATATGTTTTTAAAACACAATATGGATTACACAGAGGGTTGTTGGGTGTTGGTGAAGCTCCAGTTTTATATCTTTGATTTTTTATCATAATCAGTGTCACATCTCAATTTAATCATGGCCGTATTGTTCGATCCTCTACTAAAATTATATGAATAAGTATTTTTTGGAATTAAAATATTTTTCGATTTACACAGTTTCTAAGAATGTATTTTCTTGGTGAAATTTTTTCAAACTATTTTATTATGTTCACAACAAGGGATTACCTATATTCCTCTACTGAAATGGGAGGTTCAGGGGATATTGATAATATTTCTACAAATCTATTAGGTGTACAACAATGTGTGTTCAGGCCCTGAAACTCCAAAAAATAGGGTAATTAATTTTTTATCTTTACAAATTATAACCTTGGTACCATGATGGGTTATTAGGACAATGGAATGTAGCTTCTTCACTAAATATTATAATCTTAGTGAATTTTTACTCAACTTTTATATTATTCCCACAACACAAATCAAAAGAACTTTGGAATCTTGATGATATCATTGTGATGTAGTAACTTACACCACCTGAATTTTTTAATGGAATATAATGGATGTAGACATGGTTTACACCATGGAAGTAGCCTCTGATTTCTATAATTAATCAATGTATGTAATTTTTATTTTCCATGATTTTAACAATGGTTGTAGAGTAAATAATTCCATGATTTAAACCATGTAACTAGGCATAAATAATTACTGTAAAACTGTGAAAATACTGATCTAATTTAACTATTTAAACAATAAAAATAGATTTCCTATTACCACAGTTTAAAATAAGAAAATAGTCTTAAATATCTATGGTTAAACCATAGAGATATATATTTGTTTATTTTTATTAATTTATGGTAATATCCATCTACGTCTACAGTTTAAACTGGTGCTATATCTAGACATGAATGAAATGGAAATAATTCCCATGGTTTGTCAAAACTATGTATATCAGTTATTTACATGGTTGTTGGGGAAATTTCCATGGTTTCAAACTGTGTAAATTAACTAATGTGGTACTATTGATGAACAAGTGAACTGACTACGAAAACATGAAATGAAGGTACCCAAAATATTGAAAGTAATGAAATATTATTAGTAAATGAGTGGAAAGATGATATGCAATTTTCATATAAGGAATTATTAATAGTAATAGAGTCCTAAAATAAATTAAACAAATTATTTAAATAGTTATAATTGACGTTAAACTATGACAAACTAAAGTGGAGAATGAGGAAATGGTTTCTCATCTCACTTTTCCTATTGTGAGATCAGTTATTTATTCACCACATACCTATAGAATACAATATCTCTGAGAATGAATTCCTAAAAAATTTATTATTAAAAGAGTAAACATAAAAATTCAAGAATTACAATGTAGTTTTGAAATATATGTGTGAACCACCCCTCACTAGACACCATCCACCAATTATGTACAATACATAGGTTCTCTGAATGCCCACATCATACATGCCTCAATGATTACTCTATTTTAAAAACCATCCACCGCCTTGTTGGATTTTATGTATTCATGGGAGATAATAAAATTTAATTTAGTGACATAATTCTTAAAATCATTCCATTTTGGATGATCTTCCATGGGACATTCCTGGTTCTCACCTGCATTTCTATGACATCATTTTTAGAATCAAATTCAATCCATAGTCAATTCCAATTATGATTGACAATATGTTTGATAGCATAAAAAATTGCCTATAGTTTAGATTCACATGAAGTTACTATTCCTATATAGTTATAAAAGCAACCCTTAATGGGTTATATGATTTGAGTGATTACAAAGTGGCAAGAAATTTCATAACTCAATTTCCACTCATTGTGATAAACATTTACTTAATGTATTTTTTCAAGTTAATATTAGGTGTGGAATGTATTTCGATTACATTCTGTTGTATTTATACTTTTTTAATTTCATTTATAATGGATACATATAATCGATTCATTTGATTAATGATAATTCAATGATAGGTATTCATAATGGAAATTATTTTAAACAAAATTATTTTTTAAAAATACTCTTAAAACTATATTTTTCTTCATTGAAAATTTTTTTATAAAAAAATTTCAAAAAAAATTAATTTTCTATTATGAATGTTTATTGTCATATTTACTTATGTTTGACTTTATTAAAAAATTGAATGGTATATTTCATCATTTTATTAACATGTTCTTTTGAGACTATTTCAACAAAAATATAGAAAAAATATTTTTTTAACTTATATGGAATTTGCGGATTCTCCGACTATCATGAAAACATAATGATTAGAATACACCTTTACAAGATTATACAGTCATTTTCAAATAAAATTATTCTTTTTTATAATTTCACAGAAATTTAGAAATAATTTATTTTTAATGTGAAAAATTAGATTTTCTTCAAGATTTTTCCAATTATATTTATAATATATTTTCATCTATTTGAACATATATTATTGAATATTTTTCATCATTGATGTTAATGTGTTTTGATATCATCTAAAATATTTTATTAAATGTTCTATAATCAGTATGATGGGGAATATATTATTTTGATACCATCAACCATATTACCCTAGATAACCTATGATTTTGGTTATTGATTGGGGAAAGTTATTTAAAAATCTTATGATAGATTTATATGAATTATTATTATTATTATTATTATTATTATTAATTAAATATGAGGATTGATTTGGACATGAAAAATACTGGTGTATAACAATTATAGATATCACATCGATGCATCCGTTTTCCTTGTTAAACAAATCAATTACCTAAAACTAATCATTTTGAACTGAGTAGTTTTAAATTGTCTTATGAATTTTATTGATAGTAGGGGTGATGTTGTAGAATAATAATCTGTTTATACTCAATATTTTTGAACCTTATTGTGAATGGTCTTGAGGTAGTGGTACCATGATGTTTGTGATCATGGAATACATTAATTAATAATTTCTTTAATTATGATTTTAGTTATTATTATCCATGAAATTTTCACTATGATATACTATTCGGATGAATTTAATTATCAATTATTATTGAAAAAAAATTTGTTTTTATTTATTTAGCATACCATGTTGATCCTTTTTATTGATTCATGATAGCAACTATTTTAATTAACCCATACCGAGGGTCTAATCTCTCTCATTTCTTATGTTTTATTTTTTTCCCGGTTGCTAGTAAGTTTATTATGAATGATACATAGGGTAATGCTAAGATAATGATGGTGTCCTGAAATGATTATCTATTATTTTTTTATTATATTCATTTATAATTTATGGTTCATTTATAATTTAATTTTCGTAAATGGTTAAACTCTTTATTCCTTCAGGATATGATTCATTGTATATTATTCCAATATAATATACTAACCACAGACTCGGGGCTACTAGGGTCACGAGTCATTACATTAGTCAAGTATTATCCTGTTTTATTTTAGTTTTTCTTTCCTTTTAGAGTAAAATAAGTGTTATCTTATTTAAAATATTCTAGTTAATTTCATGATAATCAATATTATACATTATTTCAATTTAAAATTAGTTTTATCTTAAAATTTTTTTTCTAAAAATTCATTTTTGTTGAGTTTTGTGAACTTATATTAATTGATATTTTTATTAGTTAGGATAATTGAATAGAAGATAATTTATTCCATATTTTAAATACTATAATTAAAATTTCGTAATTGGTTTATTTTTATTTCTATTTGTAATGAATCGTTATCAAGGAAAAAATTTGACACAATTGTAAGAGTTAAAATAGTTATTGAAGGGGGTTAAACTAAATAATATGAATTAAAATAACAATAATAATTGTCTAAATATGATTTCAGGTTTTTATTTATAACATAACATACATTATCATTGAAATTTTACAAAATTAGATCCACTTTATATGATAAAGTCAGTTATTATATTTTAAAGATCCATATTTTTAAATGTATTGCACTACTCTCAGTTATAAATAAAGAACTCCAATACTCAATTATCCAAACTCTATGATCACACTATCTTAACAATAATATACATAAATCCTTTTTCTTAATATACTTGTTATTTCAATAATGTCATATTCTCACCAAAATACCAATCCTATAAGGATTAAGTTGTGAGCTAAAAGAACTTATATATAGAGGAGGTATAACTTGTAACCAGATTATTAAAACATTCTTTATTCTTATAATTCATTAAAATATATTATAACCATATAAATATAATAAAATTAATATATTTAATATGCATAAATATTATTATTCTGTTGAAATAACTATTTTCTTACCTCCCACCCATCCATTTGAAATTTTAATCATCATATGTTCGTACGTGATGAATATTGAATCAATGAAGTTATGTGTTTGATGGTTGAAAACCAACTAACATGGATGATTTTAAAATTGATTTAATGGATATATATTATTTTTATAAATTACTTATTATTATTTTAGAAAAAGTATTATTCACCTTCATACCATCTCATTAGTTCTAAAACTGTTTCGTTGCTCGTGTGTATATATGTAATACCACATATACCAAGCAATGTGATTCAATTTTAACCACAAAATAACATGGATGGTCATAAGGATTTATTTTATGAATAAATATTATATTTATAATATTATTATGGCTCTAAATAGTTTATTATTTTTCTTAATTATTTATTTTTAATCCATTTGAAAAATGAAAATGTTGCTCTTGTGTACGTGCGAACTACTTCCTTCATGAACAATGTATTTCCTATTTAATTACAAAATTAAATGGATGATGTTAAAATTATATTTATTTTAATAAAATTAAAATTTCAAAAATTTAGTATCCTATATATGTGAAACCATAAACCATTAGACAAAGAAAACCCAATGAAGCTATTTAAGACAAAATAACCTCAAAACATCTCACATAAACATAAAATATTTAGTAACTAAATGGAACATTATAATAAATTAACTAAGTAATCATAATAATGGAATGGAAATAAAAATGGATCTTAATTAATTAATCAATTAATGTAGTTTTATTATTCATTAGTAAGATAACATATGAAGAAATATTTTACTAAATGTACGATATTTTTCTTCAAAACCTTATTATACATTTTTATTACCATATATTATTCCTCTATATCCATGTTAATAAAAAAATTAGTAATGTGTTTCTATATACTCAAATTAATATTTAATGTCATTTTAAAATATCCATTAATTTTTATGAATGTTTTAAAAATGAATCTTTTTATACTTTTCTAAATAAGTCACTTTTCACTCATTTACCAAAGAATGTTTTTTTTAATTTTTACCATGTGACCATATTTTCCCAATGTCAAATAAATTATTTAACAGGAATATTCTTAGTGAATTTTAAATGTTTTTAAAATGTGATTTTATTTAATTTCATCAAGTGATTTTTCATTTTTAAATACATTAAATGGAAAAGGATAATTCTCTTCCTTTTGAATCAAAATTGAAGGAAGTTTTTATTATAGGTCCACATTATTTTTTCATGGGTTTTATGATTAAAAATTTAATTCTTATGAATTCCAAGTTCATGATAATGTTTTTTTATTATATATGATTATAAGTGAGCTCTAGATTTAGTTTTTAAATTAATTGGTGATGATTTAGCCTATAGAGACAAAATTTTAGAGATAAATGATTTGGTGGACCATATTATGAGGGTTTTATTATATATTTAAACAATGGTTTGAATATGATTCTTCTGGATTTCTTAATATATTTTAAATTCAAGTTATTGGTTTTAAAATTCTCCTTTGAGAAATGGTTGATTTTCATATTTGGTTATGATTTATTACAGACTATTAATATTTATTGTGAAAAATTATATTAGATTGGGGTTTTCATGTTATCTTACCATAACAATGGGTTTACATTATTTTTATATCCCTTACAGAGGTTATTGTGCACATAACACATTTCAAAATACATTTCACATGATATAATTTTTTATAGTAAATATATTAAGGTAAATTAGTATATGGTAGTGACATATCTTAAATGAAGAAAATGTGTCTTAAATGAAATGTGGGTATATATTAAATAACATTTTGTGGGTAAAAAAGTACAGAATGTGTAATTTTCACAATAGTATTCAATGCATTTTATCTATCTATAAATCACCCCAAAAATCACTAGAATGTGTGAATGATAAATAATTGTTATTAGAATCCTAGATATGGGTTATTTTGGAAATATTGTGGTATAGTTCGTATCATGGCAACGATTTAGATAAATCTTGTGGTTAAGTGTTTTTATAGGATAAAAATTTATAAAACAACATGGGAAAATATTTTTTTGTGACATCATAAGTTGGATGTGTTATATAACATTAAATGACAGTATATTGCAGAGAATTATTGTTATATTTTGTAATTAATGGTTGGTCTATAAGAGTTTAGTAGATATAAAAAATTGTTATGTACATCTTATTATTTGGTTTATTTATAAAATGGTTAATTATGATTTGATAAACTCAAAATAATTATTTTTAATTTAGTTATTGCCTAGAATAAAGAAAAACTAGGTTTATAAATGGTTATAAATTTTATTATAGTTATTTTCAAAGTGAGAAACCTATCAAGGTATGAATTTGTGTAAAAAATTAATGTTTACACCAAAAAATTTGTCTTAGTTTATGGTTAAAAAAATAATCCAAGATAATATTTTTAATGCACGAAAAACAAAAAAAAATTAGAATCATTTTTTTAGGTGATAATGATCATGATATTGATATAATTAAACATAAAACTTGTTAATAATGGGGTAACAAAATGTATCGTAATGTATCCAATGCATAATAGGATGTTTTATATATGGAATGTGTGAGCATAGAGAAAAAATAATATCAATGGAAAATGAAGATCATTGTTACCTCATGAAAGAGAATAAAGTTCATTATAATTAATCTCTAAAAATTAATTGATTTTAATATAGAGAGTTTGGGCATTATAAAAAATTGATGTCTTTGGAGTAAATATCAATAAATGGGTCACATAGATTTCATAAATAATGTATTATCATGGTCTTATATTGATGATAAATAAATTAGCAATAATTGAAAATTATAATGCAACACTCCATTTTAGAGGAAATTGAGAAAAAGTACAATTTATTTAAATACAATGGTGATGAGAAAATTATCATATTTGAATATGAACCATCTAAATAATAGATTATAAATATCTCGACCAAACAGATTTCAATTGAATAGTTTGAGAAACTAAGGGTGAAATAGGAGTATATCCCATTCCTCTTAACATAGGTTTTTTTGTGTTTTACTCCTATTTCCTTGTTGTTAAAAGTTATAGAGGATATATAGTTTATAGGGTTAAAATGTATCTTTTTTACTGATTATAAATATTTATATGTCAGTAATGAGTGGTGTAGAAAATGCCCAGGAAAATTAATTTATTGTGGGGGTTTTTTTGATTTCATACTATCATTACTTTTTGATAACTTCTATTATTTGTTGAGTCACTCTTGTTTTCAAAAATGAGATAGTTAACATAGACTTCTCAAATATTGATTATGGATTCAATTAATTTCAATAGGTTGTGTTGATACTTAAAATTTTTATTTTTGGTTTTTTCAATATGGGGGAAGAATGAGTGTTATTTCTGGAAAACCAAAGGTGGATATTTTTCAACCTTTGATGACGTTTTATATTTTCTAAAAATATATAATTATGTGTGGTGATTATTATTTTTAATCTGTATGGTTATATGAAAAGTGACGTCGGTGATAAAACACTATTTGTAAAAGATTTTAAGTAGTTTAGTTTTCATAGTATTTGTAACGAAACATGAACTATTTGTTTCAATGGTGAAAGAGTTATTTATTAAATGGTATCTGTGTAAAAGAAATAAATAATCCATACATAGTGTTTTATGCTTTAATTAAATTGTAAAATTTAAATGGAAATTTGTTTCATGTGTATGATAATGATGAGATATTTTTAGAAAAGTATCTATATTGATTTCATGATAATATGAATTTCTTTGAAGAAATTATAGATCTACCATGAAGAAGTTTAGAAACACGAAGATAAAAATATCCTAAGGTGTGGCGAATGTATGATATTTTAGTTCCATATAAGATATTTTATCTTTATAGTAGTGAAAAATGAAAATAGAAAATATCATATGAATGTGTCATTTTAGAGCTATGTATGATATTCCATAAGCTTATATGATGTTTTGGAGCCACATATGAAAATTATTATTAGAGGAAGTATCTTGAAGGAATAATTGATATTGGGATTCACCTTACTCATTGATGATTTAGATATCCTATTAGATAATTTAGCATGCATCCACAAGTTTCATGAGAGGATGGTAAGATATTTGAATGTTGCAAAAATTTCATTACATATTTCTACAACACATAGTGCTGAAATGTTGAGAACTCTGAGTCAAGACTTGTGCGTGCTAGAATTAAATAACAAATATTCAGATACATATACTATAATAAAATGATATTTTAATAAGAATATGGAAGTGTTATTTTATCCAAGAATAAAACATAATTATAATTCACAGATCATTATTCTTATTAATGTCACCAAAGAGTCTCATATGAGGGGGTTTTTAGACACTTAGATGAGCTCCACATCATAGGAGATACTTTCACATAACCATTATTAAATTGAAATTTTGGGAAATCTAAATATTGTGGATTTTGTTATATAATTAAAATATTATGTTTCCAATGATAATTTATATATTTTTTTGAGGAAAACTAGTTGAGTCATAAAAAATATTCCATAAAATAATTTGATCGATATAAATTTTTATGTTTTCTAGGCTTGAATACTAAGAATTATGGAAACTAAAAAATGAGTCTTGAGTAAGAATTTGATGAATAAATTAGTTATCCCTTGATGAAATTATTATTGTATTTTAATGACTCATTCATATTCATAAATATTCAAGTATTTTTTTATAATAATTATTGAAATGATATTCACTCAACGTTAAATAAATATATATAACAAGATATATGATGGAAATAATGTATTGATTATTCTATATAGGTGAACTGATACACAATCATGTTTCATGATGTGAATTATGATTTACCTTGTGAACATGTCTAACCCAATTTTCATTCATTCCCATTATAAAATTTTTGAACCTTCTAAGAAACCATTAATATCATGAATAACAATTCAAAACCTATACCAGTTCTTATAGCTATATTACAACTTCAATTATATTTACCCATCCAAACACCTCAAGAATTTCATCCCAAACACTCCAAACATTAACAATTTATTATAAAATATAGTCATTACAATAAATGGAGGTATACATATAGTCATCCACATGGAGGTCACGCCTTTGTGTATATCACCATTTCTGTGAACCTATAGATATATATTAAATTTCTTTTCCAAACAAAATGTTTTCAATGTGTTTTTCCTAAAACCATTGAAAAAAAGATGGTATTTCTTAAAAAATTTGTATATTTATCTTATAATACACATTTTTCTCATTTAATCTTCTTTAAGGTTACATTATTTGGGATTCCTTTAAATTGATGGTTTTATATGTTCCCTTATACCCCTTCAAATTGAAATTAAATTTTTTTAAATCATTTTGTATTGAGATAAAATTGAAAGGATGCAATTTCTTTGAGGGACGAATGCAACACCCTAAGCTTTAATTTTAAATTTTCTATTAAAAAAAATTTGAAACATTTATTATCTTTAGATTCATATAACACCAAAAACAAGGGAATAATTCCTTATTAATTATAAAAATGAATGTAATAACTATTTAAATAAATGATATTGATAAGTAAATTCCATTTTAACTAAAAAGTGGATTAAAATTCAATTAATAACACGTAAATGATTCTAAAGTGGAATTTTGTAACTTTTTTTGAGATAGTAATTTTTGTTAGATTTAATACATTATAGGAATGATATCAATAAAATTCATCGAAATATTTATTTAATAATTACGAAAATTAAATATCAACACCCATGAAATGGTACAGTAATGATAAGGAACAGTTGTTTAATAATTATTCCTAAGATGGGCTCCTTGACCAGCCTGCTTATGCTTGTATTTGGTTTTGATTATCTGTTAAATGTTTTTGAATTGTTCAGTTCTAAATTAACCATAAAGTGAAATTTTTTATAAGATTAAATATAAATGAATTTTCATGTAGGTAAAAAGATATATTTTTCCTAAAAGTATTTGTATTCTGTGAAATGAATTGTTATTTAAATAAATTAAATTTACCACATTAAAAATTAATTACCATTAAATTTAAAATTTAAAATTCTGGAAAAAAATATATACATACTCAATTATTTAGAAATTGATATGAAATAATGTTAAGAATAAATAATATGTAAG
The DNA here is from genome assembly GCA_963277665.1 of Viscum album. NCBI lineage: Eukaryota > Viridiplantae > Streptophyta > Magnoliopsida > Santalales > Viscaceae > Viscum > Viscum album. Next base: position 1,998,150,990 of record OY728142.1, on the reverse strand, counting down.
AGTCATCTCCCTATAAAAGATGATTTTAGTTATTTTTATTTATTTAAAATTTATATTTATTAATTATAGAATTTTAAATTTATAAAATTTAATTAATTTTTTAATTAACAGTTTTAATATAACAATAATATAATTTTGGGGGATTACTATAAGATATCTTCTTTTTTAAATAGTTAAAAAACTAATTTCTAAAATACTATCACTTTTATAATATTATCATCTTATAAGTATGGATTAAATGTTTATGAAACCATTTATATAGTGAAAATATATATTTAAGATATAATATAATGAATTTAAAGGAATAATTTTGAACAAATAAATATATGTTTGATATTTGGAAGTCTTAATAGTAATTTTATTCCAATAAAATATTTTTTTGGATCATCGCTTTTATTAATGTATTCTCAAGGTTCCATTCATTTTTTACTAATTTATATTGTAAAATAATTATATTTTATTTAACCTAATTGAATTAATTTCATGTGAATCAATAATGTACGTTATGTTAGTGAAGTATCATTGATATACGTTTTAAATTCATTTCTGTAAAAATGTTTTATATTTTTTATTGAAAACATATATTAAAATTGTTTTTTATAATTATAGGAAAGTAATATTGAGAAATTGATTAATATTTTCTAATTAGATTAATAAATTTTTTATGAGTTTAATTTTAGAATTATTCATAATTAATGGTAACTATAGTAAAATTTTGTCACCATGTTATGGGTTAAAAGTGTGTAAGATGGGAGTTAAGAAAATAGATAAAGCATAAAATATTTTAAAAACATGTTTAAATATAATTGGAAGGGTGTGTTTAGACCTCAAATTATCCTATATTTTAAATTTAAATAAATTGGAAATACTTTCTCTGATAAATAGATTTATTTTTTTTAATGTTCGTAATAATATTTAAGGGTGTCACATCTCTCAATTATAAATGGGAATTTACTCTTTTCCCTTATCTAAACTCCTTAAGAATCCTATTTCGAACACAATCATCCAAAATCTTTTTGAAATTATCTTCCATATATCCCCGATGTCCATGTCTCCCAAAAATACCAATCTTATAAGTCATAATGTGTGAGACAAATGACAAGATATGTGCATGAGGTATAAGTCTTAATTATATTCTTGAAGGTTTATTTTTTATTACAAAACCTTAAAATATATGCTAATCACTATAATATTGTGACATTATTATATTTAATATATTAAAATATTTTAATATTGATGTATAAATACGTTATACCACCTTCAATTTTTTTGGAAAATTAAAACATCGCTCGTGTGTACATGTAGAATACCACCTCCACAAAGCGATATATTTATTTTTCCATCAACACCTCACATAGAAGGATAAAAATATTTATTTAATGGATAATATGATTTTTATGACATATTTATGACCTTTTAATGGAAAAAAATTATCTTCCATCTTACCTCACATCCATTGGATAATGGAAGCATTGCTTGTTCATATGTGTGAATACTACCTCCATAAATCGAGGTGATTAATTTTTCAATGACACCTCACATGGATTGTCATAAAAATTGATTTAAAGAATACATATAATATTTAAAATAAAAATATGATTCATGGAAATTTTAATTTTATGTTATTTACATTATTTTATCCATTATAAAAATGAATACATTGCTCATGTGTAAATACAGACTAAGACTCTCAGGAATGGATTTTCTCATTTTTTTATTAATAACTCACATGTATTGTTTAAAATGTATATATAATTTAAAAACATAATGGTAAATAAAATTAATATTCATTAGACGGTAGAACCAAGACCTCTATTACCACAATCAACACACCAAAAATGTTTTGGACCAAATGAATTCAAAACATCCAATGTAAACTAGAAATATTTAGTGACGAATAAAATCATGGTAATAAATGAAATTTAAAAATATAAATAGTAGAATAAACAAGAAAATATTTCTTAATAAGTTAAATAAGTAATATATTTTTATTATTCAGAACTTATAGAATGTATTGAGAAAGATGAGACTCAATGTACATGATATTTCTTTAAAACCTTGTTTTAAATTTTACAGTCCACCTCTTTTTCCTCTATATCCATCTTTGTCAAAAAATCAATAATTTTTTCCAATATACATAAATGTTTTTTAAAATTCATTTTCAATTTCCATTTTATTAAAAGTTTTTTAAAGAGTAATATTTTAATCATTTCTGTCTCAGTTACTCTAAAATTTTATTCCAAATTATAGAAGTATATTTCTCTAACATTTAATTCACAACCTAATTTTTTTCATAATTTTCATTATTAGTTATAACTATTACTCTATAGGTTTTCATGAATTATTAATGATGACCAAAATCACATTCATCTGAGATTTTTTTATAATATTTGAATGTAAAAGGATACCTATATATATTTTTAAGGGGAGAGGGGTGGTGGTTTTTATTATGGGTTCAAAAGAGTTTTTCAAGGGATTTTAAAGAAAAATTAAATTCATATAAATGAGTTTTTCAAGATAATGTTCTTAGGAATTGTAGATTGCGACACACGATCTTGGAATATACCCCTCTAATTCAATTGGGTAATGATTTAATTTTTAAAGACTGAATATTAGAGATAAATGATTAGGTTACTCTTATTCAAAAGGTTTTATGAAAGAGTTTAACAATATATTGAATATAATTCCTTAAGATTACATCATGTTTTTTTTATTTTTCTGACAATTACATGTTTTATTTGATTAATTTTGAAATGATTTATATTAACACTAAATTTGAATTATGAAAATGGTAAATATTTTTATATGATTTCATGTTTTTCAAAATACTAATGGGTTTCCATTATTTTTATGTCCCTTATTAATTTTTTTTGATCTCATAATAAAATTTAAATGCCATTTCATAGAATATAATAATGTGTGTGAACTATATTATGATCAATGGATCCGTGATGGTGACTCAAACTAAATGAAGAAAATGTTTCTTCAATGATTCATGTTTTTAAATTTAAGAACATTCATTGGTGGAAAAAATGTGGACCCTGTGGAATTTTTCACTTCCTTATGTAATTACATTCAAATTTATCTAAAAAAATAAACTTAAAATATCAAGAGAATGTAGAAAATGTTAAATCAATGTTATTAAAATCATAATTATGGGCAATTTAAGCTATAGAGTTTTATAATAAGTGATTTTTTTAAACTATATAAATATTTAAATAGTTTTAAAACTTGATTTGGACACTTTTTTCAAATATGCATTTTTATCACATGTAAATATTAATAAATATATCCATTTATGAATGAAAATTTAACATCTATTTGTAATAATATTAAACCTTGAAAAATTACATATTCAAAAGTTTTTATAATTTCTTAAAACCAAACTACAAGTGAAAAATGTTATTCACAATGAATCCCTTTTCTTTGTGAATATCATAATGTAACTGACCTATATTTATTTTTTAATATTTAACAGCATTCAAAATAATTTTTTAATAAATATCCCTTCAGTTATAATAAAATAATAATCACTAGGTTGATAAACTAATGTAACCACATTATTTATATTGAATTTATTTAACTCATCTTGAATAGATAAGATCTAATTAGGATCATTTAAATATTTATCATTTTTATTGGGAACAAAATTTAAAATGAAATAATTCTAAGTAAAAAAGTTAGAGAAGATATTATATTTTCATCAATTGATTCAAAATTTCCATGTATATACTCTATTTGATGATCTTTATATATTATTGAGGTTATTTCAAGAGTTTTTTCCTCATCCTCAAAAAGATCATTAAAAATTAGTTTTGCATCTTCCTTAATGTTAAAAACTTTAAAATAATATACAATCTTATTTTCATAAATTTAATTAATATTTAAATTAAATAAATTGAATGTAACTTAAATAGTTTTTCCAATAATATAATAACTATAATTATATAAACTATATTTCTTACATAAATATTAGTAACCCAAGAATATTCATTCATTATATTTAGACTAAAATTTATCTAAGGAATCCTTAGTATTAATATAAATACATTATAAGTGAAGAATCCAATGTTTTTTAATTTTCATTTTTCCACCATTCGAAATATCATAAGGATCCTTTTTAATATATGTCGTAAAATAATTATGTTTATAATATAATAAGAATAATTTTCAAAATTATAAAAAATAATTTTGTTAAATTATATTATTTTAACATGGTTTTAATTATTTTTCAATATGTTCTATTTTTTTCCAAATAAAAAATATATCGTGTCTTAGGAGCCATGATATTATAAAAATACCAATTTTCTTCTTGAAACTATTAATTTTACATATTTAATAATTTTTTACCTATACCACTTGTATTTGATATAATTTAATATCATAACTCATTTAAAACTATTTTGAAACATTCTATGAATATAGATGATGTTTTATATTTCTGTTCAACAAAATAAACCAATAAAAATATTATATAATCATCACTATTGACCAGAATATATTTCATTATAGCTGTAATATCATGTTTAACAGGGCATAATAAATCCAAATAAAATATTTGAAGAGGCCTTATTAGTCTTAATTCATTGATTTCATTGAATGAAATTTTGTGACGTTTAACATTAATACATTAATAACACGCATAGGTATTTTTATTATTATGTTTGGGAAATTGAAAAATAGAATGGTGCATGGAAATATTTTTCATTAACCTAAAATTAACTTGTCTTAATAAACAATTCTAAAAAAATTTCATCAGAATTTATACTATTTGTACATTGTATATTTTGGTCTACAATTTTAGATAAAATTTCTCGAATTACTCTTATCATTTCTATCTGTATAAAATATAAAATATTCAACATGTAAAAAAATAAAATTGTCATTTTTTAATTTAATAAAAATTCAATAATGACATAAGTATGAAATCCTTATCAAATTAATCTTCAAACCCTAGAAACAAAACACTTTTGAAATGATTACATAATTTGAAATTCTATCATCCATAAATAACTTTAATCTTACATTATAATTATTACTGAATGTAAAAATACCATAATAAAACATTTCTAAATATAAAAAATAGATTTATTATTGGTTATATGTCTTGAAATTCATCTATTAATGTTCCATATATCCTTTTTATACTTCTAAGACCTACATCCTATAAAACAATATTTATGATTATTTCTCTAACGATGAAAATTTAGTTCTAATGTGACAATTTTAAAAATTAGTGGGAACCTATATTGATTTCAACCGTTTTTTAAATGTTAATTAAAATAATAATGATTTAGATAATAAATCCTTGGAATGACCTTGAGATTTTGGAAATCCCCAGGAACACACATTTTCATAAAGAAACTTCATTTTAAATCTAAAACATGTAACACTTGAAACATTTCCACTTCCACCTATAATAAATAATGTCTTTTAAATTTTGGGTAAAATGTTTTTTATATAAAATAGTAGTTTATTGTTAATTTTCTTCAAAATCATCTTATATTTGTCTTCATTGAACAAAAGTGGACATATCTATTTTTGAGCATTCAACTACATTTCACAGATTTTCATTCCATTAAAGAATATTATTAAACTTCCTTTCTTCATCTTTATCATTATTAGTCGCAATATAAATGTTAACTTGATTATTATCCTTTTTTCTTATTTTATGAATTATTTTATTTTAAAATGATGTGAGTATAATTTGAATGTGCAAAAAAATGTTAAATTGGATATAATTTTTATATAATTTTATTTACTATTGTTTAAAAAATTTATAGAGTTTTCTATTTTCCATAGGAATACACTTATTTTCCTTCATAATATCATTATTCTTACTATTTTGAAGCTTTTTCATGAAGGAAATGTTTTCAACCATAAGATTTCATCTCTTAATTTCTTTATATATTTTATCTTATGATGTTTTTTAGAATCCGATTCAGAATAAAAAATAATAATTAGATTCACTGACATTGTTTCCTGAATCCATTAAGAAGTGGTTTTCTAATCCTTTATTATAATCATATTCTTAAATCAATTTGGAATACTCCATATAAATATGTATAAATACCATAACCTTATTTTCATTCTTGTGATACTTTTTTTATTCTTATCATTCTTGATCTAAGGGTATTCATGTTTAATGTGTCTTATTATTCTATGTTTATAAAAAATAATATTATAATACTCATTAGCCATAGAATTTACTTTCTAATTCCATTATCATCATTTCACATATAATACATTTTGTATCACTTTGAGTAACCTTACTTCCTTCTTCATTAGTAGACCTAAAAAACATGGCATCAATAAGTAATTTTCAATTTAGAATCATAGGAGTAAGTGATAACATAAATTTTAGATTTTAAATAGATTAACCGATATTTTTAAGTCTATTATAAAGAATTATTTCTATATTCAAAATGATATTGAAAAAAAATATTAACCACATCAAAAGTATAATCTTTTAAATTATTTATTTCAAATATTTATAATTTCTTTTCATTCCATTTGTTATGTAATATTTTAAAACTACTTCAAAAGAAAATAGAATTATCTAAAGTTTCTTCTAAATAACTCATCAATTTTATTATACCAATTCATTCATGAATCATTTTATTAACTATTGCCTTTTCAACCATTTTCAATTCAAAATATTCATAACATTACATATAGAGTTTATTTTATATTAACTTATTTGAACCAATATGAGTAACTTGTATTATTTTCCAAATATCATGACCTTTTTTGAATGTAGATACATGTTAATAAAAAAAATCATAAATTCAAAATTTAAAATTTTTGTGGACTTGTAATTAAAAATATACATTATTTCATCATTACAAGTTTGTGTATTGGGTTATAATCCATGTACATTATAAAGAATTATTGTAATAATACAACTATAGATATTTATATACTTAAAATAATCATTCTTGTATGACTACCAATATCTATAATTTTTTTCTTAAATTAAATGTGGCCTTTGAGGTGACCAACCTTCATTTTAACATGATCCCTCCATCTCAATAGATATTTCATCATGATGATTAATTCATGATTTAAATTTCACACACCCACACACACACACATATATATATATAATAGTGAAGAAAGAAGTTGATAGAAATTGTTTAGTCCCAACAAGATGAAGGTTGAATAGTTGGGATTGGTTTAATTGTCATAAACTGGCCTGAATAACCCATATATTTAGGCTCAAAAAATAGTGTGGTGAGACCGTAAGTGTGTTCCCAATCCTGATGGGCTAGAATATAGCATTATAGAATCCAATAGGAAACCACTGGAAAAAAATTAACCATCCTAAAATAAGTAACATCTATCTATATAATGAACACCAAAAATGAATTATTCATCTATCAAAAGAGCGACTACAATTGTGATACAAAAAAAGAGTCATGATAAAACAATGTTACATGTATATTAAATAGGCAAAATAAAAAATATCCAAAAATATCTATTATTACTCCATCAGATACATGGGCATTATCCCACCATCTCACCATGAAATAAACATTCCCATGTAACAAAAAAACCTTATTTCCTCACTTCAACACCCTTCCCTATCATAAATCAGGTAAAATAGGGTCCAAACAACCATGAGGTAGTGTTTGGGGTGTGAGCTAAACAAGATCAGAAGGATACCACCAAGGGGTTTCCTAAAAGACTACACAAACCAATAACCTAGTAAACTCTAATATAGATATAAGATATCACATCATAATGAATCAAATAGTATAGTGGTATTGGTAAAGTAGACACACACATTAATATCACATTAAAATTGAAAACATGATAATAAAATATAGTTAAATATTATATTATGCATCCTTGAAATCATTTAATGATTCATTCTTCATATACTAGGTAAGATAAATGAAATAATGGGTGGTATAAAATGATCATTATAGATGATTTACAAAGGATATTGTCATGATTAAATAGGGCATAAATAATATGGAAACGTAAATAACTAAAAACACATTACATTTAAGCAATAATATAGGAACAAAATGAATCCATGGATAATTTTAATGTTTTAATATAATGGATAGTAATAAATAAATTCTAAATTAAAGTGATATATAATTTTGGATATCATTATTTTAGATGTCATGATACTTATACCATCAAATCCATTTTCAAGCCAGTTTAATCAATGGGAAAGTATACACCAAAAATCTATTTATTGCAAGATTACCAATTTGTCTCATGATGAATATTGATGAATTTAGAGGATATTAAATATCAATCCCACCCATAATTGAAACTCCACTTAAATCCTCATATATTGAATTATGATTTAATTCATGTACAATATGCCTTATCTAATAAAAATATTCATATTAAGTTAATAATATGAAACATCATTGTTTCCCTAATTAAAAAAATAACTTTTAGGTTTAAAAACTAAATATGTAAATGATATATAGTTTACATAATATTCATATACATTATATAATTAATATTATTGTTTTATATATATTTAATGTCTAATGATCATAAAAAATATTTTTTTTAATAGAATTTTAATGAAAAAAAAATATTCAAGAAAGTGAATGTCAACACTTTACCTGGTGAAACTGATCATGAACCATCCAGTTAATGAATAATGATGTTATCATTACTATATATACTCAATTGAGAATTTGTAAAATAAAGGATTATTTTAATTTTTCAATATAAATACCATATAAATATCATTCAAATTTTTTGAGGTAAACAACCATTTAAATTTTAAAATTACTTTTAAAACAAAAAAATTACACAATATTAAGGAAATAATTATTTAAAAATAATCTCATACAATTATAAAGATTCCTTTAAATAAAATGTTGGTCATGATGGTGGTAACATTTGGTTCATTCTGTGTACGATAAAACCAATATTTATTTCAAATTATTAATAAACGGTCAATAAAGAAATTTTCATAAAATGAGATGAATATTTCTTATAAATAATATGCTAAAATTATAAAATGAGTAAAAAAGTCATTAATAAATCATTTAATAATATTAAAAATATTCATTAATATTTTTAAATAAAATGTGTATATAAATAAAAAATATGCTTGACCAAGTTGAAAAACAAGTCATCTTTCCATAATAACATGATTTTGGTATCTTTAGTACATATCAAGGGGAAGATAAAATGGAAAAGTATAATTTACACAAATAAATATAGAATAAAAAAAATATTTTGTGTTTAAGATATAATGAATCAAATAATTCCCCCATCAAATACATAATCATAAATAATCCTCAATAACTTTGATATAATTAGATAAGAACATACCACTATGGTAAGTTTTGAATCAAAATCCCATGAATGAAATAAATTCAAATCGAACACTAAAAAATTGAAAATAAATATATTTATAATATAAATTAAAAATGGGGTCATAGATAAAACTTATAAAAAATAAATAGTATTCAAGTACCAAATATATATCAATAGAGTAAAAACTGATATGAAATCTCTTACATAGATCATACAATTTAGTGAGAATTAGTCAATGAATATATTATTTGTGTTAATAATAGATACACATTAAAAAGAGTAAATAAATTATTAAATAGTCAAAAAACATTAAACACATAATCTCATGTTATCAAAGATAATGAATAAATAATATAACCCAATGAAAAGAAATCTAGTTATGAAACCCCTTAACACGTTGTAACATTCATATCAAATTACCTTGTATGAAATAATTTGAATTGAGACAAATAATAATCTTAAGTATATATTATTTTTTTATCATGTATAAGGTAATTTTATAACCCAAATTATAAAATGGGGAATAAATTTAAAATATAAATTAATGAAATGAAATTGAGATGGAATACCTTGCCTTAGGTTTTACAAGTCAGGTGTGTTTTTTTATTAAAGGACAAAGTCAATTTTATTAGAGTTTTAAAAAAGAGAAAGTACAACCGGAATGGAAAATATGGGGCTAGAATAGGAAACATGCCCTCATCGTGTTCAATCACATACGAGGTTTTTTTTCTAATTTTATCTACAATCATGTGTTCTTCTTCTCTCATGGAATTACAATATATTTGTTCTCTGTGTCCTCGTCCTCGGTCCCTGGTGTAATGATATCTAACTCTTTTTTCATGCTCAAGTAAACATTCAATGTCAGAGCCATCAGATTCACCATCGGGACACGTTTCCTCCTTTGTGAAATCCCATTCCGCACGATTGAGACCCCTCCCCTGGTTTTTAAGGTGTCGTCCTAGTTTTCATGACTTTGTTTGTTGCCTAGTATCTTCTATATCTTGCACCTCCACTTCTAAATTGTAATTTTTCATTGAATTTAGGTGTTCTTGAGTGGCTTCCAATGTGGTTTTACAAGAATTCATCATCTCCTGGTGATGTTATTTGGAATCCTCTAAGGCCCTATCATCAGTTTCACTTATTTGTTGATGTTGACAGTCTTTATCACTATTTGGAACAAGAATATCAAAGCTATTTTATGATGTCATTTAATCCTCCTGATTCTTATTTGAAATGTAACCAGTATTTTTTTAAGCAACCCTTTGGAATCTATCACCATTCTTTAGGACTCATGAAGAATTCATGGATTTGGTATCTACTTCAATTCCACAAGTGGGACACTTTAACATTTGGAATAGAGTCCTGAACCAGGTTTGAAGAGGCTACATGTCCAACCAAATTAAGGGAATATGTATCTTTGGCATCATTATTAACATGGATAGTCTTTATAGGATATCTAGGATCAGCAATGGAAGTACATGAAGCTTTATTAATTTTTAAATCCATAACATAATCCTCATACATTTTTTGTTTACCTTTTCTCGCTTTAAGCCAAAGTTGTTCCTACTGAGTTTGTTTCTTAACCACTTCCTTGACTACATCTTCCATTTTTTCCGTCTCATTTCTGGATTTTATGTTCTACACACCATGAGAATTAGGATCCACCATTAGATGATGGGTTGTACCATCCCCAACTCTCCTAATGGTGTCCAAATCATTAATAAAATCATCCATATAGGCTGCTTCTTCCATAGTAACTATATTAGACCATATTGTCTTCCTAGAGCTAGTGGATGTCACTCCATTACCACCAGATGAAAAAGAGTCATCCTTCTCAATCCAACAAGAATCAGTAGTGTTATAAAGAGAGTTAACAAGTCCCATAGATTCATGAGATCTGATGGTTGAAGACACCCCTAGAATTAGAGGATTATCCGCAACAAGATAATAAGTAGAAACATTGTTCTTATCGCCATGTGGGTGCATAACATCTTTATCAAGGATTGAAGCAGGTCCATATGTTTTCATGGATTTTGGTATTTTGATACATTAGGTTTCCTCATGTTCATTACCAGTATAGAATGAGCCGCAAACCAATCTCTTGCAACTAATAATGTAATGACCAATAATTTTATAGTTCTGACATAATTGAAGGATTTTTTAATGATCAATTATTAGCTATATTTCATCATAATCAGTTTCTAACATGACTTTATCAACTGAGGTGGTATTCAGGATGACTTCAGTCAGTAGATGAGAAAAGTGACTGAATTTTGGATCCTATGTTGCCCTATCCATTTTAATGAAAACACCGAGGGATATGGAAATGTCATAGTGAATACAATGGTTCCATAAACTCCAATTCAATCCATGAATTTTAACCCAAGTTTTATTATAGGAGTGACATACCTCAAATGGGATGAATCTGTGATCCCATTCACATATATGCAGTGACCCTGGTATGAAGAAGATAGATCCTAATCCCCAAGAATTCTCTTTTAGATCCTCGGGAGGGATGATGATATGAAAGTAGCCTCTTCCATGGGAGATGCATTTTCATTCGAGATAGCCCCATTAATAAGCAAGACAATATTCTATGTCGGCTATTCTCCATTGAGTAGAACCTTTCAGTAAAACAAGATGACCAATGATAGGGTGCTTCCCGATCATGAATCATTCGGAGATCTCCATCGGTAGGTTAAAAAAGGTTAAAATGTTCATTATTTTGTCATATCCATAACAATAATAATAAAATTTCTATATTAATGATAATTTTATAAAAACTAATTAAATATGGTTATGAAAAATAAACTCTGCTGCAATTGTAGAAATGGTAGGTCATACTTACACATGAGTAACATTCTGATTTTTCCACGATTATCATGGAAATAATTTAAGTGTTATTAAATCATTCTATAATGATCATTATATATTGAAATAATTTGTGACAAGTGGGAATGGAAAATGAATTATGTTCGTCCGAGAACAACTGGTTTTTCATACACATGGATGATGGTTTTGTTTCCCATTTTATGGAAGAAGAGATAGATGTAAGATATATATGTTGACATAAACATCCCATAAAAAATATCACATATTATTAGAGTAATAATCATCACATAACCTAATAATTTGTGTTGTAATAGTTTAGCTCTGGAGACTATGAAAATTCAAAACATAAAAAACATGATCATATGAGAATTTCATCATCTCTCACTAATTTATTCATTACTAGAACCTTTATTAGACATTCCATAAATAATAATTTTCTTCATAAACAATGGAATGTATCCTTAAGAATGGGAGACCCCATATGCTCATTGACAGTACAAAATTCGGTTGTCCACAACTAAAAAATGGACTACTGCCACAGAGTTATAGTCAGAGTTCTAAAAACTATGGGCATTGGGTGTGTACTACATGGTTATACGAAATCCATAGTTATAAGTCTCTTAAGGATATAATATATCCATTTTTTAAGTAAACTATGGCTATATACGTACCTATAATCATAGTTATATAAAACCATTGTAATATTTTGATGTGGGATACTAGCGGGTAACGTGATTTTTCCCTGGGAAATTGGTTCCAGTGTCTATTTCCACGTGCTTAAAAAACTATGACTATACATCAATATATTTCCATAGTTTGAAATAAAATGGAAATAAATATAGATATATACATGGTTCAATTGAACCGTTGAAATTTCCTTATGAGTGGCCATGATTTTCTCAATCTGTGGAAATAAGCCAACCCAACATCACCTATTACCATAGTTAAAAGAACCTTGTCCATATATTTATATATATTTTTTAAATTTTGAAAATACAAAAAACTATAATTACATATATTTATATATATATCAAAATATATTTTTTACATATTTATATATATTTTTTAAATTTTGAAAATATGAAAAACTATAATTACATATATTTATATATATATATCAAAATACATTTTCTTATATATTTTCTTATAGTTTCCTGGAAAGACTGTATTAATCCAGTTCAAATGGGAGGATTGGGTATTAAAGACATTGGGATCTTCAATGACACTCTGATAGAAAAGTTTGCCTTGAATCTTTTCTCAAATCCTCATCCCTCCATAGAGTTTCTGACAGTTAGATTTATTGGAAATCAACATAATGGGTATGCCAACTATATGAGATCCTCTGTCTTGTCTGCTCTTAATCAGGCATATTTGGATCTTATAGCTCGTTCAAAATGGTTGGTCTGAAATTAGTCCAATCTGAATTGTTGGACCACCTTGTAACGACCCATGGTTTTTCAATGGAGAATTCCCTTCTTATATTTATGTCATAAAAACACAAAATAATGAACTACTAAGTGATAAGTGACCTTTAAATATAATTTTTTCACCCCTATTTTTGGAATTTTAAAAAATTCGACATACATAGTTGTGTTCAAGATAGTTTTTGGAGTCTAATGAAACAAAAATAATTTTTGGTGAGTAGTAACCTACCCTTATGAATAGTAACCTACCCTTATGAATAGTAATATGACCCTTATGAATAGTAAATAATTGTAGGATTACATATGAATAATAAAATAAAATTTAGACATCTTAGAAAGTGACAATCTGACCCTAGAAAACTTTTTTAGTATTTTATAAGTCATAAATAAATAATTATAATTAATTAATTAATTTAAAATAATATTTATTACCCTGAAATGTATTAATAAATTATTGAATCAATTTCTAATAGGATTTATATAATTTTATAAGACCCCACGTAATTTATGAAAGAACAATAAAATCAGTTTTAATCTCAAAAAATGTTTTTTAAGTAAATTGTAATTTTATTTAAATATTAAATTAATAATATATAGAAAATTAATTTTTAAAAATGGAATTCATTTTTGGATTCTACACGTCGAAAAATGGTTGGGTTAATGTTTTGGGATTTTTCTGAGATACTTGAATTTTTTGTGAATAGTAGAATACATTAATTTACCATATAAATACATTTTAATTAAAACCCACTATTCCTGACATCACAAGTGATTTAAGCACCCAAATCCAGAACTCACATGCCTTATTTACTATTCTTGGTCATCCAAGAATCACTATTCCTTGTCTTAGGTGAAATTAATAAACTAATCAATTTTATATTAAGGAAACCCCTCTCCCCTCCACTATAAAAGCCACCCTTCACTCCCTCTTTTCCTCACACCTCTAAAGCTCCAATACTTATCTAAACTCTTTCCAAACACCTTCCCTAGCCCCTACCCCACGTTCAAAAGCTGCTAGTATCATCAAAAGACTAGGCCTAGCTTCTTTAAGGAGGATCTCAAGAGGAAGATTCTAGAGGTAATTTCCCTCCCTCTTCTTCTTTAATTTCATTTCAAGTTCAAGTTCCTTTCTTGATCTCTCCCCATCCATATTCATAAAAAAAAATTTGTAACTCCATTATTATACATATACTGTAATTTTTATGATTCTAATATCACCCTACACCCTTTCCCTCTTCCTTTTATTTTATTAATGAGAACGTTGTTCATGCGGTGTTAATTTATCACCTTCAAAAACAACATGCTCTCTTCTCCCATTTCTACCTTTAGATCTGGACATGAAACAATTTTTATGGTTGAACCAAAATATGTTATTTGTATTATGTTCTATTTTATGTTCTGGAAATAAACTATGGCCATATTACTAAGTTAAATGTTAAAACAAGTTCCTTGTGATCCAAAAACCGCCCAAATTTACCCAAATAACCATCATTAAAATCTTATCTAACGATCCATCCACATGGATCTAATATTACTCATTATAAAATATTTCAATCTTCTGTAATATCATAAATAAAATTTAATATCAGTTCTGTATGTTTACCCATGATCTACCCAAACATCAATTTAAGAATACAAGTGGAACGCTCAAGAAATCCATAAAAACGAACATCCCTGAACAACATTTTTTAAACTCTATAAGTCATCCAAAGATACATAATATGACATAATGAAACCAGAATGAACACAATTAATGTATAAACGGTTCTAGAAATAATAATTAATTAATATAATGTCATTATATAGGACATTAAAGAGAAGGAGGCATTCGGGTACAAGGTAAGGGGAAATCTCGAACCCAATTTTCTTCCTTCGGGTTCTCCCTCTTTCACTCCATTTTTTATATGGTTACTCCTCCAAGATCATTTGTTCATAATTTCCATTACTTTTCTGGGATATACATGTTTTTCAATGGTTTTTATGTCCATAAAAATGTTTTTCAAAAGAACTCTTCTTTCAAGATCTCACCTTTTACTGCTCATTCAAGGTTGATGGTTCTTGTATCAAGTATGTTGTTCCCTCTTTCTTTTGGGAACCCAATGCTTATGAATGTGTTATTATGAGATGAAACCCATTCCATTCCATGGGTTATTTATGGACTTGTTTGATATGTTTTCTATGTGGCAATCATGATAATGATAATGTTATGATGTGACAGGTGCACCCGGAATTATATAGCGCAATATGAATGTTTAAATATGACGGGTGCGCCCAGAATTATACAGTGCTCCAATGCATTGGGTAAAGTGATGAATCTCATGAGTAAATGTGAAATGATGTGTGAACAATATGCTAGATTTTTTCACAAGTATGTGTGGTAGTTAACCACTAAGACACGATGTTTCATTTTTATGCATTTCCACATTTCAAGTTTATGATTATGCTCCTCTCATGTTCATGATCTTTTGCCTATGTCATGATTATTCTCACCCCATGATGTATTGTTATTATCTATCCTCTTACTGGGCTTTTATCTCACCCCTTTTTATGTATATCCTCAGGTGGCTACATGTACTAAGGAGAGGACCAGTGCCACTAACAAGCTAGTGAAGAATAAATTAAATAAATATTTATGGTTGATGTTGTATTTTTTTTATGTGTGGTCCTAGTTTGCCCAAGACACTAAACCCCTGGATCCTCTATGTGTAATACTATTATGTTTTTAATCTTTTAAATGATGTAATAGTAATGAAAGAAAAGGCTGGGTCGATGTACCCCACTTGGTTGTCACGACCCATTTGTGATGAGATCATCATTCCATCATCTCTTCAACTCAAATCTATTGCTGATCTTGGCGTTGACCTGGAACTTTGTGAAATTATGCCCTGCCACCTGAGAATGGAAGTCACGCAGTACTGCTTTACTGAATATGATGTTCCCGTGTGGACTTCGAATCTGAATGGAATTTTCAGCACAAAGGAATTCTCTAAGTCTCATTATGGTGCCTCGATACACCCCCCTAGATGGGTGAGGGACTTCATTAAACACTTTATTCCCCCTTCGCGATCACTAATCTTATGGAAAATATTGAAAACATACTGCCCTTGCAGTTCTTGTTGCAGCGAACTGGGATGTCCCTTGCCCTGGCCTGCCATGTCTGATTGGAAGCATACGAAACCATCTTCCATGTTTTCTTTTCCTGCAAATTTTCTCGAATGTTATGGTGTTACATGCAGTAGATTTTTAAATACTTCCTTTATTTTCATTCGGTTGATGACTTAATGCAGGCCATTGTCATGGCCATTTTCAGTGATCAAGTTCATGCTCTTATCTTGGCTATAATTGCGACTGTTATTGAATTCATATAGAAGTCCATAGATGACTTTTTGTTCAACAACATTTAGTCGTGGTTCCAAAATGGTGTCTTAACTATTCATCGTGCCATCTGCATGGCTTCTAATATCTAAACAGGTTGTATGAGAAATGATGTTTCTGATATGGTTTTGTTGAGATCTCTTGGTCTTACTGGCAGGACGAAGAAGCCACTTATGGTGAAATACATCTTATGGATTCCTCCACATCCACAGTGGATTAAGGTCAATGTTGATGGGGCTGCCTCTGGTGCTCCAGGGCCCTCTGGATGTGGTGGTGTTTTCCTTAACTCTCGGGGGTTTGTCAAAGGCATCTTTTTTCATTTTATTGGAAATGGATTTTCCATTGAAGTAGAGCTCTAGGCTATAATTAATGCAATCAGGTATGTTGTCCATTTTGGTTGGAATGATTCATGGGTAGAATCAGATTCGTCTATTGTAGTTCAAATTTTTGAAAGAGCGTTCGAGGAATGTTCCATGGAGGATCCTAGCAGTTTGGATTGATTGTCTTCGGCTTATTGGATCGATCTCTATTGAAGTCATGCATGTTTATCGTGAAGCCAATCAAGTGGCTGATGCTCTTGAGAAAAGGGAAATTAATGAGGTGACCACCTTTTGGTCTTTTGTGTCTCCTGAAAATTGTGATTTTCTTTTTCATGCGAATTATTGTGTTGAGGATTATTCTCGTCTTTGTAGAGTGACTCTGTGATACCTTGTACTATAATTTTATTTTTATTTGATTTTCTCAGGAGCAGGTTCACATGCCTCCTATCTTTCTTGGTATATATATATATATTAGTTAACATTCATTTGCGGTAGTGCTAAAGAGTTAACAATATGTGTGGAGGGTTCATGGTTTCAAAACTATTTAGAAAATATTTAAAACCCTAATACCATGGTTTTTTAAAATATTAATAATTACATATATATTTTTAATATCTATATATATGTATATTAAGGTTAGAGAACACATTGAAGTAGTTATATTTTAGCATTATAGGTGAAGTGGTAGTGAGAATAAAACCTACCATTTAGGAATTAAAACACTTCTACAATAGTTTTTTAATCTATGGAAGTATATATACTATTAAATTATGGTCAATGTGGACCATGGTAGTACTCGACATAGGAACATGGTTTTAAAAAACATGGATAAAAACACCATTGGGATAACTTTTGGACACTACCCACATAGACCATGTAAAACGATTATATAAATCTAGAGTTCAAAACTATGTCCATATATAGACTATATTTCAACAGTAATAGGGACCATGGTTTATCTAAACCATAGACTTAAACAACGTTATTGGTTTTAAATAATTTTCCATAATTTAAGACCGTGGAAATATACTATTTTTTATTTTTATTCAATGTCTAAATAAGAATAAAATGAGGATAAGTGTATGATATTATGAGGATAACATTTGAAAAACATACCTTTAATATCATAGATCGTAAAATTTTGTCATGGAATAAATCATGATAGTTTACAAGCCGTGAATCATAAAGGGATAAAATATCATAATCTATTAGACCAAAATATCAGAATAACACATAGATTTTTTTAACATATATAAGAAAAGAAAATAATTTTTTATAAGACAAGGATCACCACCAAAACTATCATAGCGGAATGGGTTCACTCCAAAAACCATCACAGTAGTCATGGTTCTCTATTTAGATAAATATTGTGGACAGAGTCCCTTACTAAGCTATCTTCACTCCCTATTCCATTAATTTTCATTCCGTGATATATCCATATTTTCCCAATGTATTCGAGGTAGAAATAGGGCCCACCCTTCACATAATCTACAAAAAATCCACTAGAACATAAATGTCACGACCCATCCCAGGGAGGCCCAAACCATGACTACCTCATGCCCACCTATAGTTGGCCAGGGAATTGTAAATATCACTTAGTTGAAATATGGAAAACATGTGAGGAATTATACTAATTTAACTATACAGACACACACACATCTTTAATATCCCACAATGCTAAAATGTAAAACAAAAAAATATTGATTGTTTAAATCTATCATCTTATAGAAAAAGTATTATAGGAATTTACTAAAAGTAAAATGGGTTAAAATACATGCCCAATAAAAAATTAAGAGAGTCCAAACTACTACAAGGGAGAGGAAAATGATCAAATAAATGTACTCAAGAAAACCCTTCGTCTTTCATGCTCAAGCTATTCTACACACTCCCCATGTACTGTGATGACACTATCAAATGGGTCATCATCTGCATATGATATGACATGTGTGGGAAGATCCCATGCATGGGAAGTATAACAATACCCAGTGGGATACACTGACAACACTAGAAACAATGAATACTAATAGTAAACTAATAAAAATAAAAAACCAATTTGGGAATAAAAAAGATAAGTCTTGGATGTACTTAAGAAGGACACCACACCTCCAAGATAGAATAACCAACATACCGCCAAAGGATTTTTCATGAAGTAATGATCATTCGTGATAATACTATCCATAAACCATTAAATCATAACATACACTCATTAAAGATGTTATGATCATCGATCATTTCCTTAGAAAGGTCACTTGACTCAGAAGACCTTGATACTTAGGTAGGGGTTCGCACCAAAGACCACTGGATGACACCATGAACAGAATCAGGATCATCCCACAGTGTAGGGGATCATATTCCAAAAATACTATGAACCCTAATGTTATATATGGTTATATAGAGAATCAAATTCATGCTCAAAGTGGTCATACCAAATCAACAAACCCCATTTAGAGTATAAAATGATAGAGGATTACACTTTAGTCTCATGGAGGGACACCACAAACTCTATCTAGGACTCTTCATTTAGAGGGGATCACAATCTTGATATGTGGATGTAATTACACACTATATTCTTGAAGGAATGAACCAAGGGAACAAAATAAATTGATACTAGTCCATAATAAAAAAACATTAAGGGATATAAACACCCTCAAAGGGGTACACTGTGGGCACTAGTTGTACATGCCATATCTAACAAAACACATGTTTGGCCATGTGTTTATTCCCCACACAGCATGTAAATATCCATATAAACAGCTTGTATGATTAGTAAACTACATGAAGAGATCACCCAAAAATTCTCATGTGTCTCATGTCTGTGCTTGTGTAGAAATGGTCGTGCTTGAGTACACCTAGCCATGTCTCTGTACATGGTAAGCATGTTCTGATGTATCATCTGAGATACACATTGATCCATCTAGAATGTGTCACATACCATGTGATATTATTACATAGCGTGTGATAAGGACCCACTACATATATTATATAACTATAAATGGAAACACTACCATCAACCAAGGGTTCCCCACATGATGTGTAATATCGGATTACACATCATGCAACGTGGGATTCACTATGTCCACTAGTTCTTCCTATCCATTATCCACAACATCACCAAAGCCACCTTTTAAATTACATAATCACAAATAGGGGGTATTTTGACCCTTTTAATTGTCCATTAGTAGGATATAGATTCAGATATGATCAGAATACACCACTGTTAGTCCATTTGTCACCATTGTACGTCAAAACCGAGACGAAGAAGAACCAAAAATCTATTATTATTCACATTTGTTCATCCTTTTTCATATTCTCACCTCAATCAAACCATTGATCATGAACTAAATCAAGTGTATCTATCTGTTTCATCAAATAATGGTGATTCAATGACTAAATATTGTCTATTTTTTGAACCATTGGATAAAAAATTGCATGTGAAGAATCTGCAATGAAATGGGGAAGGAAACCATAAGACACATGATGTGAGTAATGAACCACGACCTTTTATTCTTTAACCTCAATCCATTTTCATAAAATTTATGAATAAATATGGACAAATAAACAATGACGAATAAATTATATACATCAATTTAAATCTATTTTTGATGTGTGAATCATTTACCCTTTATGGAATTGATCTAACGTGATAGGGATTGAAGTAGAGGATGTAAATCAAAAATCAGCGTCTAACCTAGATATTGGATAGATCATTGATAATGAAACATCACGTGTTTTCATCATAAAGTATATCAAGAAACTCCAATGTATCATTGATACTTGATCATGATCTGATCTGGTGTCATCTATTTATAATTCGATCTAACAACCCTCTTAGTATTCGAGTTATGGAATCCAATCCTGAGACATATCTATAAAATAACGAAAACAATTTTTTTTAATTTTTTTATTTTATTCATTTATGTTGGTGACATTTTTCATAGATTCTTTATGCCAACAAAAGTTCTGTTAGAAATAGGACAAAACTCATGTTTTAAACACAAATAATCCATATGATTTCTAATTTGTATTCTAATTCCAGATTTTTTTCTACTTTTTAGAAAATTTTCAGGCATGTGATATTAAAATATTTAATATACATAAAAACATTTAGGCTCACCGACCTCATAATTTCATGTTGTCTTACTGACTATCTTTGAAAATAATTCATATAATATCCTAAAATAATAAATGAATAAACAGATTCATGACATTCTCTCCATATTAGGGATTTTCATCCATAAAAGAGAAAAACCAACTCAAAAAGATTAGGGTACTGGATCCACATCTATGTCCCCCACTCTTAGGTGCTCTCATGCTGATTCATGTGCTTCCACCGAACACACAATATGAGAATAGGTCACTCATTCATGATCATCTCCTACTAATACACAATGTTCACTGGGAACTCAACAAAGGAAGCTCCATTCTGGATTTCCAACTCTCCTTAGTTTACAACATGCGATCGATCAATAAAATACAACCTTAGCATCAACACATGGAATATTTCATATAAATGATCCATAATAAAAATGTGAGACAAGGATTATGGTTTGAAATAATTTTTGAGAGGACTCCATGGAGATGGACTATCACATGAATGTACATGCATCACATGCTCTCTACTAAACTCTTTTTTTTTCGAATGTCTAGTATGTCGGCTGACATGGTTTGTGAATCTATGATCACCCATATGGTATCATGTCACATGGAATTACATGGTCACCCCATTTTTAAGTCTATATATATTAAATCCCACTCCCACTCTAGAATATCAAGGGGTTGACCTAAACCTATTGGAACCTTGTGCTGATCCTTCACTTACAAATAAGTGAGGCATCAAGAGTCAAATTCTATAACACAATGCAACATGTGTAGGCACCATAACCAAAAATGGTGGTCCTGATACATATTATCAACACCTATATGTATCACCAAAGGAGATATATTAATCTCATGAATCACCTCCACCATTAACTTCATAGGTATTATCATCTATCCTCTTAAAAGTATTTCATTCTCCCCTCTTTCATAATATGCCTTACGAGCATGTACAATGGGTATCTGAGTATATATAGTTTTATTGTTAATATCTATATACTGTGCATTCCTGAAACATTATAAAAGTGGAGGTGTAATAGTGATCGATTAATGTTATGAATCACCATCCTTTTCCACTAATGAAAACTGCTATGAGACTAACTACTCTAACGCCTCAAACAAGTACTGAGAAAAAGATATCATGAAGATAGATTCATCCAACACATTCTCCTTACCAAGAATATAGAGAATATAAAATTTATATTATTCTAGGACCTCTATCCATCACCTATCTCTTGAGTTAATATCCATTAGAGATAATATATACATGGGAATATTTTGGTCCGAGTAGATAAAAAATATATCCCTTGTTAGGTTTTCTTCCCACATCATCAGTGTGAAGACTACAACTACTAGCTCAATATTTAGGTTTTCATAGTTTTTCTCATGTGGTCTCAAATGATGTGAAACATAGAGAATTGTTCCCTATATCATTATTAAACTAGAATAATTCTCTATCCCTAATGGGTTATAGAATACTACACACTCGACACTCTAATCTAGACATCTCAATATTGGATCCTCTTCAACCATTGTCAAAATCCAAAAATAATATTTGGTACCTTTTTTCAACAATAAAGTCAATAAATTTTGGTTCAATGTTGTCAATGGTTCTACTACTCATATGAAATAGGGAATAAACCTTCGGTAGTACCCTTAGAACCCAAGGATACACTACGCCTCAGTAACACTCTTAGGCAGATCCCATGATACCACTACATCAACCACCAGTAGCTCCCCCACCAGTCATACCTCATATATTATGTTTCCTATGAATTTGACCTCTTAAATCAAAAATTGACACTATTAAATCTTCTCATAAGGATGGTTCTCTCTGAGTGTGCCTAAGACCATCCTCATGTGTCTCATGTGCTCCACCTTAGATTCAATGTACACTATGATGTTGTCGATAAAGACAACCATGAACCAGACTATGTAAGGATGCAATACATAGTTCATGAGACCCATGAACACTACTAGTGAGTCTACCGCACCAAAGGGAATTACCATGTACTCAAAATTATGATAGAGATACCTAACATCCATATTTTGTATATAATCATATTGTACTCACAGCTGGTGATATCTTGATCTGAGGTCAATCATTGAAAACCATAGAACAACACACATTTAATTGAAGGAGTCTTTATTCTAGGTAGTGGATATTTATTATTGAAAATAACCTGGTTCAAGACCATGTATTCTACCCATAGCCTCTATTTATCATCTTCCATCTTGGTTAACAACACTAGTGCTGCCCCGGGGGGAACAATGGGTTATAAAAATCTCCTCCGAAAGTCCTCCAACTTTACCCTCATCTCACGAGGTTCTTTAGGAGCTGTTAGATATATTGACAAAAATATAGATGTCATATTGTGGTGTATGTTAGTGCATAATTGTGTCCCTTAGTTGGGAGTTAATCTTATCACGTCCTCAAAAAATACATCCCCATACTCCTCCACCACTACAGGGAACTCATATCCCATAGAATTATGATGTTATAATAGTCATTCTTAATAAATAGTAGTAATTAGATGCACTCTCTTATGCTTTAGATCTTCATGTTCTGGTGAGGTATCCTTTTTACTGACAATGTAAAACATCATCCAATTACTACAGACACACCACATCCACTACCGAAAACAGTCGGTCTAGGCTTGAACTATGAATACACCCATCCATACCTAATATGAAATCAAAAGGCCTCATCACTAGAAGAAATAGATCCCCTACAAGGATCTCACCTCCAAGAATCATATTTCAATATTAGTATAAGTGTGTAATCACTGAGTGATCTCATGTTGGATTCTCCAAGTGTAATGGTCGATAAAATGGCGTGGAAAAAATCAATATGTCCCAAACATGAGAAGTGGAAAGAGAGGAATAAATTCCCCATGTGTCTATCGATAGTACTGTTAAGATATAGAAGTCATTGATCAGACCATGTATCATCCCAATAACATTGAGGTTATAGGACTCTCTATACTGTAGTTGGCCTCATCTTTGTCCACCTACTCCGTGATCCATGTGTGGACCACCTAAAAGTGGTTTTGGTAATAAGTAAATCCTATGACCACCGCATGTTGGTATGTGAGACACTCTTCTGAATACATTGCTCTATATACCATCATAATCATACATATGTATCTACCTTGGTAGTCCCCATAATATCTCCCAATCATATATGCAGAGGTTTATACAATCCCATTCCATATATCGCTAATTATCGTAGGATAAACAATTCCTCTCCCTCGATTGATTTGATCCATCTTAAGAGTCTTTCAATATTAACCGTGTGTCTTATGGTCGCATCCTAGAACATAGGAATATCTTGGGTCATGTTGAATACTTTCAACTACTAACAACATAGGTCTAAGCTCCTGGGGTCCCACAAAGAAAACCCACTCTCAGCACCTTCTCTTCCAAAAATCACTCCACCACTATGACTCGCTTAATCACCTCAACAAAGGTGTTAATGAAGAGGGAAATCATTGAATCAATGATGTCCTAGTGTAATCCCAAATAAATTTATGTTAATTGAAAATGTATCCTTTTCTATATCCATGGTTTGTTGAGAGAGATCTATAAACGTCACAAAATACTCTTTCATGGCCTGAATTACCCCTATAGACGTAGAAGCTCATTTATGCAAACTGATAGTAATGCGGCTAGATAAAAAACCACCCTAAAGATTTTCTCAATGTGTTTCCATGATAGAGTTCTCTCATCATGTTTCTACGTCCCAAAACTCCACTATAACCATGAATATCAATAAATAAAACTCATTGTGGGGACTACCATCAAATATTCATGCATCCGTACAAGGTGAAATACTCATGTGACTTTCTCTAGGTAGTCATCTACCACATGGGGGTCTGGCTCACCCCAAATCCTAGGAGGTCACACCCTCTATAGATTTTTTTGTACACTCATTTTACATACATCCTTTTTAGTCACTACAATTACAAGATGCTACTAAATGTGTGGTTGTATATATAGTAAACTACCTATAAGAGTTATCCCTTGTACATGCCTCTATACTTATACCCAGTAACTCCAGGGATAATCCATGTGATCACATGGTATAATCTAGGAAGGATGTCCTCACGGATGCATCCTGGGTCAAACAAGTTATTCCATGGTCAAGGTGTATACATGGGGAGAATTCTCAAGAACTACATCGAAACCACAACCCATTTTGATATGATGCATATAACAAACATTTCCTTAGAAAAATGTCCATAGGTATCGAGTCCAAAGGTAGGTGATCAGTGTCTTGATTCATAGATAATTTAGAGGAAGAAACAACACCGGGGTCCCTATCCTGGAATATGAACTCAATAATCATAACAGTATTTCCCTAAACAAATCTCACTAACTCTTGTCCAATGGTAAAACTGACTCATTTGATTCCAGTCTATCTTGACCCATCCCAATGTGGATAGAACCATGACTACCACAATACCATCTCTAATAGGGCATGGGATGGAGAGTAATTCTAAGTATATATACAAAAACCATTGGAGGCATTATCCAAATACACATGTAAACATAAACACATATCCATGCAGCTAAAATGATGAAATGTAAAAAAATGAAAATGATACCCACATACATCAATAATCCCATAATTAGAGTGTGATCGAAATGTACTAAAAGTGAAAAATGGGCCAAATATAGGCCCAAAAAGGAAGAGAGTTTAACCTTCTCCATGGGTTAGGATTATGATCAAATGAAAGATCCCAAAAAATACCTCATTCTATTAACATCAAGCTATCATAAACCTATACTATGTACTCTGGAAACATTTTTCAATGGTCCTCATCTTCATAGGATGTTACACATGCAACCATATCGCATGTAGGGGTGAGTATAATAATACCCATTAGGAATCCCGAAAACAAAAAAAAAATGAAACATCATGAACCTTTAGCACATATCAGTAATATAACAAGAATTTCAAAATATATAGAAAACACATATATACTCAAGAAGGACACTGTAAGTCCTAGAATCCATAACCGACTATCAGCCATAAGATTCTTTTCTAAGAAATGCTTGTTCTTAGATAATTGACTCAATGAACCATGAAAACATTGGAAACACCCATCTGATAGGTCATGATCATTGGTCCCAATCCCAGATATCTCACTTGTCACAAAACATGTCGATACTTAGATAGGGTTCATGCCCAAGACCACTGGTGTACACCACGAACACAACCTAGATCACTCCATTTTGATAGGGATCAAATAAAAATGATATTGTGAACCCTACCAATATGAACAACTAGATGGATGATTGAAACCCTACTCAAGATGGTTCCACCAATTCCACAAACCCCCCCAAGGGTATAAAAATTATTGTGGATCACACTATGGTCTCATATAGGGATACTAAAAACTCTAAATGAGACTCATCCCCTAGAGGGGGTCTCAATCAAGAGATCTGGACATAATTTCTCATTATACCATCAGGGTAATAAACTAGTGGAAATAACTCAACTAATACTAGTAAATATTGATGAAATGAAGGGATAAAAACACCCCAAAGGGGGGGACATGGTGTGGACTAGTGGTTTGTGGCATGTCTATCCAACACCTAGTATGCCCATGTGGTCCATCCCCATAAGACATGTAAATATCCACATACTCAAAATGTAGAATTAGAAAAAAACTTTTAGATATCACCCTACACATCACCCATGTCGTCTGCTCATGCCCATGTACCACAAGTCACACATGTCTACTAACCCATGTAGACCTTGTTGTCCTCATGTACACATATCCATGTCTATATACAAGGCATGTCCATTCCCATGTATGTTTTGGGAAACACACCGATCCACCGAGAACATGTCACATTGTGTATGATAGGTTCACAATGTTCTTGATATTTAACTCCATGTTGAATCTGTAGTTCCACACCTAGGGGTGGGGGTCCCATAGGGTGTGTAACACCATATTACACGCCATGGAGTGTGAGATTTTTCCGTCAACATGTTCTTCTTCACATTTCAAGACACATCATTATCTCTCAAGAGTCATATATCGTGGGTTGTTCAACCTTTGGATCCATTGATCGGCGGGAATTGGGTTTCGATATGGCCCGAAAACACCATCATCGAGTCATCTATAACAACAGAATATCAAAATAAAAAAAAAGATAGGAATTGAAAATCCATTCAGACCCACCTTTGATCATGTTATATCTTCATTTAATTTTCATTGTACCCTAGTTCATGATCCATGCCCGTAATATTGATCCCTTAAACCAAATAATGCTCACGCAATTACCATAGACTGAGTATTCATCAAACCATAAACCAATGAACTATCTAGTGATGAATGTGTGAAGAAACCGGGACAAAACATTTTCTATACAATATGTAAGGATTGAAACTATGACTTTTTCATGTGTCCTCGATCCATTATCATAGAATTTATAAATGAATAAGGATATAAAAACAATGAAAAATAAATTAAATACTTCAATTTAAATAAACCTTCATTGCAAGAATCATTTTCTATTCATGTAATTGATCCATTTTCAATCAGGATTGAAGAACCCGATGGAAATAAAAAATCAACATACTACCTGGATTTTGGATTGATTGATGATGAATAGTGGTCCTTATTTGTAGTTTTTGTTGAGATCCATGAAATCTAATGGAGACATGATCATTGATCCTAATCTGATCGGGTGTCTTTTACCAATAATGTTTTTCATCTGTTATCTTGATATTCAGGGTTTAAAGTCCAAACCTAAGATATCTCAATAAATATTTACATATAGAATATATAAGTCAATAAATTAGAATAAATAAAAATTATTTATTTATATATATATATATATATTATTCATTTGTTCCTACAAAAAAAAATTCACAAATAAACAACACCAACAATGGTTATATCATTCCTATGTTAAAATCATCATTTTAAACTAAATAGTTCCCTCAACATTATGATCTAAGACATAGATGTAGATTTATTTCACTTTTTCTTGAAAAAATTTTACAAGTGGTAATAAAATTATTTATATATTTTTAAAAATTTATTTTTAGGTCCCCATGCCATAGAATCTAATTTTCTCTAAATTACAAGACCAAAAAATAACACATATAATGTCAATAAATAATAGATAAAAATTAAAATTCATTATTATAAAATATTTATCATATCATAATGCATGAAATGAAATGGTTTTCATAAAAATTTAATCATAGAATGAACCATGGAAATGAAATCAATTTAATAAAAAATTCACATTTTCATCATAGCATAACCCTTGAAAAAAATCAGGTTTTATAAACATCTTTTCACCAAAATCAAGAACCATGGAGAGGAATAATATGGATAAATTAATTGGATTCTATCATCTATAAAAATTATGTAGAATGATTGTTTATACTATTTAAGAATGTAAATTCCACAAATATATTATTAAAACATCCTTGAGGAAAAACTACTTACCATTTTGAAATAATATATTAAAATCTATACATTCTCAATTATTAATGAAAGAAATCATTGAAAATAACCCTTAAAACTTATAAAGGAATATCTAAATTATTTATACATCATGAAATGGGAAATATAATTCATGTTTTATATGTTAAAAAAATATTCATTTTAATTTTTAGATAAAAAGAATAAAAAGTGCCTCATCTATAAAATGGAAATAATATTCAATTAAAATAATTTTGTAAAAAGTAAAAAATGGGTTAAAAATTATTTAAAAAATAATTAGATATTTTAAAAATATTTCATTAATACATTTTCATAAAACATGGACATGTAATAAAAAGGTCTTCCGATTGAAGAGAGAAATAATGATACCATTATATAAATAAATTCTTCGGGACCATTGATTACATAAAGTGGATAAAATGATCATAAAACATTTCTATTCATTTAATAACTAGATTAAAATAAAATATTCAATTTTATTAAGATATATATCATAAAATTTAGTCATTGTAATCATAATTTCACTTAATTACAATAAATAAATAGACTGTATAATCTAACCATTACCACTTTGGTAACTATTTAATTGTAAATTATATGAAGTAGATATTCACACATTGATAATTATATTCACATAATTTTCATGAGAATAATCATAAAATATGTACATGGATAATATATTCACAACACAAATGAAATAATTTGTGTAAACTAAATTTATCTTATAAAAATAAAAATAGTTGAAAATTGCATACCGCTTTAGTAAAATTTGAAACATAAACTCCATTGAAAAATAACATTAAATAAAACATTAAATATAATGAGAATAAATAAATTCATGATATGACAATTAAATAGTTAATTATATAATCTAAAACAATTGAAACGAGTGATGAATATGGTATGTGTTTCATTAGATAAAAGAGAGGAAATAAATATCTTGCCTCAAGTATCGACAATATTCGTAGATGTTCAGATATCCTATAAAATAAAAGTAGGATTATTGTAAATATATTTCATATCCATAATAATATATTTAATATCAAATATTTAATATCATATATTATTCACTTATGACTAATTATAACCAATTTATAAATGATTTCTATGATAAAATAATGTTATAAGTAATAACTAATTTGTTTTTCATTTAGGTTTTGGTTTGGTATTTTATTTGATTTCAAATTTTTCATGGTAAAATAATATTAATAATTTTATATGTGATATAGGTATAATATAAATTCCTCATATATTTACTTATATTAATCCATAAATGTTTTATATAGAAAACAAATTACATTATTCTTGAAGACAATATGTTGTTTGTAGGCCTAAATGTTGTATCCATTGTCTCAACGGATGGATAGAAATAAATGAAAATATTAATTGAAAATTCAAAAATCATTTTAATATTATATATATTCATTTAATATGCAATCTTTACATTCCATGTAAAAAATAAATGAAAACAGTATCACGTCGCTTCGTGAAAGCAGTAGTCCACATGTATGCATGTGTGGTGTTTTCATTTTCCAAAGGATTGGAAGGTAAGAAATTAAATGTAATATTATAAATCAAGACGTTAAATTATGTATTAAATATCATTAAAAAATTTCAATCCATCATTTTATCCATCCTTGGGAGGTGGGGATGGAAAAGTATTGACATCGATTTGTGAGGCGGTAGTCCTTCATACACACGATCAAAGGTTATGTCTCCCATATAATAAAAGAGGATATGGATATTCTTCATTCCACAAAAATAATAACATCTTATTATATTTTAAAAACTATTTATAATATATTTCATTTATAAGTACATTAATTATGGTTTTAATATGATTAAAAAATAAAACTCACAGTGAAGACAATTGCCTTCTATTAGAAGAACCTGCACTGGATATCTTATTAAGAATCATAAAATTATTATTTTAGGAAGAGAACATGATCTGTATCATGTATATGTATATTTGGGATATATTTTTTCAGTTTTTGGTTGATAAAAATGTATTTTGATTTGTGAATAATTGAGTGTATAAGGTTCCCTTTAATTATTGAGGAT
Organism: Viscum album; assembly: GCA_963277665.1. Classification (NCBI taxonomy): domain Eukaryota; kingdom Viridiplantae; phylum Streptophyta; class Magnoliopsida; order Santalales; family Viscaceae; genus Viscum; species Viscum album. The sequence continues at coordinate 1,998,120,111 of OY728142.1, read as the reverse complement.
GAGTGGAATTTTTTGTAAATTCCCAAAACTATTCAATAATGGGATGTCAATATCAAGACATGTGCCTCCAAAATTGATTAATATTTTATTACAGGTAATATAGTGTTTATTAAACCATCTAACTCAAAAAACACATGTTTTATACATCTTATTCCCTTATCCTCTATGTTTACTCACCATTACCTTTTTAGTTATCAACACTGTTACTAGTCACTTTTTTCCTAAGAAATCATTCCTTTCACACTATATATAAAATGATTAGTATTATATAATTTAGAATCAATTATTATAAATATTACATAAAATTTAGTAAATAAAAATCTGATATTTGTGGAAAATTAATTCTAACACAACCACATGTAACAGGACAATCGTCATTTTAACCTTATGAACAACAATTAATTTTCACTATTTTTAATATTCATTAAAAAAATTAATTTTAGCATATCTTATAAATTATAATGATTAAAAATATGAAATTTATATTTCAAAATTCAGGACGTATATGTGAAAAATGTTAAATAAAAATTAATCCAAGATACACAATAATAAATAAGTAGTCCAAATAAAAAGTTTTCATGAGTATAACATGTTTTTATAACAAAATTGAAGAAAAAATTAGTTTAATTGATTGAAATTTTATTAAAAAATATTATCTATCTAATTTTACTTATATATCATTTAAAAAATAATAATTTATTAAATTATTTAATCAAAACTTTTGTTTTCAATAAAAAATCAACATATTTCACTATTTATATAAAAGATTAATCTTTTCAGAAAATTCTCAACATTCACTCAAAGATTATTTTGATATGATTATTTAAAATATGAGGATACATTTTAAATATATTTTTGCTCAACATGGAAAATATAATATTAATATATGATCACAAAATGTGACCAAAATGCTTTTTAGAAAAAAAAATAGTTTTTAAGCATAAAACAAGATTTATTCTCACCTAATTACTATAAAATTAATAAATGAATGATAAACCATTTGACTAAATATATAATATATAAATTTCATTAATTTTTATCTATAATAATAGTAATATTTATTTATTATGATAAAAAAATGTGTAAATAAAAAATTCTAAAAAACATTAATTTTACTAAAAAATGATTTTTATATTTATTTCTACTCGATTGATAGACAATGATTTTATTTTATAATCGTATAAAATATATAATTTCATAATTTAGTTTATGATATTCATACGCACCAATATATTATTTTGTTCATAACTATCATATTAAATAAAATTATTTTAATAGTTTATCATCATTCATTTCAACTCATGGTTCCATGTAACACAAGATATCAAAAAATTAAATTTATTTGAAAATAATAATTTATAAAATTTTAGTGTTTTCTGTTATATGACACTAAAAAAATTGTGTTCTCAGAATTTCAACATTATTTCAGGAATCAAATTGTTTCCATATGAAAAAAATTATTTTGAAATTCCACAACGTATAAACAGTAAATTAAAAATCTTCCTAAAAAAAGATAAAGGAAACATATAAAGGTCATATACAATAACACATGACTACGTTTCCAAATATAATAATATTAGTGGAAAGTGAAAATGTAGACACTGATGAAATTAATATATGTATATCATCGATCACAATAAAGTGAGTGATCAGAATAATTTTAATGACCATAAAACTATAAATCAATAAGCTGAATAAAATACCAACAGTTCGTTGGAAATGAATGTAATAAGATAACAATTTTTCTTCAAGATCATTTTATTAATGTTGAGGAATTTATATTGTAAAATATATATAATTTATTTATTTTTATTTCATATGAAAAATCCCAATATTTGTTTTTACATTGATCACATTCCACATCATCTCAAACTCAATTAAATGAAGAGGATTTTTTATTCCTAAAGTGTGAATATTAACTTCTAATTGAACATAAGATACATAAACAAGTAATAATTCACTCCTCATTCTCTAGTTATCATCAAAACCAAGAAATTTTGAATAATTATTCTAATGTGGATAAATCATTATATGATGAAATAAAACTTTACACTCTAAGACCTTATACAAGGTACAACATAAACCCTTAAATAAATGGTTACCTTAAGACTCTTCCAAAATTCAAAAAATTATAATTAATTCAACTATTTTTCTTAAATATACATAACATTAACCCCCCAAATATCATTAAGTATCTATTTGTTGTTACGTAACAAATGTAGAAATACCTTGGTCAAATATTTTCCTAAATCATGGTAATAACCATAATTACCATAAAACCTAAATGAATACAAAAATTATTCCTTATTCCTAAAATAAACAATTGATTTTTGAATATATTAGATAATCCAAAAATATTTAAATTTCCATAAATTATAAAATAAACAAGATTTCTATAAAATAATTAATCAGTTCCAATGACATTAAAACTTTCAAATTTACGTTGTCCATATTAATCATCAATTTTTCCCAAATAAACAACTTCATCTCAATAATAGAAACATATTAGGGGTCACTTTTTCCTTAATAATGCGTTTTTTGGAAAATATCAATGTTCCATTAAATCACCTCGCGTGGTCTTTAGATCTATTCAACATATTCATCAAAATAAATAATGGATATTTTTCAAAAAAAAATCCTTATATAATTCTTGATCCATATAAAATAGCACTTGAGTTCCAATACACATACACATCAATCATTCCAATTCATTCTTAAACTATCAAAAAGGATTAATAATATTATTTCATAATTCCATCTTCCTTTTATTAGTCATTATTTCTCTTCATAATCAATATAAAAAACTTTACTCATAAAACCTTGTTGATCATACTCTCAATATTTCCCCCTAAGACATTAATTATTATTATTCTCACACATTTCACATTTAAAACATAAAACCACTTATGGTGCCTTTGGTATACCATTATTATCTTCCATTATGTCAGCATAAATTTTCATTTTCCCTAAAACATTACATGATCTATACCCTTATTCAATACATATAAAACATCATCTAACTATAATGATAAGTTTAATTGACTTGGTATTCCCACATTCTCAATGTATATTAAAATATATCATTTTCCTTACTTGGTCTCAAACACCTGAGTTATCAACGAAACTTATCTTTATCTTCTCTGGTAATTATGTGTTTCGATAATATGAATATTGTTAAGCATAAATTTCCAAAATTGATTAATCATAATAATAATATGATTTACTCTAGTTATAATAATATTTGACTACTCATTAAAAATTATCTATCACATTTGATGTTATTAAAATTATTCTTGTTCACACCATTGACGTAAAACCACAATCACAACCTTAGAAACAATATTCATAGTGCAAAATCACTTAATCCTGAGAAATAATAATATGATGTGTAAACCATATGATCATCTTATTGATCTCTTACACCATGGGTTTCACCTAGTTCATCCATGTTCAACATCATTTTGAATCCATCATGATGGATAAAAAGTTTTTGTGAGTTTAGCAAACATATCTACTAGCAATGTCAAACCATGCATGAAGAAAATATGGTTATCATTCCATAGGTGATGGTCATGTCAATGACCAGTGAAGCCGTTTATGAGTTATTACTCATTGGGAAAACTGTTCCAAATCCACTTCCACTGGTAGTATCCATATAGGAATATTGATTCTTGTAAATCACTCACTCTATCCTTCATGAAAATTCTTGGATATTTTTCATTACCAAAACATATCCTTAAAAATTTCCATTGAAATATGTTGATAAATATTCTTATACATATATTTATGGATCTCATAAATGTTTCATCATCCTAGTTTCCAAATTCTAACTAATAATTTCTCTAATACCAATTATATTAACCAAAAATTTCCATATATATATATCACATCTTATTATATGAATATTCAATACATAACAAAATGATCCATTCCAGAATCTTTTAAGGATGGATCCTCTGGAACTTAGTCACATAAAAAATGGTTCATAAGTGAACTAAAACATATCCCACTATGTTATTCGTAACAAGAAAACTTCTCAAACATATAATATATAATTTAATTCATTATAACCTATGGAAAGGAAACAAAAACAATTGAGCTCAGATTTTATGTAAGGTTAATAAAGTAAGATATCAATGATCATAAAAACCTAACATGAGCATAAGGGCATGAGAACATGATAATGAAATTTTAATGACATACACTTTATATAAAAGATCATAAATATGGGTCATGTCGTAAATTCATTTATTTTATAAGACATGAATTACAATATAATCAAATAACATAATCCCTGAGAGCATAACATGGTATAAGAAATTGATTTTTGGAATGTACATAATCATAAAAAACCATTTACATGGTTTAAAAGAATCACTACCGAAACTATCACATGTGAATAGGTTCACTCTCTAAACCATCATAGTAGTCAAGGTTGACTATCAAGACTACCATAATAGAAGTAGTCCCTCACTAACTAGGTTTACTCCCAATTCCAATCTTTTTTGTCTCATGTGATATCCATTTCCACCCATTTCATTGGTGGGAGATATTTTTCAAACCCATCACACAATCCATACATTTTAATTTCAAAATATCATAAAAATTAATCCTAAGATAACAATTTAAAAGAAATGGGTTTCATAAACATTTCATCATACCATGACACATGAAAAATAAAACAATTTCATAGACATTTAATCATTTAATAATTGTATGAACCATGGAAAAGAAACCACTTTCATAAAAGTCATTTCAACATAATCATAAACCATATAGTGATAGAATAATTATGATATCATTGGATTATTTCCATAGTAGAACTTAAGAAAAACCAATGTTTCTATCATTCATGAATGAAAATTCTATATAGATATCATTAAAATATTCTTGAGTAAAATATCCAATTCGTATATTTTAAAAAAATAACATTGAAAATATTTAAATTAATATTTTAATAATTTAGCGGTCATGATGGAAGGAAATGTAGTTCATGCATTAAATCGTAAACAAGGAATACTTTCTCATTTTTGTAAAAATTAAAAAGTGAATCAACCAAAAAATCGAATGAATTTTCATTTTAATGCATTTTTTTTAAATTAAAACATTATTATTAATATATTTGGAAAATAACTATATAATTAAACAATATTTCTACAAAAAAGTTAAAAAAACATGGACGTTAAAGAAGAATGGCTTTTTTCTGAAATGATAAATAATTCTTATTTTCCTAAAACACATTATTTCTGGCCCATGAGTACACAACGATGTGAAAATTATTGGAAAAACATATATTTTCATTAAATGACCAAATTAGAATATAATTTAATATTTTAGTAAGATATATATTGTAATATTTCATCAACTGATGCATAATTATAAACAATCGCAACAAACGAAGGTATTATAACATAAAACCTATAATACTTTGGTAACTATTGAACTGTAAATCCCATTAATAGAAGAATATTATATGTAAATTTATATAAATAACTTTTTTTGATAATAAAAAAATTCCTAGGTAGTATATACACCATACTTGATAATTTAGTAGATTAGAAGTCATGTGTCACACCTAAATAAAAATGAGACTGAAAACCCTTACTACTTTGATACCTTTTGAATAATATACCCCATGGGAGAATAAAAATAAATGAAACATAAAATATAATTATAATAATTAAATAAAATAAAAAATATTTCTATGGGTAATTATATACACCACAATAAATAAATGTGTGGTGGATATTGTATAAGTCCCCTAAAACTAAAAGAGACTAGATTTCAATTACCTCATGTGTCAAATTACATCAAAAAAATTCAGAACATATATATAATAAATATATATTTATTATAAAGATAATTCATAACCATAATTATATATATCATTCGATATATTATATACATATGTCCTTTCGTAACCCTTTTATTAACAACTTCCTTATAAAAATCATGTTTCGAGTAATTAATGCTCTGCTTTTCACATATGCATTTGTCTTCTATTTTTGGTTCTTTTACATTGATCCTGGTTCTATAATATATTGAATTTTAGAAATGACAAAAAAATAATTTATATTTTATATATAATTATTTACAGTAATCCATAAATGATAGAGATAGAAAATGAATTACAATATTCATGGAGATGCTTGGTCATATGGATGCATAGAAAATATTTTCATTTTATTGAAACACACATTAAAAAAATATGAAGTAACCATTAAAAAATAATTTTTTATAATATTTATCATATATAATAATTAAATATACCCACCTTACATCCATATTTAAATAAAATGGAAAATGTATCACGTCGTTTTATGGAGGCGGTAGTCCACACATACGCATGAGTAACGTTATCATTTTCCAACAGGTTGGAAGGGAAGAAGAAAATTATTATAACAAAATTATATAATTTTAATTATGTTATAAAAATATCTTAAATATTTACAATACATGATTATATCATTTCTTGAGAGGTGGTGAATGAAAATGGATTACATTTGTTCATGAGAAGGTAGTCAAGTGTACAAATGATCAATTAATTTTTTTTATTTTATAAATTAGAATGGGGTATTGGTTATTATATAAAAACAACATCTCAGTATATGTAATACACATGTCTTATTATATAAGAATTATTAAAACCATAGTGAAGGTGGTAAGAGAAGGAGTAAAAAGAATAATCATAGTGGAGACAATTACCTTCTATTAGAACTACATCAATTGAATATATTATTTGAAACCATACGACTGGTCTTTTGGGAATATAATAATCTATAAAACCTTGGTAAGAAAAATGATAATATTTTTATTTTAGATTTTTTTGATCGTACAGATTATTAATTTTGAATAATTGAGTAGAGGAGGTTCCCTTTTATAATTAGGGAGGAGTGACATTTTTGTAAATACTCAACACTATTCAGTAATGGGAATTCACTCATAAGAAATATGCCTAAAAATTGATAAATAATATATTGGAGTGAGGATATGGGAGATACAAACCTAAAAATGATAAAAAAAGAAACTATTATTCTCATAGAATCTATATTTACACACTTTCACCATTTTAATTTCCACCATGGTATCTTGTCACTTTTTATTTACCTACATAATTTATTATTTAAGACTAAAGCAAAAATGAGTATTATTATATAATTTCGACCCACTTATTATAAATATGAAATATTATTTATAAAATAAAAATCATATCTTTTTGGAATATTAATTTTAACACAAGCGCATACAATGCTCAGAACCCCACTTTTAACCGTAACTGTGATAAATAATTTTCACTATTTCGTAAATTTATTTTGATCAAAAATTAATTTGAAATTATTATATAAATTATTATAATTATATATTTAGAATAATTTTTTTAATTCAATTCTCATAAGTGGAATATATTTTTTTAAAATTTGACACACTAACACAGTGAAAAAAATGTTTTCCAAATATAATCTATTCATAAGTACAAGATGTTTTTATGTTAGAATTGAATATAAAGCTCATTCAAATTACATTAATTGTGTAATTAATGAAATAATTTTAATAATTTTAATTTTAAAACATTTTATAATATATATATATATAACTTTTAATATATTTTTAAATAAAATATATTTTTCAATAAAAATAATTGTTTTCAATATTCAAAAAAATTATTATTTTCAAGAAATTATCTAAAACTCCCTTGAAGATATTTTTTTAGAGTTATTTATAATATAAATATAACATTTTAAAATAAAATTATTAATATTAGTAAAATTAATACAAAAATTCATGTGGATGATATGATGAAACCACTTTTTGAACAAAAAATACAATTTCTATCATAAAACTATATATATTCTTATCTCATTCCTATAAAAATATTATACGAGTGATAAAAAAATTATTGAATATATAATATAATAATATCATTAAAATATTTTTCTAGTAATTATTATTTTAATTTATTAATATCAAAAACTTCTCACGTTTAAAAAAAATTCAATGAAACTTCTTTTACTTTCAAATGATTTTAAATTTTATTTATATTCATTTGATGGAAAATGAATTTATATTATACATTTGAACACAGTATATTTTCATGATTTAGATATTTCTATTCATACACTCAAATAAAACTAATATTAGCTTACATTCATATTATATAATTTTATTTTAATAGTACATCATTGTTTTGTTGAACATCATCTTATCTGTAACACAAGCTATGAGAAAATTTATTTGAAAAAAATATTTCATAAATTCTCATTGAGTTAAATTTTCCGATTAACATTATAAATTATCTTATTATTAGATATACTAATTATATTATATCACCATGGTTGAAAAATATTTTAAAGAGGTTGAATAAGAAATAAAACCAAAATTCTTGGTTAGGAATGATCCCTCGTCTTCAAGAATTCTCTATAGGATTAAATTAAAAACCTTCCAAGGAGGGTTTTATAATAAAAAAAGTCCCCTATTACCAAGTAAAGGATGTAATGGTTTTTTAAGTCTTGTATCAACTAAATGGTTCTTCATGTGTGAAGAAAAGAGTATAAAAGGTTTCCTTTTATATGTGATGGGAGGAAAACATTTAGAATTGTAAAAAATATTACATTATAATAAGGTCATATTAAATTCAAATACATAAAATTGGAATTGGACTAAAATTTGGGATATTATAATGTTTAATATGTCCATAAAATAATATTTATACATGTTTAATTATCATGTAACCCTTATCTCTTGGTTTAATCTCCCCCAAGGTAAATGTGTTTTAACCATAACCATGGAGATATCTTTTTCAAACCATGCATGTTATAATTTTACATGTATGATTCAAATTAGATAATAATGAAATTTTTTTGAAATATTATATCATTTATCATCCAAAATTTTCCTCTGTAACTATTTTTAGTATTTTCAAATAATTTATTGTGACATTATTTAACATAAATTATCATTCATGATATTTTTTACATTTTTCATTTAATTTGATTTTAAAGTCTTGGAGTTAGTATTTAATGTATAATATAACAAAATTATCCAAAAATAAAACATAATTTTTCAATATAAATTCATTTGTAATTAGAATTCATCCAAAATATATTTCATTTAATGATTTTAAAATAATATACCATGAGTTTTCAAATATTTTCACAGGCATTTTATTAGAATTTTATAATTCATTATGATACCTATATAACTAATAATAATTAAAAAAATTAAAATAAAAAAATAATAATTATACTCAAAATAACATTTAATATTCATTCGCCAATTATTTTTCTCTCTATGTGAACATATATGTGATATTTAATTAAAATAAAGTGAACTTTTGATTCTTCCTTTATATAAATTATTATATTAGTCACATTCATAGAATGTTTACCTATAAAAAATTTAATATTTCGAATAAGTTCATAAGGGTATAATTAAATTCATCCAATAATATATAAGATGACACAAGAAGGCCTTCCCACTATGTTTTAACCTTAGTTAACTTAATTTACCTATTTACCATGGTAACAAATTTTTACTATTTTTCGCATTTATTATTAAAAAATTGAACATATTACCTAATATAAAAAAGGATTATTCCAAATATAGAATTTATTTTTTCAAATTAAATTCCTATATTTTAATTAATTTATTTTTAAAATGAACTTATAAAACGTGTCGAAAAATAGTATTTCAATAAATGCATTTTTCAAGCATAAGATGATCTTACAATAAATCTATGAATTATGATACTAGTTATATAAATATTAATTAATATATAAAGAGATATAATAATTATATTTAATTTAAATAATTCCTCATTAGGGATTATTTTTATTAATTAAAATGGAGGCACGTTATAAACATCAAAATAGTTTTAAAAAATATGTTTTTAAGCCTAAAAAAATTCTACCAAAATTCAATATAAATATGATCGAAATATAAATAATTAGGATAAATATATATAAATAATACTTATTTTTATTTGAAATAAAATTAAATTTATTATGCTACTTTAAAATTAAATAATTTAGGGAAAATAAATGATAATTTTACAAAAACCAATATATTTCACTATTCACTAAAAATCAATATTTTCATAAAAATACTAATATATCACCACAAACTAATATTTGGAATTATAATCACAAAAACTTAATTTCATTTTTATAATAATATTTCTAAAATTAGTATAAATTAATTATATTATTTATTCATAAAAACAAATGAAAACATTTTTGATAAAAAATATTTCTTGAAGCATACAAAGACATTTATAAAACATGATTCCTTACTTAACAAAATATTTTTCATCTAAAATATCTATAAATATTTTTTAAAAGTGGTTATTCTTATTCATACGTCAAATTTCAATGGCTATATTATAATGGTCACGTTTTAATGGTATATAGCATTTTATTTAGGCTCAGTGTTGTATCTCTAATACATTATTGAACATATTGTTTTTCTATTTAAATAAAAATTTCCACAATATATATTTAAAATAATATCAACATTCACAATTTAAAAAAACATGTAATGGTAGGTAGTTACATGATTTTATATCAAAATGTAGTTAAATAATCTCTCCTTTTCCAAACCTTCAACAAAATCAAGTAATAAAATTTCATATCATCGTTTATAGAAACCATTAACATTTATATAATCCTATATCATATTATATGAAAGAAAAAATATTGAAAAGATCGAACATTATGGTAACCACCCCTTGTACTATAATGACCAGTCTATCTAGTTCAATCATTCCCAAATCACGAACAATGACTAGTGTGGAATCATGTCCCTAGAGAAAATGCATCCATGAACTATGGATTGTGGAACACCCTAGGTTTTGAACCCCTAGAATTGTCATGATCAAGTTCCTATAACTAATATATCAATGATTTGGTAAAGAAGCATAACCCTAGAAATTGAAACCCCTTGCAATTTCAAGGGACAACACCCAATAATAAACCATCCACTTAGGTACTCAAGGATCTCCTACGAGACATATGTTAAATAAATTTCAAAGGGATATCAAATTTCCAAAGTAATTCTAAAATAAACTCTATTCATCCAAAATATTATTTGAAATCCCATTTCAAAATCCTATTCAATACACTTTTAAGCTCCATTTCCTTTACCAAAAAGAGTAGAGAAATACATGTGCTATCATAAACCTATTTTGCTCACAAAATTCAATCAATTAAATAATAATAATAATTTATTTAAAAAATATTTATAAAATGAAAATAATTCCATGTTTTCATTTTATATTTTATATATTAACTTTCCTACCTTAATCTCAGGTTGCAAGAAAATCACCAAAAAATACAACCCCAAATATAAAAGGGAAAAATAGAAAATGGGGGATGCCAAATAATATTATTCTTATAACATATAATTGAGATTCCAAAAGAAAAATTTCGGATAATATGGTAGAAAAACGCATATCTCATGAACAAAACATGACCTAATACATCTAAATGAGAGAAACAGTTTATATGATAAAAAAATGGAATGATATATAATAATTTCTGAAGGAATCATCAAAATATCGATATATCCCACCATCGTAGTATAGAACCACAACCAACTTCCATAAGAGCACAATAGAGAATAAATAATGATGTGGAATTCATAAAACATACCAATTTAATGAAAATTGATCAAAATTGGATTGAAATTCCTTTTAGGGATGTTTGAAATAGCATACACTACAAAAAAATGCATGCTAGCGTCGGGTTAGTTTTTGATTTGGTGGTGGTTTAATCCAATTACATATAGGTTCATGATGGATTCAAAAGACTTAATATAATGTTTCAATCAATATATATCTCATTTCAGTTCCATCCATTTTGAGGAAGTATATAGGAACCACCATGAAAAACATAGTGGTAGGTTTTTGGGTTTTAACAGTGGTTTAACCACAAATTTTATTTTGAGTTGATAGAGGTGGTTTAAACCACCACTATTATGACAAACCATCACATTATTTCACATTAATTCGGGATTAATTACTTGATATTACACATAATAAAACCCATTTGATCAATAAACTTATTGTATTTAGGAGTTACTTACATTAAAAAACCAATTGAAATTGTAATTACATCACTTTTATCAAAAACATCATTAACATGCTTTTATATTAAACTGAATTGGATAAACTAGTGACATATATAAGGATGGGGTGATCTATAAATCCTATAAATGGAATAAACATGTCATAAAAATATTAAAGTAATAGATTTTTTAAAATAGGCATATCAATGGTGAATAAAGGGGGTTAGAGTCATAAAAATTAATACTAAGGCATGATATGTCATGATAATCATAAAGGAAACATGAGAAATGTGGAAACAATATAAAACCATTCATCATAATAATTTTTCATGGTGAACATCCCAATCATAATGATGAAAAAAAACTTTCTCATTTTGGATTATATTCCCATTATAATACCTTTTAATAGAATTCATGAGACTAAAACATTACCCAATGAATGAGAGAACAATATAATTATGGGTGAACTCATCACATTCATTTTATTCTCTTGATTATGTGTTCCACATAGATCATACAACATGCATTCATTAATAATAATTTTTTATTCCATGATTAATTAGTGTTGAATAAATAATTGTATGTCTCTGATAAAATAATAATAAGTTAATAAAGGTGAACACCCTTGATAGGAAATGTGTATAGGTATTGAATACCCAATTGATTGGCATTGAAAATTATTGTGGAATTTCAGCAACAAAATGAGGGAGTGTAAATGATAATGTAACGAATTTATAATAGTTAAAGAGTTATCACGTAATTTAGTAAGATTATATTTATTCATGGAGATATGTAAGAGAATATACCAACATTATTAATTGGTTAAAAGGGCATAAGATAAAGAAGATACTTAAAGGAGGAGAAAGAAATGAATCCTTACCTTGAGATTATGACACCGAATGCTTGAGAAGAGCTTCTTGAGATCTTTGGGGCTCCATGGGATGACAATATATAGTGGAATGAATATTCACTACATGATCCATGTATTTTGAGTGAAGATAAATGTAATATTGGGTGGATATATATGTGAAATCAGAGGGAATTCTTTATCATTTCTCAAACATGGGTTTTGGACTCGAAATAATAAAATAACTAAAACCCAAAACCATAACATATTTTTCCCTCATTTTATGAAAAAATGTATTCTTTTAATTAGTTAATAATTCCCACAGATGAAATTATTAAATTAATACCCTTGTTGTTGTGGAAGTTAGTTATACTCTTAATGAGGTGATTTTAAGACATTAAAATATATTAAATGTTTTTTTATGATTATAAAGGCTTTATAAAATAAATAACATAAAAGTAATATAATAATATTTTAAATTTAAAAAATATATTTGTTCATGACTTCTTGTTATATAATTTATTATATAATTTTCGTTATTCATTATGGCGTCATCATACACATTGTATATTTATGCAGTATTTACCTTTTACACAAATGTTTGATTTTCATAGAAAAATAATGAAAATTCACCATTTGATAATATTTAAGTTATTATTCAGAAAACAATACTTCTTTTATCAAAATAATTTTCAAAATATGTGAATATTCATTTTTAAAATATGAATATACATTTATTAACAAATGATGTATTTTTTCACAATAACTTTTTTCAAAGAACTATTAAAATTGTATTCGAATTTTTTAAAATTATTTGATCATGTTATTTGATAAAAATTATTTAACAATAATATTTCAATAAAATATTTTTTTAAAAAAAAATTATTAATTCATCGAAATAAATTCCTTAATTGAATTTGAATAAAAATAAAAAATATAGTAATTCTTTTATTATATAAAAATAAAAAACATTTATAATGTAATGATAAGAAGAAAATATGGAGATTGTAATATTGAAAATAAAATATACACATTCATATTGTTATGGTGTTTATACATATTACTTTAATATAACGACAAACACACTAAATGTAAGGAATGTGATGGTGAACATTTCATGGGTCGGTTCTACATACATAGTTTGGCCATTGATCTCGATGATCTTCAAATTATCCAGAAAATGGTTTTAGTGATTCTTATATTTTTTGATATTATCTTGGTCATGGTCAAGGGAAACTCTTAGATATTATATTTCCCTTATAAGCTCTGACCAATCAGATTCATATGGTATAATCGTACTTGTTTAGGTCATAACATCTTTTGTTTGTGTCAATTAGATTTATTACAACCGTATATTTAAACTAACAATATGATCACTTTTCAAAAAAAATTATCAATATTCATGATACTTAATGGTCTTTAAAATATGATATGATTTAATAAATCCAAAAAATACATGTGTTTTCTATAACCATAGTACATAATATGACATTTAATTAAATCACAAAGAGAATTGTATTTATAAATGTTCTGGTCATTACAATATTCCACCATTTAGAAATTTCACCCTCATGAGTTTAATGTTATACACTACAACAGTTTATGGAAAATCTATTTCATCACCATCTCTAAATAACACATTGAATCTTCAAACATTTGGTCTCTCCAATGCACTTGACTAAGTGCGTTGTCTTATTTGATAAAACCTTTTCCCTATGATCTAAGACCTTCACCAATTTATCCTCATAGGAACATTCATTCTCCTATGGTACCACATCTGGATTGATTACATGTGAGGGGAAGTTATGTACTTCTTCAAGACGGATATATGGAATATATCATGTACAAGATAGAGGTATGTTGGGATTTCTAGTCAATAAACTACTACTCCAATGCTATTATGGATCTCAAATGTACTGATGTATCTTTGACTAATATTTACCTTCTTCCAAATTCTCAATAGTTTATTCCATTGAGATTTGTGGAGGAATTCCATGGTTCCAACATCAAACACATGGTCTCATCAATGATTGTCAGCATTACTCTTTTGTAGACAAAGAGCATCCTTGATATGCTTTTACTTAGTCTATACCTTTACCACTATTTCCTAAACCATTTCCGAACCTAGTAGTTTGTGTTCCACAATTTAATCCAGACATGCAGGTGTTCTAAACCTCTACTCATAAAAATCATCATTTATAGCTATATGGATGTTTAAGTGGAAACTGTTATTGTATAAGAACTCAACTAGAAGAATATATTTATATCACCCTCGATTGAAGTCAATTAAGCATGATCTCCATATGTCCTAATGATTTAGTATAGTCTTCTCAAATTGGACATCTATTTAGTGTTTATAAGTCATGCTTAATTTAAACATATTATTTAAATAATCATGGAGAGACTTCTATAACATGGACTTAAATCTTGTGTATTTCTCAGAAACAATCAATAGTGGTTTTATATGTAGATTCACCAATTCTATGAGAATCCATCTCAAATTGGAATTAAGTGATAAGCCCTTTTAATATGATCCACCATAACCCATATATAATTATTTCCTCTTTATTTTTTTCTAGTACCAGTGACAATGTCTATGGTGATGTCTTCCAATTTCCATGCTATTATGTGTAATAGTTGAATCGTCCCCTTGGATTTTATCCTTTAATCCTTCACTTTATGAGATAAAAGAAATATTGATGTATATTTTATGATCTTGTTATTCATTTTGTCAAACCAATAGTGCTCTCAGATATCTAGATAAATCTTATTAATTCCTGGATGGATAGAAAATGTCAAAAAATGTGCATCATACAATAGCACATTCATTATCTTGGGATTGTATGGTAAACATTTTTATAACCCAAATATTACTACTCTATATTCATTAATATAACCCTTTGAGGATTTATATTTTCTTATAGTGTCCACAATCTTCTGAATTATGACATCATCACTTTGATAATTTTTTTCTTCTCCAAAAGGGATAGTTAGGAATCACTTGTGGAAGGATTGATGATTTTCCACCATTTATGATTCCCATGTCCATCCTTTTAAATCTAGTAAGACTAGATCTTTTTCAATTATCATTAATGATAATATTTATAGATCCTTTCTACTTTTATAATCTGCCACATTATTCTATTTTCCATGATGGTAGTTTATTGACCAGTCGTAGTCCTAGATTAGATCTAAACATCATCACTGGATCATATTATTCCCTTTCTTTGTGAATATATGATTGAGGATTTTATGATCCACGTATTTCTCAAAATTCTCTAAAAATATATAATTAAATTATATTATAAAAGAGAGATCACTTTATCCAACTCCATGTCACGTGTAGGTTGGTATGACCATGAACATTCAACTTTATATAAGAATTGGTTATCACATTTTCATTCTGCATTAATGTACAGTCGAATCCCTTCTTTGAAGCATCATTAAATACCTAAAAATGTTATCAACTTATGGTTAGTGAGAGTAGAGGTGAAATGATAAACCTCTGTTTTAAATACATAAATCCCTCTTCGCATTCTTCATTCCAAGAAAATGGGGCTCCCTTTTGTATTATCATGGTTTGAGGGTTAAACAATTGTGAAAAATTTCTCAAAAATCGATGATAATACCATTCTAATCCATGGAGACCATGAATATCTTTAACGAATTTTGGAATCATCCATCTGGGAATTGATTGTATATTTTAATGATCCGTATATATCCCATTTCTTTGGATAATATTCCATAAGAATAAGACTTACATCAAATAAAGCTCTCATTTGTTGTATATTTCATAAATCCTCTCCTTCCATTATGTTTTTAGAAATGGGATCACATACTCCTCATGCTCATATTTTTTCTTAATGTATATTAAAAATAATCTATAATGACTATAATAAATTTTTTGAGGTAATATCTTAAGACTCTACTCATCAATTCCATGAATATTAATGGAAAATTACATAGTCTAAATGGAATTACTATGAACTCAACATTCTCATACCATAGGAGGAATGTATTATGAGGGATATCTTCCTCCTGCACCCGAACATTGAAATACCCTGACCTTAGGTCCACCCTGGAAATGTATTATGCTCCATGAGGCTGATCAAACATGTCACCAATCTATGGAAGAAGATACCAGTTCTTTATCAATATTTTGTCCATCTCACGATCATCAATGCAATGGTATATTGACCCATCCTTCTTCATGATGAAGAGTATTGGTGGACCATAAGATGAAGTACTAGGGAACATGGACCTTTATCTAGGTTCTCCAAAATTTATTTCTTTAACTCCTCAAGTTCCACAATATTCATTCAGTATAGAGTCTTCGATATTGTTAATTCCCAGGAAATATGATCGATTTCAAATTGAACCACTTATCTAGAAGGAAGACTACGAAATTATTTAGGAAACACATTAAGGTATTCCCTCATAATGGGAATGTCTTTGAGGGTGATATTCTCCTTAGAAACAATATTTTGAGCTACATAATATTTCTTATATATAAATAAAATCCATTATTGAGAACATGGTGCTAAATTAAAATTCATCCTCCACCTAGAAAATGTATAGAAACGAGGGTTGATTCATGACACATAGAGTGATTTACTTCTCATGGATGTTTATGTTTTCTTTATATAGGTAAATTCAATCTATACCCAAAATTGCATCAATTTCCACCAAAGTGAGTATCACAAGGTTCTCTAGGAAGTTTATCCCACAATGGTTTATAGGTGAGGAGTTATATACATGGGATGAAATAATTACCCCATATTCCATTTTCATTAACAACTCTACATACATGATTTGTTGTTCTGTTTGAAGAGTTATACAAAAATATCATGATATGAAGGACTCTGTAGAATTAGTAATTATAACCCAACCATTCCCTATTTAATTATGGTTATACTCATTTATTTTTTCCAAAATAGACTTATATATGTTAATTCCTAAACTATTAAACACATAAAAAAATTCTATGACATTAAAGGGATAACATATAAATGAAATCAATTACATGAATTTTTAATTTCTAGGCTTCGGTCTATTTTATCCATGATATATTACATAAAATATACTCTTATGGTAATTTTTCCCTTGAAAATGGTTCATAATGAGATTTAAAATTTACCAAAGAATATCCCCTGAGTGTGTCAAACTAGGTGTTCATAAAGGCCCTTTTCATGGTACTATCACCTAGTTGAGTCTAGTCCAACGTGGTGTTTTTAGGTTTTACACATATGTACATCTATTCCAGAGTCACATCCACTTATACTTTATAAGAAGTGATTTATTTTCTCGATTAACTACGTACTCTATACTAACAAAAATTTAGCGATTTTTTCTTATACTTAGTCGTATCACTAATGTTTTTTCTATAGTTTTCTAATCCTAAACCCAAATATAAATAACTTTTCCATTGATACTAAGTATGAAAATCCTTCTATTTTTAACACATTATTTCATGATTAATTAAAAGTGAATATTAATAATAAAATCCATAATATTGAGAATTATAGTGTCTTTTGAAATTTTTTACATTAAAGAAACATAAAATGGAAAATGAATCATCTTTATTGAAAACCTCTTTCACATGATCATACTTAAAACTTTGTGGGACAACATGGGTTTATACATAAGAAAAGGGTGCTCTATAAAGACTAGTAAGGGAATAAAAATGGTATAACATGAATAATATATTAAATGTTAGATAATAGGCATATCAATCAGTCATAAAAGGGGTGAGAGTCAGAAACATGAATAATAAGGACAGATATAGCCTGATAATCAAAATGGCTACATGGGAAATGGGGAAACAAATTAAAACACTACATCATAATCATTGGTCAAGGCCAACTGCCAAGAATTCATGATGTAAAAAATAAATTTGGTGGACTGTTTTCACTCAGTAAGCCCTATTACGTCATATCATGAGACTTAAACATTAAAAAATGTATTGGAGGTCCATATAGTTAGGTTGAACCCATCACATTAATTTCATTCTCTTTCTTCAGTGTGCCACATAAATCAAACAACGTGGATTCATTCATCTTCATATTTTATTCCATGATTATGGATTTTGTAATAAATATATGTTATTCCCAACTAAAATAATTATAAGTTCATAAAGATGAACATCCTTGATAGGAAATGGGTATGGGTGTTAACTACACAATTGTTTGGCATAGAAAATCATGATGGAATTTTGATAGCATAATAGAGGAGTATAAATGTTCATGGAAGGGCTTCATGAGAGTGATAGGGTTATATCATCATTTAAAATTTGTAGGGTTTGTATGGGGGATATGGTAGATCATATCCCAAAATTACGATTTTGAGAAGAAAGGCATAAGATAAAGAAGACACTTGAATAATGAAGAGAAAGAAAAGAACCTGTACCATGACCATGTGACGCCAAATGCTTGGTGATAGATTCTTGAGATATTGGGGGAACAGTAGGATGAATCTAGAGAGGTGAGAGAAAATAATGGACGTTCTCCATGGTTCTTCTGGGAAGATAATGGGATCCTCGGTGGATTTTTTTAGTAAATGAATTCTTAATTATTTATCATTTCTCAAATATTAATTGTTTTTGGTAACCATAAAATAAAATAATCCAAAAAAACCTTATAATGATTTTTTACCACGGATTCTGACAAAGGGTGGTGTTTCTCATTATATTATAGGGCCAAGGTCCAAACATAATAAAATAATACCATTGATGATGTGTAAGTGAGTATTAGTCTTAATTAAATGATTCTAAAAACATAAAATATACTAATGGTTTTGGAGGATTCATAAATGAAATATAAAATAAATAATATAAAATTAATAAAACATTATTTTAAATTGAAATAATATATTTTTTCATTCATACCCATTATATAATTTATTACATTAATTCTTGGTGATTATTATCTCTTAATAAACACTGTATATTAATACGGTATTTAATTTTTCCCAAAAAAATCAACTTCCATAAAAAATTAACAAAAAAAATATTGGATAAAATCTGAATTATTATTCAAAAATTATTATATGTTTTTTCAAAATATTTTTATAAATAGGTGAATTTTCACTATTATTATATGATTCATTATTTATTAAGAAATTTTGGTTTTTCTGACAAATTTTTTTTTCAACCCCTTATAAAAATTATATTTTACTTCATAAAAATTATGTGATCATATATTTTGGATAATATTTATTTTATAAAAATGTTTCAATAAAATATTATATATTTACAGTATCCATTAATTCTTGAAAATAAATTCTTTAATTGAAATTGAAGACTAATTAAATATTCAATTTCTGTTTTATTGAATAAAAATCAAAATCATTTATAAAGTAACAATAGAAACAAAATATAAACATTATTATATTAAAAATACAGTATAAGTATGAATATTATTATGGTAATGATACTTATCCCTTTGATACACCAGAAAACACTCTAAGAGTATGGTGTACAATTATGAGACATTCATGGGGTAGTTCGTTCTACATGGATTGCGGTGTGATCTTGATATGATTGAAATTCTCCCATAAACGGTTCCACCCATGCTTAGATTATTGGATCTCATTTTGGGGTCATTTAAGGTAAAATAATAAAGATTCTATCTCCCATGTAATCTGTGGTAAATGGGATTCATAGGGGGGATCCTACTAGTTAGGGACATCACTTCCTTTTTCTGTGTCTATGGGATTTGTTAAAACCCCATTTTAAAACTAATCATATAAACACTATTTAGTGGCTATATTATCAAAGGTTATGATTCATAATAGTGTTTTAAAACTTATAGGATACAATAAAACCAAATAAGTTATTGTTTCTTCTGTAATCCTAATACATAATAATACATTTGATTAAATCAGAATGGTTATTTTATTTTGAAAATTTCGGGTCATTAGAACTACCCCCTTCTCATTTTTGGGTTTTGAAGCCAATGATATAAAAATGTAAACTTTTTATAGTGGTCATTTAAACCAATAATAAACAACAATTATACATATATATAGTAGTGGTTTAAAACACCACTATAAATCTCTTTTAAAAAAAATGCATCTGTAGAAAATGCGGCCCTAGACCAGTAAAAAAAATAGTAATTACAGCATACAAATTGTAAACAAACTATTCTATTATAATAAAATAATAATCAGAAAATGTCAATGATAACTTATTTATAACCATAATAAAAAAAATCCATAATATAACAGGGATAATAATCTAAGATTAATTAACATGAATAATGTTATTTGTTGTTCCACTTGATTAAATGTTTATGGAAATGTCAATGATTAATTTTTATTTGACCTTCATGATAAATAAATGATATAAAGGAACCCAATTGGGGTTTTTTCAATATTATCATTGACTATTCAACTAATTTATAAACCTCTAAATCCACCATGAGATGTTTTAGAATGGTATGGTAAAAAAAGAGGCGGTATGCGTATCAATTACTGAGTGTTTTAAATAGGTCAAGTGTGTGACGGTAGCTACCCAATCTTGTGTATCATTTAGTGTTGGGTTTTTTCTAACCAGTGATAACCCTTTGAGTTTTATGTATCTTCTTGGTATGTTTAATATTATCATTTTGAATAGTGACTATTTAATTATGTCCTAATATTATATATGATTGGATTTTATATGTGTCCTTGTGACATGATTTGGGTGAGCATACCGACCATTCGAATGTGATTTTATATAATGGTTTTGTAGATTGGTATGGATAATTATGCCACCGATGTTGGGAGCATTGATGGAAATGTGGGTTGTGTGTTCATGTCAACCATGGACATATGAGACGTAATCAATCATATTATCTATTTTTGTTTTGGAATTTATTCAAACCATGGATATAAACATAGTGATGGATTGGGTAACATTATGAGAGTAGGGATAACATAGAAACCATTGATGTGACTTATATATCATGTCCAATCAGAATTCATATTTATACTGTATTTTAATATATATGATTTTATTTTATTGTAATAAAATCATTATATAATTATAATGATTTAGTTTTGATGTTATAGAAGAGATAAATCAGATCCAAGAATAAAGAGGAAGTGAAGATAAAAGAAAAATAGGAAAAGTTATTTATTACATATAATGAATAACATTGAGTTCCCACTTCTAAGACATACATATATGGAGTACATAAAGCTTCATCTTAAAATAAGGGTATTCTAACCATGAGATTTCATTTTATGGGTTGGAATATGGAAAATGTAATTCTAAAAAACTAGATATAATGTGTGTCTATGTATAGGTATAATAAATAACCATTTATAGATTAGAATGACTATAATTTTTAAATATACCCATTCCTTAATCTATGAGGATTAAAATATTATAATGAGGGTGAAAATAAAGGGACAATGGATAATGAAATGTCATGTCTTTCATCACCAATTCACTTATGTGACAAGGTTTCGATAAATTTTATATAGCATTTACAACATTCAAATTTACATATTTATAACATCATAAAGTGTTCTTAAAAACCCCTAAAATACCATTACATAAGATCTAAGGATGGGATAACAAATTTTCATAGTTGACGGTGGTTATTAATATTGTATAAGTATTCAACCCACTTGCTTTATCTTTTAGTTCTCATCTATAAAGATGAAAAGAACATAGATAAACTCAATATGTATTGGGTATTTAATTTATGAATTAGTTTGAGTTCCATAGAATGATGTTAAGTACTAGGATTTACCAACTCACTATTATCCATAGATTAAATATCACCATGGATTGATCTAGTCATCTTCTAATATAATTCAATCAATATTTTCGGTTAAGAAACACTCTTTTAATCACGCATATTTATATGATCCCCAAGTTCCTAAATTTTACTTTGCATTACAACAAAACCCTTTAGAAAATATCAGGTTATGGATAAAATATAACCAAAATTAGAAACTATTATAATTCCCAGGGTACTTCCAATGACCTCATTATATAATGATCCCAAACTGATCTCACACATGCGACCAATATGCTCCTTCCCCAGGACATGTCCAACTGAATTATCCAGGGAGACGGATAAGTACTATGTCGGATTGGAATCTCATAGTTCATTTAATTTTACCATTATAGAAAATGTATTTCATATTCAGTGAATCAAATTAACATAGTTGAAACTAAAAGGTATTTATTACAGAGAAAAATGGATTTTACGCTGACTTCTTTGGTGGGATCATTAACATAACTCCCATAGGATTGTGTATAAACATCTAACCAAAGTCCTATTCATGAGAATTGGTGCCCAATATTATTTTAATAAATCAAACAAATATAAATCAATAATATAATGTATGATACAGATAATGTTATCTTCTAAATATTTAATCTAATTAAAATTTAACATATATAATCTATTTCTAGAAAAACTTATTGACTCATCAGTGAGGGGGATGATTTTTTTAGCTCAACGTGAACCATTTTTTCTTCAAACATCCTAAAATAATTAACATGTAATTTAATATTAATTGTATAAAATTTCATATTCTTTCCATATATATATATAATGATATTAATATAATACTACATATTACAATACAACATTCTTCTCATTATGATGGCTATCAACAAACACCTACCACTTCTCTTTGGGTACCCATTTAGGTACCTTATCATACTATTGTTGATTGGTTAATGATGAATCACTAAATTCATTCCATAATTTCTATTTGAAATATCCCAATTTTTTACCCAAATTTTTCAATTTCCACATTTGAGTAATAATACCAAAATCGATAAAGTGGAATAACATTTGTATATATATATATTCATTTTTAAAATATTAGAATTTAATAACATAATGAAATTCATTTAAACTATAACCTATTAAAATTAAATTTACCAGGGAATCAAATACATCATTTTTTCATGATTTAGGCATATGTCTCCAATCATCATATGTAATCTGAAGGGTATGTGTCCCCACCACCAATTGGCCTACAATCGGGCCGAATATTCTGGTGGAATCATCCATAGGGGCCCCAAAATAGTAAAATGGGACAGATGTCATCAATATGTTTAGATTCCAGACATCTAAACTATTCTTATTTCTCTCTATGGTAATATTATTTATACCTTTTTTGAAAAAGAAGTTAACTATTTAAAAAGGTAAAATATCTTTACTCATATTAATATTTATACTTATAACTATCACTATCCAATATCCACATTAATAAAGTAGAGTGATTACATATTCCCTCATTATAGAACCTTTTGAATGGTGATGAATTATCCTAGAATATGATGAAATGGTGAAATAGGGGTTATCATATGGTTATGTAATGTAGGAGTGTGTTATTGTTCCTAAAGGGGGGTAGACAAAGGGTTTATTGGATTCTTTAGGGAGGGAGATTGATGGATCATCATCTATTGGTGTGGTCGGGGAGCATATTATAAGAGTGTACTATGATCAGTGAAATTATTCTTCCTTTGAATTCCATTTATTTGGTCAAATTAAATGAACATCAAAACATATATTTCAAAAGCATCATCTAGAAAAAATATTTATAAATGATAATGATGCACAGTGCTGAAAAAAATATATAGCATTCTCTGACAATGAATTATTTTACATATAACATAAGAGGTCGATAAATTAATGGATGGCTGCACATAAAAAAAAATTTCATTCAATCAGGTCATTTTCATTCTTCCTAATTACTTTATATACCTCATCCACACTTACAAAGACTTAGATTATCTATATCATGATGGGAAAATAATTTCATTTTTTTATGGGATTCAATTTTAGTTGTCAGATACAGTACATGATAACCTATAACATAAATGTCTCTATGTTTTTTGTGAACAACTAAACTCTGACCTTCATCTATGAAATATTAAAAATAATATTCAATTTTCTCTATCAATAAGAATATATATGGATAATTTAATTCACAATCACCACATTCATCAGGTGTTATAAGATCATAGAATTAAATTCAAAGAAATCTATTTTAATACCCCATGTAATTCCAAAAAACATTTTTAAAAAAAACTAAAATTGGCCATTTTAGTTTTATTAATTAGTATCAATAAAAATTTCACAGTATCCCAATTATGAAACTGTAAATATACTATTATTCTTTGTTTTTAACTCTCTTCCCAATCGAATGTACAAGATTTAAAGCCATGAATAATACAACCATAAAATTTTCTATCCTGTTTTAGATGACCTCGAACCAAAAACATCAAATTTTATTAAAACTCAACTACAGTATCAGTATTCAAGATCTAAAAATGTGATATACATTATTGCATTTATAACATATGTGTCAAATTATATCCATATTCATTGAAATATTTATGAACATACATGACATTCAAACCATTCTACCAGATCATTATTATCATTTTTATATCTTTCTCACTTCCAGTCTATCATATCATTCATCTCTTTATTTTTAACCTATGATATTCAATAAATACATCTATAATTTCACTATCTAGCATCACATATCTATGTGCATGTAATAATTATGTTTTAGTCAGATTAATATTCGAGATCCTCCCAAACGATCGGCCAATGGTATGAATGATTTATGATTCTCTAAGAAGTAGATTTCGAATGGATTTTTCAACAAAAACAACAACATTATTGAATCATAACTCAATAACATCAATGTAACTAAAAAAAGGTAAGAAACTCCTCTTTTAAATACCCTTCATAAATAGATATTTTAGGATGATATTTTTTCACATAGGATTTTAAATGATAGATATATCTGTGTACTAAAATAAATAAAACATATTTATGTATTTAATGAAATCCAAATAATTTTTTAATTAAGATGAAAAATATATAAATATTTTACCTCTAAATTGGATACATCATTAGATAATGTAAGGGGGCTCCTAATTTAGATTCCTCAACCAAATGTGTAGTTAAATTCATCAAGAAATAAAAAACTATGGAGAAGAGATCATCTCCATTGCACAATGTTTCAACAAAAATCTCTCCTGAAGGTTTTCAAGATCAACTGCTTGTAGAGTTTTCTAATATTTTATTGTTATGAATGTGAAAATATTGAGTAAAACTACAACAAATTTTTATGGTAATAATTTATGCAATGTTAATGATACTAACTGGTGTAATAGAATATGTGAATCGTGAATTTGCAATTGATATAACCAATGATGAATTATGTTGAAAATCCCTGAGATATTAATTGAATACCCATCAGATACCTTCACATGTTTTAAAATTAAATGTAATGTATCTAAATCTGTATTTATCATTTCAGGGAATACTTTCCATTACCAGCAGGCAATATATCACACTTTATGTTCACTATTTGTATGTACTTTTGAGCATTAAAATGGTCTTTTACATTTTTTCCCATTAAGTAATGTGATGATCAAATTGTTACAACCATTCTTATCAATATGAATAACATCATGATTATTCTAAAACATATTGAATTCCTAATACATATGTTTAAAGAATGTTGTTCGTTTCTTCCATTTTTTATTATTATTTCTATTGATGATGTACTTCAATCTCATTTCCCACTATCATTCAAATGATGCACCTTCCCAATTTCTATTCCAACATTTTCATGTTTTTCCAATATTTCAGTACCTTTCAATCACTTTGTCTGTGGTCTATGATCAATAACACATTTGAATTTCGACTTATTCAATAGTAATATATGATATGAATAATGAAATATTTGATGAAACAAGAACCTCCATTTTTTAATATGTGGTAGTAGTTTGGGATCCAAATCAATGTTTCAAACATGATAGGCCAAACTCAGGTAATTGTTCTAACAATATAAGTTCTCATGTATAGGGAATTGAGTAATGGTCCACATTAGAGAATTATGCATTTTGAACATTTTTCTATAAGATGCATCATATGTCTTAACATCATTTCTCTATAACATAGGTAATTATAAATTTAGAGGTTGAAATAATATATTAATATCATTTTTATAATTTTTTTCAGGAATAATCATCTAAATATAAAAATTATACACACCCATGGAGTTATATTGCAGGAGTGAGAACTTTCCAAATCATATAACTGGTGCTCAAAGAATTTAATCGGTTAAGTCCATCGATAACCAATCCCAATCACACATTACAAGGATTATATAAGAAATATGGATGTAATGAATCATTTTTCTTCAATTATTGTGAATATCTTAGATTCTGTATGAACACATCATTTTTATTTACTAATGAATTATTCTTCATGTGATCGGTGGCTTTCAATGACATGAATAATCTTTGAAATTGAGGATTTAAAGGGAAGTAACATAAAATAATTGAAGATGTGTTATTTTTATTCTTCATTTAGTATTATATTGATTCATACTTCCAAAAACACCCATTTAATTACATGTAGAATATTCACATGTTTTGAATCATTTCTTCTATAATCCTCTCTAAATAAAGCTCACATTAATTGGTACAAGCGGGTATTTTTATATAATTCTGACTATGTTTTTTAAAAACGAATTCATATCATAAAAATACTTAGTTATTTGAGCTTCAGAAAATGCATCACACAACAATTACAATACCATGTAAATCTACTTATTTTCTAATTCTACATAGGCATTTGATATGTTAAAAATTCATCAGAAAAAATTATTTTGAATATTTAAAACATACACCATACTTCTCAGGATTTCCATCATCAACTAAATCATGAAACACGTTTTCCTTCTCAATGAAGTTCTATTTTACATTACTCTCTATAAAATTACCAGTATTGTCCAATGATTTGTTAAAATAATGATTTCATTTTTCTATAATTGAAAAAACATCACTTTTCATGTTACTAGTTGTATTTTTCTCAACTAGTTGTACTGATATGTTTTGATATTGATGTTGTTGTACTGAAATATAGAAAGAATAATTTATAATATTTTCCTTTTTTATCCTTTTTAATGAAGTTGGGATCTCATTCTATTCATTTGAATTAGTACTCAAACATTATGTAACATTCTATTCACCATTCCTAATCCAAAAAAATATTCAGTAAGTAATTTCTTCAATATTAAATACTCATAAACATCATGTATCTTCATCCATATTATAAATTTAAATTTATGACATTCACATCTTATTATCCCATCAACGGATCCATTAGAATTTTGAAAATATATAAACACCTTCAATCCCTTAATATATTGAGGTGCATCCCATGGTATTGTGATCCAGCTTTTATCCATATATATCTCAATGTTCATACACATTATTAAAAAATAAATAAAACACATAAGTATTACAAAGTAGAAATTAAGAAAAATTAAAGTGAAAAAAACACAATCCACATAGTTATAAGAGGATTAATTTATGTAATAAAATTTTCAAAATAAAAATAAATAAATAAATCATGTATATTATTATGTAAAGAAGACAAAATAGAAAAATCATATAATCAATATGAAAAAAATGATTCAATTGTTTTGAAAATAATTTTTCAAAAAACACATTGGAAACCAATTCATAAATCTATCTATTTCCATAAAATCACTTATTAATGTAATACAGCCCTCATTAAAGGAATTAAAATTGGGTCAAGAAACCATTTTTCATGACCAAACATTCATCTTTTAGAAACATTTTACACCACCATAAGACTTATAGTATAAAAAACATTTAAAAAAATATTAAAGTTCAACTACCATAAATTCCTAAAACATTATTCTAAAATAACACATGGACTTTTTAAAGACAAAACATGTGCTGAATAACACATTAAATAGTGAATTAGTACAAGAAAAACCAACATGAATTTTTATATCCACTTAGAATAAGGAATAGTTCTAGGTCGAGTCATTAAACCATTTAAATTTATTTAATGACCAAAATGGTAATTTATGCATGTTATTAGGTTCATGCTATGTAAAACATTTAGAATAACTGATAATTGGAATTTAATCTGAATTATAAACAATTCCAAATATATAATATAAATGACCACTAAGGAATATTAATTAAAATAAAAATAATGCATATATAATTAAATAACAAAAGTCCAACCCTTAAAAATATTAATACAAAAAAGTACAATAGGTGAAATAGGTAACAAATGATTCACATTAATAATAAACTAAAAAAATTAAATAAGATGGCATATTAAGAAACAAATTCAAAATAGTAGTATGAAAAAAAGTATCTGTGTTATATAAAATTAGACAAATTAATATAGTAGTATAAAACTAGACAAAGTATTAGGAATATCAAAGGAAATGTCTAATTAATATTTTTAGAAATAAAAATGATTCATAATATGTTGATTAGGAAACAATCAATTCATATATATGGAATACCAAAAAATATATGATATATGGTAGAGGCTATTAAAAATACATACTAATAGCTTGAAATACATTTTCTAATACATGGTATAAATAATTCAAGTGGTCATGGATTCATAAACAACAACATATATGTATTCAAATTGGTCAATATAAAAATAAGTGAAATGGATTGTTTCATGATAAACATAGAAATTATAGCGTGAAATAAAACAACAAGATCACTTTAGTAAATGAAGAAATATATAAAAAATGAGGAATATTTATCATTCCGTAATTTATTATTCATAAGAAATAAGTAATCATGTCGATGAAGTATATAATATAATGAATGTCATGTAATTTAAATAAAATAGCATGATAAAAATATTAAACCTTTGAATGATTAGAAAAATAAAATCATTTAACCATCAATGGTTTAGGGAAAACATTTACTAGTTTTAAACTCTTGGTCTCAATATGGTTTCCCACCCCTATACTAATCTAGGTTAACTATCTCTATATATGAGAGGAAGAAGGGGTACAACTACTAATTTAATAGCAGAGGCCTCAAGAAGAAGAGATATTTCACTCGAAAACTAATATCAACAACCTATCAAGGTATTTGAATTAGGAAAAAACTATTAGAAGACGAGGAGAATAAATCCAAGAAGAATAACCTTATGCTTTCCATTGATTATCATAAGTAGATCAACTATAGTTGTTATCTTCAAATGACACTATGTGATTAAAATATTATATAATCCTTGGATTATGATGTGATATTGTTACCCCTACTACCATCTAAGAAAGAGTAGGAATGAAAATATTAATCGTAAATCAGTCCTTACATTTTTAGATGAGAGCATCAACATTCAATAAGATCTACTAGAAACAAGGAAATAGAAGAATCCACTAAATAATATGAAGAGAAATGGGATAGATTAAGTTAGAGAAAAAATGATATGAATGAGACTAAAATTCCATTCCCTTGAATTTATGGAGGTACGGAGTCTCATTCTTACCTGGTGACCTCCTAGTAGGGATGACTCATGGGAGAAGAGTTTGTAGGCATTGTGGGATGGTTTGTGGCATGGGGGATTATAGGAAAGGGAAATCAAGTGAGCGAGATGTAGAAGGGTATTTGGAGAAATCAGAGTGCCAGCAAGGGTGTGGGAAGTTGTATGGGGGCTTTAAGTAAATCATATGTGTCAATGAGGTGTCTCGATCGGGGTGGGTTTGGGTATTTAGGGAACCGGTGATGGATTGGAGAGGATTGGGGAAAACTGGACCACCAGTGATGGGTTAAATAAAGTTGTGGAGATGTATTGGTGACGGGGGCTCTAAGGGGAGATGTGGGGTGGTTCTTAAAGAAAAATTGGGTGATCAGGGAAAAGTGTCTTTTTTACTAAACATATTCAAATTTGTGTTGGGTATGGATGAACCATATATAAATTCACGAAATAACTTTAGGAGGCAGTTTATTAAACTACCATTAATAAACTACCTCTAAACTATGAATTTGGGGTACTGATAGAATGCCAAGGTAGATACTCTTTTGGAGCAACAATCAGATTAGGCTTAATAATGTGATATTATTAGGATAAATAATGGTATTGGGGGTATATAATTATGACTAAACACTTTTTTACTCATCCCATTATAACACCACTTGTTATCTTTTGGATAGAAGAAACTAACCAATGGCCGATATAATCATGATGTGGCTATAGGATACCCTATAAAGTGTCAAGTGGTACCAAATCCAATAAAATGTTCTATCTAAATAAATAGGTGGGTCAGTGGCTTCTAATTGGATCATCAGTTACTTCCTATAAGCATTATTCTACCTAATCCCTTTTGAAAACCCACAAATAATCTCTCATAATACTTGACCAAGAAACCAATCTATTAAACATAAAAATAGGAATAATTAGTCCCTACATATTATAATTTCCCATATGATATAACTATGTATCGATATAAATTCTTCCTTAAGAAGGATTATCCAAAAATAGGTGAAATCACTACTCCCTTTACAAATATTCATGATCTTAAGCCTCAAGTGAATAAAACATGTCCCACCATAAATATTTAACAAAGGTACTATAATTTCCATTTAATACATTCATATGAAAATTAGCAATCTACACTTGTTTCTCAATAATAAAAACTTTTGGATCCAACTAAATCTCCTCCCAACTCATTAACTAGTAAGGATCGGGGAGGTAGTTATTGATTTGAGATATGTGCGAAAAAATTATAAATACCTATTAATAGATCATGTAATTCTTACGAAAAAGAAAAATATATAACCAGATCAGTGGTCTAAAATTTCTTAACATATCTCAAAGCTAGGTTCCCCTATTTTTTAATTTGACAGTGACACGCATACAAAGAAACCTTCATGAATAATTGTTCACCAATGGAAAACTCTTAAAGATGATGCAAATGACCTATATATGATTTCTAGGAAATCTGGGGAATAAGAAATAATTGACATATATCATCATTCCTCTTGAATGTTCTAAAAATGAGACACTTTCCTATAAGATATGGCTCACTATCCTCTGACCAAAAAAACATGAAACCTTTACAATAGTCCACACAAATCCTTAAATAGAACTATTTTGATTGAAATTATTAGTTGTTATTATAAGATGACTCTACCGTCACTAGATTTGTATCCCATGATCCACCAAAATCAATTACATAGTAACGTAGTATGTCTTTCAGAATCTAAATATCAAGCTCTATTTGACCATTCTTCTATGGATGGTTAGATTTACTGATTCTTAATTGCATCCCCATCACTTATTTTAGACTCTTCCAAAATATATATGAAATCGTCTTATTCGTATTAGATACATGGTAGAGGTTACCCCATAAATCCTCATAACCTTCTACACGTATAAATTACCTAAATATTCAAATTGATTCGGTACCTAATTGAAATAAAATGAGATGATTTTTCCAATCCATAGATCATCACCCATACCGTATTCATTCCTTATGGTGTCCATGTCAATCCGATAATGAAGTATGTGGATGAATCATCCCCTTTCCAAACCAGTACCAAAAGATTTTGGAGAAGACTAAAATGTCTTAGGATCTCATACACTATATATTTGTAGGTGTAACAATGGGACACATGATCAGTGATGTCACGCATCATTGATGACTACCAGAAACACCATCTCATATCATATTTCATATTTATAATTCTAGGATGAATGAACCATGAAGAACAATAATAATGATGTATAACTAAATTAAATATGGTTTATTTTATAACAAAGAAAATATTTAATTTATAATCCCATCATAGGGTATTGACCAACACGGAATTACCACCCCTTTTTATAAGGTTTTCATTGTTACTCTGCCCTCATTATCTTCTTGTTGGTCCTATATAATAGCCACAATGATAGATTATGACAACTATAAACTATTCAAGAACATACCAAGATCACCCCCATAAAATTATAGATAAAACTAATTGAAAATAACCATAATTTTCCACCCCGCATTCAATTCCAATATATACTGATAATGAAATTTCTTAATGTGGGCATCAATGAGTGGTTCCCCTTCTAAGCAATGTTGGTGGTATCAAAGTAAAATAAATAAAGGTATTTAACCCATATCATCTATTTTAGGTTCACATAATTCAAATAAAATATTTAAATTAGACTATTATGGTTATAAAATACATTGACCCCCCCCCCAACAAAGAGTTTATCCAATACTTAAGAAAAAGAATAACAGCAACGATCTCTCAGCCATTAATGGGGTAATTTTTCTAATGTTGTCAAAGCTAACAATATTTTTTTCCACAACATGATTATCCTTCATAATAAAATTTCCCATGTTAGAAATATAAAAATCATAATATACCCCCTAACCAATACTAGGTTTTTGAGAGATTAGAATTTGAGGTGATGATTGAATTTGTTTCAACTTCTCAAAATAGATCTGACACTTAGCATCTCGAAAGAACTTTTCCCATTTTTTTATTATAAGTAAAATGTGATTTTATGTTTGGTAAATCCTTGAAGAACAATAAATAAAATTCATCCATACATAGGAATCTATGTATCTAGAAGCTGTTATGTGGTTCTTTTTAAGATAATATAGAATTCACCACCTTGGGATTAATGGAAAGGCCATGTTCTGAAATCTTGGGACCCAAAAATTTCACTTCATGGATCATAAAATATCATTTTAGTAACTTTATATAATGTAACTAACTACTCATAATTTAAAAAAATTCAGATGGTTCTCATTCTCAATATTTTAATTTTTATTAAACTAGGATATCATCAATGAATACCACATCAAATGTGTCAATATATTTTTGTAATATCTTGTTCAGGAAGTCCATAAATACTATAAGAGAGTTAGTTAGGCCAAAAGACAATAAAATTTGTTTATAATATTCATAATTTCTCAAGTGGTATTTGTGATATATTACTCCTTAAGATTGATATGTTGACACCTCGACCGATGATCAACCATTGAAAACAAATTTACCCTATTTAACTAATCCAACATATCATCCACTATAGGAAAACTGTGAATATTCTTAATAGCCACTCGGTTCAGTTTCTATTAGTCAATGAAAATATGAAGAGTATGATTTTTATTGTTGGTAAAGTACATGGGGTCCACCAAGGTGAAATATGAGATAGATAACTCCCTTATCAAGAATACATTGCAAATAAATAATGATATCTATCAATAGAGTCTCTATCATAAAATAATTGGGTATAAAATATACTTTCATCCCTCACACTGGATCGATAGATCACTTAAACTACTTCTTGGGATGATTTTAGGAGAATTCATATGGAAGACCACATGTAAATATTAAATAATTTATGGTCGATCTGCTTGGGAGTAAATATCATCAGGATGGACCATAATTCTATAAAAACAAATTATCGCTATGTGAAAAGTTTTTTCATGACCTGGATTTATGTCTCAATGTCATTAGAAATCTAGAGAGCTCCCATCAATATTAATGAATGAAAAATGCTGATAATAACATTCAAAATTAGTTTATTTAGTTTCCAACCAATCCATCCTAAGGATTTTGTTGAATAGATCGAGATTGAGAATTAAGAAGTCCAAGACTAGATCTTAAATAGGTGTTAATAGAGATCATAATCGAAAAAATACCCTTAATCATTCATTTTACAAAGATGTGTATCCATATCCATAACAAACGACATTACATCTATCAAATGTTTTAACACATATATAAAATATAAATATAGGAATGTGTTTTATACACCTGTATCAAATCAATTAGTTTCTATACATGATGCAACAAAAATGGTACCTGTCACTGACACTAGAGACCAAAATCAACCCTAATAAAAAAACTCAACCACTATGTTTTTTTATTCACCCATGATGCCTACTGCCATATCCATGTAAACATTAAATTTTATGATTGTTTTAAATTTTTATTTTGAGTTAAATATTCCTAACCATAATGGGGTATAATAAAGGCATTTACGAATCTTTTAAGATAGCTTCAGAAGGCATAATCATTTCAATTTTTCACATCTGAGGGAAAAGATTATTATATTTTCTCTATATTCCGAAATAAATATAAATTCAAGGTCAATTCATTAGTTTTTATAATGGTGTAGATGAATTAGATTACTAAGAAACATCTGCACCACTCTTATAGATATCATTACACTTCCTCTTATTTCCATTCTACCATTAGAACATAAAATTGGTGTAAGAGGAGATCCATAGAAGCTGATATGTCATTACATAACCATTTATCCAATCATATACCTATTGACAACCTTAACTTAGATTTTAACCATTATTATATATTCTTGTAGTTTAATTTCATGTTGCAAAAACTATATTTATTAATAATTCTTTAGTTGACCATTCATTACCACCTCTACGGAAAAAACCCATCTCTATAAAATGGTTGGTGTACTCCGATAATGAATGTTATCATACTCCAATGAGAGTTTCAGAAAGGAATTATCTATTCACAATGATTCAAAGAAGAACATATAAAATAAAAATGACTTTAAACCCTTTTACTATAGTATTATAATATAATTTTCTTATAGCATAGAATCCAAAACTACTTTCTTGGATCCTCAGACTAGAACATTATGCATTTCATCTTATTAGAGTTAGTTTTCTCTTGAAATTAGTAGATCTGGTTTATCATTTTCATCAATTCCTCCTCCTAATGGGGTTAATTTTTATCCTTAAAGAATGGGGGCCTCTCTCATAAATATTTTATCTTAAATCTAGATCTCCAATATCTCTTGTTTTTTCTCAATTGAATAGTTTTGAACTTGTTGTACATTTTTGTCCTTGTGGAAAACTACCCCTTTGATAGCATCTAAAATATTTTAAACTAATGGAGGATTACCTTGAAGATAATATCCAACTACACCCTCTTATAGATCCCATATATTACATCTCAATGATATTTTTCTACAAAACAAAAACTAAATGAAATATTCATAGAATGAAAAAATGTTTTCTTAAACTATAAGAATATATGGAAAATATAAGATGTACGTCAAAGACCAACACATGGCCTAGACAACCCGTCATCACTTGGTGGCGTAAGAATTTTCACAATAAGATATATCTAGGTACCCACCATATCCTACCTCTCATGTTCCAAAAATCATATTTATTGTCTAATAACCTTTCAATACTGAGCATAACCATGCTCTAATACTAGAATTTTACAACCAGACCAGAATGACTTATCCAACTATGCTTTAAATTAAAATTCAAAAAGACTTGAAGGGTTTTTTCGATCCTCTCAGGCTACAAACTAGAACTCGTACTTAAAAAAATCAGAGGGGACGATTTTCACTAACGTAAATTAGATACATATTAAATATCTATTGAAATAAAACCATATAATAATTATTACATAAAG
This sequence comes from Viscum album, assembly GCA_963277665.1. Taxonomy (NCBI): domain Eukaryota; kingdom Viridiplantae; phylum Streptophyta; class Magnoliopsida; order Santalales; family Viscaceae; genus Viscum; species Viscum album. Next base: position 1,998,083,962 of record OY728142.1, on the reverse strand, counting down.
AATATTGGGATTGGAAATTTTGAAACAAATGGTAATAGGATAAAACCAATATAAATATATATAATATAACCAAAATAATGGAAACCCAGAACATTCTATTTCTAATCCATGGAATACCTAGAAAATATCTCGTCATCTCACCGCAAGATTCCCATACCCAGAAAAACAAAAAGCACATTCTCTCACTGTGGTTTCCCTCTATTTAATGAATTAGATAAATCAATGTCTACACACCCTCGACGGAGTATGCATGGTGTGATCTAATAGGCTCATTATGATACCACCCAGCTGTTCCACAATAGGTATCTATCAAATAATCATAATATTATATATTTAAAAGAAAACATAGAATGATAATCCATTTCATATTTTTTAATCAATATCTATGTAAATAATTTCCACTTCTACAAACCTTCCAAAATCCCATGTGATATATTTTTGAATAATAATTTTGAAAAAAATGTACATTTTATCAAATAATTTATCACATCATATCAAATAAAAAAAATTACAAATACAAATCAAAATGCCAATCAGCCCAAGAAAAATAAAATATCGGGATAACTAGGTTACTTATAATCAAATCAAAAATACTGACTAGTGTACACTCAAATCCCTAGAGCGAATGCAACTAGGAACTAGTTATGAAGGAACACGTGAGAAACCTAACACAAAAAAATTTCAAGATCATTATCTTAGAACAAATATATCTATGATAATGTAACATAGGACCACCCCAAAAAGTGAACCCCCATAAAATATCAATGGATAATAAAAAATACTAAACCTCAAAAATAGGTACTCAAAGATTACATGTATGGAATTTATAATATTTTACAAAATATTCCAAATTACCCATTTCATCAAAAATATTCAATGAAAACCCATTTTCCAATACATTTTATAATTAATTGAAAACAAAATTCTTTTAAAAAACAATGTTAAAACCCATATTTTTTAAAAAAATTATGCACGCAAATCAATAAATTCAACAATACTTCTAATTCACTTAATAAACCATTTATAAAAATATAATTATTCATGGTTTATAAAATACTTGCTAGATATGGAACCAAATACCTCAAACTCGGGTCGAACAATAACCACAATGGAGTCCACCCACTGGAAGAAAAGGTAATGAAATAGAAAATGAGAGGATGTTTAAAAATTGGTTCCTGTAACAGAGAATATTGTTTACCTAAAAAATAGGTTGGTGAAGAAGGTAGATCAACACTGTCCCCAAGAATAACACATGTTATACCATTGAAACATCATATTCAACCTCTGGGGATGAAAACATTATGTATAGATATTATTAGTGAAGAAATCCTCCAGTGGTTAATAGATCCACCAATCATAGTAGAAAACAACTACCAATTCATAGAAAATTTTAAGAGAGAACCATGAGTGATGGATAGTAAATAAAAAATCATGATTTTGTGACAATCAATCAAAAGAGGATCAAAATTCCAAGTGGAGAAGTTTGAAATAACATAGAACACTAATGAGAGACTCTCTAAGAGAACTCATTATATTAAGTTTTAGAATGATAGATTTTTTAGTTAATTAATGATTTTTGGGGAATATAATTTTAATTAGACCCTTGTTTTACAATACAAACATGATGCCACTGGTAAGCTGGTGGCCACCACCGACCACCCAGAAAACACTTCAATTGTGTACTGTCTTTTGATTATAAAACTATTGGGCTAATGAAGGACTACTGGTAGGTCAGAAGTACAAAAAACAATTCACGGTGTTTTTTAAATACACTAGTTGGATAGTATATACCCATAGCTAGATTTCATTCCAATATTTATAGAATACCCCTAATTTCCTCTAACACCACTCAAACACAATAAAAAATAGCCTCTTAAAGAAACAATAAAACATACATGGACTTTTGATGTTATATGAATTAAATTTTTTATTTAATTTTTCATAATTATAATAGTCCATAAAATTTTATATTAGAAACAAAAATATTATTGAAATAATTAGTTTTATTTTAGTTCGGATAAAATTGATCTAACTTATACTCTTCACTAAACTCAATCACATATTGAAATAGAACCTTATATATTGAAATCTATAACTTTTAATGGGGAGTAAGATCCCAGTAAATTACTTTTATAATACCTATAGGCTTAAACAAAATCAAACCATTATTCACCTAAAGTCACAACCTACCCAGCATCATTTTGAGGTGGTGAAAGAAACCAAATATTCCATTATATAAACTATGGGGAAAAAACCCACTACATTTTACCAGTTTGTCACAACCCACACATAGTATTTCTTAGGGGTGGTATAGCTAGATAATCATACCATTTAATGTGAATTATAAATCAATTAAATTGCATAAACATAAAAAGACCAGTATAAAAGAATGCACCACTAAATTAGTTGAACAATGAGAGCTCAATATGTCGAGGAATAAGTTTTTTCTCTAGTATTAAGGATAAAAACGATGTATTCCCACTAGGAGTCTTTCATCATTGATTTTAAATTGTGTATGTTAATATAGCATTAATGTATCCTTTAAATCCATAAAAATAATATATTTTTTAATTGTTCTATCAAACTCTATATATAGTGTTTATTTATGCATAGAATATTCTAAAACCATAATAATTGCATAAAAACATTAATATTTAACAATTTTATTTTATGTTGTTCCCAAGTTATTCACGCATATGTTTACAATGAACTACTTCAGAGTTGAAAATTTTTCAGTCTATAATAAAAAATATTTACATATAAAACCTCATTATAATAATTAATGCAATAGTATACAATACTTAATTCCCAATAATAGTCCTTAAAATACTATCATAATAAGTGGGAGGCAAAATTTTAATATTCCATACATTTAACATTTAAAATTTATGTTTTTCTAAAAAGGTTGATTGAATAAGTATATCCCATGTTGGATCAGTTAAATATTTAAGAAACACTTCTAAAATAATTTCATTATCATCAAAAAAATAATATATAATTATTGAATAAAGAAATCAATGTAAACAATCATATTAATCATTCATCATATTGATATATAAAAATAATTACAAAAAAAATATACTTCAATTTTCTAAAAAAAATTTGTTGAGCATATTCTTAATTTTCCTTTCTCTATGTATGTGTCTTTTTCTCTAACCATAAATTTCATTTGACAATATACGAAATTGTATTTCAATGGAAAATTCATTTCTTATCATTGTCAATGTGAAAAATTCTCAATGTATGTGTCATTTTTCTTTAGCATACATATCATTTTTCTCACATTGGTATCATTCTATTTAGTATATGTGATATTAAACACTTAAAAAAATCTATTCTGATTAAGTGGGTATTCAGTCCATTGTATATGATATTTTATTCTAGTGTTTGTGTGGTTCAATATATTAATAAATTTTACTATTTATTATATAAACATAGAATCCCAAGTGTAAACAATGATAAAAGAGAATACAAATAAACAAATAATAAATAGATAAATAATAACCATAATAAGAAATATTAAATGGTTAAAAATCTAATTTTATAAATATATAAAATTATTCAAATATTAAGCTATAGTATATAATTCATAACTAAAATCTAAAAAGATTAATAATTATCAAAAATCAATTTATAAATTACATTACAGACCTAAATAGACAATTATTAAATAATATCAGTAATAATATTTTGTTTAATCATAAAACACTTTTCTTCATTCAGGTTATTTTTAATAAAATAACATTTTTATTTTATAAATATATTAATAATTAAGAATAATATTTTTATTTATCAAAAAGTGATATAGTGAAGTAGGAAAGAGCCACTTCAATAAGAATATATTGTATAACGAATGAAATTTATGGCTGACCCTTATTGAATTAGGTTCTTGTATGTGGAATGAAATCTTTGTTCTATTTATCTAAGAAACCTTAAGGATTATGATACCATGGGAATATAGGTGAGATATTTCATATGAAGGATTGCAAAAGGTGTTAACCAAACAACTATCCATAGTCATATATGATAAGATTGGCCTTATGGTCTACCTAAATAGCTATGTATTGATAACAAATATATTGAAAACTCAATGATTTACTAAAATATATATATTGTAAATCTAATTCCTATGAGGTAAATTGAAAATAGGATATTATTTTAGTGGGATGACAATTAATAAATTTTCTTATAAAAAAATTTAAAATCAGAATTCCCATCAGATAAAAACATCGATTATAAATAAGAGGATATCACAAACATCAAAATAATATTCAATAAATGATAGAGAGTAGAAATCTTAATGGATAAAAATTATTATAATTCTATAAAAACATAATAATATATTTTTTAGAAAATATAAATTCTTTGTGTTATAGAAACCCTTTTTAGTGAATCTTATGATTGAATATGTTCAAATAACATTTCTATTTCTTTACAAGAGGTATAAGATAAATTCACTAGATTGCGTAAAATGCATTTTTATATAAAAAATCTATAAAGTAACATAGTTCCTTTATCATATACAGAATATTATTTATTTTATAATTGAATTTTTGGGGTTGATTTATCTTTTAAGGCTATGTTTTGTCAAATTTTGTTGTGTGTGAGATTTTTTTTCAATTAAAATTTGTTATATTGAAGATGGTAGATAGATATCTACAATGATGAAGTTGATATATAAGGGACAAGTTTGTAATAATCAGTAAGTTTTTTATTGGATAATCATGAATGATTAGGAATGGAGGTATTGTAGTCACTATATTGACCACATAGGGTATTTAGAAAAAGAAAAGGTGTTAGTGGATTATTTTGGAAAGGCCAGAAAGAAGTGTGAAGAATTATTTCTTATTTGAATTGTTTGATCTATTCTATTTTTGATGGTTGTTCTGAAGAGGGAATTATTGTTTATTCTAGCTCATTGTAACATTATAAGGTGTGTATGCATTCCTAGATACATTTGGAGAAGGATATAGGTAATATTAATAATGTATGCATAAATATAATATTAAAATAGATTTTACAATTATTTTAAGCGATTGACATAGAATTGATAGGAATTTGTAATATTATATTGAGAATTTGGGATCATTATAAGATTAAGCAGAGAAATTTTAGTACTATGAAAAATTAAAATGATTTATATTTTGGTTACATAAGATTAATATGATATTTATCATATCAAGTAGGTATTATCAGGTACTATCAAATGAAATGTATTATTAAAATTCAACACACACAAAACTAAATTAGTAATTTCAAATCACATGTGATAATAAACATGTACTGTATATGAATAATATAATCTCATGATGATGTTGAAAATCATGAGTGGCTACCATAATGGTGGATATGAACCTTGGGAAAAACATTTTCACAAAAGATAATGATAATCCTAAATGGAACTCCTTTTTGGTTAATATAGAGGTAATGGTGACGTTTTTGTAAAGACCCGGAATTTTGAAAGAAATTTTTTTTCGTAAGTTTTTGGAATTTTACAAGTCTGTGGCTTCTGACGGCACTTGATTCTGAGGCCCGGTGTGCCCGGAATCAATTTCCAAAGTTTTTTTTGGGTACTGTCAAAAAATGTAAATGTGGGTTTTTCTATCTTTTTAATTGTTGCTCAGAATTGAAATCTGAGGACACTGATGAACTCATAGCACCGGTAATTTCTTAAGGGGACCATTACCGCAGTTGTGTTTTACGCGAGTTAAAAGTAAAAAATTGGGGTTTAATTATGAAGTTAAATAAAAAATTATAAACAATTTTATATATCTATGGAAGTTATTTCCTCCCATGGGAAGATATTGTTGGGGACCGCACCCACCTAACTTCCCATGTATTTATATTTGAGAGGTGGGGCCCACACGAGCCCCAACCTTTCATCTCCCATAACTCTCTTCAAACTCCCCAATTAATTCCCCTTCCTTTATTGCGACAACCCCCCTTATTTATGAGAAATCTTCCTCTCCCCTTCTCCCTATTTAATGTTTTCCAACACATGTTTATCAATGAATTATAACTCTTTAATTAATTAAGTCATGTTGTTTGAATTTTTAATTACTTGTGCAAATAAAATAATATCTTAGCTACTATTTTATGGTGGCACTTGTTGTGTTGGAATTTGGTGGAAGCACTGGAGAAATAGAGAAGGGTGTTATCCTATCAAAGAAAGAACACCACCCTCTTCGATGAATAATGCCAATTCCAGGATGAATGATGACGTGCCTTCTTTTCTCCACGATAATAGAGGTGTCGCCACTTCTTCTTTGGGTCCACTCTGACAACGACAGAATCAACACCGTCATCTACAACGCATGGCTACCGTGAATATTTTCCAAGGTAGGGTGGATTTATTCAATTTTAATTGAATAAATTTTTTCTTCGTCCTTTGTGAAACCTTCTCTATCCTTGTTCAATTAATATCGCTTAACGCAGAGGGTGCGGGCCGAACGCACACAGCCCGACGACCCTCCATAGTCTCCTTGTTTACGATTGAGGCGCGTTGGAGGAGGCGATGAGGGTAGAAGTAGTGGCCATGCGCCGGCTGCTGCCGATGAACCGCAGCCCGCAACCACGGGCCGCTTGACCGAGGAAGAACCAGCCGGCCATAACCGATTGGGCTGAAGGGAGGAACAGTGGCGCCCCACGAGGTCGTGCTGCGGAAGACTGTGGCATGCTTTTCACAGGCTGCTACAGCAGAAGAACTGGTCGGCCGATCGGGGGCTAGGAGGAGTAGAGCCATGACGCTAGGAGGGTGCCGCACCAGACTAACCGCAGCCTGCCCATGTGGTCCGCTTGCACCGAGAAGGTCCACCAGCTTCGGCAGTCTGGTTAGGGAGGACGACGCCGCTTCGTGCCGCCAGTTCGGGCAGCCGGGGGGCCCTGCCCCCCGCCTCGGACTGCTCGGCCAGCAGGTCGAGCCGCGGCCGGGACATGCCCCACCGGGCCTCGCATTTCATTAGGCCGGCCCGACTCCCCCTGCCGGGTCAGACATGACAAAACTGAGTTGACCCGACTCGCCAGCCCACTCGGCTTAACGGGCCGAGCCCTTTTTCACTTAAGGGTTAATATCGTGAAGGCCGCGCATCCGATCAACGCGCCGTCTACGGAAATGGGACCCTCATGACGTGGCGGTCCATTTTCAATACTCTATGTGAGTCCTGGACAACTATGTGAAATGGCTGGGTTTGGAACGAGCGTATTTCCAACCGGGCCACGGAGCAAAAATTCTAATAACTCTCAGACCGGGCATCCGATTGACACGCCGTCTGTCGCGTTGGGTTCCTTTTGATGAGACAGAACATTAGGATACATAAACTCTGGACTAGGTGACATTTGATGTATCGACTGCCTTGGCTTGAGGAATGGACCCTCCCATAATCGAGTGTGCTATGTGCAGGAACCCAAGAGCTGGCTGCGACTGCAACGACTACCGTACTAAAATCCTCCATGGGTTTGGAGATGAAGACTATCGTACTAGAAATCCTCCATGGGTTCGACAATGATGATTTTTTTTTGAGTATCCTATGTGGTTCTGATAGTTTGACATCTGTTCTAGTATCCTACCTGGGTCCGACAGAGTGGCTGGTCTAGTATCCTACATGGGTCTGACAGCTTAGTTGGACTAGTATCCTACATGGATCCGCCAGCTTAGATGAATCAGAGATTACATATGATCATATTTATCTCTTTACGAATGAATGTATACCAGTGTGAGCTGAGTCCTGACTTTCAATCATTACCATCAGTGTGACTGACTTCTTTTCTGTTTGGACCAGGTTTTGCATGGGCTCTGGATTTGGAGCCAAACTAAGATTGACGACATTGGTATATGTATTGGAATATACCTAAATAGAGTTGGATGATACTTCCTAATTGTATCTTTTCATTTTTGGTTTATCCTTCGTGGATTCTGGGAGACCTTCGGGGGTCTCGGGGTCCCTACTGAGTATCGGTATACTCACCCCTACATGGGAAATGCCCGCACTAAGTTTTGTTGGTTGTAGATGACAGACAGCCCTGATCGTGGTTGAGGCTTATGGAGCTAGATGGTTCCCGGAGGTGGACCACTTGGTGGTACATTTACGGAGCATACAGACGGACCCAAGGAACAAAGGAGACTATATGTACCCACCCTTCACGTGGGATTCCCGGAGGATGACTTGCTGGTTGTTGCTTTACTTTACTGTTTTTGTACTAGACTTTCAGTTGTACTATACTTTTCAGTTGGGTTTGTATTCTTTCACATTTACCTTTCGGCACTTACTTTGGGTTCAGTATTACTTTGTGCTTACTTCATCTTGCGTACTCTGTTGTGTTTGTTTACTATCATAAAGGAAATGCCTTCCCTTTTATTGGGATTTACGCCTTTGGTGCAAGTTGAGAGCCCCTATCCTATGGAAGGCAGGCTTGGGGTACTCACGGCATGGGCCCCGAGGACGGGTCGTGACAAATTGGTATCATAGGAGTCGGTTCTACCACAGAACTCAAGACTATAATATTTCCTTTCTGTGAAAAATAGTGTTAAGTGTATTGAGTGTAGTTTTCAGTCCAGGGAGTCTAGTGATGGTGCAGCGACCGAAGTATCCATACAAAAGGACCCTGATCACTGATTTCTGACTCGGTGCATGAAAATCCTGATTGCAAGTGTGCTGCAAAAGTTTTTTTTGTTATTACTTTGTGTTATCTCACCAGGTATACTGTATTAACTATGGCGCACCTGTTACTTTCCAGGATGGCCCCACGAAGGAAGCCAGCTAGGGTGTCGAGTTACGTGTGAGATGGCAGCCCACCAAGAAACGAGGCCTCGGTACAGGGCCCTATCACAGCGGAGGCACCAGTGGTACCACTAATCATTTAGCCGCCGATACTACTAGCCCCAGCAGTAGAGGGTGCATTCCGACTGAGTGCTTTACACGAGATCCAGTGATAGAGGCCACCCAGGTTTCACGGAGAGATAGAGCCTCAGGTATCTAAGGATTGGCTGGAGTCTATCGTCAGAGTCTTCAGATTGGTAGGGACACCAGCTGACCTTATGGTGATCCTTTCCGCGAGTCTACTGCATGCATCAGTAAGTAGATGGTGGAGCTTGATGCTCTATGTGCACGATGAGGGTCTGACAGGTTGACTTCTTTTCTAGTATCCTATGTGGGTCTGACAGAGTGGCTGGTCTAGTATCCTACGTGGGTCCGATAGATTAGCTGGACTAGTATCCTACATGGGCCTACCAGCTTAGATCAATCAGTGATTACATATGATCATCTTTAACTCTTTACGAATGAATGTATACATGTGTGAGCTGAGTCCTGACTTTCAATCATTACCAACAGTGTGATTGACTTCCTTCCTGTTTGGACCGGGTTTTTCTAGGGCTCGGGAGTTGGAGCCAAACTAAGATTGATGACGTTGGTATATTTATGGGAATATACCTAAATAGTGTTGGATGATACTTCCTGATTGTATCTTTCCTTTGTGGTTTATCCATCATGGATTGAGGGAGACCTTCGGGGGTCTCGGGGTCCCTACTGAGTATCGTTATCCTACGTGGGTCTGATAGATTGACTTCTGTTCTAGTATCCTACGTGGGTCCGATAGAGTGGCTGGTCTAGTATGCTACGTGGGTCCGACAGGTTAGCTGGACTAATATCCTACATGGTTATTCCAGCTTAGATGAATCAGTGATTACATCTAATCATCTTTATCTCTTTATGAATGAATGTATTCCTGTGTGAGCTAAGTCCTGACTTCCAATCATTACCATCGGTTTGATTTACTTCTTTCCTGTTTGGACTGGGTTTTTCTTGGGCTCGGGAGTGGGAGCCGAACTAAGATTGACGACTTTGGTATATTTATGAGAATATACCTAAATAGAGTTAGATGATACTTACTAATTGAATCTTTCATTTTTGGTTTATCCTTCGTGGATTCTGGGAGACCTTCATGGGTATCGGGGTCCCTACTGAGTATCATTATACTCACCCCTCCATGGTCAATGCCCATACTACGTTGTGTTGGTTGTAGACGACGGACAGTACTGATCGTGGTTGAGGCATGTGGAGCTGGACGGTACCCGGAGGTAAACCACTTGGTGGGACGTACATGGAGCATATTGACGGACCCAAGGTACAGAGGAGACTATATTTACCCACCCTTCAGGTAGGATTCTCAGAGGACGACTTGGTGGTTGCTGCTTTACTTTACTACTGTTGTACTAGACATTCAGTTGTATTGTACTTTTCAGTTGGGTTTGTATTCTATCCCATTGACCTTTCTGAACATACTTTGTGTTCAGTATTACTTTTTTCTTACTTCATCTTGTGTACTCTGTTGTCTTTGTTTACTATCATAAAGTCAATGTCTTCCCTTTTATCGGGTTTTACGTCTTTGGTGCTAATCGCCAGCCCCTGGACTATGGAAGGCGGGCTTGGGGTAGTCACAGCACGGGCCCCGAGGATGGGTCGTGACAGTTTTAATGACTTTTAGACTGATTATGACATCGAAGTAACCTAGTGCACACACCATAGTTGTTTACAAAATCCTTTACCAAAATGGAATACTACATTGTGAGAATTATGAAGAGTTTTTTTACGTTAGATAAATCAATAAATGAGTATCTTTAGGTTACCATGAGATATTATAAATGTTTTTTAGTATCATTATAGTGTGGTTTAATCTAGTAGAAAGAAACACACCATGGAGGAATCCATAGCTAAAACCATTTCTATTGGAAGCATATTATGTCATGGTATATAGATTTTTTTCCATGGAGATTTGAGATGTGATCAGATTTGAAATAAAAAACAGTCATGTTTATTGAGATATAAATTTAAGGATTTCATAAACATTAGATTTTAAGGTTATGCGAAACTAGTCTATAAGATGGTAGTTAAATATTTTTGTCACGGTGGACTAAGATCAAGTAAAATAAAATAGTTTTCCTTAAATTAAAATATGGAGGACTTTTTTGGTTTTTATAGAATTGAATATGTATCAATTGATGTATTTAATTGAATTTAAATATTTATTTAATTTGGAATTATTGTATAATTCTAGAGAAATATATATTGTTCCCAAGCATTTATTGATCGGTAATAGATTACTAATACATTAAAACAATTTATGTGGAAATTCTAGAAGAAGTGGAACTAAATTAACATATTTTGTTTTAAGAGAATTTCAAAAGAGGGAGATATAGGATAAAAATATGATTTCATTGATAGATCTAGATTATTGAAGGAATGATCAAAAATAAATATTATTATTAATATATCCATAAATTATAGAAGATGATAGAGTGTAACATGAATAATTATAGTGTATAATTATTCTTCATCTGGATATGTTATCAATATTTTATTGATTGTGTAGAAGACATTGATCTAATGCATTCTATGAGGATTAGATATCACATGGTTTAAAAGAAGTGTAAGTATATTAAATTGGATTTAAATGGAACCTAAAATCTATACATGATGATTCGTGGGGAATATTATGTATATGTTTATCTTAGCTAGAACATCATGCCTTTAAACCGATGAAGACCTCCCCAAATTAGTGTGTTGAGGAGGAAGAGTATTGATTCACAATTGGGAGGTATTTAACCATCCATAAACTATTCTAATGGTAGTGAACCGTATCATGGAGTATCTTAGACCAAAATTTGTATCCATTAAATAGTTTATTATAGTGGATTTTGTTGCATCGACACATCATTGTGTGTATGAAACTTGAACATACACCAATGTGGGTAAATCATTTAAAATACCATATGTTATTGTACATTAAATTTCACCATTTCTGATTAATATTCTATGATAGTGAAATTAAATGATAATGATAGATTAAATATGTTCCTTCCAATGAGAGAACGTGATCTAACTATGATTCATGGTTAAAGTAATGGAAACAATTAAATTTGGAAACATATTAATTCGTCCCCACTTTGGGTGCCTCAAGATGTTTTTCACAAATTGATGGACCCAAAAAGTGGTATTATATCTAATGGTTTATAATGATATATTAAATCAACTATATCTACTTTTGTATTCATTTTATATCTGGATCCATATATGAAGAATCCTATTTTCAATAGAAATAAATTTTATTATTGGAAAAAAGAGACAGTTTAGTTTTCATAAGCTTGAGGTGATGATGCTTTAGAATACATACATAGACATATGAATTTGAGAAATCATATTGAATTATCTCCAAGTGTAGAGTCCCAAAAGATATTGATCATAGGTATATCTAGTAAGGTATTTAATAAAAATAAAAAAAAAATCTACTACATATGGTATATAGTCATTTTTATAATAAATAAGTGGAATAAAAAGATGGAGTGGAGCCTACCACAACATAAAATTCTAAATCCATCTATGATGTTATATTAGTGGAAATAGTAAGAAAACTTTTCTTATTAGTGAGATGAAAAAAGTAGTAGTAACAAGAAGTTTACTCCTAATAAGAAGGAATCATCCATTGAAGTATGTTTGATTGGTAATATTGATAAAAATATTAATGGTGATGTTTTGGAAGATGAATATAGATTTATAAATTTAATTTATTCTATGGAAATTCAATTTTATGATGATAATATGTAATATATAGAAAAAACATTAAGAAATCATATTTAAAATATGGTCTGGCTTCAATAAATGAGAGATCCAATCATTACATTAATAGGTTGATCATTTATAGATTATTCATGGAGTAAATTATGTATTCATGAATGAATTATGATTAGATGAAAATGATAAATAAGGATTCTTCTCTATGAAGGAATCCATTTGATGATTTAGTTCTGAGAATAAATGTAAAACAGATTTACTTAGAAAGCATTTACAGGAGATATAAGATCCAATGGATAACGGGAACTAACACAAAGAAAACATAATTCCTATAAAAAAAAGTGGATTATTTTCATCAATGAATATTTGTCATGGATAGTGTAAATTTTCAACCGATTAATTTATAATAATGTGAATATGAATGATATTAATCAAAGATAAAATCATCAATGTGAAATATAAATATATATATTTATTCTATGGAGACCTTAACAAATTGAGGATTAAATGTTGAAAATATAGAAATAATTAATAGAATGAAAGTTGTTTACCAAATAATAATTCATAGTTTTAAATAAAAAGTATTATTTCGGTGATAATGTTATGGATTTTTTTGTAAAAACAATGGATATGTGTCTAAAATAAACTTTTTTAAATAGTGGAAGGAAACTAATGGCCACATCTTAGTTGATACAAGAATTCATGAGGTGTTGAGTTTTTTGGAGATAATTTATATTAAATAGTCATGATCCTATAGATAGGTATCATGGTAATATTACATAGGGATATTCCAAGAGTAAAACCCCAATTCCCTTCTCATGGGGGAGGAATTAATTGAAGAATCATGAATTTGTTATACTAAAGAATAGTTTTTTGGGGTATGTGAAAGTGATGTTGTACTGAAATAGATAGTTTATCAAGAACTAATCGTGGCCTTTACGTTTAAACATTCCTGGGAATAAAGGAACAAAATATGGATAAATATGAAAGAATTTACTCTCCTTAATCCATGGAAGGTTAAAATATTAATGAAACCTTCAGCAAGGATAAAAACATTCAGATGGTTCTAATGGATATCGAGGAGGAAAATCATGATACTTGTCGAAGATAATTCAGGATTCATATCAAAAATAAATTGGATAATGTCAGTTAAATGTACCCTCTATAGTGTAGGATTCTTGTTTGAGTTTGTAACAAATAATCAGTAATAGATGAAATATTTCAAACTGGAATTAGTCTCACAATAGAGATAAATGCCAAAGAAAAAGAATATACCTAGAATGATATACATTCAAGCGGTAACACTCAAATCAGAAATATAAAAGAATAATTTTAAGGTATTTTTTATTAAATGGTTGTTTTCCATGACTAACCACATTCCACTACATGAAGATGTTGGGAAGTACCCCTCACCCTATTCATTTAATTTTCATAGCAGTTGTTGGAGTGATGTATGTTTAAGGGGGACAATAAATATGTGGGTTGAATGCATTAAAAAAAATAAGTGGTAAGAAATATATTTTGTGGGTTTTTATATATATTCATAGAATTTATAATTGATATCAGATCCTAAAATAAATATTCAACTGTTATCTTGTTAAATTGAAAATATCTAGCGGTGATGAAGAAATTCAAATGGTATGGATCCTAATCTAAAATTCATGAGGCTTTAAATCCTAATATGTAATTTTCAAGTGGTATATGTTAAATAGTATAATAAATAATTTTTTTCAATTATATAACAAGTGGTTTTGGTACAATAGTGAATTGTATAACAACCGGATAGAAATGTATAAACATCCAAGGATAAATTAATGATTTATTCTCATTTGTTGTAACAATGTTGTATCATGGTATTTTTTGGGAAACTAAAAGGTTATTAAAATAATTATATAATAAAATATATCAATATCATAATTGGTGTTGGATAATTATTATTTCATGAGGGTTGGTGTAATTTAAAGGTTATATACCGCAACTAATGTGAGAAGGATTCCCATTATTGTGAAATTTTACTATTGTTTACTACATAGATTGTTGACATAATATTCTTAGAGAATTTGATTATAAATCTTTAAAAGGTGGTGTTTTCAACATCCAAAAATCAAATAGAGTGTATCTATTATTTTTATATGTTTAGAAATTTATTTAAAATCTTGTATTGTTTTGAAGAAGAGATGATAGAGTCTATGGTAACACAAAAATTAACAACAATATTGTAGATGAGGACAATTTATAAGGTATTGATGATGGTGAATATATTATGGCGTATTGGTTGAAGAGTTATAAAATTGGAAATAGAAGTTGAAAATTATATAAAAGTGGCTGAAATAGGTAATTTTTATTAGAGATTTATATGAAAAGAGGGAGTTCAAACTCTCTAAATATAGATTTTCTACACAACTTGTGAAGGATCTAAGGGTTCATTTATTTTTTAACTAAAGGATAAAATAATATAAAGAGAAGATGTAGAATTTTTTATTCTTGAAGTAAATTATTAATGGGTTTATATACTCTCTATTTATAGAAATGAAGTTGTAGAAATATGTAGAAGAGTGGATGAAGGTACCAATATAAATATTAAATATAAGGGGGTTGTATCAAATACCTTTTGAATTTTATATTAAAAGTGGTAGAAAGAAAGAACCGTTAATTTATAAATTAATTAGAAAATTTATATCTTGATTATGAGTATGTATTTAGGGTAGAATTGATAAAAACCCAAAAGCATAGAATATTGAAACCATATGTTGTGTGGTGGAATTATTGTCGATTAATGGTAGATATGAAAGATAATATGGATCTATATAAATTATTAATAGCTCCATAGACAATGTATATTAATGCATCAAATTGGGTGTTTTTTGTTTTATGAATATTAAATAACAAGAATAAAAGTATTAAATTCACTATATTGACTATATATAGAATTTGAAAAATTAAATATGGTAGTAGAAATTTTCTTTTGAAAAGTATATTTAAAAGTTCGAAGAATGACATATTTTTTAGAATTCAGTGGTCTAATATGGTTTTTTTAATGTTTTGATGAAGATATTATCTCCAATCCTGGACTAATGTATAATTAGAAAGTTTTTATGATTTCATGGGGATGTATAGAGAAGGTTATATGTTATTCATGAAAATTATGTACCAATATAATATTGAAATATATTTTTTACATGGTATATATAATTGAAATTGAATATATAAATATTACATAAGATTATGTTGAGAATTATAGGTCTTTATAAGATTGAACTAATTAGTGTAATTGGTCAATGAGATTTAATTGATGTTTCGTGAGTCCATATAAGATTAATATGAAGTTTATTGATATCAAAAAATATTTATCAGTTATTGTCAAATCCCATGTATGATTATCAGGAATCTCATTATGGATTAAATTGAAGTTCACAAAGAAAACTTATGAGTAATCATGACTTCCATATATAAAATTGGAACTTTGTATGTTATGGGATATTATGAGTGGCTATCAAGAGAGTATAATCTAACCTTAAAAATATCATTATACTACAGATCATGGGATACCAACATACCAATCTTTGTTTTGTGAGTATGGGGATCATTTTAAAAATTTAAATGTATGGGGATAGATTATTAAATAGAGGAACTCATAGTGGATACTATAGTGTTTTTATGAATCCCTAATTGAAATGGAATGATGGTCTTCATTTATTATGAAGAGACTGGTTTTAATTTAAGATAAATTGAGAACAAGTAGTTGGAGTTCAGATCTCCATATAAAAATGTATTTTGTGTATCAATAATGAATGATGTTTTCAATAAATAGAAATGACATAGTGGAGGATTCTATAGTGGAAAATATTTCATCTAGAAATATTCCATGACATGGTTTCTCTATTTTTATTATATGGTTGTTCAAAACATGGTCAATTTTGAAGTTAAAAAATATTGATTTTTTGGTTACTGAATATGGTGACATTCCATTTATTACATGATTTTAACCTTAATTACTTTATAAACATTATTTAAATAAATCTAAATGAAATTATAAGATTTATTTTCTAATAAATTGGGTATATATTATAGGACATATAAGGTAAATAAAATAAAATATAAAAAAATAGAATTCACTTGGTATACCTCCTTACTATATCATCCTACATAATCTCACTATGAAGTACTTACTATGAAGTTTTACCAATTTAAATGGGTCAGAATAACACCCAGTAAGGGATAAACAATTTTAGACAACATAATTAGTGACACATGAAGGATAACATAAGAACATGTACAAAATGACATGGAACATAACAAAAGTACATGAATATAATAACATGTGGCAGAACATTGAATTTTGGTTACAATATAAACATGATACATTCTAAAATATATCACCAAATATCATGACTATGGTGTTGTAAAACATATTTACAAGGATAAGACTAAGGTATCCTAAAACATTAAAAATTCATTCAACCAAGTTTTCATGGATATTTAATTTTTATATATTAATTCATTACTAAATACATTGGAGTACTATCAATTCACACTTTTCATAGATCTAATATTATGTGTGTTAAATTGATCAAAATCATAAGTATATAAAAATTCTAAATTAAGAGATTTGAATATGTGATTAATACATGGATGTACCGAATCATTATTTTTCTGATACATGTAAATGAATACCCTTGAATAAAAATAGGGTTTGGTATTCATGACATGAAAATATATCTCAAAAAATGAATGGTTCATTTCAGCAGTGTAACAAGTATACAAAAGAAATATTGGAATTGTATTAATATGAGGGAAAGGAAATGTCTCATTAATGATAAAAAAATTGGTTGTTTATTAAACTTGATTATAAAAATGTAAATTAAATATTAAATGAATTAATTACATGAATTGAATAAGTGAAGTGATAGATCTTTTACCATGGGAGGATGCATGGTATAGATATTGAGAGACTCCTTATAAAATTAGAACCACCATTAAGATACTATTTAGATGGATACTGAGAGATATAGCATGTTAAATGGATTTGGTATAGATATTGCGGAGGTAATAATGGGTATTTATATATGACGAGTGGTGGTATAAAGGATAAAATAATGATTGTTTAGTTGTTAAGCTATCCACTTCTGGGTGGAACTAATTTAATCTAATTTTTTTGAAAATAAATGTTGAGGAGTTTATTTAGAGACATGGAATACATCAACAACCCATTAAAATTTGTAATTTTAGATGTCTTATGTATTTAATATTTAATTTTAACATGTTAAATTATTTTACCTATATTACAGTAACTATTTTACCAAAGAAAAAAAATCGGCATGTATTGTCTAGACAATACACTATAAATATTAACTGATTTTGATTCTCACAAATACCCAAATTTGTTTTACTAACGATTTTATTTTAATTCTATTTCTGGGAATTAATATTTATTTCTATATTTATTCTATATTTATTTTCAATCATTTAATTCAAAAATATTATTTTTTAAAGTGTTGGGAATATGTTTTGTATATTCTAGAAACACTATTCATACCCTACGTTGATTAACGTAACATAAGAATAAAGTGTACGCTTGAAAAAATGTGTATGGATCAAGATCCATATTTTTATATTCAACCTTATATTAGAAGATGGTGTGTATGGATCATCAACCCTATTTCGGATGAAAATTTTGTATAAAGAACCTTATGTTTTGATGGAACCACACATTTTTAAAAAGAATAAAGTATGGTTAAAGACTCCTACATATGTAAGGAACCCTATGTCTAAGGACAGAGACTTATGGTTCATCAACATTACTTTTATGATCAATCGTACATTGTCAATCTTATGTTCGGTGAATAAATTCTATGTAGTTTAACTCTATGTTTTCTTTTTTGACTCGTTGTGAGGAACCACTATGATTTACTTTTCAACATCGAAGATTTAATTTTGTGAGTTTTATCCATGATTTTTTGTAACAATATTGATGGATTTTAATGATGTTTTAGAGCTCTATAATGACTTATTCAAGGATCGTTATGATTGATTCAAATAATTGTAGTTAATGGATAAAATCTCTCTTATTTTTATGTGATGTTAAAACTCCCCGGTTTTATTCAGATTTGAATTTATATGTTTTATTAGGAGACTTTTATGGATCTTGAATTCTAAAGTATGCTCTATGTTTTATATATTATACCAGAACATAGATTATCAATATTGGATATACAAGTAAATTTTTTTATATACAATTTCATTCTCATAAACATATTTTATCATGCTACTATAATGAAGGATGGATTCTGAAATAAGCTACATATTGGAGACAAAAATATTAAATCTTTTATGGCTATAAGATTACTACTTCTATCTATTTCTACTTTTATAAGATCATTTTGAAATCAGGATCACTTCAGATATATTATTTCATTATGGTTATAATTTTTTAAGAATAAGATCCATCTACTTTCTATTTTACCTACAATAATTATGAATTTTAACTTGCATTATCAAATAAATAACTTTAGATTCATTGATATTTTCATTTTCTCATACTCATCTATGGTTGGGTATTATCTTCTCGATCTAAGATGTAGATATTCGGGTCTCTATTAATGAACTAGAAAGATTTATTATTTAGACTTGTTGTAAAGGTGCCAACTTCCTACAATAAGTGCTAGATTCGTGGTCGTGTGATAAGAGGACCATTCTAGTGAAATTCACCAAACTCATTTAGAGATTAATGGGTGGAGTGGAATGGAGGACCATTGTGACCCAAAAAACTATAAAATATTTTGGTCATTATTTCTATTTTATCTATTTCTTATACTCTTTGAAAAAGTAAACACTATATATCTTTATAAATCCCAAAGTGCTTTAAAATCCATAATTGAGGATGATTTTTGAAAATAAAAAATTCAACAACCTCTTGTGTTACTTTTTATTATTCCAAACTAACAAATAATATTATAGGTTAGACTTTGAAATAAAACTATAGCAAGTTGAATAGAATAACATCAATACAAAGAAGATCGTAATGGTTGATCCAATAGAAGGGATGTCTATAGAACATGATTCATACAATAAGGGTGAATATTATTGGTGTTGGAAATTAATGATCATCATCTATCTAAAAAATATTGTATTAAATGTATTCTTAAAAATTATTACTCTTGAAAAATTATTGAGAAATCAGATGCTTTTACTGGTGAAGAAAAAGAAAAATATGATATCAATTCTGAAGAAATGAATCGAATGATTCATGGTATTTGACCAGATGAGTTCAATTGTGTATCACAATGTATTACTGCCAATGAGAAGTGGAAAAATTTGGATGTTTCTTATTAATGAACAAACAATGTAAGATAGATGAGGTACTCTACTACTAAGCTAAAATTTTACACCATTATATTTTTTGATGGAGAAAGAATCACACAAATGAATGGAAGGCTTACAAAAATTGTCAAAAATATAAATTCCATGGTAGAATCCATCAAATAATATGATCAAGATTTGAGTGTACAAAATGTTCTACCTTCAAAATTAAATGATATATCTTCTACTATTCTCCAATCATCACCTATAAAATATCTAACAATAAAAAAACTAATTTAAAAATTGATTTTGTATGCAGTATATATTCAAGCTCTTGTTGAATTTCATAAGAAATTAGTGAAAAAGGAAAATACTACCCCAAAATTGACATCTGTTATGAATAATAGAAAAACAAAATAAGAAGAAAAAATAGATAAATATTAATATTCCTCATATTCACAAATAGAAATGGATAAACTAGCAATATAATTCTATACATTTAAAAAAATGAAATGAGGATTCCCAAAATCATTAAAGAAGGATGATAAATAACCACGGTAAGCTCAATGCTATAAATTCTAGAAATTGGATCATATCAAACCTGATTTTCCTTAGTTAAAAGATGAAAAAAAAATCATAAAAGAGATAACATAATAATACTGATTTTCAGTCTAAATGGAAAAAATAGCAGTGAAAGTTGTGTCGAGTGTATCTAAAGACTCTAGGATATCTTTAAAATTTGATTCAGAAAAGAGAAATCAAGTCTAAAATTAGATATTTGATTTGTGGAAAAATATAAAAAGGTAAAATCTTATTAATACTCCTATTATGATTCTAGTAGTTTCTCAAATGACAAATTTTTTACCGACTACTAAATTCTTAAAAAATATGATTCTATAATAATGAGTAATATGTCATCGATAAATATTCAAATAGATTTATTTAGGAGAAATAGATACTCTATTAAAACAACATAAATACCTAGTTGGCATATTTAACTCATCTACAACAAACTGAATAGATAATGAGAAAAGGATTAAATCACTACCAGATAATGTAGAATCCGATAAAATTACTATAATTACTTTTACAGAAAGGGAAAATGTTTTGAATTAAATTCTTGGAAATAATGTCATTAAAAGAGAAATATTTGGATTATGAAGCACAGGTGAGAAATCAAAATGGTATATGAATTATATTGTCTCAAATTCGAAAAATGATATATGTTATCATTGTGGGAAAAATGCTCATGTCACTAAAAAAATATTGTTTGAAAAATCCTATGATTATTGTATTAAAGGATATTTTATTTCTAAAATTTTGTCTGAAGAGAGCGACATAAATTATTGGAATATAAATCAGATCAAGATTCCCAAATCATTTCTATCTAACACTACGGGACCCTAGAAAAAATGGGTACCAAAACAAACACACATTTAATTGTTTTTGATGGAAACATACCATAGGAATAGAAAAGATATATGGTATATGGATTGTGGTTGTTCTAGACACATGAGTGGAGATTCATAAAACATTCATTCACTGTCATAAATGGTTACAGGTATTGTTACATTTGGTAATAATTCCAAAGGAGAAATAGTTGGAGTTGGGACTATTGGAGATCCAAATAACATCTCAATCAACAAAATATTCTATGTGAAAGGGATAAATCACTACCTGATTAGTATTTCATAGATTTGTGATGGCGGTTTTTATGTAGATTTTAATAACAATTTTGGCTCAATTTTCAATGATGAATTACTTATATTTATAGAACCAATAACTAATCATTTTTATACCTTGGACATAAGTTTTGTGTGTAAATGTTAATTGAATTGTTTAACTTATAAAACAAGTGAGTCATGGATCTAGAATATATGAATTGGTCATTGTAATATATTCCCATTACATCATTTTTACAAGAAATAGTTGGTTTATGTTTTTCCTTGTCATAAATTTGATAATGAGGGATTCTAGGATGCATGTCCTGTTGGAAAACAACAGAAATCTTTACTCAAATATAATAACAAAATTTCTATATATAAACCCTTAAAACTTATTCATATGGATTTTTTTATACCTTATATAGTAAGAAGTTTGGTTGGTAAATTATATTTTTATATTTTAGTAGATGATTATTCTAGATATACTTGGGTTTATTTTCAAAAAATCAAAAGTGAATTTTTCACATTTCGAAATGTTTTTATAGATTTCTTTAAAATGAAAAATATTTTTAAATAATTTCATTATGAAGTGATCACGGTGAAGAATTTGATAATCAAGAATTTAATTTTTTTTTTCTTAAATATCAGTATTATACCCACATTCTATACACCGATAACACCTCAAGAAAATGGAATTACGGAAAGAATAAATATAAGTATTTAATAATTGGAAAGGACAATGTTAAATAAGTAAAACATTCTTACTTACTTTTGGGAAGAATCTTTAAGCACAACCTACTATATCAAGAATACAATTTTAATAATATCTATTTTCAAAATGAAAGCCTATGAACAGTGGAATAATAGAAAACCTAAATTAATGTACTTTAATTTTTTTTGGGAAGAAAGGTTTATATCATCAACACTAAGAAAACCTTGGTAAGCTCGATCCAAAAGCTAATGAAGAATGGTTTTTGGGATATTACATTACCTATAATGATTATATAGTGTTTATTAAAATGTCAAGTATTTTTGAAGATTTAGGTCATGTGAATTTTGATGAAAGATATCCTTTCATTAAAGAGAAATATTAAATAGATGAAATTATAAATTAATTTGACAACATGAGACTTGACTCACCTAAGGATAATTTTGAAAATTTTATTGATAAAAGTCCCTATATTTGAAAAGAAAATTATAATACAAAACCAAAATTATTTTTCATAGATATTCTATAACCATAAAATAATCATTCTCTAAAACTACTATTGGAGACTTAGACATATGAATTTTAACTAGAAGAAATGAAGGATACATAGTCAAATTCTATGTCTTTCTATGTCCATTAGAACATTGGTATATAGTGGAAGCCTTGGAAGATGAGAGTTAGATGTTTAAAAAGTAACAAGAGCTAAACCTAGTAAAAAGGAATAATGTTTGGGAACTAGTAGATAGACCAACCAATTATATAGTTAAAATAAATAACTAGGCATATAGAAATAAAAAGGATGACCAAGGGATCATAACCCTCATTAATTATATATTATTAGATAAATTTTTTAACTAAGAAGAAGTATTATATTTTAATGAGACCATTTCTCTAATAGCTAGATTAGAAGCCATTAGAATCCAATTAGATTATTCATCTCATATGAATTTTAAATTATTTTAGATGGATGTTCAATATTTCTTTTTAAATGGTTATTTAATGGAGGAATTTTATGTTGAACTACATCCTGGTTTTGAAAATCCTCAAAAAAATTCTATTTTTAGACATTCAAAATCTCTCTACAGCCTTAAAGAAAGCCCTAGATCTTAGTACCATATATTATATTATTTTATTTTGAAAACTGAATTTACTATATTATTCAAAAATCAATAGCTTTTTGAGAAAACCGTTTGTTGTAATATTTTTTTGGTATAAATTTATGTTGATGATGTTATTTTCGGTTGAATAAATAAAAATATTTCTCATGATTTTTCAAAACTAATGGAAAAATATTTTGAAATGTATATGATGGGAGAATTAAATTTATATTTGAAATTTCAAGTTTTTTAAAATGATTATGGAAATGTTTGAATAAAATTAAATAAATTATTGATTTACTGAAAATAATTGGATGTCAAAAAAACAAGATATATACAACCCCCATGTGTACCAATATAAAACATGATTTGGATAAAGTTGGAAGACTAATGGACAACATTTTATATAGAGGTATGGTTGGTATTTTATTATATTTTAATGCTAGAAGACTATAAATTATGTTTTATATATGATTATGTGATATATTTAAATCAAATCCATTGAAATAAGATCTTGTTGTTAATAAAATAAGTTTTAGATATTTGATAAGAAATTTTTTTCAATCTCTTCTTTACCAAAAAACATATAATTTTAATTTAATTTATGATTCTGATGATGATATTAGAGATTGTACATTAGAGATAAAAACTACCTTATAAACATATAAATTTTTAGGAAAATCTTTAGTATCATGGTTGATTAAGAAATTACACTCTATTAACTTATCAACATCCAAGGAAGAATATGTCTCTATTTGTAGTTGTTGTCCCCAAGTATTGTAGATTAAAAACACTATACTATACATTAAACTAATCTTTGATAGTATACTTATTTTATGTGATTATATTATTGATAAAAATATTTCAATAAATTCTATAATTCATTCTAGGACTAAACACGTTGATATAAGACATCATTTCTAAGATATCATGTTCTCAAAATTGATATATCATTAGAATTTATTAATACCAAATATCAAATAGCTGATATTTTCAGTAAACCAGTTCCTATTATATGTTTTGATATAATTAATGGGGGTATTGTTTATTTAATTTTAAATAATTATTTATAAATTTATTTCACTTAATGTATTTGGATTTAAATTTTCTCAATTTATTTAATTCCTTATTTTTATTTTCACGGTCAAAATTAGTATTTCATTTATTTTCTTAAATAAATATTTCAAAATTTTAGTTATTAAATCACCTGTTTTAAAAAAAGAAATAATTTATTATTATCCTACATAATAGGAACAAAAAACCAATTTCTGTTATTATTTGTCAGAAACCCTTCAGCATACCTTAACCATTGTTTTTTAATTTATTTCTACCTACCAATGCCATCATATTCCTCCTAAAACATTGAATCTGAAAACCATATAACCTCGGATTCTCTAAAATCATAAAGATCAAAAGAACTGATGAAGGTGAACCCAGTGACTAGAAGCACCAGTGGGTTCCCTCAAAAATGATTCTTTATGTAATGGTTGTAGATTTTGAGTAGTTGTATGAGCCGAATCTTCTACTAAAGCAAGTGCAATCATTTCAAGGTTTTTAATTTTAGTTCAATGAGGAAAATATAGATTTTCGTTATAAAGTAGTTCTAAATTATTTCTATAGTAATGTACAGTTTAGTTTTTTTGAATCAAAATATATTGTATCCATGCGAATAAAATATAAGGAATTTTGAATTTCCTCAATGGAAATTGTTCAAATTTTGAAATTCCCTCATGAAGGAATATTCCACCTTGATCACAACTCCATTGAAAATAAAAATCATAAGATGAAAGATATAAATTTTTTCTTTTTCAAATAACAAACATTGGGAAAAAATTATGGATATTGAGGCTGATCATAAAGTGTTAGTTATGTTCATTCAAACTCCAATTGCTCTATGAGAAGAATATATTGAAAAAACATTGTACCCAGATAAGTATATCATGTTTTTTCTCATCAGTGATATATATATTAATTTATCTAGATATGTGCTGAGGAATCTGAGTAGTTATTTCCTTTCAGAGCCAAGGATGTAATTTAATCTTTGTAGAAGGATACATTCTATTATTCTTTTTAGATAGAATATGATTCTGTCTTTTTGAGACTCGAATTATATTCCATCACTATAATGTCTTCAATACTGGTGCACTTAAAATACTTGGTTTTTATTAGAGTACTATGAAAGGAAACCTCATTCCAGTTAGTCTATATAACCATAAATATGCGGATATTTTCATTAGGGGGATAAATTTTTTTATCAAATAATGAATTTGGGGAATCCAAAACTGAAAGTATTGTTAAATCTACTAAGCGAAAATAATGATTAGATTATAAAAAAATCTATTGATGATAAAGAATAAGAAGAATAAGATTAAGAGGAACTTGTTATAAAACCAAGGAACAGAGAAGCACCATTGCCTGAAGAGCCGATATTAGGATTTGGATAAGCATCGTATTAATTTCATTTGGAGGAAATTATTCATGATGAGGATTAATAAGCATAAATTCATGCTCAAGAATGTCAAAATTTTCCTCAGCCAATTGACCAGGAAGGAGCTTCTCAAGAAGAACAACAAGTGAAAATAGTGGTAATTGAGGGCACTAATTTTATTGGGAATCAAACTATCTTAGTTGTGGATCATTATTTAGAAAAACATGTACCATTTTCTGGAGAAAGAATAGATATTTTTGATGATATATCTTGTTCGAGTCAGAATTCTTCTATAAAATCATATGGTAATCCCTTAGAAATTTTTGAAGCCGTTGTTCAGTCAAAAATTCCAAATGAAGGGACGTCTAATTCTCAGAAAAATCAGAATAAATATCTTGTGATTTCGTTTAATAGTTTTCAAGAGGATAATTAAAATATTAGAAAGGAGATGGAGTCCTCAAAAATTTCCTATGATGATTTTAGAAATTCATCTACTCCAAGGGTGGAATTAGAGTTTATTCAAACTCATCTTCATGAGATTCAATATAATTTTGTATCAAAAAGGATATATAATGCTTTTAAGTGCTATATGTTGGATGTCATTGAGAAGATAAAATCTAAATCTGTTTCATAAATTGATTTTTTAGATCTAAAATAATATTTGGGGATCCATTTTGAATCCATAAAATGAAGTGTTATTCAGGCTAGTGCATCTAACTCTGACCCTTCAACCTTACTATATATGGTTAGAAGATGCCAATATATTCCATCTATCATGGAATATATTAATTAAAGAATACAAAACCATCATATAAATAGTAAACATTTATTATTTTTGTTAGTAAACCATCAGTATCTTATTTAGCTACTAACTTCATGTGAACTAGGTATCAGGCTTCTACTCAACAAGGTTAGTGACAAATTTTCTCTATTTTTGCAGACAAAAGATAATCTAAATGACTTTATAAAATTCAATTTCATTGAAAATATGCATGTCTTTCTTGATTCAAGTATTTTGATAAGAACATTGTGATACAATCTTGAAGATGGTCTTTATGCTCAGATAGAATAACTGAAAGTGGTTTTTCAAGAAACTCAGGATCCTACAAATGAAAAAATAGTAACTGGTCCAGAAAAAATCCTTTAACCTTTCATTGGTCCAACTGATCATATTGTTTCCCTAATCCAAAATGGTATACATTATTTTTACTATTTTTAATGTAAAACTCTTTTGTATTTTTTCTTTTATAGGATTTATTTTTATTATATGTTTATTTTTATGGCCAGAACCATTGACTTATCTAACCAAACATTACATTTTAAACAGTTTTTTATTATTCTGTGAAAAAATTAAAATTGTATTAATCATTATTCTTATACTTCCTTTTTCATATTAAAAAAATGCTAGAAATCCAGGAAAACACAACATTTTATTTTAATTATTTTTTCTGACATAATATTGTAAAATTGAAACTATAATTTCTATTTTCTTTTATTATTTTTTAAAAAATATATATTGTTTTAGTGATCATCAAAAAGGGGGAGATTTTTGGGAATGTATTGTCTCAACAATACTTAATAAATCTTAATTGATATTTATATTCATATATATCGTTATTTTTTACTAATGATTTTTCATTGACATTAATTTAGAGGATTAGTATTTTTTTAATATTTATTCTTGAATTATTTTATTTCTTTTAATTTGGAATGAATATTTTTTAAAAGTGTTGGGAATGTGGTTTTTTATATTCTAGAAACATTGTTCATACCATACATTGATTAACATAATTTATGGAATGAACCCTATGCCTGGAACGGTGCATATGGATCAAAAACCTTATGTTTGTATTCATCCATATATTTAATGAAGGTTCGTGTGGATCATCAACCCGAAAATGGAATCAACGCATGGATAAAGAACCTTACATTTGGACGAAACCTTACATTTGTTAAAATATGGAAGTATCTTTAAAGAACCCTATGTGTGTATGGACACCTATGTTTGAGGACACAAACATATGGTTTATCAAACATACATATATGATAAAACATACATTTTCAACCTTATTTTCTAATCATTAATGATAAATAATTAAACCCTATATTTTATTTTATTTTTCTATTGATGATGGAACCCTCTGTTTGACTTTTCAACTTCGAAGATTTAATTTTATCATTTTTATCCATGATTTCTATAATCGTAATAATAGATTTACAAGCTATTTCAAAGCTCCATTATGACTGATTCAAGGCTAGTTATGATTGATTTGGAGAACTAAATTCAAAGAAGAAAATCTCTCTTATTCTTAAGAGAATATAGGACTCCCCTGGTCTACTCAGATTTGTATTTCTATTGTTTATTAAGAAACTTACGTGTATCTGGAATTCTGAAGAAGGATCTAATCATTATATATTATACCAAAACATCGATTCTAAATATGGGATATATAAGTCATTATTTATTTATATGATTTCATTATCATAAAAATCACTTATAGTGCTACTACGATGAATGATCCATTTTGAAAGAAGCTACACTTTGGAGACATACATGTTAAATATTTTACTATTATAAGATTACTGCTACTATACGCTACTACTTTTTTAAGATCATTTTGCAACCAAGTTTCTTCTAATATAAAGTATCTTAAAATTTTCATTTTTGAGGAAGAAGACTCATATAATATCAATTTTTTCTGCTACAATTGTGATGTTCAAACTGATTTTTCGAATCAATTTCATTTGGTTAATTGAGAGTTTTAATAGTTTGAACTTAGTTGTGGTGGAGTATAAACTACTTGATCATAGATATGGATATTTGGTTCTATTTTAAAAAACTACAATGCTATATTTTTCAGTCTTTTGTATAGGTTTCTCCTACCATCACTAAATTTGAGGATTTTTCATCTTTTGATAAAAGGACCATTCTAGTGAAATTCCCTTAGCTCACTGAGAGAGGGGAATTTGTAGACTGGACTATGTGATCTTTGTTCCCCAAACCATAATAAAAAGTTTCTCTCTTTATTATTGATTTGTCAACTTCTTATACTCATTATCTAATTAAACACTACATATCTTCATAAATCACGTAGGGTTTCAAAATCTATAATTTTGGAATATTTTTTAAAAGACACAATTCACCCCCACTTACGTTACATCATATTATTCTAACCAAATTTACTTCCATAAATTTAAAAATGAACTTATTAAAAAATATGGATCTTTTAATTCAAAATATGCAATCCATTTTAATTGATGTAGTTTATGAAATTTATAAAAATTATTTACATTATGATTCTTTTTTAACTCATTAAAATATGTATTTTAGAAAAGATAAAATCTTGGTTTTCAAAATTAAATGTGTGTGTTTTTAAATGTAATTTATTATGTATTATGTTATTCCATAAATACATTTTTTTCTAAAATAAGTATTAAAACTTTTGAAATCATGATCATATCATGATTATGTCACAAGAGTTGTGGTATTTAATAAAACAAAGGTATTTTAACTTCTTATAAAAAAATAAACTTTTTTAGAAAAATTATGTAAATTAATAATATGTTAATTTATATGTGATGAATAAAATAGTGAAATTTATTTTATAAAAATAATTATATAAATATGATAACATTAACATTAAAATAAAAAAAACATTATTTATTGAATTTTAAATGTTATTAGAACAATTTAAACTCTCTGATTATTATAATTAATACTTAGGACCTCATTAATTTATATTTTCATTTTAAAATATTTTAATAAGATTATTTAATGAAAATAAAAATATTTTGAAGCTTATAAATTTACCATAAAAATTACCTCCAATATAATTTATATATATTTATTGTTTCAAAAAACAATATTTTTTCCCCTAAAATCCCAACGGTCTATTCATTGTATCTTCATAACCAACAAAAATAAATAATAATTTTCTTATTAATTAAAGGCTATGATTTAGATCTATCATATTGGTTAATGTTTTTAATGTTTAATTCCCATATTTCCATATAAATATGTTATCATTCTCACTTCATCATTAACTTATAACAAGGGTTCATATACATACATTTATAATTTATACTGTTTTCCTAATGAATATTATTATTTTTATAGTATTCATGTAATGGGAGATCATTATGATGGAATTCAAGCATATGGATATTTTTTAGTGAATTTACTTTTCCTCTAAGGGTATAACCATTTATTGATCATAATTTTAAGATTCTATATCACCTCATGATGTGTATTGTGATTAAAAAAGGTAATCAATTTCATTTGTGTAACATCCGAAGTAATTATAGAATTAGACTTTATTATATTTATTAATATCTATGAATTATATAGTAATTTTACCATAAAGGGATGTTATGTCCAATAGCATACCTGAAATGAAACAATAAGTTTCTCTAAAATATTAAATGGTGGGAATGGGTGAGTTATACCAAGAAGAATATTGTAATATTATAATTTTAAATGGTAGTTATCACCTAGGCATTAGAATGGCGGGAATGAAAACTGTTAACAAAATTATTAAAATATTTTTTACATAAGTTTATATAATGATTCATTGGTTTGAAAATTAATTATATATGAAAATAAAAACCAATCGAATATAAAGGGTGTTCTTTTTTAAAAAAACCTATTTAATTTCAAATAATTATGTTTTTAAAATAATAAAATGACTATTTTGGATTATATTAATGAAAAATAAATTAAATCTGATGTTTAAAATGTATCTTATATTTTTTCTAGATGTGATATAAGATCAAATTCAATTTTCTTCCTAAAAAGTGTATTTTTTAAAAAAAGTCATTTTTACCCTTTTTGATGGATAACCTATTTTAAACTTATTTTTGAAAAAATATATAAGTTTTATTTGAAAAAAAATAAATCAATTATTTTGAAGTGGGGAATCAAAATTCACTTTTTTTAATTTTTGGTATTTTTCTTATAAGTTTCATATTTTAATAAATAGTAACAAATACTATGTTTTAATTCAAAACTGATTTTTCATTTAAGATATTTATATGATTACATTATCATTATATATAATTTTAAATTATAATTAGATTATTTTATTATAATTTTGTCAAATTTTGGTCCTTAGAATAATTTTTATATTTAAATTAGATATAAAAACGTATTGGAATATTTTAATGTCTCTTCGACCCGTCTTCTCGCCACATCTGCAGGATTTGTGTTAAACCTAATTTAACGGCTTCTGTTAATTGAATTTTCAAAAACTAACATTCAAGGTTGTAATACGTATGAAAAATTTGATCTAATAAGTTCAAAATAATTTTTTTTGAATGGTAACGTTTTTATTTAATTTTCCATGGTTATGGGTAAATCAGGTAATTAAAGATAAAAATAATATAATAATATTATAAAAATACCCAAAAACTTGTCCTAATTTTATTATATGGGTGTTTTAAGGAAAAAAACCATAGGCTCCAATTATAACCTTTTTAATCCAATTGTTTATGAAGATGAAATTTACTATATTTTATTTCAAGATAAGTTATAAATAACATACACCTCTTTTTAATAAGTAAAACATTTTCAATATAAGCTTATATATTATATAAATTATACTATAAATATTAAATTTATATCTAAAATTATTTTCTACATCATTATAATTTATTTATAATTTTTAGACATTAAATAATTATATTTAATTATGACATAATGATGATGCAGTAATATATTTATTAAATGAAGAACAAAATAATTGAAATTAAAAATATCAAAATAAATACATTTTGAAATATTCTATTCCATCATAGAATTTTTTTTTATTCCTTTGACATATTATATATGTGTTAAATTAATTTTTTCTATGGAATCATGTTATTTGTTTTAAAAAGTTACGTACTGAATAGTGTAAAAATTGACATAATACATATTTTTAAAATATAAAATATTTAACTGAATGATATAAAATTTATAAAAAACTAAGATTCATCCAACTAGTATAGGTGAGTCAAAAAATTTAATTAATTCCTCATTAACTGGTTTTTTGGTATGTTTTGGTAATTAATTTTACCCTCAAATTGTAAACTATTTTATAAAACTATAAGAGTTGATTGGGGTTAAAATAAAAAGAGAATGAATTAAAAAAATATTAAAACATGTATAATATTCAGTTAAGGATTATATATCGACCCATATTCATCCCATAATATAAATAAATAAATTTTCACCCATTTTTGAAAGAAAATTATTTTATATTAATTTAATACTTTTGATAATTCCAATAGTACCCCTCTGCTCTCATATAAAAGGGAACTCATTCCTCTCTATTTCCCACACATAAAAACACATTCGGATCACCCAATATCTACCCAAAACCATTCCTATAATTCCTCCCCACATCCTTAAATCCATATTTTATGATGAAAACCCTTTTAAAGGTGTTATGGTGTTAATAAATGTGATCATTCAAAGGAAAGTGAATGTTTTTATTTAAGTATTTCAATTTTATTTCATTATTCTCTTCCTCAAAATCTTCTCCAAGAAGTATAAAATAATTACTCTAATATCCTCAATATACTATGGATTTGTTTTTAATATATTCCCCTAAATCGATCTCCACTACCATCAAATGGGAAATGAATTGATCGTTCGTGTGTACGTGCGAACTATCCCATCTATGAATTGATATAATTAATTTTCTGAAACTACCTCTCATGACTAGTTATAATGATGTAATTAATGTTATTATGTGATATTCATGGCATATTAACCATTATAAGAGAAATAATATATCAATTAATATCATACATTCCATGTACATAAAAATGATAACATTGTTTGTGCGAATGTGTTAAATATCACCACCACGAAGCAATGTGGTTCGTTTCTATTCACCACATCACTTATATGATTTATATAAGTATATTTTTATAATGAATATGATTTTAATAAATTTATTATAATTATTTAAACATAAAATAATAATTTCTTTATTTCCATTGTGATTAATGCAACATGGAATTGTTACTCACATGTACGTATGGCCTTCTGTCTCCATTATTATAACAGTGTTCATTTTTTATAATCATAATTAATGGTTTTATTTAAATGATTAGTTAATATATAAATGTTCTTATTATTTCATGAATATTATTTTGGAGATGATTTTCATTTTAACACAGGGACTATTGACATCATACCAAATTCATTTTTGACTCAAGTACCGAATATGGACAAAACATATGCTATGAACATAAATAATTATGTAATTGTTATAACATGGAAATTAGTGATTAAATGGAATAGTAAACATGAAAAATCTTATTAAACAAGTATAAATTTACCTAATTTTATTATTCATGATTATAATCAATGGACAAGACAATTTAGACTCGATGTTAGGGATAAATAACTAAAGACCTCATATTAATATATTGATAAATTATTCATAAATATATTTATATTTTATATCCATGTTTTCAAAATAATTTTTTATAAATGTATTTATTTGCAAATAAATTTTTTATAATGATATTTCCTTTAAAAAATTTCAAAGTGTTATGCGACACTTTGATTCAAAATTATTATTTTTAAATGATTTACTTATCTTTTAAAAATGGATGGATTATTTCAATAACCTGGAATGTTTTTTAATATATACAGACTGAATGTAATTTCACACTTTCATATCACTATTTTTTATTGATTATTACATTAAATTTTTGCAATTTTATTTTAAAATTATATGTTTTCATTAATGGGATAATGGTTTGTAACGATGAAATGTGATTTCAAAGTGGAAATGTTGTTTTTCCTTTAAGATTTTATTATGTGTTATGATTACTTTATGATTCTAGGGAATTGTTTATCTGTATAGGTTGTTCTATGATAAATCAATGGTGGGTTTGACTATGACATGTCTCCAATGAATTGGGTAATGAGACAATATTAAAAGATAATGTTTCCCCTAACATATTTAGGGAATATATTATAATCGGTATTCCAAACGTAACCATGGAGGATACTCACTATGTAGCTGTGAAGAATAAAATGTAAAAATCATATGTATTACACAAGTTACCTTTATGATTTATGTTTTATATAGAGTTTTATATAAATAGTATCACTTCATGAGATATGATAACTCATTTTTGTTTTACCGGTGAAAATTATAATTTTCTCAAGATGTTTTCATGAGCATAAAATATTGATGGACTAACGGTTTCTTTCCTTCTTTAATGCAGATTACTGAGTTTTTTTTCTTATCCCCGGTTTTTAAATGTACTTCACTGGGTATAATTTTGGGTAAGAGAAATGATGATTTATTGATTAGTGTTATGAATATTTTTGTCAAGAAAATTAATTCATGTTTTATTTTAAAATGTATTGGATTATGAAAAAATTGATAGTGAGTAGAAGTTCCTATATTGTAATATTTTAGTTCTAATGTAAAAGTTACAGCCTAATTCTTTAAATCTATAAACATGAAATCTTCCTCATTTTGAATGAAAGTATATTATTTACTCTACTTAAGATTATGTAATTTTTAAGTGTGGGGATTTATACTATCTGATCATAATAAAACAGTGATTATAAAAAATTATTTATCTATTAATAACATAAATAAATTTATAGGAAATTAAATTCTACCCCCTTAATAAATTTCAACATCAAAATTTTCATCTTTCTTCAATATATATGGTGATTTGTTTCCATATTTTATTCTTTATTTTCCCATGTAACTTTCTTAATCATATCATTTCTCCACAAAAAATAAACAATTACTTTTCTCTTATTTCCCAACACATCTTCCCTTATTTCTAAAATCTAGATTAGTTATTATAATTATGATATGTCGAGATCAAATTGCATACCATTAATATTAAATATATGTGTTCGTTTAGAAATATAATTTCTCAATAGAGAAATGCCAAAGATATTGTAGAATATGGAATTATTTGAAGGTACTAGGAATTAATAATAACATGATCCAAATTTTCAGATAGTCCAATGAACCATGAGAATAGATTCTCCTTATTAAAAATTTCCATTACTCCTTTCCACAGTGATATATTTAGAAATACATAATCCCCAATATTAAATTAAAAATAATTTATTTGATTGTCATCACAAATCATCTATCAAGTATGAGAATCCATGATGTGTTTCTGAATCAGAAATATATTTTCTATAGCTTCTTTTGCCATGTCTAGTCTCAATATACTCTATTATAAATATTTATTGTAAAATGTTGGAGCTGTAAACCTCTTTATATGGAGAGCTTCAAAATGATCCATTAGAATACGTGTATGGAAACTGTTTTTATAGGGAAATTGAACAAATGAATTATGTTGGTACCAACTCCCTGGAAATTCAAGTGATCTAGTTGTTATCATGTAATCAAATCATTCAATTTTCGTCTCACAATACCCATCATTTTGACGATTTTAGGTAGTTCCCAGGTTTAATTATATATTCATATCCTTTTTTAATTCCCTCTAGAATATAATATTAAATCTTAGATATCATTCAAAAACAATCAACAACAGTACACAATGAAGTCTCACAATATCTTGACTGTATAGGTACGTTTGGAAGTAAAAGGATAAATCCTATCTTATGGAAATGTAATTGGATGATTTTTTATCCTATTAATGATTTCACATACAACATTGATTCCTTTCGATGCGTCAGGAAATACAATGACAAAGTCTATAGTGATGTTATCACACTTACCAATATGTATGGGTAGTGGTCATAATACCCCTTTTGGATGTTTTCACATCACCTTTACATACTGACACACCAGTAACATTGCAATGTAATCAACAATCCCATTTTTCATATTATCCCACCAACAATGATCATGAATGTCCTTATACATTTTATTACATTTTTGATATACAAAGAATGTGAAGACATGATATCACTCCATCAATTCCATATATTTCTCTAGAATAAATTAGATATTGTTCCTTATAAAAAATAATGGTACTCTTTATTTATGAACATTGAATTCATGAAGCTTCCCATTTTCTCATTGCCACCATGTTTTTTATAAAAGGATTATCTCTTTTAGTTTTATTTTTGTTCTCTATTAATGATAGATGTAATGTAATTTGTGATCCAATTACTAATGTATCTTCCATTATGATTCTTATTTACAACCATATTGAGTACTTGATAAATCGATCTACTTCAATTATCAACAATAAAATTTCATCAAGATATTTCCAATAAATATTATATGTGACTCTATTTTATATTCAAGAGTGATAATGAATTAAAAAATCATTATATTTAAGATATTCTAAGAATCTCTATTTTCTTATGATCAATTCCTTTTATGGGAATATATACATAAAACTTCAATGTACTATTCATATATCACACTTTTTCGAATAAAGATTATGGCACCAAATCATTAAATAAAAAATAGAAGAAAAACCCAACTCATGATTTGTATAATTCTTCTCATGATGCATTGACTACTGAGGTGAATTGGTAATCAACTATTCATTTTTCAGGAGGATGAATCCATGCCCTTTAAGAGATGAATAATTTTAGATTAAAACTCTTTTCTAATAGAGGGTAATGTTACCATGAATATAGTAACCAATATATTCTTCATTAATTTAAATTATACTCTGCAATATTTTTTCTAAACGATCATCAAACCATTTACTTTTAATATAGTTAGTGGATTCAAAATCCATAATTGTTTTTCAAAAAATCATCTATAGTACCTAGATAAAAAATGAAGCTACATATCATTATTATTATTATTGGATAAGGCCACTCATCTATCACCTTATCCTTTTTAGATCCATCTAAATTATTTCACAGGATGATATGTACCACTTAAATTATACTTTTTTTCCAATGAGAACTAGGATTTTATAAATTTAGAATGAATAATTTTTTTTATTTCTTTTTGTAATATGACCATTAGGTTATAATTATTTTCTTCACAACCTTTTAAATATATCATAATTCCATTAATAAAGACTACTAAATATTTTTTGATGTAGTCCCTAAATATTCTATTCTTCTTATCCATAAATACAACTAGATAATTTGTCATACCAAAAGGCATAATAATGATCTAATCATATCTATACCTTGTTTGAAAAATGTATTTGCGATATCTTCATTCCACACCCTCATTTTATGATACCCTAATCAATTTCTGTTCTAGAAAATAATTTATCTCTATGAAACGGGTCGTATAATTCATTAATTCAATTGACATGATATTTAGTTTTCACAATAATCCCATTATGTTCTCTATAGTCAATGCATATCCAAATTGTTCAATCATCTATCTTTATAAAGAGAATAGGTTCTCTGTAATGGGAAATACATAGATGGATAAAATGCTTCTACATAAGTTCATGTGTTTTTATCTTCAATTATTCTAGATCTAGGAATCCCATTCTACAAGGGGTAATTAATATAGTTTTGGATCCCAGAATGAGTTAAATATAGAACTATATCTCCCTTTTTTGGAGAGGTATATAATATTATTCAATATATACATCAATTTATTCCTTAGTAATTTTTATAAATTATATATTATCCATTTTCTTACACTTCTTCAACATTCATTTCCATAAATAAATCCATATTATGTAGTTCCTGACAAACCATATAGTGATATATTACTCCTTTTGAAAAATATTTAATCTTTTCACCTAAGACAATTGAAATTTTCTTTATGTTGTAATTGATCTTGATATTATACTTTGTGAGAAAATTATTTCCTAATATTATATAAAATTCCTCTATATAAATGGAAACTTTATTTTTTATGAGATTATTCTCACTAATGATACTATGAAAATACCTATATACTCTTATGGATTGAATTGAACCTCCACTAGATTAAAGTGACAAAACTCGTTTGAAATGCCTCAGGTTTCATTCAATTTACTTTATAAACATAATAGCATTAGAGGGGTGTGTTTAACTGAAATAAAATATTGTACTAGAATGATTTGAGAGAGAAAAATTTTTACCAAATTTCTCATCATTTGGAGCATTAAATTTAGCTATCATTATATAAAATGTTGAAATTTGATCCCTTCACCTCTTCTAGGTTTTATAGAATTTTCCCTCCCCCATTTTCAAATTTTGACATTGGTTTCCAAAGTTACCAACACTCTTAAATTGAATCATTTCACCGAATTATGTGTTTTCATCAAATTAACCTTTTTATTAAAAATAGAATTCTAAGGTTTATATCTCATTTTTAATTGTGAGAAATTTTTCCATCCTTTCCCCAATTTTATAATTTCCCTCTTCCTTGAAGACAGTTCTCCGATTTCATTTTTCCGAATGTTTTATCGAAGGGATGTTATAGTTTTATCCTCTTTTTGTCTTAGTTAGGATTGATCCAAAGGTATTTTTCTGAACATTTTTATTATCATGTGGCCATTTTACATCCCAAAATTCCATATCCTCCTTGAAGACACATTTTATAATATAATTTTCACTTCTGGATTCTCATATTGCTAAATCCATCTATAAGTGAGTTCTCAACCTACTGAATAATTGATCGATATTCTCATTCCAATTGATCACAAAGAATAAAGTGTCACATTAAAGTATTTTGATTTTTATATCATAGCATTTAAAAGATTTTATTTCCTTTTTCATTATCTCAATTAATTCCCAGTTATTTTTTGTTCATAGGGTTCAAGGAAAATGCATATTTAAAATGATCTTTCTAAAATCCTCACTCTTAATAGCCTCAATTTCTTCTATGGGGTTAGAGTGTTTGATCAATTTCCACCATTTAAAAGATTCCCCCTTCAAACAAAACAAAGTTATAGTGATCTTATCTTTAATAGAACAATGTAGAATAGAAAATATTTTTTTAAAAGAGTTGATCTGCTATTCCTAAATCAAATGGTCTAGGGGTATGAAAAAAGTATGAGTTTGTTGATGTCTGAAGGATTGAATTGCTTGTTCTTCTCCCCTTAGTGATGTTGGATTCCCTATGAGATCCCCCCATTCAAGTGAAACATAGCCATATTGACCTTATATTTCTTAAAAAAATGTTCTATAGAAATATATTTTTATAGTTTTGATCCACTATTCCTACATCAAATGGTATGAGGGATTGCACAGGGTATGTGTTTATTAGAACATGAAGGACTCCATGGCCATTTCTTCTCCCGTATGTGATGTTGTATGCCCAATGGGATTCATAACATGTGATAACATCATCATGAAATTTTCCAATACTACATTCATTATATTATGAATTTTATCATTTTCTTAACCACCACTACTATTTTCTTACGGTCCCCTCAATTTCTCTCTATTCTCTAAAAATAAATTATCAAATAAAAAAGTGGGTAATTTCAAGAATCACTAAGACAGTAAATTACAAAGAAGAGTGTATTTATAATTTTTTCATTACATTGGATTCTTAGGATCATATAACTTAATATTTCATTTATTTTAAAAGAACAAAATTACACATTATTTACATCCTTTCATGTTGGATTATAAAAATTTTATGATTACCAAAGTATATCCTCTATGAGTTTCAAACCAGGTATTCAACTAGGTTTCCTTTTCATGCATAAGGTGATGATTGATTTAATAACCAATTCTACACATATAGGGTTATTACCCCTATTTATAACTAATCCAAAGTTTAATCCACTTATATCATCCAAATAAAGATATAATTATGTTGAAACTAGTCACTATATAGTTCACCATAATTTTAGTAAGATTTATTATATTTATAATTATCCCTTGGGTTCATACTAAAGTTATTCTAGTCTAAATTTCCATAAATGGATAAACAATACATTGGTTCCAAATTTGGAGACCATCCATTTATTAAAGTATTTTATATATAATTACATGATAATATATTACATAAATTACTCTAAAGAACATATTATGGTTTAGTGTCTTCGAAACTAGGAACATATTACAAGACATACATGGCACATAAAATAAAACATAAATAAATTTTAAATATCTGTTAGTTCTTCTT
Source organism: Viscum album (assembly GCA_963277665.1). Classification (NCBI taxonomy): domain Eukaryota; kingdom Viridiplantae; phylum Streptophyta; class Magnoliopsida; order Santalales; family Viscaceae; genus Viscum; species Viscum album. The sequence goes on along the minus strand of OY728142.1, from coordinate 1,998,044,199 downwards.
CAGTATCCCATAATATATCATCTCAATGTATATGATATCATAGGGATAATTATTTAATGAAATTAGTGAGCATAAATCCCATTAAGGGATAAAAATAACATAGAAAATAATTTGTGGGAAATTAATAATAACATAAGAATATATATAATAGAACTTAGTGAACAACATAAGTTCGGGAGAAAATTAACATGATGTGTAACATGAAAATGTAGATTTAATATAACGATGAGACATTCTTAAACATATAACCAAATAACATTACAACTCTTACATAAAATATATTAAAAAATATTTTAACCAAGGTTTCCAAAAACATTACCAAGGAATTCTTCAAAGATATCATGAACATTTCATCCTTAGAAATTAATCCTTTACCCAATGCATTGGAGCACTATCAGGGTTCTCCCATAATATGTCTAATATTATGTGTTCCACATTGATCAAGAATCATAAATTTATATAATTTATTTATAATTAGTAGGGAATTTTGGTTTAATAGATTTATTTCCTAAAATAAATATTTTGATGATACATATTTATGAAAGACATTTAATATAAATAGTTTTTGATATTCATGACATGAAAATATAACTTGGAAAATCAAGGGTCGATTTTAGAAGCATAATGGATATACAAAAGGAATCAGGGAATGGTTTTAATGAATGGGAAAGGAAATATATCATTAAAAAGTAATAATATATACAATAATTGGAGATTTTATAAATTCTTAACAACATAATAAATTTGAAATCAAAATCACTTTAATAAATAAGTACTTCAATTGAAAATGTGGAGGAAGAAAACCCCTACCTTGGAAGGATGATTCTAACTGTTGGGGGGGGACTCCTTAAAACCTTAAAACCACCATATAGTGACACTTGGGAGCAATATTGAGATAAATTTATTTCTTAATAGATTTATTTATATTTATGAGGTAATGGATAGATATTTATACATGAGGAGGGTGGTTTAAATGGATAAAATAATGGTTGGTTTTTAATTGAGGAGTACCATGTTTGGGTTTAATCAATTTCAGTGAATGTGGTTGATAAAAAATGATACAATGTTTGGTTAGGGTTAATAAATACCTTAAACCTCTTATAAAATTTTTCATTTTTGGTTTTATTATAACGTTACCTTTTATTTTTATCTTTTAAATTAATTGACCAGTAGCATATTTACACTTTTTTACCATAATAAAATTTTTCTTCTTAAAAAATAGAATTTCCCTTATTAAAAATTTTGTATCTTGTAATTCCAAATAATCAATCAATTAAAATTTAATAATTTTATAAAATGGATGAAACATAATTTTAATATGATATGCATATAATTCACAAAAAATAATTTTCATAGAAATGGTAACGTCATTGTTTTCAAAATGTTAATCATGTGTTTCAAGATGTAATTCATTATATATTATATTGTTACATAAATAAATATTGATCAATATCATGGATTAAGAAATATAAAATATTTATTATGTCATAATACTTATAATATTTTTCAAAATACTATATTTTATCTTTTTAAAAAAATAATCCTTTCTAGAAGATTAACCCAAAATCAAAATAATCCAATTTTAATGTAATGAATCCAATTTGATATTTATTATATCAAATTAACTATAAATTTTATAATTTTAACTTTTTAATAAACATACATATTTACTATAAATTAACAATTTTTGTAACATGGTAAGTTTTCAGACCATTATTGTAATTACTAAAGACTCTTTTAATTTATATTAACATTTTAAACTATTTTATATGATAATTGGATTAACGTAATATTTATATAAAACATAAAATTTTATAATTAAATGTGATTTTAATTGAATATAAAAAAATTTGTTGTTTCCAAAAAATATTTATTTTTTTTCTTCCTCTGTAATCCCAATGGTCACATAGTGGCATATTCTTAACTAATAATAATAATGATAACCATTTTTATTGATTAATGGTCACAATTTCCATACAATATATTAAAATTCATTTATAATGTTGAATGTCCGTATTTCTAAATAAATACACCATCCTTATTACTCCATCATTAACTACATAAAAAGGTTGTTATAAATCATTTCATAATTCCCACATTTTTCTAAATAACTCTAATTATTTTTATATTATTTATGGAAGGATAGAACTTAATAAGGGAATTAAAGAAATTTTATTTTATTTTAGAGAATATACTATTTTTATATGTGTATCAACCTTCACTTTACCAAGTTTTATTATTATAGATCAATACATAATGTGTGATTTTATTATGAAAACTAATAGTATTTCTATGTATTAATAATTAAACATACATTATTAAATAATATTTCTTATATTAAAAACATAAAATAATTTGTGGGTTGTTACATTTAATTAAGTATGTAATGGTCTTAAGATGTCAAGGTTGATCGTGTATTATGGTCTTCCCATGAGTATAGGTACCTTAGTCATGGTTGACCAAGATATTATTAAAAAAAGAACTTCCTTGAAATTTAATTTGGGAATATATTATTCAATTTTTGGATGAATGAATCGATCTTTATAAATTTATTTGACTAAATTTATACATTTATTACATTTGGAATAATTTGACTGTATTATAGAAATCTAAATTGTTCCGAAATATTGATCAAATGGTTTTGGATTTAGAATTAATTTTGAAAAAGGTTATTGCAGTCCTAGAATGAAATTTACATATTTTTTATTTGGTTAAATATTAAAAGATAATGTTGTGACAAAATATAATCTTTAATCAATACGTTTGTGTTATTGAAGTAAGGATTTGGAAGAAAAAGTTTCATTGTATAGTCATTAATTATAAAAGAAGAAAAAGTGTAACAAACATCATTATAATGAAAACATTTTTTTTCGTCTATAGGTTTTATAACTATTGTTCTGATTGTGTGGAATAAATCAATAAAAATCACTCATTAGGATATAGATTTCATCTGGATTGGATGAATATGATTAAAATATAAGTAAATTTTTATGGTTCATTACATTTTTAATTTATAAGGCATATGTAATTATATTTTCAATCAAATATTGGAGGGACATTAATGTCTATAAACTAAAAAAGTCTTCCCCAAAGTAGTTTGAAAAGGATTAAGAATAAATATTATTCCTTTATAGGTGGTCCATTGTGCCTAAAAAAATATAAAGGAATCGTGTTGTGTCATTGAGTGGAAATGAAAAATCGTTTTTCTAATTATTAGATTGTGAGCATATAGTTTAGTACATCAGAATAGAGAAGCGGGTATACTCCTTGGTCATAGCATAGTATAGGTGGACCAAGTAAATAAACATATTATGTTAGTATTTTCATTTCTTGGTTTCCATCATTGGTTATATTCTCTAAGATACAACCATCACATATAGTACTATTGGTGATTCTCGGTGTCATTCAATGTGATAATGGAAATCCATTCCCCCACCTCTCTTCTGATTATTGAAAATCATGTTGTTGTATTTTCACTTGCATTATTAGTGGCATTCTTTATTATTAATGAATTTCTAGATCATGTAAAGGGATTTCATGTTGGGATATTCATGGGATCATACCTTCAGTAGAATCGATATTTTCAATATTTCTTCATTTATCTAGTATTTTCATTTGAAATTTTTCAATGTATAATCATAATGTTCATATTTTATTTATATAAATTTTTGATAACTAAGTCTTGGATCTTGTTCATTATATAATTAGTTCTTTTTTTTCTTGATATAGGGTTATTATTCCTCTCAGTTCTCAGTTTTCTAATATTATTAATTGGAAATATACTTCCTATGATTTGTTCTTGATGGAGATTATTATCACAGTATTTGTTTCTACTAGGATCAAATGATAATATTTTTTGAGAAATTATTTTTCCCTCAGTTATTTTTCTTTCCTTAAACGTTTTACTTATGAAACATTTTCGTTGTTATGTCCTCCTGTTATGGTTTTTTCTTGCCCTAGTAATCCTGGAGTGGCTTCGCCTCCCATCATTAATGGATAGAAAAATTATTTATTCATCTTGGTGATGGTGTAATTACTATTTATTTGGATAACCTTTATCTGATGCAGGTAGTGGAGTAGGTGAATATTGTAAGGTGGATTCATAAATGTATGAAATAATAATGTTGGTTTAACTATGTATACAGATGTTCCCTATGGATTGGTTTTAAACTAATTAGCTCAAGATTTTTTGTTTAGTCATTTCACTGGTTTACTTCAAGGTGGGTTTCATTAATTGAGATATTTCAGGGAAGTTCCTCATTAGTTCATATCTATTCCTTTATCTTTCTTCTTGTGATGTTATTTCTAGTGATATAATAACTCAAAATTTTTCATGTGTCTATGATCATATCTCTTTGATATACTTTTAGGGTGTAATTCTGATTGGTATTTTTAGTATTGTTTCTATCCAATGGTAGAGGTTCATTTTTGATAGGGATGGATTCTTGTAGAATATTTTTTAAGTGTCAATGGTGTATGGTTTTCATATGTTATATTATCTCCATTTATAGGGGATGTTTTATTTGGATTTGGTTAAAATATTGTTGTTTATTACTTATTATCTTTTCTGTGACTCATGGGATATAGTCATTTTTATATTATCCATTGACTTGCGTGTTCTTTCCCTATTTTTATTTCTATATTATGCCCACATTTTAGATTAAGCTTCTGTCAACTTAGGCCTCCTTTGATTGATTTAGGGTTAATTATCCTTGGTTGTATATTCATCTACATCTCCATGTTGGTGGTTGTGTAATAGTGTTTCATTTGATGGCAGTGCAGAATATGGTTGTGGCATTGATTGAACAGATTCTATTTATTATTGTTTCATTGGTTGAATAGTGGGGTGATGCTTTCAATTGTAGCATCACTTCTTGGGACAGATGATGTGTATGAGTGATGCCTCAGTGACTATAGTCATTTTTGGATTTTCCCAAAATGGTTGTGGTCAGAATTTATAGTGTTTTTTTATTATTTATTCACTCAATCAATTGATCATGATATGGCCCCCGCCATCTAACATTACTTCTTTTAGTAAGTAAATTATGGAAAGGAAAAAATGACCCCTGATTTTCTCCACTAGTTTTCTTTAGGTTAGCGACTAGAAACTAGGGTACAAAAATATGAAATTCGGTAAGTTGATTGTATGAAATATAGATATGATATCAACCCATAAACAACCACATATAATTTAGAAATGGAAGGCCCAGAAAGATCCTATAATTTATGTAATATCATTCGAATACAAAGTAAATTGATTATGTAAAATATAAAAAAGACAATATAATGAATATAACTCAACATCACCACGCTCCAATATGGGATTTTTTTTCTTGGTCTCGAGATCCATTATGATAGCTTGAAAAATAGTTTATATATATATGATGAGTATAACATGTATACATAGTAGGATCACACCCAAGGACTCTCAAAAAAATGTGAGAATAGCACACTAATGCTCCTATGAACGAACAATAGGCTCAACAAGAATATATGAGTCAACTAACCTCCAACCTCTCTATGTCCGAATCACTAAATAACACATCAGGGTATAATAATATTAAGATATTCATATCATTAAAAGGGAACCACTCACCCCCACCCCCTATTGATTTTATTCTCTCATAGACCAACACCCTTCATAGTTGTACTCACATTCCATTATTATCAACCATCATCATAGAATCATAAACCACATATCATTAGAAAATCCTCGTCTCACATCATGTTAAAATCACTACATCACAACCCCATAATAATCATACCACATACCATAACCATCACATATTCATCCTCCAATAATCACTATAAAAATAAGGATATAAGGGTATCCTGGACACAAAGGGCATCAACCTCATTCCCTCCTCTTACCCTTCTCAAACACCATTATAACACAAATTATCATATTTTCAATCATAACCCCTAGTTCAGAATACAAAACCATAAAAACTATGTGTAATAATATATCATAGAAGATATAGAGGGGGGATGGGGTAACCAACCATCCATCCTCACCAGCCTATGTTTCGGGGAAGACACTCAGAACCCAATACCTTTGGGAACCAATGGAAACATTTTACATATGTGGGGTTTCAAAAGAAATAATAATGAAAATAAAATATATAGTAGTTACACACAAGCCAAACTTATGGATCTACCCAACCAAAAACACAAAAATGCCCCAATATCTATATCACAACCACTATACATCAACATTTCTATAAAACAACCATTGAGCCATCTAGTCCCATTACCATGATAAACCACTACACATCAATTTCATAGTCCCGCCATAATTACCAAACATATAAATTGTTATTTATCATCCTTATGTATTCAAAATATTCAATTTTTACCATGAATTTATTCATTCATTTCCATCCCCAAACCACAAAATTCATCCATGTTTATTTATTTAGAAATTCCATTTTCAGAAATTCAATAACCACTAGGAAATTACCAAGATAGCTCAAAACATGGATATTATTCCCAAACCAGATCCATTCCCCACATCATACATCACTACCACAACCTCAATCAACACACAACCACATCATACAATAACCCTTATCTTATCGCATGATAACCAACCATTGTTTTTCAACACATCACATTTTTTCTTAAACACAATTACCATGACCATCGGTGAAATACCAAAATCATAAACACATATAAACCCAAAATAACACAAAAAAACATCAACATATAAATAAAATTCATCCTTCCTAACATCACATTCTGGATTTAACAATGTGGGATTTAATAAATTAGCTTCAAAAATTAGTATGCTAATTCTCGCAAAATTCTAAATTCAAATGGGAAACCAGTTTATTACACATATATAGGTTTTAAAACATTTAAATATTGGTGAGATCAAAAAATAATCTCAATAATTGTCTCATAGTAATGGAAATTCAGTGGAAAAAAGGCTCCCAACAACCCTTATTCTTAGTAAAGAAGAAACGTGGGCAATCTATTATAAAATATCATGAATCAAGTTAAATCACCTTGAAAACTCTAATAAGAAATAAATTTCTAATTAAGAATCATTTAATTACTATGTTGACCTAAAACATCAACAAAAAGGAAAAAAAGACTTGAAATTCCCATATATTTACATAAAATAAAGAGATAACAATGATCCCTTATAAGAACCCGGTTATTCCTTCAGGTATGGACCCTTTAATTTTAGGTCTAAATATTTACTATGAGCATAATATGGATTCCTAAGTGGTAAATAAATGTATAAGGGGTGTTCATAAAATGTTTTAAGCCTAAAACCAATCTTTTTGTGAAAAACAGGCTTAGCGCACAGTTTAGAGTAAACCGTGCAGGAATTCTGCACAGTTTAGAAAACTGTGCAGATTGTATTTTCAAGACTATTCCATATTTCATGGTTGGTTCCTGGAAAGTCAGTGTAAACATGTGAGAGAACCATTTTCCTAGGTACTCATACAGCGTTTGCACACGGTGTTTCAAACCATATGGACAAACCATGCACCAGCTATTTTAATTGTAAATTATCCTTTTTCCCTTAATGATATAATTAACCTCCTTCCTCCTGTCCTAGTCCAATATTATGGAATATTAACTAATTTTTCTCAAATTTTTAATCTTTTTTAAGATCTAAACTTGGGGTCAAGAGATAAATTTCATCCGGAAACTGATCAGGCTCTCGTTCATCACATTTGATGTGCATCGGTAAGTACTCGGATCCCATTTATACATTCTAAATTTATTTTTATATAAACCTAGTTACCAAGGTTTGAAAATTTTTCTCCTTTTCATAGATCTACTTCAATCCATGGAAAATAAAGGGTCGTCACCCAAGGGGAAGATTCATACAACCTTAAGGTGTGGGGACCATTGATTTCATTTTATTCCATTGGAAAAATTAATATCTCATGATTATAATCATTAGAATTGTATTGTTATTATCATTTCAAATATGTGATTATTTGTTATCAGTTAAACCCAAAAAACAATTTGTCCCATGTCAAAGGTTATTCCATATTTGGGTTTTTAGTGTTCTGACATGTTTTTGATCCACCATTTTGGTGTGCCTTTTCCTGACCTCTCTAAGGGTGATCTTTCTATATTAAATAGCGTGTTTATGTTTTCAATTGCATAATGGAAAGTACCATTTATTCTTACCACTTGACCCACATAAGGTAAGTGAATCAATTGATAATTAAATGTGAAATGTAAATTGGAAAGTATATTGAGTATATGACTTGACCATATTGAATGTGAATGAATAGTAGGTTTCATATATTTATCACCCCTTACCACATTAATGGAAGGTAGAGAAATTGGCCTTCAATATGGAATATGCTTTAAATGGATTAAATGGTTTCATTCTACTTAATCTTATCACATTAATAAAAGAAATGGATTGAACCAATTGAATTATTATGTGACTTCACTATCAAATAATAATGGATTGACTCAAGCCCTCCTTAGATTCTGATTGGAGGATACCATCATCACTTGGTAACCCTATTACAATTCAAGGATACATCATACTTAAGTTGAGACCCACCTAAAACTTGGTCCTTGTCTATCCATTGTATGCCTTGTATAATACTGTAGGATCCCTCATGTAGTACTACATGATTCCTTGGATATACTCCTTGGATCTAGGATGCCTTGGAGACACTCCTTGGATCCAGCATTGGAAAGTATGTGCCATTGTTAAAGCCCATCGGGCCCCATCTTTTCTTATCCCCAGTTTACCATGGATGCACTCCCTGGACTCAGTAGTCATCTCATTGTTGTATGAATTAGACTATGCTCCTTAGATTACACTCATACCCCTTAGCTATACATAGATACTATTGAGCTAGCAGCCCTTGAGTATTTTGATTCCTTGGTCACTACCTTTGAACTTCATTGTTAAATATCATCGTATGTTTCCTTTTTTACATCATGGAATGTTTACAATTAATAACAATTGACTTATTGATAAATTGGTAATAATCAAGTAAAAAATTTGTTACATGTTAAGACACCATCCGAGGGTTGAATTAGGTACTTTGTTATTTAGTTACATCATACCACGTAACTATATATATACATTCATGTGCACTATTATATTCCACTACATGGGCCAGATGTTATTGACCCTATCGGTAGTGTGTCACGAACAAAATCCGGTTTCCATAAAAAATGATACCAAACCGGGCACATGACAAGGCCCGAAGGTCTTTTTCTATTCCCAAGGGCTGGCACATGTTGCTGGGTATCATGTATTTTGGTTTGGGAATGATTTACTTGAGTATTTATATATAAAACATAAAAAAATTGATAAACTAAACCTAAAAATTCATGCCGAACAAGATTTAATCAATGTCCAAAAAAGAATAAATAAGATTAATCTTATAACAAGAAGTCAAATATAACCTAAAAATAGAATCAAAACATACCCAAGGACTCCACATGGCAAGGGTTCATCACCCACAAGCTATCTCCACGATTTCGTACTATGGAAGGGAACTAACAACTCAAACTGCCATCACCCAAGGCCTTTCCTTTACCTGTGTCAAACATGATCAAGTATATTTACACCCAAAGGCTATATGTAGGGTGTGATCTTAATCCCAATAGGATACCACCAAGAGATTACATAGAGTAAACAATAAAACATAAAAAATCATGCCAGTTTTGATAAGTATAAAATAGTGGAAATAATTTCTAAAGAGTGAAACATTAAAATGAAAACCATTTTAAAAGGGAATTTTCCATGATTTAGAAAATTTAAATAAAACATGTATTATACTGAATTTTACAGAAAAAACAGCCATATTCCAAATATAATTACAAAATATTCAACGAGCCCTAATCTCAAAAACATCCCAAGGCACATGTTAGTCTCGGGCCCCTAGTACCTCGTACCTCGGTGTAAATTAACCAAATAAAAATCAGTTCTCATTCTGGTGCGATAAGTAAGGAACATACCCATAACCAAGTGGTCCCCAACCATAATCAATATAGTTTTTTTTTGTTTTTTCATTAAACATTTTTTTCAGTGTAAGATGGATTAAGCTGCTCCGGATCACTAGCGTACATGTACATATCATCCCTGCTAGATACCTAGGCTTCCCTCATTGTGCTCAAGGCACATTCACATGATAAAAAAATAATTAACTAATAAACACATCATTTATGGTCAAAATCAACAAAAAACAAGAGAAACACATGCTTTTATCCACTTACACTACTCAATAAAACCATTAGTGTTTCATTAAAATAACTTCACAAAATTTAACAATGTTTTTCTCACAAAATCCCTTAAAACCCCAATTTAAACACTATGTGCATACCCATATTTATCGAAGTAGAATTTTCAACACCCAAAAAAATTCTATAAACCCATTACATGAGTTATAATACAACCCCAATTGGCATAACATAAAATAGACAAGAAAACACCCAATTTAACACAAAATTGGTACCTACAAATTATTTTCATAACAAACCTCACCGAAACGTGATTTCCTAGAAAGGATAATGAAGGAGAAGTGTGATAAAAATATAAATTCAGAAAATATAACTCATCCTGCATTGATTATCTTTGTAATTACCTACCACAGGTATCAAAACCCTTGAATCATTATGCAAATATTCAATTGCACCACCGTCGCACCACAAAGGATTTAGATCAAGCCTAAAACTAGAAGAATAGACCAGGAAACCCAAGATCCAACCCTATATTACTAACCCTAATTTCTGTATAGAAGGAACTCAATGAATAAGGGGTCAAACCCCATTCATAAGGATGTAACTAAAGAATAAGTTCACTTACTTTAGGAAGTTTGATGATTCTCCACCAAATCCCCCTTCAAAATGGAGTTCCAAGGACGTTTTGAGGTGTTTGGAAGGCTTCCACGGTTGATAGGGTCAAATGGGTGAAGAAAGCGGTGAGTTTGGATAAATCCTGAGAGGGAAAAAATGGAATTTAACAACATTTTTAATGATATGGAAAAGGCCGCAAAGGTTGTGTGCACAGTTTAGCAAACCATGTGCCCAAACCTTGTGCCCCCCTTTGTCCACTCAAAAAGTGTCCAAACTTCATTAAATTTAAAGGGTAATATTTTAAACCAAGTTTTATATGATATTTCAGAAATAAAAGTGAAAATATTACATTAAATTATTGAAATGGGTGTGACAATTCTCCCCAACATGAAAACATTACGTCCCAAAAATTCTACGTGAAGCTAGATTGAAAAACAAGAATGGGTGGAATTCGTCGATCCCTGACTTCCACTCCCATGTCTCATGTGTATCATTCCCCTTCTTAAAAATAACTCTAACCAGTGGAATGGACTTCCCTCGAAGCACCTTTTCTTGGAAGTCCACTATTCGCATCGGCCGCTCAAAAACAGACAAATCGGGCTCTATATCAATCTCCTCCCAATTCAATACAAGGGTTGGATCTGGGTTGTATTTAATCTACTGGGAACCATGGAGGACATCATGGATTGATGTCAACTAAAAAGGTTCGGCCAACCTGTATTCCACCTTGCCTATATGCTTTGTGATTTCAAAAGGTCTGACATATCGCGGTGTCAGCTTCCCTTGCTTTCGCAATCGATGATGGCCCAGATGAGGGGCCACTTTCAAGAATATCATGTCATGCATAGAAAATATTAAGTCTTGATGTCTCTAGTTAGAATATAATTTATGGAAAATCTGAGCTATCAATAAGTGATGCTTGATCAACTTGACCTTCTCAAATGTCTCATGCACCAGACATGGCCCTAGATGTGAGGTCTCACCTACCACATCCCATCATAGGGGGTACCGATAATGACGACCATAGAGAACCTCAAAAGGAGCCATTAAAATCGAGTATTGGTAGCTATCATTATATGAAAACTCAACCAATCCCAAATGGCTATCCTAGGAACCTCCAAAATCCAGAACACATGCATGGAGCATGTCCTCCAAAATCTGATTCTCTCGCTCTGTCTGACCATCCGTTTGAGGATGGTATGCCATTCTCATCTTAATCTGAGACCTCAAGGCCTTATGAGGTCCATCCCAAAACTGATAAGTGAAATGGGGGCCCCTATCTGAGAAAACTTCTGAAATCACACCATGGATCCTTACCACCACCTGACGATAAAAACGTCTGAACTCATCCAAATTAGTTGTATCTTTGATCAGAATGAAGTGAGATGATTTGGTTAGATGTTCAATAACCACCCAAATAGTATTCTTACCCAAATTTGTATGATTCAATCAAACAATGATGTCCATGGAGACCTCGTCCCACGTTCAGGTAGGAATCAGTATCAACAGTAGAAAATTGGAAGGACATTGATGTTATGTTTTCACCTCTTGGCATGTGTAGCATCTCGACATGAAGTACGTGATGTCTTGTATCATACTAGGCCACCAGAACTACCAAAGGACATCATAATACATCTTGGTGGAACCCAGATGGATAGCCAACTGAGACTAGTGGCTATCCTGCATCACCACCTTCTGCAAAGATAACTGCATTATTGAATGTCCCTTGAAGCATAGGATGCCCTCAGGATAAGATGACTAATCAAAAGACATCTCCCCACCAGGAATAAACTTATTTGACCACTAACAAAGCTCATAATTGGGCTATTCCCATTGAATTAGCTCCAACATATATGAGGTCAACTAAAATCTTTCCAATAATGCATCCCCATTTATCTCTTAGGTCTCCACATGAATTTGATCATAGATTTCCATCAAAGTACCCTCATCATTGGAATTCATCAAAGCCTACACTGGGACACTTCTACATAAGGGTTTGGACACTATATTAGCCTTTCCTATGGTATAGATATTTCAAATTCAAACCTCTACACATACATGATCCAACAACACTGGCGCATGTTGAGATCCTTCTGTGAGAAGATATAGTCCAAGCTTTTTTGATCAGAGTAGACCGAAAACATCTCCCCAAAGAGGTAGTGATATCAAGTCTTAAAATCAGGCATAAGAGCTTCTAAATCCATGTCATGGGTTGGGTAATTATTTTTTTTATGGTTATAGTTGGAGAAATTCATATGCCACCACGTGATCATCCTATATAAGCACACATCCAAGACCCATACCTGAAGCGTCACAATACACCACATACCCCTTTCCAGCCTTTAGAAAAATAAGAACATGGGTGTTAGTAAACAACCTATTTATCTCCTTGAATAATTCCTAAAATTTTGGTCCCCATACAAACTTCACCCCTTTATGGGTGATCACGATCATTAGTGAATCAAGATAGAATAAATCCTGAACAAACTACCTATAATAACCAGCCAGGATGAGGAAACTTTTGATCTTAAACATGATCTTCAGCTGCTCCCATGACATAACTGCACTGATCATCCCATGGTCAATCAAAAACCCCAACTCTAAGATCACATGCCCTTGAAATTTCACCTCCCTGATCTAGAAAGTGAACTTGGTCAACTTTTCATATTGGTGATGATCTCGCAATGTTCCTAGAACAATATGCAAGTAATGATCATGTTCCTCCTCAGATCTGGAATAAACAATGATGTAATCCACTAATACCACAACAAAATAATCATGATACTAAGGGAACACCATGTTCAAGAGTTCCATAAAGACCACCGGAGCATTGGTTAATCTGAAGGGCATGACCAAGTACTCAAAGTGGTTGTACCTTCTTCGGAATGTTGTCTTTTGGATATCTTCCTCTTTCACCTAGAGTTGATGATAGCCTAAAAGAAAGTCGATTTTTGAAAACCACCATTCCCCCTTCAACTGATCAAACATGTCATCTATTCAGGGTATAGTATATTTTTTCCTGATTGTTACCTTATTCAACTTCTAGTTGTCAATGAAAAATCAGATGGATCCTTCATCCTTTTTGAAAAAAATATAGGAGATATACAAGGAGAGACACTTGGGTGAACGAATCCTTTGGATTCTATGTCATCCATCAAAACCGATGCTAGATCAATCAAGAACACCACATCCTTCTCTAGAGGTAAACCTAAAAATCATCTAGAAATACCTCCGGAAACTCGTCAACTACTTGAGGTAGTCCATCGTCTAGAGCATGACCATCATCCTCAATCCAAGCGATGATAACTAAAAAATAATATATCCCAAATCTGATAGTGGTGGTCTTATACGGATTGACTGAGGATACCATTCCCCATGAAAAACATGAAGACTCCCATTAGGTTCCGTGAAACTGAACCACCACTTCTAGCAATCGATGTGTTCCTAAAAGTGTACAACCTAATCCATGCCAAGTATTATGTCAAAAAGATCCATATCTATGACCAAGAGGTCCCACTCCATCCCAACCACTAACACGGAAATCACACATGATGGGAACCTGAGACCCTACTCCTTCTTTCCCAGAAACACAACCAACTAAATCGAAAAAAAACAACTCAGTTGGAAAATTAAGTGTTTCCAAAAAACAGGCAGAAATGAATAAAACAGAGGCACCAGTATCAAAAAGATCAGCAGCTATAGATGATGCAATCAAAATGGTACCTCGAATTTTCGACATTCCCACCTCTGATCCTGCTGGTGCCAGATCCACTACATGGAGATGTCTTGTTTCTGCTCAAGGATGACAGCAAGTCTATGGCTATTTCATAAACTAACTCATCCCATAAGATGACCCAGCACTACAACCATGGCAACCAAAATGAGATCCCCCGTCCTTGACGGATCTAACTGAGCTGCACTCCTATTGAGGCCATTGATCCTTCCCCACTCTAAAGTTGGCGTACCGCCCCAAAACAATCATTTCAAGTGCCCCAGACCTCCACATTGATAACATGGCATCAAAGGAAATGGTCATGCTGGTCGGATGTGCACTGGCCTCCCACACTGGTGGCACATGAACGATCTCTCATCAGAATCCACAGATGAAAACTGCCTAGATGATTTTCCTGAACTACCACCTACCTTATTCCCGTTATACTCCCACTTTATTTTATTCCCTAAAGAGATGGAACTTCCCACTACTAATATTTTCCCAGAGAAACCATCACTCCATTTTCATTCAATCTCCACCATGCATGCTCGGTCAACCACCTCATTATAGGTCCTTGTCTTAAACAAGAAAACCAGATATTATATCTCTGGTCATAAGCCGTTATCAAACCTTTGGGCCTTCACTTTCTCATTAGAGATGATTTTAGTAGCATATTGAACTATCTCAGCAAAACATTTGGTGTACTCCATCACATAAAAATCCCCCTGAACAAGATCCATGAACTCTCGGGATCTAGCATATCCCAAGACATCTGGGATGTACTGTTCATTGAAGACGTCTTTGAAATCTCCTCAGTGCATCTGCTCATTCGTCCTAGTTTGAATTAGCTATTCCCACCACCTAAAGTTGGGACCCTCCAGTAGAAAAGATGCACATTTTACCCTGACCTCATCTAGTGTATCCAAGAACATGAAATTGTGATCGACCTTTTCCAGTCATTCCTCTACTTCATGGGGATCTATGCTACGTCAGAAAGTATGAGGCTTATTTTTTAGGAACTCTTGGGGCATGTCCTTTCTAGGGCCAGTCTCATCTTCTCTAATAGTATCAATAATAATATCCATTTCATGTCCTAGATCCTATACAACTGAAACCACATCCTTTACTAACCTCTGATCAAGCGATGAGAGAGAACTCTCATCGGCTTCCTCCCATGGGTGAAATGGAGATTTTTGAGGAGGCATGTTTCTAAAAAGGAAACAGTCACATGAGAAAAAGTAAGTATAAAAATTCTTAAAATTTCATCAATAACATCATATATAAATAATCTGAACACATTACAAAGATAAAAGAAACATCTACCCCTCCACCACCTGATGTCCACGTGTAGTCTATAGCCCATACGTCTCACATGGAAGTAATGTAATTTAAATAATTCCAATGTGCCTTGGTGACTCAATTTCTACCAAGAGAGGTGTGGGCCAATCACCCTACTCATGACAAAAACTCTAGGTCCTGGTAGTCCTATCCCTTTTCTAGCCTGACTCATCCCAAAATAAAAATATAACCCAAAAACATTATGCTCCATTAATACCATTATTTCGCGAACCAAATCTAATCGTCATCGAAACTAGGGCCAAACCTAGCCCATGACATGGCCCTAAGGGAATTCCCTTTCTCCAAGGGCTGGCACAAGTACTCAGGTATCATATATTTTGTTTTGGGAATGATATACCTGAGAATGGATATATAAAACATAAAAAAATCGATAAACTAAATCTGAATTTTCATGCCAAACAAGATTTAATCAAAATCCAATACTGAATAAATAGTTTTAAAAATATAACAATAAGTAGAAAAAATCATAAAATAGCATACAAATATCCCCAAGTACTCCACACATCATGGGGTCATCACCCACAAGTCGTCTCCCTAACGCTGCCCAATGGAAGGGAACTAACAACCTGAAGTGTCATCACCCAAGTACTGAATACATAGGTTTACCTATTTCAAACATGATCAAGTCTACTTACACCCAATGTTTGTAAGTAGGGTTTGAGCCTAATCCCAATACTATACCAAAAAAATATTCCATTGAGTAATCAATACAAGATAAAAACCATGCCAGTTTTGATAAGATGAAAGTTGTGGAAATAATTTCTAAAGATTGAAACATTAAAATGTCAACAGTTTTCAAAAAGAATTTTCTATGAGTGAGAAAATTTATTTAAAACATGTAAGAGAATTTATTTTACATAAAAACCCACCATATTCCAAATATAATTACAAAATATTCAATGAGCACTAATCTCTGGAACACCCCTAGGTACTAGTTAATCTCGGGCCCCTTGTACCTTATACCTCAGTGTAATGTAACCATAGTAAAATATGATTTCATGCACGATTTACTAGTATGGAACATACACATAACCTAGTGTTCCTAAACCATCATAAATATAGTTTTTTTAGTGTTTTAGTTATCTATTTTTTCAAGTGAAATAGGGATAAAACCGCTCCAGATCACTAGTCTACTAGTACATATCTACCCTGATAGATACTCGGCTTCCACCATTGTGCTCAAACCATATTCACATGATACCAAAATCCATTATCAAACAAGAACATATGTTATGGTCATAATCATCTCAATACAGTATCACTATGTGCTTTTCCCCACTTACACCACTCAATAAAAACTTTAGGATTTCAATAAAATAACTTCAAAAAAGGTAACAATGTTTTGAACACAAAATCCCTTAAAACCCTCCACTTTGAACACTATGTTCATACCCATATTTACCAAAACCGAATTTTTAGCACCCAAATTTTTTTGATAAAAACATTACACGAGTTATAAAAAAATCCCAATTGGAATAACATAAAATAAACATGTAAAACACCCAATTTAACACAAAATTGGTACCTAAAGATCATTGGCATAACAAACGTCACCAAAAACAGATTTCACAGTAAGGATAATGAAGGAGAAGTGTGATATAAGTATAAATTCAGAATATCTAACTTATCTAGCATTTATTTTCCATGTAATTACCTATCACAAGTATCAAAGCCCTTGAATATATGTGGGAAAATTCAACTGCACCATCACTGCACAACAAGGGACATAGATCAAGCATAAAACCTGAAGAATAGATAATGAAACCCAAAATCAAACCCTATTTTCGAAACCATACTTTTTGTACATAAGTAACTACAAGAATAAGGGACGAACTCCCTCGTAAAAGGAAGGAACAAAGATGAAATTCACTTACATGAGGATGTTTGAAGTTTCTCCACCAAAACCCCCTTCAAAATAGTGTTCCAAGGAGGGTTTAAGGTCCTTGGGAGGCTCCCATGTATACTAGGGTCAAATGGGAGAAGAAGGGGGAGAGTACAAATAAATACTAAGTGATTGAAAATGAAATTTAGCAACATTTTTATGAGCTAGACATGATGGCAAGGTTTGCTTCCACGGTTTAGCAAACTGTGTGCCCAAACCATTCGTTCCCTTTTTCCCACTCAAAAATTGTCCAAACTCGGGGGCCTAGTGAAAAAATAGGGGGAATTTTGGGAAAATAATATAAGAGGAAAATTTACCTAAAATTAAGTAAATGGGTGTTACATGGTGTCCCACTAAGATTTATCTAACAGCCTATTCAGGTGTCATTTATTACCCGGAGTAGACAACATGTTTGCAGGTGTTGGCAAAGGGATATATATGGATTCAAACACTTGATTTATTTCTATTTTGGATAGATCTTGATTGAAGCTAGTAGATCTCGATCTTAGGATTCTTGGAATAATCATTAATTTCCTTTATACTATTGTGGATCATATTATTCATTTTTTCTTGTATCCATGCTTTCCATTTTTCTAGTGTCATGACTAATCATTATCAATTTTTGTACTGTTTAATGATGTTTCATTTATACAGTTATGGTTATCCATTTTTTATCTATTCCTATTATCTATTTTCTCTTTTACTAAACTTGATTCCACTATTTACCTCTATTATGTGTTTCTATTTTTCTACACTCTCTTAATGAGGTCATAGTCTCCCCACATACACACCTTAGGCCCTCGTTGCTATTTAGCATCCTCTAGTATTTGGGGAGATGTACTTGAGGCTATGTGGCCCACTTGGATTGGGGCACATATTAAGTAGCAATTGGGTCCAGGACATCACAATGTTTTATCAGAGAAGGTTTATTTTCTTGAATTACTATTTTGAGACAATAGATTAGAGAATATGAATGCTTTGGACTTGGTCATAACTCATGCTTGGGCGTCGTGTACCCATGATCGAGGTAAAAACAAAGTTTCCTAAATTATAATTGGTGTTCTACATTTTCATATTATAGTTGATATTATTTCACCGTTAGGTGACACACATGTTGTGTGGTGTTGTTGATTATAACTCTATTTGAGGATTTTCCTACATCCTTGGCCCAATTATATGAGGGTAAAGTGAATTGTTACATGAAACATTATGGGAACCTAGAATTCACATGCCATGCATATTTCAATGCCATATATGTGCATTCCAATTCTTTTTATTTCTTTATATTTTTTTAATTGATGACTGATGTCGTGATAGTTTGCTTATACTTATTTTACTCTTGGCTGTGATCGAGTGACTTCCTATCTCAATTCAAGAGGTGTATGGGTCCTCCTGGGTTGGGATGAGTAAATTACTGAGTTGAGATATTATACTATAAATAAATGTGTGTCATTTCTAGTGATAGGTATATGGGAATTGATTAATCAAAAATTAAAATCCATTATAAAGTGAATCCAAAAATCTAAAATGAAATTGTTTCACTTCCCTATCCTGCATTGTCATGTTTATGAAAGGTAAAGGAGTGAACCTAGAAATTAATGTAAAGTGAAATGAAACATATACTTTACAACATATCGATACCAAGCCATCTAATTCGGTACTTGGGGTAGTATGCCTTGGGTATTGAGTTTCACTATGTTCAGATTCCACTAGTGATTCTATCTTTCAAATTCAAAGCATGTTCTAAGATGTGTGCTTTGATATTGTAGAACAATGTATCCATGACGTTCTCATATCATATTCTTGGAAGGTGAAAATGTCTATACTCTAGATGTGGTGGGCCCTAAGCTGCCAGTCTTGCCACTAGGAGTGCCACTTGAGGAACCACTTGTTGTACCTGGTCTAAGCATTGATTCCCATGTTTTGTTATAGTTTCCTACATCTTATCTAGTCCATTCAGGATGCATCATGTCTTGAACTGATGATGGTTGATCTGACTCAAGAGTTCTATAAGCAGCATCCTCCTACTCTCTTTGTGGATGGTGGTAAACATGATATTTAGTTTCAGTTAGAGGAAATCATATATATCTTTGAGAATCTAGAAACGCCTCTAGGGTGGAGATTCAAGCATTCTGCATTCATGCTTCAGGATGCGGCTAAGAGTTGGAGGGATGTGGTTACCCAGATAGATCACCGTCAAGGCATGATATCATATGACTTCAAGATTGTATTCTATGATCAGTTCATTCCTCAGACTCCTATATCTAATCGAACACGGTATTTTATGTATCTCAAGTAGGGTTCTATGTTGGTTATGTATTATTCATCATGTTTCATAGAGTTGTAGTGATTCGTACCACTTCTAGCTGGTGATGAGCTTTCACATGTAATAAATTTTGAGGATGGGATTCAGTAAGCCATCCAGACATAGGTCAATGCGTTTTCCCTACCTACCTTTAATGAGATGGTCAATCATGCTCTTATCTCTGAGTGTAACTTGAGGGACGGTAATAGTACTGGGTTTAAAGGATCCGTGCCATGGTAGGCCAATAGTTCTTTCAGTGGCAGGAAACATTATCTTGAGGTTTCTCATTAAGGAAGTGAAAACTAGAGTACCCATTTTGATAGCTATTTGGGTTATCGTCAGTGTAGATGACATGTTCATTCGTAGCCTCTGTGTGATAGAGACCCACTCGAGTGCCAAGCTTGCAGCCGTATTGGAAATATTTAGTATTTTTGCAGGACCATTCCACCAACATTGAGTGGGAAAGTATCCAAACCATCTCCACCTTCATGAGTGGGTTCTTTTGTTCCATATCATGTGTTGAGTATTAATATCCCTGGTAGGTCTGGGCAAGGAGGAGGTCATGGTCAAGGTATCCTGAACCGTAATCACCAGCAATGTCAGCAAAGCATTTTCAATCGTGGTGGTCAATCTGTTTCACAGGTCCGTGGATCATGTTAGTTTCATGCACTACATCCAATACATAAGGATTAGGCTATGGGACCATCTACAATACGATGTACTATTCTAGTAGCCTCTACTATTGTATCTTATTTGATTGATACAGGTGCTTCCAACTCTTTTATCTATGTCTCTGTTGTGGTGAGTCTCAGAATGGAGATACAGTATCACTATGGTTTAATGACCCCAGATACATCGTTGGGGTATGGAAAGAAGACATATGCTAGTGCATGGATTGTCTGCTTGAGTTAAGCAGTTACTCTTTCTTATCGGACCTCTTTGTCTTAGATATGACAGGCTTCAATGTCATTATCGAAATCGACCGGTTGGCTCAAAATCACATTTTAGTAAACTACTATCACAGAAGGATATCTTTTACATCGCCATAGGTTAGTAGTTATCTACATAAGGGTGAGTGGGTTATCTAGGCTGGTAGAGCTGGACCATAGTATCATGAGCTAGGTAGAGTGTCCGGTAAGATTTCAAATATTTTCATAGAGGATCAGGGTTTACGTTAAGCTAATTTCCTTCCAATAGTGGATCATTTCAGGGATGATTTTCCAACAAATTTTCAAGCTTACCTTCAGATAGGTAGGTAGAGTTCAAAATCATTCTTGTTTTGAGAGAATATCAAGTGTCAATTCCTCCATATAGTATGTCACCTGTAGAGCTTCAGGACCTCAAGAAGTATTTAGAGGATTTAGAGGCCAATGGTTTCATATGTCCTAGTACATCCACTTGTGGTTATCCTGAGCTTCTTTTAAATAAGGTGGATGGAACACTACGACTATATGTGGGTTACATAAGGTTGAACCATCTTATGGTCAAGAACTAATATCCAATTCCTTGAATAGATGATCTCTTTGACAAACTATAAGGAGTAATGGTCTTCTTGTATGATCATCCTGAGATAGCGTTATCATCATGTGTGAGTCAGACCATCAAAAATACCTTGTACAACTTTACATAGAATGTATGGTCACTATGGGTACATTGTTAAGTCATTTATTCATACAAGAATGACTTTTGTTTTGATGGATTGGATTAATAGGGTTTTCAACCCCTATTAGGAATACTTTTTCTTGGTTTTTGTGGATGAAATCATGGTGTATTATCTCACTCATAACTACCATTACAAACATCATGAGGTCGTTATAAGTACCCTTAGAGAGCATCAAATTTATTCCATGATTTTTATTTTACACTTCAGGACAACAATTTCCAGTTCATGGGTCTTATAATCTCTGAATAAACATTATATTTTAACCCTGAAATGTTAGTGTTGTAGTTTCTTGGTTGCAGCCCAAGAACGTGTTTGATATATAGCGTTTCTTGGGGATAGATGGATATTACATGAATTTCATCCAACAATACTCACATCTTTTCCCCTCTTATTGGTCTTATAAAGAAGGATGTCAAGTTGTCATGGTCATAATCATGTGATAAATCATTTCGATTGGTGAAAGAGAGGATTTTATTGGCACCTATTCTATTTTTTTCGAGTCAAGTATAGGTTATGCCATCCTTATTGATTCATCCAGCCTTGGCCTAGGAGTAGTACTGATGTAGGAAGAGAGATTCATTTCATATTAATCATGGCAGTTTAGGTCTCCTGAGATAAATTTCACACCTCATGACTTATAACTAGCAACATTTTTCCATGTCGTACATTACTAGATATATTATCTATTGGGTGAGTGATTTTTGGTGTACACTGACCACAGGAGCCTCAAGTAAATATTTTCATAGTGTGAATTGAAAATCATATAGTGTAGATGGGTAGAATATCTAAAAGCCTTTGATTGTTGTCTTTCCTATATGCCTGGGAAGGTAAATGTAGTTGCAGACATACTGAGTCAGAAAACTCAAGCACAGATCATATGGGAAGCCAGTGATGAAAGGAATTTAATAAACCTCTTTTCTAAACATCATCTTGAGTTTCATGACAGTCACGATCATTATTACCTAAAAGCCCTAGTAGTTACATATTCTCTACTTGAAAAGGTGAAGAGTAGATAATTTTCATATCTTGAAGGTACGGTTCTCCATCAGAGTGTATCAGGAGACAACCCACCTATGGATTGGTATGTGGATAGAGACAACATCGTACATCTACGTGGATATATCTGGTTTCCTACCAATGTCATAGAAGAATTGATAAAATCTTCCCACTAATTTTAGTGGGATGTTCATCTAAGATTATATAATATGTATCGAGACATGTGATGCCAATATTGTTGGCCCGGGAAGAAAGGATAGAAAGTAGGCTTTATCATTAGTTATTCAACCCGTCAACAGGTGTAAGGTGGAGCACCAGAGACCTACAAGATTTTTATAGAAACTTTCAGACTCAGAATGAAAATGGAAATATTTTTCTATGGATTTTATTGTCTTCGTACCTAGGTTGTTGAGGGGTAGTGATGATATCTAGGTAATCATTTACCGATTAATGAAATCATCCCACTTCATTCTTTTCCAGGATTCTTTCTCAGTTGATGATATAGGATGATTGTATGTTTGTTAGATTGAATGAATACCTAGGGTTCCACATACTATCATTTCATATAAGGATGATCATTTCAATTCACAGTTATGGTAGGGTTTGCATAAAGCTATGGGAACTTAGGTTTTTCTATGAACAACTTTTCACCCTCAGACTGATGTATACTCAGAACGGACAATACAAGTTCTAGAGGAGATGCTCTGAATATGTGTCCATGATTTGGTCAGTTCTTTTGATAATCATATCCTTCTCTTCACGTTTTCATACAATAACATATTTCAGGAGAAAATAAAGATGGATCCTTTTGAGTCCTTATATGGTTGTCCATGTTGTTCACCCTTGTGCGGGCTAGAGGCAGGTGTGGTAGCCCTACTAGGTCCTCATATCATTCCGGAGACTACAGATAAAGTTTATCTAATTAGACAGTGTATGACTATAGATTAGTCTAGAAAAAAAAATCATATGATAATAACCATTTATGAGATCTTTAATTATATGTCGGGGATCATGTTTTTCTTTATCTTTCACCCAATCATGGGCATAAATGGTTACAGAAGAAAGGAAAGTTGTTGCCTCATTATATAGGGTTGCTTATTATTCTAGAGAGAGTCAGACTGACAGCCTATCAATTGATTTTACCTCAGAGGTATCATGCCATGAATAATGTCTTTCATGTTTTATAGCTTCTCCAATATCATGAAAACCCATCTCATATTTTTTATCCCAAGTAAATTGAGCCATAGGAAAATGCTACCATTGAGGAGTATCCAGTACGCATTGCCAACCAGATCACGAAGGCTCTCTGAGGCTAGTTTATTCCTCTAGCACAGGAGCTATGGAAACACAATCGAGTAGAGGATGAGTCTTTAGAGGGGGAAACCAATTTATATGGCCAATTGCTAGAGTTTTTCTCAGCCAATTTTTCTCTAAACATGGAAGGTGAACTCGGGATGAGTTCTTTTAAGGGGGAAGATTGTAAGAACCAGGATTTTCACTCTAGTATGTACTCTTTAATGTTTAGTCTAAATCAAAACTTTGGGCCTAGTATTGATTCTTAAGGTGTTAATAATTGTCTCAGGGGTGTCTGAGGAATGTTAGAATCCCATAACCCATCTTTTTGTGAAAAAACATGCTTGGCGAATGGTTTAGAGTAAACTATGTTGGAATTCCCCGAAAATTGGAAAACTGTGTAGATTGTGGTTTTCCGAACATAGCAACCTCACATGGTTGCCACCCGTCCATGCAGCCGAATTGTGGGAGAGCCCCTTTTTCTCAGGTACATGTTCATGGTTTACACATTGTTTTTCAAACTGTGTAGACAAACAGTGCACATATTATTTTTTAGGGTAAATTTTCATTTTCTCTTAATGATCTAGTTAACCTCCCTCCTCCATCCCAAATCCGAGATTATTTGAGATTAACCTATTTTTATCCCATTTTAGATATTTTTGAAGATATAAACTAGGGATCTAGATATCTCTTTTACCCTTCAACCGATCAGGCTTCAGTTCATCACCTTGGATGAAAAATGGTAATTACATGAGTCATCTTGATCTATTCTCCTTTTATGTCTCTCTTGACCTTGTTATCATGTTTTGAATGTTTTTCACCTTTTTTTATATCTACTCTGATCATAAGAAAATACATGGCCAATAACAAAAAAAGAAGAGTCATAAAACAATAAGGTGGGTGGTCTATAATTTATCCCAAATGTTCTTAAATTTTAGAATATATGAGTGGGCCCCACTGATTTCGGTGGGTGTCATTTCATAAATTTATATTACATGATTATACTCATTAAAACCGTATGATTATGATCTCTCCAAATAGGTGATTAATTGTTAGTGGTTACACCCAAAAGTCAATCCACCCCACGTTGAAGGTTATTCAATATTTGTGTTTTTAGTGTTTTGACACATTTGAGCCATCATTTTGATGTGCCTTTCCATGATCTCTATAAGGTTATACTTTTTATATAAAATTGTGTGTTAATGTTTTGAATTGCATATTGAAAAGTACCATGTATGATTACCACTTGACCTAGGTATGGTAATTTCTTCAATTGATAATTAAATGTGATATTGAAATTTGAAAGTATATTGAGTGTATGACTTGACAATATTGAATGTGAATGAAAAGTAGGATTCATATCCATAGAACCCCATACCACTTTAATTGATGGTAGTAGAATGAAACTTGAATATAGAATATGCCTTAAATGGATTAAACTGTTGCATGCTACTTGACTATATCACACTAATGAATTGAAAGACTTGAACCAATTGAATTATTATGTGACTTCACTATCAAATAGTAATGTTCTGACTCGAGTACTCCATGGATTCTGATCATAGGATACCATGAGCGCTCCAGAACCCCATTATGATTCAAGGATACCACTTTATTTGGTTCAGACCCACCTAGAATGTGATTGTTTCCTAACCATTGGATGCCTGATATAATACTGTTGAATCCCTCATATAGTATTATATTATTCCTTGGATACACTCCTTGGATCCTAGATGCCTTAAATACACTCCTTGGTTCCGGAATTAACATGTATGTGCAATGGTTAAATTTCATCAGGCCCAATATTTTCTTATCCAAATTTTACCTTGGATGCACTCCCTATAATCGGTAGGAGTCTTATTGTAAAATTCATTTGGATTATACTACTTTGATTACACTCTTACCCCATAGAAAGACTCAAGTACTACCGAGTTAGTTTCCCATGAGACTTATGTATCCTTGGATCCTACATTGGAACTTCATTGTTAAATATCATCATAGGTTTCCATGTTATATCTTAGAACATTCAATATAAATTACATGTGACTTGTTGATAAATTGGTAATAATCAAGTAAGGAAATTGGCTACATGTTTAGATATCATCCAAGGGAAGAAGATGGTACTTGGGTATTTAGTTACACTGTACTTCTTTACATTATATATACATGCTTTCACACTGTTATATTCCAATACACAAGTCGAATGTTATAGACACCATTGGTGGTGGCCCACTGAGATTTATCTCACGCCGTCTTTGGGCAGCATTTGGTACCAGGAGTAGATTACATGGTTGCGGGTGTTGACCAAGGGAAGTATACAGATTCAAACATGTGATTGCTTGTTGTTTTGGATGGAGTGTGATTGCAGATCATGAACCCAGAGGTTTGGATGATTAGAATTGTCATTGATTTCATTTATACTATTATGGAACATATTATGTTTTCTATCTTCTATCCATGCTTTCTAGTTTCTAGTCACATGACTTATCATCCTTAGTTTTTGTATTTTGGAATGTTTCATCAGTTACCCAGTTATTTTTATCCCTTGTTTATCTATTCCTATTATCTGTTCATGTTGTTTCTTATCTTCTTTCTTCTATTTACCTCTGTTATGTGTATCTTCTATTCTAAACTCTAGTAATGAGGACATAGTCATCCCATGGACACACCTTATGTCCCCTATTCTAGTCTAAATCATTTGGTATTTGGGGAGATGTGACTGAGGCCATGTGGACCATAGAGCTTGGGGAACCTATTAAGTGGAATCCGGATCTGGGATGTAACATCCCCTATCTCAAACAATGGTTTCTAAATCAATGACCATGGATTGACTTATATGTAAGAAAAATTCAAAGAACCATAATGAAAGGAATATCCTCAACAGAACTAGATCATAATATCCTCATCAATATACATCTATTAAACTACCCATCATACACATCTCCCAAATAAAAACCTTCACTAGAACAAGGAACAAGATTAATTATAAGCATAAAATGGGTCGAATGAACATATATTTTCAAAATATTATTCTACAATTTCCAAGGATTAAAAATCATAATGAGAGTGTTAAAATAATCTAAAAATATCTTAGTATGCTTCCAATACTCAAGATAAAATTATAGAGGAAGATTGGGTTTGAATTGGTTTTAGAACTTATAGGTAAAATAAGAAATTAAGAAAACCATAGCACAAAACTCCATCATGTGGTGAAATAGTGTTAGCATTGGAAAAAAATTAATGGATGGGGTCACACTGCATTGGGATGAAAAATTTCACATCTAAGAAACATGTTGAGTTCTATGCCATTGATTTGGTAAACTGGGAAATAGACCATGATGCAAGTGAAACCAGCATGCTGTAGAATCCAACCACTAAAGAGAGGGCCCTACCACATCCCATATCTATGTCATACCTAGGTTGAAATTGAAACAAACACGAGAATACCACCTCTATGAATCTATTACATAGAATCTTTTCCATGCCTCAATTATACTAAAAATTACAGAATCATCAAAACTCCACCCTCAAGAGATTATACCATATTCTATCTCCCAACATTTTTGGTACTCCCCATATAGAATAGTATAAGCCTGCATGGCTCTAAATCATCTCCCAACTTGAAATTTAGCTCCTAATATACCATATAATCTCAAAATACCTTGGATCTTCCCCAGGAGAACTCCATAACAAAACTTTTTATATAGTAATGGGTTATAAGGCTCGGGCCATTACCATATCATGATTGGTCTAGAAAAAAAATATCCTTCTATTAGGTTTCCCACTCAACCAAAAAAATTGATTTATTTTTAAAAAAATAGTGAGATAGGGAGAAATAAAGAGAGGTATAATGATATATTATCCTTTTTATTTATAATGATGAGTGAAGGTTAAAGTAATGAAAATGTTTAGATTAGATATAACCCTCATTCCCCCAACTCATTTAGGGCTCCTTTGAACAATCTTAACATCCCACTTGTACCAATACTATTATTGGATATGGGATTCAGTATAGAATTATTACTACAAATTTTCTGAAAAAAATAAATTATTTTTATAAAACATTATTCAATATCATCAAGGTGTATATGATAAATGAGTATGGAATGGGATGTCCAATATTTGGTGATGTATTGTCAATATAAAAGACTAATGGTTTAAGAAGGAAAGATGATATTGGAGAGTCCAATAGTCTTACTAGGTAATTCAAACCTAAAGGAGATATCAGAATGATCGAAAATTAGTTCCTTACATTAGAAAAAGAACAACTCAAAAATATATATAGATGTTTGAGAAACTATGTGAAAATTACACAAAATGTATTAATGATAATGAATTTAATTAATCTATTTTGAAGATTATGTGATAATTAATGTATATTTTAAAAAAAAATTAAAATAATAGTGTTCAAAATTTAGGAAATGGAAAATAAATTATATATAAATCATTAATAATTTTTGGGATTTTATGTAAACCAAATTTTAAAGGTATAGTGGGAACCTAAACAAATAAAACACAAACAACCAATTCCCTGATCACCACAATACCAACCATAATCCAAACATTGAAAAAAAAATTAAAAATATATCAGAATGAAATTTAGGGTAGGCTAAGATAAATTCCTCGATCCATGAAATAAATTACTTTACGGTTGATGGACTCTACATATCTAACACCATCACCTCAATGATCTAGAAACTAGAAAACAATATAATCATCACTAATCCATAAAAAACAAAACAAGAAACATCCCTAGAAAACAGCATCATAGGAACAATCTCATTAAAGAATATCTATTCCATCTAAGTAATCCAACATCACCACAAAAGAAGGATAAGTTTATGTTTTACGCATGTATAAAAAAAGTTTGAATGAAACCTCCAACATATACCTAGACCATTCTTTCATGATCCAACCCAATATAATTGTAATCTAGGTAACCAAGATGGCCCAAAAATGTCCTAAAGGGAACACCCTATACCCATGGATTTAAAACTAGTGCATGGGTATCATATATATACAAGTGGGAAAATTTCTATTAGAGGGAGGACAGGAAAATTGAATATCATTTTAGAAGAATGGTAAGAACACTTCATAAGTTTGATGGTCATGCATAAAAAATTTAAAAAAATCAATAATATATAAACCCATAATTGAAATAAGCATATAACATAACTCATGATACAAAAATAAAATTATAAGAGTACATAAAGGCTTATCAGTAAAACAATTAGGTCCAATTTAAACACAAAGGCTTATATAATCAATAAGAGACTAAAATGATAAAACATACATGGAATGACACATCATATTAATGAAATAAAAAGTAAAAACAAGGACCAAAATCAACCATATCCAATTGAAAATAAAAAATGACATGTTTTATATAAAAAACCCCATATCAGAACCTAGAAACTAAGACTAGCGGTTATATCTAATCAGAAAAAATAAAAAACCATAAATATCAGTTTGAGAAAAATCGATGTAGGTAAACTCCCATTACCCCATGTATTACTTTCATAATTAAATCCTTTTTATAATAGAATTAGAATAAAACTATAAGAGTAAAATATTAATTTAACTTAAAATATGTAACTTTAGACAATCATTTCAAATGATTTTTGTGTGAGGTAAAAAAGTCATACATTTTAGAAAAACAAGGGTTCAATTAATTTTAAAAAGATATAGGAATTATATTAAAATAAATAGTTTCAAATATTGATTTAGAAATAGAAAACTTTTATATATCAAGGAGAATAAATCACATTTTAATAAAACTTTTCAAATTCCACAAATAAATTATCAAAGTGTTAAATTTAATTTTTTTAAATAAAGGGAGATCCTTGATTATGGTGAATAGAAATATACCAACTTCAAATATGTTAGAATAAAAAATACATATTTGGGAATAAATTGAATCATAAAATAAATTGTGAAATACAATATCATCCACTCGATTAAAGGAACAATAACTAAACATAAATATCAATACTTTCAGCTAGATCAATGAATAAAAATAACTAACATCATCAGAGTATACATAGAGAACATAGGTCAAAGAAAAATAATATCCTCAACATTTCCCATGATAAAAACCGATTATATCTAATTATATCAAATCCCTTGAGTATATCTAGAAAGTACTATGTAAATTTCAAAGGGTAATCAATATTATACTATTGTTTAGTTAGTGTGGTGTAATCCAAAGCTAGTATGGGTGTGGCTTGCCTAATGGTAATTTCTTAGCGTTCCCAACCTAATTTCATGAGGTTCCCAGTGTCAATACTCTTTAGTTGAGTAAAAAATCATTAAATCGTGTATATAAAATCTATATGAAATGCAGAAAACATATAGAAACTAAGAGTCATAACACTTCCTCACCAAAAAACACTATTCATAAAAGCAACCCCATCTCATTAATAATAAAAATATAAGAAAAAATCATGTATTAGGGATAATTACATTAACTCACACAATACCACCACAAGGATTTATCTATTACAAAATTACATGAAGGGGCTCACTTCTTGGATTTACATATATCAAAAAAAGCTATTTTCTAGGATGTTCAAACTAACCATTTGGAATAATCTTCAGTAAAAATGGATTAAAATTTAAATTTTTTCTAAACTAAACCATGAAAAAACACTTTTAAACCATTCAAAGACAGCACATTATTTTATAAATTTTACCTAACCACATATGAAACCAAATTTCAAACACTATAACTAAACCATAATGAAAAATCATTAAATAACTATAATATTTTTCTAAAACGTTGAATTTCCACCTTTAAAATCATTAGGGACGAAAAAGACCTTTTTATAACCAAATTAATTTGCAAATATAGTTTAATAAATTTTAACAAACAACTAAAAAATAAAAAATTTATATAAAAATTGGTTTGTCATAGAAATAAAAGAAATTACTTTTTACATAAATGGAAACTATGAGAGAAACCAATACATTTTGGAATGAATAAATTCATACATTTTATAAACATTAAGAAAATGAAAACATGTTTTGAATGTTGATAAGGAAATCACACCATAAAATTTAATGATTTATGCATGGAGGTACCAACCTCAACAAAAAATCTATAATAAATATCCTTCTCACAATGACTTCATATGTGTCTATGAGAATATAAACAATCCCTGAACAATATTAAATTAATAAACTAAGCACCCAAAAACAAAATCCCCTTATGTAATAATTAGTTTCAAATTCAATCAAAGTAATAATGGCATTGAACCATGAGTAAATGTGGTGTTTTCAACTCCCAAATAATACCTAGACCTAAGCCACATGAAATTCCAAATTAATATACTCAAATTGTTGGCTATTATAACCCAAGATTACTAAAAACACTAACAAATCATTGGGGTACATACCATAAGAAAAATGATAAATGATGACATGAACATCCCCATCTAGGACATCCTATACATTTCTACACAAAATCCCAATCTAGAGGAACTATTTCATCATGTTTTGGAAGAATTATAACCCTGAAACCCTACGAGTGAACAAAAACAATTATAAACAATAAAAGAAAAATATATGGGGGAGAATTACAGGAGCATTTCCTAAAATCTAAAATAGGACAACCACACCAATATGCTTCTGTTTTCTATAGGTTTTCCCCACTTTATAAGGTAGCTCAATTTTTCAAGGGGGTGGTTCAAGTCACCCACACCAAATTAATATTTTTTTTATCATGTGGTGTTGTTCCCCTCCCCCCATTCCCTTTAGTTTTTTCATTTGTTTTTGTGTGAATAGATACTAACCTCTTTTTAATTTTTTTAACGTTAAACAAGTATAAAAACTTTTTTACAAAAAAATTATTTTTTATAATTCCATAATTGGTTGGAATAATATCTTACATGAAAACCCAATTCAGGCCATTGGTAACCTGTCAGAAATTGGGGTTACCAAAATATTCCATCATCTAGTGCTTCTGGATAAAATTTACATACAAACACACACACACACACAGACACTCACACTTCAAATTTTTAACAATAAAAAATTAGGAAACATATTATTTAAAAAACAGATGACCACAACATGGTAATCTTATATAGGACCAAATCCTTTTTTGTGCAATGAGACTGTTGAAATTACTTCTAAATGAATTAAATAAAAATTTTGTTTTCCATTGGATTATTCCATCACACACCTGGTATGATACTAACTGATGGTACCATAGTGGAGAGAAGAATGGGATGGGATGTAAATTTTAAATCTTCATCATTGATCAATGTAACTACATCATATATGGTGATATTTATCCCAATAGGAGGAATAAGGATCTCAAATAAAGGAATTATGCAAAAAAATAAATCAAATAAATTACCTTGATCAATCTGAAAAAATATTTATCCCCCACTCATCATTGGAAATAGTCTCCAAAAGGAACCAAGAAAAAATCCCTCTATATAATCCACACATTCCTTAATAGTCTATAGAAACATCAATAGTCAATAAAAATGTGTTAGCAATGAGATATTATGAATCCTTTGACGTCCTGATGACCACCACAACCTAAATCCTTTGATCTATGAAGGATAACTCAGAATGGTTTCTTTGATTAATATATTATATCTCTTACAATGTGTGAGATATGAGAGGGATAGTCTCTCAAATTCATGTAGTGAACAGTACCCCAAAATAGATAATCTAGTTACTTATTGATTAAGAAATAATTTTCATTAAAATGGATACTCATCCCTTGAATATTCTCTACTTACTAATACATAAATGACATATTATATTAGTTTTAAAAATTCTTAGATATAATTATATTTTTTAAGATTTATTGTTATATTATAAATATATAACATATTAATAGTGTGTCATTAACACAACTCTCGATTCTTATAAACATATAACAAACCATGAATTATAAAATAATATTAATTAATTAAATATTTTCTCTTATATATTATTAATATATTATGGATACATTTATTAAATAAATTCAATATTAATTTTTCTAAACCTGAATAATAAGAATTTCTTTATTTCTGTGAAATTTTTTAATCATGGACATCACTCAGAAGTAATGGTGGGGACCATAAGGTTTTAAAATCTAATTCTTTATAATATGCCCATAAATTTGAATATTCTATATGTGTAACCCTCAAGGAACTTATCTTGATAGTAGTGATACAACTCAGCGACTTGGAGTGGATTTAATCAACCCATCAAGATGCTTAATAATATAAGTAATATTCATTTCCACGACAACCGCCTATGAATACACATTGTGTAATATAATCTCTTTTTCATGAAATATATCACAAATAAGGATTGAAAAATTGTTCCAATACCCTTTGTTTCTTTATTATTCATTTACCTTACTAGGTGGACATACCTTCTTCTACAATGGCCATGGATTTAGTGAAGTTACCACCCAACTACTCATCTATGTCCAAGGTATTACTTCCTTTAATAATACAAATATTCTATCTTCACTGCTCAATTAATGTAATACCACCAATAATGAACTTTTTTCATGTTATCTCTTTACAACATAAATGTATTTGTTATTTCTATAATAAAATTATAAATTAAAAAATTATTCACTAATAGTGATTTCAAGTAAGGATATCATTACAAATGTTCATATATAGTAACTACCAATGATTTATGAATCATTTAGTGCTCAAATTGGTGGTTCAATCAGTATGATCCCAATTACTCAAGAACACCAAGGAAAAACATCATCAGAAGAAGTATCAATGATTATGAACCCCAAGAACCTAATGGTCACACCTAATATGTGATCTATCAAGATATTGTATTTAAACAAGAGTAAATATGTTTAAGGTTATGTTCAAGTAATCATTATGTTATCATTATTTAATAAAGGTTGTTATAACCCTTTTATACGATATGTAAACTATGTAAATTAGAATATAAATATTGGACAAAAAAATATCAATACTATTATGGACAATTTATATTGTTACAAACTCACTATATACATGATATGTTAATCGAAAATTACATTTAATTTTGGTTCTAGGGATCCCACTTTTACAGAAACATTTTTATAAAAATAGAGACCCACCTACACCACCTGAAATGGGTCTTCAATTTCTTCCTCCACCTTTCTAGGGTTTCTCAATTTCTCAAGGGGGATGTTGAAGCTTCCCTACCACTTTTTTTATAATAGAAGTGCTGGTGGTGTGTTCCTCCAACACCCAACACATCCCCTATACCCACATGCCCTCGCACAATGGTGGTTTTCCTGCTGACCTAGATCAAGCAAGGTCTACTCTTCCAGACGTGCTCGACCCATTTTGTTAATTGAAAAGTCCCATGATCCCTTTTAAGAGGATTCTATAACACCAGGGGGGATTGAAAAATTTAAAAATTTATCCAAAACATAGAATAAATATTTTAAACATTAAAAAAATTCATTGGACCATTTGAATATTATTTTATTAATTAAAATTAGATATATTTATTTTAATTCATTTAAATTTTGAAAAAGTCTGATTTGTTGAAAAATTAATTTTATATCATGTATATATTACCCACTGAATGATATTGATTAATGAATACCCAATAAATTTATGGAATCATATTTATATAATTAATTATTCTAATTTTATGTGGTGTATTTAATAATTACTTTTTAACCTCTTCAAATCATCTTTCTTTACACTATATGTTTAAGGGTACAAACATTTATCAGTATTTTTTTACATGTATTTTTGTGATTTCTTGAGAGTATGTATATAAGGTTGAGGATGTCATAATATGTGTACCACACTAATATTTGGTTTTTTCTAGATTATATGTTGATACATTGGACCTATGTGTAATCTATAATACAAGTCAGAAACAACCCCAATTTTTCCCCCAAGGGTCATTATTGACCTATTGAGGAAAATGTACAAACCAATACCAAATTAAAAAGATTAATCATGATGTTTTTTAATATATGCATCATTTATTATTATTCTTAAATTTTGTTTCCGCATGATCACATAAAATAATATAAAAATAATATAGATATTGAAACAAATTATGAAATTATAAGTGTTTTCTATTTAATACACAGTCAAGATGTTAGTGAGATCACTATGTATGGGAATATCTAATTGAAAATTATTTAATTCATAAATAAATAATAAACCCTCAATGAAATATTAATTCATAAAACTTTCTATCATTTGAATTTGAAAAAAAACTAGTTGTATGAGGTACTCATCGTCCCTAGTTGATGGTGCCTCCTACTGGTGGAGAGTTACTATAAAAATGATGGGTTTAATTAACTAAATATGGATGAGAACATCTAGTCATAAAAATATTAATTACACTTTATAATAAAATATTTTGGTAAATCAATGGTAGTATTTTTAGAATCATGTACCTCGGTCAATAGTTCAGGGAGTAACAAGTCAATGTCATTGGACAGTCAAATGCCTACTTAGAAACTCACTGAGGGGTGTTTTAGACATAGCTTGGACTGTGAGGCAAGATTTTCTTAATCCTTTTCACTAGAATGCTCAATTTATTGGGTATTCATAATCTAGTTGTGATATATACTAGAGTTTTATAAAATACTGGAATACTTTTAAAGATGTAATAGGTAATTTTTAATTGATAATCGGGATAAAAGTATTAATATGCTACTGTTAATTTTTATAAAAGATAGAAATCAATACTAAAAGTACACTATGATCCATATTATAAAAATATAGTGTCATCGTAGAAACAAATTTCAAAGAATGTTACAGGAACTTTCACAGAGTACTTCCATGTGAAAAGAAATTTTATATGATGGAGTCTTTACTGCATAAACATCTTCCTCGAGAATCAAGTTTGGACGAGAAATATTCTTGAAGTATAATCATGAATGATGAATTTTCTCTTTATATCATAATTCTAATATCAATATTCAAAGGTTTCCAAATGGAACATGAAAACTTAGATGGTTACACCATGTTATCTCATCTACGATAATGTTGTGAGGAGAAAGAAAACTAAGAAATCAACAGGGTTATGATCAAACTGATCATGTATAGATTGAGTGGTGGAACTAAAGATATCCCTAATGTACTTTAAATGATAAATTAAATTGAATGGATATAATAATTTTGATTAAATGAAAATAAATAACCTTAATTTCATCTCATTCTCACATCTTCACCACCCTATTTATCTAGTAACATTGATAGTTATTAAAAGAATTGTTTGTAGAAACCACTTTGAAATCTCTTGGTATTGGTTCACAAAGAAGATAAGAATTTAATGAAATTCAAATCAATAATTATTAAGGTGATAAATCAGAATGTAATGTTGGAAGGTATAGCTATAACTATATGTCTAATAACATGTTCAAAATATCTTTCTAAAAAATTAAATATGGAGAGACCTTATTGATAGGCTATTTGATATTAATGTTTCAAGACAGGTTACTAGAAAACATATATCAATAAATTGAATAAGAATCAAGAATTAACTTCTACTTTATATATATTTATTATTAAATATAATTTATAATTTATAATCCTTTGGTATTATATACACAATGTTCTTACATAGTTGTTTCAAAATAAAGGGAACAAGAATGTTAGGAAACAATTTATGTTCTCTAAATGGCTATGAAATGATTATACCCACATTGGCGGTGAGAAGAACAAAATTTTATTTCCAAGTGAATGTCCCTTTTAAAGATAATATTTTATGTTGAATTCTACCATAACATTTATGGATTAATGTCTTTATGTTATTTCATACACAACCTATAGCATATTAATACATGAATCATTCGAAATATATACTGAATTTAAAATCTAAGACTATAATTCCTAGTTGTGAAAAGATAATTCATTAAATTGTAAAACTAAAATTTGTTATTAATGATACATACAATATGGTAATTAAACTCTTTGTATTTAAATATCTTAGGTATTATTGACACATTTAATTGATTTGTTTTGGAAAAATAAACCTTTAAAATTTAAGGAAATCCATACATCTTTTGGATTTAGATCAATTAGAGAGTGTAAACTATTTCAAGGAGAAGATAGAGGTAAATCAAAATACTTTATAATATTCTATGAAAAAATTTAGGTATTTAGAAGGGAAGTAAGGAAAATGGGTGGTTAGAATATATGATGTTTTTTGGTCTTGTGTTCTGAATAACATATTGACCAGATATAAATAACTCATAACATGTCGCATGCAGTACTTTCTAAACACACACTCCTTTATACACATCAATACTATTATGTTCGGAATGAGGACTAATGCTTATTCTTAGATGAAGAAATTGAGCATTAAAATGTTTTATGGAATGTTTCATAAATGGTCCTTTCTTTATACACAAACGATCACTACTAAAAGTAAAAAGAACATCATTTTTAAGACTCGTGTATTGAAGAAACGTTCATTATTTTTAAATACATGATTTAAAAATAGTTGAGTTTTCCAATAACTATATTCCAACTATGATTAAAAATATATTATATGTTTTTTAGTATTGTATAAATTCATAATTTCATAATTAACATGTGTTAATCTATAAATAGTTAGTTAACAATATAAACAGTCATGCATCAATAAAAAAACTTGAATCCCTGTTATTATTCTAAAGTTCATATAGGTTATTATGTAAATCCCTATGACCGAAAAATTATAGTCAAGAGAATGAATATTTTTCTATAATATATTTCACACCTCTATCTGAGATGTTGAGAATAATATTTATTTTTGTTAATTCAAATATGTACATGAAAAAATAGTTGGTATGGGAATATGTTCCACAAAATCTTGTGGAAAATGAATTTTCCAAGGAAACATACTAGGAAAGAAGGAGAAAACCATAATAGTGGTTTTATATTCCCCATGTTTAGTTATAAAATATTCATTGAGAATAATTGATCCAATATGGATGCAGTAAAGTAAAATCATCTATGGTTGACAATTTAATATGAAATTAGGTAATGTATTCTATATACTAAAATCAAGTCTAAATATTGAATGTTTTTTCAATTGATATAAATCCATTAGTGGGTATTCAATAAAGACTATACCTGAGTGGTACAAGTGACATACAAATAATGCTTAGTTGGTTATACCATGCCATAATACCTAAGTCCATTAGAATTATTCATCTCATAGGAACATTATATTATCATATTATTTGTCATTGGATTCTAATACTTCCACTCTTAGAAATATTCTATTTGATATAACCATAATGACATAGTTACACCATAGATTGTGAATAATGGATAAGTTTATTGTTATCCAATTATAAAATTATGTAAGAAACAATATTATGGAATATTTATTTAAAATAAATTTTCTCAACATGTCTATAAAATTTTAATGGGAGCACCAGTATTTTTCAATTAAATTTTGTTTATAACATATGAAAAGGCTATTTTTTATTATAGTTATTTCAGACTAGATTGAATGTTACTCCCCAAATATTAACTTAATGTAGCGACCTATGTTCTTTGAAATGATATCTAACAAGGTATATATGATTGGATACATAGACCAAGTAAAAGTATTTATACTGATAGGGAATTGGAAAATATAATTTGGTATAATTTGAGAGTTAATTATTACCAATGTCACATGGAAGACATCTCTCAAATAATAAATGTATAAGACATAGGATGTGATTAATGTGGTGAGTGGAATTACATACACTTCTATGATGGATCAATCACATATTCTAGGTGAGTGGAATTACATACACTACTGTGATGGATCAATCACATATTCTAGGCTACATACTATATGAGATGTTTACAACATATTCATTATAGTAGGAAAATATAGGTTGAATCCAAGTGGACTACACCAGAAGTATTCAGTGCTATCAAATTGAACATGAGATAGTACAAGGGACATGTTTGTGGCACTAATAGAGTAAGGGAAACTAGTTTTAAGCGGACAAAAAGACGTATTCCTTTGGATTAATATGATATACTATCATATTTGGGATAATGTAATGAGGAGGAGAATCTCATTACAACAAGTGGTACTCATATATACAGATACCAAGTGTATTGAATTTATTGATTCATCTAAAGAAGAAGTTTATAATATGGAATTATGTTTTTCAGTTGTTGGTATCTCACCTAGTTTGTAATGTGTTATCATAATATAAATTATTATAATACTACTTTAATGTTACTAGAAAATATTTTTTGTTTAGATAGAAGAAAAAAGGAATATACAAAAATATATAATATCTTGAATAGCCTATGTAAAGAAAATGATGTCAGTGAAAGTGAAGTAGCCACATAGTGGGGACATTGTAGTCCAAACAACTAAATACATAACTAAATAGTATCATGATCATATCTTGTGAGAGCTAATGAAGATATTAAGAATTATAGACCTTTTTCAAATAGGATTATTAATAAATTTGGTTCCTTAAACCCAACATTAAAAGTAGTTTTACATTACCATATCATGTATATATTGATTTATTCACAATGGAAAATTACAATAACAGTGTTGATATTTCTTTATCCACATTTTATAGAGTAATTTCCCTAGATTACGTATCATATAAAAATGTTATATCAGTTCCCAAGATATAATGGGAACCTAGACATATCATGGAAGTAACCTTAACCTTAGGTCCTATGGATCAGATGTGTCATGTTGAAAAGACAAAAACGATGTCTGGCCATCACATGATATGCCCTCATAATCATTGAGACTTCTTCTTATAATATTCATAATTTTTTATCTGATGTAGATGAGATCATGGGGACTAAGCTCAAAATTGGAACACCACATGTTTTAGGTGTCATTGGTAGTTCCAATTTTTGAACATTTGTAATGGTATCCTGAAATGATATTATTATCAGTGCATACTATTTTATTATATACATTTATGCATGATAAAAACAATGAAATATATGTTTTGTCGAGGGATCATGCATTGGGTGGAACATTATTGTTATGACATTGATTGAGTAATCAAGGGTGAATTTTTTACTTATCAAAGGAGTTAATATCTGAAACCTAGGTTATTAGGATTGTAGTACCTTCAATAAATCCATTTACATGTAATAATATAATAATCCCATCTAGTAATTTCAATGAATAATTAATCAAGAAAGTAAAATGATAAAGTGTCTGTCCTGATTTAGCAGATATCACACCTCTTCTATGATTTTTACTCATGACTATCGAGATAAGCACCTATAGGTTCACACACATAGTGTATTCAAAAGACCGAGTATATTATAATGATTAAGAATTTAGTACATTGTGGGCCTA
Source organism: Viscum album (assembly GCA_963277665.1). Lineage (NCBI taxonomy): Eukaryota > Viridiplantae > Streptophyta > Magnoliopsida > Santalales > Viscaceae > Viscum > Viscum album. Next base: position 1,998,003,920 of record OY728142.1, on the reverse strand, counting down.
GCCATGGGATTGAGATGATTTTTATGTTTGTGAGATCCCCTTAAAATAAATATATTCTTATTGTTTGAGTTGACAATAACTGGAATTGAATTTATTTATTAAATTTATGCAAACTATATTATGTGAATACATTATAAAATATTTAATGAGTGAATGTAATTTTAATATTAATGGTTTGATTGATATGGTTAATGAATATTAAGTCATGTTAATGACTGTATTTTATCATTTAAAATATTTATTATATTACAATATCATTATAATAATATAAATTATAATTATGACGTATTAAAATAGTCATAAGATTTCATATGTGGATTATATATCAGGCAAATCAAATTCGGTGACTGATGAGCCATTTCTAGGTATTTTATACCTCACAATATAAGTGAGAAGAGGATATCATTTTGGGTATTATTCACTACATGAATTTAAGAGCCTCTCTTTTATATCACCATCATCTTAGAGAGAATTATTGTCAATCTAACCAATAGATTAATGTTCCCCTTTATAGGTTGAATGATTAACATAGCAGTGATCATCGAGATTTTGAAGGATTCATAAAATCTCTACAACAGAACCAAGATGTTGCTGATTTTTTCTCTCATGGATGTTTGAAGAATGTTTGGATGATCTGGAGGGATCAGACATCAGGTCCTTTGTGAAAGGGTCACCATTGATGAGAAATTATTCAACACACCAACAAATCAATCTAGGTAATTTACTCTGTTTATTTATATCATTAATTTCATAACATAACATTATAGGCCCTCATAAAAAGACGAACATCTTAGAATATGATGTAGCTACAAATATTGGTGATGAAACCTTTTAAATTTACATCCCATAGGCTTCCACTATATTTCCTAGAATCATTAAAGTTGAAAGGATAGGACACATATGAACCACTCAGATTGATGGGAAGGCAAAATGAGAGAATTAGATATCAAAAGTGGTCTCTCCTTTCTAGTTTGTTTGACCAAGACCATGGGTCCTTAATGGGGTTCTGAATAAGAACCCCTTTGAAATTATGAAAATACCCTTCATTAAAAATAAACACACATCACCAAAGTCATGTCATGACCTCCCCAGGTAGGGGGGCTTCAACCATCAAGGTCTCAATGCAGTGTGATCCACATGGGTAACAGCACAACAATGCATAGGTTGAGGGGTCATCTCCCAAATGGAACTCATTGAGGTATAAACAATATATGTTAGATAGTGACTGACCTTAGGAAGTGTACTATATCTCTGAACCAATATTGTCATGACAAGACCCCTATCAGTGATAGTGAAATATTTTACCTATTGTACAATTTCATACACCAAATCTCAATAAACCACTATGGGTGATCTTCCACTAGACTACCACTCATAAAACATCCAAAATACTATTTTATTCATATTCTAGACTCTTTATATTATAAATAAAAAAATTGAGGGCCACCAAAAAAACAAAAACTCGTAATGACACGGTTTTGGTAAATAATTCCCCTATTAAAAATATTCAACCATATAACATCTTGTGGAATACCTTCCAAGTAAATCATTTACATAATAATTTAAAATCCACAAACTTGAAAAAATATATATATATATAATATCATAAAATTTTTCATCAAACCATCATACATAGGTAGGGTTCTCCAAGTTATAAAAATATTCTTTACACTTAAATTGAATATAATCAAAATTATTTCCAAGAAATACACACTCAACAATGATAAGAAACCAGTATTTAAGGAAACATTTCATATAACACAACACTAATAATCCTGATATGTCACATGAAATAACATAATCTTGAAATTATAACACTCTAAATGTATAAAATATTTACAATACAAATGAGACTTATAAAATTATAAAATTAAAATCCTATCCATTGAAATGAAAGAGTCTATTCATTTTAAAATCAACTGGGAAGTAGACAGAAAACACCACTTAACACCACAATAATCATTATCTACCTAATGAGATGAAAATATATATTTCAATGTATAAAAATCAAAACCACCATAAAAACCCCAAATTTTATTTCCATTTAAAAAAATACTGCAGAATCTGTTTTTATTCCTATAGTTATTAGTTATCAATTTTAGTCAAAATGATTATCTAAAAAACAAATCATCTAATAAATAAAAGTAAATAATTAAAAACCTGAATCTTAAAAACATTATACATTTCTGATTTAAAATATATTCATATTAAAAACAAACCAATAACCTATTTCCAATTTAGTTACCATCAAAATAAATAATTTAACCAATGTTATGAAAATTATTTCATGAAAATTAATTTGATATAACACTTTATTTTTTGGACTACTACCACAAAATAAGAATTACATTTCCATAAACTGAACACAGAAATAATTTCAACACTAAATGAAAATGGATGAATGTTAAACCCACCTAACAAATAATCCATATGCATATAAAGATTTTTAAATATTTATTAAAATTTTCACACCACTTATAAGTTAGTCCATTTATAAAACACTACCAACACACCTATATAAATTTCAAAACATCCCATATTTTAATCTTCTAATTAAAATTCCCAATTAAAATAACTTTTACATAATAAATAATTAAAATAAATGAAACCATAAATTTTAAGACCAATAAAAAATATGAGTGAACAATATTTTTTTTATATTTCTTTTCTCTAAAATTTATCTTTAAAAATAAAACACCAAGGGTTGTAACCTAATAAATAAGATCTGACATAATTAAATAACAACAATACTTTAAATAAATGAAAATCCCAGAAAAATGGAAATCAGAGAAAAAAATCATCCCTATAACACCCTATTACTATTTTTAGGTATTCTGAAACCCCTATTTTGATCAGGATTTGGTTGGGATTCATTTTAGGGTGAATCGAGTGAAATTGGAAATGTTTTGAAAATTTATGGGCTATTGCATGGTTAGAGAATGGTTTTCCAAAACTGTGTTCCCTCTTAAGGAAAACTGTGAAAACCTGGATAGTGGGGTTTTGAACATCACCCTCTCTATTCCTCAAAATATGTGACCACTTAAGAAAAATGGTGAATCCCATTTATAACATAACCATGGATAGGTTTCATGGTTTGGTATATTCATGCGGTCCTACCCATAAAATAATGTGTAAGAGTTTTTTTAAAATGAATTTAATTTTAAAATTAGTCAACAATTCATTTTAGGTTCTTGAAATAAATGTATGACCCATAAGTGATTCCTAGTTCCTTTAGAGCTCCCAAGAGAAGTTCTTGTCCCCTCTTAACCAAATCGAAAGACAAATAATGATATTTTAATGGCATTATATCTCCTATTAGATTGTTACATATTCATGTTATCAATCTCCCGCTCTCTCATATTTCATCTCTAGTATTTCATGGATATCCCTGTTGATGGGAAGATCTAATACCCTCTGTTTTGGGGTCTTAAATGTAGGTTTTATTCTCATATCTTTTGGTCTTAATTATCTGTTAACAAATCCCTATTAGGGTTTTGATATTCAAGATCTATCAATTTTGATGTAGGTGGTTTTGTATGATGCCCAAATTTTATTAACCCTAAAAAGATATTTTAATATTAAATGAATGATTTAAATGAAATTTCATGATAAAAACGAAATTTATTTAAATTTTCTTATTAAAATATCAATTCTATTGATTTTTTTACAAAATTGGGTTTTTGGCATGAAATTGGGAAAACCCCCAATTCCATTGAATTGGGGTTTGTATGTGAAATTGATTAAAATTAGTGAAATTTAAATTTTTTAATTTAAATTGTCAAAATTTATATGATAGAATTTTTAACAAATTGGTATTTGGGAAAATGGATTAAATTGGTTTTGATAGAAATATTTGTGTTTTATCATGCAAAAAATGAATATTTTTATTAAAACCCAATTTTGTTTTTTAAATAGAGATTGTAATATTTTAAATCAGAGAACGGAATAAATAATATTTTAAACATTATTTTAAATAATCTTTATATTAAATTTTTTTACTAGGGAATATGCAAGCCGAGGTAGTTACTGAGTTATTACGACACGCATGCTGGGATGGGAATTCCCTAGCACTGGATTGATGTATTGGACATCTAACATGAAAATTATTTAGAACATCGAATTTCTTAGTAAGATGTCTATGAATCCACACTTTTCAATGTAGAGGGGAGTCTATACACATTTCAATTATTGTCAAATCAGTGTTTTATGATCTCATAACCTGGAAATATCATACATTTTGGTAGATAACCTGTTTCTCACCTTTTTATGTTTGATATATTAATGCGTGGCAATTTTTGTAAACTATTTTACCTGATTTCTGAGTTTATATATGTTGTTTTATATAAAAAATTTCTTTATGAAATTGTTTTAGAAATATTCCATCAGTTGAAATGTGTTGTGTCTTTTAAAGTATTTTTATCATTTTTAATGTCAATCATAAATTATTTTAATTATTCATTTGAAATACCAAATATGTTTCTTTACAAGTGAATACATTATTTGATTAATTAAATATTGGAATCTGTTAGGGAATCCTTGGTGAGGCCCTATTGGTATTTTATCCCTCACCCTACCTGTACCTTTGAGTGTTTGTAGATTATCTCTTTTTGAGATCGAGTAGGGGAAAATAACCACTTGGAGGTTGTTCTTGCAGTTTAACCATGGACAAGGTGAGTTGAATCTTCTAAGACATGGGTTATATTCCTTATTTTTTGGTACTTTTTTATAGTATATTGGGTTTTTATTCCTATTTGGCTTCTAGTATAATTTTTCCTATATATTTTAATTTGTATGTATACTAACTTGTTATTCATATTCCAAAATTTTTGGGGAAAAATAATTCCCACATTTATTTTGTATGATCACAGGTTCTAGTCCCCAACCCATGGGGATCGAGAACACCATTTAAGCCATGTCAATATTGGCTCTATTATCAAGCAACTTATGATGGTTCATGAAAAAATTGTCATCAAATCCAGGTTGATCTTTTTTTATTGAACTCAGTATGCATTTTTTATTCTTTTTGAATCTTAGGAGGTAGTTTTGATTGAGTTCCTGGTTAGATCTCACCATATTGAAAATTATGTCACCAAGTGTGGTTTGGGAAAGATATTTGGTAGATTAGTTCTAGTATTTTAACAACTTTATATTTGGATATATTATAATACTATTGTTTTGTCAATCTAGTGGTATTGATTTCTCTCACTGATCTAGTTGAGGGTTAAACTAATATCTTCGTTATTGTCTGAGGATGTTTTATTGAATTATTCCTCCAAGAAGGCATGTGAATCAGATCTAGGTGGAAACTACTATTGAACCATAGTGATCCAATCCTCTTATGGACCCAAATCTGGTTCTCGTGATTGTGTTCATTGTCTATGCTTTAGGATAAGAAACTACACCAACTCCCATTCCGGATTCTACTATGTAACCTCAGAGAGTTTATCTTTGAATTCATTCTCAAGAGTTACTTTCCAAAAATACGAAAATGTTTAAAGTCTCAAATGATCCACAAAAAGATGATGAATCTTTTAGCAGTGTGGAATGTTTTTTTGGGTTCTTGTAGACTCGTGATGAAATAATGGTGAATTTTTCCACCTTCATACTTGAAGGGCCAAGAATGAAATGGTGGGATGCAGTATTGATGATTAAGAAACATGAGGTCTTAGAGTGTAAATACTTAAATGTTATTTTTTCTGATCATTTTTATCTATATTTGATGATGTTTTCTAAGGCCACATATTTTTTTAAACTCGATCAGGCTTAGAGGACCATGATGAAGTATTAAAATCATTTTTCTTCTCTTGTACAGTTTTCACTTGAGATAGTATGAAATGATAAGATGAAATATTTGATTGTTTGAGCTAAGGATTCAACAAGATATTTATTTATGGATTTTGTTTCTAAAGCTTCCATATTATGATGATATGCAGGATAGGGTATTGATTGTCAAGATGGACCTAGATGGAAATGGCAGGGTCTTAGGGAGTTTCTTTCTCTCCAAGTGGTGTTGAATGTTCCTTCAAAGGAAAGGGAAATCGTTATGATTATTATTGTGGATCTCTATGGAAGGGTCATTCTCGACTTCATGTAGTGCCAACAAGATTACCTTTTCCATTGTGGCATGCCTGGGCATCCTAATAGGTTTTTTAATAGGCCACCAAAGATATGTTGCTCCAACGAATGCTCGGGTCATACACTGAAGTTATTCCATATCTGTTCCACTCCTCGAAGTGGAATTCTATCATTATCTTCTTTCAAAACTACGAGGAAATTTGATGCTTCAAGAGTGAATGGGTTCCAGCCACATTCATCTAGAATAAATCTTTTTCACATAGTGGAAGAGTATCCAGAGAAATCAGATACGGGTCCAATAACTATGAGAGGTATCATCACAAGAGGTTCATCATTAGTGACTGAGTTTTTTGATAATGGTTCATCTTATTTTTTTATTTCAACCTGTATTATTATTCTGATAAATCATCTTATAGAGATTTTTCCTTATGTAATGAAAATTACAACACCACTTGGAATGAAGAGAGAGGAGGGTCTCCATAGTCCCACATTTGTTTTCTCTCTATCTAATTTTGATCTGGCATGGAGTTTTTTGGTTCTCGACTTGAAACCTCTTGATGTTATTTTGAGGATGGATTTGATCATGTCGAATAAAAATATGATTGATTTTTATCTTTTATGGGTCTACTTTATAGCACTCGATGGGGTTTCCTGAATCATTCATGGAGAATGGGACCCATGGTTGAGAAGATCCAGACCTACTTTACCAAACTAACAGAATGTAATATTTTTTTTATATTTTGATACCAATCATGAATCATTAATTAGAGATCACCCTAATTTTTTCATTGAGTTTCATGATGTTTTTACATAAAAATTATTTGTTTTACACTTGTAAGAGAGATATAGGTTTCCACTAACATAATCAATAGAAATAAAAAAGTTTATATTACATATTATAACATGGATCAATCAAAAATGGAAGAGATGAAGTCCCAGTTAAAAGAAATTCTTGATAAATTCATTCTATTCTTGAGTGAATCACATTGGTGGTGCATATTCTATATTCCATGAAATTTTATTTTCACTTCACCTTTATGATGACTATAAAAATATCAACTATGTGATGGTAAAGAACATGTATGTGTTTTCATGAATTGATGATCTATTTGATCTGTTTAAAGAGGTAAATGGTTCTCAAAAGTTTATATTTGATCTGTATACCATTATTCGAGAACAAAAGATTCAAAACATTACAAAATTACCTTTCAGAGTATGTATGGTCCTTATGAATTCCTTGTCATTAATTTTTGGTTTAACCAATGATCTTGCAGTCTTTATCGCTTTAATGAATAGGATTTTCTATAAGTATCTTGATACCTTCATGGTGGTCATTGTAGACAACATCCCAGTTTTCTCTATGTTTGAGGAGGATCATATGAATCATACAGAAATGGTTATGAGTTGGATTATAAATCTCATACATTATGACAAGCTTTCAAAATATGATTTCTACATCTAGGAATTGATTTTCTTTGGGATCATGGTTTTGGAACATTCTATTTCAATTGATCCTGGAAAGGTTAAATATATTATGACATGGTTAAAACCAAAAAAATGTTTTTGAGATTCAGAAACTCTTGGGTTTAGATGGGTAGTATCGTTGGTTCTTAAAGGACTTCTCAAATTCAGATTCCATGATGACTAATCTAACTCGGAATGGAGTATAGATTTTTGTGATGAAAATTTTTATAACTATTTTGCTGATCTGAAAAATATTTTGACTACTACACTAGTGTTAAATCTTCTAGAGGATGTCAAGGTTATGTGTTCTTTGGTGATGCATCATGTTTATCTTTGGGATGTGTTCTTATAAAGGGTGATCATATTGTTGCTTATAGACCTTTTTAGCTTAGACCACATGAGAAGAATTACCTGACCCCTGACATTGAACATGTAACTATGATGCACGTGCTTAAGAGTTTGAGAAATTATATTTTTGGAGAATTTTTTACTAGTTATTTTGACCACGAGATCATGAGTTATATCTTCTCTAAAAAATATTTTATTCTCTTCTAGAGTAATTGGGTGGATTACCTACAGTCCTTCAATTTTGAAATTGTTTATTCGCTAGGGAAAGAAAATGTATTTTCATATTATTTGATAGGGAAACATTTGACCGAAGTGTTGAAAGAATCTTCAAAAGAGTGGAACTTGATGGATATTTTGTAATGTTTCATATAAGAGTTCATAAATCTAGGTACAAGGTTTCATTTTCTAGTGATTAGATGGAATCCACTATTCTCAAATAGATTCCTTAAGAACAGAAGCTTAATGATGAGTTGTTTAAAATTAGAGACTCTCTTTATGGTGGTGATTCCTTACATAACTGGTCATTCACCATTGAGGTAATTCTTCTCTATAAAAACATGTTTTTTGTTCTATTATCGATACAAAAATTTATGATAGGTGATTGATATAATTCATAGTGTTAAATGCACCCAGGAATGAAATTGATGTTCTACAATAAGATATTTTAATTCTAGAGGCCAGGTATGAGACGGGGCATTATTGAAATTTTCTCTATTTTCCATATGTGCTAATAGTTCAAGAACGAGCACCAAATAAATTGGATTTTCTTCATCCACATCAAGTTACTATGTGGAATTGGGGTGAAATATCAATAGGATTTGTGATTAGGCTTCTAGGTACCTAGATAAAGATGAATTTAAAATGGGTTATGATCAATTAGCTGATATTTTTGATCACTTTATACTCATTCATGACACATCCCAGGTTGAGGAGTTTGAAAATCTCTATGTGAAAGTGAATGTTCTTTCATACAGAGTTTCATCAGCAATATTCTCTGATAGGGATCCACGGTTCACTCATCATTTTTGGGGAGGCCATTCGGAGGAACTGGGACCTCAGGTTCATTTGTGTATGGTATACTATCCACATTTCTATGGACAGATAGAAAGAGCTACATATATTCTTGAACATATTCTCAATTATTTCATCCTTGACTTTGGTGGGGCTTGGGATGACCACCAAGGGCCTATTGAGTTTTATTATTACAATAGTTACCAATCCATGATCAGAATGGCTCCTTTTGTGACCTTTTATAGACACACTTGTAAATGTCTATTCTATTGTTTAGATATTAGAAAAATTTCCTTAGTTGGACCAAGAATGGTCCTAGAGAAAATAGAAAATATTCATTTGATAGGTTAGATAATGCTAACAATATATAGCTGTTATTAGTCTTATGTTGATCATTACTGTAAACTTGTCGAATTCTTAGTTGGTGACTTTGTGTTCTTAAAATTTGTACCCTGTCTGGGTCATCAATAGCTTGGGAGGAATAGGAAAACTTATCCTTTTTTATGACCTTTTAAGGTTTTTGAGTTGGTGGGAAAAGTGGCATAGAGTTTATCACTTCCACTAAAACTAACGTCAATAAATATTGTATTCCATGTATATTATCTATGACTGTATCTATCTAATCACTATCGTGTTCTGAGCTTGAGGGATCTTGTGGTTGACCCTGAATTATCCAAGACTAAAGGACAATTATGATAGTTAATTCTGAAACCAAAGTCCTTTTTTAGAGTAAGATACATTTGGTTTGAATTCTATGGCAGCACAGTTCTGATAAAAATATGATGTTGGAGAGGGGGAATTTATAAGAGGATAGTGGACTTATCATTTTGGCCTGGAAGCTTTTGAGTATGATTTCTAGTGATAAAAAGTTTCTATAGTGGGGAGGTTTTAACATCTTGTTACTATATTTTGGAATTATTAAAACCCTATTTTGGTCATGATTTGGTAGGGTTTTGTTTCAGGATGAATCATGAGAAAATTTAAATGGTTTGTTAATTTTTGTGACAATTTACAGTTGAAAAGAAGCTTTCCAAAACTATGTACCCTCTCGAGGAAAACCCTTAATAACCAGATAGTAGTGTTTTGTATGGATTTCTCATGGTTTGAAAATTCATTCACCCATTTAAGAGAAACCATGAATCCAATTTAAAATAGGTTCATTGACAGGGTGAATGGTTTGGTATAATAGGGCGGCCCTACCCAGGATACATTGTGTTTGGGGTTTTTAATCCAAATTTTATTTTAAAAATTTTCAATGCCTCATTTCATCGCATTGATGGACGTATATGACTGATAAGTGATTTCTCATTTCTTAGGTTCTCCAAGAGTAGTTCATAGTCCTTAAGAAACCTCCTGTATGTTATTCAAAGATCAGATAACGATGTTGGATATCCTTGTCATGACCCGACCTCGGGGCCCGTGCCATGACTACCCAAAGCCCACCTTCCATAGGCTAGGGGCTGGAAACTAGCACCAAAGGTGTAAATCCCGTAAACTAGGAAGGAATTGACTTTATCAAATTAAACAAAACACCACAGAGTACAAGCGGAAGTAAAACACTATGTACAAAAGAAAGTGCTGAAAAGTAAAAAAAGGGCCAGAATACAAACCCAACTGAAAAGTACAGCTATAACTGAAAGAAAATACAACATAAAAGACAAACAGCTGGAAGAATAGAAGCATATCATGGGTCATCCACCTCAGATCCTATCTGAAGGGTAGGTACAGATAGCCTCCACAATGCTCTATCCCGTCAACCTCCTCCGAGTATCACCACGTCGTGAAGTCCACCTCCGAATACTGACTTGTCGTGAGATCCAGCTCTGGGTACCGTCCAGTCCTCGAATACACGGCCTCTGTCAGTGATTCCCATCATCTGTAACCAACACAACGAGGTGCAGGCATAGCCCGTGCAGGGGTGAGTACAACTATACTCAGTAGGGACCCCGAGACCCTCAAGGTCTTACTAAATCCAACAAGGATAACCACAATGAAAGATCTCAATAGATAACCTCTACTTAGGTATATGCCCATACATATACCTAAGTTATCAAGTAACCCATATCAATCATGAGGATACACAAAGATTATGAAATCAACGGATAACCACTACCCAGGTATATGCCCATACATATACCTAAGTTATTAAGTGACCCATCTCAATCATGAGGTAAACACAAGGTCATAGACTCAGCTCAAACCAAGATTTTCATTATCGAAACTGTAACTGCTGAAGAGTCCCATCTCTGGAGTGTACAGTGGTCCTGTCACGACTCCGAGGTACTGCTCACTAACCTAAGACTGCTGAGGTACTCCTCCTGTCGAGTACCGTGGGCCATCCAACCAAACACAGTAGTACTTCCTGCCGGGGTATGCCACCCAAACACAGTAGTGCACACCCCCTAATAGCCTGTAGAGGTACTCTCCGGATGAGTACCGCAGGTCTTCACTGTCACACAGGTAGTGCTTCGTCCGCCATGGGTATGCACCCAACAAAGTAGTGCTCTGTCTATTGGGCTAGTCGATTCACTCCAAGTCGAGTCAGTCAAGCAGTCGTCAGGTCTCAGCCGGCTACACGATCTCTGTACTCCGAAAGCTCGTCTCTGGGAGGGTCCGCTCCATGAGCTACAGGTCGATACTCCAAGTCTCTCAAAGTCCCGCTATGAAGTATCTAAATGGACCGCCTCGTCATATAGGTCTCAATGCAACAGACGTCGCGTCAATCGGACGCCTGGTCTGTGAGTTATTAGCCTTTTCGTCCCAGGGGCCCAGTTGGTTTCGTGTGCGAACCAACCCGGCCGTATCTCAACTATACCTCGAAATCTCAAAGGGTATACTCATAGGGTATAATCATAGGGACCGTTTCTCAACGTCATCACCAATTCCGCTGACGGTTCGTCAAAAGGACGTCCAGTCTGAATGTTATCAGCTTTTCTGTTCTAGGGGCCTGGTTGGATTTCGAGTACAATCCAACCTAGCCATATTCCAATAGCGTCCAAACCTCAGGCGAAGTATACCAAATGTTTCTTCTCATCAAGAGGAATCCAACAAAGTCGACGGCACGTCAATCGGACGTTCGGAGCTCAAGTTATAAGTGTTTCCGCTCCGAGGGCCCGGTTGGATTCATCATCGATCCAACCAAGTCGTACTTCAAATGACACCGGTTAACGAAACCAGTCACACCATTGCGATCCATATGGAAAAACACACGAGATGGACTACCCGTTGGTCCAAAACGGATAGCCGGTGAAAAAGTTTCATTTCACCACATCATGCGCAAACTGGGCCTCATGGGGCCCGCGCCTCAACCTCGACTTAAATATCCAAAATTAGTCTTTAAACATCCGTCGTAATTCCAGGGTCGCAACATCGCAGACGTTTCGTCATTCCAACACCGTATGAGAGAGATATGTCAGATACAAGATCCTGTAATAATAATATTATTATTATTATTTTGTGTTTCGTGGCCCCGCACCACGAACTAGAATTTAGTATCCAACATTAGACTTGAATCGACTGTATTAATGAAGGGATTATAACGCCACTGACGGCAAGGCAATCGGACGTCGCACGCATGAGTTATGGTGGGTCGAAGATTTAATAATAATATTAAACCTATTATTTTTCAACCGCCTCGGGTACCCAATCCAAAAACCCGAAAAAAAACATCCAATATTGGACTCATAATGTCCGTCTCAGAATCTGGGTTGCATTGCCGCAGACGGTTCTTGAAACCGAGGCCGCACCAAGAAGACACCGTAAAATACGGTTTTCCCAATGAAAATAATAATAAAATTATTATATTATTATTATTTTTAATTTTAATTTACAAAATTATATTATCCAAATCTTCTACGCACCAACATTGGCACCTCCTCCATGCGGCATGCCCAAACCTCCTTTCCTTTATGGTTTTTATTATCATTTACTTTATTATTTCATCACTTCAATTTCTCTCTCCAATCCAATCTAATTTCTCCTTCAATCTTCTCACGCTCCAACCACATGCAGCGCCTCCAACCTGTAACCCTAGTGACCAGCTTATTCGCACGGGGTGAGTCCGCCAGAACCGCCACCGTACTGGCGTCCCGCGCCGCCGGTGAATTCCATAGGCCACCGAAGTTGCTCCGGTGGTCCGTTTTCAAATCTGATTGTTCCGGCGTTCACCTCGAGTCTCGTACTTTACTACGGAATCATCAAACCGCCTCTGTGGCGCGTTCCGTCAACGCCCGTCGATCCGCCGCCAATTAAACAATCAGAGGAGCCTTCTAATCACCGCAACGGCGCGATGCAACGGCACGGTGCTTCTTCGCCCATTCTTCATTGTTTCCACGCGGTGCAGTTGCACCGCACCGCCTTTGCTCGTGCCGCAACGAGTACAACCAACAAAAGGGGGAGGTGGGTCGGTCGTGTTCGTGCGGTCCGACCTCCTCCCGTTATTACGATAACAGGAGGCTCAAACAATTATCAAAAAAACAAAGGCCGATGATATAATCCACATAAATTAAATTAAACCAAACCCCTACTTGGATATTTGACGTCGCACGTCGGGTGTCGCGGAGAATGGTGTCGCGAGGTCGAACATAGATTATGTGGACGTCGAGGTGTGTCCGAGGAGGAAACAACGTCTCCTCACTTGTTGATATGATGAAGAATGAAGGTACGTTGTCATTGGCGATGATCACCATGGTCGGCAACTTCTCCCTTGTCGTGGAGGAAGATGAAGACAGAAGAATCCGGGTCACCGAGTCTTCTAAGTCGAAGGGTCGATGTTCTTCATCAGAGAAGAACCATTATTCACGTTCTTCAACGTGGAAGATGAACTACTATCTCTTCCCCATCCCCACACAATAATCCAACCCCTAATAAAATAAGACTCTACTTATTTTATTACCCATCTCATGCATTTTCAAAACATTTCAAAATGTTGAATTAACTTAACTTAATTAATCTTGAGCTTGTCAAAATTAAATGATGTAGAGCTGGCATCATTAATGAGAGGATGTGTCACAAGGGGGGTTGGAGTGAGTTATGGAAGATGAGAGATCACCCACTTAATGGGGGAGTTAGAGGAGGTTTAAGGAATGTGAAGGGGTGGGGTTTGTGTGGGCCCCACCTCACCTTTAATCCTCTCAAAGGTAGTCAACTACAAGTGGGTCCCACCCCTAACTCCCTTACACATGTTATAACTACATAAGATATGGATAAAGTGTTATGACACAACACTTACTCCACTTACCAAGAAATGAAAATATAATTGTAAAAAAATTATATTTTTATCCCTCACTTTTTTTTAAACAACACCTCCTAAGAAAACGCAACTCCAGAAAAGGTCTTCTTATGAAATTACCGGCGCTGCGGTTTCATCGGTGCCCTCAAATTTCAATTCTGAGCACCAGTTCAAAAGTTAGGGAAACTCGCTCGTTCGTTCACAGAATGTACCTGAGATAAACTTCAGAAATTGATTCCGGGCACACCGGGCCTCGGAATCAAGTGCCGTCAGAAACTGCATTCTTGTAAAATCTCAAAGAAAATTTAGAAAAAATTTCCCTTGAATTTTACGGGTCTTTAAATTACTTCCACCTCCGGGCTTTACGTCCCCGTAAAGCTATAACACAAAATAGGGAAACAAAAGTGGTACTGAGCATTAATCTGAGCCTTCCACTCTCATGTGCTCTGCTGGAGGTTCCCGTGCTGCCAGTGAAAGCGCGCCTGAGGAATCGATCGTTCTTGTAGGACCTGATCCTATCAATCCTTAATTTCCTCTGGAACCTCCATGCATGTCTCCCTGTCATTGACGTCCAACTCCCTGAGGTCGATGATGTGTGAAGGATCTTGCACGTATCTCCTCAGTCGAGGTATGTGGAAGATTTCATGCACCCGGTGCAACGGAGGTGGAAAGGTGAAGCGGTAAACCACCTCACCTACCCTGCTGGGGACCTAGAAATGTCCGTTAGAACTGAAACTCAAAACTCCTGCTTCCACGGGGGTAAGGTTGCCCGACCCAAGAATAATCGGCTACACCCTCCCATGGACGAGTTTATCTTGTGCTGCCTGGGGTTTCCTTTTTCCCGACCAAGGAAAACCCATCCCGACATTTTCCTAATACCATCAATTTGTGTATGAGAAATGATTTCCCAATCCATACTCAAACTAACGTCGTAAGGCCTCGACGCTGCCACCAAGAGGTCCCAACCGGGACTCTCGCCTCAAGGGTCAGAGCACACCATCGGCGTAAGTGTACCTATCAAGTCTCCTCCCAAAGGTATCTCCAGACGTGAGGGTCATGTCAAAGTCTTAACCAGAAACTCTAGGTCTGGGACTAGATTCATGGAAGGAAGGGATGATTCGTATTGATGTCTGTCGATACAGCAGCTAGTAGAAGACAAAGTCCACACTTCGAATCATCCTTAGAGCCATTTCGGTCGCACTCATTGACCTCATGCAGCTACTCTTTTCCCTTTCCCTCCAGTTCCCTGAGCCTGGAGGGGACAACCAAGGCAGGTGGTTGTAACATGTTGAAATGTACACCACCTCATGCTGCTCTCCTAGCTCTGCCTCCACGTCTGATGCTCTACAGATTTATCTATCCTTAACATTTCCTCTTCTTGAAATATTCACATGCCCAGGTCTCTGAGACTGGCACCAGCTCGCTGCATTCCAAATTCTAACATTCTTTAGCTGTATTCATTCATCCAAAGAACATTCAACCTCAAGGTTCTCTCTAGCACCCTAACGTGAGTAGGAATGCATACAGGAAAAAATTATGGATCGAATCGTATTCATCGAGTACCCAGAATGTTCGGTACGCCTCGATGAATTCTCAGCAACCGACACGTCGTCCTGCTGAAGTTGTATAAGCTCTAGAAAACTCTCAGCCACCTCCTCAAGCTAGTCCTCAGCCGACTTTGAGTCAGGTTCACCTCAGAACTTGAGGGTATCTGATGTTAGAACACATGTAAGGCAGTAATCTCACATGTGTCACCAACCAGTACTGTCGTTTGTAACTGCTGACCAACAGGTAGTGATGTATAGCTGACACACTACCCGAAGGCACTATCTCGGGCATCGGTCCACGTACTGAAACCTCGTCACTATGTGGACCATCCTCATGGTCATTCACTGGAAAACACTAGTGGCCAAGTCCACCATCCACTCTCCTGATGTCTCAGCTAGGTCGAAAACTCTAGCAATCGCCTCCATCCAGTGCTCTGCTGTCTGGGAATCTGCCTCGGCTCATAACCTCGGAGGCCTCTACTACAGGAACTCGTGCAACGTGCTCTGCCAGCGTGCACAGTTCGCTAGTATGGCTAGTGGAATCTACTTCCCAATAGGTGGTGGTGGTGCTGTTACACCACCTGAGGGTGCCAACATAGTAAAAAGGGCCTTGTACCAGAGCCTCATCGCTCGGTGAGCCGTCATCGAGTACTCTATCGGAACTCCAACTGACTGTCTATGTGGATACATCCTGAACAGATGCAACACGGTCAATGATTTATACCTGGTGAGGAGACATGGTTTGAGATGACTTTAAAACTTTTGGAAACACACACAAAATCAGTGTTTTCATGCACAAAGTCGGAAATCGGTAGTCAGGGTCCTGGTGTATGGATACGTCGGCCGCCGCACCAACACAGGACTCCCTGAACTGAAGACCACACCTGGTACCCTTAACACTATTGATTCACATAGAAAAAGATCAGAGTACTTAGTTCTACGGTAGAACCGAACTCCTCTGATACCAATTTGTCACGACCCGACCTCGGGGCCCATGCCGTGACTACCCCAAGCCCGCCTTCCATAGGCCAGGGGATGACGACTAGCACCAAAGGCGTAAATCCCATTAACTGGGAAGGAATTTCCATTATAAAAGTAAACAAAACACCATAGAGTACAAGCGGAAGTAAAAGACTAAGTACAAAAGAAAGTTCTGAAAAGTAAAAAAGGGTCCAGAATACAAACCCAACTGAAAAGTATAGCAACAACTGAAAAAAAATACAACAGAAAAGACAAATAGCTTGAAGAATAGAAGCAGATCCTGGGTCGTCCACCTCGGATCCTACCTGAAGGGTAGGTACAGATAGCCTCCACAATGCTCTCTCCCGTCAACCTCCTCCGAGTATCGTCACGTCGTGAAGTCCACCTCCGGATACTGACTCGTCGTGAGACCCACCTCCGGGTACCGTCTAGTCCTCGAACACGAGGCCTCTGTCAGCGCTGCCCGTTGTCTGCAACCAACACAACGAGGTACTGGAATAGCCCGTGTAGGGGTGAGTATAAAGATACTCAGTAGAGTCCCTGAGACCCTCAAGGTCTCACTAAATCCAATAAGTATAACCACAAAGAAAGATCTCAATAGATAACCTCTACTTAGGTGTATACCCATACATATACCTAAGTTATCAAGTAACCCATCTCAATCATGAGGATACATAAAGATTATGAAATCAACGGATAACCACTACCCAGGTATATGCCCATACATATACCTATGTTATTAAGTTACCCATCTCAATCATGAGGTAAACACAAGGTCATAGACTCAGCTCAAACCAGGATTTTCATTATCGAAACCGTACCTGCTGAAGAGTCCCGTATCTGGAGTGTACAGTGGTCCTGTCATGACTCCGAGGTACTGCTCACTATCCTAAGACTGTTGAGGTACTCCTCCTGTCGATTACCGTGGCCCAGTCACCCAAACACAGTGGTGCTTCCCGTCGGGGTAGGCCACCCAAACACAGTAGTGCACACCCCCTAGTAGCCTACAGAGGTACTCTCCGGACGAGTACCGTGGGTCTGCACTGTCACACAGGTAGTGCTCCATCCTCTATGTGTCTTCACCCAACAAAGTATTTCTCCGTGCACTGTTCTAGTCGACTCACTCAAAGCCGAGACGGTCAAGCAGTCGTCAGGTCTTAGCTGGCTACACGGTCTCTGTACTCTGAACGCTCGTCTCTGGGAGGGTCTGCTCCACGAGCTACAGGTCGATACTCCATGTATCTCAAAATCCCACGAAGAAGTATCTCAAAGGAACAACTCGTCATTGGGGTCTCAACGCAATAGACGGCGC
This sequence comes from Viscum album, assembly GCA_963277665.1. Classification (NCBI taxonomy): domain Eukaryota; kingdom Viridiplantae; phylum Streptophyta; class Magnoliopsida; order Santalales; family Viscaceae; genus Viscum; species Viscum album. The sequence continues at coordinate 1,997,985,952 of OY728142.1, read as the reverse complement.
GTCAATCGGACGCTTGGTCTGTGAGTTATTAGCGTTTTCATCCCAGGGGCCCGATTGGTATCGTGTGCGAGCCAACCCGGCCGTATCTCAACTGTACCCCGAACTCTCATAGGGTATACTCATAGGGACTGTTTCTCAACGTGATCACCAACGCCGCTGAAGGTTCGTCAAACGGATGTCCAGTCTGAATGTTATCATCTTTTCCGTTCTAGGGGCCCGGTTGGATTTCGAGTACAATCCAACCTGGCCATATTCCAATAGCACCCAAACCTCAGGCGAAGTATACCGAAAGTTCCATCTCCTCAAGAGGAATCCAAGAAAGTCGACGGCACTTCAATCGGACGTCCGGAGCTCAAGTTATAAGCATTTCCACTTCGAGGGCCCGGTTGGATTCATGACCGATCCAACCAAGTTGTACTTCAAATGAAACTGGTTAACCAAACCGATCACACCATTGTGATCCATACGGAAAAAAACATGAGATGGACTACCCATTGGTCCCAAACGGATAGCCGGTGAAAAAGTTCCATTTCACCGCATCATGCGCGAAACGGGCCTCATGGGGCCCACACCTCAACCTCGACATAAATATCCCAAATTAGTCTTGAAACATCCATCGTAATTCCAGGGTCGCAACGTCGCAGACGGTTCATCATTCTGACACCGAATGAGAGAGATATGTCAGATACAAGATCCCGTAATAATAATAATATTTTATTATTCGGTGTTTCGTGGCCCCGCACCATGAACTAGAATTTAGTATCCAACATTAGACTTGAATCGACCGTATTAATGACAGGATTATATCGCCACTGACGGCAAGGCAATCGGACGTCGCACGCATGAGTTATGGTGGGTCGAAGATTTAATAATAATATTAAATCTATTATTTTTGGAGCGCTTCGGGTACCTGATCCAAAAAACCGAAAAAACATCCAATATTAGACTCGTAATGTGTGTCTTGGAATCTGGGTCGCATTGCCGTAGACGGTTCTTGAAACTGAGGTCGCACGAAGAAGATACCGTCAAAATACGGTTTTCCCAATGAAAATAATAATATTATTATTATTTTATTATTATTTTTAATTTTAATTTAAAAAATTATAATATCCAAATCTTCCAGGCACTAACATTGGCGTCTCCTCCATGCGGCATTCCCAAACCTCCTTTCTTTTATGGTTTTTATTATTATTTACTTTATTATTTCATCACTTCAATTTCTCTCTCCAATCCAATCTAATTTCTCCTTCAATCTTCTCACGCTCCAACCACATGCAGCGCCTCCAACTTGTAACCCTAGAGACAAGCTTATTCGCATGGGGTGAGTCCGCTGGAACCGCCGTCGCGCCGGCGTCCCGCGCCGCCGGTGAATTATGCGGGCCACCGGAGTTGCTCCGGTGGTCCGTTTTCAAATCCGACTGCGCCGGCGTTCACCTCGGGTCTCGCACTTTACTGCGGAATCATCAAACCGCCTCTGCGGCCCGTTCCATCAACGCTCATCGATCCGCCGTCAATTAAACAATCTGCGGAGCCTTTGAATTGCCACAATGGCGCGACGTGACGGCACGTCGCTTCTTCTCCCGTTCTTCATTGTTTCCATGCGGTGCCGTTGCACCGCGCCACCGTTGCTCGTGCCACAACGAGTACAACCAACAAAAGGGGGAGGAGGGTCGGTCGTGTTTTTGCGGTCTGACCTCCTCCCGTTATTACAATAACAGGAGGCTCAAACAATTATCAAAAAAAACAAAGGCCGAGGATATAATCCACATAAATTAAATTAAACCAAACCCCTACTTGGATATTTGACGTTGCACGTCGGGTGTCACGGAGAACGGCGTCGCGAGGTCGGATGTAGATTCTGTGGACGTCGGGGTGTGTCCGAGGAGGAAACGACATCTCCTCACTTGTTTCTATGATGAAGAAGGAAGGTACGTTGTCGTTTGCGATGATCACCGCGGTCGGAAACTTCTCCCTTGTCGTGGAGGAAGATGAAGATGGAAGAATCTGGGTTGCCGAGTCTTCTAAGTCGAAGGGTCGATGTTCTTCGTCAGAGAAGAACCATTCTTCACATTCTTCAACGTGGAAGATGAACATCTATCTTCTCCCCGTCCCCACACAATAATCCAACCCCTAATAAAATAAGACTCTTCTTATTTTGTTACCCATCTCATGCATTTTCAGAACATTTCAAAATGTTGAATTAACTTAACTTAATTAATCTTGAGCTTGTCAAAATTAAATTATGTAGAGTTGGCATCATTAATGAGAGGATGTGTCACAAGGGGGGTTGGTGTGAGTTATGGAAGATTAGAGATCACCCACTTAATGGGGGAGTTAGAGGAGGTTTAAGGAATGTGAAGGGATGGGGTTCGTGTGGGCCCCACCTCTCCTTTAATCCTCTCATAGGTAGTTAACTACCAGTGGGTCCCACCCCTATCTCCCTTACATAGGTTATAACTACATAATAGAGGGATAAAGTTTTGTGACACAACACTTAATCCACATACCAAGAAATGAAAATATAATTGTAAAACAATTATATTTTTATCCCTCAATTTTTTTAAACAACACCTCCCGATAAAACGCAACTCCAGAAAGGGTCTTTTTAAGCAATTATCGGCGTTTCAGTTTCATCGGTGCCCTCATAATTCAATTCCGAGCACCGGTTCAAAAGTTAGGAAAACCCGCTCATTCGTTCACTGAACGTACCCGAGCTAAACTTCAGAAATTGATTCCGGGCACACCGGGCCTCGGAATCAAGTGTCGTCAGAAACTGCGTTCTTGTAAAATCCCAAAGAAAATTAAGAAACAATTTCCCTTGATTTTTACGGGTCTTTACATTACTCCCACCTCAGGGCTTTACGTCCCCTTAAAGCTATAACACAAACTAGGGAAACAAAAGTGGTGCTGAGAACGCATCTGAACCTTCCACTCCCATGTGCTCTCCTAGAGGTTCCCATGCTTCCAGTGAAAGCGCACCTGAGGAATCGACCGTTCACGTAAGACCCGCTCTTGTCAATCCTCAATTTCCCCTGGAACCTCCGTGCATGTCGCCTTGTCACTGACGTCCAACATCCTGAGGTCGATGATGTGTGAAACATCTTGCACATATCTCCTCAGCCGAGGTACATGGAAAATTTCATGCACCCAGTGCAACTAAGGTAGAAAGGTGAAGCGGTAAACCACCTCGCCTACCCTGCTGGGGACCTAGAAAGGTCTGGTAAACCTCGGAGAGATCTCGCCACCTCGGCTACATCTCCGTAAACCTCGTCGAGGTGAGACCCATATAAGAATGTGATCGCCATCCTCGAACTCTAGAGGTCTCCCATTCCTGATTAGAACTGAAACTCAAAACTCCTGCTGCCACGAGGGTAAGGTTGGTCGACCCAAGAATGATCGGCTACACCCTCCCTTGCACGAGTTTATCTTGTGCTGCCTGGGGTTTCCTTTTCGCCGACCAAGGAAAAACCATCCCGAAGATTTCCTAATACAATCAATATGAGTATGAGCAGTGATTTCCCAATCCATACTCAAACTAACGTCGTAAGGCCTCGACGCTGCCACCAAGAGGTCCCAACCTAGACTCTCGCCTCAAGGGTTAGATCGCACCGTCGGCGTATGTGTTACTATCAAGTCTCATCCCAAAGGTATCTCCAGACGTGAGGGTCAATTCAACAGCTTAACCGAAAACTCTACGTCTGGGACTGGATTCATGGAAGGAAGGGATGATTCGTATCGATGTCTGTGGATACGGCAGCTAGTAAAAGACAAAGTCCACACTTCGAATCATCCTTAGAGCAATTTCGGTCGCACTCCTTGACCGCATGCAGCTACTCTTTTCCCCTGCCCTCCAGCTCCCTATGCCTGGAGGGGACAACAAAGGCGGGTGGTTATAACATGTTGAAATGTACACCACCTCATGCTGCTCTCCTAGCTCTGCCTCCATGTCTGATGCTATACTGATTTATATGTCCTTATCATTTTCTCTTCTTGAAACATTCGCACGCCCAAGTCTTTGAGACTAGCACCAGCTCGCTGCGTTCCAACTTCTAACATTCTCTAGCTATATTCATTCAGCCAAAGAACATTCAACCTCAAGGTTTTCTATAGCACCCGAACGTGAGTAGGAATGAATAGAGGAAAAAGTGATGGCTCGAATCGTATTCATCAAGTACCCGGAATGTTCAGTACGCCTCGATGAATTCTCAGCTACCGACACGTCATCCTGCTGAGGTTGTATAAGCTCTAGAAAACTCTCAGCCACCTCCTCAAGCCAGTCCTCAGCTGCCTGTGAGTCAGGTTCACCTCGGAACTTGAGGGTATCTGATGTTAGAACACATGTAAGGCAGTAGGCTTACATGTGTCACCAACCGGTACCGCCGGTTGTAACTGCTGACCAACAGGTAGTGATGTCCAGCTGACACACTACCCGAAGGCACTATCTCAGGAATCGGTCCACGTACTAAAACCTCATCACTATGTGGACCATCCTCATGGTCATTAACTGGAAGAAACTAGTGGCCAAGTCCACAATCCACTCTCCTGATGTCTCATCTAGGCAGAAAACTCTAGCAATCACCTCCATCCAGTGCTCTGCTGTCTGGGAATCTGCCTCACCTCGTAACCTCAGAGGCCTCTACTGCAGGAACTCGTGCAACGCGCTCTGCCAGCGTGCACAGTTCGCTAGTATGGCCGGTGGAATCTTCTTCCCAACAGGTGGTGCTGCTGCTGGTACACCACCCGAGGGTGCCAACATTGTAAAAAGGTCCCTGCACTAGAGCCTCATCGCTCAGTGAGCCGTCATCGAGTACTCTCTCGGAACTCCAGCTGACTGTCTGCGTGGAGACATCCTGAACAGATGTGACACGGTCAATGATTTATACATGGTGAGCTGACCTGGTTTGAGCTGACATTAAAACTTTTGGAAGTACAGACACAATAAGTGTTTTCATTCACAATGTCAAAAATCAGTAGTCAGGGTCTTGGTGTACGGATACGTTGGCCGTCACATCAACACCGGACTCCCTGAACTGAAGACCACACCCGGTACCCTTAACACTATTGCTTCACATAGAAAAAGATCAGAGTCCTTAGTTCTACGGTAGAACCGAACTCCTCTGATACCAATTTGTCACGACCCAACCTCGGGGCCCGTGTCGTGACTACCCCAAGCCTGCCTTCCATAGGCCAGGGGCTGGCGACTAGCACCAAAGGCGTAAATCCCGTTAACTGGGAAGACATTGCCTTTATAAAAGTAAACAAAACACCATAGAGTACAAGCGGAAGTAAACCACTATGTAAAAAATAAAGTGCTGAAAAGTAAAAAAGGGCCAGAATACAAACCCAACTGAAAAGTATAGATACAACTGAAAGAAAATACAACAGAAAAGACAAACAACTGGAAAAATATAAGCAGCTCCTGGGTCATCCACCTCGGATCCTACCTGAAGGGAAGGTACAGATATCCTCCACAACGCTCTCTCCCATCAACCTCCTCCGAGTATCATCAAGTTGTGAAGTCCACCTCTGGATACTGACTCGTCGTGAGATCCACCTCCGGGTACCGTCCAGTCCTTGAACACACGGCTTCTTTCAGCGCTGCCCATCCTCTGCAACCAACACAACGAGGTGCGGGCATAACCCGTGCAGGGGTGAGTATAACAATACTCAGTAGGGACCCCGAGACCCTGAAGGTCTCACTAAATCCAACAAGGATAACCACAATTATAGATCTCAATAGATAACCTCTACTTAGGTATATGCCCATACATATTCCTAAGTTATCATGTATCCCATCTCAATCATGAGGATACACAAAGATTATGAAATCAATGGATAACCACTACCCAGGTATATGCCCATACATATACCTAAGTTATTAAGTGACCCATCTCAATCATGAGGTAAACACAAGGTCATAGACTCAGCTCAAACCAGGATTTTCATTATCGAAACCGTATCTGCTAAAGAGTCCCATCTCTGGAGTGTATAGTGGTCATGTCACGACTCCAAGGTACTACTCACTAACCTAAGACTGCTGAGGTACTCCTCCTGTCGAGTACCGCGGGCCAGCAACCCAAACACAGTAGTGCTTCCTGCCGGGGTATGCCACCCAAACACAGTAGTGCTTCCCGCCGGGGTATGCCACCCAAACACAGTAGTGCACACCCCCTAATATCCTGCAGAGGTACTCTCCGGACGAGTACCGTGGGTCTGCACTATCACACAGCTAGTGCTCCTTCCGCCATGGGACTGCACCCAACAAAGTAGTGCTCCGTCCACTGGTCTAGTCGACTCACTCCAAGTCGAGTCGGTCAAGCAGTCGTTAGGTCTCAGCCGGCTACACGGTCTCTGTACTCCGAACGCTCGTCTCCGGGAGTGTCAGCTCCACGAGCTACAGGTCGATACTCCAAGTATCTCAAAGTCCCACAAAGAAGTATCTCAAAGGACCATCTCGTCATAGGGGTCTCAACGCAATAGACGGCGTGTCAATCGGACGCCTGGTATATGAGTTATTAGTATTTTCGTCCTAGGGGCCCGGTTGGTTTCGTGTGCGAACCAACCCGGCCATATCTCAATTGTACCCTGAACTCTCATAGGTTATACTCATAGGGACCGTTTATCAACGCGATGACCAACGCCGCAGACGGATTATCAAACGGACGTCCAGTCTGAAAGTTATCAGCTTTTCTGTTCTAGGGGCCCGGTTGGATTTCGAGTACAATCCAACCTGGCCATATTACAAAAGCGTCCAAACCTCAGGAGAAGTATACCAAAAGTTTCTCCTAATCAAGAGGAATCCAACAAAGTCGACGGTACGTCAATCAGACGTCCGGAGCTCAAGTTATAAGCGTTTCCGCTTCGAGGTCCCGGTTGGATTCATGATCGATCCAACCAAGTCGTACTTCAAATGACACCAGTTAACCAAACCGGTCACACCATTGCGATCCATATGGAAAAACACACGAGATGGACTACCCATTGGTCCCAAACGGATAGCCGGTGAAAAAGTTTCATTTCACCGCATCATGTGCGAACAGGGCCTCGTGGGGCCCGCACCTCAACTTCGACTTAAATATCCAAAATTAGTCTTGAAACATCCGTCGTAATTCCATGGTCTCAACGTCGCAGACGGTTCGTCATTCCGACACCGTATGAGAGAGATATGTCAGATACAAGATCCCGTAATAATAATAATAATATTATTATTATTCGGTGTTTCGTGGCCCCGCACCACGAACAAGAATTTAGTATCCAACATTAGACTTGAATCGACCGTATTAATGATGGGATTATATCACCACTGACGGTAAGGCAATCAGACGTCACACGCATGAGTTATGGTGGGTCGAAGATTTAATAATAATATTAAATCTATTATTTTTCGAGCGCTTCGGGTACCCGATCCAAAAACCAGAAAAAAAACATCCAATATTGGACTCATAATGTCTGTCTCGGAATCTGGGTCGCATTTCCGCAGAAGGTTCTTGAAACCGAGGCCGCACGAAGAAGATACCGTCAAAATACGGTTTTCCCAATGAAAATAATAATAACATTATTATTATATTATTATTTTTAATTTTAATTTACAAAATTATAATATCCAAATCTTCCACGCACCAACATTGGTGCCTCCTCCATGCGGCATGCCCAAACCTCCTTTCCTTTATGGTTTTTATTATTATTTACTTTATTATTTCATCACTTCAATTTCTCTCTCCAATCCAATCTAATTTCTCCTTCAACCTTCTCACGCTCCAACCACATGCAGCGCCTCCAACCTGTAACCCTAGCGACCAGCTTATTTGCACATGTTGAGTCTGCCGGAACAGCTGCCGCACCAGCATCCTGCGGCGCCGGTGAATTCCGCGGGCCATCGGAGTTGCTCCGGTGGTCCGTTTTCAAATCCGACTGCGCCAGCGTTCACCTCGGGTCTCGCACTTTACTACGGAATCATCAAACCGCCTCTGCAGCCCGTTCCGTCAACGCCCGTCGATCCGTCATCAATTAAAAAATCTGCGGAGCCTTCAAATCTCTGCAACGGCGTGACGCGACGGCGTGGCGCTTCTTCACCCGTTCTTCATTGTTTCCATGCGATGTCGTTGCACCGTGCCCCCTTTGCTCGTGCTGCAACGAGTATAACCAACAAAAGGGGGAGGAGGGTCGGCCATGTTCGTGCGGTCCGATCTCCTCCCGTTATTACGATAACAGGCGGCTCATACAATTATCAACAAAAAACAAAGGCCGAGGATATAATCCACATAAATTAAATTAAACCAAACCCCTACTTGGATATTTGACTTCGCATGTCGGGTGTCGCGGAGAACGGCGTCGCGAGGTCGGACGTAGATTCTGTGGACGTCGGGGTGCGTCCGAGGAGGAAACGATGTCTCCTCACTTGTTTCTATGATGAATAAGGAAGGTACGTTGTCGTTGGCGATGATCACCACGGTCGGCAACTTCTCCCTTGTCATGGATGAAGATAAATACAGAAGAATCCAGGTCGTGAGTCTTTTAAGTCGAAGGGTCGATGTTCTTCGTCGGAGAAGAACCGTTCTTCACGTTCTTCAACGTGGAAGATGAACTTATATCTCCTCCCCTTCCCCACACAACCATCCAACCCCTAATAAAATAAGACTCTTCTTATTTTATTACCCATCACATGCATTTTCAAAACATTTCAAAATGTTGAATTAACTTAACTTAATTAATCTTGAGCTTGTCAAAATTAAATGATGTAGAGTTGGCATCATTAATGAGAGGATGTGTCACAAGGGGGTTGGAGTGAGTTGTGGAAGATGAGAGATCACCCACTTAATGGGGGAGTTAGAGGAGGTTTAAGGAATGTGAAGGGGTGGGGTTCGTGTGGGCCCCACCTCACCTTTAATCCTCTCATAGGTAGTTAACTAAAAGTGGGTCCCACTCCTAACTCCCATACATAGTTTATAACTACATAAGAGAGGGATAAAGTGTTGTGACACAACACTTAATCCACCTAACAAGAAATGAAAATATAATTGAAAAACAATTATATTTTTATCCCTCACTTTTTTTTATACAAAATCTCCCGACAAAACTCAACTCCAGAAAGGGTCTTCTTAAGCAATTATCGGCGTTGTGGTTTCATCGGTGCCCTCGGATTTCAATTCCGAGAACCGGTTCAAAAGATAGGAAAACCCACTCGTTCGTTCATTGAACGTACCCGAGCTAAACTTCAGAAATTGATTCCGGGCACACCGGGCCTCGTAATCAAGTGCCGTCAGAAACTGCGTTCTTGTAAAATCCCAAAGAAAATTAAGAAAAAATTTACCTTGAATTTTACGGGTCTTTACAACCCTACCTATTAGTTTCCTCTTCCTGTTCTATATCTCCCGCTCTCTCATTTTTCCTCCCAAGGGTTTTAGTGATCTCCTTATTGATGGCCATATATAAAACCATCTATTTTGAGATCTTAAATTTAGGTTTGATTCACGGATTATGTGCTCTTCGTTATCCATAAAAAAATCTCAATTTGGGTATGGAGTTTTGAGATCTAGTGGTTTTATGTTTGGTGGTTTTGTTATGATGCCCAAATTTTATTATCCCTAAATTTATTTTTTAATTTAAATTTATTGATTTAAATGATATTTCACAATATAAATGAAATATGTTTTATTTAGTTTATTAAAAACCCAATTTAATTTCATTGGGGGTTTGGAAATTTTATTTTTGTAATAATACTTGGAAAACCCCTAATTCCTTTGAATTGGGGTGTGCTTTTGAAATAGATGGAAATTGGTGAAATTGAAAATGTTTTATTTAAATTGTGAAAATTTATATGATATAATTTTTTAAAAATTAGTATTATGGAAAATGGATTAAAATGGTATTCATAGAATCCTTTTTGTTTTATTATGAAAGAAAATCATGTTTCTATTAAAAACCAGTTTATGTTTTTAAATGGAAATTGGCATGTTTAAAATGAGAGAATGTGATGAATTATATTTTAGACTATTTTTAAAATAATTTCACTTAAACTTTTTTACACTATAGATCATTCCAGACTATGTAGTTATTGAGTATTTAGGGACAAACAGACTAGGATGGTAATATCCTAGAACCAACTTAATGTATTATAAAACTAACAAGAACATTATTTTTCACTTCAAATTTCTCATTAGGATTCTGTTGGGTCTTATCTTTCATATTTTACATTTGTCCAAATTTCAGTTATTGTTTCATTACCGTGTCAGGATCCCATGGCCTAGAACTATCATACCTTTTAGAAGATCACTATATTTTTCAGATTTTTATATTAGAGATATAAATTTATAAGAATGTTTATAATCTATTTTAGATACCTTCTAAATTTATTTAAACTATTTTTTAGATTTTTTTTAAATTTAATCCACTTTTTAGAAATATTATTTAAATTGAAATGTGATTAATATAATTAAATTATTTCTATCATTTGAAATGTAATTAAATAATTTTTTTAATTATTATTTTAAAATACCAATCCTGTTTATTTAAAATTGAATTATCTCTAGGGTTAATTAAATATTGACATCTTTTATGGAATCCTTGTTGAGCCCTACTAGTATTTTAGCTGGTACCCTAACTCTTCCATTAGGTGTTTGTATATTAACTCCTTCCATATTCGAGTAGGGTAAAATAACCCCTTAGATGTGGGTCTAGGTGTGGATCCTTAGACTTGGTGAGTTGAGCCCCATAGGACCTGGTATGTTTTTCCTATTTTTTGGTACATTGTTTTGGTACATTGGGTGGTAATGTATGTTATTCTTCTAGTACACTTCTACCTATGGAGTTTATTTTGTATGCATGTAAATTTGATATTCATCTTTTGAATTTTTTTTTGAAAAATCATTCCCACTTTAAATTTGAATTATTCCATGTGGTAGTCCCCAACCCATGGAGATCGAGAATTGCCTTTAGACCATGTTAGTGCTGGCTTGGTTATCATGTTTCCAGGGTACTCAGGATGGTTCTTGAAAATTCCCTTCTCAGATATATGGCTTTCGTGCATAGTCTGTAGCTCGTGCACCCTTCACATGATGCTCATTATATAATGTTATAAATGCATTCAAATATATAATTATACCCTTAAAAGGTTAAATCAAACGCAAAACCATAAAATCATCTTCAAAACTGTTATCTTACAACCAATGGTTTAGTAATAAAATTGTTTGGAAGACACTTATATGTATCTACATCTTGATCCCTAGCAATCCTAATGTCTATCTACAACAATTCCTTAATTATTATAAAACAAAACTAGGATCTAATACATTTTTTTCACAAGCCAACCTAGGATATGTCTATTTTACATACTTGATCTAGCTTGTGGTAAGTAATAATGGGAATTTTTGGGCTCAATGAGCTAAAAAATATTTCTTTGGAATCAAATATATATGTAGAAATGGTTGTCTCTAAAGAAAAAAAGGACAATAAGAAAATACTTCCCATAAGTCTAACCTCCTCACTCTGGAGGTTGGATAATCATGCATATAAAATAAAAAGTATCAATAATTTTTGGATCCAAATAATGAATAATCTTATAATATTATTCAATAGATAAAAATAAAATCCAAATTGAAAAAAACATATAAATATAAATCCATGGTCTAATTTAAATTCAATTACTAACATACTTAAGGAGATACAAAAAAGATAATTTTGACATGGTATGATATATCAAATTAATGAATTATAAAAAATACGGACCATGATCACCCATATACATGTGTTAAGAAACATATACTCCTTTTATTAGCATGACATCCATACATAATCAAAATACCTAAGACCAGCTTCTACAATGAAGTAGATTCTAAGTAAAACATGAAATATATTCCTGAGAAAAAAATCCTAATGGGTAACCTCCCCAATCCCCCTAAAAAAATTTAAAAATAAATTATTTTTATGTTATTTTAAAAATAAATCTACACAAATTAATCACCTCATTTAATTTAAAATGTGTAAAATCCGATAATAATTTAGTTTCATTTTTATCCAAGGTAAAAAATTCATCCAATTAATGAATATAAAGCCTTAAAATATTGTAATAAAAAATTAATGGGAGATTAAAAGTGTGATTTAGAATACCCACATTTTATAAATAAATGTAAATAAGACATTTTATAATAATAATTTTTAAATCATACCAATAACACACTAGAGAGAAAAATATATTCCTTTGAAAATAAAAGAAAATAATTTAAAAATTGAACACTAAAAAAGTAACATCAAATTATATTTCCTCAAAAAAAATATTTATTGATATAAACCATAATATGAAATTAAATGTAAATAGAAAAATAAATCACTTAAATATTGGAAAAATAAAAATAATAAATAGAAATACCTTCACTTAGATTAAAGAAAATAAATAACATAGATTTTTGGAGTTTTAACACCCATAGATTATATATATATATTATAATGAAATAAATTTGAAGTACTTGATGGTTTTCTTTACATAAAACCCTAAGTCTAAATTAACCAAAATATATTATAACTATTATAAGATACTATTTAATTAGTGGGTATGAATAGAATTGACCACATTATTGAATATATATATATATATATATAAATTTATTATTAAAATGAATTGATTAATTTATAAAAATTATCATAAAATATTAATAAAATCATTTTATGATTAAAATAAATATTTTTCTAATAAAATATATTTTATTGGTTTTATTAATTTTTATATAAAAACATATAGGAAACTCTTAAAAATGTTTTTACATAAATATATTGGTAATTTATGAATAGTCAATCAGAAATCAGTTATCTAATGGTTAGTAATGAAGAAAAAGTCATTTCATGTAAAAAATAGTTATTTAAAAAAAAGTTTTTAGGCATGGAATGCGTTTTTATCTTTATAAATTAAGTAAATTGATAATAATTTAGGATTTTAAAATAATTTATAGAATATATATTACATAAAATATTTTAAAAATCATCTTATACTTTTCATAAGGAATGGAATGACAATAAATTCAATTTTATATTTAAAGTGAATTTTTAAAATAGTTTTTATATCATTTTCCACAGTTGTTTTAAAATTAAATAATTTCACCCAAATAAATTGATTTTGATATATGGATTCCATATTTACATTAATCACTTATTATAATTAATAAATAAAATTTCATTTTTTTAATTTATAGCAAAAATAGTACAAATGTCTCACTGTGATTAGAGTTATAACAGGTTTATCGGGGGTTAAACTAAGAGATATGGGCACAAATGCCAATTACACTTGTCTAAATATTAGTTTTTGAATATATCTAGACTATATATTTTCTCAAATTCGATTTATTTTTCATTTTTTCTCTTTCACATGAAAGTGGCAGTATATTATTTAAATCTTTAAAGTAATTCCATGTGTAGCCCACCCCTCACTTAAGATGGGTATCAATTCTCTTCTATTTTTTAAAAAATTTGAGTCACATGTATCGACCAATACCGACCTAAAAACTTCCTATATTCATTACCCAAATTATTTTTCTCCTGGTCTCACCCTAATAATTTTATATGAATGATTAAGGTGTTATCCAAAGGATGTTTTCAGAGAAGTGGTAATCGTCCTACATAACTCTTTTATTGTATATTTCCACTTCTGCTTAATTAATTTATTTTATATCTATACTAAAATAATAAATATAATCCCATGAATATACTAATATATTATTTTGATTATGGTAAACTATATTCCACCTCCTTTCCAACAAATGGGAAAGGAAATTATTTCTCAAGCTTATGTGTGGACTACCATCTCCACAAGGTGATATTATTCACTTTCCATCACCACATCACGTTGATGGATTCAATTATATATTTAATAAATATATATGATATTTATGATATAACTATTATTATATAATTATTAATATTATTTATCCATTTTTTCAATATTTTGTTAGAAAAGGAAAATATTGTTCATGTGAAAGTACAGATAACCATCTCCAGAAAAAATGTATTTAATTTTTCTATATATTTATTTTACATATGGTTTTAGATATGTATATAATGAATAAAAATGATATTTTAATCATTATTAACAATCTACATATTGTGGAACCGTGATGAAGATGCACATATCAAAACATACTAATCGAAACATACATTAAAAACGATGTATCTGACACTCAATATGATGAAAATAATGAATGATTTTTAATGAACAGATAATAAGATGTTTTTAGTAAACCACATATGGTATTATAGGTATGAATATGAGTCTTTCATATTATTATAATAAATACAATTTTTTATATAAGAGGTTAAAATAACTTATAAAGGATGTCAGACTTGATGTAAGGTTTTCTTATCTCACATTGGTTTCTATGAGACATATGTCATATTCATTACTTGTTTCTTTAATTTAGTTTATATTCTACCACCTTGATATAATATATCATTAATCCCATTATATTTTTGTTATTAAAATTTTTATTTTAATATATCTCTTTCTTAGGGTAATGATTCAAAATTTACCAAAACAGTGAGGGTTTTCTGTTACAATCTTTCTTTTAATCAGTATTGTTAATGCATAAATTTTTTATAGAGAAATTATGTTATATATCTCTTGAGAATAATATTTATTTTAATATACACAATTTGTTTCTATAATTTTTAGTTTCCCCTTTCATTTTCCTATCTCTCTAAGTAAACAAATGTTATGATGAATGTTTTTAAGGAAACTCAACATTGTTTTACAATTCAGTCAGTAATATTTTGTTCCATATCTATATTTTCATTAATATTTTTTTCAAATTTTTTTTACTATTATAAAATAATTTATTAAAGTCATTTTTCCCATGTTATAATTTCTAAAATATTTTTTAAAAGGATTATTCATGTTGTTTTCTAAACACGGTACTTTTTACATAATGTATGAAAAAATATTTATTTTAACATTAAATACACAAACTACCATTCACATCATCATAACTATTCATTTACATGAATAATCCCTTAAAAGTGTCAATGGTTATTTTCCAAGAAATTTTTTTAAAAATATTTTGTAAAATTTTATATTTTAAATAAGTGATATCAAAATAAAAAAAGCTTATTTTTTATAATAAATGATATAGTAATCTGTTAAATGTATTCTCATCTATAAACACACCATTTGATGTTTCATATAAATTAAGAGGGATAAAGTCAAATGAATCCACCATTTGTTGGATTTTTTTATTTTGATGATGAAATCTTGATGAAACCATTCTTTACATGTGTTAACATATGACAAACTAATATGTATTTTTAGGATCTTATAGAAATCATTTGAATATATTATGATTATGTAATGGGTGGATCCATTATAAGCCACCAATAATTTGGAAATCTTTAATGATTATATGCCAAAAGGGTACAATATAGGTTATCTCAAGCCCAAAATATTGTATAAGTGAGGATATCTCAACCCCAAATAGGGACCATGGTTGGTTAGACCAATCCCAATATGTACTAAATATCTTAGTGGATTTCCTTAACCAATGATTTCAACGATTATTATTATGAAACATTTTATGAAAATCTCTATGAAATATTCTTATACTAATGATATGAACTCATGTATCATGATATCTGATTATTATATGATTGAATTCTTATAATTCGAAAAAGTCATGTTCCATGATTAGGAGATATTATTTTTTTGTATTATTTTCAAATGTTTAGCTAATATTAGCATACCCTTATGCTCATGTTATTTTTATAAATGATCATTGAGAGATATCTCCTATGTTTAAAATAACGACCCAGCCTTAAACATTACACAATAGAGGAACTTTTACCAGTTTAGGTTCTGGAGAGTTAGATACAAGAATATGATTTATCATAGATGAAATAAAATAAAATAAAAGGCAACTTTTATTCCGTGTGCGCAAAAATGATGACGTCTAACTTTGGACTTCAAAGTGACCTCTGAAAATACTCTTAAAATAACGGATGAGGGTTACATTTTCTAGTAAGGGGTTAAAAACTTTTGATAAATCCTTATAAAATATTATTTTGAAAATAATTTTTTTAATACATTTAGAAATAGCCTTTTTCAAATATTATTTGAAATTACATTCGACATAATCATATTAGATCATTTTAGTAAATACTTACGTTTGAAATTTGTGTAAACATAATCTAGTGTTTTTCTGGAATCAATACGTAAGATTATAAAAACAGAAAACATTTCTAAGGTCACCAGAATATTTGAATGTTGTCTTGGGCCTACCCACTTGGTGAAGGATGGGTTCACTACCCAATAACCTTTCATATTTACAATGTTAAATTTCCATATTTTTTAAAAAAAAATTAAGATTTCAATACATAAATATACTTTCACTAGAAGTTTTAATTTTGGAAACATGTCCCAGTATTAATATAATCATTCAAAATTAAATTTATATATCTGTATATATATAAAAATAAGAACTTTCACTACATATCACTTATGAGTATAGTTACAACCAAAAATCCTACCACAAGCCTTTGGAATAAGTGTACAAGTATTTAATCTTTCATTCATGGAATAAATTATATATTTTGATAAATAAAATGATCTTCTTAAATAACTATAATAAATAATTACATTGCAAACATAAAATTTCAAAATAATAATTTAAAATAAAACACTTTCATTATGAACTTAGTATTTTCTAAATTAAACCATAGAATTTAAATTAAAACAATGAATTTATTATAAATTCATTGGATATCAATGTTCTTCATAACACATGGCCATGAACATATGCTAATGTGATGTGATTAATTTTAATATACAATGAAGACATGTTATGAAAATATTTTTGAAACTTGAAAATATAATTATAAATATGACTATAGCAATCCCATCCATATATATATGTGTTTGTGGGCATGTGTGTGTGTGGGTCTAATTAAAATTGAATTTATAATGCCCATCATCACGGAATAAATTCATGTTTTAGCCAAACATCGATAAATGAGAATATCTATTTGAAGAATTAATAAAAAATCAAATTAAAACACAAAATATGTTTTATACATAAATTTATGTGGAGTAATTATTTTAAATACGTACTTAAGATTAATAATCCATTATAATAATTAGGTCTTTAATGAAACAACCTATTATACCGAAATAAAATAAATTTAAACAAAATAAATATACTTTATTAAATTATTAGTTGAAAAAAATAATTAAGAATAACTGGATAGATAAAAATATATTTGTATATGTATATAAACCCTTGAAAATAAAACATAAATTGTATAAGTTGATAAATTGATTGTAACATAAATAAAATAATTAACACAAAACATATAATACCCCATGCATAATTTTATAACAATAAGGAATGAAAACCAAAATAAAATTTTAATATACCCTTCATGAAATATTATTTCATATAAACATTTGAAAATAAGTAACCATCACAACCTTGAATAAAAAGAGATATTAAAAATAAATCCTTATGGAAGAACAAAAATTTTATAAATTGAAATCACTAAAAATTTGAAAAGAAAATACCATAATTGAAAATATAATTTTCACCCTAAGAGATAAATTTTTTGAAAAAATCCATTACGTGGTGGCCAAACATCAAGAATACATCCACTTTCATGAACTAAATGTGGGTTTTCCACCTTCCATTTTCACACAAAAATATCTCTTTTATAGCCAGAAAACTATTGTGTAAATAGTGATCATAACGACTTAACTTGCAGGAAAATATAGTATTTTTATATGAATACAAAGATATAAAACTAGTTCCCGAAATTGATGGGAAATATATAAAATGGTGATAACATAGACATACTCAGACTAAATCAAATATTGAAACAATATAGACAATGATTTAGAAACTAGAAAATAAATTCTATTATCAATCAACAAAAGATAAACAGGGGATTGCGGCATTAATTAGTGGAGAAAATAACAAATGAAAATTCCTAACTCATAAAGATCCAAACAGACCGAGACTCAAATGACGACGCAAAACCCTCGAAACCCCTCTATCAGTGGTCGAAAACCTAACCAGAGAGGAAATCTAATGAAATCACGTGGATCTTCTTCCTTGAACTCAGATCTAGTTTTGGAAACCATGTTTGGCCTCCCTTCTCACTAGTGTGATAACCCTCCCTAGCCCGACCTGACCGTGGATCAGCCTACTCCCTCAGGCACTCCATGATCGCGACCCGTGATAAATCCATTCTAGAGACCCGCACCAGGTTTGGTGTTTGGCCTTGCTGCTTGACCTCAAATTCTTGGTCATGACGTACCTCACCCACGACAATTGAGACCCACACCCCTTACCCTAAATTCATTTCTTCTTCTTTTTTATAAAAAATATTATCTTAACACTTTAAATTATTATCATTTTTACTTTAATATTTAAATTGTTATTTTATTTTAATGAAAAACTATATAAAATAATAATTCTATAAAAATAATTTAATCATTCAAAACTAATATATATATATATATGTGTGTGTGTTTATGTGTGTGTTATATCATTTGAAAATTAAATTTTATAAAACCAAACAAATTATATTTATTTTTAAAAAACATTTCATATGTTTTATCTTTTGTTTTGTTCTTCTAAATTATTTATATATATATATCATTTTATAATATTTTTTTAAAGCATATATATATGTATAATTTATTTTAATAAATAAATAAAATAATATTTTTATTTAAAACATACATATAATATTCGTTTTTCATTATATAAAAATTATATATATTTAAAGCTAAATTTTTTTAGAAACCCATTATACTTGTCATATATTTATATATATATATTTTAAAATAATAATTTTACTAAAACCATATTATCATTAAATTAATTTAAATTATTGATCATAAAAAGGTATTTATATATTTAAAATCTTATTACAATAACATTAACAAATCAATAATTATGATTTTGTTTCATAAATTGATGTTGTTATCATTTTTTAAAACAAGTTCATCAATAAAATATTTTTTTTGATTTAAAACTAAGAGTAAAATTTATATATAAAAATTATAAAATAATAATATGGTTATCTTAATTTATTTATAATTTCATTTATTAATCAAAATAATTCTTTTAGTGAAACTCGGGTGTTAAATTATCCCCCCAAAAAAAATTCATCCTCACAATTCATTCGTTAGACTAAAATCAATAATTAATTTTCTTCTTCAAAATTATGACAACAAGGGCTAATAGACTTCTAAACTCTTCTTCTTATATGAAAATATCTTATCTCAAAAATTACCTTTTCCATTATTCTAGTAATAACTATAAGGACCCAACATTAAACATTACACAACAGATGACCTTTTACCGATCTATGTTCTGGAGCGTCAGATACTATCTTACAATTTATTAGAGTTGCAAAAAAAATTAACAAACAAAAGGCAACATCTCTTTCCCACGTGAAAAAATGATGACGTCCAACTTTGGACTTGAATGTGACCTATGAAAATAATTTTAAAACAAGATATGAGAGTTGAATTTTCTAGTAAGGGTTTTAACAAACATTGATAAATCCATATAAAATATTGTTTTTATAAAAAATTGTAAATACATTTATAAATACCCTTTTTGAAATTTTATTTGAAATTAATTATCAATTAAAGATACATGATCATTTTAGAAAATACTTACATTTGAAATTTTCATAAACATAATCTAGAGTTTTTCTGGAATCAGTATATAAGCTTCTGAAAACAAAACACTATTTTGAGGTCACATGAATAGTTGAAGGATCTCTTGGGCCTACCCACTTGGAAAAGGATGTGTTCACTCCACAATGACCTTATATATTTACAACATTCAATTACTAGATTTTTCTAATACATTTTAAACTTACTATACTTATATATACTTTCACTATAGTTTCTATTTTTGAAAAGAGTTCATTATATTAAAATACACATACACATTTCTTTTTATATATATGTATGTAAATAAAAAATGAAATTTTAATTCATATCACTTGTAAGTTTGGTTACAACTAATCCTCTTATCATAAGCCTTTTCCTGAAATGTCTTTGTATTTAATGATTCTTTTAAGGAATACATTTTCTATTTTTATAACTAAATGATCTTCTTAAATAGCCATAATAATTAGTTGCATTCCACACATAAAATTATAAAAGAAACATATAAAATAAAACAGTATTAATAAAATCCATGTAAACATTTGTTTCGGAATTAAACCATAAATTTTAATTTGAAATGATGAATTTATTATAAATATAATAGATATTGATTTTATACAAAACACATGTCCATGAACATATATTGTTGTGATTCCCTTAATTTTAATATACAATGATGGCATGTAATACACATTTTTTTGGAACATGAAAATATATTTATAAATATGAAGATAACCATTCCATCCATATATATATATATATTATTGAAATTGAATTTATAATTATCATCATCATGCAATAAATTCATGTCACGAACCAACCCAGGTCGACCCTGAACCGGACACCTAGGTCACCTGAGTCGGCCCGCGACATGGCCTCAAGCACGTCTCCCCTTACGCCAGAGGTTGCGGACTAGCGGTGAGGGTGTAAGGTAAGTTAGGGGGGAAGACTATACCCTCTTATCAAAGTGGAACAAAGGGACCAAAAATACAGCAACGTAAGTAGTGTAAATAATAATAAGAAAACAGCAGAAAACATTTTTCATTTATAAGGTTTGAATAAATTTGGCGAACGGCGGTTTATATAAGAGATGCATGCATGACATGCTAATGATACAATGAAAGCATTAAATCACGCGACATACTTACACATCAATGCAGAAGTAAATGAACAAAAGTCTCAAGCCTCGAGGGCAATCTTCATGAGCATCCCGAGCCCCAACTCGGTCCTTTTCTCCTAACTCCAAGTACAAGAAACAGCAAGAACAAGGTCCTGCAACCAAATGGAATCTACTCGGGTACCCTAGTGAAATGGCGGACCGAGTAGGGTGTGAGATGTATATCTCAGTAGGCCGGAACCACCGGGTTCTATCCCACTCTAGGCCATGAAATATAATTAAACAAAGTGCTGGTATTTTCGAACAACAATGACACAATACAAACAATAAACTCCCTTCCAGGTTCCAAAAAGGACACCTGACGGCAATACCTGCTTCGGCCCATAGCCGGGATAAGAACCTGTTTAAAACAACACAAGTAAATTTGGTTCAAGCACAAAAACACTTTTTATCATTTTGCTCACTTACTCTATTTATTCACTTATCATTTCAACTCAGACTGGAAATCCACTCATTCTTACCTTTCTTTATTTGATCACAATTTACTTGGGTTTTACCCACATCTCTCATTCTTTTCATAAATTGTTATTATCATTCGTTCGGTGTAGATCTCCATGTCTAACACCCCATATCACATTTGGTGTAGATCGCCATGTCTAACACATAGATAATCGTTCGGTGTAGATCGCCATGTCTAACACCCCTAATCACATTTGGTGTAGATCGCCATGTCTAACACCTAGATAATCGTTCGGTGTAGATCGGCAGGTCTAACACCCTGTATCACATTTGGTCATCCAAATAAGATCTCAACTTTTTATAATCAATTCTCATAATTAATTATCCTTGTTCAACATTCTGGAACTTGCACGAGCAATAGAAGGTAAACAAAAGCATATGGCATCAACATGCCCCTATGTTAGGTGATTAATGACATTAAATGGTACAAGCTAACAAACTTTCTCAAGCAAGACATTCAATTCAAACTATTACATTAAATTTATAACTTAAAGAACAAGGAAAAATGGGCATTTAGGTGGGGCACACCCAAAGGAGTGGCCAAGAGGCAAGGCGAGCACCTAGGGTGGACTTTACCATAAACGAGGGACACAATGAGCATGAGAGAACCACCCAAGCATTTTAATAATAAATAAAGAGGCATTTCTGGAAGGTTGCGACAAGCGACACAAGACGTGGCATGACATAAGCACCGAAGTAAAGGGAAGGGGGTAAGAACCCTACCCTAAAAGTTCTAATTACATGTTAAGACATGAACTTAGGAGGTGTCATGGCTCGTTTATTATTTCTCAAGAAGCAACATCATTTGAGGTAACCAGTAAGGTACAAGTACAAGCATGTCATTTATCAATTATAATGTCAAGCATACAGAGTCATAAGACTTTTAAGCAAGCAATAACAAAAAAGGAAATCTACTACTACACGTTTATTTTGAAGGCAGCTCACCTCCATTGGAGGAGTTTTATTAGAAAACATGTCATTACTTCATCAAAAAAATCATTTAGAGATATTTAGCATTTACTTTAAAACTCATTAGACACTTAACAAAGTTAAGAAGCCAAACAGTAAGGAAGGAAATCATGAAATTCTATTGCTACATTTTTAGATTGAAGGCAACGCACCTCAAAAGAGGGGTTTTATTATTAAATCATTAGTTTAGTGACCAAGCAACCACTTTTATCTTATTCCTACAATTCACACGATTTGCACAGAAGCATTTAATCGGAACTAAACTTGCATAATTAAAATGCTAAGTGCAATATTAAACTCACTATTACGTTACTTAAATTTAAATGGAAAGGAGAGGGACCCTACCTCAAGGTGGATCCATCCGTCCACTCCGTCTCTTGGCGCTTTCTAACTAAAGCTGCCGCAGCTGCTCCACCACGAGGCATATGTGATTTCACATACGTATAAGGACACCTAGCCTCTATGAACATGCTCTGCATGGCCATGAGCGTGCGCAAGAGGATCCTTACACATATGCTTATACAGATAAGCCTGTCTCCGCTCACCTGCACAGGCACTTTTTATATATGTAATGGGGACAACTATCCTCGTACGTGTGTATATTTGTTGCCATGGACAAATATACGCATGCCGAGGGAACCCATGTACATATAAATACGTACCTATGCCTGCGCAGGTGAGTCGCCTAAACTTCGGCAACCCGAAATCATACTGAAACCTCCAACGCACTATAAGACAACCACTACGAACCTTAAGACACAAAGATAAACCAATTTAGGCTAGGCAAAACCAACCAGAAATAATAAACCCTTACCTCGGGTGTTGGCGACAAACCAAAACGAAGGCGAACCCACACCGTGAGCTCAAAGCACTGCCAACATCAAGTCGGGGCTCATAAACATCAAAAGCCCCAAATTTAACAAGTGCAAAACAAAGGGAAAGGTGAAAACCTCACTCTGAAACCATTCCAAAACTTGAAAGGACAAAACCAAACCAACTAGGAACCTCTAAAACAGCCTGATAAATTAATTTAGAGGCTGCGAAGACAAAAAAACGGTATAAACCATACCTCGGAAACCAACCGGCGGACCGAAAACACCACAAACCGCCTCGCCTTCGGCGGCGGTTGCCGGAACGCGCATCAAGGAGTCCCAAGGAATCATTCGCACGCCCTAAAACCAAAAGAAGGCCAAAAATTCGGGTTACCAAAAACCCTAAATTCGGCCAAACCAAACGGGCACCAAAAAAAAGGGACGAATCGTCCAAGCGAGGATGAATGACACACCTAAAGACTTTACCGTGGCGAATCGAATCCGGAAGGTGGTGAAAACCGGACGAAATCATCCGCGGAAAGAGGAGGTTGCGTGCCGGGCCGTTGCGCGCTACAGCGGTTCGGTCCGAGCCGCTTTGTACGGCTGCTTCGGGGTCGGCCGAGGGAGGAGGAGAGGGAGAGGGGGTCATCGCGCTGGTGGTCCGGCTGCTACGAGGTCGGCCGAGGGAGGAGGAGAGGGAGAGGGGGGGTCGCGCGTGGCTCGCGGGAGAGGAGGGGGGTGCGCCATGGGGGGGGTCTGCCGAATGAGGGTGAGAGTTAGATTAGGTTTTAATTTTTTTTCTTTTATTTTAATTTTAATCAAAAACTAAAACACACCCAACCCGCACGGTTTCACCCGCACCGTCTGAAACACCGTGCGCAGCCCGCACGCCTGCTACTAGATACACGGGGTACCCCGCACGGCTGACCTGCATGGTTGAACCTACCGTGCGCAGTCCAATACCACCGCTTAAGACGGCTCCAGAACTCGGGACCTCGTTCAGAAGATCAGTTTTAAAACCGACCCGCTGATAAAAGAAAAGTTCAAAAACCTTCGAATTTTATCCTAAAAAAACAGTTCGTTACAAACTACCCGCAAAAAAAAACTTCTCGTCCCCGAGAAGCCTTCGGAAAATAACAAAAACATCACCCGACTCACAAGGGTCGTGGAGTTTCATTCAGCCGGTCGTATTGCATTTCCAACGCCCAAAGCACCTTTAAGAAGTTTCTAAGAAGACTACGCTTAAGACTTTACAACTCAAGCCAACGCTCAAGATGCAGCTGAAACATCAAAGCAGAGCTTACCTCTAGGGCCATTATAGGGACCTCAACCCAAGAAAATGATCGAATCATGATCGACCAACAAAAATTGGTCACGCCAGATTTCCTCGAAAGACATCTCTAATCCGAAAAACACACTCGCCCTTAGAACAACGACATGCTTTTAAAACAGTTCCGTTATCAACTACGCGTGCACCGAAGTCCTTACACGACCTTCGGTGATATTCTCAAGCCAAGCCATCACAAGACTATTATAAAACTATCGTGCCTCAGCACGAAGCGTAACTCCAATAAACCGTGCATCCCACACACAACCAGAGAGAGATTATGAAACAAACCAACAACTTTTAAACTTTAGCGCGGCATATAACCGACACTATCTTAGTGTATCCAAGAAGACGTCAAGATGGTGGACATTCTCGTCTCATCCAGCAGAGTACACTAAGATTAAACCAAGGTCGCTGAGAAGATCAATCGGACCAAACTCGGATGCCTATACCACCCGAGGCATTCGTATTCGTCCAAGCTTAACCACTGAAACTCTTCCCGCTCTAACGGAGTTTCTAAAGTGTTGTGCATACAGCCAACCTTATCACAGTCGTGCTGCCAAGCATGCACCGACATGAAAACAGAAACTCATGCGACACTACCCCCCTTAGGAGTGTCCATGTCGTCGTAAGAACTAGCCGCTCACCGGAATTCTATTTTGAAACACTTTAACGCATGGGTGACGTTCCTCGAACTACGATCACCACATCATAAGCTCACACTGAAAACAAGGCAACTCAAGCTCTAAGGGTACTACCTAGCACGGGCTAGTCCCTTACGAAGCACACACGTCGACCCTAACTCTTGGTCATGCAAAACAAGGATTACTAGGCTCAAAACCCCTTTCCGTTTTATCCATTTCATTAATTCATTTCAACCTTTAATCATTTGAAAGAAGATTTTAACAAACCCACAAGTACTATTTCACAACAAAGTACTTGGTTTTCAAGAAACGCCCCACGGGCAAAACAAGCAAGTTGTAACAAACATCCTCTTCAACATTTACCATTTAATGTTATCCAATCATAAACAGAAAATTTAGCATCTAAATTCCTTTTAACAAAGAGGCGACCTCATAAGGTCCCATTCATTCAAACTAGGTTTATAAAAAAGAAACCATATCATAGTTCATTTCAATAAAACATGACCCAACTGACCCACTCAGTCCAGTTGAGCATGTTTAAAAGTACACCAAAATTTCATTCAAAACTCAACAGTTTTACATTTATAACCATTTTCCACATGCAATGGTTAAACAAGGTTCAATCACATGGTTGGACACCTACCAATCGATAAGGTGCCCATACACCTTACCGCTGGAATTTGGTTCCCATTTATCAGATAAATTTTTCCATTTAACATTTAAACTTCAGCAGCCATCTTTTAAAAAGTTTGAAAACACGATTTACCCTTTTCCCAATTATAAGGCGACCATACACCTTATAATGGAAAATTGGTTCCATCGTAATCGCAACCAACAATTTCAGCCAAAGCAACCAAGCGCTTGCCAGCAGGATAACAAGCCACTACAAACAGCTAACACAAAGCAACAAGTAGAAATCACTAAAACATGCTATAACACAGAGTATGACACACAAGCAAGATAGAAAACATGACATATTATCACCCAAACATGTTAACTATCACCGAAACATGCTTTCTAAAGAGGCGTGCTAAATAAATCCAGACTTGACATATTTCCAAGGCACACAATAAAAATCAGCAGGCATCCTACTAATGCAACTACATGGCATGGCACATATACATGACATGTGAATCTATAAGTGTCTAATATGATGCATGCAATGCAATTTCCTGGCCATATCGGGCCAAGGAAAATTTTCAAAACCTATTCATAAACAAATAAGCAGTGGAAAGTAAAACATTCACCCAAGGTGAAATCACATCAACTGTAACAGCAAACAACATGAACATCAATTCCGAGCCCTGGAAACTTGGTCATTTCCCGTACATGGGGTGATCAGTCCCAAGCACGTCTATTAACCCAAGCACCGACACATTCCAAGTCTCCTGTCTACCATCCCCGAAACAGTAAGACAAAGGAAAAGAATGAAACCTCCTTTGATACCATTTTGTCACGAACCAACCCAGGTCGACCTTGAACCGGACACCCAGGTCACCTGAGCCGGCCCGTGACATGGCCTCAAGCGCGTCTCCCCTTACGCCAGAGGTTGCCGACTAGCGGCGAGAGTGTAAGGTAATTCAGGGGGGAAGACTATACCCTCTTATCAAAGTGGAACAAAGGGACCAAAAATACAGCAACGGAAGTAGTGTAAATAATAATAAGAAAACAGTGGAAAACATTTTTCATTTATAAGGTTTGAATAAATTTGGTGAACGGTAGTTTATATAAGAGATGCATGCATGACATGCAAATGATACAATAAAAGCATTAAATCACGCAACATACTTACACATCAATGCATAAGTAAATGAACAAAAGTCTCAAGCCTCGAGGGCGATCTCCATGAGCATCCCGAGCCACAACTCAGTACTTTTCTCCTAACTCCAAGTACAAGAAACCGCAACAACAAGGTCCTGCAACCAAATGGAATCTACTCGGGTACCCCAGTGCAATGGCAGCCCGAGTAGGGTGTGAGATGTATATCTCAATAGGCCGGAACCACCGGGGTCTAGCCCACTCTAGACCATGAAATATAATTAAACAAAGTGCTGGTATTTTCGAACAATAACGACAAAATACAAACAATAAACGCCCGTCCAGGTTCCAAAAAGGACACCTGACGGCAATACCTGCTTCGGCCCATAGCCGGGATAAGAACCTGTTTAAAACAACACAAGTAAATTTAGTTCAAGCATAAAAACACTTTTTATCATTTTGTTCACTTACTCTATTTATTCACTTATCATTTCAACTCGGACTGTAAATCCACTCATTCTTACCTTTCTTTATTTGATCACAATTCACTCGGGTTTTACCCACATCTCTCATTCTTTTCATAAATTGTTATTATCATTCGTTCGGTGTAGATCACCATGTCTAACACCTCGTATCACATTTGGTGTAGATCGCCATGTCTAACACCTAGATAATCGTTCGGTGTAGATCGCCATGTCTAACACCCCGTATCACATTTGGTGTAGATCGCCATGTCTAACACCTATATAATTGTTTGGTGTAGATCGACATGTCTAACACCCCGTATCACATTTGGTCATCCAAATCAGATCTCAACTTTTTATAATCAATTCTCATAATTAATTATCCTTGTTAAACATTCTGGAACTTTCACGAGCAATAGAAGGTAAACAAAATCATATGGCATCAACATGCCCCTATGTTAGGTGATTAATTACATTAAATGGTACAACATAACAGACTTGCTCAAGAAATACATTCAATTCAAACTATTATATTAAATTTATAACTTAAAGAACAAGGAAAAAGGGGCATTTAGGAGGGGCACACCCAAAGGAGTGGCCAAGAGGCAAGGCGAGCACCTAGGGTGGACTTTACCATAAACGAGGGCCACAATGAGCATGAGCGAACCACCCAAGCATTTTAATAATAAATAAAGAGGCATTTCCGGAAGGTTGCGATAAGCGACACAAGACGTGGCATGACATAAGCGCCGATGTAAAGGGAAGGGGGTAAACACCCTACCCTAAAAGTTCTAATTACATGTTAAGCCATGAACTTAGGAGGTGTCATGGCTCGTTTATTATTTCTCAAGAAGAAAAGTCATTTGAGGTAACCAGTAAGGTACAAGTACAAGCATGTCATTTATCAAGTATATTGTCAAGCATAAAGAGTCATAAGACTTTTAAGCAAGCAATCACAAAAAAGGAAATCTACTACTACACGTTTTTTTTTTGAAGGAAGCTCACCTCCATTGGAGGAGTTTTATTAGAAAACATGTCATTACTTCATCAAACAATTCATTTAGAGATATTTATCATTTACTTTAAAACTCATTCAACACATAACAATGTTAAGAAGCCAAACAGTAAGGAAGGCAATCATGAAATTCTATTGCTACATTTTTAGATTGAAGGTAGCGCACCTCGAAAGAGGGGTTTTATTATTAAATCGTTAGTTTAGTGACCAAGCAACCACTTTTATCTTATTCCTGCAATTCACACGATTTGCACAGAAGCATTTAATCGGAACTAAACTTGTATAATTGAAATGATAAGTGAAATATTAAACTCACTATTACTTTACTTAAATTTAAAGGGCAAGGAGAGGGACCCTACCTCAAGGTGGATCCATCCGTCCACTCCGGCTCTTGGCGCTTTCTAACTAAAGCTGTCGCAGCTGCTCCCCCACGAGGCATATGTGATTTCACATATGTATAAGGACACCTAGCCTCTATGCACACACTCTGCATGACCATGAGCGTGCGCAAGAGGATCCTTACACATATGCTTATACACATAAGCCTGTCTCCCCTCACCTGTACAGGCACTTTTTATATATGTAATGGGGACAACTAGCCCCGTACGTTTGTATATTTGCTGCCATGGACAAATATACGCACGCCGAGGGAACCCACGTACATATAAATACGTACCTATGCCTGCGCAGGTGAGTCGCCTAAACTCCGGCAACCCAAAATCATACTGAAACCTCCAACGCACTATAAGACAACCACTACGAACCTTAAGACACAAATATAAACCAATTTAGGCCAGGAAAAATCAACCAGAAATAATAAACCCTTAACTAGGGTGTTGGCGACAAACCCAAACGAAGGAGAACCCACACCGCGAGCTCAACGCACTGCCAACATCAAGTCGGGGCTCATAAACATCAAAAGCCCCAAATTTAACAAGTGAAAAACAAAGGGAAAGGTGAAAACCTCACCCCGAAACCATTCCAAAACTCGAACGGACTAAACCAAACCAACCAGGAACCTCTAAAACAACCTGATAAATTAATTTAGAGGCTGCGAAGACCAAAAACCGGTAGAAACCTTACCTCGGAAACCAACCGGCAGACCGAAAACACCGCAAACCGCCTCACCTTCGGCGGCGGTTGCTGGAACGCGCATCAAGGAGTCCCAAGGAATCATTTGCACGCCCTAAAACCAAAAGAAGGCCAAAAATTCGGGTTACCAAAAACCCTAAATTCGGCCAAACCAAACGGGCACTGAAAAAAATGGACGAATCGTCCAAGCGAGGATGAAGGACACACCTAATGACTTTACCGTGGAGAATCAAATCCGGAAGGTGATGAAAACCGGACGAAATCATCCGCGGAAAGAGGATGTCGCGTGTTGGGCCGTTGTGCGCTGCAGCGGTTCGGTCCGAGCCACTTTGCACGGCTGCTTCAGGGTCGGCCGAGGGAGGAGGAGAGGGAGAGGGGGCCGTCGCGCTGGTGGTCTGGCTGCTACGAGGTCGGCCGAGGGAGGAGGAGAGGGAGAGGGGGGTCGCGCGCGGCTCGCGGGAGAGGAGGGGGGTGCGTCATGGGGGGGGGGGGGTCTGCCGAATGAGGGTGAGAGTTAGATTAGGTTTTAATTTTTTTTCTTTTATTTTAATTTTAATCAAAAACTAAAACACACCCAACCCGCACGGTTTTACCCGCACCATTTGAAACACCATGCACAGCCCACGCGCCTGCTACTAGATACATGGGGTACCTCGCACGGATGACCCGCACGGTTGAACCTACCGTGCGTAGTCCGATACCACCGCTTAAGAAGGCTCCAGAACTCGGGACCTCGTTCCGAAGCTCGGTTTTAAAACCAACCCGCTGATAAAAGAAAAGTTCAAAAACCTTCGAATTTTATCCTAAAAAAACGGTTCGTTACAATTCATGTTTGATAAAAACATTGATAAATGAGAATATCCATTGGTAGAATTAATATGAAATAAAATTATAACATAAAATGGGTTTTATAAATATATATAAGTGGAATAGTGATTTTGGAGATGTACTTTATATTAATAATCCATGAGAATAAATAATTATTTAATGAAAAACTCGTTATACCAAAATAAATTATATTTTCCCAAAATAAATATACTCTATTACATCATTAGTTCTGAAAAATAATTAAACATAATTGGATATATATACATATATATATTCATATATATACAGATATATATATATATATATATATATTTGTATATATATACATATATATGTATATGTATATGTATATACACCCTTTAAAATAAAACATAAATTTTATAAATTGATAAATTGATTACAACTTCAATAAAATCTTTACCACAAAACATATAATACCCCTTGCCTAATTTAATAAAAATAAGGAATCAAAATTGAAAATCAATTTATATATATCCGTAAAGAAAAAAAGTGTTTGATAAAAGATTGAAAATAATTAATTTTCATAACCTTAAATAAAACATGACATGTAAAATAAATCCTTATGGGAGAACAAAACATTGATAAATTTAACTCATTGCTAATTTGAAAAGAAAAATAAATTTAAAATATAATTTTTAACCTTAAAAATGAATATGATATTATAGAATAAATTCATTACATGGTGACCAGACCACAAGAAAGACATCCACTTCCATGAAGTAAATTTGGGTTTTCCCCCTCTCATTTCAACACCAAAATAAGGCTTCTACAACAACAAAACTACTATGTAAATAGTGAGCGCAACGAATCTGTTTTTTGGGAATGATTGGATTTTGAGATGAATACAATGAAATAAAATGGGTGCACAAAATTGATGGAAATTATATAAAATGGTGATAACAGGGACATCTTTGGACCAAATCAAATTTAGTAATAGGATAGAAAAAGATTTATTAACTGAACAGACATTGCTATTATCCATCCACAAAAGATAAATAGGTGGATTGTCGTATCAATTAGTGGAGAAACAAAAAAGAACCAAAATGCCTGCATCAAAAAGATCTGAGCAAATCGAGACTCCAAATATAACGCACAACCCTCGAAACCCTTTTTTAGTTGTCGAAACCCTATCCATGGATGAAACCCAACGACATCACTCAGATATTCTTCCTCAAACTCAGATCTAGTTTTGGACTCCACATTCGGCCTTCCCTCTTGTCAGCACAATAACACTCATCGGCGCGACCTAGCCTCGCTTCATCTTGCTCCCTCAGGTGCTCCATGACCTCGACCCATGATGAAGCCATTCTAGTGACTCCCACCTGATTTCATGTTTGGCCACACTGTGTGACCTCGAAGCCTTGACTACATCGCACCTATCCCGCAACACCCGAGACCCGAACCCCTTATAAAAAAAATGTTTTATCTAGTTATTTATAAAAAATATTATTTTAAAACATTAACATATTATCATTTTTACTTTTGTATTTTAGTGGATATTTAGTTATAAAAAAACTATTATAAAGTAATAATTATATAAAAAAATATTTAATCATTCAAAACTAATATGTGTGTGTGTGTTTGTGTCTTTCTATGTATCGTAACATTTGAAAATTAAATTTTACGAAACCTACTTGATTATATTTATTTTTATAGAACATTTAAATGTTTCATCTTCTGCTTTGTTCTTATAAATTCAATTTTAATATATATATCATTTAAGAATTTTTTTAATATATATATATATATAATTTTATTTTTAATAAATAAATAAAATCAAATATTTTTATAAAACATACATATAGTATGTTTTTTCATTAGATAATAATTATATATATTTAAAATTTAAAAATTTCTTTAAACAAAACCATAATATATGTCATATATTTTTATATTATCTTAAAAAATAATAATTTTACTAAAAACAGGTTCTCATTAAATTTATTGGATTTCTTTAGTATAAGAAAGTAATTTATATATTTATGATCTAATTACCATCTCATTAACATATACATAATTAGGATTTTGTTTCATAAATTTATATTATTAGCATTTTATAAAACTAGTTCATCAATAAAATATCATATTGATTAAAAACTAAGAGTGATATTTATATATAAATATTCTGGAATAGTAATAGGGTTATCATAATTTATTTATAATTTCATTAATTAATCAAAAAAATTCTTTAACAGAAACTCAGGGTGTTACATTATCCACCCATTAATAAAATTGGTCCTCAAAATTCATTCCTTGGATTAAAAACAATTCTGAATTTCCATCTTCAGAATGATTAAAACAAGGATTGCTAGACATCTAAACTATACCACTTAGATGAAAATATTTAATCTCCAAATTTATCTAGACTGTCCTCTGTTACTAACTATAAGGACCCACCCTTAAACACTACACAATAGATGACCTTTTATCGGTCTGGGTTATAGAGAGTTAGATACAAGTCTACAATTTATTAGAGTTTCAATAAAATTAAACAAATAAAATTCAACATCGCTACCATGTGATAAAAAATGATGATGTCCCACATTAGACTAAAAGTGACAATTGAAAATAATTTTAAATAAGTTATAAGAATTAAATTTCCCAATAATGTGTTTAAAACTGTTCAATAATCTTTATAAAATATTCCTTTGAAAATAATCTTGTAAATTCATTTACAAATATCCTTTTTAAAATATTATTTTAAATTACTTACGTCTTAAAGATACTAGATCATTTTAGAAAATACTTATGTTTGAAATTTCATCAAATATAAACTAATGTTTTTCTCAAATCAATACATAAGCTTTTAAAAAAAACACTATTTTAAAGTCACTTAAATCATTGAATTCTTTCTTGGGCCTACCAACTTGGTGAAGGATGGGTTCACTCTCCAATGACCTTCAATATTTACAACACTCAAATTCCAAACCTTCTAAAAAATTTTTAATCTTTCTATACTTATATATACTTTCACTGTAGTTTTTTTAAAACAAGTCATTGTATTAAAATACACATTCACGCATATATTTATATATATATATATATATATGTAAGTAAAAAATATGAAGTTTCACTGTATATCACTTGCATGTTTGGTTTCAACCAAAACTCCTTCCATAAGACTTTGCATGAAATTTTTAGTTATTTAATCTCTCTTTCATGGAATACATTTTATATTTCTATAAATAAATTATCTTCATTAAATTATCATAATAATTAATTATTTTCCATGCATAAAATTATAAAAGAAACATTAAAATTAAAGTATTTTCAATAAAATACTTGTACTTATTTATTTCGGAATTAAATAATAAAATTTAAATTGAAACCATGAATTTATTATAAAAACAACAAATGTCGATGTTAGGCATAACACATGGCCATGAATGTTTTCCAACGCGACACCCTTAATTTTAATATACAATGATGACATGGCATGCCCATTTTTTTGAAACAAAAAAATAGAATTTTAAATATGAGTATAACCCTTCCATCTCTATATATGTATGTATGTATATATATAATTGAAATTTTATTTATAATGCTCATTATCAGAGAATCAATGACTGTTTTAGAAAAACATCAATAATGGAAAATATCCATTTCCCGAATTAATATGATACAAAATGAAAACATAAACTTGGTTTCAAACATATATATATAAGTGGAATAATGATTTTGGAGACATACTTAAGATTAATAATCCAAGACAATAATTAAAAACTTAATGAAACAACATGTTAGACCAAAATAAATTAAATCTAAAAAATTTAAATATACTCTATTACCTCATTATTTCTGAAAAATAATTAAACATAATTTTATAAATATACATATATATATATATACACACAGAGACACTTGAAAAACAACTTAAATTGTATAACTTGATAAATTAATTACAACATAGATAAAATCTATATAACAAACCACATAATAATACTTGAATAAGTAAATAAAAATAATGAATCAAAACCAAAAAACAACTAATATAACATTAATGAAATAAAATTTCATATAAAAGTTTGAAAATATGTAATTTTCACAACCATAAATAAAACATGAATTTAAAAGAAAATCCTTAAAGTAGAAAAAAAGGTTGGTAAATTCAACTCATTTCTAATTTGAAAAGAAAAATTCATAATTGAAAATATAATTTTCACCCTTAGAAATGAATTTGACCTTAAAATATAAATCTCATACTTGGTGACCAAACCATAAGAAAGGAATTCACTTCTAACAACTGAAATTGGGTTTCCCCCCTCTCTTTTACACACCAAAAGAAGGATTTTATATCCACAAAACTATTGTGTAAATAGTGAGTGCAAAGATTCATCTTGTAGGGAAAGCTGGGATTTTGGGATGAATACAATGAAATAAAACGGGCATAAAAAATTGATTGAAATTATATAAAACATTGATAAATGGCCATATGCAGACCAAAAAAATAAAGAAATTGTGTAGGAAATGATTCAGTAACTGGAAAATAATTGCTATTATCATTCCACAAAAAATAAATCAGGGGATTGTGATATCAATCAGTGGAGAAAAAAATACAAACAAAAACTCCTACCTCAAAAAGATCCTAATAGATTGAGACCAAAAAGGCGATGCACAACCCTTGCAACCCCTTTTCAGTGGTCAAAACACTAACCGATGATAAAATCCAATGACATCACTTGGATCTTCTTCCTCAAACATGGATCTAGTTTTGGACTCCATGTTCTGCCTTCTTTATCTCCATCACGATAACCCTCACCGGCATGACCTAACCTCAGCTCTGCCTACTCCCTCAGGCGCTCCATGACCATGGCCCATGATGAATCCGTTACAGCGACCCCCACCCGGTTCAAAATCCAGCCTCGTTGCACAACCCTGAAGCCTTGGCCATGGCGCACCTCACCTGTGACACTCAAGACCTGCACCCTTACCCAAAACACAATTCTTCTTATTTTTTTAAAATAATATTATTTTGAAACATTAATATATTATCAAATTTACTTTTTATTTAAATTAATATTTATTTATAAATAAGAACTATATAACGTAATAGTTCTATAAAAATAATTTAATCATTCAATACTAATATATTTATATCTTATAATTTTAAAATTAAATATAATAAAACCAACCTTATTATATTTATTTTTACAAAACATTTCATATGATTCTTCTTTTTTAGTTCTTTTAAATTCATTTTATATATATATATATCATGTATAAATATTTAAATAGATAAATATATATATATAGTTTATTTTTTTAATGAATAAAAAAAATTATTTAAAATATACATATAATATTCATTTTTCATAATATAAAAATTATATATATTTTTACACTTTAAATATATTAGAAAACAAAACCATAATATATATCATATAATTATATGTTATATTAAAAATAATAATTTTACTAAAAACATGTTCTCATTAAATTAATTGAATTTATTTAGTATAAAAATGTATTTACATATTTATAAACTTATTATAAAATCATTAATATATCCATAATTATGATTGTTTTCTTAATTGTTTCTTGTTATCAATTTGTATCAATAATTTATCAATAAAATATTTTATTGATTTAAAACTAATAGTAATATTTATATATAAATATTCCAAAAAAATAATAGGGTTATCATAATTTATTTATAATTTCATTTATTAATCAAAATATATCCTTTAATGAAACATGTGGTGTTATATTTACCCCTACAGGGCATCTGAGCTCACATATTTTTATGTTTCCTTTCCTTAGGGTATGAAGAAATGTTTAATGTATGCTATGTCTAAGAACTGTACTATGTGGGAAGAACATTTTGGGATATATTGAATATATTTCATGAAATAGGATGATTATGTATCTAGTATCCGTAGAAAATTAACATTTATACTCCTAGGGAATATATTGTTTTTAAATGTATTCAATATACATTTAAATGATATAATATATATATATATATGGTATGCCCAGGTATTCTCTATAAGGCCCCAACCTTAAACATTACTTAATCTTGAGTTCTTTCAAGAATACACATTGAGGATCTTTTTAGGTTTAGAGTTTTAGAGAGTTAGATCATAAATCATTCATTACATTCCACATTTAAACAAGGTGGTTACATAAAAGACAATATTCACTTTTCCCATCAAAGGAAACATATTTAAAATAAAACATGGAGTCTTTCTTTGTAACACCTCAGGTAAATAAATAATATGGAATTTTTATATTTATCCCTATTTGTGAATAAAATTTTAATATTAATTTAAAGGGAACGCTAGGCTTGATGGCTTACCCAATACGCAACAACGAGTTCCTTTGAAATCTTACGTTGCACTCTAATAATAAAATAATTTTATTTTAAATGGTAGTTAAAACCTAGCCGTTGTAATGACAGAAATGAACATAAATAACTTCAAAATGATTATATATTTTTTTCAAATATTTTTGCTTTTTACAATAAATGTTAGAGGATTAAAAATGTGAATGAATCCAATTTTAAGCGTAAACATTCTAATCTTCTTTAAAAGGTCGATTAACCGCCTTTTGATGGAAAAACTATTTTAAATCCACTTTTTTATAATTTTATCTGTTATATTTGACCAAATAAAATTCTTCTTTAGAATCGGGACATCAAAATTTACTTTGTGTAAATTTTTGGGATTTTTCCGATAAAGTTCCTTTTTTAATGAATAGTGAAAATGTTGTGTTTTAATTCAAAACCTCTTTTTAATATAATTTATTTATATGATTAGATTGCCTTTTGAATTGGTTTTAAAGTTAAATTAGAATATATGTTTACTGTTTAATCTAATGGTGGTCATTGGAATTAATATCACTTTGAGATTGGACATAAACGAGTGTCAATCTTTGAATAGATATTGTTTCTTAAAAACATGTTATTTGATTTGACAGCGGTATTTAATTATAAAATTAATTAATGAAACTTCTATGTTATGAATTTGGTAAAATATAAATCAATTTTGAATGTGGAATATCAAATATAGCTTCGGGTGAATTTTTGGTATTTTTCTGAAAAAAACCATAATTGTTTATGAATAGTGAAACCACAAAGTGGTAGTTACAAAAACTGATTTTTCATTTAAATGGAACATTACCACTTCTATGATTTGAGTTTCAAAAATACAATATAAATTATTTTCATTATTAAGTAAAATGTGGTTCAATGGGATGAAAATAATTTTTGATGAAAAGTAACTTTTAAGTTTTATTAATCGTGATTGAAGGTAATTAGTGTGATTTAAGGTAAAAATGATATTATAATAAAATGAAAATATGTTGACACTTGTCCTAACCCCATTTTATGAGTCATTTCCGACCAAAAAAACCCATGGGTCGATTTTTGGGACCCCATGGAGCCACTTGGGTAAGATAATGACATTAATGCCTTTTATTTAAAGTAAAAGTAAAAATGACACAAACATGTATTGTTTTACTAAAACCATTTTTACATGGGGTTATACAAGTCAGATTTTTTACTCTAAATAGTAATAGGAAAGATAAAAATATTTCCTACATCATAGTATTTTTTTATAATTTTTATACATTAAATTACTTAAATTATTTATGACATCATGATGATGCAGCGATTACCTCATTATTTAACGATTTAAATAAAATGAACATATAATGTAAAATCTAAGACCTACACATGTAAAAAACCTATTTTATGGTTGGATTTAGAACTCTTATCACCTTAGACTCTAAATACATCAATTTGGGACCTTTAAAATCCGAAACTCATTTGAACATAAAGTACCATTTTATACTTTTCCAAGAGTGCCTCTCCTCTCCTCTTATAAAAGGCCCCCACCTCTACCTCCTTACCCACACCTCTCAAGCCTTTGGATCGGCAAATCTCTGATCATTTTGTCTCTAAACATCCCTCTACTCATCCTAGAAGCCTTACCTTAGGTAGGAAGCTCTTAAATAAACTCTTTTGGTTCAAACCAAAGGGAGTTACCCGATTTTAAGGTAATGTCTTCACTAGTGTTCTTTTGTTTTATTTTGTTTCTCCAACCCCCTAAACTCTTTTTATTCATTTATTTTGTAACAAAACCAGTATATTAAATATACTAGGATGTTGTTATAAGAATAATTATAGCTACACTTACACACACCTATATCTAATGGTTAAAGAACATACTGTTTCTGTGGATGGTGAATTTCTGCCTCACGAAACGATGATTGTTCAATATTCTTTTAACACCTTCAAAGGTGGCCATTAAGATGTCACTATATTTATATATGATATATAATATTTTTATGTTTTACTTAATCTTATGTATTTTTCATTTATGGCATACATTTATGGTTTCCATTATGGGTAAATGCGATATCTTCATTTTAGGAAGTGCGGACTACCGCCCCCTCAAAGTGATTTGATTCGTTAATACCATATGTGGTACTTATAAAGGATAGATTTAATGATATTATATATGATACCATACTGTAATTATAATACTATTATGTATCATTATGTTTTAATTCCATTAAATATTAAATAGAAATGGAAGTAGCATTCATGCGTACGTACGGCTTACCGTCTCCATGAACGGTGCAATTCATTTATTACCTCTAAATGTTATGTAATATTATAAATGAATGTATATAATGGATATATATGATATATATGATATCTAATTAATGAATATAATTCTGTATATAATGGATATTTTACCCCATGAACAAACTTTTAATTATAAAGAGTTTATTTTTGACTCAAGTAGCAATGATCGACAAAATGACCATTATTAACATAAATAATTACATAGTGTTCATAACATGGTAATAAGTGATATAAAAGGAATAATGAACTTTAAAAAGGTTCTTAAGAAAGTATAAATTAACTCATGTTTATTATTCTAGAGGTTAAAGAACGATCGAGTCAAGTCTGACCCGAGGTAAGGGATCCTACCCCTCTCTTTCTTTTTAAGTACACTCTTTTATGTCATTCCATTTAAGCTCATCTTTCTTATGATTGGGATGTTATTTAATATTAATCTTAATGTACGTTTTATGTTCATATGATGAGAGACCCTATTTTCTCTCATCAATCCATTTTGGAAGTTTTGATTGGCACCGTTTGGCTGCCGAATTTTCTTAAGAGATCCAACCTCTCTCCTTCTTTTTAAGTACTCTCATTTATGTCACTTCTTTTATGATCCTCTTTGTTATGTTGGGGGATGTTATTTTATATTCTTGTTGATTTACATTTTATTTTAATATGATGAGAGACCTTATTTGATCTCATCAATCCATTTTTTGGAAGTTTTAAGTGGCTTCGTTAGGCTGCCGAGTTTTCTTAAGGGATTTTTCATCTCTATTTTATACCCGTGATATTTATGATACATTTGTCATCATTTCCTTTCAGTGGTATATTTACTGCCCTTTATTCTACTCTTTGTGTAATATACTTTCATTTATGAGTATTTACATCAATTTTGTATTGTCCTTATTTCATGGGGTGTATGTTTCGAAAGATACCCAAGTCGGTAAGGGATCCTTTCACCCTCATCTTTTTAAAAGACTTCTTTTATTGGGTATTTTAATTTACATATTGTAATGTTGGGATATGTTCTTCTATATCCTTATTGATGTAAATTTTATGTCCAAGTGATGAGATACCCTTTTTATCTCTCATCAACTCATTTTCTGAATTTTGAAGTGACGTTGTTAGGCTATCAATTTTTTGCAAGGGAACTTCTTACCCCAATTTTGATTATATGGGATAAACTTGTACTCATTGAATATGTCATTCTATGAATATGTGTGAATGACCTCTGATTGTTTTACACTTAAGATCCACTTATATTTGTTGTATTCGTTTTTCACACATAATTATGTAATTTATTTATCCTTAATCCAAGGATACCGTCTTTGTAAGGGACTTCATCTCAATATCCTTTCATTGAGGCATATTTTGTTTTATACACAACTTTATTTCATATGGTGTATAAACCCCTTTGACTTTGACATTTATTCAAAAGTAATATTTATTATATGAAGCGTTTACTAAACGACAAACGAGAATGTTTTTTTATCGTACGTATGTGTCGACAACGACTTCTCCGCCACCGTGACCACAATTTGAGCTTTTTCTTCCTCTACAAGACATAAAATTTTTTAATGATAAATAAATACCATGTTTTAATTTCTTTTATTTTGGTATTGAAATTTTTTTTCATATGGTTTTTATTATATCAATGTGTGGTATTGATATCTTGTGGTTGAAAGGTTGAAATCTTATGTTTCCTTTATGCATGTTTTGTGTGATACGATTATGTTATGGTTATTGGGAATTGTTATGAATACGGGTGGTTCCGTGATAAACTAAGGGCGGGTGAGCCTGATATAGCTCTACAATGCATTGGGCAACACGGAGGGGTTAAACGTTACGGTTTCTCCGAAGAGATTTAGGGAATATACTGTGATGGGTATTCCAAACGTAATCAAGAGGGTTACTCCCTTTGTAAGAATGTTATGAATGCCTCAAGTTACCTTTATTTCTTATGATTTCTATGATTTATTCATTATTTGATGAGGAATGTTAAAGTGATTATGTTTTATGGGTAAAGTATGATTTCTTTGATTCTTATGTATACATGCACTCATGTTTTCATTCCATATTTTTATATCCCTTACTGAGCTTTTTATGCTCATCCCAAGTTTTTGAAATGTTTTTTCACAGGTCAAGGTAAAGGTAGGTGATATGATGATAGTTTCAAGGAAGTTTCAAGAAAGAATCCATGTTTTATTTTAAATATGTTTCCGTTGATGGAAAAAATAAATACTATCTTTTGTGTAACCACTTTGTTTAAATGTGGAATGTAATGCATGTTTTATGATATAATTCTCTAAAACACTAAACCTGAAAAGATCCTCAATGTGTAATCTTGTAATAACTCAAGAATAAGTAAGGTTTAGGCCTGGGCCTTATAGTTCGTATCAGAGGTCGGTTTAGACAACTTTAGGGATTAGGATTTTTTGTTAGACACATGGTTAGTCCCTATATCTATTATTTCAGTTAAATCCTTGTTTTATAACTCTTTTCAGGTCATGTAAAGTCAGTTACGAATGGAAGGAGGAGGATCTCAAATTAAATTCCTATCTCTTCCTGATGACATGATTGAAATAATTATTGAAAATTCATGTTAAGATGATTTTGAAACTTTTTCTAGCATATAACTCACTTGCAAGCAGTTGTTTGAGATATCAAACACCTCCATTATACCTCGTTATCATCAAGGATCATGGGTTGTATTTAGACAAATAATATTTTCACAATATTCTCCTATTTTCAATAAAGGTAAATATTATCAAGGTATTTTCAAATATTTTACCTTATCACAAGAATTTGAAGAATATTATGATTTTAAAAATGGTGCTGAGGAAGGAGAACCTTGCACAACCTATTTATATATTTTTTTAAAATATAGTCTCTCAGCACATACTTATGGTATTTTAAAAGGACCAATAATAGAAAGTTTCAACTCAAATTCTGTCCGACTA
The DNA here is from genome assembly GCA_963277665.1 of Viscum album. Lineage (NCBI taxonomy): Eukaryota > Viridiplantae > Streptophyta > Magnoliopsida > Santalales > Viscaceae > Viscum > Viscum album. Next base: position 1,997,944,203 of record OY728142.1, on the reverse strand, counting down.
TTTTATAGAAATCATGTTTTATCAGATGTTTTGATATTATATGTCATACATGATTATTTTCCAAAACTGTTTTTCTGTGAACACCCATATGACCCATGTTGTACAAGGTGTATTTGGATGGAGGAATCAAATGATTTTGAAGGAGCTCTAAATCATTGTTCTAAATCATGGGACTTCTACCTACGTGAACAAGATGATGATGAAACAGAGTTGATGCCATGATCAAGGTATGCTGTTATTAATTTTGGGAATCTTTTTATTTTATCTTATGGTGGTAAAATAAGACTTCAAGAATTAATATGTTGAGATCGTAATGAATTTGGATGAAAATGAGAAGTATAAGGAAACTATTGAGGTTAAAACATGTTATAGTTATTTTTGGAGTTTTATAAAAAGGACAACACGCAGACCATGTGACAACCCGCCGCGTCGGACAAAGCTATAGGAATCAAACCCACAACCAAAGTGAGACTGGTATTTATTTCCTACCACTAGACTATGTGAATTCCCTGGTTAGTATGACTTATTATTTTTAGTTAGATGATTTTATGAATTAAGAGTAAGTTGATTTTGGGTTGTCTATAGAAATTGTTAACCTATCATGCAGGATATGTGATTAGGTTAATTACTTTTCAATATGATACTTTTAGAGAAAATGATGTTATTTGGAGATAAGTGTTAATTTGTACCTTGGATGACTATGTGACTAAATCCTTCAAATGTTTGGGTTTCAATATTAGATGGGTTTACTTTGAAGAATTTTATGGATAGATGTTCTTTGAATGGTCTTTGTTAAACTTTGCGTTTTGTTTGAAAATTTTTGGAGATTAGGAGTAGATTTTCTTTTTGTAAATAAAATATCCTTTTTGGGTATTATCTGATCTCGTACTAAAATTTTTGGTTTGGTTTTTGTTGAGATCTAAAGACTTGAGAAATATATAGTTCTCTTTTGTGGATTAGTTCATTCTCTATAATTTGATTATAGTACTCTTAATGTGAACAAGTCTTCCTAAAATACTCATCATTTGGGGAAAGTATGAGTTTGTGTATGAAATCTAGTAAAAGATGAAAGTCAACATGACAAGTAAGTATGTTTCCTTAAGATCAAAAATAAATTCGTCAATGAAAAGTAACTTAAAACAAAAATGTTTTCTATTAACTTTTCCTACTGGGTAATCGAATACCGTTTAACCCACCAGAAGTTTGTGATTTTCTTGTGGTTAAATTTCTCCTAATCATTTTTTCTATCACTCTCCCTCAGAACATGACCCTTTTCTTTTTCTTCCATATCCATGTTTTCCTACATGGAATCCTAGTATGGGTTAACTCGGGTGACCTCTGTACTTCTCTTTCTTTCTTTTAAAGTGATTGTTTTACCGACTCTTGTTCCGATGTGGGACTTTAAATGATGTTTCTGAGCCCTATTTTAAAATTGTGAGGATGCAATTCACAAAAGGGGGGAAGGATGTAACACCCTAGGTAAATACAGAATATAAAATTTTTATATTTATCCCTATCCATGAATAAAATGTTAATATTAATTTAAAGGGAATTCTATGCTCGATGGCTTACCCAATTTGCAACAAAGAGTTCCTTTGAAATCTTATGTTGCACTCTAATAATAAAATAATTTTATTTTAAATGGTAGTTAACACCAAGCCATTGTAATGAAGGGAATGAACAGAACTAACTGCAAAATGATTATATATGTTTTTAAAATATTTTTACTTTTTACAATAAATGTTAGAGGATTAAAAATATGAATGAATCAAATTTTAAGCGTAAACATTCTAATATTCTTTAAAAGGTCGATTAACCGGCTTTTGATGGAGAACCTCTTTTAAATCCACTTTTGAAAACTTTATGTGTTATGTTGGAAAAAATATTATTCTTCTTTAGAATTGGGACAGCAAAGTTTACTTTGTGTAAATCATTGGTATTTTTCCGATAAAGTTCATTTTTTAATGAATAGTGACAAATGTTGTATTTTAATTCAAAACCTCTTTTTAATCTAATTTATTTATATGATTAGATTGTCTTTTCAATTGTTTTTAAAGTGAAAATAGAATATATTTTTACCATTTAATCCAATGGTGGTCATTGGAATTAATATTACTTTGAGATTGGACATAAACGAGTGTCAATCTTTTGATAGATATTGTTTTTAAAAACACGCTATTTGATTTGACAGCGGGATTTAATTATAAAATTAATTAATTCAAATTCTATGTTATTAATTTGGAAAAATAGAAATCATTTTTGAATTTGTAATATCAAATATAGCTTAGGGTGAATTTTTGGTATTTTTCTGAAAAACCATAATTTTTTATTAATAAGTGAAACCACAAAGTGGTAGTTACAAAAACTGATTTTTCGTTTAAATGGAACTTTACCACTTCTGTGATTTGAATTTAAAAAATCCAATATAAATGATATTCATTGTTAAGTAAAGTGTGGCTCAATGGGATGAAAATAATTTTTGATGAAACGTAACTTTTAAGTTTTATTAATCGCGATTAAAGGTAATTAGTGTGATTTAAGGTAAAAATGATATTATAATAAAATGAAAATATCTTGACACTTTTCCTAACCCTATTGGATGAGTCATGGTCGACCAAGACAACTCATGGGTCAATTTTTGGGACCCCATGGATCCACTTGGGTAAGATGATGACATTAATGCCTTTTATTTAAAGTAAAAGTAAAAATGACACAAACATGTATTGTTTAACTAAAACAATTTTTACATGGGGTTATACAAGTAATATTTTTGACTATAAATATTCACTGGAAAGATAGAACGATTTCCTACATCATAGTATTTTTATTATAATTTTTCGACATTAAATAAATTAAATTATTTATGACATCATGATGATGCAGTGATTACCTCATTATTTAACGATTTAAATAAAATGAAATGATAATGTAAAATCTAATACCTACACATGTCAAAAAACTATTGTATGGGTGAATTTCGAACTCTTATCAAATTATCATCCAAATAAATCAATGTGGGACCTTTAAAATCCGAAAATCAATTGAAAATAAAGTAACATTTTATACATTTCCAAGAGTGCCCCTCACCTCCTCTTATAAAAGGCCCCCACCTCTACCTCCTTACCCACACCTCTCAAGACATTGGATCGGCCAATATCTAATCATTTTGTCTCTACACATCCCTCTCCTCATCTTATAATCCTTAACTTAGGTAGGAAGCTCTTCAAGAAACCCTTTTGGTTCAAACCAAATGGAGTTACCCGATTTTAAGGTAATGTCTTCACTTGTGTTCTTTTGTTTTATTTTACTTCTCCAACCCCCTAAACTCTTTTTATTCATTTCTTTTGTAAAAACACCAGTATCATAAATATTATATGATGTTTTTATAAGAATTATTAGAGCCACAATTACATACACCTACATCTAATGGTTAATGAACATACTGTTTCTGTGGATGGTGAATTTCTACCTCACGAAACGATGATTGTTCAATATTCTTTTAACACCTTAAAAGGTGTCCATTAAGATGTAAAAATATTTATATATGATATATAATATGTTTATGTTTTACTTAATATTATATATTTTTCATTTATGGAATACCGGTATCGTTTCCATTATTGTTAAACGTGATATCTTCATTTTGGGAAGTGCGGACTACCGCCCCCTTAAAGTGATTTGATTCGTTAATACCATATGTGGTACGTATAAAGCATAGATTTAATGATATTATATATGATATCATACTGGAATTATAATACTATTATGTATCATTATTTTTTAATTACATTAAATATTTAATAGAAATGGAAGTAGCGTTCATGCGTACGTACGACTTACTGTCTCCATGAACGGTGCATTTCATTTCTTACCTCTAAATGTTATGTAATATTATAAATGCATGTATATAATGTATATATATGATATATATGATATCTAATTAATGAATATAATTCTGGATATAATGGATATTTTACTCCATGAACAAACTTGTAATTATCAAGAGTTTATTTTTGACTCAAGTAGCAATGATCGACAAAACGACAATTATTAACTTAAATAATTACATAGTGTTCATAACATGGTAATAAGTGATATAAAATGAATAATGAACTTTAAAAAGATTCTTAAGAAAGTATAAATTAACTCAATTTTCTTATTCAGGAGGTTAAAGAACGATCGAGTCATGTTGGACCCAAGGTAAGGGATCCTACCCCTCTCTTTCTTTTTAAGTACACTCTTTTATGTCATTCCTTTTAAGCACATATTTATTATGATTGGGATGTTATTTAACATTAATATTACTGTACTTTTTATGTTCATATTATAAGAGAACCTATTTTCTCTCATCAATCCATTTTGGATGTTTTGATTGGCGCCGTTAGGCTGCCGAATTTTCGTAAGAGATCCAACCTCTCTCCTTCTTTTTAAGTACTCTCCTTTATGTAACTTCTTTTAATCTCCTATTTGTTATGTTTGGGGATGTTATTTTATATTCCTATTGATTTAAATTTTATTTTTATATGATGAGAGACCCTATTTTATCTCATCAATCCATTTTTTAGAAGTTTTATGTGGCACTGTTAGTCTGCCGAGTTTTCGTAAGGGATTTTTCATCTCCCTTTTATTCCCGTGATATTTATGCTACATTTTCCACCATTTCCTTTGACTGGAATATATACTACCCATTATTCTACTCTTTGTATAATATACTTTCATTTATGAGTATTTACATCAATGTTGTATTCTCCTTCTTTCATGGGGTGTATGTTTCGAATGATACCCAAGTCGGTAAGGGAACCTTTCACCCTCCCCTTTTTAAAATACTTCTTTTGTTGGGACTTTTAATTTACATATTTTAATGTTGGGATATGTACATATATATCCTTATTGATGTAAATTTTATTTCCATGTGATTAGATACCCACTTTATCTCTCATCAACTCATTTTCTGAATTTTGAAGTGACGCCGTTAGGCTATTAAATTTTTGCAAGGGAACTTCTTATCCCAATTTTGATTCATTGGGATAAACTTGTACTCCTTGAATATGTCGTTCTATGAATATGTGTGAATGGCCTCTGTTTTTTTTACACTTAATATCCACTTATATTTGGTGTATTCTTTTGTCACACATAATTATGTAATTGATTTATCCTTAATCCAAGGATATCGTCTTTGTAAGGGACTTCGTCTCAATCTCCTATCATTGTGGAATATTTTGTTTTATACACAACTTTATTTCATATGGAAAAGGAATATTTTTTATATGAAGCGTTTACAATACGACAAAAGGGAATTTTTTTTTCATACGTATGCGGTGACAACGACTTCTCCACCGTCGTGACCATAATTTGAGCTTTGTCTTCCTCTACAAGCCATAACATTATTTAATGAAAAATAAATACCATGTTTTAATTTTATTTTATTTTGGTATTGAAAATGGTTTTCATAATGTTTTTATTATATCAATGTGTGGTATTGATATCTTGTGGTTGAAAGGTGGAACTGTTATGTTTCCTTTATGCGCATTTTATGTGATACGATTATGTTATGGTTCTTGGGAATTGTTTTGAAGACGGGTGGTTCCATGATAAACTAAGTGCGGGTGAGCCCGATATATCTCTCCAATGCATTGGGTAACGCGAAGGGGTTAAATGTTAAGGTTTCTCCGAAGAGATTTAGGGAATATACTGTGATGGGTATTCCAAACGTAACCAAGAGGGTTACTCCCTACGTAAGAATGTTATGAATGCCTCAAGTTACCTTTATATCTTATTATTTCTATGATTTATTCATGATTTGATGAGGAATGTTAAAGTGCTTATGTTTTATGGGTAAAGTATGATTTCTTTGATTCTTATGTATACATGTACTCATGTTTCCTTTCCATATTTTTATATCCCTTACTGAGCTTTTTATGCTCATCCCATGTTTTTGAAATGTTTTTTCACAGGTCAAGGGAAAGGTAGATGATATGATGATAGTGTCAAGGAAGTGTCAAGAAAGAATCCATGTTTTATTTTAAATATGTTTCCTTTGATGGGAAAAATGAATACTATATTTTATGTAACCACTTTGTTTAAATGAGGAATCTAATGCATGTTTTATGATATAATTCTCTAAAACTCTAAACCTGAAAAGATCCTCAATGTGTAATCTTGTAATAACTCAAGAATAAGTAAGGTTTAAGGATGGGGCCTTATAGTTGGTATCAGAGGTCGGTTTAGAAAACTTTAGGGATTAGGAGTTTTTGTTAGACACATGGTTAGTCCCTATATCTATTATTTCAGTTAAATACTTGTTTTATAACTTTTTTCAGGTCAAGTAAAGTTAGTTACGAATAGACGGAGAAGGATCTCAAATGAAATTCCTATCTCTTCCTGATGACATTCCTGCAATAATTATTGCATAGTCATGTTCGGATGATTTTGAAACTTTTTCTAGAAAACAACTCAATTGCAAGCAGTTGTGTGAGATATCAAACACCTCCACTATACCTCGTTATCATCGTGGATCATGGGTTGTATTTAGACAAATTCTATTTTCACAATATTTTCATATTTTCATGAAAGGTAAATATTATCAAGGAATTTTCAAAATTTTACCTTATCACCTGAATTTGAAGCATATTATGATTTTAAAAATGGTGCTGAGGAAGGAGTCCCTTTCACAACCTATTTATATTTTCTTTTAAAATATAGTCTCTCAGCACATACTTATGGTATTTTAAAAGGACCAATAATAGAAAGTTTCAACTCAAATTCTATCCGACTATTTTATAAAAATCATGTTTTATCAGATGTTTTGGAATTATATGGCATACATGACTATTTTCCAAAACATTGTTTCTGTGAACACCCATATGACCCATGTTGTACAAGGTGTATTTGGATGGAGGAAGCAAATGATTTTTAAGGATCTATAAATCATTGTTGTAATGAATGGGACTTCTACCTACGTGAACAATATGATGATGAAACCGAGTGGATGCCATGATCAAGGTATGTTGTTATTCATTTTGGGAATCATTTTATTTTATCTTATGGTGGTAAAATAAGACTTCAAGAATTAAGATGTTGAGATCATAATGAATTTGGATGAAAATTAGAGGTATAAGGAAACTATTGAGGTTAAAACATGTTAGGGTTATTTTTGGAGTTTTATAAAAAGGACAACACACAGTCCATGTGACAACCCGTCGCGTCGGACAAAGTTGCGGGAATCGAACCCACAACCAAAGTGCGACTGGTATTTATCGCCTACCACTGGACTACGTCAAGTCCCTGGTTAGTATGACTTATTCTATTTAGTTATATGATTTTATTAATTAAGAGTAAGTTGATTTTGGGTTATCTATGGAAATTATTAACCTATCATGGAGGATATGTGATTCAGTTAATTACTTTTCAATAGGAGACTTTTAGAGCAACTGATGTTATTTGGAGATAAGTGTTAATTTATACCTTGGAAGACTATGTGACTAAATCCTTCAAATATTTGGGTTCAATATTAGTTTGGTTTACACTGAATAATTTTATGGATAGATGTTTATTAAATTGTCTTTGTTGAACTTTGAGTTTTGTTTGACAAATTTTGGAGATTAGGAGTAGTTTTGTTTGTAAAAAAATATCGTTTTGGGTATTATCTGATCTCGTACTAAACTTTTTGGTTTGGTTTTGGTTGAGATCTAAAGACATGGGAAATATATAGTTATCTTTTTTGGATTAGGTGATTCTCTAGATGTTGATTATAGTACTCTTAATGTGAACAAGTCTTCCTAAAATACTCATCATTTGGGGAAAGTATGAGTTTGTGTAAGAAATCTTGTAAAAGTTGAAAGTCAACATGACAAGTAAGTATGTTTCCTTAAAATGAAATATACATTCCTCAATGAGAATTAACTTAAAACAAAAATGTTTTCTATTAACTTTTCCTACTGATGAATCGAATACCGTTTAACCCACCACTAGTTTGTGATTTTCTTGTGGTTAAATTTCTCCTAAACATGTTTTCTATCACTCTCCCTCAGAACATGACCCTTTTCTTTTTCTTCGATATCCATGTTTTCCTACATGGAATCCTAATATGGGTTAACTCGGGTGACCTCTGTACTTATCTTTCTTTCTTTTAAAGTGATTTTTTTACCGACACTTGTTCCGATATGGGACTTTCAATGATGTTTCAGAGCCCAATATTAAAATTGTGAGGACGAAATTCCGAAAAGGGGAGAAGGATGTAACACCCCAGGTAAATAAATAATATGAAATTTTTATATTTATCCCTATTTCTGAATAAAATTTTAATATTAATTTAAAGGGAACACTATGCTCGATGGCTTACCCAATACGCAACAACGAGTTCCTTTGAAATCATACGTTGCACTCTAATAATTAAATAAATTTATTTTAAATGGTAGTTAACACCTAGCCGTTGCAATGACGGGAATGAACAGAACTAAATACAAAATGATTATATATGTTTTTAAAATATTTTTACTTTTTACAATAAATGTTAGAGGATTAAAAATGTGAATGAATCCAATTTTAAGCGTAAACATTCTAATATTCTTTAAAAGGTCAATTAACCGGCTTTTGATGGAGAACCTCTTTTAAATCCACTTTTTGACAATTTTATGTGTTATATTTGACAAAATAAAATTCTTCTTTAGAATCGGGACATCAAAATTTACTTTGTGTTTTTTCCGATAATGTTCATTTTTTAATGAATAGTGAAAAATGTTGTATTTTAATTCAAAACCACTTTTTAATATAATTTATTTATATGATTAAATTGACTTTTGAATTAGTTTTAAAGTAAAATTAGAATATATTTTTCCCATTTAATCAAATGGTTGTCATTGGAATTAATATCACTTTGAGATTGGACACAAACGAGTGTCAATCTTTCGATAGATATTGTTTCGTAAAAACACGCTATTTGATTTGAAAGAGGGATTTAATTGTAAAATTAATTAATGCAGCTTCTATGTTATGAATTTGGTAAAATAGAAATAATTTTTGAATTTGTAATAACAAATATATCTTAGGGTGAATTTTTGTTATTTTTCGGAAAAACCTTAATTTTTGATGAATAGTGAAACCACAAAGTGGTAGTTACAAAAACAGATTTTTCGTTTAAATGAAACTTTACCACTTATGTGATTTTAATTTCAAAAATCCAATATAAATTATTTTCATTATTAAGTAAAATGTGGTTCAATGGGATGAAAATAATTTTTGATGAAAATTAGGTTTTAAGTTTTATAAATCATGATTAAAGGTAATTAGTGTGATTTAAGGTAAAAATTGTATTATAATAAACTGAAAATATCTTGAAACTTGTCCTAACCCTATTGGATGAGTCATGGAAGACCAAGAAAACCCATTGGTAGATTTTTGAGACCCCATGGAGCCCTTGGGTAAGATAATGACATTAATGCCTTTTATTTAAAGTAAAAGTAAAAATGACACAAACATGTATTGTTTTACTAAACCAATTTTTACATGGGGTTATACAAGTCGTATTTTTGACTATAAAAAGTAATTGGAAAGATAAAACGATTTCCCACATCATAGTATTTTTCTTATAATTTTTATAAATTAAATAAATTAAATTATTTATGGAATCATGATGATGCAGCAATTACCTAATTATTTAACGATTTAAATAAAATGAAACGATAATGTAAAATCTAAGACCTACACAAGTCAAAAACCTATTGCATGGGTGGATTTAGAACTCTTATCCCCTTATCCTTGAAATAAATCAATGTGGGACCTTTAAAATCCGAAACTCATTTGAAAATAAAATAACATTTTATACATTTCCAAGAGTGCCCCTCCTCTCCTCTTATAAAAGGTCCCCACATCTACCTCCTTACCCACACCTCTCAAGACATTGGCTCGGCCAATATCTGATCCTTTTGTCTCTCCACATCCCTCTACTCATCCTAGAAGCATTACCTTCGGTATTAAGCTCTTCAAGAAACCATTTTGGTTCAAACGAAAGGGAGTTACCCGATTTTAAGGTAATGTCTTCACTTGTGTTCTTTTGTTTTATTTTGCTTCTCCAAACCCGTAAAATATTTTTATTAATTTCTTCTGTAACAACACCAGTATCTTAAATATACTATAATTTTGTTAAAATAAGTATTAGAGCTACACTTACACACACCTACATATAATGGTTAATGAACATACTGTTTCTGTGGATGGTGAAATTCTGCCTCACGAAACGATGATTGTTCAATATTCTTTTAACACCTTCAAAGGTGGCCATTAATATATCACTATATTTATATATGATATATAATATGTTTATGTTTTACTTAATCTTCTGTATTTTTCATTTATGGCATACCTTTATGGTTTCCATTATGGGTAAACGTGATATCTTCATTTTAGGAATTGCAGACTACCGCCCCCTCAAAGTGATTTGATTCGTTAATACCATATGTGGTACGTATAAATGATAGATTTAATGATATTATATATGATAAAATTCTGGAATTATAATACTATTATGTATCATTATGTTTTAATTCCATTAAATATGAAATAGAAATGGAAGTAGCGTTCATGCGTACGTACGGCTTACCGTCTCCATGAACGGTGCATTTCATTTCTTACCTCTAAATGTTATGTAATATTATAAATGCATGTATAAAATTGATATATATGATATATATGATATCTAATAAGTTAATATAATTCTGTATATAATGGATATTTTTCCCCATGAACAGACTTGTAATTATAAAGAGTTTATTTTTGACTCAAGTAGAAATGATCGACAAAACGACCATTATTAACTTCAATAATTACATAGTGTTCATAACATGGTAATAAGTGATATAAAAGGAATCGTGAACTTTAAAATGGTTCTTAAGAAAGTATAAATTAACTCAATTTTATTATTCAGGAGGTTAAAGAATGATCGAGTCATGTCGGACCCGAGGTAAGGGATCCTACCCCTCTCTTTCTTTTTAAGTACACTCTTTTATGTCATTCCTTTTAGGATTATCTTTTTTATGATTGGGATGTTCTTTAATATTTCTCGTACTTTAATTTTTATGTTAATATGATGAGGGACCCTATTTTATCTCATCATTCCATTTTGGAAGTTTTGATTGGTGCCGTTAGGCTGCCGAATTTTCGTAAGAGATCCAACCTCTCTCCTTTTTAAGAACTCTCCTTTATGTCACTTCTCTTAGGCTCTAATTTTTTATGTTGGGGGATGTTCTTTTATATTCATCTTTATGTGAATTTTATGTTAATATGATGAGATACCCTATTTGATCTCATCAATTCATTTTTTGGATGTTTTAAGTTGCGATGTTAGGCTATCGAGTTTTCGTAAGGGATTTTTCATCTCCCTTTTATTCCCGTGATATTTATGCTACATTTGACACCATTTCCGTTGAGTGGTATATGTACTACCCATTATTCTACTCTTTGAGTAATATACTTTCATTTAGGAGTATTTACATCAATTTTTTATTGTCCTTATTTCATGGGGTGTATGTTTTGAAAGATAACCAAGTCGGTAAGGGAACCTTTCACCCTCCTCTTTTTAAAAGACTTATTTTGTTGGGTATTTTAATTTACATATTGTAATGTTGGGATATGTTATACTATATCCTTATTGCTTTAATTTTTATGTCCAAGTGATCAGATACCCTTTTTATCTCTCATCAACTCATTTTTTAAATTTTGAAGTGACGCCGTTAGGCTGTCGAATTTTTACAAGGGAACTTTTTAACCCAATTTTGATTATTTGGGATAAACTTTTACTCCTTGAATATGTCATTCTATGAATATGTGTGAACGACCTATGATTTTTTTACACTTAATATCCACTTATATTTGGTTTATTCATTTTTCACACATAATTATGTAATTGATTTATCCTTAATCCAAGGATACCGTCTTTGTAAGGGACTTCATCTCAATCTCCTTTCATTGAGGAATATTTTGTTTTATACACAACTTTATTTAATACGGTGTATAAACCCCTTTGACCATTACGTTTATTCAAAAGGAATCTTTTTTATACGAAGCGTTTATTAAACGACAAAAGGGAATGTTTTTTTGTCGTACGTATGCGGTGACAACGACTTCTCCGCCGCCGTGACCAAAATTTGAGCTTCGGCTTCCTCTACAAGCCATAACTTTTTTTAATGAAAAATAAATATCATGTTTTACTTTTCATTTATTTTCGTATTGAAAACGGTTTTCATAATGTTTTTATTATATCAATGTGTGGTATTGATATCTTGTGATTGAAAGGTGGAAATGTTATGTTTCCTTTATGCATGATTTATGTGATACGATTATGTTATGGTTCTTGAGAATTTTTATGAAGACGGGTGGTTCCGTGATAAACTAAGGGCGGTTGAGCCCGATATATCTCTCCAATGCATTGGGTAACGCGAAGGGGTTAAACGTTATGGTTTCTCCGAAGATATTTAGGGAATATAATGTGATGGGTATTCCAAACGTAACCAAGAGGATTACTCCCTACGTAAGAATGTTATTAATGCCTAAAGTTACCTTTATATATTTTGATTTCTTTGATTTATTCCTGATTTGATGAGGAATGTTAAAGTGCTTATTTTTTATGGGTAAAGTATGATTTCATTCATTCTTATGTATACATGTACTCATGTTTCCTTTCCATATTTTTATATCCCTTACTGAGCTTTTTATGCTCATCCCAAGTTTTTGAAATTTTTTTAACAGGTCAAGGGAAAGGTACACGATATGATGATAGTGTCAAGTAAGTGTCAAAAAATAATCCGTGTTTTATTTTAAATATGTTTCCATTAATGGAAAAAGTGAATACTATCTTTTATGTAACCACTTTGTTTAAATGTGGATTGTAATGCACGTTTTATGATCTAATTATCTAAAACTCTAAACCTTAAATGATCCCCAATGTATAATCTTGTAATAACTCAAGACTAAGTAAGGTTTAAGTCTGGGGCCTTATATTCTTGACACATCCTCGACATTATCATCACGTCAAGTAATTTTCCCTTCACCTGTGAAAAACATTTCAAAAACATGGAATGATCATAAAAAGCTCAGTAAGGGATATAAAAATACGGAAAGAAAACCTTAGTCCATGTATGTATAATAATAAATGAAATCATAGGTCACTCATAAAAACATTATAACTTTAACATACCTCATGAAATTATAATATTTATGAATAACTAATAGAAAACATAACACATAAAGTTAACTTGAGGCATTCATAACATTCTTACATAGGGAGTAACCCTCATGGTTATGTTTGGAATAACCATCACAGTATATTCCCTAAATCACTTTAGATAAACCTTAGTATTTAACTCCTTTACGTTACCCAATTCATTGGAGAGCTATATCGGGCTCACCCGCACTTAGATTATCACGGAACCACCCGTATTCATATACAATGCCCAAGAAGCATAACATAATTGTATCACATAAAACATGCATAAAGGAAACATAAAATTTCCACATTTCAATCACAAGATATCAATAAAACACATTGATGTGGTAAAAACATTAACAAAACCATTTTCAATACCAAAATAAAATAAAATTAAAACATGGTATTTATTTTTCATTTAAAAAATTCCTAGCTTGTAGAGGAAGCCAAAACTCCAATAATGATTACGGTGGAAGATATGTCGTTGTCGCCGCATACGTAAGACAAAAACACTACCTTTTTTTGTTTTGTAAAATTATTCATATAAAAAGATTACTTTTTAATAAAATTAAAAGTCAAAGGGGTTTATACACCCTATAAAAGAAATTTGTGTATAAAATAAATATGCCTCAATGAAAGGAGATGGAGACGAAGTCCAATACCTCAAGTCCGACCTGACTCGATCGTTCTTTAATCTCATGAATAATAAACTAGAGTTAATTTCTACTTGAGTAAGAACCTTTTTCAAGTTCATTATTCCTTTTATATCACTTATTACCATGTTATGAACACTATGTAATTATTTATGTTAATAATGGTTTTTTTTCGATCATTGGTACTTGAGCCAAAAATAATCTTCTTATAATTACAAGTTGTTCATGTGGTAAAATATCCATTATTTCCAGAATTTTATACATGATTTAGGTATAATATATATCATATATATCCAGTATATACATGCATTTATAATATTGCATAAAATTTAGAGGTAAGAAATTAAATGCACCATTCATGGAGACGGTAAGTCGTACGTACGCATGAACGCTACTTTCATTTATATTTCATATTTAATGGAGTGAAATCATAATCATATAAAGGTATATTATAATTCCAGTATAATATTATATATAATATCATTAACTCTATCCTTTATACGTCCCACATATGGCATTAATGAATCAAATCACTTTGAGGGGGTGGTAGTCCGCACTTCCTAACATGAAGATATCGTGTTTACCCATAATGGAAACCATAAGGTATGCCATAAATGAAAAATAAAGAATCATAAGGAAAACATAGAAATAATATATATCATATATAAATAGAGTTACATCTTAATGGATACCATGAAAGGTGTTAAAAGAAGATTGAACAATCATCGTTTCGTGAGGCAGTAATTTTCCATCCACAGAAACAGTATGTTCTTTAACCATTAGATGGAGGTGTGTGTAAGTGTATCTCGAATACATCTCATAAAAACATCCTAGTATATTTAAGATACTGGTGTTGTTACAAAATAGAGGAATAAAAAGAGTTTTGGGGGTTGGAGAAGCAAAATAAAACAAAAGAACATTAGAGAAGACATTACCTTTTAATCGGGTAACTCCTCTTGGTTTGAACCAAAAGGGTTTTTTGAAGAGATTTATGCCTAAGGGAAGGCTTCTATGATGAAGAGAGAGTTGTGGAGAGAGAAAATTATCAAATCTTGGCCGAGCCAATGTCTTGAGAGGTGTGGGTAAGATGGTAGGGGTGGGGCCTTTTATAAGAGGGAGGAGGGGTACTCTTGGAAAGTCAAGAAATGTTACTTTATTATATAATGATTTTCTGATTTTAATGGTCCCAAAATTATATATTTCAAGGATAAGGTGATAAGGGTTCGAAATACACCCATAAAATAGGTCTTTGAAAAGTTTAAGTCTTATATTTTACATTATCTTTTCATTTTATTTAAATCCTTCATTAATGAGGTAATCACTGCATCATCATGGTGTCATGAAAAATTTAATTTATTTAATGTCTAAAAAATATAAAAAAATACTATGATGTATGAAATAGTTTTATATTTCTAATGACTACTTATAGTATAATCTATCATTTATGTAGAAACAATTAAAATTGTTTTAATTAGGTGTTAGATACTTTGGTTATACATTCCCTTTTAAACAAAATATAATAGAATGTCACTATCACCCAAAATTGATTCCATGGGGTCCCAAAGCTTGGCACAAGGCATCCCATGGTCGGACATGACACAACTAGTATCATTAAGACACATGTTGGGGTCATTTTATATTATTATGTTATTATTTTATTACAATTGACAACACGATTACTAACTAATCGCGATAATTAAAGATAATTACCATCGTTACTATTCCTAATGTCCAAAAAACAAAAGATTATTAATTACATATTTTGGACCTTCTGATTCCAAATATGAAATCCATTTTACCAAATTATAAACACATAAATTGTAGTAATTAATTTAAAAATAAATCTCATTGTAAAATCAAATAGCGGGTTTTTTTAAACAATATCTATCAAAAGTTTGACAATTGTTTTTGTCCAATTTCAATGTGAAATTAATTCCAATGACCACAATTGGATTAAATGGTCAAAATATATTCTATTTTAACTTTAAAACCACTTAAAAATATAATCTATCCATAAAAATAAATTAGATGAAAATTCAGTTTTGAAGTAAAATGTAGTATTTTTCACTATTCATTAAAAATGAACATTGTCAGAAAAATACCAAAAATTTATCCAATGTGAATTTCAATGTCCCAATCCTACACAATAAGTTTATTTTGACAAATAATGCTTATAAAATGGAAAAAAGTTTTATTTGAAAAGGTTTTTCATCAAAAGTTGTTAAAACAATCTTTGAAAAAATATTAGAGTATTCTATGCTTAAGATTGGATTTATTATCATTTTAAGACACTAAAACACTATCTAATTCTTAAATAGACATAGATATTAAAATCCATATCTCTTTACTTACTTTGGATTTTACTTCCTTCCCCCCTTTAGAAAATTCATTCCCTGTAATTTATTTACTTATCGAATAAGTGGGGGTATTTATCCCTCCTTGAATTTTCATATTCCCATGTTGCCTCTGAAATCATGTGGTTTTTACACAAAACCTTTACTTGATGAATCACCTTATTCCATAATACATTCTCCTTGTGGTCAAAAATCTGGACCGTTTGTTCCTCATAAGATAGATCTTATTCCAGTTGAACTACCTCTGGACTCAAAACATGAGATGGATCTGGCATGTACTTCCTTAACATTGAAACATGAAAAACATTATGTACCTGAGATAAACTTAGAGGTTAAGCCACTCGGTATGCAACTGATCCAACTCTCTCCAGAATTTCATCTGGTCCAATGAACCTTGGACTCATCTTTCCTTTCATAACAAATCGCATCACACTTTTCCATGGTGAATCTTTGAGGAAGACATGGTCACCTACCTCAAAAGAGAGATCCTTCCTCATGTTGTCCGCATAACTTTTCTTCATACTCTGAGCTGTTCTCATGTGTTTCTTTATCATCTGAACTTTTTCTACCAACTCTTCAACCATTTCTGGTCCCATCAACTTCCTTTCACCCACTTCATCCCAAAAATCTGGATTTCGACACCGCTTCCCATATAATTCCTCAAATGGTTCCATCTGTATACTGGAATGAAAACTGTTATTATAAGAAAACTCAACCAAAGAAAGATGTTGGTCCCAACTTCCCTGATAATCCATTGAACAAGCACGTAGCATATCCTCCAATGTCTTAATTGTTCATTCTGACTTCCCATCTGATTGAGGATGAAAATTTGGACTAAAATTTAATTCAGTACCCAACTACTTCTGAAGGCCTTTCCAAAAGTTAGAAGTAAACATGGGATCGCGATCAGATACAATAGAGAGAGAAACTCCATGTAACCTGACTATATTTTTCTGATACAAACGAGAAAGTTGATCTAGAGAAAAAGTATCTCGTATAGCAAGGAAATGAGCCGATTTAGTCAAGCGATCAACAATAACCCAGATCGTATTATTACCTCGAGGTGTCTTCGGCAACCCCCCAATGAAGTCCATGGATATATTTTCCCATTTCCACTCTGGCACAAGTAAAGGCTGAAGCATCCCTTTCGGTAACTGGCACTCTGGTTTAACCTGTTAAAAAGTCAAACACTTCACAGGTAAATCAGCAATATCTCTTTTTATTCCATCCCACCAACAATACTCCTGATGATATCTATACATCTTAGTACTGCCTGGATGAACTAAAAACGGAGAACTATGAGATTCACATAACAACTCTCTCTTCAACTGTGATTCACATGGCACACACAATCTCTTCCCAAATCTCAAAACACAATCATTATAAATGTTGAATTCAGGCAACATACCCTTCTGAACCAGCTCTACCTTTTTCTGCAACTCACTATATTGCTTCTGAGCCTGCTTAATGCTGTCTAATAGAGAATATTTCAATGATACCTGAAACAAAACAGAAAAACATCCTCCACTGACAATTTCTATTCCAAATTTCATCAAATCCTTAACCAAGGGATCACGTTCCAAACGTAACATGGTTAATGAAGCATTACTTTTTTGACTCAAAGCATCATCCACTTTATTTGATTTTCCCAGATGGTAATGAATTGTACAATCATAATCCTTGATAAATTCTAGCCATCTCCTCTGTCTCATGTTCAATTATTTCTGAGTTAATATATATTTTAAACATTTGTGATCAGTATATATTTCACATTTTACACCATACAAATGATGCCTCCAAATTTTTAAAATGAAAACAACAGCAGCTAATTCCAAATCATGTGTAGGGTAATTTACCTCATGAGTTTTCAACTGACGTGAAGCATAAGCAATTACCTGATCATTCTGCATTAGGACGCAACCAAGTCCTTTCAATGAAGCATCACTGTAGATAACAAACTCACCATTCCTGGAAGACAGTGCCAAAACTAGAGCATTCAACAATCTTTTTTTCAACTCCAGAAAACAATCATCACATTCTTTTATCCAGATAAAATTAACACCCTTCCGAGTTAGCTTAGTCATTGGACTAGATAACCGTGAAATATTTTTAACAAACCTTCTATAATAGCATGCCAAACCAAGAAAACTACGAATATCAGTTACATTTGTGGGTCTTGGCCATTCTTCAACAACCTTTGTTTTTGTAGGATCAACAGTTATTCCATGTTTAGAAACAATGTGACCAAGGAAAGAAATTTTTTGAAACCAAAACTCAAACTTGGTGAATTCCCCATACAATTTTTTTCTTTTAAGGTTTGAAAAATAACCCTTAAATGACTTTCATGCACCTCTTTACTTTTAGAAAACACCAAAATATCATCAATGAAAACAACCACAAACTTATCCAAGAACTCATGGAAAATTCTATTCATAAGGTCCATGATTACAGGAGGTGCATTGGTTAACCCAAAAGGCATTACTAAAAATTCATAATGGCCATATCTTGTACGAAACGCGGTCTTCAGAACATCTACTTCCTTTACCTTCAACTGATTGTACCCCAATCTCAGGTCAATCTTTGAAAAATACTGAGCTCCCTAGAGCTGATCAAACAAAGAATCGATATAAGGAAAAATATATTTGTTATTAACAGTGATTTTATTAAAGGCTCTATAATTAATGAAAAGTCTCATAGAACCATCTTTCTTTTTAACAAATAAGACAAGAGCACCCCATAGTGATGTGCTAGGTCGAATGAAACCTTTCACTAATAAATCTTGCAATTGATCCTTCAACACTAAAATTTCAATTTGATCCATTTGATAAGGGGGTTTTGAAATTGGCTTAGCATCAGGAACTAAGTCAACAGTAAATTCAACTTCCCCATCTGGTATTATTCTAGGAAAATCATCAGGAAAAACATCAGGATACTCATTTACCACTAGCACATCATTAATATGAATGGTTCCTTTGTTTTCAACAATATGTGCAAGGTAACATTCATTTACATCTTTTACAAGTTTCTTAGCCTCTTGATATGTTATTAACAATAAGGGTTCATTGTTGTACACAAACTGAAAGTATTTCTGAAAAGAAACTTCTTTAGCTCTACAATCAATCTTAGCATGGTATACAGAGAGCCAATCAATATACAGGATAACATCAAACTCCACTAGAGGTAAAACAATAAGGTTTTCAAGTAGATTCTTCTCATGGATAAGGATAATAAGATTATTATATATTCATTTTTCCTCAACATTTCCCCCAGGTGTTTTTACCACAAGTTCAGGAGTGATTTCTTGAGATGGAATTCCCAATTTACTAGAAAATGTTTCAAAGATGGAAGAATGTGTATACCCCGAATCAACCAACACACTCGCATAATCTGAAAAAAAACAAACAAAGTACCTGATACAACTTCATTTGATGGCCCAACATCTACTGATGAAGTTGCAATGTATTTCACCACACCTTTAGGCTTGTAGTCTGACTGCTTCCCATAATTTGAGATCTTTTTCGAACAATCGTTTTCATAATGACCCATCTCATTGCATAGCATGCCTAATCTTTTTCAGTGCAATCACAAGACTTAGGTCCCATCTTACCACATTGGTAGCACTTTCCAGAATTCAAAATACATTCCCCAGCATGCCTTTTTACCACATTTATCACAAACTGAAAACATAGTTTTCTTACCATCAGAACTCTTTGCAGGATTCTTCCCTTTATCCTGCCACCTAGTTCTCTTCTTCTTTTGGTTGTTATAGAACACTTAATAATCAGAAAACTTCATTTCCACCTTCTCAACACATTGAACAAGCTTTTCATAACTTTTGAACTGACTAGAAGTTAATGCCCTTCAATATTTTGGATTTAATCATGAGTTGAAATGATTGATTTTACTATCAAGGTCTCGGATAAAATTTGGATCATACCTTGCCAATCATGTGAACCTTTCTTCGCAAGCATCCATTGAGTCATCCTCTTGCCTCAATTCCAAGAATTGATTTTCCATCCTAAGTCGAACAGCCTTAGGAAAATATTTCTCAAGAAACATACCTTCAAATTCATCCCAGTCAAGAGCATCAATCTCATCAGCATCGCTAATATTTTTAACCATCGACCACCACTGATCTGCTTTACCCTTCAAATGGTAAACAGCAAGACTAACATTTTGATTGTCTGAACACCCCATGACATCAAAAATATTCTCCAGTGCTTTAGTCCACCCTTTAGCTAACACAGTGTCAGATGATCCTCTGAATGATGGGGGATGTTGCCTCATGAAATGTTCCACCACATACATGTTCTGTTGCGGTTGATCTGGCTGATCTCGTGCATGGATACCCCCACCATTTATCTCTTGAGTCAACTGCACAATTACTGTAAAAAACAATTCAGTTCCAATTCCGCCCATCTCAGGATGCTAATTTGGAAGGGCATTTCCTTCTGTATGCATTCCTAGCACTACTTCCCTATTTCCTATATGGAAAACCATTCTGAACAAACATGTCGTAGATGAACAACATAGTAATCTTCAAATGCTATTTATTTTTTATTTGACCATAAAAAAATTTCTTAGATAATCATTTAATGGAATTCTAACTTCTAAAGTCATCTAAATCTCCCTTTGATACCAACTATAAGGCCCCCTCCTTAAAAATTACTTAATCTTCAGTTATTTCAAGAATACACATTGACGATCTTTTCAGGTTTAGAGTTTTAGAGAGTTAGATCACAAATCATGCATTATATTCCACATTTAAACAAGGTGGATACATAAAAGACAATATTCATTTTTTCCATCAAAGGAAACATATTTAAATTAAATCATGGATTCTTTCTTGACACTTCCTCGACAATATCATCACATCATGTGCTTTTCCCTTGACCTGTGAAAAACATTTCAAAAACATGGGATGAGCATAAATATCTCAGTAAGGGATATAAAAGACGGAAAGAAAACCTTAGTTCATGTATACATAAGAATCAATGAAATCATACTTCACTCATCAAAACATAAGCACTTTAACATACCTCATGAAATCATATGATTTATGAATAACTCATAGAAAACATAAGACATAAAGCTAACTTGAGGCATTCATAACATTATTACATAGGGAGTAACCCTCATGGTTATGTTTGGAATACCCATCACAGTATATTCCCTAAATCTCTTCGAAGAAACCTTAGCATTTAACTCCTTTGTGATACCCAATAAATTGGAGAGCTATATCGTTCTCACCTGCCCTTAGTTTATCACAAAACAACCCGCATTCATATACACTGCCCAAGAACCATAACATAATCGAATCGCATAAAACATGCATAGAGGAAACATAACATTTCCACATTTCAATCACAAGATATCAATACCACACATTGATATGGTAAAAACATTAACAAAACCATTTTCAATACCAAAATAATAGAAAATTAAAACATGGTATTTATTTTTCATTTAAGAAAGTAATGGCTTGTAGAGGAAGCCGAAACTCCAATAATGGTAATGGCAGCGGAGAAGTCGTTGTCGCCGCATATGTAAGACAAAAACCCCTTTTTACATTTAGTAAAATGATTCGTATAAAAATATTCCTTTTGGAAAAAATTAAATGTCAAAGGGGTTTACACACCGTATAAAATAAAGTTGTGTATAAAAAAAATATGCCTCAATGAAAGGAGATTGAAAAGATGTCCCATACCTCGTGTCCGACATGACTCGATCATTCCTTAATATCCTGAATAATAAACTAGAGTTAATTCCTACATTATTTAGAACCTTTTTTAAGTTCATAATTCCTTTTATATCACTTATTACTATGTTATGAAAATTATGTAATTATTTAAGTTAATAATGGTCGTTTTGTCGATCATTGGTATTTGAGCCAAAAATAAACTTCTTATAATTACAAGTTGTTCATGTGGTAAAATATCCATTATTTCCAAAATTATATTCATGATTTTGGTATCATATATATCATATATATTCATTATATACATGCATTTATAATATTACATAACATTTAGAGGTAACAAATGAAATGCACCGTTCATGGAGACGGTAAGTCGTACGTACGAATGAACGCTACTTTCATTTCTATTTCATATTTAATGGAGTGAAATCATAATGATATAAAGGAATATTATAATTCCAGTATAATATCATATATAATATCATTAACTCCATCCTTTATACATCCCACATACGGCATTAACGAATCAAATCACTTTGAGGGGGCGGTAGTCTGCACTTCCTAAAATGAAGATATTACGTTTACCCATAATGGAAACCATAAGGTATGCCATAAATGAAAAATACATAATCATAATGAAAACATAGACATAATATATATCATATATAAATAGAGTGACATCTTAATGGACACCATGAAATTTTTTAAAAGAATATTGAACAATCATTGTTTTGTGAGGCAGTAATTCGTCATCCACAGAAACAGTATGTTCATTAACCATTAGACGAAGGTGTGTGTAAGTGTTGCTCGAATACTTCTCATAAAAACATCCCAGTATATTAAGAACATTGTTGTTGTTACAAAATAATGGAATAAAAAGTGTTTAGGGTTTGGATAAACAAAATAAAACAAAAGAACATCAGAGAAGACATTACCTTTAAATTGGGTAACTCCTCTTCGTTTAAAACGAAAGGGTTTCTTGAAGAGCTTTCTGCCTAAGGTAAGGCTTATAGGATGAAGAGAGGGATTTGGAGAGGTAAAATGAGCATAGATTGGCCATGCAAATGGATTTAGAGATCTGGGTAAGGTTGTAGAGGTGGGGGCCTTTTATAAGAGAGAGGAGGGGCACTTGTGGAAAGTCAAGAAATGTTACTTTATTATATAACGAGTTTCGGATTTTAAAGGTCCCACAATTATATATTTTGAGGATAAGGTGATAAGGGTTATAAATCCACCAATCCAATAGGTCTTTGAAATGTTTAATCTTATATTTTACATTATCTTTTCATTTTATTTAAATCGTTCATTAATGAGGTAATCGATGCATCAGCATGGTGTCATAAAAAATTTAATTTATTTAATCTCTATAAATTATAAAAAAAATACTATGATGTAGGAAATATTTTTATCTTCCCAATTAATATTTATAGTCTAATATATCATTTATTTATAAAAAATTAAAATTTTTTACTTAGGTGTTACATACTTTGGTTATACTTTCCCTTTTAAAACAAAATATAATAAAATGTCACTATCACCCAAAAGTGATTCCATGGGGTCCCAAAGTTTGGAACAAGGCATAACATGGTCGGACATGACACAACCAGTAGTATTAGGACACATTTTGGGGTCATTTTATATTATTATGTTATTATTTTATTACCCTTAACTACCAGATTACTAATTAATCGTGATAATTAAAGATAATTACCATTGTTACTATTCATAATGTCCAAAAACAAAAGATTATTAATTAAATAATTTGGACCTTGTGATTCCAAATATGGAATCCATTTTACCAAATTTTAAATAGAGAAATTTTATTAATTAATTTAAAAATAAATCTCGTTGTCAAAACAAATAGCGGGTTTTTTTAAACAATATCTATCAAAAGTTTGATAATTGTTTATATCCAATTTCAAATTGAAATTAATTACAATGACCACCATTAGATTAAATGGTAACAATATAATCTATTTTCACTTTAAAAACACTTAAAAATATAATCTATCCATAAAATTAAATTAGATGAAAAAGCGGTTTTGATGTAAAATGCAGTATTTTTCACTATTAATTAAAAATGAACTTTGTCAGAAAAATAAAAAAAAATTATCCAATGTATATTTCAATGTCCCAATCCTAAAGAATAATTTTATTTTAAAAAATAGAGCTTATTAAATTGTCAAAAGTCTTATTTAAAAAGGTTTTCCACGAAAAGGCGGTAAAATAATCTTTTAAAAATATTAGATTATTCTATGCTTAAGATTGGATTTATTCTCATTTTACAACTTTAAAACACTATATAATTCAAAAATAGACATAGATATTAAAATCCATAACTCTTTACTTACTTGGGATGTTACATTCTTAGTTGGTATTAGTGGATAGTTTGGTTATTTCATAGAATTGGGTTAGGAAACATTAGTGAGAACTATTGGGAAAAGTATATAAATAGGAGAACATACTAAGTTAATTTAATTAAAATAATATCATTTTATTAGAAAATATTTCCCTATTTGGATACATGAAAGTAGATATAGTTGTTGAATGGATGAACCTAGGGGTAAGAACTATGAAATGTGTGGATTTTGGTATTAACTCGGTCATCTACGATGCATGATGAGTGGTCCTAATACTGCACACATGGAAAGAAACTACTGAGGGATATTCATGGGTTAATTCACATTTTCTATATAGACCATTATAAAGTATGTGAACTGACAATGTCTATATATATCCGAGGTTAAACATTAGGTGTACTATATTGAAAATATGGTTTCATAATTTTGTCATCCTATGAATGATTATTCCTAATTATATGATTTTTCACTGTGATTATTCTTTATGAAACTAAGAATTTTGATTTTAGTAAATGGTTGGAACTAGAAGAAATTGTGTTGACGTTAAATTTGATAGACAATTTAATGATTTCACTACAATGAAACATAATTTTATGGGTGCTACAATGTACAGTATTGTCATTATTCTTACACAAAATTCTCAAGATGTGAATAATAATGAGTTTGCAAATGATAAAAGGATGGAACAACCAACTTTTAAGTCCCTTATGATTCAGTATAAAAATTTATTTAGTGGGTGTGTTAAACCCAAAAAAATTTATCAATGGATGAATTCCAATGAAAATATATTTAACATTCTCTAGTACTCATAGTACTAAACATTTACATTGGTTGTTTATTGTTTGGATGTTAAATCATGTCAATGGTGGAATCTTTTCAGAAACATGATGCAACAAGATAAAATTAAATCAACAGATTTGGATGAGTTTAGGAGAATATTTTTTGATTTTTTTTTAATATTCATATAGGAATGGATGAGAAATTATGTGAATAAAATAAAATGAATGATAGAACTATTAATATCTATTAAGAAAATTTTCAAGATTTCAGAGGCACCCTTTTGGTATTTTCATCCACCTAAAAGCATGATTGAATGATTTTTCAGTGTCTGAAAACCATGTCACAAAATAGATCAATCCATAAGCGATGTTAGTGGCTATGTTGATATAGATATTATAGTCACCCAATAATATCATGGTTTTTAGAAAAAAAGATATATCAAATTAAAATGAAATTCTAAATATAAAAACTCTGGATTGAAGAATATGAGTGTTTCTTTATGCTAAAATTGTAGAGAGAAACATCGAAGAAATTGACATTAGGGGACTATTAAATTCCTTATCTATGAAATTTAAGTTAATTAGGAAATTTAATGTTCATGTGATGGGAATAAGTTAAATAATTCTACAAATGGATAGAATACTCCATAAAAAGAACCGTCCACACTCTAGTGTTTTAAATGCATGGAGTATGATAATAAATCCATCTAATGAAGAAATATGAGGGTTAATGAAAATGATAAATATCAAAAACCTATAAATCCTATAGAAAAAATGAAATCTCTTGCGATAACCATTTCCAATGTTGGTTATGATAATGAATTGTTGAAAGGTACACTTTTAAACCATTTTAGAACTAATATGCTCTTATTTTATTCTAGTTCTATCTGCAATTTATATTTGAGGAATTTGGTTAGGGTATAACATTACCACATCAATGATTATATTTTTAAACATTAAGGAAAAGTCATAATTATTTTATGATCACATACCAGTCCTATGATAATTCTCCAATTTATGTTTTTATGAATATACTTATTGTAAATATCCCCCCTCTCATTAAATTGATTTGAGTACGAGAATAGATTGGCTCTCCATATGCAGGTCCTATATCAATTACCATGTATGGGAAGTCACATTAAATATCCTGAATGAACATGTGATCATTTATCTATGTGGGAATGATTATGCACATCCAATTGAAATTAATTCTGTTTTATGTGTCTTAATTAAAATTCATAGGGTGTATTTATCTCATATATTTAGGTAGAAACTAAACATTGGTTATATTTCTATTTTTTGGGAGTTTGCTGATATATTTCTATAAAATATTCCTAGTCTTTCCCTAAATTTTATAGTTGAGTTTTCAATATAAATCATATCTAGTGCTACACCTATTTCAATGACTTCATAAACAATGACCCTGATTAAGTTATAGGAATTGAAGAAGAAACTCCTTGATAATCTTAATAAGGGATTCATTTATCTATGTGTGTCACTAGGGGGATCACCCATTATTTTTATTAATAATAAATATGGATCAATGTGACTCTTAATTGAATATAAATAACTCAAAAAGATCATGATCATGAATAAGTATACACTTTCCCTAATTGATTATTTTTTCTATCAATTTTGTGTAACTCAATACATCTCAATTTTCGGCCTTCATTTTGGATACTATCAATTGAGGGTAAAAAGTGAGTTCAAACCTAATACAATATTCCATATCGGGTATGGACACTAAAGAAGTAGAAGTTATATTCAAAATGTAGAAAGTTTGAATTTTGGTTGTATAAAGTTATATTTTTAGGGTATTTGATCACTAGAGGGTGTAACTCATTATATCCTTCTTTGAAAAAAGACATTAAACATTGGTCTTGACTTGCCACTGTGTCTGAGATCCATATTTTTCATAGATTGGATGGATATTATCAATGCTCAGTGAATAATTTCTCATAGTATTCTAAGTCACTTAACAAGTTAACACATAAGGGATTCACATTCTTTTGGAGATATGAATCCACATAAAACTTCAAGGAGATGAAGAGAAGGTTAGTCATTGAACATGTGCTCTCACAACCCAATAGTAAACAAGGACTTGTAATCTATAGTGATATATATAATAAGGGATTAGGATGTGTTATTATTAAGAATTATTTGGAGATAACTTAATACTCTAACTAATTGAATAATCTTGAGTATAATTACCAAACCCATGACTTAGAGTTAGTCGTGATAATCTTTTCATTAAAGATACATAGGCATTATCTTTATAGATAAAGGATTTACATATATAATAATTATAAAAATTTGTGTTATATATTGAATGATAAACGGTTCAATATGTGTTAGATAATATGGTTAAAGTTGATTAAGGATTATGAATACTCAATACATTATTACCTAGTGAATTTAACAAGGGGGATAATACTTGGAGTTTAAATAATAATAGAATCTTTTCTATGATGTGAATAAAAAATATTCAATATTTATGGATTTTCAAATGATGAAAATTTAATTATTGAAGGAAGGGGAGAATTATTACCTATATCAAATGACTATACAATCTTTTATCCATGTGGAGAATGAATAGTCACATACGAAATATGTTGAGCTACAAAAATAGGAGAGAAATGCACCTGAGTTCAATCTGGATTATTATGGAATGATATAGAATAATAATAGAGTATGTGTCCCCAATAATCAAGAATTAAAGAACATTTTTTTGGATAAATATCATTTCATAACAATCCCTATTCATAGTGGTTGTATGAAAATGAATATTTACATTATGAGAAATTCTTGTGACTTACTGAAAGTTAAATATTTGTTGAAAATAATGACAAGTACAAAACACCCACCTCAGGGAGGGAGAAAATGATAAATACCTACCACATCACCTATACATATAAGCATACAATCATTGGGTAAGGAACCTATACTAGTGTAAAAAATCAACCTCTCATCTTATATACCTTTTTTGGAAAGATTTTCAACTACACCATTCCCCTCCCACTATATGTCCAGGATAGAAATATCTTGACTAAGAATGGCCCTACATTTCTGGATGGAATAAACTAACTCCCATGGAATATTAACATAAATTTTTCGAAGCCCAACTAGTACCATTGAGTTCAAATACACTTTGGTGATCTAAATATTGATCATTTAACTATGTTTAGGTTGGATGCCATAATTTTAAGGGGATATTATAACCATTACCCATACAAATATGGATATGGGATAATCTCACCATTGATTTTTCAACAGATTTCCTAAGACATATAAAGGGGGAAATGTTTCCCACTTGTAGTCAATCAACTTATGATATCAGCATATTTAATTTCTCTCAGAGAGTAATTTTTCCATGATCATCTTTCCCAAATATTCATTTTCAATGTGTTATGGTTTTATAGAGTACCACATTCTGTTATAACTTATTGAGATCCAAGGTTTACTTTGATATTCTTGAGAATTATTCAGTAAGATCTATATACAATGTTGTATTGAATTACTTCATGTAATCCTCAAACATATTTTTATTTTAAGAGAAACATTTAACCCCAAGAGGTATTCTATGAAAATCTTATCTGTATTTAATAGGTGGTTGTGTTCAACAACATCATATTATTGAATTCTATTATAACAATAAGTTTCACATGAGTAATTAGATAGATCCTTATGAATCCCTCTATAATTAAAAGTGTGGAATTCTTACATGTTATGATATATTTTCTGAATTAATCCTATTGGGTTCGGAGGTAGTTGACTTAATGGTAGACAAGGTCTGTGTCATTCAGTAGCACATAAATTCCACTCAGAGTCATCAAAAATTGTTATGGAGAAAATTTTCAGTGGAATCTAGAATTTGATGTTATTTAGGAGTTATTCCTATGAATTTATATATGGAATATGTGTATGATATTCTAGATTATGGTAAATTTGAGCCATATTTACATTGGATTGTTCGATATTCCTGATTGAGTAGGGATAACAGCTTATTGTTTGGTGATTTCATCATACTTATCTCATGTTAATGATGTGATCTAATTATATCTTTTGAATAAGTACGTACATGATATTTTGAAATTACTAAACTCATAGTTTGTACTAGTAAATAATTATCATAATATAAAGAAAAAATTTTCAAAGTCTTGGATTATAGAGATAATGTTGTTTGGAATAAGACTACTCACATGGTTAATGTTATTTGGAGGAATATAAAATTTAAGGAAGCTATTTGGGAACCTGAGAATGTTATGAAGTATTAGTATCCTCATTTTTTTTGAAAAAAAAGTGATAAAATTTTGATGTATAGATTCATTATAATGGGGGTATAATGTTACAACCTAATATTTTACTTATTTTCCATCAAATAAATTTTATAGAATAAATTTATTACTTTAAACACACCCCTGATTCTAAATGAACCACGATATATTTTAACCATGATAGCCTAGCCATTGAATTGGTGGAATTAATAGGATTAACTAAATTAAGAAATATACATACTTTTTTCCTTTAATTAATTTTTTATTAATTCCTGATAAATAATAAATAAATTTTAATAACATTATTTCTCTACTAAAAAATATTTTTCTCAGGAAATGTATTTTTCTACAATTAATGATTTTTTATTTGAAAATATATATAGATAAAAATTAAAAACATTAATTAAATATATTTATTATTTATGAATAATATTTTATAAATTTATTATCTAATGGTTAGGAATTTTGATAAATTCATTTGAAGGTGAAAAGTATTATTTTTTAGAAATTTTTTTTATATACGCAAAGTGATTTTATCTTAATAAACTAAATAAATTAAATAAATTTAATGATTTTGATGAAATTTATTTAACATAAATTCAATAAAATAATTTATAAATCATCTAGTATTTTTTTAGTAGATGTGTAATGATAATAAATCCAGTTCTATGCATAAAAATACAATTTAAAAAAACAGTTCTTTATTGTTTTTTCACATTTATTTTTAAATGAATTGGTTCCCCTTATTGGAATTGAATTTATTAAAATGGTCATCACATTTTAAATAATCATTTAAAAATTTTGTAATGATTAAATTTTTATTTTATTATAACTAATATAAGAAATAGTAAAATTTTATTAACATGGTCAGGTTTATAACAGGTTTATCTAGGGTTAAACTAAGATATAATGGAATAAATGATACATAGAATTATCTAAATATTTATTTCCAAATATATTTTGACCTTCTATAATCATAAATTCATGTTATTGACTATTTTTTCCACTTTTACATGAGATAGATCTTATATTATTTAAATCATTTATGTAAATCCATGTATGTCCCTCCCTACACGGTTAAAAGGGATCCACTTTTCATCTACAGTTCATATAATTTGACCCTCCTGGATCAGTCTATACCTATCCAAAAACCATCCTAGATTCATTAACAACATTATTCATCTCTATTTATTACCTAACACTATCATAATAAGTATTAATATGTAATAAAAATGAGGTATCTCAACGAATAGGTAATCATCTTACCCGACTCTTTCAAAAATACTCCCACCACTTCCTCTAAATATGTTTTATCCACATTAACAAAAAGAATCCAATAACATAAATATATTGGGATTTTATTTTGATTATGATATAACCATTTTATACTTCCATTCCATAAAATGGAAATTAAAATTATCTATCATTCATGTGTGTGGGATACCATCTCCATGTAGAGATATTATAAGGGTTAGTATTTACAAAATCCATTCTATTAAATTTGTTTTGACCCTCAATGGTTTCAAATAGGAATTTTAAAGTATTTCAGAGGCTATAAGAGTGTTATAATCTTTCCAAAGGCCACCACACCGTGGTAGAGGGAATGTTTCGGGACATTTTTTTCACATGGTGGGCCATTAAGTACAATGGGATATAAAAAATTTAGAAGGCCAAGAAATATACGTGACCATAATGTTTTGGGAGAGATACATTAGAACACAACTATGGTGACCTCATCACACTTGTGTTGGAGGATGTCCAGATGGAAAATGGCCAAGAATATTGGTATATTCCAATAAATATGTAATATTAGGTTGGCATGTTCTAGGACACTACGGTCATTCTAGATGTCATAGTGATTTTCAAGATTGAATTTGAGCAGCCAAAATTCTTTCCTTTATCCATAGATATCAACAAGTTAAAATAGTAAATCTCTTGAAATTTTTTAGGAGTCTTGAATTTTTTTTATTCATTACTCTCTATACTAATTGATCTATGCTCCACTTCATTTTAGTTTCTTTAATTTAACATGTTCTAAATGAACTAAGGGTTTAGTTGTGCTATTTTCAGACATTTGGGCTCAGTTAATGAAAATTTTCACTAGGTAAGTGTTAATATTACCCCATTAAAACCTTTTTTGTTGATTCCATGAGAATTCTAACCCATTTATCATTTCCAATAAATCAATATTTGTTCAAGGAAGCTGCCCCTCAAATTTCTCAATTTAGTTCTTCCTTTTGTAAAGATGTTAACTGTGAAAAATCGCTTTTTGGGAAGATATATAAATGTGGTTGATAGTTTCTTAAAAAATTATATTAATATGAGTATTATTTAGGTTTTAGGGGTGGTTGAAAATTGATCATTTTTACTTTCTCATAGAACATTGAACTTCTAAATCAAGTTAATTAACTCATTACTTCTCTGTGTTTTAAAAATAAAATCATAAAGTTATAATTCCTTATCTCATTGTGTAAGGGAATAATTAACCATAAGTAATATGAAAATAAAATTAATTAAAGGATTTTTTTTGGGTTTTACTGATCTAATTTTTTCATTCCATGTTAACGGTTTTCCTATTGATTTTATAGATAGTGTTCTATCATTTCTTGTTCTACGTTTTACCCTGTTTTTTGTTCTTTTAAATTGGATAAATAATGTAAATACAGTAATGATTTTTTTGATAATTAATAAAGACACCTATTTATTTGGTATCATTATTTTGTATTGTTTAATGAAAATGGTTTTTATTCTTTAATTCATGTTTAAATATAATATAGTTGTTCAAAGATGATGAATTATGCTTCCATTGTATATAACCAGTGATAAATGAATCAGTTAAGTCAATATAGAAGTAAATTGGTTGTTTGATAAAGATAATTTTTTGGGTTTCATTGACCATTTTTTCCTACAATTGTTGGATTTATTAGTTTTAGGGCCCATATTTCTTCTTAACATTTTTATGTTAGCTCCCTAAATTCTATTTTTTCACTAGATGAGGATTCTTGATATAGGACATGATGTTAGTTTTGTATGTATGATTTCTTGGCAGAAAAGTGGGTTATGATGTCTGGGATGTGGTGGATGTTGATGCCTGAGAAGGAATAATATAAGGTGATATCTATAGTGGTGTCAAGGATAGCACCAGGACATATGGAGTGGGTTGAAACTGGGATTCACCATTGTTTTTTGTGATAACATAATGGATTTTTTCTTGTTAGTGAATCTTTTAAAGGATATATGGCTAGGGTTATTGTTTCTGTATTCCTTTACCCACTACACAACATAACTGGTTTTGGATGGTTGATTCATCATTTATGTTATCATATGATGAGTCATGTAGTACATGGAATCAGAGAATAAAAAGGGATTGTAAATTTTTTTATCGATGGGGTTGGAATCTTAATGGAATGTTGAATGTTGATAAGTATTGAGAAACCTTGGGTGATGTTGGATTGTAACAGGAGCTTATGGAATTGGCTAGAAATTAATACAATTATGAAATGATTAAAGGAAATAATTAATTTAATGTATATTAAAAGGTTTTAATTCTTATAGTATATTTATTCCATTGTGGTGGAAGTCGAGTGTCTATGAGATGATATTTGTAGTTCTTGTTAATGATAGGTTGTTTCCCATAGTTTGGTTTCAATATATATATATATATATATATTCGTTATGTTATGTGATTTGATATTAATCCCACCCATGTCGGTAGAGTGATAAAAACCCATTGGACTCTGGAAGGGTGTTTTCTCCAATATCTTGGTTACTGAAGAACGGATGGGCCGTGTTCTCCTTTAATAGTAGTTTTATTTGTTTGTATTAATGGTGGTTACATTTCCCATATATGTTTGTAGAGGGTTATAATTTCTTGTTGTTCTTTCCCATACATGAATCTCTAAATATAGTATCATGAGATTTATTATATAAATGTTGGGTATGGTTTGGTATGTCTTGAGGTATAATACATGAAATATAGGCTACGGTGGCTCCCAGAAACTACTTGGTCACATTCTGTAGATGTCAATGTTGATAATGAAATTATTTGGTCCATGGGGTGCATGATATTTAGCATTTTCTCATGTGTATTTTGGAAGGATTGTTTATTTCGAGAGAGATTGCTCAAGCCAAGAAACATTAGTGTAGAGATGAACAATAGTGGGGAAGTGGTATTTGGGTACCTTCCTTTGATATTATGTTGTTTAAAATAATATTATATGTATGTGAGGTTGAGAACCTAGCATACCTAATTAGGAGATTATTTAGGTAAAAACACTAATTCTAGGACCCTAGAACTATTGGCTATTTTATTAAATTGGTATATAGATCATAATTAAAAGGATCCAATAATTTCTTAATATCATAAAACTAGATACATAAATGGGTTTTATATTACATTGAAACTAAAAATACAGCATCTCAATGCATTAAAATTGTTATTTTTTTCATTGAAATATATTTACCATATAAAATAATCTTATTGGTTTCCTGTAGAAAAGGAAAACAATATAAAGTTGTGAGCTCAGATGCTCGGTAATGGTATAGAATATAGTAGAATATATTATCAATTAAATATTATGATATGAATAAAATAAACTGAGTTATTCCATAAAAATGAATATTATAGCTGAAATAACTCTGGGACTCTTAATAGATGCCTATATGAAAATAATTCAACTGGTAACAATGGGATTTCTGTACAATTATGGAATGAATAAATTAATCAATTTATGCCATAAAAAATTAAACTAAAAGAATAAATAACTCCATGGACAACCTAGAAATGAAAGATTTCAAGTTATCAATAAATGAACATATAGTGAAGGTATTTCTAAAAAATTATGGAATGAATGAATAAGATGGGTTATACAATAAAAATAAAACTAAAATCATTAATAAATTCATGGACAATAAGAAAATTAATAGATGATAGGATATTGATAATGAAACATATAGTTAATGTATTAATAAAACATTATTTCATGATTATTTATACTGAGTTATGCCATACCAAATGAAATCGAGAGCATAAATAAATCTATATCCAACAAAAGAATTAATATATTCTAAGATATTAATAAATGAAAATTTATTGAATCAATTAAATAATTTTATACAATATAAAGATGCCATCAAGGCCTTGTTCCAAGATATATTAAACATAAAATCAAGGCCTTTTTCTAATAAATATTACATAAAGGTAAATATTCTCTCATTGCTTTATCTTAGTTTTCTCATTATACCAACTAGTTCACAGAGGCTGTATATTTTGTTTCTCCACCCATCACATAAAATTCCAACAAATATATCACAAACTTTATAATTAAATGGCATAATGTTCATTGAAATAACAACTTAGAATAATTTCTCAATGAGTGTTATCTAAAAATTTAGAACAAAAGTTTATATTGTATAAAAATATTTTTTCCAAATCAATGAATCAATAAATATATCAAGTTGAAATCCCATAAATAATAAATAAGGATTTCACAATTTACAAATGAACACCCTTAACAAGTGAACGATGTGAGATTGTAGTCATTGTGAGTTCACAATGACTAAGGTTTCCAGGAATCTCAGATGTCAAATACATGAAATTGAAATCATAAGAGACCGATGAACTAATAGGTATATCCTTTATAATGGTTTTTAAATATCATGTAGATTAACCAAGAATATCACTCGGGAGTGTTAAACTAGGGGTGTAGTAAGGTCCCATTAACCATGAGCCAGGATGATGACCAAGATAAACCCATCCAACTCTATATGGGGTTATAAAACCTACATGAATATGAACCAAAATAATTTCTAATTGAAGTGTCCATAAAATTATATCATTGAATGGAAAAACACACTATCATTTTTCACTAGACTATTAAGACAGTGTTATATTTATGGGATACTTCATGCATTTTAATAGCTTAGACAAATATAATAATGAGAGGGGCTAAGTAATATATCACTTCAACTAATTCAAATGTATGGTAATAAAAAACATTTAAACACAATTATATATATTAAAATTATTCTTATAATAATATATAATAAAGGAATTCAAATTTAAAATTGAATAAGATTATTGGGGAAAACCATACTTTAGTATAGTTACAACTTAATAAAAGATATAATGGGATGGTATAAAGAAAACAACATCTAAAAAAATATCAAATATAGTGTAATACTATATTATAACAATAATTTAATTTTTATAAAAATAAATTTAAGAAGAAAATATATCCAAGTTAATGAACTAGAAAAGTAAATAGGAGGATTGAGGACTCATACGTTTGGAGGAAGATTTTTCAAGTGAAAAAAATAGTCCATATAATATTTGAACCACCATGGTGGGAAAATGATAATGGATATTAATAGATAATTAATTATCAATGGATTTGGTGAGGGATAATTGACGAGGGGTAGATATTTATAGATGAGGATTTGTGGTTTTAAGGGATTAAATCTCTGTTATTTTACTAAACAAGTCAACCACTTTTGGTTGCAATGAATTATAACAAATTTTATGGAATACTAATATTTGAGTAAGGGTGATTTGATGTTAAAAAAATTAACAATTCTGAAATAACCTCCCAGCTAACCTATTTAGTCAACAAATTCCAAAAATAATATTAATCTCAAAATATCCAATTTCTAGTTCCAATTGTAAAGTAAAAAATTTAAAAATTAAATTGAAAATTTTTAAATTCATTTTTAAAATTACTAAATTAAATTTTCATAAAATAAATTTTTACATAAAAAATTTATCATATTTATATAATAATTTTATCATAAAATTTTTTTTATCGTAAAATAATAATTTTTAATTTTTCAACAAAAATAAACATTGATAAAAAACTCTTAAAAATTCATGATAAGATAATTTTTATGTGATGAATCCAAAAATGTTTTTTTATATAAGTATTCATATAAATAAAATAATTTTAAATTTTTAATAAAAATCCTTATTTATTGAAAATTTACATATTTTATAGAATAATCCACATCCTAGTTGTTAAAAAAATTCATATAACTTTGTAACATATATTGTAATTTAAAAACATTTTTCATAATATTATTTCATGAAAATATGTTTTATCTAAATATACAAAAAACATATAATACACATTCTTAATGAGATATATTTATAGTCTCTAATAATATAATTTTAGTTATATTATTAAATAATCCAGACAGTCCCTTAACTACACTTACATAACCAATATTTATAACAACAAATTTTCTTATTAAATAGGCTTCGTAATTGTAGTTGGGGTTTGTCTTAGTGGTAAGCACCCCTTAAATCTACATGAAAAATGGGGGTTCAAAACCCATTGGGCGCAGGTACTGTAGCGTACTGTAGCAGCGGCGGCACTGTAGCAACGGCGGGCACTGTAGCGGCGGCAGAGCACTGTAGCGGCGGCGGGTACTGTGCAGTACTGCAGCAACGCGGGTACTGTAGCAGTACTATTCACAGAATGGGCTTTGGGCCAAAAAAATGGGCCTACGGGTCATGTAATGGGATAAATGCCCACTGGGCCTTTGGGCTATGTAATGGGTCTCCCTCTACCCAGTTAAAGAAGTCTTTGCTTTGCTTTAATAATAAAAATGAGGCTTCGGCCCCAACGTTTAAAAAAAAAAATAGGCTTCGTAATTTCTATCATCAATATTGGTCGATGGTCATAATATAAAATGAGCATATTTCCCTATGAATACACTATAATTATCACTTCATCACTCATTGTATCACTATCCTTTTCTTATAAAGTTTTTTACACATTTTTTGTTAATTTATATCATTTTCTTAACACTTCTCTTTATTTGTATGATCTATATCGAAGAGGTAGTAATTATTAGTTAATTCAAAATTATAAATTTCCTTTTAGTTAATGCATTACTATTTCATGTGAACATTTCTTTACTCTTTCTAGTTTTACTCGTCCATATTTACACATGATATGTATTGTTCTTATGAAATGTAATAGTCTATTTGTGTTTTTAGTTGTTGTAATAGTGGGTATTTATTATCATACAATAAATGTATTTTTATCAGTTAATTAAATAAATAATTCATTCATTTTTTACTATGAAACTTACTAAAAAATTTGAATATAAAATTTTGATGTAATAAAACACATACATAGAAAAAGGACAAAACTAATGGCATTTAGGAATTATGTGAACTATAATATAAATCAAAAATTCATAATATCATATTTTTTACAATTAACAATTTATTTTATCTTGTTTCACCTAAGATACCATCTGAAATTACCTCCAATGGT
Organism: Viscum album; assembly: GCA_963277665.1. Lineage (NCBI taxonomy): Eukaryota > Viridiplantae > Streptophyta > Magnoliopsida > Santalales > Viscaceae > Viscum > Viscum album. Next base: position 1,997,906,608 of record OY728142.1, on the reverse strand, counting down.
TATATAATGTAATTTTATGATAATAAAAATATGAATCATACTTTGTTAACCCTTAAATTACAATGACTTAATTAATAGGAGGAAGTCTAAGTAAAACTGTTTTTAGAAATAATATAGTATTAATATAAAACTTTATATTTAAAAATATTTATCTATATAATATATATATATATGATTTAATATGGGAGCTGGGAATAACCATGGTAGACATTGTGCCCATGTCACACGTTAGTCATGGTTTTGAGTCATCTGGGTGTGCTGGATGTAGCGGGTTGTCACTGAGTCTAGGATCCACCACATTTCTAAAATAATTTTAATAAATAAATTTCTTTTTAAATTGTGTTGTAATCCTCATGTATTAATCATGTTTTAATGATCATAAATCATATCCAGTCTATAAACCATTTTAACCCTATGTAATCTGTCTCACATCAAATAAACAGTTGATTAGTAAAAGTTATCCAAAGCTCTTAAGTGATATACACATAGTTTGGTTACTATACACTATCATTTGATTCACATTAAACTGATTTTTATAACATATGATTAAGTTTAATTCATTACATAAATATCTCTACTTAATTCTGAATACAGATATTTTCCTAAGTGTCAGACATCGTGAACAAGCAGACACCATGAACAAGCTGACACCGTGACAACTAGACACTGTAAACTAGACACCGTGAAAAATACATCATGAACAAGACACCGTGAACAAGAATACACTATGATAGGAAGACACCATGACACCGAGACACCATGAACAAGACACTGTGAACAAGACACTGTGACATCGAGACACCATGAATCAAACACTATCACCATAAGACACCATGACCAATCCAGACACCATGTGATGGATACATTGTTTCCATGACATACTATGACACTGTTTCATAATATGTTTTTGCATCTTTCAATTTAATCTCTAAAGGTTGTATTTGATGATTTTAAATCCACTGACATAATTAATATTTCTTTTTAGACATTTCATCTAACATTATGAGGTACGAGGTGCAGAATACATGCAACCTTTCAACTCAAACACGTGCACTCTAAGATAAAAGAGTAATGTGGCCCAGGAAAAATAAGAAGTGTGGTATAATACTAAAAAGTAGAAGAATATGGTGGCCATGAGCACGAAAACAGAATACACTTAGATAATTCCTAAAGAAAGAATTGTCTCAAGCAACTCAATGATGCTGGAGAACACAATAAGATCAACTTAATCCCAGAATCAAGAACATCTTCGCACTGTCAAACAACATGAAGAACACAAGCTGGATTAGTCGAACTTGAGACTCTATATTTTTTAAAAATGACATGATTTCTGTATCTTCTTCATCTTAGAATTCCATAGCTGCAATGACTAACATTTAGAGCATTTCTAAACCTATATCAATATTTCTTCTCTACTGTGTGTCATTTTACTATCTTTCAAGAAGTGTGTGTATCTGTATAAAAACACACTCTATATCCTGCATAAAACTGAATGATACATGATATCCTTACTCAAAAAAAATTTTAAACATGTGTCTACACATAGATAGGTGTGGAAGAGTTCCATGTGTGTCCTGGTTGTTTGTACCCATGAAGAACTATAGAAGAGGTCCCTATGAGACCTAGACAGTCCTGTGTACTATTGTTAACCCCGATCCAGGGTGTGGATCATGTTTATTAATATAAAATTCTTGGTGGTAGGTGATCACCAAGTGGAGTGGATTAGGTCTCATCTTGGGACTGAACTACTTGTTTCATATCCACTATACTGCTTAATTTAGTCTTCTATAATTTATTACTTTACTGTATAATTCAGATATCACTAAATTCACTTTGATAGTTCCACATAAAAAGAAGTTATAATTATCTCATATTTCTATAATAGGTTCAAAAGTAATATTAATAAATGACATTAAGGTTAATGAGAAATCATCAATATTCTAAGAAGTTATTTAAACTTTCAAACTCTTATAACAGTATAATCATTATTAACTAGGCTATTTTTTAATATTTTGGGGAATCCTTTTAGAAAAAATTTTTTACTAGAACTTTTTATAGATACTCAATTCACCCCCCCCCCCCTATTTAGTAATCTACTCCCACCAACATTTGGTATCATAGGTTTTTTGTTAAGACTTTGTTTAACCGTACTCATCTATGATTGTTGTTGTACTTTGAAGATTTGTAAACAATTGTTAATTCTAAATATCTAGCTCTATAAAAGTATTTTATTCATTATGGATAATAGATTGGAAGGTGATGCAACCAACATACCACCATTATTTAATGTAGCCAACTATACTCAATGGAAAATTAAAATGAAAATGCATTTAGATATTATGGGTTGTGATATATGGTCTTCAATTATAGATGAATGTAAGATTCCTGCTACTAATAGAATCATATGAGATGAACTTGTAAAAAATTACTACAATAAAAATTGCAAAGAAATGAATGATTTATACTGCTCCTTTGGAGTTGAAGAATTCAATAGAATTTCTTCTTGTAAAACTACACAAGAAATTTGGGATACCCTGTTTGTCTCACATGAAGGACCATCTAGTGTAAAAGAAATGAGAGTTAATAATTATACTATTAAATATGATAACATTAAAATGAAACCTGATGATCCTATCTAAAACATGTATCGTAGGTTCAATGAGATTCTCAACATAATCATTTATATTGGAAGAGATGTCACTACATAGGAACAGGTCATGATAATCCTCAGATATCTGCCTGACAGATGGATAGGAACCTCTATCTCTATTAGAGAATCATTAGACATATGCAAGCTACCTGTAAAAGAACTCATTGGAGAACAGATGATGTATGAAGAAGAGCTGAAAGTCAACAAGTAAGAAGAGGATGAAGAAAAAAATGAAATTTTTTGCATTCAAAACCACCACCTCTAAACACAAATACAATTGGAATTGGAAGCTTCTGTAGAAAGTTCCTATAGTTATAAATCATCACCTGAAAGTGATGAGGAGATGGCTCAATTAGCCCGAACAGTCAAGAAATTTTACAAGAAGAAGAAAATTTTTCGAATTCCTAACATCAAGGAAAAATATACCAAAAATAAAGTGGGAAGAAGGATTGGAAAAGAAGTGACAAGACTGATGAGATTGTCTTCTATTAATGTAAGAACAAAGGATATATCAAGGCTGACTGTCTAAAGATCAAATACAAAAAGAGATATGAGGAAAAGGTTAGGGAGTCTAAAAAGTCAATGAAGTCAACCTAGAGTGCTTCTAAGGAAAATTCATGTTACTCAAAAACATAAAATGATGAACAAGATAACGAATCCAATATGTGTTTTATGACAAACACATCTAAGGTAACACTAGAATCTCCCGTATTGAATTCATAATATTTTAAATATGAGAGGGACTCTAAAAATATGACTAATTATGAAATGATTGAATATTGTATCATGCTTGAAGAAACATGCAATGAACTAAAAGACAAATATAAATCATTAAAGAAACAGTATGCTCTGACTGTGACTGCTAAATCAGAACTCACAACAGAAAAATAGAAAAATGATCAACAGTTCAAAGAGAACAACGAATTAAAAATGTCTAAGGAGAAATTGAAGAATGACCTAGACAATTTTACCAATGTGAAAAATACCCTTACCCAAATTATAGGTAATACAATTTCCCCTAAATACAACACTAGCTTTGGTTATCAACCTGGAAAAAGAAATCTTGGTAGAACAATTTTTGTTTCTAAATATAGGATATATAGTTTTACTCCCAGTTCTGGACAAAAATCAACTAATTCAATTTATGATACACCTTCTACTATTTCATGTTTCTCTAGACCAAATAGTGTTTATTTTTCAAATACATTATGTAATGATTATAGGAAACCTATGAGGTGCATATGGGGTCCTAAAGCACTCATTACTAATATTGCAGGACCCAAACAGGTATGGGTACCAAATTCTATTTTTTCTTAATCATTTTGTAGGAAAGCTGCTTAAAGAGTTCCTATAAAATTTAATGGTACTTGGACAGTGGATGATCAAGACACATGGCATGAGACTACTCATGCTTAATGAACCTAAAAAAATAAATGGAGGATAAGTCACATTTGGTGACAATGCCAAAGGAAAAATTACTAGCCTCGGCAAAATTGGAAACTCTAACTAAGTTTAAATTTCTAAAGTACTATTTATTGATGAATTAAAATATAATCTTCTTAGTATGTCCTAATTATATGATGTTGAATTTCATGTTAGATTTTAAAATAATGCTTGAAATGTCTTTAATTATAAAGAGGGATTATTATTTTCTGCATTAAGAAATGAAAATGTTTACTCTGTTAACATAGATTCCTTAGCTTCTCAAAATTCATCAGGCTTAAGTGTATATCATAATGATTCTTGGTTCTGGCATAGGAGAGTAAGACACTATAATATTCACTCCCTTATAAAGCTAAATAGAAAAATATTAGTTAAAGACTTACCCAAAATTGAGTTTCCAAATGAAATAGTGTATAATCCCTGTCAAAAGGGAAAACATCGCAAAATTTCCTTCCAACCAAAGAATGAAGTGTCAACTTCTCAACCTCTCGAACTGGTTCACATGGATTTTTTTTGACCATCTAGAGTTTCTAGTTTAAATGGGAAACACAATGTTTATGTTCTTGTATATGACTTTTATAGATATACTTGGACCTTCTTTATGGCTCACAAAAGTGAAGCCTGCTCTTATTTTACTAAATATTCCAAGTCTTTGGAAAATCATAGTGGACTTAGAATTAAATCTTTAAGATGTGATCATAGTCATGAGTTTTAAAATCAAGAGTTTGAATCCTTTTTCCCACAAAATGGTTATTGTCAAAATTTCTCTACCACTAGAACACCTCAACAAAATGGAGTTATAGGAAGAAGAAATAGAACCCTGCAAAAGATTTCTAGAACAATTCTTAGTGAATATGACCTACCTATATATTTTTGGGATGAATCTGTCAATACAGTAAGATACATAATCAATATAGTGTTAATAAAACCTATTCTTAAAAGTATTCATAATGTGTTATGGAATAATCAAAAACCCAAGGTTAAATACAACAAAGTTTTTGGTTGCAAAGACTATATTCATAATACTATGGACAATATTTTAAAATTTGCATCCAGGAGTGATGAAGGTATATTTTTAGGATATTCCTTGTCTAGTAAAGCCTATAGAGTGTTCAATAAATAAACTAAATGTGTGGAAGAATCTTTCCATGTCAAATGTGATGAAGCATATCCACATTATCCTAAAACCATTCTAGTGAACCTGGAGGATGATGTATCAAATATTAACATTAAATAAAAATATTCAAACCATTTTGTTAAAGAATTTGTGAAAACTTCCAGTTCTGAAAATACATTAGACTCAAGTCACAATGAACTCAAACCTGTTGATGATCCTGAATTCACTAGTCCCTCCTTTTCTAGAGCTGTGAGAACTCTTAAGAACCATCCTTTAGATGTTGTTGTAGGAGACATAGACAAAGGAACTCAAACTAGAGATTCTCTTAGAAATTAGGATGAAAATCAATTATTTTTGTCACAACTTGAACCTAAAAACATTAATGATGCTATCAATGTTGAATTTTGTGTGATGGCTATGCAAGAAGAACTTAATCAGTTTGAAAGGAACAAAGTTTGGAAACATGTTGAAAGTCCTAAGGACACATTCACCATATTCACTAAATGGGTGTTTATAAATAAGGAAGATAAATTTGGTAACATAGTTAGAAACAAGTCTTGATTGGCTACACAAGTCTATAATCAAGAAGAAGGAATTGACTATGAGGAGACCTTTGCACCAGTAGCAAGACAGGAATCCATTAGAATCTTACTTGCTTATGCTGCACATATGAATTTCAAACTATATCAAATGGATGTTAAGAGTTCATTCTTAAATGGGTATATAGATGTGGGTGTATTTTTTGAACAACCCCCTGGCATTACAAATACCCATTTCCCAAATCATATTTTAAAATTATCAAAATCTATATATGGTTTAAAACAATCTCCAAGAGCTTGGTATGATAGGTTGAGTACTTTTCTTATTTCCAAATGTTTTACAGAAGGTATAGATGATCCTATCATGTTTATAAAACGAATTTCTATTAATGTTTTATTTGTTCAAATATATGTAGATGAAATTATCTTTGGATATTCAAGAAATTATTTATGTGTTGATTTTTCAAAAATGATGCAAAATTAATTTGAAATGAGTTCAATGGGTGAACTAAAATTTTTTCTTGGATTTCAAATCATTCAAAATAATTATGGTATTATTTTATCTCAAAATAATTATACTAGAAGTCTTTTAAAACATTTTGGAATGGATAACACTAGAAGTAGTGACACTCCCATGAGAACCACTTGTAAGTTGGATCATGATGAAGATGGAAAATATGTTGATCAAACCACTAATAGAGGAATGATTGGAAATTTACTCTCCTTAATTTCTAGTCGACCTAACATTATGTTTACTGTGTGTACATGTGCTCGTTTTCAAGAAAATCCTAAGGAAACTCATTTTAATGTTATAAAGAGAATTTTCAAATACCTCATGCATACACCCAATCTAGGTTTGTTTGATCCTAGTGAAAAATCATTTGAATTAGTTAGTTATTCTAATGCTAACTTCAGTGGTTGTAAGTTAGATAGAAAAATAAACTCGTTTTTTAGGCAAGTCACTAGTATCATGGTGTAGTAAGAAGCAAAATTATGTTGCATTAACTATTTCAGAAATTGAATATATAGCTGTTGCTGGTTGTTGTACACAAATATGGTGGACCAAACACACATTAATAGATTATGGATATCAATTCAGGCATGTATCTATAAATTATGACAACACAAGTGCAATTAACATCTTGAAAAATCATGTTTCACATTCTAGGACAAAGCAGTTTGATGTAAGACATCACTTTTTGAGAGATCATTAACAAAAAGGAGATATCACTTTGGAATTCATTGGTACTGAGTATGAGCTTGCTGATATATTTACCAAACCATTAAATTATAAAATAATAGACTACATCATATTTGAATTATTCATGATAAATGTTAAGTAAATGTCTTACTATTTTACATCTTACTAGTTCATGTTTATTGTCTCCTAGTTAGTATTTCATTATTATTGTTTGACAGTCATTGTCTCACCATAACGACTAGTCACTGTCTCACCGTAAGGACTAGTCACTATCTCACAGTAAGGACCAGTCACTATCTCAGTGTATGGACCAGTCGCCTTCTCAGTGTAAAATTCATTCACTATCTCACCGTAAAACTTATTCATTGTCTAACATTAAATACCTGATATGGTCTCACCATAAAGATTTTTTTATGATTTTTATTTACAAATTAAAACAATATTGCGAAAATTATTCAATTCACCTTTTTATTTTCCCGCGCTTTTACATTTGCGACGTTTTGTATTCCTAAATCATAAAATAAAGTAAGTGTCACTTGTCCTTCAGTTGGGATTTCTTCTATTCACTCAATTTGTAACCCTTATTAAACCCTTCAATCCTTCTCTCTCTCTAACTTCAGTGAATTCCAAGGTTGAAATGCCCTTATTCTTCGACTCCTGATAAACATTGCTCCAAGATGAAGAAAATCACACCTAAGTTGGCACCTGAAGGTCCTAAAAATCCAAATATGGTGAACCGAGTAGTAGTACTAGAGAAAGAGATACACCCTAAGTGGATTCTATCGAGTAAGTATCTAGTTTTAAAATTCATTAAAGACAGAGGCTGATTAGAATGGTTTTTGAAGAAAGATAGACCTATATACCCTAAGCTTGTGGCTCAATTTTATCAGTATATTCGTTCTCCTTTGATTCTGAAGATTTTTATTCTTTGATAAGAAAGGTAAATGGCCAGATATGCTCATTCTCCTCGATGTTGTGGCCTGTATGCCTTAGGATTCCTCACAAAGGCATCTGTGAGGACTATCCGAGAGGACCTCCACCTTCTAGTAAATTATTTTTTTTCAAGATACTCTGAAAATTTTAACCAGAAATGGAACCAAGGGAAGAGCCATTGCTTCTGAACTAGATAGAGAATCTCGACTTCTGTTTATCTTTGTATAGAACTTTATTATCCCCATAAAAGGTGATTTTATTGTACTGAAATATCAGGATGTGTTTTTTGATTCATCTTATGAAAAATGGGCATAAGATAAACTTTTGTAAGTATGTCATATACCATATGTATGAGCTGATCAAACCCACATCCAATTCAACCACCCTATTTTATTCTCAGATTATCTCAACCATGCTTCATGCCAAAGGTTTGGTTGGACATAATGAAGATGTTATCAAGGAGTTCTGCCTTTCAAAAGTCATTATCAAGAGGATGAAAATCAACTGGAATCCTTTAAAAAAGGAATGGGTGTAAGACAATGATATGATTTATGAAAGATTCAATCCAGTGGAACATCCTTCATGACCAAAATATATTACTAATCTTGGTTTGGAACCAGATGAAGTTGTTGAATATTCTGAAGAAGAACAAGAAGAGGCTATTGTGCCTCCCAGGGAAACTGTTTCTGATAAGAAAGATAGTACTCATGTCACACATGTAGCAAGTGAAAAAGAAATTTCTTAATTCTAAAAATCTTTTTAATCTATAAGATCAACCTGAAGTTGAAACAGAATCTGTTTTCAAATAAATCAAAAATAATTCTATGGGATATCTTATAGAAGAAGAATTGCCTACTATGCAAGAAGATGACCTTGATGAATTCCCACTGTAACAATCTGTTTTTGAAGTCATTCCTTTAGTAGTGGAAAAACTAGAGCTGGATTTTTAGTTGGATAGACAGGAAATGAGGGAGAAACTAAGAGATAAATTCATAGAACTGGATGAATCCTCTATGCCTCTCAGTCCTGAGAAGGGTCAAACAGTTGAGGGGGAGCAACCCCTAAATCTGGAATCTTATAAATTACCAAACCTGATTGATCCAAGCCTTATAGACACTCGGTATAAATTCCCCCGCTTTAATGATGTGAATGACTTATATAAAGTCTTAGAAAAGGCCTTGACCTTTCCACTATGTTTCAATTGAAATTGGTCTCTAACCATTCCCTTGAAAAAGAACCTGAGCCCTTATAAGTCCTTATCTTTGAACCTTCACCAGAACAACCATCCTTGATGTGTTAAGATGATCTAAAAGAATTTGGAGATACCCTTTTGGTTGGAGTTGAAAAACTCTTTAATACCCAACCAGCTACTGTAACAAATATAAGTGAGAGAGATGCATCACTGTTGTTGGAAAAATTTATTTTGAAAATACATCCCAAAATTCTTCATGAGATTCAGGAAGTCAGAGTTGAAAAAAGACTACATCGTGATGAAGTGAAGACTCTAAGAGGTATGGTTGAAGACATGCAGAAAGTGATGAATTTTAGATCAGAGCTTACTTTTCATCTTGTGGAGCCTATTATTCCTCAAACCCCACAGAATGTGGTCTCTCAAATTCAACCTCATTTAGCTTCCTTAGTTGAAAAGTGGAAGAAAGAAAAAAATAGATTGTGAATGAAATGTGAGAGTTTGTTTTTAATCTCAACAAGCTCACTGATGAGTACACAGGGTGCCTTCAAAAAATTCAAAATAAATTGAAATCTCTCAACTCAACTGTCACTGCATCTAAAATGTATGGAAAATCATCTCAATCTTCCTTAGATAGTGACCTACTGAGAACAGTGGTCAAAGAAGAACTTTAGACTATGCATAGTGGTTTCAATAAGGATTCTCTATCTGAAGTTTTCAAGAACAGTGACAGGGTTCTTGATCTGGTCCAAATCCATTTAAAAATTTCTAATGATGCTCAGCAAGAAATTTCCAAGAAAGGGGATTTCTTCTTCAACCAAATATTCTCAAAGACTAACATGACCAATAATTTTTGATATCTTATAGAATATATGAGATTCCTCCTATTAATCAAGCTTTCAAGACTCAAGTTCAAAAGCTCACAGAGTTCACTCGTCTGTTGGACATGTTTATGAAAAACAAGGATGATTTTGAGAAATCTATGTCGTATGGTAGAGAGATCATTGTGAATTTTGTTAAGATTCTAAGGCCCTATCTTCATGTACAAACTACGTCCATTGTTGCTCCCGCATCTTCCACTATGAGGCCTAGTTTTTATACCTTCACCTTTACCCTAGCCTCTACTTCTATGTCTGTCAGCCAAGCACTTAGTGAGATCAGGATTGTGATCCTTGATCAAAAACTACCTCGGTCTTCTACTACACCTACTATATCTACCTCTATATATGATGGTCTTCCTTCACCTTCTCTATAAACCACCTCACTACCTTCTTCTATCTCAAACCCTACCCCTATAGATTCCTCTTCTGATGCTGCTTCTAAGGGAAAGAGAAGACCAGCCAGTGAATAAGGACAGTGATTAATATTTTTTTATGGGAGTCATGTTAATTTTGTTTTTATTTATGTAATGCCCCTCTTTTTATCTAATACAATATTCCCTTTTCTTGAATCTTTTGTCTTTATTTTTCTTGCTACTTTTTGACAATCCGAAAAGTGGGATAAATATATGAGAAATATAAGAGACAAGAACACTAACTCTATATAAGTTATATGCACATTCAAACAATGTTGATAGAAAAAAATATACACTCTAAATATACATGATTTGTAATCATCAAAAGGGGTAGATTGTTGGAATCCTCATGTGTTAATCATGTTTTAATGATCACAAATCCTATTCAGTCTATAAACCATATTAGCTCCATGTAATCTATCTCACATCAAATACACAGTTGTTTAGTAAAAGCAATTCAAAGCTCTTAAGTGTTATACACTGAGTTTGGTTACTATACACTATCTTTTGATTCACTTTATAATGATTTTTCTGAAAAATGATTAAGTTTCATTCATTCCATAAATATCACTACTTATGTCTAAATACAGATATTTTCCTAAGTGTGAGAAACCGTGAACAAGACACCGTGAACAAGCAGACACCATGACAACCAGACACCGTGAACAAGACACTATGAACAAGACACCATGTACAAGACACTATAAACGAGCAGACACTGTGATATCCAGACACCATGACATCGAGACACTTTGAATAAGACACCGTGACATTGATACACTGTGAACCAGACACTGTGACCACAAGACTTCGTGACGAATACAGACACTGTGTGAATGAGACATTGTTTCCCTGACATGTTGTGACATTGTTTCTTAATATGTTTTGTCATCTTTCAATTTAATCTCTACCAATTATATTTGAAGATTTTAAATGCACTGACATAATTAATATTTCTTTGTAGACATTTCATCTTGAAATAAGAGGTATGAGGTGTAGAATACATGCAAAAGATCGGCTCAAACATGTACAATCCATGATAAAATAGTAATGTGGCCCAGGAAAAATAAGAATTGTGGCGTGATACTAAAAAGTATAACAATATGGTTTCCATGAGAACGACAATATAATACCCTTAGAGAATTCATAGAGAAAGAATTGTCTCATGAAACTCAATGCTGCTGGAGAACACATAAAGCTCAACTGAATCCCAGAATCGATAACATCTTCACACTGCCAAACATCACGAAGAACACAAGTCGGATACGTCGGAATTGCGACACTCTATTTTCCCTACAAGGACTTGATTTCCTCATCTGCTTCATCTTATAATTCCAAAGCTTCAAAGACTAACATTCAGAGCATTTCCAAACCTATCTCAAAATTTCTGCTTTGTTTTGTATCATTTTACTATCTTTCGGTAATTGTGTGTATTTTTATAACAACACTATGCATCCTGCATAAAACAGAAGGATACATGATACCCTTACTCAAACATGTTTTTACACATGTGTATACCCATGGATAAGTGCAGAAGAGGTTTCTGTGTAGCTGGGTAGTTTGTACCCATGAAGAACTATGGAAGAGGTCCCTGTGTGACCTAGATAGTCTTGTGTACTATTGAAAACCCAGATCCAGGGTGTGGATAAAGTTTATTTAAATAAACTTCATGGTGTTTGGTGATCACCAAGTGTAGTGGATTGGGTTTCATCTTGATACTAAACCACTTGTTTCATATCTGCTGTGCTGCTTAATTTAGTCTTCTCTGTTTTACTTCTTCGCTGTATAATTCAGATATCACAAAATTCACTTTGATATTTACTCTTGGAAAGAAGTTATAATTGTCTTTTCATAGTAGAAAAGCATCAAAAGTAATACTAATAACCGACATTAAGGTTACTGAGAACTAATAAATCTTCTAATAAGTTATTTAAGTAGATGAACTCTTATAACAGTATAACCTAGATTAACTGGGATATTTTTTAATCTTTTGGGGAAACCTTTTAGAAATACTTTTTAACCAAAAACTTTTATTGAGACTCAATTACCCCCCCCCCCCCCCTCTTGAGTAATCTACTCAGACCAAAAATTTCAAAAAATATGTAAACGAATAACATAGGAGAAAAATAATTGTATATATATTTCGATTATTTAAAGAATAAAATTAATTTAGAATTTATATTTATATTTCTGGAAAGGAAAATATTAATTTTAAATTTGAGGAATTACAATCTACCCAGTAAAAAAATTATGTCCTTTTCCTTTCACTCATTTATAAACACTTACTAAAGCTATATTTTCTCTTAATTATTTGTTATATAAATAAAACATTACAAATACCATGGATACATTAATCCTATGAGGTTATACTAGTTATACTTAACCTACTTCTGTTAAGAAAAATTATATCTACCTATAACTCTATACTAAAATATTTTGAATCCTAATTCTGAAAAATATCAAAACTATTCATTGATATAAAAACAAGTCTCACTGACACATTCAAGAGGGTTATCCCCATGTTAATTTAGGGTATTGACATGATTATTCCATCCCTTGGTTCCATTTATAGATAATGGTATAAACATGAGTAATATATAATCTACACTATACTTTTTGTTTTATTTATTTTATATATATTTATAGAATATCTAATGGTTTTCACAAAGGGTTCATGTTTTCTAAATAAGTTATTCTAAATGAAGTTCATAATTTTTCTTCTAAATTACCTCAGTTACCCAAAATAACAAACCTCACTCGATTACCCTGGATACAGCTACTATTTTATTACATTGGTATATAGATCATAATAATGAGGATTAAGTAGATTTTTATTCCTAAAAAACTATATATATTAATGGGTTTTACATTGCATTGATTATTAAATTAATTAAACAAGGTAGATTAAAACCACTGTTATTCTCCTTAGAATCCATTTTTTATATTTAGGACTCTTTTGGTTTCCTTGGGGAAAAGAAAATTATAAAAATGGGTGATATCAGATGCTCATTAAATGGATAATTGAACAAATAAGCTATTATAAATAAAACATTGTTACATTATCAAATAAAATGATGTATTCCATAACAAAACAAAATGGGAGAATAAATAAATCCGAAATAATAAATATATTCTTAGATAAAAATAAATGTCCACATGGTGAAGTGATTTCTAAAAATATATAGCATGAATAAATAAAATTGAAAGCATAAATAAATCCATGGATAACATAATATTGAATAGATGCTTCGATATCAATAATTGAACATGTAGTGAAGGTATTGTTTAAATATTATGGAATGAATAAATATACATTGTCTTTCCATAATAAATGAAACTGAAAGAATAAATAAATATATCACCAACATACTAATGAAAGCGTTCTTCGATATCAATAATTGAACATATAATGAAGGGATTTCCAAAATATTATGTTATAATTAAATAAACTAATTTATTCCATAAAAAATGAATCAAGGTGAATAAATGAACAGATGACCTACATAATATTGAATATATTCTAGGATTTAAATAATTCTACATGTAATGAATGGATTTCTTAATTCCATGCCTATTAATAATACCATCAGTGACTTGTGCATGACATCATAAACATGTCTTAAATTTTTTATGCCATTAACTATTACATAAAATGTAAGAAAAATAATATTACCTAATCTTAGTTATAACACACAACCTACTAGTGTACTGAGGGGATATATAATTAGGGTCCCTACCCATCATAAAAGTATGATTCAATCAATCACAAACTAAATAATTAAATGGCATAATGTTCCTTAAAAGAACTATATATAATAATTACTCAATGAGGTTTATCTTACCATATAGAACAAAGGATTATATGGTATGAAAATACTTTTCCCCAACAAAATAATCAATAAAGAAATATATTTTAGATTCATTAAAGACTAATTATGGATTTAATAGTGTATAAATGAACACTCTTATGAAGTGAAGGATATGAGATATTATTCATTGGGTGTTCATAAGGACTTGGGTTTAAGAGATTCTAGGTTGCTGAAGACATTCATTTTCAAATGTATGATATGAATGAAGTCATAGATAAATCCATCATAATGGTTTGTAAATACCATATTGATCATACAAGAATATCCTTTGGAGATTCAAAATAGCTGCATAGTAAGGGCCCATTCACCATGAAATAGGATAGTGGATGTGTTATATTTCATAAAATAGTATATTTAATGTTATAACCCCTAGATTCATCTAATTCTAAACAACATTAACTTTTTGTATCTAGACAAGGATTTAATTTCCTGAAAAAACACACACACATTATATCACTACAATTTTCTCATTACCTTATAGTTAGGGGATAGTTGGAGCACTATAATAGATTAGAAAAATGATAAACGTAGAGGGAGTTAGTAAAACTCATTCAAAATGATTCAAATGGATTATAATAACTTGTTATTAAAAGATATATATATATATATATATATACACAAAGGAATCATAAATTATAATATATTAAAGAAATTTCAACATAAATTAAAGTGGGGGATTTGGGAAGCACTTACATAAAGATAGTATGGGCTTAAGAAAACGTTATATTGATGGGAAATAAATAAACTCTCATTTAAATGATTTAAAATATAATATAATTCCTTAGAATAACAAAGGTAACGAACTTGAAAATTAATGAGGTTGATTGAGGACCATTAACTTGGGAGGGAGCTTCTTAATGTTAGAGAGAGACTCTATAGGAAAACAGAACCACCTTGGAGGGACTCTTGAAAGGGATATTGAGAGAGGATTTCTTATCAATCCCATTAGTGTGGGATAATTGGAATATGAGGTGGGTATTTATACTTGAGTAGTTGTGGTCTTAAGGGATTAAATATTGGTTATTTAATTATATAATCCATCCACTTTTCAGTGCAATGAATTTCAACCAATTATATGGCATATTAATGAGTGATTGAGGGTGGTTGGATGTTCAAATAATTCCCAATATGGAAAATACCTTCCAACCAACCCATTTAATTTATAGAATCCAAAAATAATATTTAACTCACATATGTAATTTGTAGATAAAAATTGATAATTATAAATTTATAAATTTAGATTAATATTTCTTATTTCAGTTTTATACTTATGAAGTGAATTTTTAATTTAAAATAAAATTTCATAAAAAATTTAACCATGATCACATGATTTGGATCTCATAATATTGTGGTGCTCATAAAATGGTAATTTTCACTTTTTCACCCAAAAAAATTATGTTAGATTATTTCTAAAAATAAGAAATTATCTTATTTTGATGTTATAGTGACCCTGTTTTTTCTTATAATACTTTCAAATATATTATAGAATATTTTTAGAGCCATGGACTGTAACATCGTGATATTTTGAGGCATGGTGATCCTAAAATTGATATTATTATAACATTAATTATATTAAAATCACTCGCGGATTGTTTTCCTAAAAAGAATAATAATTTTAAAAATAGACACAGTTCAGAAATCACAGCTGATTATAGAATGCAGGTTTTCCAAAGGAGTCAAAAAATGTTGATTATCATCAGATGATCAGTTAAGGAGGATATTGATGGTGTATTAAAATGAAATAAATTAAATAAAAATAATAATTTTATTATTAAATTCCAAAAGGATATAAATCCCTATATTTAAACAATTTTATACTGTTTCACCATTTCTATCCATATAAACCTCGGAGCCTTAAGAGGATAATTGATAGCATTCATCAATTGAATATTTATATCGCATGACAAATAGTTATCAGATCATGGTGGATTAAGAGGTCGCAAATGTAGTGGGACTTCCTCATTGATAGAAAATTAATTCTTCACCAATGATTGATCCATAATCGATTTTGGAATTTATAATTATGATTTCCTCCATTAAATGAAATATTACGTATTCATTTTATCTATTTTTAATTTTTTATAATTGTTCTTATCAGGATCTCCACAGATTATTTATTATATATATCTTATATAACTCTTCCCATGTGTCACATGTTATCACCCATGGTATACAACAATTTATGATCATTGGTCAAGAATTATTTTCCCATGATGGATTTACTTTGTTCTTATGCTTTTACCATTTTGGTTTATCACATTCTTCCCTTTTAGCCTATGAGGTCACAATTAGACAATTCCATGGTGGGTTCAAGAATGATCAAACCCCCACCCCCAATTAATTATGGTACCACAAATCACATTCATGTTGATTGTTTTTGGAAGAATCGAAGAATAAAAAGGGAGACAGGTGATACTCTATAGATCTAGGTACTATAGGGTCAATGAGACAGTGAGGATAGTGTTTGGATGTATTACTCTCGGTATTGTGGGCTTCGATGGGTTCATAAAAATCCAAATTTTGGGCATTAAATGCTTTGAATTGAAAGTTAGAGGTGGTCTCCATCTATTTCAAGTAGTCAATGGGTGTGATTTGTGGTTGGGATATTGGATCTAGTGAAATCATGAAATATATAAACATTCAATGAAAAGCCTGACTACACTGAATGTTCTGGGATGATCACACATCATTTTTCCCCACCCAGTTATAGTGGATATAATTTTAGAGAACATAAGGATCACACACTGTGTAGTGGGTTCATATGTCATGTGACTATCACTGGGTTTCCAGGATCTGTTCCATGTACACATGACTATGACCCCATAAAAGAGTACACGTTGTGAACTAATAGATTATATGGGAATGTTTTGATACCTGGGGATATCTTGGTACATGGTTAGGTATACTGGCATAGCCTGATAGAAGTAGGCATGACTAGGAGATCATGGGTAGGCCTGTGGTGGATGAGACATTAATTTTGGGACCATTATATGTTGTGAAAGGTGATAGGGCCCTCAAATAATTCCTATAAGAGTACATGACTTGGAAATGGAGGGGGGCCCAGACACTATATGGACCCCATACATCGCGTTTACCACTATAAAAAACATTCAACTTTCATATCTCTTTCATTTGGACTCGTATTTTGTCCCACAAGTAGCGTATCTTGAGATGTTTTTCATATCGTACATGGTGGTAGCCTTAGAAGTGTATTTTGAGATACACTATGGAATTTTATGAGTATAGAACTTCTACAGGTGATGCTTGATGATGTTAGGGATTAAGATGGATCATCGATGAGAGAGGTTGGGGTTGCACACCTCCCCCCCCCCCCCCCCCATGTTGTATCATGGTGTAGGTCCACCATACTTCTTACACTGGAATGAGTCACACCTCGACTGTACTAGTGGGTGGTCCCAATACCCATAAATTGGCACCCTCTGATGCACTAGGGCTCGGTTCCCCAATAAATTGAGTGTAACCCCCTATCGTACTTGGGTGTACGTCCCCTTCCAACAGAGTGTCACCCTCATGATGCACTGGGGTGTGATTCCTCTATATGTGTAGTGGCACCCCTTATCATAATAAGTCCTAACCTCTACCCATAGATTGGCGCCTCGTAATGCACTAAAGAATTATTCCTTCATACATTGAGTGGAACCCCTTATGCACTAGGTCATGGGTCCTCTATCTATACCTATCAAGTTTCACCCCTCTCAAAGTAGGGTGTGGGTTCTCCATTCTTTATGTGGATTCCCCCTAACACACCCGAGAGTGAGTCCTTTATCTCTATTCTGATTGGACTCTCTCTAACAAATAAGGGAATGGGTCCTGTTTCTATTAGATATGGTGCCCCCTATAGTAGCGAGGTAGAGGATTGGTGTGGTTCCTCCTCATGACCTACTCATGTAGTCATAAGAGATGTTGAGTAACGATGATGGACCATTAGAGCTGTGGGCAGACTCATCATCTTGGGTTGGGCTATAAGATGGAGATCTCCTCTCTCTCTCTCTTGGATTATTTAATAAGAATATATATACACACACATAGTGTTTTGTTTCTTTCCCTACTTTTTTGGGTTGATCTGGCTACTTTTATCATTTATCCCATTTCTCCCTCTTCAGTTTTTGAGGCATTATACTAGGTTTGTATATACACACCAATGCATGGGATTTTCCAACAAGTATCATGTAAAACCCTAACTTTTATCAAAACAAATTTCCTTCTTATAATTTGGTTATATGGTATAGAATAAATTCATATCAGAGAGATATCAATAAAATCATTATTCTTATAAATGTAAAATAAAATAAGTGATATTATAAATTAAAAACCTACATTGGAGGAATAGTAAATTGAGTTTCGGAATAGTAATATGACCATTAAGAATAGTAATCCAGCCAATATAATGGTAATATCACCTTCAAATTATAAATAATTTTTTTAATCATACATATTAAAATATTATATAATTATATCTTAGTATATGTAATTAAATGTTTTAAAAATGATTAATTAAGTGTTGGGATTTTTATAAAACATAAGTGTTTATTTGAAATTTTATAATTAATATAATGATTTCAAAGAAAATTTATTTTTATAAAATATATTCTTAAATTAATATTTTGTTTTTTATTATTTTAAGACAATTTTACAAGGTTGTAATTAATTTTTCAAAGTGTTGTAACAATAGTTATAATTCTAAAATCGATAATTTTCAAATAAATTATGATTTTAATTTAAAATTAAATTAATCACATTTAAAAAATTATTTTCATAAAATGGAGTTCATTTTTAAATTATAATCCTCAAATAATGGTTAGTGTGTTTTTTTTGGGATTTTTCCTAAAAAGTAAAATTTTGTGAATAGTGAAATATGATAATTTATGGTATTTAACAAATGCATGAATTATTAAGTCATAGATGATGTATGGATGATGTATGCCTATAATATCAAACTCTATTTAGTTATATATATATATATTAAGTGATAATATTAAAACTATTGATTGTCTTGAGACATTCTAACAAAATAATGTATAAAATAATCCAAACAAAACACCCCTCTATTACCCTATAAATACCACCCCTCACCATGTCTTCTCCTCACATATCAAAAGCCTTGAATCGTATCAAGATTCTACCGAATACTCTTCCATTACTATCCCCCACATCCAGTATCCTTTTTTATCAACAAAATACCAAATCCAAACCCCCTATAGAGGTTCTCAATGAGGAGAATTCAAGAGGTAAAATTCCCCATTCATTTTCATTTAATTTGATTTCAATTTATTTTATTATTATTCTCTCCTAACCACCCCTTATCCAAGTGACCTGATAACTCCATTAATATATAAATATTGATGTTTTATATTTTAAATAGAACAATTCATCATCAAACCTCTTCTCATGTCCCTTTTATTCTAATAATAAAATCATCGGTCATGTTGGGTTTATTTCCCACCTTCATGGATGATGCATTTTCATTTTCCTTACCACCATAAAGGATAGTAAAAAATCCAATATAATGGTTTAAAATTGTTAGAAATTTTTTTTATAAAATAAATTATTTTCTATAACTTTCATATACACATAATATTAAATAATAAAATAAAATGATTTCGTTATGATCGAAAATTTCAAAAACTAATCTAATCGAATAACATTAACATTTTATCTAATGAATAATACTCATTAAAAATAAAATAATTATTTATTAGATCATTTAATCTTATATAAGTTCATTAATAACATATAATTTCAATTATGTAAAATTATCCTCATTTTAAATGAACATCCATTCATGTATACAAGCGTTCTGATCATGAAAACAAAGAAAATGAACGCTCTTTGAACAATGGAATTGAACAATATAAGACATCATAATGAAAATAAATAAACATAATAAATCAAATAAATGTATATCAGATTCATTATTTATTAATTAATTAATGTAATTTTATTATCTATGATATGAAATTGAATAAAGCATTCATACAAATGGTAAGGGGATTCTCGAACCAAATTTTCTTTTCTTTGGTTTATTCCTATTTCATGATAAATTTTCAGAATGGGTTTGAATTTAAGACTCTTAAAATATAATTTCATTTTTTAATCATATTATTTTCTGGGATATATATGCTTCTAATCAGGTCTTTTGAAAAACACAAAGATTTTACAGATAAAAACTTATTTCTAAAAACACATATTTTACTTCTCATGAGATTGTTTCTTATTCCCCAATATTGATGATACCTATACCAGTTTTATATTCCCTTTTTGGAACCCCAAGGTTATTTGATGAATTTATTATTAATTAAATGGAACCCATTCTTTTCTATGAGTTATTCTATTTCTAATGTTGATAAAAGTTCTATGTGTCATGCATGATTATGTAAATGTTATGATGTGATGGTTGTTCATAGAATTATATAGTGCTCCAATGAATTGGGTAATGTGATGTATCTCATGATATGATGTGAAATATTCATGAACATGATACTATCTTTGTTCATAATTATGATGTTTTGATTATTCACATATTTTATGCACGAACATGACGCTAGCATTGTTCATAACTATATGTGTTATTTGACCACTAAGATATGATGTTTCATTTTTATGCATTTCCATATTCCATTAATTTATCTAATTCTTCCTCACATGATTATAATGTTAGAATTATTATTATGTAATGATGTGCAGTATTATTCTCACCCAATTTTATATTGATTTATTTTCGTATATATCCTCTTAATGTGATTTTATCTCACCCCTTTCATTGACGTATATAATTAGGTGATTAATGATACTAATGAGTAAATGTGGTCTATTAAGAAGCTAGAGAAGAAAAAAATGAATGATATTTATGTTTTATTTTTTAAATTTTATTTATGGGCCTAATTTTCCCAAGATACTACACCTTTGGATCTTGTTTTTGTAACACTCTTATGTTGATTATCTTTAAAATGGTGAAATAGTAATTTAAGAAAACCCATGGTCATAATAGTTGGTATCATATTAAGGTTAAGTAAATTTGGGAATTAGGGTTAGTGAACAAAAGTAACAACCCTTAGTATGAGACTAAGTATATGTAAACACCCATGAATCATTATTTTAAAAAAATATAAACATATGGATCCCACAAATATTTTTATTGAGTTAATATTGAAAAGGAATAAATTATTTATTCATGACTTGTTGGATTATTTTTTGTTCCAACAATTTCTATTTTAGAAAATGGTGGGAACCAGTAGAAACAAATCCAACAATCAATGTGAGGGTAAATTTAGTGATTTCTTGAATGACACCCCACATTCATGGGAGATGGAGTTCCGAATTTCATGGATATTCTTACCCAGCTATCAGAAGTTTTGAATAATAACCTAAATAATGTGGAACATCCTTATTAAACTAAGAGGGAGAAACTGGATGATGAATCATTTATTTGGAAATGACCATATATGTTTTATGGATATTCTGATCCACTAGTCATAGAGTTGTGGGTCAACACAATGGAGAATAAATTTGTCTTGCTTCGCTATTCTAAAATAGAGAATGGGAATATGGATGTTTTTCATTTAGTTATAGAGCCCAACTATTTTTGGTTGTTTATTAATAATTCCATGCCAAAGGATGGAATTGAAGAGGTGGAGTGGAATGACTTTAAGAAAATATTTCATAATATGTATTTACCTTGAACTCCTCCTAAAAAGACTGTGATATAATTTAAAAATATGGAGAAAAAATAAGGTGAATCTATCATGGCTTATTAATAAAATTTAAAAACGATTGAAATTTATTCCTTGGGTTTTATTATCAACAATGATATAAAAATAGATAGATTATTTACTGGTTTAAAACCACACATTTAAAAGTCTCTAGTAATTACAGACTTTGGGGGTTATAAAGAAGTTGATTGATGGGATTTCAAAGTGGAGATGATGTTTGTAGATTGGTCCCATGGATATGGTGATAAAAAGTGATAGATTGAGTTTCAATATAGAGGATCTGATTAAAAGGGGGTAAATAAAACAAAACAACTCACAAGTCAATAATGTGGGAAAAACATCATGGGAATTTCCTCAAAGTAATGTGGGAATGATTCAGGTATGGGAGAGAAGGCCACTAAGATCATAAATGATGACAAGAAATGAGGAATCTAGATAATATAGTGGAATAAAAGAGATAACAACCTATAGTTCAATTCTTCAATTGTAGGGAGAAATGGTAATTTGAAAGCTAGTGTGCTAAACATAGAGTCCTCAAGGGTAATGAGAATTAGCAGCCACTAATGCCAAAGGAGAATGAGATAGCTTATGCCATCACTAATAATGAGGTGGATCCCAATAATGATGTGGTGACCGGTATATTTTTTATTCATTAAATAATAGAAAACATACTATTTTATTCTGGTTCTACCAAATATTTTAAATCTTGAAGTTTTAGTATAACAATTAAAACCCCACCTCAATATAAGGAGTTTAAGTTGGCTGTGAGAATAGAAAATGGGGAAATTATTTCCCCAAAAGTATATTAACCCCTATCCAGTTAATTTTTTGGGACTGAAACTCTCATGAAATGTTGTCCTACTTCTTTTGGTGGAGTATATTGGTAATGGATTGGCTATATTTATACAAATACAACATCGACTATCAGGAAAGGGATATCACTCTTCACATCCCAAGGAATCTTCCAAATCCATATAAGTGTAAGCATGAAGATGAATCTCATTCATAATTACCTTCTCAATTGTGGAAACTATTTCCTTATGAGTAATTATATCAAACTAAAATTATTGAGGCAAAGGAGAAAACCATTCTCGAGTACATGACAATTCAGAGGGACTACACCAATGTGTTCTTTGAAGATTTTCTTGGACTTACTTCTGATTGAGAGGTTTAGTTCTTGATTGAACTTATTCCTCAATCTCTTATTACATAAAATACACCATATATAATGACCACTATTGAGTTTGATGTTTGAATAAGTAGTTACATGATAATCTGGACAAGGGTTTTATATTTCTAAGTGCTTCACCATGGGGTGAGCTAGTCCTCTTCATCATGAATAAGGATTCTTCAATGTGCTGCAAAATTTATTATCATGAGATCAAAAAATTATTATAAAGAGCAAGTATCCCATTCCATGGATAGATGAATTCTTTTAATCAACTACATTGTTCCATGTATTTATCTAAGGTGGACCATGTGTTGGGATATCACTAATTATATGTGATGAAGGAAGATATTCCCAAGATAGAAATTCAAACATGGTATAAGAACTATGAATTTATAGTTATTCCTTTCAGACTCACAAATGCTCCAGAAATATTCTTTTACTTAATTAATAGGGTCTTTAGAGATTATCACAACATATTTTTGGTAGTATTTATATATGATATTCTAAGATACTCAAAGAGAAAGGGGTAACATTATGAGAATTTGAATATTATGATATAGACATTTCCAAGGGAGATAAATTTGGCAATGTATAATCAATCTGAGTTTTGGATGCGTGATGTATCACTATTAGGTAATTATGTTACCAAAAAAAGAATATATTTGGTCTCTTCCAAGGAAAAGAAAATAGTATTGTATATGAGGACAATATTTTTAATGGATATCCATAGTTTCCTTGGCCTAGATATGTATTACTAGTGATTGTTTTAGAACATCCCACGATTTTCAAACACACTATCCAAGATGAATTAGAAGGGATAATTTATTTTTCTAGACGAGTGTATGTGATGACTGCTTCAAGGAGTGAAAAAGAGGCTTATCACTATTCCATACTCGCACTTCTGATATGTGGTGAAATCATTGTGGAATACAAAGATGCTTCTAAGAAAGGCTTCTTCTATGTACTGATGAAAAATCAAAATGTGATCCCCTACACCTATAGGCGGTTAAAAAATTCAAGAGAAAAACTATCACACACATGATCTATTGTTGAAAGTTGTGATCATTTCATTAAAAATATAGAGGCATTATCTCTATGATTAGTCGGGTGAAATATATACTAATCATAAGATCCTAATATATATATTCATATAAAAAGAGATTAATATTCACAACCGATGATGGTTATAGCTCCTTGATAATTATGACTCCTAAATCCAATACCATCAAGGAAAAGTGAATAAAGTCGTAGATTCTCTAAGTATAAAAGATCATGTTACATTATCAATGGTGATATTTGAAAAGTATCTGATATTATTATATTTTAAAATGATAAACATGGGAATCGTTAAGGAAGGAACATCATCAATACATTCTCAAATGATTTTTCAACCGTCAATCATGGATAAAATAAGGGATTGTCAAAGCAATGATGTGAAAATTCAGAAGAAGGTGGAAGACATGTGAAAGTTTAAATCCTTATACTTCAAAATTTATGAGGACATACTTGTACAATTTGGTTTAGGTTTATTTGTTCCATAAAATATAGAGATAAAGAATAATCTTATGACTGACACAAATAGCTTAATCTTCTCTATTCACCTAGGGAGAATAAAGATGTATCGAGATATCAGAGGGAACTATTGGTGATAAAATATAAATAAGGATATCATTGAATATACTTAAATGTATCTGGAATTATAGAATCTGAAGTATTAATGGGAAAAAATATAAGGGGATTATGTGACTATTACCCATACCAACATAGAAATGGGAAAACATTACTATAGACTTTGTCACCGGACTTATGAAGACATCCAAAGGAAACAATTCTAAATGGGTTTTTTTGTATCATCTTATAAATACTTCTTGATTTATTATAATTATATAAGACTTATCACTGGATATACTAGAACAGGTATACATCAGAGAAGTGGTAAGACTATATGAAGTACTACTATCTATTGTATCTGATCAAGATACAAGATTTATCTCAATGTTCAGTAAAGGTTTCCAATAATATATAATCACTGAGATAAATATAAGTAAGGCTAATCATCCTTAAACTAATGGAAACTCATAGAGAAATATCTATCCACTAGAAGGCATGTTGAGAGCAAGTTTGGTGGACTTCATAAGAGGATGGGTCCAACATCTTCCTCCAGATGAGTTATCTTACACCAGTAATTTCCACTTGAGAATCAAAATGGATCCACATAAAGCTATTTATTGTAAAATATGTACAACAGTGGCATACAGGTATGGTTTTTGTGAACGTAAGTTTTTAGGTTCTTAAATGGTCAAAGAAATTGTAGAGAAGTTGGCAAAAATAAGTATCACATCAAGGTAGACCAAAGTCAACAAAGGAGCAATGCAGACGATTGTCAATGAGACCAAGGGTTTATGTTTGGATACATTTTATTCTTACATGTATCTCTATGTAACTTCTTCATGAGATTTGGTAAGAAAGAAAAGGCAAGTCTCCAGTACATCAACCCCTTCGGTATTCTTAATAGTGTCAGATATGGGGCTAATCGACTATCACTTACACCTATAATGTCTCAAGTGAATGATGTATTCCATGTATTCCTCTTGAGTAAGTACATGTGAGATCCCTCACATATACTGAATCCCAAGGTGGTATAGTTGGAAAATTATACCTCTTACAAGGTGTTTCCAGTGAAGATCTTTAACTACATAGATAATATTTTACACAATAGTACAACTCACTTGGTCAATGTACTATGGAAGAAACATATGTATGAATTTGTATCATAGAAACTAGAGGATATGATCTAGGAGAAATACCCTCATCAGTTTATGTAAAACAAAACATCAAGGGTGAATTTTTAAAAGTGGATAAGAATGTAATGACCCAAAATGTCATCAATAGAATTTTCCAACTTATAATTAAGTTATGTGATATGAAATTCATTCATAGCATGGAGATCACTATAAAAATTTATTCTCATTAATGAATAATTAAATACGTTATATTAGAAACTACGGAACCTATACCAATGGAATAGTAACATGGCCTTTGACATATTAATGTGACCATTAAGAATAGTATTTCAGATAATGGGGTAGAACCCTCACCTATGAAATTTTAAAGATAATTTTGGCATCCTATAAATTACAATATGATATAATAATATCATATTATATGTAATTAAATGTTTCAAAATGATAAATTATGTGTTGGAATTTTTATAAAACATAGATGTCTATTTAAAATTTTATAATTTATAAAATTATTTAAAATAAAATTATTTTCAAAAAATATATTACAAAATTAATATTTTTTTCTCATCCTTATAATGAACTTTTATTAGACCTTAAATAATATTTCAATGTTTTCAGAAAATCATTAATAATTTTCAAATCAATAGTTTTTGAATAAATGATGATTTTGATTAACAATTAAATGTATCATATTTAGAAATTACCATTTTTATAATTGAGTTAATTTTTTATTTTACATATCAAAAAATGGTTTGGATGAATCATTGGTATTTTTCTGAAATAGATGATTTTTTTGTGAATAGTGAAATACCGAAATTTCTTGTATTTAAAAATTACATAATTTATTGAGTCCTAGATAATGTATTGATGATTTAAGCCCATAATCTTGAAACATAATTCATTATTTTAATATATTTAGTGATAAGTCTCATTCTATTGATAGTATTGAGACAAAATAACAATATAATGAAAAAATAGTCAAAAAATACCTCTCTCCTCCCATATAAATACACCCCTCACAACCTCTTCTCCTCACACATCAAAAACCTTGAAAAAAATTCTAGATTATTCCCAATACACTTCCCAAACCTATACCCTATTTTCAAGAGGATTCAGTCTCAATAAAATTCCAAAACCAATCCCCTTAAATAATTTCCCAAGGAGGATAATTCAAGAGATAAAAATCCTCTTTCATTTCCTTCTAATTTCTTTTCAATTTCTTTTATTTTTTATTCTCTCCTAACCTTCACATATCCATGTATCGTGAAAACTATATTATATTATATTTACTATAATTTTATAATTTTAATGTAATAATTCATCATCAAACCTCTTATCCTCTCTCTTTTATTCTAAACATGAAATCATCATTCGTGATGTGTCGATTTACCGCCATCATGGATGATGCATTTTTATATGACCATAACACCTTAAAGGTTGGTCCTAAAACAATTATAAGGGTTGAAAAATATTTTAAAATTTATTTAATTACCTTTTTTATTTTTGGAACTATCAAATATTGATAATATTAAATAATAAAACCAATGAAGTTTGTTGTAATCGAAACCCACACAAATTAATCGAAATGATTATAATTAACATTTTATATAAATATTTATCCTCATACCATATAATAAAACAATATAAGATCATTTAATATTATTTAATTTCATTAATAAAATATAATCGCAGTTATGAAAAATTAATTATCATCATTTTACATGGACTTATATACATCTATATCGGTGTACGGATCATGAAAACCCGGAAAATGAACACTCTCAGAATGATGGAATTGAACTCTATAATACATCATAAAGAACATAAATGAAATTAATAAATCAAATAATTATATAAGAGTTTATTTATTTATTAATTAATTAAAATAATTTTATTATCCAGGATAATAATGTGGAAAAAGAATTCAGTCATAAGGTTAGGGGATTCTCGAACCAAATTTCCTTTTATTGGTGTGTTCATATTACATTCCAAATTTCATTGTTGATATGTATTTAATACTCTTAAAATATAATTTATTTTTTCTTACCTTTTATTTTCTGGGATATAGAATATTCTAATATTCTTTTAAAAAATCACAATTATTTTCAAAGAGAACTATTCTTTCTAAAAACACATCTTTTACTTCTCTTGAGATTTTCTTTTCTCCACTCAAGATTGGTGATACATATACTTATATAATATTCCATTTACAAACCCCCAAAGTTTATTCATGAATGTAGGATTTATGAAAATAAGTCCATTCCTTTCAATGAGTTATTTTATGTATAATATTGATATATTTTATATGTGTCATGCCTGATAATGTAAATGTTATGATGGGACATGTGTTCCCAGAATTAAAGAGATCTATTATACATAGGGTAATGTGATGTATCTCATGACATAATTTTCAATATGTATGAACATGAAGCAATATTTTTCACAATGATGATTTTATGATTATGTAAATATGTTCTTCAAGAATGTGATGCTAGCTTTGTTCCCAAATATGTGTTGTATTGGACCACTATGACATGACGTTTCATTTTTATGCATGTACACATTCCATTATTTATAAAATGATTCCTCTAATGATTATGATGTTAATATTATTATTATGTTCTTATTATTATAATTATCATTCTCACCAATTATTATATTGATTTGTGATCTTATATATCCTCTTACAAGGATTTTATCTTTCCCCTTTCATTGATGTAAATCATCATGTTATTAATTATACTAAATATTACTTTTCGGCCACTAAGATTCAAATGAGAAATTATTAAAATAATATTTTTGTTTTATTATGTAAATGTTATGTATGGTCTTAATTTTTCCAATACACTAAAACTTTGAATCCTGGTTTTGTAACAATATTATTTTTCTTATCTATATAATGATGTAATATTAATGTAAGAAAAAGTAGATTCATTATATATCACATGTCATTCTGATGATGGATATATCATAGGTGCTTTTGGTAGAGCATTGAGATACGTAGGGTAGTAGGCTGCATATGGTGGTGAGACTTGGAGATCAAGATTCATGATCTCTCAATGATCTTTTCTTTCAGTTGTAGTTAGGTTAGGAATTCATTCCATGTTTGTAATTTATTTTTCCCATTACACTTTGGTTTTATTCTATTTTACTCTGATATATTCCGTATAGTTTAGTTAATTCATGGTTTATCTCTAGATGTTTCATTCTAAAATCCATATTACTCTACACAAATTCATAGAGATGGTTGGGTGTGTTCATACAAGTATATTAGGAAAAGGACTCCAGTTATAGTACTTCCTTATCTTATCTTTTCACCATCCACCTAGCACGTTGGAGGCGACCATGGGGTTGGGATGACTCAGTATTTTACTATTTATGTTGGCTCTAGTGGGTTAGGTTGTTATAGAGAGGTAACTAAGTTGGTGTATCCTCGGGTCAATGTAGACAAAATTATATGGTGAGGATTTGTTAAGAACATAGTGGAAAAGTGTCAGAGTGTGTCAAGTACATCATTCAAAATAGGGAACTAAGTGTTTGTGTAGCGCCCATTTATCCATACACTATGACTCTGAGTTTTGACTCTTTTTAATAATACATTGGTTATAAGGAACATTGATATAGGCATAATACCATATAAAGTATTTTTATTATCCTTCTTGAGTGAAATCCTCATATATATATATATATATATTCTTAACTTATCATGGTACATCTTAATCACATTTAGGATGCCTCCACAAAGATATAAATCTAGGTTACTCATTTAGGATGGTGATGTTGATATAATGATTGATTAGGTTTCGCTAAAGTGTCCATATCATGAGGAGCTTCATTAAGGAGGGAATATAGTAGAACCCCCACATGTTTAGTATAAGATAGAATCAATAGGGATGGTTGGGGATGCATGAAATCCTATTGCGCTATGTGAGTTCTAGCACTATATGTTGTTAAGGTTCTGTGGTGATCTAGATCACCGTGTAGTGGATTATTAAATTTGATTATTTCTTAGGTTTTCTAGGAATTTTAGGACCACAACTGAACAGATGGTGGTAATGGTAGATAATATTTTCGATGGAGTAGCTTGGCACTACTGGAGTCAGGTCACACAGATGCATGATGAGTCATCACTCTCGTGGACAGTCTTCAAGTATCTATTTTAGGATAAGTATTACCCATCAAGCTTGTGGTCAGTTTAGATTCTAGATCTTCTAGAACTAAAACATGGTAGAATGATATTTTATGAGTATGTTGCAAAGTCCAAGTGGAACTTCCTCAACATTGTACGAGATGGTTACTTACAAGAACAAAAGTATGAGAAGGGTCTCCATTGAGAAATCCATTCTATGGAGGCCCCTTATGAATTATCATATATTCCAAAGTGTTAGGGAATGAGATAATGATGGATTTCTTCCTATCTGAGGCATTCCATGCATCAGGAGATAAAATCTGGGGTCATGGTGCTAAGTATTTAATAGCAGCTAGAAGGTTGTAGATGGGAGGATCAAAGTTTAAGAGATCTATGAATGGCCATACATAGACACATGTACATGTGACACAAGGTCCAAATAGAGGAAAATGTTTTCCCAAATATTGGTGATGTTATGCATGTGATCGGAAAGGTCACATAGAACATGATTTTCCAACCTAAAGAGTTATGGGAAAAGGTAGGTAGCAAATGTAATTTAATAAAACATGAATTTATATGATCAGAGTTCTCCCAAGAAAGTCCAGGGAAACCCCTAGGGAGGTGGTGTTGTCATAAAAGTTGGTGGATCTCTCAAAATAGGATTAATTGGAGGAGGGTGACATTATGAGCTACATATTCCACCACCACTAGGAGGCCTATTCCAAGAGCAGTTGTTTGGTGGTCGGGGTTGGGGAAGGAGTTGGCCATGGAGCATTATATCTAAGCACCTCACGAGTTGATATACATTATGATCTATTTTTATTCTACAAATTCTACCGAACAAAGAGACATTAGTGAAATTCACTCATTCATTTATATATCCCTTGTACACAATCTAAATCTCTTTATTGAGATCATAACATAGAATCATTTTCTTGATATTTTTAATGGATGTGATTTTTTTATATTTCTTATATTTTGGAAGTTCAAGCTATCATTTGTTTATAAGAGTTTCAACTGAGACCTCTTGGTCACCATGATGAAACCCTATAACATGATCATGGGTATGGATTGGTTGTCTATGTTTAGAGGCCAGTTAAACTATTATCATAGGAGGTATAGAGGCCATCAAATAGATGGTTAGATATTACACATTATAGGTGAGTAAGATATCATGGATGAGAGTAGATATTGCGATCATGAGGTTTTATCCCATTACCCATTATTTTTCATGTTTATCCCTTGGTGTAGTGAGTTCTTTCGACATTTGCATTCCACCTTGAGTGGATGAATTTATGGACATATTCCCCAAATATGTTCTGAGACTATCTCAAATGGGGGATATTGAATTATTCATATACATTAACCTTATGCCTATACCAATATCTTCTATATAATATGGTATGGCTCTTATGGAGGTCCGGAAGATGTGGGTGAAGTTGGAGGAACCCTAAGAGAAGGGTTTTATCAAACCTGATGTGTCTCCCTAAAAATATGTGGGTTTTTGATAAGAAAATGTGGATAGGAGCTTGTGATTTTATGGTGATTGTCATCGCCTGAACTAGGAAATGATGAAGAACATGTACCCATTTCTTAGGATTGATGATATCTTTGATCTGTTTTGAAGAGCGAGATGGTTCTTAAAGATTGATCTAATGTCAGGATACCACTAGTTGAGAGTTCAAGAGGACAATATTATGAAGCTATAATTATAATGTTACTATGAAAACTGAGTTCCTATTGATTCCATTCATTGTGAATAACTCCCCCATTGTGTTTAGGGAATTTATTTACATGATCTTCAAGCTATAATTTGATTGATTTTACTTATTATTCAACGATTCCATACTCATCTAGTATGTGTCAGAGGAGGATCATGAAGATAACTTGAGTATGGTCATATACTTACTATAGAAACACTAGAATTATAGTAAGCTCTCTAAGTTCTAGTTATACAACTGTGATGTTTACAACCTAGAGAATGTCATTTCTGAGAATGCATTATCTATGGACCAAGAAATATCGATGTTATACATTCATGGGATCCCTTTAAGAGTGTGTTAGTGGTGTGAAAATTTCATGACTTGGAATGACAATATATGAGCTTTTGGTGTAATTTTCTAGTATTTAGGCCCATCTTACAACCCTTATGTGGAAAGAGAAGTCATTTACCTAAATCGAGAAGTGTTAGAGAGCCTTTAAAGAGATTAGGCTGAGGTTAACCAGTGATACTATGTTGATAATACCATAGGGGGTCATGGAGTTTGTAGTGTATTATGATTAATCTAGATCTACTATTATTTGTGTGTTAATGTAGAGATAGGTAGTGATCACTTATGGGTTATGGTATTTGAGGCCCCATGAGAGAAACTATGTGACTGACGACCTAGAGTTGGAAGTTGTATTCTTCACTGTGATGATGTAAAGAAACTATCTTATAGGTGATCAAATTGTTATTATTAATACTATTAGAGTCTCCAATATATATCCATGAAAAGAGATCTGAACCTAAGATAGAGGTGATTTCTAGAGTTCCTGTAGAAATACTACTTCGAGATAGTCTATAATCATAGGATAGGAAATGTGGTGGTGGAGTCCCTTGGAAGGAAGTCTTTTCCTCATTTGGTGGATGATGAATCAGAGGAGTTTCCTTCTTTTTAGCTGAACATAGTGGAGTAGTGGGGTGAATACTATCTTTATTCAATGGTTTTGACTCCTACAATTCACTTCCATGTGAGGTTGTCTCACTTTAGAGGGAACTATAGCATGGTTTTTCATGATCAGGTAGCCTCAGTAGAATCAGTAGATGGGTTTTCTAAAGTAGTCGAGAATATCATCTATTTATAGTGTTGGATGAGGGGATCTAGTCATGATGAGAGTGGAGGTGATGAGGGTGTTTCATATTTCTACTTTCAATGTACATCCAATTTGATGGAAGATGTACAGGGACCATCAAGGGAAGTTTTTGTGGGATGGAATAAGGTAGGGTTTCTTCAAGTTCATCTTGTGGTGTCTCACATGTTATTAGGTAAAGGATGGGAACCTGGTCCAGATAGGTTTGACTAAGATCTATAATATCTTAGAGTGGAAATTGTATGGCATTTTCATAGACATTGTAATATGTATTCCAAATATATAGAGAGTCTATTATGTTATTTGGGTGATTATTGACCAACTTACAAAGTTAGTATAATTCCTTTCCATAAAGGAGAAGAGTTTGGTGCATAGTATAAGAAATTTGTATTTGTGGGAGATCATCTATATCTATGTGGTACCATCAACCATTTTATCTAACTGAGATGTACGGTTTATTTCATAATTGTGGACAAGACTATAGGAGTCACTCAGGACCTAGTTACAGATGTGTATGGTGTTTCACTCCCACATAGATAGGTGGAGAGTGAGCACTATCTAGTTATTCGAAGATATATTGAGGGATTCAATTTTGGATTTTTTTCTAGATCTGGGAGAATTACATTCCAATGGTATATACTTCTTATAATAATAGATATCACTCTATGATTGGCATTTAACCTTTCAAGGCCTTGGACCGGTGACCATATTGGTCGTCACCCTTGTGCTAGAATGAAATTTTAGAGGAATATATTGTTTGTCCATGGATGGTGTAGGAGATGAAAGATAATTTTTAGGTGACCCCTGAGAATATGAGGATAACAAATAGCCAATATAAATCTTACATAGATTTACATCGTGGGTTCTTGGAGTTCGATCAGGGAGACTATCTTCCAAATAGTCTCCCCATGATGTGGATTATGAAGGTTTGGTTATGAAGTAAATGTATCCCTATGTTCCATTGATCCCTTCAAGATCCTATATAGGGTTGGAGAGGTTTCTTACCTTATAGACTTTCCCAAATTTTGTAGTGGGTTCATGACATCTTCCATGTTTTTCATCTAAGGAGATACATGCATGATCCTATATACATCATTGACTGGGAAAGATGGGCATCAAGAATGGTTCCACCATCAAGGAGAACGCATTGAGATCATGGATCATCTTAACATTCTCTTATTAGTATATAACAACCACGTGGTTATGGTTTTGTGGTAGTATGAAAGCATGAAAGTGATCTCTTATGAGTGGGAGATCCAGATGTGAGCTTAATATCCCCTCCTTTTTGTTTTTTTACACATTTTATGTATGGAGTAATTTGATTGTGTAATAATTTAGTGACCATATTTTTTACCTAGAAGAATTTTATATATATTAATAAAAAAATTTGGTGCAAGGTACTAAGATATGCGTGAGATTTCCTGGGCCGGTAAGCCCAAAAATGAAATAACAAAAATATTAAATAAATTAATATAAGTTGAAAATGGTTTTCCTAAAAAAGTATAATCAAATAAAAAGGAATGGATTGGATATATGAGACCACTATTTTGTCTAGAGTGTTTGGTTTACCCTAGGCGTGAACTATTGTTGGTCAGTGTCAGGTAGTCTATTAAGGCGGTCATTGGCGGTGCGTTTAAATGAAATAAATTTTTTAAAAAAATAGGTTATTATTAAATTACCAACAGAACTAAATAAATTAACTTAAATTTTGTTTTAAACATTTACTAGAATTATATTCCTAACCAGTTGATCATTGAGAGGATAAATGATAGTATTTTTTCATTGATGGATCAACATTGGATGATGAATGATGATCAAATCTAGGAGGATTGAGAGGCATTAAATGCAGCAGGTCTTCCTGATAGTTGGTGACCACATTATTCATCAACGATCAATAAATAATCAAGTTTGGTCTTGTCAATTTTGCTTTATTCCCTTGATTAAATTATTTAATATTTATTTGATATAATTTTTATCTATTATCATAATTCTTAGAATCATCCAAAAAATTTATTTATTATATTGATCTTGTATAATTATTCGTTTTTTGCACATGTTATCACCCTGGAAATCCCCGATTTATAATCATTTCCTAGAACACTTTTACAATGATGGATTTAATTTGTTTTTTTATTCTACATTCATCATGTTCTTGATTATTGGATTATGAGGTCTTGGTATGACATTATCCGGGTGGGTTCGTACGCAATCAAACCCCATACTTTATTACGATATCACAAAGGACATGTAGATCGATTATTTGTATATGGATTATAGGATTATTTTGGATTAGGGTGATACTACATTGATCTAGGATATAAATTGGTTGTGGACTTATGTGGTAGGAATTTTGAGGTATGACACGTTGTTATTCATACTTCAATTGTATCACTGTAATCCTGTTTCTGAACATCATAGACCATGAATCGATGGTTGAAGGTGGTTTCCTCCTATTTCAAGTGGCCAATTGAGGTGATTCATAGAAGGGAATCCAAATATATTGAAAGAATTAATAATCTATTCATTATATGAATAACCTGACTACACATCAATTAATGGGATGAACACATGTTGTGTACCACCACCCATCTGTGGGGGCTAAGGTTTTGGGGAAGATTAAGATCATATGATATGTGGTGAGACCAAATGTTGTGTTATCATCTCAGGGTATCCTGGATGTGTTCTAGATATGAAAAAATAGGACCCTATGTGGGAGGGTACACCATGTACTATAGGTGTACATGTACAAAGGCTGGTACCTAGCACAATTAGGTACATGTTTGGGTACAAAAACATCACCCGATAGATACGGGCACAACTAGGAGAAAACATGGAAGACTAATGTGGATTAGAAATTTTTTATTGATGCATTACACGATGTGTAAGATGACATGGCATCTGATTCACATCCAAAGTATAACAAATCTAGGTAGTAGAGTGGGAACACACACAATGAGGACCCTATACACATTGTGTTCCCCTATGAGAAACATAAAACATGCATATCTTCTTTATATGGACATGTAATTTTTTCCATCAGTAGATTATCATGATCAGTTTTCTTTGTAGGTTGTGATGGTATATTTCATAGTGTATTTTGAAATACCAGGGTGAATATTCTATGTATGAATCATCTTTAGGTGATGCTAGATGATGGAAATTATTAGAGTGGATCATCCTTCATAGAGGTCAAGGTTAGAAACCCTGTATCATATTAGGGTGTGGGTCCCTCATACACTCTACACAAGACTGAGTGGCTTCCCCATACCATACTAGTGTGTAGGTCCCCTAGCCATGGAGTGGACCCCCCTGATGCACTAGGTTGTGGGTCTTTCATACTTTATGTAGCACTACATTCCATACTAGGGCACCAATACTCTATATTCATTTTGGAACACCCTTAACACAATATTTCATGGGTACTCCATACTTTGACTAGAACCCCATTCTATATTAGGGAATTTATCCTCTACACCTGGAGTGAAACCCCTTAGAGAACTAGGGCACCAGTCCTCTATTGATACCTACATAGTTTCATCCCAATCATACTAGGGTCTGAGTCTTCCAAGATTCATGTGGCATCCCCCTGATGCACTAGGGTTCGGTCCCTCTATCCATATATTGATTGAAATACACCTAATATTCTACTGTTTGGGTCCTATTTTTGTTTGATATTTCACACCCTCAACTTGTGGATTAGTGGTGAGGTATGTGTCCTCTACATGAACTTCTCAAAAAGAAGCATGAGATTTTGGGAATTGATGATAGTATTTTAAATCTATATGAAAAATTATCATCCTAGCTAGTTCTATGATATGGAGATCCCATTTCTCTCTCATTTGGGTTTATTTTATGAACATATATATAAATACATAATATTAGGTTGTGTTTCTCTCCTTCTATGGGTTAAGCTAACTACTTTAATTATATATTTTATTTCTCCCTCTTTGGTTATCAGAGAGAATTTCTAGGTATGTATATAATCAGCACTATGTTATATTGTCACACATTTATCATGACTTTTATAGGTGATGGATATTTTTGTCGTGATTTATATGGAGAATAGGGATACTTGAGTGCATAGGTCGCATATGGTGGTCAAGATTTTATATAAAGTGTTGTGTTCTCCTGACTATCTTTTCTTCTAATTATTGTCAGGTTGGGAATCCATTTTTTCTTGGCTACGTATTTTTTTTCTTTAAAATTTGTTTTTATTTATTTGTACTCTAAGGTATTCCCTAGTGTTTATTTCACAAATGGTTTATATCAAGATTTTATAATCTCCACTTTATATTCCTCTACACTTCTCCATGGAGATGGTTGGGTGTGTGTATACAGGTACATTAGGTCATGGCCTCCCATTATAGTTATGTCTTCTCAGTGCTTGTCACCATCTCTCAGCCAATTTGAGGTAGGATTGGGGTTGTGAAGCCTTGGTCTAATACCATCCAGGAGGGCTCTAATGGTTCATGTAGTTAGAAATGTGACGAGTCAAAAAATAACTTTATTTTATCAAAATTATTATCTAAATATTAGAATTTTAAATTTTATGTATGAAACCTTATTTATTAAAAACTATTAAATTTTGTATCACAGTAAACATTATAGTCCTTAAAAATAATACTTTGTACTTTTCTATAATATATTATCACTGAAAAAGTTTTTTATAAGATTATTTCGTAAAAATAACTTTTATTTTAAACTTTTACATTTATCCTTAATAAATTTATTAAGGGAATATATTTATAGGAACCACAAAATAAAATTTTATTTTAATCATAAAATAAAATTGAGGGAAATTTAATACCATATACACAACTCACAATAATAATGATCGACTATCTTTCTAACTAATAGTTATAATTTTCATTGTCCATATTGGCTGATAGACATAATGGAAAAAAATATTTCTCAATAAATACATTATATATCTCACAACATCAATCACTACATCACGTACAAACATTATCAAACATTTGATGATAATGTCTATCATTTTCCAAATGTTTCTTTTAATTTTTACGATATTTATGGAAGGGGATATATTTATTGGGGAATTAAAACTGATGGACTTTATTTTAGTAAATGTATTATTCTTTTATGTGTTTATCCCTTTATTATTTCTAGTTGTACTAGTCCATATTTATGCATGATTTGTAATTTTTTTATTAAATTTAATAGAATTTTATGGTCTCTACTTATTGTAACAGTGTGCATATATTAGATATGGTCATGAAATAAATTTATTATTCTCAGTTATAGAAATAATGCATTATCAAGTTTTTTATTATGAAACATCTGTATCATTATTTTAAAAGGAAAATTTTAATGTAATAAATCTTATACACATAATAATATAAAAATAAAAAATAGTTATTAAATAAAGAATAATGTAAATCAGAAACACATAATTTCATATTATTTATAATTGACCATTAATTTTATCTTGTTTCACAGAAAATTTCAAATGAAAATACCTTAAATGGTTATATGTTTTAATTATATGATAATGAAAACATACATTATTTTTTGTTAAAAAATAAATTACAATGACTTAATTTCCAAGAGTATGTGAATATAGAACTATTAATAAAATTAGTTTAGTTAAAATATAAATTTATATATTCAAAAAGAATCATTTATGTAATAAAATAGATATATGTATATATATGATGGATAATGGATGTTTGGAAGAAGATAGGTAGAAGTTAAAACTTTTTCGCCCTTTGATCATGGGATTGAGACTTGTGGATATTCCAAACATGATGGGTTTCCACTCATCCTACAAGGCAAACTTTTTCTAAAATCATTTTAAAAAATTAATATTAATTTTAATTGAAAAAAAATATTAATGAATAAGTTAAGTGATAAATATTTGTAAAAATAATTAGTTTGTTAAATGAAATAAATTCATTTATAATTTTAATTTATATTTATGAAAATAAATGTTTGTTGTAAATATGGGATGTTAGAAGTTATCCTGACTTCTTTACTCACTGAGATTTATTATAATTTCCCTAACTTTTTCTGGAGAGGATATAGGTTGTATCATAAAAGTTATTCCTCCTATGATAACCCTATATATATATATAAATATATAAACAATTTTCTATGTCCACATGAGATTTTTTGTGATTAGGATAGACATTTATAGATTATAGAGTTGTTTTATATCTATTTTGGCTTTGATGTCATTACCAAGGATTTAATTTTGGTACTTTTAGTTCACATTACTACATTTCTCAAGTTGTATTAGACTATATGCATTCTTTGGGTTCTCTTGTATATTTTGTAAGAAGGATTTTTAGGTTGTTTTATCTTATCTCTCATTCTTGAAGTTCTTATTGAAGGGAAATTCGAACCATTTGTGTGTATGATTTACCCATTGATCTTGTCCCAAAACTGTGGCCAAATGGTGGTAGGATTTTTATTTAATTATCCACATTATCTCATTAAAATCCAAATAGGGGTAATTTTAGGGTGAGGGTTTCATAACATAGTTTTAGAAAAGGGTTATGTTGAGGTATAAATCGATTATAGTTGTAGGCATTGGTGAGAACAATAAGTGTAGGTAGGGAAACAGTGTCAGATGAGCATTTTATGTGTTGTAAGCATGGGATATTGTCTAGGAAACAATTATTTAGTGCCCTTATAATGTGTTGTGAGAAACATTAATTTTACTCAGCCTACTAAGATTATATATTGGGTGAATTATAGAGACCAAGGAAATTATTACACGTCATTCATGTTTTTTATGTCTTTAAAGTAGGTAAGGGTAGAGGTTAGGTTAAACCGTAATTAAATAATTAATATTAAACATTCCATATTAAACATTACATATTAAACATTCCATATTTGGTGTTTTGGAGTCCCTAATATATATAATTTTTTCTATAGCTCCAAGTCAATGTCCTCATTAGGCTTAGGCAATAAATGTTTAGCAACATGTGAAAACAGATCGTTATGGAGTATAGGTTGATGATAATGAAAATTAGTGGACAATATGAGAGTTTAATTATTGATGTTTCTGAAAGCATGGAGGCTCTATTTCATACATATTGATAGATTTCTAGTTAGAGTATGTGGAGAAAGCCTTCATTTTGATTGGTTTTCAAAAAAAAGCATTGGGGTTTTTTAGATGTGACTATGTTTCATGGGAAAGAACAGTAGTGGTGGATCCTCGAGGATCGTGGGGAGTTTATTTTTTCATTTTAGAAGTATAAAGGTCTATATTTTTTATAACTTTCCTTATTAGACTCTAAGAGTGTCCATTTTCTAGGTGATTCTTACCCATTATCCTAGAAGCCCCATCATGTGCGAGTTTAGGATTCATTTCAAAAATATTCTTTTCTATTCTTTAGAATTTTCATTATAGGAGGAGGCTAGTTTGATGCATTTTGAGTAGGATTTTAATCCATAGATCAAGCATCAATTTGATAAATTTATGCTATATACAAAACTAGAGGGCCTAGAAAATGTAGATATTGTAAATATGCAATTTCTATGACCTAATACTCATGAGAGTGGATTCATAAATACTTTCCATGTAGAAGATATATGGTTTTTTGTTCCATTTTTCATGTATAGAAGGGGTTTAGTATAGCTTCATCTAGGTCTCAACCCTTTTCATCTCACTTCATTGAGTATGGTATCTATCAATCCCCCAAAAAGAGATCAAATGTGTATTGTTGATGTGGAGTGCATGGTCATCAATAGTGAGATTACCATACCATTATGATCCGGTAGGGTGTGGTTGTTTTCCCATGTTAGGTTCTTTCATTGCAATAGTTTCATTAGTGGGAGTGCAAAATAGTTATCCAACCATTAATCATAAGAGAGAAGTAAATGTAGGTATAGGATTTCCCCATGATGCTCATCACCCTAAACTAGAAGATCAAAATCAAGTAGGTAGTCATCATCAGGGTAAGAGAGGTCATGGAGTAGGTTCTAGTCAGATACAAACTCTAGATCTTCTAGTGCCAAGGGATCCAAACATCATATGAGGAGAAGTTTTCTTATTTTATATTTGTGTGTAATAATTATTTTATTTAGGAGATAAAAACTCATTAATTTCACTTCCTCTTATACATGCTTCTAGACATGAGTTTAAGAGACTTTTAGTTCCTCTAGTGTTGACTATTTTAGGTGGTTGTTGATCCAATCGGTATGAAATTTGTTAAGACTATAAGACAGTATTGGGGACGAACTTGTCTTGGTGAAACTTCATATGATTTTGAATATTCTCATACAACATCAACCTTAACAGGGACAAGTTATATTTTTTATAGGCTATGATGGACTTATTCAAGAGGGATATTGTGTTATATGATTCTGATTGAGAGTATATAATGTTTTTTGGTGATATATAACTCTGTATAGGTTAATGGTGTATCTCATCTATGTCTTACATGGTTTTTGAGTTGATGCTATGTTTTTCAAAGGTTCATCTAATGGTTTTCCCAAGGTTTCGGAATAGTACCCTAATGTATTTCCATAAGTTCATTTGTTGATTTCCCCTTGACGATAGATTTAGATTTTTATTTATATGAAGATTAGATATTTTTAGATATTTACTTATCATATACGATAGAACCATTTGAGTTGCAAGAGTTGTAGATGTAGATCAATGATTTCATGCAACAAGGTTTTGTTCAGCAGTGTATGTAAACTTGGAGTGGTTTGGTTTTTTTTAAATGGAATGATGATTTAAATCTATGTCTATTAATAAGTTATCAATACTCGAATCAAGTGACAATGATGAATTGATACTCTTTCCTTATATTGATGAAAATTTTTATCATTTGATAGAAGATAGTTGGTTTTTGAATATTTATCTCTTCTTGAGATTTCATCACATTATAGTAAAGGATTAATATATTCTAAAGAATACATTTCAATGTCATTATGGGAATTATGAGTTCACTGTAATTTAATTCACTGTGATGAATGCCCCTTCTCTATTCATGGGGTTGACTTATTTAATTTTATGAGTGTTTCCTGAATAGCTTGTGGTGGTTTTTATCAATGATATCATTGTGTACTCTGTATATGTGGAGGAGCATGAAGAGTATCCATGTGATGTTTTGGAGTTATTTACTATTAGTTGTGGATTGGGAATCTTTTTAAGTGTACAATATGTTCCCATTAATTTTTTTCATGGGAATTTGGTGTCATAGTGTGCAGTATCTATGGACCCTTTGACAATTGAGGTGGTAGTTTCATTGGAAACCCCCAATAATTTTGAAGAGATACATAGTTTTGTCATTCTTATAGTATATTATATGATGTTAATTCCCAAATTCTCTTGATTTTTTTCATCCTTTGATATTGTTAATGAAAAAAGTAAAAATAATTATTATGGGATAACTTGTGTTAATCCTATTTTGAGATCCTAAATGAGATGTTAGTCATTACCCAGTTCTTCATTTTCCAATGGAGGGAGTTTAGTAAGTGGTTTTTCATAACACTATAGAACATTTCTTTGGATGTGTCCTAACGCATCCAATAGTGGTTGTTCCTTATTTATCTTAGAAATCATGACCCTATGAATGTGATTATGATACTCATGATCTCAATTTTGGAATGTTTTTTCCTTAAAATTATTGTGGTACTACCTCATGGGCGGACACTCCATAGTTTTCACCAATTACCGAAGTCTAAGGTATCTCTTCTCCATGAATAACATAAACTTGTAAAATCTACGATAGATATAATTTTTCATAAGACATTGATATCACTGGTATATTTTATTATATTTTTCCTTAAATTTAATTTATTTTATAGCTGGCGATACATTTAAAACTGTCATCAAATGAGCAGTGATATACAACTAAAACATTATATAAATATTATAACCTATCCATTAAAATTGGCGTATATTAGTATGAATAAAAAATTTATGAGAAATTTATTTTTTTAATGAATTAATTAGTTTGTGGTAGATTATAAATGAAAATGATAAAAATGAAGGTAAAAGTGAGGTTTTTCAGAAAAAATATTTTATGCACACAATGTACATTTTATATTAATTATATTAACAACTATTGGTGAATTTTTTTAATGAAATTTATATTTTATAATTTTTTTCAAATTTATTAACATTAATCTAATATTTTTTCTAGGAATGTGAAAAGAATAAATCGTGTTTTTGGCATAAAAACTATAGTTTTCTAAAAAACGTTATTCATCACATTTTGTGAACATTTTTTAAAATTATGTTCTTTAACATATAGTGATTGAATATTGAAAATGGATACCATATTATGAATTATGAGGATCATATTTGGTAAATATTACCATTTTATTTTTTTTCATTATGAATAGTAACCGTGGTAAAATTTATCACCTCAGTAAAGGATAAATTTGGTTTACCAAGGTTAAAAATAACTGTTAAAGTCTAAATTATTTAACTTTATTATTATTTTAATTATGTAATTAAACACATATCAACATAGGATTTAAATTTAACCTTTTATGTCGCACAATTCCATGGAAAATGCCAATATAATATTTATGTCAATGAAAAATATATAATGCCACTCTTACATTAAAATATATCTTATGTGTTTGTATAGAGATATGAAAAATTGGTGATGGAATATAAATTTAAATTTTAAGAATAATGAAATTATTTTCATGATGGAAATTTATTTCAAATTTTTAGTGATTATATAATTACCTTAAGTGGTTATCTAACACAGGCACAATATTTCATCAACTGATAGAAAAATATTATAAATGATTTCAAAAATACTAATTTAAAAATAATTGGAGTGTTATATAGTGTTACACAAATTTAATATTTTAAAATAATATATTAGTGTAGTTTTAAAATATTATATTGAGATTTCATCCATGTCTTTGTTTTATTGGATTTAAATTAAATGAATACTGTGGAAAAGAAATTACTGATATTTAGTGAAAATTATTTTAATTGTATTATTTAAAAAACATAAAAATATTGTGTGATGACAAGGGGATTATATATGGTCTAAAATTTTATCCCTTTTCCATTTATGATCCAACTATAACCTTATAAGTTAAATTGAAACCCTTTAATATTAGAAAATTAATTACGATGGTTAATATTAAAATTAATTAACCAAGGTGTTGAAGAAAAAATTATGTTTTAA
Source organism: Viscum album (assembly GCA_963277665.1). Lineage (NCBI taxonomy): Eukaryota > Viridiplantae > Streptophyta > Magnoliopsida > Santalales > Viscaceae > Viscum > Viscum album. Next base: position 1,997,862,614 of record OY728142.1, on the reverse strand, counting down.
AATGAATATTCAAACAAAAAAATATTATTATTTGATGATATATAATCCATATACTAACTTATATTCAAATATATATCAATTTGGAATCATTTTAATTCATAATATCTTAGTTATATTTTAATATTTTTAAAAATTCCAAGTGTTTATTTTCCCTCCCTTGTAAAACTAACCCTTCCTCTCAATTATTCACACCGATTTGGGCCTTATACCTCAACCAAACCCTTACCATTTCTCCTCTAAAAATCTTTATAAATGTTACATAAGTTATTATATTCACAAAAAAACTAACCCAATGATTCATAAGAAATTATCTAAAGGAGGTTTCCTAAAGAAGAGTTAACCATCTTAACTGACATCATTCAACTCATTTATTCTTTTACCTCATCTAAATATATGGTATTTATCATAAAATAATAACATAATTATCTTAAATATATTAAGATTTTATTATTATAATGAAACCATCATTACCTGCTCTATTTATTATCCAATGAAAAGTGAAATGTGTCGCTCATGTGTACGTACGACTTACCATTTACTCACTACGATAAAATTCATTTTTTATCAACATATTTTATGGATGGGTATTATGATGGGTTTACAATTTTTATATTATATTTGTGAAATAATTATTCTTCTATAATTATAATTTCATATCTATATTCTTACATTCCAATTCATTGGAAAACAATAATGCTCACTCATGCGTATGTGTGGACCATCACCTCTATGAAGTGATATAATTCGTTTCTCATTTCTAATTTACATAGATGGTAATAAAGGATGGATATAATGAATACATATGATATATATATATATGATATAAAAATGAATCTTTCAAGTTTAATAGTTATTTACCTTAATTTTTTCATTTGTTGAAATTTGAAAACAATGTTCATGCATACATATGGTTCACCATCACCATGAAAGGTGTAATTTATTTTTATATCTATATATTTTATGAATGAATTTAAATAAATATATAATGAAAATATATTATATTTATATAATGATTAAAATTCTGAATATTATATAACCATAATCAAATTACAAGGACAAAAATCACCAAACCAAAACATATATATGAAAAAATGAATTTATCACCCATAACTATAATTTTAACAAATATTTGTTAATAAATGGGTGAAAAACGATTTTAGGTATGTATTATATGGTATGGTACATATGATTTTGTTTATAAAATATATATTTAATAAGTATATATTCACTATATTATAGGTTCAAACATATACAAAGGAATCTGGACATGAGGTAAGGGTTTGTATCACAATCTCATAATTATTCCATATTATTTATGTTTAAGTTTATACTAGGGAATTATTTAATATTAATATCTAAATATTATTATATTTTATTCTATTATGGTTATTTTTTAAAATTAAATTCTTTTTTCATTATCATCTCTTTATATACTCAAGATACTAAAATATGTTTTAAAGTAAATCAATCGTGTTTTTTCACTCATTCAATAGTCATTCTCTTCCATGTCTATATTTTCCTAAATATTTATGAATTAATGTTACAAATATTATAAAATTATTAACGATAAATTTTTTACATGTGTTTTAATTTTTTTTAAATGTTATAAATGGAATATTCTCATCATTTTCTAAATTAGTTACCTTTTTACCCTTTACAAAAGTGTGGAAGGAATTTTTTTTAACATATAATGAATGGATTAAATTTCCCACTCTCTTGACCACTCATTACTTTTTATCATCATTTTAAATTTTACAAGGTTATATAAGAATAAAATATTTATCTAAATATTTGTAAAATTTTTAGATTTTAAATAAGTGATTTCACAGTGAAAGACGTTATTTTAGTCAAGAATGTTTTTTGTTATCTATTGAAAGTATTTTCAACTGTCAAAATATTTTAAACAATATTTTTCTTAACTAAGGATATAATCTAATGAGACCATAAACCATATTTATTATAATTTTTATGATATTATTCATAGTTGAATGTATAAATACATCATATTATACTTCTTTCTATATGAACCTTTATTGAATTTTTTAACACTTTTTGGTTAAGTAGATGTGTTTATTAATATAATAAATGCATTTGAATTTTAAAGTGACACGTAGGGCCACAAATTACATGGATCCAAAATCATCATTGGGTCTCAAGAGACATACTATATTCGGTAATTTTCAAAGACTGTTCCCATATATGTAAGATTTCTTGGCATCAGTCCTTAACATTAGTTTTTATATTTCTTAGCATGAGGACTTGATGGTATGATTCTGATGTCTATAAGTAATAATTTCACCATTATAAAATTATGTATTTATTAACATGTGATTATTTTAAAATTTATTATAATCATGGATAACTTTCTAGATCCTGTGATTATTTTTATGGAATTATTTAATCATCATTTTTTCTTCCATATTATTCATGAATTATTAATATCTAATGTACGCATACCCTTACTGAGATTTGGAGCTCACACCTTTCTTTTGTTTCCTTTCCCAATGATTCGTTAAAGTGTTATATAATTTATATGAAGAGAAATGAAATGGTGAATAATGGAGTTATCAAATAAAATTCGTTATTTTATTTTATGTTTTCAAATGTATGTGAGATTTTAATTATGTATCTAGTTTACCAATAATACTAAACTATTTGATCCTTTTGTATGTGATCTCTTGTATCTAATACCAACATAATGATGTAACCACCAGCTATGGGCTTCTATTTTATGGTCTAAATAGTAGATATTAGATAATTTTTATAGAATCCTTGGAAATTAGATTTGGGAAAAAATAGATTAGGGTACATTACCCTATAACTAAATTTGAGGGTAATTCAAGTATAGGATAACACTATAATGTTTTTATAAGGTAGATATTATGTGATTTTATTTGAAATGTATCCCTTTATGATGACTGCAAGTGGAAAAGTTTTTGGTACAGCTTCATCTAGGGGTAATAACCCTAAAAAGAGTTCTTCATGTATATCATGGCCATCATTTTAGTGTATAGTGATTGTGACCTTACTACTCACCTGGTTGTACACTCTCAAGAGATATTCTTCGGTTATTAAAATTTTATCTATAAAAAATTATTTAATATTTCTAAATATTTTATGATTTGGGAATATTCCCAAAGAAACCAAATTTATGATTTAATGATTTGTTTTTTATAAATTTTCCAATTTATTTTAAGTGTTTTACTAGTTTAAAAATTATACATTTTATTTCAAAATGAAATTATATAATATAGTGTATTGAATTTTTTTAAAATGGATACTATAGGAATGAATTGAAATTGTATCAATGAACATAATTAATGTTGGAATTTCCCACCTCGGTAAGATAATGAAGCTGGATCTTGAGCTGCAGCTAGAGATGAATAAAATAAAATTATATTTGGGAAAATGAATTAGGTTATAAACAAAAACCTATCCTATATAGATAATCCAACATACCCACAATGTTTTTTGACACTATTAGACCACTTCATGAATCAGAAACCTCCATCATTAAATGGGACAATAAATCCATTTGTTGATAAGAAATGGATAATATCCTTATATAAGATATTTATCACTTTGGGAAGTAATAAAATAGGGAAAGTTATTATGGTAATTTATCTTCTCTTAGTGGATATGGATTAATAGTGTTCATTGATTCAAAACACTATGGATGATGATGAAATAGGGATCATTGAATGGAAGTATTTAAAGGAACATTTATTGGAAAATTATTTTCCTCACAAACAATGAGTATATATATATATATATATAATTATAGACTTTGAGACAAAAGAAAGTGGTTAATATTATAAAGTATGAACCTAACTTTACAAGGATAGAAATTCATTCCACAGACTACGTACAAAATCCATATAGTAATAAATGATCCTTTCTTTGATGTGATGAATACAATCCTTCCAAGGGAATAGGTCTCCAAAATATTCACATCATATGAGGATATAGTATTATGTGATATCAAGATACAGAATGAATTCTCCATGTATTGTGGATTTAATGGAAAAAAGAAGAAGAATATATCAGAGAAACAAATGTATAAGTAGATGAAGATAATGTTGAATTTGACAACCTGTGGTACTTGCGGAAGGGAACACCTTGGTACTTCCAAAAAATGAAAATGAATTTTCTTCCCACATGCTGAAAAATACAATCATGATCATAAATTTACGGTTAATGGATAATCCTTCATAACATATTTCCTTAACTATAAGAAGATGGGGAACTATTTTAAACAATTACCTAAACATCAAGGGAGCTTACCATAAATGAATCCAAGGGGAAAATTCTAAGATTATGTAATTATTACAGAAAAAGTGGGAGTTCCTAATGATGTTTTTAAAGGTATACATATCATCCACTCTATTATTGAAAACCTTTTACTAGATTCTTGTTCAATAAACACTTTTATATCTGAATAATTTTATAACTGTATAACATCACCAACTCAATGATTAGATGTAGAGTTAACCTTGAAAACTCTTAATTATAGGATTATAACATCTCATGTTTATTTCTCAGATCTGATAGAAGTTTTTAGAAATTCTATTCCTATGAATATTTTTAATAATTTTCTAATTGAAAATGACATAATTATGGGAATGGATTATCTCTCTTAGAATAGAGACCATAACAATTTTTTAGGATGGGAAGTTACATTTCATATTCTGAATCAACCTTAAATCTTCTATTATTGTGTGGTTGAACCTGATCACCCAATGGAAAGAAAGTCCATATTATGAGTTTTTTGACCTATTCATGATGAATTTTTATATAAAATGGTTGGAGAGAGATTCAATTTTGAAAATGTTTCTATTGTTCTGGAATATGATAATGAATTTCTTAAGGACACGTATAGTCTTCAACAAAATCGCGAAGTTATGTTTTTAATAGAACTAATACATAGTGTTATTCCTAATTCAAATAATCCATATATAATTTCCCTAAATGATTTATATAAAATGAATAAAAAACCCTATGAAAATAAATATAATGGATTCATTTGTCCATAAGTTTCTTTATGTTGTAGACCTATTCTTATTATTCTAAAGAAAGATGGTTCAATGAATCTTTGAATAGTCTATCAGAAACATAACAATATCACAATTAGAAACAAGTATTCTATACCCCATATAGATGAAATGATGAATAAATTATTTGGGGCTCTATATTTTTATCAGATTAATATTTGATCTGGATATGATTATCTATGGATCAGGACAAATGATATACCCAGGATAGCTTTCTATATGAGTTATGGTCATTATGAATTCATTTTTATGATATTTTATCTTTCTAATGCTCCTTATATCTTCATGTGTTAAATTAATAGAGTATTTATATATAAACATTATTAGTTTTTGTTTGTCTATATAGATTATATTTTAATATATTCAAAGAAAAAGTTAGAGAATATAGAACATTTGAGAGCATTACTAAATATCCAGAGGAAGGATTTGTTTTATGCCAAATTCATGGATAGTGATTTTTGACATCATAATGTTTGATTATTAGGTAATATAATTTCTTTAAAGGTTATATCATTAGATCCTTCAAAGGTAATAGTTAATGAGAAATAGTCAGTACCAAAAACGATAACCAAAATCTATATTTTTCTTAGGTTGGCTAGATACTATTGAAACATTTTGAGATATTTCTCATAAATATCTAAACCAATCATAAAGTTAGCTCATTGGGTGGAAATTTCCTTATGAATATATTAACATATAGAGAGTTTCAAAGAAATAAAGATATGGTTGGTAAGTATACATATTCTTACACTACCCAATAAGGGAAAAGGGTTTATCATCTATAGTGATGCATTAAAGAAGTTATTGGTATACTTCATCTTGGATAATTTCATGGTGATAGAATCTATATGTCACCAAACAATCATGAGAAAAGTTAAATGACTTAAGGTTTGGAGTTGGCTATGGTAATTTTTCATTTATGAAATTGAAGCACTATCTTTATGGTAATTTGTGTGATATACATACTGATCATTAGATCATGATGTATATATTTACACATATATATTTGAATATATGAAAACTAAAATGGTAGTATTGATTAAATATTATGAGTCGCAATACTTCACCACCTTGGAAAGGTGAAAATGGTGCTTGATTATATGATTTAGAAAGACCATGATACTTTTTCCATGATGAGGGTTGAATGATATCTAATATTTATGAATTTTTAGAGGATAGATCTGAAAATCTTAAAGGAATGGGATAAATATCATCTTTATTAAATGCATTTTCAACCATCAATCCATGTGATGATTAGAGAGGTGTATAAGAGATATTTGGAACTATAAAATAATGTAAACAAATGTTCTTGAGTTTTAACATGATTATGGTTGAATGGTAAGTTTATTAAACCATGTTTTTATTCCGTCTATATTATATTGGAATAATGATATATAAGATGAGGCTCATTCTTCATCATTATCTATTGATACGTGAAGTATGAAAATGTATATGGATCTAAAAGAGAATTTATGTTTGGACAACCAGAAGATATATTTCTATAACTATGTATCAGGATTCTTGGTATATCATAAATTTATGAAAGAGAGGTAAAAATACAAGTTTATGTTACATCCATTAGTCATAATATAATGGAACTGGGAAAACATCGTCGTGTATGTTATTGTGAGACACCCCAAAACATATAAAGTCAATAATACCATTGGGGTTGTATTAAATCATCCTAAAAACACCATTCACTTAATTTATATGAAATAAAATTTCTATCTTGATCATCATTATAGAAAATACATTAATGAATTAGTAATGTTTTATGTATTACTAAATTCTCTTATAGCTGATTGGGTCCTGAGGAGTACCTAAATGTTCTTGAAAATTCTTCAATGATATCTAGATATAGAGTTGAGTTTAAATACTGTATATCAACCTCATTCATAAGTAAATTCAAATAAAACCATTAAAACCCTATAGGATATAATGAGATCTTAATCTATGGATTTTAATTGTAGTTGGGATCAATATCTTCCTCTAGTTGTGTTTTCTTACAATTATAGCTTTCACCAGAGAAATTAGATGGCTCCTTATTCAGACCTATATTGTACTAATTTTTGAAATCCAATGTGGTGAGATTAATTTGGATAAAGGAAACAATTGGTACCTATTATATGTGAGGAAATGGTAGAGAAAGTCAGATCCCTTAAGGGATAAGAGGAAACAAAGATATCTCATTTATTTTTTCAGAGTAACAAAATTTCAATGGTTAATATAATTTTAATGGGGGTATAATGTAACACCCCAAGATTTAATGATATATTTTTTTAAATATAATTTCTTCGATATATTGGGTTACATACATTACCAAGTCTAAACGAACAATGATGTGCTACTAAAATATTATGTGAATGATAAAACATAGTCATAAAAATTGTAAGTTATGTATAGGACTAACTAAATTATGAAAATTGTATGGTTTATAATTAATTAATTAGTTATAAATTGTAATTAAATGGAAAAAAATCATTGGAAGGTAAAAGTGGTGTTTAATGAAAAAATATTTTATGTGTTAAATGTAATTTTTCATCATAATTAAATTAATCAATATTAGTGAATAACTTTAATAAAATGTATATTTTATATATTCCATCAATTTTTTAAAAAAATAATCTAATATTTTTTTCTATTAATAGGATAATAATAAATTCATTTCTATGCTAAATACTATATTAATCTAAAAAGTGGATTCATTTTGTTTTGTGTCCTTATTTTAAAATTAATTTCTTCCAATTATAGAGATTGAATCTTGAAAAATGGATAACTTATTAGGAATTATGATTTTCATTTTTTGAAAATATATCCCTTTTATTTTTTCCATTATTAATAGTGACCTTGGAAAAATTGATCACCTCAATATAGATAAATCAAGTTAACCTACATTAAATATAAGTGTAAAGGTCATTTTTTTATATAAATTATTATTTTAAGATTGTAATTTTAATTTTATTATAGTATGCTCTAAATATTATTTTTATGGGATACTTGTCCATGAAAAGTATTATATAATATTTAAATCATAAATTACATTCAAATATCTCTTATGTGTTCACATATAAAGAAATGAATTATTTTCTGGAATATAAATATTTATTTTGATATTAATGAAGTTATTTTCAAGGTGGTATTTTATTTATAATTTTTAATGATTACATACCTACCAAAAAATCTTATGCAACACTAATACATTATTTCCTCAATTAATAGCTTAATAAAATAAATTACTTTTAAAAAAATAAAAGTAATATAGTTTGTGTGTGTTAAAGTATTCCATTAATTTTATAGATTCGTATAAAAATTATTTATGTGTCATAATATTATATTTGAGTCCCATCATTATTTTTTTATCTTTACATTCAAATTAAATAAATAGAGTCTAAATAAAATTAATGACATTTTATAAAAAAAATATTTTTTTAAATAGTTTAAATCCAATAAAATATTGAAATCGGACAAGGGGGATATCATATGGATTCAAATTTTACCCCCTGTCTATTTATGAGCCAATTTTCACCTTATATGTTAAATTACAACCCTTTAATATTAATATAATCATTAACTTGATTAAGATTAAAAATAATTAACCAACATATTAAACCAAAAAAAATTGTTGAAAAAGACACTAAAATCTAGTACAAATTTTATTATTTAAAAATATTTCAACCATATCCTACCATATATTTTTATATCTATACATTTGGATTAATTTTTCTTTTTAAATAATTAGTTATGTTTTAATATTTTTAAAAATCCTGGTGTGTTATTTCGTAACATTTTAAAGGACACCACTTTGCCTTAATTATGCACACTAATTTGATTCATATAGTTCTACCAAACCCTAAAAAATTCCCTTCTTAGCACACTTTTATAGTTTCTAGTGGTTTTTATCTAAATTATCATCCCTGTGTTCAAAAATAAAGAATCTAAAGGATGTCTCCATAAGAATGGGTAATTGTCTTACCCGCCCACTTTTAGTTTATTTCTTCTTTTACCTCCTCTAAGTCTATGTTATTTATTATAAAATAATAACATCAGTAAAATAAATATAATAAAATATAATTATGATTATGAATCCATTATTATCCGCTCTTTATTCTATCAATTGGGAATTGAAATGTATCATGCATGTATATGTATGGCTTAATATCTCCACATAATTATACAATTCATTTTTCTTAACAATATTTTATGAATAGGTATTATGATGGGTTTAATTTTTCTATGAAATGTTTATGGAAATATTATTCTTCAATATTAATAATATCATATATATATTATTATATTTTAATATATTGGAAAATGATAATTTTACTTGTGTGTATTTGGGAACTACCACCTCTATAAATTGATGTGATTAATTTTTCATTTCCAATTTGCGTGGATGGTAATAAATATGGATTTAATGAATGTATTTGATAAATTTTATATAAAAATAATTATTTATATTTGAATTATTATTTACCATTCTTTAATTCCATCCATCAAAAAGTGAAAATAGAATTCATGCATACATATGGCTTACCGTCTCCTTGAACATTATAATTCATTTTTGTATATATATCCTTTATAGATGACAATAAATTAAGATATAATGAATATGTTTTATATTTATAAAATTATGAAAATTATTTATATTAGGAAACCATTGTGAAAATCAGTAGGACCAAAACCACCAAACCCAAACATACATAAAAACAAAGCATTTATCGCCTAAAACTGTGATTTCAACAAAGAATTGTTAATATATAGGTGGTAAGAGATTATAACTAAATTATGGTATGATATATACTATTATTTTATTATAATATATTTATGATAAATCTATATTTATTATATAATAGTTTCAAACACATATGAAAGTTGTTGAACCTGTGTTAAGGGTTTATTTTATAATCACATCATTATTCAAGATTATTTATCTTTAAGTCTCTAATAGGGTAATTATTTTATAATTATATATTGAAATAAATATATATTATTTTCCTTTAGTTAGTTTTTTTAAAATACATGTTTTACTATCATTTTAATATCATTATATACTTAAGATACAAAAATAATTTTTTTATGGAAAATTGACCTTATTTTTCTACATGGTTGAGAATATTTCACATCCATGTCTATTTTTTCTTAAAATGTATAAAATATTTATTTTAATGGTATTTAATTAATGATGAAATAGAGTATTAAAAAAATTATTTTTCAAAAAAATATTAAAATTAATCTTCTAATGATTTTTTGAATGAGGTACTTCTTGACCATTATAAATGTCTAAAAAGAATGTTTTTTAACTTATAAATCGTGAATAGAATTTCCTACTCTCCTGAAGAATCATTTTTTATAATCATCATTTAATATTTTATTAGTTTATTTTCTTAGATAAATTTTTCCTCAAATTTTGGGAAAACATTATAATTTAAATATGTGATTTCAATGTTAAAAAGGGTATTTTCATCAATACATTTTTGAGTGATCTTTTGAAAATACATTCATCTGTGTCAATATAATTGGTTGAATATTATAATGTATTCAGTATATATTATCATTATAAAATACAACATATTTATTTTTCTTGTTTATGATGATTTTTATTGGGGAAATTACTTATATTTCATGTTATTATTCTTCCAATACATACTGTTATTGAATTTTTAAAAGAATGTTGATTAAGTGGTGTTATTTATTCACATGATAAATAAATTTGACAAATTAAGTGATGGGTGGGGATTAAAATTACATAAACCTTTAATATATTAGTAGGTCTCATAAAATAAATAAACTTTGGTATTTGATAATGCCCTTACCCATTTATGTAAGATGACTTGGAATTAATCCATGTAGGTATGTTTTAGATGTCTTGGAACAAGACATTGGTGGTAAGTTTTAAATTTCATGTATTGTTAATTCCATCATTATAATATCATATATTGATAACTATTTTATTATTTTAATAGTTTTGATATCCATGGATAAGGTCCTTGCTTATATTATTATTTATATGGAATTATTTAATCATCATTTCTTCCTGTCATATTATTTATTCCATATTAGATTTCTCTATAAACATGATCATAATGTGCATCTAATTTCACCTTTTTTTTATGTTTCTTTTCCCTAGGATTCTAGTATGTGTATTATGATTGATATGAATGGATATTATAATGAGAATAATGGTTTTCTCTATGAAAATACCTTGTTGTATTTTATTTTTTTCAAATGTATGTGAGATTTCAATTTTGTATCTTGTTTACAAAGACTACTAAACTATTTGGTCATTTGGTATGTGATCAGCAGTATATAGTACAAAAGTATGAAAGTTACCAATAGCTCTTGGATATTAGGTTCGAGATCATTAAAACAACAGCTTCAATATTTCCTATACACTATGAAAGGGTATTGTTGTATCTGATGTTCTATGAAAGAAGTCATATTGTGTTTTTTTGTTTGAATCAGTATATTTTTATATTATGATGGAAAATATCACTTTTATTTATCTTGATATCAAAGTGGTTGGTGGAAGAGGATTGTTTTTTAGATTATGGTGTAGTCATATTTCATAAACCTGGTGGATGAGTACCATTTTAGGGATTCTAAAGTGGATATTTGGAAAGATCTATTTGTTTATCGTGATTAACATTATGGATAGTCAAGGGATGATCAGTACCATGTGTTATTTTAGTGGAGGATTACTTTTTCTTCAGTGTTGTGTGAGGTGGTTCCCCTTGTGTTACACAACTCTCCCTTAGTGGTGAATCCTATCATGTAAAATATTTGACATTATTTGAGTGGTTATTTTAAGGGGAACATGTTGTAGCCTTTTGTTTCAAAGTTTGTGTCTTAATTTTTAGTCTTCTATAAGGTGATGTTTTAACACTGTGTTCATGATGGTGTGATCCAACCATTAGATATCCTCCAACAGAACTGTGAATAAATTTCAATGAACTTATTTACAAGTTTTCCACAATCTGATGGAGACAATGATTCTATATGGGTGATAGTGTCCCATTTAAAAAAATATTCTCACTTCATAGTGATCAAGGAGAAAAACGTAGTGGACAATTTATCAAGGCGTTATTTGTAGGAGGTAGTGGTCTTTCATGGATTCTTGAAAATTCTCATATCTAATAATGGTACTTATTTCACCTACACGGGGTGGAGATGTATTTAGAATGATTTTGGATCTCATTTTTTCTTTTAAATTCTTTTCATCCACATACAGATATCAAAACATAGTAACAATCTAAACTCTTAAAGACATGTTGTGTGATTTTTTTCAATATTTTAGAGGTTCATGGGTGACTCACTTACCTTTTACAGAGTTTTCTTACAATAATTGTTTCCACACCACAAATGATATATCACCCTTTGAAGTTTCATATGGGAAAAATCTAAATTCCCCATTATTCTGGACTATGGTTTGAGGAACAAAAATTTTCTTTCTAAAACTAGTACAATTCATGATAGAGATGGCTTAGGTGATTCGCGAGAGGATGAATTTATTGTAAGATCAATAGATTTCTTAGGATGACTATAGAAGGAGGCCTCTGGTTTTAAAATTTGTAAATCATGAGTTCATGAAGGTTACTCTTCATCGTGGTCATTGATGTTTTGGTCATGGGAGTAAATTTTCTACCCTGTTTTTATGCCTTTTACATTTTTGGATCATGTTGGAGCTATTTCATACCAGATTCCACATCTCACATAAATGATATATATTAATGATGTATTTCATGTGTAACATCTTAACGGATATTATTGTGATGATTATTGATATATTTATTAAATATTTATTGAATTTAATGATGATGTGACCTTTGAAGACCTGGTGGTGGTGATCAAGGACCTCAAAGAGAAGGTGGTGTGTTTGGTTTTATTTCATTAGTTCACATCTTTTTGTGGAATAACGTTTTTGATGATGGAACTTGGGAATATTATTCATAGATACACACTCATAATCCCATGTTTTGGTGATTATTTCTTCTTTTGTAGTGATTCATTTTGATGTTGACTCATATCCAGCTTTTGAGATGATTGTATATTCCTTGATACCTTGTTTGATAGGTATCTCCCTTACGAGATTCATATTTAGTTTTATACCATATCTTTTCTATGTGGGATAGTTATGCCCATGTGATGGATAGAACATTGAATGGTATATTTTGGGGTTGTTTTTCATACTATCCATTTTATTTTTTCCTCTCTAGTTTTCATTTGTATTCTTGAGAACAATAATAATTTGATTGGTATATGATATACGGGATTTAATTTAAGAAATTCCTCCTTTATCAATATTTCATGGATTAGTGGTGACAATGATGGGTTTGAAAGTGTTTTAGAGACTACAATGGTATTCTAACCTTTTCTAAGGGACACTCCACCCTAATGGAGGGTGTGGTGTCATCTATTTTCCACCATGGTGATCCCTTGTATAAAACAGGATAATAAAAATGGGTAAGGTCATTTTGTGGCCATGAATATGGTTATTTTAGGGAGATAAAATAGAATACCTAACTAGTGACCTCTCCATACCCATTTAAAATAATTTAGGGAGGTAAAATTAACAATAAGTTGGTAGCATGCCCTAGAAGACACTATAATGGGAAGGTGCATTCGAGGACACAACAGCTTTGGTGGAGGTAGTTGTGATAATTTGGCTGGACTTTGAGCATCAAAAATGATAATATTTATTAATGTATGTTGAAATGTTAAGAATTAAAAAATGAGAGTAATATTATTGTGGCTCTTTAATTCATTTTAAATTACTTATTTCTTCTAATCTATAAGTGTTCCTCTTCTTGGGGAATCATATAATTTTTAGACAATTCAGATAAACTTATGGTATGGGTGGGTCATTTTCCCACATTGAGGCTCTATTGGTTGAAATTATCATTTTTTACATGTTATTCCAACCACCTTGATTCTCTATTGATCGAATCCATGATTATTATAACCCTCGATCATCTATTCCTACTCAGAGAACATTTATCTTTAAAATCATGGTAGGGGATTAATTTTTAATACTTGTTGTTTTTTGTATAATTGTAAAGTAACCCTGATCTATCCCATTTATTGATGGTGGAATTAAATACACTTAATATGATATGGAAATTTAAAAAAATAACTTTTTTTGATTGTAGTGATCTCATGTGTTTATACCATGTTAATGATTTTCCTCTTGATTTTCTATATACTATGTCACGTTTTCTTATGATATGGTTTTGCATATTTTTTTCTTAGAATTAGTGTAATGAATGTAAATATTGTAATGGTTCCTGGTTAAATAAAAATGTGGTTTGTTTAATTGAAATCATTTTTTCTTATAGTTTAATGCAATTGATGTTACGTGTGAAATCATGTATAAATATATTGTAGTTGGTCATAGTTTATGCCATAAGTTTCTTGTGGTTTCAACCTCAAAAATATAAATCTATTAATTCAATAAAATAATGAATTGTTTATTTGATAATGTAAAATGTTTAGGGCTGAGAGAACCTTTTTATTATGAAGAATGGGTGACTTGGTTATAGGGCCAAGATTCCATTATAATATATTTGATTTTACTTGTTTCGACATCTTTTTTTACTAAATGATGATTTTTTTATTTGTGATGTGATGTGAACCTAATATGGATTTTCATTTATATTTAAATGGGTGAGGATTTCTGATATGTGGTAGTATTTTATGCTTGATATGGTGGGATGGATAGTGATATTCATGTTGGCATAGGGGATGGCACCAAGACTATTACATAGGGTTGAATATGGTCTTGTTTGTTGTTTTTTGTTATAAAGGGTGGAATTATTGCTTGTTAATGAAACTTTTTAATGGAAAGATGGTTGAGTTTCTTGTTTCTACATTCCTTTATCCACTGCATATTGCATCTCATTGTTCATGGTTGATGCATTTTTATAGAATATTAGGATGGGTTTAAGAGTACATGGAATTTTCGAATTAAAATTAATTTAAAAAAAATAACCGAAGGGGTTGAAGGATTAATGGAATATTGAATGTTGATAATTCTTGCGAATCTTTTGAAGAGGTAGGATTATTCTTGGAGGGCATAGAATTGGATGGTAAATATTATTATTATAAAATTGTTAATGGAAATAATTAATTGAAAGCCTCTTATGATGTTTCTTTCTTATGAGAACCTTTATCCATTGATACCATTATTAGACAAACAATGAAGATGGTATAATAAATGGGTAGTTGGGAGTGTTGTTGATCATGTTTTTGGTGGAGGATTAACCAATATATGATTTTTCTTCTTGAATGATCAGTATTTCATTTTGGCCCTTGATTGATATAGATATAAGAATTATATGATCATATCTAGATAAGTTAAATGTGATGTTTTTAACTATTTGGGGGAGAGGCATGTGATGTTATCAATTATATAGGTGAATAAAATATGTTGTGTTCACCAATTATATTATATTATAATAAGAGAAATGGGAATATATAAGTCAGTGACATGATATTAGCATACTCTATGTATTTTTCTCACTCAATTTCTTTGAAATAGAGATTACATGAAAATATATAATTTTATATGATAAAACTTATAGACAAGGGTTTGAGTAAATGTGTATTTGACAAAGATCCTAAGAGGCTCATTTATATCTTGAGTAGTATTTATTCTTTTTCTAAAGTAAATATACTATATATATTAAAGTTGGGTACTATCTAACCTATGTGTCATTCATTCCATCCTCCACTTCCCTCCTCATATTCTCTCCCTTACATTACCTCCATTCTAATGCCCTCTCGCTCATGATTTCCCTCAGCTCCACCTAGGTTCCCACACAAAACTGCGTTCTCCGACTCCGCGTGCTCCGCCTCTGGCTCCTCCGCCTACGCCTGCTCTACAATAATCAACTACGCCTCTGAGTCCTCCACACCGCCTAGGGTTCCCGTAGAAAATCGTGTGCTCCACCTCCTCATCCTCTAACTCTGGCTCCTCTACCTCCGGCTCCTCCACCTACGTCTGGTCCCCCTCCGGCCGGTCCGCCTCCGCCTGGTCCACCTCCGCTTGCCCCTACTCTGCATCTTTCTACCCTTTATGTAAGGTGTGATTTGTTATCACTGGGAATATATTTTTTTGTGACTACTCTATTCATAGACATTATGATTTATACAGTTCTTCTCATTCCAAACAACCGATAAACATGACGCTTAAATTGAAGCAACCATAGCCCTTAAAGACCTTGATCTGAATTTCACATTCAGATTGTAGAAGGCTTGGTTCCACGATTTATATTGGTACTATATGTTTAGTACGAATAAATATGTCCTAATTAATGTGAAAAATATGTTATCCACGTTTCATCAGTTCTTTCAATGAAGCTGAAGCTTGACAATTTAACTTCTTACTATTCCATTTTTTGCCTCTCTTCAATATTCATGTATACAATTTGTTTATTCAAACTAATTTTTATACTATTATTTTCATTCAAACTGCTATTTATAACTGCTTATTATACTAATTATACTATTATTTGTACCATGGTATCCAGTCTTTCTTTGGGTCGGTGAATCTTTCAACATCTGCATTTTCTTTTAGTGTAGACAGCTTCCTCCTACAACACATCAAATAGTGAATGGATTTTTGTAAGCCTAACTTTTTTTATTCAACAAAAACCTTTGAGCTATTTTTATTATGCAACCTTTATGTACTGGTCATTTTTATTTTTATAATCATCTTCGATTACATGTTTATTCAACCTTCTATTTGACTTTCCAAGATATATTACATCCACTATACTCACAATAATGCATAGCCCGATTTTCATGAACACCTTGAAAATTCAATAAAAGGAAAAACAACATAAACATGGAATCTCCATTATGATCTAGAGAAACAAGGTTTCAAAGGTGACTATTAAGGCGATAATGACAATAGGTTCACCAAAAAAAATATGAAATAGATCAAATTTATATGTTTCTTCTTTATGGTTTTACTTTCATTTTTTTATTTATTCATTTATTTATCTTCTTTATAGCTAAAATAATAACTCAATAAAAATTTATCATTTTGATCTTCTATTACTAAATTTATTTCTTATATCTTACCTTCATTTGTTCGCCCATCTACCAAACATATAACATCGGATAGGTATAAGATATCAAATGGTCATTTCTATGACTTCTCAGATTGCGAAGGTATGGACTCTCATTATTTTCACTACAATACCCTAATATGTGGAATTATCACGCATATAAGATATTGAATTTTATTATCAACATATAATGTTATTTTAATATTTTAATATTTCTATTATTTGGCGATCTTATCTTCCATTTTTATTGGGTTGTTTCTAAAAATTGATTTTACAATGATCCTGGAATGGGGATGATCCGAGGTAATGCATTTTCAAGTGCAGTTGTCTTATTGTTTTTTTGAAATGTTATAACAATCATAAAATTATTATAACCTTTCTTGCATGTGGTTATTGATAATTGTTTATAACATAAAAATGATACATCATTTTCATATTCTTGATAAGTTTCGTTCATCTGGATTCTGAAAAACACTTACACATATGCATTAAATTCATTTAATGTTGACCCCATTTTCTATAATTTTATATCTTCATATTTAGTTTTATATTCTGTATGTACCAATTTTTGGAACCTGGGTATACTACTACTGTAATTGCAATATTCAAAAAAAAATTTATTCAATACATCCTCTCAAGTGGAACCAATGGTACTTTCCTACTCTCCTCATAATATTTTTTGCATTCAAACTACTTATTATACTATTTATAACCAGAATTTGTGTTCACAAATTGCATACAATTTGCATTCAAACAGCTAACTGTACCATTTATGTATTCAATTTTCTTATACAATTAGTATAAAGTTTTCATTCTAACTTCTTATTATAACTGCTTATTATACTATTTTTTCCTACTCTTAAAAATTTATGTATACAATTTGTTTATTCAAACTGCTTATTTTTCTATTATTTGCATTCAAAAACTGCTTATTATAGTAATTATACTATTATTTCTACTATGGTATCCAGTTTATTTTGTTCTATGAATCTTTCAACATTTTCATTTTTTACCAAATTCCTCCTACACATAAAATCACACATCAAATCATGAACCATTTTAGGTAAGAATAACTTTTTTCATTCAATAAAAACTTTTTCATGTTTCTATCATGCACACTTTATGTACTGGTCATTGCAATTTTTATAATCTTCTTCGGTTACATGATTAGTCCACTTTCTGTTTGACTTTCCATGATATATTACTTTCACTATCCTCATTATAATCCATAGCATGATTTTCTTGAACATGTTGACAATTCAATAAAAAGAAAAATTTTATAAACATGCAATCTTTGTCAAATTCAGTTCATTCATTTATCTGAAATCATTATCCTGAAAAAAAAATCCATTATAATTTTTCATTAATTCTTTCTACTATATTGATGATGTCTCAACAATATTTTCTCCACTAATATTTCAATATTATGTACAACTAAATTGTGATTTAAATATATTCAATATTAATGTTTATTATTAATTTTGGAAAATAGTAACCTGTTATTCAAAATAAGCATTGACCCATATCGTTGTGCGAACGCACGGGTGAGTACTAGTATCTTCTAAAGTATGATTTTTTCCACCTATATGTCAAAATATGAAGAAGACACGAATCACCCGTGGTATAACACCCTCAATTAATCATCCAAAATCCCCGACCCTCAACCCCATACCCACGCACGTATCCTCTCCTCGGTGTCTAGGTTTGAGATTTACTATCTCCCTTCGAAGTCGATCCTCTTATTCTCCTACTATTCCAAATCCCTGTCAATGGCAGTCATCATCTCCTATAGATCTGGACTGTCCTCTCAAAAAGTGACTTCGACTACGGTACATTGGGCATCAGCTCCTCTTTCCAGATCTGTAATGCCTGCATCTCTTCCACAACCAGCTAATCCTCGTATGGCTCTGCCACTATCAGGTCCTCTTCTTCACCTATGGTAACCGCAACAAACAGTTTGTTGTGACTAATCGCAGGTATAGACCTATGTAAATTTTTTGGTTTTCAAAGCACATATAAAATCCTCCTTCCGTACTCTGCTCAGTCGACATATTCTATATTCCAGTTTTGGTTACCCCATCAAATTTCTAGGGTTTGAAGTTTATTTCAGTATATCCATCTCCACTACTGATCAAGTCCTCATCCTCGCACAGCTTCATTTCCTCCATGTGCTATACCTAATTCGGACTGTAAAAATTGAAACCTCCATAACAGGTATGTTTTCGTCATTGACGTAATAAGCCTACTGAGTTCTTTGCTTTAATTGAAATTAAACACAATTTAGTTGTGTAGTAATACTATACATTTTAACAGATACATTCTGCTCTATATATCTATTTAAATTGTTCTTCAGACATGGTGGCCCATGATTCTATTTAATTTGTACTTGTATGATCATTATTTTTTAAGTTCCACCACTATTTTCCAATCAAATGATTAATTTCTTCAATTAAAAAATTTGTTAAATCAGGTGAATATGAAACATTGGTTCATTTATGTAGTCATGTTTCAATGATGGGATTTCAGTGTACACAAGGGAATGTTTTATTTATCCTACAAATTTATTTATTTTTGAAACCCTATTTTATTCTTTCGAAACTGTTGCCAATTACTCTTGCCTAACCTTTGTGCAATATTCTTCATTTATGAAGCCCTATTTTATATTATGAAACAACATATGACCAGGTTCTAATATTTTGGCATGATCACTGCTCATAATTTGGTGGGATCTTGAATCATTGTTTTAAATTATATATATTATGGAAAGACATAATGCTTGATTCCGTACATACTTCCTTTTATTTTCTCTACATTAATGACTGTTACAAATTCTGTTTAATTAGTTATTTATTGTACTTTACATTTTTTACTTTCCTTCACATCCCTACAACTAAGACATTAAATTTCATTGTATGAAAATGGGGATGCCACTGCTTGAATGATATGTGTACGTTCATCTATTGACCAGATGAAATTCATTCACCTACAAAAGTAATAGTAAGCCTGAAAAGGTACTCTTCTCATTTATTCTGCATTATCCACTGGAATGTCTCCTAATATGAATGGACAATTTACTCAGGATTTCCTTGGTTCAACAACTGCAGTACCATCCACAAGTTATGTTATCTAAGTCCATTAGGACATCTATCTATTCAATACTACAATATATTGTTTAAAGGTTTAGATAATTTTACTAATCCATCATAATACTTAATCCTATTTCAATACTCTGAAATATTATTTTTTTAATGGCATCGATGGTTTTATATTCTTAGTATGTGACTGAAGTTGTGCAACCAACCATAGCACTTACTACAAGCACAGTATAAGCACTACTTGACTGTAGCATTTACATGATCTATGATATTCGTACAGTACAACAACTAAGTATACATGTTAATTATTAACGGCCATTTTTTTATTAACAAATCATTACTATAATGGTTTACATTATATTCTTCACAGTTTATATCTGTAACTGGTACCATTCGATTATACAACCCTACCACTAACTATTATCATTCAAAGAATTATTTGTGTTTACATTAGCCCTTAATTGTAATTTGATCACTACATGACATAGCATTGTTATATGTTTCTTCAGCACATCATTTGAAGGTTTACATAAGTTTACTAAATAGTCATTGTACTTTATCCTATTCTAGTAGTCAGAGTGTTTTTTTAGATGACAACTACTGTCTTATGATAACAAAATGTGACTAAAACAGTAAAACCATCCATAGCAATGACTGTACAAGAACAATCTAAGTATTAATTGACTGCAGCATTTCCATTGTCTATGTTATTCTCACAGTACACCCACCAACTACGCATGTTATATCTGATCGGAAATATTTCTTTGACGAATCGTTACTATCATGGTTTACATCATATTTCTCAAAATTGATAACTTTAACTTGAACAAATCGGTCAAACAACCCTAGCATACAGTAAATGTACATTCCAAGAATTATTTATTTTCATATTATACCTTTTCTATAATGAGATCACAACACAGTATAGCATGGTTATGCGGTACTGTTCAGTTTCTTAACAATAAAATGAATAGATACACCAAACAAATATGCACTCCCCATCAAGATATAGAGATGCATGACTTCAAAAAATATTACTACGGCAACAACTTCAATCAGGTTTTCTGCTAAATATTGTCCACTCCTAAAACAGTTGCATTATTTAAGAATCAACAGCTTACATGTTTACTATATTTCCAAATCCACGGGTAGAATGACCACAAAAAACATTACTGCACCTTAACCCGTGACACCATTAGGGAGGAGACAAACACAAAGGGGTATGTTTTCGTTACCCATTACTTTTTCAACTGTTAGCAATATAGCTAAATGTTATATTCAAACTCTTTAAAACGGTACAATTTTGTCTGACAATATATACTATAATAGTAATGATTGTTTTGCATAAATAATACTTATAGGAAATTGTTTTACACCAAAACTGGTCACACCAGCTACTGACACTGAATTATGTCACCGCCTTTCAATATCATCTATATCCATCAACGATTAGTTCTTCTTACTATATCTCATTTAATTATTTTGATTACTATATGAAAAATTACTAACCATGTATTCCTACAATTATGCCTATCCATGTTCCATAGTCCCTCAAGAGTATTCAGGGCTATCAAGGATATACAACGGATCAAAGAACAAAAAAAATGACCAAACACCATGATACGACATGGGGTTTCTTTCTATAAACATTTTCACATCTAAACTTATGTTAAATTTATTGTGAATACTATAGATAACGATTTCAAAACATATTGTCCTAATATCACTATTACAAGGTACGGATTCAAATAATTGTACTATTATGGAGTCAACGGATGCATCCTCATCATATTAAGCACCAAACAACTCACTACATGAAGTCTTCTATGTAATAAAATATTGACTCTTACGCATACTACTACTTTATCAAACAGTGCTAATTATACTACAACTGAAAACTACAAACTTCTATCATCCACAGGTATGTTTCACATTCCAACTATCATATAACATTTTTTATGTATAAATCCCTTCACATATAAGCACTTTTTAATATCGTATAACATCTTCACATATCATATTTTCCAAAGGAGATATTACCAACCATTCTGGTTCCACAGAAACAACTGATGAACAAAATTCAATGAGAGGTACATACAGGGTTACTAATCCTTCAATGACCTCTAAGATATATCCGGAATTTAACTTTGGAGGTATGTCAACTTGGACATTATATTACGAACATTACACTTTTTAACTCTCTTAATTCTATTGCTAAATATTCATCAACAACAAATAACTTGATGATTAATGATGCAGATATGTCAATACAACTTCAAACTGTTGAACAAACTAGTTATTTACAATAACTATACACATTTATTACTACACAGATTGTGTGTGTAAAATAATTTTAAACATACTCTATATTTATGATTTCGTAGCATCTATTCCAATCCTTTTCTCTTCATAATATTTCAACAATGGAGACCTTTCTAATATATGTGAGCACTGTGGTTCTACATTCTGGTATAAAAAATGGAATAAAAAATATAGCGAGAGACATGTCCTCTATTTCTCAATATGTTTCTCAATGGGATAAATTGATTTACAGCTTTTGCCTACATGTCCTGAATACCTTAAAACTTTTCTATTTAGTAAAAGCTTTCCAAATTCTAAATCATTCCAAGATCACATGCACATTTACAACACTATGTTTTGGAGGTTTCATGGGATTCTCTTATCATATGATCCGTTAGCCCCATCATCGACGGCCTGATGCCTTCCAGGTGCCTTCCAAGTTCCTTCTAAGGGTCTTCCAGTTTCCATTCAGTGGAGTCACATGTTGATTTCCCCATGTTGTATATGTTATAGGTTTGGTTATCTGTATTTTCTTGAATTAGTATGTACCCTTATCCATTTAAAAAGGATCATTTATGAAAAAATAGTTGGATTTTTATGCTTTTTATATTGTTTTAGTTTTTATGTATATTATAACTTCTGGAATTTTTTTATTTATGTTTAGACGTAACATTTGGAACTATTTATGTAGTTTTAATGATTTATAAAACAATATAGATGATAATATATAAATTTTAGATAATTTATATTTATTATTTTATAATATTTATAATAACCTTTTATATATTTTCATTTATTTTAATTTCAAATACATTAATAGTGCTTAACTAGGCGGGTTGGATTTGTTCATTCTAAGGAGATTACTGATAAATTTATTTTTTTACCAGACCTTGAACATTCTCATAAAAAATTATATGTTAAGAAAAAAATTATAATCATTAAAAGTAATTTAATAAAAAAAATTATTATTTTTAGTATTATATAAAAAAATAAAAAAATAAATATTATAATAACCTAACATAATATCATATTTATTACTTTTAACAAACATTGGTTTTTGTGAAATCCATCCTTATGTTATCAAACAATTTTATTTATTTTACTGGTTTTGAATTATCTCTATAATGTTAACATTCAAAATTTCGATTTTCATATTTCAATATTCATTATTATTAATTTTGATTTTAAAACATTATTGTGTATGCAAGAAAACGTGGTAGAATATTTTGAAGTTAAAAATTTAGTAAAAGGTGACACCTTCATTGGTTAATTCTACAACTTCAACGGATATTCAATTATTGATAAAAATTTAGAACATCGGTATTTTTTATGGAATTATTGATCACTTTTTTATCATCTTCTATGAAAAATTATCATTTTATCTTTTCTCATATTGATTATTAAAACCAATGTCTTATCTTTTAGTTGTCAACACTTTTTATTTCACAGTAAAAATTAATTAATTTTTTGAATGTTTCTTGAAATGTATGGACAATTATGTAATTTAATTCTCCTTCCTCAAAATATATTTCCATTATTTTATATTTACCCTAATTGTTTTCTACTATATCGATTATCTCTTAATACTTTATCCACTTGTGTTCTAATAATATCTATCATGATTCCAGTACCAACTAATAATCCAATAATTGGACTGTTGGTATTCTTCTAGACATAATGACATATACATATATATATTTATTTAATGTTAAAAATTCTTATGAAATTAAATAAAGGGTGTGTTGTAATTTTTTCATCATAAAGTGAAAATTAATTTATGATGATGATAGGTTAAACATATGAAATCCCAACTATATTACCCTTCAAAGACACCACACTGAATGAATTTATGATTCTTACTAATCTGCACCCCAACATCTTTTGAAGCCCGTCAATTCTGTTCAAAATCTGGAAACCTTGAAACTCTCTTTAGGATGCCTTTCACCATTTATCACAATCTCACCTCTTTCCTTCAACTTTTCCTTCTCCTCCACCTTTTGTTTCATTTATTTCTCTTATCTTTAACTCTTCCATTCCATCGTGTTTCATCTCTATCCAAATTAGTCTTCACTTCATTTCATCATGTCATGGGAACTCCATTCACTTCATTATCATCATTTTATTCTAGTCATTATATTGAGTACAATGACATTAAAATTTATTTTGAATGATGCGGAACCAGATGATTTGAAATAAAATTGAATAGTCCCTTGCATTTTCATGGGCAGAGTACTAGTATTTTCTTAATGTTATGGATTAGGTATCTTATAGTTTTTTTAATGTTAAAAAGGTTCAAAAGGCCATAATTTTTATTTATGGGCATGAGTATTACGTTATCTTACAATGTTTTTTTACAAAATACTAAGAGTTACCCCAAACTATTTTTGGAGGATATTTGAAACAACATTTGGTTTTATTTTTCTAAATTTTTACATATGATGTAATATATAGTAAAAATTCATAATATGTTTTTGAAAATGTGTTTTCTAAGACATATAAGTAATTTTTGGATATTGATTAATATATTGTTATAAATTATGACATGAATTGAAGATAAGTTAATTTAATATAGCTTTAGTGAATGTGAGTGATTGATAGGATTATGTTCTAAAGATTAAACCATGATATGGTGGTATAAAACACCTTCTTGTTTGATGATTATTTAATGAATTGTAATAGTAAAACAAAAAAATTATTATTAAAATAATTTTGTTGTGATTGGCTATGTTATAAATTTTTTGTTACCCTTTAAAAGTTTAAATTTTAATAAAACATATATATTGATGAAAAAGTATTCATGGTGTGACCTTAAGGCCTATATTAAAAAATAATATATCATAAGATTGTTGTACATCATTATTTTCAAATAAAACACACTGAACTAAATATATATCTCACTCTTGTTTCCGTTAACACTTAAATCAAATGGTTATAATAGACTGTGTCTTGAATGATATACTTCCAATGTGTTTGTATATTTACAAAAACTATATATAAACTATGTGGAATGAGTTTATTAGTTGTTTTTTATTGATCCCTCTCAAGTTCATGTGAAGAATCCTTGATATATTTTACAATAAGGGAGAAGTGTATTTGTTCTCCATTTATTTAATCAATAAAAATTAATATAATTATCATGTGGAATAATATGGTTTGGGTTAATCATTTAAACTATTTTTACACAACTATTGTTCCCACTAAAAACCATCACAATAAAGGTATAAATTCAAATAACTAAGGTCATTATGTCTCATTATAAATCTTTATAGTTATAAATATCATCCTTGAGTTTTATGAAACATGAAAACTATAAACAAATCATACACAAATTTACTAGATGGATACCCATTCAATTCAACCCTATATGAGTCTTATTATATAGGCCATTATCCTGAACCAACTCAAGTTGTGGCCAAAGATGGAAATACCCAAAGCCCACATTCATAGGATAGGGGCTAGAGACCAGATCTGAAGTCATAATGAACATGGAGAGGCCTTTTCCATTGTACCTGTATTCACACATACAAATCAATCTCAATGAAAAATGTGTAGAGGGAAATAGTAAAATATCCAATGTAGATAAAAAGTAAACCAATCACGTATAACCTCTAAGGTGTATAAGATTAAGGAAATGTAAACCAAAAGGTAATGGGAAAAAATACATGACCATGAAGAAATATTACACAACTAGATAGAAACTAAAAAAGTAAACCACTGATAGAGAACATATTTTGAATCCCATGGTATGACCATCATACGTGGTCCAAGTACCCAATATCCCTATGCCCCTCTCCAGTTACTATTGACCTCTCTTTCGTCTAAAAAATACACAACATGTGTAGGAAAAACCCATGTTGGGTTGAGTATATACTTACCCAGTAAGACAACCCAAATCATAAAGTGGGTCAATAAGAGAAAAAATAGGAATAAAAAGATAGTATATACAAGATACAGTCAAAGAGAACAACTCAACCCAAACCAAAAGTGACACTAACCTCATCCAAAAACAAGGGGAACTATATGGTGAATAGATTAACTACACACTAAGACTTTTACACCTATAAGAGAATAGTAGACTCATTTAACCATGATAATATAAACAAGGAAATCATGTGGCATACCTGACACATCTTCACCTATCCTAGAAGTAGCATAACCAAATCCATGGTGTCGATATAGAATAAAGTATACATATTATCATTTAAAATAATCCCAAATGATAGATTAAATGGATATCCATCTCATATCTTATCCCAAGAAGAAGTGTATACAATAGTTCTAAAATTCTATCAACGATGCCCAACATCCCACATGTCCTCCCAAAAGTAATTGTCCATGTAAAGTAATTCTCCATCACTATGCCATACATTTGAGGGTTCACAGAATCTATGTAGGAAACCCATTAACTGATATAATATGAGGGTCCCACTCTGATAGTCTCCAAGGAACCCACATACCATCCCTACTAAAGGGTACCAATTGGAAAGGGTTAAAGAACTCCACTGCCCATCCCTACTAGAGTGTACCACTTGATAGTCATCGAGGAACTCCACTGCCCAATCTAGTTGGAGGGTACTACTTGGAAAGTGTATAATAACATCAATACCCAACCATGATTCTTGTAACTTCTTAGAAATAAAAAATGAAATCTCCTACACATTCGTTTTGGAGGTTACTATTCGATAGTCATCAAGGAACTCCAATAATTGGCCCTACAGGAGGGTATCATTCATAAATCATTAGGGAACACCACTACCCAACCTTACTGGAGGGTACCACTCGAGAATCATTGAGGAAATCCAATGACCATACCTACTAGGGTTACTACTTGGAAGGGGAATAGTGATCTTGTATGATCAATTTTATCATTGGGTATTACCTATAACACACTGAGATTTTGTGAATTATTATTTTTGAATTGATTTGATATTTTTGATATTTTTTAATTTTACACACCACTAGAAACATATTATTTTATATTAAAACACTATGTTTGGATTACATGATATACAAAAAAACATGAATTTTGTCATTATCTATGTGGAACATCATTTTTATCTTGTGTTACACACAACAATGACTTTCCTTGATGGCTTGCATGACATGCATGCCCATGGTTTAGAAAACACAAATATATTATTAAAATATTATTATTTAATATAATAATACATAACCTTTCCATATAATTAGATATTATAGATATTAATAACTAACTTATGTTAATATTTGTATTTTTTAAAATATAAAATTAATTAATTACATAAAAATTATATAGAAATAAATATAAGAACCAAATTGAACAAAAAGGGAGTATTTTTAAAGAAACTTATTAATATATATATAGTCATTTTAATACGAATAAATGAAATTAATTAGTAATTAATTTTAATATAATATATAAATTATATATCCAAGTAAAAAGAATTATATTAATCCAAAATATCTTATAAGAATAATATAATAATAAAACAAATTTAATGCATAAACCCCAATATTTTTATTAAGGTAGTATTACCTCTTATTAATGGAGAATCCATTTTAAATATAATTTTTCAAACTTTTATATTTTTAATATGTCAAAATAAACTTAATTTTTGAAAGATAAACAAAAAAATTAAGTTATGATGAATTTTTGATATTTTTTATCAAGGTTTAATTTATTAATAAATAGTTAAAAACTGGATTTTAAGTCAAAACTTCTTTTTCATCTAATTTATTTATGAGGAAAATTATATTTTATATTGGTTTAAAAAGATAAATTAGAAAATATTTTTATAAATTAATCTAATTTAATTCATTTTATACATTTTCATATAGAAATTGGATATGAAAACGTAGAAAACTATTCATCATTTTTACTTTAAAACCCTGCAGTGTCGACTTGTCAGCGATATTAAATTTTATTTAAATTATACCACTTCTATGATTGGAATTTTTAACAATGGATTGAATATTTGGAATAATAATCATTTATAATTTCTCATAAGTTCAACTTAGTTTTGGACCAGAAATATTTTTTAATGTAATAAAAATTAATTAAATTGATTAAGGTAAAATTATGCTTAACTAAGGACTAAACATGGTATTTAAGACCCAAAAAGACCTATGAACTTGTCCAAAATCCATTTTATGGAAATATTTATACCCTATAATTTATTTTATCTACATTTAACCATTTTTTAAATACTTTCAATAGAAAAATGTAGGCGGGTTCCTTTCCTTTAAACTATTACCAGACTGACACCCCTCCATTATAAAAGGCATTATCTCCTCCCACTTCTACGCACCTCTCAAGCCACTTAATTTTGAAAAAATCTGCCCAAATTGCTCCCC
The DNA here is from genome assembly GCA_963277665.1 of Viscum album. NCBI lineage: Eukaryota > Viridiplantae > Streptophyta > Magnoliopsida > Santalales > Viscaceae > Viscum > Viscum album. Next base: position 1,997,833,766 of record OY728142.1, on the reverse strand, counting down.
AAAATCACTAACTTATACCTTGAATCATTATCTTGGAAAAAAATTAATCCAATGGTTTCTTTTGGCACAAACCAAAAGGAGTTACCCGATTAAGAGGTAACACCCTCCCTCAAACTCATTTCTTTTATTTTAATTCACCACACCCTCAAATATTCTTATTCCATGATTTATAACTACACAAATATCCTAAATATACTTTTATATTGTTATTATATGTTTTATACCTAAAATTACACACACATCTATCTAATGGGTAACGAGCATATTGTTTACATGTATAGTGGAATACGACCACACTAAAAGAGGATTGTTCATTTTTCCTTTACTGCCTCTCATGGAAGACATTATGAGGGAAATTTTTTTATATATGTTATATGGTATATTTATTATGTATTTATTCTAATTTAATTATTTCACAACACATATGTTTATACTTTCCAATTTGTGTTAATATGATAATTTTGTTTCAGGAAGTGTTGACTACTACCCCCTCAAAGCGATGTGATTCTTTCATACACTACATGGACTCTATTAAGGATAGATTTAGTGAATGTATATTATATATATGACATAATAAATCTATTTTACTAATTATATATATATATATATAATATACATGTATGTCTTTTATTTTGATTCTTTCAACATGAAAATTGAACGTAAATATCGTTCATGCATACATAGGGCTTATCATCTGCATGAATGATGTATTATGTCTCAAAAATCTAATTTATAAGGATTATTATTACACACATATACTGAATATTAAATATTTATAAATAATTGTTTACATTATTATAAATCATGATATATATATCCGGATATAATATATAACAAATTAAGACACATGTGAAAAACAAATCCAATATTACCTGACGTGAAAACTTATCATGGAATTGTTAAAAAGAGGGTAATATAAAACCATAATAAAACAATATATAGTGTTAGAAGTAATAATACCATTCTATTATAGATTTATATGAAATTTATATTTCTTATATAGGACGTTTTAGTGAGTACTATGAGAGTCAAGACACATGGTAAGAGAATTACATCTCACTTTTTATTTTCGCAAGATACATGCTATGTTCGCCACTCTTTCCTTTTTGCATGGTGTATGTACTACCCATGATTGTATTATATGTATCATACACTTAAAGTTATGGGTATTCACATACTTATTTCATTGTATTATGTTTCAAAAGAAACTAAATGGGTAAAATTCGTTTTTCTTAATTTTCCTTCATTGTGACTCATGTTTTTTACGCACCTAAATTATATTCATGATTTATATACTTAGCTTTTACATTTTGTATCATGAATCTCAATTGTTTCATGATATTTTATGATATATTTAATTTTATTTTCTTATATGGATGGTATGATCCCAAGTAACCAAGTGGTGAGATTTTATTGAATCAATCTCATAATTTTTCAAGAAGGATTATGATTATGCTTCAATTAATTAAACCTCATGATCCATCACTCAAGAAAACTCATTAAATTTTATTTATACTCTATTTATTCAAGATATAATTGTGTGTTACTACTATTTTATCACTCTTTATTACTTAATATAATGTTTTTATGTAAAATCTGATTATCTCTCTCTTCGGTCTGAAATATAATATATTCAAAAACCATGTTTACAAAAATGTTTTCTAAATATCTTTAAATATTAGTTTCAAGTAAAATAGATTTTTTTTAAAAAAATGTGTCACTAAAATCATTCATTATAAGTTTTCAGTGTTATTTTCTATGAAATGGTTTTAAAAACATTTTTAATCTTTCTTTATAATTTTTCACATTGTTTTTACAGAAAAATATTTTTACAGTGGTCTGAAGCTTATTTTAGAATTTTTCAAGGAAAATGGTTTTCAAAATACATTCATGATTATTTTATAAGTTTTCAAGTTAAATGTCTGTAAATTTTTTTAACATTTATTTATAAGTTTTATTCCCAAGAAAATTTTTTCATAAGGTTTTATATTTTCAAAAATCCTTTTTTTAAAAAGAAAGGATATTTTCGCAATGAAATTTTTTTGAAAGATATTTAAAAAATATTATCAATATATGATTACATATATTGATGTTACTCATTCCTCTCTTGAAAATAATTAAAACATTCTATTAAAATTATTTCTCTAAATGGTTAACTCTTGTTGTAATGGCCTTTATGAAACCCATTTCTATTTCATGGGTAATATGTTTATGAAATTTATTATTTTATTCACGAGTTATGTTTTGATGAAATTATTATGAAACTTGTATCTTTTTCTATTGGTTATGATATGATTATGTATTTTTTATACCCATTTCATTTCATGGGTTATGATATGATTGTTTATTATTTTGTTTCAACTGTTTGTATTATTTCATTATGAGATGGGTGAGACGTGTATATCCTTCAAAGAATTGGGTAATGATTTATATCTCATGGGATTTCCCAAAATGGTCTTGGGAGTGATCATTCAATACTAATATAGCCATGGGAGTGAACCATGACTACCAAGATGGCATGATAAGTGAACTCATGGTACCAATATGGTCATGGGAGTGAACCATGACTACCATGATGGATTTGAGGAGTGAAACCATACTACTAAGATGATATTTGAAGTGATGCCTTGGATACTATGTAAATCATATTATATGCCTACGTATCTTCCACAATTCAATGTTTTATTCAAATGTTGTGCTTTCATGGCATATTTTCTTTATTTCCTTATTATTCATGTCTTGGGATCAACCATGATTTATTCTATGATTCATCTATATAGTATTTGATATGAAGGGTATGATATTCTATTTCTATGATCACATTATTATACCCTTATAATCATAATTATTCTTACATGTATCCCTTATTTACCCTTACTAAGAATTTGAGATCACAATTTATTATGTTTCCTTCCCCATTTTATGAAGAATGGTTTTATGTAGAAGTAATAAGGGTGGAGATATTTATGGGAAATATTGAAGATCTTTCACCATGATAGAAATTTTGTTTCTATGTTTCCAAAGAAACTAAACTATTACGATCTTCATGCATGTATTATTTTAATGTACTAAATATTAATCTAAAATAATGTAATTTCAATGTATGTTAAGACTTGGTCACTATAGTTGGTATCATAGGAATGTTTTATTCAACATTTGGAAACTGGTGTGATAAAACTATAGTGAGAGACCTAGGTTTATTTATATGTATATGTCTAGGTATGTATCTAATGATAATTATAATGATGAGTTAATGTTTAGTGAAATATCTGAAAATTTTGTTAAAGGATATAGTAAGTGGTTTCCTAGAAATACATACCTATTTAGATACTACAAGTGGATGTGGATCTAGAACAGATTTACCTAGGAGTAAAAACTATGAAAAGATGTTATGGGCCTAACTTGGGGTAATCGGGTACACGACAATGGGGATTATTGCACACTATGTTTGACACTCCTGGGGGAAATGTTTTGAAAATTTTCAGAAACGCATCATGAATCATCATGAAGTATTTAAATATATGTTTTATATCAATTACCTAGGATGAACATAGGGTGTCATAGTTTATGAAAGTTTTCATAGTTTAGAAGTCATATAAGTGGTTTCCATTCTTAAGGGGTTACTTACTCTAATAATTGTTTTTTTACTCTATGATTTTGGTTTTAGTCAATGGCAGGGACCTCAAAGAACTGTGTTAATAGTTATTTCAATGGGTAATGAGGTTATTTCCCTCCTAAGAATCCAAACTATATGGAAGTTGGAACAAAATTTCTCATTTATATACTCACACAAATTTCTCAAGCTATGAACCATGATGGATTCCAAAATTTGAAAAGGAAAGAACATCATTCTATTGAGTCCATCAAGAGGCAATATCTGCCTTCTTTTAGTGGATCCTCTGATCCACTTGTTGTGGAATAATGTATCAGTACCACTGAAAAGATATTTTCCATTCTCTAATTTTTTGAACATGAGAATTTCATTCTAGTTGTTTATTAGTCTAAAGTTAAAGATGATCATTGGTGGACTCTAATAGAGAATATGATCCAGAAAGAAAAAATTGACATAATGGATTGGTACAAGTTCAAAAACATAATTTTTCATTAATTAATTTCTAGTTATAATTTATAGAATAGTAGAAAAGGAATTCTTAGAGCTTAAGAATAAGGATGATGAATCTGTTCATGCTTATGAAAAAAAATTTACAAGTATTGTAAGGTGCTCTTCGGCTATTAACATTCAACATAAAAGAAAAATTAATCAATTATTTGGTGGTCTAAAACCATGTTTTCTAAATTCCTTGTCTATAAGAGACTTAGAAATCTATGAAGAAGTGTGTATATGTGATATAAAGGTAGAAATAGAGGTTATAGGTATTTTTTAATCTCTTTTATTTGATAAGATAAGGAATATAGAGTTCAAAGGAAAATATAACAAGCATAGAGAAAAGAAAATGAGCCTTTTGGTACGAACAAATTTTGTGAAGAAACATGGATGAAATTGTCTTAATAGGAATGAATGTGTGTAAGGGATGATAATAAATTGGTTTAATGTTGAAATAATGAGAGGAAATTATATAATGGTGCAAATAATAAAAAGGCCACATATATTTTTCCTCCCACACATTAATTTTCCAATTGCATGGAGTTTGGTCATTATGCTAACAAGTTCTGCAATCCAAGGACTAATGTGAATGATAAGACCCAAAAACCACTAAAGACAATGTACAAAGGGAAATATTAGGTGATCAATAGGGACGAGGTGAACCAATAAAATGAATAAATATTTATCCTTTCCTTCTAAGTTAGAAATTTTATGTTTGGTTTTGTATGAATAATCCCTATGAAAGTCTTATTGTTCATCCTTTGGTGAGATTTCATGTGATTTCCTTTCTTACAAGGACTATGGAATAATAAAATAGAATTTGATATTATATCAATACAATTATGGACCAATGTTTATAATAAAAAAATGTTTTAAGATAAAATATTATTTTAGGAAGAAAGGCTGAATTATATTTTGGAAGGGTTATAAGGTTAACCATTTATGTAATTTTTTAGTCAAACATTGAATATATTTTGTGAGATTAACGTTTTATCTCACAACATGGTGATTTATTCTTACTGTATAACCTATTAAAACCACTTTGGGTTGATGGAAATTAAATATAGATGTTATGTCTTATCATGGATCTCTTGATCAGTTAGTACTTCAGAAATGAAAAATTCTCTTTCATTTCCTAGGGTAAGAGATGGAGTATAAATATATCAAGGAATAACCAAAGGTTGGGATTGTGTATAAGAAATGGAATAAAATCCAGTAAGTATATTTCTATATATTCTTGGTCAATAAAAAAGTTACACAATGATAGGATAATGGTAAAAAAAATGTTTTTTACTAATACCTTAATTTATGTTGTGCTGATAACTTTTTAAATCATCACAAATTTATGAATTTGAGGCCCTAAAATATTCATTGATCATTAAATTATTTTGGATTAGTGACCTCAATCACTCCCTATAAAAATTTTCACTTTTCCTCAATATCCAGTCTCTACTCCCAACCATTGTTCTCCTGAGGAAACCTAATTATATATTAATTTATGTAACTATTATGGTTCAAGCATTCCCTTTTTAATGTAAGTTTTCTTATTTATTTTTAAGATGCGGTTTTCTATAAATAATTATTTTAAGTATCGAACTATTGATAACACAGATTAATTTTGAGATAGAAATTCATTTTAAGGGCGGTTGAAAACACCCAAAGATTTTGTGAATTATTTTTTTCGTATTAATTTAATCTCATTGATATTTTTTCACGCATCACGGAAAATAGTTTATTTTATATTAAGGCAATATGTTTGGATTAAATACACTACATGAAACATAATTTTTAGCTTTCGTTGCATATAACATCGAGGTTATCTTGCGTAAAATGAACCAATGACATTCTTTGATGGATTGTGTAATATGTGTTCCCATGATTTAGTGAACAATAATATATTATTAGAATATGATTTTATAATACAATATGATGTAACCTACCCATTAAATTAAATTTTATGAATATTATTCACTAAATTATTTAAATATATGGTTTTCACACAATATGTAATGAATTAATTAGTTACAATTTATTTATCAATAAATATAAGAACCAAATTTAATATAATGGAAGTATTTTTATTGAAAACTATTATTACGTTTAATCATTTTTTTAATACTAATAAATTCAATTAATTATTAAGTAATTTTAATATATATATATATAATATATCCAAGTAAATATTTTTGATATTTATCCAATATATATTATAGCCATAAGAGATGAAGAAACCCAATTTAATGCAAAAAATAAAATATATTTATTATTGTAGTTTTACCACCATTTAAAAAAGAACCCATTTAAAAAATAATTTATGGAAAGTTAATATTGGTAATATGTCAAAATAAACTTAATATTTGAAAGTGAAATATAAAAATCATGTTATGATTAATATTTATTATTTTCTGTAATGTTTCATTTTTTAATGAGTAGTTAAAAAACTGTATTTCAAGTCAAAAATACTTTTTCATTTTATTTATTTGAATGGATAAATTATATTTTAAAATAATTTTAAAGTTTAATTGGATAATATTTGTATCAATTAATCTAATTTATTGAATTTTAACCAAATTTAATTTGAAATTAGAAATAAAAACTTCGAAAATCTGGGATCATTTTTACATTAAAAACCTGCATTGTCGTCCCATCAGTAGGATTAATTTTAAATTAATTTACACCACTTATTTAATTTGATTTTTTCAAAATGGATTCCATATTTGTAATAAGTATAATTTATAATGTCTAATAATTTCAACTTATTTATAAAAAATATGTAAGAGAATGTAATTTTAATTAATTAAATCAATTAATGTAAAATTATGTTTAACTAAGGACTAATCCTTAAATTTAAGTCCCAAAACAACCTATAAACTGGTACAAATACAATTTTATGGCTATATTTTGACCCTATACGTTCTTTTTTAGACTTGTAACCATTATTTAACCAATTTAAATAATAAAAAATTGAAGGAATTATTTCCTTTAAAATATTACAAGAGTGTCAACCCTCTTCCATTATGAAATGCATCCTCTCCTTCAACAGCCACACACCTCTAAATACACTTATGTTCTGCAAAAATATTCTCAAATTGATCCTCAAATTCCATCCATTATACATTGATTTCTCAACTTGGGTAGAAATCAATCAAAATAATCCATTTGGCACAAACTAAATGGAGTTACCTGATTAAGAGGTAACACCCTCCCTCAAACTCATTTCTTTTATTTTATTTCTCCACTCCCTCAAATATTATTATTGAAAACTTGTATAAAAACACTAGTATACTAAATATAATATGATTTTTTATTCTATGTATTATACATACACTTCTACACTCATCAATCTAATGGGTAACAAACATATTGTTTACGTGTATAGTGGACTACCACCTCTCTAAATGATGATTGTTCATTTTTTCCTTACCGCCTCTCATGGTAGAAATTATGATGGAAAATAGTTTAAATGTTTTATATATTATATTTTTTAATTATTTAATACTAATTAATTAATTTACAACACATATCGTTATACTTTCCGTTTTTTTAATATGATAGTTTCATTTGAGGAAGTGTGGAGTACGGCCCACTCAAAACGATGTGATTTGTTCATACACTACATGGAATTTATTAAGGACATATTTAGTGAATATATCTGAAATATATGATATAATAAATCTAATTTGATAATTTTATATATACATATATGTACATATATGTCTTCAACATTGGTTCTTTCAATAAAAAAATTAAACAGAAATAGTGTTCATGTGTACATATGGATTACCTTCTCTATGGTCTGTATATTATCTTTTGTATATCTATATTCTATAGATTATTATAATAAAAATACAATGAATATAAAATAAACCTAAATAATGTATTAAATTAATAAAATTAGGATATAAATATAAATACCAAAGATATAAAAAATTAAAATGCATGCCAGAAACAGTGGATATTTCCCGAAGTGAAATCCTAACATAGAATTGTTAAAAAGAGCGTAATATAAAGCAATATTAAAACCATATATGGTATTAGAATTAATAATATATATATTTAATAGATTAATAATAAATTTATATATATTATACCTAAGGTTTTAAAGAGTTTGGCCAGAGTCAAGACACAAGGTATGATAATTTCATCTCACTCCTTATTTCCATCAGATGCATGCCTTATTCACCATTCACTTATTTTTTGTGGTTTATATACTACACATCAATTTATTATATTACTTTTATAATTAAATATATGGTTATTTACATAACCATTTTATTATCTTTCTATCATGGGGTTTAATTTTCAATAGTTACCAAATTGTTATTGTAATTTTTGTCTTAATTTACCTTCTTTGACACACATTCCATGTTATACAACTATATTATTATATGAGGTCAATATAATTAATCTAAAAGGTTATATAATGAATCTAATTAATTTAATTATATTTAATTTCCATGTAACGTTATTTTATTACATGGTAATTATGGTTCAAAATTACCAAGTTAGAATAGTTTATTGAAAAAATCTCATCGCTTTTCGATATTGTTAATGATTATTATTATTTGGATGAAATATAATAATCAATATCTCCAAAACACTCATGAATTTTATTTTAATTTAGTTATTCATGATATATATATATATATGTGTGTGTGTTTTTACAATTTTTTCACTCTATGGTGCATAATAATAATAATAAAGTTTTTTCAATAAATCCTAACATTACCTCTCTCTTCGGTCGAAAATATGTGTTTATGCAAAACCATATTTTATAAAATGTTTCAAAAAATGTTCTATTATTATCCTATGATATCTAAAGGAATTTTTAATCATGTTTTACATTTTTAAACAGAAGGGTTTAAAAAAGAATCTTCTTTTCATTTTTTGGTTGAGGCATCTTTCAAAACATTTTTCGATTTAAAAGGAATGTTCGGTGTGTTCAGGTTTATCCACTGTCATGACTGACACTACCTTGAGTCGTCTTTTAAAGGATTAAAAAGATTTTTTTTTATTTAAAAAAATTTCTTTCATAATTTTCTACAAATTCACTGTTTTTAAGTATTTTCAATGAAAAAAAATTTCAAAACATTTTCAATCTATTTATACGTTTTCTAGGAAATTGGTTTTTAAAACATTTTATAGTTTTCTTTCAATGTTTCCAAAATGTTTTTAAAGAGAAAATAAATATTAAAAAATTAATCTTATTTTAAATGTTTTCGAGTAAAATGGATTTCAAAATATTTTCATTCTTCATTTATATGGTTTCAAGTAAAATGGTTTTCAAAATGTTTTTAAGGTTTCTTTATAAGTTTTATTCACAAGAAAATGGTTTTCAAAAGGTTTTATGTTTTTAAAAATGTTCAACCAAATAAGAATGAATATTTTACTCAAGAAATGATTTTGAAAGATATTTCAAAACAAAATTCCATCAATGTTAACATTCGTTGATGTTACTCATGTATCATTTAGAAAAAACAAAAGGTTCAATTCATATTTTTTCTCTAAATGGTTTTCCCTTGATTTAATGGTCTTTATGATACATGTTTCACTCATAGTATATATTTTTATGAAATATATTTTTATTTCAAGAGTTATGTTTTAATGAAATGATTATAAAACCTATATCTTTTTTCACAGGTTATGATATGATAACATTTTTATTATACTCATTTCATTTCAAGGATTGTGATATAAATATTTATGATTTTTTGGAACCTTTATGTATGATTTCATTATGAGAAGGGTGGGACCTATATCTCCCTCTAATGAATTAAATAAATATTTATATATCATTATATAGTATAATATAGAATTATGAGTGATACTTGATTTTTAAAATTGGCATGGGAGTGAACCATGACTACCAAGATAGAATGAGGAGTAAACTCGTTTTAATAAGAAGACCATGGGAGTGAACCATGACTACAAATATCGTATAAAAAGTGAACCCATACTACTTTTTTTAAAGGATGGGGTCGAAGCCTCATATTATTATTAAATCAAATCAAATACCTCTTTTTAACCGGGTAGAGGGAGACCCATTACATAGCTCGAAGGCCTAGTGGGCTTGTAGCCCATTACATAGCCCATAGGTCCAAATTTTTGGCCTAATGCCCATTCTGTGAATAGTAACCTGCCTACTACAGTACCCATATAGTACCGCCACTACTACAGTTCCCTGCCGCCGATCTACAGTATCGTCGCTGCTATAGTACCACTACAGTACTTCTACAGTAGCCTGCTCCCAATGGTATTTGAACCCCCACTTTTCATGTTGGATTACGGAGTGAACTCATACTACTAATATGGTTTCGCATCAATTATTTGGATACTATGGAAATCATATTATATGCTTATGTGTCTACCAAATTTATTTTTTATTCCTATGTTGTTCTTTCATGGATTATGTTGTTTATTTCTATATGATTCATGTATTATTAACTTCCATGATTTATTCCCTGATTCATGTATATGATCTTTGACATGAAGGGTATGCTCTTCTCTTTATATGATAATGTTCTCACACCCTTATGCCATTAATTATACTTACATGTATCCCTTATATATCCTTACTTATAATTTGAGCTCACCCGTTTTTTTGTTACTTTACCTAGGTTATAATGAAAGGTATTAGGTATAATTACTAAAGGTGGAGATATTTATGGGAGATGTTGAAGATATTTCACCAAGAAATAAATTTCCTTCCATGTTTACAAAAACACCAAACTATTATGGTCCTCAATAATGTATTGTTGTAATGTATATAATATTCATCTAAAATCATGTAATATCCATATATTTTAAGAATAGTTCACTAAATTACTTAACCATGAATTTTGACCAAAATATTTTACATGATATCTTGGAAGACACTGTGGATGGAATAATCACATTCTATAAGTAAAAACCCTCAGCATGGGCTACTCACAGTCCAAAATTCAAATTCAGAAGAAGGACATATGAATGATTTAAGATTAATCAAAAGAGTCCAAGGGGTTCACGAAGTGTGAGAGGACCCACACGGTGTATTTTCCTACTTCACCGCTTATCCATGGCCCTAGGGTTATATGAATCCCAATCTATGTAACATTACATGACATGTTGGTGAACTACATGGCATGTCCAAGTCAAATTGGACTGGCTTGTTTATGTCAGGACATGTCTATGTAGATGTCTCTATTTCTATGTATAGGGGTATATGATCATGTAATTCCACATGGGTTATTCATCCTTGTGATCCATCACAAAGTACGTCTATCTGGGGAATGGGTACATGGTAGGTAGGAAGGCTACACGATCTGTCATCCTTAACACTTCACAAAACCCTATTCATTGTCACTGAGGGGCTACATTTTGTGTTTTCATCCAACTACTTAGTGTGTAGTTATTTTTTTCACATATTATTTAGATTCATTCCATTCACCTGATTATTTTTTCTTCACCATATTTTCTGCCTCAAATCCAACTGGGATGAGTGGATCTAGCTGTGGATCACTGATTGCAACCATCATTCACCAGAAATTGGAAATATGGGTTTTTGTGTTTCTTCATTCATCTTCTATGTTTGAAAGGATTAAAACTTCAATTCATTGACCTAAAATCCCCAAAACAAACAGGGTTTCCTTTAAATAATCCCAAATCTTGTCAAACTTCTTCTATTTGTTCTTTTCCTATCAATCAATCATGATTCTATTTGTCTAATGGGTCTCGGTACTACTCAGTAATATCGAACTAGGACCGCAAGGTCCTACCGATGAATAATACAAAGAACATTTCATAGAAAAACACCAAAACAATGTTTAAACAATATTAGGGAATCTTTCTTCGAAAATTATAATGATTAGTGATACTGGTTCAGAAAATGTTGAATAAGTTAATTTAAATCTGATATATAGATGAATTCTTAGGCCATAATTGGTGCAGATCCAAGAACTAAGTGGATATGGTCGGAGGATTTAATATAAGGGTGTAAATACCCAATTTTTAAGCCCTACGTGGTTTTTGGATCATTCATTGATGAAGAACACACCTTCCAAAAATTTAAATAAGTCATAGCATTCAGTGTATCCTGATCTAATTTGATCTGGAATTTCATCATCGCCAGATGAGATTCACCAATATAAGGAGGAAGGAGAGTGTCATTAGTGAATCTACAATTATGAGGATAACCCCCTCCAATTCAACCTAGTAGTATTCTTATAAAATAAATCAATACATTAAAATGAAGTATTTATTTATTTATTTATTTCATCGAAAGTACCGCCAACAAGTGAGGGATATGAAGGCCCTATGTTGAGCCATTTTAGGCCATGCCTGGGGTAAACACAATGTTCAAGACCCAATATGAGTCTTGTAAATTTGATCTGATCTTTTATTTAAGAGTTATCTCATCTTCTTAAAGAACTATGCATGTGTAGTATAAAATATATTTAATATTTTTATAAAATTAATACTGATCACACTGTGCCTCAGATTCACACACTTCCTCATCACCTAAATAATGAAATATATATTGAAATATTTTAAAGTCTTTCAAGAAAATAATTGGGTCTTGACATAATTCCCTCCTTCAATATTTTCATCCCCAAACAAAAAAAACTATGTAAATAACTCTGTATATTGAATCCACACTTTTCTCTCCTAAACCCATGAACTCTCCTACATGTTTTATATAGTTCCATAACATGTGTACCAGGGGTGTAGTTCATCGTCACAAGTTCCTCTCTTATTGATCCTTGATCTCTATTAGGTGATCTTCATAGGTAGGTCCAAATTCGATGTCCAACATGGCCTAGTCGATGACGTGCATGGGGTCATGTATGTATCTCCTCACCTGCGACACATATAGGACATCGTGCACCAGCTCTAACCATGAGGATAGGGTGGGGTGGTAAGGAAACTTTCAAACCCTCTACATGATCTTGAAAAGCCTAATGATCCTCATATATAGCTTTCCTTTTAAACAGAACCTCCAAAATCCTCATCGTGGGGACAACCTCAAGAAAACGTTGTCTCCCTACTCGAACTCCAAGGGGATGCGATATTGATTTGAAAAATATTTCTATCTTCTATGGGTCATCCTCATCCACTCATGAGTGATCTATATTTATCCATCATCACCTACATCATCTATGGTCCCAAAAGGGGTGCCTCACCAATCTCTATCTTGTACAAGGGTGGCCGATAGGGTTTCTAGTACAGGTTCTCAAAAGGAGTTATAATAATAGTAGAGTGGTAGATGTTATTGTACCTAGAATCTACCAAGGACAAGTGATCATACAAGATATAACCAAAGTCTAACATGCGAGCCCTCATCATATCCTCCAACACTTGGATTGTGTGTTTGATATACCCATCGGTCTAGGGGTGAAAGGATGTAATCATACTCATTTGGGTCTCGAATTCCTCTAATAGGCCTCAACCCAATCATTACGTAAACAGCACATCACGATTAGAGAAAAGTGTCAAGGGAACCCCATGAAGGTGAATGAAATATCATACATAAAACGACCCAAAAAACTCCACTAAACTGTGATCATTGATAGAAAGAATGTTTGGTGACTTTGTGAATCGGTCAAGAGTCATACATATGGCGTTATAGACCATCGTTATGTTTGGAAGCCTTGTCATAATTTCTATGGATATTCCATCCCAATTCCACTCTAGGATCTCAAGGGACTACAAAAAACCATAAAGAACTTGTTTCTCAGCCTTCACCTACTAAAAAACTCAGTTATGTTCCATTTCATGTCGGTCCACTGAATCTTCCATTGAAGGTTTATGTACATATTCCCCACACCAGGATGTACAGCTAGGGGAATAGTGTGGAACTCTCACATCACCTCCTACAGCATCATGATTGGAACCAATATTCTCCCATGGAACATGATGACATGATTTCCTCATTCAAAATAAATTTTTAGTGAGTCCCTTAAGGATATATGGTCATGAAAGACCACACAGTTAATGTCCCTCAGCATGAACTCTTTCATAAGATCATTAAACAGGGGGGAAACACCATCGACTATAGAAAAGTTTCACCCTACTTCTCTACCAAGTTCCGTTGTAGGGAGGCTAACTAATCTAAAGAATCCTACACTAGGGGATCCTGGGACTTTCTACTGAGAGAATATTTTAAAACATTTACCTTCCCTAGATTATAGAAAATATAGAAGTCATAATCCTACAGGAACTCAAACCAGTTATATTGTCTTAGGTTCAATTCACTCTACATGCACACATACCCGAGACTCTTGTGGTCTGAGTAAATGAAAAATCACTCCCCCCAAAGATGGTGTCTCTATATCCGTAGGATAAATACTACCACTTCTATCTCTAGGTTTTGATTTTCATAGTTATTCTCATCGATTCAAAATTTCTTCGACCTGTATGTGATAAATTCCTTGTACTACCTCAACATGCAGTCGGGTCCATTTCTTAAGGAATCATAATAAACTAAAAACACAACACTTTCTTTTGGTAGTCTAAACAATAGATCACTTTTTATCCCTGGACTTAACTCTTTGAAGGCCTTCTGGAACTTCTTAGACTAGATAAATGACTACCCTTTCTGTGTCAGGCTAGTCAAAGGAGATGTAATTCTAGAGAAGTCTTCCACAAACCTCTTTCACTGCACCCAAAAATATATAAATCTTTTAATCATTGAAATTTTCTTGCATGGATCCCAAGAATTCACTGGATTGAATGTTTTTGGGGCCACAACCAAACCATGCTAAGAAATGGCGTGCACCAAAAGTTAAACCTCGTGTATCTAGAAATGGAACTACAAGTGCATCCCATAAATTTGGATCTCTCAAAAAAAATCTTAAAACTTCCTCAATTACACTACATAATCCTCCTCTTATGAAAATTAGATAAGTATTTCATTGATGAAGATAAAAAAATTGTTCCCAGTATAGATGGAATAATCGGTTTATCAAATAGGTAAACATGGTTATGGCATTCATCATACCAAATGGAATCACTAGGAACTCATAATGTCCATAGTGAAATTATAATTCCAAAATTTGAATATCGGCCTCATGAACCATAAATCAGTGGAAGATAGAAATAATATCAATCTTTGAGAACCATCTCACACCTCAAAACTAGTCAAAATGTTAGTCGGTCTTTAAAAGGTGCACTTGTTCTTTATCAAGGCCAGGTTATAGGGGTGATAATCCACAAAAAGCCGCAAGATCGAATCCTCTTTTTTCCCAAACAATAATATATCCACCCAGTGGGTACACTGGGTCAGATGAAGGTCCTCTAACAATAATCGTAGCTCCCAGAGCTCAATAGGGGTCATCTGTTCTATTTTAGAAAATATTGGAATGCTGTTGGGATGCAAGTCAATGAAAATATCCATCTCTTTGCTTAGTGGTTGTCTTGGATCATACATGGGGATAATATCCATGTAATTCTCCAAAATTAAAAAAAATATTTATTCTTGGAGAGGATTTTACACCAAGGGATATACAAACAAACTGATGGTTGATTGGTTGCAGCCTCCTGCTCATAAGAACCCACTTTCTAAACCGTGAGATCTATCTTTATAGAAGAGGAAAACTTCTCCCATTATAGTGTAGGAATATTACATGTCTATAGTGAAAATGAATCTGGGCTCAGACCATAGACAAATAATACATACACAAGATGTTATCATAGGGTTCTGTATTTATGACCAAAATTTCCCTTGTGATCCTCTCTCCACTAAGCGATATCTTGAACTTCCGGAAGATAAAATATACAGAATAGGTGTTTCTTCTGGGATCATGAAGATGAAATTATTATGCTAGAACCTCGACTAGGATCTCAATATCTCACAAAAGTAGTATATAGATAAATAAATTACATTAACAAGTGTCTAGTAATACTGAATTAAGATTATAAAACTCATATATTATACCTCTAACCATCTTAGGTATTTTAGGATCATAAACCTACAAATAATGCAACTTTATGTGTCCCCAAACTCCACTTATCTAAGCCATATGTTTCCTACTAGATGATGGTGGTGTAAGGATCTCATGGCATCTTCCTCCACCCATAGCTCCTCTTAGTCCTCTACCAGCTCTACCTCCCAGGGGACCACCTTATCTTTACCTGGGAGATCCTTGATCTTGGTGTTTTCTCTACAGTAGATGTCCAAAAGGTACCTTCCTATGCTCCTCGAAATGTCTGGTTAGGAGGTCACATTCCATGTGACCATTTTCATTGCAACTGAAGCACCACCCCTCTCTAGGATTCCATGGCACTTTTCACTATCTCTGTATTATACGACCATGGGAATGAATTTTCTCACAAATAGGATTCCAGAGCTGAGGTTCTGCTGACTAGAACCTTCTAGATGTCATAGAAAACTCAAATATATGATTCCCATTATGATCTCTAACTACATGGAATCTCGTTGAAAAAATTTGATATGTCACTAACACCCTCTCCAGTACCCTATCATAGGTGGGGATGAACTAGGTCACTACATTGGAATAGATATCTCTATGAAATCCCTACTAAAACATCTATTCTCACAAGTATCCACTGTGAGTGACGTCATGGGAGTATTGAGTATGGTCTGTGAACCTCTCTACATACTTGGAAATTATCATCCCTACCTTATATAACTCTAGAAGCTCTTGGATCCAGACTGAGCAAGAGTTGGAGGGGTAGTACTCCTCATAGAAGAGCTACTGGGATTCAGGCCATGAGAGTGTCAACTCATCATACATCTACATAAAAAGCCTCCACCATTACCCATATTCTATATTTAAAATTCTAGACTCTAGTGAAACCACCTATTCCATCTGGGTATGAACAATTCAGAATATACGGACCACGAACTCTTTCCAATCCTCTACTACGTGAGGATTTTTCTCACCATGGAACCTCAGTGGCCTCTAGAACTGAAACATGTAGAGTATGTTAACCCTACACACTTCCTCAATATATTATTCTATAATGATCTACTACTTGACAGTTGGAGGTGCTTCTACCTACCCACTTGGAGGAAGGGGTCACTATATTGACTCTGAATAGAGGCATCATTGCTTATCATATCATCCTCATGATCTTTAACTGGTATCCTAGATGGTTGGAATCATGGAGGCATCATGATATTTATCATGATTTACAAAGTTCATATTTTCATACATATATATATATATATAACAATAATGGGGAGTTGACTCAAGAAGGAGTGTCAAAGAATCAATCATATATGATGGTTTTACCATTAATCCTTACAACCAATGTCTCTGTATACCGATTCGAAAAGCAGGTAGTCAAGATCCTGGTGAATGGATACCTCAGCCACCCACACCATCATTAGACTCCTTATCAGGAGATAAACACTCGAGACACTTTGACACGGTTTCCCTATACCCATCCAAATTCTTGTAAGGGGACTAGATTATGAATCACAATATATGACCACTGTATGTATTCCACGAACCTAGTACCCCAAATCTTCTCAGAATTCACCACTGAACTAACCATTATATTAATATGAAAAGGAACTTGAGGTAAAATCCCAGGTAGGGGTGATTATATGCATACCCAGTAGGACACATTTAAAGCTAATGGGAAACAGTAACAGATTAAACATGAAAAGGAAGACAATGGATACAACATACAGTCAAAGAGAATAGATCAACCCAAACAAAATGTTAATGTAACTTCATACAATTATAAGGGGATCAACATGGTGGGAATAAGAACTACACATCATGTATTTTCTAGATATAGAATGTGATTATACTCATCCAAACACAAGAATCATAACATTGAAAGCATGTGGCATACCTTGTTCGTCTTCACCTATCCCAGAAGGAGAGTAACCAAATCCAAGGTGTGGATACATAAGAAAGTATATATATGCTCAGTCAAAATAATCCTAAATGAGAGAGTAAATGGTTCCCCATATCATAGATGAGCCTAATAATAAGAGTATCTAGTTGTTCTAAAATTCCATAAACCATGCCTAGAATCCCACATGACTTACTAGAAGTAATCGTCCATGTCAAGTCGTGCCTCGTCACTATGCCACACAGTCGATGGGCGACAAACTCTATATAGGGAACCCATGCCTTGATATAACAAGAGGATCCCAGTCTATTTTTCACTAAGTAACTCTACTACAAAGACATTTTGAAGGGTACCACTCTATAGTCGTCATGGAACTCCACTATCCAGCCCTACTAGAGGTTCCCACTAAGAAAGTATTGAGAAACTACACTACCCATCCCTGCTAGAGGGTACCACTGATAAAGCATTGAAGAATTTTACTACATGGACTTGCTGGAGGGAACCTCTAGAAAAATTTCTTGGAACTCCACTGCCCAGTCCAATTGGATTTTAACACTTGATAATCTTTGAGGAACTCTACTTACCGACCCTATGGGAGGGTACTGCTCAGAAAGTTCCCAATAATCCTATATGATAACCCATCATCGTGTGTTTCCGAACAAGGATTCATGCATGTAACATTTGAAATCATATCTCAAACTCTACTATGGAGGTCACGATCACATTATATGTTGAAAAACACTCTGGATAGGCTACTCGCAGGCCAAAATCCAAGTTCAAATGAAGGTAATACTGACAATTTAATATTCCTCAAAAGTAGCTAAGTGGTACATAAAATTTGAGGGACCCACAAGACGTGTGGTCCTGCTTCACCACCTAGCTGTTTCCATTGGGGTTAACGGATCCCAATTCATGTAATAGTAACTTCCATTCATATGTACTGCATGGCTTGTACAAGTCAACTGGGACCGGGACATGTCCTTATGGTCGTGTCTATGTAGTTGACTTTGTGTATGTGTACTTGGGTACACAACTGTCTAATTCCACATGGGTTCCCTTCCATGTGATCTTTTTCATGGGTTTTTCATCCAGTAAAGGGGAACACAACATGTTGGAAGGCTACATTTCATTTCATCATTAACATTTCTCAGAACCCTAGTTGTTGTTGTTGAGGGTGTACACGGCGTGTGTTTATCCAACTACACAGTGTGTAATCATGTTTTTGTAAGACTCTTTAGATTCAATATTTGAGACCAAATATATTCTTTTCACCATAGATCCAGCCTTGAATCCACCTGAGATGAGTGGATCTGGCTGTGGATTGTGAATTCCAATTCTCGCTTACCATAAATCAGCTCCATTACTTTTTCGGGGTTTCATTGGTCATCATGTATTTTTCCAAGGCTTATGCCTTAGATTCTAAGATCTCAAATCACTGAACCATACATTTTTTCCTTCAAATGATGCATGATCTGTCGATAATTCATTGATCGTTTACTTTTCACATTTATTTTCCATGGTTTTGGGGGTTCGATCGGGATTGGTACCGCCCAGAAATGTTGAAACAGGGACGTGGGGTCATACTAGTGATGAGCCCAAGAAATATTTGGGAGAAAAGAAATATTAAAAGGTTAAACATTTTTGGCCAATAATTCTTGAATAATTTTCATGATTGGTAATACTAGTTCAGAAAACATTGAATAAATCAATTTAAATATGCTAAATATACACATGCTTTGGAAATAATTGGTAAAAATCCTGGGACAAGGATAGATCTGCTTAAATAATTTAATAAATGGGCATAAATCACAAATTGAAGTGTTATACTTGGTTTTTGGATCATTTGATGATGAAGAACAAGCCCTCTTATGACCGAAATTTTTGTTAACATTTGTTGCATCTTTATCTGATCTGATTTAGCATTTCATCATCATATAATGAGATTATTTAATGGGATGTGGAAAGAGAGCATCATTGGAGATTCCTAGATTTTGGGGCTAACCCTAGCCAATTCAACCTAGTAGTATTTTTATGTAATAAATTGCTACATTAAAATGAAACAATTATTTATTTAACTAAAAGTACCGCTATTGATTGAAGGATATGAACACCCCTTGTCGACCCATTTTACATCACGCCAAGGGTAAACACTATATTACAGACTCAACTATAGTCTCAGATTTATGATATTAGATTTAATTTATGATTTATCACTTTTTCTTTAAGAACCACACATGTGTAATATAATATATATTTAAAATTGTAATAAAATTAAGCTTGGGAATATCAGGCCCCGAAATCCCACATTGTCTCAACGCCTATCTCTAGATATATATATATATATATATATATATCAATGTTGGGTCTCTATAGTCCCTGAATCATATGTCTAATCACACGGGTTAGGCATCCCACATGTATATCATACAACACACCACCCATAAATCACTATTAATGTCAATGTGCCTAAGCTGGCCCCCTAAGGTTAATTAGAACTCATACACATCACAAAACTCTCACATAAATAGGGAATCAAACTCAATCTCAGTATAAAAATAATTCTTCCATTATACAAAACTATCACTCACAAATAAAACCACCATTGTAAAAATTTAAATAAAATATATTTGGACATTATGGATCCCTTTTTGTTATGTGAAGGTATCTTTATAATCATTGAAATATTAGAGAATATAACGTTCAAATCATCAATGTTTTTTTCATCATAAGGCCATACTATGGTATTTTTCTTTAGCCCAGTCAGTTCAGTGGAAATAGTAACCTTTAACATGGGTTAGACAACCAGATGTTCAAAAACATATTATTGATGTTTTATTGACTTATTTGTGAGTGTGTTGAATAGAAAATACTCTAGGATGGTATAGTTGGTGGAAGTATAAACTAATTAGATAATTCAATGGATGGATGAAAGAATGTGTTTTAGATTGATGTTATTTACTTGACCAGTAATAAACCTCTACAAAATGAGGTTGGACTAGATGCTAATGACAGATATTGATATATAGTAATATAAATTACTGTCATGGTTTCAAAACTAGATTACCAAAATTTAAACTCTATATTTATAATATAAAGATTCTGGAAATAATGTACTTCTTGTAATAAAAAATAGTTATCAGTGTTTTCCTATGGATGTTTGTAAAAAGTCTAAACCACAAAAAAATAGTGTTCTTTTTTTCTTGATCCTTGTATAATTTATTTTTTTCGTGATTCACCTTTTTATTGGTGATTAGAGTGTTTCTTGACTTCTTACTTTTGGTTCAATAAGGAAAATATGAAAGATTCAATAGTAAGAAATTTTTTTGTGTTAAACTACTAGTGGATATTTTCTTCTAGTGAACTCAAGGTTCAACTATCTGATATTTCATATTGACTTCTATGGAGGTGTCTCTTTCAATCCCAATAAGTGTTATCAAAGGATAATTGAATTGGACACACATATCATTACAGGTATCATTCTCACTTTTCTCATAGCCATATTAAATTTTGGTTAGTAGTACTATCATTGAAATATATACAAATGGATGAAGGAAACCTCTGTATCAATCCATTCAATATAAAAAACTTTTATTTTTGGAAGATGTAGATAGAGGAATTTCTAATATATAAATATCTAAAATTTTCATTAGGAAAAAACCAAAATATATATAGAAAGGTGGATGGGAAATTTTGGAAAGAAAATACCTAGTCTTGGTGAGGATCACAATGGACTGGAATGCTACCTTAAAAATTATGGAGAAGGTGACTAAAACTACACATATGGCCGCCCAGTTAAAGAAGGATGAAAAACTGAAAACATTAAAGATCATGTTCTTAATAAGGTGTTTTTTAGATTGAATTTATCATAATGACAATAAGTGTGATAGATTTCATGTAATTAGGTTTTACTTAATAAATTATTTAATTTTATTTTCTGTCTATTCTGAGTTTCATGACATTCTTTAATTTTTTACAAAGAATTTTAGGATTTTAATTGTTTTATTGAGGAATATGGTTAGGCTGCATAGTTATAAAATACTACATTTCCCATGTGTTTCCCATGAATTTTAGGTATGTCTTGTATAGTGTCATTTATCATGGATGGTGTGTGGCTTTTTATCCTATGATATTTTCTATGAGTAACTATGTGTGTATATTTTTAGTAGCTAGTATAAGTGGTCATGTTGTTATGTGATTTGTTAAACTATATATCTAAAACGTGTATTGTTCCTTAGAATTTAAAATTTTCTTTTTCTTTTATTTTCTATTTTTTTATTTTTTTTAATTTCCCCACTCTTCAATTTTTCTCCAATGGCCATCATGAACTCCCTCTTCTATGATCTCTCCCTACTAGTGGACTCCTTCATGTTGATTCCCATTTTGGATCCCTCCTATTTCGACCCTCCCCCCACCCTCTCATTCATGAACCCCCTCCTCATGGAGAACAACATTTCATGCATTCCTTCTCTCCCAAGTCTCCACTTTCATAAGGTATTCTCCCTATTATTTCAGATTTTTCATTCAAATCCCCTAGGAATGGTCTCTTCTTCTCTTCTGTCCCCCTAATCACATTTTCCAATTTCCTCATCACTTATCAATGTTCAACCAAACCCTGAAGGAATTTTCTTGGATTAGTGGTTTTAATTTTCCTGATTCTTTATTTATGAGTGTCATTCAAATGATTATTATAGCCTTTACCATCATAGATAATGCTTTTTAGACCATCCACCACCAATTCTAGGTATGATATCCTCATTTTCTTACTTTAATTTTGGAACCATTGATTTCTTGGTGTTATAAATATTTGTTTTAATTTTCTAATGATGGTGTATCTTGTGTTATTTTCTCAAGGTTTTAATTTTAATCGAACCTTGTTTCCTTGGATTGTGATGGTCTATCCTAATTTAATGTTTATTTTTAATGTTTATTTAGCAAACCATTCATACCAAGAGTTTTTGAAAAAAATTTAACAGCTTTTTAAATGCATAGTTGATTTTTATAATGTTTTTTTTATTTGAAAATTTTCCCCCAAAATTGTCACTTATCATTTCAATTGGACCTTGAATTTATAAGTATATTAAAGGTTTTGGGTATGAATTTAAATTATTGTGTGGTGATTTAAAATGTTTTGAAATTGTATGGGTAATGTGTTAAACTAAATGTGTGGTGTTGAAGAGATTTGACAGTATTTGGGTGATGATTTAAACTGAGGGGTGCTGCTTAAAACCCTTGGTTTTCTCTTTTCAATAAAATCAGTTTTGGGAAAAGGTTTTCATTTTTATTGGTATTTATTGAGAAAATGAGTGTGCATTTTAAATATTATTTCGATGTTTTTTGTAAGGTTCCTTTACATGTGGTAATTGTAATATGTTTTCAAATGATTTTAAGAATCAGAAAAATGGAATTGTATTCTGAGACTTGTGTTTTAAAATACTATTTGAAACATTATATAGTTCTAAATGGGGTGGGAGACCCTCGTTTGTGACTTATTTGATGATTAGACCCACCATGACTTGTAACCCCTGGGGGATGTTTAGATTATATCATTGTGAGATGATTATACATGGATATGTTTTGGGAAACTTCTTGTGAGTGTATCAGATATGAGGTATGTGTTTATTTTAAATTCATTGAACTTGTAGTGTAATTATTGGTTGATCACTTCCACTTAACTTTTCAAATGATTAATAAGAATATATAAAGGGATTTGTATGATAGAAATTTATAGGGTTTAGTAGTATGATTCATATGGAGTGTTACCTAGATATACCCCACTAATTACCATGATAGGATAGCGGGTCATGTGTTGGAACCCTTTATAATCATGTTGAAGCATATTATCTTTCAGGGTGTTTTTTCCAAATTAGTCATAGGAGGCTACATAGGACATGGACTGGTTCAGTAGTGTTTTCTTAGGTTCTTTATCACCAGTTCAAGACATTATTACTAGAGATTATGTGTGATTACCCTGAAACTAGGTCACTTATAAGACACTTTAATTGATTTCATTTTGTGGTTCAATTGAATTCCATTTATTCCATTTATTCTTAGAACCATTCAATTATTAGTGGTTTAGAATGCTTGGATAATATGAGTGACTCATGTGGTATGTTATATTTTCATTTATTATTTTACCTTGAATCTAGTTTTAAATATGGTTCAAAAATTGTTTTCTTAAAATGGAATGGGTTATTTATTTATAAATAGATTTTAACAAAGGGTTTCTAGATAGATTTTGTTTTGAAAATAAAAATTTTCAAGTGATGATTGGAAGAATTATAAATAATGTTCTTTAATTATATCCTTATAGTATTAAAAATTTGCTTTGTGGTTTGGGTGTTTGATCAAAATTCATGACCATCATTTTTTAGTTTTATATGAAAAAAGGGTTGTTGTTGATAAATTTTTAGGGGAATTTTTTTTAGTTTTGTTTTATAAGTCTTGTGTAAAGATTTTAATTTTCATTTTTCATTAAAACTATCTTAGATGGGATTTAAAATTAATGGTAAGGCATGTGGTGAGGCGGATGGTGGATTACTTAGTGCTTATATTCTCAAGCCTATAATATTATTTCAGTTTCAGTTTCCTAGTTCAGTTCTAGGACAATATTAAGAGCGTCGGTTGATTGAGGTTAGTTTATTTGATGACATTTGGAATCTGGTTCCTTTTACCTAATTTGTAATAACCTGATTTTAATTTTATAGAATGTTCTTAATGTTTCCCATTAAATTATTTACTCTAAGAAATTAATCTGTTATTGCTTTCTACAAAATAAGAGTATCTATATCTGTTGGAGGTTAAGTAGGAACTCGAGGATTGTTTGGTTTTCTTTTTAGAGGGATATCCAGAGTTGGTGGGTGGATTCTTTTTTTTCATTTTTTACTTATTTATAGTTTTTTTCCTAAGTGATTTACCATGGAATTATGATATATAAATAGGCCTCACTGATTTTCTATTAGTTTTCTAATGTATTTTTTACTCTAATTATTAGGTGAAATTATTCCCATGTGTGTTCTTATGATCCAAAAGAACTGTTTTCCAACCTATGTGGATTAGGAACAACCTTTGGTCCAGTATAGGACCAGATTCGGCAGAAGATAGATGGTTTTCCTGGACTGGTTCACTACATTTAATGAAATATCATATGAATTATTTAAAAATAATTATAATTCAACTAAAATTAATGAAGGTGACCTTCAAAGATAATGTGTGGGTTATACTAATACATTCATATTAATCAGAATCATTTGATAGTATGGTTACTCTAGTAATAAAATCCTATATAAAATATGATCTTCTATTTCTATACGTCTAAAATTTGATCCTAAATAAGGGTCCCAAAATAAGAGAGGTATAAGAACCTTCTTCTTGAGCATCAAATACTAACATGATTGGAAGTTAACATTATCATGAGACTAATCAATAATCTGAATAAAATATCTATGAGAATAGAAACATATTATAATCATAGGGTGTTCCAAAAATAATTATTACCTAAGTTAAAATGATGTATGGTGGTCAACCTAGGTTGTCACTTGAGAGGAGCACACAACAATCCTGTTTTTTCACTTTAAATTTGAGAACGCAAATAGGGTGTTTTTTCTAAAACTGTTTAAATTTTAAGTAAAAGGAAAATAAAAAAGGAAATAAATTTATGAATATTACTGACAAAAATTTGATAAAAAAATTATTTAAAACAATTATATGATAATGGTTATCAAGTGAGGTAAATTCTCCCATTTTAATTATATCATTGTTTTAATTTATCTTATTCATTTTCTGTTAAGTCGATAAAAGTAAGATTCCAAAATTACTTCATCTCACTCATTTGGTCAAATTAAAATGATAATAATAAAACTTAACAAAATCATAGATTGGTATACACTCCTTCCATTGTGTGATAGAGTTGTAGATAATACCCCCAATTTACTTAGGAAATTTCAAATCGGGTATTTGTTGTCCCAAAAAAATCTATAATGGCCACTACCCATCCCACACGTACTGGTGATCTCCAAGTAATTTAAAACCAATCATTGTTATATACCATCATATATAAACCAGAACCAACTATAGGTAGATATTGATCCTTGATCAATGCAATATTAATAATAGAATATAAAATAAAATACGACAGCACAATATAATAAAACCCGCTATTAGTATTTGAAACCAACTTCATAGAAGAGGGAAAAGGATGAAAAATAATGAAGGTGAAGAAATAAACAAATAAAAAAGGGATAGCTTATACTTCCCCAATCACACAATATTTTACTCCTCTATGTTATGGTTATCCTAAAAGAAGGGGAAAAATAAGTCATTAAAATATTAAAAAGAATAAAAGATAGAAAAGAAAGAAAAGAAAAATTTGTCCTCTATAATCATTCCTCCAGAAGATTGCTTCAATTATGCCCCCCAGATGGCCAAAAGATACCAAGGTCCCTTATTATAATAAGTTCGTAATTGAGTATGATATGTACCCTAGAAATTTCAAAGATAATGGAGTTGGGTACAAGATTTTATGGATGCATTAATATGACTAACTTTTTCTAGCTATTGATTACTATTCCACCTGCACCATTTTGACTCATTCAAGAGCGGCCTTAGTGAAATAATTTCTCCTGGAACATTAATGTGAATCTGAAAATTCAAGTTAGTTTTCAAAAAAAGATATGATCACCTCATTAGGATGTCTTTATCTGGATATACGCCTCTTTTAATGTGGTAGGGCCCATTCTGTTGACCATGATAAGTTTTCACATTGATCAATTTGTTTGGGTTTATGGGAGTTTTAATAGACTCAAGGTCCAAAAGAATAATTTTTATCCCCTTAAAAATGGAATCTTAAAAGAAAATTAATTTAATTGGATCAAAATTGTATAATTTTTTCTCAAAACACTAAAGTAATAGAAAACTACTTAATTTCCAAAATTAAACATTTTTCACATTTAAAGCCAAAATTTACCAAAAATACTATAATGATTCAAATCATTTAATATTGATTAATTATAAGAGATTATATCATTGAAAAATAATAATTATAACATTTTCTCTATCAATTCCCCCACACATATCACTTGGATTCATGGAAAAGTAATCCTCAAAATAAAATCAAACCAAATTTAAAAGGCATATCCATGAGATCCACCAATTTAACACCAAGAAACAGAAGATAGCATGCCTCTTATAAAACCATTATTTCAAGTTCATAATTAAAATAATTAAATATATTTCCAATTAATATCTCAACTCATTCACACAAAACACTTACCTCACTTTCATTTTCTCTTATCACGAAAATATCACTTTTCAACAATGCTTTCCACATCAATACCCATTCAAGGATCACTATAGGCTTAATAAATTCATATTTCTCCACCAGATGTGATTCAATGAAAAATATTTATCATTAGTACTTATCTAGTTTGTTATATGGATTTCAGTTGGAAGGATTTTAATGTGAAAAATTATGAGGTAGAATTAGGAGGGCTTGGCTGTTTTCAATGAAAAATTTCCTGATTCTAATTTTTACTCAGGTATAGTCTCCTCCTCACTCCCATTAGTACAAATTAATCCCCATAGTCATGAAAACTAAAGGAAATTTTACATCATTCATCATTTCATTGGAAAAAATTTCAATCTTCTCTTACATAATTTTTCATGAATGCTCTAGATAGGCATAACTAACATTCCCCTTGGAAGCTCCATAATAGAACGACTTCTTTTATCATAAAAGCTCTAGAAATACATATCTTTAAAAGGAATGATTTTTTTAGTTGAAATAACATATCTTCAAAATTTTATATTCCACCCTAAGTATTTCCAAATGAGGTATCTCAATACAAAATATCTCCCCCACATTGAAGTTCAACTAGATTTTTCAATATCACTTAAAGAGTAGGTTGGATAGGGAAAATTGTCTTGTAATGTGGACAACCTCATAGTATTTTCATGGATTATAATGGATATATGGATTAAATGTTCATGGTAGGACATTATAAAAATTATTCTCTCTAAAATGGGTTTTTAAAATCAAATAAATTCTTCTTCATTTAAAACACATGTACATTAAAACCTCAAGTTTTTATAGGAATAAATCAATTTCTTTTTAAAGAAATAATGGATAGATTCTCCCAATAAGTGAGGTGAATAAAATAAATAGGACAAAACTTGTTCAAATGCCTCATGATAAAGTTAATTCAAAGATAATGATATTGATATGTGGCATGGGATTAAAAAAGTAGACTAGTTTTCCTGAAATTAGTGAGGATTTAATCATGAAAAAAAGTCATTGTCAATATTTAATTTCTTCTCATTTTAATATGATATTTTTTCTTCACTCAATTATATGGATTTTAAAAATGTAAATGATAATCATTTGAGATCAAAATTTTCACCATAAGAATTTTGAAAAACATACAAATATTTTTAAAAAAAATTGAAATTCCTAAACTACAGAGGTTCCCTACCCCACTCATAAATGATAAATTATATTAAATGAATTCAAATTCATCTAACATGTATTAATTTAATCAAAATAATAAATAAATTGTTAAGGGTAGGTACATCCTAACTTATTGTCAGTACAACATTGATTTAAGCTTGTATGTTTTGCACACATAAAAACCAGAAACCAAAAGTAGAGAAAATAACATTATAAATTTATTAAAAGAAAATAAAATTAAAATAGAGTGAGAAAAGAAGGATACAAATTTTTTTAATATCTTATGTGGGTATGGGGTTTTTAATGCCTCCATATGGTTATTTTTATCTAGTTGTCCCCAATATGATGGTTGGTGATGTTTCTTTCTTAAGAACCAACAAAATTCTTCTTTTTGGCACGCACTTATTCATTTTTGTTGAGGAATCCATGGATATAGTTTTTCAACTTCACACCTATATTAATGAGATAAAACATTATTGGTGGGAGTAAGACAATGTATTATTCCTCCTTTTTCTTGGATTCCACATTCACAACTTCTTCTTCACTCTCCAGTAGTTTCTCAAGGTATTTTTCATCAAAAGTATTGTCATAGGGAAAGTCATATTGTAATTATATTTGAATAAAATTAATAAATGAATAATAAATTTCAAATTACTCCATTTTATATAATGAATATTTTGTATCATTTTCCTTAGTAAAACCAAATTGTATATATCTTTCACTTCCTCCAATAAGTGTTCAATATGTTTATGGAGCTCCATATATTCCGTTTCAGGTAGATATTATTTTTATTCCTAATCCAACAACACAATGAAATTGTTATCTGAATATTGAAATTTAAAAAAAGGGGAGGTGAAAATCAATTCAAATTCAATAAATTTAGAAGATAATGAGTTCATGAAAAAATAATCATCATATGTTTGTTCGGCTTCAATTTATTATTTGGTTGAAAGTTTCTCTCAGAATGATTTTTAATAAATAGAGGTAAGTAATCAGGCTCCTCTTTTTGGAATATGAGTGGAAAATTTACATCTACCACTGGTTTTTATTCTTCTACAAATTCATCTCCTTTTAAAATAGAACTTCCTCCTTGTACGTCAATATATTATAACCAGTTTTGACTTGATTATCCACGTCTAAAAGTTATAGAAAAGAGAGACTTGTAACATGGCCATTAAACATTTCTTTGGACAAAATAGTGTATTGATTAAATTTTGGTAATAGGTATATATAATTATCATCTACCATTTCTCCATGCACCTGTGAGTTATCAATCTAAGAAGAATAATTTCATTTTTCATACATCATGATTTTTTTTTTATTTTTTTTAATGTATAAAATGAAAATTATTTATGAAATATGATAATTAGACTGTTGGCACTACCTCCTCAACAACAGATCCATGTTTAGACACATATCTCTCATGAGGTGTTCAAAAAACAATTACTTCCTATGTTAAAATGTTGTATAGTGGTCAACATATGTTATTTCTAAAGAGGATTTTACAACAATCATGTTTGTCACATTTAATTTGATAAATAAAATGAGGTATTTTTTTGAAATTTTATGATTTTGAAATGAAAATAAACTAAACAAATAAAATAATTTAATAATAATATTGATAAAATGTTGATTAATCAAGTGATTTAACATTATTTCATGATAATTGTGATCAGTTCAGGGTTAGTTCTCCAATTTTGTTTCTATTATAGTTCTAATTTATCCAATTCTTTTCTATTAAGTTGATAAACTTATATTCCACAATCACATCATCTAACTCCTTTGGTTAAATAGAAATGATAAGAATAAACTGTAAAAAATATTATATTGGTATAATCTTTTTCAAATGTGTGATATATTTGTATAGAATACCCCCAATTTACTTAGGCAATTCTCAATCAGGTATTGTTTATCCTAAATAATCAATAATGGCCACTACCCTTCCCACACATATTGGTGATCACTAAGTACTTCAACGCCAATAACTTCTCTATTGCATTGTATTTAAACTAGTACATAGTGGAGGGAGATATTGATCATTGAAAAAAGAATTAATAACAATATAATATAAAATAAAATTCAATTGAACAAGATAATAAAATTTTCTATTCGAATTTGAAACCATCTTCGAAGAATATATTAAAGGATCTTAAATCATTAAGTGCAAGAACTTGATAATTTCAAAAGGTAAAACCTCTCCTTCCAAAATCACAAATAATTATACCCCTCCTTATTTAGGGTATCCATAAATATTAGGGGAAATAATTAATTTCAATATTATTAAGAACAAAAGATAGAAAATATTGAACAAAATAATATCTTCTAAAATCTATTCCCCGGAAGTTTACTTTAGTTGTTCTAAGAAGATGGATGAAACGTGCTGAGGTCCCTTGTCATAATATGTTCATAATTGAGTTATTTATCTTCCCATGAAATTTAAAATCTTCTATAGTTGGTTACAATGTTTTATGGATTCATAAATAGAACATAATTTTTATTGATGCTAACTACTATTCCACCTACCCCATTTTGACTTGTCCAAGGGTGAACTTAATGGAAGCAATTCTCCCTAAAATTTAATGGGAGTCTAATAATTTAAGTCATATTTCGTAACCATATAAAATAACCTCATTTTAGGGTCGGTATCCTGATATATACCTCATTAATTTGGGTAGGGTTGATTCTACCAACTAGAATAAGTTTTCACATTGATAGATGTTTCTGGGATTGTGTGAGTTCAAATGGATTGTGGGTCTATAAGAAGAATTTATAACTGAGTAAAAATGTAATAATATAATGAAATCACTTGAATTGGATCAAAATTGAAAATTTTATGCTTAGAACATAGAGTCAATAGAAAATAGCTAAATTTTCATAATTAAACAATTTCACATTTAGGCCCAAAATTCACCAAAAATAATAAAATTAAGAAAATAATCTAACATTGATTAATTATAAGGGATTAAATCAATGAAAAAATATTTATAATAATTAAGATATATTCTTTAACAAAGAGTTATGAAAATTCAACTAGTCCATGGCTTACTTTCTAGAATTATGGTATGTGAGGACATCTACAATGGAACTGTAGAAATCAAAATGGATATACTAATGGAATAGACACCTAATGTATAAAATTCATTAACAAAATATAATTTAGTATTTATATGCTGATTAATATTCAAAATAATATGGAGTAATGTGTATTTTACTCTGGTGCATCTTTCCACCCATTAGCTAATTGAGGATTCATGGAAAGCTATATACCTAGAAGCTTTGGAGAAGTTATCTAAAAGATGATAAATAATTAGATGTGACTAGAAAATAAGGATTTAAATATCCCTATTTATAATGGGAATATTCTTTATTTGAGAGGATTTAGGTACATATTTGTCTTAAGATGAATCCCATTTTAGTGGGATATATAGATAATGATGGGTTCATAACTAAATTCAAGAATCGTTTCTAGAACATTACTTAGTGATCTACGGTTGTGGTGTGAGGAGTAAAGAAAAAAATCATGTATATGAATAGAATTTCATATGGGAGTAAAATAGATAAAATTTTATCCTCTCAATATATTGATGATAGTCATTAAATATTGGTTCACTTTAGTAAGAAAAAAAATGAAGGCTCTATTAGGGAAGGGAATTCTAAAGCTCAGTCATACAATTGTTAGAATATTTGGGGATATGTAAATAGAAATAAAAAAGAAGGTCTCATTAAATATGAATGGTTAGAAGACCAATCCCTATAAATTATAGCTTGTTCACATGGACTCATAGGGACCTAATTGAGTTAAATATCATAGGGGATCATCATAACTTGTCACATTCATTTATCATTCCATGATAAAGGTGTTGGTTTATTTAATTAAAATAATATGTTGTATTAGATGTCATTGTGCTGTGTAAATCCATGGACGAGTTGGAATTTTCATAGAAATTGATGTGACTAATATCATATAATGGTGGTGAAAACAATAATTAAAACTTTCAAAAGTTTTTTCAAAATAAGGGGATCAAAATTGAGAGAATATTGCCCAAAACTCCACACTATAATGGAGTTCTATAGAGGGTTAATTTGACTTTGATAGAAAAATATAGATGCATATATGTGAAATTTGGTTTTCCCAATGCCATCTAGAAAGAACTAATTAACACATATGCATACATGGCCAATAGTAGTCCAGTCTCTAATATAGGACAAAGGCTATATAAAGATATTTTTTGATTGGCTACCATTAGTTTCTCACCACAAAATATTTTTTTCATTTCTTATGGTCTTGTTGATGTTAATGATAAAGAATAGATAGAAATAAATTCAAAAGCCTATTTTCATATATAATATGAAAATGAAGGGCTTAGAATCATAATTTTTATTAATGTCCAATGGAATATCAATTTATTTATATATGTAATCATTAATAAAATTATTCTATGGATGGATTTTAACATTGTCTTATATAATGTTGACGAAAAAATATCAACTAATAAAGTAAGGTTATTTTTTGGCAGTGAAAGTTCTATCCATCTATATTAAGAATGTGGTATTTTATGCCAGAATGAAACACATTTTCATGAAATTCTATTTCATCGGGATTTTTATGGAGTACAAGGTGATTGAACTTTAGAAACTTTTTAGGAAGGAATATCTAGATGACATGATAACAAAGTATTTAGTCCAATAAAGCCTAAAGTTGAACTATACCTTAGTGGGATATAACTAAATAGTTGAAGAATGTAAGACTTGGTAATGAATCTAGAAGAGGGATTTTGTTTACCCAAAATTTTCAAGGATGGTTATGAGGTTTTTAAGAAAACAACCCCTTTATGTGGATGATTTTTGGGATCTCATGTCCCTATTAAGAGCATAAAAAGATCAAACCCTATGAAGTTCAAGTCACCAGAATTTTTATCATCTTAATTTCAGTCTCTCATAGTTCATTTCATCCACATCAGTTCATTATAAATAGGAACATTTAGTATATGGGTCAAACCACTATATGTTCAAAAACAATTGATCGATGTTTTGTAGGTTAGTCTCATGGTGTAGGGAATAATGTACTAGAAGGGGCGGTTGAGCTTTAGTATGTCTCAATTGAAGGGAGAAGTTAATGGATGGATGACTACAATTTTTAGAGGTTGGTGTTAACTGCTTCACTGATAATTAACCAGTATAAAAGGTGGCGGTACTGGTTTTTGAATATAGAGTACAATGTATAGTAACAATAAGTATTAATGTTATACTAAAACTGAATTATGAAATGTGTAACAGAGATTTTATTAAATAAAATGTTTGTAAATTGTGTACTTCAAAAAATACCAAATAGTTGGAACTATTATCACATGGTTGTAGGATGAAATATTGAACCATGTAAAACCAATGGTTGTTCTATCAATTTTTTTGTGTGATTTATTTTTTGTGTGTGAATCATCTATTGAGTGGTTACTTGGGTGTTTCTCGAATTACTAATTCTAATGCTCTAATACAGAGGTCAATGCTCTAGTAGTATTATTTTTTTTTGTACTACTGGTTGATGAGAACATCAAGTGAACTCGAGCTTCAACTGTTTGATATTTTTTATGATCATTTCTAGAGGTTTATATTTTTTACCCAATATTATGCATATGATAAATCTAACCCACTAGGGTTACCTAGAACTCAAAGACATCAGAACACTAATGCTTAAACAAGGAATCAAAATCTATCTCAATATAAAAAAATAATTTTCACATAAGAACTCTCTCACTCTCAACTGAAACCAATGAAGGCAAACATTAATGAAAAATATTTTTTTAATTTAAACAAGAGGATATAACCATATATATATCTCAAAAAATTACTTCTATCAAGTGGTGATGTCAATAAAATAATTATAATTTAGTTCAATTAATTATAATCTCACTAAAAACTTATTTTAAAAATTACTAATTATTTTCCTATTAATGTTTTAATTAAATGTAACCCTTTAGTTATAATTAAAAAAACATTTCCAAAAAAATCCTTAAACATTTACTTGAAATTTAGTTTTTGTTTAGTATAGTTCCGCCAATAAATTATTCTGAAAAACACTAATTAAATAATTAATTACAATTCAAATAAATGAAACCATTTTTTATAACATATTTCTCTAAGAACATTTTTAAAATATACTATCAATTTTTTTAAAAAAATCATAAAAAACATGTGCATTTCATAAGAACTTACTTTCCAAATATATTTTAGTTGAAAAACCCTATTACCACCTAAAGATTAGAGTTAAATGAAAATATCTAACTAACAACATTTTATTTATTGAAATTAAAAACTATAATACTCAAAATCTAAGAATCATATTCCCAACCCTGGTAACATGAACTTATACTGAGTAGGTTTTATCAAATCATAAGGTTGGTATTTATTCCATATCCCTACCAACCTATATTTTCCCACTATGTTCTAAATAAGTAAAAATGTAATGAAAATAATGTCCTCTAATACTACTCTATAATATCACTGATCGAGTCACTATTTATAATGGCTATATCACAGTGTCCTATACATAAAAGTTTCCTCCCCATACATCATAGGTTTTAGACTAGTAGTCAAGGAAATATGATAGCAATTTGGGAGGTTACACCATCTGTATCATGCTATAAAATTATAGATCAGAAAAAAATAATGATAACACATCAATTTGAAGCATGGAATTATAGTGGAAGGACAACCATGATATAGTAAAAATAAAAATTCACTAATGTAATGGACCCTAATTGACACACATTAATACAATATAAAATTTATTTCTTGTTAGGTTGATCATATACAATGCATAAAATAAACAAATAAAAAATAAGGTTGCATCACTATAAAATACATTGAATTATCCTTAGTCCTATCTGTCATCCCAATTGAGCGGCTCTAAATCCTCTTCTTATAGTATTATTTTCCATCTATCTTTCATGTCAAATACATAGTATGCACATCTTTTGAGGTGCACATGCTGGGTGTGAGTACATAACTTAGTAAGCCACCACAAATAGTGTCCCTCAATTAACATATTGCATATATTATTACATGAATGATATAAAATATAGTATCACCACAAAAGATGTTGAAAACTATATATAAATAAGAATTTATTTATATGTAGCTACCAAAAATATAATAAATCTTCCACTTAAACTTTACTACTCAAAAGATATAAATATTAAACCATTGAAGATAGTTATCCACAATATTACAAACAAACCATGGTAACCAACCATACTACCTTTGATCCATGCTCAAAATCCATGATATTAGAAATTGTAAACTAATCGAGCGCTCGAGGAACTTCAGAATCAGAAAAGGGGGAGATCTTATCACATTCCAGTATGCACACTCATATAAGGAAAAGGGTGAATTTGACATATTTTTGTATGAATTCCTATATGGGAGAAATGGATAAACCCCCATATATTTCTTCTGAAACCTCCTTTGTGAATACATATTCCTTAAAGTCCTTCTTAAATAATTTATAACAATATTCACACAATGCCTCCCACTTATAACAGTAAGACAATATATTAATAACAAAAATAACAATAATCATTATAAATAACAATGAAGGCCAATATTCACCACTAATGATATTCTATGGTACCTTCCTATGAAATATTAAATGATAATAACATGCTAAAACCTCCTTTTTAATATTAGGACGGGCTATGTATGATGACATTAGAAATAATAAACATTATAATAAATTTATAAAAAAAATCATGCCTCTATCATCCTCCTATCATATTATCAAAACATAAACATATTATAGGAATTACCATATATAATTAGCAAAAACAAGGAATCTCATCCTAGATGTATACAAACCATGTTATGAAGGAAAAATAATTTCATTTAATCATCCTCAAAAGAAAATAAATTTAATTAATTGGGTTTAAAAGAAAAATCAATTTCCTATGTATCTCTTAGATTTTCTTATGTGGCTATCCACTTAATCACTTATGGGTATACTAGAGTGAATTTGTTACACTATCCTAATAGTTCAACCCTCTCTAATATAAAGAACCACCCCTAATATAGGTAAATTGTAACATCTCATTACATTGTTTAGTAGAGTTTCCTTTTTATAAGTTCCCTAATGGTTTTAAAAATAAATTCATGTGTTTTTTATGTGTTTACTATAGACTATTGAACATGTACACGTTGTGTACCTGAAGTACACGACGTGTGCTTGGTGCTAGTAGCATGTCGAGGACAGGGAGATCACGTCGTGAACTAGGGGATCATGCCGTGAGCTGGTACACATCATATACCTAAGTTACAGATCGTGTAGGGGATAAATATCAGTTTTTCAACCCAAGTATATGGGTTTTTTAGTATGACTTATCCAATGAGGCACCCAAGTCATGACCAAGGGGTACATGCCATGACCTGTCACACACCCAAGTTTAATTCACACGTTTTTCAGTTTCTCTTGGCTTTTTTCTCCCAAACCGCTTGGCTCTCAACCTTAAATTTCATTTAGAAATTTTTCAAAGACGTATTACCTTCCAGATTGATCTAATCAGCTCTGTTTCATCGTTTCTTATACGGTGTGTCTCTCTAGGTAAGTATTCTTTCCCATTCTTCATTTTGGTTGATTGCGGTAGCACCCTTGCCTTGCATTATTGGATCCTTTTATCTATGTTTGTTGATCTTTGTCTTTTTCTTCTTTATCTATTGGGAGATCTCATTCCAGAGGCCTTTTCTCTTTTTGGGTAGTAGTTTGGTTGGAATTCTACATCAAGGTATGTGGGTTTTCCCTTTTCTACCGACCTATTGTATTTATATTATAATCAATCTTATCATAGATTTGATTATAGGGTCTTTGTTGGTGTTGTTGGGTTATGTTTCTTGTCTTGGATCCCATTGCAGGTGTGTGAAACCTAGACATTGAGGCAGGTCGTTCTGCCTCTAGACTATGATAAGGATCCTAATTGATATTTATCTATAAATTGATTTATAAAATTGGTATGATTGTTTGGGTGTGTTGAAAAGTGTTTTTGAATGAAAATTTTTTTCCTTTGCTTTTGATAAATGTATTTTTGAAATGTTTTTGAATTGTTTTTCAAGGAATTGAAACTGGTTTGTGAAAAAGAGCACATGGGTTACCTTTCGTAATTATTTGGATGGTTATCTTGAGGCCATCGTCCATTTCTTTGTGATTATCAAGGAGTTTTGTCTTGCAGATTTCCTATGTTTCATTGGATTATTGTTCTTGGGGACCAATAGTGACTTTTGTGGGGTTTACTCAGGGGTTATTCCCTTGCTTCCTAGGCCCATTGTTCTAGGATCAGTTTTTGTGCACTTTATTATTTTGGTATGAGTAGTCT
Source organism: Viscum album (assembly GCA_963277665.1). Classification (NCBI taxonomy): domain Eukaryota; kingdom Viridiplantae; phylum Streptophyta; class Magnoliopsida; order Santalales; family Viscaceae; genus Viscum; species Viscum album. The sequence continues at coordinate 1,997,796,058 of OY728142.1, read as the reverse complement.
ACTTCCTAGACCTGTAGTATTTTTTTGGTGTGTGATAGATGTGCTTCTATTTTATACTTATTGGCTTTCTGAGTTGTCCTTGATATGAAAGTTGATGCTTGCAAAATATTATATGGAATCTTTTCTTGAAACTATTATACCTATTATTGTTTAGAACTGTGGAAAAAGATAAATTTACTATGTTTTCTATAAAACTACTTTACTTCTTATAATGCCATGTTTTATTTTAAAATGAGAATAAAGGATTGTTATACAGAGACTTGTTATGGAACACCTGGGTGGGATCTTACTGATCCTATTAGCTCACACCTTATGTACAACAATGATGGTGTGTAGATATTTATTTTTCTTCCAATGTAGGGAAAGGAAAGGAACCGTAGTGATGTGGTGAGCTTCATGCCAACTGGTATGGGTACTTGGTGGGGTGATGGTTGGAGTTTTTTCATTCCATTATTGGAGTAGCTGTTCGGTTTTGAGTCATTTGTAGTCGGACTTGTCCATCGGGGTTTAGCAACTGTTACAGTTGTTCTGTTTCCGATATTTTCTTTAGATATTTGGCATATATATATTTGTTAGTCTTCTATTGTTCCTTCTTTCTATATATATATATATATATATATATATGTTGCATGGTTGTTCAGGGTGGGAAAATCATTCCCTTAGTTTTTTTGTTCGATGTCCGGGTGCTTTTCACCTATTCATAGGGATACGGAACTCCCTTAGGGTATGGGGCGGATCATGTCATGTATCGGGTGTTAGGTTAACATGAGATGGTTCATTATAGTTTGATATCAGAGGGCGGTTTGTCCTCAATAATATTTTTCTTAGGGCATCCGTTAGACTTGATATAGGATTGTTTGGACTTGGGATGTATGTTTTGATAAGTTCATGGTCATATATTGTCGTAACAAGACTCAAGTTACCATGTGATGTTGGGATATGTGTCTCTAGTGTTGGAATTTTCTTTTAAAATCTCAGTTTCTGCTTATGCGTTTCTAGTTTTGTAATTTCCTAGATCGAGAAGCGGCACAACGGGTGCCCCGAACCCAGTTGGTCACATGACCTCAACTACATTTTCACAGATTCCAGAGGATTCCGACTAGAAATGAGGGCCCCGGTCTGATAGTGGGGAAACTATGCCCTCATTTTTCAAAGTGTAGAGCAGTGAAAAATGAAGATAACATACAACAGCAGAAGCAGTAAACAATATACAACTAAAATGGAAAACTGAGTAAAAGAGAACATGTAGTCATATATAAAAAGATACAGTATGTCACCAATTCTATAAAAGCACCCATAACAGGATACACTGTAATAAAATACAACTCAATTTACAAGGCACAGTCAAACAAGACAAGTACAGTAAACAGAACATAGCAGCATCGCAAGGCTAAGCTCGGTCTCATGCTCTCCTACTTCACTATTACAATCATGTACCTGTATAGGGACCCTTTCCCCTATCGACACCTGAAAAAATATAGTTTGTTTGGGATAAAGACATGACCCAAACAGGATGTGAGAAATAAATCCCAGTAGGCACCCACCAAAGTCATGTGCCCAACTGTGAGTGAAAATGTCAAATAGCAGTATGCAAAATTAAATGTAATAAACTAAGTATTACTCAAATGTAACTTACTCTACCAGTTATATTGCCATTTTAAAATTCATTTCACCATGCCAAGCATGTTCTTTAACTTGACAGTTATAACATATGAAAATCACCATGGTGAACATTCATGATAACGCTATCCTCAGACATACAATCCTTACCCTCAAGTAATCAGAATTGAAACTCACATGTGTCTGCCCACAGTCTTAACGAATATTCCCCAAAATCATATGAGGTGTCGCCCAGAGGAATAGAAACTATTGCCCATGGGCACAGAAACTACTTCCCAAAGGCATGAGAAAGGTTTCTCGCAGGCTAAATGAACACTGCCCTCAGTCTATGCAAGTAACCAGGCCGATCCCCACACATAAGCAAGCAATTATATACAATTCCTCTCAATGGAATTTCAAAGCATGCTAAATTCATGGTATACCCATAGGTATCCTGACCAAATGTCTAAACAGAGGAACGCACCCTCGTGGTGGTCCTGGATCTAATAAGTGATCCCAAACAGAAGTTTTTACTTATCAAAAGATTATCTATGCAATTTTATATATCTTTCAGCAAAGGCCACAGCCATACGACACCCCAAATATAGGTTTGTAGCATGACAGTACAAAAATTCAACTCAACAGTTGGAAATAAACACTAGACCACCTACCTTGATCATCTCTGATCGATATACGTGAATGACGCCTCCCAAATCTTCCAAGAATGGTGTAGATCAAGGATAAAATATTTCTCGTTCAAAGATGAATAACTTGCCTTAGAAGAAGAATTGGTAAGAACAGTGTATGGAGAGGGGAGGGCTTAACCATATGGTCTCAATGTGATCGATGGAGGTGGAATCAGATTCCCGGTGCATGATCAGGTGATCCTCCAAGGTCTGTTCGCCCTCCCGATCTCCAAATGGTGGTTCTGCCTCGTCTCTCAAATGAGGAGGCTACTTCCTATTTTAAGCGAAAAAAATAAACTACACGACGTGTAATCTCAAGTAAACGGCGTGTACTTTTCTTTTTTTAAATTTTTTCTCTGGTGGATACTTTCCACCATGGCAATGTTCATCCATTGACATGAGTACACAGCATGTTTTCTTGATTACACGGCGTATATGGTCGCTCTGTTGGTGACTGCCTCGACCGCCTTGTGGTTCACCTGCCGACTGATTACACAATATGTAAATACAAAGTACACAACGTGTAGTCCGTTTTTTTACACCTTTCATTGCCGACAGGCCTACACGCCCTATGTACTCATCCTACAGGCCAAAGAACACGGCGTGTGGAAAAGTACACAGCGTGTACCCACAAAATTTTGGATTTTCCCCAATTTAGTTATTTTCTCAAAAACACTAAAGGAAAAAAGGAAAAGATGAAACTCGTACCTCAAAAAAAAGAGTCGGCTTCATACAAAATTCAACACATAAAGCAATTCATCCCTGAATTTCCCTTACATGTGTGGTAAAGATAAAAATGTGAACAAATCTGTCCACTGAGCACGTACGTCGGTCTCCTACTCCCAGGTTTTATCCTGCACTCGGCCATGCTACAGTAGAACCCAAACAAGAGGAACTGACCGGCCACATAGAACCTTCGTGCTCTTGTCAACAATATGAATCGGATGCTCCTCAAATGATGCATCATCCTGAAGCTCAACCTCCTTGGGATGAAAGACGTTAGATGGTTCTGAGTGATAACGGCACAACTGAGATACATGGAAGACGTCGTCTATGGCCCGGTACCTCTGTGGTAACTGCAACTAATAGGAAACGGCCCGACTCTCTCCAAAATCTCAAAGGGCCCCACATACCTCGGTGAAAGTTTACCATGTCTCTTGATATGCCAATGTCCCAAAATCGGTGAAACACATAAGAAAACCCGATCCCCTACCACGAACTCTAAGGGTCGTTTTCGGCGATCAGCATAAGATTTCTAACGAGACTGTGTTGTATCCATCCGCTTCTGAATCAACAGGACCTTCTCAGAAGTCTTCTACACAAGACGTGGTCCCATTAAAGCTGCCTCACCTACCTCCATCCCGCACAATGGTGATCGGCATGGCCTACCATATAAATCCATGTAAGGTGCCATCTCAATAGTTCCCTAAAAACTTTTATTGTAGGAAAACTCGACCAGGGGTATGTGATTCTCCCAAGATCCCCCAAAGTCTAGGATGCATGCACACAGCATGTCCTCTAGCACTTGTATCGTATGCTCTGACTGGAAATCTGTTTGAGGGTGGTAAGCTGTGCTCAGAAGCACCTATGTACCCAGTGCCCTCTGAAGACTCTTCCAGAAATGAAAGGTAAAGAGGGTGTCCCTATATAAAATGATAGAACGAGGGACCCCTTGAAAACATACTACATCTTAGATATACAACTTCTCGAGCTCATCGACACCATAGGTATCCTTGATCAGAAAAAAGTGAGCTACCTTTTTAAGTCTGTCTACGACAACCCACAGGGCATCACTGCCTCGAGGTGACCTCGGAAACACAGTCACGAATTCCATCGTGACATCATCCCATTTCCACTACGTAATGGGTCACTACTATAACCGTCTATCTATCCTCTGATGCTCCAGCTTTACCTATTGACAGGTAGAACATCTTGTAACAAAACCAGCTACTTCCCTTTAAATACCCGGCCACTAATACTAATGTCTTATGTTATATTACATTTTGGTAATTATGGGATTCACTGCCCAAGCTGAAGCATGAAACTCCCACATCAACTCCTCGCGTATATCCCCTGGAAGCCACACTCATCCATGGAAATGAAGCACCTCATCATCACCTATCGTACATCCAGGAGGAGGGTCCTCACTTGCCACCGACTCTCGTAGAACTATGCCTTTTGAATCTGATAGTTTTCTCATCCTCACTCTATCTAGGAGGGTAGAAGTCAAACCTAAGTAAGAAATATAGGTTTTCCCCTGACTATCATGCCCCTCTAAATGCATCTCAGAGAACAAACCCATAAGATACCACTCATGATTTGCCTCATGTACTGTCGGTGTCTGAGCCTTTCTAGTCAGTGCATCAGCTACTGCATTACCCTTACCAGGTGTATAGTCAAGCTCAAAGTCGAAGGACTAAAGGTATTCAACCCACCTTCACTATCTCAGATTCAGGTCATGCTGGGTAAAGATATATTTGAGACTTTTTTGGTCTGTAAACACCACAAAATGTTCTCCAAAAAGGAAATGTCTCCAATAGCGCAACGCATGAACAACTACAGCCAACTCGAGTACATGCGTCAGGAAATTCTTCTCATGTGGCCTCAAATACTGAGACTCGTACGCAACAACTCGAACACCCTGCATCAACACTGCTCCTAGCCCGATACCTGATGCATCACAGTAAAATATATAGCTCTTCCCTTGCTCTGGAAGTATTAGGACTGGTGCTGATGTCAACTTTTCCTTCAGCTCCTGAAAGGCGGTCTCGAAAGCTTCTGACCAAACTAACTTTATGCCCTTCTTAGTCAAACCTGTCAACGACGCTGCTAAGCAGGAGAAGTCCTGTATAAAACTTTTGTAGTAACCAGGAAGCCCTAAGAAACTTTGTATCTCAAACATTTTCTTAGGTTTCTCCCATAAAACTACTGCTCTCACTTTCTATGGGTCTTCCGCGACTCCTGCCTCTAAGATAATATAACCCAGGAAGTGTATCTAGTTCATCCAAAAGTGGCACTTTGAGAGCTTAGAATACAGCTGATGCTCTCTAAGTGTACTCAGTACGATCCCTAGATGGGTGGCATGGTCGGGCTGAGTGTGAGAATAAAACAAGATGTCGTCCACGAATACTACCACAAATGAATCCAAATAAGGAAGGAACACACGATTCATCAGAGCCATGAAAAATGTTGGTGCGTTCATGAGTCCAAACGGCATAACCAAGTACTCGTATAGACCATATCTTCTCCGAAAAGCTGTAAGAGGTATGTCGGATGGCCTAATGCGTAACGGATCATATCCAGATCTCAATTCAATCTACGAGAACACTCGTTTTCCTGAAGTTGATCAAAAATATCTCTAATACTTGGAAAGGGATATCGGTTCTTGACCTTCAGCTGGTTCAGTTTCCAATAGTCCACACAGAGTCTGAGGGTACCGTCTACCTTCTTCGCAAAAAGGGCCGGTGAACCCCAAGGAGAAGTACTGGGTCAGATGAAACCATTTTCCTACAACTCCTCCAACTGCCTGTTGAGCTCCTGCAACTCTGGTGTAGCCATCCTATAAAGAGGAATGGACACCTTTGCTGCTCCTGGAACTAGCTCAATAGAGAAATATACCTCCCACTCTTGAGGAATACCTGAAAAGTTGTTTGGGAAAACATCCCTGAAATGATCAACCACTGAAGGGATATCCTTCTGATAAGTCCCCTGATAATATAGATATAAACTCGTAATCTAGGCTGTCACACCACCTCTCCCACGATGCTCGGGTCTAGCTCAGCTCGTCTGGACATCCCATTCACCCTTGTATAGAAACTCTCCACCCTCTGGTGACGTGAAACTCACCCTACGATGATAGAAATCTACAAAGGCTCGAATGGGAACCAACTATTCCATCCTGAGAATTACATCATAGCTCATCATCTCCAAGACATAGAGTTCCCATTGAAAGTGAAACCCACCACCCTCAAGGGGGAACTCCCTGGACTGACGCACTCCAGCCATTCTAGTTCCCAATGGATTGTCTAGCATCATAACATCAAAAGAAGAAGAAACACAGAGCTCAAGGATCTCTACAATGGGCATAGACATAAAGCTATATGTAGCCCACGTATCAAAAAGTACAGAAGACAAAACAGAAGCTATTATAATAGAACCTCTTATAGTAGAAGGTCTGAAATACTGCTCTTGTTGGGTCTGTTGCACTACATATGCATGCCCAGTGCCGCGGCCCTGTGACACAGCTTGGCTACCCTGAGCTGACTCACCCTGCTAACTCTGAGGTCCTGTTGTCTGGCTACCATGGTCACGACCACCATCTCTGCCTGCACGCCCTAACATTCTCAAATTTCTCGACTGGTAAGAAGCAGATGGTCCTGCTCCTGCACACGGAGTCTTCATAGAACCCCTCTCACTAGCCACTAGTTGTAACGCCCTGCAAAAATGCTGGAGATAACCCATCCTGCCACAAACTCGGCACTCCACTAGGTCACGTGGACACTGTGGTCTCTTGTGCCCCTCTTTACCACACTTGTAAGACATGACCTAGCCACCTGAAGAATTATTCTGGCTAGTACTTCCACTATGAGATATTTCCATCTACCTCATCCTCTTACCGGTAGAAATAGTACCAGAAATAGGTGTTGAACCGTCCTGGCCCACACTACAAGCTTCCCGTAGGTTATGCTTAGTAATCAGTGCCTGGTTCACAATAGCATGCACGGTAGGCAACCTGAAAACATTCACCAATGATCGGATGTCATATCAAAGACCATCCTCAAAGCGTCTAGCCCTCAACGCCTCATCGCCCACCAGAGCTGGTGAAAAATGCTGAATCTCGATGAAGCGGGCAGAATAATCCATCACTGACATGGTGCCCTGCATTAGATTCATGAACTCTCGAGATTGATCTTCCTTCAGCGTCTCTGGGAAGAATAATTCATAGAAGGCTACCTTAAAATCTTCCCATGCCATGTCTCAGTGATGCTCAGACTGGGTGGTAACATCCTACCGACTCTTGGAAGAATCACGCAGCATGTATGTAGCGAGCATGACCCTCATCCCAGGAGGCGTCTCCAGATGCTCAAATATCATCTGCATCGTATCTATCCATGACTTTGTAGCCTTTAGTCCGCCATCCCCTGAAAATGTAGGTGGATGTTATTGTTGTAAGATACACGTCAGCTCTGCCATAGATGTGGCGGCCTGCAGTGCTCCCTGGAAGGTCTACATGAACCGCATGAAGCCTTCACGAAACTGTGCATCCACGCCTGTGCCTGGTATAACAGTCGGCGCTGCATCTGGCACTACTGGAGGATCCGCTGGTATCCTATGGCCCACCATATCAGGAGTAAAATCGACGCCGCTCTCCTAGTGAAAAATCGGTGGTTGTCTCGGCGGCATGACTCTACAAGGTCAAACACGTTCCTTAGATTCAGGTCATCAAGGATGGTAAACAAGGACTGTAAGAAGGGAACAGGAAAAGAAAAGAATTCATGATTTACAAAACTTGACTACACATTGTGTATAAATACTACACGGCGTGTTCTCACAGGACATCCACATGGGCATATACTCCATCTAAAACTGGTCGTGTAACACCCCAAACACACGGTGTGTCTTCTGAATACACGACGTGTAAATGCATTTTCTTCCCCTTCCCGAGTCCTCCTACACTACTTAGCCACTCAGATATCTTTTAAATGGGACTACATAGTGTGTATAAAACCTACAAGGCATGTACTTGAAAAGCTCTTCACCGGACCATGTTGTTCGCGACACGGCATGTGTACCCAGGTCACACTACATGACGTGTTCCAAAAAGACATGGCATGTTCAAAAAAGTCTTAGACCGACCTGTGTTACTCGTTACATGGTCCTCTTACACGGATGACACTACACGGCATGTCCCACAGGCACACGGTGTGTACAAGGTAAGGTAACACCAAATCGTATTGTTAGTGACACAACTGGGTACCTTGGTCTAACTACATGGTGTGTTCAAGGTCGACATGACGTGTATGTCTTAAGGTTCCGTCGTCCATGTTGTTAGTTACACGGGAGGATACCAGATCGACAATACATAGAGTATACAACCTGTACATGGTGTGTTTCCCCCAAAACATCCCTATCCCGTGTCTCTGCCCACACGACCTAGGACACGGTAAGAGACTACACAGTGTGTACTTAGGGTACACGGCATGTACTTAGAAAGTTTTCATTTCTTCCCAAATAGAAGAACACACGGTGTGTGTCCATAGAACTACACGGCATGTATGCTGGGTTTGTCCAGACAGTATGCCTCAAAAACTACTCTAGAACCCAGAAAACATGGAACAAACACCTAAGTGCAAAATTTTGATTCGTGAGGGCACATACTCCCCGTAAATCAAAGCTCGGAATCTTATATATGTTATAACAAGGAGAACACGTTAATGATCCACCAAATTCCGGTCATTGATCCCCCATACTCCTAAAGAACCAAATATTAGTGTTCATTCTATAAAAAACTCACACCAAAATACCCTGAAGAATAGTAGGTATTTATCAATATAGCTATCACAACAGCATGATCTTCTAGAACATCCACTATAACAACAACATACAATTTATAATGCACCTACATGGCATAGAAACTATGCATGGAATGTGATTCTAACATGTTCCTAAATGATTCATGAGATGGAATACCCTCATCTCATCAGGTTGCAACTAAATAGAACCTATGTATAACATATAAACAGCACAATCACAAGTGCATCACCCAAAGGTGAAAATCAAATTAACTGTAAAATTGCAAAACCAGTGAAAATTAAAATAATGAGGTAGACTGGCTTTTCCCTATACAGGGGTCAGCTAATCCTGGGAACAGCTTATTACCAACTACCATGTATTTCATGTCCCCGAATATGGCTCTAAACAGTATGTCAATGAAAATAACTCCTCTGATACCACTTTGTAACGTCCTAGATCCGGAATCCACATAATAGGTTCCCTGAACACTGTTGGTTACACGACCTCAAATGCATTTCCCCAAATTCCAGAGGCTTCCAACTAGCAGCGAGGGCCTGGGTCTGATAGTTGGGAAACAATGCCCTCATTTTTCAGAGTGTAGCGCAGTAGAAAATGAAGATAACATACAACAGTAGAAGTAGTAAACAATATACATATAAAATGGACAACTATGTAAAAGAGAACCAGCAGTAATATATAAAAAGATACAGTATGTCACCAATTCTATGAAAGAAGCTGGAACCGGATACACTACAATACAATACAACTCAAAGTACAAGGTATAGTCAAACAAAACAGGTAGAGTAAACAGAACACAGCAGCATCGCAAGCCTAAGCTCGGTCCCATGCTCTCACACTCCTATGCTACAATCATCTACCTGTATAGGGACCCTTTCCCTATTGACACCTATAGAAATATAGACTGTTTGGGCTGAAGACATGTTCCAAACAAGGTGTGAGAAATTAATCCTAGTAGGCACCCACCAAAGGCATGTGCCCAACTGTCAATGAAAATCTGCAACAACAGTATGCAAAAGTAAATGAAATAAACTAAGAAGTACTCAAAAGTAACTAACTCTACCAGTTATATTGCCATTATGTATACATTTAACCATGCCAAGCCTGTGCTTTAACTTGGCAGGTATAAATTATGAAAATCACCATGGTGAACATTCCTGATAACACTATCCTCAGACATACTATCCTTACCCCCAGGTAATCAGAATTGAAACCCACAAGTGTCTGCCCATAGGCATAGAAAATATTTCCCACAGGCGTATGAGGTGTCTCCCACAGGAACAGAAACAACAGCCCACAGGCATAGAAACTAATGACCAAAGGCATGAGAAAGGTTTCCCAAAGGCTAAATGAACACTGCCCTCCGACTTTGCAAGTAACTGGGTCGATCCCAACACATATGCAAGCAATTATATAAAATTACTTTCAAGGAAATTTCAAATTATTCTAAATTAATGTTACACCCACAGGTATTCCGGCCAAACGGCTAAATAGAGGAACGCACCCTCGGGGTGGTCCTGGATCTAAGCAGTGATCCCAAATAGCAGTTTTAACTTATCAAAAGATTATGTATGCAATTATAGATATCTTTCAGGGAAGGTCACATCCATAAGACACCCCAAACATGGGTTCGTAACATGAGGGTACACAAATTCAACTCAAAAGTTGGAAATAAACACCATACCACCTACCTCGATCGTCTCTGATCGGTATATGTGAATGAAACCTCCCGAATCGTCCAAGAACGACATAGATCTGGGATAAAATAATTCTAGTTCAAAAATAAACAAATTCCCATAGAGTAATAATTGGAAATAATAGCGCAATAATAGGGGAGGGCTTACCTGTATGGTCCCAACATGATTGACGGAGGCGGAATCAGATTTCTGGTGCATGATCGGGTGATCCTCCAAGGTCCAGCCATCCTCCAGAGCTCCAAATGGCGATTATGCCTCCTCTCTCGAATGAGGAGTCTACTGCCTATTTTAAGAGAAAATACAAACTACATAGCATGTACTCTCAAGTAAACATCTTGTACTTTTCATTTTTTAAATTCTTCCTCTGGCGGCTACTTTCCACCATGGCACTGTTCATCTATCGACATGAGTACACAGCGTGTATTCCTAATTACACGGCGTGTACAGTCACTCCGCTGGCGGCTGCCTCCACCACCTTGTTGTTCACCTACCGACTGATTACACGGAATTTAATTACATATTACACGGTGTGTAGTCAATTTTTTTACACCTTTCATTGTCGACAGGACTACACGTCCTGTGTACTCATCACACACAGCCAAAGTACACGGCGTGTGTAAAAGTACACGGTGTGTAGCCACAATATTTGGTATTTTCCCCAGTTTACTTATTTTCTCAAAACCACTTAAGGAAAAATGTAAAAGAAGAAACTCGTACCTAAAAAACTAGAGCCGGGTTCTTAAAATTTTTAATTGATATTTGGTTTGTGTCTAATCGTTCTTATGTTTCAGTGTGCAGCAGTATGCCTATGAGATGTCTTCCACAGTTTCCTCGGTAGGGTGTAGCTGATGCTCCTCAAGAAAATCCACTTATGGACCAGAATCTTATCGATTCTATTGTAAAAGAAGTCTATGTTGTTGATCATGATGTTCCATGTGTTCAAAACACAGTGGTTTAGGTACATCTAGGAGCTAGTGGAGAAATAGATCGATCGTTGGAGTTCTTGCGTGAGAAGCCACCATCTTTGAAAGGGAAGACTAAACCTCAAGATGATGCGGATTGGAAGGATATTATCGATAAAATCTTGAAATCCTATAGACACCTAAGAATATCAAGTTTAAGTGTGCAATGTTCAGACTCAGTGGTTCTAGCAAGCGTTGGTGGGACTCTGTGGTCCAGGTAGACAAACATGTGGGCTTAGATTAGAAAGGTTTCAAGACCTTGTCCTTTCAGCAGTTTTTTCTGGAGACTCTAATGTTGGAAAAACCTCTGGAGTTCATGTCATTGCAGTAGGGAGAGCATTCGGTTTCGGAATACACCAACCATTTTTCTTTGCTTGTCCATTTTTCTTGAAGCATGGTAAAGAATGATGAGATGAAGGCACAGAAGTACTTGTAGGGTTTGCAACCTGACATTCAATCACAAGTGTTCATGGAGAATCATTCTACTTATGCATTGATGGTAAATAGAGAAATTACGGTAGACATGAACATGTCAAGAAAAGACAACTTTACCATATCTTCTTTTCCAATAGGTGATAGCTTCGATGCCATGCATGGGAAGAAGATAAAGTGGAAGGACCGTCGCAGAAGTGGTGGAGGTGGGACTCAACAATGAGCAACCTTTTCATCATCCATTGTAGCTGTAAATGTGCATATGACTTGATATTAGTGTGTCAAGAGAGGAAACATTGGGCGTTATTGTCCTATGCCTACAATGATGTGAAATAGTTGTGGACATATTGGTCATCTACAGCATTTCTTCCAGGTAATGAATATGCCTTGTTATGGTTAGAGTTCTTCATCTCCAAATGATACTATGGTGCAGTCAGAAGCATCAAAGACTACAAGGCTCTAGCCACAGGCCTCAGGAGTGAAGAATTTTCATGTAGTAGATGAGTGTCCAATAGAAGTTGATGTAGGACCGGAAACATTGATAGGTACGCCCCTTATTGCAGCTATATTAGCAATTTCTTTGTTTGATATTAGGGCCTCCCACTCGTTTATATCTGCATGTTTTGTTGGTATGCTTAAATATTAAATAGAACTTATGTCCTCTAAAATGTAGTTAGAGACACCTCTTGGAAAGAGGAAATATAAAGGGTTTCAGTGTCCTTCTTGTCCATTGATGATAGCTGATACGGTGTTGGTCTGGGATTTTCTCATTCTGGATCTGGATGTATTTGGTGTCATCATTTTTATGGATTTTCTTGTTACTCATAAATATGAGTTTGAGTTTTATCATTAGTGTGTTTTTTTCTTGTTGCGGCTGGGATCTCTCATGTGTTTCAGGGATAGTGGGGCCCAAGGTCAGGTCATGCACACTAGAAGAAAACCGCCATTTAGAGGCGGTTTTTTCGCGGCGGTTTTAAAAACCGCCACGAAACACGTTTTCGGGCCGCCATTTCGCGACGGTTTTAAGAACCGCCGCGAAAAAACCGCCGCTAAACGGCAACAAAAAATTTATTTTTTTAAATTTTTTTTTATTTTTTTTTTTTATTTTATTCGAGGATTAGCGGCGGTTTTTTAAAAAACTGCCGCGAAATAGCGGTTGTTTCGGTAAAACCGCCGCGAAATGAAATGAAAAAAATACAAAAACGTGAGAAACCACGAAATCAATAAAACGACCATAAATTTTGATCCGGGCGTCCGTTGAAGCACCACGACCGGTAAAATCGAAGCTCATGAAGAGATCTAGAGGCACATATAATCAAAACCGTGAGACGGTATAAGGTGTGGAAGATATTAGAGTTATAAAAAAGTTGAAAAAAGTTCTCCAACTTCAAACGGCCATAACTTTTGCTCCGGGTGTCCGTTTGGGCTCTACCACATATCAAATCGAAGCCAGCAAAGAGAGATACGCACCAGTTCTACACTACAAGCTTTTGTCGTGTTTTTTGACCCAAAAAACCCCTCCGAAGGCCTCCAGAACGCCGTTTCCGTCACTGGTGTCCCGTCGAACTTGTCTTCAAACAGACCTAACTTTCGATCCACGTGTCAGTTCGGCCTCATCTACCTGCCAGATCTTAGCTTGTTCCATGAGCTTCAGTTTGACTGGTCACGGCGCCCACATGCACTCCTAGATCATATGTTATGACCTTTTTAGTGGGTATCGGGTTTGTTATGTTTTTCAATGTCTCGTTTCTAGCACCCGTTCTCCGTCAGGTTTTTTTAAATGGTCATAACTTCCGATCCGTCTGTTCATTCGGACGCTTTCACCTTTCAGGTTGAAGAGCGTCTCAGGATCATTGATTGGACAGGTCGCGGATCTAAAACGGACTCTCGGATCATAAGTTATCTCTGTTAATGTGAGTCCAATGTTTTTGTCTCTTTATGACCGTTTTGACGGGTTTTAACGGTAGCTCCATTTATTACTGTTTATTTGGGTTTCCATGACTTTTTATCTTTATCAATGGTTTTTTATGGGTTACTATGATGATTATGTTAAATTATTAAGGAGTTTTCCAGAGTTGTCACGAGTTTTCATGCGTTCTCATTTTTTCTAATGCCTCATCCTTCATATGCTTCTCCATCCTTTTTCATGCGTTTTCATGATTTTTCATCCCTTATCACGTCTTTTCATACTTTTTCATGTGTTTACTTTATTATTTATCATTTATTATTTATAATATACATTAATTTATTTATTATCTATTATTTGTAACTGGTTATTTATTATTTATTATTTAT